>CM057451.1:849870000-852370000 GCA_016271365.2 Neoceratodus forsteri | reverse complement strand
ATATTGGTTTGTATTAACATTTTACATATTTGTATCCATTTTAAAGTAAACCTCTATTTTAAGAGACTACTTGGTGTGCCTTTGAAATTCTTTCTTTGACAAGTGAAGCCTATATGGTTAAAGCTGACATTGTGCATAGCTCACTGGTAATACCAAACTGGGAAAAGGTAAGAGTTTATCAGAGGTCTTTTCATAGAATTTTAAGGGTTCATTTTGTACACCTGGTTAGGTGCCCATAGGCAAAAGATATCTGGCCCCCGAAGAGCACAATTATCTGAGCCTGTACATTGGGTACGTTAGCAAGAGATTTACAGTTTGAATCCCTCCAGAACTTGAGACCAAAGGTTGATTCAAACCCACAAAACAGACAGGAGGGTTACCCTATTCTGTTCCTGTTCACAATACTGCACTCGGAGGTTGGCACTGTGGGAGCAGAGGGCCTGACCTGCTGAGTGGGGTTGTGACAGATTGGTTGGCAGTGGTGTGTATAAGTTTGGTATTGCAAGCTTTTATTGTTCAGTGTGTCAGCTTGATACTGTCAGCTCACTTGCAAAAAAAGGAAAAGGCAGTGATTTATTTTTAAAAGGAAACAGAACTATATCACTTGGCTTACAGTCAAGTTTCTACCTGTTTTTATTTTTTTTCTCTAAAGTGCAAGTCAGAGTAGCCGTAGTTAGGGAAGAAGATGGCTTCCAACTACAGTGGGCACACTGTAGACTACTTAAAGCAGTTGTGCAGGGACAGAGGAGTCCCATTCGAGGTGAAAGCCACCAAGCAGAACCTCATGAATACCCTAATGGTAGCAGATACCCAGAGCACTGAGTCACAGACAGTGACTGTAAAGGACTGAACCTTGAATGTGGAAGGGCTAGCGGCCCATGCAGTGTCCAGATCCAATGAGGAGGGCAGCAGGGCCTGTCAGTGAAGGGCCACAGCAGCAGGGGAAGGTCACCAGTATCCTGGATGCAGAAGTACTCAGGCTGCAGATTGAGTTGTGCAGAATAGAGTTGGAGTTCCAGAGAGAAGAGAAGTGAGAACAGCGAGCTGCAGAGGAGAATATGGTGCAAGAACGCCGAGAGGCAGAGTGAGAACACCAAGAGGCAGAGCGAGAATGTCGAGAGGCAGAGTGGGAACAGAGGGAGGCTGACCATGAGGAGTGTGAGCGCCAGAGGCAACATGAACTGGAGAAGCTACAACTCCAACCACCTGCACCAGAGCAGGTAAGTGGCTTGGGTTTAACTGGGACTACAGGACTGGGTTACAAATTGAATTCTAAATTGATAGCCGAATTTAAAGAGGGGGAGGATATGGATGCCTTTTTAAATTCTTTTGAAAAAGTTTGTATTCAGGCTAAAATTCATAGGGAGTCCTGGAGCTTCCAGCTATCCCCGCTACTTACCGGGAAAGCTCGGGATGCATTGGGTCAAATGGACAATGAGGACAGTGATGATTACAGCAAACTTAAAGCTGCACTGTTAAAGAAATTTGAATTAACTGCTGACTCATACAGAACTAAATTCTGTAAGCTCAGGAGAAGCCCTGACATGAGCTACGAGGAGCTAGCCATGAAACAACATCAGTTTTTAAAATGTTGGTGGGAAGGAATTGAAGCAAACTCTGTTGATAAAATTGAAAATGTGATTTTGTTAGAACAGTTTTTCTGGGCATGCCCAGCAGAACTGAAACCCTGGCTGGAGGACCGAGATCCCAAAACAGTGCAAGAGGCTGCTGAACTCTCAGACCACTATGCCAAGAGCAGACCAGCTCTGAGAGTGAATGGGGTGGGCGTGGCAGTGCAGAAAGGGAAAAGCGTGCCTTCAGGGCAGCTAAAACCCTCACTGCCTCCACTGAAACCAGTTAGCCCCAGGTTTCAGAGAAAAGATTTCTCTGAGAAAAGAAATGAATGTTGGTTGTGTAAAGAAACTGGGCATATTGCTAGACAGTGTCCCAAAAAGGTGAGCAATACACAACAGGGGCTAGGAAAAGTGGGTTGTTTGTGTGTCCCTGGAAGCATGCCCGTGAACATGAGGGAACATGCACCCAGTCATGGTGAATGGTGTACAGGCCTTAAGGATTAAGGGACACAGGGGCCTCCTGACCTTGGTAAGGGGGGATCTAGTAAAGCCTGGTCAGCTTATACCCAATAAATACATCACTGTACAGGACTTTACTGGTGAGGAGAAAACATTGCCCCTCGCTAGTGTTCTCCTAGACTGGGGTGAAACAGGGGGAACTGTACAACAGGTGGCTGTAGCCAAAACCTTAGCAGTGGATGTGATCCTGGGCAACAATCTCAAACAAGGGATGGTGTGTGCAGTTACCCATAGCCAAGTGGCAAGGGAACAGTGTAGTTCCCTGGACCCCACAGAAGCCATTGTGGAAACCATTGGGAGGCTGGTTCCCCAGCCTATGTCTCCTGATATGGAGACTAATGAAAAGGGGGTAAATATTTCCCCAGTAGCAGTTAACCACACAGCTACAGAGGGTTGCTCTGAGGAGGGAAGGGTTACCCATTGTCAGAGGGTTGGGATTGACAGTGATCCTGACTGCCCTGATGCTAGTGCTAGGGACTCTAGCAACTGAAGGGGAACTGCCCCATGCCTTGGGAATGTGTGAGGAGTTTGCAGCTGCTGAGGGAAGTGACCCTAGTCTAGAGAAGCTGAGGGCCTGGACAGACTCTGACAGGGCACAGGGAGGTGACGGTGGACATAAGGTTTATTGGGAAGATGGACTGATGTATATTCAGGCTGTACAGACAGAGGGAAGGGTGCTAGGCAGACAGCTTGTCATTCCCCAGGGGTATCGTGAGCAGTTGCTTAAGATTGCACATGATATTCCCTTGTCTGGTCATCTGGGAATCGCATGCACTACACAGCAGTTGGCCCAGAATTTCTATTGGCCAAACTTCACCCAGCAGGTGAAAGAGTATTGCAGGTCTTGTCACCAATGCCAAGAAATAGGGAAGGCGGGCAAGAAAGTCCAAGCCACTCAGATTCCATTGCCCATAGTGGAGGAGCAATTCCAGAGGGTGGGAATGGATATTGTGGGGCCTTTAAATATCCCTAGCTCCTCAGGGAAGAGATTCATCCTGACTATGGTGGATTATGCCACCCGGTACCCAGAGGCAGTCGCCCTATCCTCACTGAGGACAGACAAAGTGGCAGATGCCTTACTTGGGATTTTCTCCCGTGTTGGGTTTCTGCAGGAGGTTATCACCGATCGAGGGTGTTCCTTCATGTCGGACCTGATGAAATGTTTATGGGAGAAGTGTGGGGTGGTGCAGAGATGCATGACACCATATCACCCACAAGCCAATGGGCTTGTGGAAAGATTTAACAGTACCCTGAAGTCAATGCTCCAAGCGTTTGCTGAACAGCATGGGAGGGACTGGGAGAAATACCTTCCCCACCTGTTGTTTGCATACAGGGAGGTGCCGCATGAGGCAACAGGATTTTCACCCTTCGAACTCTTATATGGATGCCGGGTACATGGGCCCCTAGACTTGATCTGGGAGGACTGGGAAGGCAAGCATGCCACCCAGGGGACTCCCATAGTGGATTACATCCTTAGGTTTAGGGAAAGGCTGAAGGAGCTTATGGGGACAGCACAGAGCAACCTGGCAGCTGCCCAACAGAAACAAAAATGGTACGACTGCAGAGCCAGAGCTCGCTTATACATGGCGGGTCAGAAGTCATGGTCCTTATTCCGGTCTGGAAAGACAAGCTGTAGGCTGAGTGGGCAGGACTGTACAAAGTGGTTAGGAAGGTAAATGATGTGAACTATATTGTAGAGCTACCTGACAGAAGACAGACATAAAGGATGTACCGTGTCAACATGATGAAGCCATATGCCAATAGGGCTGACATGGTGTTTGCAGTGTGTAGTCCTGGGGAAGGGACGGACAAAGGAGACCCTCTTCTGGACTTGCTGGAAGAAAGTAAGTGGAAGTCCTCTGTGGAGGCAGTTAAACTGTCTCTGCAGCTGACCCCAGATAAGATCCAGGAAGTAAGGAAAGTTTTAACAGACTTTGCCGCATTGCTTAGCGCCAATCCTGGACTAACCCCCTTAGCGACACATGATGTGGAGACAAGGACACAGACACCCATATGGCAGACAGCATATTGGGTGTCAGAGGCTGTCCAAAAGGACATTAGGAGGGAAGTGGAGGAGATGCTGGATTTAGGGGTAATCCAGAAATCCCACAGCCCTTGGGCCTCCCCCGTAGTTCTTGTGCCCAAGCCAAATGGCTCTATTCATTTCTGTCTGGACTATCATGGACTGAATGCAGTCATGAAGCCAGACACCCACCCGATGCCCCGGATGGATGAACTCCTGGACAAGTTGGGAGGGGCGACCTACCTTATGACCATTGACCTGACCAAGGGGTATTGGCAGGTAGAGTTGATGGACAGAGCTAGGGAGAGGTTGGCCTTCATCACTCTGATAGGCTTATTTGAATTTAAAATAATGCCTTTTGGAATGAAGAACGCCCCAGCCACTTTCCAAAGGTTGGTGAACCAGGTGTTAAATGGTGCTGAGGAGTACGCAGTGGCGTACCTGGATGACATTGCCATCTTTAGTGCCAGCTGGGAGGAACACCTGTCCCACCTTAGGGAAGTGCTGGGCAGGATACAGAGGGCCGGGCTCCCCGTCAAAGCCGGGAAGTGCCAGGTGGCCATGGGAGAAGTGGTATACCTCAGGCATGTGGTAGGCCGAGGACAGCTCCATCCTAACCAAATAAATATAGAGGCAATCCAGGCATGGCCCAGACCAGAAATGCAGAAGCAGTTCAGGAGTTTTCTTGGGACAGCAGGGTACTATAGAAAATGGATACCCAATTACAGTGCCCTGGCTGCTTCCTATCTGACCTGGTAAAGAAAAAGATGCAAAAGAAAATTACCTGGGGATCAGCCTGTGAAAAAGCCTTTACCAGATTGAAGGAGGCACTGTGCAGTGCTCCTGTTTTGACAAGTCCTGACTATAGCAGACCCTTTATAGTTCAGACTGATGCCTTAGATGTGGGTATTGGGGCAGTACTGAGTCAGACATCCAACCAAGGGAAAGATCACCCGGTAGCATACCTGAGTAAAAAGTTACTTCCCAGGGAGCAGGTATACTCTACCATGGAAAAGGAGTGTCTTGCAATAGTGTGGGCCCTAAAGAAGTTGGAGCCAAACTTGTATGGGCAGCATTTTGTGGTACAAACTGACCACAACTCCCTGGTTTGGCTGACACATTTGGGGAAGAATAATGATAGATTGTTAAGATGGAGTCTTGCTTTGCAAGGGTATGATATGACAATTTTTCGTAGGGCTGGAGTGAAAAATCAGAACTTAAATGGGTTGTCTCGCATCTATGAGGAGTGACCTGATTTGGGAAGCTTATCCCATGCAGGGGATAGAGTCCCCAAATTCAGTCTAGGTAGGGAGGATTGTGATGCCTGTACAGCTGGTTCTGATTACGCTATGATTTTTGTAATATAAAAATGTGTTATTGAGTGTCTCTCATGAGACATGCTGAGACAGCCTGTGGGATGACCCCCCCCCCCGGTTTCAACTACAAGCTGTTAACCTAAAAGCCAGGAGATAATTAAAGGCTAGAAGAGGCACAAATGAAGGATCTCCTGTTTATCTGGCTTAACTGGAGCTGCCAGCTGCTAGGATTAAAATCTTAAACTTTTATGACATTTAGAGAAAGAAACCAGGTTATGTCACTTAGGTGCTAAGTCATAATGCTCCTTTGATGTCTGTGAAGGGCAAAAAGACACACTAGATCAAAGGGTTATTAGGAAGTGAGTTTTTGCTGATGTCACCTATTTAATTTACCTTCTGAATGATCAGACATCCTGTTTGTATATTTTTTACATTCTGACAGGGAAGAGTTAGGTGACCTCATGCAAAGAGGTTGGCAAAGCCAGTTTTAAACAGTATTCTGTTTTCCATTTAGATACATTCATGTTTGGACTCTGAAGAAGAAACATCTACTTTACATAGACAAGTCTAATCGCAACTTATCAAGTACCTTATATTCAGTGTTACTGGTAAAGAGTTAAGATGTATTCCTGTCTGTAATAATTGGAGTAATCTGTTTCAACTCATATGGTTTTCTCTTAAGCATGTCATTCAAATTCAATACATATACAACAGACGTATATTTTCAGAATGATGTTGTCATGAGTTCAGTTGCAAATTATATAGCACCCTTGCTGTATGTTAATAAAAATGTACCCTAGAAATTATATTTGGTTTAATGTTACAGGTAGGCGAGATAAGAGGGAACTAACTGCAATGGTAATGAGGACCTGTTTAAACAAATCTAAACAGAACTTAAATCTATTGATTAAAAAAAAACAAAGGATGAGAGAAAAAAAAAAAACTACCAAAAAAAACCTTTGGGTCAAACTGAGTAATGCTGTAATGATAAAATGTAAAGCAGTTTTGGGACATTTGTCATGAAAGGATGTAATACATATTCTTTAGCTTTACAGATTTATGTCCAGCCTAATCAGTGTGGGGGGGGCATTTCCAAAAAGTATACTTTGACCCACAAGAACAAGTGTGTGTGTTCATTTACAGGTAGTTTACAAAAATTACTTGATACATTTTATGGCCCAATACCTATACATGTTTCACAAAAAGATGTACAGCAAGTCATAAATCGAAGCAAAGCAAAATAAGGCTCCAGGTCCAGATAGACTCATGTTGGATATTTTAAAACACGTCTTAGACTGAAGAGTACTTCTGTTACACTATATATACAATTTTATGCTACAAAATTGAGTGTTCCCAAATTCCTGGGCTGGTAATATAATATATCTGTGCACATGGGAACAAATGGAGTCCAGTACGCAGTCAGGATGCAGAAAATTCAAAATGAACTTTAAGCAGGTAATAAAAACAAAACAAACTTAAACAGCGGAAAATAAAGAAGACCAAAATAAGTATTTACAGCATCTCATCAGTTCATATCACTGGAGGCTCTCTTTCTAGAAGCATGCTAGACAACTAGTAGGTTTGCCTCCCTACCACACTCTGTCTTAACTCAATTTCTTCTTTCCTTATATACAAAATGTAGATCACATGTTTCAGGTTAGCTCCTCCCCCAAACAGCAAATTCTAACATTCAGAGTTTAAAATAACTTTAAATATGATTTACACTGCACTTTAGTCCTTCTTTAATCATTTTTATTACTTTTCTGTATCTTAGAACTAAATTCCATTAGTATTTAACCTTTTTACCCTTTTTCATAAGAAAACAAACTCCTCCCTTAACTTCCATCATAAAAAAGGTGGAGCAAGGGCCGGCCAGCATTATAGCAAAGGTAGTGCTGGGAGGAGGGTCAGTTGTACTGCTGAAATTGCTGATACAAGTGAGTATTCTATCCTTGTTTTATTATCAGGACCAAACAATATCAGGACCCCTTTACTTTCTTTTAACAACAAGTTTATAGTAAACTACAATTTTTTAAACCCTTGTTACAACACCCTTAATGTGTAGAAACTGTACTGAGGTTTTTTAAGAGGTGTTTTTATTGATAAATCCTATCAGGGGAAGCAGAACAGAACTGTAGTGCAAGAACTAGAAAGACGCTGTCTCGCTCTGAAGTTTGAGACAGCGTTTGCTCCAAATATTCTTTTTCTGCATCCTTTCTTGCATTGCAGGGTTTTTTTTAAAAAAAAAGGCAAAGAAAAGCAAGCGCTAGCTCAAGAAAGCAGAAACTACTTATTTTTCTTCTGGAGAGCAAGTTCACTCGCTACAGCAAACATTTCTGTGTGTTTCGCACACTCACACGATCGAGCTGCCACACAGTGTGAGCATGCACACAGTCGTGCGGATTACTGCAAAAGCTGCATCATTTTTGAATATGGGGGACTCTACAAACATGGGCATAAAATACTGGAAAGAAGCATGGAATGAAGATTTAGGGATAGGCAGACTACACATAGGTGGCAATACTATGGGTAGGGGAAATAAAAGAAGCCTGAGAAGAGGCAGAATAAGAAAAGGATATAGAAAAAGGATAGAATAGACATAATTACTGTTGCAACAGATTTTTTTTAATTTAAGAGAAGGTATTTACAGCCCACATATGTTTCAAAGCATACCTCAGCATAATCAAAGACAATCAAAAGTAAACTCCTGATTCCAAACGTATCCAGGAGCCATAACAATAATGGGGGGGAGTGTCACAGCCCCTATTACAATATCCAATTCATAAGAAAGGAGCACCAAATAACCCTCAGATGTATAGCCCTATCAGTTTAATAGATGCAACCCAAAAAAGTTGATGCAAATAATTTTGACCAAATTAGAGACATGAACCGAGGAAAATCAGATTCTAGATGAGTCACAAAATGGGTTTAGGAAATCTTTCTCTACTATATAGCATTGAGTTCTTGCTCTAATTACAAACAAATATGTTAAGAATTGGACTGTTTTGTTGTTTCATAGATTTAAAGATGTCTTTTGATAATATAAGTTGGAAAACACTATGAATAACTCTTTAATTTAGGAATAGATACATTTCTTCTAGATCTAACAATTAGACCCCATGAAGACACATGGTCAAAAGTTCTGTAAAATATGATGGGCTAGTTAACAAATACAGTTAGGACAAATTTAAGAGTTCATCAGGGATGCATTCTTGCACCTTTACTATTCAAGTTTTATATATATATAAATATATATATATATAAAGTTATATATAAATGCCATTATTAATCATTATATGATCAAGATTTTCACTCTCGTAAAATATCCAGAAAACTAGTTCCTTTGCTGCCTATGCAGATGATGTTGTACTTATCTCTGCACTCCTGTTGGGGCTTCAAAGGCAAATAGATAAATTCTCCAAATTATGCGATCAAAAATGCTTAAGAATAAACAAAACTAAGACTCAGTTATTAGTTCTTGGAAGTATATGTTGGGATACGTACTGACTATTTGTAAATGGTTTCAAATTAGATACAGTTAAGACTTCTGATTATCTTGGTTTATGTTCCACTAGAAACCTGAAATGGAACAGTCATTAAGAATATCTGAAACAAAAACGTGCCACTTCAATAAATGGAGTCAAACATTTCATGAAAAATTATGGTGGTTCATCAGTAACAGGCTGCCTGATCACAATTAATGCAAAAATTAAAACAGCTATAATTTATGCATCAGAAATCTGGGAAATATTGAACTTTTCAACTCTTGAGAATATACTCAGATTATATTGGTACCTCTTGAATCTTCCAAATTGCATCTTTGATTATATTCTGAGACTGGAATTAGGGCAATACTCATTGGACACTTTAGTCAATTCAAACATATGTTTTTTTTTAAACAGATCTTCAAATAGTGAATGAAAATAGACTACCAAGCTTTGTATAGAAAAGCAGACACGATATTTAAAAATAGGTATAACTTTTCCATATATGAATTATATGAAACAGAAAATCTATTAGATTGGATTATGTACAGTATTAACAGACTTTATTGACTACCTAGAAATTACATAGTAGAAATTATTAATCGGAGATGCAAGGATGTTGCAACACAAGAAGACATCACTCAGATTAAATTTTCCAAGATACATATTTTTTATGTGTATTTGCAATCACGTTTTAACAAAGAACCCTATTTAACAATTTTAACAGACAAAAGAAATGGAAATCTATATACAAGATTTAGGTAAGAATTATACTGAAGTAATTTTCTATTTTACAAACAGCACAGGGAAAATATACTGTCACTGTATTGTAATTGTGGATCGGGAGAAGCAGATGACTTAGAACATACTCTGCTTTTTTGTTCATTTTATAATTCACACAGAATAAAATGGCTACAGGAAATCTTGGGGAATATTTATGGACCAACAATGTAAATAGCTCTTTATTTTACTCAGAAGTAGGAGCTACATTTAGGAAAGTAACAATGTTCCTGAAGTCCAAAAATTTATGACAGAGGGTCGACTTCATCAAATTTTGGATTCACTGGCTGTCTGTGCTTTGATGAAATCTTTCTTATCTTCTGTAACACAGACATAAGAAATACAGTTAATGTTTGTGAACTAGAAATAGACATGGTTTATTATGTTTACAATTCCTCTGGAACTTTTACCTGTATCACTATGAACTGTAATGTAACCAAACATATTACCTTGGTTAAAAAATAAAACTATACTCACATTTAGCCGTTAAGTGTAGACATTAGGTAATATACATTCATTGTTAGTCACAGAAGAAGCTTACAGACTTTCATTTTAAGTCCTATAATAACGTCTTCCAAATTAGGAATAAGGGACTACAGGCTACAAAACACCATTTCGGCATATAGGTAATCAGACACAAACACTTTGGGGTCCTGTTTAAATTTTTGCTTAAGCTTAAATTTAGCTAAAGAAATTCACTAACCTCCTCCAGTGACTTGAAATATGCCAAAGTGCACATGAACAGTATATAGAATACTGTCCATAGAATGTCTAGTCATTGTATTTTGCCCTAAATTCTGATAACATATTGCATGGTCTTGGAATGGTTATTTAAAGACCTCAATGTTAAATTGTCTAACAAATGAAACTTTTTTATATAATGCATAAAGAATGTGTACTGTTACTAGATATTTATTTTATGCCCCCTGCTCTTCTGTCAGCCCCCATCTGCTTGACGTGCCCCAGCCCTGTCTCCCTGGCATCCACCAGGACTTACCATATACCTACCCATGTTACCCCAGAGCTTCCCTGTCTAGCAGGGGCAGAGTGGTCCCCCTATACTGCTGCCATAGAAGGATCCAGTTGTGGGAGGTAGCATTCAGGTAACCAGTTGCAGGGACTGCGAGCAGGTAGGTGTCATCTAGCCGCTCAAGGTGTTTTTCTCCCTCTGTGTCCAGGATGTTGAAAACAGGGACACGCAAGCACACACACACACAAGCATGCAAGGTGTGGTGTCTGTCGATGTCCTCCCACCCACCCAACAGCTGCTTCAGTGGCACTGCTACCTGTGGTCACCCAGGTGGCTGTTTAGCAGCAGAGCTGGCTGCCCTCTGTCCCCGGAGGAGGACAGCATCCTCTGGGATGCTCAATCTTCCTCCCCCCAGCCAGCCCCCAGTGGCCTGACCTCGTTCCCAAACTCAGATCACTGGCATGGTGGGAAGTAGCCCTTCCTCTACACCAGCTGGCCAGCACTGTATGTCTTGTAATTAAATGATAATATATTTCTGTAATCTTGTTATGTAAAAATGTTATATTGTAGTGACATATAAGTTGATCAATAAACTTGAAATGTATGCTTCATGGACAGCTTCTCCATGACTGTCAGAGCATGGAGATCACCCACATTAGAGCAGAAAGCAACCTGCTGAATGACAACACATCAGGAGCAAGAAGTCAGCAGCACAGGGAACAAGCACCAATAAAATTGGAAGCAAATTGGAATCCCGAACAGAGACAATTAGCACCTGAGGTAATGTGGAAACCACCTGTCTGGAAGCACACAAACAGATTAGAGGAAACAGGTGTAATGCGGGAGGGGAGGCTCCATTGCCCGTAACCCATTTGCAGGGGGCTGTGCCTCTGCACCCCCCCATTATATAATTATATATAGCCAACTCCAGGCAGCAAAAATAGTGGAGGAGGGCAGACATTATATACAGCACATCTCAAAAAGATGCAACAAAAGGCGGAGCCACACAACACTTACATTAGGTGCCACACTTTATTACAGAGGACCTTCATACAGATCCCTCACCCATAGGTACTAGTAGCAGTGCCAACACAACAAACATGTCACATTAACAGTGACACTTGAAGTTGAAAATTGGAAGCAACCCCTCTCAAATAGTCACTGAAACTCTGTGTACTGTACTGCCCTACAAGCTCCATGATTCACCAGCTGCAATCTTTATACTGTATACATTTTTTTTGAGTGAGGCACAAAACTCCCAGAGACACACTGCTGTATACTGACCTATGTCATCTGCTGCTGTGCCTTCAGGACATCAGTGAACTTCCAGACACTAGGATGTGCAGCACCCATAAGGGAGTTAAAACCACTGTGCGAGGGCTGCTGTCTGTGATGCCAATGACCTGGGTTCGGAAACTAATCCGGGAGTCAGAGGGCCAGCCAGTTTGAGTAGGATGGAGCATCCACTGGACTGCTCTCCTACTCTGGTAAGAGGTGGGGTAGGGTGTCTGAAACACCATTGACCCCCAGCAGAGGCCAGATATACCACAGCAGTCGGTACCAGCACACATGGGGAGCGGGGTGGACGTGGGCCATCATTGCACATCCCCAACCCAAGGGAACTAAAAACTGAAAATAAAAATGCCAGCCCCCGCTGATGAGCCAGCTCCAGTGCCTCCCCTCTGGCCACATTAGTTCTGCCATCATTGGCCCCACTTGGGGGAGGACATCCCCGAGTATGAGGAGGAAGGTCCCGGAAGCCTGGTGAGCCCATTCATGGGGTAGGGGATGCCAGTAATAAAAAAAAAAATGCTGTGCCAGGCTTCCACAGAATTGATTGTATGAGGTAGACCACACTTAGTAGCCTCGTAATGGTTCCAGAGGTCTGGTGGGTAAGAGGTCTCTGTTGCACCCCGTCATTGAAAGGACAACCGAGCCATGTGTCCTTGAAATAGTCCAACACAGGAACCAGGACTTCATCCTCCATAACATTAAAATCCCAACACTGGAGTTCATCAAATGCAGCCACAACATCCTGAGGGGGCACAAAGGCCAAATCTGACAACAAACGTACAAGCAAACTCCTCATCCGACATGTAGCATGACAGAACTTAAGAAACCTGCTGGATTTTCCTCCACGGAGCCTGGCACATATGGAAGAAACAACCATGGAGCTGGGCAGTAGGGAACACACTTTGAAAAGCCTTATATGCAGCCTGTTCAAAATCAATCATAATGGACTGCGGGGACAAACCATCTTGCAGCACAGTATGCTGGCAAAACTCATGAGAGCAGGCATTGGTAGTGCGGGAGGACATGAGGATAAACACAGTGGGAAAGAGTGAGGAATATTCAATTCCATGAATTGTATAGAGCTGGCAAACAGAGAAGGACTATACTTAAAGGTGCATCAGCATACCACTGTGAACACCTAGCCATATAGCTCTGGTTCTGTGTGGTGGAAAAAAAATCAAGTATCTCTGGCTCCCAGCACCATTGTAATACTGTACTTAAAAAAAAAACCTGAGTGAGTCCTCATAAAAGGTTCAGGAATCACCAAATCTCTCAGGGATGATGGCTAGGTCGGAAGTCTAGACACTCGTTTTTTGTGCCCTCTGCTCAGTCTGATTCAAATATTCAATGGAAGGCAGTTTGCCAGCCACAGCAGAGGTCACTCCACTGCAACGTGATGCCACAACCTGCTGGGGCGACTCGGAGGAACACATAGCCCATTTCATTTCGGTCACTATCTCCTGAACTCTGATGACTCCACGATCCGGCACATGGTTGTGGACATTCACCACCTTGACCACCTCATCCCCCACACTGTGTACCCTCACCATGCACTTTCCTAACTTATATGCCATGCACTTCCAATACACTTTTTCCCTGTACTCCTGGTCTTTTCTAAACAAAAAATCCATTGTACACAAGTAGCCGATTTCCCATGCACTGCTTATGAACTCCAAAGACATTGAACCGGAAGGAAACATGCCACACTATGAAATGCACATTCCCCCTCTGACTTAAAACATAGAAACACAGAAACATAGAATTTGATGGCAGATAAGAAAAAAATACTCACCTTAGTAATTATGTTTCTTCTAATGGAGTCTTGCTTATTCTGACAATTGCAGTGATTCCCAACCTTTGAACTGCCCCGGAGAACAAAGAGTTAACTTTCTATGCAGGGCATAGAATGCTGAGCTCGAGCTCAGTTGAAGTCTCTGCCTGGAGTGTTTCAAACCTAAACCGTCAGATTCTTACGAGCCAAACTAAACTAAAAATTCTATGTGGAAATTGTAAAAATTCCTACTAGCCAACTGGCTGAAAAAAGTTTTGGATTCCCAAGGAAGACTCAAGTCAGGAAACCAAAAACCAATCTACTACAAATAACAATAATAAATCATCACCCAAACAAAAAGGATGAGGGTGCAAGCAAAAAACACCCCTGGGGTGCAACACTGCACCTGCCCAGCCACTTCCCAAAAACAGGTTCTGAGAGGAGAGGCAGGGAGAAAGGTCAGAATACAGCAAGAATCCATTAGAAGAAACATAATTACTAAGGTGAGTAATTTTTTCTTCAAACAACATGAAGTCTTGCTGTATTCTGACAATTACTGAACTACCAAGCAGTACCTCAAGGAGGAGGACAGAACCTACTTTGGGAATAGGCTCTGAAGTACTGCTGTCCAAACGAGCATCACTCCTAGCCTGGATATCCAGAGAGTAATGCTTGGTAAAAGTATAGACTGTTTTCCAGGTGGCTGCTTGACACATTTCTAAGACAGGGATATCCCTGGAAGCAGCCAGGGAAGCAGCTGTACCTCTTGTGGAATAAGCCCTCAGGCCTGAGGGTGGAGTTTTTCCCAGTTTTTCATAGCAGAATTGTATACAAGACACAATCCACCTAGCAATAGATCTTTTGGTGGAAGGTTTGCCCTTTCTGACTTCTCCATAAGTGAGGAACAACTAGAGGGAGTCAAACCTGTGACCCTTGGTACGCTCTATGTAGTACCTAAGGGCTCTTTTGACACCTAAACTGTGTAACCTCCTCTCTCCTAAGGAATAATGATCAGTGAAGAAAACAGGGAGAGACAGACTGGTTTAAATGGAAGTCTGAAACCACTTTGGGCAAGAACCTTCTATTGGTTCTAAGGACCACTTTATCCCTGTGAAATAAAACAAAATCAGCTTCCACTGACAGGGCTTGCAATTCACTGATACGCCTGGCAGAGGTAATGGCTACCAGGAACACAGTTTTCCAAGTCAATTACTTAAGCTCTGCTGAAGACATAGGCTCAAAGAGGGGTTGCATAAGTTGAGCAATGCAAACATTCAAATCCCAGGCAGGGGCAGGGGCAGGGTCTCTAAAAGGAGGATTGATGTGAAGCAATCCTTTAAAAAATTTACAGAACACAGGATGGGAAGATAGTGAGGAAGACTTCCCCACAGACAGAAACGCAGAAACAGCTGACAAGTGTACCTTGAGAGTAGCTGGTCTGAGGCCTAGGCCATTAAGATTTACCATATAATCCAAAACTGTAGGCAATTCAGCAGCGCCTGGAGAAATATCCTTCTTAGAACACCAAATGCTGAATCTTTTCCATTTGGAGTTGTAAGTCTTTCTGGTGGAGGGCTTTCGAGAAGCCTTGAGGATATCCAGAACCCCTTGGGAAAGATGGAGATCTACAAACTCTAACTCTTCAAGAGCCATGCTTTGAGATTGAGAGACTGAAGATTGGGGTACCAAATCCTTCCATGAGAGGTTGTTAACAGGTTGTAATTCCTGGGAAGAGACAGGGGAAATGGACTGCTAGGGACAGCAACAGGGGGTACCAGGGCTGTCTGGCCCAATCTGGAGCAATCAGAATCACCTTGCAAGGTTGACCTTATTTTTACCAGAACTTTGAACAGGAGTGGGAAGGGGGGAAAGGCATACAGAAACTTCCCTTCCCAATTCAGGATGAGGGCATCCAGAGGGACTGAGCCCAAGACTGGAGGTCTGCAACAATAGAGAGGGAGTTAGTGATTTTCTGGGGCTGCGAAGAGATCTATCTCTGGAGTGCCCCACCTTGAAAAAATCACTTTCAACACCTGAGGGTCCAGGGACCATTTGTGATGGCCCTGAGAGATCCTGCTCAGTGCATCTGCTAGCACATTGTCCTTGCCTGGAAGGTGAACTGCTACAAGAGAGGTTTGCAGGGAATAAGCCAGGGACCACAACCTCATGACTTCCGTGCACAAGGCTGTGGACTGAGTGCCTCCCTGCATGTTGATGTACCACAAGGTGGTGGTGTTGTCTGTTCTGACTTGAACCACCTTGTTCTGTACTGACTGAGAGAAAGCTTTTAGGGCCACAAGAACTGCCATGAGCTCTAGGAGATTGATGTGGAGTAGGGATTCTTGGGGGGACCACAGCCTCTGGGCAGTGAGGGACCCCAGGTGGGCTCCCCAGCCCAGGAGAGAAGCATCCATGGTAAGGACCACTGAACAAGGCTGAGTTAGAAAAGGAACACCTTGTCTTAAATTGTCCTGATCCTGCCACCATTGGAGGGCTCGGATCAAGGTCAGAGTCACTGGGATCAGTTTGGTAAGGGAATCCTTCCTCTGAGACCAAAAAGCTGTCAAGTGGAACTGAATATCCCTCATCTGGAATCTTGCCCCTGGGACCACTGCTGTTGAAGCTGCCATGTGGCCCAAGAGCTGGAGGAATTGCCTTGCTGGTCGAGATACCTGAAGGCTGAAAGAAGAAGCTAGTTCCATAAGAACCCTTGCTCTTTCTAGAGGAAGAAAGGCTCTTGCTCTGAGTGTGTCCAGTTCTGCCCCTATAAAGGTAAGAAGCTGGACTGGTTCAAGAACTGACTTGGGAAGGTTGAGAAGAAATCCTAGAGAAGTGAGCACTTGCTGGGTCACTTGCAGGCAAGACTTGACTTGGTCTGGAGACTGACCCACTATTAGCCAATCATCCAGATATGGAAAAATGGAAATCTTTTGCCTTCTTAGAAAGGCAACTACTACTGCCAGGCACTTTGTGAAAATCCTTGGGGCTGAGGTTAGGCCAAAGGGTATTGCTCTGAACTGATAGTGGCCTGAGGGCAACTTGAACCTGAGGTACTTTCTGTGGGAGCACCTAATGGGAATGGGAAAGTAGGCATCTTTGAGGTCCAGGGAGGCTAGCCAGTCCCCTGGCCTTAGAGAGGGAAGGATTATTCCCAGAGTTACCTTCTTGAACTTTGGTTTTAAGAGATGTTTGTTTAGATATCTTAGGTCTAGGATGGGTCGCCACTCCCCTGTCTTTTTGGAGGTCAGGAAGTACCTGGAGTACAGTCCTTTGCCCCAGTGTAGGGTAGGTACTCTGTCTATGGCTCTTAAAGCTAGGAGAGAAGAAACCTCTGCCTCTAGGGCAAGGGTTCCCGAGAGATTTGCAGGTGGAAAAGATCTGGCTCTCATCTTTGGAAATTTTTTGAAGCTGAGAACCAGTCCCTGGCTTACTACTTCCAGGACCCACTTGTCTGATGTAGTAGACATCCAGTCCTGGACAAAGTAAGCCAGCCTGCCCCCTACTGGAGTAGGAGAGTCGACCCGGGCAGGCCCATCAGGGTGTCTGTTTGTCAGGGGCTTTAGGCTGAGTAGTGGATGCAACACTGCTCATCCCCCTTCTGCGTCTCCCTCTGAAAAACCACCTCTGAGAAAAGGAAGAAGAGGCCTGTGCTTGGTAAAAAAGACCTTTGAAAGGGCCTGCCCCTGCCCCAAGACTGCTGCCTTTGAGGAGTTGCCTGCCTTTCCTTGGCCTGAGCACTCCTGTAAGTGGTCCTGTACTCATCCATTTTCTTCATGTAATTCTCTGTCTGCTCCCCAAACAGAGAATTACCCACTACAGGAAAATCCATGGCCTTAGCCTGGGTGTCCTGCCAGAGGCTAGTACATCTGAGCCAAGCCATCCTCCGAAGAGCCACAGATGTAGCCATGACTCCTGATGACATCATTAGAGTCCACAGCAGCATGAAACTGAACCTTAGATGCCTCAATCCCATCTGCAGCCACTGCCTCCAGCTCCCTGGCTAGCTAGGGGGGAGGCCTGTTTAGCCAGTGCCAGTACAGTGTCCCACCTGGACTTCTGGTATCTAGCTGTATAGGCCATGTAATTCGCCTGCCTGAGTCCCAAAGAAGATGTGATGTACTGCTTCTTTGCCATGGCATCAGTCTTCCTGGAGTCCTTGTCTGGGGGGTGTGAAGCCAAGGAAATATTTGCCTTGTCACAGGCAGCAGCCTGCACTATCCCAACATGGCTGCATTGCTGATATAAGAACTCCATGTCTGAGCCTGAAAGTGTATACCTCTTGTCCATTCTTCTATCCACAGGAGGTATAATGTTAGGAGACTTTAGAATTTTTTGTGTCTGTTTCCCAAAAGATTTGTGGAGGGGAATAGACAGTCTTCTGGACTCTGGGATGTCCATCATCTCTACAAAATCAGGCTCCTCTTGATCTTCCACAGCCTCCTCCATAGGAAGCTGGAGGATTTCAGCCATCTTTCTGTAAAACATAAAGTGAGAAGGGGACTCAGAAAGCCTAGGAGGGGAAACATCTGATGGTCTGTCTGGGGAGATGTCCGGTTCCACAGGCATATCCAGACCCTCACTTTCACCATCATCATCCTCAAATTCCCCTTCCTCTTCAAATTCCGGTTCATAAAAATCTTCAAGGGTATAATCTTGAACCGTGGGAACCAACCGAACCGAACCCCTGCCAGAAGGAGCTGGATCGGTCAGAACCGGACGGAGCGATTCCACAATCTGAATCGCTCTGGCTATCTCTTCGGTGGTCAGAACATGAACCTCTGGATCCGAACTGGTCTTTGCGTTTTCTTTTTGTTGGAACCGATCCCTCGGAATCGGCTCTCCTTTTGCACTGCTTCTGGTTCAGTCGAAACTGAACTGGGCTGGCCATCCGGGTCAGCGGACTTCTCGGACTCCTTTTCCCTCAGTCTACCTAATCTCTTCTCAAGGGTAGATTTGGGAAAGTTTTTACATATTTGGCAGTCTGAATCGAGGTGGTCAAACCCCAGACAATAAACACAGGTGGTGTGGGGATCGGCCTTAGCAAAGACCTCCCCACACTCACTGCAGTGTTGAAACCCAGTGGGCCCACTTTTTTTCTTAAGTTTCTCAGATATGGCCAACCTAACCAACTTACCCTTTTTATGGCAACCACCAGGCAAGATTCCCTTATCGGTTCCTAACCGTGTCACGGGTATTGGAAAAAAACGCACTAAAACACGTTTTTTTAGAACCGATAAGAACCGGTAACCGGTAACTGCACACTAAATAAAACACACAAAATTTCACTATCAAATGGCCAGTTCAGCCGAACCAAGCCGCACTTTTACAAGTTCCACACAGAAACAACAGAACAATTCCTATCTAGTACTCATGGCACCACAGACAGAGACTGAACCGACTATGCAGATACTTTTTCGGTTTAAAAACCGACGAAAACTGAAACTTTAACCGACTTTCGAACTGAGCTGAAGGAGAAATCTCTGGAGCGACCGTTCAGTGAGGCAGAGTAAAGAATCTGATGGTTTAGGTTTGAAACACTCCAGACAGAGACTTCAACCGAGTTCGAGCTCAGCATTCTATGCCCTGCATAGAAAGTTAACTCTTCGTTCTCCGGGGCAGTTCAAAGGTTGGGAATCACTGCAATTGTCAGAATACAGCAAGACTTCATGTTGTTTAAAGGACTGCTTGGCCCACCCAGTCTGCCAATTTCCCTACCTAATGGATAAGCTGCAGATTATAGTTAACCAACAGCCTACTTCCTCCTACTCCACCCCCTAGAATTGCCTTATGTCTCTCCCATGCATTCTTGAATTCCCCCACTATTTTTGACTCCACAACCTCCTCAGAAAGGCCGTACCATGCATCCACAGCCCTCTCCATGAAAAATACTTCCTCACATTGCCTCTGAGCCATCCCCCTTCTATCTTCAAATTGTGCCCCCTTGTTCTTGCACACTCCTTTTTCTGAAAGATGCTACCCTCTTGGACTTTGTTGATTCCCTTGAGGTACTTGAAAGTTTCTATCATATCCCCCCTGTCCCTCCTTTCCTTGAGGGTATACATATTAAGCTCCTTAAGTCTCTCTTCATATGTCTTCTGGTGCAGACCCTGCACCATTTTAGTTGCCCTCCTCTGGACTGCCTCCATTCTGTCTATGTCCTTGCGGAGACTGGGCCTCCAGAACTGCACCCAGTACTCCAGATGGGGTCTCACCAACTGTCTGTACAGAGGGCCAACAACTTCCTGTTTTCTGCTGGTGATGCCTCTCTCTATACATCCCAGTATCCCCCAGCCCTTCTTACTGCCCTCTCGCATTGCTTGCCCACCTTCAAGTCATCTGATATGACTACCCCAGGTCCCTTTCCATTTTTGTTGTTGTTAGTATCTCAACCCCGTTGAGTACTCTTCCCCTGGGTTTTTGTTTCCCAGGTGCATTACTTTGCACTTCTTAGCACTGAATCTAAGCTGCCATACATTTGACCATTCCACCAACCTTGCCAAGTCCCTTCTCATCCTTTCCACCCCACCTTGTGTATCAACCCCGTTGCAGATCTTTGTGTTGTCTGCAAAGAGACATACCTTTCCTTCCAGTCCCTCTGCAATGTCACTTATAAAGACATTGAAGAGGACTGGTCCTAGAACTGAACCCTGCGGTGCCCCACTAGTAAACCCTCTTTCTTCAGAGTGGACTCCATTTACTATTACCCTCTGTGTCCTGTTCTCCAGCCAATTTTTTATACCCAGGCTACCATCTTGGGACCCACTCCCAGGCTGGCTAACTTGTATATTAATCTTTTGTGTAGGACTGTGTCAAATGCCTTGCTAAAGTCTAGGTAGACCATGTCCACAGCCCCTCCCTGATCTACTACATTGGTCACCCAGTCAAAGAAATCTATTAGATTCATCTGATATGACCTTCCAACTTTGAATGCATGCTGCCTTGGGTCCTGTGTCCCTCTGGCCTCTAGGTACTCAATAATACTTTTCTTCAGAAGTGATTCCATCATTTTCCCTACCAATGAGATCAAACTAACAGGTCTGTGATTTCCTGCCTCTGCTCTGCTCTGCTCCCACTTTTGTGAAGTGGAATAACATCTGCCTTCCTCCAGTCCTCAGGTACCACCCCATCCTTCCATGAATTGTTAAAGAGGGTAGTCAGTAGTGTCACTAGTTCTACCCTTAGTTCTTTTAGAATTCTGGGATGAATCCCATCAGGCCCCATTGCTTTGTCCATCTTTCATTTTTAGAGTTCTTTCAGAACTCTTTCTTCTGTGAATGGGTTGGTATCAACTCCACCCCCCCCCCCCAATCCAGAGTGTTTCTCTTGTTTGGTTTAGATACCTCCCCTTCTTCATTTGTGAATACTGAGCAAAAATATTTGTTCAGTATCTCTGCCTTTTCACAGTCACCCTCTGCCCACCCCCACCCCTTTATTATTATTAAGCTCATTATCCCTCCCTTTGTCTTCCTTCGTTTCCTGCAGTACCGCAGCAAGGGTGGGGCGGGTGGTGTCCCCTCCCCAAAAGCATGCCTCCAAGGGGCGCAGTTTTCCCTACTCAATTAATTCACTTGAGCACCGGCTGTAGCTTTAAATTGTTTTTTTTTTTTCTTTTTACACTGTGTGTCTGTAATTACTTATGCCTGACAGCAGGGTGCACAACCATGGAAGGAGCAGTGGGGGGGGTCACATGGTTCTGCAATGAAAAAAATCATGTGATGTGCCAACTGCACCACGCGGCAATGCACTCAGACAGTATAAAATGTAGGGGTGGACTGCAGAGTGCATGTGGTTGTAAGAGGCACTAGTAGCAGTAGCAGTTAGAGAGTGGATGTACTAAGTAGACAGACTTTGCGTGAGAGGTGGACTTGGAGTGCAGTGGAGGAGTCAGTGAGCAAGGCTAGATTGAGAAGCCTTTGGGAGGGATATGGAGACTTATATTGTGTAAGGCAACTTATTTTTAAAAGCAAAGAAGTTAAAAGAGCAGAAGCAATAAATATGATGTCCTTCAGCCAGTCAAGTCAGTCAACTGTGTCACTGAAACAACAAGTGGCAAGCAGCAACTACTGTACTAATCATGTTCTTCCTTTCTGTTGATGACTGATCACTTTTGGGGGGGGATCAGTTGATTATTACTGTTCTCTGCTTTTAGTTGTCTGTGTCCTGTCTGATGTGCCAGCCTGCCTGGATGGTGATGATCGGAAAGGATTTCGATTTTCATCCACCATCCAACTAGACATCTGACCTCCATTCTCCTCCTTTAGTTCAGCTTGGGGGCGAATCTGTCCCACCCGTCCGGTCCCAGCGCCATCCGAGTCCAACAATGGAAAATGGATCCCCAGCCCATGGCAGTCCTGATTTCCAGGTCACTGGAGCTGCTGTCCCAGGCTGGGACCTCTCCAGTGCTCCGGAGTCCGCGGCCGCGCAGTTGAATCAATGGCCATTTCATGCCTCCAACCTCAGCCTGCTCCAAGAGGCTCCCTGTTAGGTTTAAGTGCCAAAGTCTGAGGAACTAATGTGAAAAAAGTTTAATGGCAGTAGATTTGGTCATGGAGATAGGACAAAAAACGAGGGAGAGAAAGCAAGTGCCAGAGATTGGGGAAGGGGAGAGAGGAACTGCCACAGGCGGCTGAGTACATGGGAGAGAGAACCAGGAGGGGCAGAACTGGGAGGAGGATAGAAATTACTTGCAGTGCCACAGTGAATGGCAGCATATTGGGGGGGCAGAGATCAGAAAGGGGGGGAGAGCAAGTGCTGAAGAGCAGCTAATATGTTATGTGTAGGGGCAATGCCAGCATATTGAAAGAGCAGAAATGGGGGAGGGATAGAGACCAAGCACCGCAGAGCAACTTGCAACTAATGTGAATGATGGGGATGGCAGTAGGTTTGGGGAGGGAGCAGATATCGAGGAGGAGAGAGAGCACTGACTGTTGGTTTAAAGATAAGCTATGCAGGAAGTACAAGTGGGGGTATATTTGTTAGATGTCCTTTGCAGCAGTAATGGATAAATGTGCTGTGTGCACAGAACAGAAATAAAAAGGAAAGCCTGGTGCATCTTGCCATAGACAGTAATAGCTGTGAAGAGTTATGAAATGTCTAGAAGTGCTTAATATGTAAGGATCAGATAATAGAATGTGATATGGGTCATACACCAGGCGCAGGGAGAGCCACTAAAAAATTGTAGCACTGCTGTTTATTGTACAGTACCTTGTGTTCCAACTGTTGCATAATCTTACAATGTTGTATTGTTTGTACTGGGACTGGGACTGGGGGATTGGGATGGCCCAGCAGGACTAGGAAAGCAGAGGGAGCGGGTGCCCGCGAGTCTATGACTGGGGGCTCTGGTGGGGCTGGGCAGCCAGGCAGCCAGGCCAAAATGCTGCAGCAACAAAAATGGTCTGGGGGGTATCAGTTCAATCACTACTCTGCTCCCGACCACTACTAGTACCTACACTAGAAAGAAACAAAATAAAAGTAAAATTACTGCTAGTGCTAGCCATGTATGTTAAATATAAACAAAAAATCAATCATCAGCAGGAGTGTGAGTCTGCGACCTCTCCACTGGACTTGGGAAATGTTATAAACTATTTGCACTGTTCTATTTTCCATAGGACAATGCACTTTTACAGTTTATAACATTTCCCAAATGACTAAAATGATTATACTTTAAAAAAGAGTATACCTCTCCTTGTCCTCCTTGTCTGTGGTTCTGCGCCCTTGGAACATCCATTCTCATGCCTGTTTCATAGCTTGCCTCCAGGCATAATTAGCCTAGGAGGTTCATTAAGTTGCATAGCAGAGCAAAGCAGCAGTATAAGTATTTTAAATTTGAAACAAAAAAAAATTCCTCTGAGACTAGAGAGTCATAATAACAAGCTAGGCTGTCTCTGATGTATATTTCTTCTGGAAAAAAACATAAGCAAGATGGTTCAAAATAACAATTGACACAGCATAGTGTACAGTTTATTCCTGTTTGAATGATTGTGGGATTTCATTTCATAGTCCTCCACTGAATTAGATTTTATGGTGATAACATACACATTTATGAGATGGCACAAAAAGGTAAGATTTTAGAGGTAGGGGAGGGGTGGTTTAGTGTAGGGACTATGAAATCCCACAGTCATTTCCACAAGAATAAACTGTATACTATGCTGTGCCATTTTGAACCATCTTGCTTCTGTCCTTTCCAGAGTCCACACCACAGACTACCAAACTATTACAAATAATAAACTAGTGCTCTTAACAGAACTTGCTGACAATAAATTCTATTAAAAGCAGTTATAAGTAAGAAACATATATGTACATGTCGTAGATAACCCACTGTATGGTGTGCGGTCGTGCTTTGATATACGCATGCTTTTGTTTTGTTTGCATTGTGACATATGAGGCCAAAGGCTGAGTACATTCAACCACCCAAGGTGTACATATATCACACCACAACTGCACACCCTACAGTGGTTTATCTATCTTATCTGATGCCAACCACAGTCTCCCATAACACCTCAGATTCCATGGGAGCAAAAATTTCCCCTAAAATCAGGGGTAGGGAACATATAACAAAGATATGCTTTTTTTTTTCAAGAAAAGCCCCAAAACTCACCACAGAGCATGTAAACCCCAAGAGCTTCTGGGGGCCTTGCAGTCTCCAGAGCCCTGGCTCTTTTATGGGGGAGGGAGCCCCGCAAAATTTGTGTCTTGCCCAGGGCACCAAAATGCATTCCCACGGCTCTGGCTCCCTGATGTACCTATGAAAGGTTTTATCCCCCTTCTTAACTGAGTTGGCTATCTTTTCCTTGGTTTGGACCTTTGCTGTTCTGACTGCCTTCCTTGCTTCCTTCTGCTTTAACTGATACAGTTCTCTGTCCTGCTCCTTCTGTGATTCCTTGTCCTTCCTGAATGCCATCTTTTTCTCCCTAACCTTCCCTGCCACCTCCTTTGAGAACCACAATAACATGCATCTAACTTAAAGCAGGGGCTTTGCTGGGCTTGGAAGTTCATTCAGCATACTCAGCACACTGGCAGGCATCCATTCACTAAGTGTAAATGGCTTGGGGAAGGCTCTTCCCTGGCCATCATCCCACCAGCCCTCATATAGCCAGATCCCAGCGAGGGTCCACTGGATCACATTCCACACATAGCTGCATGTACCACCTATGAACCCTCCGATTTGCCCACTTTGATCTCTTCTGCAGCAGGTCAGACCAAGGACATCACTCTGCAATGGATTCCCTCTTTATTTCTGTCTGGAGATGCTTCTTGCACATTTTTTTGCTGCTTTATGACTTCATTACCAGCTCTCCCTTGCTGCCCTTAGGTGAGATGACTTAGCATGGAGTAGTCTCTGGGATAAACATACATACGTGTGCGCGCATACATACACACACACATATACATATACTGTATACACACACACACACACACACACACACAAAAATCTCCTGGGGTGGCTTTGAGGGAACCCACCTCAACAGGTGTGAATGCCATTTGAGTTCTCCCTTGAGGGGATGTCCCTGTGAGGTTCCTGCACCCAACTAGTGGTTCCACTATTACTCCCCACTAGGGACAACACCCTTGACATGACCCAAAGATCCTGGCAGCTTGGACTCTATTTCCAGTGCCTGAGGTCCTTCCCTGGTGACCTCCAAAGTCTCACTCACTGTTCCCATGATGCCTTTGAAGCTTTGCGATGCCCAGGACCTCTGCCACTCTCAGCACCCCAAGAGTGGCTGGCACCCAGCTCTGGTGACATTTCAGGTAGGAGCCATCGCTTTTGAAACATAGAAACATAGACGTTGACAGCAGAAGGAGACCGCTAGGTCCATCTAGTCTGCCCATTTGTTTTAGACCTATTTTGACGCTCTAGTTGCCCTTTGTAGTCAGGGCTCCCTTGTGTCTATCCCATGCATTACTGAATCCCCCCACAGTGTTGTCTCCCATACCCATGGCTGATTTGTAGCAGGTACTGCTACCATCCAAGTTGAGATTTGTGCACCACCTCTCCCTGCTGCTGTGAGGCAAGAGGAGTAGGGAAGACACTAGCCAGCATATACCCTCCTGTGCAGCCATGAGAGCATCCTGGCACCACCATTCCTCTTCTGGCTACACCTGGTGCTCCCCTGGCTGATGCCCATACCAAGAGTGCACTAGCCAGTCCCCCACCTATGCCCAGGATTGAATGCCAGGTGAGGGCACCTATAGTGTCTAAGTTGCCTACACTTCATACCCCTTGCACCACAAGGGCACCCCATTTTTAGCTGCAGTAAAGTTTTTCCCACCATCTATACCCTCTGGAGATGATGCCACAGTGTCATTCCCCCTTTGGCTTATGGCAGTCAACAAGCACCTACCCCTGCTGCAAGGAGGGAGTTGTGACAGAGCTGTCACTCACTTTCAGCAGGCTGGAGGTCTGCACCTTGACAGGTGACTGATTTCTGCAAGGGTGTCTGAATGCATTAAGCCCATTACAAGTCCACAAGCCCTTCAGGCATTCAGATCCTTTTTGGTCACCGAGCCACCCACTGATCTCTTCACCATGCCAGCTGGGGTCAGAGATGAAGAAGATGGTCACTGATTTGTGGTCCAAAGGCAATCTTTCCACAATTTTCAACATTGTTATATTAGTTTTCCACGAATAATAAAATATTAAATAAAAATAAGTAATAGATATTTACATTGAAAACTGTAAACATTGTAATAATATTGTTTACCATTCAGCTAACAGTTATAAATAAAATAATTTAACCCAATTAACAAAGAAAAAGAAGTATTGATGTACACTACTATGTTAGATAAGGCAAAAGCAAAGAAAAGACAGGGAAGAAAAGAAAATGAGAAAAAGAGTAAAATTAAGTTATGTAAGAAAGGTATTATACAGAGTGTAAAATTAGATGTTTTAAAGTCTGAGTGTATTATAACAGGAGTAAAATCCTACCTTAATTATTGTTATTAATAAATTTATACGGTCTGCCATTCAGCAGAGGAACATTTTATGTTTTCATTTTTTTTTCATTTACTAATTTTAGAGGCTATCAAATCATGTCTACATTCTTCAGCTGTAGGTGGATGTCTTAGAAACATAGAAACAGACTTTGATGGCAAATAAGGACCGCTTGGCCCACCTACTCTGCCCATTTCCCTACCTACTGGATAAGCTGCAGATCTTAGTTAACCAACAGACTATTTCTTCCTACCCCCCACAAGAATTGCCTTATGTCTGTCCCATGCATTCTTGAATTCTCCCCCAGTTGTAGCCCTCACAACCTCCTCAGGAAAGGCTGTTCCATACGTCCACCACCTTCTCTGTGAAAAAGACTTCCTCACATTATCCCTGAGCCGTAACCCCTCTATCTTCCAATTGTGTCCCCTTGTTCTTGCACATCTCTTTTTCTGAAAGATGCTACCCTCTTGGACTTTGTTGATTCCACTGAGGTACTTAAAAGTTTCTATCATGTTCCCCCTCTCCCTCCTTTCCTCAAGGGTATACATATTAAGCTCCTTTAGTCTCTCCTCGTATGGCTTCTTTTGCAGACCCTGCTCCATTTTAGTTGCCCTCCTCTGGACTGCCTCCATTCTGTCTATGTCCTTGCGGAGATGGGGTCTCCAGAACTGGATGCAGTACTCCAGATGGGGTCTCACCAACTGTCTGTACAGAGGGATAACAACTTCTTGTTTTCTGCGGTGATGGCTCTGCCTATACATCCAGTATCCCCTCTCACATTGCTTGCCAACCTTAAGCTCATCTGATATGATTACCCCAGGTCCCTTTCCATTTTCTTATTGTTTACCCCCCCCATTGTGTACTCTTCCCCAGGGTTTTTGTTTCCAAGGTGCATTAATTTGCACTTCTTTGCATTAAATCTAAGCTGCCATACTTCTGACCATTCCTCCAACCTTGCCAAGTCCCTTCTCATCCTTTCCACACCTCCTTGTGTATCAGCCCTGTTGCAGATCTTTGTGTCATCTGCAAAGAGGCATACTTTTCCTTCCAGTCCCTCTGCAATGTCACTTATAAAGACATTAAAAAGGACTGGACCCAGTACTGAACCCTGCAGTACCCCACTAGTAACCCCCCTTTCTACAGAGTGGACTCCGTTTACTATTACCTTATGTGTTTTGTTGTCCAGCCAATGTTTTACCCAGGCTACTACCCTGGGACCCACTCCCAGGCTGGCTAATTTGTTTATTAATCTTTTGTGTGGAACTGTGTCAAATGTCTTTCTAAAGTCTAGGTAGTCCATGTCCACAGCCCCTCCCTGGTCTACTACTTTGGTCACCCAGTCAAAGAAATCAATTAGATTCGTCTGACATGACCGTCCCGCTGTGAACCCATGCTACCTTGGGTCCTGTGTCCCACTGGCTTCTAGGTACTCAACAGTGGCATCACCACATTGATTTTGGGGAGGCTACAGCCCCCCAATCTAAGTTAAAGCCCCCCCAATCATTTTCAGGAAATATAAATAAATAGCAGCCATATACTTTTTTTTTATTGATTGTTTTGTTGTCTGTCTGACTCTGACTTCCTTGCAGCAACTTGGGACTTGCTACTGAAGTCTAAGAGAAAAAAACCTGCTAACTCCCATTCTCATCTGACTAACTTGAGAGACAGAGTAGCGAGTCAAGCGACTAGCAAGCAAGTGGAGTGAGCGACTCGCACAGTCGCAAGGCAGCAGCAGTGCGAGCTGACCGAGCTGTAACTAAAAAGGTTTCTGATTGTGAAAAATGCACAGGCAGCTAGACTAGAAATGAGAAAGAGAACAAGCTGGAATCAGATTCCTTGCACCGACCGAAATGTCCTGCTCCTGTTTGCATCTTGCATGTGAGGAGTCATCATCAGAGATCGACCCACCAAACGTTTTCGCCTTTTTGGGTCACAGAGCTGCTCATCTCAGTGTCTGCTGCTGTGGAATTTTTTTAGTGGCACTGCACACTGGATGGCGGCTGGCAGCTGCAGGGCAAGTACTAAAACTGTATGTGGTCAGGTGTGGCTTCGCTTGGCTTGGTTGGCTGGCTGAGGGGGGCATTCCGACTCCATTTAGATCTGATCATCTGTCTGGAATATTATGATATGCATAGTGTCTGACTGATTAAGAACACAGGGCAGTGAATGAGTGAAATTTCAAATGTCACTCATTCACTGCCCTAGTGTGTGTTCTTAATCAGACGCTATGCATATCATAATAAACCAGACAGATGATCAGATCGAAACAAAACAGACTGTCTCTAACGAAAAATCAAATGTCTTTCTTGTCCTTGCAGAAAGTCAAGAAGAGAGAGAGAGAGAGAGAGAGTAGGTGGGAAATCATCAGGAGAGGGGTGCAGGATGCTACCAGCACCTGTGCAAGAGTAAGACGAAAATGCGATAGGGCCCAAAAACCCTGTTGGTGCACCAGGGAGGTCCAGGAGGTGGTGCAGGGAAAGAAAGCAGCCTATAAGCAATTCAAGTGCTCAAGGAGTGAAAGGGATCGAGGGGAGTACGAGCCGATGGCTAGAAGGGCCACTAGAGTGGTGAGGGTGGCTAAGGCAAGGAAGGAGCAGAACCTGGCCAGGGAAATTAGGAGAGGAACAAGGGTTCTTTAGATACATTAGGAAAGCGAAGGGTGAAGGGCAGATTAGCAGATTAAATCAGGGGGAGATGGGCACAAGACCGGGGAGCAGGCTGAGGTACTAAATAAGTATTTCACCTCAATTTTCACCAGGAAAATGGGGTGCTGCATCATACATGGGAGGAGACAGAGATACTGAGGGGGACCCCACCGATCGGCAGGTCTGGGGAGAGGGGAGGCATCACTGGCAGGTGGGGCAGGGCTAAGCAGGAGAAGAGGTACGGAAGTGGAAATCTCAGCAGAGAGTGAGGAAGCCCTCAGCTCCCTTAAGATGGAGAAAGCACTGGGCCGGATAAATTACATCCCAGAGTGCTGAAGGAACTTGCAGATGTCCTGGCGAAACCCCTGGCAGAGCTTTCACCATCTCTCTGAGGACAGGGTGGGTGCCCCAAGACTGGAAGGTGGCTCATAGTGCCCTATCCACAAGGGGATCAAGGGAAGTGGCAGGGAACTACAGGCCTGTCAGCCTGACATCAGTGGTGGGCAAGGTGATGGAGGGCATTGTCAAGGAGAGGCTAGGGGGGGACCTGGATAAGTCAGGGTGCCTGGACGATAGACAGCATGGATTCATCCCAGGGAAATCGTGACAGACAAACCTGGTGGAGTTCTATGACTGGGTGACAAGTGCCTTGGACCTGGGTAGACCAGTGGATGTCCTCTTTCTAGACTTCAGCAAGGCATTTGACTCTGTTCCTCATGTGGGCCTGTTGGATAAGCTGGGAGAAATGGGGGTGGGGAACCAGATGTTCAGATGGATAGGCAATTGGCTCCAGGACCGGACCCAGAGGGTCGTAGTTGGTGGGATAGTCTCATCCCCAAGGAGGGTCATTAGTGGGGTCCCACAGGGATCAGTCCTTGGGCCCCTTCTGTTCAACGCCTACGTATCTGACATAAGGACAGGAATCAGGAGTGAGATGAGTCTCTTTGCAGATGACTCAAAACTGGGGGCGGTGGTGGATGGGGAGGAGGGGAGGGTGGCCCTACAGGGGGACCTGGAGGCTCTGGAAAGATGGTTTAGAAAGTGGAAGCTGAGGTTCAATGCAGGGAAATGCAAGGTACTCCACCTGGGGGCCAGAAACCCAGGCCAAGTGTACACCCTGGGGGAATGCTACAAGTCTTGATGGCTGAGAGGGACCTGGGGGTGGTGGTGGATGTCAAGATGAACAACTCTGAGACTTGTAGGAGGGCAGCAGCCAAGGCCAACAGGATGCTGGGATGCATCGCTAGGGGGATCACCTCCAGAAGGAGGGAAGTGATACTCCCTCTGTATAACTGCTTGGTGAGGCCGCACCTGGAGTACTGAGTGCAGTTTTGGAGGCCACACTTAAAGAGGGACATTAACCTCCTGGAGAGGGTCCAGAGGAGGGCAACCAAAATGATTTGGGGCTTGGGGGACAGGACCTATGAGGAGAAGCTCGAAGAGCTAAATATGTATAGATTGGAAGAGAGAAGGGACCGGGGGGACATGATAGAGGTCTTCAGGTACATGAAGAGGGTAAATAGGGGAGGAACAGTCAGGGTGCTTTGAAGGAAGGAGGAAGGGGCCACTAGAGGGCATGGGTGGAAGCTGGAGGGGGGAAGATTCAGGGGAGAAAGGAGGAGGTGCTACTTCACTGAGAGGGTGGTGGAGCCATGGAATGCACTACCTAGGGGGCTGGTGGAGGCAGAGACAGTGGAGGAGTTCAAGAGGGGATGGGACAGGTACAGGGGAAGGGTTCTGGAAGCAAAATCCAATGCAGCAAGAATATCCGGAACTGGGAAGGGAGAAGCCAGAGAAGGCGAGGGGGGACAGCAAGGTCAGCACCCAGGGTGGGGGCTGACCAAACGAGCAGACACAAAAGACCGTTAGGCCTATTCTGCTGGCATTTTAGTATGTTAGTATGTTAGAGAACGAGTTGGAATCAGATTCCTTGCACCGACCTAAATGTTCTGTTTGCATCTTGCATGCAGACATTGACCCGTCGGCCATTTTCGGGTCACAGAGCTGAGAGGTGCTCATCTCGGCGTCCGCTGCTGTGGAATTTTTTTAGTGGCACTGGATGGCGCCAGGTGGCTAGGAGCCACAGGGCAGTTACTGAACTGTGTGTGGTCAGGTGTGGCTTCGCTTGGCTTGGCTGGTGGGGGGGGGCAAGAGCAATATTTATTTTGTGTGGATGGGATTCTGGAAATTAAAAATTCTTAGGCAGCAGCTGAGCAAACAGCAAACAAGGGCTGTCCTAGTGCTGCTTACTACTACCATTTTAAAAGGCATCGATCTGAGTTGAGGAGTAGGACTGGGGGTGTGTGACGGTGAGAGGAGCAAGGACTGGAGTCTGGACGCAGGGAGGGTTCTATTGATTCTCTGACTGGCACCCGCCTCATAGTCTCCCTACCAACAGCATAGCAGCTTGCTTGCAGGTCTCTTATTTGCTCTGTGTTCCTCCTGCAACCTTCCCAGCAGATCTGCTGGGATAATGGTGTCTGGCTTTTCTGGTCTCTTATTTGCTCTGGGGTCCTCCTGTAACCTGTCCTCAGTGAACCAGTAAACACATTTTTCCACATGTACCATTAAATAGATAGCTGATAACTAGGCTTCTCAAACATATTTTTCACCACTAAAATGCAGGAAAAGCCACCATTTGAAGGTAAAATTTCAAAAGTTTCCGGGGGGGCATGCCCCTGGACCCCCCTAGTTTTGTTAGGATTCTGACTAAGGGGCATTAGCCCCTCCAACTTTGTACCCCGGGTGATGCCCCTGGTACTCAATAATTCTTTCCTTCAGAAGTGATTCCATCACTTTCCCTACCACAGAGGGCAAACAGACAGGTCTGTAGTTTCCTGCCTCTGTCTTGCTCTCACTTTTGTGAAGGGAAATCACATCCACCCTCCTCCAGTCCTCAGGTACCACACCATCCTCCCATGATTTGTTAAAAAGGGTAGTCAATGGTGTCACTAGTTCTCCCCTTAATTCTTTTAGAATTCTGGGGTGAATCCTGTCAGGCCCCATTACTTTGTCCACCTTCAGTTTTAGGAGTTCTTTCAGAACCCTTTCTTCTGTGAAAGGACTGGGATCGACCCCCCAAACTGTCAACATTGCATTTTTAGCAGCTATGGCTATTAACACCATAGAATAGTTAGCTTCTTTAGGGATGGTTTCAATAGCCGGACTAGTCTATAACCTATTATGTTCAAACTAACTTCTATATTGTTATAAATACCTGAATGTTTCTTTAATCTGAGTTCAATAATTTTCAATACGTTCATGCTCCCAAAGCATGTGAATTAGTATTCCGTTCTCTTTTTTTTTTTTGGATTTTACACATTATGAGTTCTGAGGATGGCTGATGCAGAGGCTTGGTCTGGTGGCCAAAATTAGAAAATAAGTTGAGTAGAAGATAGCCTGCTGGCTGTCCTACTGAACTACACCTCCTGGATGGCTCTTGTGCTTGGGGTTTCCCAGGTGGGGGTTGGGGGGAAGAAATACTGGTTACACTATGTGGGTAGCTACTGCCTGGTTTTACACATGGGAAATGGTTGAGGGTCCCATAGTGACTTTACTGAAGTTCCTCTCATAGTAAGTGTATTGTGAGAAGCATTTGCAGAAAGCATGTGCTCTAACAGCCAGTTATAGGGCCATCCAGGAGTTGGGTACCATTCACTTATCATTCAATAATTTTAAATAAGTACCTAAATAAATGGAGTCCCCTAAGAATAAGAGTGGAGAGGGAAGGGGACTCATTCTAACCTGGGCCTCCATAGTCCCAGTACTCTGCTGTGAGCACTAGGCCATACCATACCTCTCAACTGTCCCTTATTTTCAGGGATGTCCCTGATTTTGCCTCAGAAATTTCTTCCATCCCTCCTAAATTTGTCATTTCTGTCACTAAAGAGTAGGGATTTTAATCACAAAATAAGGCCAGCCATTAGTTTTAAAGTCTAGTTCTCATTAAGAAAATGCTATTCATACTAAGAAGCACATTGTGCACAGCTTCTGGAACTAATATTATTATTTTTTCAGTGTGTCCCTGATTTTGGTCATTTGTCCCTGATCATTTTAAGCCTTGTCCCAGATTTGTGATGAGGGAACTTGAGAGGTATGGGCCACACTGCTATCCAAGGAGTCCAGCCTTCAGCCCTTGTTTATGATCACTGGGGGAGGGAGTGGCCGGGATGATTACAGGGTAAAGCTCTATTGTATGTGATCTCCAGCACCAGCCTGGTAATTTGATACTGCAGCAGGGCTGCCCTCTCTGAGACTAAGGAAGTTAAACAGAATGACTTCAGATCGAAGTGGGACAACGCCTTTTATGTTGCATGTGCAGGTAGTGCTTTGAACTGTCTGGTTCTGTAGGTTATTGACATTCTGACTTATTTATTTATTTATTTATTTATTTGTTTTTGTTAACCAGGTAAGCACACTAGACAACAAGTGCCTATTTTCAGGTGCGACCCAGGAGATTACAGAGTACAGGAGAAACATAGTACATTGTCAGGGTAACATACAAGCCCACGTACAAGTGGTACCAGAGTACAAGAGAAACATGATACAGAGTCAGGGTAAGCATACAGGCCCACGTACAAGTGGGTGGGACAGCACACAGTACACATTGCATTCTATGGTAAAGAAGGCAGTACATCCACAGGGTACAGTAGCAGCAGCATGGAGAGGTAAAAAATCAAACAGGTAACATCAAGGCAGAGAGTAGGCAGTACGTCAGCAAGATACATAATAGTATTAAGAGGCAGAGGACAGCAGGAGGACAACCGTGGCGGAGTCAACTTCCATGAAAGGGAGAGTACAGACATACAATTGCATGCCCTGAGGGCAGAGCATGAGAAAGTGGGGTCATCAAAGTGCAGCTAGGGAAGGAGCTAATATGTCAAGGAGCGCATCTCCAGAGGACGGGCGGAAAGTGCTTAAGGCAAGAATATCAACAGAGTGGCAGAGGCCATTGGGTCAGCACACCATCTCACAGGGTGGTGAGGGGTCGGGGGTGAGGGAGAGACTCCCCTGGATCTATACGGCACATAGACAAGTGGAAGCCACTTTGAGGAAATTCCATAGGGATCTTTTGAAGCAGGGGTGGGAGGGGGTGGCACGAACTGGGGTGGGAAGGGTGTTCCATAGTCTCGGCGCATAGACGGAGAAGGCCTGGTCACCAGTGAGGGAGCGTGTCCTTGGGACCAGGCAGACCTGGGCAGAGTTAGACCTTAAGCGGTAGGCAGGTGTTCCATGTTTGAGGCATAGGGCAAGGGCAGAGGGGGTAGCCGTTCGGACTATGTTATCGACGAAGTTGCTGAGGACAAAGGCTCAGTGTTTCTTAGGAGGGAGCCACTCCAGTCGAGAATAGAGCTCACAGCGATGTGTAAGGCGCTGCACAGAGAGTGTGAATCGACATATGTTGTTGTAAGCCATATCCCATTTTTCTAGACTGGAGTTCGGGACAGGGGCAAAGGCTACAAGCCCATAGCAGAGTGTGGGAAGAAGAATCCCCCTGGCTATGGTGAGCTGAGCAGCCGGAGTGAGGCAATCCTTGGCTCTGTAGTCAAGACCGAGTTTGCTGTTCGTGGCTTTACAAATGTTCTGGAGATGCTCAGTAAGATCAAGTTGAGGATCAAGGGTCACACCTAGGTACCTGACGGAGTCAATGACCAGCAGGAGGGAGCCGTTACCCCCATATATAACAAGAGGAGTAGGGCAGGAAGTGGTTTTGACCACTGTTCCGAATAACATGGCATAGGTCTTGCCCAGGTTTACTGTGAGCTTGTGTCCCACGAGCAGTTCTGGATACGACCGAAGTCTGTATTAAGTTGGGAGTTTATGGTTGCAATGTCCTGGGAACTAGACAATACTACGAGGTCATCCGCGAAAAGTGTAGTGAGCCCATAGGTTGCAACGGAGGGCAGTTTATTTGTGTAAAGGGAGAACAGAATGGAACCAAGGACGGACCCCTTGGGGACCCCACAGCTAACTGGGGAAAGGGCCAAGAGGGCACGGTTGAAACAGGTGTATTGCTGTCTTCCCCCAAGGTAGTTGGAGAACCATGCAAGGGCTCAGGGGGAGAAACCGAGCGAGTGTAGAGTGGAGTGGAGGAGATTGTGGTCAACCCGATCGAAGGCCTTTGAGAGGTCAGCAAAGATGGCACCAGTCAGTTTACCTTGGTCCGTCGTGGATCTGACCTCAGAGGTGACCACGGCAATTGCAGTTGCCGTACTGTGCCCCTTCCTGAAACCATGCTGAGCAGGGGAGAGAACTGAGTACTTCTGAAGGTAATGGGAGATTTGTGCAGGCACAGCCTTTTCTTTTTTTGCATCATATGTTTATTGAGATGTCCAACAATAACAAAAGTGAAAACATATTTATTCATAAAAACAATAACAACCTTAATCTTGATACATCATTATATCTATACCCCTCTAATATCTCCTTCTCATATCAATTTATTAAGTTGCCCTCTTTTCCCCAAAACCCTACTCCCAATAATGCCACACCCCACTCCTAACAATTTAAAACAAAAAACCCAACTAATTATACAGACTAACAATACCTAGGAAAAAAAAAAAAAAAACATTTCTTCTTGTCTCTCACTCAGACTCCCTCTGCCTTACCCTTCCCAGTGTGCTCTCTCTCACCATTCCAGCCCAGTTCCCTCCTCTCTCACCTTCCTCATCCATCCCCTTTTATCCTTGCAACCTCTTCCCCATCGCCTCCATCTCTCCTGGGAGTAATGCGGACAAAAATGCTCCCCAGACTCTCCAGAACTGGTCCTCCCTATTTTTAGCCACATAATATAACTTTTCCAGCCCTAGGGCTTACAGACACAGGCTTTTCCACTGCTGAATAGTTGGGATCTCATTTGTGACCCAAGTGTTTAAAATACAGTGTCTGGCTAAGACAACCAGAATCCACACCCACCGTGGGAGAGGTCTCCAATCCTCCTCCTCTGAGTCATCCACCCCAAACAGCATCACAATTGGGCTTCTCTCCACCTGCCTTCCCTACACCCTACCTACTTCCTCAGCCACCCCTGTCCAGAACTGTCTCAGGGACGGACACCCCCAGAAGCAATGCATGTATGGACCCTCCTCTTTCTTACACCTTCCACAAAGGGAGGAAATCTTGGGCCGGAACCTATGCACCATACTTGGTGGGCAGTAAAGTCTATGTAGAAATTTATAGTAAGATTCCTGGTACTTATTACAGACCAGTAATCCCTTGTGCATTTGTAACAATAACTCCCATCCCTGGTCTGGTATCTCCCTCTTTAAGTCCCTGCTCCACAGTCTCCTGGTCTTACAGGTAAAATCAGGCAGGCACTGCCACCCCATTCTTGCCGCCCTGCCTATTACACCCCTCTCCTCCCCCCTTGTACTGAGCACCATATGCTCGACCTGTTCTAAGGGTGAGTCCACTATTCAGCTTTTACCAATTGTGTTAGCATAATTTCTCTCCTGAAAAATTCTAAACATACCTGATCCCGTACATTCACCAATCTCTTCTCCCGACATCAACTTCCCTTGTTTCCATAGGTCCTTTACACATTTAACTCCCCTCTCCTCCCAAAGTAGAAAACCTGCATCCTCCAGACCTACTACAAACCCTAGATTTCCCCTCAGTGGGAGTAATAGTGTCTCTTCTCCCGGTTTTACCCCCACCCATTTCAGCAACTGCTCCCAACCCTCCAATACTGAGATTACCAGTGGGTTTGGCTTTACCTGTCTATTATATGCTTTCTTCCCTCCTCTTCTCAGGAGAGCCGAGATCCTCACCCCTTTCCCTCCTTCCTCCAGATCTAACCAACCAGCTTCTGGTGGCCTGTTCTCCCAGTCCCCCAGAATTCTGTAATGCATGGCTAAGGCATAGTTTCTTAGCTCGGGCATAATTAGACCCCCCTTGTCACCATCTGCCCGCAGTCTGCGGAGACTCGCTCTTGGCCTTTTCCCTCTCCATATAAAGCCGGCAAAGGCCTTGTCCACTCTCTTCAGATCTTTCCTATTTAAGCCCATTGGCAGCATTTGCATCAAGTACAAGATCCAAAGTAGGGTATTCATTTTTATCAAATGTATGCACCCCAGCCATGATATAGGTAGATCTCTCCCCGCCTCAGCTCCTCTTCTATGTTTTGTACCATAGGGACAAAGTTTAACTTATATAACTGACCTAACTCATGGCCAGTTCGGATCCCCAGATATGTAAAATCCATCTTTGCCTTCTTAAGGCCCCAGGCCGTATCTCCGAATTCTTTTTCAGTTTCCCCACCACAACATTATTTCTGACTTATGAATATTTATCTTGTACCCAGAGAATGCCACAAATTGTTTCATGATTGCCAGTAATGGGGGAACAGATCTAGCCAGGTCTCGAACATATAACAACATGTCGTCTGCATATAATGTGACCTTATGTTCTCTCCCTGACCCCCCCACCACTCCTTTAATTTCAGCAAAGCTCCTAATTGCTATCGCCAAAGGTTCTATGGCCAGGGCAAATAAAAGCGGCAGCCACAGCTTTTTCAAGGAGCTTACTGGTAGCAGAGAGTATGGCAATGGGGCGATAGTTTTTCATCTCCTTGGGGTCACCATGTTTGTAAACTGAGACAACCTTGGCCACTTACCATACGTCAGGTATAATTCCTGAGGTGAGGGAAGAGTTGACTATATGAGTAACAGGCCGGGCTAGGAGGGGCGCCCTCAAGCTAAGCAACTTAGGCTCGAGGTTATCATGACCCGCCCCCGTATGGTGGGAGAGACCATCGAGGAGTGCTTGAGTCTCTTTAACTGAGATTAGTTTAAGGTAGATTGGTGGTCGGTGGGGGGTGCTCTTCCAGTGGTTCAGTGGTGGAGAGTTGTGGAGGGGCGGAGCAGGCAGGTCAGAGAACATGCCGTTGAATGCGGAGTAGGGTTGTCAGAACTTGTTCGAGAAAGATTCGAACCTTCCTCGAACCCTGGTGTTCGAGTTCTAATTTAGAACTCAAACACTAGAGGGTTCGAAAAAGGATTCGACTTTTTTTTATTACTTAAATGGCTCTGCAGTGCCACTGCCTGCTGTTTACTGGTATGGTGACGTCGACTTTGGACACTGGGAGGGACGACTCAGGGGTATAATTATAGGGGGGATGGGGAGGCAAAAGTCCCTTCCAACAATTAAGGTGAGCGCATTTGTCATGCCCAACACTCAGGCTCTTTTGCTGCTGCTGCCTTCTGGTGCGCTAGGAGAGCCTGCCGTTTCAGGAGGTGTTGGGTTTCACTAGTGGGTCCTGGGACAGAGAGCCACAAGAGAATGTGACAAGCTGCGGATGGCGGCTTGACAGTTAGACATAGTGGGGGTGGGGGCCATTGCTATACAAGCTGGCCTGGCTGGAACTGAGAGGAGCAAGAGTGAACTGTAGTACGGAGGGAGAAAGTGACGGACCGCACTGAACCCAGAAGTAGCAGAAGCACCCACCACCGCCAATAACGAGGTGTCAGGATGAGCGGGCGGGAAACTGACTGCTGGCATGGAGGTAATCGCGGTGCTCGTGTCTAGGCGTTTGGTGCTTTACTTCCCACTCCTCCTGCGAATGTCCTACCTTTTTAAAAATTGAATGCTGCTGCTGCTGTGTCCACCCACTAATACTTTGCTTGCCAGTGCTGGGAGTCAGTCGCAGAGTCTTTATGGCCTGGGATAGACCTGTATAGAACTGAGGGCACCCGTGAGTGACTGCAAAGGTTTATTCAGTCGGGGCATCGGTCAGGCTGAGACAGCAGCCTGTGGAACTTAACTGGAGGCTGTCAGCTGGAAGTTTGGAAGGGAGAGGACAGAGAAATACAGACTGCTGGTGGCTCAAGGTGGAGGCTGCCACTGCTGCAAGCAACAACTAACTGGGAGGTAGGACTGACTGGTGGTGCTGCAGTTCGGTGGGTGGGGGTGAGCAGTATTGGGAGGATAGCCAGCAACATCATCATGCTGCGGGGGGGGACTATATGCTTGCTATGCTGTATGAACAAAAACAAGACAAAGTAATTAAGCAGAGGAGGTGGTGGGAGCGAGGGGATTACAGTTTGCACAAGGCAGTTCTAAGCTGGCAGGTGCTACACACTATCGTCCATTCTGTCTTCCTGTTGTGTCTGGAGTGGGTCAGTGGCTCTACCAATGACAGTGACCAGCACAGCAATCAGCAAAGCAGCACAAAACTGTTCAACCTGAGCTAACATAGCTCTAGTCTGCAGGAAGGCAAGGGTAGGTGGTGTTTAATTATGTTTATTGGCGGTCTGCTGTGCTCTGCTGTGTTGATCGTGTCTACTGTACTGTCTACGGTCAGTGTCTGATCTAAAATGCTGTGCTGTCTAGTGTCTCTCCTGTGTGCCACCTGAGCCTGACTATGTCTGCTTTGGTAGGGGCTGCTGGCTGGGGGGTATATGGTTGGCCTAGTATGCAACTCCAGTGTTTTCTTCTGTGTTACTAAAATTAAAGTAGTTAAAAAAAAAAGAAAAAATATCACCCTTACCCTGCAGGTGGGTAGAATGGCACAAGGGAGTCACTGTGGAAAGGAAGGGAAGAGGGAGAGAGAACTGTAGATCAAGTAGGATCTACGGTGACAATGTAGGTAGGGAAAAATGGGCAGACTGGGTGAGTCAGGCAGTCCTCAACAGCTGTGCAAAATCAAAGATAACAGATAATTTACTTTTTGGTGGGTAGCACAGCACTTGTGATACGAGGCTGGTTGAGAGTAAGGTTGTCACCCCTCCCAACCTTTACACCAACATTATTCCTCTCGATGGACTGACAGCTGGGAGGGAGGGACTAATTCAATTAGTGTGTTAATTATACTGTTAGTGTACATGCATGCAAGTGGTGCAAAGTGTACTGTTGAGTCATGTGACTCAAACTTTCAGTTGTGCAGCAGGAAATCATCGGGGCAGACTTAGCTGGGTGAGTAGCAGAGCAGACGTGTTGCGCTCTGCTCCATTTGTTGGGGCCTTTTGGGGAAAAAATTACACTTTGAGCAGCGGCAGGCACTGGAAGTGGTGTGGAAGTGAGGCATTTTCTTCTGTGTGGCAGAAATTACAGGGGGATCAATGGACTGGAGCAGCCAGGCAGTGGCAGAAGTGACAGTTGGCAAGGTGGTTTGTTGGGAAGGGAGTACAGGAGTAGGCAGGTAGGGGGACTGTACAGGACAGGTCATCATGCTGCCGTGTGCACTTTGCTATACTGTACCTGTGACTCCTTCTACTTGGTGTGTGGGACTGGCCAGCCTATCATCCTGCTGTGTGCCCTTTTAATGCAGTGTATCCTACCCAGTGTGTGACTGTGTGCACTGTGTAGTTCAGCAGCCAGTTGTGTGGTATCCTTAAATACTTGCCAGAAATATTTCCCTGTTGAGAGGAGAGACAGAAAATCCCTTTCACCGTGTTGTGTGACTGTCTTCTATGTGGCGGACTGGCCATCCAGTCATCCTGCTGTGTGCCTTTTGATTGCACTGTACCCTGCCCACCAGTGTGTGTGACCGTGTGCAACCCAGTTGTGTGGTATCTTTAAATACATGCCAGAGAAATATTTCCATGTTGGGAGGAGAGACAGGAAAATCCCTTACTCAATTTAAAGAAAAAATGATATATCTGTGTGTCACTGTGCTGTGTGACTCCGTCTCCTACGTGGCATACTGGCCAGCCCATTATCTTGCTGTGTGCCCTTTGACTGCACTGTGCCCTACCCAGTGTATGACTGTGAGCAGCCCAGCACCCATTTCTGTGGTATTTGGTAATAAATGCCAGAGATATTTTTTCGGGGGACTTTGGGGGGGGGAGAAATCCCTTAATAAAAATAAATCTGTGTGTTCCGTCTTGCATGACTCTGTCCCCTACGTGGCGTACTGGCCATCATTCTGCTGTGTGCCATTTGACTGCTGCACTGTACACAGTGTGTGTTTGTGTGTGTGTGTGTGTGTGTGTGTGACTCCTACGTGGTGTACTGGCTATCACCCTGCTGTGTGCTGTTTGACTGCAGCACTGTACCCAGTATATCAGTCACACAAGATCATTTCTCTCTCCCCTTATACTGACAAATTTTATTTCTCTTTATCCTCAATTTCACGTGTATTTTACTATCATCTTCATTATTGGCAGCATGTCCTCAATTTCATGTGTATTTCACTATTATCTTCATTATTGGCAGCACAATTAAAAAAATAGGGTTCGAGTTCTAAAAAGTTCTAAAAAAGATTAGAACCCTAGAACTTTTTCAAAAGTTCTAGACTAGAACTAGAACCCAGAACTTCAGAGGGTTCTGACAACCCTAATGCGGAGGCTATAGTCTGGGGGTTATTGCAGTTCTCCCCCCCCCCAACATTCATGTCAGCGAGCGTTTTCTTGGCGGAACCTCTGACCAGGTTTTTAATGTTTTGCCAAAAGCACCAGGGGTTGTAGGCCGAGGTAAGCAGGGAAGATTTGCAGTACTCGCTCTTGGTGGCGCGTATGGCGGACTTGCAGGAGTTTCTGAGCCGCCGATATTCTAGGAGGTCATTATAGTTGCAGGAGATTTTGTGTTTCATTCAGCATTTGTCTGTCTGCTTTATTAGGGATAATAGGCCTCCATGGAGCCACTTCGTGACAGTGCCCCTCACCCTCCTTTTTGTAAGGGGTGCATGCCTGTTTTGCAGTGGAATGAATATGGCAAGGAAGTGGTCCAGGGCGCCAGCAGGGTCATTTGTGCTATGAACCCTAGTCCAGTCAGCACATCGTAGATCCTCAAGGAAGTCATTGAGGATGAGCTTGGAGAAGTCCCTCATCTGGATCACTCTGCTGGGAATTTTGGGTGATGTGGAGCCCCAAATGCAGTAGGTAGGAGAGTGATCAGAGATGGCATCCGGGAGTGTACCAGAGTGGAGGATTTTTTCCAGTCTGTTGCTCAGTATCCAGTTGATTAGCGAGCCTTTGTCCCCCCGGGAGGAGATCCTGGTAGATTCCATGATGGTCTGACTGAGGGCGAGGCCTGAGAGTAGCGGCATCCCCTTGACTTCTCCTCATTAAATATGTAGAACTGGGGGAGAACTCGGTGTCGCTACTGTGAGCCATTTTACAAGGGCCTCACAGAGGTCACCACCCATCGCTGCACCTGTTTTTCTAGCATCCCGCTGGACTTCAGAGGATGCACCAGCAACAGTGATGCTAATGTATAGCCGCTCAGAAGATGCCACACCAATGTATCAGAAGCTTGCACAATTTCGGAGTAGTTCACTGTAACAAAAAAAAAAAAAAAGTGTGCGGCAGCTCAGATGGGGCCACATCAGCATTTACAGTGCCTCATCCTCCCAGTCTGAGGGGAGGGGTGCTGGTGTGACAATGAGGAGATCGGAAAAAGGAACATTTCAGTGAAGTCATTCAGCTGTGACTTGACTGTAAGTAGGGTTAAAGTTTTTGGGAATAGCTGGCCTGGTAGTATATCAGTGGTGCTACCACATGCTACACCAGTGACCTATATTCAGGAATGAGCGCAGATTGTCGGGGGCCATCTGGGGAGGAAGGATTAAGCATCGCAGGGATTGCTGTACTTTCTCTGGGAAGGGGGCACTGCTCCCACTGCATGATTGCTGACTGGCAGAGACCAGTTGTTAACATAGACAAGAGCACCAGAAGGGAGGGGTCTTTGCTGAATGCTTGACACGCATGCATGCCACACATGTGCAACCACATCATTGCACACTAATACATCAGAGAGAAAAATGGAGGTGGAGGAAAAACCTAGGCTGTCCAGGCCAGCAGCCCCCTACAGGCTGTCGCAGAACTGACTTGGCTAGCAACCCAGCAATATTTATTCCAACCCAGATGTGGCACTCCTGGCTGGATAACCTACTCCATTCTAACAATGCCAAACCGTGGCCCTATCCGCATAATTTAAAGGGTGTGTTGCAGAAACCTCAAGGCCCTATCTGTACTCACATGCCTCTTTTGGCACATCCCAGCAGACTTACAGACACTGGTTCCTCTCCAGCTCTAGTCCTGGATCCACTTTCCAGTCAGTCTCTCAGCTGTGCATCTGGCAGTTATGTCTTGAGAAAATCAGCTTGGCTCTGACCTTTGCCCTACAGTGCAGACGTCTCTTAGAAATTCATCTCTCGGTTGGCCTCTCCCTCTGCTAGTTACTGTCTGCCAGATCAGGTCTTCTGAATACACCTTCAGCCCTGAAACATCCACTTAACTACCAGTGCAACATTGTCATCACTGTGGTCCAGTCACTTGGATATACCGTCTAGTGGTGATGGTGCTCTGGACACTCTGGGTTGGCAGATTCCGTTAGTTAGATCTCAGGCAGGATATTTGGGACATTCAGCAAATCTCTGTCTGTCTGGGTTTCCCTCAGTTATTTTTTGCCTTCTTGGCTGTTAATGCCCAGCAGTTACTTCCTGTTTTCTGGCTGTGGAAGCCTCAGGTATGCCTCCAAAAGCTGGCAGGATCAGGCAACAGCTCTGCCTTCAAGTTGCCTCTCACACAGACTGAAGCAGACTGACAAAGTTCTACAACTGCCTCTGAAGTTCACTGGGAAATCCAACCATCCTGTTGGTCAGTTCAGGATTTCAGACACTGGGGGAGGGCTGTCTGGTTGGTACTCAATGCCCTATTGGCTAAAAATTGTGGGCAAGATCCTCCCTCTCTGGTACTGATGTTAATCATGAGGGACTAAAGGAAAGTGCTATACTGGCAGACAGCAAGGCAGGCTCCTGAGAGCCAGTACGTAAACCACTACAGGGGAGAGTTACATGTTTACTGAATAAAAATGAGATACTGTATTGTATGGGCCCATACTACCATGGAGCGAGCATGCTGAATGAATACTTTACTTTTGTGTTTCAAACAACATGAAGTCTTGCTGTATTCTGACATTATGCAGTTAGCCCCAGCACTTGAACTGCTCTGGAGAGGAAAGAGTTAACTCTATGCCAAAGCATAGAATGTTGAGCTCTAGCTTGATTCAGACCTCTGTCTGCTGCACTTTGAAGTGTAACTGTCAGATTCTTCACTCCGCCTAACTGAACAGTCGCTCCAGAGATCTCTCCTTCGCTATCGGTTCGGTACAGTAAAAACGTCGGTTTTAAACAGCTATTTCTTATTTTTATTTCTGTTCAGATTCCTGTCTGCGGTGCAGTAAGTACTTAGGTAGTGGAATAGTGCTATTTTCTGTGGAAATTGCAAAAGCAATATATTTCAATCGGTTCGGTTGAACCGATTGTCTGTATTTTCTCTTCAGTTTTCTTTGGTTTTCTAAATTTAGTGTAAGGTACCGGTCCTTATCTGTTCTAAAAAATAAATTTTTTTAACATTTTTTTCAAATACCTGTGACACGGTTAGGAATCGATAAGGGGCTCTTGCCTGGCTTTTACCAAGTAAAGGGTAAGTTTTTAGGATGGCTTTGTCTGAGAACCCCCCCCAAAAAAACTGGGTCCACTGGGTTTCAACACTGCAGTGAGTGTGGGGAGGCCTTTGCTAAGGTTGATCCCACCACCTGTGTTTACTGTCTGGGTTTTCACTACCTTGATTCAGACTGCCAGATATGTAAAAATGTTCCTAAGGGCACCCTGGATAAAAGATTGGGTAGGCTTAGGGAAAAGGAGGCTGATAAGTCTGCTGAGCCAGATGGCCAGCCCGGTAAGGCTCCGATCAAACCTGAGGGAGTTCCCACTGACCTTGGTGAGACTCCCTCGGGCAAAAGGAGAGTCGATCCTGAGGGGTCAGTTCCGGCAAAAAGAAAGAAAAAAGAGAAATCGGCCGTTTCAGATCCAGAACTGCATCGTCCCACTGCCAAGGAAATTGCCAGGGTGATTAGTATAGTTGAATCGCTCCATTCGGTTCCGACTGATCTGACACCTCCCGGCAGGCATTCAGTTCGGTCGGTTCCTCCGGTTCTGGACTATTCCCCAGAAGACTATTATGAACCGGATCTGGAGGGGGATGAAGATTACGATGATGATGATGGTGTAGAAGGTCTGGATGAGCCCATAGAACCAGATATCTCCCCAGACAGACCTGGTGTTTCCCCTCCTAGGTGTTCTGAGTCCCCTTCCCACTTTATGTTCTACAAAAAAGTGGCAGAAACCTTCCAGCTCCCACTAGATGAAGCTGTCAAGGAGCAAGAGGAGCCTGACTATGTGGAGATGATGAACATCCCAGAGTCCAAGAGATTGTCTATTCCCCTTCATAAATCTTTTGGGAAACAGACACAAAAGTTACTTAAAACTCCAAATTCTTTACCTCCTGTGGACAGACGAATGGACAAGAGGTATATGTTGTCAGGCCCAGGTACAGCGTACTTGTACCAGCAATAGCTCCATGTTGGGGTCGTGCAGGCTGCAGCCTGTGATAAGGCTAACATACCCTTGGCTTCACACCCCCCAGATAAAGACTCCAGGAAGCTGGATGTCATGGCTAAAAAAACAGTACATGGCATCTTCCTTGGGACTCAGGCAGGCTAACTATATGGCCTACACAGCCAGATACCAGAAGTCCAGATGGGACACTGTTCTGGAACTGGCTAAACAGGCCTCCCCCAGCTTGCCAAGAAGCTGGAGGAGGTGGCTGCTGATGGGATTGGGGCATCAAAAATCCAGTTTCATACTGCTGTGGACTCCAATGATGTGTCATCACGAGTCATGGCTACATCTGTGGCTCTTCGGAGACTGACTTGGCTCAAACATACTAGCCTATCACAGGACACCGAGGCTAAGGCCATGAATTTCCAAGTCATGGAGAATTCTCTGTTTGGGGAGCAGATAGAGAATTATAGGAAGAAAATGGATGAGTACAGGACCACCTACAGGAGTGCACAGGCCAAGGAAAGGCAGGCAACTCCTCACAAGCAGCAATCTAGGGGCAGGGGCAGGCCTTTTCACAGGCCTTTCTACCAGGCACAGGTCTCTTCTCCTTTTCCTCAGAGGGGGTTCTTCAGAGGGAGAAGCAGAAGGGGAATGAGCAGGGCTGCATCCTCCTCTCAGTCTAAGGCTCCTGCCAAGCAGACACCCCTATGTGTCAGCCCAAGTCGACTCCCCAATTCCTGTAGGAGGCAGGCTGGCTTACTACTTCCAGGCCTGGAAGTCTGTTACCTCAGACAAGTGGGTCCTGGAGGTAGTAAGCCAGGGACTGGCCCTCAACTTCCAAAAATTTCCAAAGCTGAGGGTCAGGTCTTTTTCACCTGTAAACATCTCTGAAACCATTGCCCTAGAGGCAGAGGTTTCATCTCTGCTGGCTCTCAGAGCCATAGAGAAAGTTCCTACATCTTGCAGGGGCAAAGGTCTGTACTCCAGATACTTCCTTACCCTGAAAAAGACAGGGGAGTGGCAGCCCATCCTAGATTTAAGATACTTAAACAAACACCTAGTAAAGCCAAAATTCTAAATGGTGACTCTGAGAATAATTCTTCCCTCTCTAAGGCCAGGGGATTGGCTAGCCTCCCTGGACCTCAAGGATGCCTATTTTCACATTCCTATCAGGTGCTCCCACAAAAAGTACCTCAGGTTCGAACTGCCTTCAGGCCATTATCAGTTCAGAGCAATGCCCTTCGGCCTAACATCAGCACCAAGGGTGTTCACAAAATGCCTAGCAGTAGTAGTGGCCTTTCTAAGGAGACAAGACATTTCCATATTCCCATACCTGGATGACTGGCTCATTGTGGGTCAGTCTCCAGACCAAGTCAAGTCAAACCTGCAAGTGGCCCAGCAAGTGCTCACTTCTCTAGGATTCCTCCTCAATCTTCTAAAATCAGTTCTCAAACCAGTGCAACTCTTGACTTTCATAGGGGTAGAGTTGGATACTATCAAAGCAAGAGCCTTTCTCTCTCTCACAAGAGTAAAGGCCCTTCTAGAGCTGGCTTCTTCTTTTCACCTTCTGGTGTCTCGACCAGCAAGGTATTTCCTTCAATTCCTGGGCCACATAGCAACTTCCACTGCAGTGGTCCAAGGGTCCAGATTTCAGATGAGGGACATTCAGTTCCATTTGAGGGCTTTTTGGTCTCAGAAAAAGATCCTCTAACCAAACTAATTCCAGTGACTCAGACTCTGATCCGGGCTCTCCAGTGGTGGTTGGATCAGGACAACCTCAGACAAGGGGTCCTATTTATCACTCAGTCTCATTCTGTGGTTCTAACCACAGATGCTTCTCTCCTGGGGTGGAGAGCTCACTTGGGAGTCCTCACAGCTCAGGGAGTGTAGTCCCCTCAGAAGTCTCTTCTCCACATAAATCTTCTGGAGCTCAGGGCAGTGTATCTGGCTCTACAAGCTTTCTTGGACTCAGTGCAGAACAAGGTGGTTCAGGTCAGGACAGACAACACCACCACCATGTGGTACAACAACAAGCAGGGAGGCACTCGGTCTACAGCCTTGTGCATGGAAGCCATGAAATTATGGTCACTGGCTTATTCTCTACAGATGTCTCTTGTAGCAGTCCACCTTCCAGGGAAGGATAATGTGCTAGCAGATGCATTGAGCAGGATTTCCCAGGGCCATCACAAATGGTCATTGGATCCCCTAGTTGTAAAAGTGATCTTTTCAAGGTGGGACACTTCAGAGATAGATCTCTTTGCAGCCCCAGACAATCACCAACTTCCTCTCTTTTGTTGCAGACCCCCAGTCTTGGGCTCAGTCCCCCTGGATGCTATACTTCTGGATTGGGAGGGGAAATTTCTGTATGCCTTTCCTCTATTATTCAAAGTTCTGGTCAAGATAAGGTCACAGTCTTGCAAAGTGATCCTGATTGCTCCAGACTGGGCGAGACAGCCTTGGTATCCCCTGTTGCTGTTCCTAGCAGTCCATCTTCCCCTATCTCTCCCCAGGAATCACAATCTGTTAACCTCCTCTCAGGAGAGGATCTGGTATCCCAATCTTCGGTCTCTCACTCTCAAGGCATGGCTCTTGAAGAGCTAGAATATGCAAATTTGCATCTGTCTCAAGGGGTTCTGGACATTCTCAAAGCCTCTCAAAAACCTGCCACCAGAAAAACTTATAACTCCAAAGGGAAAAGATTCAGCATTTGGTGTTCCAATAAGCACATATCCCCAGATACTGCTGACTTGTCTACAGTTCTGGATTACAAGGTTCATCTTAATGGCTTAGGCCTCATACCAGCTACCCTCAAAGTACACTTGTCAGCTGTTTCTGCATTTCTGTCGGTGGGAAAGCCCTCCTCACTGGCATCTCGCCCTGTTTTCTGTAAATTCTTCAAAGGATTGCTTCATACCAATCCCCCCTTTAGGGATCCTACTCCTGCTTGGGATCTTAATGTTTGCATTGATCAGCTTATGCAACCCCCTTTTGAGCCTTTGGCCTCAGCAGAACTTACGTACTTGACTTGGAAAACTGTGTTCCTGGTACTGTAGCTATTACCTCTGCCGGGCATATCAGTGAATTACAAGCTCTGTCAGTGGAGTCTGATTTATCTCTTTCCATAGGGATAAGGTAGTCCTTAGAACCAACAGGAGGTTCTTATCCAAAGTGGTTTCAGACTTTCGTCTGAACCAATCCATGCCTTACAGGTAAGGACCCTAAGTCACCACCCACCATGCTCAACATAAATGGAACACCAACATCTGACCTGTACACAATCACCTTTAAAAATGTGTTCTCCAACTTGGATAGTGTCCTCCCTTCTAATTTCTTCGATGCCCCCTCTGGTAGTAACCCTCCTGCCACTGCTCCTCTCCTACACCCTGCCCCACAATTCTACTTCAAGGAGATCCCAGTGCATGAAGCCAGAACCTATATTTGGAAGGCCATTTGCAATGGAGGCTACAGTGGTGACTCCCTTGACCTGAAGTTGTTAGCACTTGTCCTTGAAGAAGTCCTCGAACCCCTGACAAAGATCCTCAACCTATCACTAAGGATATCCCAGTTCCCATCTCACTGGAAACACAAAAGTGGAGACAAACCACTGCACTCCAACTACAGACCTATTTCCATCCTCCCTCCATTGTCTAAGGCCCTGGAGCACATCGCCTCAGGCCAATTAATCAATTTCCTGAAAAATACGACATTCAGTGTCCTGAGCAACATGGTTTCTGAAAAGGGCACAGTACCACTGTCACAAACCCACTCAGCAGGTAAAGCCCTCTACTCCCAAAGTGCCAACCTCTGAGTGCAGTCTTGTGAACAGTTTAACAGAACAAGGTAACCCTCTTGTCTGTTTTGTGAGTTCAGATCAACCTTTGGTCTCAAGTCTTGGAGGGATTCAAACTGCAAACCTCTTGCTAGCATACCCAATGCACAGGCTCAGATATTTCTGTCTTTGGGGGGCCAGATATCTTTGCCTATGGGCACCTAACCAGGTATACAGAGATGAACCCTTAAAAACTTTAATAAAGACCTCAGATTTAAAACGCTTCTCTTTCCAGTTTGGTATCACCATTCAAGCATATGCCTAGTGTCTGCTATAACCATATATACTTTTCTTACAAATGGAAGAAAATTCAAAGATAGACCAAGTATGCGCTGAAAAGAATTTTACTAAAATAAATAAAAATATGTAAAACACAAAATGCAGAACTGTTATATCACAAGACCCACAAATCTTTTAAAAGAACAAGATTTAAACAGTGCAAATTCCTACAACAATATTTAGATTGCATCTATCTTTCTAAATACCTGTTTAAAAGTGCTCACAGATGTTTCCTTGTCAGAGTCTAGATAAAAGTGTCTCTGAAGTAAAACAGAATATTCCTTAAAGCAAACTGTATTTGCCAACCCCTTTTTGGGTGAGGTCACCTAGCTCCTCCTCTGTCAAAATATATATAAAAAAATATATATTTAATAAAAAAAAAAGGATGTCCTAATAAGGCATTAAGATTCTGTGACCTCAGCATAATTCAATTTCTCATATAACCCTTTGATGTAGAGGGTCTACTGTCCCTCACAGACATCAAATAAACATTTATGACTTCACACCCTTGTGTAATAACTTGGGTTTTCCTCCAACATCATAAAAAAGAGATATTTCCTTTCCTGCCAGCTGGCCAGCTATTTAAGCTAGATCAACAGGATATCCCTGATTAAGGTCTGTTCTACTCTGTCATTAGCTTCAGGCCTGGCTTGTAACATCTTGTATCTAAAACCGGTGTGTGTGTGTGTGATCTCACATGCTGTTTCAGCATTTTCTCATGGCTTTCATCTTTCAGCTGAAACCTGGAGGGGGGCAGATTTTCAGCATCTCTTATGACAGACAGTCCATAACCCATTTTAATAATACAAAACAATGATACTACAGCACTCAGAACTGGCTGTCCATGTCACAATTCCTCCCCACCTAAACTGAATTTGGGGGGTCTATCCCCTGCATGGGATGAGCTTACCAAATCAGTTCACTCCTCATAAACCCCAGACAGCCCATCTGAGTTCTGTTTTTTTGCTCCAGTCCTATGTACGATTGTCAGATTATACCCTTGTAAAACAAGACTCCATCTTAGCAATCGGCCATTGTTTTTCCCCATCTACGTCAGCCAAACCAGGGGGTTGTGGTCAGTCTGCAAGACAAAATGCTGCCCATACAAGTATGGCTCTAATTTCTTTAGGGTCCACACTATGGCAAGACACTCCTTTTCCACTGTGGAGTACGCTTGCTCCCTGGGAAGTAACTTCCTACTCAGGTACACTACTGGGTGATCTGTCCCTTGGCTAGATGTCTGACTCACTACTGCCCCAATACCAACATCTGAGGCATCAGTCTGAACTATAAAGGTCTTGCTATAGTCAGGACTTGTCAAAACAGGAGCACTGCACAGTGCCTCCTTTAGTTTGGTAAAGGCTTCCTCACAGGCTGGGCCCCAGGTAATTTTCTTTGGCATCCTTTTCTTTGTCAGGTCAGATAGGGGAGCAGCCGGGGCACTGTAATTGGGTACACATTTCCTGTAGTACCCTGCTGTTCCTAGAAAGCTTCTGACCTGCTTCTGGGTTTCTGGTCTGGCCATGCCTGGATCATCTCTATCTTTATTTGGTTAGGATGGAGCTGTCCCCAGCCTACCACATGCCTAAGGTATGCCACTTCCCCCATGGCCACCTGGCACTTCTCAGCTTTGACAGTGAGCCTGGCCCTCTATATCCTGTCCAGCGCTTCCCTAAGTTGGGATAGGTGTTCCTCCCGGCTGGTACTAAAGATGGCAATGTCATCCAGGTACACCACAGTGTACTCCTCAGCACAGTTTAACACCTGGTTCACCAACCTTTGGAAAGTGGCAGTGGCATTCTTCATTCCGAGAGGCATTACTTTAAACTCAAATAAGCCTATCAGAGTGATGAAGGTCGACCTCTCCCTAGCTCTGTGTCAACTCTACCTGCCAATACCCCTTGGTCAGGTCGATGGTTGTAAGGTAGGTCACCCCTCCCAATTTGTCCAAGATTTCATCCGTCCAGGGCATCGGGTGGGCGTCAGATTTTGTGACTGCATTCAATCCATGATTGTCCACACAGAAATGAGTTGAGCCATCTGGCTTAGGTACAAGGACTACGGGTGAGGCCCAGGGGCTGTGGGATCTCTGGATTATCCCTAAATCCAGCATCTCCTCCACCTCCCTCCTAATGTCCTTTTGGACAGCCTCTGACACCCGATATACTGTCTGCCATCTGGGCGTCTTTGTCCCTGTCTCCACATCGTGTGTTGTTAAGGGTTAGTCCAGGCTTGGTGCTAAACAATGGGGCAAAGTCTGCTAAAACCTCCCTTACTTTCTGGATCTGGTCCAGGGCCTGCTGGGGAGACAATTTTACTGCCTCCACAGAGGACTCCCACTTACTTTCTTCCAGCAAATCCAGAAGGGGGTCTCCTTCATCCGTCTCCTCCCCATGACTACAAACTGCAAACACCAAGTCAGCCCTATTTGCATATGGCTTCATCATGTTGACATGGTACATCCTTTCTGTCTGTCTTCTGTCAGGTAACTCCACAATGTAGTTCACAACATTTACCTTTCTAACCCCTTTGTACGGTCCTGCCCACTCAGCTTGCAGCTTGTCTTTCCGGACCGGAATAAAGACCATGACTTCCTGACCCACCATGTACGAGCGAGCCCTGGCTCTGCAGTTGTATCACACTTTTTGTTTCTGTTGGGCAGCTGCCAGGTTGCTCTGGGCTGTCCCCATAAGTGCCTTCAGCCTTTCCCTAAACCTAAGGACATAATCCACAATGGAAGTTCCCTGGATGGCGTGCTTGCCTTCCCAGTCCTCCCGGATCAAGTCAAGGGGCCCATGTACCCAGCGTCCATATAAGAGTTCAAAGGGGGAAAATCCTGTCGACTCTTAGGGTACCTCCCTGTATGCAAACAACAGGTGGGGAAGGTATTTCTCCCAGTCCCTCCCATGCTGTTCAGCAAACGCCCAGAGCATTGACTTTAGCGTACCATTGAATCGTTCCACAAGTCCATTGGCTTGTGGGTGATATGGTGTCATGCATCTCTGCACCACCCCACACTTCTCCATAAACATTTCATCAGGTCCAACATGAAGGAACCCCCTCGATCGGTGATAACCTCCCGCGGAAACCCAACACGGGAGAAAATCCCAAGTAAGGCATCTGCCACTTTGTCTGTCCTCAGTGAGGATAGAACGACGACCTCTGAGTACTGGGTGGCATAATCCACCACAGTCAGGAAGAATCTCTTCCCTGAGGAGCTGGGGATATTTAAAGGCCCCATAATATCCATTCCCACCCTCTGGAATGGCTCCTCCACTATGGGCAAGGGAATCAGGGCAGCTTGGGTTTTCTTGCCCGCCTTCCCTATTTCTTGGCACCAGTGACAAGACCTGCAATACTCCTTCACCTGCTGGGTGAAGTTAGGCCAGTAGAAATTCTGGGCTAATGGCTGCGTAGTGTGCATGATTCCCAGATGACCAGACAAGGGTCTACCATGTGCAATTTTGAGCAACTGCTCACGATACCCCTGGGGAGCGACAAGCTGCCTGCCTAGCATCTCTCCCTCTGTCTGCACTGCCTGAGTATACATAAGTCCATTTTCCCAATAAACCTTATGTCGGCCATCACCTCCCTGTGTGCTGTCTGAGTCTGCCCAAGCCCTCAGCTTCTCTAAACTAGGGTCACTTCTCTGAGCAGCTGTGAACCCCTCACACATTCCCAAGGCATGGGACAGGTCCCCTTCAGTTGCTAAGCTAGAGTCCCTAGCATTAGCATCAGGGCCCTCAGGATCACTGTCAGTCACAACCCTCTGACAATGGGTCACCCCTCCCTCTTTGGAGTAACCTTCTGTAGCTGTGTGGTCACTTGCTATTGGGGAAATTGCTACCCCCTTTTTATCAGTCTCCATATCAGGATACACAGGCTGGGGAACCAGCCTCCCAGTGGTTTCCACAATAGCCTCTGTGGGGTTCAGGGAACTATAATTTTCCCTTGCCGCTTGGCTACAGGTAACTGCACATACCATCCCCTGTTGGAGATTGTTAGCCAGGATCACATCCACTGCTAATGTTTTGGCTACAGCCACCTGTTGCACAGTTCTCCCTGTTTCACTCCAGTCCAAGAGAACACTAGCGAGGAGTAATGTTTTCTCTTCACCAGTGAACCCTTGGACAGTGATATATTTATTTGGTATAAGCTGACCAGGCTGTACCAGATCCCCCTTTACTAACATCAGGGATGCCCCTGTATCCCTTAACCCTTGTGTCTGCACACCATTTACCATGACTGGGTGCATGTGTTCCCTCATGTTCACTGGCATACTTCCAGGGACACACACACAACCTACTTCTTTTCTAGCACCCTGTTGTGTATTGCTCACCTTTTTGGGGCACTGTCTGCCAATATGCCCAGTTTCTTTACAGAACCAACATTCATTTCTTCTCTCAGAGAAATCTTTTCTCTGAAACCTGAGGCTAACTGGTTTCGGTGGAGGCAGTGAGAGTTCTAGCTGCCCTGAAGGCATGCTTTTCCCTTTCTGCATTGCCACGCCCGCCCTATTTGCTCTTAGAGCAGGTCTACTCTTGGCATAGCGGTCCAAGAGTTCAGCAGCCTCTTGCACTGTTTTGGGATCTCAGACCTCTAGCCAGGTTTTTAGCTCTCCTGGGCAAGCCCAATAAAACTGTTCTAATAAAATCATATTTTCAATTTTATCAACAGAGTTTGCCTCAATTCCTTCCCACCAACGTTTTAAAAACTGCTAAAAAATACCTTCCCCTGCTGCTGTGGCCCTTCACTGAGAGTGGCCCTGCTGTCATCCTCACCAGATCTGGACACAGCACTGGCCACTAGTACTGCCACATTCGAGGTCTGGTCCCTTTCAGTCACGGTCTGTGACTTGCTGCTCTGGGTATCTGCTACCATCAGGGCCTCTATGAGATTCTGCTTTTTGGCTGTCACCTCGAACAGGACTCCTCTGTCCCTGCACAACTGCTTCAAGTAATCTACAGTGTGCCTGTTGTAGTCGGAAGCCCTCTTCTTCCCTGACTATGGTTACTCTGACTTGCACCTTAGGAAAAAAATTAAACGGGTAGGAACTTGACTGTACGCCAAGTGATATATAGTTCTGTTTCCTTTTAAAATAAAACTATGCCTTTTTTTTCTTTGCAAGAGAGCTTATGGTCTCAGCTGACACAGAACAATACAAGCTTATAATACCAAAATTATGTCACCACTGCCAACCAATCTGTCACAAACCCACTCAGCAGGTCAGGCCCTCTGCTCCCAAAGTGTCAACCTCTGAGCGCAGTCTTGTGAACAGTTTAACAGAACAAGGTAGCCTTCTTGTCCATTTTGTGAGTTCAGATCAACCTTTGGTCTCAAGTCTTGGAGGGATTCAAACTGTGAACCTCTTGCTAGCATACCCAATGCACAGGCTCAGATATTTCTGTCTTCGGGGGGTGAGATATCTTTGCCTACAGGCACCTAACCAAGTATACAGAGATGAACCCTTAAAAACTTTAATAAAGACCTCAGATTTAACACGCTTCTCTTTCCAGTTTGGTACCACCATTCAAGCATATGCCTAGTGTCTGCTATAACCATATATACTTTTCTTACAAATGGAAGAAAATTCAAAGATAGACCAAGTATGCTCTGAAAAGAATTTTACTAAAATAGATAAAAATATGTAAAACACAAAATACAGAACTGTTATATCACAAGACCCACAAATCTTTTAAAAGAACAAAGTTTAAACAGTGCAAATTCCTACAACATTATTTAGATTGTATCTATCTTTCTAAATACCTGTTTAAAAGTACTTACAGATGTTTCTCTGTCAGAGTCTAGATAAATGTGTCTCTGAAGTAAAACAGAATATTCCTTAAAGCAAACTGTATTTGCCAACCCCTTTTTAGGTGAGGTCACCTAGCTCCTCCTCTGTCAGAATATATATATATATATAAAAATATATATTTAATAAAAAAAACAGGATGTCCTAATAAGGCATTAAGATTCTGTGACCTCAGCATAATTAAATTTCTCATATAACCCTTTGATGTAGAGGGTCTACTATCCCTCACAGACATCAAAGAAACATTTATGACTTCGCATCCTTGTGTAATAACTTGGGTTTTCCTCCAACGTCATAAAAAGGGATATTTCCTTTCCTGCCAGCTGGCCAGCTAATTAAGCTAGATCAACAAGATATCCCTGATTAAGGTCTGTTCTACTCTGTCATTAGCTTCAGGCCTGCCATGTAGCATCTTGTATCTAAAACCAGTGTGTGTGTGTTTGTGTGTGTGTGATCTCACATGCTGTTTCAGCATTTTCTCATGGCTTACTTCTTTCAGCTGAAACCTGGGGGGGTGACAGATTTTCAGCATCTTTCATGACAGATAATCCATAACCCATTTTGATATTACAAAACAATGATACTACAGCACTCAGAACTGGCTGTCCACGTCACAATTATCACTGCACTATTAGAATTCACTGGCCTCATCCATACCACACTTGATCAAGGAAACTGTGTAGGGGCAGTATTCATTGACCTTACGGAGGCCTTTGATACTGTGAACCACCCACTCCTACTCAAGCAATTATCAAACATTGGGCTCTACAATGAAGCGCTGCTCTGGTTTTCAAGCTACTGTGGGGAGAGGGTCCAGCAGGTTAGGATTGCCGGTGTCACCTCAGAAGAAAAGCCAGTCCTTCCAGGGGTCCCACATGGGTACATCCTGGGGCCACTACTCTTCAGCCTCTTCCTCAATGAACTTCCCAATGTCAGCCACCAGAAATTACTGCTCAACATCAACGATGCAGTCATGTTTACCAACCACCAAAATGCAGAGCTCCTCGAGAAACAATTACAGCTTGAATTCATGCGCATCAAAGAATGGTTCAAGTCACACAAACTGGTCATGAACTACAGCAAAATAAAGGTTATGATCTTCTACAATGCCATGAGTAAGTAAAAATCCTGTGACCTCACCATCCTAAATCAACAGGGCCTTACCTGAATACATTCCTGATTTTTAATACCTAGGTGTCACATTGGGCAGCTCATTCTCCTACCATCGGCACATAGATTCTGTCACCAAAGCCACCAACATCTGTATAAGCCTGCTCTACAGGCACAAACACTGCATGACTTCTGACACTCTCCGGTTGGCTATCAACAGCTCTGTCACCTCCATCATCGATTACGGGCTAGCAATCTATGGCTCTGCCCTCCGCAGAATTACAGTTGCACTCTACAAAGCATGCAGGCTGCTAACTGGGGCTGACCGACTTACACACACTTGTGACCTGTACACTCAGGCAGGATGGTTTCCTTTCATCAGCCGAATACAGTATAAAACCTGCCTCTTAGTCAAAAAAGTCCTCCTCGGGTTCATGCCCCCAGGCATTGAAAAGCTCCTCATTGACCACCACAGCACCCAGTGAACTAGAAGTTCACAACAACTAACATTCCTTGTCCCCAGATGCCGGACTACCATAAGCCAGACGGCCTTTGCCCACAGAGCACCACAGTGGTACAATACTCTCAACAAAGAAACTCTTACTACTTCTGCTCTTGCCCCTTTTAAGAGACAACTCCAACTTCATCTCATTTCAACTAGTCGTTGTGACTGCCTCACCTGATCAAGGGCCCACTGCTCACTGCCCACCACTTCAGTCTTGACAGTTACCTCTCCCCGCCTTGCCCCCTTCTACCTGCCTCACCTGCCCACTCCATTGCCCCCTCTCCCTTTCTTCCCCTGGGCATTTCCTGACTTTTATCCCTCCCCTCCCTCTCCTTTAGAGCTCTTACCCTCACCCTCTACTCTCCGACAACTGCCTTCCTGCCTGCATACCCCCCTCCCTCTCACCTGCAGCGCTTATTTCTAAGATTGCCCTTGGCTGGTATGTCATGCTACCTAACATTTGGCACATTTTGAATTACTGGAACTTCCTAAGCCCCAGTCTATTGCTTCTTTTTATTGTGTAATTATGTATTATCATGTTAACCTATGTATGTATGTAAGGCCAAACGTATCAAGTCCCCAGGGCCAGTTGGGATTTACCGAAGTGTATTGAGATAAACAAGGCAGTGCCTGGCTGCACCCTTGGCAGACCTAGTTAATGAATTACCAGTAGAGAGTGTGGTGCCAAGGAACTGGAGGGTGGTGAACTTGGTTCCCCTGTACAATAGCGGGGGCAGTGAGAATCAAGGAAATTACTGGCCTTTAAACCTGACATCTGTAGTTGGCAAGCTACTAGATGTGATCATAAAGGAGCAGCTAGCTGAATTCCAAGAAGTCAACGAGCTTATGGATATAAATTAATACAGATTCACAAGGAGAAAGTCTTGTCAAACAAACTTGATTGCTTTTTTCAATTCGGTGACATAAATGTTAAATAGAGGCCAGGATGATAATATTCTGCACCTGGATTTTAGCAAGGGCTTTTATTCAGTGCTACACATGTGACTAGTGAAGAACATGGAGAATCTAGGACTAGGGGAAGGTTAATTAGATGGACTGGAAATTCATTGACAGATAAGACTCAGAAAGTGGTTTTGAGTGGAAACTTCTCTGATGTCAGGGAGGTAATTAGAGGGTGTGTCAGAGGGGCCCTAATCTTTAACATGTACATAAGTGATATAAGGGTGGGGTTGCAGAGGAAGTGAGTCTGTTTTGCAGATGACTCAAAATTCTGTGGGAGAGTGGACAGTGAAGATACATAGATGCATAGATACTATCAGCAGATAAGGGCCTACAGACCACCCAGTCTGCCCATTTGAGCTTGTAAATTCACTTTATGTTTTCCTAGAAGTCTGTTTCCTCTTACACCTGACCTACAGAAATCCCTTATGTCTATCCCATGCATTCTTAAATCCCATGATTGTTTCAGCCCCCACTACTTCCTGTGGCAGGGTGTTCCACTTGTCCACCACCCATTCTGTGAAAAAATTCTTCCTCACGTTTCCTCTGAATCACCCTCCTTCCAACTTCATCCCATACCCTCTAGTCCTGGAACATCTTTTTCACTGAAAAATAGTGTATTCCTGAACTCTGTTCCTCCCTGTAAGATACTTGTATGTCTCTGTCATATCCCCTCTCTCCCTCCTCTCCTCTCCTCCAGGGAGTGCATATTCAACTCCTTCAACCTGTCCTCATAGGATCTGTGATGCAATCCATGTACCATCTTTGCTGCCCTTCTCTGAACCTTCTCTACCCTGTCTATGTCCTTATGTACGTAAGGTCTCCAGAACTGTACACTGTCCTCTAGGTGGGGCCTTACTAGTGTCTTTTTTTGTGGAATTATGACCTCCCTTTTCCTGCTGGTGATGCCCCTGCCTATGGATCCCAGCATCCTATTTGTTTTACCTGCTGTCTTGTCACACTGTTTGCCTACCTTTAGGTGATCAGAGATGATAACCCCAAGATCTCTTTCCTGCTTGGTGCATGCTATATCCTCACCCCCTCAACTGATATGTTGTCCCAGGGTTTTTGTACCCCATATGCATTGTCTTGCACTTCTTCGCATTGAATTTCAACTGCCAAACGCCTGACCATTCTTCAGGTTTCTGCGTCCCTCCTCATTCTGTCTATACCCTCTGCCGTGTCCACTCTGTTACAGAGCTTTTTGTCATCAGCGGAGTGACAGCCATTTACCACCACCCTCTGTGTCCTGCCGCCCAGCCAGTTACCTACCCACCACACTACTGTCCTGCCCACTCCCATATTCCCTAGTTTGTTTAATAGCCTTCTGTGTGGCACAGTGTCAAAGGCCTTGCTGAAGTCCAGATAGGCCACATCCACTGCCCTCCCCTGATCCACCTCCCTTATCATCCGGTCAAAAAATTCAACAAGGTTGGTCTAACATGACCTCCCCCTGGTGAAACCATGCTGCCTTGGGTCCTGTAGTCCGTTGGCAACCAGATGTTCTACCAATCTCTTCTTCAGTAGTGTTTCCATGATCTTCCCCACTACTGAGGTGAGGCTGACTGGTCTGTAGTTCACCGCTTCCTCTTTGTTCCCGCTTTTGTATAAGGGAACTACATCTGCTGTCCTCCAGTCTTTGGGTACCTCCCCTGTTTCCAGTGATAGGCTAAACAGGATTGCCAGAGGCTCAGCCACCACCTCTCTTAGTTCTTTTAGAACCCTGGGGTGCACCCTATCTGGCCCCATTGCTTTATCATTCCTTCCAGTTCCTTCTGGACCCTTTCTCTTATAAAGGGACTTGTGTCCATTTCTGCGCCATTCCCAACCCTTGTACTCCCTTCAGGCCCATCACCCTCATCTTCCTCAGTAAAGACTAAGCAGAAATACCAGTTTGATATGAACAAATTACTCACCTTAGTAACTGTGTTTTTTCTAATGGAGTCTTGCTGTATTCTGACACATGGAGTTAGCCCCAGCACTTGAATTGCTCTGGAGAGGAAAGAGTTAACTCTATGCAGGAAGGATAGAATGTTGAGCTCGAGCTTGGTTTCAAACCTCTGTCTGCAGCACTTCAAAGTGTAACCGTCAGATTCTTATGAGCTATTACTAACTAACTACACTTCTTGAAGTGGAAATTGTAAAAGAAGATAGCCGACAGGTAACAAATTTTTGGTTCCCCAAAAGACTCAAGTCGAGAACCCAACATAATAACCAGGTAGTGAACCAACATATAGCTACAAAAACAACATAACAATAACCCACTCCCCTCTTCTAGAAAGGAGGAGTGCCAAGTACACCCCTGAGGTGCAACACTGTACCTGCCAGCCCATTTCCCAAAAACAGGTTCTGAGAGGGGAGGCAGGGAGGGAGGTCAGAATACAGCAAGATTCCATTAGAAGAAACACAGTTACTAAGGTGAGTAATTTTTTCTTCAAACAACATGAAGTCTTGCTGTATTCTGACATATGCAGACTACCAAGCATACCACCATGGAGGGGGGTACCAAACCTGTTTTGGGAATAGGCTTTGCAGTACTGCTGTTCCATACCAAGCATCACTCCTAGCCTGGATATCCAGAGAGTAATGTTTGGTTAAAATATGGACAATTTTCCAGGTGGCTGTTTCGCATATCTCTAGTAAAGGAATATCCCTGGCAGCAGGCAGGGAAGCAGCTGTACCCCTAGTCGAATGAGCCCTCAGGCCTGAGGGGGGTATTTTGCCTAGCTTTTCATAGCAGAATTGAATACAAGAGACAGCCCACCTGGCAATAGTTCTCTTAGTAGCAGGCATACCTTTTCCCACTTCACCATAAGTGAGAAACAATTGGGGACATTCACCCCTAAGTACCTTAGTATGCTCAATGTAGTAGCTAAGTGCTCTCTTAACATCCAAACTATGTAATCTTCTTTCTCCTGAAAAAGAATGATCAGTGAAGAACACGGGAAGAGACATGGACTGGTTCAGATGAAAATCTGAGACCACTTTGGGTAAGAACCTCCTATTGGTTCTAAGGACCACTTTATCTCTATGGAATGAGATAAAATCTGGCTCCACTGACAGAGCTTGTAATTTACTAATACGCCTAGCAGAAGTGATAGCTACCAGGAACACAGTTTTCCAAGTCAAATATTTGAGTTCAGCTGAAGCCAATGGCTCAAAAGGGGGTTGCATGAGCTGAGCAATGCAAACATTAAGATCCCAAGCAGGGGTAGAGTCCCTAAAGGGAGGGTTGGTATGAACCAAACCCTTAAAGAATTTACAGAAGACAGGATGAGATGCCAGAGAGGGAGCCTTCCCTGCTGACAGGAATGCAGATACAGCTGCTAAATGAACTTTTAAAGTGTCTGGCCTGAGGCCCAGGTCATTAAGATGAACCATATAATCCAGAACTGTAGCCAGATCAGCAGTATCTGGTAAGACATCGTTATTGGAACACCAAATGCTGAATCTCTTCCATTTGGAATTATAAGTTTTTCTGGTGGCAGGTTTTCGAGAGGCTTTGAGAATATCCAGCACCCCCTGAGACAGGTGCGTACCTGCATATTCTAACTCTTCAAGAACCAAGCCATGAGGTTGAGAGACTGAAGACTGGGGTACCAGATTCTTCCCTGAGAGGAGATTAACAGGTGGTGCCTCTTGGGAAGAGATAGGGGAAGATAGATTGTTAAAGACATCAGTAGGGGATACCAAGGCTGTCTGGCCTAGTCTGGTGCAATCAGGATTACACTGCATGGTTGTGACCTGATCTTGACCAGGACCTTGAATAACAGGGGAAAAGGAGGAAAGGCATAAAGGAATTTGCCCCCCAATCCAGAACCAGAGCATCCAGGGGTACTGTACCCATGACTGGAGGTCTGCAACAGAAGAGAGGAAGTTGATGATTGTCTGGGTCTGCAAAGAGATCTATCTCTGGAGTGCCCCACCTGGAGAAGACTACTTTCAACATGAAGGGGTCCAGGGCCCATTCATGATGGCCCTGAGAGATCCTGTTCAGGGCATCTGCTAGCACATTGTCCTTCCCTGGTAGATGGACTGCTGCTAGGGATGCTTGCAGAACATAAGACAGAGACCATATTTTCATGGCTTCCATGCACAAGGCCATAGACCGAGTGCCCCCTTGCTTGTTGATGTACCACATGGTGGTGGTGGTGTCTGTCCTGACCTGAACCACTTTGTTACTAACTGAGTCCAAGAAAGTTTGGAGAGTCAGGAATACAGAGGTGTGCAAGAACAAGGGGGCACAATTTGAAGATGGGGGCAGCTCAGAGGTAATGTAAGGAAGTATTTTTTCACAGAGAGGGTTGTGGATGCATGGAACGGCCTTCTAGAGGAGGTTGTGGAGTCAAAAACAGTGGATGAATTCAAGCATGCATGGGACAGTCATAAGGCAATTCTAGGGGGTTGGGGTAGAAAGAAGTAGGCTGCTGGTTAACTAGGATCTGCAGCTTATCCATTAGATAGGGAAATGGGCAGACTGGGTGGGCCAAGCGGTCCTTATCTGCCATCAAATTCTATGTTTCTATGTTTCTAATACTGCCCTGAGTTTCAGAAGATTGATATGAAGTAGAGACTCCTGAGGGGACCACACACCTTGTGCTGTGAGGGCTCCTAAATGGGCTCCCCAGCCCAGGAGAGAAGCATCTGTGGTTAATACCACTGAATGAGTCTGACTGATGAATGGGACTCCTTGTCTGAGATTGTCCTGATCCAACCACCATTTGAGAGCTTGGACCAAAGTCTGAGTCAGTGGAATCAGTTTGGTTAGAAGATCTTTTTTCTGCGACCAAAAGGACCTCAGATGGAACTGAATGTCCCTCATTTGAAATCTGGCTCCCTGTACCACCGCAGTGGAAGCTGCCATGTGGCCCAGGAGCTGAAGAAAATGTCTTGCTGGTCGAGACACCAGAAGGTGGAAAGAGGAGGCAAGATCTGTAAGGGCCTTCACCCTTACCAAGGGAAGAAAAGCCTTTGCCTGCACAGTATCCAACTCTACCCCTGTGAAGCTGAGGAGTTGTCCTGGTTCAAGAACTGACTTTGGCAGATTGAGAAGGCACCTTAGAGAAGTGAGCAACTGTTGTGTCACTTGTAGATCTGACTCGACTTGGTCTGGAGACTGCCCCACGATGAGCCAGTCATCCAAGTATGGAAAAATAGAGATATTGTCTCCTGAGAAAGGACACTACTACTGCTAGACATTTTGTGAACACCCTTGGAGCTGATGTTAGGCCGAAGGGTATTGCCCTGAACTGATAATGGCCTGAAGGCAATTTGAACCTGAGGTACTTTCTGTGGGAGCACCTGATTGGGATGTGAAAGTAGGCATCCTTGAGGTTGATGGAAGCTAGCCAATCCCCTGGCCTTAGAGAGGGAAGAATTACTCCCAGAGTCACCATTTTGAATTTTGGTTTTAAGATGTGCATGTTTAGGTATCTTAGGTCTAGGATGGGCTGCCACTCCCCTGTCTTTTTTGGGTAAGGAAATATCTGGAATACAGACTCTTGCCCCTGTGCTGAGTAGGAGCTCTCTCTACAGCCCTGAGGGTTAGTAGGGAGGAAACCCCTGCTTCTAGAGCAGTGATCTTGGAAAGGTTTGCAGGTGGAAAGGACTTGGCCCTCAATTTTGGAAACTTTGCAAAACTGAGAGCCAATCCCTGACTTACTACCTCCAGGACTCACCTGTCTGAGGCAACAGACTTCCAGGCCTGGAAGTAGTAAGCCAGTCTGCCTCCTACTTGGATTGGGGAGTCGACTCGGGCTGATACATTAGAGTGTCTGCTTGGTAGGAGCCTTGGACTGAGAGGAGGATGCAGCCCAGCTTATCCCCCTTCTGCCTCTCCCTCTGAAGAACCCTCATTGTGGAAAGGGAGAGGAGGCCTGTGCCTGGTAGAAAGGCATTTGAAAAGGCCTGCCCCTGCCCATAGACTGCTGCCTCTGAGGAGTTGCCTGCCTTTCCTTGGCCTGTGCACTCCTGTAGACTGTCCGATAATCATCCATTTTCTTCATGTAATTTTCTGTTTGCACTCCAAACAGAGAATTACCCACCACAGAGAAATCCATGGCCTTAGCCTGGGTGTCCTGTGAGAAGCTAGTACATCTGAGCCAAGCAAACCTCCTAAGAGACACAGATGTAGCCATGACTCGCGATGCCGCATCATTTGAGTCAACAGCAGCATGAAGTTGAATTTTGGATGCCTCAATCCCATCAGCAGCCACCTCCTCCAGCTCTTTGGCTAGCTGGGGGGAGGATTGTTTAGCCAGCTCCAGAACAGTATCCCATCTAGACTTCTGGTATCTGGCTGTGTAGGCCATGTAATTCACCTGCCTGAGTCCCAAGGAGGATGCTAAGTACTCCTTTTTGGGCATAGCATCCACCTTCCTAGAGTCTTTATCTGGAAGGTGTGAAGCCAAATGAATGTTAGCCTTGTCACAGGCTGCAGCCTGCAGTACCCCAACATGGCTGCATTGGTGGAACAAGAACTCTGTTTTTGAGCCTGAAAGCATATACCTCCTGTCCATTCTTTTATCTACAGGAGGTGAAGAATTTGGGGTTTGAAGAGCTTTCTGCGTCTGTTTCCCAAAAGATTTATGGAGGGGAATAGACAACCTCTTGGACTCTGGGATGTCCATCATTTCCACAAAATCAGGCTCCTTTAGTTCCTCAGCAGCTTCAACCAAGGGAAGCTGGAGGGTCTCAGCCACTTTCTTGTAGAACAAGTAGTGGGATGGGGACTCAGAAAGCCTGGGAGGGGAAACATTAGAAGGCCTGTCTGGGGAGATATCCGGTTCAATTCGCTCATCCAGACCTTCATCACCATTATCATCATCATCATTGTCTTCTTCCTCCTCCCCCTTCCACTCCAGTTCATAAAATTCATCTGGCACATAATCCGGAACCGGGAGAATCAACCAAACTGAGCGCCTACTGAGAGGCGCTGGATCAGACGGAACTGGACAGAGCGATTCCACAATACTTAACACCCTGGCTATTTCTTTGGCAGTTGGATGATGCAGTTCTGGATCTGAACCGGTCGATTTCCTCTTATGCTTCAATGGAACTAACCCATCAGGGACAGATCTCCTTTTGCCCGAAGAAGTATTGCCCAGGTCAGTGGGCACTCCCTCAGGTTCGGCAGGACCCGAACCAGGCTGGCCATCTGGATTAGTGGACTTCTCGGCCTCCTTTTCCCTGAGCCTACCCAACCTCTTTTCCAGGGTGGCCTTCTGGAAATTCTTGCAAATTTGGCAGTCAGAATCAAGGTGGTCAAACCCAGACAATAAACACAAATAGTGTGAGGATCTGCCTTAGCAAAGGCATCCCCACACTCACTACAGTGTTGAAACCCAGTGGGCCCGGGTTTTTTCTTGGGTTTCTCAGACATGGCCAGGCTACAACTTACCCTTTACAGCTATTTAGCCAGGTAAGACTCCCCCCCATCGGTTCCCAACCGTGTTACGGGTCATGGAAAAAAAAGTGTAACATCGCGTTTTTTTGAAATCGATAGGAACCGGTACCTCACACTACAGAAATAAATTAGACAAAACCTTAACATAATCAGTTCTTATCCGGATGGATCAACAGGTTTTTACAATTTCCACACTGAAAAACAATAAAATACAACAAATCTACCCTATAGTCCACTATCTACAACACTTACTGTACCGCAGACAGGAATCTGAAGCCAAAAAAACAACAAAATCGGTAATTAAACCGATGGATTCTAAACCGAACGACTGTAGCAAAGGAGCAATCTCCGGAGTGACTGCTCAGTTAGGCAGAGTAAAGAATCTGACGGTTCCACTTTGAAGTGCTGTAGACAGAGGTTTGAAACCGAGCTCGAGCTCAACGTACTATGCTAAGAGTTAACTCTTTCCTCTCCGGAGCAGTTCAAGTGCTGGGGCTAACTGCATATGTCAAAATACAGCAAGACTTCATGTTGTTTGAAGTCAGCTTTACTGTTGTCATCCTCCACGCAACCCCCATCCTCCCCCTTCACTCGCACTATTCCTCCCTTTGCCTTTCTTTTTTCACTTATGTACCTGTAAAAGGTTTTGTCCCCTCTACCCACTAATTTTGCAGTGCGCTCTTCTGTCTGAGCTTTGGTTTCCCTTACTGACCTCTCTGCCTCCCTTTGCTTTTCCTGGTACTTCTCCCTATCCCCTTCTGCCTGAATATTTTTATATTGCCTGAATGCAGTCTTTTTGGCTTTCATTTTCTCCGCTACCTACTTGGAAAACCATAATGGCCTCCTCTCCCTTTTCTCCTTGCTAACCTGCTTAATGCATAATTCTGTTGCTCCTGTAATTCCCATTTTAAATATTGCCCACTGTTCCTCAACCCCTGACTCCTGCCCCATTCCCATTAATGCCTCTTGCAAGCATCTTCCCATTTTCCCAAAGTCTGTCCTCGTAAAAGCCAGGATATGTGTTTTTGTGCAGTTTGGTTCTGCTCCTTCTGTAATGTCAAACCACAGTGACTGGTGGTCACTGTTCCCCAGCTGCTCCCCCGCTGTTACCCCCATCACACTGTCCCCATTTGTGAGCACAAGGTCCAGTATTGCTTTCTGTTGAGTTGGTTCCATGACCAGTTGCTTGAGGAAGGCACCTTGAAGAGAGTCCAGGATAAATCTGCTCCTGGTTGATGCTAGTACTGGGAAGCTCCAGTCCACATCTGGAAAATTGAGATCTCCAACCAGCACCACCTCACCCTTGTCTGCCATCCATTGGATGGCTAGCATCAGCTTGCTATCTGTTTCTTTCTCCTGGGCTGGTGGTCTATAGATCACCCCTGTGTGGATGGATGGCCCCATTTTCCTTTCCAGCTTAACCCACAGTATCTCCCCCCCCCATTTTGTTCCTTCTGGATCTCTGTGGCCTTTATGTCATCTTTCACATAAAGTGCCACTCCTCCTCCCTTCCTACCTGCTCTGTCCCTTCTGAATATGCTGTAGACAGGAATGGCCATCTCCCAGTCGTGGTTATCATTACACCAAGTCGCTGTGAAGGCCACAATGTCCAGGTTCGACTGCACCATGACAGCCTCCAGATCCTCCATCTTGTTTCTAAGGCTCCTGGTATTGGCACACATGACTTTCCATGATTTGAACTCCCTGGACTGTTTAGCTGTTCTACTCCAGCGCCCTCCCTGGTTGTACTTTATCCCTGATTCTCCCCGCTGTCTGCTCTTCTGTTGAATTTTGCCACCTTTCTGCCTATCCACCTCTTGGGTGTTTATTTCTATCTTTTGCACACTGCTTTGTAGAGCTATCCACTCCTTCTGTTCACTGGTTCCACTGCTCGCTGTGGGGGGTGAGCAATTAGGTACCCTCCTTGCTGGTCTGCCACCCACCTTGGCTAGTTTAACTGCTTGTCCATTGCGTGGTATTACTTGGTATGAAAGAACAGAAGAAGGCCAAAGCCCATTGAGACTGTTCCCCACACTATGTGGGACATTATTTATTTGTTATCCTTAATCCAGACATCTAGTTTGTTTTTGAAGATAGTGACACTAACAGCCTCAACTAATTCCTGTGGCAAGGTGTTCCATACAATAGAAGCCCTTATTGGAAAAAACTTTCCCCTTTTGCTGGTTCTATAATTTTTTACCTCAAGCAGTTTATTGTGCGGTCTCAGAACATGTCTCCTTTTGGAGAATGTTAGACCACATTTTTCCATTAGATCTGGTGAATTTATTAAATTAAAAACCATAAGCATATCACCTCTTAGTCTTCTAGTATGAAGAGAGAAGAGACCAGTAGCTTTTAATCTGTTCTGATAATCCAAATTTGTTAATCTGGGAATCATTCTGGGTACTCTCCTTTGGACCTGTTCAAGAATGGCTATATCTTTTTTATGATTTGGATTCCAGACAGGGGAGCTATAGTCCAGATACGGTCTAAAGTATGCCCTATAAAATGGGATAAGGCATTGTTCAGTGTGGTTAATAAAAGTACGTTTTATTTGCCTCAAAAGTCTATTGGTCATGCAAGCAGTTCTAACACAGTGATCATTTGACGTGAGTTTATTATTTACATATATACCTAAGTCTTTTTTACAATTTGATGAATGAAGTGGTAATCCATTTATATGATATATCGTTTTGGGATTGTTTACACCGAAATGTACTACTAAACATTTGTCTTGATTAAACTGCATATGATTATCATTTGCCCAGAGTGTTAATTTTCCCAAATCCTCCTTTAATGAGGAAATATTTTCTTGATTATTAACCTTACCCCCCAATTTAGTGTCATCTGCAAATTTTACCATGACATTTTTTGGCCCTGTTTGTAAATCACTAATAAAGAGATTAAACAGTGTTGGTCCCAAGACCGACCCCTGTGGCACACCACTTGTCACGCTACCCAGATCAGACAAGGTGTCATTAATTCTAACTCTCTGGGAATGGTTTGTCAACCAGTTTAAAGTCTAGTTGACAATATCAGATGACAAACCTAAATTGTGCAGTTTAGTAACCAGTTTTTCATGTGAGGCTTTCCACACTGAAAAAAAAATAAAATACAACAAATCTACCCTATAGACCACTACCTACAACACTTACTGTACCGCAGACAGGGATCTGAAGCCAAAAAAACAACAAAATCGGTAATTAAACCGACGGATTCTAAACCGAACGACTGTAGCAAAGGAGCAATCTCCAGAGCAACTGCTCAGTTAGGCAGAGTAAAGAATCTGATGGTTCCACTTTGAAGTGCTGTAGACAAAGCTCTACTAAAGTCCAAAAGAATTACATTGGAAGGGATACCTACATCTAGTAGAGCACTTATATTATTGTAAAATGATATCAGGTTGGTGGTACAAGAATACTTGGGAGTAAACCCATGCTGAATTGAATCATAAATTCCTAATTTTTTTACAATCATGATCTATCAAAGACTTCATTACCCGTTCCATTACTTTACCAGCCACTGAGGTCAGGCTAATTGGACGATAATTTTGCACAGAACCTCTATTGCCTTTTTTAAATATAGGGATAACTATTGCTAAACGCCAATCATTTGGTACATTACTTTCTTGTAAAGATTTATTAAAGATAACTGACAATGGTATAGAAATATTTATAGAAGTTTCGATCAGAAACCATGGATGGATACCGTCTGGGCCTGGACTAGTATTTTATTTTTTTTATTTTTTAATAGCCTGTAAAATGTCAGTTGGATAAAACCTGTGATAATCTGCATGGTGAACTTTAGGTGTACTAATAGATGACTTTTGGGAAAAGACAGAATGAAAATATTTATTAAAGAGATTCAAAGTTTCTATATCAGATAAAGGAGAACCATTCGTTATAATGGGACCGAAGGTCCTTGATACACCTTTTTTGCTATTTATATAAGAAAAAAAGAGATTTATGACAGTCTTTTGTGTGAGCTAGTTTAAATTCCAGCTTATTTTTTGCCAATTTAATAGAATTTTTTAGATTTTTAACAGTTAATCTATATTTATGCAATAGAGTAGTTTTATATGGAACAGAACTATTCTTGAGTTTCCTAAAAAGTTAAAATTTGGTTTTAATCTGATTTTTAATTGTCCTGTTAAACCAATGTGGAATTTTTCCTTTGTTATTAAATTTCCTTTTAAATGGAATAAAAGTATTCTCCAAATAATGTACGATGTTTTTTAAAAAGTCCCAAACTTGTTGTATTGTACAATTAAGGAGATTAAATTCCCAATTTATGCTTTGTAAATATTTATTGATTTTGGAAAAATTTGCTTTATTATAATTTTTTGTATAGTGTAACTTCCTTTGTGTGGTTTTAATCTGTTGAATTTCAAAAAGAATAGATGAAGGATCACTGGTTCAGAGTGGATCCCAAATTTGTAGATTGGATATAAATCAATACAGGTTCACAAGGAGCAAGTCTTGTCAAACAAATTTGTAGATTGCTAATTTGTTGCTCTATATTAGTAACTAATAAATTCAGAATATTAGAACCTCGAGCGGATTTGGTAACAAGTTGTTGTAATCCAGTACTAACTATCACATCTATTAATCCTTTCTCGGCATAGGACTGTCCTGAAAATGAGTCCCAAGTGGCAGACCAGAGCATTTAGCTGGCATTGGGTACAGTGAATGATTCTAACTCAGATTCTAGCCTTTCAGAATTTAGAGGGGAGTTAGAACTGTGTCAGTGTCAGTGGCTCAGCTGGTTGCACACACATCTTTGAGGCTGGAAGACTGGAAGGTTGTGGGTTCTAGCCTCACACAAGGAACTCAGAGTAAAATCCCAATACTGACACTGTAGTGTATCATGAGTGGTGTGTGTAGCACTCCTGAAGGGCTATCTTTTTGATGGAGTCTGTCTACTCTGGTGGTTGTTCAGGTGGCCAGCAAAGATCCCATGGCACTTCTGGAAAAGAATAAGGGAATTTCCCAGGTGTCCTGGTCAGATTTCCCCCATTCACTAAATACCGCCAACAGTTTAGTTGGTTTGCATCTGTAACCCCCCCCCCCCGATGAGGCTGAAAATAGGCAGAATTGCCTAGTCCTCCTTTCCTGGTCAATAAAAACTAAATAAATAAATAGACACTTTGGAGGCTGCCTATGTAAACTGGAGGAGAAACTGTTGCAATGAGGAAGGAGAGGATCCTGCAAGTGGTAGCCTATTAGAGTCAGTAAGGGTACCATTAGCCCAATCATAGACTGCCCACCTTGGAGATAGATTCAAGCTGGGAAGCTAGGTACATGAGTAAAACCCTGAAGAGTGTGCCTTCCAAGTAAGGAGGCCAGGTGGGTTGACTGCAAAGGCCTCATATCAAGTTGGTGGCACCTCTCTAGCCAGGTTACAGTGGTGATGTGCCCTTCTTATAGCTCTAGGTATCCTCATCTTGTGCCCCCCCTTAGTCGAGGGCTGGCTATCTTTAGCTAGGTGCAGAAACTAGTGACAGTCAGGTAAGCTTCTGATGCCATCTGAACCCCAAAGTGACTAAGAAGGCTAGAGGCAATCCAGGTCTATAGTTAGGTACACAGACTTCATATAGTTCAGCTTTGGGCACACCAGGCAATGGTGGTGGATTGACCTGATGACAGTGTAGCAACCAAATGGTGGTGGACTGACCAGTCAGTAGCAGAGCAAACAAGCAGTGGTGGAGCAGCCAGAGGGCAGCTAGTGATGAGGCAGCTGTAAGGTGGTAGCAAGTTGATGAGGAGTGTATTGGTGACAGACCAAGCCTTGTCCACAGTGGATACCAGAAACTTACCTTATTGAAGGCACTGAAGTGGATCATTTTGGTAAAGTACACTAGACTGTTGCTGCCCCTCTGGTTTTGTTATTTGAACTTTGTTCCACCAGTGCTGGCAGGGAAGGGGTTGTTTTGTAGGACTCTGGATTCAGTATAACCCCACCGATCTGAAAATCTTACCATCTTTAGGAAACATTGCTGGGACTTTTCATCTTAGTGCTGATTGAGCTGTAGTCTTTTGCATTGGGCACTGATCATTGTATACATTCCTCTGCTTGCATGGTGCTCATTAGAAATGTACATCGGGAAACTTTGATTCACAAAGCTCATCGTTATGTTTCCCCAACTTCATGAAGTGCAGCTTTGTGAATGTCTTCACCTAGGGAAGTACCTACTTTGCCCAACAGATTCTATGCCTAGTGGCGCTTCGTCAACACACTTGCTAATGAAGTGTCACTATGTGTAGTTTTTGCTGGACGAAGTAGCACTTTGCCCATTAAGAACTATATGAAGTCAGCACTTACCTGCTGTTTTCACCAAAAAAAAGAAAGAAAACCACCCACACCTCTGGGTCATATATTTTGATGATCTTTCCTGTAAAAAAGCAAGATGCAGCTAGAGGAGTCAGAAGGGTTTACATTTAGAGCAATCTAAATTGCATACATTTAGAGCAATCTAAATTGTGTGCATTTAGAGCAATCCAAATTGTATTTAATATTTGTAAAATCACCCCGCCCATACCCAAATCACTTCCATCCACCTCCCCACCCTGTCCCATAAAATCATCACTGAAACCCCCACACTTCACCACCGTCTTTGCCAACCCACTCTTACTCCCCAAAGCCCCCAAACCCCAGTTCCAATACTTAATATACCTGTAATAAGGAACACCATCCCCCAAAGGAGCGAATCTCCTCACTCTTCTGTGTTAGCAGGCAGAATGAAAGGTGAGTGACCTTGAGCATAGTAGAAATACAGTACCTGATTGGTTGATAACCAGCCAGTCAGGTGTTACTACTAGGATAGATGCCACTCACAATTCATTCAGCTTGTAAACACAGAAGAGTGAGGATGCTCACTCCACAAGGGGGATATTTAACTTTTCTACAGGTTATTTTTTTTTGCTATTGAAACGGGTTTGGGAGTTTTGGTGGGAAGAAGGGTGTTTAATCGCAAGAAAGTAGTGAAGGGTAGGGGGTTTAAGTCATGGTCTGGAGGGACTGACTGGGGAAGGTGGGAGGAACTTACTTTTGCAGTTAGGGGAAGGCATTAATTTATGCATTATTAGAACAATCATGGGTAAAAAATAGAAACATAAAATTTGTCGGCAGAAAAGGACCACTTGACCCACCAAGTCTGCCCCAGATAGTCCCTGCCTAGTCTGTCTCCACAGACCCTAACTGGTTTCCGGCGACCCTCCCTTCTCCCTGCCTATTTACTAATATTCCCCTATGTCTATCCCATGCATGCTTGAAGCTCCCTCTTTTTGCCTCCACCTCTTCCACTGCCAGTCTATTCCAGACATCTACAACTCTTTCACTGAAGTAGTACTTCTTCACATCTCTCACTAAATCCTATAGCACATGTATGAGTTGAAACATTCTATGTTTAACCTTATTCAAAATGGCTGCCATGCACTATAGGATTGAGTGATTTAAACCTCTTAAACTCCCCTCCCCCCAGATTCTATTTGGTCCAGGTACTCTTTCTCAATTGAAAGAGACTCCCCTCCTACACATAGTTTACCCCTGTGAGGTACATGTAGATCTCCATCATGTCCCCTCTCACTGAACTCTCTTCCAAGGTGAACATGTTGGGATCCTTCAGTCGGTCCTTGTTGAAGTTGTCGGGCTTTGTGTGCAACCCCTACACCATTGTATTTGCCCTCCTCTGGTCTGCCTCCAACTTGTCTATATTCTTTCTGAAGTGTGGCCCCCCAGAACTGGACACAATACCACAGGTGGGTTCTCACCAGCGAGCGATACAGTGGCAACACCACTTCCCTCCTCCTGCTGGAGACACCTCTTCATATGCATCCCAGCATGCCACTGGCCCTACCAAATGCTTTGTCACACTGCCCTGCCACTTTAAGGTCATCCATTATGATAGCATCATGGTCCCTTCCTGCTTAGTCACTGTCAGTACCACCTCCATCCTATACTCAGCTCTAGAGTTCCTATGCCCTAAGTGTATGATTTTGCATTTTTTGGCATTCAACCCCAGCTACCATGCTCCTAACCACTCCTTAAATTTCCCAAGGTCCCAAAGCATTTTCTCCACCTCCTCCTGAGTGTCCACCCTATTACAGATTTTGGTGTTATCTGCAAGGCAGGAGAAGTAAGGTGTGGGTCGAGCGGGGGGACAGGTGGGGATATTATTTTAAAATATGCATCATGATGGGAAGAGGATGGGTAGAAGATTTTTTTTCTTTTTTAGCTTTGAAGTGATTTATGGAAGTTTGCCATAGCAAATGTGACTAGTAACCTGTAGGAGTTGTGAATCTGTCTCCTACCATTTAAACTGCCAAAAAGTGCTGTTTTCCATGAAAAGAAATCCTTTTTTTTCTGTGCTCTGTTTCATTTGCATAACCCTGCCCCTTTTTCTCAGTGCTGCACCCCCCAACCATGACATCATGCAAGGGAAACAGTTTTTAAAAGGACACTGTCAGTTTTAAGCTGACTCTTTACATTGTTTGCAAGTAGCTGTATCTAGCATTATAACATGTAGAAAAATTCTAGTGATTTGATTGGCTGAAAGCAGCTCAGAAATGTGTAATCATTGATCCATTACACTCCTGAACTACTTACAGGCATTCAAGCCCTATAACATAAACATAGAAAAGTATCATAACACTCCCACATTCTGACAGGAGCTGTCACTTCAGACCTGTCACTTCACCAGCAGGCAGAAAAAGTGAAACAACATCTACACAGAATGGCAAATGATCTTTTTGGCCTACCTGCATCACAAAAACATTTTTCCAGAAATGTTTCTATAGACTGTACTGCTGTAAACACTACCGAAACTGGAGCCTGCACTTTGATTAAGGAGACAGACAAATCATCGATTTACTGTACCCACAATGCCTCATTATGTAACTTAATATACAGACTGTTATATTTCTGTAGTCACTATAAAAATAGGAGACTACATCTCTCAGTAAAGAAATCTCATCAGCTAGATAGTGTATGCACAATGTCTTGTTGTGAAAATAAACATATGAGAGCTTATTTTGTTGAAGCCACTACAGAAATATGAGACTGCACCTCACAGTAAGGAAATTGGAAAGCAACTTCTTATTGTATCCACAATGCCTTGCTATGTACATCTACATATCAAGTGCTATACTGCAGTCACCACTACCAAAATAAGAGACTGCACCTCTGAGTAAGGAACATATGTAAATTTTATAATTTACCCAGCATTCCTTGTTGCTGTATGTAAAACACTGACAGCTCCTTTGCATGACATCATTCGGGGAGTGTGGCTGCACAGAAAACAAAGAGCTGCTAAAACATAAAAAAATTACTAAGATAGTTTTTTTTTTTTTTTCAAAACAAATTGCAGCTTCAACATTTGAAGCATGGCTGGTAATGGCATACTATGTGAAAAAGGCATTTGGGGAACTTGCATAGAAACATAGACTTTGACAGCAGATAAGGACCACTTGGCCCACCTAGTCTGCCCATTTCCCTACCTACTGGATAAGCTGCAGATCCTAGTTAACCAACAGCTATTTCTTCCTACCCCCCCCCCCCACAAAAATTGCCTTATGTCTGTCCCATGCATTCTTGAATTCTCCCACAGTTTTAAACCCCACAACCTTATCAGGAAGGTGGTTCCATGCATCCGCCACCCTCTCTGTGAAAAAATACTACCTCACATTGGCCCTGAGCCATCCCCCCTCTGTCTTCAAATTGTGTCTCTTGTTCTTGCCCATCTCTTTTTCTAAAAGATGCTACCCTCTTGGACGTTGTTGATTCCACTGAGGTACTTATTTATTTAATTATTTATTAGCTTTTGGTAACTGGGTAAGTTCACTAGGCAAAACATCCTGCCTATTTTCAGGCACAGCCTGGGAGAGTACAGTATAACAATACAGTAAGAGTACAATATCCAATACAGCAGTGATACACAATCTGATACATAGTGCAGGAGAACTGTCCAACAAATACCATGACAGAGGACAGCCACCAAATAGAATTCACCTACTGGAAAACACCAACAGTAGTCAAGTTATTGCAACATACTTTCAAACAAAAACAAGCAATATTGGCCAGTCTGACAGGCCTAGCTGTGAGAAACAGGCAGATTTCTATCATGTCCCTCCTCTCCCTCCTTTCTTCAAGGGTATACATATTAAGCTCCTTTAGTCTTTCCTCATAAGGCTTCTCTTGCAGACCCTGCACTATTTTAGTTGCCCTCCTCTGGACTGCCTCCATCCTGTCTATGTCTTTGTGGAGATGGGGTCTCCAGAACTGGACGCAGTACTCCAGATGGGGTCTCACCAACTGTCTGTACAGAGGGATAACAACTTCCTGTTTTCTGCTGGTGATGCCTCTCCCTATACATCCCAGTATCCCCGCATGCCCTCCCTACTGCCTTTTCACATTCCATAAATCACTTAAAAAACATAAAATCACCTGCAAAGTTGGTGCAAAGTCAGGGAACTTAACAAAGTTTTGCGAACTTTGAAATTCCCTAACTTTGCACAGACATCACTGGTAAATTATAAATATTATGCATCTCTTGTGCCTATCACCCCAAAAAACTCTAACACACCATTTTCTTTCCCTAATTATTATTTATTAATAAATCTGTACTTTTTGTGTGTGTACTGCAGACCTATGTTAGGCAAGGTTATTCTTTTGCTCTGTAGAGGGCAGGGAAAGGTTTAGTGGCCATAACTGCAGGTTGCATTTACAGGTTCCCCCTTTGCCCACTTACAGTTATGGACCAGACAATTTTTAAAACCAAACTAATTAGTAAATCAGATAGAAGGAATACCACGGAGAAACCCTCTCCTGTCTCATACATTTGTTTTTGACAAACCCAAGTCAGTATGCAAAACTTTTAAAATTTCCATTTGCCCACTTACAATATGATGAGCCAGAGAATTTTTAAAACCAAGCTAGTCAGTAAATCAGATAGAAGTGGTATCTCTAAGAAACCCTTCCCTGCCTCACACCTTTGTTTTAGCCAACATATTGGCATGCAAAACTGTCAGCATGTTTGAAAGCCTTTCCTTGAAAAATGTAATAATGTTTACATAGTTTGAAGAACAAATTTACTAAAATGTACTAACTGCCAGAAAATGCTGTTAGATGCAGAAACTGATGAAAACTGCAGATTCTGCAATACAACTGCGGGTGCAATTTTCCAGCTTCCCTGGAAATGCAGTGCAGCATTACATTAGGTTTATAATTTTGAGACAGCAGTCACTTTGTAATAAGACTGACTCTTATGTCTGTACAGAACTGACAAGGCGCACATCAGCAACAGCAAGGTGCTGGCTGCCTCTTCGCAAAGAACTAACCAACTAATCAGGGCACAGCCCCTGAATACGCAGTCATTGAGGAGTACAAACAGGAGTGCAAGCTGCACTCCAGCCCTGCTACCTCCTCGTAAAGCACTACAACTCCGACAAATCTTCCTTTTCATCCAGACTCTGGACTTAAAAACAGCTGCACCTAGCAGTGGTAACTAGCTGCTACAAATCTGCCTACCAGCCCTCAGGGAGAGCAGGCTCCCGACAAATTTTCCGTTGGGCTCTAGTAGAGCCCCAAACAGCTCCATAAATCAGCAGGTACTAATTTACTTTTTTGTTTCACTTTTTTGCCCAAACTAGCAGTTGCAGGGAGCAGGGCTCCAAGCCAGACTTTCTGCTTGGCTCCAGCAGAGCCCCAACGCACTACGCTGAAAATCAGCTTACACTAATTTAGTTTTTCCCACTTCTGCTTTTCTTCCTAACCTTTTTTCACCCTACAGCCTTCTTTTTCATCCAAAATACTTTGTGCTTTTATCTTACAACTTCTCCTGCTGAGCTCCCTCCTGCGGAGCTTCCTGCCCTTCTCAGCTCATACTTGGCACCTGCCTGACTACCCACCCACCCAGCCTGTTGCAGGTCTAGTTATATAGACCTCAGGAACAGACTGATAGCCAGACTCCGCCCTAGGGCACCTCCCCTTCCTCGGAAGACACCAAGCTAAGGGTAGGACAGGTGGTAAAGATCTCTCCGGACTGGATTAGGCAGACGCTACAGTAAGCTTGGCTCACTCAGAAAAACCTCATCTCTATCAAGCTACAGCATAAAAATTAAGGGAGCCACTTCCCTGTCTTCTCCAAGACTTCTGCTTTTCATCCAAATAACTTTTGCTTTCACTCCGCAGCTTTAAAAAGTTCTCCCCCCACAAAAAAAACTTTCTTTCTTTTTCTTTTTTTTCCCCATCCAACCCACAACACTATCCACCCAGAGCACAAGCATGGATATTGTAAATTGCCAAGGTTGTGGAGCGCTGTTCTCCAGAGTGCTTATTAGGGATATAGGACACTGCCCCATATGCTGTACCCTCAATGAGCTCAGGGCCCAGCTACAGGATGCAAGGGCACAGATTCTCCAGCTGCAACACCAACTGTACAGCAGCAGGCACACTCACCCCCACTCCCACAGGACCATTGCATACAGGATGCTCCATGGCCACAGAGAACAACCAGTCCTGGAGGATGGCAGGTAGTGCAGGGAAAGCGAAACAAACCACATGAAATGTCACATGATTATGGATTTCGACTGCAAACAGCAAACCTTTATGCACGTGAAGGGGAGGCAACTAACAGTAGCCTTGTTACAGCAAAGAGAAAACCAACTCAAAGACGCCCCACCAACAAAATCTACTGTGAAAGCACCACTAACAAAGTTAGCACATGCAAATGAAAAGTGCTTATCATGGGAGACTCCATAATAAGGGGCATAGAAAAGCACTTAGGAAAACACAGCCACATGGAGGTGGCTATAAGGTGTCTCCCTGGTGCCTTAGCTAAGAGGGACACTGACCATATCATGAGGATACTGTGAGGGATAGGGGAAGGCTCATAGGTTTTTGTCCACATTGGGACCAAAGACCTGTCAAACAACACAGTAGAGACAGCCAAACAACGCCTTACACAGCTGGTGATAGATTAGCCACTCACTCAGCTTCCCTAACCTTCTCGGAGATCCTCTCAGTGTGGAAAAAAGGAGGAAACATCCAAAACATCATGACTAGCAAGGCTGCAGAATTCAACACATGGCTACAGAAGTGGTGCCAAGAGAAGGGGCACCATTTCATTGGGGACTGGAACAATTTCTGGAAGACGGACTTTTTCAGATTTGATGGACTCCACCTGAACAGGTAAGACAAAATAGTGTTGGGGCAAATATTTGATGTATATGTTGCAGATTTAAACTAGAAGGCGGGGCTAAGGACTGGGCTCCCTGCATCTGATGGAAGCCCTACCATAACCCTCCAAAGACCCATGCTTCACAGACAAAAGGGAAATATCAGGTACAGCAAGTTACACAAGGCAAATACAACAGGACATGAAGGAGGGGAAAGAAAAGGGTCAACCCTCAAGTGGTAGAGCCTGAACATGGGCAGCTATGTACATGAATGCACACAGTCTGGCCAACAAGTTGCCGGACCTCACTGCCAGTGGCTGATATTGACTGGGTAGCAGTAACTGAGACCTGGTTCAATGAACACCATTTTATTTTATTTATTTTTATTTCATTTTTGTTGACCGGGTAAGTGCACTAGACAAACCCTGCCTATTTTTAGGCATGACCCAGGGGAGGGGGATACAGATGAATGCCAACTGACCTTGAACCAGATGAAGCTGTTGGTGGTATTTTTAATGAATGAGGGAAATTTGGCCAGGACACCGGGGAAATTCCACTTCTCTTTTCGATAAGTGCCATGGGATCTTTAACATCCACCTGAACTACCACCAATTCAGGCAGATGGGACCTCGGTTTAACGTCTCATCCGAAAGACGGCACCTCAGAAGTGCAGCACCCCTCTCATGCTGTACTACAGTGTCAGTACTGGGATATTAACCCAAGTGCCAGATGTGGGAACTGAACCCACAGCCCTCTGATCTCCCAGCCTCAGAGGCGAGTGTGCTACCTACTGAGCCACTGACACTGATGTCTGGGATGCAACTATTCCAGGTCACAACCTCTTACAGAAAGATAGAAAGGGGAAAAAAAGTGTGTGTGGGGGGGTCGCTATCAAGGAAGAAATTACAACAATGGAAATTCAGGGGACTCAGGAGGAAATTGAGGCCCTTTGAGTCATGCTAAAAATACAAAAGGGTGAGAGCATCCATATTGGTGTGATATACAGGCCTTCGGGACAGGAGGAGGAGCGAGAAAGAGCACTAACAGAATCCATTCAGACGATGACAGAAAAAGGTGAGGTAATACTGAGAGGAGATTTTAATCTACCAGACATCACAGAAACATAGAAATATAGAATTTGACGGCAGATAAGGACTGCTTGGCCCACCCAGTCTTCCCATTTCCCTACCTAATGGATAAGCTGCAGATCCTAGTTAACCAACAGCCTACTTTTTGCTACCCCCAACCCCTAGAATTGCCTTATGACTATCCCATGCATGCTTGAATTCCACCACTGTTTTTGACTCCACAACCTCCTCCAGAAGGCTGTTCCATACATCCACAACCCTCTCTAAGAAAAAAATGCTTCCTTACATTACCTCTGAGCTGCCCCTCTGTCTTTAATTGTACTTGTTTCTTGCACAATTTGAAGATGGGGAGGTGGCTCAGAGGTAATGTAAGGAAGTACTTTTTCACATCAATTGGGATTCTCTCACTACTGCTTCATCCAGAAGCAGGGATATACTTATTGACCTGAAAGGCATATCGGAACCCACCAGGAAAGGGGCACTCCTGGATTTAGTCCTCACAAATAATGACAGGGTCACCAATGTGGAGGTGGAAAACAGTGACCATTGCTCAATATGTTTCAAGGTCACAACAAGGAATGGGTCAAGTCATACAAAAGCAAAGGTCCTTGACTTCAGAAAGGTGAACTTCGCCAAAATTAGGGATTGCCTAGCAAGGAACCTTAGGGACATGCCAGATAACATGGGGTTAATAACTAGATGAACCAGGCTCAAGACAGCCACAACTGATGCAGCCAGCCAATGCTCAAGAATGGTTAGCAAGACTAAGAAGAAGAGAAATGTGCCGGCCCAGTGGCGCTGATGGTTGAGGCTCTGGACGCCACACCTCACGCCACACTGGCAACCTGGGTTCGGGAGTGGACTCAGGTCATCGAGGGTTGTCAGGGGAGGAGAGGGATTGAGCATCCGAGGGATGGCTCTCCCTCTCTGGGGAGGGGGGACTTCAGTTGTCGGCATGTTGCTGTCCCCTAGCGGAGGCTGGGGGCGATGCACCGATGCTGAGCACCAAGGGGACTGAGCAAGGGCAGGTGCCAGGAGGAGTGCATGTGAATGTGCACTTGTGCACTCACCTCATTGGCATGATTGCACACCCTGCTCATGTACAGGGAAAACAGGAGAGAATAGTTTCCAGGTTGTGGCGGCTTGATGGCCATCATAACAGGTCGGCCCGGCATCAGTGGGCATCGCTGACAACTGGATCCAGACTTGGTGGGGAGAAGGGGGCTCCCCACCACCCTACCACGGGGGGGGGTGAGCCACAAGGATATAATTGAGGGCCCTATAAGGAGCTGGGGTGATCCAGGCAGTGGCCAGAATAAGGGATGCAGGAACAAGAATGCCAACTGGGAGCCAGGTAGGAGGATAAATAAACAAATAAAAAAATAAAGAGGAGAAATCCGCTTTGACTCACCAAGTAAGTTGCAGAAATAGTAAGGGAAACATGCAAGGCCTTCAAAAAATACAAAGAAGCAAAGACTGAAGATAGCAAGGAGAGCTACAAAAACAAACTAAGGGAGGCAGGGACAGCAATCAGGAAAGAGAAAGCACTGACAGAAGAGAAAATAACACAACAGGCCAGCAGTGGCAACAAAATCTTTTTCAGATACATCAGGGAACTGAGAAAGGTAAAAGGAGGAATCATCAAACTGGCAAAGGATTGCATAGGACACGTGGAAGAAGATCAAGAAAAAGCTGAAATATTGAATAAATACTTCTGTTCAGTCTTCACGAGAGAAGAGGAGGTGGAAGGACCAATGGAAAATTACCCCAAAAGCAAAGATGGATACCAGTTATTTCATGGCAGAGAGAGAGAAGGAAACTGAAGACAAACAAGGTGATGGGACCTGATGGATTTCACCCCAGGATATTAAAGGCACTAAGCGACGTTCTGGTAGCACCTCTAGCAAAACTATTCAAAGAGTCACAAGAACAAGGGGTGGTACCAGAGGACTGGAGAAAAGCCAATGTCGTACCTCTGCACAAAAGTGGGAGCAGAGAACAAGCAGGGAACTAAAAACCGGTTAGCCTCACTTCAGTAGTGGGAAAGCTGATGGAAGCCCTTCTGAAGGAAAGACTATGGAGTTTCTGGAATCTAATGGATTACAGGATCCAAAACAGCATGGCTTCACAACAGGAAGATCCTGCCAAACAAATCTGATCAACTACTTCAACTGGGTGACACAGGTAATAGACTAGCGTGGGGCAGCAGACGTGGCCTACCTCAACTTCAGTAAGGCCTTCGACTCTGTCCCACATAGAAGACTTTTAAATAAACTCAGTAGTACCGGGGTTGGATACAAAGTTGTTAAATGGGTAGGAAGTTGGCTGAGCGGGAGGACACAAAGAGTGATGGTAAATGGGAGTCTTTTAGGAGAGGGGGAGGTGATCAGTGGGGTACCGAACGGGTCGGTGCTGGGACCGGCCCTCTTCAATCTATTCATAAGTGGCATCACAGATGGCTTAGAGGGTAAGGTGTGCCTGTTTGCAGATCATGCAAAGATCTGTAATGTGGTCGACACTCATGACAGGGTAGCTAAAATGGCATCAGACCTAAAGAAGCTGGAAGAATAGTTCAAGACTTGGCAGCTGAGATTTAATCCCAAGAAGTGTAAAATCATGCACCTAGGAAAGAATAATCCTATGGTGCAGTATTTTATGGGCAGAGAAAAGCTGATGGTCACCAACCAGGAGTGGGACCTTGGAATTATAACAACAGATGACTTAAAAGTAGCCAAACAATGTGAAAAAGTGATGATTAAAACAAATAGTATGCTGGGATGCATCAGGAGGGGCATAACCAGTAGGAAAAGGGAAGTAGTTGTACCATTGTACTGGTCCTTGGTGAGACCCCATCTAGAGTACTGTGTGCTGTTCTGGAGACAGCACCTCAGGAATCATATTGACAGGGTGGAAGCGGTCCAAAGAAGTGTGACAAAGATGGTGAGGGGACTGTACCAGAAGCTATATGAGGAAAGAGTGAGGGACCTGAATATGTACTTACTGGAACTGTGGTACAGCAAATAGACAGGGATGACATTATTGAGACGTTCGAGTATCTCAGAGGCATAAATAAAATAAGGTACAGACAGATGACCTCTTTCAGGTACACAATCAAACCAGGACTAGGGGCCGTAAGATGAAACTTTGGGAAAGCAAGAGGAAGTTCTTCTTCACTGAGTGGGTTGTGGACGCATGGAACCATCTTCCTACGGAGGCTGTGGCATCAAAAATGCTAAATTGATTCAAAGGAGCTTGGGACAGACATAAGGGAATGCTAGAACCAAAAAGCTCCAAGTGATTCCGGGTAGCATAAAAAAAAAAACAGGCAGACAAGATGGACCGCCTGGCCCCTTCTGCCAACACTTTCTATGTTTCTAAGTCTGACAATTGGTACAGCAAGTCACTCAAAGAGGAGCAGTTCTCTTAAACACCATCAACACTTCGATACTTCTACCCCCAATCAAGAAGACTTAGTAGTTTCCCCAAAACATTGCCTTTTTATTAAAAACATATGATCAAAATTGTGATTGGGGGGGGACAGAATCTCCCCTCAACTCCTCACTGTGCTGCCAGTGTGCCTGGCATCCCCAAAATGCATCATAATGTGGCAATGTCACTGTATGAGGAGTGACTGTTCATATTTTTATATAAGCTTTTAGTTGGGTTATGTGCACTATATGGCCGCTATTGGACCAAGATTTCACTAACGATGGTTAAAACTCAAGTAAAACACGACAGTGCTCACCATACACCCACATCTTCACTGTGAAGTAGATCAGGGATGCCAGCAGTACTGATGAGTCAGGGGCTCTGCCTCCTCTGAATGCAATTTTGAGCTAATCAAAGGCAATTTTTTAAGTGGTTTTCTGATTTCCAGGAAAACATTTATAGTTGGTATAAGCAGAGTTTAGTCATACAAAATTCTCCCAATATTTGAATTTTTGGATGGAGTACATTTAACAAAGAAACATAGAGTTTGATAGCAGATAGGGACCGCCTGGCCCACCTAGTCTGCCCATTTACCCTACCTACTGCAACACCACAGACCCTATTGATCTCGGTCCCCCTTTCCCTTACCACAAGGGTTCCCTTATATCTATCCCATGCCTTCTTGAATCCCAGTACAGTTTTTGATCCCGCCACCTCCTCTGGGAGGCTGTTCCAGGCATCCACCACTCTTTGTGAAGAGGTACTTCCTCACATCTCCCTTGAGTCTGCCCCCCTCCAGCTTCATATCATGGCCCCTTGTTCTGGAGGATCTTTTTCTCTGAAAAAGGCTTCCCTCTTGAACCTTATTTATACCCATTTATGCTCACAAAATGGAGGCTAGGATGGGTGGGACTGGCGGTGACACCAGAAAAGGGGGGGATGTTGTCCAGGGGGAGATCACAACTCAGAGGAAAGGAGCTGGACATGGCAGAAAATGGTAAAAGGGAGGTAAATGGAATGCCAGGAAAGGGAGGGTAAGCTGGAATACCAAAATACAAACAAAAGGAGAGGTGTAACAGGATCGTGTTCATAGAGGACTCAATACTAAAGGGAGACAGGTGTGGGGAAGGGAGATGGGAATAGTGCAATTTGGGTTGAATGCATGCCGAGAATGACGGCACTAGAGGTGAGGTACAATATACCCTCATGGGGCAAATAGCAAGATGGGAGGACACACTTGGTGTTCCACCTGGGCACAAATGATCTGGAGGGGAATAGTCTAAAGGAGGTGCAGGCAAGGTTCAGGGAGCTTGCTAGGTTCTGTAGTAGTACAGGGTTCCATTCTTTTGACTTCTCAGAGGTACTGCCTGTGCCAAGAGCAAGCACATCAAGGAAGCAGAAGATTGAAAAAAATTAAATCAATGGCTGGCGGAATGGTGCAAGCAGATGGGGTTTGGGTTAGTGAGGGACTGGGGATCAATGTGGGAGGATGAGAGCCTATTTGCCCCAGACAGACTGGACCTGAACAAGGAGGGATCAGCAGTACTAAAGAATAAGTTAGGGGAGTTTATAGAGAGAACATACAATTTAAACTGAATTTGGGGGGGGGCATTAAGTAAAAGACCACTTAAGGAGACAGAAGAGATGGGAGGCTACCAGCCTTCTCCCAGGACGGAAATAAAATGCTGGAAAAAGCAAGAACGAGGGAAGGTTAGAAGGGGTGGGCAGTGGGGTGGGATATGGTGGAAGGATTATCAGCTAACGCCAGGATTTGGGGGAATGGTGGACTTGGAGTCCATCATGGCGGAGGAGGGTCTGGACATAGTAGCGGTAAGTGAGACATGGAGGAAAGAGCATCCTGCCTGGGAGACAGTTATCCCAGGCTACAGACTGTTTAGGAGGGACAGGACTGGTAAGGGGGGTAGCATTATACATCAAGGATGACAGGGCAACAGAAGGGCAGAAGGAGGAAGGGGAGACAGAGCTCATGTGGGTCACACTGGAAAAACAGACTGGTGAATCATTGAGTCTGGGGGTGGTATACAGACCTCCTATGCTGGGGGAGGAAGAGGACAGACAACTGATGCAGGGGGTTAGACAGATGGCTTTCAAGGGGGAGCTTCTGCTAGTGGGGGACCTAAACCTCCTCTAAGCAGACTGGGTGATCCTGGATGTGGCATAAGCTAGGAGCAGGGGGATCCTAGAGGTGCTACAGGGGGTATTCATGCAACAGCTGGTTAGGGAGTCCACTAGGGGTGGTAACCTGCTGAACGTGGTCCTCACAAATGGGGAAAGTGTGGAAGAGGTGGTGTTGGGTGATGGACTAGGTACAAGTGATCACAGGGCTGTAAGGTTCAGGGTAAGGATGGGGAGACAGGCAAATCAGACCAGCAGAGAGTTATGGACTTCAGTAAGATGGATTTTAACAGAATGAGGAGGATACTTAGGGAAGAAATGGCAGGGAAGGGGAATATAGGGGATGTGGAGGAGTTATGGGAAACTATCAAAGGTGGGGTACTGAAAGCCAATGAAATTTGCATTAAGAAGGTGAGAAAGAACAAAAAAGGAGGAGACTACTCTGGTTTACAAGGGAGGTGACAGGGGCAGTCAGGGAAAGGAAAAGGGCATTCAGAAAACGGATGACACAAAGAATGGAGGACAGGGAGGTTTATAGGGAGAAGCAGAGGGCAGCAGGGCAGAAGATAAGGAAGGCTAAAGCAGATACTGAGGAGAAAATAGCTAGACAGGCCAAAAGGGGAGATAAAACTTTTTAAGTACGTGTGGGAAAGAAAGACGGCAAGGCAGGGAATAGTATGGTTGCAGGAATAGACAGGGTAAGGGAGGAACTGAGCAGGTTAGAGGTGGACAAGGCAATGGGGCCAGATGGCTTGCACCTGAGGGTACTCCGGGAACTGAGCGAAGAGCTGGCAGCCCCACTGCCAAGACTTTTTAACTTGTCCCTGGCCACAGGGTGTGTGCCAGGGGATTGGAGGAGGGCGGATGTGGTGCCACTGCACAAGGGGGGCAGTAAGGAGATGGTGGAGAATTATCGCCTGGTCAGCCTCACCTCAGTGGTGGGTAAGGTGATGGAGGCACTAATAAAGTAAAGATGGTGGACTACCTGGTGGATAGCAGCCTGCAGGATGATAGGCAGCATGGCTTCATGCATGGGAGTTCATGCCAGACGAACCTGATAGAGTTCTTCAATTGGGTGATGCAGGTGGTTGACCAGGGAGGGGAGGGGAGGAGGATATAGTCTATCTGGACTTCAGCAAGGCTTTTGACACCATCCCTCACAGAAGGCTAGTAAACAAGCTGGAAAGCTTATTGGTGGGACAGGAAATAACTAGGTAGGTAGAAAGCTGGTTGGCGGGCAGAAGCCAGAGAGATGTGGTAAATGGGGTGTGCTCCATGGTGAGGGGGTTGACGAGTGGGGTGCCCCAGGGGTCAGTACTGGGACCCCTTCTTTTTAATATCTACATCAGTGATATAGCAGACAGTCTGGAGGGAAGTGTGTGCCTATTTGCAGAGGATACGAAAATCTGCAATAGGGTGGACACCCCGGGGGGGGGGGTGGATGCCACGAGGCAGGACCTGAAGATTCTGGAGGGGTTGTTGGAAACTTGGCAACTGGAATTCTACACCAAAAGGTGTGCAGTGATGCACTTGGGGTGTAAAATCCACGAGCAGCTTACACTCTATTACACTCAGGGGGTAATCAAACAAACAGAGCAGGACAGGGATCTAGGGATTATAATATCAAGCAACCCTAAGGTAGGTCGCCAATGCAGCAAAGTGGTGGGGAAGGCAAATGGAATGTTGGCATGCATTGGGAGGGGTATAACTAGCAGAAAGAGGGACGTATTTATGCCTCTTTACAAGGCCATGGTGAGGCCGCACCTGAAGTACAGGGTCCAGTTCTGGAGACCGCACCTACGCAAGGACATAGATGGGATGGAGAAGGTTCAGAGAAGGGCAACCAAGATGGTGCACGGTATGCAGGGGAAACCATATGAGCAGAGGTGGCGGGAATTGGATCTGTACCCACTGGAAACTAGAAGGGAGAGAGGGGACATGATTGAAATATTTAAGTATGTGAAGGGGATCAATAAGGTAAAGGAGGGGAGCTTATTAAAAAGGAAAGAGGGGGCTAAAACTAGAGTGCATACCCTAAGATTGGAAGGAGGAAGATACAGAGGCAATATGAGGGGGAAAGTCTTCACAAAGAGGGTGGTGGAGGCCTAGAACAAACTATCAGAGGAGGTGGTGGGGGCTGACGGTGGAGGGATTCAAGAGGGCATGGGACAGACGAAAAAATTACCACAGTAATCTTGTTTCTTCTAATGGAGTCTTGCTGTATTCTGACTGTATGCAGTTAGCCCTTCCAGTTCAAGTGCCCTGGAGATGAAAGAGTTAACTCTATGCCATAGCATAGAATGTTGAGCTCGTGCTTGGTAAATGTGTGAACAGTCTTCCAGGTAGCTGCTTTGCAGATTTCAAGCAGGGGAATGTCTCTGGCAGCTGCAATGGAGGCAGCTGTTTCCCTGGTAGCGTGGGCCCTGAGGCCAGCAGGTGGCTCTTTCCCCAGTTTACCATAGCAAAAGTGGATGCAAGACACGATCCACCTAGCAATGATCGTCTTGGTGGCTGGTTTACTTTTACCCACTTCTCCATAGGTGAGGAACAACTGGGTACAGTCATTCCTATGGACCTTTGTCTGATCTATGTAGTAGCTAATAGCCCTTTTTACATCCAGACTATGCAGTCTTCATTCCCCTGAGAAAGAGTGTTCAGTAAAGATGACAGGTAATGTCATAGACTAGTTCAAATGGAAATCTAAGACCACTTTTAGAAGAAATGTCCTGTTTGTCCTAAAGATAACCTTGTCCCTATGGAATGCTATGTAGTCGGGTTCCACTGACAAGGCCTGTAGCTCACTAATCCTCCTAGCAGAGGTTATGGCTACCAAGAAGACAGTTTTCCATGTCAAATACTTAAGCTCATCCGAAGACATGGATTCAAAAGGGGGCTGCATTAACTGAGCTATGCAGATATTCAGGTCCCAAGATGGGGCAGGCTCCCTGTGAGGGGGATGTAAGTGGAGCAACCCTTTAAAAAACTTCTTGAAGACTGAATGAGACACCAGGGAAGGTCCCTTCCCTGCAGAGAGTTAAGCAGACACAGCTGCCAGATGCACCTTCAGGGTAGAAGGCCGAAGACCTAGGGAATGCAGATGGACCAAACAGTCCAACATGTTTGCCAGTCCTGCTGCTTGTGGATCTATTTCCCTCTGTGCACACCAGATGGAAAATCTCTTCCACTTGGAAGTATAAGTCTTTCTGGTGACAGGTTTTCTGGAAACCTTCAGAATATCCAGGACCCCTTGAGAGAGATGCAGGCCTACATACTCTAGGTCCTCAAGAGCCAGGCCTTGAGTCTGAGGGACTTGACGTTGGGGTACAGGATCCTCCCCTGAGAGGAGGTCAGGAAATTGTGCCTCTGGGGGAAGCAAATTGGACTGATCACTGTCAAAGACAGCAGCATGGGGTACCAGGGCTGTCTGGCCCAATCTGGAGCAATCAGAATCATAGATGATGGCTGGCTCCTGAGTTTGACCAGCACTCTGAAGATCAGAGGGAATGGGGGACAGGCATACAGGAACTTGCCTGTCCAGTCCAAAATTTGTGCTTCCAGAAGCACAGGACCCAGAACTGGAGGTCTGCAAGAGAACTGGGGCAGCTGTTGATTGCCTGGGCTGCTAACAGATCTATCTCTGGTGTGCCCAATCTCCTGAACACTGCGTGCAATATTACTTTGTTCAAAGACCACTCAAGGTGACTCTGATTTATTCTGCTGAGGACATCTGCCAGTACATTGTCCTTGCCTGGCAAGTGCACAGCTGAGAGGGAGGTCTGAAGAGAGTATGCCAGAGTCCAAATCTTCATTGCCTCCATACACAGGGCAGAGGACTTTGTCCCTCCCAGCTTGTTGATATAGTACCTGGTGGTGGTGTTGTCTGTACTTACCTGAACCACCTTCACCTGTACCATCTCTGAGAATGACCGAAGAGCCAGGAACACTGCCCTGAGCTCTAATAGGTTGATATGGAGCAAGGACTCCTGATGAGACCATGTCCCATGAGCAGTGTGGTCCCCTAGGTGAGCCGCCTATCCCAGGAGTGAAGCATCCATGTTCAGAACTACTGTAGGAGGCTGTTGGAGGAAAGGAACACCCTCCCTGAGATTGTTCTTGTCCTTCCACCACTGCAGCGCCTGTAACAAGGTGGATGTCATTGGAATCAGCTTGGATAGGGGATCTCTTTTTCTGGGACAAAAAGGATCTGAGGTGAAATTAAATGACCCTCTTCTGAAACCTGGCTCCTGGGACCACTGCTGTGGAGGCTGCCATGTATCCCAAAAGCTGAAGAAAATGTCTTGCCGGCCAAGACACCTGCAAGCAAAAAGAACTTGCCAGATGGATAAGGTTGACCACCCTTTCTACTGCCAGGAGAGCTTTTGCCTGAACCATGTCCAGCTCTGCTCCTATGAACACTAGGATCTGGACAGGTTCCAGCACTGATTTGCATAGGTTTACCAGAAATCCTAAGGACCCAATGGTATCCTGCACCAGAGTCAAGGCTTCCCTCACCTGCTGAGGGGGCTGTTTCACGACCAACCAGTCATCCAGATAGGGAAAGACAGACACTCCGTGCCTTCTCAGGTAGGTCACATTCACTGCCAGGCACTTTGTGAATGTTCTGGAGCAGAGGTCAGGCCAAAGGGCAATGCCCTGAACTGATAGTGGCCTGAGGGCAACTCAAACCTTAGATACTTTCTGTGGGAATGTCAGATAGGTATGTGGAAATAAGCATCCTTGAGGTCCAAGGAGGCTAACCAATCTCCTTGTCTGAGAGTGGGAAGGATTTTAGTTAAAGTCACCATCTTGAATTTGGGTTCTGTCATGTGCTTGTTGAAATACCTCAAATCCAGGATGGGCCACCACTCCCCAGTCTTCTTTAGGGTAAGGAAGTATCTTGAGTACAATCCTTTTCCTTTGTAAAGGACAGGGACAGGTTCCACTGCTTTTTGCTCTATAAGTGCGGAAACCTCTGCCTCCAACAGAGTTGCCTCTGAACTGCTGGCAGGTTTAAAAGACTTTGCTCTGGTTCTTGGGAACCGTTTGAAATTTAGAGCAAGTCCCTGGGTCACTACTTCCAAGACCCACTTGTCTGTGATAATGGATTTCCAGGCCTGGACGTAGTGAGCCAGCCTGCCCACTAGTGGCAGAGGGGAGGCGGCCCTAGCTGACACATCAGGGTTTCTGTTTGGCAGGAGTCTTCTGGGAGGGAGATACAGCTCTGCTCACACCTCTCCTACCTCTGCCCCTGAAAAAAAACTCTCTGCCGCTGGTAAGCAGGGAATGCCTGTGCCTGGTAGAAAGGCTTTTGATAAGGCCTGCCTCTGCCCGACCTAGGTTGCTGCTTCTGTGGGGTTGCAGCCTTTTCTTTTGCAGCTGCACTTTTGTAAGTTGTCCTATACTCATCCATTTTCTTCATGTATGACTGTTTGCTCCCCGAACAGAGAATTTTGGACAACAGGAAAATCCATGACCTTTGACTGGGTATCTTGAGAAAGACTGGTACACCTGAGCCAGGAAAATCTCCTCAGGGAAACCACAGTAGCCATGACTCTAGAGGACACATCATTAGAGTCCACTGCAGCATGAAATTGGACTTTGCATGCCTCAGTGCCATCCTTGACTATCTGCTCCAGGTCCTTGGCCAGTTGGGGTGGAGCAATCTTAGCCAAGTCCAAGACAGATTCCCATCTGGACTTTTGGTATCTGGCTACATATGCCATGTAGGAAGCTTGCCTAATCCCCAGAGAAGAGGCCAAATATTGCTTCTTGGCCATGGTGTCAATCCTCTGAGAGTCCTTCTCAGGAGGATGAGAGGCTAGAAGAATGCCGGCCTTGTCACAGGCAGCAGCCTGGACAACTCCTACATGGCTGCAGTGGTTATAGAGGATGTCTGTGCCACTGCCTGAGAGCATATACCTCCTATCCATTCTTTTATCAACGGGGAATAGAAGTAGGCATCTGCAAAATTTTGTTTGCTTTTTCAAGGACTTGTGGAGAGGTATTGAAAGTCTTTTGGAGTCAGGGGCATCCATCATCTTGATGAAATCTGGCTCCTCCTCCTCAGCTGCCTCCAGAGTAGGGAGCTGTAAGGTTTCAGCAACCTTTTTGTAGAATGAATAATGGGAGGAGAACTCCCCAGGCTGTCTGGGAGGGGAGACAGAATTTGGCCTATCTGGGGAAATATCAGGCTCAATGGGCTCCCTCAAGCCTTCCTCTTAACATACTAACATACTAAAATGCATGCAGAACAGGCCTAACAGTCTCTCGAGTCTGCTCGATTTTCAGCACCCGCACTGAGGGCCGATTTTGGTGTCCTCCCCTTCCCCTTGGGTTATACTGTCCCCAGTCCCAGATGTTCCACCTGTATTGGGCCTGGTCAGATTTGCCCTCCCACTGTACCTGTCCCATCCCCTTTTAAACCCGGCCACAGTCTCCATCTCTAACAGCTACCTGGGCAGTACATTCCATGGCTCCACCACCCTTTCAGTAAAATAACATCTCCTCCTCTCCCCTCTGAGCCTGCCCCCTTCCAGCTTACACCTGTGACCTCTTGTTGCCCCACCCTCTTTCCTTTGGAGCACCCTGACTGGGCCTCCTTTATTGATCCCTTTCATGTACTTAAAGACCTCTATCATGTCCCCCCGTCCCTCCTCTCCTCCAGGGTATACATGTCGAGCTCCTTGAGCCTCTCCTCATAGGTCCTCTCCCCCAGGCCCCAGATCATTTTGGTTGCCCTCCTTTGGACCCTCTCTAGGAATGTAATGTCCCTTTTTAAATGTGGTCTCCAAAATTGTACACAATACTTGAGGTGTGGCCTAACCAAGTAGTTGTACAGTGGAAGGATCACTTCTGCTTTTCTGGAGGTAATCCTCCTGGAGATGCATCCCAGCATCCTATTTGCCCTTGCTGCTGCCCTCCTACAGGTCTCTGAGTTGTTCATTTTGACATCTACCACTACCCCTAGGTCCCTTTCACCTTCCGTAACTTGAATCATGTATCCTTCCAGGATATACCCCTGGCCTGGATTTCTGACTCCCAGGTGCAGAACCTTGCACTTTCCCGCAATGAATTTTAGTTTCCATTTTCCTGACCACCTTTCCAGAGCCTCCAGGTCCTCCTGCAAGGCCACCCTCCCCTCCTCCCTATCCACCACTGCACCTAGCTTTGAGTCATCTGCAAAGAGACTCATCTCACTCCTGATCCCCCTCCTGATGTCTGAGACATAGGCGTTGAACAGGAGTGGCCCCAGCACTGACCCCTGAGGAACCCCACTAGTAACCCACATTGGGGATGAGGCTAACCCTCCAATCACCACTTTCTGAGTATGCTCAGAAAGCCAATTTTCCTATCCATCTTAGCAACTGTCTCCCTACCCCCATTTCCTTCAGCTTAGCCAGCAGGCCACTGTGGGGTACCGAATCAAACGCCTTGCTAAAATCCAGAAAGAGGATGTCCACTGGCCTACCCTGGTCCAGGGCCCTCGTCACCAGTCATAGAACTCAACAAGATTTGTCTGGCATGATCTTCCCATGACAAAGCCATGCTGCCTATCATCCAAGAACCCAGTTTGCTCCAGTAACCCCCCCTCTTCTTCCCCTTCTCCACACTCAAGTTCATAATAAGTCTTCAGATCATATGAACCAGTGGGAAGAGAACCAGTAGACAACTGAACTGAGGGGCATGTGTTCGTACTCAGTCTCGGGTCACCTGGTTCTTTCTGTAATGATTGTACAATCCTAATCTCTTTAGCTATTTCATCCATGGTTGGAGCCAGAAATGTGGGCTCTGAACCGGCAGATTTTCGCTTCATTTTTGCAGGTAACGATTCCCCAGTATCTGCTTTTTGTTTGATCGAGGAGGTTTCGCCCTGGTCACAAGGAACCTCCTCTGGTTCCCCAGCACCCTCAGGAGCAGAACTGGACCAGCCATCCGGGTCAGTGGATTTTTTGGTCATTCTTTCTTTCAGCCTGGCTAAACGCTTATCCAGCTTGGCCTTAGGAAAATTTTCACAAATTTGGCAGTCTGTTTTCAGATGGTCAAACCCCAGACAACGAACACACATGAGGTGGGGATCCGCCTTGGCAAACACCTCCCCACACTCTGTGCAGTGCTGAAACCCAGTGGGACCAGTCTTTCTCTTGGGTTTTTCAGACATAATGCACTGAAACCAAAGTTACGCTTTGCATGGCGGTCAGGCCTGAGTAACTAAATTAGTTTTCGGTTAACAACCGGTTCAATGGTCGATGGAAAAAAAACGATAAAGACTCATTTTTTTTTTTAACTGAAAACCGCCGGATCCCAAATAAACACTTAAACTCTAAGAATTTACCTCAAAGAAATAATCAAATCGGACCTCTCTCAGTTATGCGGACCGGAAAAAGACCAGAGACTTACCAAATGGAAATTCAGTCTAATCTAGTCTAACCTGTACCGTAGACAGAGGTTTGAAGAACCTAAAACAAAACACAGTTGAAATAACCAATGAAAAACATCATTCTGAACCGAAGCTAGAGAGGAGAAATCTCCGGAGCGACTTCACAGGCAGGTGGAGTAAAGAATCTGATAGTTACATAGAATGTACCAGGGACAGGGGTTTGAAAACCGAGCTCGTTCTATGCTATGGCATAGAGTTAACTCTTTCATCTCCGGGGCAGTTGAACTGGAAGGGCTAACTGCATAGAGTCAGAATACAGCAATATTTCATGTTGTTTGAAACATGGGGTTGGTAAGTAGGGGGAAGGGGAGGGCCCATAAAATAGGAGATGAGATGGGGAAAGGGAAAAGGGCAGACTCGATGGGCCAGTGAGGTCCTTTTCTGCTGTCAGATTTCTGTGATTCTGTGAAGTGCATGATTTTGCACTTCTTCACATTGAAGCTTAGTTGCCACACTCTTGACCACTACTCAAGCTTCCTTAGATCCCTGTTTATCGTTCCCACACACACCCCTGGAGTGTCTACTCTATTGCAGATCTTAATGTCATCTCCAAAAAAAGCATACCTTCCCTTCTAGCCCCTCCGCAATGTCACTAATATAGACATTAAAGAGGACCGGTCTCAGTACTGATCCCTGTGGCACCCCACTGGCCACCTTCCCTTCCTTGGAGTGGACTCCATTTACTACCACCCTCTGTCGGCTATCCCCCAACCTATTTCTTACCCAGTTCAACATCTCTGGTCAAACTCCTAGGCTGGCCAGCTTGTTTATAAGTCTCTTGTGTGGAATGGGCCTTAATGAAGTCTAGGTAGGCCACACCCACCACTCGACCCTGGTCTACTTCTCTGGTCTCCCAGTCAAAGAAATCTATCAGATTTGTTTAACATGACCTCCCCCCAGTGAATGCATGCTGCCTCAGATTTTGCAAGCCACTGGATTCAAGATATTCCACAATCCATTCCTTCAGTAGTGATTCCATTAATTTCAGCACCACGAAAGTCAGCTGACTGGCCTGTAATTGCCAGCCTCCTCCCTGGTACCACTTTCGTGAAGTGGAACTAGATCCGCCCTCCTCCAGTCCTCTGGGACCACTCTGTCTCCAGTGAGTGGTTGAACAGGACTGTCAGAGGTACAGCCAGCACCTCTCTGAGCTCCTCAATATCCCTGGATGTATCCCATCTGGCCCCTTTGCCTTGTCCACTTTCAGATTTGTGAGTACCTTCAGGACTCTCTCCTCTGTAAATGGACTAGTATCCACCTTCCTTCGATGCCCCTGACACTTAATTGTGGTCCCTCTCCTTCCGTTCCTCTGTGAACACTGAATAAAAGTAATTATTCAGGATATCTGCTTTTTCCTTTTCCCCTTTCACACACTCCCTTCCTTCCCTCCTTAGCCTTACAATCCCTCCCTTGGTCTTTCTCCTTTCACTTATACCTGAAAAATGTTTTGTTCCCTTTTTCACTGCCCTGGCTATTTTCTCCTCTGTTTGCACCTTTGCACTTTTGACTGCTTGCCTTTCCTCCCTCTGCCTCTCCTGGTACAACACCCTATCCTCCTCCCTCAGTTTCTCTTCATATCTCCTGAATGCTTAGTTTTTTGCCCTGACCTGCTCAGCCACCATTTTTGAGAACCATAGTGACCTCTTTTTCTTCTTGCTATTGCTTACCTGCCTAACACAGAGGTTTGTTGCCTTTACTGTCCCCATTATTTTCACCCTCTGTTCCTCAGCCCCACCCATGCCCCCCTCTCCAACCAGGCATCCCTAAGGCATTCTCCCATCTTTGCAAATTTGGCCCTCCTGAAGTCCAGGACCCTCACCTTTGTGTGGTTATTTTCTGCCACCATTCTTACATTGAACCACACCATTTGGTGTTCACTGGTGTACTGGTGGCCGCCCACCATGACATCTGCAACACTGCCTCCATTGGTGAGTACAAGGTCCAGTATTGCTCCCTTACAAGTGGGCTCCTTTACTAGTTGCCTGAGGAACGCCCCTTGCAGGCAGTCTAGTATGTCCCTGATCCTACTGTAGCTGCAGCTGGGATGCTCCAATCCACATCCAGCAGATTGAAGTCCTCCACCAGCAGCAGCTCCCCCTTATTAACCATCTTTTGGATGGCTTTCACCAGAACCTTATCCATTCCCCCCATGTTGGAGGTCTGTAGATCACGCCAATGCAAACAGTGGCTTCCTTCCCTGTCTCTAGGGTGACCCACAGTACCTCCACCTTTCCATGTGTTCCCTGTAACTCCGTTGCTTTTATGTTATCCCCCATGTAAAAAGCTACTCCTCCCCCTTTCTTACCTACCCTGCTTTCCTGAACAAGGTATATCCTGGTATGGCTATGTCTCAGTCATGGGTCTCATTGCATCATGACTCGTTAAGGGCAACAATGTCCAGGTCAGCCTCTGCCATGAGGGCCACTAGGTCTGGGAGTTTATTTCCCAGACTTTGAGCATTTGCACACAGGGTCTTCCACACCCCACTGCTACCCTGCTTTTCTACTCCCCATGTTCCCTTTTGCCTTCTCTCCTTTCTGCCTCTTCCCCCAGTTCCATCCCACTTCATTTCTTCTGTTTTGTTTTTCTTTTTGTTATGAGGTACCCTTGGGGATTTTTCTCCCTCAGGGTTCTCCCTACTGACTACTTCTGCTTTTGGGGGGGACAGTTTATATCTTCCTGCTTCCTTCCCCCACCCCCCCTCCAGCTAGTTTAAATGCTCACCAATGTAGTATTTAAACTGCTTACCAAGTGCTGTGGTTCCCTCCCAGATGGGTGCAGGCCATCTCCCTGTATAGACCTTTATCTCCAGTGCTCAAATTATGATGAAAAAAGTGGAGGTGCCGACAGCCATATTCAGAGGTATGTGCAGAGTCAGTGAATAGGGGGTGCAAAAATCCTCACAAAGCTAGCAGGGTCTGGGGGCATGCCCCCCCCAGGAAATTTTTTAAAAACATAACTGTAAATAGTGTATTTTCCTACATTTTAGAGCTAAGTAAGGTACATTAAAACCCACCAGGATGAAACATTCTGTGATAAGGATGTTACCGTTTCCTGCAAGAATGTTTTAAAAATGAAACTGTTTATGAAATTGCATTCTTTGCTTCATTTGTAAAATGGATTGCTTCTCACTCCTCATTTCTCTCACACTCTGGGAAACAGATCTCCAGATCACACTTACCCCCTTTGTTAATTACCCCTTTCTTCCACCAGCAACAACCCCCCTGGATTTTTTGCCAGCCCACTGCCTGCAAGTTACATACCATACCCCAATCGGAAGACGTGGACAAGCAAGGCAGCTTATGCTAAGGATTATTATCATATGAGCTGCCATTCTGATCTGAGCACAAGAAAAATAAAGAGACACAGCAGCAGAGCACTAGACCAGCAGGCGATGAAAACAGAGGGGAAGGGACCCAGTTCACTACTGTTAAGGGAGACCAAAGGGTGATTTGTGCATTATGATGATAGGCAGAGTATTAAAAAAAAAACACTAAATTAAACTTGTGGATGAATCCTGCACCAGTTAAAAATGGCCCCCCAGCACATGTGTGCACGAGCGCGTGTGCACACACACATACGCTATCCACTTTATTTCTTAAATAAGATTGCTATATATTACGGTCTCTGAGGTTCAGTTAATTTGGGATGATTGAGGTCAAAAACGTCAGTGGTCAAAATCTGAGTCATTCCAGTTTGGGGGAAGTCAAAATACTTCAAAGGTTACAACTTTAGAAGCCAATATAATGTTGTCAGAGACAGTTCTGTAATATACACTTTACAGATAATGCCATGCTCCCCATTCATTCAGAAAAATATCACACCATTGTTTGACTTCCGTGCCTGCAAAATTCAACATCATCTACATTTTTCACTATTAGGAGTCAAATACATCCTCCTTAAATAATTAAATGAAGCCCCTGGCTGATGGCATGTTGTCTCACCTTCTCAGGGGTCACTGCTGGTAGATTTAGAGATTAACATGTGTCTTTCCTTACACATGCAATATTTTCTTCCAGGTCTCCCCACTTTCAAGAGCCCCTTATTTTGACCAACCCCACACACGTCTTACACAGTCACGCCACTATCCAAAATATCCATAATTCATAGGATCTCCTCTTTTACTGGATCTAGCACTGAACTTCTGTCATGTTATACACATACAGGCTAGCTCTCCTTGATATACTGGTCAAAAATCTGAGAATGTTGCGGATATGCCTCGACTGCACTGTGCAAATCACTTGGATGCAATGCAGTAGCAGAACGCAACATACTGTCTATTTTCTATAATATACATATTTCACCTGGGCTCCGGAGGCTCAAAGTACCCTCACATATCTTGCACCATATGGACTCCAGAGACACATAATCATCATCATCATCATCATCACTTTATATTGATTATTGTTGGGATTATTTATTGTATTTTGTTTTATTATGTACAAGCGCCTTGGTTTAAGAAAGGCGCTTTTTATAAATAAAATCTGATTTGATTTGTTTTTAAAAAGCGCACTTCCAGAGCTCAGGGTGCCCTTACAATTTAAAACATAAAATAACATATACACATATTCACAGTTTCGTACATAATTAAAATATTCATAAAATCCATTGCAAATCATAAGTCTTATGAGCAACTGCCTAGTAGAGGCTTTTAGTATCATAGGCCAGAAAAGGCCTGGGTAAATAAGTGGGTTTTTAAAGACGTTTTAAAACTCTCTATAGTCAGGCTATCTCGTATCTGACGAGGTAGAGAATTTCACAGGGTTGTAGCTATAAAAGCAAAAGCTCTTCCTCCAGATGTCTTCAAATGGACCCTGGGAATCTCCAGCAATCCCTCATCAGAGGATCGGAGTGGACGGAAGGGGCAGTAGAGGAGCAGGAAATCTTGCAGGTATTTTGGTCCTTGGTCGTGTAGGGCTTTGTAGGTCAGCAATGTGACCCTGAAGGTCATCCGCCACTGTACTGGCAGCTAGTGCAGTTCACGCAGCACAGGTGTTATGTGCCTGGATCTAGGTGCTCCAGTTAACAACCTCACCATCGCGTTCTGCACTAGCTGCAAGCGACGGATGTCTACCCCCTGTAGCCCTAGGTAGAGGACGTTACAGTAATCTAGACAGGTGGTGACAAAGACATGGACCAGAGTGGGAAGATCTTCAGTTGGAACCAGGTGTTTCAGCCTAGCTATATTCCTAAGATGGTAAAAGGAAGATTTGACTACGGCCGACACCTGGGCCTTCAAGGTCAGGCCCTCATCAAAAATTACACCAAGGTTACGCACCTGGTCCAAGAAAATTAGAGGTATCTCTCCCAGCTCTAAACCAGAGGGCTGTCCCACCAACATCCCGGCTGACCTACGATCTGGGTCCATGACCAATACCTCTGTTTTTTCCAGGTTTAGCTTCAGCCAACTGGTACTCATCCAGTCCTGAATCTCAGCCAGACAGCTGTTAAACACTGATACAGTAGTTTCCTCCTGGCTGGGCACAAAAGACATGTACAGCTGAGAATCATCTGCATAGCAGTGAAAACTCAGATCATACCATCTTATAATGTCTCCCAATGGCAGCATGTATACTGCAAACAACATGACAACACCGAGCAGGGCAGTTCATGGGGGGCCAAGGAATAAATCCCTGACACCACCCTCTGAGATCTACCTTTAAGGCATGATCGAAACCAACTGAGGACTGCCCCCCAGTCCACAGAAGAACCACAGGCACCTGAGGAGTACCCCATGGTCCACAATATGAAAAGCTGCCAAGAGATCCAGGAGAACCAGAATGGTACGGGATCTCCTATCTCTGGCCATCAGGAGATCATTTAGTACCCTGACCAGGGCTGTCTCAGTCCTGTGCCTTTTCCCGAAAGCTGACTGGAGAGGATCATAGATATCGTGGCTTGTTAAATGCTCCTCAAGCTGCAGGGTGACCACCTTCTCAATAACGTTACCCATAAAAGGCAAATTGGAGACTGGTCTGTAGTTGGCCAGGGAGTCAGGGTCTAAGGAGAGTTTTTTCAGGAGGGGTCGAACAACCGCCTCTTTTAAGGGGTCTGGAAAGTTCCCTTTCTCCAGAGAACTCCTCACTATCCTGGTCAGGACCGGGCTAATGACTTCAACACACCTTACAAGAAGGTGAGTTGGGCCCGGGTCCAGACTACAGCAAGTTGGTCGCAGAGTCTGGATGATCCTCACAATATCAGTGACTGCTGGTAGGCTGAAGATAGATCAGGCCACCTGGGTAACTGTACCACTCGGTTGATCACAGTAAGGACCAATGGGGAAGCACTGGGTGATTTTGCTCCTGATGGAAGCCACCTTACCAGCGATAAACTGCACAAACTCATCATACTTTCCTTGTGACAAGGCTCAACCAGATTGCAGACAGACTGGATTGCACAGTCTGTCTAAAGTACAGAAGAGCTGAGCTGGCCTGTTTTTGGCTGCAGCAATCTCCTTGGACATGGCACCCCTCAGTCTTGTCTTACTTGATATGGGTTCCAGAGACACACTGCCCCCCCCCCCAGCCTTGCCTTATTTTTCATGGACTCTGGAGACACAAAGTACCCCCTAGCCTTTCCCCACTTCACATGAGCTCTGGAGATGCACAACATCTGCCACTTCTCTTGCCTTAGGTAGCCCCTCTCTGGCACTGTCCTAGAAAGGACCACTACCCCTGCCTTGCCAGCCAATACAAAGTTAAGGGGAGTGGGTTCCTAATAGCTGTCACATGGCGGTCCTTCCTAAAGATACAAATAACATGGCGATGACTCCACCCAGAGTACATATTTAGTGGGTCTGATCGTTTGCCAGTACAACCCCCTGAGATGTCGTACCAACCCACCTCCCCAACAGTTACCCCAGACATGGACTTACCAAGCTGAGAACCTTCCTGTAGTCAAACATTTGGCATTTCACACTTAAAACAATAACATGCCCACTAAAATAGGTTCTGGAGTCAGTTCTTCTGCAAAAACAGTAACATCAGAATTTATTTACACGGGGAGGGTTAGGATGAGGTAAGTGGAACAGAGGTTAAGCAGTATTTTTAAGATTGTTTAACATTTTTAAAGAGTTGGCATTTTTCCACAATCACATTTCCTCTTTTATTATTCAACCCACATTTATTCAATGCAGCTTCCACCTATCTATCTAACTAACTGCTGCAGGTGTTACCAAACCCAGAACCCCCAACTGGTACCAGTCCAGAATGACGCCCTAATTCTGTCCTTGGGTACCCAGATCTTACAGTTGCAAGCCTGAGGTGCAGCTGGTAGCCAGCGTTGGTGCACTTGCTGATTTAAAATTCACTTTTTACATTACTTTCTCTCGGGCTTGCTGTACTGGCTTCCACTGTCAGTGAGCATACTTGAACACTAACTATGTAGAGTCCCCAGGTGAATTGCCTGTTTACTCATGGTTCTGCACAATCAGTTCTTGGATGGTACAGTACACTGATGTCCTGGGGTTGATGGAGACAGCACTTGCAGAATCGGGCCTGATGCTTGATCACAACTGGAAGGGGCACAGAGGCTGCAGCCTGCATTTTCAGCTTGCAGCTTGTCCCCGTTGGCCTATTGCAGGCCTGTTGCAGGACACATGTGCAAGGCCTGCCACCCACAAGGGACCCAGACCCAGGAGTGGCCACCCCCCCCGACCAGGCTCCCCCATGGATCAGAATGCGGGTGCACTCGGGGGACAAGCCCCATGATCCCCTGCAGGCAGCAAACCCCATTTGATGGGGGTTAGCAAGTTCCCCACCTGGCCCTGATGTCAGACTTAGCATTCAGTACATTTCTCCTCTTCTTCTTCATCCAGCTGCATTGTACAGCCAAAGCATTCTCTGTTCTTTCCTGAAGTTCAGGCTCTGGGGGGAACGCGCAGAGTCTGAAAGTCTGGGTTCACATAACAGTTTCTCTCCTTGCTGCATTCTCAGGAGCAGACAGCAGGTACTGAACCCCAGAAGCACCTTCTGTCCCTCTGCTTACACAGTCTCTCAACTTTAAACACATCAGCCACTTTTTGCTCTGGCTCACACACTATTTTTGTAACTCGTTCTCTCATCAGCACGTCAGAAAGTCTCTTTTCTCACTGTGCAGGTGCATACCAATTCTCTGCTCTGAGGAGGCTGTCTCTTCAATTTCTCGGAAATCTGGTATCCAGTTTCCTTTACCATTCCTGTCCCACCAAAGAGGTGCAGACGAGTATATCCGTCTTTTCCCAGGCTCAGATGTAACCTTTGTCCTTTTACCAGGCTCAGGACACAACCTTTGTCTTTTTCCAGGATCAAGACGCAACCTTTTTCCTTTCCCCAGGCTCAGGACACAACCTTTTCCTTATCTTCACCGCTGTGGTGCATTTTCAACCATGTCTTCCTCTCACGACTGTGGTGCATTCTCCTGACACAGCAGACTCTTCCAGGAACGTGCAGCTTTTTCCAATATCTTCCAGCAAAGCTGCTCACTTAACTTCTTTTCCCTGTAATCCATTCTCTTCTTGGTGGGGGATGGCATGACCAGCCCTGGGGACAGATTTGCTAGCAGCCCCCAGGCAAGGCCCTCTCCCAGCCTTGCAGACCCATCTCTTCAACAGGGTCAAGAGACCCCCTCCCTGTGGAGGGGCTCTCCCCAGACTGACCCAGAATACAAAAGTCCTGTACTTTTGGGAGCTTTTGACAGCTCCCCATTGGCCGGAGCCACTGTCCTTAAGAAAAATGTATATGTATGAGGCTCCCTCGACGCCTCACTGGCGCAGAGAACTGGCGCCTAGATTTTTCCCTGGTATTTTTCCCCAGAAGTCTTTTCACAAGCTCCAGAATCCCCTAGACAAATCCTGGCTTTCTTGATTGGTTGGATGGTGTCATGTGGCTGGAAAACATGACTGCAAAGTAAACAGTTCCCCTACAGTTTATCCAGAGTCCAAAGTTATAAATGCTCCTGCAGCCAGACCATTTGCTTTTATTTAATCATTGCCCCACATATTTGTAGCCAGCCTTGTGATCTACAAAGTGACTCCACATTTTAGAAATTCCCCTCAGCCCTTTTGCTGTCACTGCTGCTGTTCTGTATAGCCTCTAGGCAGCACATACAGTCCCACTATATTCTTCCTGTGCAGTCCATGTAGACCCTTTTTATTTATTATTTATTTATTCCCCCACAGAACCTCAGTATCCCATTTTGCCTGTGCACACCATATCTTTATTTATTTAATTAATTCCTTTGCTTTCCTGTTGCTAGAGTCAGTATAGATTGCCCCTAGGTGCTGGATAGGCTCAACCTCATAAATTATTCATGCTACCTCATGAATATTAATGATGCAGCTCCTGATCCCACGAGTGCAATTGGCGCTCAGAAAAAGTTCTCCTTCTGCTCCCTGGTCGTCTCACTGGCCCAGCTCAGTTCACCGGTTCCTTTTCTGCTGCCCAAAGGGACTGGGACCACTGGCGAGACAACCCCAAAGGCTGCCGCAACGGCTGAAAGAAATTGCAGTTCTGCGCATGCACAGAACTTGCCCAGCACCCGAAGGTGCAAAACAAGCTGGCGGCTCCACACTCCATCTCCCTCTGCCCCGCTCCTTTAGCAAAACAATGCGGGAGACCAAGATAGGATCCGGGGAACTACAGGGCTACAAGCAGAGAACCAGGACCATGAAGGAAAAAAGAATGCGGGTGGACCAAAACCCCAGGGGAAATGAAAGAAATGGGAGCCCCAACTGGGGCAGAAAGGTAAGCCCTGGTACAGGGGGGTTACACTTACTTCACATGGGCTCCAGAGACACAAAGAACCCCCCCACCACCACCTTGCCCTCCCCAGCCTTGCTTTACTTCACATGGGGCCTGGAGACACAAAACACCCTCCCCCCACCAGCCTTGCCTTACTTTACATGGGCTCTTGAGACAAAAAATGACCCTCTCACTAGCCTCCTTACCTTACTTCACATTGGCACTGAAGACAAGTACTACCTCCCCAAACTTGCCTTACTGCACTTGGGCTCTGGATACTAACGTCCCCCCACCGTATGCAAGGTCAGGCTGAGGAGGACAAAAGAGTGTATTCCTGGCCCATTCAGGGTTTCTCTCTCTCTCTCTCTCTCTTTCTGTTTCTCAGCTCTCTCTATGGTGACAACTTGTGTTGACACTGCCAGAGGATCCAGGATCTGGTACAGATCCACATCTGGCCCTACCCCACACTCCAGCCCCAGCCAGCTAGTATTGCCTGCTCGCCCCAAGTTCCTCTGAGTCCTGACTTACTCATCCTAATTCCTGCCTATCTCCCACCTTTATAGGAACAAAAAAAATATATTTACAAACCGTCTGGATTTGCATGCTCCTGATTTCTTATCTTGTCTAAAATAACAATACTCTTCCAGTAAGAACAGTGAGCAGTAATCTGATTTCAACAGGCAGTATAGCAGAGGTGCTGATACAGATAAGGATCTCTGACTATCACCTTTATAAAGTATCTGTGAAGGAATAGCTTTGGTGCCAGCTGTGGATACTAATTTTAATGGTGGGACGCTTTTGCTTATTTGTTTTCCAGGAAGGCAGCCATCAAAGCAGTCAAACAACGGCATGCTATCACTTAAGGCTTGTTTACACTACCAACTTTGCAATGCTTCAACCTATGCACACAGGTTGATGTGCTGCAAAATCAGCTTTGTAGACACTTTCTGACGTGCCCTAAGTACGCTTCGGATCCTTTTTCTGCCACAGCTCAATTTGTGGGTACCTGTATCAGAGCGAGCACATTAACCAATGTTGTAAACCCTTTGATGCACTCACTCTGATGGGAAGCCTTTGTCCCAGTGTCTTCATGCAGAAACGAACCGCACCAGGTAATCAGCTGCAAAAATCATTTAATTATTGTAACTCAGTACATAAAAAAACGTGCATACAAACATTTCTAAAAACTCCCGACCAGGTTTTGCCCAAAATTGGCTTTCTCAAGGGATTTTTGCAGCTGATTACCTGGTGCCGGTTCGTTTCTGCATGAGTTCATTCAATTTGTTTTGAACATGGCACGGGTAACCATGAGGTTTAAAGTGGATTTTTTGATTAGTTTATGTCCCAGTGTCTGAATTTACTGCCCCTCCTTGCAGTGACCTGCAGCACTGCGAGGGCGGGCAGTGTAGGTGTAACCCCCCTACAAATGGGGGTCCCTAAAAGCCTCCTAGGAGCTTGCCTAAGTGTTCCCCCTGCCTGCTGGTGTTCGGCTTTTAAGACATTTGAATGGCACTGTGAGTGCTTGTAGAGCCTCCACATACTGTCTCTTTAAGAGCTGTCTGCTTGCAGACATAATTAATGCTTATGGGGGGGACTGGTGTTTCCCTACTGGAATCCCGCCTGAGCTGTGGTGTAATTGCTCCATTTTGCAGTAGCTGAAAGTGCAAAGGGAGCCCATCCGAAAGATATAACTTTTGTCTGTAATAACTTAGCGCATTAGTGAAATTGCAGTTTGTTTAACCTGCTTTTATTGTAGCTGGGACTCTGTGTGTGTGTGTTGCCCCTCCATTTTGGACCTGAACTGCTGTGCTGGGCCAATTGGGTTTAAGGGAGTCCTAAAATGGAGACTGCTTTGGCCAACCAGAATTTGGACTCTCTCTGGGGCCGGCTTACAAGGGGAATGTATAGCTAGTGCTTATGGGAATTGTAGTTTGGACTTTGGCGCCTTTTTGCACCAACAGAGGGAGCCCTACAGTGATTGACAGCCGGATGCACCGACCGAACCTGTTGGAGTCTAAGGGAAATGCCCTGAACTGTTGCTGGAGATCCAGATGCGAGTTGACTGTGAGAAGAGAAGGAGTTCTGTGCTTCTGCAGTGTATAGTTTCGCGTGGGAAGTGCGTGTGAGGCCCTAAGGTTCGGCCTGCAGCCGTTGTAAGTGCCAGTTCGGACTGAATCTGGGTTGTGAGGAGAAAGAAGGAAGTCTGAAGAGTGGAAACCAGACTCACCCTGTAGAAGACTGGAGATATTGTTGAATTGCACTCGGTCTGTCGGGAACTGAAGCTTCTGTGTGTGCTCCCGGGTATTCTGCAGTAAGTGCAATCGGGAACGAGGAGCAGCCTGCCTGGTATAGTACTTTCCTTTTACATATGAATGTGCGTAGTGCTTGTGGGGAATCACTATTTCTTGTCCCCTGTACTGTGTGCTGTGTGTTGAAGCTGGAAACAAACCCCAGCTTGTTTCGGACTAAATCCGTTTGCTATCAACTGTCGTGGAATCTAGTCACAAGGACCTTGTTTCCATGCCCTGTTGTTTCTGGCAATCTAGAAGAACATCCACCATCTGGCTCTCAGCTTGGGTACTGTGAGTACAAATCAGGGTATTCCCCTGCAGCCTGTTATCAATTACAAGTGTGTCATCTAATTATTGTTGTTTCACTTCTTCATGGACTGAGCCATCCAGCTCCTGATTACAATTGGGTGTTGTGCATATATTTTCTTCCTACAGGGCCCCATCCATCTGCACTTGCCGGCAAACCCCGGGCAACGGACCTGGCTAACCCCAGAGAGTGACATTTTGGACCCTTCATATATGTGCACAGTACTGTGATTTGAACTTTGCCAAAACTAATCAACCTGATTACCCCCTCCCGTGTTACTGTCCCCTAAGTAAATCAGATTTGTTGTTATTATACTATATACTGTCTGTGGTGTTGGTACTTATGGAAATAGTATTGCATTTTGCTGTGTATATTGTTTAACCTTATTTTACAGGGGGCCCTCAGAGACATGCTGCAGAATCAGTCTCGAGGGTAAGTGGTATCTATATGCGTGAAAAGTGTTCATATGTGGGGTATTGGGAAGGTAACTCCCGTGTATTGTGTGGGCCACTAGTGGGAACAAAGGGGGGGTCACAGTGTCCCAGAGGGCTGTACCCGAGCTAGTTTAGCCACTACTAACCCTGCCCTCTGGGTGGAGGCACCCGTCATAGAACTTAGGCCCCTTAACCTGTCACTAGCCCGACAGGCAGGGGTAGTAGCCCTTGGGATAGCACCACCTAGGGGTTACATAAGCACTAAATTGATGGAGGAGTAGCCAGAAAAGTGGGAAGGGAGCAGTGCAAATGCAAGAGCGCTGCAGTCATGTAAATATGGCTTTAGATAAACATCTGTCTCAAGTATCACTTAACTCACTTTGATGCCAGTTGTGCGGCTATAGGTTGGGGGAGGCTATTGTTTTCCTTGGATGGCTGTTAAAAGGGAAAACATCGTGTTAATTAGTATTTTTCACTCAGGCAGGTCTGCTGCAATTTGTGTTCCTGACTGAATGGAGATTGGCAGCTTCAGTAGTGAGATGTAAGGGGGCCAAAACATGGACCCCCTGGCATCTTTCAATTACACAGAACTCAGGAGGCCCTCCAAAAGAGTAAGGGGGCCTGTCTCCCTCAGGCCTCCCTGTAATTCAAGCACTGTTTATCCCTCCAGGTGGGACCCCAGTTCCCAATGAAGCCGAATCCCTCCTCCCTGCATCACTTTTTCAACCAGTGGTTGATGCTCCTGGTATGATTAATTTGTATGAAAACAGATACATAGATATGTAGATGTTAACAGCAGAAAAAGCTTCTGGCCCATCCATCCCTCCCCACACACTTAACTATTCTACCTTGCCCTAATGGCAGTTCTCCTCTTTGTTACAACCCTCCAACTACTTTTCTTAAGTAAACACAAATGTCTGTCCCATCCCTGCTTGCAGCTGCTAATTGATTTGGTCTGTACCACTTCCTCTAGTAGCTTATTCCACTTGTCCGCTACCCTTTCTGTGGAAAAGTGCTTATGGGCATCCTTTTTGGATCTCCCCCAGCCAGCTTTATTGAATTCCATCTCGTCACAGTGTTTAATCACAAGGAGAAGACTTTGGCATCCACTTGATTTATCCTGTGCAGGTATTTGTATGTTACATGTCACCCCTTTCCCTCCTCTTCTCAAGGATGTACATGTTTAAGTCCTACATCCCCTCCTCATACTTAATTTCTCCTAGGCCATGGGCCATCTTAGTTTCCATGTATTGTACTGCCTCCACCTTGTTGCAGTCCTTCCTCAGGTGTGGTCTCCAGTACCTTGCGCAGTATTCCAGCTGCAGTCGTACTAGAGACCTGTACAGTGGGAGGATCACTTCCTGACTTCTACTGCTTATCCCTCTCCCTATGCATCCCAGTATTCTGTTTGCTTTGCTCACCACCCTGTTGCAGTGTGAGGACATTTTTATGGTCTCCAATATTATTGCCTATTAATCCTTTTCTTCCATAGTGCTATCTGGCACCAGCAGCCCCATTTTGCATTGCACCCTTGGGTTCCTTTTCTCAGTGTGCATTACTTTACATTTTTAGCATTTTTTTTATTCCTATTTATGCTCCTCCGGATGGCCGCCCCCATCCGACCGACTCCCCCAGCCTCGTCCCCCAGAATCACTGGCGCTTACCTTGTACCCGGCCCCAGAAGCGGGGCCTGCGGGGAGTCGGTTATCATCCTGCTTGCCGCTGTCTTTTGTGCCTCTTGTTTTCCTTGGGAGCCCAGGAGTAGGAGCATACTGCACGTGGAGAGCACGCATGCGCCTACAGCCCGATTACGACCCCTATTCCCCACCCCTATGGTCTACGCCCACCCCTCTGAGCCCGTGCAGCTCTAGCCTCACTAAGGTCACCATTGGCCGAGGATGCCGCATTACCTCCCGGAGAGGACAGCCCGCCTGTGGCAGCTCAATCAGCTCCGCCCCCCACCGACCTCCGATGACCGGGCTCGTTCCTGAACCAGTGCCCATTCTCCCACGAATGGAGGCATCCAGTGCCTCAGCACCACCGGGCCAGCAGTATTTCTTTATTTGAATTTCAGATTAACACCTTTGAGACAGGGGCTCTTTTACAAAGGTTTCACATCATGAATACATAGATAGGTTAGGACAAGTGAACATTCAGTCATGGTTACAATGGACAGGTAAAAAAGGTAACGTAACACATGTACAGGAAAAGATGACATTAGACAATGGTAAATACTAGGGAAAAAATAGAATAAATTACAATAGTGGAGCCCAATAGACTCATACTATACATTGAAAGAGTGCAGCCAATAGGCCTTGTCCAAAAAAGGAAAAAAACATTGAATAACAGCACAGGCAAACTAATCACAGGCAAGGCTAGACCTATTAAAGAGAAGGTAGAGTAAAAGTGAGGGAAAAGTTCAATAAAAGGATGGGGAAAAAAGAGCTGTCAAGAGGCATTAACAAGATACGATAGGAAGGATGTGGGAGGGGATTGGGTAGGAGAGGGATGGAGTAGAGCGGTATGAAGAAGAAGTGAGAATGGGGCTGAAATAAAAGGGTGGGGATGGGGACATGAGTCATGGAGACACCGGACAGAAAAAAGAGAGCAGGAGGAGGTGGATGGGGAAAAGGAGGAGGCAGAAGGCAAGGGGGAAGTGGTGGGGGTGGGGAAAGGGAGGTGGATGGAAAATTGGTAAGGAGAGAAACGAAGGGGGGGTGAAAGGTGGGGCTATGTTGGCATGTAGTGGGAGCGGCTTCCACGAGGGAAGCAGTCACAAGTGGCATTGAAGTTCTGCTGCCAGATCTTTGACTTGCTCTCCAACCTCCCCCGGGTCGTGCCCGAAAATAGGCAGGATTTGTCTAGCGCACTTACCCGGTCAACAAAAACTAAAATATAAAAAAAAAAAAAAAAAAAACCTGACAAAATTCATACAAAGTTAATTTTGAAGCATAGGGGGCAGTGGTTCATAAACTGCTCCTGTAGATACTAAGAAATTTCAACCTGTAATAAATGCCCATCCAGTCTATGCTTAAATTCTGAAGGAATTTTACTGATGATTATGTCAAAGGGCAAAGAGTTCCTTATGTTGATTATTCTGTTTGTGAAGTAATATTTCCTATTTCTTGTATGAAAATGTTTACCAGCTAACTGAAGTGGATGTCCTCTCGTTGCTCTTGAAATCTGTTTAAAATCGATGTTCAACTCAGACAACAGACATGGATCATGTATAATGCTGTACATGATTAAAAGTCTTCTCTCAATCGTCTGAGAGTTAGAGGCATTCATTTTAAGGTTTCTAGCTTAATTTCATGAGTGTCATTCCTAAGAGAACCTATCGGGTTTGTTGCCCTTCTTTGAATTCTTTCACGATCTTTAATCTGCCTGACTCTACAGGGGCACAAGAATGGTGGTAGCGTAGTATAGATGTGGTCTTACATAGGCCCTTGGGTGGGGGTTCTTTTATTTCTGCATGTGATATTGTGCTTAATCACACAGAGAACCTTGTTTGCCCTGACAATAACCTTGTTGCATTGCTTTTCCTGATTATTATCTGGTGTTGTCATTACCCATAAGTCCCTCACAAAGACACTTTCAGCCAGTGTTTGCTCCCCTAATGTATAGGTACATTTGGGGTTGTCATATCCTAAATGCATATCTTTGCACTTCTCTGTATTAAATCTCATCTCCCATTTCCTAGTCCAGGCATATAATCTATCGAGATGAAATTGAATTACTTGTGTTTGGTTTATAGTTGTGCAAGATACACCCAATTCTGAGATCAAGCTTATGGGTCTATAGTTACTGATGGTTTGCTTGCTACCTTTCTTACGGATGGGAGTGATTTCTGCCAAGCACCAGTCTAATGGCTAGGATACCCACAGTGTTAAATGAATCTTAAAATGATTTCTCCAATAGGCTTCAGAATATGCTCCAACATAAGTTTAAGCATATTGCCTGTTATATTGTCAGGTCCAAGAGAGCTGTATGTTTTTAGTTTATTAATCTTATGGATGATGTCCTCCTCTGTTATTCCTAGTTTCTCATCTAACCTTGTCATTAATAGTTGAGGTGTCTGTTTTGGATGCATATATTGAGCCAAAATACTGTAGTTCTTGAAGTAGTTAATTCTCATGGATCACTAATGTTATTTCCATTGTGAAAAATTGGTCCAGTGCCACATTCTGATATTTTTAGGGCATTAACATAGCTATAAAATGTGTTGCTATTGTTTTTGTTTGTATTTTATACTATGGCAAATGCCATGCATTTTTTCTTTTGCTTTCCTGCTACCCTTTTTGCAGCTTTGTTTTTTGATGAGATACACTGACAAATTTGCCTCAGTCTTATGTGTTAGGTAGTTTTTATATGCCTTATTCTTTTTATTTATTAAGTTTTTAATTACGGTGTTAACCACTTAGGCTTAATGCCCTTGTTACTGTATATCTTGATTTTTGGTATAAATCTATTACTGGCCTCTAGCACAATGTGCTTAAAGGTTTGCCATTTCTCTTCTATTGAGTTATTTAGACATAAGGTTTCCAGTTTAATACAGTTGAGATAATTGCTAATACCAGTGAGGTCTGGCCTGGAGTACTGAAATGTTATTGCGATCCCACCTGTGAATGAATGGCCAGTTAAGATACTAAAAAGAACAGCATTGTGATCACTGTTACCAATTGGTGCATCAGTCTGTATGCTTTCAATGGTTGCAGCCAGTATTTTATCCCCTCTAATTGAGGTTTTAACATATTGCGTTAGCCCCAGCTGAACTGTAAGGCCAACAAGGATTTTTTTCAGCTTGGCGCTTGCACTCTTGGTCTCCCAAACAATGTAACCTAAATTCATATCCTCTAGTGTGGTAATATCCCCTTTATCACGGGCTGTTTCAAATTCAGAAATCAAATTAGCAGTGGCCTCAGGGTTCATGTCCGGAGGTCTATAACAGATGCCAATGTTAAGTGTTTTGATATGTGTACTGCATACACTGATCCATATGGTTTCTGAATCAGCATCCTCAAGTTTGATGTTATTAGTTACAGTATGTCTCTACTTAAGGTCCCTTGTTTTATATAAAGTGTGACCCCTCCCCCCCTTTCTGTTGTGCCTGTCTTTATGAAAAAGTGGGAGTAGCCCTGTACCGTATGTCCTTCCCCCAGTCAAGCTCTGCGGATCATTAAGTTTCAGTGATGGCCACCATGTCCAACTACTTATTAGCAATAATTGCCTTTAATTCATTCACTTTGTTAAACTTCTAGCATTAAGAAGGGCACATTACCAGCTATACACAGAAATACAGAAACATAGAAGCAGTCAGTAGAAAACGACCTCTTGGCCCACCTAGTCTGCTCTAAAGTCCCTACCTACTGTGCTACCATAGACCCTAATTGATCTCCAGTCTAACTCCATCCCCAGCCCTGTCACTAAGATCCCCCATGTCTATCCCATGCATGTTTGAATCCTGTTACTGTTTGAGCACCCACTACTTCTGCTGGGAGGCCATTCCAGTCATCCACCACGCTTTCCGTGAAGAAGTATTTCCCACATCCCCCCTAAGTCTTCCTCCTTCAGTTTCATATCATGCCCCCTAATCCTTGAGCATCTCGTTCTGTGCAAAATGCCTCCTTTCTGTACCTCATTGATACCTTTGAGGTATTTGAATGTTGCTCTTCCAGATTATCTTCAGCATTGATTCATACTTATGGGTTTATGACCAGAGGCCCTATGACCCTGGAGGAGCCTTTTTCCACAGGAAGAGAACCGATGTCAGCTACTGGCTTTACCCTGCATGTCACATACCTCACATGGTGTAGCGCACGCTAGCCAATAACGGTCGTTGGTTCCTCATACACCTCAGTTCTGTTCACCAGGAAAGAAACAAAGTGGTGAGAATGAAGAGAGAACTAGATACTTTCTAGTGCAAAGGGATAGCAGAAGGATATAGGAAATAAAATAAACAACCAATTAGAACCCAACTGCCAACCTAGAGATTAAGGGTTGGGCCAACTAGGTAGCACAAGGTTAGTGGGTCTAAAAAGAGCCAAAGTCACTATTACCACTAGCCAGACACAGTGTGGATAGTGATTGTAAAAAAAAAAAAGGATAAAAAGGATAGGGAAGCAGCTGACTCTAGCAGAACTAGTAAAAGGGGAAGTCCAAACTGGACCCCCTTGTATATCAGATGGCAAAAAAGTGCCAAAAATTGAAAAATTACATCTGGGCTCCCAAAAAGTAATAACTCCATGCTGCCAGATGGAACTTGAGTACACAGGACAGTAAACCCATAACTCTCTTTTCTCTATAACAGAAGGGAGAAAAGTAGCAATGAATAGCATAAGAGTTGCAGGACTGGCAGTCCTAGGGAGGTAAAATGTAGTTATCTCCTCTGGCATGCTCCAGGCAGAGTAAGTGAAGCCCAAAGCTCAGAGAGAAGTGACAAGGGATACCAACCAAAAATTCCAACATGAAGAAGAATATGCTCTGTTTCTCCCTGCAATGACAAGGATGTACCCTGTGTGAAACTAGTACATAGATCCAAGCAAAGTGCATTGCACGTTTCCACAGGCACAGAATCTGCTCAGTGGAGTTAGACTGAAATGTGTCCAGGGCACATGTTGCATATAGCAGCTAGCAGGTATATACCGCAGAGGGGATATACCCCAGGCAGGGAGAAGGAAGATAGGAAAAAATGGAGGGAAGGGGTCCACCAACCTACTCCATGGAAAAAAATAAGTATTATTTTTTTGGGGTTATAAGGGGGCCACAAGTGAACCCCTACTCCCTTTGTTGTTTTTTGGTGAGATTGGCACCTGAGTGGCCAGCCCTCTTTTTTTTCTTTCTGAGAAACAACAGGAACTGCCCCCAAAGGTCCATGGTGGAGAACACAATCAGACAGACCTGCTTCCAGCACCCATATGGTGAGCCATCAGAGGCCCTTGCTCGCAGCTGAGCAGGGCATGATGGGAAGGCATTTGAATCAATGGTGAAATTATTCTGTAAGATCAACAATTGGGGTAAGTACCCAATTTTCATATCTTCCAAGAGTCAGTCTTCTTCACCCTTAATCCACTCTTATGGGTCTGAGTACCAAGGTTCCAGAAAAGGAAGGAACTGGCTCACCTTGAGGGTAACAAGTACCTTCAGCCCTCTGTGTGGGGGAGAATACCTGAGGATAGGGTCTCCTTACAGGTCTAGCAAGACCCAAGACCAGTCTGAGTCAGATGGATGAGCAGGAGAGTGCCCAAATAGCTCCAATCTGACCCTATTGGAGAAGAAGTGAGCCTCTTGGAGTTGAGAGTTAAGCACCTTTCACCAGGCCGTAGGTGCCAGTTGAGAGAGAGGCGAAGACACACTATTTGCTAAATGCAGACTCTGGTTCAAACCAGCCTGGAGGCCACCTCATTGGCATCATACAATGCCCTTGTCTGCTGCCTCACCAACTCCAGGCCCTTGGTGAAAAGGTAGATGGCTTGGTCGACTAACTCCAAATGAGGCATGGCAGCTAGGAGCTGTCCTAGCTGTGCCCACAGGTGCCTGTTATAAGCTACCTGGTGTGCCTGTTGTGCAGCAATACACATCATTATGTGAGCCAAGTAAAATACTGTCCTGTCCAAGACATCTGCCTGAGCAGAGTCAGCCTCAGGAGGCTGGGCCACACACTGGGTGACAAGAGCCTGCTGGATTTTGCATAACCTGAATCCCTGAGGTGGGTTGAGGCACTGTACCTGCAGAGCCCACAGGTGTGCAATACCTTTGTTGGATGTCCCTTGGGGCTGGATGGAGAGTGAAGGGACATCTCCAAACTGTCCTAGAACATTCCTTGAAGGCTCTGGACCAGGGAGGGATGACACAATTGGCATTGCTGAAAGCTCCTAAGAGTCCCAGCTGTAAAGACAGGGTATTGCAGGTGGTAATATTGCCAATGTCCACTGCCTGCAACATATCCATCAGGAATTTCTGGTATAGAGGGTACTCAAAGGCTGAGGACATGTGCAGGAAGATTCCATGCCCTCAGAGGAGGATGTTGATGAAGAGGAGGCACTGGACATGGAAGTGGATGATGCCAAGGAGCCAGGTTTTAAATAGACCCAGTTGGCATGTCTGTGTTACTGGTACAAGGCACCAGCCACACTTCCATGCTGATTCCAGGTGATTGGCCCCAGATGGCCCATGATCCCTGGAAAATCAGGCAGAGGTAGTATGGGCCTGAGAGGGAAGCAGGAGCCAGAGACCCCAGAGCCTGTACCAGGGCTGTGGGAATGCTCAGAAGACCACGCCCAAGGGGATGGTTTGGCAAAACTGCCTAAACAAGGTAGACCTATGGATGAGAAATGACTAGGTTGGTGCCCATGGAGGCTGACCCCCAGGTAAGGAGAACAGAGCCATTCAGTCCCATCAGGGCAGCTTCATTCCTCACTAGTGGCGGGCTCAGCCTTAGGTTCAGAGAGAACTCCATGCCCCAGCTATCCTCCAACCCTGAGCCAGTGCTGCCTCCTGACAGTACCAGACTGAAGGGTTCCCCTCCATCCCTGCAACTGGCACCAATATTGGTGCCAGGCCTGGTGCCAGTTCCAACACCATCCCAGAGTCCTTCCCCACAGTGATTCCATAAGTGGCATTGGGAGCCAGCCTAGTTCCATGAATGGTACCAGAGCTGAGGAAGGACCTAGGTGTGGCCCCACTACAGCACCACACACAGTATTGGGCCCAGAACTGACAGCAGGACCAGTGCATCCATTGCCAGGCGTGGCACTGACCTCCTCCCCAGAGCCATAAAGGCACCTTAGGGCAGAGATCACCACCTCCACCTCAATGACAAGACACTGCACAAGCTCAGTACCTCAAACGGTATCAGGAGGTGAGCCAATGTCACAGCTAGCACTACCCTTCTCACCAACACCACGGATGGTGTCAGGATCTGGGGTGGCACCAGGTTGTGAAACAAAGGTGTCCACTGGTGAATACCGAGCTTATAGCTTCAGCCTCACCACCAAGGATGTTGGCTGCCCAAGGCAGACAGACTGGAGGGATGCTTAGCTGGCCACCCAGAAGGAGCCAACTCTCCACCAGACCCACCCCCAGGGCCTCCAATGCCTCTGTGAGGCGAAGTCGAGCAGGATCCTCTGCTTCCTCAGTACAAGGAATGGGCCCAGGGGTATGGAAGAACAAAAAACCCAGCATTCCAAAGAAAATGTCTTTACCAGAAAAGAACACAGCCTTAAACTAACAACAAAAGAACCCCAGAGCAAATGCAATGGGGCAAGGGTTATCCCAGAGAATATGGACAATATAGCCACATTTTAAAGAAATCACAAATTGCATATACCCCAATAATGCAAAGCATCATGTGAAACATATGCAAATGCCCATGAATTAATTTGGACAAGCTCAACTTTAAGCAGAATTGCAGGATGCCAGAAAGCCTCACAATACAATCAGCACAGGCTGAGAACAGCAGACACAAACACATGTTTCATCCTCATTGGGACTTATCAGTGTGCCATATCTGTATTTCAGTCCAGAGAGAGACAGCCAGCCACCCTATAGCGGATGTTAGTGATTTGGGTCGTGGGCAGCCCAAAGTAGCGTGAGAAGAGAACAACAAAAGAACCCCAGAGCAAATGCACTGGGGCAAGGGTTCTCCCAAAGGATATTGGCCATATAGCCAAATTTTAAAGAAAACACAAATTGCACATACCCCAATATGCAAAGCATCATGGGAAGCATATGCAGATGCCCATGAATTAATTTGGACTGGGTCAACTTTAAGCAGAATTGCATCGTGTCAGAAGGCTTCACAATACAATCAGCAAAGGACAAGAACAGCAGACACAGACACGTGTTTCGTCCTCATTTGGGTGACTGGCTATCTCTCCCTGGGCTAAGGTACAGATATGGCACACTGATGAGTACAAATTAGGATGAAACACATGTCTCTCTCTGCTGTTTTCGGAGTTTGCTGATTGTATTGTGAGGCCTTCCTGCATCATGCAATTCTGCTTAAAGTTGAGCTAGTCCAAATTAATTCATGGGTATTTGCATATGCTTCCCATGATGCTTTGCATTATTGGGGTATGTGTAATTTGTGTTTTCTTTACAGTCTTAAGTTGAATAAAAACATTGTGCAAAGTAGATTTTTAATAAGATGCTCCAACAAAGTGCATAAAAGAGTAGCCACAGCAACAGGTACTGGGGGCAAAACGACCCCTGTGTGCACTTTGTTAAGGTCACTGCCCTCTGTTGTTGACCACTATAAATATAATTTGTGCTCTTAAAGTGCTAGTGCTAGTAAAACAGCAGTAAAAAACTAAAAGTTGAAACTAAACATTCTAGGCCATTTTCTGGACAAGCTTTTACTCTCTGTTAATATACAGATCCAGAAGCAAAACAAGGACCAATACAGCAAATACTAAATCTTACTCTTAGTCAATATGTCATGTCTATATATTCATGTCATGTCAAACAATTGTAAGCAATTTCTATCTAGTCAAAGCAAAATTTGTACTGCATTGTACATCAGTGTTCTGCAATGTAAATACCTGAACAACACCAGTGTAGCCGTCTTAAAGACTGTACCCCAATTCTATCCTGTCAAAGCAAAATGTTGCACTGCATTTGGGACACTGCCATAGATTATTTACAGAACTGTGACTCTCTATATGTATTATAGTCCTGTATATTATACCACATTGTGATATTATTGTTTTTTTGTTTTTGTTTTTGATTATGTATAGCACTGTGTCTGTACATTGTAGTCTATTGTCCTATGTACCCTCCCCTGGGTCGCCCCTTAAAAAGGAACTGCATGGTCTCAGTGGGCTTACCTGGTTACCAAAATTCAAATAAATAAAATAATATTTAAATAGAAACATAGAAACATAGAATTTGCGGCAGATAAGGACCGCTTGGCCCACCCAGTCTGCCCATTTCCCTACCTAATGGATAAGTTGCAGATCCTAGTTAAACAGCAGCCTACTTCTTTCTACCCCCAACCCCTAGAATTGCCTTATGGCTGTCCCATGCATGCTTGAATTCAACCACTGTTTTTGACTCCACAACCTCCTCCGGAAGGCCATTCCATGCATCCACAACCCTCTCTGTGAAAAATACCTTACATTACCTCTGAGCCGCCCCATCTTCAAATTATTGCCCTTGTTCTTGCACACCTCTTTTTTAAAGATGCTACCTCTTGGACTTTGTTGATTCCCTTGAGGTACTTGAAAGTTTCTATCATGTACCCCCTCTCCCTCCTTTCCTCGAGGCTATACATATTAAGCTCCTTTAGTCTCTGTTCATATGTCTTCCATTGCAGACCCTGCACCATTTTAGTTGCCCTCCTCTGGACAGCTTCCATCCTGTCTATGTCCTTGCGGAGATTGGGTCTCCAGAACTGCACACAGTACTCTAGATGGAGTCTCACCAGCTGTCTGTACAAAGAGATAACAACTTCCTGTTTTCTACTGGTGATGCCTCTCCCTATGCATCCCAGTATCCCCCAGCCCTACTTACTGCCCTCTTACATTGCTTGCCCACCTTTAAGTCATCTGATATGACTACCCCCAGATCCCTTTCCATTTTTGTTGTTGTTAGTATCTCACCCCCCATTGTGTACTCTTCCCCTGGGTTTTTATTTCCCAGGTGCATTACCTTGCACTTCTTAGCATTTAATCTAAGCTGCCATACATTTGACCATTCCTTTAACCTTTCCAAGTCCCTTCTCATCCTTTCCACCCCACCTTGTGCATCAACTCTGTTGCAGATCTTTGTGTCATCTGCAAAGAGACATACTTTTCCTTCCAGTCCCTCTGCAAAGTCACTTATAAAGACATTGTAGAGGTCCGGTTCTAATACTGAACCCTGCGGTACCCCACTAGTAACCCCCCCTTTCTTCAGAGTGGACTCCATTTACTATTACCCTCTGTGTCCTATTCTCCAGCCACCTTACCCAGGCTATCATCTTGGGACCCCACTCCAGGCTGGCTAACTTGTATATTAATCTTTGTGTGGGACTGTGTCAAATGCCTTGCTAAAGTCTAGGTAGGCCATGTCCACAGCCCCTCCCTGATCTACTACTTTGGTTGCCCAGTCAAAGAAATCTATTAGATTCATCTGGCATGACCCTCCCGCTGTGAATCCATGCTGCCTTGGGTCCTGTGCCCCTCTGGCCTCTAGGTACTCGACAATTATTTCCTTCAGAAGTGATTCCATCATTTTCCCTATCACTGAGGTTAAACTAACAGGTCTGTAGTTTCCTGCTTCTGCCCTGCTCCCACTTTTGTGAAGGGAAATCACATCTGCCCTCCTTCAGTCCTCAGGTACCACCCCATCCTCCCATGATTTGTTAAAGAGGGTAGTCAGTGGTGTCACTAGTTCTACCCTTAGTTCTTTTAGAATTCTGGGATGAATCCCATCAGGCCCCATTGCTTTGTCCACCTTCAGTTTTAAGAGTTCTTTCAGAACCCTTTCTTCTGTAAATGGGCTGGTATCAACTTCTGTATCAAGAGTGTTTCTATTGTTTGTTTTAGGTACCTCCCCCTCTTCATTTGTAAATACTGAGCAAAAATATTTGTTTAGTATCTCTGCCTTTTCACCGTCACCCTCTCCTCACCTCCCCTTCCCTTTATTAAGCCTCACTATCCCTCCCTTAGTCTTCCTTAGCTCCCTGATGTACCTAAAAATAGGTTTTATACCCCTTCTTAACTAAGCTGGCTATCTTTTCCTCGGTTTGGGCCTTTGCTGTTCTGACTGTCTTCCCAGCTTCCTTTTGCTTTAACTGATACAGTTCTCTCTCCTGCTGCTTCTGTGATTCCTTGTACTTCCTGAATGCTTTCTTTTTCTCTTGAACCTTCACTGCCACCTCCTTTGAGAACCATTGTGGTTTCTTATATCGTTTTGTTTTGTTTATTTGCTTCACACAAAGACTTGTTACCTCTGTGATGGCAGTTTTTATTATTCCCCATTGTTCTTCCACTCCTCCTTCCTGCCCATTTGCTAGTGCATTCCTTAGGCACTCACCCATTTTGGCAAAGTCAGCCCTCCTGAAGTCCAGTACTTTTGCCTTTGTATGGCTCGACTCTATTGCTGTGTTTATTGAGAACCATACTGTTCGATGGTCGCTAGTTCCCAGATGGCTACCCACTTCTACATCTGTGATCCTCTCTCCATCTCCATTTGAGATAGTCCTTATATATAGTATTATTAGTTCAAGGCATAATCTCCATTTTCAGAGGTCATGTTTGCATGCCCTTGTCCATCAGGGAGGAAAAAAAGATTCTTTACAACCCAAAACATGTTTCATAGCGTTAAAACACTGATGTTAGTGCAAATGTATAATAAGTTAGTCCACGTTAAGATCTCCATTTACAGGGATTGTAATTACAAGCACATGTCCATCTGTGTAGAAATACATGTTCCTTTGCATTAAAGCATAAATAATTATGTTAATGCATAGTAAGAAACAAACAAATATGATAAACAGCTGATAAATAAACAATGTTTCTTACTGGAAATCTCAGATAAATTGAAAACCCACTTCCAAATCCATGGAGGAGGAGGGCAAATGTGATTCAGCTTCACAAAAGTGGGAGCAGGGCAGAGGCAGGAAACTACAGACCAGCTAGTTTGACTTCAGTGGTAGGGAAAATGATGGAATCACTTCTGAAGGAAAGAATTGTTGAGTACCTAGAGGCCAGTGGGGCACAGGACCCAAGGCAGCATGGTTTCACAGCAGGAAGGTCATGTCAGATGAGCCTAATAGATTTCTTTGACTGCGTGACCAAAGTAATAGACCAGGGAGGGGCTGTGGATATGGCCTACCTAGATTTTAGCAAGGCATTCGACACAGTCTCACACAAAAGATTAATATACAAGTTAGCCAGCCTTAGAGTGGGTCCCAAGGTGGTAGCCTGGATAAAAAACTGGCTGGACAACAGGACGCAAAAGTTAATAGTAAACGGAGTCCATAGTTAAGAAAGGAAGGTAACTAGCGGGGTACCGCAGGGTTTGGTACTTGGACCGGTCCTCTTTAATATCTTTATAAGTGGCATTGGAGAGCACCTGGAAGGAAAGGTATGCCTCTTTGCAGATGACACAGAGATCTGCATCAGGGTTGATACACAAGGTGGGGTGGAAAGAATGAAAAGGGACTTGGCAAGGTTGGATGAATGGTCAAACGTGTGGCAGCTCAGATTTAATGCAAAGAAGTGCAAGGTAATGCATCTGGGAAATAAAAACCCAGGGGAAGAGTACACAATGGGGGGGTGAGTTAATAACAACAACAAAAATCGAAAAAGACCTAGGAGTAATTATATCAGATGACCTAAAGGTGGGCAAGCAATGTGAGAAGGCAGTAAGGAGGGCTGGGGGGATACTGGGATGCATAGGGAGAGGCATAAACAGTAGAAAACAGGAAGTTGTTATCCCTCTCTACAGACAGTTAGTGATTCCCCATCTGGAGTATTGCATGCAATTCTGGAGACCCCATCTCTGCAAAGACATAGACAGAGTGGAGGCTGTTCAGAGGAGGGCAACAAAAATGGTGTAAGGTCTGCACCAGAAGACATACAAGGAGAGACTAAAGCAGCTTAATATGTATACCCTTGAGGAAAGGGGGGGGGCATGATAGAAACTTTCAAGCATCTCAAGGGAATTAACAAGGTACAAGAGGGTAATATCTTTCAGAAGAAGATATGTGCAAGAACAAGGGGGCACAATTTGAAGACAGGGGGGTGGCTCAGAGGTAATGTTAGAAAGTATTTTTTCACAGAGAGAGTTGTGGACGCATGGAACAGCCTTCCTGAGGAGGTTGTGGAGTCAGGAACAGTGGGAGAATTCAAGAATGTATGGGACAGGTATAAGGCAATTCTAGTGGGGGGGGCAGGAGGAAGTAACCTGCTGATTAACTAGAATCTGCAGCTTATCCATCAGGTAGAGAAATGGGCAGACTGGGTGGGCCAAGCGGTCCTTATCTGCCATCAAATTCTATGTTTCTATTGCAGATACAAATCCAGTACATACAGTTCTTCAGTTCATACAATTATCCAGTAAAGAATCCTGTCAATTCTTGTTTCTGGAAAAACAAAAAAAAAGTATTTAAAATACAGGAAGTCAGATACCTAAATCAAAATCTTACAGGGAATGGTCCCAGTTCCACCATCTCACTGAAGCCTAGTGGCTGTGAAGCTGCCAATTTATAAATCCATCTGGATTCTTGTCTGACCAACAGATTGTCCAGATCTCCACCAATCAGTCCAAGTCACACTCTGCCAATACCAAAAAAGCTGAAAGAGTGGGCTTCCCAGTTCTGTTGGATATGTTTGGAGTCGGAGAGTGCAGTTTAAGGGTTTCTCCTCTGGACATCATTCAAATGTTCTGTCACCCGAATCCTGAATTTACATAGGGTCTTTTGTACATAAAAATCCCCACAGACACATTCATTCAGCAATGTAGACAACTGTTGCTGTTAAGCAATTAATAAAATCCTGGATTTTATACTCCCTGGTCTCCCAAATGTGTCTGTGATTCTTACAATAGGGCAATACACACAGGTCCCACACCTGTATGTCCTGGGTCATAAGGGAGGAGCCATGTCTGAGGATGCTGTACAGGTTGTAAGCTCTTAACTACCCTGTCCCTTACATTTTAACTCCTCCTACACATAACCTTAAGGGTGCACCCATATATTTCCCTAATACAGGGTCAGAATGGAGAACAAGCCAATTGTTCTTAATACTTTCCAGTGCCCTTCCTGATTGCATACTGTAGCTACTAACAAACTTCAATCTTTCTGTCTGTCTCTCCACAATAGTTATTCCTATGAAGAACAGCTACCCTCTCTTCCCCTTTGCCTTTTCTCTTGCATTGGTAACCACTTCGGCTGCATAGTCCCTACTTTTGAAATATGATTACAGCTCCTCTGTCCTACTTTCAAAGTCTGCCATGTCACTACAGTTACACCTGACTCTGTAAAACTGAGAAAAAGGAATGTCATTAACCATATGTGTCAGATGACAACAGCTACTGTGGAGTAGGCAATTATAGTCAGTGGTCTTTTTAAATTAATCTGTTTTGAGCCCCACCCCCATATCCCTACTGATCCTCAAATCAAGATACTCAATCTGATTCACACTGTATTTCATGGAGAATTTTAAATTCTCAGTGCTGAACTCTAGATACCCTTTAAATTCTGCCAACTCTGTGTACTATACCTGGTTAAACAACTAAATAAAAAAAAAAAATCCATTTCAGTGCCATTTCAAACATATATAAACTCATCAATGTACTGCTCAAACATGATGATTTTGGTAATAAAATGGTTATTTCCAGGTCATGAATGACTGCCCTCTCCCACATTCCAAGACAAATGTTCGCAAAACTGGGTGCAAGAGCTGCACTCATAGCCATGCCCTTAACTTGTAAAAAATTATTTCCAAGGAATGTGAAAGAGTTGCAGGTGAGAACCAGTTTAGTAACCTGTAGGATAAACCTACGTAGATCCTCTGAACATAAGTCATTTTCTTGAAGGACCATGGCCAGAGCAGGAGTCCCCCCCTCATGGGGATATTTGTCTATAACAGTTCCACATCCATGGTCACCAGAAGTGTACCAGGTTCCAAAGTAACCTCAGCAAGAGTCTGAAGGACCTCCATGATGTTTCTGACAAAAGATGGCAAACCCTCCACAACGGTTCTATGTGATAACAGCGGCGCCAAACAGCGACTCGCATTGCCAGAACATCAAGTGGCAAAAAATGTCACCACCCTGACATCCTCGGTAGCATGGAAGAATGGCTCCGAGGATTTCTTTGCTTTCTGTGAGGGGCAGCGCCCTCCCTCCACTGGGAGGTTTACCGGGCACTTCACTAAGGATTCTCAACCCAGGGGGGGCGATGTCGGAAGGTGAAAAGAAAAATATAGATAACGCTTGGGTCATGCAACAAAATGCAGTAGTACCTAGACTCAGACCTGAACCGGAACTCCAGCACCCGCAAGCAGAGGCCAACCCCTGATGCCACGGCGCAGCTGGCAGCTGACCACAGCACCACCCCTACATCCCATCCGCCCCTCCCAGGCCATGCTCGTCATGCTCGCTCCCCCCATGCGCATGTATGTATAGCAACATCCTGCCGCTAGGGCTGCCCACAATCCCACATCTGGTTGCCCTTCCTGCCCCCTCACCTTTCAGGCTTTTGCCCACATCGTGTCACCGTTTTGGATGGCGCCGTCTTCTGGGCGCCAACCTCACATGCTACCCTTCACAATACTTTTAATGTGTGTCCACAAATTTGGACAGCGGTTCTGTCAGGCTACCTGTCCCAGACACAGTGGGACGTCGGGGGGGGGGTCCTTCAAGCTCTTATGAATATTAGGCAATATGTATATAGTAGCCCTAATCAGGCAATCAACAGAAAGATAATTAAACACTTGCTTAGTTATAACATTCTGTAACAAAGCATCAGATAAAATAGTATTTGCATGAGCTTTAAAAGTCCATATTGGATCACAAGACAATAGGTTATAAAAGGCTCTGTTATCCATTTGTCTTTGTACTTCCTCTTTATATTTCACAGAGTCCATATCCACCACCAACCCCCACCTTATCTGTTGGCTTTATAGTTATGTTCAGGTTATTATGCAAGGGCTCCAGTGCTTGTAACTGAAAAGTAGTACAGTTCACAATCCGAGATATGTTGAAATCCTTAAACATTTCCTCCATCTGCTGAGTACAAAGGTACTTAAAATCTGAACAGAGAGGTTCAATGGAGGACAAAATGTGGATTTTCTTTTAAAGTCCCTTAACATTTCATCCTGGGAATTACCCACTATTCCAGCTGCATAATTCTGGTTATAACTCCTGTATTATCTGTCATGATTACTTTATCAGGAATGTTCCTTTCAAAAAATGCTTTCAAGTTAAGGGTTTGCATGAATTTCTGTAAGTCAATAAGCAACTCAAATTTATTTACCTGGCTGGTGGGTATGAATGAGAGTCCCTTTTGTGAGACCTCTATGTTTGCTTCTGATAACTGACAGCCAGAGATATTCACAATGTTTATTTCCTCTGATTGCTTCTCCCTCGATTGCCACTGCCCCGGTTGTTCTGTCGACTCTGTCTCCTGTTGCTTTGATTTACCCTGCTGCTGTTGTCTGTTGCCTTGTTTCCAGTGTTGTTACTGTCTGCCTCCCCTGTAGATTCCATCCCTTCTTTTGGTCCTGTTTCCACTGTAGGTTCTGTCTTCACCAATGGCCCCATCTTGTTCTTCATTTTCTTCTCTGAATTGGGTAATAATCCTCTGGCTGTGCCTGAGGGTGATAGTCCTGTGCAGGGAGGGGGAAGGGGGAACTCTCCCCTAAAAAATATGTGGAATCTGTGTCATTACCACTTGTTCAATGCAGTGGTTCTACTGATTGCCTCAAGCTCAATTTGGGTGGTCCATTGCTCTTCTTTCTCCAGTCGAATATACGGTCATTGAGATAATCCTGCATAGCCAGCTTGAATTTCCTCTGTCCAGTGGCTTTAATCCTCTCATTGAATCTTAAGGTTATTTCTATCAGTTCTTTTTTATAGTCCTCAAATTCCCTAGAGCTCAAAAAAGAATTCAGAGCACTTTCCTTTTGTTTGAGGAACTCATTCACTTCATGGGTAACCTCAGCCAAATCCTTGCGAATTATCCTGATCAGTATTGTGGAGGCCTCCAGAAGTGGTACTGTCCGCTGGCCCATAAACCGGTCACATTCTCGTCCGAATGCAGGTAACTTGGTAATGCACAAACCTTGTGGGATTCTGCTTACTTCAAGGTAGGCCTTGAGAGTAACTTTCTGCTAATGGATGCATCAGATTTCAAGGCCAATCGCTCATATTGATTAAATGTCTCCTTGATTGTGAACGGTGCTCCTGTAACAGGTCCTTCTGCTAAAGATCCGGTTACACTTCCCGTGCCCTTTAAAAGTGGGATTTATTCCTTGGGAAATAAAATGTCCAAAAAGCCTCCCCCAATACCTGTATCTTGTGCTATGGTCATAGAGACTACATTTTCTGCTGCAATACTCATTCTTTGTTCCAACCAAATAGAAGCATGTGAAGCTGGCTAACTTACTATGCAAATTTATTCACAAATTTACCACAATTTACAAAGTTAATCCTCCCTGTGAAATTCCAATTCACAAGTATAGAGCTAACTTCATGAATGGACAATTTGGTAACTTCACTGGTGATGTTAGGCCCACAGGCAAAGTTTACAATGTACCATGGGACTGGAGGTCAAATGGTACTAAAATGAGTTGTATGCCATGCGTTCAGTGCAGTCTTATGAAGAGAGAGTAGGAGAGAAGTCCGTCATTGCTTGTCTGAGCAAAAAACCTTTAAATCTACTCCTAAAGTGGAATGTTTTGAAGCAAATCGCTCACAAAAAATATCTAGTGTGCTTTGTGCAGCTAGATTACCATTGTTTGTTTGTAGATTTGCAGATCTATTTAGTTGAAAGTAGTGGCTTTGTTTTGTCTAGTGAATCAGTGCTGTGTGGGGGGAGGGAAGAGAGGTTTTTCAACTAGCAAGCAAGGCAGGCCTGTGAACACTAGTCTGCTTTTCCCCCTAGTCTTTCATCTTAATAATTTTTGTCTGTGGTCTCTGATTTGTCATTTCATTTCTGTAGTACAGTTTTGTATGGTTTATTGTGAACTATTTGTCAGTCTGTTTCTATATTGATTGTGGTCATTTTCTTTAGTTCTTGAAGCAACGGTAATACTTACAGTAACTTGTTTCGAATTACCCCATCGTGTGTGTCTTGTTAATCCCTAGTGTGTGAAAAAAAAAAATGTGAGTGGTTTTACTGTAGCTACTGTGAGCTCAGAATAACTGTTCAGATTCAGATAACACTCTTTATCCCTCTGGTGAGGTGTTGTCTGCTGCTGGTATTTAGTTTTACTGCAGTGTTTATTTTTTCTTGCAATATTAAAAATCTAAGTACATAAAATGAATGGAAAGAGAAGCTTGAGTAAAGAGGTGCCAGCAAGGTGGCCATAAAGTGTATAGATTCTGTGGGGTAAAAGGTTGCTGCACCTAAAAATGTACCTCTGCTGCAGTTTTATCCATGGGCTCCAGGGCCAGTAGCAGTAGCAAAGGAGTAGTTGACGGAAGTGGTGGTATTTAAGTCACCAAATTATTCTGTGCCACATCTGTGGCGTCCATGCTGGTAGGAGCTGGGGGAGGCAGCGACAAGAGGATCAGTCTGACAGGCAGCAACATCTCTGACTCAGGAACAGTGGTCAAGGAGGAGGTTACTGGTATCCCCATGTCTGATGGTGGTGGTAGCACTGTGCCTGATCTGGATGATGGGTTCCCAGTATGGATCTGTGGACCAGTGGCCAAACACCCGGTAGCTACTATCTATGCATTATAGCACACTGGGCACAAGTACCTGGGTAGTAGGCAACTCTGGCCAGGAAGAAAATTCTACTAAGCCCAACTGCAGTGGTAGCAATACTCCAAGTATTTTCCAGCATGTCGCTCTAGCAATGAAGAGTATAACTGGATCACACACAGCTCAGAAAATGTTAGAATTGCTCCTGACTGAGACTGATGAGTAGATGCAGACTGTGGTGGTGGTGATGGTGGTGGTACTGGTACCATGGGGGGGGAAGGTGGCACAGGGTCTTCAGGCTGCAACAGAGTTGGGGGGGAGGACAGAAAACTGCTGACCTTGAGACATTTGTGTATCAGTAGCTTCATTTTGACCCAACTGCACCTACAGTAGCTGTACCCCAATGGTGAAGTTACAGGCAATGTTACCAGGCAAAGTTGCCAAAGGTGAATTTCCTATTAAACAGAAAAAAAATCATGAAATTTATTTGCACAGGTAAAATTGGCAAATTCACCTTAACTTTGCTGGTAAATTAAAACATTCCTCAAAATTTCTACAACGGAATGAAACAATCTAGTACTCAAGCGTTAACTCCCAAAAACAACAGCATCCAAAACTTAAACAGGGCGTGCTCTAAAGGTGGCCAGTGCACTATGGTAAAACCACAATAGAAAAACAAAAACCTAGCACTCCAAAGAAAATGGCCTTACCAGAAAAAGCCCAGTCTTAAGCTGACTGAAAACATTGTGTATTAAAGTGCTCCAGTGAAGTGCATAAAAGAATAGAAATAGTAACAGGTATTGGGAGCAAAACGACCCAAGGTTTTGCACATGTGTGTGCTTTGCCAAGGTTACTGACCTTTATTGTTAACCACTATGAATACAATTTGTGCCCTGAAGTGAAAGTGCTAGTTAAACAACAGTAAAAAATTAAAAGTAAACAAATATGCTAGGCCATTTTCTGGACATGCTCTTACTATCAATCATTATGTCATGTCAATATTTAAAAACAGAATCCTTATATTTTGGTGTTATAAACCCACAGTACGAGCTCCATTTTCAGAGATCGTGTTTGCATGCAGTTGTCCATCTGGGAAGAAAAAAAGATTCTTTACAACCCAAAACATATTTCATAGCAATAAAATATTGATATTAGTACTAATGCATAATGAGTTGGTCCACGGTACAATCTCAATTTACAGGGATTCTATTTGCATGCAAATGTCCATCTGTGAAGAAAAAGATTTTCTACATCCGAATACATGTTGCTTGGCATTATACCACTAGCCATTCCTACTGTCTTGTCACACTGCCTGGCCACCTTCAGGTCATCCAATATGGTTACCCCCCAGTCCCTTTTCTGCTTAGTGGTCGTCAGTACCTCCCTCACATTTTGTACTCCACCCCTGGGTTTATGTGCTCTAAGTGCATTATTTTGCACTTTTTCACATTAAAACCCAAGTGCCATAACCTTGACCACCCCTTGAGTTTTCTCAGGTCTCTGCTCATCCTTTCCACAGAAATCTCTCACCCACACACCCCCACCGAGTGTCCACCCTATTGCAGATTTTGGTGTCATTCGTAAAGAGGCAGATCTTCCCTTCCAGCTCCTCTATTATGTCACTTATAAAGACATTAAAAAGGACTGATCCAGCACTGAACCCTGAGGCACCCCACAGGTCACCCTCCCTTCCTCAGAGTGAACTCCGTTTACCACCATCCTGTGTCGCCTATCCTCCAACCAGTTCCTTATCCAGTTTGCCACCTTTGGACCCACTCCTAAACTACCCAGCTTGCTTACTAGTCTCTTATGTGGAAGGAGAGCATCCACTGGAATGCTCAGTTCATGTCTCCCTGTCTGGCCCCCTGATGCCCCAGGTTTGTTCCGAAACATGGTTCACCATTATCATGAGTGGTAACCCAACTGCTGCAGTGATGGACTGGTTGAGGGTAAATCATTTTCTAACAGCATTTAAAAATACTGTAGTTCTCCTCTCCTATCAGCAGTTCAGCAGCAGTGCAGCCAACTCCCACTAACTTCTTATGTACAATCAATAAGTATACCTGATAATCTGAACAGGAGCCTCTGAAAGTGTTTTTTTTTTTTTTTTTGTCATATTGATTGCCTCTTTAATATGGAAACCTCTGTTTCTGAATCTGAATGCTGCATTCAGAGTACTGAGGCCATCATCCCCATTCATTTTGACATGGATAATCCAGTACATGTGTTAATGAGTATATTAATAACAGTCTCCTTAATCAGTCTTCATCTTTGCTGGCATTTTAATGGTGATAGGAAATTCACTGTGTGGGAATAATGTTTATGAATTGTGCTTGGTGCCACTTGTTTGTACATTTATTTGTTTTGGCCTTACTCGTTCCCATCTTGAGTATGAGCTGATAGTTGAAGGCCGAAAGAATAGAATAGAATCCACCTCCTCCAACTTATGGAGAGTATACCTGGCAGCACTCAGGAGAGAAAAAAAACCCTTTAACGGAGAAAACCTCTGAGGAACCATGGCTACCAAGTTGCCTTCCTTCTAGGCATACTAAGATGAGATGGAAATAAAGGCTGAACATATTTCTGCTTCGGGATTAGGAATGTAGGTATCAAAGCAAGAGGATGTCCATCTTCCTAGATGTTTAATGATGTAAGCTGTAACTTTCTTTTGAGATGCGGAGGTAGCAGCACCGATTCTAAATGAATGTCCAGAGTAAGCGAAAAGATCAAGTCCCAGGCATTGCAATAGTGATCGAATGGAATCCACAAATTCTTTGGTGGTTAAAGGAGCATTATTATGAGAAGTAAGTAGAGGAGAATCAGGACTGGATTGACTATGAAGGTTGCATAGCTGGTTCAAGAAGTAGATGTGGCACCAAGCCAAATTAGTAGGAAAATATCGAATGTCTACGCCTTCTCAAAGTCTGTCTGTCTTTGATGCGGGTAGATGAAGAACATAGTAATCAGCTTGCTTGGTAAGATGTTTAACTTTGAGAAAGGATGTTGCAGAACTTGATGAGACTGTAAATTCTCCGGGGCGTAGAAATCCATAAAATGCCAAAGATATAGCTGCAAGCAGAATGGTGGAGTGTGAAGTAGGAGGTTCGGACTTCAGTGAAGTAATTAGCTGTTTGAATATGATATCGTCGATGGGCAAGCAAGTAGGCATCTTTTTGAATGAAAGTTTTTGGATTGCTGAAAGGAGGAGCTTAACTGCAGGATAAGATGTCAAGGAGCCAGATGATGGATCTTGTAAGCAGAAATGAAACTGAATGCCAGATAAGTATTGACGAATGGTAGAATAGGATAATTTACTGGTTGAATGGCAATAGGTCATGAAAGCTAATATGGTAGGTAAGGAAATCAGGAATGCAGAGGAGGCTGACATGGCGCAGAATGAATTGTATTTTCTCCAGGCTGTGCGGTAAGCTGATTGTGTGCTGACAGATAATGTTGACCACATGAGGTTTTGTGCTGAAGTCAGGTAACTGCTCATGGATAGTTCCCCTTGAAACAGGAGCTGGAGTTGGTAGAAGGGATCTGCCGTGAGGAAGAATCGGAATTTCTGAAATTGAAAACGGAAAGGTAGTCAGCTGCTGTGTTGAGATGACCATGAATATGAAGACACTGAATACAAAAATTATGAATCAGAGAAAGCCATGTTAATCTCCGCAAGAATAGCATGATTGTAGGAGAAGATGATCTGCCTTTGTTAATAATATCTACTGTTATTTGATTGTCTGTATAAATTAATACTGTAGACAAAGACCAGCAATGACCCCAAGTGGCAGCTGCTGCAACTACCGGATATATCTCAAATAACAGAGAAGAAGTCAAGGCTGTGGATAAGTGTAGAAATTCATGAGGCCATGTTGAAGAAATCCAGGATTGATAGAAATTAGTAGCAAATCTGTGAGTAGGCGAAGCTTCCGTGAAGACTTTAGGAGAAAGCTCTTGAGAAATATCTTTGTAGAACATGGAGTGACCATTCCATTGGTTTAGGAAGAGGAACCACATGGCAAGGTCGGATTTTGCAGTGGCTGTAATAGAAATACGATGGTGGAGGGCTGAAGCTGAAGGGAGCAATTCGAGTAAATATGATATGAATGTACGTCCTTGAGGAATTATATGTGTAGTGAAGGAGAGATAACCTAGCAAAGACAGGAGTTCATGTTTTGTACAAGATGAGCAATTGGAGAATGAAAGGACCAGAGTCTTGATTCTGTGTAACTTGTCCATAGGGAGTCTGGCTTCCATGTGAACGGAGTCGAGAATGATGCCCAAAAATTCAATGAAAGCAGCAGGACCAGAAGTCTTTTCCTCTGAAACAGGCACAGCCAATTGATGAAATAAACAATGTAAGGCAGAAAGGGCTGCCACCGGAGGCGCAGAAGGAGGCTCGATAAGAAGAAAATCATCAAGCAAATGAATCACTGAGGTCACCTGACAACGATTCAACAACAACCAACAAAGTGTTGAAGAAAATATGTCAAACAGTTTCGGACTGCTTTTGCAACCAAAGACTATTCGCACAGCAAAGTAGTAGGAATCTGCCCATTTGATGCCATATAGATGCCAAAGGGATGAATGAATAGGAAGGAGTTTAAACGCATCAGCAATGTCAGCTTTGGAAAGCCATGCGCCTCTGCCCATCTGTTTGATAGTCAATATGGCGTTGTCAATCTTGGTATAAGCCAGAGAAAAATCCTGAGAAGGGATAAGAGAGTTGATACTAGGAATGCAAGTGGCACGTGGAGCGGATAAATCGAATATAAGGCATTGCTTTCTAGAGAATTTGCGAGTAGCAATGCCAATAGGGCTGACACAGATGAGAGGAAATGAAGGATGGAGGAATGGTCCGATGATATAGCCTTTATCCAGTTCCTTCTGTGAGAGGGAGGAGACCAAGTCCGGTTGAGAGAGAGAGCTGTTTGCAAATTAGGAGATTCGTAGGAGTCCTGAGGAAGAGAACATATGCCAGTATGGAATACAAAAGTAAATCCAGAGATGAGAAATTGCACCAAGGAGCGAGATGGATGATCAGTGAGGAAATGAGCCAGCGTGGTGACATTAATAGGAGTAAAGGGATGACTGAATAGTCAGGTCCTGCTTCTGAGGTTAGGGCAGATTGATTTCGCATGAGCTTCACCACAATGACTGCAAACGTGCAGCATACAGCAGGGATGAAGGGAGCAATCCATATCGTTGAAATTATTACAGACAGATCTACCAGTCATGAAAGTAATTTTACGACCATGCTTGTCATAGGACAAGCGGGGCATAGCAATATGATTACGTATAGTCCTGGTAATAGTGGAGCCTAAAGAGGAAGTACGGGAAGATGAATCAGGAACGGATAAAGGGCAGAAAGAAGCGGCATGGGAAAAGGAGCTGCAAATCTGGCAAGTGAGCACCTGCAGGCCAGCGAAATGGTGGCAAAACAATTCATTGTCGAGAGAACCCCAGTGAAGGTGGACATTCAGGTGAGATAAAGCAGCAGCTGCCTTAGCTGAAAAAGATTTATGGTAGTCGTAAAAGTGAGTACCACCATAGCGGACGCTAAGGTCGACTACAAGATATAAATAGGTATCCAGCTCCTCCCTTCGAGACGGAAAGGCAGAACACAGAATGTCTCTGAACAGACTAAATGCCAGGATGAAGACAGTAATAGTCAATTTCTTGGAAAGCCAAGGGTCGTTAGAACGTAGAACAATGGAGAAGTCACCACAAGAAATGACTCTGTTCTCAATAGTATCATGAGAAGAAATAAGCAATGAGATAAGGTTGACATCCTTCCCTTCAATGATATCCTTGCGGAGATGAGCGGGAATCAAATGAACAGGGGAGACAGCAGGCATAGAGGAGCTGGAAGCCAAATTACCTGAGTTGGAAGCAATGGCTGGCACTGAAGGAGAGGGCTGAGGTATCGGGGCTGGAGCAGGCAGAGGGGCAGGTGGAGTCTGCAGAAGCGGACAGGAGTACTGACGTTGTTCTATAACATCCAGGCGATTGGAAATATCAGTCACAGAGGAAGCTAGTTGAGAAATCAAATCCTTGAGTTCAGCAAAGGCATCAGGAGCAGGGACAGCAGGGCAGGCTGGCCCTGGGCAAGGATTGCGATCTAGATTTTCAAGCCATAAATCATAAAGCTCCTGCTTTTTAGCACCAGCAGGAACAGGGACCCCAAGAACCTTTAGTTTATTGAGGAGACGAGGAACAGTCCAGGTCTTTAAGGAATGATGAGACTTCGAAGATTTTTTCTGAGGAGCGGAGGGGGAGTCCTTCAGGTGGAGCAGGAGGATCCATGAATGCAATCACGAACTGAACACCAGGAAGGAATAGCAGAAACAAAAAGCAAATATGTCCAATGAAGCAGTCAGATATCTAGGAGGTAGTGACCAAGAAATCCAGGACAAGCAGGAGGCCACGAAAATCCCCCCCCCCCAAAAAAGAGTAAACGAACCGCCAGGAAAGTGGAACAAAAAGAAAAAGCTGGAGGCAGGAGGGCCAAAAAATGGCCAAACCTGCAGCAGCAAGCACTCTGGATGAACCAAGGAAGGGGTCGGGCGCGTAGCAGGAGAAGGAGAGAGCGAGAATTGGGCTATCCAACACCCGAAACCATGGAGGTAAAAGAGAAGGGGGGGGAGCCAGGAGAAGAGCAGCAGAGGACGCTGAAAGAATGCCGCAAGTGGCGAAAAGCTGGAAAAAAACAAGGCAACAGGTAAGTCCAGCGAGGACAGAACCACACGCCCGGCCCGGTGTTCAAACTGAGAATGCTAAGCAGAGAGGGCTGGGCGTGTCGGTGTTTAATAGGAATCCCCGGCCTTTGAATTACAGGCAGGCCCTATAATTCTTTTTAAATAGTTAACTGCCCTCCCACTTTGCTTTCCCTGCCAGTTACTGTATATATTCTGATATGCATATACCAAATTTTCAGGGACACTGGTTTTCCATTTTCACGGAGAAATGGAAGGAAAAGCGGATCCCTGATTGGTCCACAGAATTTCGGTGCCAAAATGGAAGCAGAGTTTGTTCACAGAACAGCCGAGATCTGAAGTGTTTAAAAGGCAGAACAAAGCGCGCAGTTTTCCTTCTGTTGCTTTTACTGCAGCTTGTATCTGCTGTTATCCTGCTGCCGATCTGCCAAACTGCATTGCTGTGAATGTTTTGCTGAATAATTGAGTATGTTTAAAAATAAATGTTTAAAAAAATGTTTTACATGGCAGGGATCTATATTAGTATGGAAATGTATCAGGTTGTGTAGGAAAACGGCGTCGGTACAGCACTGTTCATGGCTTAGGGTTTGTGCCGAAAATAACCCAAGATATTGCTGCAAAGAATATTGTTCTTAGTACAGAAAAGTTCTCTGAAGATAGTCGGTGCATTGTTTGATTATGTTTTCCCCAAAAGGCGGCACTACTGGTAATAAAATGGAATACTTTTGAAAAAATCAGCTGTTCCATTTAATCGCCGTCTGCCACCCTGCACCAACTGACTGATGATCACAATAGTCCTTTTAACTTTTTGAAACCTGCAGAAATTAATTTTTGGATGTGAAAGTGCTGCCTGTAGCCCTAAAATGGGCTTACTTCTCTGGTACATACGAGCATTTACACAAAGTTCGTCCGACCATCTGTACCATTTCCTTGCCACATTTCAGCGACTCCTCAACAAGGAAACCAGTGTAAATGTATGTATATATTTTAATTTCTAAAGTTCCTTAATCTTCCTAAAGGCTTTTAAAAATATTCAGCCATTCTGTCTGATTCATATTGCATCCAAATGCTCATGCAGCCCTGAAATGGATTTACAGCTCCCACGACTCAAAAAAATAAACGAGATTTCAGCCCCTGGATATTTAAAAATGTTGCCTGAGTGCCAGATATGAAATACGATGCCAAGTGATGCAAAGGACTGAATTAAATGGCTGCTCTTAGGTTAGTAAATAACTTACCGGTAGGTAGGGAAGGGAAGACAGACCACAGTAGTGTGAGCAATTGAACGGCAGCTTTTAATCTTGATTTTTGTTGACTGCTTCAGTCTGAGCAAGCTGAGCTGGATAAAAATGCTGCAGAAAAGATTTGCAGTAAAGCAGCATATTTGCCCTTGTAGTGATTATTAATACAAAGATACAGGACAGTGTTTATTTTGTAGTTAACTGGGGCAGAGAGTTTTGTTTTGTCATGCTGTTGTGTCTTGGGGTGCGGGGTCACTGGCCACCCATGTGTCTGGGTGAGGGGTTCAGTGTTTGTGGGTCAGGAGGGATTGTCTGTGTTGGTGGGGTGGTGAGAAAGCCCATGTTTTGTGGGGCAGGGAGACTGTCCATGGTTGGTGGCTGTGGTGTGTCGGGGGGTGGGGAATGGTGGCCGTGTGTCTTGGGGCACAGGGGTTGCTGGCTGTGTGTCTAGGGGGTGTTTGGTGGATCAGTATGAGACTGTCCGTATTGTGAGGGGGAGGGTAACTGTGTTTGGTGGGGCAAGGAGACTGTCTATGTTTGGGGCAAGGGAACTGTCTGTGTTTGGGGGAAGGGGACTGTATGTGTTTGGGGCAGGGGACTGTCTGTGTTTGGGGCAGGAGGACTGTGTGTTTGGTGGAGGAAGGGGACTGTCTGTGTTTGGTGGGGCAGGAGGACTGTCTGTGTTTGGAGAGGCAGGGGGAATGTCTGTGTTAGGTGTGGCAGGGGAAATATCTGTGTTAGGTGGGGCAGGGGGAATGTATGTGTTTGCAGGGGGAATGTCTATGTTAGGTTAGGTGGAGTGCTGACACTGGCCATGCTGGTGGGGTGGGATGGGGTGATGGATACTGGTTGTGGCCATGTCGGTAGGGTGGGGACACTGGCAGTGTGTTGGTAGGATGGGGACACTAGCTGTGTGTTGGGGACACTGGCTGTGTTTTGGTGGGGTGGGGACACTGGCCATGCTGGTGTGATGTGTGTCTGTGGAGTGGGGGTGCACTGGCTGTGTGTTGGTGGTGTGTGGTGTGGCTGGAGGGACGGTTCATATTTGGTGGGGCTGGGGGGATGGTCTGTGTTTGGTAGGGCTGAGGGGTGGACGGTCTGTGTTTGGTGGGGCTAGGGGGAACAGTCCAGGTTTGCTGGTCTCAGATTTTCCACAGAGTCCCTTCCTCCTACAGGCTCCACTCCTCCGATGCCTTAGCACTGACCCTCCCTGGCTATCGCAGTGCCACTGGTTGGTCGCTCAGTCAGGTCACTCCCTCTGCTAGTGTGACGGTTCGGTTGCTGCAAACTCCATGGGTCTGTCTGGCACTGGCAATAGTGGCCGTGAAGGTCCGTAAGGGTGGGGAAAGTAGCCAGGTTGGTAGGTTGGGATGGGATGGGATGAGTGGCCTGGTTGGTCTGTCAGGGTGGGAAGAGTGGCCGGGTTGGTAAGTTTGGATGGGGAGAGTGGCCAGGCTGGTAGGTTGGGATGGGATGGGATGGGATGGGATGAGTGGCCTGGCTGGTCTGTCAGGGTGGGGAGAGTGGCCGGGTTGGTAAGTTCAGATGGGGAGAGTGGCCAGGCTGGTAGGTTGGAATGGGGAGATTGGCCCTGCAGGTCCAGTGGGGTGGGGACAGTGGCCGGGTTGGTCCATCGGGGTGGGCTGCTCACCTGCCCTACTAGCAGCCTTGTGCTCCTGATCTGCAGTTTCTGCTGTCTTGTGCTGTACCTAACCTGCCTTGCCACCATCTGCTGCCACAGGACTACTGCCTTTCTATGTGCCTTCAGTAGTCTGGTAAGTTTTTATGTTTTGGATAGTCCTGCTGCTTTTATTTGAATGGGAAAAGCAAGGAAGGGAAGATGTTGGGTGGAGGGGGCATGATGAGCTGGCATGCTTTATTATGTATGCTCCAGTGGTTAGTCTTTGATGGTCAGCTGAGGGACAGATTGGGCAGACTGGTTCTCATGATGGGAAAAATGGTTCTGGCCTCAGAGGGAGGGGTGAACGGACAGAGTGGCACAGAAGAAAAAATTACTCACCATAGTAATGTTGTTTCTTCTAATGGAGTCTTGCTGTATTCTGACTATGTGCAGTTAGCCCCAGCACTTGAACTGCTCTGGAGAGTAAAAAGTTAACTCTATGCCAAGGCACAGAATGCTGAGCTCGCGCTCGGTTTTCAAACCTCTGTCTGTGGTACTCTGAAGTCTAACCGTCAGATTCTTACAAGCACTAAACTAACTAACTCAATAGTTAGAAATTGTTTCTAAAATTTTTATGCCAAAAGGCACCAAACAGATTTTAGGGTCAAAAAGACTCAAGTCGAGAACCCCAAAAAGAATATAAGCAGGTAGTGAAAACAATCAAAACATTTATAATAAAAACCCTTAATAAGATAAGGCATGCCAAGTACACCTCTGAGGTGCAGCACTGTGCCTGCCAGACCACATCCCGAAACTACTAGGTTCCAGGAGGGGAGGCAGGGAAGGAGGTCAGAATACAGCAAGACTCCATTAGAAGAAACAACATTACTAAGGTGAGTAATTTTTTCTTCAAACAACATGAAGTCTTGCTGTATTCTGACTATATGCAACTACCAAGCAGTAACCCCTTGGAGGAGGGAGTCACAGAACCTATTTTGGGAACAGGCTCTACAGCACAGCTGTGCCAAACCTAGCATCACTTCTTGACTGAATGTCCAGAAAGTAATGCTTGATAAATGTGTGAAAGTTTTCCAGGTGACTGCTGTACAGATTTCCACTAATGGTATGTCTCTAGCTGCTGCGACCGAAGCAGCTATACCTCTGGTGGAGTGAGCCCTCAGACCTGAGGGAGGCTCTTTCCCCAACTTTGAATAGCAGAACTAGATACAGGAGACAATCCACCTGGCAATAGTTCTCATGGTGGCAGGTTTGCTCTTTCCCACTTCCCCCAAAGTGAGAAACTGAGAACAGCTATGTCTATGGGCCTTAGAGTGTTCCACATAGTAACTAAGGCCCCTCTTTACATCAAGACTGTGTAATCTTCTCTCCCCAGAAAAAGAATGATCAGTGAAAATTACAGGCAATGGCATAGACTGATTCAAATGAAAGTCTACTACCACCTTGGGAAGAAACTTTCTGTTGGTTCGAAGGACCACCTTATCCCTGTGAAATAAAATGAAATCAGGTTCCACTAATAAAGCCTGTAATTCACTGATTCTCCTGGCAGAGGTAATGGCTACCAGGAATACAGTCTTCCAAGTCAAGTACTTTAGCTCAGCTGAGGACAGAGGCTCAAAAGGGGGCTGCATAAGCTGTGCAGTACAGATATTCAGGTCCCAAGAAGGGGTAGGCTCCCGAAAGGGAGGATTAACATGTACCAGGCCCTTGAAAAATTTCTTGAAAACTGGAAGAGATGCCAGGGAAGAGCCCTTACCACCAGAAAGGAAGGAAGACACAGCTGCCAAATGTACCTTGAGAGTAGTAGGCCGGAGGCCTAGACTGTTAAGATGTACCAAATAGTCCAATACAGTAGCAATATCAGCCAGCTCTGGCAAGACATGCTTCTGGGAACACCAAAACCCAAATCTTTTCCATTTGGAGCTGTGTGTCTTTTTGTAGCAGGATTCCTACTAACCTTTATAATGTTCAAGACTGAATGAAAAAGGTGCAGGCTTGCATATTCTAGCTTTTCAAGAGCCAGGCTTAGAGCCTGAGAGTGTGAAGTTTGGGGTAAAGAATCCTCCCCTGAGAGGAGGTAAGGAGATGGAACTGTCTGGGAAGACACAGAGGCATTGTCACTGACAGTGACAAGAGAAGGGGATACCAAGGCTGTCTGGCCCAGTCTGGAGCCACTAGAATCATCTTGCAGCGCTGAGACCTGATCTTGATCAGGACCCTGAATATCAGAGAAAAAGGAGGAAATGCATAGAGAAACCTGCTTGTCCAATCCAACAAGAGAGCATCCTGAGGGACAAGGCCCAGAAGAGGCGGTCTGCAGCAAAAAAGAGGAAGTTGGTGATTGTCCAGGGCTGCAAAGAGGTCTATCTCTGGAGTGCCCCACCTCTTGAAAATGACCAGAAAAATTAGAGGGTTCAGGGTCCATTCGTGGTGACACTGGGAAAGCCAGCTGAGAGCATCTGCTAGAATGTTGTCCTTCCCTGGGAGATGCACAGCCATCAGGGAAGCCTGAAGGAATGAGCCAGAGACCATATTTTCATGGTCTCTGTGTACAAGGCCGAGGACAGAGTGCCTCCCTGCTTGTTGATGTACCACATGGTTGTGGTATTGTCTGTCCTGATCTGCATCACTTTCCCCTGAACAGCAGTTGAGAATGTCTGAAGTGATAGAAAGACAGCTCTCAGTTCGAGAAGGTTTATGTGTAGTAGAGACTCCTGGTGAGACCAGGTTCCCTGAGCTGTAAGCTGATCTAGGTGAGCCCTCCACCCCAGTAAAGTGGCATCTGTGGTGAGAATCACTGAAGAAGCCTGACTGATAAAGGGGACACCTTGTCAAAGATTGTACTCTTCCAGCCACCACTGGAGGGCCTGAACTAGGGTTTGAGACACAGGAACCAATTTGGAGAGAGAGACTTTTTTCTGAGACCAATAAGATCTGAGATGAAACTGAATATCTCTCATCTGAAACCTTGCTCCCTGGACCATTGCTGTGGATGCTGCCATGTGACCCAGCAACTGTAGAATGTGTCTGGCTGTATGAGAAACTAGAGGACAAAAAGAGGAAGCCAGAGTGACAAGGGACTGAACCCTTGAAAGAGGGAGAAATGCTCTAGCTTAAATAGTGTCTAGTTCCACCCCTACAAAAGTGAGGATCTGGGCTGGTTCCAGGACAGACTTTTCTAGGTTCAGAATGAAACCCAAGGAGTCTAGAAGTTTTTGAGTGACCACTAGGGCTGACTTTACTTGGTCTGAGGACTGGCCTACCATGAGCCAGTCATCCAGGTATGGGAACAGAAGGATACCCTGTCTCCTGAGGAATGCCACCACTACTGCGAGACACTTAGTGAACACCCTTGGAGCAGATGTTAGGCCGAAAGGCATAGCTCTGAATTGGTAATGGCTGGAGGGCAACTCAAACCTGAGGTACTTTCTGTGGGAATGTCTGATAGGTATGTGGAAATAGACATTCTTGAGATCCAGAGAGGCTAGCCAGTCTCCTGGTCTCAGAGAGGGAAGAATTATTCCCAGAGTCACCATCTTGAATTTTGGTTTTGTTGAGTGTTTGTTCAGGTACCTTAAATCTATGATGGGTCGCCACTCCCCTGTCTTTTTTGGGGTAAGGAAGTATCTGGAGTACAGTTCTTTTCGCCTGTGACAATGAGGCACCTTCTCTACTGCTTGCAGAAGCAGAAGAGAGGAGACTTCTGCCTCTAAGGCCTTTGTCTCCAAGGGAGAGTGGGGGACAGAAGGATCTTGCTGTCATTTTTGGGAACCTTCTGAAACTGAGAGCAAGTCCCTGGCTCACTACTTCCAGGACCCATTTGTCTGAAGTAATAGACTCTCAGGCCTGGGAGTAGTGAGCCAATCTGCCCCCTACTAGAACTGGGGAGGCGACCCTGACCGACGCCTCAGGGTGTCTGTTTGGCAGGGGGCTTAGACTGCGTGGATGATGGGATCCTGGTCATCCCACACCTGCCTCTTTCCCTAAAGAACCCCCTCTGCTGGAAAGAAGAGGAGGAGGCCTGAGCTTGGTAGAAAGGCCTGTGAAAAGGCCTGCCCCTGCCAGCCCTGAATTGCTGCTTCTGAGGAGTGACCTGCTTTTTCTTGGGTGCAGCACTCCTATAGGTGGTCCTATATTCATCCATCTTCTTCATGTAGTTCTCTGTTTGCTCACCAAACAGAGAATTACCAGTTACAGGGAAATCCATGGCCTTAGTCTAGGTATCCTGTGAAAGATTGGTACATCTAAGCCAAGCAAGCCTCTTCATGGAGATAGATGTAGCCATGACTCTAGAATGCACATCAATCGAGTCCACAGCAGCATGAAATTGCACTTTGGATGCCTCTATACCATCTATAGCCACCTGCTCCAGCTCCTTGGCTAGCTGGAGAGGGGCATTCTTAGCCAGCTCCAGAACCATATCCCACATAGACTTCTGGTACCTGGCTGTATATGCCATATAATTTGATTGCCTGAGCCCCAAAGAGGATGCCAAGTACTGCTTCTTAGCCATGGCATCCACTTTCCTGGAATCCTTATCTGGGGGGGTGAGATGCCAGGGGAATACTAGCCTTGTCACAGGCTGCAGCCTGTACTACCCAAACATGGCTGCAATGTGCTGAAAGGAATTCTGTGCCAGGGCCTGATAAAGCATACCTTCTGTCCATTTTTTTATCCACAGAAGGAAAGGATGTGGGAAATTGCATGATTATATGTTTCTGTTTTCCCAGGGATTTGTGCAAAGGGATAGACACTCTCCTTGACTCTGAAACATCTATCATTTCCACATAATCAGGCTCCTCCTGATCTTCAGCAGCCTCTTCCATAGGAAGCTGAAGAGTCTCAGCCACCTTCTTGTAGAACAAGAAGTGGGAGGGGGACTCGGAAAGCCTGGGAAGGGAAACATTGGAAGGCCTATCTGGGGAGATGTCAGGCTCTACTGGCTCATCTAGGCCTTCAAACTCTCCTTCTTCATTATCTTCTTCCTCCTCCTCCCAATCACCCTCATAGTATGCCTCCAGGTCAATATCTGAGGCAAAAACTTCTGACCGAACTGATCGCCTTTGAACCGATGTTGGTTCGGTCGGAACCGGGCAAAGCGATTGCACTATAGAGATCGCTTTCGCTACTTCCTCAGCGGTCAAAACATGAGGTGTTGGATCCAAACCGGCTGATTTTCTTTTTCTCTTTGACAGAACTGACTCCACAGAGTCGGCTTTCCTTTTGCCCAAAGAGGTATCGCCCAGGTCAGTGGGCACCTCTTCAGGTTTGGTAGTAACCGAACCAGGTTGGCCATCCGGGTTAACTGTCTTGTTGGCCTCCCTTTCCTTCAGCCTACTCAAATGTTTTTCAAGAGCGGCCTTAGGAAAGTTCTTGCAAATTTGCCAGTCTATGTTAGGGTGGTCAAACCCCAGACAATAAACACATACGAGATGGAGATCAGCCTTAGCAAAGGCCTCCCCACACTCGGTACAGTGCTGAAACCCAGTGGGACCAGTTTTCTTTTTGGGTTTCTCAGACATGCCGAATATCAGAAAAAGTCACCCTTCTCAGCTTTCAAGCCAGGTAACTAAAACCTGTCGGTTCCAACCGTGTCATGGGTCAGTTAAAAAAAATCCCACAAAAATCCGGATTTTTTTAGGAACCAATAAGTACCGGAAAACCACAAATATTAGTACAGAGAATCAGGAAAACGAATAGGTTTCGGTTCTGAACTGGACCAACCAGAAAAGAACCGAAGACAGAACAATTTCTAACAATTTCAACAAAATACCACTACCTACTACTATCACTTACTGTTACTGAGACAGAGGTAAGAATACCAATGAAATTATGAATTGTGGTTGAAAAAAACTGACCGATTCGAACTTTTACCGAACCAAAGCGCAGGAGGGATCTCCGGAGCGACTTCACAGTTAGGCGGAGTAAGAAATCTGACGGTTAGACTTCAGAGTACCACAGACAGAGGTTTGAAAACCGAGCTCGAGCTCAGCGTGCTATACCTTGGCATAGAGTTAACCCTTTACTCTCCGGAGCAGTTCAAGTGCTGGGGCTAACTGCATATAATCAGAATACAGCAAGACTTCATGTTGTTTGAACCATTTTTTCCAACATGTATGCCAGTCTGCTGGGTCCGTGCCACGCTCCAGTGGTTGTTGTTTGATGGTCAGCAGATGGGCAGGCTGAGCAGACTGGTTCACATGATGGAAAAAAAATGGTTCTGGCCTCGGAGGGAAGGCGAACGGGCAGAGTGGCACAGAACCATTTTTTTTCAACATGTATGCTACTCTGCTGGGTCTGTGCCATGCTTCAGTGGTTGTTGGTTGATGGTCGGCAGATGGGCAGGCTGGGCAGACTGGTTCACATGATGGAAAAAAATGGTTCTGGCCTCAGAGGGAGGGGAGAATGGGCAGAGTGACACAGAACCATTTTTACCAACATGTATGCCAGTCTGCTGGGTCCGTGCCATGCTCCAGTTGTTGGTCTTTTTTTGGTTTGTGTTTTTTTTTTTGTACACCTTGCATTGTACATCTGTGGTTTGCTTGACTGATCTGAGGGGCAGTGGGCTTGTGGTCAGAGTGATATAAGAAACAGAGATGGGGTGGGGAGTCCACAAAGAAATAAAGTAGAAAAATGTTTTATATTTTGTTGGTTGGGGGAGGGTGAGAGATAGACCTAGATGCTTGGGGGGGGAGGGTGAGAGACACGGGCCTAGATGCTTGGATTGGGATACCAGAGATGGAATAAGGGACCCACTAATTATGTGGAAGTGGGTGAGTTCCCCTGCTGTTGGAGTTGGGCATGGAGTGTGGCTGCTGAGGTTTGTCTGGGTGGGGAGAGTGTACAGCTGGTTCGCCTGAGTGAGGAGAGTGTCTGGCTGGTCCATTGAGGCTGGTGGGGCAACTCTGTCTGGTGGGGACAGTGTTCAGGCTGGTCTGTCGGGGTATGGGGAATGTTTGGCTGGTCTGTCAGGGTGGGGAGAGTGTCCGGCTGGTCCGTCAGGCTGAGGAGAGTGGCTATGCTGGTGGGGTGGGGTGAGAAGTGTGGCCATGCTGTTTCGCCTGGGTGTGGATAGATGGGGGGGCTCAATGTGTTGTACTTTCCATGAAAGAAATACAGTACAGTACAAAATGTGTATAAAATGTGTCATTATTTTTGTGTGCCTGTGGTGTGGGTGGGGGGATACTGACCTGGATGATGTTCAGGCAGGGTGGACAGAGTTGCCGGTCCATCATGGTGCGAAAAGGGGCCATGCTTGTCCACCGGGGTGAGGAGAGTGTCCATGCCAGTCCGTCATGGTTTGCTGGGCATGTGTCTTCTTGTGTGCATGCGTGTCTGTGTGTGTGTCCATCTCTGTGTGTGTGTCCGTGTGTCTGCGTGTCTGTGCTCATGCGTGCCTGTGTGTGTGCATGTCTGTATGTGCGTGCGTGTCTGTGTGTCTGTCTGTGTGTGTGTGCGCCTGTCTGTGTGTGTGTGTGTGTGTGTGTGTGTGTGTGCGCGTGTCTGTGTGCGCTTGTAGAATAATAGAGACACAGTCAGACAAAATAACTTTATTAAGCTACATTAAACTGAATAAACCATGTCTAATCTGTTCCCTTCAAAACTGTCAAAACTGCAGATTTTCCTCCTTGGTTTTCTTGATCAATTGTGGAGAATGTAGGCATCGGATTACCTAGGGGGTAAATAAAGACAAGTTGATAAACTGTCTATCTGCATGTTAATAATAATCTTACCACTTTTAAGTTAGACTTTTGCAGGAATGTCTAATGGAATATTTTTGGAAGTGTTGGGGAACTACAGAGAATTGATAAGTTCTTAAAGGTGAACTACCGGCAGAGGCAAAGCCCTGACCACCATACGGATTGGGGCTTCTCCTCTCTGGTCCCCCATGCAGGCACTATATTAAAAAATAAGCTTTGCACCTGAATGATCACTCAAACTGGTGATTGGGTGCAAAGATCAATTTATTCCTGTTGACTGCAGGAGGATAGGAGAGATGAAGCCACAAGCTGCTCAGTGGTTATGGCTTTACCTCTGCTGGTAGAACACCTTTCATGAGTTTGAACTCCGACATGAAAGCTAAGACGCTCCATTTTCCTGAGGACCAAGTTAGAAATTGCCCAATTTACTGTGGGTACAATTCCTGATTGGTTTATTGTTTGGTACAGACTGTTGATCTCCCCATTAGGATCCTCAATCCTCAATCAGTTGTGGATTTTTTTTAATTGGATGCACTTTGTTTATGTATAAACCAACCCAGGCAGCTAGATGTTAGGGACTGAATGGACAGAGTCCACCTTGGCATCTGGTGGTTCAGCTTAATTCATGTCTGAGCTCAGTCAAGCTTTGGTACATGGCATTGGGTGAGTACCACCATTCTGCCTCTGCTGCCATCACACCTGAGGGGTGGGGGCTGCACTTGCTGCCATCACGCCTGAAGGGTGGGGGCTGTACTTGCTGCCGTCATGCCTGAGGGGTTGGGGCTGCACTTGCTGCTGTCACACCTGAGGGTTGGGGCTGCACGTGCTGCTGTCACACATGAGGGGTGGGGGTTGCAGTGCTGCACCTGCCGCTATCACACCTGAGGGGTGGGGGCTGCACCTGCTTCTGTCACACCTGAGGGGTAGGGGCTGCAGTACTGCCATCACACCTGGGGGCGGGGGCTGTACTTGCTGCAGTCACACCTGAGGGGTGGGGGTTGCAGTGCTGCACCTGCTGCCATCACGCCTGAGGGGTGGGGGCTGCACCTGCTGCTATCACACCCGAGGGGTGGGGGCTGCACCTGCTGCTGTCATGCCTGAGAGGTGGGGGCTGCACTTGCTGCCATCACACCTGAGGGGTGGGGGCTGTACTTGCTGCCGTCATGCCTGAGGGGTGGGGGCTGCACTTGCTGCTGTCACACCTGAGGGTTGGGGCTGCACTTGCTGCTGTCACACCTGAGGGGTTGGGGTTGCAGTGCTGCACCTGCTGCCATCACACCTGAGGGGTGGGGGCTGCACCTGCCGCTATCACACCCGAGGGGTGGGGGCTGCACCTGCTTCTGTCACGCCTGAGGGGTGGGGGCTGCAGTACTGCCATCACACCTGGGGGTTGGGGCTGCACTTGCTGCAGTCACACCTGAGGGTGGGGTTGCAGTGCTGCACCTGCTGCCATCACGCCTGAGGGTGGAGGCTGCACCTGCTGCTATCACACCCGGGGGTGGGGCTGCACCTGCTGCTGTCACGCCTGAGGGGTTGGGGCTGCACTTGCTGCCGTCATGCCTGAGGGGTGGGGGCTGCACTTGCTGCTGTCACACCTGAAGGTTGGGGCTCCACTTGCTGCTGTCACACCTGAGGGGTGGGGGTTGCAGTGCTACACCTGCTGCCATCACGCCTGAGGGGTGGGGCTGCACCTGCTGCTGTCACGCCTGAGGGGTTGGGGCTGCAGTACTGCCATCACACCTGGGGGTGGGGGCTGCACTTGCTGCAGTCACACCTGAGGGGTGGGGGTTGCAGTGTTGCAGTGCTGCACCCGCCACCATCACACCTGAGGGAATAGGGCCATAGTGCTGATACACTGCCATCACACCTGAGGGATGGGGAACATAGTACTGCTGCTGTCACACCTGCGGAATGGGAGGCCGCAGTGCTGCTGCTTCTGTCACACCGGAGGGAGGGGGCCGTAATGCTGTTGCTACTACTGAACCTGAGGGATGGGGGCCATAGTGCTGCTGCCATCACATCTTGTACCTAAAATAACTTTTAATTGGATGGATATACAATAGTGGAGGTCAAAATTGCTAAAATGCACGTTAACACAGTTAAAATGGTTAAATAAAGTGCACAAAGCAAAACACTGGTAAAAATGGATTCTGACTTGGCAGACACCGGTGGCAATACCAGTTTTTACTATGTACAAAATGGAATTTGCTCTTTCGTAATCACGGTAAACCAGTGTCTCTGCAAATTTTGATAAACAAAAAACCTGGTATGGATTGCCCTCAAATCTACATAGAGCTCCACTCTTACCACCCATTGCTCTTTGTTTTCATATTCATAGAAACATAGAAACATAGAATTTGACGGCAGATAAGGACCGCTTGGCCCACCCAGTCTGCCCATTTCCCTGCCTACTGGATAAGCTGCAGATCCTAGTTGACCAGCAGCCTACTTTTTCCTACCCCCATCCCCTAGAATTGCCTTATGACTGTCCCATGCATGCTTGAATTCCGCCACTGTTTTTGACTCCACGACCTCCTCCGGAAGGCCGTTCCATGCATCCACAACCCTCTCTGTGAAAAAATACTTCCTTACATTACCTCTGAGCCGCCCCCCCTCTATCTTCAAATTGTGCCCCCTTGTTCTTGCACACCTCTTTTTTTGAAAGATGCTACCCTCTTGGACTTTGTTGATTCCCTTGAGGTACTTGAAAGTTTCTATCATGTCCCCCTCTCCCTCCTTTCCTCGAGGCTATACATATTAAGCTTCTTTAGTCTCTCTACATGTCTCCCGGTGCAGACCCTGCACCATTTTAGTTGCCCTCCTCTGGACAGCTTCCATCCTGTCTATGTCTTTGCAGAAGACTGGGTCTCCGAACTGCACGCAGTACTCCAGATGGGGTCTGACCAGCTGTCTGTACAGAGGGATAATAACTTCCTGTTTCCTACTGGTGATGCCTCCCTATGCATCCCAATATCCCCCAGCCCTCATTGCTGCCCTCTCACATTGCTTGCCCACCTTTAGGTCATCTGATATGACTACCCCAGGTCCCTTTCCATTTTGTTGTTGTTAGTATCTCACCCCCATTGTGTACTCTTCCCTGGGTTTTGTTTCCAGGTGCATTACCTTGCACTTCTTAGCATTGAATCTAAGCTGCCATACATTTGACCATTCCTCTAACCTTGCCAAGTCCCTTTTCATCCTTTCCACCCCACCTTGTGCATCAACTCTGTTGCAGATCTTTGTGTCATCTGCAAAGAGACATACTTTTCCTTCCAGTCCCTCTGCAATGTCGCTTATAAAGACATTGAAGAGGACTGGTCCTAATACTGAACCCTGTGGTACCCCACTAGTAACCCCCCTTTCATCAGAGTGGACTCCATTTACTATTACTCTCTGTGTCCTATTTTCCAGCCAATGTTTTACCCAGGCTGTCATCTTGGGACCCACTCCCAGGCTAGCTAACTTGTATATTAATCTTTTGTGTGGGACTGTGTCAAATGTCTTGCTAAAGTCTAGGTAGGCCATGTCCACAGCCCCTCCCTGATCTACTACTTTGGTCACCCAGTCAAAGAAATCTATCAGATTTGTCTGGCATGACCTTCCTGCTCTGAATCCATGCTGCCTTGGGTCCTGTGCCCTCTGGCCTCTAGATACTTGGCAATTCTTTCCTTCTGAAGTGATTCCATCATTTTCCCTACCACTGAGGTTAAACTAACAGGTCTGTAGTTTCCTGCTTCTGCCTTGCTCCCACTTTTGTGAAGGGGAATCACATCTGCCCTCCTCCAGTCCTCGGGTAACACCCATCCTCCCATGATTTGTTAAACAGGGTAGTCAGTGGTGTCACTAATTCTACCCTTAGTTCTTTAGAATTCTGGGATGAATCCCATCAGGCCCCATTGCTTTGTCCACCTTCAGTTTTAAGAGTTCTTTCAGAACTCTTTCTTCTGTAAATGGGCTGGTATCAACTTCTGTATCCAGTGTTTCTACTGTTTGTTCTAGGTACCCCCTTCCTTTGTAAATACTGAGCAAAAATATTTGTTTAGTATCTCTGCCTTTTCACAGTCTCCCTCTGCCCACCCCCTTTATTAAGCCTCACTATCCTCCTTGGTCTTCCTTCGCTCCTGATGTACCTATAAAAGGTTTTATCCCCTTCTTAACTAAGTTGGCTATCTTTCCTCGGTTTGGGCCTTTGCTGTTCTGACTGCCTTCCCAGCTTCCTTTTGCTTTAACTGATACAGTTCTCTGTCCTGCTCCTTCTGCGATTCCTTGTACTTCCTGAAAGCTTTCTTTTTCTCTTGAACCTTCACTGCCACTTCCTTTGAGAACCATAGTGGTTTCTTACATCGTTTAGTTTGTTTATTTCTTCACAGAGGCTTGTTGCCTCTGTAATGGCAATTTTATTATTCCCATTGTTCTTCCACCCTCCTTCCTGCCCATGTGCTAGTGCATTCCTTAGGCACTTACCCATTTTAGCAAAGTCAGCCCTCCTAAAGTCCAGTACCTTTGCCTTTGTATGGCTTAGTATTGCTGTGTTTATTGTGAACCATACTGTTCGATGGTCGCTAGTTCCCAGATGGCTACCCACTTCACATCTGTGATCCTCTTCATCTCCATTTGAGAGAACCATGTCTAAGATTGCTCCCTCTCGAGTGGGCTCCAATACTAGTTGTCTAAGGCATGCCCCTGTAGGGCATCTAGAATAACCCCACTCTTTGAAGTGGCTGTGGCAACTGCACTCCAGTTAACATCTGGCATATTCAGATCACCCATCAGCAATATCTCCCCTTTTTTTGCCATACTAAGTATACTTTCTATCATTTCCTTGTCCATTTCCTCCCCCTGAGAAGGTGTCTCGTATACAACCCTGTGCGGATTTGGTGCCATTGCCGGTCTCCAAATTTACCCACAGTGCTTCTTCTCCTCCCTGTTTTCTCTTTGTTCTGTTACTTTGATTCCTTCCCTTATGTAAAGAGCTACTCCTCCTCCTCTTTTACCCTCCCTGTCCCTCCTGTAGATAGTGTATCCTGGTATGTTTATGTCCCAGTCATGGTTTTATCGTAACCATGTTTCTGTGACTGCCACGATATCCAGATGTTCCTCCTCCATCAAGGCCACTAATTCAGGAAGCTTGTTACTCAGACTACATGCATTGGTACTCATTGCTCTCCATTTTTGATGGCTTTACTTTCTGTTGCAGCATCCCCACTGACCTTTCTACCCGATCTTTTCTCATTTAGTACCCTGTTTTGTAGGAGAGGCTGGGATTTTCCTGCTGCTCATCAGTGCCTCCCCCCTTGACTAGTTTAAAAGCTTGCCAATGAAGCATTTAAACCGATTGCTCAAAAGACTTGTTCCCTTCCTGGACAGATGCAGACCATCCTGCCAGTATAGGCTGGTGTCCCTCCAGGTGGAACCCCAGTCCCCAATGAAGCCAAACCCCTGTGCTCCACACCATTTTTTCAACCACTCATTAAACTGCATGGTGCAAAGTACCCTTGCCTCACTCATGCCATTTACATGCAGCACCTCTGAGAAGGTTACTGTGTGTGCTACTTGTCTTAGGCCCCTCCCCAGTTCTAAAAAGTCCTTCTGCACTGCTCTAATCTCATGTTGAGCCAAGTCATTTGTCCCTAGGTGGACAATGACATCCAGCTCAGACTCCCGTGCAGCTGTTCTCGTGATCCTGAGGATGCCTAAAACATTCCCTGACATCCATGACACCATTCCATGGTGTTCATCGAAAAGTCCTGGAATTGTGCAACTAATGTCATGGAATGTTCAGGCAGTATGAAAAAGAGAACAGCAACAACTGAAGAGAAAGGGATTCAAAGGAGCTACAAAGGCAAAAAACAGATCATTAATTTAACAAAAAAAGGTCAAAGCATATCCAAATATTGGATAGACACCAAGAGGAAAACACAGTTTTCTAGACTTGTAAACAAACTGTTTCCTATCACCTTTAAAGGAAGGAAGGAAGGAAGGATCCAGCATGGTGGCTGCCGGAGGGTGGCTGTTGTCGCGAGGGAGTCCCTGGATCGATGTGTTGCTTGGGCCGGGCCAAAACCAAGCTGTGACGCTGGGGTGTGGCTGAAAGAAGACTTACTAAAGAAGTCTCCGAACTTGGTGAGCTGCTCCTCCAGAATCTGTGAACTGGCCGTGAGTATGATTTCTTTTTGAGACCTTCTCACTGGTTTGTCAAAGCCCTTCTGGAAGCTGACTGACTGGTGGCTTTTTATGTGATTTTGGTCAAGTCCATTATAATTTACAATTTAACTGCAAGAAACAGTTAGGACTGGGAGGGTGAGAGCCTCCTGGTATCTGTACTGACTGGGCTGTGGAGTTGTGAGCTCCCCAGTGTTTATTTATATATACTATGCATCATTGATGGTTATTGGACTTGAATATGGATTGATATTGACAAGTCTGCATATGTAGTATTGTTCTGGACTTGGATTGAACAAGTTTGAGAATTCTGACTAGCTGAACTGGTATTCTTTTTCTCTTTCAGAGGATTGTGGACTGTGTATTTATGGGTGGGAGTTGAGGGTTTGGGTATTTGGGATTTGTATTAATTTGGGGATTAGAACTGTATCAGTTGGGTGATTGGTATTTTGGGGGTTATCTATTTATATTTATTTTATTTTGTGTAGTGGTTTTAGTGGCATAAATGTGTCTGGGACAGAAGCCCTTAAGGCGCAGCTACTTGGGGGACTACCTCCATGGCCTGCATCCCTTTGAACTCCCAACACTCCCTGCTGAGGCCTAACAGAGGTGTCGAGCCTTGGGAATAGCTCGGAGGGGGGGGTTCAGGGGTGGTAGTACCCAAGTTGGTGCCGGGGTGTCTGGGATTTGGGTGGTGAGGTCAAGGAGACATCCTGGAGCGAAGTGGGAACTTGAGAGGGGGTTGCCATGTTTAGTTCCCATAACCAAGGGCTCCACAATGGATTGTGGGCAGCTTGCTGATCTGGCTGCCCCACCTCATCCTACTCAGATTGTGTTATGCAATACCAGGTCGATGAGGAACAAGACTGCCATAATGGCAGACTTGATATCCTCAGTTGACCTGGCTTGCATCACGGAGACCTGGCTGGATGAAAATGCCATCCCTATTTTGGAGCTGGCAGTGCCGGACGGGTACTCTGTGATACACAGTCTGAGGGAGGATCACAGGGGCGGGGGGGTGGCCATTTGTTTTAAATCTGGCCTGAACCTCGCGGTGCTACCTGTTGGCCATACACAATCTTTTGAGTGTGTGGCTGCCCGAGGTAGTGTGGGAGCGGGTTTCAGGGTCCTTGTGCTCTACTGCCCCACTGGTGTGGATGGGGATTTTTTACGGGAGACTGAGAAGCTCATCACCAGCCTGGTGTTGGAGTCTCCCAGGTGGTTGATTCTGGGAGACTTCAACGCCTGGGTCAACGACGGGCTCTTAAGTTTTGGGAATGATCTCCTGGGGAGCATGGGGGGTCCTGGGCCTGTTGCAGAATATAACAAGTGCTACTCACTCGGGTGGCCACACACTGAATTTGGTCTTTTCTTTAGGGTTGGATGTAAGTGGCCTCGGTGTAGATCCTGTATTTTAGTCAGATCATGCTTAGGGGTACCCCCCTAGATGGTCCCGCCTATGTAGAGATGGTCCAGTACCGCCTGTTAAGAGGAATTTCGTCTATGGGATTATCGGTGATGCTGGACCTATTGAGTGTTGGGGCAGCTTGTTGGTTGGAGTGGAGGAAGCAGTAGCAGCCTATAATGGAGCTGTTGCTGCAGCCTTTGACTCCATCACACCCATTCATGTCCGCCCCTTGTCTACTCGCTGGAGACCTCCTTGGTATGGTGAGGGTCTCTGGCATTTAAAGACAAAGGGGCAGAGGTTAGAGAGGTGCTGGAGGAGATCTGGCCTGCTGGAGGACAAACTGGCCCTGAAGCCGCATTATGTTGACTGTCATGGGGCAAACTCCCGTAAGAAGGCTGAATATTTGTCTAGGGAGATTGCTTCAGTGAGGAACAGACTGGCTCAGCTCTTCTGCATGGTAGACAGGCTTTTACATCCTGCCTGTCTCTGTGTTGAGGGAGCAGGTTCTAGCACGAGGTGCGAGGAGTTGTCTGTGTTCTTCATCAACAAGGTGTCCTCTATCAGGGATGAGGTCTCTTCGAGTAGCTCTCAGAGGGGATGCAGGGTCCAGCCTGAGGTGTGCCAGAACACTCCTCCTGTCTGAGATGAGTTTGAGCTGGTTGGGGTGGAGGAGGTGGCGGAGATAATCTCGGAGCTGCAGCCAGCCCAATGTGATCCAGACCCAGGTCTGATCCTACTTTTGGTTGGATGTTTAGACCTGATTGGACCTGTGGTTGCTGAGGTCATCTGAAGTTCCTTGAGGAGTGGGGTCTTCCCATTGGCCTTGAAAGAGGCCTTGGTTAGACCCCTTTTGAAGAAACCCTCTTTGGACCAGGACTGCCTCAGCAACTAGAGGCCGGTCTCGAACCTCCCATTTTTAGGGAAGGTTATTGAAAAAGTGGTAGCCATACAGCTCAAGAGACATCTTTCCTCCTTTTCTACCTATTAGGCTTTCCAGTCTGGGTTCTTTGCGGGACATAGTACAGAGACTGCCCTGGTGAGGGTGCTTAATGACCTCCTGATAGCTAGGGACAAGAGAGACTGTACCATCCTGGTCCTCCTGGACCTTTCTGCAGTGTTTGACACTGTGGGCAATGAGGTGCTACTTGACCGCCTGCGGTTCTGGTGTGGTCTGTCCAGTAATGTCATCAACTGGTTCATCTGACAGACAGAGTACAAAGGGTGACGATGGGGTTAGCCTCATCTAACCCAAAGCCTCTGTACTGTGAAGTTCCGTAGGGTTCGGTCTTGTCACCCTTGTTGTTCACGGTGTACATGCTGCCACTGGGGGACATTATCAGGCAGTGCAGGCTGGGTTTTCACTGCTATGCAGATGATACCCAGCTGTTCTTGTCCTGTGCACCTGATACCCAGGTGTCAGCCTTTGCATTTAACAGCTGTCTTGAGGAGATCCAGTCATGGATGACTCAAAATTGGCTTAAGCTTAACCCAGACAAGACAGAGGTACTGGTTGTGGATCCAAGTCATCGGGGCGGGGGGGTGAGAGGTTACCCCCTGGCCTAGTGTTAGGGGGTGTTCCCCTTGCCCCATCTAGACAGGTGAAGGATTTGGGAGTGATCCTGGATGACGGTCTAACGCTTGATGCTCAGGTGTCAGCCACCATCAGGAGTGGATTTTACCATCTTAGAAATATTGCCCGAATCCGGGCCCTGATCCTGCCTGAGGACCTGACCACACTGGTGCTTGCTTTCGTCACTTCCAGGCTGGACTACTGTAATGCTCTGTACCTAGGGTTATCTGGAGGCAACCTCTGCAGGCTACAGCTGGTGCAGAACACGGCAGCAAGATTGTTGACTGGGGTGAGACAGTATGAGCATATCACCCCAGTCCTCCATGGACTGCACTGGCTGCTGGTCAGGTGGAGGACTGTCTTCAAGGTAGGGCTTCTGACCTACAAGACCCTGCATGATGGGGGACCTCTCTATCTGCAAGCTCTTCTTGTCCCCTACCATCCACCCCGGGCACTCCGTTTTGCCGGGGGAGGCCTCCTTAGAGTTCCCAGAGTTAGGTTGCAGCATTCTGGGGACAGGACATTCCCGGTGGCAGCACCTACCCTGTAGAACTCCTTTCCTGCTCATTTAAAGAAGGCTCCCTCAGCAGAAGCCTTTAAAAAGGGCTTAAAATGTATTTATTCCAGCAAGCTTTTATTGATTGCTTGTTTATTTTAAAGGAGTAGACAGATGAATTTTAACCTACTCCCAGCTGAATTGTAGTGTACATTTTTCTATATAGTATTTTATATTTTGTTGTTTTTATTGTACAGCACCCAGAGTCCCTGGAAATGGGCGCTTTTATAAATAAAATATATATCTATCTATCTAAAGATAATTCAGCTTTGGCTGCTTACCGAATCTGTCAGCTCTTAAAGTGCTGTTCCCAGTCAATCCAGCTCTTATTCTTAAAGTGCCCCCCCCCCAATCCAGTAGTAACTCAGTCCCACATCAGCTGTGAACATTGGCTAAAAGATCTGTTGTTGGCTTGTGGTAAATGAAAAAATTATTGCCTGGCTATGAACTGAAAAACTCATTCTCTGCTCCTACCTGGAGCAAAATGCCTCAGAGGAAACATAGAAATGTGTAGATTGTTCTTGATATAAAAAAAAATATGTATATGCAAAAAGGACAAAGCAAAAAAGCATGGATTATTTTAAATTAAGCTAAGCATTAATAAAAGATTACGAAGGGAAAATGAAATGTTTTAACTACTCAGTGCTGCATTTCCAAATTTTCCATTTTCTAATAAAGTAAAAAAAAAATCCGCTGGTCATTGTCTAGTTACTATGAATATTTTTATCATGCAACAAAATGGGAGAAAACAAATATATATGGAAGAACCAGGTCTGACTGTATTTGCAATATTTGACCAGGACAGGCACAGAGAGCTGTGACTGGGGTGGGGGGAAGGGGGTTACATTGGCCTGTTTTATTGACAGTGGGAATATTAGCCAGGATACTGAGAGAAGCCTCTACTCTTACGATAAGCGGCATGGGATCTTTCTCTTCCATTTAGTAGTAGTAGTAAAAATATTTTATTCATAACATTTTTCCTATGGATTATGATATAACTCGATTGAGTCACAGACTCATTTACAACAAGGTCTTCTAGTGATGTTACAACAAGTACAAAAGGAACAAAGGACAAAAATTCAAATATGCATACAATAAATTGATTAATAATTTCAAAGGACATAATCATATACTCTAGCAATAAAAAAATTCCCAAAAATAAACATTACATATGTATACACAATCAATTTTGAGCCAGAGATTTTCAGGGGTCATCATGGAATAAACATGCAACTCCTAGCCTCAAAAACCTACCCATCCTCTTGTATACTCAGCAGCATGATTGTTTACTGTCAACCATCTATGCTACTATGTTGACAACATTGTTCTGGTTTATTGTTAAGATGTCTTTGCCACTTTTTAATTAAGTTCCAAGTTTTTATCTCCCCTAATTTTCTTAGGTAGGATGCAATTTTATTCCACAAGAGTGCACCCTGATAGTACACCATTTGGTAACCTATTTCTAGGTTACATACTGGGAGTACCAAATCCAGCGCTGATGCAGATCTTAGTGAAACAACTTTGTCCCTATGTTTTAAATGGGACACTATATGAGGGGGAGCTTATCAACCACGCCTTTATAAATAAAGGCAAGCAAATGCTCTTGTCTTCTCTCCTGGAGAGTACACCAGCCTAGCCTGTCAAACAACTGGCACCTATGAGATAATCTTGGGGTATCTAATATAAACCTAGCTAATCTACCATAGTAAATATCAAGTCTCTCTAAATCTCTTTTTAAACCATTCAAATATAAAATGGCTCCTTAGTCATATAAAGGTAGTATCATAGAGCACACCAGCTTCTTTTTTATGTCTGTAGTCAGGCAAGATCTAATTCTGTACAAGGCCCCCAGTCTTTTCCCTATGCTCTTGACCAGATTGTCTATGTGGACGTCCCACTTCAGGGAGCTGTCCAACCATAACCCCAGGTATTTATAGGACTGCACCTGCTGAATCGGGGAGCCCCCAGGGTAACTACTCCTAAGGGCCAGTCCTCTTGAATTTCAGTAGTTCTGGAAAATAACAGTTTATGTTTTTTTTTGTGTTGAGAATCAATTTACTATTCTTAAAAAAATCTGTACTTCATTAAATGCTTTTTGTAATTTATCCTGTATTCTACTTATTGTATCATCAGATGTATATATAATAGTATCATCTGTATACAAATGAAATTTAATGGATGGATCTGTAAAAATTACATTATTTATGTGAATGTTAAAGAGGAGCGGGCCCAAGACGGAACCCTGGGGGACCCTCGAGACAACAGGTTGAGGGCCAGACAAAAATTTCCCCAGAGAAATCACTTGGACTCTACCAACCAGGTATGAGGTCAGCCACTTCAGGGCTCCTCCAGTGAATCCCAGTGAGGCTGCCCTGGACACGAAAACACTATGGTCTAAGGAATCAAATGCCCTGGACAGGTCGACAAATATGGCTCCCATCTGGGTCCTCCTGTCTAGGGCAGCCTGCACATCTCCCACAACCTTAATCAGAGCTGTTGTGGTACTATGGTATTTTCTAAAACTGGGTTGCATGTCATTAATTCTCCCCTGTGTCTCCAAATGATCTTTGAACTGTGTTGATATCGATCTTTCAAAGATCTTTGAGAGTTGGGGTAGTAATGCAAATGGGCAATAATTCCCTATTTCAATTACTTTACCCCCTTTGTGTATAAGCATCAGGGTATTCCCCAGTGCTCGATGATAAACTGAATACATATGTTAAAGGGTTTGCAATTAATGGTGCAGTGTATTTCAAGAGCCTTGGAGGAGTACCATCAAGTCCAATTGCCTTTGAAATATCCATCTTTAATAATTCTGCCTGAACAGATTTAACTGTGATTTTAGAAAAGGCAAAATTCTGCACCAAATCATTGCCTGGTCTTTGTTCCCCTTGTGGTTGGGGATCGTCACCTGCAGATCCCAAACCCCCATTGTACTTAAGTATTGGCTGAATTTGTGTACAAGTTTCTGGGACATGGGAACCATCGGATTATCTATTTCAAATAGGTTTGAGGTAAAATTACCTTGACCCTTTAACAAACTATTTACTGTTTTCCAAAAATCCCTGGGATGTTTTGTACAATTTTTATCTAATAACTACTTATAATGCTGTTGTTTAGCTTTCCTCATATCAGCCACATAGCTATTACGAAGATATCTGTATCTATCCCAGTCACATGTAAGATTACTTTTTTTTTGCCTGGACCCATGCTTTATCCCTACCATTTTTTATTCTCCTCAAATTATTTGAGTACTATAGGGCATTGTTATTTTTTAAGAATTTTACCTTAAGCAGGGCAGCCACTAGACATGGGCAGAAGCTTGCTAATGACTATACTGTCTATGTATTTAAGTAATGGTTTCTTGTGAAATGTCCTGTATGTATGTTATGCTTATTTGTATGATTTTATTGAAATCTGTAAATAAAATGTAAAAAAAAACGCGAGAGAGAGAATGGGCAAGAGAGACCCTGGATTAGCATGCCATCCAAAGTATGGCACCCTGCCCACCACTGCACTACAGTGTCAGTATTGGGTATAAGTCCAAGTTCTTGGTGTGGGGCTAGAAATAAAAACCTTCTGACGTTTTGGCCCCATTGGTGAGTGCATAACCTACAGAGCCACTGACACTGCATTCATATTGTATTATAATATTCTAAAAAACTAAAGAGGAAACAAATGCTGGCTTTTCAGAGGAAAGGAAACATCAGGATAAACTGTAGCATATTGGCAGTTAACAAAATGTGGTTAACCTCGATTACATCATACATCTCTCTCCACAGAACTGGAAACATTTCCTCACTTCATCAGTCCTGCCTTGCTGCATGGAGAGACAGATGCTGACTTGCTTATCTATTTTGTTAATCTGTCCTAATAAATAGGAGCTATATGAAATATGCCATTTATCTTCATGAGTTAGGAGGCAAGACCATAACAAGTGAGTTGTGAAGTTCCTGTCCCTTGCAACTACAAGAGTTGACAAGCCACTGCCTTTACAGCTGTCGCCAATGCTACTCCGTAGTCAGGTGGCAAGAGTAATTCAATGATTCCTAATTCTGTGCGCTCTCCCCAAAGGATTCAGGCACCTCACCACTGCAGTGAGTTGAGACCCTGCCAATCCAAAGATGACACATTCTTATCAGCCTGCAGAACTGGGCCTTCCAGGTGGTAGCACAGAGCCCTACCCCCTGACAAAGAAACAGTTCTACAGTTCTTCTGCATTCAGACTGATGGGACATATGTGAAGCTCCTTTTGTTGCAAGTGTCATGTTTGGTGCAGCAGTGAAGGAAGCCAGAGTTCAAGAATAACGTCAGCACTGTCCCATCCCAGGACAATTTGAAGAGGACACATTATGGGGATGATACATTTGCTCTTTGGGGAGTATCACTAAGTCCCTTTCCCCGATAGCTGGTTTATTTATTTATTTGTAATTGTTCCAACTGGTTTAACCATATGAGATGTAGCATGAGATCTCAGCGAGTACATCAGCAGTCAGCAGGTTGACATAGCCTAGCAAAAGTCAGCCCAGTGGCATGGCAGGTTGAGGTGCTAGACACCACACTCTCCATCACACCAGCATCCAGGTTTCAGGAGCAGATTTCAGATGCTGGGGGTCAGCCATGGGTAAGCAGGAGGGGGTTAGAGAACTGAGCATCCCACTGACTGCTCTTCTTTCCCAGGGGGGGAGGAGACAAGCTGTGCTGCTCTAACATTGCCACCACCTGGAGGCATGGTAGCAGAACAGCAGGTGCAGCTCCATGGTGGATGGCCAGTGGCAGACACGTGGTATGTGTATGCCTCCACATACACCTACGTCTGCATCACTACATGCTGCCTGATCAGAAAGACAAGTGGAAAAGAAAGGCAGGCTACATGAAACTTCACACTCCCACTGCAGTCAGCACCATGACCAGGGGCTCCAGCCTTCTGGATTTGGTCTTTGGAAGGAGGATGGTCCTTCCCTACCTAGCCCTGCCATGGGGTAATCAGTGGGGGAAGCTGCCAGGAAGCTCTGGGGGAGAAGCTGGGGGGGGGAGATAGGGGCTGAGAGCTTGCCTGCCCTTGGGGAAGAAACAGGTATGTATTAAAAAAAGACGAAACATAGTCCAGCAAGAATAGCTACATACAGGCTAAAATACACAAAGTACAAAAACTGTAAAGATAGTAAGTACACCCAAGCAGTAATCAAAGCAAGCAAACAAACTGGGATCACAACAAATAAAGAGCATTGGTGCGTGATATGATCAAGGAAAGAAAGAGGGGGATATTGAACCAAAATAAATACAGTGGACTGAAAAATGACAGGTAAAACTGAACTGGAACATTTGCAAGCTAATAGAATTCTTCAGCTAAAGAGGGAGCTTGTTCCAGGTGTCTGGTGCTGAAAATGCTAGGGGCTTTCTACCAAATTCATGCTTCAGCCTAAGAATCTGGAAGGTAAGTGCCATTCTTGAATGGAGTGAATAGGCACTGCTTGGCAGTGTAGGATGGGCTAGGAGATAATTAGGGGCCTTTCCTTGTGCACAGCTATAAAAAAAGTCAGTGATACTGTAGTCATTCCTTCTTAAGGGACTTGGCCAATTAAAGGTTGTCATACAGCAGACAAAGATGGGTAGACCATCCACACAAGAGGATGATCCTACACAACTTGTTACACAAATGATCCAGGGCAGCAGAGTAGATTTGTTTGCACAACAGTATATGATGTCTTCATAATCAACAGTAGGGATCATCAAGTGGGAGACTTCCTGCTTCCTCAAGTGGACACTGAGACAGTGTTTAGACAAGTGGAGAAAGTTGAGCTTAGGCCCTGTGGTTGTTAAAATGTGATCAATATGCCTACTGTATGTGCTACATCAAGACAGAACACTGGATATTTGAATAGGCTGTCTTGCTCATTAGCTTTGCCATCTGATGTCATAATAACAAGTGGATTAGCTAACTGAGTTAGCAGGTTCTGGTATCCAAACACCACACACTTTGTTTTGGTTGCATTAAGGATCTAGCTGTTGTTGACAAACCAGGAGACAATGGTGTTGAAATCAGACTGGAATAGTGAATTAACCTTGGACATTGCCACTGCTCTGTAGTTGAGTATGCTGTCATCTGCATACATATATAGATGGCACATACTGCTGAGCTTAGGGAGGTCAGTAACAAAAAAGGAGAACAGCAGAGGGCTAGGGACTGAGTTTTGAGGAACCCTAAGATTTATAACTGCAGTCTGAGATAATGCCTTATATGGGTTTGATTACTCTGGTAGTTATCAAAACATTTGAAGGCTGGTTGGCTAAGACCTAGGGCCTTGACCAAAAGTACTGCATGATCCACCAAGTTGAAAGTCTAAGAGAGTTCAACAAAGATGGCCCTAGTTAGGACAATATCCATGGCTATGTGGAGATCGTTGATGACTTTAAGAAATGCAGATATAATGGAATGTCCCTTCTGGAAGCCAGATTTCATGCGAGAGAGAGAGAGAGGACAGACTGTACAGATTAAGAGGCTCAGTCAGCTGTGACTGAACACATTTTTTGAGAACCATAGAGAGGGCAGGAAGGAATGAAATGGGACTGTACTGATTCAGATTCTGTTTGCCCCCTTCCTTGTGGAGCAGCATAAGTCAGACACATTTCTAGACAGTAGCCATCTCAATAGATGTGAGAGAGAAGTTTACCAGCATGGAAACTGGGGCTTGGATATGACGCACCACAAGGCAGAGAAGTCTCAGGTCAAGGGAGTCAGCAGCACTCTGGTTTGTACTGAGTCATTTTAGTGTCTTTTTTGCGACTTCATTTTATTCAAGAATACAAACTAGGCACATCGCCTGCCTGCTGGCGCAGCAGAAAGATTCACTGCTACGGCGCCGACAACTCAGGTTCAGGAATGGACTCCGGCACTGGAGGGTCGGCCAGGGGAGAGAAGGCTTAAACGTCCGACGACTGCTCTCCTTCTCTCGAGGGGAGGGGGTAGTGGACCGGCACCTACTGACCCCTGTGGGAGGCCGGGGGACAGCAGTGCATCTGATCCCACCATCTAGGGGAGCGTGACAGACACCAGCATAATTCCTTGCATCCTGCACATCATGATCCTGCAGGAGAAAGCTGGAAAATGGTGCACAGGCCAGTCGGGTGATGGCCTCCTGGACCCTCATCACTGGGGCTCCCGATCCAAAAATTGCCACCTCAGCAGCACCCAGGACCACTGGACTGCTGGTAAGGCACTTTCCTTCACAGGAAGGGGACCCACCCAATGAAGGGATACATCGGGGTACCCTGGGTGGCTGTAATGTGAGGCAGTGGGTGGAGGAGAGCTGCCCGTGAACAAGAATCGGTCCTTGCAGAGGCCTGAAAGAGTGACCGGCAAGTGTGCAGTGGGAGCAAAAAATAATAGGAACAACAAAAAACATTGCAGTATGTCAGTAGGCCAGAACTCTTCTGATTAACATGACTGAGTCATTTTAGTGCTTTGAGGACCTCTGCTATAGTGATTTGTCAGAAGTTAAAATTTGGCTGATTATGAGGCTTCAGGCTCTTGATGAGAGACCAACCATGGATAGCAACGAGAAGTTCTGAGCTTGGTGATGATGCTGATATTAGTGAAGTGGGAGCTAAAGACATTCACAGTGTCTGGAAGAGAAGTGGCAAGGTCCCCAGAGGGCTTCCAGATTCAGTCAATTTGCTCTCGCAGATCAGTTTCAAACAGGCTTTTAGCCTCTGACTAGAATCTGCAAGAATTATGTTTGTTTTCCTTCCAGTAGTTGTGTTAGTTGTCTACGTTTCCTTTACGTACAGCTGATTTAGTTAGATTTGTAAGTTTTATATTAATACTATCTATAATACTGTTCAGGAATTGGGCTTGGTATAAGTCTTGGAAGAGCCTTCTTTATATGGTGCCCCTTATGGCTAAACAGTTGTAATTATCAACACAACTAATATGGGAGGGGTGAAACCTCATGTGGAGCTTCAGGGGAAAACAAAAAAAGTGCCCCAAGTGACTTCACAAAGTGTTATGCAGTGAAAAGTGTTCAGTTTCCATCTAAATACAAGCAGACACCATGCAGTTTTAAATGGACTCTGCTGGTTTACAGACTCTACTGTACTTTTTGTCTTTTGGACAGGTTTGTGGCACTTTAGTATAGAATAGCGCATCTGTTAATATTGTGCCAGTCTTATTGATCAGAATGACCCAAATCCCTACTGGGATTGAATAAAGGTATACACAAGAGAACTGCCATCCAAAATGAGCAAATCCAGTAACTGTAAGAAGAGGACACAACTCAGTATCTTCTGAAAAGTATAACTTTTTTATTGACATCAAATGGCCACCTCAATTCTTGAAGTTTTGTAGGTGACTCTTATTCATGAGTGGTGGTTCTGGTGATAAATCACATTAACAATACAGAAATTATTCTTTGTTGTCTATAACATCTTTATCTATTTGGGCAGACTGGATGGGCCTTGCGGTCCTTATCTGCCATCAACTTCTATGTTTCTATGTTTCTATGTAATTTAACAGAAAAAAATTCAAACGTGACAAGGAAAATATTGCTTTACCTTATAGAGTATCCTAATATTTATAATACTTAATGGTGCATATGCTGCTGATTGTGTAGGACTTTGTATGTAAACAAACCTATCTAGGAGGAGATGTGCCACCAAACAGGCAGCCTGTGCAATGTCCACGTAGCAGGAGTGATATGCTTGGAGTGAGAAACTGCAGCAATCAGCTGAGCCACAGCATTCTGCACCAGCTACAAGTGACACATCAAACCTCCAGATAATCCAAAATAATGAGCATTACAGTAGTCCAGTCTAGATGTTACAAAGGTGTGTACCAGTGTCTTCAGGTCCTGAGGACTAAGAAAGGGCTTGATCCGGGTGATGTTCCTATGGTAGAAGAACCCACCACGGACCACAGATGATAGCTGATGTTGTAGTATCATCTTATAGTCAATGATGATGCCCAGATTCTTCACCCTATCTCTGGCTGTAGGCTGAGTGGGACCAAGATGTTATCCAGCCGCCACCCCACTCAGTTCAGCCATTCTCAGGATATCTGAATCCACCAGTAGTGCTTCAGTCTTGTCCAGATTCATACTTAGCCAGCTGGAGGCCATCCAGTCATTGATCACAGATAGGCAGCCATTTAGCATAACCACTACATTCTTTTCCACATGGTAAAATGCTAGGTACAGCTATGTATCATCTGCATAATAGTGAAACTGCAAACTGTACCTATGGATCACCTTCCCAGTAGAAAAAGATACTCTGCAAATAACATGGGAAACAAAATCAAGCCATGAGGGACTCCGTAGGTCAGGGCAGTTGGGCAACTGAGAAAATTACCCCATGAAACCTGTTGCACCATACTGGAAAGGAAGGACTCAAAGCACCTCAACACGGTACTGCTGAACCCCACCAAGTCCCTCAGTTGGTCTGTTAAATGAGTCAAAAGTATTCCCTTCATCACTACCAGCCATGAGAAGCAGAGGGTGACAGTCTGCCTTAGCTGCCATAGTTAATGGACAAAAGCTCCCCCTTTTGTTGTGTTTAAGGGCAAAAGAATCTGCAAAGATGTAGCAAACACTCTCGGCACTGTAATTTTAGTGTTACTGAATGGGTGGATGACCGAAGAGCTTGTCTGTATGTGGCCTGAGATGGTCTGAGCCGGGCCTTCATTTACAAAAAGAATGCTGGTGGTAGGATACTTTCAGGTGTTGTATCTCTGCTGCAGTAAAACAAAGGGCAAAACACAGGAACATGATAATTGCTGCCATACCTATAGTTTGCACTAAGCTGCTCCAGCCAGCAGATGTGTTTTGGAATGTTACCTTTAAGTTAAGATACATGGATTATCACTGGCTAGCAATGGAGAAGAGGAAGTGCACTGCTGCAGGAAATCCCCATGCCCCTTCAAAACATAAGATGTTAGACTGAGTTAAGGAAGCACTGTGTTCTGTTTCCAAGGAGATATAAGTAGTAGTGTGCCTTTAAACAGGATAGGGTTCCTGGGGTGTATCTTTGATAAAGTATTGTTTAGTGCAAAATGTAGCCCTGATGGCATTGACCCTAAGATCCTTCGCATCTCTGTCCCCACCATTGCCCTCCCACTCACTTACCTGCTAAATCTCTTTCTCTCTTTTTCTGCCACTGTATAGGTCATTAGTTAGACCACACCTGGAGTACTGAGTGCAGTACTGGTGCCCCTATCTGAAGAGGGCCATTAAGTTACTGGAGGGGGTGCAGCACAGGGCAACAAAGATGATCAAGGGGCTGGGGCACTTATCATACGAGAGGAGGCTGAGGGAGTTGAACATGTACTCACTGGAGGAGAGGAAGGACAGGGGGACATGATTGAAACCTTTAAGTACATGAAAGGAATCAACAAGACAGGTACAGAGGGGCTGTTCAAAGTAAGGGAGGGGAGGGACACCAGGGGCCATGATATGAGACTTGAGGGAGGAAGGTTCAGGAGGGAGATGAGGAGACACTTTTTTACAGAGAGGGTGGTGGCTGGGTGGAATGCGTTACCTGCAGAAGTGATATCCAGTAAAACAGTGGACTGCTTCAAAAGGGGATGGGACAGGACAAGGGGGAGGGTCAAAGAAGGGGAAGGGTGGAAGGGAGGGGCAGCTACAGAATAAGGGGTGCTAGCTGCACAATCGAGCAGACTTGATAGACCTCTATGCCTTTATCTGTTGGCAAATTTCATATGTTCATATGTTTGTAAGGTAAAGTCCCCCTTGCATGGAAACTGGCTAAGGTCATTCCCCTCCACAAAGGTGGTGACCCTTCCAGCCCTGGGAACTATTACCCCATCTCCCTCCTCCCCTCCCTTGCAAAATTCAAGAATCCCTAATCTACTCTAGGGTCTCCAAATTCCTCACCATCTCCAACACTCTCTCCCCACTCCAAGCCAGTTTTAGGAGGAATCACTCTACCACATAGATACATAGATACATAGATACATAGATACATAGATACATAGATACATAGATACATAGACAGTGTCGGCAGATAAGGGCCTATGGCCCACCTAGTCTGCCCATTTGAGCTTGTAAGTTCAGTTTGTTTTCCTAGAAGTCTATTTCCCCTTACCCCTGACCTCTAGAATTCCTTTATGTCTATCCCATGCATTCTTAAATCCGTGATTGTTTCAGCCCCCACCACTTCCTCTGGCAGGGTGTTCCACTTGTCCACCACCCGCTCTGTGAAGAAATTCTTCTCATGTTTCCTCTGAATCGCCCTCCCTCCAACTTCATCCCATGCCCTCTAGTCCTGAAACATCTTTTTCGCTTAAAAATAGTGTTTTCCTGCACCCTGTTCCTCCCTGTAAGATACTTGTATGTCTCTATCATATCCTCTCTCCTCCTCTCCTCCAGGGAGTACATGTTCAGTTCCTTCAACCTGTCTTCATAGGACTTGTGATGCAACCCATGCACCATCTTTGTTGCCCTCCTCTGAACCTTCTCTACCCTGTCTATGTCCTTACGTAGGTATGGTCTCCAGAACTGTACACTGTACTCCAGGTGGGGGCCTCACTAGTGTCTTGTATAGCGGAATTATGACCTCCTTTTCCTGCTGGTGATGCCCCTGCCTATACATCCCAGCATCCTATTTGCTTTACCTGATGCCTTGTCACACTGTTTCCCTACCTTGAGGTCATCAGAGATGACAACCCCAAGATCCCTTTCCTGCTTGGTCATGCTATATCCTCACCCCCAACTGATATATTGTGCCAGGGTTTTGTGCCCCATATGCATTATCTTGCACTTCTTTGCATTGAATTTCAACTGCCAAACCCTTGACCATTCTTCAAGTTTCTGCAGGTCCCTTCTCATTCTGTCTACACCCTCTGGTGTGTCTACTCTGTTACAGAGCTTTGTGTCATCAGTGAACAGTGAAATTCTGCCTTCTATATCCTGTGCAATGTCACTGATGAAGATGTTGAATAGGACCGGTCCCAGCACTGATCCCTGTGGTACCCCACTGGTCACTCTTCCTCTGTGGAGTGACAGCCATTTACCACCACCCTCTGTGTCCTGCCACCCAGCCAGTTACCCACGCACCACACTACTGTCCTGCTCCACACCCATATTCCCCAGTTTGTGTAATAGTCTTCTATGTGGCACAGTGTCAAAGGCCTTGCTGAAGTCCAGATAGGCCATGTCCACTGCCCTCCCTGATCCACCTCCCTAGTCACCCAGTCAAAAATTCAATGAGGTTGGTCTGACATGACCTCCCCTGGTGAAACCATGCTGCCTTGGGTCCTGTAGTCCATTGACAACCAGATGTTCCACCAACTCTCCTTCAGTAGTGCTTCCATGATCTTTCCCACTACCGAGGTGAGGCTGACTGGTCTGTAGTTCCTCGCTTCCTCTTGTTCCCACTTTTGTATAAGGGGACTACATCTGCTGTCCTCCAGTCTTTGGGTACTTCCCTGTTTCCAGTGATTGGCTGAACAGGATAGCCAGAGGTTCAGCCACCACCTCTTAGTTCTTAAGGACCCTGGGTGCACCCCATCTGGCCCCATTGCTTTATCAGCTCTTATTACTTCCAGTTCCTTCAGGACCCTTTCGTAAAGGGACTTGTGTCCATTTCTGCACCATTCTCACACCCTTGTACTCGCTCAGACCCATTACCCCCTCTTCCTTAGTAAAGACTGAGCAGAAATACCTATTCAATATGTCAGCTTTACTGTTGTCATCCTCCACGCTGCCCCATCCTCCCCCTTCAGTCTCACTATCCTCCCTTTGTCCTTCTTTTTCACTTATGTACCTGTAAAAGGTTTTGTCCCTTAACCACTGATTTTGCAATGTGTTCTTCTGTCTGAGCTTTGGCTTCCCTCACTGACCTCCCCTGCCTCCCTTTGTTTCTCCTGGTACTTCTCCCATCCCCTTCTGCCTGTGTCTTTTTGTATTGCCTGAATGCAATCTTTTTGGCTTTCACTTTTTGCTACCTCTTTGGAAAACCATAATGGTCTCCTCTTTCTTTTCCTCTTGCTAACCTGCTTAATGCATAATTCTGTTGTTCTTATAATCCCCATTTTAAATACTGCCCACTGTTCCTCAATCCCTGATTCCTGTCCCATTCCCCTTAATGCCTCTTTCAAGCATCTCCCCATTTTCCCAAAGTCTGCCCCCCTAAAATCCAGGATACGTGTTTTGTGTGGTTTGGTTCTGCTCTTTCTGTGATTTCAAACCACAATGACTGGTGGTCACTGTTACCCAGGTGCTCCCCCACTGTTACCCCCATCACACTGTCCCTGTTTGTGAGCACAAGGTCCAGTATTGCCTTCTGCCGAGTTGGTTCCATGACCAGTTGCTTGAGGAAGGCACCCTGAAGGGAGTCCAGGATAAATCTGCTCCTAGTTGATGCTGCTGCTGGGATGCTCCAGTCCACGTCTGGTATATTGAAGTCTCCAACCAGTACTACCTCACCCTTGTCTGCCATCCTTTGATGGCTAGCATCAGTCTCCCTATCTGTTTCTTCCTCCTGGGCTGGTGGTCTATAGACCACACCTGTGCGGATGGCTGGCCCCATTTTCCTTTCCAGCTTAACCCACAGTATCTCTCCCCATTTTGTTCCTCCTGGATCTGTGTGGCCCTTATGTCATTTTTCACATACAGTGCCACCCTCCTCCCTTCCTGCCTGCTCTGTCTCTTCTGAATATGTTGTAGCCAGGTATGGCCATCTCCCAGTCATGGTTATCATTACACCAGGTTTCAGTGATGGCCACAATGTCCAGGTCTGACTGTACCATGACAGCCTCCAGATCTTCCATCTTGTTGCTAAGGCTCCTGGCATTTGCACACATGGCTTTCCATGATTTGACCTCCTAGACTGCTTCACTGTTCTACTCCAGCCCCTTCCTTGGTTGTCATTTATCCCTGGTTCTCCTTGCTGTCCGCCCTTCTGCTGAATTTTGCCCCTTTCTGCTTATCCACCTTTGGACACTAATCTCCATCTTTTGCACACTGCTTTGCAGAGATAGCCACCTCTGGTTCACTGGTTCCATTACTAGCTGTGGGGTGAGCAAGTAGGTATCATCCTTGCTGGCCTGCCACCCCTTTGCTAGTTTAAATGCTTGTCAATGTAGCATTTAAACTTATCATTGAGTGCTTGGATTCCCCTCCAGGATGGATGCAGGCCGTCAGGCTTGAACAAACCTCCATCCCTCCAGATGGGTCCCCAGTCACCAATGAATCCAAACCCTTCCTCACAGCACCAGTTCTTCAACCATGAGTTAAAGTTCCTGGTGCATGCACTCCTATGTTCTCCCTTGCTCTCTCACAGGTAGTACTGAGAAAGTGACAGAAGTAGCTACTTGCTTGAGACCTCCCAGTTTCCTAAACTCTTCCTGAACTTCCTTTGGCTCCCCATTTGCCAAGTCATTAGTACCTAGGTGGACAATGACATCCAGCTCACCCTCCTGTCTTGCCTTCCCAGTGATCCCCAGTATCTTCCTTCCATCCCTCCATGCCGTGGCACCTGGTAGGCACCTCACCTCCCTGTCCTCCCCCTCCTGTGTTCCTAGCTGGATCCCTCTTATGATGGAGTCCCCCACCAGGATTCGCTTCCTCCTTCTCTGGGGTCCACGTCCTCCTTACTGCATGTCACAGATGCCATTCTCTCTGGAATGGATCAGGGTCACATCACAGCTGCCATCTTCAATGACTTAGCAAAAGCATTCGACTCTGTGTCTCACCCACCTTCTGCTCTGCAAGCTCTATACAGTTAGCTTAGCTGCTCCAGTAGTGAACTGGTTCAGTTCCTACCTTACAAACAGGTGTCAGTCAGTTCAGCTGGGCCAGCCCTGTCTCCTCCCCTCCCATTCCTTGCTGGGTCCCCCAAGGCTCCATCCTTGGCCCCGTTTTAGTCTCTCTGTTCATTAATGACCTCTCCTCAGCTTGTTCACATGCACAAATCCATATGTACGCGGATGACACGATCATCTATTTTCAGGATCCTCAACCCTTGATGTGGTGATCCCCCTCCAAAGTGATTTCAACAGTGTGTTAAACTGGTTCCAGGCCAACAATGTGCAGGTAAATACAAAGAAAACAGTATCCATGACCTTTGGGTCAAAACAGAAACTCTGAACCCTCTTGTCCCCTCCTGTCTTTTCCACCCCTGATGATTTCCCCCTTGAAAATGTTTCTGCGTACAAATACCTTGGGGTATGGCTGGACAGCAAACTAGATCACTCGGTCCATATTGACACCTTGCACGCCAAGCTCTGCCCAAAATTAGGTGGAATGTACTGCAATAAGGATTGCCTTTCCCTTTCTGTGCATCATGAATTGATCATAAAAACCCTCCTCCCCAAGCTTGATTATGCGAACATTGTTTAGGGCACCACTCCCACCTCTTCCCTTGCCAGACTTGACACCCTCCTAAATTCTTTTTGCCACTTTGCTACAAACTCCCCATTCCACACTCACCACTGCTCCCTATACTCATCACTTTCTATCCCTCCCCAACTCCCACCATCACCGGACACACTTCCTAGCTTTTATTGCCAAATAGTGGTTTGGGCTACTGCCCTCCTATCTTTCCTCAGTCCTATCTCAAGCCAGTCCCTCCCCTACCTATTCCACTCTAGGGCATATCAAAACTTGGAATCATTTTTTTTTCACATCATTACTGATGAATGCTAAGGATATCCACAAATAAAAAGAACTCCTTACTTACAGGCAAACCCTGTTTTCTTGTATCAATTCTGATAGTTCATAGTATACATTATGTGTCCTATTGTAAGACGTGTGACAGCTTTTGTTTTCTATAACGACATGTAGCATAGAAGGAATGGAGAAAGGGACCTTGTGGTGGACGGACTGTATAGGTCTGTAGCTGGAGTGCCTCAAACAGTCCCCTCACCCTTAGTAAGAGCAGAGTTGGGACAGATTAAAATAACAGACAAGGCAAAGATAAGAACATTGTACTGGCTAAGGATACAGTTTATGGATAATAACTGTTTGACGAAACTATGTTTAGAAGAATTAAGGCAGTACTATAGGAGGGGGTTTGTAACAAACTGGTTAGCATAAACTAAAAAAAAAACTATTAGAGAAATGAGATTAGCATATATTTGGGAAAAGTACCTTAATACACAGCTAAAATCACACAAGTAGAGAAAGTAAATTAAGGATAAAGGATATTGCCAAACAAGTAGACCTGGTGGCAGTGGGCATTTCAAGGTATAGCCTGTAGCTGTGTAAAATTAAAAAGCCCACTGGCCCCCATATTCAGAGCCGGCTGTGTGCGCCGCACAGACACTAGCATTATTTGGTGATTAGCGCATGGCCAGCACTGTGCAATATTATGATAGTTAGCACACAGCACATTTACTGTTTGAATATGGGGACATGCCAGCACAGCACATAGTGACTGTGCTGAGCTGACACCGCCCACAGCTGAATATGGCCCACAGGGAAGCCTATTGGAGATAACACTGGCCAAACATATACAGCATTGGTTTGCAGGTAATAGACTGGTCCTGAATGAAAACAAGCATTTGTCAATGCCAAATGTTTGTCATGTGCACTGGTGTCATTTTGGGGGGGGGGGGTTTGCGTTGATGGGGGTACTGTGAAGAAATGGCTATATTGGAAATTTGGGATCAAAATATTGAAAATTACCAAAGTTATGAACCTGCATTTGCAAATTTCAACACAGGCTCATAACTTCTTTGTTCTTTAATATGTTTACACCAAATTTTCAACATGGTCTTCTTAAGACCCCACCTCATGAACAATGGTGAAGAAACTTTTGTACTCCTGTCTGAAAGGTGATTTTGTGCAGTGACTGCAAAATCACCTTTTGGGACAGATTTATCTAACACCAGTTGCATTGTTCATGATGTGGGGTCCCCAAAAATGTATGTTGAAAATTTGGGGCAAAATATTTAAAAATGGCCAAGCTATGCCACTAAGTTGAAAATCCCATTGAAATACATTGACGTTGAAACCCTGCCTGAACTATGTTTTGACAAGCTGTCATACTTTGGACAGTATTTGAATATAGTAGCTTGGGTAATAAGAAGACTAAGTTGAAAATGTGGGGTGAATCACCGGCCTGGTGACATTGATGGTTGAGGCACTGGATACCACACCTTGTGCCACACTGGTGACCCGTGTTCAGAAATGAGCATGGGCCGCTGGAGGTCGGCAGGGAAGGAGAAGGATCAGATGCCACTGGGACAGCTCTCCTTCACTGGGGAGAGGGGCGACCAGTTGTTGGTGCATGTCTAGCCCCTAGCAGTGGCTGGGGGGCTGGCACACTGACACTACAGACATTAGGTCAGAGGCAGGGCAGACGCCTGATGGGGTGCACGCACAGGAGAAGGGAAGACCACTACCACCTTGGACTGGGAGAGTGGGGAGGGGGGAAGAGGTGACAGATGGAATGACTGAGGGGAGTAGAGAATTAGAGCGACTGAGGGCACGAAAAGTGGACAAGGCACCAGGGCCTGATGGTATCCACCCCAGGGTGCTGAGGGAGATGGTGGAGGTACTCGCGGAAGCACTGGCGGATCTGTTCAGCACCTCCCTGGATATGGGATGTGTGCCTCAGGACTGGAGGATGGCCCATGTGGTGTCAATACACAAGAGCGGCCCAAGGGATGAACCGGGCAATTATCAGCCGGTCAGTCTCACTTCCATAGTGGGCAAGCTTATGGAGATGATACTGAAGGAGAGGCTGGTGTCATTTCTAGAGGACAATTACCTCCAGGATGTGAGGCAGCATGGGTTCATATTGGGGAAGTCCTGTCAAACCAACCTAATACAATATTATGACTGGGTAACAAGAGAGCTGGATAGGGGTCATGCAGTGGATGTCCTCTACTTGGATTTCAGCAAGGCCTTCGATTCAGTACCTCATGGGTGGCCTGTGGAGAAGCTAACTGGCGTGGGAGTGGGGGCGAAGATGGCAAACTGGATTACAAACTGGCTGCATGGGAGGCTACAACGGGTGGTGGTGGGGGGAATTCTCAACACCTAGACCAGTGATGAGCGGGGTGCCGCAGGGCTCAGTGCTGGGCCTGGTGCTATTTGGGCTCTTCACCTCAGACACCATGCACTGAGTGGCAAGCAGGGTAAGTCTGTTCACAGACGATACCAAAATGGGTACAGTAGTGGATGAGGAGGAGGGATGAAAGCAACTGCAAGGGATCCTAACCAAACTGGAGGAATGGTCAGAGAGGTGGCAGCTGGGGTTCAATGCGAAGAAGTGTAAGGTTATGCACTTCCGGGGAAAGAACCCAAGGAGAGAATGCTGGTTGGTGGGGTGAAGCTGGGGATCACTGAGGAGGAGAAGGACCTAGAGGTGATGGTAACGGAGCATGAACAATTCTGCCCAATGCAGGAAAGTGGCAGCGAAGGCAAACAAGATGCTGGGGTGTACAGCGAAGGGGTTCTCATCCAGGCAGAGGGAGGTAATCTTGCCCCTCTACAGCTCACTGGTCAGGCTACACTTGGAGTACTGTGAGCCATTCTGGAGGCCATACCTGAGGTGGGATATCAAGCTACTGGAGGGAGTGCAGTGGAGGGCAATGAGGATGATACAGGGAATGGAGGGAAGTGACTACGAGACCAGGTTGGGGGAACTGAATATGTACACCCTGGAAAAGAGGAGGGATAGTGGGGACATGACTGAAACTTTCAAGTATCTGAGGGGAATAAACAAGGATGGAGCCACAGGAGTTTGTAAACTGAGGAAGGGAAGGGGCACTAGAGGGCACAGGCTAAGAATAGAGGGGGGAAGATTTAGAAGGGAGATGAGGAGGCATTACTTGACAGAGAGTGGTGTCAAAGTGGAACACCCTACCAGAGAGGGTGATATCATGCATAACTGTGGGTAACTTTAAAAGGGCATGGGACAGAGAACAGGGGACAGTATGAGTGGGTGAGGCTGAGAACAGCCTAGGATGGACAAAAGGGGAGGGGGTTGGGCAGCTGCAACTTAGGGGCTCTAGCTGCACACTTGAGCAGGTGTTGATAGACCAGGAGGTCTGTTTTTGCTGGTAGATTTGTGTGTTCGTATGAGTGTGCATGGCATCGTCGCCAGCGTCCTTGCACACTCTGCCCCTGAAGGGGAGAAACCAGGAGGAAAAAGCTCATGGTGGATGATGGATGGCACTTGCAGGCCCACCCCTGAAGAGTCATGGAGCCAACCCCTGTACTGGATCTGGTCTGGATGAGGTGGACCTCCACCAACCCTGCAGGGGGTAAGCCTGGGGTAGCTGGTCAACACTGGCTGGTGGACATTGGGGACAGGGCTGGGGATCCTCCAGATAGAGAGAGCTGTGGAGCAGGAGTATAAATAATTTTAAAAAAATGTGGCATGCAAATATTTAAGAATTACACATTTATTAGCATGCATACCGAAATTGTAGCAACTGGCCATAACGTTGTCATTTTTTCATATTCTGACTCCAAATGTTGAACATAGTCTTCTTATCACCTCACCTAATGAACCCTGTAGGTGAAAATGTTCAAATCCATGGGAAAAAGGCATTTCACGACACAGGTGCGACAACACATTATGGGGAGGATGTGAAAAATGACAGCTGTACTGTCCATGAGGTGATGTGATAAAAAGGATATATTGAAAATGACCTTAGTCACATGCATGCATAAGAAATGTTGAACAACCAGGTGTAACTCAGCCATTTTTTGGAGTTGTTTCAACAAATATTCAACTTGGCCTTTTTGGGACCCCACCTCATGATGACTGCCGCCATAATTTTGTTCACTCATCCCAAAAGGTGATTTCACAGACGGACCACGCCATTCTATTCCACAGGTGCAAAAACATGTTTTGGGTAGGATGCAAAAAATGACAGCTATACTGTTCGTAAGGAGTGAAAAAATGGCAGTTTTGAAAATCTGGAGTGAAATGTTAAAAATTGGTGAGGATACGCGTGTGTAGAAACGCACAATACACGCTCATAATGAGGTCATTTTTTTGAATTTTTCACCAGATTTGCAACATGGGCTTTTGGAACCCTCCTCATGAACAGTGGCACTGTTATTTCATTAATCAGTCCCAAAAGTGATTCTGTGCAGTGACTTGCAAAATCACCTTTGGGACTGAGTAAGAAAATGACAGTGACAGTGTTCATGAGGAGGGTCCCAAGAACCCCATGGTGAAAATCTGGGGCTAAAATTCTGAAAAACGGCTGAGATATCAACCTGTTGACCCCCCACTGACCTCCCATTATATGCGCTACCTTTAATTCTTCAGTTTGCCAGTCGGCTTTGAAGAGTGCAGACCTGTCCCCAGTCCAGAGAAGATGACAACACCAACCTCTGGAGATAAGTATGGGGTAAGGGGGGTAAGGGGAGGTGGGTGCTTAGTGGGAAGGTGGGGATGGGGAGGGGAACTGGGGAGACAGCGATGGACCGTTTTCTTTTTTACAGGTAAACAAAAAAAAACAGACCACAGGGGACCGTTTTCTTATTTACAGGTTAAAAATTTTTGTTACACATTTGGGCACACTGGGATGGGCTCCCAGTGTGCCACATGAGTTGGGGGGAATACATAAGGCTGAACCAGGGATTGGGCACCCCGATGTTGGCAGTGAAAGTGGCTTGGGGGACATCCGACACTGGGAGTGGGCATCCTGTGTCAGAAAGCTAAAAAAACTTACCACACTGGGATGGGCTCCCAGTGTGCCACAATAGTGGGAGGCATGCCAATATAGGGATTGGGCACCCATGTCAGCACAGGAATGGGTACAGGAGGGTGTGGGGTGGACAGCACACAGTGGTAGGCAGCTGTAGGGTTTTATTTTCTTCTGGGGGCTGCCTGCATATCACTTGCTAGATCCCATCAGCATAGGGTGGAGGAGTTAGGTTAAATCTTAATCTTATTCTGTAAAAGGCTAAACGCCCCAATACGGTAATGATTACGTAGCAGGACCACATCAAAGTGGCAAGCTGTTTTCTGTTGTTCTGCCATCCCTGACCAATGTTAAACTATTTCACCTATAGGTACAGTTACATTGCTAACTTCACAGGATGAGTTTTATTTGAAACTGCACAGGAGGCCTTTTATTTGACAGTTTGACTGCTGGGATACTGCTGGGGATTGTCTTCTTCACATGTGCTCTCCTACTGCCATAATACCGCACTCTGCTGCCTGCAGCTTTTTGGGTGGGGCGGGGGGCGAAGGGGGAATGGAGAAGACAAAGAGACAGAAAGAAAAAGAGAGAGAGAGACAAATTCAGAAGTGTGATATTGTTGTAGGAACATATTATACAGAAGGCACTTTACAACAGCTCTCAGCTGATGACAAGGAACGGGGATTATGTAAATATCAAAGGACGGGCCCCATCACTACTGGTTCGGCTGTGTCCTTTGAAATCTTTGCCAACTCCGCCAAAAAAACAGAAAGTGTGTAATCAGAATCCTGCCTATTGATTTGCCTGCCACAGACCTGCCCCTTGAACAGAGCTCTCCAATGGACGCAACCCCTCACACCCCTCTATAGCAACTCTCATATCAACAAGTTTGTCTGTGCTTGTGTGCACAAAAAATTTAAAAAAGACCGAGTCTATGCTCTTTTGTAGTCGCAAGGAGAAAACTGGGATGGGTTCTGCCCTTACCCTTCACACCATTAGTGGCAGAGCAATAGAGCAGGTTGATACTTTTAAATATTTGGGACTAATTGTAGATGACTGCATGTCTTATGAAGTGCACATAACACAGATGATTAAGTTGTCCCATCAAAGACTGGGAGCCCTTTACAGATTAAGCCCTCTCTTGCTACCTGACACAAGATGGCTCCTTGCTCAGAGTTTTTTAATTCCAGTTGTAGACTACAGAATGAACAAGTTACTCATCTGTAACAGTAGTTCTCGGAGTGCTATATGTTGTTCATCCACACTTCTTGGCATGTCCCCTTCCACTTTAAATCTTGCCGGAAGTCTTCAAGCTGGCTCCTCCCACCCACTTGGGTGGTATATACCTCGGCTCTGCCCCATGACACCAGATCTTAGCCCGCTGGAAGCAAGGTTGTGCGCCCGAAGCCGGGGAGGTCTGGTGGGTGTGTGTGGACAAACAACATATACCACTCCTAGGACTACTGTTACAGGTGAGTAACCTGTTCTTCTAGGGGCGTGGATATGTTGTTCATCCACACTTCTTGGCAGACTCAAAGCAGTTCTCTGGGAGGAGGGAGGCAAGGTGCACATCCCCTACTTAGGAAATAAAGATTGGAGAACCGAGGCCCCAAAACCAGCATCCCAGCATGACTAAAGGTCGATGTGGTAGTGGGTAATAAAGGTGTTTGCTGACTTCCAGATAGCAGCCTGACAGATTTCCTGGATAGGGATGTCCCTGGAAGCAGCCACCGATGCAGCAGTATGGTGGGTAGAATGAGCTCTTATCCCTCTGGGAGGCTCCTTGCCCGCCAACTCATAGCACAGACCTATGCAAGATGTAATCCATCTTGCTATGGTCCATTTGGCTGCAGGTCTGCCAGAAGCGGCTTCAGCGTAGGTGACAAATAGCTGTCGAACCTCTCCCAAAATTTCCGCCATCCTCTCCTTATAATAGGAGAGGGAACATCTCAGGTCCAAAGTATGGAGCCTGTACTCAGTGTCCAAGGTGTAGTTAGGGTAGTATACCGGCAGAGTCAAGACCTGGTGAAGGTGAAACTCTGATACCACCTTCGGAAGGAATTTTGGGTTGGGGCACAGGACAACTTTGTCCCTGTGAAAGACCAGATAAAGGGAGTCCACCGAAAGCGCCTGGAGTGCCCCTGTCCTTCTGGCAGATGTGATAGCCACCAGGAAGGCCATCTTCCACAAGTGTGAAAGCTCACATTTGTGCATGGGTTTGAATGGCTTGCCCTGAGCTTTGCCAAAACCAGCAACAGATCCCATGGAGGTGGAGATTCACGCACGGAAGGGATATGTGATCCAGGCCTTTTAAAAAGCTCCCGACCACTGTCTCCTGCACCAATGTCGGCTGACCGGCCCACACCCGGTAAGCAGAGATGGCTGCCCGGTGCACCCTAAGGGTCGATGACCATAGACCCCCTTTGGAGAGAGACAAAAGGTAGTCAAGAATGTTAGCCACAGAACAGGATAAGGGCTCCAGACCCTTACCCTGACACCAAATGGAAAAATGTTTCCATTTGAAGGCATAATATTTCCTGGTCGATTCCTTTCTGGATGCCTCCACCATGGTGTAGACATCTTCGGAAAGACCCAAAGCCTGGAACTCTAGCTGCTCAGGTAACAGGCTGTGAGGTGCAGGGATTGAAGGTCCGGATGGAAGACCTTCCTTTGGTTCAGAGATATCAGGTCCGGGCGTGTACAAAGCCGCTCCGGGGGCTTGCAGCTGAGGCTGAGAAGATTTGGGTACCAGAACTGGCACAGCCAGTCTGGGGCTACCAGAACCACCTTCACCTTGTCCTTCCTCACCTTGAGTAACACCTTGTGGATCAAGAGAAATAAAGGGAAGGCGTAGAGGAGGCCTGGAGTCCACAGCCTCGAGAAGGCATCCTCCTGCAGCGAGTCCTGCTGGGGGGGGGTGGGCATGAAACATCCTCAGCTTGGTGTTTTCCTGGAGGCAACAGGTCCACCAGCAGTTTTCCCTAATGGAAGAACAGGCTGTAAGCTACCTCTGGATGGAGAGACCACTGTGGGATATCTGGCCTATACGGGCTGAGAGCATCCACCAGCTGGTTCGAGGCTCCTGCCACATGGATGGCTAGAGATCCGCCCAACCGGCTTAAGAGGGTCCAGATGTGGAGGGCCTCCTTGCACAGCAGACAGGAGTGTGTGCTGCCCTGTTTGTTGAGGTAGTACATGGTCGTGGTATTGTCCGTCTGGATTTGAACCACTTGACCCCGGAGCTGAGGAGCGAATGCTGACAATGTCAGACTTACTACTCTAAGCTCCAACAGGTTGATGTGGCATCGGGACTCCTTGGGGTCCAGAACCCATGGGCCCTATTTTCCCCCATGTGGGCTCCCCAGCCCATGAGAGAGGCATCGGTCGTAAGGATGACCGTCGGCTAAGGGCGGACAAATGGAATCCCTTCCTGCAACTGGTCTGAGGCGGTCCACCATTGGAGAGCATCCCACATCTTCTGGGTTACAGTGATCAACTGGTTGAAGTGACTATGCGCTGGAGTCCACTGGGTGGCCAGCTCCCATTGGAGGGGTACATGTGCCACCGGCCCAAGCGGACCACTGAGGTACTTGCCGCCATGTAACCCAGAAGGCACAGAAAGTCCTGGGCAGAGCGCAAGTGCCCAACCAGAAATGATCGGGCAAAGGAGGAGAGAACCTCCACCCTGTCCACCGGGAGCTGAGCTCTGGCTTGACAAGATCGAGCTCTGCCCTGATGAAGCCCATCACCTGAGAGGGCACGAGTTCCGACTTGGCCTCGTTGAGAGCATGTTAGGAGGGCCAGATCCCTGGACCTTTCCACCTCCTGAAGGGAGGAACCTGCCAAGAGCCAGTCATCGAAATAAGGGTAGATTCTGACTCCTCGATGCCAGAGGTGGTCCACCACCACTGCAATGCACTTGGTGAAGAACCGAGGGGCCGATGACAAGCCGAATGGCATGGCTCAGAACTCGTACAGGGTCCCTTCAACCCTGAAGCAGAGGAACCACTGATGGGATGGACGGATTGGGACGTGAAAGAATGCGTCCTGTATAACCAGTGAACAGAACCACATGTTTCGTTCCAGGGGTGGTATGATCTGGTTCAGAGTGACCATCCGAAAAGTGTGGGACCTGAGATATTGATTCAGGTCATAGAGATCTAGGATGGGGTGCCAACCCCATCTGCTTGGGCACCAGGAAGTACCTGGAAACAAAGCCTGGGTCTGCCAGAGGATCCGGCACTGGGGCTACTGCCTCCTTGTGGAGGAGCTGAGCCACGTCATCTCAAAGTGCTGACTGGTGCATATGGAGATCCATTCCTCCTGAGGGTTGCAGGCTCAGCTGGAAAGGTACTGCTTGAATTCCAGAGGCAGTCCCTGACCGACCACTTTGAGAATTCACTGTCTGAAGTGATAGCAGACCAGGTGGAAAGGAAGTGGCAGAGCCAACCCCCCATGGGAGGACCCAGAGCTGGTGTGATGGGTGTAGGGGTGGTGACCCAAAACCCATCACTGAGCAGGCTTAGAGGAGGAGGAGGAGGAGGAGGCTCCAGGACCTACACCTCAGCCTCCTTTATGGGGCTGTTGAGGACCCTGCTTGGGCCGCAGGTGCCAAGCTTAAGCCTGCTGCTGCTTTTGCTGCTGACCTCCTTGACAGGAGAGCTGCCTGACCGCAGGGGAAGAGTGCCAAAATGGCTTCTTCTTTCTCTTCTGCTGGTTCTTGCCCAAAGAACCCTTGGCAGAAGTAGCATCCAAGGCGGCATTGGACTGCTCTATATGCTGAAGGTGACCGGCCACTCCTGGACCGAACAATTTGGTCCCCAGGAAGGGCACATCAGCAAGCTTATGCTGAGTATCCACTGGGAAGGAGGAAAGCCTCAGCCTAGCCCTGCGGTGAGAGGCCACTGCAGCTGCCAATGAGCAGGCACAAGAATCTCCAATATCCAAGGCTGTCTGGAGCTGCTGTTTTGCGACAGCACAACCTTGGTCATGGACTTGCTTGACAGTAGTCTGCATGTCTGGTGGGAGATGAGGGAGGACCTCATCCAATGACCCCAGGAGAGCATGGGAGAAGTGTGCCATAATAACAGCCAAGCTGACCTGACGAAGACCCAGAGAAGAGGCAACATAGACCTTGTGGGCAGCATGGTCCATATTTTTGGACTCCTTGTCCAGGGGTCAGTCAGTATTGGCCAAACTACCCATGCACCTGAACACCAAAGTGGTCACCAGGCTCTTGGCTGAAAGGTGTTCGGTGAATCCTACAAGGGACCCCATGGGCACCACGTACTTGTGGGCCATGTGGGCAGATGGTGCTTGGTTGGAGGCAGGATGCTGCCAAAGTTCAAGGGCTGGGCCAACAATGGCCTTGGCCACTGGAAAGGCCTCCATCGGGGTATACCCTCTCATGAGGATATCCGTGACAGGGTACTCCGCCTTTTTCTGGATGGGCTCCAGGGCATTCCGGTGGAGTCAGAGATGAGTTGGAGAATGCCCTGGAAGGAGGAAGGGCCTTCCTCCAATTCTGCACCGACTGTTGACTCATCATCCCCGGGATGTGAGTGCAAGCCGGTGACATCCGAATCCGAGGAGTCATGGTAGAGCAGTCTACCGTCTAAGTCACCCTCGATGTGCCGAGGGCGGTCGGGGTGACTGTTATCAACAGACATCGGGGAAGCCCAGTGTCTTGTCGGTCCTCTTTAGAGGGCACCCCTCCCTCAGGCTGTTTAGATGGTGGTTCAACCAGAATCGGTGGAGAGACCGGAATAAGCCAAACCGGGAAACGGGCTGGCCCCACAGGCTGAGGAACTGGTGGCTTCAGTTCCAGAGGGTCAGCGTTGGCCTAAGAGGTGGGAACAAGTTAGCCAGGGTGGATGGCGGAGCCAGCTTCTGCCAGTCAGAATCAGCTGTTGCCACATGAGGTCTTCATAGCGCTGATGGAGTTTCCGTCGGAGCCTCTCCTTGTCCGAGGAGGATGAGGACCTGTGGTGATGTCTCTTCTTAGAGCACTTGTGGCTCTTTCTCAGCCATTCAGCTGAGGGGGATCTGGACCTCGACCGAGATCGGGGAGGCTGACTCGGTCAATCAGGAGACACTGGAGTCGGTGAAAACCGAGGGTCCGTAACTGGGTCTTTCATGGGGACACCAGCTGGCTGAGTCTACTCATCAGAGAGGACAAGGACCAGAGTCCTTTCCAAAGAGTCATTGGCCACGGCTGGCAACAGAGGGTCTATTGGGTCGCGGATAATTTCAACCTCGTCAGCCACTTCCTTGGTCCCCTAGCCAGATGGAAGATCTGTGAAGCTGGCCGCCAAGGTTGCAATCTCGACCAAAGTCAAAACCATGTGCTCCTGGGACTTGGACCTGTCTTGGTCCCAGGAACATCTTTGTCGAGATGAAGACACAGAGTCCTTCTCTCTCTTGCAAGAGTGGGAGGAGTGCGAGCCTGAGGGCACCTCACCCAAGTGGGGAGAGACTGGCACAACTCCTTGAAGGAGCCCATAAAGGTGGAGCCAAGGTTCAGAGGAACAAAGAAGCTTCGATTGGCCGAAGCTCGAGCTGCTTCCTCCTCAAATGCTTTCATTTGTTCCAGCTGTTTGGTGGATCCCATGGCTGCGGAAACCGCCCACCTCGCCTCCTTCAATTTCACCGGCAGGCTCCTTTTCTTCAGTTTCCCCAGCTTCAAACGCACCTTGCGGTTGTCCAGGATGTTGGTATGGTGGGCCAGGCAAAAACTACATGATGAGGTGTCATGTCTGACACCTAGGCAGTAAACGCATGTTAGGTAGGGATCAGTGCATGACATCTTCTGGCCACAGGGGCACTGACAAAATCCAGGGGAAAATTTTTCCTCCATGGCAGATGCGGTGAAAGCGCAATCGCTAACTCAAAAGAGTTTAAGTTTAAGTTTTGGCAAAAACCGACAATTGGAATCCAAGGTCTACGATGTGCTATGAGAGCACGAGGGAACCTGTATCTTCCAGCGGAAGAAGATCTGGTGTCATGGGGAGGAGCCAAGGTATATACCACCCGGGTGGGTAGGAGGAGCCAGCTTGAAGACTTCCGGCAAGCTTTAAAGTGGAAGGGGACATGCCAAGAAGTGTGGATGAACAACATATCCACGCTCCTAGAATTTATTTTATCACTCTGCATGTGAACGGTTCTTGAGTAGGGTTAAAACATTGCTAAATTAAATTGCTTGCTTTGCCACTCAGATGCCTCAAAGGACGCATCATTGCGACCTATTAAACAAAATTGGATGGTTTCTTCTGGACTTAAGATTCCAGTATCATTTAGGGATTCTGGTAAAAAAGTGGTTATAAAGAAGGTACCAAAATCCTTGTATACTGTCTTTGCAGATTACATAGGTAAGGTTAGGCTCATTTATCTGAACAGTAAATTTTTTGTATACCTAGAATGAAAACAGTTATGGGACAGAGGACTTTGTTTTATACATTACCTGTGTTTTTTAATACAATAGTTAAAGCTTTTGACTGTATTAATGTTTCTATATATCAGTTTAGAATTCATCCAAAAAAGGACCTTTTTTCAAAGAACCAATGTACGTGTCTCAGCTAGTCTGTACTGGTGTCTAACATATTCTATGTTTGTTTTTTGTATTTATTGAAGTATGTATGTGACTCTGGTCAAGCTTGAAAATGGGTCTTTGGCTCATGGACTTACCAGATTTTAAATAAACAAAACAAGCAGGATAGTGCCAGGGCTCCCATGGGCCACATTCAGTGCTATCATGCTAATAAGCCCACTGGGCATGCCCAGCACTAAAGAGCCATCTGCATGCTCATAACAGAAACAAAGAAACATAGAAAGTGATGGCAGAAGAGAACCATAAGAACCATCTAGTCTGCCCGAGAGTCTACTACCCCCCTCCCTTAACTGCTATTCAGTGTTATGATCCCTTTTGTCTATCCCAGGCCCTTTTAAAAGTTCCAACTGACTTAGCCTCAACCACCCCTGGTGGGAGACTATTCCATACAGCCACCACTGTCATGGTAAAGAAGAACTTTCTCATGTTACTCTTGAACTTACCCCCTTCAGTTTCATGTCATGACCCCTAGTTCTTTTGTGACTCTTAACCTGGAACAGCTCCTGAATATGGACTTTGTTTATTCCCCTCAGCTACTTGATGGTCTCTATCAATGTTTCTATATATCAGTTTAGAATTCATCTGAAAAAGTACCTTTTTTCAAAGAACCAATGTACGTGTTTCAGCTAGTCTGTACTGGTGTCTAACATATGGGCTAATTAGAATGCCTGTACATCCCTGTAGTGCCCATGTTGTCAGATGTGGTGCTATTCTCTGATTCATAGTGGTCCCCCACCCACCGAACACCCATTCCACCACATAGAGTCATATTCCTTGATATCGAGTGGGCCCCCCACTCTCCAATCACCAGTGCTGTGTACTTCAGTTATATTCCCTGGTGTCTTGTGGTCTCCACATCCCGATCACCCATGCTGTGTACTTTAATTATATTTGAATAAACAACAAAGGTATACTCGCTCACCAGGTGAAGTGAGGTGGGGTGCAAACAAAAGCACGGCAAGCTCGTAGAAATACTGGACAAACAGACTTGTATGCCAAAGCTGTGGACCATGCAAATGGCAATAAATCACCAAGTCCTGATGAAAGTTCAAAAGGTTTTATTACTAGCTTCCTTGCTAACATGACCAGGTCCACCGCATGAGAACAAAGTAACACAACCAGGTATGACCTTACCCAGCAGCCTCGGCACTTCGCTCATATGAGCTTTGTCAGGAGTGTACTTTAGTTGTATTCCATGGCATCTTGTGGTCCCTGGAAGCAGAAACAAAAGACTAGAGAAGGAAATGGAGACAAAAGACTGGAGGTTGAGAAGGAAATGGAAACAAAAGACTGGAAGCAGAGGCAAAAAGACTGGAGGACAGAGAGAAAGAATGACAGCATGAAATCCAGAGACAACAGCACTAGAAGGAGATCCTGACACTGCGTCAGCTAAACGTAAGTAATGGTGGAGGGAGTTTCCCTCATAAAGCCAAAATTAATTCTGAATTGTTTCCTCAGTATAAAGAAGGCGATTATCTGGATCTATCTTTAAGGTCATTTGAGAGGGTGTGTGAGCAATTTCAATTGGCTAAGGCTTCCTGGTCAACTCATCTCACACCCTTACTTACGGGATGCACTCTGCAGGCATTTGCAAAAATGAGTAATGAAGACTGTGTTGATTATGATAAGGATAAAACAGTGTCATTAAAATTTTGAATTAACTCCTGAAGCTTACAGAAGGAAATGTAGGGAGTTAAAGAAAAGCCGGAAGACAATTATGATTGCAGGTTCAACTGTGTACTTACCTTGACAGGTAAGTGGATGGGGCAAAAGCAGACATGGTGGAGCAAATCAAAGATTTATTGGTGAGGGAACAGGGCATGTGGCTCCTCAAGGAGATAGCACCAGTGCTGACCTGTACATGGCCAGCAGACCATACGCATGTATGTAAGTCTCATGGGGGCAGCACATGGTTTTAAGGGGTCCCAAGGAGGGCAGCCTAAAGTAAACCAGCCTGCTCCTTAGCCCAAAGCAGAACCCATCAGTTCTAAGGGAACCAAGAGGTGGGGCCAAGAAATGCCATATTTGCAATCAAGTGGCACATTTGAGCTTTACCTGCCTTCAGAAATGGATTGAGGGCAAAAGGCTGGGGAGGGTGAACAAAAAGCACCCAACAGTGGATAAGTTGCACAGAGACTGCAGTACCACTTGACTCCCTGAACATATCCAGCCTATTGTAGTTACGGGGGCAGTAACGCAGGGTTTGAGGGATACAGGTGCCCATCTCCTAGTGAGGCAGGATTTAATTAAGGCAAAGCTGATTCTGTCAGGACATTACTCCATGATTCAGGGAGTCATAGGTCCAGCAATCCAAATACCATGGGGACCAGGTCTTCCTGAGCTGGGAGGGTGGCCATGGAGAAAAGGAGCTGGGAGTCGACCTGATCTCCCTATGAGTGTGACCATGGGAAATGATTTTGATTACAGAAAATCTGTGGTGTATGTTACTACTCACAGCCAGGCAAAAGGGCAAGCTTCTGAGGGTGAAAGGGGTCAACCCAGCCAGTTCCAGCCCCTCCATCAGTAGCTTAGGAGGTGGCTAGTATGGGTGAAGGCCTGGCTAGGAGTAGCATCCCTGAGCCCCAGTCACAAACAGAGGAGGTCACAGGACTTCCTTCTGAAGGGGAGCTTGGACGGGTCAGACAAGAGGAGCTAGGCACAGCACAGCTGGCTGACCCTACCCTGCAGAAACTGAGAAAAGCAGCTGACAGGGCTGAATGCTCTCAGGGGAGTAAAGAGTCAGTCTACTGGGAGAAGGGGCTGTTGTACAGGGAGTGCACACCAGAGGGAGAGCTAAATGGAGAGGTACTCCAGCAACTGGTATTCCCTAGGCTTTATCACCAGCAGCTGTTGGCCCTGGCCCATGATATCCCTTTTTCAGGCCACTTGGGTGTGAGGCATACAAAAAAGTGGCTGACCAACAATTTCTTCTGGTCTAGTACTGACAGGGATGTAACAAATTACTGTCAGACCTGCCACAGTGCCAGAGGGTGGGGAAAATAAAATGGAGGACAAGGCCAAGGCAGCTTTGGTGCCCCTGCTCATTATTAATGAAACTTTCAAGAGGGTAGCCATGGACAAAGTGGGGCCACTTAGCACCCCAAGTAGCACTGGTGAGTGGTAATCCTGGTGGTAGTGGATTATGCTACAAGGTACCCAGAGGCAGTGCCCTTATCAACCATTCAGGCAGAAAAGGTGGCTGACACACTGTTGGGGATATTTAGCAGGATGGGCTTTCCCCAGGAGATACTGTCTGACTGAGGCACCAACTTCATGTCTGAGTTAATGAGTAGTTTATGAGAGAAGTGTGGAGTGAAGCAGCTCAGAACCTCCCCATACCAAACCCCAAACTAATGGTCTGGTTAAGCGACTGAATTAGTCTGTTAAGACCATGCTGAGGGCATTTGCTGACCAGTTCAAGAGGGATTGGGACAAATATTTGTCCCATCTCCTTTTTGCATACAGGGAGGTCCCACAGGAGTCCACAGGGTTTTTACCCTTTGAGCTCCTGTTTGGCCACAGGGTGAGGGGGCCCCTATATTTAGTTTGGAATGAATAGGTGGGTGACCATGCTTCCCAGGGGGAGTCTGTTGTGGAGTACATCCTGAACTTTAGGACCTGACTGGCAGAGCTCATGGGGCTTGCTCAAGAGCATGTAGCCACTGCGCAACAGCAGCAGAAAGTCTGGTATGACCACGGGCCTAAGCCCAGGAATACAAGGTAGGACAGCGAGTGATGGTACTCATCCCTATCCAACAGAATAAACTGCAGGCAGTACAGGAGGGGCCATTCTACATTGTCCGAAAGGTGAGTGATGTTAATTACATGACAGATCTATCTGGCAGGAGGTACAGGCAGAAAGTGTATCATCTTAACATGATGAAGCCCTACTATGAAAGGGAAGAATTGGTCCTCGCTGTGTGCAGTGCCCCAGAAGAGGGAGCTGAGGCTGATTCCCTGGTGGACCTTCTCGGGGAGGCCCAAGTAGGATCCTCCGTGGACAACCCCACCCTCCCCAGATCAGTTGGACACCACCGCAAGTGCAGGAGATCCAGGGTGTGCTGAGAGAATTTGGGGGATATTTTCACGGGAAACCAGGGTACACCATGTTGACCGAGCACCATGTGGATACCAGGAGCCAGGTGCCACTGTGACAGTCTCCCTACAGGGTACCAGAGCAGGTTAAGCAGACCATGAAAGAGGAGCTCCATGAGATACTGGAACTTGGAGTGATCCAGGAGTCCAGTAGCCCCTGGGCCTCGCCCATGGTCTTGATCCCAAAAAGTGGTACCGCATGATTATGTGCTGACTAACGGAGCTCAACAGCTGCATGGAGTCAGATGCCTACCCGCTGCAGAGAACAGATGAGAACCTGGAGCAACTGGGAGATCCAAGCACTCACCACAACAGACTTGACAAAGGGCTACTGGCAGATACCTCTGACCCCTGCAGCCAAGGAGAGTTCAGCTTTCGTCATCCCATTTGGCTTATACAAATTCAAGGTAATGCCCTTTGGGATGAAGAATGCACCTGTAACCTTTCAACGGCTTGTGGATCGTATTCTGTCTGGGGCAGGTGATTTTGCACTGGCATATATGGATGACATAGTCATATACAGCTAGACATGGGAGGGGCACATCAAGCATGTGCGGGAGGTGCTCCATAGGCTGAAGGTTGCAGGGTTGACAGTCAAGGTGGACAAGTGCCAGATAGGCATGGCAGAAGTGTCCTACCTCGGGCACTGGGTGGGCAGTGGACATATTCATCCGGAGCCTGCCAAGGTCGATACCCTCCTGGTCTGGCTCACTCGTACCACTAAGAAACAGGTTAGGGCATTTCTGTGGACTGCAGGGTACTACAGGAGGTTTGTTCCTCACTGCAGTGATATTGCCAAGCCCCTGACAGATCTAACAAAAAAGAGAAAACTAGAGAAGGTTCAGTGGACAGAGGACTGTGAGTCAGCTTTTCAGGAGCTAAAGAAGGCCTTAAATGGACCAGCTGTGCTAGCTAGCCCCAGTTACAGTCTGAAGCTTATTGTCCATGTGGATGTCTCAGATCATGGGCTGGGAGCTGTGCTGAGCCAGGTTACACTGCAGGGGGAGGAGCACCCTGTAGTGTATCTGAGCTGGAGGCTGCTACCTAGGGAGGAGGCCTATGCCACAATCGAGAAGAAGTGCTTAGGGATAGTATGGGCCCTTCAGAAGCTGCAGTCTTACCCGTATGGGTGAGAATTGACTGTGGTCACAGATCATAACCCCCTGATCAGCTTCATAGGGCAAGCAGACAAAATGGAAAATGTCTGTGCTGGAGCTTGGTACTACAGGCCTATAACATGATCATTCAGCACCGTTGTGGTAAACAAAATGCTAATGTGGACAAGTTGTCTAGGCAGGTCTGCCAACAGGGCTGAACATGAGGGCACTTCCAAAATTTGCATGAACATCCGTGTCTCTTTGGGTAGCCCAAAGGACATGCCTTCATCACTTGGGAGGGCAGAGATATGACAGAAATGGGAACTAAGTAGTTAATTGTTTGAATTTACTAAAATGAAAATTATGTACCTACCGTAATTCTTGATCTTTCTGTGTATCTTCACCATTCATCACTGGTGGGTTCAGGCTGAAGGACAGGACCCCAGGGGAGCTTTTCTTTTTTTTTTTTGCAAGAGGCTGAGCCAACATTGGGACAGAGCTACCCTCAAGGCTGACGCATTGCGTGGTGCTTGCAGGTTGGCCAGTAACCAACACCAACTCCTCCTCAGACCCAGTTCATCATGCCAGAGAGTAGTCTAGATAAAGGGAGGGTGGGGCAAGGAAGCCCAAGGGATAGAAAAGGGAAAGGATATAGAACTAAGGAAGGAATAAAGCTGGGTAAGAGGACAGAAGGAGAGGAACCTAAGAGTATGGGACAGGAGGCCCCACCTCTGGGTGAGTAAGGGAGGCATAGGACAAGGGAGGGAGAAGAGATAGGCTAGGGAAGAAAGAGAGAAGAGAAGGGGAGGGAAGGGGGGAATGAAGGAAGACACCACACTCCACACCACAGGCTGAAGGACTGCTAGAGGATTACAGAAGTGCAATGCTGCTAAGCCATTTACATTTCTTCGAAGAAGGAAACATCAGGGAGTGTGCAGCAGTCAGCTGGCTAAGTTGAAAGGTGAGGCAGCATGTCAATTTTGAAGAGTCCTCAAGAGATAGGAGGAAATGTCCTCTCCCTCCCCCCAAGCAAGGGATAAGAGAAGGGACATGACTCATCCTGAAAGAGATATAAACTAAGCCCCCTAACTCTTCCATTTTAAACAACATCCCTCCAAGGACCGATGAAGAGGGGGATCCTGTCTTGAATGACAAAATCACAGGAATCCTGGAGGGAAACCCCTCAGGGAAAAAAACTCAAATAGAGGTGGAAAAGGGAAGGGGTCACCAAAGCCTCACAATCCCAGTTTTAATAGAATCTTAGGGCTTAGATAGGCATGGAGATCAATGATTCTGACACAGAGGAGGGTTCCCTAGGGAGAAAGAGAGCCCTGGTGACCACAGGGTTGCCTCCCTGCTTATCTTCCCAAGTGGTCTAGGCATTGTAAAAAGTGACGGAGCTGGAGGTACAAGACTTACTGGGAGTACACCAATTGGAAAGAAAAACAGGCAGGAGGTATCACCCAGAGACTGAGGTCTAAGAGGGGAAGGTGGGCGGGAAGCAGTGATGAATGGTGAAGATACACAGAAAGATACAAAAGTACGGTAGGTACGTAATTTTCATTAATTATCTGTGTCAGTCTTCACCATTCATTACTGATGGGTGATTACCAAGCCCCCCGAAGGGGACCTGGTACCTCCCTGAGGGACAGAAGTCCTTCAGCCTCCTGTGGGGGAGACACCAGAGGTGGGAACCCTTCTAGGCCTGGTTAGGTCTGAGACTGGTCTGGATGAGGCAGTGTTCTCCTGTGATCAAGAGAGGGAAGTTGTCCCTGAAGCTCTTGCCTCACCCTGCGGGAGAAAAGGTGGGTTCCCTGGAATGAGGAGGCAGTCACCCTATGCCGGGCTATGGGTGATAACCTGGAAAGACAAAGCCATGCTGTACTCCTAATGCAGATTGCTGTCCCCACCAGCCTGGATGCCACCTCATTGGCATCATAAGATGCCCTTGCTTGGTGCTTCACAAGTCCAGCCCCGCGCGGAGGGCAATGGCCGTCTGGTTGCCTCCAAATCAGGCAAGGATACTAGGATCTGTCCTAGTAGACACCATAAGTGCCAGTTATAGGCAGCATGATGGGCCTGATGTGCTGAAATAGACAAGGAGAGTCATGCTGAAGAGAACACTCTCTCCCCAAAAATCAAACTCAGCAGAGTCTGACTCTGGGTCAGTCACATCTCAGGCATCTGTGCCCAGAGGGTGTGTCCAGTAATGTCATGCCCAATGGAGGGTGAGCCAAGGCTCCTGGAGACCCTAGGGGTACATAATACCTGAGCCGGCAGTCCCTTGGGGCTTGAGAGAGGATTGAGGGACTTCTCCAGGCATGATACAATGCCTCCCTCAAGGGGGAGGGCCAGGCAGGAACCACCAGGTTGGCCTCACTGAATTCTCCTAAAAAGCCGTAGTGCCATCCGCTCAGGATTGTGACTTCCTAAATTGGACATGTGGAGCTCACCGACCAACTCCGCAAGGAAGTGCTGATAGCTGGACAAATCAGCCACTGGGGACAGGTGGATGGAGGAATCCTCTCCCTCAGAGGAGGAAGACGAGGGAGCCGATGAGTCTGGAGAGTCAGACACTGGCTGTACAGGGGAATGATGGAACACCTCCTCATCCATGGACCTAAAGTAGGCAGAGAAGAGTGCAGCCTTGGACCTAAACTGCTCCCAGGTGAGAAGTCCCATAGGACCGATGTGGCCTGGGAGAGAGGGAGATGTTGGCAGAGGTAAGGGGGCTAAACACCTCCAAGGAGGAGTGCGACCTCTGCCAGGGCTGGGGAACTGAACAGGAGACCTCAAGGATGGAGAAGATCCATCAGTTGGAGCAGCTTTGGGCCGTTCAACCAAGCTGGAATGGCCAGGACAGAACCCTAAAAGAGAATTCCCCCTGCGAGACCACCGGGGCCACATGAGCCTAGAAGGGCAGCCCCTAGCCTCTGAAGATGAGATCCTTCCTGTGAGACCCCAGGGGAGAAAACAGGACCAGCACTGTGACTCCTGCCCAGTCCCCTGCATGCTCCCAGGAAAGGGCGCTGCCCCCAATTCTGTCCCCTCAACCCCTCAGACTTAGAGAGGGACCTCTTCCTTAGAATCAGCTTAGGTAACTTGATCGCCGCAGCCGACTCCTGAGAGATGGTCATGGATGGAGCACCTTCCTGCCTGAGCCACTTCAACTGGCCTAAAGGTGAGGCTAGCCTGAGGAACCAAAGGAGGGTATGCCTCCCAAGGGAGAAGGTGAACCGCTGACTCTGGTATGTCCCCCCGGTGCCACCCACAGCACCCAAGGACTGGTAGAGACCACCAATACTGGAATCGACAGTAGCCACTGACTCCAAGGGAGGGGTTGAACCAGAGCCAAAGTGCTGGGTGAGGAGGAGTTGGAGGACTCTGAAGAGTCCAGGAGCCAGTCCAGGTCCACCTCCAAGTCATCATCCTCACCAGAGGAGGCCCAGACCCAGACCACTCCATGATCTCCTCCAGTTCCAGGGCCATGAGCAGCACCGCAAACCAGCCCATCACTGCTCACAGCACCCGGATCAGAGTCGGCGCCAGTAGCCAGCACCGTGCCACCCACAGCACTGCCCCAATCTCCGATGCCACAGCGGCACCAGGATCCGAGGCAGCACTGACAGATGGCACCCAGGATGATGCGGACCAGGCCGAGGCCCTAGGCCATGACACACAGGGAGCCTTTGCCTCCAAGGAGGCAATTGCCAGAACAGTGCCTCCTGCCCAACTCCCAGAGGAATCAGACAGGGCCTCCTGCACCGTGGAAGGAGTTACCACTGAGGCAAGGCAAGAAGGGGCAGAAACTCCCTCCTCCATGGGCCGTATAGGACTGGGGGGGGACCTGAAGGAAGTGTTAAAAACCCTGCATTTGGCATCCTGGGTTTGAGCCTGTCCACCAAAAGTCGGCGGTGCATGTCCGACTTTAGATGCACGCAATTCAAGAACTCGACGGTCCATGGAAAAACAGACGTCGCATCGATCCATATCATGGTTTGGGCCCAAGCAGGTTAAACAATGGTCATGCTGGTCCATGATGGAATAAAGTCAGCTGCAGGGACACCGCCACATAGGAGGCCAACCCACCTTAGAGGGTTTCTTCTTGTCCCCCGAATGAGACATGACTGGACAGAAAAATAAGAAACAAAAACGGCACTTGGCATCATCAAAAACAAACGAAAAAAAAGAACTTACCAGCTCGATGGCACCAAGAGAAGCGGTACAGAACTAGGTGTCGACTAGGCCACTGATGCAGTTTCAAATCGCTCACACAAGGTATGTGTCAACTCGATGGTGGGAGAAGCAAAACTGGGTCTGAGGAGGAGTCAGTATCGGTTACTGGCCAACCCGCAAGCACCACGCAATGCATCGGCCTCGAGAACAGCACTGTCCCAATGTCAGCTCCGCCTCTTGCAAAAAAAAAAGGCTCCTGCAGGGTCCTGTCCTCCGGCCTGAACCCACCAGTGATGAATGGTGAAGACTGACACAGATAAGATCTATTTTTCTGGTCTTCTGATTCTTACCAGAGGTTATTCCTGAGATTGTTAACAACAAAGGGGAAAAACACTGGGAGTCTATGTCACTAGCAGGCCATCTCTCTGTACAGTGTAATAGGTAATAAATCTCAGGAATGACCAAAGGGGAGAGTTAGACACACTCACATACACACAGACTTTGAAAGGATTGGACCATTCAAATACAAACTAATTGTTAAACTGATTTTATTGGACATCTATAGGTTTTAAGTTGATTGGGGCAAGAGCATTTACCTTGTACAGAATTTAAAATGGTTGGTCAATTCAAAGGATGACCCATCAGAGAGTTTCAAATGTGAGCTATAAATTTGAGGATTATTGTGGAGCAGGGCTTTTGCTTGGGAATCACCATGTGTGATTTATTACTGAGTCTGCTTCTTTAGCTGCCTGTGGAGCCACACCAGTCAGAATAAGAATTCAATCTCTCTTTAGGGGTAGCTAGGAGGTAAGATAAGGATAGAATAACATATCTGGTTGCATTCTTTTTCTGTTGTCTGTATTAAAACCATTTATTTATTTTCCTGTAAAAGTGCAGTTCTTTGTATACGTATAGCTATCCTGTAGATGCAATCTCTGACTTTTGAAGTAAATATTTTTATTTACATCTATCTGTGACTGTGACTTCTTCACAAAGGTATTTGACACATTTCACTGGCTGAGGAACACTCTGATGGCATCTGTCATCAAAGAGCATACTACCACAGTTGAACTGTTGTGACCTCCCAGCTCTACGCAAGGGAAGGCAAGTGTTCTGGAAAAAACTCCAGATCCTGGATATTCAGACTGCACCGGGCAGTGGCGCAAGCCTGGGTGCAGCGCACCTGGACTGCACCAAGGCATGGACCAGGCGATATTCAATGGTGCTGCGCCATGGCTCAGCACCATTGAATATGGCACTGAGGGCATACACACTGCGCCAGCGCAAGTGGCAGAATGGGAGCAGGAAGATGCATAAGTGCAGTTGCACTAGTTGCATCACCTGTGAGATTCAGCACTGGGCATGCAAATGAGCCATTATGCATACAAGGCACAAATAGGGCCATTGCATGACATTATGCCCCATTTGCATGTGGTGCCTAATCCCGGTGACCTACGCCTGGCATCCTGCCAGGCTGCAGCCATCAGGGACTGACACCATGACATGCCAGTGCAGTCTCCCACTCCCCTATGCCCAATCATGGGCATTTGTATGTGTAGTATCCCTGGTGGTCCAGTGGTAACCCCCTCCATTGCCCGATCACAGGCATAAGTAAAATGAGCCTCTCTGGTGGCCAGTGGTAACCCCCCCATCGTCTGATCATGGGCAGAAGCAGAATGAGCCTCCCTGGTGGTCCAGTGGTGACCCCCTCCTCACCCACCCACTGAGGTCCCCTGCCACCCAGCACCCCTGTCATCAGCGGGTGGCAGCACCCTGCCCACAAGCTGCCTGGCCGCCCACTGAATGACAGCGTACAGTATGGACTGTATGCCTATTGGTCCACTGCATGGACCAATGGGTGTGCAGACCATACTGTACTGCACAGGCCTGATATGTAATGAACGGGTGGTGAGGGACCTCAGTGGGCATGTGGGGAGGGGGGTCACCACTGGATCGCCAGGGAGGCTCTTTTTACTTATGCCCATGATCGGGCGATGGGGGGGGTTACCACTGGCCACCAGGGAGGCTCTGTTTATTTATGCCCGCGATGGGGCAGGGGGGCACACCGCTCCCAGGGCGGGGGCTTGTGGGCGGTGTTCTGGGTGGGAGGGTGGCCACCCATGGTTGGAGGCTGCTGTGTTGCGCCCTGCAATACAGCAGCCACCTGTGGGTGGCCAGGAATTGTTCCTGGTATTTTCAGGCACATCTCTGCACCTTCCTGAGTGGTGCAAGGCTGGGTTGTGCCAGCATATGCGCCGCACATCCCGGGCTGAATATCACGATGTGCCACATATGCATGGGCATGCCACCTGCACTTGCATCAGCATACATTACCTATGTGCCCCAGCTTGTAGTTATTCTTGTCATAACACCCCTTTGAATATCGGGGCGCATTGGTGGGTTCGCATCGCAACCTCTTAGAATATCTGAGTCTAGGTGGTCGCAGTGAAAAATAGGTGTTGATAACTCTTTAAAGACTGTTCCAGTCTAGAAAGGAGAGCTGTTGTCACAGTCCCCACCCCGATCACCCATGCTGTGTATTTGGATATATTGCCTGGCATCTTGTGGTCCCCACATCCCCAATTACCCATGCTGTGTACTTTAGTTATATTCCTGGCATCTTCTGATCCCACATTGATCACCCATGCTGTGTGCTTTAGCTATATTCCCTGGTGTCTTGTGGTCCCCATACCTCAATCACTCATGCTGTGTACTTCAGTTATATTCCCTGATATCTAGTGGCCCCCCCATCGCCCATTCCACCACATACAACCACATTCCCTGGTGTCTAGTGGACTCACTCCCATGGTGGCCAATCCACCCTAACCTGTCCACTCTGGCCCAACAACCTCCACCCCCCACCCCAGACACCGCTCTATAACATACTGACAATGATGACAACTGGCACAGCCCTCAACTCACCTCCTCAGCTGGCCATCATCTGACTGTCAGGGAGCGATCGTGCGTACTGAACACCCACAACTGCTCCCTGACAGTCCAATGGCAGCCAGTTGAGGAGGTAAGTGGAGGACTGTGCCAGTCACCATCACTGTCAGTACATTATGGATCAGTGTCAAGGGTGAGGGGGACTACGGGGTGTTGAGTCCACAGCAGGCAAGCCAAGAGGGGTTTGGCAACTGGGGGGTGGTGGTCCACTAGGCACCAGGGAATAAGGTTCTATGTTGCAGAATGGGTAATTGGGGGATGGGGACCACTAGACACCAAGGAATATAACAAAATACACAGCATGGGCACTGGGGGGCACAGCCATTGAGCAAGTTTAAGGGCAGGATTTCAGTAGCATTAAACAGTGCTGCAATGGTAGCTGTTTAGCCCTGTCTAAACTTTTGAATATACCACTGCACCCTTTATGCATGAGGGATCCCTCATCTGCATAAGCGCAGCAGTATATTCTGTGCTGTCCTGCTGTCGGGATAGCACAGCGCATCAGGAGCCTCTAAGTATGGTCCCCGACCACCAGCACTATTTATGGTTATTAGCGTGGCACTAACCCCGTTAGCACCACGCTAACATTTTAATATGGGACAACTGTCTTGAAAACTATTTAGTGAAATTGACCCAGAAAATAATAACAAGGTTTAGATTTGAAATATTTGCAAGCAGTGTGTTAGCAGCAGGATTCGATAAAACCAAATCGTTACAGCCTGACTGTACATGTGGTATAAAAGTAAATGATGATATTAAGCATGTATTGTTAATCTACGAATGGCATCAAAAGAAAGAACTAGATATCTCGGGAAATACCAGTTGAGTTGTACATAACTTCTGACAATTTGTACTATTTCTATTTAGTAGTGACTCAAGACTAATACAGTTGTCAAATTATCTGCTTGCTTGCTTGCACAAAAAGGTAGAAGAAGCAACATTTCTATAGCGCTTTTTATACACAATGTATCCAAAGTAGAAGAATAGCACATTTGAGTGCAGGAAACTTGACATCCTGAGTTTTACAAGTTGTGTCTGTGCCAAGAGATGACAGAGAAATAACTGTGGTACGTACAGTAACACTATCATTCTTAAATGGTACTTTATGATCTTGATACTCTGTAGATCACTGCAATATACTGAAACATATAAATGTGAAATAATTTAATTTGCTTTTACGACTCTTTGGGTCAAACTGTTAATAAACCTAAACTTTAGAACTCCTCACAAATCTCCCAGGTTCTTCCATTCAAATTTAAAAGATTATTGGCATTTAAACCACTGATACTTTTTACCATTCTCATTGCAAAGTTTATTAATTCCTTGTCCTTAGTTTGAATAGAGGAATACCCTATTTCATTACAAATATAATCCAAGGTTTATGTCAGATTATCATGGTGGCTAGAACAACCATTAAAGTCAGTCATAATTAATTTTGTTGTCCAATAGAATTCTTGGACAGCAGCAATGAAATTATTAAACTCATCCCATATTGCACTGGCATAATACAGAGAATATGAGGCAGGGATACATATACATCATTAATCATAAGTGTTCCCTTTAGTATAGAGCTGCCCTGTTAGCCTGAATATCTTCAAGGCGCTGTACGATCGCTACATGAAAGCACCTTGCAAATGTTTTCCTCACTGCTAGCCCACTAATTCCACAACTCCTCTTTTCCATCCTGACGCCGCCATGTTTCTACACCTGGCTCTCAATCTTTCCTTATTCCTCTCTGCTGCACCCACCTTTCCCTGTCCACTCCAGCCTAGCTAAAGTCCTACCCCATCCATAGCAGTGTCCCAATTATCTACCCTCCTCCGTCATTATCATAATAAACAAGTACACAATAGCCATCGTCAGTTTCTGTAGTTTTAGCTCAATTTTTCCCCAGTCATCAATAATATCCTCCTCTTCTTTACCTCTCTAACCTGCCACACCATACATGGCCTCTTTCCCTATATGTGTAGTTGCTTGCTGCCTCACTCAAAAGATCTTTGCTTATAACCCTGTATGCCTATGGTTGATTGTACATCTGCTGATTTCTGCAATTGTAAAATAACGCTGTTTTTATTTATTTATTTATTTCAACCTTGTACTGTACTGTATGCACTATATATATTTTTCTTCCTTGTATATTATTGCTTTTTGTATACCTGCTTCTGTACTGTACTTTGATGTATTCATGACCAGGTCCACCTTGCAAATGAGCCTTGCTCAACGGTGCCCGCCTGGATAAAGATTTTGATTGAGTTTCTTTAAAGGATAGCCAATAAATACCTAATATTTTGTATTATGACTAATAATTACATCCCTTATTAATTGCTCTTCCTATAATCTATTTATCTCCTATGACCTTCCCCTATCGGGCATCAGTCCGCCCAGCATTATCACACCACCATCCCTAGGACTTACTTCCTCCTCTGGTGATTCACTAATTACCCCTCATGGCAGGGACCAGCAGAGCTGGCCAGGTCCCTCTAGAGCACAATCCAGATTAGCTCCAGGAGGAGACACCTAGTGGGTGGATGTGGGGCCTGCAGCAGACCAAGTCATCACCTTGCTCGGTCCCTACCAGTTTTCCTCCTGCTTTTCTCTCATGGCCTTTGCACTGGCTAGTGGTCCACCCCCAACATCGCTCTTGCTGCCTTGCCACCCAAACATCACTAGGTGGCAGGTGTGAAGCGGAGCAGATGTACTACCCTGCCTGGGCTAGGAGCACAGTCCCTCAGACATTCAGTCCTCTCCGACCTGCCGGCTGACCCCCAAGCAACCCGAGTCTTCTTCTGAACCCAAGTCACCAGTGTGACAGGTGGTATCCCATTATTAGCTTTAAAACAAATTAAAAGTGCTCCCACTAGTCTTCAGTATTTTTGGGGGCTGGATTACACACTATAGAGTTTGACTCAAATTTTATTTTAAACTGTTGGGGCCAAATCTTTTGAAATAGGGCAATATCTTTGTCTAATATCTTAAATTCATTTTCATATAATCCAGTAGTTCAGCATGAGCAGAAGACTGTATTGGACTATGTATCAATTAAAGCAGAAAGAAGTAGGGAAGGCAGTCAGAATAGCAAAAGCCCAAACTGAGGAAAAAATAGCCAATTCAGTTAAGAAGGGGGATAAAACCTTTTATAGGTACATTAGGGAGCATAGAAAGGTTAAGGAAGGAATAGTGAAGATTAATAAGTGAGAGGGGAGGTGGGCAGAGGGAGACAGTGAAAAGGCAGAGATACTGAATGAATACTTTTGCTCAGTATTTGCAAAAGAAGATGAGGAGGAGTTACCTAAACCAGACAATAGAAGCACTCTGGGGGTTGACACCAGTCCATTTATAGAAGAAAAGTCCTGAAAGAACTCCTAAAACTCAAGGTGGACAAAGCAATGGGGCCTGATGGGATTCAACCCAGAATCCTAAAAAAAGTAAGGGAGGACCTAGTGACACCACTGACCACACTTTTTAACAAATCATGGGAGGATGGGGTGGTACCTGAGGACTGGAGGAGGGCAGATGTGATTCCCCTTCACAAAACTGGGAGCAAGGCAGAAGCAGGAAACTACAGACCTGTAAGTTTGACCTCAGTGGTAGGGAAAATGATGGAATCACTTCTGAAAGAAAGAATTGTCCAGTACCTAGAGGCCAGCGGGGCACAGGACCCAAAGCAGCATGGATTTACAGCAGGAAGGTCATGTCAGATGAATCTAATAGATTTTTTTGACTGGGTGACCTAAGTAATAGACCAGGGAGGGGCTGTGGATATGGCCTACCTAGACTTTAGCAAGGCATTTGACACAGTCCCGCACAAAAGATTAATAATCAAGTTAGCCAGCCTGGGAGTGGGTACCAGAGTGGTAGCCTGGGTAGCAAACTGGCTGCACAACAGGACACAGAAGGTAATAGTGAGTGGAACACATTCCAAAGAAAGGGGGGGTCACTAGTGGAGTACCTCAGGGCTCAGTACTGGGTCCAGTCCTCTTTAACATCTTTATAGGTGACATTGCAGAGGGTCTGGAAGGAAAGGTATGCCTCTTTGCAGATGACACAAAGATCTGTAACAGAGTTGATACACAAGGGGGAGTAGAAAGGATGAGAACGGACTTGACAAGGTTGGAGGAATGGTCAAACATATGGCAACTTAGATTCAATGCAAAGAAGTGCAAAGTAATGCACCTGGGAAACAAAAACCCAGGAGAAGAGTACACAATAACAGGGGAGGTACTACCAACAACAAAAATGGAACAGGACCTGGGGGTAGTCATATCAGATGATCTAAAGGTTGGTAAGCAATGTGAGAGAAGTCAGTAAGGAGAGCCAGTGGGATATTGGGATGCATAGGAAGGGGCATCACAAGTAGAAAAAGGAAGTGGTTATCCTCTGTACAGACAGTTGGTGAGACCCTATCTGGAGTACTTGTGCAGTTTTGGAGACCTCATCTACGCAAGGACATAGACAGGATGGAAGCAGTCCAGAGGAGGCAACTAAATGGTGCAGGGTCTGCATCAGAAATCATATGAAGAAAGACTGAGAGAGCTTAATATGTATACCCTTGATGAAAGAAGGACAGGGGGACATGATAGAAACATTCAAGTACCTCAAGGAATCAAAAAAGTCCAGGAGGGTAGCATCTTTCAGAAAAAGAGACGTGTAGGAACAAGGGGACACAATTTAAAGATGGGGGGGGGCAGCTCAGGGGTAATGTGAGGAAATTTTTTTTCACGGAGAGAGTGGTGGATGCATGGAACCGCCTTCCTGGGGAGGTTGTTGGGTCTAAAACAGTGGGGGAATTCAAACATGCATGAGGCAGACATTTATTTATTTATTTAGTTTTTGTTAACCGGGTAGGTGCACTAGCCAACAGGTGACTATTTTCAGGCACGACCCAGGAGACACAGTTACAGTACAAGATAGGACAGTTTAGGTATACACAATACAGGCAAAGGTACATTGGTACAAGTACAGGCATACAATTGCAAAGGGCAGAGGGTACTGGAGGGAGCATATATTTAGATGGGAGGGGGAAGGAAAGGAGAGGGAAGGGGAGGTGAGTGGGAGATTAAGCAGGCAGGGAGGGTGTGAGACTCTGATGAGGGGTGAAGGGCTTGGCAGAAAATGAGCAGGAAAAATTATGGCGAAGACGGCTTAGCGGTGCCTGGTAGAGATCTGCAGCTGGGCTTGTGGAACTGAAGGGCGGCAGAGCAAGACGGGATGGCTGGGGTAGGTAGGGATAGAGGTTTAAGTGGAAAAGGCGAGAGGATGAAACAGAGGATTAGGACTATAGTAGGTATGAGAGATATGAGAGATTGGTAATAAAGAGGGGGTGAGCAACAGGCAGGGGAAAGGGAAGAGACAAGTACCTACCGTAGAGGTAGGATGGCCATAGATAGGCAGGAGAGCAGGGGAAAGCGCGGTTCAGCACTCAGGTTAGCAAAACAAGGACCCAGTGGAAAAAACGGGGGATGCTTTATGGCAAAGAGTGGCATTAGCGGGAAGGGCACAAAAAAGACCCGTAGTTATGGAACTGAAAGCGGGGGAAGCAGCCAGCCTGAGGGCACTTACGGCAAAGTACGACTAATTACGGCTTTAGCGGGAAAAGCAAAAAAGACCCGGGGCTATGGAACCAAAACCCGACAGGGCTCAGAGGGGTAGGGGAGCAAGCAGGAGTGGAGAGGGAAACAGGAAGGACCAGTACCCACTTACAATAAGTAAAACATATGTTTTAGTGCAACACAGTAGGATGAAAAGAGTATCAAAACAATAGCAGGATTATTGCTAATTTATACATAGAGTCAGAGAGAGGAACGATTTTAGACATACAGCATAGTAATAGCAAAGCAGGATACTATACATAGAATTAAAGTAATTAGGCAAGACTTGAGACAATTTTTAGCGGCATGATCAGGAAAGAGTAGCCATACAGAATACTTTCTAAACATTTCATAAAGTGCAGGCAGATTTGTACACATTTTATTAAAGTGCAGGCAGGCAGAGAAAACAAATATTTGTAAATAACAACAGAGCATTAGAGGGAGGTGGGCTAACGAATATATAGGAAGAAAGGGGAGGATTGTCTTAGGTAGTTCCAGAGTTTAAGTAGGGTCAAAGCAAGTGCATTGGTCCATAGAGTTGAGGTGAGCGCGTAGTCCACGCTTGAAAGCTAGGTGTGATGGAGCACTTCTCAGGTCCATAGGCAGGAAGTTCCAATAGTGAGGAGCAGCATGCCTGAAAGCGCCAGCACCCTTGGAAGTATGGCAGAGGGGAACTGATAAAAAAGACTTGTCTGATGACCTCAGCTCACACGATGGGATCACAGGTCGAAGCAGTTCAGATAATGTGGTTGGTTTCGCCACTCTAATTATGGAGTCTGAGAGGCAGCAGAGGTAATATTGTCTAGTGGAGGATGGGGATAGCCAGCCTAGCTCTTTATAGAGCTGGCAGTGGTGCGTTAGGTGTGGCGCTTTAGCTGCATATCTACAGACATTATTGAAGGTGATGTCCCATTTCTGCAGAACAGTTTTGTTTGCCATTGTGAGGATGGGAGCACAGTAGGACAGAGTGGGTAACAGGATTCCCCTGGCAATGGCAAGTTTGGCAGTTGGAGTGAGCATGTGATTTGTCCTGTAGGCAGCCCCCAGCTTACAGTTGACATTTTACAAGACTATTGGATATGTTGCTTCAGGTCAAGGTTTTGGTCAAGCTGTATTCAAGATACGGAAAGAACTTACAGTCTCAAGGGGGTTCCGTTAATGTCAGGAATGTTAAGTGGAGATGTGCAGGTTCTAAGCTTATGATGTGATCCAAAGAGCATGGCCTTAGTTTTTGCTCGCATTGAGTACAAGGCAATGCGCATCTAGCCAGTGCTGTGCCAGGTGGAAAGCTGATGACAGAGTGGCGTTCAGGTGGGAGATGTTGTCAGAGTGAGCATAGATTACTAGATCATCAGCATAAAGTAGTGAGTTGCCTGATGTTATTATGTTGGGCAGGTTGTTAATAAATAGTGAGAAGAGGAAAGGATCGAGTATAGAGCCCTGTGGCACACCAATGTTGATCGTGGCACTGTCAGAGATGGCCGAGTTAAGTTTTACTGCTTGAGACCTATTGGTGAGGTAGCTACTGAACCAAGTTATTACTGGGAATGAGAAGCCCAGGTTCCTGAGGGTGGTGAGCATCAGTGGGTGATCAACGAGGTCAAAGGCCTTTGTGAGGTCTATGAACACAGCCCCTGTTAGCTGCCCACTGACCATGTTTGGGAGAACATCCGAGGTGAATTTTGACAGCGCAGTTGTAGTACTGTGGTGTTTCCTGAAGCCATGTTGAGCTTCACAGAGCGCATTGGAGGAGTCAATACATTCGGTGACCTGGGTGGCTACTATCTTCTCGAGAATTTTGCTAAGTACCGAAAGTATGGCTATAGGTCTATAGTTTGACAAGTCATTTTTGCTCCCTTGCTTGAAAGCTGGTGTGATTCTGGCGACCTTCCAAATCTGGGGACAGTGCCTGTGGAGAGAGATAGCGTGAAGATCCTGGCAAGTGGGTGGATATGAGATGAGCAGCCATTTTCAGAAGCCGTGGTTCCAGAGTGTCGGAGCCAGGGCTAGTGCTATCAGATATGACAGACAGGAGTTTGCAAACTTGGTTTCCAGTAACCGCTTTAAAATAGAACAACCTTTTAGGGGCATGTTGGGAATCGGTACTCATCTTGGAAGAGTATGTCTGGGAGTCAACTGGCAAAGATTTTAGAGAGGATGTAATGGCAGATAGGTCAGAGAATTGCTGATTGAAAGCATTGGCAATGGTGAGAGAGTCATTGCAGTGGACCCCTTGGAGTATCATTTCCGAGGGGGTGATTGATTGGGGGGTTCCGAGGAAGGTTTTTATGTGACTCCAAAATTTTCGAGGATCATTTGCAGAGCTGGTTAACAGGTTCTGGCAATATCTGCCTTTGCAAGCCTGATGTGCTTCTTGCAGTCATTTCTATGTCGCTTGTATATATGATGATCACAGAGCAGGCTAGTGGTTTTGTAATGTTTCCAGAGTTTGTCCCTGATTTTGAGCTTATGTAGAAGATCTTTGTCCAGCCACCTTGTTTGTGCCCCTGACCCTTCTCTTTATGTTTGGTACATGCCTCTTTGTACCTCTCCAAACCTGTTGAGAAATGCATCCAGGGTGGCCTCAGCACTAGTTGCATGGAAAATTTCAGACCAGTCCGTATTAGAGATGTCAGAAAGAAATGCATGTACATCCAGTGCTGCAAAGTTGGTAAGGGTGATAAAGTGGGATCGAGGAGCAGGCGGCGGGCAGGAGCACCAGTGACAGACCATGGGAGAGTGGTCTGTCAGAGAGTCCACTAGTACAGCTGATTTGGTTACATGGTCAGGCCTATTGGTGAGAATCCAGTCCAAGAGCGTTCCTGACTGCATGTTAGTCATTCTCGTGCATTCAGTTATGAGTTGGTGAAAGTTATATTTTTGGACCAGAGATGCAAGGTTACTGTGATTAGGTCCTAGCCAGTTCAAATTAACATCATCTAACAGGATACACTTATTCATTTTCACAGTTTGTGACACATGTTGGAGTAAGATCTGGAGACTGTCCAGCCCGCCGATGGGTGGGTTGTACACACACAGGATGTGCAGCTATTTTGCTCCTAGGGATAGTGTTGCATGTAGCGATTCACAGCGCATATTGGGACCAGGACTGGGAACCACTTTAATCAAAAGGTGATTTTTATAGAAGATCGCAACACCCCCGCCCCTCTTAGAACCATTTCGATCCTGACGAATGATGGCATACCCAGGTAGGGTGCAGTGTGCATCCAGGATATTAGGTTTGAGCCATGTTTCGGTAAGGCACAGGATGTCAGGGTTAACCAATCTTGCCCAGGCTTCAAGCTCAGTCAGGTGCCCCAGTAGACTTCTAATATTCATATGGGCTAGTAATAGGCCTTTATTTGTTTTGGTTGTGGCTGTTAATGGGATATTTTGTTGTGGACCTGGGTTTGATTCAATGTCACCAGCCAACAGGAGTAGTCTTTGGGCTAGGAACTTAGGCAAGTTTATAGGAAATATGTCATGTTTCTTCCGTTTAACACTATGCTGCAGGTAGAACAGGAGTGACAGGTAGATACATCCTTTCTTCAAGAGTACATACTGAAAAATAGGTAAGGGGTGACAGTGTGAAAGGAGAGATTAGAGAAACTAAAGTCATTGATCAATTGTGCCTTATTGTTAATGGCAAGAGGCACAGAGAGGGAGACACTGTTTAGTCCGTACAGGAGACACAGGCAGAATAACGGAGTCAAGCCTGTGCGATAGATGCTTAGATGAGGGGTCATTTTAGTATAGGTGGAGCTGGTCATATGGGCATAAAAAGAGGAGTAGTGAAATAGAACAGTGCCGAGTGCGGCAAAACGTTATAGGGTGAAGATACTGGTAGGCCTGGACTTGTGTATAAGAGAGGGACGGGACACTATGGGACAGCCCAGGAAGGTGGGCTTGGCAAGAGAAATTACAGAGCCATTAGATAGAGGAGATAGGAAGCTGCCCCTAGTGGAAGCGCAGTATAAGGAGCCAATGGAAAAGTAGACACTTAGTCATATGACCCCCTGGTGTCTATAAAGCTAAAGGGTCGACCAGGGTGGGTGAGGTGGGGGGAGGGTGGGGAGCTGGCACGAGCGCCGGTGGGAAGAGTCTTCAGGGAGCTGTATTACTTAGCCGCAGTGGTGGCGCTCACCATCCCCGGGAGTTCTAAATAGCAGCCAGATTCAAAATTACAAAGTGAGAACAGCCACTTTCTGTGGAGGATAGTACTAGGTATAGTTCCAAACCCAGCAGGAGAGAGCCGGCAGGAGGGAGGTCAAGTAAACATACCTTGCAGGCTATGCGCCTTTAGTGGCACAAGGTACCAGGGAGCGGCCGAGCTCCTGCGTTTCCCTTCTCCTCCCGGGTGGCATATGGTCGGTGCAGCCCCTGGCTCATCGTAGTGGAGGGGCGCTTTGTCTTCAGTGGGGCCTGGTCAAGCGGGACCCCAGAGGCATCTTTTGGTCCAGAGGCTGGTTCCTTGATCCTGGAGGAGGGGGTCCGAAGCCCCGGTGGGCTTGGAGGGATCCTGAGGGGGTAGCAAGGAGAGACAGATTAAGAAGGCAAGCAGGACAAAGGGCAGGGGTGTAGGTGAGAGAAAGGAGGAGATTAGATGGCAGAGGAGTAGAGTTACAGGTTACAGGTTAAAGGCAGGTAAAGAGGAAAGCACTTAATTAGGTTTAAAGTGAACAATGGGTGATAGCAGATTCAAACAGAAAAGGCGGGAAGACAGTACAAGGCAGCAGAGAAACAGTTTAAATTTGCTACAGCAGGTTAGAATTTTAGCATAAGGCAATCCAGTGGGGGTAGCAGGAAGGTAGAAGGTTCGTAAACTAGAATCTGCAGCTTATCCAGTAGGTAGGGAAACGGGCAGACTGGGTGGCCAAGTGGTCCTTATCTGCCGTCAAAGTCTATGTTTCTGTGACTAGCAATAGCCAAATCCAGTTTTCTGCCCATGCTGAACTGTGCTCATTTGCCTAAGACACTGCCTCTGCCAAGATTCAACATGGCATATGTGTCCTATATTACCTGATAGGATGATTTGCTATGGAGGTCAAGTGAGACCACCACCACCCCCATTGTGACTTGTAGCATCAACTAAACTGGCTTCCTCTCAGATCCTTAACTAAACTGAACTTAGCCACATTTACAGGCAAGATACTATCAGACAAGAGGCCTTCCTGCCCACGGGACCTCTTCATCCCCCCCCCCCCTTGCCTTACAGCTCAAACTGAAACTGAAGTCACAGGATTAAATGTTGCTTGGCATCCCCCTGCTAAAACCCATCTTTCAGATGAGATTTTAAAATGAGGACCCATCTGCCTGTTCTGGTGGTTGTTAAAGATCTTATGGCACTTCTCAAAAAGAGTAGGGAATTTCTCTGGTGTCCTGGCCAAATTTCATTCACTAAAATACTACCAACAGCTTAATTTGGTTCAGTTTCAGCTGGTTACCATCTGTATCCCATCCCCCGAGACAAGGCTGAAAATAGGCAGAATTGTCTAGCCCTCCTTTCCCGTCAACAAAAATTAACTGGGACAAGAAATTGCTCAGATATACTGCTGTAAAGGCATGGAATGATGTACTTCTGGAGCTCCGTAGCATTAGCTATAGTAAACTGTTTATGTCCAGTTGCAAAAACTACCTCTTCACAACATTAAATTGTAACTCTGCTACTGCATTTAACATTGTCACTGGTTGTGATAGTACACCATACCTTGTATATCGATATTGTTCCCTAAATATTCTATGTGCTCTGCTGCATATTTTGTGCCCCTACTGTATCCAGCCATATACTGTATACATTGTTGTATTACTACTGCATCCTTCTGTATGTTGTGTACTTTATATTTAGCAATGTCAACACCTATATTAATACTGCTGCATTGACAGTCAGATGTGAGGAAGTATTTCTTCACTGACAGGGTGGTGGATACCTGGAACAGACTGACAGCGGAAGTTGTGGAGGCTAAAACAGTGGGGAACTTCAAGCATGCATGGGACAAATATAGGGGTATATTAGAAAAGAGGAAGGGAGGTGGGAAGGTCGCCAGAGACCAGATGGGGTCTGTGGAAGCAACTAGGCAAGGAACATCTGGGCAGACTGGTTAAGCCAAGTGGTCCTTTTCTGACAACAAATTCTATGACTCAATATTCCTATTTACAGTAGGTCACTCTTCTAAAAGGAATCTTGGTTCTAGTGAGCCTCCATGGTGAAGAAATGAATAGAAAAAATGTACAATTTTCATAATTAAATTAAGTATTATACTAAACATTTGGTTTCATAAGGAGTTTTTAAGCTACACACTCTTAGGTCTTTGCCCACATATCATTTCTCTGGAATAAAGTCTGCAACCAAATTATTGGGTATAGCATGGCTTATAGCTCTGGAATTTGCATATGATAGACAATGTGGTACTGTACATTGACTTTGAAGTCATCTGATGGCAACTGAAATGCAGGTAAAAAGTAATTTTAACTTAACTGCATGCGTCATAATTAAAAGATGATATGATAACCATAATTAAAAGAGGACATGATAACCAAATAAGATAATTCCTGTCATTACGGTGCAGTTTGCACAGCTTTTAACTTCATACTGCACTGGTAAGAATTGTCCCTACTCAGTCTTTTTGACCCAGCTCTGCACCCTCATATTTGTTGGCATGGGAGATGAGCATTGATTTCTCCAGCTGGCCCAGTGGCATTTAACCACCACAGCTGTCCTTTCTTAAGCACCAGCTGTTTTTGACTTGCATCATATTATCCGCTCCTCTTGATACCCCTCTCACTTTCGGTATGCTGCTAGTAGACAGGTTTTGGAGTCTCCCAGGCTTTCTTGAGGGTCATTTCTTCAGGCTTCTTGGCACAGTCCAGTGTCCAGACTGATTAATGCACACTGACTCATGAGATAGGATGACACTGAAAAATTGCATACTTATTACTACCATGGTTACCACCAGTGTAATGTCCAGCTTATCACACTTCATGCAATGAACCAGAGCATCGTTTGTTCACTTTCATATTACCATTTGCATGATTTTCTAATTTCATGCTTGGCCCAGAGAGCTGGTCTCTCTGTCCCTACAGCTTTCAGACCAGGCTCCATCTCTAACTCTCCCTCTCTCTCTCTCTCTCTCTCTCTCTCTCTCTCACTTTGTTCAGTGCTTTAAACCCACTCTTCTGCTTTCCTCACCAAAGTCTGTCAGTTAACCCAGAGATAAGGTGAATTTATTGTTGAATGGTGAGGCCACACATTCCTTTCCTACTCCTCAGCTAGTCAGTACCAGACCCTGGCTGTTTTAACTCCCTATTTCAAAGACTTGGTCTGACAATTCTCTTCTTAACCCTTTCTTGTCTGTGTTACATTGTTATGCATATGCCATTACATTCAGAACTTTATTTGTCACGGTAATGCACAATGAAAACTGTGGCAAAAGAATTGTATTGTCATGTGATAGTTCAAGTAATAGTAGTTGTAGATTTTATTTTTTTAAGGTGTCCTTCCCCGAAGGCTTAGGGCACCTTTACAAAAATATACATAATAAACAACACATAGCAGTAAAATCAAACATCCAATCATAGATAAATACAAAATATCTAATAAAGAATATATACCCTATAATATTAAATAAACTGCTTGTCATTACTCAGTCTGTTTCTTCATCCCTAAAGATCTATTAAAACAAAAAAGTCTTCAGCTTTCTTTTAAATATTTCCAGAGAAGGCACCTCCCTAAGGTGCTCTGGTAGCGAGTTCTAAAGGATTGGTGCAGCCACCTCGAAGGCCTGATCCCCCAAGGACTTTAATCTCACCCTGGGTGCCTACATAGGTGTACCATCACCGTAGCGAAACCCCGATGACAAATACCACCACAGTGGCAGGAATTGGGCAAAATCAGCCCGTCGCTGTGGTGGACAGTGTGCCGATCAGGTCTGCCTCACTGGGTGATTGCCCCCCCAGTCCAACTCTGACTTGGAGTTAGAATCCTAGAGACTGGGGGTGTGAGGGGCTGAGCCCCCACCAAAGAGGGGTTTGGGGTCACAGCCCCCCTATTGTGAGCACTGACATCCCGTAGCTACAATGCCGATGGTCGGCATTGTAGCTGTCGCTGTAAGGGATGTCAGCACTAGCGCTGTCGAAGTGCTATAGGTAAACCACCTCCATAAGACCCTCCCCTGCTGACCATAGAGATCTTCCAGGGTCAAAGGAATACAGAGGGTCCCTCAGGTAACCTGGACCCTGTCCATGCAGGGCCTTACAGGTCAACAGACCTATAATAAAAGGAGATACGCCAGTGCACCAGTAGCCAGTGCAGTTCATGCAGCACCAGCGTAATATGACAAGATCTCTGAAGACCTGTCAATAGCCAGGCCACAGCATTTTGTAGCAGCTGCAGGCACCACATCGCACCCCCTCTGACCCCAAGGTACAGCACGTTACAGTAGTCGAGCCTAGAGGTAACGAATATGTGTATCAGTCTGGCCAGGTCAGTGGGTGGGATAAGGGATCTTATTCGGGTGATATTTCACAGATGGTAAAATCCATTCTGGATGACTGCCAACATCTGAGAATCCAGTGTCAGCTCGTCATCCAGAAGGATGCCCAAATTTTCCACCTTAGCGGAGGCCTCCAGTTTGGCTGAGGCAATAAAAAGCCCTAAATCCTCCCCCGAGGCCTCCACTTCCCCCCTCCAACCAGCTCAACCACCAACACTTCAGTCTTCCCTGGACTGAGGCCCAACCAATTGAGCGACATCCAAGCCTGGATCTTGGACAAGCACTTATTTAACACATCAACTGCATTCCATCTTCCCGGTGCAAAGGACATGTAGAGCTGGGTGTCTCAGCATAGTAGTTAAACCCAAGCTCAAACCACCTTATGACCTCACCCAGGGGCAGCATATACACTGCAAATAACATGGGATAGAGGACAGAACCTCGGGGCACTCCGCAGGACAGAGTAACTGGGCTTGAGGAATAATTCCTCAACACCACCCTCTGAGACCTGCCCTGGAGGAAGGACTCAACCAGCTGATGACCTTGCCAGTGAGTCCAACATACTCCTGCAGCCTGTCCAACAATATCCCATGATCCATGGTGTCAAACGCTGATGAGAGATCGAGGAGAATGAGAACAGAGTGTTCTCCCCTATCCCTCGACCTCAGCAGGTCATTTAGCATCCATATTAATGCAGTCTTCATAATGTGCATAGCCTTAAATCTGGACTGGAGAGGTTCGTAGATCTGGAGGTCTGTGAGGTGACTTTCAAGCTGTTCTGCAACCACCTTCTCAAGAATCTTCCCTAAAAAGGGAAGTTTCTAGATGGGTCAGTAATTTGCCAAGATATCGGGGTCTAAATATGGTTTCTTTAACCGAGGCTTCACCAGAGCTTGTTTCAAGGGCTCTGGGAAAACCCGTCACTAAAGAACACCCAACAATCTTGGCAAAGTTCAGGCCCTGGATCCCAATGCAATCAACAAGTAATCACGTTGGGCCCGGGTCCAAGCTGCTAAAAGTTGGATTCAGCCTCAAGACCACCCTACAGACCTCCTCCGTCGACATCAATCGGAACTCTCCTCAGAGAGACCGAATGCAACCATCTCTCCGAGGCCCAGCCCTCTCAGGAAAAATCCCATCCCTAACGGAGCACCCACTGTCTGAGAAGAACTGAGCAAATGACTCACATTTATGAGCAGAAAATACCTTAATCAGTTCCAGACATGCAGGATGTAAAAGCCTGTCCACAACCCAAAAGAGCTGAGCCAGTTGGTTCTTCCCAGCTGCAATCGCCCCAAGCCATTTGCCAGTTTCCCCCAAAATGATTTGCATGGGGATCAGCAGGACTCAAACTTCCTAACACTCCAAACAAATTAGAATTTCAGGAAAATCCATTCTTTATTACTAAAGACATTTGCATGAAACCAGGCTCTTTGCCCCATAGACATCATCTGTTCCTGCTGCCATTCCTGCCCTGACATCCTAATCCTCTACTTCTGACATCAGAATCCTTTTGAGAGGCAGGTCACTCTACCAGTTAGAGTACAGGCTTGAGAATTGGAAGATCGCAGACTCAAACCCCATTAGAGCCATTTACACACCACATGACCTTGAGCAAGTCACATAACCTCCCAGTGATCCAGCCTATCCAAATGCAGAAATGGATAGAAGCAGAACCCCACTGGAAACAAGATGTTGAATCTCAGTTGGGCACATAAATTGCAAAATAAATAAAAGATCTTCTGTAGCATCAGGTTATGACATCATCATAAGTAGAGGATTATGCCTTCATGGCATGAAGCAACAATGTGGACTGAAGAAGTCTAATGGAAAACAGACTCAATCTGGCTAAAAATGTCAGTAATCACAGATAGAAGGTCCTGAAGAAAAAAATACTCACCTTAGTAATTGTGTTTCTTCTAATGGAGTCTTGCTGTATTCTGACAATTGCAGTTAGCTCCAGCACTTGAACTACCCTGGAGAGTGAAGGAGTAAAATTCTATGCCAGGCATAGAACATTGGGCTCGAGCTCGGTTTAAAACTCTGTCTGTGACACTTTGAAACCAAACCGTCAGATTCTTACGAGCTAAAACTCACTGACTATATAATATGGAAATTATAAAATTCCTACTAGCCAACTGGCAACAAAGACTTTAGATTCCTAAAATACTCAAGTCAGAAACCCAAAGACCAAAAACCAAGCAATAAGAAATAAAAACTCTTTAATCAAGCATAAGGCCCCAACACAACAGAAAGTGGGCTAAAGACACCCCTGGGTGCAACACTGCACCTGCCCACCCACTTCCCAAAACAGGTTCTGAGAGGGGAGGCAAGGAGGGAGGTCAGAATACAGCAAGACTTCATTAGAAGAAACAAAGTTATTAAGGTGAGTAATTTTTTCTTCAAACAACATGAAGTGTTGCTGTATTCTGACAATTGCAGACTACCAAGCAGTACCTCCAAGGAGGAGGGACAGAACCTACTTTGGGAATAGGCTCTGAAGTACTGCTGTGCTAAACCAAGCATCACTCTAGCCTGGATATCCAGAGAGTAATGCTTGGTGAAGGTATGAACTGTTTTCCAGGTGGCTGCTTGGCAAATTTCTAACAAAGGAATATCCCTGGCTGCAGCCAGAGATGCAGCTATACCTCTAGTGGAATGAGCCCTCAGGCCTGAGGATGAAGTTTTCCCAGTTTCTCATAGCAGAATTGAATACAGGACACAATCCACCTGGCAATGGTTTCTTGGTGGCAGGTTTTCCCTTACCTACTTCCCCATAGTGAAGAACAACTGGAGGAGTCAAACCTGCAATCTTTGTATGTTCTATGTAGTAACTAAGGGCCCTTTTAACATCTAAACGTGTATCTCCTCTCCTGAGGTGTGATCGTGAAAGAACACAGGAAGAGACATAGATTGGTTTAAGTGGAAATCAGAAACCACTTTGGGTAAGAGCCTTCTATTGGTTCTAAGGACCACCTTATCTCTATGGAATGAAATGAAGTCAGGCTCCACTGACGGGGCTTGCAATTCACTGATACATCTGGCAGAAGTAACAGCAACCAAAAACACAGTTTTCCAAGTCAAGTACTTGAGCTCTGCTGAGGACATAGGCTCAAGGGGGTGGCATAAGTTGAGCAATGCAAATATTCAAATCCCAGGCAGGAGCAGGATACCTAAAAGGAGGATTGGTATGAAGCAATCCTTTGAAAATTTTACAGAATACAGGGTGAGATGACAGAGAGGAAGACTTTCTCACTGACAGGAAAGCAGAAACAGCTGACAAATGAACTTTGATAGTAGCTGGTTTGAGGCCTAGGCCATTAAGGTGAACCGTATAATCCAGAACTGTAGACAACTCAGCAGTATCTGTGGATATATGCTTTTTGGAACACCAAATACTGAACCTTTTCCATTTGGAGTTGTAAGTTTTTCTGGTGGCAGGCTTTCAAGAAGCTTTGAGAATATCCAGAATCCCTTGGGACAGATGTAAATCTGCATACTCTAACTCTTCAAGAGCTATGCCTTGAGACAGACTGACTGACTGGAGAATGGGGTACCAAATCCTCCCCTGAGAGAAGGTTAACAGGTTGTGATTCCTGGGAAGAGACAGGGGAAGATGGACTGCTAGGGACAGCAACAGGGGGTACCAAGGCTGCCTGGCCCAGTCTGGAGCAATCAGAATCACTTTGCATGGTTGTGACCTTACCTTGACTAGAACCATGAACAGCAGAGGGAAAGGAGGGAAGGCATAAAGAAATTTCCCTTCCCAGTTCAAAATCAGAGCATCCAGAGGGACTGAGCCCAAGACTGGGGGTCTGCAACAAAACAGAGGAAGTTGGTGATTGTCTGGGGCTGCAAAGAGTTCTATCTCTGGAGTGCCCCACCTTGAGAAAATCACTTTCAACACCAAAGTATCCAGAAACCATTCGTGATGGCCCTTGGAAATCCTGCTCAATGCATCTGCTATCACATTATCCTTTCCTGGGAGGTGGACTGCTACCAGAGAGGTCTGTAGGGAACAAGCCAGGAACCATATTTTCATGGCCTCCGTGCACAAGGCCATGGACCAAGTGCTTCCCTACTTGTTGATGTACCACATGGTGGTAGAGTTGTCCATCCTGACCTGAACTGCCTTGTTCTGTACTGACTGAGAGAAAGCTTGTAGGGCAAGAAGTACTGCCCTGAGCTTCAGGAGGTTGACATGAAGAAGGGATTCCTGAGGGGACCACAGTCCCTGGGCCGTGAGAGCCCCCAGATGGGCTCCCCATCCCAAAAGGGAAGCATCTGTGGTAAGAGCCACAGAGTGAGTCTGAGTGACAAATGGAACACCTTGCCTCAGATTTTCCAGGTCCTGCCACCACTGAAGGGCCTGAATTAAGATCTGAGTAACAGGAACTAGCTTGGTAAGAGGATCTTTCCTTTGGGACCAAAAGGTCCTCGGATGGAACTGAATGTCCCTCATCTGAAACCTGACCCCTTGGACCACTGCCATGGAAGCTACCATGTGGCCCAAAAGCTGAAGAAAATGCATTTCTGGTCGAGAAACCAGAGGGAGGGAGGAGGAAGAAAGAGGCCAGCTAAGAGATGGCTTTTGCCATTTCCAAAGGAAGGAAAGCTCTTGCCTTGACCGTGTCTAGCTCTGCTACTATAAAAGTGAGGAGCTGTACTGGCTCGAGAACTGACTTGGGAAGATTGAGAAGGAACCCCAGGGAAGTGAGAACTTGCTGGGTAACCTGCAGATCTGACTTGACTTGGTCTGGGGACTGGCCCACAAGGAGCCAATTGTCCAGGTATGGAAAGAGAAATCCTTTTCCTTCTTAAAAAGGCCACCACTACTGCTAGGCACTTTGTAAACACCCTTGGAGCTGAAGTTAGGCCAAAGGGCATTGCTCTGAACTGGTAATGGCCTGAGGGCAATTTGAACTTGAGGTACTTTCTGTGGGAGCACCTGATGGGAATGTGAAAATAGGCATTCTTGAGGTCCAGGGAGGCTAGCCAGTCTCCTGGTCTCAGAGAGGGAAGAATTGTTCCCAGAGTCACCAGTTTGAATTTTGGCTTTAGCAGGTGCTTGTTTAGGTATCTTAAATCTAGGATGGGTCGCCACTCCCCTGTCTTTTTTGGGGTAAGGAAGTACCTGGAGTACAGACCTTTGCCCCTGTATAGGGTAGGAACTCTCTCTATGGCTCTTAAGGCCAGTAGAGAGGCAACCTCTGCCTCTAGAGCAAGGGTTTCTGATGTGTTGCAGGTGGAAAGGATCTGGGTCTCAGGTTCGGAAAATTTTTGAAACTGAGAACCAGTCCCTGGCTTACAACCTCAAGGATCCACTTGTCTGAGGTAACAGATGTCTAGTCCTGGACAAAGTAAGCCAGCCTGCCTCCTACCGGAATGGGGGAGTCAAGCTGGGCTGGCACATCAGGGTGTCTGCTTGGCATGAGCCTTAGGCTGAGGGGTGGATGCACCCTGCTCATCCCCCTTCTGCCTCTCCCTCTGAAGAACCCCCTCTGAGAAAGGAAAGAAGAGGCCTGTGCTTAGTAGAAAGGCCTGTGAAAAGGCCTCCCCTGCCCCTAACTTGCTGCCTTTGAGGAGTTACCTGCCTCTCCTTGGCCTGGGCACTCCTGTAAGTGGTTCTGTACTCATCCATTTTCTTCTTGTAATTCTCTGTCTGCTCCCAAACAGAGAATTACCACCACAGGGAAATCCTTGGCCTTGGCCTGGGTATCCTGTGAAAGGCTATACATCTGAGCCAAGTCATTCTCAAGTGCCAAGAGATGTAGCCATGACTTGATGACACATCATTGGAGTCCACAGCAGCATGAAATTGCACCTTTGATGCCTCGATCCCATCAGCAGCCACCCCCTCCAGCTCCTTGGCTAGCTGGGGGGAAGCCTGTTTAGCCAGTGCCATTACAGTGTCCCACCTTGACTTCTGGTACCTGGCTGTATAGGCCATATAGTTAGCCTGCCTGAGTCCCAAAGATGATGCCATGTACTGCTTCTTTGCCATGGCATTTATCTTCCTGGAGTCTTTGTCTGAGGGGTTTGAAGCCAAGGGAATGTTTGCCTTGTCACAGGCAGCAGCCTGCACTACCCCAACATGGCTGCATTGCTGATAAAGAAACTCCGTATCTGAGCCTGACAAGGTGTACCTCTTGTCCATTCTCTTGCCAACAGGAGGTACAGAGTTAGGAGACCTAAGAATTTTTTGTGTCTGTTTCCCAAAGGACTTATGGAGGGGAATAGACAGTCTCTTAGACTCTGGGATGTCCATCATCTCTACAAAATCAGGCTCCTCCTGATCCTCCACAGCCTCCTCAATAGGAAGCTGGAGGGTTTGAGCCACTTTTCTGTAAAACAGAAAGTGGGGAGGGGCCTCAGAATGCCTAGGAGGGGAAACACCAGAAGGTCTGTCTGGGGAGATGTCCAGTTCCACAGGCACATCCGGGCTTTCACCGTCGTAATCATCCTCTTCAAAATCCCCCTCCTCATTAAACTCTGGTTGTAAAAATCTTCAGGGGAATAATCCTGAACCGGGGGAACTGACCGAACCGAACCCCTGCCAGAAGGCACCGGATCGGTTGGAACCGGACGAAGCGATTCCACAATCGGAATCGCTCTGGCTATTTCTTCGGTGGTCGGAACATGAAGTCTGGATCCGAACCAGCCAATTTATCCTTGCATTTTCTCTTTGTAGGAACTGATCCCTCAGGATCTGTTCTCCTCTTGCCAAAGAAGTATCGCCCTGGTCAGAAGGCACTCCTTCTGGTTCAGTAGGAACCAATTGAGCTGGCCTTCCGGTCAGCGGTTTGTCAGCCTCCTTATCCGAAGTCTACCTAACCTTTTTATCAATGTAGACTTGAGAAATTCTTGCAAATTTGGCAGTCTGAATCGGTGGTCAAACCCCAGACAGTAAACACAAGTGGTGTGGGATGTGCCATAAGGAGCCTCCCACACACACTGCATTAGTTGAAACCCAGTGGGCCCGTTTTTTTCTTGGTTTCTCAGACATGGCCAACCTAATAAAACTTACCTTTATAAGGCAACCACCAAGCAAGACTCCCTATCGGTTTCTCACGCATTCTGGGTGTTACATAGAAACATAGAATTTGACGGCAGATAAGGACCGCTTGGCCCACCCAGTCTGCCCATTTTCCTACCTAATGGATAAGCTGCAGATCCTAGTTAACCAGCAGCCTACTTCTTCCTACCCCCACCCCCTAGAATTGCCTTATGACTGTCCCATGCATGCTTGAATTCCACCACTGTTTTTGACTCCACAACCTCCTCCGGAAGGCCGTTCCATGCATCCACAACACTCTCTGTGAAAAAATACTTCCTTAAATTACCTCTGAGCCGCCTCTATCTTCAAATTGTGCCCCTTGTTCTTGCACACCTCTTTTTTTGAAAGATGCTACCTCTTGGACTTTGTTGATTCCTTGAGGTACTTGAAAGTTTCTATCATGTCCCCCTCTCCCTCCTTTCCTCGAGGCTATACATATTAAGCTCCTTAAGTCTCTTTTCATATGTCTTCGGTGCAGACCCTGCACCATTTAGTGCCCCCTCTGGACAGCTTCCATCCTGTCTATGTCTTTCGGAGATTGGGTCTCCAGAACTGCACGCAGTGCTCAGATGGGGTCTGACCAGCTGTCTGTACAGAGGGATAATAACTTCCTGTTTTCTACTGGTGATGCCTCTCCCTATGCATCCCAGTATCCCCCAGCCCTCCTTGCTGCCCTCTCACATTGCTTGCCCACCTTTAGGTCATCTGATATGACTACCCCCAGGTCCCTTTCCATTTTTGTTGTTGTTAGTATCTCACCCCCATTGTGTACTCTTCCCCTGGGTTTTTGTTTCCCAGGTGCATTACCTTGCACTTCTTAGCATTGAATCTAAGCTGCCATACATTTGACCATTCCTCTAACCTTGCCAAGTCCTTTCTCATCCTTTCCATCCCATCTTGTGCATCAACTCTGTTGCAGATCTTTGTGTCATCTGCAAAGAGACATACTTTTCCTTCCAGTCCCTCTGCAATGTCGCTTATAAAGACATTGAAGAGGACCAGTCCTAATACTGAACCCTGCGGTACCTCACTAGTAACCCCCCTTTCTTCAGAGTGGACTCCATTTACTATTACTCTCTGTGTCCTATTCTCTAGCCAATTCTTTACCCAGGCTGTCATCTTGGGACCCACTCCCAGGCTGGATAACTTGTATATTAATCTTTTGTGTGGGACTGTGTCAAATGCCTTGCTAAAGTCTAGGTAGGCCATGTCCACAGCCCTCCCTGATCTACTACTTTGGTCACCCAGTCAAAGAAAATCTATCAGATTTGTCTGGCATGACCTTCCACTGTGAATCTATGCTGCCTTGGGTCCTGTGCCCTCTGGCCTCTAGATACTCGACAATTCTTTCCTTCAGAGTGATTCCATCATTTTCCCTACCACTGAGGTTAAACTAACAGGTCTGTAGTTTCCTGCTTCTGCCTTGCTCCCACTTTTGTGAAGGGGAATCACATCTGCCCTCCTCCAGTCCTCGGGTACCACCCCATCCTCCCATGATTTGTTAAAGAGGGTAGTCAGTGGTGTCACTAGTTCTACCCTTAGTTCTTTTAGAATTCTGGGATGAATCCCATCAGGCCCCATTGCTTTGTCCACCTTCAGTTTTAAGAGTTCTTTCAGAACCCTTTCTTCTGTAAATGGGCTGGTATCAACTTCTGTATCCAGAGTGTTTCTACTGTTTGTTTTAGGTACCTCCCCCTCTTCCTTTGCAAATACTGAGCAAAAATATTTGTTTAGTATCTCTGCCTTTTCACAGTCACCCTCTGCCCACCTCCCTCCTTTATTAAGCCTCACTATCCCTTCCTTGGACTTCCTTCGCTGCCTGATGTACCTATAAAGGTTTTATCCCTTCTTAATTGAGTTGGCTATCTTTCCTCGGTTTGGGCCTTTGCTGTTCTGACTGCCTTCCCAGCTTCCTTTTGCTTTAACTGATACAGTTCTCTGTCCTGCTCCTTCTGTGATTCCTTGTACTTCCTGAATGCTTTCTTTTCTCTTGAACCTTCACTGCCACTTCCTTTGAGAACCATAGTGGTTTCTTACATCGTTTCATTTTGTTTATTTGCTTTACACAAAGGCTTGTTACCTCTGTGATGGCAGTTTTATTACTCCCATTGTTCTTCCACCCTCCTTCCTGCCCATTTGCTAGTGCATTCCTTAGGCACTCACCCATTTTGGCAAAGTCAGCCCTCCTAAAGTCCAGTACTTTGCCTTTGTATGGCTAACTCTATTGCTGTGTTTATTGTGAACCATACTGTTCGATGGTCGCTAGTTCCCAGATGGCTACCCACTTCTACATCTGTGATCCTCTTCATCTCCATTTGAGAGAACCAGGTCTAAGATTGCTCCCTCTCGAGTGGGCTCCAATACTAGTTGTCTAAGGCATACCCCTGTAGGGCATCTAGAATAACCCCACTCTTAGAAGTGGCTGCTGCAACTGCACTCCAGTTAACATCTGGCATATTCAGATCACCCATCAGCAATATCTCCCCTTTTTCTGCCATTCTAAGTATACTTTCTATCATTTCCTTGTCCATTTCCTCCCCCTGAGAAGGGGGTCTGTATACAACCCCTGTGCGGATTGTGGTGCCATTGCCGGTCTCCAAATTTATCCACAGTGCTTCTTCTCCTCCCTGTTTTCCCTTTTGTTCTGTTGCTTTGATTCCTTCCCTTATGTAAGAGCTACTTCTCCTCCTCTTTTACCTCCCTGTCCCTCCTGTAGATAGTTATCCTGGTATGTTTACGTCCCAGTCATGGTTTTGTGTGTACCATGTTTCTGTGACTGCCACGATATCCAGATGTTCCTCCTCCATCAAGGCCACTAATTCAGGAAGCTTGTTACTCAGACTACGGGCATTGGTACTCATTGCTCTCCATTTTTTGCTGGCTTTACCTTCTGTTGCAGCATCCCCCACTGACCTTTCTACCTCGGTCTTTTTCTCATTTAGTACCCTGTTTTGTAGGGAGAGGCTGGGATTTGCCTGCTGCTTGTTGGAAAAAAACTTTCAATTCATGTTTTTTTTAAAACCAATACGGACCGGTAACCACACACTAAACTTTTTCACAAGATTTCTGTCTACAGGATTGGTTCAGCTGAACCGATCGAAAAAGCTTTACAATTTCCACACAAATACTATCCTACCTACTTACAGTGCCACAGACAGAGTCTCGAACCGATAACAGAACTTAATGCGGACTAAAAACAACAACTTTAACCGACTTTGAACCGAGCAGAAGGAGAAAATCTCTGGAGTGACTGTTCAGTGAGGCAGAGTAAAGAATCTGACGGTTTGGTTTCAAAGTGTCACAGACAGAGTTTTCAACTGAGCTCGAGCCCAACGTTCTATGCCTGGCATAGAATTTTAACCCTTCACTCTCCGGGGCAGTTCAAGTGCTAGAGCTAACTGCAATTGTCAGAATACAGCAAGACTTCATGTTGTTTGAAATGCTAATTTTCGGAATGGGATTGTGTATAGCAGAGTTCTGCTGTTTTCAACAAAATTTTTTATTTTCTGGAAACTGGAAAATCTATTTAAATGTGATTTTACCTTTCAGTAAAGTGTAATATATAAACATAAGGGCCAAGATATTAAAAGGTCCTGGTTTGGCCGCTAAATGTTTGCCCCAGGAGCAAATTAGTGTCTGGAGGAAACTAGAGGTATTTATTTATTTATTTATTTATTGAAGAGTTTCATCAGAAAAAGTCACTGAGCAACAAGTTGCTCGTCTCATGATGCATCTTGGGGGAAGGGAAGAGGGGAACATAGGCAATACAGTATAGATAAATCAAATATACATTTTCAATTATGGTTTGGTATGGCATATACATAGCAAACCAGTGCAGATAAAGTGAATGCACATATAAAAAGTAGTGGGATAAGACATATAAAATGGTAGAATCGAACCAAATACAATTACAAGGTTATACATAAAGTGCAACAAAGCAATATAAGTTTGAAGTGCAATAAACATTGTTAAAACATTTTAGAGCACCTTGCCAGCATTAAAGTCATGTTCCAATCTACCAGCCAGGCACTCTCCTGATTGTAATTGCAAACCCCAGCTCCCTACTGGCCACAGGAGGTATGTGGCCAATAGGGTTCTATGGGGATTATGACTGCAATTGGGCTGTTAGAGCCGACTAATGGCAGTTGCTCCTCTGGAGCAATCTGCCATATTCATACCTAAAATGACCCTATACCACTAGCAAAGGTGCTGAGGGTTATTTGCATCTCATTAGGGCCTCGTTAAAGGCCAGGAGCAAACAGTTTGCAACCCCCATCTCGTGCCTGTCAGAGCCCCAAACACCCCGCCAAAACAATTGAAAGTTTCTCTGGTGTCCAGTGGTCCCCACCCCAAACACCTCTCCAACAGCAGTAGTTATTATCCTAGTGTCCAATGGTCCTTCCACCCCCATCACCCTCCAACAGTTGTAGTGATTATCCTGGTGTTGGTGGTCCCCTGCTCCTCAATCACCCCTCCAACAGTTGTAGTGATTGCTGGATTTGTTGATTTTCCTGCTGTCGACTGATCCCACACCTCATTGAACACCTGCCGTATAGACATGAAACTTCCCTGAGTCCAGAGGTTCCCCACCCCTCAACACCCACAGATATTAACTAATACTGTATATTCCATAGTGTGCAGTGTTCCCTCTGTCCTCAAGCACCCATCTGACAGTTGCAGTAATGTTCCCTAGTGTTCAGTGGTTCCCCTCCTCTGAACACCTGCCATATAAGAATTAAACATTCCTGTTTATAGTAGGTATGCGATCGCGAACTGTCAGTCAGCGGCTGTCCATGGAGGGGAGCAGTGGGTTTGTGCTGGTCACTTATGCGAGGGTATCTATATTGAAGAATTGGGGCAGAGAGTTGGGTGTTCATGGTGGGTATTGCATAAGCAGGTCAGTGTGGGGGGAATCAAACTGGGACAGGGGGACCACTGAACAGTAGGGGCATTTAATTCCTATATGGTGGGTGTTCACATGTTGGAGGCCACAGTTGGAGTGCAGCTAATAAGACCTGGCTTAGGAAGGCGGTAATTAGCATGGCACTAACAGCTACTTACTGCCTTACTAAACTTACCAGCATGCCAGTGCACCTATATTCAAGACACTATTATCTGCTTTGCATAGGTTCACCAGGATGATTATGGGTTGGTCACCAACAGGTTAGCAACTCACTAACTATGCCATTCAATATGGCATTTTGTAATCCTTCCCTGCATTGGGGGTAAAGTAATGTTAGCAAGTCACTAACCTGCACATGCTGACCATGCTGTTTAACTGAATGTACCATAGTAACAGTTTTGAGTTGAGAGAAAGGACATAAGATCCTCTTGTGTGTACCACCTGCTGCACAGTAGTGACTATACCACTGGTGGGGAACCCCAGTCCATGTCAGGGCCCAGGACTCAGGCTACATCTGAAGCTTGATGGACCACATGCCACATGGGTGCCCTGCACCAGGACCTGTTGGGAACTTGGAGCCAATATGGAACTCTCTGGAAAGTGACAGGGCTCTATAGCATATATATGCTCCTTACTTTGGGGTTAGTGGAGAGTTCTCTGTTGACTGTAGCTGATGCAGAATGCAGTGGCCAGGTTGCTGATGGGCCTTCTGAGGACCTGCAATGTGACTCAGTTCTGCGTGACCTGCACTGGCTGCCAGTGAGGTGGAGGATTGCCTTCAAGGTGGGCTTCTACCTATAGGGCTCTATACAGTTCGGGCCCCGGTTACCTGAGTGACCTCTTGTCCCCTGTCTGCCTTGTGTGCTCACTCCGCTTCTCCACCAAGGGCCACCTAGTGATTCCTAGAGCCAGGCTGAAAACCTCAGGAGACTGAGCATATGAGGTGGCCAGCACAGCCCTATGGAACTCATTACCAAGATCTTTAAGGGGGGCTCCATCGGTGGAGGCTTTCAAGTGGGGTCTGAAGGCCCATTTATTTAGAGAAGCATTTGACAACTAGTTATAGTTTATTTTATTGCCACATCCTTATTTTACTTATATTTATTTATTGAATCTACTGATCTGATTTTGACCTATTTATGCTTTGCTTGATGTTGTGTATGTATTTGTTTTTTTTCCCAGTAAGGCACCCAGAGCCTCTGATTGGGCACTTAAAATACACTTGCTTACTTACTTACTATATATTTATACTAGGCATGGATATAAATGCCATGTGATAAAAATATGTATATCTGAGCTATTATTGTAAAATCTCACATTTATACTGTACATAAAGTAAGCGATATCATTACAATTTCTATGCATAGTAAACTTGTCATTGCTTTGGCCATGCCAGCCCCCCTCACTTGCCTGCCGACACTACTTCATTTAAAATTACTTTCATTTTATTCACCACCAGACATTCCTTCGCACAGCATCACTGCCCACCAAAGTACTACTTCTGCCACTATGAAATTAGATCCTTATACAATTTATTTTGTAAAGAAGCTGTTTACAAACATTTTCCAAATAAACCACTTGCTGCGTTCTCTCCTTTCTTCCCATCGCCCATTCACTTGTCTCAATCTCTTCTCCTGTCTCCCAGTACTCCACTCCTCCTGGCTCCACTGTCCTCGGCACCAAGAGACCACAAAGTGGTTTCTTTATTATCTTTTTAGTCAAAACCACACTTTTTTAAAGTTCAACCACATGCTACAGCTCTGATCTCCACCGCCTGCCCCATGGCTCAGCTCAGATCAGGTTGCCCATGCACCTGCCCAGTCCTGTGGCTTTAATAACATTAGTCTGCCGTTGTAGTCCCTTCCAATCCTACACCATCACAAAGGTACACAAACAAAACAGTACCACTGCAAGTAAAATGTTCAAAACTCCCTCCTGCAATAATTGTGACACTCGTGCTGCACTCGATACATTGCCTTCAGCACAAGTTCCAACTGTCACCACTCACTCTCTTACCTGCTGCGCTCCTTTCCAGAAACCGTAACACACTGCAAATGTTTAAAAGCAAAATAAAAAAAGATGAAGCCGCAAAATCAAATACACTGTAAACCGTAACCTCTGAACCACATTATTGTACAGACTGTATTTCTCTACTCTCGTTTAAAGATGCCACCATGTTTTTACCTTACTTATTCGTAAAATAACACAACAACCAATCAAAACAGACATTGTGGTTGTCAGGGGCATCAGGATATTGTGGCATCCCTAGCAACTACATAGCAATCACTGTTAAAAGTGGAGCTACACATTAAAAAGCACCAAAAAGTCATTATAGACTATCTGTTTACATTATTCTAAAATTTCCCTATTGCATAAATGAAATATGCAATGGGGAGCTTGTTGGATAAATAATTTATCTTCACTCGAGCAGTTTGACCTCGGGTACATCATTCATGGCTTATGCCGCTTCTGAGGTTACCCATGATCAAACTGCTGTTGTGAAAATAAATCATTTATCCAACAGCTCTCCATCCCATATCCCTTATCTAGATATATATTATACTGGCACGATAGCGCCACTATAGTTAGGGTTGAGTAGGCAGTTTAATGTTAAACCTCAAATGTTGCACTTTAATAACTTTGCAACTGTTCAACGGATTTGCATGAAATGTGGTATGCGCTGTCCTGTGGAGTAGATCACTTGACGTACCAAGTTTTGTTTCAATTGAATTTGAGGATTTCATGCTGGAAATAGTGAAAAAAGTGTAAAAAGTCACTTATTTTAGCCTGTTTTAGCTGTTTTTTCCTCATCGTGCGGTGGCCACACCATTTAAAATTTTGGTCTGCAATTTTCAGGGTGGGAAGAGCGTGCCCATAAAAACAAGCCAGCACTAGTTTGGTAAAACAATATTAATCCATTCCAAAGTTATTCATTTTTGAAATTTCGGGTTCTGAGCATGCTTAGTTCAGTCTTTTGGATAGCTGCACAGTGCAAAAAGGGATTTGGGGCTCGTGAAAAGGGATTTTGACAGCTCGTGAAGAGAGATTCATTAAATCCCTCTTCGTGAGAAAAAAATTCCCTTTTCATGAGCCCCAAATCCCTTTTTGCACTGTGCAGCTGTCCACAAGACTGAACTAAGCATGCTCAGAACCCGAAATTTCAAAAATGAATAACTTTGGAACGGATTAATATTGTTTTACCAAACCAGTGCTGGCTTGTTTTTTTTTATTTTCATTTTTTTCTGCCCAAAGAAAACATTGTAACTTTACCCAGGGATGTCATCTGCAGATATCCAAGCATGGATTTTGTTCATGTGGACATCCTTTACAGTTCTCTGAATTTTGTTTACTTTATTGTGGCCCCAGAATGTTTATTTTTGATTTTTAAAATCTCTTTTCACAACTTGCTTCTGATTCCTTTTGCAATGCTAAAAGGATTTTGATACTAATGAAAGGTTTTGACAGGTTTAAAAAAGGGATTGGGTTGTCAGACCAGAAGGCCCTGCAGGTAATGCCTTTTCGCGACACGAAAAGGGTTTCTGACAGCTCGCGAAAAGGGATTTGGCTTGTGAAAAGGGATTTTGACACCTCACGAAAAGGGATTAATTTTTCTATTCCCTTTTTGTGAGCTGTCAAAATCCCTGTTCGAGAGCCAAATCCCTTTTTTTTTTATGATTTAAGGGTTTTTACCTGCAGCCACAGTCCTGCCTAGTATCCAGCCACCGCCCTCCTTTCTACCTCTGACCCCAAAGCTGACATGCCCAGCTGGCATACGAGCTACACCATCGAAAGGGCCCTCCTGTCAGCCTCCTTGCCCAGCGAGATCCACTACGGCATACGCCTTCCTGGCATCATCGGTCAGTGAAACTGTGGCCATCAGGCTGCCTCGGACTGGTACTGCTGCCATTTTTCCCCATTTTTCCCGATGGAAGCATTGACATTCAATGATGTCCATGCACTGACATGCAGATGTCTGTCGTGCTTCCCCCCAGCTGAGCACACATGCAATTGCAGCACCTCCAGGCATCCCCAGGTACCAGCAAAGCATGGCGTGCATTCACCCCTTCTCCCCAGGACTAGGAGAGCTGTCATCGGATGCTCAATCCTAGTCCTCCCCAGCCAACCCCTGATGGCCCAGGCTCATTCCCAAACTCGGGTCGCGGGTGTGGAGCGAGGTGTGGCATCCAGCACCTCAACCCTCAGCACCACAGGGCTGGACCCGAATCCCTTTTCACATTCCATGAGTAAATAAGCTTAGATGGATATAGTATAGGAGAATGGGGTGAGCATTAGGGCTGGCATCCCCAAGGCACCCCCCCTACGCCTATTGCTGCATGCAGGGTGGGGGTTGGGTGTGAGGGTTGGAAACACTGCATTTCCAAAATGTTGTCGCTGGAACACTAACTGATGCATTAATAACGTTTTTTGCCAAGAATTTTCTTACTTTTTGAGATAGTGTAATCATGGCCTTATTTGCTTGTGAGAGTGCAGGGCCAGTCCATAACTGTATCCATATTTGCTTATGGGAGCACAGGGCTCAGAGGGTCCTGAGCTCCCATCCCCCCGAATACTGGAGCACAAAAAAGTGGGTCGCGAGGGTTGGGGACTGCTGCCCTCCCCCTGAATCTCCACGAGGTCGCGAGGGCCTCTTCGGACTCGCCCTCCCACGGACCCACCTGGAGCCCCAGATACCAGAGCACACAAAAGTGCAGGGCAGGCAGGTGACGACTGGACTCAGATCTTTTGTTTAAATTTCCTTTTGGCGCCAAACCAAATTCAAAACATATGGCAGAGCAGAGAACAAGTTAGAGTGCTGCTGTGATTCTGTGACTTTTAAGGCAATAATATTTGGCGTAGCTCTATAGACTGTTTTTTTCTGCTTAAATCTGCCTCTCCTGTACATTGTATTTTAGCAAACGCGAGTGTTACCTTAAGGGGCTGCTAGACTGGGTTTCCTGCATTATTTTGTCTCTCCTGTACATTGGAGTTAGCAAAAGGCGTAAACCTTAAGGGCTTTCTTTGCATAAACCTGCTCTCCTGTACATTGTATTTTAGCAAGAGGCGTGTTACCTTAAGGGGCTTTATTCTGTCCCTCCTGTACTGTGGCATAAGCTAAACAAGCGTGTTTACCATAAGGGCTGATTCGACACAGTTAGCATAGCAGCTTCAGGGTTATGCAGTTATCGGGGTAATTCATTAAAAATACATTTAGTCAGGGAGAAACAGCTGTAATATAACTCCTGTTGAGACTGACCTGGCAACAACTCCGCCCCTCCATCTGGGCTATAAGCTAACATCTCCCTCTTGTCTTCTGGCGGGTCGTGAGGTTGGGGACTGCTGCCTCCCCTGAATCCCCACGAGTCGGCAGGGCCTCTTCGGACTGTGCCCTCCCACGGACACCACCTGGAGCCTCCCCAATACGGAGCATGCAAAGAGTCACGAGGCAGGCGGGTGAGCCGCTCGACAACTGGACTCGGATCCTTTGTTTAAATTTACTTTTGGCTCCAAACCAGATTCAAAACTTAGGCAGAGCAGAGAACAATTTCAAGTGCTGCTGTGATTCTGGCCCCACTGGCGCTGCGTGCTGGTTCCCCACTGCCCCACCACCACCCTTGGTCGGCACTCAGTTATATAGGTAGCTGAGAGGTCAAGTGACACGCCAAAACCCGTCAGCCCACTTTCAGATCTGCAGATTATCAGATCCCTCCAGTAGAGGCCGCTACACCGAGTTTCAGCTTGCTACTGTAAGCTTCACACTACAAACATGATCCTGTACCTAATTACACTGTTTTCCATTGCTTTTTCTCTTGCATCTCTACCCCCAGCAACCCAGCCCCAGAATGACCCTAACCTCCACCCCCTTTGCTCTGAATCGCCTCTCCTGCGCCCCCTATCAACCCTCACTGTACGCCAGATACACATGCCCACCCACTTATGGTATATAAGCTCTTCTGTCATCCCCCCCTTCCCCCCATGCCTATCTGCCCTACACAACCTAGTTACCTCTGTCTCCCTCCACACCTCACAAACCACCCTCCCCAAGCTTAAATCCAGAAACACATGGTACACCTCCATACACTACTTCACCCTGCTGCTCCTCTTGGCGGGGGATGTTGAAACCAACCCTGGCCCACCGTCCCACTCCACCCCCCAAACCCTCCCCAGGGGCCTTAATCTAATTCACCTTAACATCAGCAGCCTCCTGAACAAAGTACCGGAGCTGCAAATCACTGCCCAAACCCTCCGACCCGACATTTGTATAATATCTGAGACATGGTTGAAACCACACCATGCCAACTCAGAAATAGCCATCCCTGGCTACACAGTAATTAGGCAGGACTGACACGGCAAAAAGAAAGGTGGAGGAATCGCCATGTACATATCCAATAGTTTCCAGTTCACCCCTGTCCAGCTCCCTGGACATACTCCCCAAATAGAATCTATGATGATTAAGCTTGCCCTGCCGCACTTCTCCCCGGTGTACGTGGCAGGGATATACTGCGCCCCTGCTACCCCTGCGCCTATCGTCATAGACCACTTAGCCACTTTTAAAGCTGTGGCTGTAGCTGGAGAGCGCTACATCCTCGGGGATTTAAACTATGATTGGCTAGCAAAAGACTTCTCCAAACTACAAAGCAAGATTCAATCCCTAAACCTCTCCCAACAAATCGAGCAACCCACCCGCCTAAACACAAAACACAAAACCACTCCCTCCTGGACTGGGCCCTCACAACACACCCTCACAGGATAATTAAAGCTGGCCTCCTCCTTGACTCCCTGAGTGATCACCATATGGTTTATATGATCAGAAAGGTGCATAGACCTACTAACCACCACCCCCCCAGGACACTCCTCACGACAGTATATAAATCCTTCTGCCTACACTCCCTACTAAATGACTTCACCCTCGTTGACTGGTCATTCATTCAGCTGGCACCCTCTATCGACCATGCTTTTGACATGTTCAGAAACAGCGTCCTTGCTGTATGGGACTATCACGCCCCTCCTAAGAAGCAATAGGATCAGGGGAACCCATCTCCCATGGGTCTCCGCCGACATCATCTGCAGATATCGAGCTAGGGACCAGGCCTGGAAAAAACACAGGCAAACATGTTCCCCTGAATCCCTGCAGCATTACCGAACCCTCCACAATACTTGCACAAAAGCCATAACGCAAGCAAAAAAGAATCATTTCCGGGTGTCTCTCTCCTCTAACCTTAGCCACCCTTCCAAATTCTGGAAATCCATCAAAACCCTGTTCACTCCCCCTGCCCAGCCGCCCACCCCTACCCTAACCATACAGGGCAACAATGTATCAGACCCTAGCGAAGTTGCCACAGCCTTCAACACCTTTTTTACCAACTGTGCTACATCTCTCCTAACAAACCACCAGAACACCACACCCACACCCAGCCCTGTCACGAAACCCCAGCATACCCCCCACGCCACCATGTTCTCCTTCTGTCCAGTCTCCATAGCAGAAGTTCTAGATAACCTTCATTCCCTTGACCCCAACAAAGGAAAATGCCTTTTAGGACTGGACGCCAAAGTTCTACACCTATCAGCCCCTGCCATTGCCGCCCCCCTAGCCGACCTCTTGAACCTCTCTTTCTCCACAGCACAAATTCCAGCAGCTTGGAAGAGGCAGTCATCATCCGCTACCAAGGGTGGTGACCCATCTCGCCGGAAACTATCGCCCTATCTCTCTTCTCCCAATTCTGGCCAAACTACAGGAACACCTAGCTCTCATCCAACTCACACAATTACTACGACTCTAACTCCTTCTTCACCCTTATCAGTCGGGTTTGCAAAATCTCACTCCACCATCACAGCACTCCTAAGACTCTCAAAGACATTTCCTCAGGGATGGACAAGGGCATATCACCTCTGCCATATTCATAGACCTGGCCAAAGCTTTTGATACTGAGAGGATAAGGAGCTGTATGCTAGAGATAGACTCCATCTCAATTTGGAGGGGAGGGGAATCCTTAAGTTGAAAATAGAGGGGTTCATTGGTGAAAAGTGGGTTTAAACTTGTGAAGGGGGGAGGGATGGGAGAAAAGGCTGTCAAGGGGGTGCCGATAAAGGAGGGACTCTGTCTCCACCCCCCTGGGGAGCTGGAGGATTGAGGGAAAAGGCCGACTGGCAAAGTGCAGACCAGGGGAAAACAGAATCCCCACGGGAACACAAGCAGGGGAAATGGAACTATAGGAAAAGGGTGGAAGGTAGTCCTGCTAAATGCCAGGAGCTTGGGCAATAAAATGCCTGAGCTCCAGGCGATGCTAACTGAGGGAGCAGTGGATGTGGCAGCGGTCACTGAGACTTGGGCCACTGCAGGACATGACTGGGACCTGAACCTGGAGGGTTACACTATGTTCAGGAAGGACAGGGGGGAGGGAAGGGGAGGAGGGGTAGCAATGATAGTCAAAAACTGCATTGGCATAGGGGGAGTAGAGGAGGCGGAGGGAACCATGGAGGCGATTTGGGTCACCTTGATAACAAGGGGGGGCAAGAGAGTAAAAATAGGAGTGGTGTATAGACCCCCTGCCCTGGCGGAGGAGCTGGAGGAGAGTTTGGTGGCAGATGTTGGGAGACACTGCAGACTGGGCAGAAGAACGGTGGTGGTGTTGGGGGACTTAAACATGCCAGGAACAGACTGGGAGACTATGACATCCTCTGTGACCAGGGAACAGAGGTTGTTGGATGTCTTTCAAGGCAGCGTTCCTAACTCAGCAGGTGAGGAACTGACCAGGGAGGCGGGTACTGGATGTGGTCCTGGCAGACAGTGACCAGATTGGGGCCTGGAGGTAAGGGACCCATTGGCGGGAGTGACCCTGCCACGGTCTGGTTCTGCCTGGATCTAGGAGGGTAGAAGGCTGCACAAAGACAGAAGTAACTGACTTCAGGGGCGGATTTTAAGGAAATGGGAAGGATCCTAAGGAGCATTTGGATGGGATTGGGTCAGACATGGACACTGATAGTAGGTGGAAATCATCAGAGAGGGGTGCAGGATGCTACCAGCACCTGTGCAAGAGTAAGACGAAAATGCGGTAGGGCCCAAAAACCCTGCTGGTGGACCAGGGAGGTCCAGGAGGTGGTGAGGGGAAAAAAGGCAGCCTATAAGCAATTCAAGTGCTCAAGGAGTGAAAGGGATCGAGGGGAGTACGAGCTGATGGCTAGAAGGGCCACTAGGGTGGTGAGGGCGGCTAAGGCAAGGAAGGAGCAGAACCTTGCCAGGGAAATTAGGAGAGGGAACAAGGGGTTCTTTAGATACATTGGGGAAAAATGAAGGGTGAATGGGCAGATTAGCAGGATTAAATCAGGGGAGAGATGGGCACAAGACCCAGGGGAGCAGGCTGAGGTACTAAATGAGTACTTCACCTCCGTTTTCACCAAGGAAAATTGGGGTGCTGCATCATACATGGGAGGAGACAGTGATACTGAGAGGGGGGACCCTTACCAATCGGCGGGTCTGGGGAGAGGGGGAGGCATCACTGGCAGGAGGAGGAGGGCAAGCAGGGAGAAAAGGTACAGGAAGTAGAAATCACAGCAGAGATAGTGAGAAGCCCTCAGCTCCTTTAAGATGGAGAAAGCACTGGGCCAGATAAATTACATCCCAGAGTGCTGAAGGAACTTCGGATGTCCTGGCGAAACCCTGGTGGAGTTTTCACCATCTCTGAAGACAGGGTGGGTGCCCCAGGACTGGAAGGTGGCATATAGTGCCCATCCACAAGGGGGGATCAAGGAGGTGGCAGGGAACTACAGGCCTGTCAGCCTGACATCAGTGGTGGGCAAGGTGATGGAGGGCATTGTCAAGGAGAGGCTAGTGGGGACCTGGATAAGTCAGGGTGCCTGGACGATAGACAGCATGGATTCATCCGGGAAATCGTGTCAGACAAACCTTGTGGAGTTCTATGACTGGGTGACGAGTGCCTTGGACCTGGGTAGACCAGTGGACGTCCTCTTTCTAGACTTCAGCAAGGCATTTGACTCAGTTCCTCACGTGGGCCTGTTGGATAAGCTGGGAGAAATGGGGGTGGGGAACCAGATGATCAGATGGATAGGCAATTGGCTCCAGAACCGGACCCAGAGGGTCGTAGTTGGCGGGATAGTCTCATCCCCAAGGAGGGTCATAAGTGGGGTCCCACAGGGATCAGTCCTTGGGCCCCTTCTGTTCAATGCCTATGTCTCTGACATAAGGACAGGAATCAGGAGTGAAATGAGTCTCTTTGTGGATGACTCAAAACTGGGGGTGGTGGTGGATGGGGAGGAGGGGAGGGTGGCCCTACAGGGGGACCTGGAGGCTCTGGAAAGATGGTCTAGAAAGTGGAAGCTGAGGTTCAATTCAGGGAAATGCAAGGTACTCCACCTGGGGGCCAGAAACCCGGGCCAAGTGTACACCCTGGGGGGGGAAATGCTACAAGTCTCGATGGTGGAGAGGGACCTGGGGGTGGTGGTGGATGTCAAGATGAACAACTCTGAGACTTGCAGGAGGCAGCAGCCAAGGCCAACAGGATGCTGGGATGCACGCTAGGGGATCACCTCCAGAAGGAGGGAAGTGATACTCCTCTGTATAACTGCTTGGTGAGCCAGCACCTTGAGTACTGCGTGCAGTTTTGGAGGCCACATTAAAGAGGGACATTAACCTCCTGGAGAGGGTCCAGAGGAGGGCAACCAAAATGATTGGCTTGGGAACAGGACCTATGAGGAGAGGCTCAAAGAGCTAAATATGTACACATTGGAAGAGAAGGGACCAGGGGACATGATAGAGGTCTTCAGGTACATGAAGAGGGTAAATAGGGAGGAACAGTCAGGGTGTTTCGAAGGAAGGAGGAGGGGCCACTAGAGGGCATGGGTGGAAGCTGGAGGGGAAGATTCAGGGAGAAAGGAGGTGTTACTTCACTGAGAGGGTGGTGGAGCCATGGAATCGCTGCCTAGGGGCTGGTGGAGGTAGAGACAGTGGAGGGGTCAAGAGGGGTGGGACAGGTACAGGGAAGGGTTCTGGAAGCAAAATCCAATGCAGCAAGAATAACGGAACTGGGAAGGGAGAAGCCAGAGGAGAGAGAGGGGCAGCAAGATCAGCACTCAGGGTGGGGCTGACCAAACGAGCAGACATGAAAGACCATTAGGCCTATTCTGCTGGCATTTTAGTATGTTAGTATACCGTATCCCACCCTAAGCTAATCACAAAACTACATGACGCAGTCCTCTCCTATCTAGCCACTAGCTGGTTCCAAGCCTACCTGGCTGGCAGAAAACAGGCAGTAAAAATTGGCTCACACGTATCCCCCCTGCTCCCAGTCACCATGGGGGTCCCCCAAGGCTCTGTCCTGGGCCCCCTACTTCTTTCCATATTTTTAAGTGATCTACCACTGACCTGCTCTAACTCAGCTATACAAATGTGTGCAGACGACACCGTACTGTATGCCTCCGGCCCCTCCACTGGGGACGTAAACTCAGCCCTCGAACAGGAATTTGATGGCGTTCAAAAATGGCTCAGGTCCAACCAACTTGTCCTAAACTCAAAGAAAACCATCTCCCTAATCTTTGGCATGCAACCTAGACTCTCCCGCTCGCTGCTCCCCGCCTTCCATACCCTGGACAGGTCCACCTTGAGTGCTGCACCTCCTTTAGATACCTGGGAGTATGGCTTGATCAACACCTAGATTTCTCTGTCCACATTGACTCTCTACACAAAAACTCCACCCCAAACTAGGTGCACTATATCGCAATAAAGGCTGTCTACCAACCACGGTCAGGAGGGAATTAGTGCACAAAATGATTCTCCCTATCTTTGACTACGGTGACGTGGTCTACAGCTCAGCCCCCTCATCCACCCTGGCCAGCTTGGACTCCCTCTTTCACTCTTTCTGTTGGTTCATCCTGGAATGCCCCCCTACCACCAATCATTGCGACCTATATAGCTCCTTAGCTCTTCCCTCGCTGGAGTCTTGATGTCAGCTACATTGTGCTAATCTCATAGCTAAATACTGGACCAATTCCTCCCCCATCTCAGCTCCATCTTGTCAGCACAACCCCCACCCATGTGCATACTTTCTCAGATGCTCAGACTCAAAGCAACTCCAAGTACCTTTCATGCACACATCGAAGGGCCAATCTGCCTTCAAATATCACCTGCCCAAACTCTGGAATGACCTCCCAGTAGATATTAGGCTCTCCCCCACCCCAAGGCTCCTTAAACTGCTCCTCCTCGCCCACTTCTCAGACATATGCAACTGCAACCTACTACCCAGACCTGCAACCAAGGAGCATCTAAACATGCCTTGACAGTATCAATGGCCCAGAAAACTTACTGTATACCTACTGCCTCTGCCTGTTTATACCCTGCGGTCATAGGACCTGACTATGGAATAGCAAACTGTGTACTCTGTGGTATTAGGACTAAACCTTGTATTCACTAACTGAATCTAATGTGAAGTCCAGCCTGTATCTATTCTGGACCTGTTGTCGCACCCTGTATGTATCTATTCTGGACCTGTTGTCGCACCCTGTATGTATCTATTCTGGACTTGTTGTCGCACCATGTATTTGTACTTGCTTTGTATTCTATGTAACTCCCCAGGTCGCATCTGGAAATGAGCGGTCCCCACTCAGCATGCTTATCAGGTTAATCTCTTAAATAAATAAATAATAATTCTTGAAATAGTGTACTGGTATCCTTATTTGCCTGTGGGAGTGCAGTATGCAGCACCAAAAAACACCTCACATTGCAATGTTATCCTATAGAAAGCACAGGGAAATGTGAAACCTGTGTAACTAGACAACAGTTTAATATATTTTCAGGAAATGAGCAAAAGGTACATCGGTGGCATAAGACCTTTGTGCCCTGAAAATTTCAGAGCACAACTGAAAACTGTTTCTTCACAGTGTAGTGACAAAGAAACGACTGTCTAAACCTCACATTACAATGTTATCCTGTGGGAAATTAACCAAAATTTAAAGCATGAGAACTCCACAACAAAGTAATATATTTTCACCAAACCACCAAAGGCACATCTGTGGGCAAAGCGCTTTGTACCCTGAAAGTTTCAGACCAAAATGATAACTGTTTGTGAACTGTGAAGTGACAAAGAAACAGCTGTCTTAAAATTCTTTTGCAAAGTGCAAAAGAATCCTTTTCCACAGTTCCATTTTCACAATTTGTGTAAAGAATATTCTTTTCACAAATTGTGAAAAAAGATCCTGTTTTGCTTTTTACGCATGTTAAAAAATAAATTTCTAATTAACTTATCAAAACCTAACTGCAGAATCGGATTGTACAGGTCCTGATTAGGTAAAGACAACAGTTGCTGTCTACTAAACCTGCATATTTTTATTGTTATTTAATTTTGTTCTCACTGCTAACTGAAAACAAGATAGCAGAGCACAAAAGATTCTGCAGTTGCAGTCAAAGATTCTCGTTTGTAGAAATGGATTCTGCATCTGCAATAAAGAATCCTTTTTGCCAGAAACATCTAAATTTAAAATGTAATAACTTTGGAATGGATTAATATTTTCACCAAACCTTCAAAAAGCACATCTGTAACCCAAGACCTATATGCAGTAAAAATTTCAGGTAAAATTCCACACATTTTTGCACAGTGGCATGACAAAGAATTTCACCAAAATGGTAATTAAAAATTTTTGACAATCCCTATCTCTGCACCCATGCATGCGACTGGAATAAATCTTTCCACATCAAGAGATCTTTGATCCCTGATAGTACATGCAAAATTTCATGTGAATCACTTAAACGGTTGCAAAGGTATTAAAGTGCAAACTTTTGAGTTTAACATAGACGTGAAGACTGAACCCTAACTATAGGTGCACGACCGCACCCTTATAATCTCTCTTAAGGACCACTTGGACTGGTATACTCTGGGTCACTCTCTCCACTCCACCAAGGAATTATTGCTGCCTGTCTTTAGATCTCTTTTTTAAAACAATCTGGATATTGAATTTTCTTGGTGGCACCCTGAATCTGCAAAGTTGCCCCTTGGTGGAAGCATTTGAAAGGGGCCTAGAAAGTTGTCTTATTTGATCATGCATATTATCTGGATCTCTGAGCTGTTGTTTATTTGTACCTGTAGCGCAATTCTAACGTATAGTATTGCACAGAAACATAGAATTTTTCAGCAGAAAAAGATCACTTGGCCAACCCAGTCTGCCCAGATGTTCCCCACCTAATCTGCCTCTGCAGACCCTATCCAGTCTCTGGTGACCATCCTGCTTCCCTGCCTTTTTCTAATATACCCCTATGTCTATCTGATGCATGCCTAAAGCCAGGGTGTCCGGGTAAATACATTTCTTGAAGGGCAAGTACAAAAGAAAGCTAATTTCATTGTAATGAATAGGGCAGTGAAAAATTCAGCTAAAGTCATGGCTGGGCAAGTCTTAAACATTTTGATTTGAACACCCCTGCCTAAAGCCCTCCACAGGTTTAAATTCTACCACTTCCACTGGCATTCTGTTTCACGCATCAAACACCCTTTCAGTGAATAAATATTTCCTCACATCAGTCTTTACCTTGTCCCTGTACAACTTCATCGCATATCCTCTGGTTCTGGCATTCTTTCCCATTTGAAAAAGACTCCCTCTGCACCTTGTTCACCCCTTTGAGACACTTGTAAGTCTCTATCATGTAACCTCTCCTCTGTTCCAGGGTGTACTGTATATGTTAAGATGCCTCAGTTTCTCCTCGTAAGGCTTCTTGTGCAAATCCTGCAGCAGTTTAGTTGCCCTCCTCTGAACTTCCTCCACCATGTCTATGTCCTTTCTGAGGTGCAGTCTCCAAAACTGGACACAGTACTCCAGGTGGGATCTCACCAGTGAGCAATAAAATGACAACACCAACTCCCTCCTCCTGCTGGAGATACTCTTCTCTATGCACCCCAGCATCCCACTAGCCCTTCCCACTTGTTTGTCACACTGCCATGCCACTTTGGAATCCTCAGGTATACAATTCCAAGGTCCCATTCTTGTTTAGTGACTGTCAGTACCTTCTACCATCCTATTCTCAGCTCCTGGCTTCCTGTAACCTAGGTGCATGATTATGTACTTTTTTGCATTGAACGCCAACTGCCATGCTTTTGACTACTCCTCGGGTTTCCCAGGATTCCTGCACATTCTCCCCTTCCCCCGAGTGCCCATCCTGTTGCAGATTTTGATATCATCTGCAAAAAGACATACCTTCCCTTCCAGTTCTTCTGCTATGTTCCCTATGAAGACACTGAAAAGGACTGGTCCCAGTACCGAGCCCTGTGGCACACTATTGGTCACTCCACCATCATTAGAGAGAGTGCGGTTAACCACCACCTTCTGTATCCCTTCCATTAAGTCCAGAACAGCAAACTCTGCTCAAACCATTGTCATGTGCCAGGTAAAAAGTCAGACTTTTCATTGAGATCCTCCTGATGATGCTGCCATAGTGAAACTGGTAGTGATTTGTTTGTGTACCTGAGCTGGTGGTGTTCTTGCATATCTTCAATAAAGCCTTTTGTACTTTACTTCATGGTGCCAGTATTTGCTTTCTTTATTCTATCCATTAACCAGTTTCTAACTCAGTTCACCACTCTGGATCCCATCCCTAAGTTGTTCAGTTTCTTAATCAGTCTCTGGTGTGGCTCACTGTTGAAGGCCTTGCTAATGTCCAGTTAGGCTGTCACCAGAACCAGTACCAGAATTAGAACTGATACCAGAACCGATGTTGATGCCAGAGTTCATATGACAAAATATGAGTATTCAATTTAGGTGTATTTAATAGAACAGAACTGGGGTATACTGGCATGTAACTCAAGTGTTTTTTTTTATTTTTTGCCTAGTCCTCTCATTGGACTTGAAAAATTACATGTTCATAATCCACATATCGGAAAGATTCATTAAAAATGTAATGACAAAATTATTCTTTTTTTTACCCAGCAGATGCAATAAGCAAATTACTATTTTCTAAGCTCAGCAGCCCTTTTGGCTTTTATAGATTCCTGGTCTGCAGTACAGTACAGTACAGAAGAAGTTAGCCTAAGTAATCTACCTGACAATGTTAGTATTCCTATTATGAAGCAATGGCTCAAAACTATATCCTACGTAACCTATATCAAAACTCTTGCATGCATGCCACAAACCTATTCCCAAACAGTAGCCTTTGGTAAAACTGTAGTCCTGATTACTAAATCTTTTACATCTGAAGCTGTCAGTGCTAGAGGCAAAGAGCTTAACCAATTTCTGGGGGTCTTGTCAGCAAGTCTAGCCAATGACCACTAAGACAACTCAGAAGCCTTTTCCCAGGAGCTTGCTGGGAATGTCCTGTCGCTTACAAAAATCGAGGATTTTTATAGTCTGGCTGTAGGGGCTCTTTTTTTCGAAGGGACTTTCCAGGAGAAGATTCAAAAGAAAAAGGGAACCAGGGACCTATCCGTGATACTGCCATGAGTCCCATAGTCAGTGGTATCCCTTAACAGCCACTATGTGGTTTCTAGCAGCTCTCACAGCTTCTACAGTGGCATCCCCCAGGATGAAATTCACTTTTAAAACACTCTGCAGTATGGTGCAGCTGACCTACTGAATAAAGCAATGTAATTTCAATAACAATTAGTCCCTTTTGTCATGCAGGAAACTGTGGCATTCACTTCATCCTGGCAGTGTCACATTTTCCTTAATGACAAAAGGGATTAATTGGCATTGAAATTACATTGCTTTATTCAGTAGGTCTGCTGCAGCATTCTGCAGATTGCTGCAAAATGCTGCAGAAATGGGTTTCATCCTGGGGGATGCCACTGTACATAGTCATTTCCCGTTTTCTCCTTTTTGGTCCAAGGAGACAAGCTCTTATCACTCCATGGTCAGTTTCTGCTGTATCAAGCTGTCTCTTGCAGGTTCTGAAGAATGCTTATTATAAATGTTTTTGCAGAAGATATTTTTTCTAATGATCCAATTAATTGATCTCAGCTTGACTGTAGCTTGTCTTATTTATAACTAAAATTCAGAGTGCTTTAGGCCTTGTCAGTTTTTCAAGGTCCTTTGTTAGCTGGCTTTGCCTGGATTGGTCCAGGTCTTTGGGAAGTCTTCCTTGGTATCAAGGCTACATCCACTTCCTCCATGATCTAGTTCCCTGGTCACCCAGTCAAAGAAATCTATCCAAGTCCTGTGCCTCCACTTCCCACCGCCTGATGACTAACACTGCTGTGGGTATATCCTTACCCTAACCTCAGCTGGTCAGCATTTCAGGAACAATGGAGGCAGGCGAGTGTGACAAAAGAGATGAAAGATTGTGGTGTGCCTTGGGGCTCCTAAAAGAGGCTGGCATGGGAGTGTAAAGAGCAGGGGACTAAATCTGGATTAAAAAGAGTACCTTAGGAAAGCCCAAAAGATACGGTGGGGGGGGATACAGGGAAACATAAATATTACTATCATGACTTTTGACATGGTGGAGAGGACTCCGCCATCGTGGAGCAAACCTCAAGGGAAGCAAGGCCTTGGGATGTAATCCAGCTACATTCAGTTCTATATTAACATGAACTGTACATTCTTGACCTCCAAAACAATGCTCATGTAAAAGGTGATCACTTGTCCTCTGTTTCTGTCTTATAGAGACTGTCTGCCCTTGTAAAGGTTTTGAAGGACATACCCAGCAATCAAAGGAGTCCCAGCAGGCAAGGACTCCGCCCCTGGGAGGTGCATTTAGAGCATGCCTGGGCACTAAAGGAACCTGAAGGGTGCTGAAACCCTTCCATTAGAAGTAGGTGACCAGAAAATAGCTGCTCCAGGGTTGGTAGAACAATCGTGTCCTCAAGTAGAAGTCTGATGAGGTATACCATTGGGGCCAAGCCCTTAGGGACTTGGCCCAAACCTTGAAGGGTAGTACTGGAGACAGTCACTAGTAAGGCTAATCCCAAGTGGGTGACAGCCCAGTGTAACTGAGGTGAGAGCCTGTAGCATGGTACATGGCCTGTAGAGTAGTATGTATACAAGTAATATGAATCAAATGCTATAAGGACACAGCTCTGTAAGTAATTGGTAGTATAAGTGTTGACCCTGGAGAGGATGAGATGAAGAGCCATCTGAGCAGACTTGTGGACAATATGTACATGCAAAGTAGTGTCTCAGGGGCCTACAATGTGATTCAGATTAGTAGGAATGCATTTGTCTTAGCATTGAATCTGACCGAGGATGGCTCCATCCATTGGGCATGTGCCCAGTAGTTGGCTGGCATGAGCCTGATAGTACATAGGGTAAATGTGGAGTAACTGAGACATGAGCCTAAATGTTGGCCTAGTGGTAGGCACAGTAATACCACAAAGCTGGTCATGATCCCAGATGATGTGAGACAGAATGCCCGGACTCGTCGGTTGAGTTAGAATCGGTGGTTTAGGAAGGCTGTGAACTGGGAGGTGGGTGAAGGGGCCGATGAACACCCCAAAAATGGCACAAGGTTGAGCATGGCTGCAGCCATGCAAGCAAATAAAAAAGAACCCCCAATCAAGCCCAGTAAATATTTTTAAATTGGCAGCTGTCTGTCGTGTTTCTGTTTTTAGAAATGCTATTTGTTTCCCAAAATTATCAATATTTAGCTGTACCTGTATAAAAACTGATATGAAATATTGCGTTATATATTGTTTATGGACTAAAACATAGTTTAATGTGCCTAACAATTTGTTAATGCATTTTTCAGGGTCCCTCACACATGCACTGAGCTCATGCTGCCACCTACCTTTGAGTTCATTATTTATCTTCCATTTAAAGAGCTAGTGTACTACCTGAAACTGCCTGCAATTAATTGTAACTTTCAGATGTAGTCAGCTATCACTTCTTATATCTCAAGTATTTTTTCTTTTCTGTTTGCTAATTAGAAGATTTTCAACCTGGCAGTACTAGGCTGATGTGTAGAGCAGCACTCTGTCTGGAGGAAAAAAAAAGTCAGTTCTGTTCCTCCCACTACATCAGCACTGAGACCACACTGACTATGATATCACTAGTAACCAATGAGAACCATTTCTCATTGTCCGGTTTCACTTTCACATGAAGCAGCAGGGACTGGCTCTCCCTGGTTACTAGTGATGTCACAATTTCCTACATTTTGATTGGCAGCTTGTGAGAGTCACTGCTTAGGCTGCAATGATTGTGCATCAAGGTGTTTTGTCTCATTTCTGATGATGTAGTGGGAGGAACAGAACTTACTTTTTTTTTCCTCCAGCCAGAGTGCTGCTCCACACATCACCCCAGTACTGCCAGCTGGAAAATCTTTTGATTACCAAACAGAGAATAAAAAAAGTACTTCAGATATTGGAAGTGATAGCTGACTGCATCTGAAAATCACTATTAATTCCAAGCAGTACACTAGCTTTTTAAGTTCCGTAGCTTCAGCCTTATCTTGGTTTGCTAAAAAAGTCTAAATTCTAGTAAAATATTGCGTCACTTATATGCATGAGCTGAGGCTATAAACAAGATATGCTGTAGAAGAATGGCTTCATCCACAATTGCTACTTCCAATTATTTACAATTGCAGCAATTGAGATAGTCAGATATTTTCAGATATTCCCCAGTATTACTTAAGAGATTATCTCTAGTGGCCTTACAGTGGTACTCAATTCAATTCAATTTCAATTCAATTTATTGAAAGCAAAATTGAGAGAAAATCTCTTTTACAGTTGCATCCATAAAGATAAAATATATACATACAAACATACATACATATACATTTAACGTGAAATCACATGCATTAGTTACATGTGTTCACAGACAATATAGTTTATAATTAATTTAAAATAGTCACATACATTAGTTACATGTGTTCACAGACAATGTAGTTATAATTCATTTAAAGCAGCTAAGTCACATGTCATAAATCCAAGGAGCAGTCATTTAAAGTGTGATAACGAAATAATAGATATCAATTTCAACTTTTTTTGAATCAATATGCAAGTCATGGGGACAGCAACAGCCAACCTGTAACTACCAAATCTGGTTTTCAATCTTGATAAGAAATACTGAGGCAAGTCAGCAGATCTCAATGAATATCTGTTTTGGTCTTTAGAAATAACAGATCCATGCAGGTATGAAGGTAATTTATCCAGGACAAATTTATAGACATAAGTTATCCAATTAATTTGTCTATGAACTGAAAGTGATTGCCAGCCTATTTCAAGATAAAGATTACAGTAGTGAGTTCACTATGGAAGCCCAATGGTGAATCTAAGTACACTATGATAAAGAGGATCCAATAATTTCAAGACTGTGTCAGTTGTTCTCATATAGACACAGTCTCCATAGTCAATTTGTGACATAAACAAAGTATTTACCAGCTGTTTACAAAGTTTGAGACTAAAATATGATTTGTTTCTATAGAAGAATGATAACAATTTCTTAAGTTTGTTAGAAAGCATATGAATATGTGATCCAAATTTCATAGAATCATCTAACATGAAACCTAAATACTTATATGCAAACGTTCTAGTCAAATTAGTCCCAAGTGCTTTAACACTTAAAGTTGTTACACTTTGACTGTCTGCCCTAGATTTCCAGAGAATAGGGTCCATTGAGTTTTATTTACATTTAACAGTAAACAGAGTTAATTAAGGTTTGCTGAATATTGTCAAAATCTTTCTGCAGAGTGTTAATGGCTTCTAGGATCCTTGCTCTGACAGTATAAAGTAGTGTCATCAGCATATAAAATAATGTTAGTGTCTGCTGACACAGTTTTCAGGCAGGTCGTTTATATAAATAAGAAACAATAGGGGCCACAGTACTGACCTCTGGGGTACCTCTTTGCTTATTACAGCAAAGTCAGAGCAACATTCTCCTACCTTAACACACTGCAGCCGAGAAGACAAATAAGCAGAAAACCAAAATGAAGTGCCCATACCCAAACCCAAGGTTTTTAATTTATTCAGTAACAGGTTATGATCAACAGAATCAAATGCCTTTGACAGGTCTAAGAAAATTGTGTGGACTGAATAACACTGGTCAAAGGCGGTGAAGATGTCATCAACTACCTTAGTTACTGCATATATTGTATTATGACCTTTACGAAAACCAGTTTGATATTTTGTCAATATTCCATTTTTATCCAGATATTGTACCAACTGTCCATATACTAGCTTTTCCAAAACTTTAGTAATAGGGGTCAAAATAGATATGGGCCTATAACATCCTGGGTCGAGATTATCTCCTCCTTTAAAGAGTGGCACTATACAGGCTGTTTCCAATCATCAGGGCTGTCATGGGTGCTTAGTGATAAATTAAACAAATAAGCTATGTATTTAGCGATTATTGGGGCTCCCAGTCTATAAAATATAGGATTAGTAGAATCTTGACCTGCCCTTTCTTAACATCCATCCTAGTTAGTTCTGTTAAAATTTTTGTTCACTAATCTGTTCAAAGAAGAATAAAGGTCCCTTAACCTGTCCAGTGAAATTACTATCTAACAGAGTTTTAGATTGATTAGGATTTTTTTTATCAAAAGTACACCCTACCTCTAAAAAATAATCATTATAAGCCCTGACTTGCTCATTAGGTTTACAAATAAAGTAATCTTTATAGTGTAGTGTCTTTGGAAGCTTTGCAGCCTGTGATTTACCTTGTAGTTGCTTTATACCATCCCATATTTTCTTTTTGTTACATTTCTAAATTGTTGACTACAGCAATTACTTTTTCCTGTATTATCTCTGACACATTTATTTCTTATAGTTCCATAATTCTGCATATCTGAGCCAGTTTAGTACTTCTGGCCTTTTTCCAAAGTAGTTCCTTTTCATTAATGAAATTCTATAAATTGTTGTTAAACCAAAGTGCAGGATGTGACCTGATTCTCTTTTTAGTTATAGGACCATATCTATTTATTACTTCCAAAAATTAAATTTTAAAATAAGTCCATGCAAGATGGATATCAGGACAACAATACATTAGTGCCCAGTAAACCTTATTCAACTCATGACAAAAGGCTTGTTCACAACATTTAGTAAAGTTCCTAGTGACTATAACATGGGCTGTCTTAACAGGCTTGATTTGATGTCTGATGCATGCTACATAGTAATGGTCACATATCAGCACCAAATACAGGAAAAATATATCTATGTGGTGTAGTAGTCATTATCAAATCAAGAAGAGTGTCTCTATCTGAAGAAACCTTATTAGGCCATATTGGAATATCAGTAAATTGAGTAAGATTAAGAGCCACCAGTTGGTTTGTCAGTTGATCAGACAGTTTCAATAAATCCCAGCTCAAATCACCTGTAATCACAATTCTTGATCTAAATAAGGAACCAACATGGTTACACACATTTAAAAAACATCTGAATAAGCTGAAGGAGGTCTATAGCAGGCCATCAGATTAAAGTTTAATTTTGTGACACCCTACATTTAAAACAATCATATCTAATTTTGTAGGCATAGATTTGGCCAATTTTACTGTCCCTGATAATCCATGTTTTAAATAAATTGCTACTCCACCCCCTTTAGTTGATCAATCCTGGCTATATAAACTATACCCATCAATACATATGTTAACATCTTTGATTTTATTACTTAACCATCTTTCTGATATAATAAGAGCATCAAGATTGTAATTATGTGTCCATGTTTGTACATAATCAATCTTTGATAACAAACTTCTCACATTTAGGTGCACTACTCCTAGGCCTGTACACTCACTCAATTCTTGTAAGCTAAAATTGTTATCTAATGTAGGGCCTGGGTGAGCATGTATGTTGCCAGAAGAAAGCAGCATCATTAATATGAAACACCTCAGAAAAGGCAAAGATTGATGTCTTTTTCTATTGCACAATAGTGGTCCCTTAGTTATCCTTTTAAAATTATGTCCCCATAATGCCAGGTTATTATGCAGCTCTTTGGGAGTTACACCCAGTTCTCCTGTCCCCAAATTAGCCAAAAGACTAATATAAATGTCAGGTAAAAATAACATAACACGATCTTTATCTACTGAACACACTTTACTAGCAGCATGTAAAATACAGTCCCAACATAAAAAGAACATTTAAAATAAAGCATAATAGCCTGGAAAGTTGATCTATGCAACCTCCTTATCAGCTCCTTCAAGAAGACCGCATAGTGAACAGGGACATAAAGAAGTTTAAGGTCCCAAATTCACATTTGAATTCAAATGGCACTCCTTACACCATCCAGAAGGCAAAAAGGGAAATCTAGGGCGTGGGTCCATCTGCACTATTAATAATCCCCCCAATGGCTCGCTTACATTACCAAAACAAGTAAAAAAAAAAAAAACAGTATTTTTGGGGGCAGGCATGATCGGTATTACCTGATGCAGTGAGGATAGTGATGTAACAAGGGTCACACAGGAGGACAAGAGCTCTTCAGGACAAGACAGTCGATCACAGGAAAGGGCTAGAAATAGCAGGGAATCATCTTTTAAATCCCCCCATGGCCTGCCCCAATCTTGTGCTGATGTAAGCACCTAAATGGTTTCACAAGTGGCTCCCCTGGACCCCTGCCATCACACATGAACATTCAGTGGTGTGGGACATGAAAGGATCAGGTGAGCAAAGGGGACAGCTTGAGATCATGCTGTGTGCTTAAAAAAAAGGGCAATGTACAGTAGTACCCTCAACAAATACAGCAAGTAACCTGGGGACAAAAATACAACACAAATAGCAGCAAAGTGCAGATTATTACAAGAGATCAGAGGTAACACAAGGGGACATTAATGGTTACACGCAAGACCACATGTTTAGAACCCCCTGCAGGTGGGTGGGAATCAAGGTAGCACAATAAGGAAGTGTGATAAATGACAGCAGGACACAGAATTAGTTACAAAAATATTTTTATTGCCAGAAAAGTCTAAATAAATAACACTGAGAGACTATTTCAGACACATGGGTAGTCATGTCACAAAGTAGTACACAGATTTTCATGCATTTTGAATGATAAAAGTGCATTTTTTTAATATGGAATCATCTGATTCCATTAATGTTATCTTATGTATCTCTCCACATAGGCTTCTTAAAAAGCCCATATCAATGACTGTATTATACTCAAAATCCTGCATATGTACTGCATTACAAACTTTAGGATCCATTGGTAACCCCTTTTCATGCATGGAGCCCTATCAGATTTGTTTGGCATGACCTTACACCCTAGAATCCCTGCTGCCTGTGGTCTCACAGCCGATTTGGATTTAATATACTGTATCAGTCTTTCCTTCAGAAGGGTTTCCATCAATTTGCTCAAGTAAGACTGAGTAGACCATAGTTGCTAGCCTTCTCCCTGTTGCTGCTTTTATGTAGAGGGACCATGTCAACCCTTTTCCAGTCCTCAGGAACCATGCCTATTTCCTTTTTTTTTTTTTGAAATTGTAATTTATTGTTATTTCCTTTTTCCAACTATAACAAAGGATAACAAAAGAAACAGGTCAGAAAGACATACACAAATATAAGTGCCTTGTAAGCTAAATGGGCTACATACAGAATTTACATATACAGACAATTAAAACTTATTGGGCCTGCTCTTCCAACCGTCCAACAGGTCCAGGGATGAATTTATGTTATGCACAGTAGTAATTAAACTTAATCTGAGGTCTGTAGCCTCATACCTACTTACTACTACACAATACATACATCACCCTAACATAAAGTACTTACTTAACTTAAGTATTAACTTATACTAAACACATTAAATAATAACTTATACTGAAACACCCCACACCCCTCCCCTGCAGCGTGGTCCAATAGTAATAAGTGGAAATAACCTCATGGAACTCTTTACTAGTGATCCAGGTCCTCTCTAGCTAGAATTTTCAAAGTTGGAACACCTTCTTTTGTGCCGAGGAACTCAAAGAATGGGAACCAGCGAGTCTTATAAATTCAGGTCTTAGATTCAGATTGGCCGTGAGTCTTTCCATTGTTTTAATCTGATGGTATGTTAACCACTGTTCTTCCTGGGGGCATCTCTGATAGCCACAACTGTGTAATAGCCTTTTGGGCTGCAGCTATCAGGATTGGAAATAAATAATTAGCTTTAACACCCTTTAGCCTCTGAGGGAGTTCCTCCAGTAGAAGATAACGTGGATGTTTAGGAATTTGTACTTGTAGAATCTCACTCAGTCGATCACTTATAAAGTTTCAATACTCTTTGAGTTTATTACAGCTCCAAAAAATATGCTCATGAAACACAACCAACCCACAACCCCTCCAGCACTTATCCGAATGAGTTTGCCCAAAATGTTTAGTAATCACAGGTGTTATAAAAAATCTTGTAAGTATTTGCCAATGAAATTTCCTCCATGTATTCGAGGCCATGGTTCTGTGCACCAATCTCCAAATCATCCCCCACCTTATGACTCCCTCATCTATACCAAGTTCTCTTTTCCAAAGGGTCTGAATTCTAGATCTGGTATCTGAAACATCCAATTCACCAGCCAAGTATAACATAGACATCAGGTGAGTCTTTTGGGAGGATCCATTAGCCAGCTTCATAAGAATATCCAGGAGTGGGTTGGTGTCATCAGGTGGCTGAGCGCCTCCTCGTTCTGCAGACTGAAGGTAATGTCTAATTTGCAAATAACCATAAAAATCAGATGCTGGAACCTCGAACTCCTGCTGAATCTGGGTAAAACTTTTTATGGTATCCCCTGCAAACAGCTGTGAAAAGTGTCTGAGTCCCAGATTTGCCCAGCGTATAAACATCTGGTTCTCCCTTCCTGGCAGAAAATTTACAATGTCAAGGATCTTACCATACCGTAGAACTGCGGATTGTAGTTTCCCCCTCCTTTATGACTTGTGACCATACTTTAACCAGCATCTTAAGTCATGGATTTGGTACCCCATGTAACACCCTGGGGTTACTTTTATTGAACAAAATTGATAATAGGGTAAATGGTTTCAAAGTCTGGAGGTCCATTCTAACCCAACTTTGTTTTACTCCCGGGACTGCGTAGGCTACCACGTACTGTAACTGAGTTGCTCTGTGATACCCCTTGAAATCAGGGACGCCCAAACCTCCCTTCCCTTTTGGCAACTTCAGCAGAGACCAACTAAGCCTAGGTCTCTTCCCTGCCCAGATAAATTTGCTTAAAAGCTTTTGGGTATCAGACCAGAACTGCCTAGGGGGTCACAGGGGGATTGCATCAAACAAGAAGAGCATCCTCAGGAGGATATTCATTCTCACCGATTCTGCCCTGCCGGTAATTGTGAAAGGAAGAGTTGCCCACCTGGTGCAATACCACACCGATTTCCAGTGAGCTGTTGAACAAGGCTGTCAGTGGGGCTGCTAGTACATCCCTGAATTCTTTTAGTACCCTAACCTTGTTTATCTTCAGAGCTGCAAGTTCCTTCTGGAATCTTTCCTTTGAAAATGGACTTGTGTCCATCTTCCCCCCTCCTTGTTCCTGCTACTCCCTTGTGGTCCATTCCCCCTCCACTGTGAAGACTGAGCAGAAGTACCTATTAAGATGGCAGATTTCTCTTGGTCCTCTTCTGTGCAGTGCCCCCTTTCCACCCTTAATCCTTGTTACCTCTCCCTTTGCTTTCCTCTTGTCACACATGTATCTGAAGAAAGTCTTATCCGTTTTAGTGACCCCTTTGACAATCTTTTCTATTGTCCATGTCCTTGCTCCCCTTATCACCTTGCCTGCTTCCTACTGCTTTACTTGGTATACCTCCATCCTCCTCTCTCTGTGTTTCCTTATACTACCTGAATGCCACTCTTTTTTCCTTCACCACCTTTGTTACTTCCTTACAAAACCATAATAGTCTTTTGTTCCTTCTGCTAGTACTCAGTTCCTTCACACAGAGGTTGGTTGCTTTAAGTATGTCCTCCTTTGTTTTTCCCCACTGTGTCTGTACCCCTCCCTTGCAATTCTAAAGTCCATGACCCTATTCCATGTGTGGTTTGCTTCTATTCCTGTCTTTATGTTAAAGTACTCTGTACGGTGATCACTGGTACCCAAGGGACTACCCACTGTGATGTCTGCAACACTGTCTCTGTGTATAAGTACCAGGTCCAGCACTGCCCTATCCCTAGTGGGTTGTTTTGACTAGCTGCCTGAAAAAATTCCCTAGTAGGGAGTCAATAATGGCCCTTCTCCTTGCTGAAGCTGCAGCTGAAAGGCTGCATTCCACATCTGGAAGATTGAAGTCAGCAGCTTGCATCAACTCCCCCTTATTTGCCATTCTGATGATGGCTTCCCCAAGTGAAGATCAGATGGTCAAAGGTTCAGATCCCACACTAGGCACTTGGGCTAATTTCCAACACTGACTGAAGTTCTGTACTGTTGGAGACCATAAGAACATTCAAAAGAGTTGGCAGATGGGGACTGCATGATCCATCTAGTTTGCCCAAACTGCCTGCCCCCTCTCTCTAGTTGTCTTCCTTCCTAAGTCGCCCACAATGCCTGGAGGTGCCAGCCTTTGGAGGAGATGATAAACAGAGGTTTGTCTTGTCTGCCTGCTTCTGGTGGCTGTCCAAGTAGAAGTGAAGAATCTCACCTGGCCAACAACCCTCTCTCAATAATTTATTTTACTTGTTTAAAGAGTTGGCCAGGAGGGTACCGTGATATGAGAACAGCTTGTTTTCAGGTGTGGCAAGGAGAAAGGGATCTGGGATTCAGCAACACATCATGTAAAGTAGATAATACAAAGAAATATAGCAGATATGGCAGCATAAACAGTATTATAAATTATTAGCTCTTACTCAACCAATCAGCACTGAGGATTTGATTGCATGTGAGGCCCTTTAATAACCATAAGAGGACCTAATGCACAGCCTATCAAAAAGTAGCTTCTTTTAGTTCTGAATGTATATATGTACATATAGATATGGGATATACAAGGGGCTGACTAAAAATATGCAGCTTATCTACACTTTAGCGATGCTGGTTTGTTGGCTGTCCCTCCTGCCAGGCTTAAAACATCCGGCAATAGAACCTTTGGAGTGGCAGCCCCTGTTCTCTGGAATTAACTCCCCTACCACGTTCATTCAGCTAGCATGGTGGAGGCCTTTAAAGCCTCATTGAAAACATTCCTGTTTGACAAGGCTTTAGCATGACATAACGATTCTATGTTTAGTTATTGTTTTAATATTGTATAGCATTGTGTCTTGATTTGTATCTAACTCTGTAAATTGATCAGAGCCCATGTTGGTTTGAGCACTATATAGATACATTTGCCTTGCCTTGAAAGTGTGAGGGGGAAGGACCATAACTCATAAGTGGCAGAGCCAAGAGTGAGTTATGAAAGTCCTGCCCACTCACAAGTGATAACAAATTGTCTATTTTGAGTTCGGCTGTTTTATATTCAATATATACAGCAGTAGTTTACAAGTTGTAGCTTTTTAATCTGTTTAAAGATTTTCCTGCTTTTCTTTGATTTTAACAGCTTGCTTCAGTGCTGCCCTAGGCACTGTGATGTCATCAGCATTGTGAAAGCTGTTCTCTGATTGGTTTAGTATTCCACGGTGATGAAAGTAACTTTAAAAATGTCCATTGTGACAACAGTATGGATATATTTATTTCATATATGTTGCTGTTACTGATGTCACTAGCAATCTTTTCATCTCATCATTTTACCCCCTCCGTGTGTATATATAGATTGCACAGTTGATCCCTCATCCCTACAGAAAAAGCCATCATCTATTTCCCCATATCTGATAGTAGCCAGTTAGGTTATTATTATGCCATATAAGCTAATTACACTGTATTCATGTGTTATCAAAACCTCAATAACACATTAATACCTAGCTTAAACACTATATCAATATATAGAGAAAGATAATGCATATGTAGGTATTGAGATGCAGTTTTTATGCACCCAAGATGTGTGATAATATATAGACCTCAAGAGCAAAGCTTATATATTGTCACACACCGAGGGTGTATAAAAAAAACTGCAGATCACACACCTTCATATGTGTTATTTTTTATAATGACTGGTGCTAAGTAAGTAAACAAAGCTGAGAGTCTTGGCATTACATGCTTCCTGCATTGCTGATTCGACCTTTGTATGGGCTTCATGTCATGTTGGTTGTTATGATTACAAGGTGAAGGTTCAATGGCTTCTCCATTGTTTAAAGTTTAAAAACAAAACTGTGTACAGTTCAATTTTCTGAGTTGTTAAGTACCTTAACGTGGTACACTCAACCCGGCACAAGACAGTAAAAGCCATATCAACTCACAGGTTGATATGACTTTGCCATATCAGCTCATAGGTTGATATGACTTTGCTATATCAACTTGCAGGTTGATATGACTTTTTACAGGTCTCAAAAAAGGGTTGATATTGGGGGTCACCAGTTATTATATATCTATATCTATCTATCTAGCTACAGTATCTATCTATCTATCTATCTATCTACAGTACATATATACTACGTATATATATTTGTGTATATATATATATATATATATATATATATATATATACATATATATATACACATCTGAAGAACACATTATTACCCAACACAGTACAAACCACCCCAATAACACATGTAACAAGCCCCTTAATAAAACAAGTAACAAACCCCATAACACATAAACTGTACCAAACCTTTAATAACATATGTAACAGCCACCCTACCACTCCATGGTAAAATGTAAGACACAGCAATGAGTATCCAACCTAATGCATTATATAAAGTAAACGAGGGCAAAGTCTAGTATACTCATGAAATAATACCATCTCGGAGGCAAACACATTCATAAAGGTCACCCACCATTTGGACTTGTGACTTTATGTCTTGTTTGACCCCTCAGTGGTATTTTTTCCTTGTATACAACACTGTGCCATCATTTATTCTAACTATATATGCACACACACACACACACACACACACACACCCCTAGAGCCTCTTCCAGGGAAAATATTGTACAACTCCATGAGCCCTGATTTGGGGAGTGGGGTTACTTATGCATACTATAATATAAGAGAAAACCAGATGTATGTTCATTGCATATAGCTGCTGGCTCCACAGCAGTCATGGCCCCAAATGCCATACCTTCCCAGAGTATCAGTGCCATATCAAGTGGGCAACAATTTGATATAACACTAGCTTTGTAATTATAGGGGCCATAGTGATAAACAAACAAACCAGGTCCCACCCACTCCTATGCAAATTCCACTAACTGGCTGCCTCTGAAAACCAAGGTGCAAGCACAGCTGTGGAAAATCAGTCCTTCCTACCTCCCTGGAGAAAAGCATCTTCTGGGACCTTGGATTTTCCTCCTGCTGACCTGCCACACTGAGCCTAGGATCAGGCGGAAACCCCATTCAACAGCATAGAAAGAGGCACCTGCAACTACTATGATGGTGGACCAGACAGACATTTTGTCTTTACTTGTTTTTTTTACAGTCTTGCCACATTTGCCATTTGCAAGTGAAAAGAGACAATTTTGATAACAAAAAAGGAAGCATAGTTGTCAAGAATACACAAGATGAAAAAACATAGGAAATTCCCTAAAGCTACAAAACATAACTTGTGCCTAAATGTTATGCCGTGTGGACACCAATAGTGCCAGAAGGCCAGATTGGAATAACAGCTGTTTGATTTACTGTGACCAAAGTTCAGCTATTACGGCATCCAGCTCTGTGTGTCACAGGCTAGTTCCACATAAAAAAGCTAACAGGAACTGAAAATGAATTACTGGTTCAGATGTTTGTCAATCACAGCTGCTACTAAGAAAACCACAAAACCCAACCTAGTGCACCTCATCAAAAAAAAAAAAAGTACAACAACCGAGATCCCAAACTTCAGTTAAACTAAAAAACAAACTTGTAACTTGTGAATAAATGTATTAAATGCAGTGGAGATATGGTTGTAAGTAATATATATATATATTTATACAATAGGGGTGATGGAATAACACTCTGAATAAATGTTGTTATTTTCACCACTATTGAATATCAGGGAACTGACGTAGACACTGTGGAATATCTTGACAGATATTCCACAGTGTCTATGTCAGCTGCTGATATGCAACAGTGTCTATGTCAGCTTCTGATGCTCCAACACTCGTTACATCAACAAAGCACCACAGTTACCACAACAGACAGAACTCATTTAAAAAAAGCCTATTAATACAAAATACTCTTCACCTGTGAACAACGTCTTAAAACTGCAGGAACTCTGTAAATGCCTTCTACCTGCAGATGCTGCAATTGTAACACACGGACTACAAACTGCTATACTGAAGTCCGAAAACTGAAAGCACCAGGCATATTACAAAGATGACATAGGCTGCAAAATATAGAGAACCACAAGTGCAATATGAAAATAAATGACAAATTACCTCCCCAAACACTCTAAAAACACAAAAAAACAGATGCAGCTCCGTTCCACACTTCCGTAGTAGGCCATGCCCCACAAAGCAAAAGCAACCAATCACAGCACATGCATGATGAAACAGAAACAAAACCAACCTATGACAAAGCACACAGAATACCCACACAACGGTATCAACCAATAAGAAACCACACACATCTCATTCATCACAGACACCATTCGCAAATCAAAGTGAAGAAGTGGAACAATACCAACAGAATAAATACAAAAGAAGAAAATGTAAAAACTCTGAGCCTTATTGTATAAATTGCACACATGATGGGTGACTTGTAGAATATGGGCAATATTAGCACTCGTGCAGAGTGAGCTGCAATAGTACCACTTGTGGCTTTGCCACTCGTAATATTATTGTGGCTCACTTTGCACTCGTACTAATATTTCCCATATTCTACAGTCGTCCATCATGTATCCCATAAATATATATATATGGAATATTCTAGGAGGTATCTTAAAATATGATTGCTATTCAGAGTAGAATGTTGCTGTCATCATTCCCTTGCAACAAGTGACTAAGCAAAGTGAAGCCACAAGTGCAAATGAGAAATTATATCAACAGTCGACACAGAATAACAATCATATTTTAAGTTACCTCATAGAATATCCTATGTGTACCATGGAATTTCAATAACATCATTACTAATAAGATAACATAACCATTAGTAAAATAACATTGAAAACTACTGGTAAATTAATACAATTTTTCAATGTGTTTTTTTTTTTACTAGTAGCTATGTTGGCAAGTAAATTAACATATTTTATTCTTGAAAAAAATTGCACACTCATGTTATACATATACAATGTAGGTGACAGACAACTTTACTGAGAAATCACTTACAGTATTTTAGCCACTGAAGCATTCTAAATCAAAATAGTTTATTTCAGATAGTATATGGTTGACCTTTATTGTGTATAGATTTCCATATCCAGCATTGTCTTGTTGTAGTACAGCTCAAAGGTCATGAAAATGTGTCTAATGTTGTTCTAATGTCATATCAATACATATTTTCATGTGTGACGCTCGTGCCTACTTTGTCCCTCTTGCACCCAAGTGTTTTTTCAGACTTAATCCAACAGAATTCAAAGCACTACCACACTGTTAGATATAAATTCATTCTTTTCTTTCCTGTAAAAAAAAAAAAAACTATTATGGCTACAGCTATTTTCTCGAAAGAAACAAGAAACAAGAAAAACTCATGTAGTAAGAGACCCTAATTACATCAGATCCTGTACCACACATTCCAGTTTCCCTCGACAACATCAACCTACTTCAAATTTTTAATAACTGTATTTTTCAGCAAGAAGTCACCGTTGGCATCAACCACTACGCTGGACAACAGAAGAGTAGCAGTTATCAAGGATTCCAACAATCCTAAATAGGTAAGTCTAACTTCTTATTCACATGCAACATCTGGTTTTCATAAAAATCACAGAAGAGGCAGTACAGCAGGCACACAGAATAAATCTTTCCTGGCTGTCTCTCAAAAGGAGGGAGAGAAAGCAAACATGTAAATGTTTCATGTTAGTTTGTTTTATTCCCACAGATGCGCCGAGAGTCAAGCCCAAGGATTACAGGAGGGAAAACTTGTGATGTAGATATTCACTGTTCAAATGAATTTCTGTTTCTGTTAAATGTTTGTATGTTCACTGTTCAAATGAATTTCAATACAGTAAATCTTGTTAAGAAGCCTTCTACTGTTAAGTTTGTTTGTTTGTTTGTTTCAATCCGCTCATGCATTGTTTAAAAAAAGTATATATACTATAAAAAATAGTGTATTATCAACCATACACATCTCACCCTGCATTTCCATCTCGGGGTTTTAAATGTCATCATAAGGATCTTGAACTTCACTAGCAATGTCCCCATGATGTCATCTCAATCGATCGATGAAAACAGCTATACTTGTATATGGTTGCCCGTATACAGTTCTATATGTTAGATGAGTCATCAGAATTAACTTCCACTTAAGGTTGGTTACAAAGGGGCTCTTAAACAATGGGAGAGGAGCTTACACAATACCTGATGACATCACAATGGCTTCGGCTGCACTTAAAATAGAGCAGTGAAATCAAACAGACACAGTTTAAATCTGCATTACAAGTACTAATTTGAAAACTTTGCAATTAAAAATACATTATTTAAATGAAAACAGTGATCTTGTGCAGAATATGACATCCTCATTTGAGAGGAGGTAGAATTTTCATAATATGTCACACAAAGGAGACCATATAGCCCACTCACCAGTACATATATTTATTTTTCAAAGATACTGATCCAGCCAGCCCAGTGGCACTGAGGGTTGAGGCACTGGATGCCACACCTCGTGCCATGCTGGCGACCTGGGTTTGGGAGTGAGCTCAGGCCGTCGGGGGTCAGTGGGGGAGGAAGGATGGAGCATCTGAGGACTGCTCTCCTCTCCTCTCCTGGGAGAGCAGGTGGATGACTCCCCAGCACGGCATTTCCCAGCAGTGGCTGGGAGTGCAACAACCTGGGAATCATGCTGGTACAGGGAGGAGCCTTGGTGGATGTCCACAGGAAGGGTTTGAGAGCACGCCTGGTTGAACTGGACATCATTGCACATCTGGGCTCCTAAGCGGAATGTTCATGAACACAGGAAAACACCTACTGGCTGGGGGGTAGATGTTGCCTGCCCCCACCTTCAACACCGGACCCTGCCCACTGGGACCTTGCTAGTCACCTCCACCCGAGGAGCACCGGAAGAAAGCGCCAAGGAGCAGAAGGTGGCCCCACTCCAGGGGGTGGATACTGGGGTGACTGCTCCACGGGTGTGTCATGGGTGAATGAGAGACCAAAGTGCAGCTGGGAGAATCTCAGGTAGGAGGGGAACTGGCAGGTCAACTGAAGGGGCCCCAGCCAACGGTGATGGGAGGGAAAAATAATTGAAAAAAAAAAGATACTGGTCCAAAACACCATACAATCAGTGTATTGTGACGCACCCACTACTTCTTCAGGATCTATAAAAATACATTGAAAATTAATATTTTTTTGTTACTAATACACAATTCAGAAACCATTCTTCACCAAACTGAAAAGCTAAATAAATGTATCCATACATATAAATCTATTGAACCTTAATAGCCATACACCAAGGCCCAAACAGTGCAACATGCTTGAATGTGTCTATTAAAAATTACATTTACATTGTTTCAGATCACAAAATATACAACATGTATACAACTAAGATCTCACATCCCACCTTATGGTGTTACTACAAAAATCCTCAGGCCGTCAAGGTAAATTAGTCACACTCCCTAACAATTCCAGAGGATTAAACTGCATTACATACCAGTTGATGTTACAAGCTTTATACTGCATAATACTGTTTCATATCTAATTTCTTGCTCACCTTATGTTAAGCCATGTATAGCATACTCAAATGCTTTGTTTCACTTCATTTTTTATGTCTCAATCTACAAATATATATGTGCAATGTTAATGTTTCCAATATAACTTTTGCTTTAATTCTAAAGTCCATAACTGATTATAACTACATCAACACTGTACATATTTACTAATCCGAGTGCATATTCAAAATTACACCGAAGCCTCTGGCTTCTGTTGAACCATCAATTCTCTAGTACACAAAAGGTATTTACTACTGTTAACACATTTAATGACATACAACTTTAACAAAACACCGCTGACTGCCAAAACCACTGGTGGAGGCCAAAATGCTGCCCACAGCATTATTAGGTCCTGGACTCAGGGCAGACAGCAAAGTTGGGACTGGACTTAGAGACCATCACTGATAAGAAAACATCTTTCCCAGCTCCGTGACAGGCAGTGCTATGTGTTTCATCTGTGCATTAAACTCATGTGTTTCACATACTACAACCTTTCCATCACTGATAAGAAAACATCTTTCTCCAGCTCCATGACAGGCAGTGCTATGTGTTTCATCTGTGCATTAAACTCATGTGTTTCACATACTACAACCTTTTGTGAGTACCTTTTCATTTACTTTTTTTTTGCAGTTAATCTTTTTATTGTAATTATTGTGATTATACATACAAACACACTATATTCTCCAATATACACTTACATACATTCTTAATGTATGTAATAGCATCATGTGTAATGTAATGACACCACAAGGAAAGAAGCAGCTCCTGGTGGGGACTCAATTAATGCAGATAGAACTGGGGAGCAAGGAAAACTGAAGTAAGGTGCCTGCCTGGTGCCATGGCTTGAGAGACAGGAACGCATCCTCAGGATCACGAGAACAGCTGCACAGGAATCTGAGCTGGACATCATTGTCCACCTAGGGACAAATGACTTGGCTAATCATGAGATTAGAGCAGTGCAGAAGGACTTTGTAGAATTGGGGAGGGGCCTAAGACAAGTAGCACACACAATATCCTTCTCTGAGGTGCTGCCTGTCAATGGCATGAGTGAAGCGAGGGTACTGCGCCACGCAGTTTAATGAATGGTTGAAAAAATGGTGTGGGCACAGGGGTTTGGCTTCATTGGGGACTGGGGTTCCACCTGGAGGACACCAGTCTATACTAGCAGGATGGTCTGCATCTGTCCAGGAAGGAACAAGTCTTTGAGCAATCGGTTTAAAAGCTTCATTGGCAAGCTTTAAACTAGTCAAGGGGGAGGCACTGATAAACAGCAGAAAATCCCAGCCTCTCCCTACAAAACAGGGTACTAAATGAGAAAAAGACCGAAGTAGACAGGTCAGTGGGGGATGCTGCAAAAGAAGGTAAAGCCATCAAAAAATGAAGAGCAATGAGTACCAATGCCCGTAGTCTGAGTAACAAGCTTCCTGAATTAGTGGCCTTGATGGAGGAGGAACATCTGGATATAGTGGCAGTCACAGAAACATGGTACACACAAAACCATGACTGGGACATAAACATACCAGGATACACTATCTACAGGAGGGACAGGGAGGGTAAAAAGAGGAGGAGTAGCTCTTTACATAGGGAAGGAATCAAGGCAACAGAACAAAAGGGAAAACAGGGAGGAGGAGAAGAAGCACTGTGGGTAAATTTGAGACCGCAATGGCACCACAATCCGCACAGGGGTTAGAGCATAGACTCTCTTCTCAGGGGAGAAATGGACAAGGAAATGATAGAAAGAATACTTAGAATGGCAGAAAAAGGGGAGATATTGCTGATGGGTGATCTGAATATGCCAGATGTTAGCTGGAATGCAGTTGCAGCAGCCACTTCAAAGAGTGAGGTTATTCTAGATGCCCTACAAGGGCCATGCCTTAGACAACTAGTATTGGAGCCCACTCGAGAGGGAGTAATCTTAGACCTGGTTCTCTCAAATGGAGATGAAGAGAGGATCACAGATGTAGAAGTGGGTAGCCATCTGGGAACTAGCGACCATCGAACAGTATGGTTCACAATAAACACAGCAATAGAGTCAAGCCATACAAAGACAAAGTACTGGACTTTAGGAGGGCTGACTTTGCCAAAATGGGTGAGTGCCTAAGAATGCACTAGCAAATGGGCAGGAAGGAGGGTGGAAGAACAATGAGGAATAATAAAACTTCCATCACAGAGGTAACAAGCCTTGTGTGAAGCAAATTAACAAAAAGAAACGATGTAAGAACCACTATGGTTCTCAAAGGAAGTGGCAGTGAAGGTTCAAGAGAAAAAGCATTCAGGAAGTACAAGGAATCACAGAAGGAGCAGGACAGGAGACTGTATCAGTTAAAGCAAAAGGAAGCTGGAAGGCAGTCAGAACAGCAAAGGCCCAAACCGAGGAAAAGATAGCCAACTCTGTTAAGAAGGGGATAAAACCTTTTATAGGTACATCAGGGAGCGAAGGAAGACCAAGGGAGGGCTAGTGAGGCTTAATAAAGGCGGAGGGTGGGCAGAGGGTGACTGTGAAAAGGCAGAGATACTAAACAAATATTTTTGCCTCAGTATTTACAAAGGAAGTGGAGGAGGTACCCTAAAACAAACAGTAGAAACACTCTGGATACAGAAGTTGATACCAACCCATTTACAGAAGAAAGGGTTCTGAAAGAACTCTTAAAACTGAAGGTGGACAAAGCAATGGGGCCTGATGGGATTCATCCCAGAATTCTAAAAGAACTAAAGGTAGAACTAGTGACACCACTGACACCCTCTTTAACAAATCATGGGAGGATGGGTGGTACCCGAGGACTGAGAAGGGCAGATGTGATTCCCTTCACAAAAGTGGGAGCAAGGCAGAAGCAGAAAACTACAGACCTGTTAGTTTAACCTCAGTGGTAGGAAAATGATGGAATCACTTCTGAAGGAAAGAATTGTTCTGTATCTAGAGGCCAGAGGGCTCAGGACCCAAGGCAGCATGGATTCACAGCAGGAAGGTCATGCCAGACAAATCTGATAGATTTCTTTGACTGGAAGCAAGTAGATCAGGGAGGGCTGTGGACATGGCCTACCTAGACTTCAGCAAGGCATTTGACACGGTCCCACACAAAGATTAATATACAAGTTAGCCATCCTGGGAGTGGGTCCCAAGATGACAGCCTGGCAAAGAATTGGCTAGAGAATAGGACACAGAGAGTAATAGTAAATGGAGTCCACTCTGAAGAAGGGGGTTACTAGTGGGGTACCACAGGGTTCAATATTAGGACCGGTCCTCTTCAATGTCTTTATAGCGTATATTGCAGAGGACTGGAAGGAAAATATGTCTCTTTGCAGATGACAGAAAGATCTGCAACAGAGTTGATGCACAAGGTGGGTGGAAAGGATGAGAAGGGACTTGCAAGGTTAGAGGAATGGTCAAATGTATGGCAGCTTAGATTCAATGCTAAGAAGTGCAAGGTAATGCACCTGGGAAACAAAACCCAGGGAAGAGTACACAATGGGGGTGAGATACTAACAACAACAAAATGGAAAGGGACCTGGGGTAGTCATATCAGATGACCTAAAGGTGGGAAAGCAATGTGAGAGGGCAGCAAGGAGGGCTGGGGGATACTGGGATGCATAGGGAGAGGCATCACCAGCAGAAAACAGGAAGTTATTATCCCTCTGTACAGACAGTTGGTGAGACCCCATCTGAGTACTCGTGCAGTTCTGGAGACCCAATCTCTGCAAGGATATAGACAGGATGGAGGCTGTCCAGAGGAGGCAACTAAAATGGTGCAGGGCCTGCATTGGAAGACATATGAAGAGAGACTTAAGGAGCTGAATATGTATAGCCTCGAGGAAAGGAGAGGGGACATGATAGAAACTTTCAAGTATCTCAAGGGAATCAACAAAGTCCAAGAGGTAGCATCTTTCAAAAAGAGGTGTGCAAGAACAAAGGGGCACAATGTGAAGATAGAAGGGGACGCTCAGAGGTAATTTAAGGAAGTATTTTTCACAGAGAGGGTTGTGGATGCATGGAATGGCCTTCGGAGGAGGTTGTGGAGTCAAAACAGTGGTGGAATTAAGCATGCATGGGACAGTCATAAGGTAATTCTAGGGGGTTGGGGTAGGAAGAAGTAGGCTGCTGGTTAACTAGGATCTGCAGCTTATCCAATAGGTAGGGAAATGGGCAGACTGGGTGGGCCAAGCGGTCCTTATCTGCCGTCAAAATCTATGTTTCTATGTTAATGAGAGAAGGAAAAAACATGCTGTCTGAAGTATTATACAATGATATTAAAGGGGAAAACAAATGTTGAGAAAACAATATGTAGCAGTACAATCTGTACGAGAGAGAGAAAATATGGCAATTGATGGTTCAAGGGGTAAAAGGAGTAGATGCAAACAAGAAATATAAGCAGTCGTGATTGTACTTCTATTATGCTGTAATTTAATACAAGTATGTGTAAGATTGTATAAAGGAAGAACATAAAAAAGAGAAAAATATCTAAGAAAGTAAACAAGAATGAAGAGGGAAAGGGAAGAAGAAAAGGAGATAAAAAGTTAAAAAAAGAGATGAAAAATGAACGAAAGAGCTAGAAGTGAGATACCAATGTGAACATATAACAACTCATGGATTAAGTGATGATATGTGTAGATGTGTTTAAATATTTAAAATAGTCCTGCCAGCATTTCTTATATAAATTAAGTCGGTCAGAGGCTAAGTGTGACATACGATCAAGGATGGCGTATTGAGATAGTTGTTTGAGAATATCTGGGAGGGTGGGAATGATGTTGGATCTCCAATGCATTAGTATAAGGCATTTAACTTGAAGGAATAGTAGAGATAACCACCTATTCTGAGAATGGGATATTTTGTATGAATGAGCATTGAAAATACCAAGTATGCAATGTGTTGGATCTAATGCAAAGGATAGACCAACCACTTTCATTGCAAAGAAATGAATATTATGCCAAAGACTGTGTATGGGAGGACAATGCCGTAAAATATGTAGCAAATTGCCATTGGGGGAGTTACAGCACCAACATTTATTGTTGTTCATTAAGCCCATTTTTTGCAAAATCTCAGGAGTTCAGTACCAAAGATGTCGAATTTTGGTTTGTATGAGTAAACTGTGATTATCCTTGAAAGATTTATGGCAGGATAGCCAGCAGTAATGCCATTGTGAATTGGTTATGTTATAATTTAAAATGGTACTCCATTTATTTTTTGCAATGATAGATTGATCTGGAATTGTATTTCTGATATGTTTGTAAAATATGCTATTTAATTTAGAGTTTGTTTTAATCCATTTAGAAATAAAGGTATCATATATAGATTGATACGGACTAGTAGGCAGATAAAAGTTCTATGTCGCATAACTGTAATATTTCCAGAAATCTTCCTGGGAGATTCCATTGTTTGTACAAGTCAGACATTTTAATTTGAGAGTCTGAGGTATTAGTATATCCTCCAAGAAAAATGCCCATGGTTTTCCAATTACAACAAAAACATTGGGTGATTATCAAGAGTGGTGTTGCAGTTCCCCCAAACAGGGGCATATATGAGAGGGGTTGGGTTGGATTTAAGGCGTTTATGAATTATTTTCCAGTAGTATATGGATGATGCTATAGTAGGGTGAGATTTTAAATTGGGGGGAGAGGGTTATAAATGAAGGAAGTGGTGACATTGTCCAGACATAGAGATGTTTCCATATTGACCTACAACGGTGATTTATTGCTGAGTTTATTAAACCATTTGACAGTTTGGGCAGTGCGGAAGGCCCAAAAATATGCTTGGAACCAGGGGAGCCCGAAGCCCCATTTGGACTAGTGGGAACACAGTTTGTTACGACTAAATCTGGGAATTTTGCCTTCCCATAAAAAATTGCCAATTATATCATCGGTTCTGACAAAAAAAAAGTAGGGAGGGTTAAAGAGATATTAGAAAATAGATACAGTATTTGGGGAGCTATTGACATCTTGATACTGGAGATTTTACCATTAAAAGAGAGGTCAAGCAGTTTCCATCTGTTGAGAGTGTTTTTAATATTTGCTAATAATGGGGAAAGATTGGCATCCCATATCTTGTCTAATTTAGAGGTGATCTGTATTCCAAGGTAAGAGATACCTTGAGGGGCCCAGAAGCCTAATATTATATTCATAGAAGGGTTACAAAATTGCTCAATGGCATTGTTTCTGATTTGTTTAGATTCAGAGCAGAGCCCAGAAAGTGAAGTAGAGTTGCTAAGTAACTTAATTAAGGTGGTCCCAAAATTTCAAGATTTTGAGTAGAATGGAGGAGGTCATCAGTGTAGGATAGTGAAGTATAGTGGTAATTACCAATAGGAATACATTGGATCATGGAGGATTGATGAAGAGCAGCTGATAGGGGTTCCATAACTAGAATAAAAAGAGTGGGGGATAAGAAGCACCCTTGCCTGGTACCTCTTGCCAGATGAAAGGATGAGGACAGAGTAGAGTTAATAAGAACCTGGGCAGAGGAGAGGATGTATAGTAATTGAATCCATGTATAAAATTTATTAGTGACACCAAAGTGGGATAGAACATGATACAAATAAGTCCAGTTGAGAGAATCAAATGTCTTTTCAAAGTCAACAGCTATAGCTGCGGCAGGTGATTTAAGAGATTTAGCTTTGTAGATTAAATTAAATAATGAGTGGTGATGATCAAAACCAGTTCTGTTTTTGATAAATCCAGCTTGGGAGGTGTGGACAAGTTTCAAAATTATTGATTCTAAACGAGTATTTAATATTTTGGCAAAAATGTTCCCGTCCATATTAAGTATTGATATCAGTCTATAACTGGATGGGAGAGAAGGGTCTTTATATTTTTTTGGTAGGATGGTTATAATGGCTTCTGTCATAGAATAGGGATGTTTACCTTGTGAACATGCCTCTTTGAAAGAATCTTAAACATTAAGGGCATAAGATGTCAGCTAGGGGTTTATAAAAGTCTCTGAAACGTCACTCCCAGGAGCTTTACCAGATATAAGGGAATTTAGCACTGCTTGTATCTCTTTTAGGAAAAGGGTTCATCTAGCAAAAGCCATATCTTGTTGGGAGAGTGTGGTAACTGTAAATTGTCAGAAATGGTTGTATATATTCAGGTTGTGGGGAGTAGGGTGAGAGTATAATTGTTGGTAGAAGGATTGCATAATATGGTTAACTGAGGGATTATTTGTATGAATTTTGCCTGAAGGATGTTTCAGACTGGCAATATGTCTCTCCATCTGTTGATTCTTGAGTTGATAAGCATCAGCTTCCCACATTTATCCCCTTGTTCCCAATAATGGTGTTTAAGTCTAAGGAGGGTGAGTTCAGCTTTCCTGGATATTAATTCATTGATTTTAATTCTAAGCTGAATAATTTCAAGGTGAAGTTGTGAGTTATTATCTGGATATTTTGTTTTATAATATTGGGTTTCTTTTTCTTTAAGAGATTTCTCTAAATGTAGGTGTCAGTGTGGCTCAGTTGGTAGCACATCCGCCTCTGGACCAGAAGGTCATGGGTTCTCGTCCCACACCGGGATTGGACTTGCACCTAAAAATCGCTGGCATCCGAGTGCAGTATTGGGGGGTGCTGTACTGCTGGGGTGTGCCATCCTTCGGATGAGACGTTAAACCGAGGTCCCTTCTGCCCATCCTGGTGTTGTCCTGGTGGGTGTCCAGGTGGAAGTAAAAGAACCCAGGGCACTCTTCACAAAGAGCAGGGAACATTCCCAGTGTCCTGGCCAACATTCCCCTTCCCATAAAACCGTTCATGCAATTATCCAGGCTGTGTGTGGGTGATGATGTGCGATATGGCCGCCACCACACATTCAGTCACTTCACTACCAGTCTAGCATTGCTTGTAAAGCGCTTTGGATGTATGAAAGCGCTATATAAATGCTGATTCTTCTTCTTCTTCTTCTTCTAAATCGCCAATTGCTGTTCCCTTAGTTTTTTCTTGTGTGCTGCATAGCTTATCATTTTCCCTCTAACTGTTGCTTTAAGTGCTTCCCAGATGGTACCTTGAGCTACATCAGGAGTGTTGTTAAAGGAAAGAAATTCTTGGATTTGGGAACTAATCCAAGGTAAGAAATCAGGGTCTTTCAATAAGAGTGGGTCTAGATGCCAGGAGGGGGATTTAGATGGGGGCGGTCCCCAAATAAGATGTAATTTTATAGGAGAATGGTCTTCAGTAGTCAATTCTGCTATAAGATTTATGAAGTGGTGAGTAAAAAGTATAGTCATGCTGTCTAAGATGGTGTAGTCTCCAAATGTTGGTGAGACCGAAGTCTTTCATTAGCACTGAGAGTGCAGAAATACTTCTGGGGAGGGAATCACATGAAGAGTTACTTCTGTCTAAATGTGCTTCCAAAGCTAAACTGAAATCTCCACCTACAAGTATAGAAGAATTGTTGAAGTTACTGTTCATAATTTGTTGGGCTATATTATGAAAGAATTTAGGTGAATCAGAGTTAGGGGCATAAACGTTGACTAACATAAGGGGGCTTGTAGGGGTATTTAAGTGAGCTATAATCCATTTGCCATCTGAATCAGAGATGGATTTGATACGGGTCCAGTTAAGGGATTTATGTAATAGAATAGCAACCCCCTGTTTTTAGAAGAAATAGCACAGAGCAAATTTGATCCCTCGTTGGTGTAGGGTAGTTTTAATAGGATTGAAAGCTCAGCATTTATTAGAGAGTTCCTCAGAGAAGTCTCTAAAAATAGAAATTCTATGATCTTGCCAAGTAAGCATTCCCACTTGTTTTGCTCTATTGATGATCAGTTCAGTGTGGGCATAGTATAAGACTCTTGCAATGATAGTCCTAGGTTTCTGATCTGGACCAGGCCTCCAGCTTAAAGTACAGTGTGATCTCTTAATAATAAGGTCTTGACCAGGTGGGAGTTTGAGCAGGGCTGGCAGCTCATGTGATAGAAATGCACTAGTGTTTCCGAGTTCTGCACCTTCAGGAAAACCCGTAAATCTCAGGTTATTGCATCTGTTTCTGTTTTCAATGTCATCAATTTTTATCTTGTAGGCTTCTGATGACTCTGTCTTGCTCTCTGATGGTGGCTTCAAGGATGTTAATAGAATTTTCATTTTGAGCAACTTTAACTCCTGCATCATTGATTTTTTGGTCCAACACTTGCATGTTAGTGATGTTTTGTTGAGATTTTATTTTTAAGTCATTAATTTCACAGATGAGCTGTTGAAACATAGTTTCCACTCTGCTAAGGGAGCTGTTTTGCAGGAGCTGTTCAGCCATCGTAGTAGGCCTTCACAGAGAAGCAGTATAAATGCAGAAAACTTATAGCTATAGAGTTATGATATAGAAAATAATTTACCAGAGTTGAGCTATGATGTTAATAAAATTATATTCCACATGCTGGTGACGCTGACAATCTGGGATCAGGAGGATGGATGATGATAGATGGTAGTCCCAGGAGATGCAGAATTAAGCAGCCATCTTCAGCACAGCCAGGCCTGGGGCTTGGAAACAGAAATACTCAGCACTCAGTGCAAGGTGAGTGTAGGAAAATAGACTGAAGCTCACTAATGTCAGTAAATATAAAAAACAATATATGGTTAGGGGATGTGTATTTTTTTGCCATAAAGATGGTTATTTCAATAGGTACAAATATAACCAGAAAACATCAAAGAACAGGTCCATCGAGTAAGGCCTATTGGTACTGGAAAAAGAACAAAACAGTACAATACACAGATCCAATAAAAAGCCATGAATACAATAACAGATTGAAGGAGAATATAGAAGACAACAAAACAATAGAAGTAAAATGGAAATAAATTTCAATATAACAAAGAGGGTTGTGTATTTTTATACACATCCACAGTGTGTGATGCCTTGATATAGTTAGGGTGAAACAGCACTTCTATGTTAAAGTCCAAATTTTGAGCCAGAATAACTTTGGAGCCCTTCAAAGGAGTTGCATGAAATCTGGCAGGCATAATCTCTAGATGAAAGTCTCTTGACCTGCCAAATTTCATGGGAATCTGTCAAGTGGTTTCTCAAATATGAAGTATTGAAAAAACAGAAAAATCATTGTTTTTTAACATTTCTTTCCTCACCTGTATCTCAGGAATACCTACATGTTGGGGTCTGAAATGTTCAGCATAGAAAGCCTTTGGGTCACAGATGTGTCTTTTGAAGGTTTGGTGAAAAATATTAATCCACTCAAAAGTTATGACATTTTTAATTTTCCCATTGTTTCCTATGGGAAAATGTATATGTCAGGCACGAAAGATATATTTTTCGCACAATAGGAGTATTGAGTGAAACATAGCAGCTTATTTTCGAACAATAGGACTACTGTACAAAAAATACCAGCTTCTTTTCACAAATAATGCTGTTATTTTTCACACAGCTCACAGTCTTGTGATCGATTGAGATGTGTTACGGCCACCATCTTTGTTTTGCCGCTTAGCGAGGTTGTTGAAGTACCGAAGGTTTTAAACACACAAAAAAATCAGAAAACGGCTAAAGAGAACCTCTTTAGGTGTTTTCTGATTTTTTCTAGTGTTTTAAGCTGGACCCAAAGAAGTTTTTTTCTCAGGTGCCAGCTTATACAGAGAATGGCTAGGAATCCATTCTCTGTATGAGAAGAGCAGTATTTTCTTGACTTCTGTAGCCACAGCTGGAACTTGTGCTGCTGGCTGCAGAGTCAAAGAAAACCTGCTTTATGCACATAATACATAGTATGTACTGGGCATACTGAGAGCCCACCCCAAAGTGCTTAAATGCATTATTTAATTATAAAAACCTGTGAAAAGAAGAAAACCATCCCCCAAGGTCTTTACTTCGATGCAAAACCCTGCATCAAAATTTTCAATAATTTCAATGCAGGATCCTTCATCGAAGTACTGTAATATGCCACACAATGCTTTCCAACACAGGGTGCCCAATCCCCGTGTCAGCATTGTGCACACAGTACTATTATTCTGGCACACTGGGAGCCCACCCCAGTGTGCCTAGATAACTTAATTTTTTTATTTCCGACACCGGGATACCAACTCTCGGTGTCAGATGTCTCTCCCCCTTCCCCCACCATCTTTCATTGCTGAAGGGGGTACCAAATTCCCCTGTCAGCATCATGTATCCCCCAACTCAAGTGGCACACTGGGAGCCCACCCCAGTGTGCCCAAATTTTTTTAATGTTTTCTCCTGTAAATGAAGAAACAGTCCATCAAAGTCTGTTTTCTTTTTTTTACCTGTAATGAAGAAATGGTCCATCGTCATCTCCCAGTCCCTCCCCATCCCCACCTCCTCTGCACACCCACCTCCCGCACCCCATACCCATATTTACCCTCCAGAGGTCAAGGCCGTGATCTTCTCTGGACCGGGACATGTCTGCACTCTTCAAAAGCCGAACTGTGAAATAAGAAATCAGGTAAGCTCTGTATAATGGGACTTCAACTTAGGTTGATGTCTACCAATTTAAGGAATTTTGGCTAAATTTTCAACATAGGGTTCTTGGAACCCCTCCTCGTGAACACTGTCACTGTCATTTTGTTTCCGGTCCGAAAGATGATTTTGTGGTTGCTGCATGGAATCACCTTTCGGGACAGATTCAGAAATGACAGTGCTACTTATGGGGTACCAAAAGCCCATGTTGCAATTTTAGTGAAACAATTTCAAAATGACTGCATTATAAGTGTGCATTGCACAGTTTCTACGCATGCTCGTAATGTCACCAATTTTATTATTTTCACTACAGATTTTCAACATTGCCATTTTTAACACCTCCTTATGAACAGTACAGCTGTCATTTTCACATCCTGCTCAAAATGTGTTTTGCACCTGTGGTGCAGAATAGGCGTGATTGCTGGGCGAAATCAACTTTGGGATGGATTAACAAAATGACAGCACCACTATTCGTAATGAGAGGACCTATAAAACCCATGTAAAAATTTGGTGAAAAATTCAAAAAATGACTGCGTTATGGTTGTGTGTTGCACACTTTCTATGCATGCTTGCAACTTTGCCAATTTTTCATATTTTCACTCCAGATTTTCAACACTGCCATTTTTTACACCAATTTATGAATAGAACAGCTGTCATTTTGCACATCCTGTCTGGAATGTGATTTTGCATCTGTGGCACAGAATGGAGCGGTCGCTGTGCGAATTCAACTTTTGGGATGGATTAACAAAATCACAATTGCACTGTTCATGAGGGGGGTTCCTGTAATGCTGAACATTGAAAATCTTGTAAACAAAATTAAAAAAAATGAGCACATTGTGAGCGTGCATTGCACAGTTTCTATGCACACTCGTAACTTTGCCAGTGTTTCCCATTTTTCACACTGTTGTACTATCTGGATGAAGGGATGGGAGCAAAGGGTCCAAAGGACCCTGGCTCCCACCATAACATATGGATACTGTTGTACTGTCTCAATGGAGGAATGGGAACACAGGGTCTGAAGGACCCTGCGCTCCCACCGTGACATATTAATACTGTTGTACTATCTTGATGGAGGGATGGGAGTGCAGGGCCACCATGACTCTCACCCCATTGTCCTATTTTGTAACATGTAAGCATGTTTACATGTGGAATGGAGTGAGAGTTGGACCTTATCACCCCATGGCCCACTCCGATGCCTGTTGGTGTGTGAAGGGTGGAGCGATGGGGTGGGGTGGTAGGGGTGGGAGCCCTGGGGGTGGGGCATTAGGGTTGGAAACCCTAATGCCTCATTTCCCTGCTTTTGTTGCTGGGGTATCCATCCTAACTGATGCATTAACGAAGTTGTTTGCAAAGAATATGTACATTTAGATTTTATATATATATATATATATATATATATATATATATATATTTTTTATTGCAAAAAAACTCCATTAACGCATCAGTTAGGGTTGAGTCCACACCAACAAAAGTCTGGAAATTCGATGTTAAGGTATCAACCCTACCCCCCCACACACCCCACACCCTCCACAGACCAACAGGCGCCAGGGTATGCCTTGGGGTCATCGGCCCTAACTCTCACCCTGTTCCATGTGCAAACAAGCTAAGATGGTACAGTATGGGAGAATGGGGTGAAAGTTAGGCCAACCGACCCCAAGGCACACACCTGCGCCTGTTGGTCTGTGGAGGGTGTGGGAGGGTAAGGTTGGTAACCCTAACATCGAATTTTCACACTTTTGCTGGTGTGGAATCAACCCTAACTGATGCATTAATGGTGTTTTTTGCAATGAACTTTCCTTCTTTTTGAGAAAGTGAAATGTTATTCATATGGTATCCCTAGGTGGGAGCGCAGGGTCCCATAAGCATAGAGACATAGTGCAGGAGGGCCATGTGCTCCCAGTTTTGTATAATGGGAAGTATATTTGGGAGCATGGGCCCTCTGTGCCCTGTGCTCCCACCACCAGTGTGAGACATACTGCAGGAGGCCCTGTGCTCTAGTATTGCAAGATGGTTTCCATTGGTGGGAGTACAGGCCCTCTGAGCCCCTGCGCTCCACCAAATCTAAAAGTATGAGACATAGTACAGAGGGCCCTGTGCTTTTAGTTTTGCATAATCGTATACATAGGTTGGAGTGCAGGCCCTCTAGGGCCCATTGTAGGTGCAGGACTTTCGTGAAAGTTATGCGGCTAAGATGGCGGCAAAACTTTAAAAACGTATTTCTGGGCATCCTGGTGAAAAACTAATGCCAGTGTCTTGTTCCTAGGGCCCCGATTAAGTAAACCCAAGTCTTGGTGTTACCCTAGGGCCAGTATTTTTTGAACTACACCGTTTTTTCTGCCTCACTGACTGAAAACAAGATGACAGATTTGTGAAAGTACCAAACCCTTTTGCAAAAGAAAAAGGTGCTTTCGAGGGCAACATATATTTTTTTCCCATAGGCTATTCTGGGAAACTTTAAAATTTAATAACTTTTGAATGGATTAATATTTTTTCACCAAACCTTCAAAAGGCACCTCCCTGACCCAGTCCCCATATACTCTGAAAAGTTCAGACCAGACAGACAAACCATTCAAGCTATAGAGACCAACAAAGAATTTGCCACAAATGGGCAAAAAAGTGTTGTTTTGCACTTTTTTTGGCTCTCTGCAGCTCCACAGCCACACTTTCAACTGGAACACAACTTGTCAGATTCAGAGATTTGTGGCAGCAGACAGCGCATTCAAATTTGCAGGCAAATTGGACAAACAGTTACAAAGGTATTACAGTGCAAAATTTTACATTTTAGCATTAAAGTGCCTACTCAACCCTAACTATAGCTTCACTCCCATGCAGCTATAATATATATATATTCATTGCAAAAAACTGTGTTAATGCACCATTTGAGTTGCAACACCAAAAGTAGGAAATTTAACATAGGGTTCCCAAGGGTAACACCGCCTCCCTGTGCATGCAGGAACAGGCATGACGGATGTGTTTTGGCATTCTGAACCTCAATGCTCACCCACTGTCCTATACTTTACCTATCTTAAGTTACTCATGGAATGGGGTACACATTTGCAGGCCACCCCCATATACCCTAACAATTTCAGACCAGACCCTAAAGCCGTTTCGGAGATTCAGTCAAGCAAACAATTTTCACCTTACATTTGCTTTTTGGCACTCCATAGCTCACAACTGCACCCCTGACTGGAATGAAAGTAGCCAGATCCAGAGATCTATGGTACCAGATGGTGCATGAAAAATTCTGGGCACATCAGTCATATGGTTGCAAAGTTATTAAAGTGCAAAATTTGGAGTTTAACACAGAAGTGGCAGGCAACCCTAACTATATTGGCATGACCGTGGCAGTATTAAATATTCTGACTCCTGTAGAGTGAGCTCTGGATACTCATAATGCCAAAGGCACAGTGGAGAGAGTGGGACTTCTGAAATATTTTTCTGTGTCCTTTTTCTGTTTCTGTGTGCTTTCTGCTCTTTGTGTGTGGGGTGTGAGTGTGTGTGAGTTTTGCTGAATGGGCTGGGAGTCTTAGAAACACCATGGCATACAGGTGAGTTTCCTTTGCAATGGTAATTGAGTAAGTTGTAGGCCTCAGTGAGAAAGAAAAACTGTTTTGTGAAGCAGTTTCATTTAGAATGTAGGCAGTAGTGAAGCTGAGATCAGCACATTAATGGACTGGGAGTCTCAGAAACACTATAGCACACAGGTGAGTTACTTTGCAATGCTAAGTGAGTAACTTGCAGGCCTCAGTGAGAAAGAGAAACTGTTTTGTAAAGCAGTTTCATTTAGAAAGCAGGTTGTAGTGAGTGAGTAGTGACATCAGGCTAATATGGATAAACGGCATTTATAATCACTGTGCTGAAGTCATCCACATTTATCACACCCCAGTGAAGATTTCTCCATTTATCACAATCTAGAAGCTCCCACCCTATTGTGTGTATATATATATATATACATATATACACACACATATATATATGTGTGTGTGTGTGTGTGTATGTATGTATATTATAAGGAGCAGTCGTGCCTTATAGTTGGGGCTGAATAGGCAGTTTAATGGTAAACCCATATTTTGCACTTTAATAACTTCACAACAATTCAATAGATTTGCAGAAAATTTGGAATACACAGTCTCGGTGGTAGCTCCCTTGATTTTTCAAGTTGCATTTTGTTGAGATTTGTGAGTTTTGCACAGCTAAGCATCAAAAAACATGTTTTTGCTTTTTCTTTGCACATGCCAGGGTCATTTTCAACATCATGTTGCACACACACCATTTGGAATTTTGGTCCAAAATGTTCAGGGTTGAAAGAGGTTATCCTAAGGAAAAATACAGAATTGGATTGGTAAAAACATATTAATCTTGCTCAAAGTTATTAAATTTTGAAATTGTGGATTCTGAGCATGCAAGTTTAAAATCCATATTTGTAATCCCTTCTTGCCAGCCGATCCCTTTTCACAAGAAAAGCGCTGGGGCCAGAGACCCTTGTGTTTCCACAGCTTGATACATATGTGCATCTGTGGAGGGATGGGGGCATCAGGGTCCGCAGGGTCCCAGATAAAATAAAATGCTATTATACAATCTCAAAAAGTAAGGAAATAAATTGCAAAAATATCATTAATGCATCGGTTAGGGTTGAAGTGACAAAAGTAGGGAAATTAGATGTTAGGGTTGAGCTCCTATCACCCTCCCACCCAACCCCACTAGCCCATATATATGTTCTGACTTTGGATAGATGCACAGTTTTGGTCACGGATTCCAGGTTGTGAAGGGCTCAAGAACAGGGACTGTGAAAAGGGACTGATAAATCTCGGAAACTCTTGCCTCAGTGCTTGCGCACTAAGCTTATTTGTCTTTTAGCTTGTTTTCTGTTTTTATTGGGCTCACCACAACCCAAACCTGATTGACCAACTTAGGGTAGCTGGTTCGTTCCACTGGGGTGCTATACAGATGAGGCACACTGATGAGTCCTGGTAGGACGAAACACATGTCTGTGTCTTTTGTCAGCACCCTTTGCAGAGTGTGTGAGAGGTCTTTCCGCACCATGCATTCCTATATAATGTTGAACCAGCATATAATTTTGTGGTGATTTGCATATACAGCCCATAACACGTTGCATTATGAGGGTATGTGTGATTTTGTACTTCTTTGAAACTTGGCTTCCCGGCCAATGCCCTTTGGGGTAACCCTTGCCTCAGAGCTTGCGTACTCAGGTTCTTTGTCTTTTAGCTTGTTTTTTTGTTTTTATTGGGCTTAACACAACCAAAACCTGATCAATCAACTTAGGGTAGCTGGTTCATTTCACTGGGGTGTCATACAGATGAGGCACACTGATGAGTCCTGGTAGGACAAAACGTGTCTGTGTCTTCTGTTGGCACCCTTTGCAGAGTGTGTGAGAGCAGTGATGCAAGTGGTAGAAAAGAAGTACAGGAACTCAGGCACTGGCAATTATGAAATACAGAATGAAGATCTTCAATCTAAAGGATAGCGGTGTCAAGGCACAACTAACTAATTTGACACTTGTAGATTCAGTTAGAGCTATTAAGGCATTTCTAGGAAAATAGCATTGTTGTACAAGTCAAGAGGTGTTATGGAAACCCTAATAGCAGATCACAGATCCAGAAACTGTCACTGTGTTGCTGGTTTCAGAATTTCAATTTTAATGTCAGTGGATAGAAGCACAGGAACTCAGTTCCTGCTGCAAAAAAGATACAGGAACTGAGTTCCTGTGCGTTCCTACTCACTTTCATCACTGTGTGAGAGCCTTTTAGCACCATGCATTCCTGCTTAAGTTGAACCAGCATATCATTTGTGGTGATTTGCATATACAGCCCATGATGCTTTGCATTATGGGGGTATGTGTGATTTTGTATTTCATATATATATATATATATATATATATATATATTCATTCATTAAAAAACTCCATTAATGCATCGGTTGTCATTACAGCTCAAAAGTTTGGAAATTCAATGATAGGGTTACCAACCCACCCCACCCTCATACACCAACAGGTGTCAGGGTGTGGCTTGGGGTCATCAGGCTTTTACCACACCTCCTTATGAGCAGTACAGCTGTCATTTTTTCACATCTCACCCAAAATGTGTTTCCGCACATGTAGCACACAATGGCACAGTTGGTGTGCGAAATCAATGTTTGGGACAGATTAAGAAAATCACAGTGACACTATTCATGAGCAGAGGTCTTAAAATGGCTATGTTAAAAATTTGGTGAAAAAAGTCCATAAAATGACTGTGTTATGAGTAAGCATTGCGCAGTTTCCACGCACCCTCGTAAGTTCATGAATTTGTAATATTTTCAGTCCAGATTTTCACCACTGGCATTTTTTCCACACTTCCTTATGAACAGTACAGCTGTCATTTTCCACACCATGGCCAAAATGTGTTTTCGCACTTCCAGCGCAGAAATGTATGGTCACTGTAGGAAATCACTGTTCGGGACAGATTAAGAAAATCACAGTAACACTGTTCATGAGTGGAGGTCCCAAAATGCCTGTGTTAACAATCTGCTGGAAAAAATCCCCAAGCTAATTACATTATGGGTGTGCGTTGCACAGTTTCTACGCACGCTCGTGACTTCACCAGTTTTTTTAATATTTTCACTGCAGATTTGCAACATTGCCATTTTTTACACCTGCCCATGAACAGTATAGCTGTCATTTTTCACATCCTGTTCGAAATGTGTTTTCACACCTGTGGTGCCAAATGGCATAGTCGCTGTGCAAAATCAGCTTTCGGCTAACAAACTGATATTGCCACTGTTCATGAGGTGGGGGTCACATAAAAACCATGTTGAAAATTTGGAGTGGAAATACCAATGAATGCCTGAGGTGTTAGGGTTTCCGACCATATTGCCCCACCTTGTACAGACCAACAGGCATCAGCGGTGTGACTTGGGATTGTTGCCTGTAATGCTCATACCATTCCATCCCCACCCATCCTGCAGCCAGTGAGAGGCATCAAGGTGAGCCTTGGACTCTTGGCCCCAAAGTTCACCCATTCCTGATGGAATGGGGTGAACATAAAGAACCAAAGACCCCAAGGCACACAGTGACACTTGTCGGTGTCTGAGGGTATGATGTGGTGAAATAGGCGTGGCTGTTATGCCCTGGCGACCCAAAGGCACACCCCAATGCTTGTCAGTATCAGCAGGGTGGTGGTGGGGTTGGCTTCAATTCAATACTTCACTGCCATTCCTATTATGCAGCTCTGTAACTCCTACCAATGCCAATGCCAGCAAGCAAACATTTGGCATTGACAAATGCTTGTTAGTTATGTTCTAATGTTTTTTTTTTCCTTTTAATTGTATTTTACAGTTTCTGCAAGTGAAGGTCCTCGCTAAGCGGCAAACAAGATGGCAGACACAAGGCAGCTCCACCATTTGCACTAGGGTGAACTTTGCTGAAAAAAAACCCTTCTTTTCGCAAAGAAGGTGGTTCTTTGCGCAAAGTGCTCCTACCATGTGAAAGTTCTAATTTTCATGCCTGACATATAAATATTCCCATAGAAAATAATGGGAAAATGTAACATTGTATAACTTTTGACAGGATTGCTGTTTTTTCACCAAACCTTCAAATAGCACATCTGTGACCCAAAGGCTTTCTACCCTGGAAATTTCAGACCAAAATCTACAATCATTTCTGAGATACAGGTGGACAAAGAAATGTAAAAAAAACTGGTCAATTTAGGATTGTTTGACATTCTGTATCTCAGAAACCACACAACAGATTCACATGAAACTTGGCACGTCAAGAGATCTACCACTAGAGATTATGCTTGCCCAATTTTGTATACATCTGTTCAATGGTTCTAGAGTTATTGAGGTTCAAATTTTGGGTTTAACATAGAAGTTTGCATTCAACCCTAATTACAGTGGCCTTACTGTGACACTATATATGGAGAGATTATCTATATTCATTACAAAAAACTTTGTTAATAAATCAGTTAGGGTTGAAGTGACAAAAGTAGAGAAATTGAGTGTTAGGGCTGACACCCTAACACCCCCCACAACCTACCACCCCACCCCCCACAGATCAACAGGTGATGGCGTGTGCCTTGGGGTCACTGTGCCTAACTCTCACCCCATTCTCCTATACTGTGTCATGTAAGCTTTGTTACACATGGAATGGGGTGAGAGTTAGACCCAATGATCCCAAGGCACACCTCGCCACCTGTTGGTCTGTGGTGGGTGGGTGCAGGGTGGGGGGATAGGTTGTGGGGGACTGTTAAGGTGTCAACTCTAATGCCTCATTTCCCTGGTTTTGTCACTTCAGTGCTAACTGATGCAATAACAATGTTTTTTGCAATGAATGTCCTTACTTTTGAGAAAGTGTAATGTGACTAGTAACTGGTATGTGTTGTGGGAGCATGGCCCCTCTGGGCCCCACACTCCCTTCAAGCTACCCATTTTTGCATAATGATATGTGTATGTGGGGGCCCGGCCCTCTGGACCCTGAGCTCCCACTTACACATAACTTCGAGCAAACAGCAGCCCTATAGGACTGAAAAGGAACCCTTGTAAAACTGATTTCCCAATATCGCAGTAAATGTAGCAGCTATGAAAAATTCCACTGCAGTTGTAATCATGACTTTGAAACCTCCACTCATGCTTAGTTCACCTAAGGTGAACTAAGTTATAAACAAAAAATCCATAACTTCGAATTGTTTCGAGATACAGGCACCAAAAGGTGCTGTGGGTTCTGCAATGTTATCCTATGGAAAATATCTCAGCTTCATATAGGCATAGCTAAGGAATTGATGAAAATGTTTGCACCTAAACAGTGTAATTCGCATCTGTGGGACACCTCCTTTTGTACCCTTCAAATTTCAAGTCACAAGACCAAATCATTTATTAGCAGTACACTGGGAAAGATTTTAAATTCCTTGTTTGTGAGGGGTCAAAATCCCTGTTTGTGAGCTGAATCCCCATTCGTGAGCTGTCATAATCCCCGTTCATGAGAATTCCTTGTTCATGAGATTTTGGCCATCCAGTCCTGAGATCACGAACAAGGATTTTGACAGCTCACAAAAAGAGATTGGCTCGAGAAAAGGGATACTGACAGCTTGCGAAATGGAATTTTGACAACTAGTGAAAGAGGATTTAAAAAACAATCCCCTTTCGCAAGCTTTCAAAATCCCCTTTCGCCACTTGATCCTGTTTTGTGAGGTGACAAAGTCCCGGTTTGCAAGACAGTCCTTGTTCAAAAGATTGCGATCAGGGATTTTGACAGCTTGCGAAAAAGGATCAGCTCACGAAAAGGGATTTTGACAGCTCGCAAAAGGGGATTTTTGACAGCTTGCGAACGGGGATTCAAAAAATCTTTTCCCTTTCTCGAGCTGTCAAAATCCCCTTTCACCATTCAACCCCCCTTTCATAAACTTACAAAATCCCTGTTCGCGAGCCAACCCTTGTTCACGAGATTGGGTCATCCGGTCCGGAAATGGCGATCAAGGATTTTGACACCTCGTGAACAAGGATCAACTCGTGAACAAGGATGTTGTCACCTTGCGAAAAAAGATCAGAAGCAAGTGACGAATAAGGATTTTTAAAATAAAAATGGCCATTTTTCAAAATAAAAAAGTAAACCAAAACCATGGGTTCGTACAGGGCATCGCCCTGAACAAAATCCATAATTTAATTACTGCAGAACACATCCGTGGGACATGTTACAAAGTTTTATTTGTGGTGAAAAATGAAAACAAGATGGCAGCTCGTGAAAGGGGAATTTTTCCTTACAAATGGGGATTTTATAAATCCCCATTTATGAGGTGACAAAATCCTTGATCATGAGCCAAATCCTCTTTTGCAAAACATACATATATTCCAAAGACTGAACCGAGCATGCTCAGAACCTGTAAATTCAAAATTAAATAACTTTGGAATGGATTAATATTTTGTCACCAAACCAAAGCTAAATTGTTCTTTGTGGAAACCTCTTACTACCCCGAAAATTTCAAACCAAAATTCTAAACCATGTGGCCACAGTGCGATGGAATCATCAAAAATGGGCAAAACAAGTGAAAAACTTGTTTTTTTGGCACGTTGCTGCATGAAAACTGCAAATCTGATCAAAACACAACTTGGCAAATCAAGAGATCTACCCCACAGGACAGTGCATTTCAAATTTTGTGCATTTCTGTTGAACGGTTGCAAAGTTATTAAAGTGCAAAATATGGGGTTTAACATTAAACTTCTTACTGAACCCTAATTATAGGAGCGCAGCTTCACCCCTATTATATTATATATTAGTTGCAAAAAACTCTGTTAATGCATAAGTTAGGGTTAAAGTGACAAAAATAGGGAAATGTGGCATTAGGGTTTCCAACCCTAACACCCCACCCCCACCCTGCACACACCAACAGGCAACTGGGGTGTGCCTTGGGATCATCAGCCCTAACACTTACCCCATTCCATGAGTAAATAAGCTGAGATGGGTACAGTATAGGAGAATGGGGTGAGCATTAGGGCTGATGATCACACACTCCTGATGCCTACTGGTGTGTGCAGGGTGAGGAAGTTAGATGTAAGTTGAAACTAATACCACTTCTTTTGTTGCTTAACTTGCCTAACTTATTAACAAGTTTTACGCCTAATTCCTACTTTTCAGATAGTATAATCATCCTATTTTCCTGTGGGCGCAGGGTCCCATCCCTCCATCGATGCATATATATATACATAGCTGTGGAAGCATAGGCCGTTGAGACCATAATGCTTCTATTTAGGTCAACAGTGACAAAATTGTCAGCATAGTCATCTTATTACCCACCTCATGTACCTGGTACAGAAAATTGTTGGCCCTCCCTAAAACATAATTTATTTATTCAACTTTGGTGACTAGGAGGCCCACTGGGCCCTGAAGGTCCCTTTTTCAGGGGCAACCTGGGTAGGCTTACCAGAGTTAACTATACATAGTAGTTTACATACATAGTAGTTTACAAGTCACAGGCTTCAACATGTTTTGAGACATAAGCAATGGTAATTCTGCACAAGTGCAGCGCCATTCCACACCACAGGTGTGAAAATACATTCAGCCAGGAGTTGAAAAGTGACAGCTATGACATACATGATGTGGGGTAAAAAGAAGGCTATGTTGAAAATTTGGGGTCAAAATATTTAAAATTCCCAAAGTTACGAGCGTGCGTAGCAAAACTGCAATGAACAGTCATAAGTGTCCCATTTTTAATAATTTTTACCCAAAATTTTCAACATAGCTTTCTTATGACCCCATCACATGTACCCAGTACAGACAATTTTCAAATCCCTACCAAAACATACAGTACTTCTGCACAACTGCAACGCCATTCTGCGCCACAAATCTGAAAACACATTTTAGGCAGGAGTTGAAAAATGAGAGCTGTGACATACATGAAGTGGGGTAATAAGAAGGCTATGTTGAAAAGTTGGGGTCAACATATTTAAAATTCTGAAAATTACAAGCGTGCATAGCGAAATTGCAATGAATGGTCATAAGTGTCCCATTTTTAATAATTTTGACCCCAAATTTTCAACATAGCCTTCTTATGATCCCACCTGATGGACAATATCTGTTATTACACAAATCCCACCGGAAAGGTGATTTCGCCAACTGACCACAAAATCACCTTTCCAGCAGAAGTTGCATAATGACAGACATATTGTTCATGAAGTGAGATCCCCAAAAGGCCATGTTGAAAGTTTGGGGTCAAAATCTTAAGAAATGCCAAAGTTATGCATAAAGCTGAAACCCCATTGAAATACATTAAAGCGCATTCCCTAGTTTCTCATATTGCAGTCACTCGTTCTAGCAGAAGATTTAGCATCAATTAGGAGAGCAGATCTTGAACCTGGGACCTCTTCAGGTGAGTGAGGGCATGTGGGGGTGTCAAGGGGTGGGTAGGTGAGTGCACAGTGGGAGGTTGGGTGGGGGAGTGTAGGTGTGATTGGCAATGGACTTCTTTTTTTAACAGGTTAAAAAAAATTAAAAAAGACATTGAGGAATTTTTTTTTATTTTCAGCATATAGGTATGCCACCGTTACTTCTGTGATTTGTGGTCTACCAGTGCCCCTTGCTCCAGAAGTTTTTATCAAGACATGGAGTTGAGCTATAGCTTGTTTGGGAACTCACACTTACACAAATAAAGTTTGTAAGCAGTTCTGTGCAGAGATTGTGATGTGATGTTTCTGCATGGAAGGTACCAGTTTTCGATTGTGGATGTGCACTGCTGGCCACTGTTTTAGGTACACTAGCCACAGCACTGTGATGCACTCTATCTGTTGTTCAGTTAAGACTGTCTCAGGAATAATTGAAGCCTGTTAAATATTAGAAACTGGTACAAGTCCCACTATGGACTACAGACTGGTTCAGGGTTAGAAAGGAGAGGAAAATGGATGTTGTGGATGCCTCAGTGTTTCTTAGTTCAATGAAATCAGATAATGGACATACTATCTCCAGAATTAACTGGTCTAATAAATCATGATTAAGTGCATGAGCATGCCAAGGGACAGAGGGTACCCTGTAAAGTGGTCATCCACATCCATTAAATGACTGAATGTCTAGTGGTTTTATTCTTTACCTGCAGTCTACTGGAGCTTATCTGAGTTGTGGACAGGTGAAAGAAACACCAACTCTCAGAGGGTTGTCAGTGAGAATTAACCAGGCTAGGAAAACAGGGACAGAGAGGATGCCCAATGGTGCATGAAAAAATGTATAGAATTGATGGAACAGTTGAGAAGTTACTAAAATGCAAAGTTTTGAGTTTAAGATAGAAGTGACCATTGAACCCTAACTATGGTGGTGCTGTTGTGCCTATATATATATGTTGCAAAAAACTGTATTAATGCACCAGTTAGGGTTCAGCTTAAAGCAACAAAATAGGGAAATGTGGTATTAGGGTTTCCAACCCTAACTCCCCACTTCCCCAAACAGTAAAACGAAAAAACATTAGGGCGTTGGGTCCCCCGGGTATTGGCGAATCAGTGGTGGGGGTCTTCCTTGGAGTTGTCAACAAGGTTAGATGCAACTTCTTTTCTTCAGGCAGGTCCCACAGGATCCTACGTGAAGAAAGGTACAATAGATGTTGTTGGCAACATATGGTGAGGCACACTTCTGTACCTTTGAAGAGTGTGTCAGTATGAGGCAATCAGTATGAGGCACTAGCTTGGCACTGTACCTTGTGCTTCGGGCAGGAGACTATGGTCTGGGGAGGGTAGGGGTGAGCATTAGGGTTGACAGCCCCAAGAAATACACCACCACTGATTCGCCAAGTCTCAGGAGACCAGAAACCCTAATTTTTTTTTCTTTTGCTGCTTGGGGGGTGGAAGAGGGGAGTTAGGGTTAGAAACCCTAACACCACATTTCCCTATTTTTGTTGCTTTAAGCTGAACCACAACTGGTGCATTAACATAGTTTTGCAACAATGACTTTCCCTTTCTTTTGAGATAGTACTATGCTATCCTCATTCACACGGTCCTTTAGGACTATGTGAACACATCCATCTGGCTGTGGAAGTGCAGGACCCTCTGGCGTGCACTTCTGTGCCTCTATAAATGCAGAGCGCACAGGACCCTTTGGTCCCTGTCCCAAATGTGGAGTCCATGAGGCTGCAGAAGCACAGGACCCTCTAGGTCCTGCACTTCCATGTGGCTAGAGATGCAGACACAAAGGCCCTTCAGGCCATACACCAACTAAGGAGTCCATGTGGGTGCAGAAGGACAAGGCCTTCTGCCTCTTGCAGTTCTGTGTTGCTACAGACACAGACGCACAGGAGTCTACTTCTGTGCAGCTACTGATGCACCTTTTTGATCATGTCTCAAGTATGCTTCCACAGTAGTTCATGAGGTACGGTCCTAAAAAGCACATGTTAAAAATATTGCTCTGAAATCTTCAAAAATGGCACAGTTATTCGCAAAAGCCTAATTCTTTCAATATAAAAAAATTCTTCTTTTGTGAACCCATATTTCTGTTTCATGAGCCAGCAGTTTTGTTTCATGAGGGTCATGAAACAAGATTATCAGTTCACAAAACAAGAATTTGGAAAAAACCTAAGTCCAATATCTTGTTTCATGACCCAGCCTTCTTGTTTCATGAAAGTTGTGTGAGCCCACCAAACAAGATGCCTGCATATGGAACAAGAAAGAGGAAAAAAACTATGTCCAACATCTTGTTTATGAGCTGACCTTTTTGTTTCACAAGGTTTAGTAAACTCATGAAACAAGATGCCTACTCATAAAACAAGATTCTGAAAAACAAATTAATTCCATAATCTTGTTTTGTGAGCTGAAATTTTTGTTTTATGAGGCCCTATTCATGTTTCATGAGCCTCACCAAACAAGATAATTGGCTCCTGAAACAAGCCTGCTAGGTATTTTAGGAATCCCAGAACCATATTTTGGGTTTTTGAAAAACTAAGTCCAGAATTGAGCTAGATTTGTGTGTTTCTCTCTCTCTAAGGGCATCATTTTTATGGTTTTCTAAAATTTTGGGGGAGGGAGGAAATAAGATGGCCACCATACAAAACAAGAATCGTTCTCACAAAAGATTCAGCTCATGAAAAAAGAATCTTCTTTTGTGAGCAGAAATTTTTCTCTCCTATCAAACATCCATCTGAAAGACCCACTTAGTATGCTGAGAACCAAAATTTCAAATCCTTATTACATTGGAATGGATTAATATTTTTTCACCAAATCAACAAAAGGCACCATTCTAGGGCAAGCCATTTATATCCTGAAAAACTCTCAGAACAAAATTCCAAATTGTGTGGGATGTAGGTAACAGCAAAAAAAAAAAAAGGCAAAAAAAACCCCACATTTTTACTCTTTTTGCACTCAGAATCCACACATCCAGCCAGAACAAAGCCTACAAAATCAAGATACCTTGCCCTCCAAACCATGCATGCAAAATTTGTGCAATCCTGGCTCCATGGCACCTAGCGATGGTGCATCACTCTGGCATGCTGCTGATTCAGGTTCCCACCCCAAGCCTCAATGGCAAGAGTGAGGCCGGCAGGGAGGGAGTTTCGCATCCTTCAGATGCTTCCTCCTGGAGGTGGATTGGTGCTAGCCACTCTTAGAATGGCTCCTGGTGGTGGACTAGCAGAGGCATTCTTGGTGTGGATGACCACGTGCTACTGAACGTCCATGTCCCCAGGCCCCTGAAAATGGAAAAATGGCTGACCTGCAGCACTGGATGACATCCTCTGGCAGGTCTCCCCCAGACCACCTGACTGCCCAGCACAATGTGTTGCCCCCTCAGCCGACTTCTCCCTGGTGTAGCTGAACCTCCTGGGGGGGGCTGGTCAAGTATAAGGGGAAGCCCATTGGCTGACATGGCAGTGAGGGTTGAGTCTGATGGGTGGTGGAGACTGGTGTGAGAACCTGAAGGAGTGGGGCTTCAGGAGGCCTGGGAGGAAAAAAATTATTTGTGCAATTCTGTTGAATGGGGACAATGCTATTAAGATACAAAGTTAGGTATTATACTGATGCGGTAGTGCCAGTATAGTTAGGGTTGAGTAGGCAGTTTAATGTTAAACCCCAGTTTTTGCACTTCAACAACTTCACAATGTTTCAAAAGAGTTGTATGAAATTTTACATGTGCAATCTCATCAGGTAGATCTCTTGACATGGTAAGTTTCATTCCAATTGCTTTTGTGGTTAGGGAGATACAGTTCTAAATTGTGTAATGTACATGTTTTTTACTATTTCTTTGTCCACCTGTCTCTCCCAAATGGTTTACAGTAGAATTGTGGCCTGAAATGTTCAGGGTAGAAAGGCCTTGCAACACAGATGTGCCTTTTGCTAGTTTGGGGTAAAAATATTAATCTGTTCCAAAGTTATTAAGTTTTAAAGTTATCATTATTTTCAATGGGAATGTATAGATGTCCCGCTCGAAAAAAGAATCCTTGCCACAGATGTGTAATCCTTTTTCTGAGCGTGTCTGGAAGTCTTTTTGTGCTGCCACCATTTTGTTTTCCAGTTAGTTAGGGAATCAAATTTAAATAATTGCACAAAATGATGTCTTTAGTAGACACCAACAGATGTGCTTATCAGAACCCCTTAAGCTGGATTCTGCACATACCTACTGCATAAATGCCCTTGAAGGGTTTTTAACATTATAAATCTTTTTCCATGACTTGTGATATGAAAGATTATTTTTGTATTACGAGTCACAAAAAGGATCCTTTTCATGCTGGAAAATGCTTTCTCTGGTGTCTAATGGTGCCCCCACCCTCCGATTGCCATCCCTGTACTTTTCTTGGTGTCTAGTGGCATCCCTCACCCACCAATTGCTATCCCCCTTATTTTTTTTTGTTATCCTTGGTTTCTAGTGGCACCCCCCCACCCACCGATCACCTTTCTTTTAAGTGTCTATATTTTCCCTGGTGTCTAGTGGCACCCCCACCCTCAGATCACCATCCCTATACTTGTCTATATTATTCCTGGTGTCTAGTGGCACCCCACCCTCAATCGCTGTCCCCATATTTTTTAATTACCCTGGTGTCTAGTGGCACCCACCACCCTCAGACAGACACCCTGACCTGTAATAAAGAAAATGGCCCTTGGACTTTTTCTGTAAAAAACAAAATGGTCCCTCACCGATCTGATCTCTCCACCCTACCTTTCACTGAGCACCCACCACCCCATATCCCTGTACACCCCACACACCCTCACTCACCTGAACTGCTGACATGGCAAAGATCCACTCTGATCCAAGACATGTCTTGCTGCAGGAACCGCAAATGCAATATGAGAAACAAGGTAAATGCAGATCAATGTATTTCAATGAGGTTTTGAACTCTGATGCATAATTTGGCCATTTTTGCAGATTTTGACACAAATTTTCAACATGGCCTTTTAGGGACCCCAACTAAGAGACAAGGTCAGTGAAATTTCAATCTGTCCCAAAAGATGATTTCATGGTCGCTTGTCAAAATCACCTTTTAGGCACGATTTGAACATTTTACTGCATTTGCTCATGAGGTAGTATAATTTTATTTTATTTTTATTTAAAATTTGGGTAACGGGTAAACCCACTGAGACCAGAGGTCCCTTTTTCAGGGGCAACCCGGGGTTAGATACATACAGCAATTATTACATACAGTGGACAATAGTACAGAGGTTTGAATTGAGACAGTGTCAATTGGAGAGACAGTAATTACAGGTTAAGAATCAAGAGTATACATTAGCAGCATTGCAAGAGTTAACAGGGGTCACAGTTTGACACTTACAACAGTAAGGCATGATATACATAGGTCACAGTTTGAGCGGTAAGGAAAATGGGGCTAGCGAGTGCAACCACACAGGCTAAGTTCCAGGAGGTATACTTTGAGGCCAGCCTCAAATCCTTGGAGAGAAGGCCTATAAACCAAGGTAGCTGGGAGTGCATTCCACAAGTGCAGGGCAGCATATGAAAAGGAGTGCTTACCCAGGTTGGTGTGTACTCGGGGGATGACAAGGGGCCAGCCGAGGATCTCGTATCTCGGCATTGTAGTCTGGGGTTGAGCAGTCCACGCAGATGAGGAGGAGGTCTAGCAGTAGCAAATTTATAGGTCAGGCAGACGGTGGAGCAGGCCAACTTATGGCATATAGTTGGCCAGTGAAGTCTGCGAGGATCTCGCAGTGGTGTCTTCTTGGGGGGTGAGTTAGTGGCAAAGCATGCCACTCCGTGGTAGAGCACCGTGAGTTTTCCTAGTTCCCCTTCTCATAGGAACTGTAGCAGGGGAGCCCCATAGAGGAGGTGGGGGAGAAGGGTGCAGTTAGAGATTGCTCACTGAGCCTCGTCAAAATCAACAAAGTCCAAGAGGATAGCATCTTTCAAAAAAAGAGGTGTGCAAGAACAAGGGTACAATTTGAAGATAGAGGGGTGGCTCAGAGGTAATTTAAGGAGGTACTTTTTCACAGAGAGGGTTGTAGATGCATGGAGCCTTCCGGAGGAAGGTTGTGGAAGTCAAAAACAGTGGTGGAATTCAAGCATCGTGGGACAGTCATAAGGCAATTGTAGGGGATGGGGTAGGAAGAAGTAGGCTGCTGGTTAACTAGGATCTGCAGCTTATCCATTAGGTAGGGAAATGGGCAGACTTGGTGGGCCAAGCGGTCCTTATCTGCCGTCAAATTCTATGTTTCTATGTAAAGGAGTTTCCCAGATGACAGGGGAGTCCAAGTTTCTGGTGGATGGACTTGGTTAAGGAGTCGATGTGGGGTTTGTAGGACAGTTCCTGGTCAAGCAGTATCCCGAGGTGTTTGATCCTATCTAGGACCTCGACTCACTTCCCCTGGTCCAATTTGAGCTGAAGAAGGTCACACCTATCCAAACCGAGGCTTCTGGTTCCAAACAGGACAGCCTACATTTTCTCCTCATTCAGTGCTAGTGAGTTGGCAGAGAACCAGGCTTCAAGCGCTGTGAGACTGAGTTGAAGTTTAGCAGTGATGACACATAAGAAGGCTATGTTGAACATCTGAGGTCAAAATATGTTAAAATGGCAAAGTTATGCACATGTGTTTAAATTCATTACACTCACTAGTAACTTCAGTAATTTTCAATGTTTTCATCCCAAATCTTCAACATAGCCATTTTTTATATCACCTCATGAATGTGACAGCTGTCATTTTTCAAATCCTGTCTGAAACGTGATTTTGCACCTGTGGCATGGAATGATGTTGCAGTGGTACGGAATAACGTTTCTGCATGGATTTGAAAAATCTCAGCCCAGTGTTCATGAGGTGGGGTAATAACAAGGCTATGCTGACAATTTGGTTGCTATTTTGGGTGAAATGCTTCCACAGCAACATACATGTACATGTCTATAGAGGGATGGGAGCGCAGGGCCCAGAGGGCAAATAAGGATATAATTATGAATTGGTGGGAGTGCAGGGCTCACAGGTGCCCTAAGGGAAATAGGGATATGATTACACTATCTCGAAAATTATACATGGATGGGAGCACAGGGCCTGGAGCCACAGGCAAATAAAATTATTATACTATCTCAAAAAGTAAGGAAATTCTTTGCAAAAAACTTTATTAATGCACTAGCTAGGGTTAAAGCAACAAAAGTAGGGAAATGTGGCATTAAAGTTTCCAACCCTAACACCCTACTCCCACCTTGCAGGCAGCAACAGGCATGGGGTGTGCCTTGCTGTTGTCAACCCTAATGCTCACCCCATTCTTATATACTGTACCCATGTCAGCTTACTTTACATGGAATGGGGTGAGCATTAGGGTTGACAACATTAAGGCACACCCCACACCTGTTGCTGCCTGCAGGGTGGGGATGGGGTGTCAGGGTTGGAAACCCTAATGCCACATTTCCCTATTTTTGTTGCTTTAACCCTAACTAGTGCATTATTTTATTTTATTTATTGAAATGTTTCACCAGAAGGGCACACTGAACAACAAGTTGCTCATCTCACAGTGCGACCTGGGGGAGTGGGTTACATAGGGTTGTGAAGGATGATCAGTTACAATAGTATGTGGGTGGTACAAACAATACAACATTGTAAGACTGTGCAACAGTTGGAACACATGGTATTGTACAATAAACAGTAGTGGAACATTGGGTAAAATACAATACATGTCCAAAATCAAAAACAGCTAAGCTCCTCCTCCTCCTGTGGCTGTGTGGGTGGCTGTTTGTGCTTGTCTGTGTCTGTAGGTTAGTTTTTGTTCATTTACATGTTTTTCTGCTGGGAATACCTGTGCCATTCTTGCACACAACATTGGTGAAAGTCTCCTGGACTGAATTTCTGCAAATCGCCATCATCAGGTATCAGCTTTTTAATTTTAAATCAACTTTCTTGAAGCCTCCCCAAGGAAGCATATGCCTTACAACTAGTCTTACAAACATGGTGATGCTGGGTCCTGCAACTGAATCAACATTTTCAACATTCTCATCTGACCACTCTTAAAGCAACTGCACTTGTGGACTTTAAAGAACAAAGGAATTTAACACATTTTGTGACTGAATCAACATTTTTGTCTGACCTTTTCCAAAGGTATTGTACTTGTCTCTGAGGACTTTGAAGATCAAAGAAAACATACAGACAAAAGGATTTCACACATTGCATATGCCTACTGTCTGACCTACTCCCAAGGTATTGTACTTATCTCTGAGGACTTTGAAGAACAAAGAAACATATAGACAAAAGGATTTTACACATTGCATATGCCAGGCCACAGTTTATCACCTTTCAGGAACTTTAACATATTATGTGATCCTGGATCTCAACAGTACTATAGTACTTCTCTTAAACCCTCTGGCACCAAACCCTCCCAGTCTTTTTTTCATTTTCTCTGTACTTCGCCATGAGTGCTTATCCACCTTAGCCCACTAAATCCATACCCCACCACCCTCCTATTGCTCGCCACCCCCAACTGCCTAGCCCACACTACTTCCGCCTCTCCTGCCTGCTGAAAAATGCTTTGGCTTAGTCCCACCACCTGTTCCTGCTCACCCTCACCTCCTTTTCCCTATGCCAACTCCCCTCCGCCTACCCTACCCTCCACCTACTCTCACCTTTCTATACTACTGCCCAAAACATTGTACCATGGCTTTTACTCTGAAGTCTTAAACAAACATCACCCAATTAATACCTGGGTGCAAGAGCCATATTTCCTAATTGGAAACTGCCACATCATTATAACTCACTAACGATCACCCTCTACTGGGACTCCAGAGACAATCCAAACATCTTAAAAAGTACAAGCAGAAACTCACTCCAACCTATTACAGTTCAGATGGCATCGCTGAAACTCCTGCTCCTCCTACTTTTAATATCTGGTGGGATACACCCAAACCCTGGTCCTGTTGCACTGAAGCTGACAAAAACAGGGAAAGTTGGTAGTGGTCTCTCCATTATCACTCTAAATATCTGCAGCCTCCTTCCCAAATTGGCATCTCTTTAAACTCGCTGGACAAAAAACCTGATATACTAGCCATTGTGAAACCTGGCTATCTCCCAGCACCCGTATCATGCGGTCTCATGAAGGCTATAATCTTTTCAGACTGACTGGCAAGCAAGAAAGGTGGGGCTAAAGTATTCACATAAAGGACAACCTCTCCTGTCAACGCGCAGCTTCACCCCACAAATACCCAGATGCAACTCCTCCCTATCAAACTGATTCTTGGTGCACAAAACAAAAGTTCTCACAGTGGCGCAGTCTATATCCCTCAAAAGACCACCGTGCCAGTATTAAGTCTGTACTTGATTTTGTTAGTCTGCAGCCCTCTGAAAATGAGCTCCTCCTCCTCAGGGATTTCAACATAAACTGGCTCGCCTCTGACACTGGCTCTTACAAAGATGACATCCTAGCAGCAAACCTGACTCAGATGGTAACCTCCCCACCGGAAAAATTACAAAACTGGTACAAACACCTTTATTGACTGGGTTCTCACAAATCACCCTGACGGATAAAAACATTAAAGTCCTCCCTGACTCCCTCAGTGACCACTCCCCAGTGTCCTGTACCTGGTCTAATAAATTTCTCAAGCCACCCCCAAAGTTATAACAAGCAGAGTATTGCCTTATGGGAATCTTATCAAGTTGAAAACCCATCTCCTACAACGGACTGGACACCAATCCTTGAATCAACTGATATTAATACCACACTAGAATACTTCATTAAATCTTTCAACTCTGCATGCGACTTATACGCCCCAGTAAAAAAACGTAAAATCAAAGCGCTATCAAATCCATGGATTACTGCCAAACTACTTGCCGAGCTCAAGGTTCGGGACCACCTCTGGGCAGTTGCCAGAGACACAGGCTCACCTCATGATACCCTAAAATACAAGCAGGCACGAAATAGATGTACCTCACAAATTAGGCAAATGAAGAGCGCCTATTTCAAAAATGCCCTTGAATCCACCTGGGGTGATGGAAGAGCTTTTGGGACAACATCCAAAACATAATGGGTAAACAATCAAAATCATCACCTACCATTATGAAAGTTGATGGATCCACCACTCTTGACCAAAGTCTATTGCAGATCGCTTAATAAGACATTCACAGACCTTAGTGGGGTCCTCCCCAGATTTCTTCTCGGACTTACCTGTGCCTAGCCTAGTATCACAAAACACCCTCAGTGACAAACCACAATTTTACTTCAAGAAAATCAAAGTGCACAAAGCACACAAGTACATAAGAAAGACCTGCTCCAAATCCAGAACAAGTAGTGACCGCTAGATCTAAAAATCCTGTCTCTCACCCTGGATGAAGTAATTCCCCCTGCAAAAATTCTTAATCTGTCACTTTGCCAAAGTCAATTTAACAACAAATGGAAATCTGCCATAGTTAGTGCACAAGGGGGACAAAACCCTCAACAGGAAACCATCGACCAATATCAATACTCCCTCCCCTCTCCAAAGCACTTGAACGAATAGTGGCAGACCAACTCTCTGATTACCTGGACAAATACAATCTACTCTGTAATCAACAGCACGGCTTTAGGAAAGGACTTAGTACAATAACAGCCTTACTTGATTTCTCTGGAGAAGTCCACTCAGCCCTGGACAAAGGGTGCCAAACAGGTGCAGTCTTTATCGATCTTACAAAAGCTTTCGACACAGTCCATCATGGCCTACTTACCTCCCTACTTTCTAGCCTAGGCCTGGCCGAAGGTCCTTGTGCTAGGTAAAAGTTACCTGTCCAATCGGTCACAGGCTGTAAAATCTCTAATGAACTCTCCGACTTCAAACCAGTTCTCTCGGGTGTACCACAGGGATCAATTCTTGGACCGCTCCTCTTTAGCCTGTTCCTTAACTCCTCCCAGATATCTGCCAGAGAAAATAATCTTATCGCTGATGATGCTGTAATTCTCTCTTCCCACAAGGATCAAACTCCCTCTGAAAAGCCTGCAACTTGCTTTCTCTAGTGTTGAAAGGTGGTTCCTGGATAGTAAACTTGTGCTAAACCACAATAAAACAAAAGCCATGCTCTTCTCCAATCACCAAAACAAAAATAGGCATACTCCACTCACCATACAAACCTCTGCGGGAATTACACTGGACCAAGTAAATACTTTCAAATACCTTGGCATCACTTTTGACCAAGGGCTCACCTTTGCAACCCACATTGACAACACTGCGAAAACAGTGAACCAACGCCTTGGAATACTATTCCTTAACCGTCAATTTCTAAATCAAGCGGCATTGAGAATAGCTATACAGAGTTCCATAATCTCAATCATTGACTATGGCCTTATTATTTATGGCTCAGCTACCTCCACTGCTCTAAGGCGTATCTCAATCACTCTAAATAAGGCCTGCAGCTCCTCACGGGGGCTCAAAGATGACTCTCACACATGTGATCTGTACTATGAATCAGGCTGGTTGAACCTATCAAATCATCTTATTTATCTCACCTGCACAATGGCAAAAAAATCTATCTTAGGACTGACTCCATTATGTATTCAAAACCTACTCCGACTGAATCCTGGCTCACAACCCTCCACCAGATCTGAACGCCAACCTTTCCTGGTTCTGAGATGCGGACTGCACAGGGACAAAGATCTTTCGCATACAGGGCCCCGACATGGTTCAATGTGCTTAGTCCACCTACTCTATCCTCAACCTCGCTTGAAGCTTTCAAATCCATGCTCTATGCCCACCTCACCACCACTAGCAACTGTGATTCGCTAGATAAAACTACTACTCCTCATGTCCATCCTCACATCTGGGGCCTCTTCCTCCTGACTAATGAACCCTCTGGTACCTCTACTACTTCCTGTCTCCCACCCAAACTCACTCCCCACTTTTTCCTGTCCCTCTCACTTACTCTCCCGCTCACCACCTTTCTCTCCTCTCTAGCCTCCTTTTGGTGCCCAATGATCACCCTCTCCTGGAGTTTCCTTAACCTCGAAATTGTCTACTGCTTGAACCTGTTATAGCTTGTTTTCTATGAAACTTAAAAGCGTTACTGCCTTAAACTGTTAATATGAAATTTATGATGTAACTTTCCTGTCTGGTTTTACCTGTAATGTGTATCGTGCTTTGTTAAATGTTCTTTGTGACGTGGAACCTTTGTAAAAGAGCCCTGGCTCAAAGGTATTAATTCCTAGACTAATAAACTAAACTAAACTAAACTACTAAAATCATGCAAAAGAACATATAAGCGTACAAAACAGTAATAATGCAATAGAACCATTTACAGTGCATGAGTGTACCAGGATATATGTATCAGTTAGGGTTGATAGCACAGTGATAAAAATTTGGAAATTTGATGTTAGGGTTATCACCCCTATCACCCCCCACCCTCTACACACCAACAGATGTCACAGTGTGCCATGGGGTCATCATGCCCAACTCTCACCCCAATCCATGTGCAAACAAGCTGACATGCTACAGTATAGGAGAATGGGGTGAGAGTTAGGCCTGATGATCTCACGGCACACTCTGATGTCTGTTGGTAAGTGGAGGATGGAGGTGGGTGGGTGGGGTGATGGGGTGGTAACCTGACATCGAATTTCCAAACTTTTGTCGCTGTGCAATCACAACCCTAATAGCTGCATTAATAGAGTCTTTGCAATGAATTTCCCTTCTTTTGAGAAAGTAAAACATTAGACATATGGTATATACACAGGTGGGAGCAGGTGCCCATCGCCCGACCCACCCATGAGTGTACAGGCATAGTGCAGGAGGACCCTGTACACCCAGTTTTGCATAATGTTATGCATATTTGGGAGCACGGGCCCTCTGGGCCCTGTGTTCCAACCCAGCAATAAGTGTAAAGACATAGTGCCTGAAGGCTCTGTGCTCTCAGGGGTGGTAACCTTAACATCGAATTTCCAGACTTTTGTCACTGAGCTATCAACCCTAAATGATGTATTAACAGTTTTTTGCTATGAATTTCCCTTCTTTTTGAGAAAGTGAAATGTTAGTCATATGATATACATAGGTGGGAGTGCAGGCCCACAGACCCACCCATGAGTGTATAGGCATAGCGTAGGAGTGCCCTGCACCTCCAGTTTTGCATAATGGGATGCATATTTGGAAGCGTGGGCCCTCTGGAGCCTGCGCTCCAACCCAGCCATAGGTGTAGAGACATAGTGCCCAAGGGCCCTGTGCTCCAAGTATAGAAAGATGGCATCCATGGGTGGGGGTGCAGGCCCTCTAGGCCCTGCACTCTCACCCACCTATAAGCATAGAGATATAGCACAGGAGTGTCCTGTGCTTTCAGTTCTGTATAATCATATCCATAGGTGGGAGTGCAACACTTTTGTGGAAGCGCGATTGGTTTACATAGCACAGCTATCACAAATGCAATACTTTTGTGAAAGTGATGCGGAATTTCGCAAAACGGTCCGATTCAAGGCAATGGTGCTTTCTCGAAAGTATTGTATACTTTTGCAAAACCAATGGTAATTTTGTGAAAGTATGGTATGTTTTCATGAAAGTATGCCATATTTTTGTGAAACTAATGGTAATTTTGTGAAAGTATGGTATGCTTTTTCGCAAAAGCAATGGTACTTTAGCGAAACCAGGGCATATTTTCGTGAAACCAGTGGCACAGTACTTTCATGAAACTATGGTATGCTTTCGTGAAAGCAATGGTACTTTTGCAAAAGTATGGAGTACTACCATGAAAGTAATGCAGAATGTCACGAAGGTACCCATGTTACATTTTTTTTTGCAATTACTCCTCTTTTTGAGAAAATGAAACGTTACTCATATGATATACATAGGTGGGAGCATGGGTCCTCCCCTGCTCCCACCCATCCATAACTATGTCCTCAGGTTTATTTATTTATTGAAATTTTTTTTCCAGGATGGTACACTGAGCTACAAGTTGCTCGTCTCTCAGTGTGACCTGGGGGAAGGGGTACAATAGGATTGAAACATTATACATTCAAGTTACAAGATCAACATTAACATACAGTTCTAAGGCATGTGTTACAAGCAGTGGTACAACAGTGTTGTGCACAATAGATGGAAAGAGTGGTCAATAATAAGTGCTGGGTTAATAAGTAAACAAGTGCTTATGTAAAAGTAAAGAAAAAGGGGGGTCAGGAAGGCGGGGAGGGGGAAGAATCATGTTCAAGTTACACTCAAGTTACTAGATCAACATTAACATTCAGTTGCAAGGCAGGTGTTACAACAAGTGTTAAAACAGGGTTGTGCATAATATGTAGAAAACGTGAATCAGTAATAAGTGCTGTGTTAGTAAGTAGCAAGTGCTTACATGTAAGAAAAGGGCAAAAGGAGAGGGAGGGGAGGGGTGAGGTGGAGGGACGTAAGGGGAGGCTAGTAGATGTGGGATACAAGCCCCTGAGGGGGGTAGGTGAGGGACCCATAGAGAGCATTTGGTGTCCCTTACATTCTGTGAGAGATCAAGGGAGGCCAGTAAGGGGGAGCAGTTTGAAGGAAGGGAAGGAGAGCTGTAAATTAGTTAGGTGATGGTAAGGGGGGTAGAGTTTATCCAGGACTTATAGGAGGGAATTAGGTTAGCAGAATGGAATCCATAGGTGGAAGTGCGAGCCCTTCAGGCCCTGCGCTCCCACACACCCATAAGTATTTCCTCATGTTATCCTCAGGTGGCATGGTAAATATGTCTTCACCTCAGAAGCAAAGGGTCATAGGTTTGATTCCCAGTGAGGATATATATTTATTTTCAGGTCATGCCTTAAAAGGCAGGGCCATTACCTAACGCACTTACCTGATTACCAAAAGCTAATAAATAAATGTTTTTAAAATATCATCTATTGATGGGAACGCAGGCCTTCCAGGCCCTGTGCTACCACCCACCCATAACTATCTTCTCAGGTCTGCAAACTGATATCCATTAATGGGAGCATTGGCCCTCTGGGCCCAATGCTCCCACCTATCCATGAGTCTAGAGGCATAGCATAGAAGGGCACACTGCTCCCAGTTTAGCATCAATAGTATGCAAAGGTTGAAGCACAGGCCCTCTGGGCCCTACTCCAACTTACACATAACTACAAACAGATAAGGCAAGCCTAGAGACCCTCCAAGTAACCCTTGTAATGCTTTTTTGGCAATATCTCAGTAACCATAGCAATTGAGGACAAAATTATTTCACAGTTGTATTCATGACCTAGCCACCTCCACCTGTGCTTAGTATAAAGGTGTATTAAGCTGTGCTTAACAAAAAATCCTTATCTCGAATTGTTTTCGAGATACAGATGCCGAAAGGCACTGCAGGCACCACAATGTTATCCTACGGAAAATTTCTCAACTTCAGAATGCCATAACTATGGAACTGGTGTAGATGTTTTCACCTGACCACCAAAAGGCACATCTGCGGTGCAAGGACTTCCCACCCTGCAAATTTCAGCAAAAAAGCCCTAACCGTTATTTTGCTATGAAGTGGCAAAGAATCTGGCTTTTTGGGGCTGCGGAATTTCGTGAAAGTTCAGCAAATTTTATGCAAGTCCCATTGGTTAACATGTGGAGACTAACATGAAATTCCATGGAACTTTCACAAAAGTGCCGCAAATGTTTCCCAAGTTAACCAATGGGACATCTGCGGCACTTTCGCAGCAGTTAAAACTACTTTTGAGGTTGACATATATTTTTTCCCATAGTCTATAATGGGAACATTTAAACTTTAATAACTTTTTAATGGATTAATATTTTTTACAAAACCTTCAAAAGGCACTTCCTTGACCCAGCCCCCATACATCCAGAAAATCTGGACCAGACAGACAAACCATTCGGGCTGTGGAGACGAGCAAAGAAATTGCAAAAAATGGCAAAAAATGTTGTTTTGCCCTTTGTTTGGCACTCTGCAGCTCCACAACCAAACATCCGACTGGAACGAAACTTGCCAGATCTACAGACTTATGGTAGCAGTTGGCACGTACAAAGTTTCAGGTAAATCTGTTGAACATTTGCAAAGTTATTAAAGTGCAAAATTTTGTGCTTAACATAGAAGTGGCTGTGCAACCCTAACTATAGCTACACTATCTGCAGCTAAAATATATGTATGTATCTAACCATAGCAGTGCTATCGTGCAGCTATATGTATATGTGTGTATATGTGTATATATATATATATATATATATATATATATATATATATATATTATGGTTTGGTCTATTTTAGTTTTTTATTCTAATAAAATATCATCTTAATGGTTTGTTTTTCTGGATGACTGAGTGTGTTGTGTTTGCACCTTGACATTCACTGATATGAACATATGAATTTGCCAGCAGAAATAGGCCACCTGCTCTATCAAGTCTACTTGAGTGTGCAGCTGGCACCCTCACCTTGCAGCTACCCCACCCCTTCTCTTCCCAATTACCTCCTCACCTTGTCCCATCCCCTTTTAAAACTACCCACTGTCTTACAAGCTACCATCTCCTCCAGTAGAGCATTCCATTCTGCCATGACCCTCTCCATGAAAACATGTGTCCTCATTCCTGTCCTAAATCTTCCCCCCTCCAATCTAAGGCCGTGCCCTTTTGTGTCCCTCCCCTCCTCAGCCTGAGTATCCCTTCAGTGCCTGCTTTGTTTATCCCCTTTACATACTTAAATGTCTCAGTTATCTCCCCGTCCCTTCTCTCCTCCAAGGAGTGCATGTTCAACTCTCTCAGCCTCTCCTCATATGGTCTGTCCTCCAATCCTTAGATCATCCTTGTTGCCCTGCACTGTACCCCTTCCACTAATTTCACATCCTTCTGCAGATATGGGTGCCAGAACTGCACACAGTACTCCAGGTGCAGCCTGACCAGTGCCCTGTAGAGAGGCAGGGTCACCTCCCTGCTCCTGGAGGAGATCCCTCTTGCAATAGAATCCAGCATCCTGTTGGCTTTCACTACCACCCTCCTGCACTGTTCTGTATTCATCTGCTTTTGCATCAGTTCATTTCAGTGCATCAACTACATTAGTGCTTCAGTGCATGTTGATTTTGAACTTTCTTGGGTCATCAGTGGTGGATGTGGTTGGAAGAGAGTGGAGGTTGGTAAGGCAGTGCCCAAGGGAATACAGCATGTTCACAGCATCGGCAGGAGAGAAGTGCATTTCACAGGTAGGGAGGGTGACTGTTGGGTTTCTGAAGGAAGGGAAAGACTGATAAGATAATCAGGAAACAATTGTGCCACTAAGTGGTATGAGAAAGGTCTACCTGGTATGAGAAAGACTGACAGCCATGAGCACATGGTAGAAATGAAACATAGGTAAGGCTGAACAGCTGATTGAGACACTGAATGATAACTAGGACACTGAATGAGACTGAATGATACAAGTTTGGACTGAATGATGAATGCATGCCAACCAGTTCCATAAGGGAGATTAGTGTTAGTTGATGATGCACTGCAAGTCAGGTAGGCTGTAGCAGTAGAAACAGCAAATGAAACTGCTAGGGCAAGTAGGAGCACATAGGAAAGGAAAACTAGAAAGCAGTAGCTGCTGACGTGAACAACAGCATAACTCAAAAGGGAGTGTCTGCCTGGCTTGGAGCCAGGTGTAAACATTTAAGGATTTTATTGAACTGAAAGATTGCAAAAGGTATGGAAAAACAGCAAAATAGGAGCCTGAATAGCACAAGTCAAAAGAAAATGATGAAGGCAGGACACTAGGAAAACTAGAAGGCCCAAAAAGAGCCCAAACAGAAAGAAACACAGGGTACATGAGAACAGGAGTGCAGCAGGAGTAGGTGACTGAGAGAAGTACAAATTGCAGCTAGGAAGGTAGAAAGAAAAATAATGACCTAGAAAGCAGAAGAGGCACAAACCAAGCAGAAATTCCAAAATCACAAAGGTAAAGTGGGAGACAAATGCTGAGAGAAAGGGGGGGGCAGATCCCTGGCAGAGCCTACGGCTGCAGCAAAGAAAGTGCTTCTGAGTGAGGCTAGAAGGAGCTGACTTAAATAGCTCAGGCATAGGGTGTGGCTGGTTGCTCCCACCTGTTGAGTTGCTGGCATAGCCTCTGAATTGCATACTCGATCCCTTTTGCTCGGGCTGGCACTGTGGTAAAACTACTTTTAAATATCTTTATCAAGTTACAAGTTTCTGCAGTTTGTTCTGTGGGTAAGGAAACATTCACCTTTACAGCATCGGAAGTTACAGTTTGTTCCAGCCTGTCATAAACTATTTCAGTATCTTCTTTCGCACTTTCTGGTAATACTAACAAAGCAACCTTTAGTGGGTTTTTTTTCAACCCATTTCTTCAGGAGGTTAGCATGGTATATCTTGGTAGGATTTTTTCCTATCGGGGCTCAGTCTCATAGTTAACTGTGCCACAACATCCTGCCATTTCATTAACAGTTTGTTTTCTGTAGTGGGTAACAGTAGCAAGACCTTTTCACCTGGCTCAAAAACATTTTCTTTTTACCCCATGGTCATAATATACAGTACCTTCTGCTGTTTTGGGCTTCTTTCTGATTACTGTGGGCAATTTAAATATATTGTGCCAATTTCTTTCTTAGTGCACACATATAAGATGCCAATTGATTCTTTCTTAGTGGGGCTGTCTTCCCATGTTTCTTTTATTACATCTAGTGTCCCTCTAGGTTGCTTACTATACGGCATTTGAAAATCTGTTAATGCTTATGGCACTTTTCTGTAAGCAAAAAGCAGGAAAGGTACAGTAAGTATTGGTCCTGATCTTTCCCTTCACTTTTCACAAACCTTTTTAACATGCATTTTTTAGGGTTTCATTAAAACACTGAACAAGACTGCCTGCTTGAGGGTGTTAAGGAGAGGTTCTGATGGCAGTGATACCTAGTAGTTGGTACAGCTGCTTCACCAATGCAGCATCAAAATTACTACCCTGATCAGTAATAATCTCTTTAGGTATTCCCACCCTGCTGAAAATTTTGGCAAGCTCTGCTGCCACTTTTTAGGCTGTAACAGTACATATTGGAATTGCCTCTGGGTATCGAGTAGCATAGTTATATACTGCCAAAATGAATCAATTATCCTTTTTACTTTTGTCTAAGGAGCCAACCACATGCATTGCAATTCTTTCAAAAGGCACATCTGTCAAGAGTAGGGGGACCAGGGGCACCTTGTCTTTTTTAGTCAGTGGGGCTACTTTCTGACATTCAGCACAAGAAATTGCAATATGCAGAAACATCCTCATAAATCCCAGGCCAATAAAATCTGTACAACAATCTGGCAAGGGTGCAGTCCCTCCCACGAATGATCAGCCATAAGCATAAGCACCTTTATTTATAAAAAATAGCGTTATTTGCCATGAAGGACCATAGCGTTAATACAATAAGTAATAAAATCAATAAAAACCAGTAAAAATCACAGCTAAAAAACTCCATTCTTCATATTTAAGTGTCAGATTTACACAACACTAAAGAAAGCAAGATTAAACAAGAAAGTTTTCAGTGCAAATTTAAAACTCTCCACTGTCAGGCATTCTCTTATCTGATGAGGTAGAAAATTCCACAGGGTGTGGGCCACAAATTCAAATGCTCAGGCCCCAGGATCTTCAAATGAACCCTGGGAATCTCTAGCAATCCCTCATCGGCAGAGTGGAATGGGCAGGAGGGGCGGTAGGGGTGAAGAAGCACTTGCAAATAACACAGCCCCTGTCCATGTAGGGCCTTATAGGTCAGCAAACCGACCTTGAAGGTGATCCACCACTGAATAGGTAGCCAGTGCAGATCACGTAGCACAGGTGTGACATGGCAACCTTGAGGTAGCCCAGTCAACAGCCTCACTGCTGCATTCTGCACCAGCTGCAAGTAGTGGATATCAACCCCCGGTAGCCCTAGGTAGAGGGAATTACAGTAGTCAAGGCCAGAGGTCACAAAGGCATGAACCAAAGTGGGAAAGTCATCGGGCAGAACTAGGTGTTTGATCTGGGCAATGTTTCTCAGATGGTAAAAGGCAGTCTTGATAATGGATGACACCTGAAATTTAAGTATCAGTCCATCATCAAGAATCACCCCTAGATCTCGCACCTGCTCAGAGGTCATCAGCTGGCAGCCCCCAAGCCAAAGCCCAGAAGGTCACCCCACTGATGATCTCTCTACCTGATGACCACCATCAAAACCTCAGTCTTGTTCGGGATCAACCTCAGCCAGTTGGCACCCATCCATTCTTGTATCTCCAAGAAGCAGCTGTTAAAACTCGAGATGGCTTCCACTTGATCGGGCACAAAGGACAAGTAGAGCTGAGTGTCATCTGCACAGCAGTGAAACCTCAGCCCATACCACCTTACAATATCTCCCAACAGCAGCATGTACACCACAAACAACATGGGAAGCAGCACCGAGCCCTGTGGCACCCCACATGACAGGGAGAACTCGACAGAGGAACACACCCCTGAAACAACTCTCTGAAACCTGCCAGTGAGGAAGGATTGAAACCATCTGAGGACCATGCCTGATAGTCCACAGATCAGTCACAGGCACTCTACCAACACACCATTGTTCACAGTGTCGAATGCCATGGAGAGATCAAGAAGAACCAAGATGGAACAGCTCTTCAGGTCTCTCACTATCAGGAGATCATTGAGAACCTGAACAAGGGCTGTCTCGGTACTATGCCTTTTCCGAAATCCAGACTGGAGAGGATCGTAGATGTCATGGATGGTCAAGTGATCCTCCAACTGCAGCATGTCCACCTTCTCAATAACCTTACCCACAAAGGGAAGGTTAGAGACAGGTCTGTAGTTTGCAAGACAGTCTGGATCCAGAGAGGATTTCTTAAGGAGAGGAGTTACCACTGCTTTCTTCAGGGTGTCCGGAAACACACCTGACTCTACTGAACACCAGACGATCTCAGCTAGGACTGGGCTGATGACCTCAATGCACCCCACAAGGAGGCACACTGGGCCTGGGTCCAAACCACAGCAGGTCAGCTGCATACTCTGGATAATCCTCACAACATCCTCGATCACCAGCCGGTCGAAGTCAGACCAGACAGACTGAGGGGCTGTAACCTCCCACTGACCTCCGTCATCCCCAATGGAGCGAGCTGCACAGATCTCAGACCTGATGTCAGCAACCTTATCAGCAAAGAATCAAGCAAACTCATCACATTTCTCTTGTGACAATGCTCTCCATATCTCCAGACAGGCTGGATTGCACAGTCTGTCCACAGTATGGAAGAACTGAGCTGGTCGATTCTGTACTGCAGCAATCTCCCTGGACAGGAACGCTGCCTTTTTATAGGAGATAGCTAATTGATAGTCCTTATAATGGGCCATCAATCTGAGTTTGTCGGTACCAATGCTCCATCCTTCATCCCACTCTTTTCGGCTCCCTCAAAGTCCCATCAAACCAGGGGGACTGAGCGCGCTGTGTGAGGGGACAAACACGGACAGGAGTGATCAGATCCAGAGCCTCAGACACAGCACTATTATAGCTCTGTACCAGGGTATCTGGATCCCCACTAGTCATTGGGAGACCCGATAGGTCCAGTACCACTGCCAGGCCATCGGGGGTCAACCCCCTTAAAGGGCGATACTGGACCATCTCGGTAGGGGCAGGCCTATTGGGGGAGCCTGGAACTTGAACCTTATGGTGTGATGGTCAGACCAACTGACTGGCTCTATCACCAGGTCAGAAGTCTCCATACCCAGCAGGAAGACCAGCAAGGCCTGCAACCTTTTCATCCCCCTGACCAGAATCCATACCAAGAAACACAATGCCCAATGGATCTCCCCATCCCTCATCCAAACACTGAAACTAAGAGATAATCTCTGGCATATTACTGTCGAGACAGGCAAACTGGCTGACAGACAAGCCTATAATGCAGCATGTAACAAGTGCACCTTGGCTATAAGGCAGGATAAGGCTGAATATTATCAAGCCAACCTTGAATCCACTTGGAGCTCATCCCATGCCTTCTGGGACAATATGAAAGAGCTCAATGGAAAGACCCGCTCCCCCCACCATCACTACTCTCCATAGACGGTACCGTCACTACTGATCCTCCCTGCATAGCTGAGTGCCTCAATATGGCTTTCTCTGATCTAAGCTCTGCTCTCCCCAACTACGTTTTTGTCCCTATCCCTACCTCCAACCCCCCACCTCGGATCGCCCTCCTTTCTACCTGCGTGCCATATCACCCCTTGAAGCCAGGCCTCATCTGCAAAAAGCCTTAGCTAGCAACAACCCCAGCTGTGATCCCCTGGACTCCAGGATTCTCTGATTAGTCCTAGATACTGTACTAGCCCCTTTCACCAACCTTTTAAACTGGTCACTATGTCTTGGTCAATTTCCCAGTGCCTGGAAAATTGCAGAAATCACTCCTATCCATTAGAGTGGAGATAGAGCCTCCCCTAACAGTTTCAGGCCCATCTCCATTCTCCCCCTTCTCCAAAGCACTAGAAAAAATAGTGGCCATTCAGCTGTCCGAGTATCTGGCCAAATACAACCTGCTGTGTCCGGAACAACATGGATTCCGCCCTGGACACAGCACCACTACAGCCCTCCTAGAGTTCTCCCAGCACCTCCACGCTGCTCTCGACTTTGGTCATGTTGTGGGTACAGTGTTCATTGACCTCTCCAAGGCCTTTAACACTGTCTGTCACCCCCTTCTACTTGACTCCCTCCACCAACTTGGCTTCTCTACTGACCCACAGGCTTGGTTCACCAGTTGCCTCTCTACCAGATCACAGCACATGAATGTAAATGGCACCCTGTCCAATACCCTGCCCGTTTGCCTGGGGGTCCCCCAGGGTTCCATCCTGGGTGCCGTTCTGTTCAGCCTATTTCTCAACACCATCCCTAGCTCTTGCTCAGGCTATATGGTACTCTATGCCGATGATGCGTTCTCCTTGCCTCCCAACCTGACCCCGCATCTCTACAGGAATCTCTGCAGCACACATTCAACCAAGCCGAAAAGTGGTTCCTTGACCACTGGCTGGTCATTAACCTCAAAAAAAACAAATCTATGCTTTTTTCGCATCACCAGAATAAGGCCAAAAAGGTCCCCCCTCTGCATTCTCCCCAGTAATGCTCACCCTCTCGAGCAGGTGTCATCCTACAAGTACCTGGGCATCACCTTCGACTCGGCTCTTACATTCCACACCCACATCAATGCCCTGTCCTCAGCCATAAACTCTCAGATTGGCCTTCAGTATCGCCACAGAGATTGCCTCCCCCAAACCGCTCTCTGACTGGCCATCAGCTCCTCTGTCCTGTCCCTAGCAGACTACAGCCTACCTATCTATGTGGCGGCTGACAATACTGCCCTCACCAGAATCCAGACCTTGATAAACAAGGCCTGCAGGATCCTGACCGGCGCATCCCTCCGCACCCATACTTGCCTGCTCTATTCCACCGCCAACCTGCTCACCTTGGAGGAGCACCTGCGCTACCAAACCTGCTTCCTTGCCAAAGAATCCCTGCTAGGACTCTCCCCCCAGGGGTCACCACATCCCTGTGGCTTGCATCCCTATCTGTTGCCACCCGTAGCTCAGTTAAGGCCACCTTTCTGGTGCCCCATACCAAGACCTCCCTAGCCCAAAAGTCCTTCCACTACCACGCCCCCACATGGTTCAACTCCCTCCCGGCCTCTGTCACTAAGTCTACCAAAACTGGTCCCTTTAAAGTCACTCTCTGTAACCACCTCTTTGGTGCCCGAAGCTGTAGCTGCCCTTAATCAATCTAATGTTGGGGTCCCTCCCTGTTTCTGGCCCATAGCCTTGACAATGTCCGCTGGACTGCTTCCCCCTTTTTTTCTCCTCACCCTGTCCCCCACCCTTTCTCACATAGGTATTTCGCATTACCAGGGTTGTGACTGCTACTATTGTTATACTTCTTTATAATGCTATTTACTACATGTAACTTTATTCTGTAAACCACTGTTATATTGTGTTCTTTTGTTATCTGTATTGCACCTGTATGTTAGCACTGTTGTATCTCACACTGTAACCATGTCTACCCTCCCTGCGATGAGGTGCCTTTGTAAATGAGTCCCTGACTCAAAGGTCGTAAATCCAGCTTTCAAAAAAAAAAAAAAAAATCCAAGGAATGACCATGATTATGGGTCACAGAGGTAATCACCTATGTGAAGCCCAATGAATTCATCAATTGTAGGAAGTCTTGACCAAACTGGGAGAGTTCACTGTTGACCCAGGCATTGAAGTCCCCCAGAACCATCCATCTGGAGGACTCCAACACCATGTCAACGATGAAGTCTGTGACTTCCTGCAGGAATTGCTTCTCACCACCGGGTGGACGGTAGATGAGAAGAATCCTGCACCCCACACCTGCGCCAATGATACATTCAAAGGACCAGGTCTCCCCAACTGACACATCCACAAGGCTCAATTCTGTTCTAAGGCATATGGCCCACACCCCCACCCCTACGATCCATCCTCAGGCTGTGTATCACCGAGAACACAGTGGGAATGGCTGACTCAAGAACTGGACCATGGTTTACATCCAGCCAGGTCTCAGTGACGAACTCCAGGTCCAATGACACAAAAAGATCAGCAATAACTGGAGTCTTGTTTTTGATGGACCTGGCATTGCACAACACTGCCTGGGTAGGATGGGACCTCGAGGCCGGCTGAGCCATCTGCCCACTATGGTGGAGCCCTTGGTATGGGAACCAGATAGGGAGAACCCCTATCTGGGACCCATTTCACCCCAGGGCATCTTCTGCACCCAACCACCCCAATCCGACCACTCAGCTCCACTCTCCCCCGAGGTCCACAGCCTCCACCCCTATGATTCCTCCTCATAATCCCCAATGCTTAGCATTGGCCGTATACCTCAGCTGGCAAATGGGGACAGTCAAAGGGGCGGAGGCCACGGAGCTCAGTGGGAGAGTAGCGCCTGACCAGTGGAGACCTCTGCCAGAACATGACCAAAACTCTCACCAACAATCAACATAGGACTATCATGTGCTATCTGTAACAACTCAGTTCTATACTTCTTTGGTATTACCAATTATTCTATCTGTTATTGCAACTGAGGATTAATCCAAACTCTGTACAGTAGCACATGACATTTGTTAAACATTGGTCCACCCTGGTTTTGTTTTACCCCCAGCTGCTTAATATAGCCTTGGAAAGAACCATTGTTAGCTTGCTGAGAAACAAAATTGCAATTGAATCAGTTATCAATTTAGTTTCAGCATTTTCATCTATCAACCCTTTATGTTCATCAGTCTTTTGCTGCTGCTGTTTTTTTTCAGGCATCTACTTTGTTTGCTGGACTTCTGGATGTTAGAATTGGCCTCAAACAAGTCTGAATCAAAGTCACCAAAAAGAAAAGAGTCCCGAACATCTGAGATTTTCTTTTTGTCTGTGCTCTTGTTATCACAGCTGCTGAAACAGCAGGGTTTACCTGCTCTGTGATTAACTTCTCAAATCCTGGAAAGTCATTTCCAATAATTACAGGGAATATATGATGATATCCCGACAGTCACAATGCCAATGCTCATAAGCCCGAGACCGACATCCCAACTCACCGATTGCCCTACCGAGCACCATCTCGACAATCAAAAGCCTGACATTGCACTTACGTTCTGTTTGTAGGTGGTTGGGGGGGCTCTGCCCCATTAAAATAATATAACCAACTCCGAGTCCTGGCAAGTTGTAGTGCCGGGCTTTCAGTGGTTGGGATGGTGGTCTGTCGGGCGAGCGTTGTGTTAGGATGTCGGACTCGGGATACTGAATGTCAGGATTGTGAAGTTCAGCATTTTGTAATGATACCATCACGGGTACAGGTAACTTTGGTACTACCCCCACTGTCATTTGGTGTAACACCCCATTAATATTCAGAGTCATTTTGTTGGTGGGATACTATCGCATGTCCTGGATGCATATGACCCTAGTACCTGGTCCTTTGGCACAATCTTTTCTCAGAACTTTAACATGCACTAGGGTCTGCCTGCTTCCCGAATATACAAGTCCTTCACAGTTTTATTTCCCACTCTGACATCTGTTAAGTACGTGCCCCAATTTTCTAAGGCCAAATTTTCTCCAGTGTTACTCCCCTTACTTTTATGGTGGTTTCTTGCTATATGGGGTGGCTTATTACAGTTACGGCAAATGAAGCCTTTGGATGAATATTTGTTACTCCCATCAGAGAACTTATCTGATCTAGAGTTAAATCAGGAAAAAGAGGGTCTTACCATTCCTGGTCTCTTCGCTGCGGAGGTGTCTGTCTGGTCATTTGATAGTCCTCAGTCGAAGAAATAGCCTATTCCCCACTTTCTGGTTGGTGTTCTTTTACCCAAAACTGCACGTTTGTAGGAAGGGATGTTGATGAACTGCTCCTCTGCAAATATGTCAATAATCTCTGTGACTGTTTTGCCCTCTGGTTGGAGCCATTTAGTGAGGTGTTGTTCTCTTGAGTCAGATGAAGGCTTCTTGAGGATTGTCAATTGAGTGGTACTTCAAGGATCGGAATCTCAGCCTGTAGGTCTCTCCTGAGATGTCATATCTTTTAAGGATTTCTCTTTTCACAAGGTAATAGTTTTATGACTGTGCATTGTCCACACTGCTGAAGGCAACTTGGGCTTTACCTATTAGATAAGGTACTAGCCTGATCGCCCATTGCTATTTTGGCCATTGGCAGGCTCCTACGATCCTTTCAAAAGTTGTCAGGTATCCTTCATTATACAATGGCAAGAAAGAATCCTGGCTTTTGATTGGTCAGTTGGCCACTACAGCAGGGATGTTATCCTGGCATAACATCCCTGCAGATATTTTGTATTTGTATTGCATTACACATATTTTGCATCTCTCTTAAGAAACAAAAATATTTTTACACACAAACAACAACATTCTTTAAAAAAATGTTTTATTCTGTATATAACAACAAACCATTGTATAATAGGAATAATGCCCTCCAGAGTGGGTATTATGTTGGGATAACATACCTTCTTGGGTGTTGGATGCCCTCAGATGGTGGCCTTGGGCCTAATCTACCCAACGCTGGATATTATCCCAGCCTAACACCCACCCTGCTGGGCATTATTCCTTTAATATCACCTGCGAGACACCGCTTTGTAAGTTTAATGTCTTTGAGGTTGTTTGTGTATTGTTGATATGCTGGACCTGCACTAGATCCTCCAGCTCTGATACCTTGCAAGGCATTAAGCTATCGCTTCTCCTGTCACTGCATCTCTTCATTGTTTCTCAGTCTCTCTTTGTTGTACAGACTACCATTTGAAGAAGGCAGACATGCTTACAGGTTGTGTTCCTGCCTCTTCTTCTTTCATCACTGGTGTTGGCTGTACAGTCTCAGTTTGGACTTTTGCTTCTGCTTGTAGTTTGGCTTACATTCTTCTGGTAATCACTCCTGGGATTGCTGTCACAGTACCCATACATTTGTTCTATGCTTTCCCGATACCAGGTTTAGTACCCAGCCATGCAGAAAACTCCTGGCGTAGAGTATGCACAGCATAAATCCCACTTTGACACCAACTGTCATAGAGGCATAGGTCAGGAAGCATAGGCAAACCAGGAGAAGTTATAAAATTTGCAAGTAGTATTTTATTATCAGTAACAATAGAATGTAAATAATTAAAATTTTACAGGATAGCTCTTCATTCAAGCAGTACAAACAAAGTTTTACATCTATCATCTTGTCTAGAAAAAACATTGCTCTAATCATATAAAATGCTGTTGCCTGCCAGTTCAAACTGCATCCTTTTCTCGTGAGCTTCATCTCCTGTTTAGTACATCGAGTCTTAACAGGTGCAACAAAACATACATTTTGTCCCAGAGTTGGTTTTCTGTTGACAGTTCTGTAAACATGCTTGTGGAGGTTAAAATGCATTTCAGGGCCAATCCCTTGTGTTCCAGATTGTTAATCTTTTCTAATAAACCCAAATAGCTTTCTGCACTCATTTTAATAATATAATTATACACATTTGCAAACCAAGTGATCCCATTTTCACATAAAGATTCACATATATGCTTTTAACCACAGAGAAGCGAAGGGAAAAGAATAGGAACAGCAAGAGAAAGGAAGGGAGATAATGGGGGAGGATTGTGGGACCATTTGAGTGGCCAATTCCTAGGTTCCACAAGGAAAATTATATTGTGCAATCAGACAGACAAGAGACAGACAAGTGGTAGAATAGTAGAGGACAAAATAGATCCTTGTTTTTAACTCTCTCTGCATAACAAATAGGATAGGGTCTTAGCCAGCCCTGTCACAGTACCCATTACGTCCATTACCCAAAGACATTTTTATTAAAATGAAAGTCCCTTAAAGTAAGCTGATTAGGTGGCAAAATATATTTAAGCTTGTGATGTATTTTGGGCTTTGTTAACTTTTTTCCTATGTTATTTTTTACAGTATTTGGAATTTGGGCTGCATTTTTAGTCTCTGTTACTTTAGCATCCATGTGCTTGCTATCCACATGCCTTTGTCACGCATAAAGAAGTTGTTAGTAAACTGAATCATCTTTAAAGTTCACTGGTAAGGTGACATGGTATATTTGAGCTTGCAATGTCTTTTTATGCTTTTTTTTCTAATTGTTTTTTTTTTGCACTCCATCACATGCTCAATCTGCTGATTCCCCCCGCCCCGCTTATGTCTTGCAGAGCTCTCAGTAAGATTTTGACTTGAGAGTCCTGGACTTTCTAAAAAATATGGGGTCCTAAATACATGTTTGAGTCCCAAAGAAGTGCAAAACCCACAACCACCTGAGTCCTACTAGCCTTACCACCCAGCATTAATTACTTTTTATATTTCTATTTTATTCAAGAAGATTTTAAATTTTTCAGTCTTAAATACAGATCAATATTGCAGATCATTAGGCAGACCCTAACAAAATAAGAGTTATTTTCTATAAATGTTACTATGCCATATTAGAAAAAAGACACAAAACCCCACAGAGTTTACAGGTGTACTGTAAGCCTGAAGGACAGTAATCAGAGAGTCCAACCTCTCTCGGGGTCAGTATCTGTTTCATAAACATCTTTAACAGGAATGAACTGGGACTTGTAATAGAACTCCATGCATTTCGTCTCATGCATGGCCCTCCCATATGGTAGTTCTTTTTTTTTCTTCTTTTTTTCTATATATTGTATATTTTGCAGGCTTTTTACCCCTTTTTAACCCCACTCCTATCTCTCACATGCATGCAAGTGTGGAGGCACGTGTACGCCATGCATCAAGATACCCTCCCTTTGTGCCGCCCCTCCACCTGCGCCAACACCGGACCTCCACCCAGTTGTGGTGGGACTATGGGGGTGACCATCTCCACCAGGAGAGGACAGCTGCCATGAGGCTGCTCAATCCTGCCTCCCCCATGATGGCTCCCTGACAACCCGAGGTCATTACCAAACACTGGTCACTGGCATAGCGGGAGGTAAGACGTCCAGTGCCTCAGCCCTCTGTGCTACTGGGCCAGCTCCCATATGGTAGTTCAAAGAGCCATACAGTTCCATGGGTAGGATTCACAAAAAAGGCAATGTGCCATGCAGAAGGTTGCACTGCATCCCACAAATTACGCTGGCGGGCATCAGGTTGCTCACAGTTGATAGCGCGGGTGCGCTATCCAACTGTGAACAAGGCAGCAGGTATTGCTAACCCAGGAAAAGCATTAGGAACCCCAGTAGTGCTGACCCCACAGCCAGCCAGGAGAATAAGTTGGCAACAATAGCGCATATGCGCGAAGTCCATATTCATGAAAGTGGCCATGCAAATGAGCCCGTTGAGCATGCAAGGTGCAACAGGCCATTAGCATGCCCATTATGGGCCCATTTGAATGGCCTTTGTTTGGCCTAATGTAGCCACCACCACCACCACCAGTCCATGTCCCATGCGACTGCATTCTCCCAGTGTGGTCACCCCTTCCCCCATTTTCCAATCACCGTCCCCAAAGAGATGTATGTATACCCTGGTAGTCTAGGGTCCCTCCCCCTCCCCAATCACTGACCCCAGAAGAAAACATCCCTTTCTGTAGTATAGTGGTCCCTTCCCCCACCCTGATCACCAATCACTGTCTCTATAGGCAGTAATTATTTTAGTGTAGTGATGCCCTCCCCACCCAGATCGTCAACCCTATATCCCATAGCATTTTCCGTAGTGTAATGGTCCCTCCCCAGTCACCGATCACCATCCCCAAATTTGGAAAACTCTATTCTCTGGTAGTCTAGGGTCCCTCCTCCCACCCCATCCAGTGTGATCCACCACCCCACTTCCCCCATCCCAATCCATGATTGACAACCAGCACAGAACTCCTCTCACCACCATGGTTGACCACCAACTGAGCCCTCAGGGAGCTCGTACTGTAAAACAATGAGGATTTTTCCTGTGAGTACTCTGACAGCCCTAATCATGCTCTGAGCTCCAGGGGACTTCCAAATCCTGGATGGCTCCCATTTTGTAGCCCCCACATCTGTAGTGAATAAAGTCTAAACAGGATCTTTTAAACTGACAGAGTTCATGAGCATATTATTAGGGATGAGAAAAATCTTTCTACACAGGTTTTATTTTACCAGAATCCATTTCTTTGGTTGTTGATCACAAAGAGGAAAAGTTCAGATGTTCCCAACCAGGTGGTCCTCCTCCCAAGCAATTTCTAATGACCCAGAAGTAATTTCTGGGTTGTGTACAACCCACATTAGTACAGGCATAAAGTTTCAGTTCATCCAAACAATGCAGCCAATAATTCAGCCCACCCAGGCAGAATTACAATATCCACAGACAGATAAATAGTGATTGACATTTCTCAAGGGTACTTTTAGCAGCAGGTCCCTTGAATAAACTGTGATTTCTCCAAATTTCTCCCATTTAGAGGCATAGTCCCTCAATCTCTGGATCAGGGCACCTTAGTAAGAGCTGTCTTCATAGACCTCACTAAGGTGTTCGATACTGTCCATCACTCACTACTCCTCCAACAGCTTACCGCTACTGGCCTCTCCTCTGACACAACACTTTGGTTCAAAAGCTATCTTGAAGACCGCTCTCAACAGGTGAAATAGCAAATGTTGCATCTGACCGACAGCCCATCCACTCTGGTGGACCACAGTGCTCAATCCTGGGGCCACTCCTATTCAGCATCTTCCCTAATAATCTCTGCCATCAAAGGATCCTCCTCAGTGCAGACGATGTGGTCATCTACTCCTACAGCCATGACCCCAAGCAACTGGAACTTCACCTTCAGAGTGGGTTTGTGGAAGTGGAGGACTGGTTCTCTAAACATAAACTGATCCTCAACTACAAGAAAACCAAAGTAATGTTGTTCAGCAGCACCCAAAATAAGCACAAATCCCATACACTTACCATCAGAAACTGTCTTGGAGTTCCTCTTGAACAAATACCACATCTCAAATACCCAGGGGTCACCTTAGATAGTTGTCTGTCCTATACTAAACATATAGATAATGTAGCCAGGGCTGTCAACGTCAAGATTGGTCTCCTATATAGACATGAACGCTGCCTTACTCCAGAAGTCCTCCAACTTGCTATATATAGTTCTGTCATGTCCACTGTAGACTATGGTCTTGTGATCTATGGAGCAGCCCCCAAGTCTTCATTGTGCAGGATATCCGTTGCTCTGAACAAGGCATGCAGACTACTCATTGGGTCCACACGTTTCACCCACACCTGTGATCTTTACGCTGAGCCTGGTTGGCTACAGCTCTCCAGGAGGATGTAATACCAAACCTGTCTTCTGGCCAAAAAAGCACTTCTTGGCCTCTTGCCACCAGGTACTGCAAACCTGCTAAGCCTCCATTGTAGTTCACAGCATATGCAACACGTGAACAGCCATCATCTCCATGTTCCTAGATGTTGGACAGCCCAGGGGCAATGCTCATTTGTCTACAGAGCACCTCAATGGTTTAATATTCTTCACAGTGATATAACTACCCTACCTAAATTGGGACCATTCAAATTGAAGTTACACCAACATCTCACAGCCAACAGTTCTTGTGACTGCTTGATCTGAGACTCCCATCTACTAGCATTCAATCTTCTCCTCACAACTGGATAACCCTGTATCTCCACTGTTACCTCAATAATTCTGAGGCTACCCCCCCTTTTCAAACTTTGACAAGGCCCCTGGCTATCCCCCGTCCACTTCACCCCCCTGCCCCTACTCCTCCCACACCCAGCTTGACAAGACCTATGGCTGCCATCTCCTACCTTTCTACCTCCGCCCACCTCACCGCCCCTGCCCTACCCCCACACCAGCTTGGAAAGGCCTATGGCTGCCATTTCCTACCTTTCTTTCTCCCATCTTTATCTTCCTTCTCATCTATGCTTTCCTCCTATTAGAATGATAAAACTGCATATAAATATATATATATATATATATATATATATATATATATATATTTGCTCACTTTATTTTACTGTTTTGGAAACATTGTACTTTGCCTCCTTTGTATGTTTTGTCTCTCCTCCCCACTGATGTGGGACCTTTGTAAATGAGTTGTCTGTGCTCAGAGGTATTGTAATCTGAGAATGAATAAATAAATAAAAATAGTGAGAGGCAATTTAATTATACTGCACTCCCAGAAGTTTCCAGCAGAGCAAGGTATACAAAGCAAGAGGCACTGGGCTCCCAAGAACTGCCCAGGGACTTTGACCTTTCTACTGTCTTCTAAATCTGGTACCCTTTGACAGCTGCCCACCAACTCCACAGTCTCTCCTGCATGAGTTCCCATGTGTCCACCTCCCTGTGGGCTTATGACAGCTAACTACAAGCTCTTGGATCTACCTACACATTCCATTCCTGATACCAGAAAGTCTGGACACATGGGGATGCCCCACAATACAGAATTGCTAGAACAGGCCATCACCCCTGTGCAGCCTCTCTCCTACTCTCAAGCATTGACCCCCCCATTGTGAAGAGGGTCCAGTACCAAATTAATTACACAGTTTTGGGCTATGTCCCCACTTCTGGGAATTCATGTGGATTGCTACACACTTTAGTAAGGGCTAGGAGAGGCAGTTCTTCCAGAGGATCTAGCTGCTACAGATCCCGCCTCACACCCTATCCCAAGCACCAACTATCATGATGCAGAGGGTACCCGCTCATATTACACACTCAAAAAAGGCCAAGAACTTTCCTCTCCTGCCTGGCTGCAGGGAGGCAGGGCACCAAAATAGCACTGAAAGCAGTCACTAAGTTCAGAAAAATTACTTTTCTCCTCAGGAATGACAGTGTCAGTCTCTGACTGCCTCTGTCTGTCTGTCTGTCTCTCTCTCTCTCTCTCTCAGAACAGAATTTTCCTTCAGGAATCTTATTTTCCTCCACTGGGATTCTTCACCCTAGGGGCTCTTTATCAATGGCAGCCACCAGGATTCACAAGAAATTTAGTTGATTTTACTCTTTGGAAACAGGAACTCTCAGTGGGATCTCTGGCACAATGTGCCATCCAGGCGGCTTCCTCCAAACTGATGCAGCTCTGCAGCTCTCTAGTAATAGCTAGCTGGCCACTCCCCCTTTAGAACTCTGGAGAAAACCAGCTATCCTAGCTTTCTAAGGGACCCAGAGGTTAACCCTGTCAGATCTCGTAGACCTACTACGGAGTCTGAACTTATGGGGGCCACACTTGGAAGAATTGTATAATACCTTTTTTGGGATTTGGATTTTTGGCCTTCAATTTCAAAAACTTATGTTCTGAAAAACAGCTTGGAATCCAATTCCATGGAACAGATTCTAAGCAAACCTAGCAGTGACTACATTTTTTTCAGAATAAGCATGGCATAGTATAGAGACCCATGAGATCTAATAAGGGAGTTACTGGGCAGTGAGCAGCAAATGAGTATAGGTTTCATAGGTAAATCAGAGCAATTTACTAGATCAAAGATCCATATACTCACCACAAGATCAGTTGTACCCCAGGATTTTATTACAAAGCAGGCATCTATCCAACTTATGCTTAAATTCATCCACTGTTTTGCTAGTCACTATATCCAATGGAAGCTTATTCCAGATTTTTGTAATCCTCACAGTTAACTAATGTTTTCTCCTAACTGTATTTACTCTCTTCCTGTAAATTTGTAGAGAGTGTGCTCTGGTGTTATATATCTGATCCCTTAGTACCAAATTAAATTATTCCCATAAATTGCTATCATTTAGTGCCTTAAAAACAAAGCACATATCTCCCTTCATTCTTCTAAATTCCAAAGTATATAAACCCAAGATCAGGAGCCAATCCTCGTAACACAGACCCTGTGCTTCATATATTCTACGTGTGGCTCTTTTTTGTACTCTTTCTAAACTTTTTATATCTCCTCTGCCTCCTGGGGCCCATAATTGGGTGCAGTATTCCAGGTGTAGACGCACCAGAGAGGTATATAAAGGAAGCAGCACCTCTTTGCTTCTACTACTAATATGTCTATTTATGCAAAATTGTATGTTGCTAGCTTTTTTAATAAGTTGATTATAATGAGATCTAAAACTAAGGTCATTTTTTTTTTTTTATTTAGTTGTTTAACCAGGTATAGCACACTAAGCTGAAAGCTTTTTTACAGGAGCGACCTGGGAGCACAAGGAGGTTAAGTGACTTGCTCAGGGTCACACAGTATGCAAGTGGAAGCTGTGGGATTCAAACCCAGGTCTGGTCTGCTGGATGTCACCAAATTTGCAGCTCAGAGCCTTAGACCACTGCACTATACTGCCTCATTTGTAATTTTTAGGCCGAGATCTCTCTCTCTCTCTACATATACCTCACTTAGGTCTATTTTCCCCAGTTGATATTGGTATTTATTGTTGTGTCTCCCCAAGTGCATTACTGTGCATTTGTTTTTGTTGAATACTGAGCCGTAGTCATGAGCCCATTTTTCTAGGCTTACAAGGGCAGATTGCATTACATCAGTATCCTCCCTATTGTTAACAACATGACCAATGCGGGTATCATCTGCGAATTTAGAGAGCCAGACATCCTGTAGTGGGCTCATAGTTGCTATACACAGATTAAACAGTATGGGACCCAAAACTGACCCCTGTGGGACCCCGCTGGTCACATTGACCCAATTTGAATGTTCCCCTTTTATACAAACTCTCTGCTTCCTGTTTGTTAACCATGACTCAATCCGGAGAGTAATGTTTCCTGGTAAACCCTGCTTTATCAAAACCTCTATTAATTTATCATGTGGAACTTTGTCAAAGGCGTTGGTAAAGTCCAGATAGATGACATCCACAGGCTTCCCATCATCCAGAGCCTTGCTAACCTTCCCGTAGAATTCCAGGAGGTTACAAAGCCATGCTGTGTTGGGTCCAAATTACCCGAAGTATATTGGAAATTGATAATGTAGTCTTTCAAAAAAGTTTCCAGTATTTTCCCCAATATTGAGGTCAAACTAATCAGCCTATAGTTAGCAACCTCGTGCCTTGATCCCTTTTTAAAAATGGGGATGACCTAGGCCAATTTCCATGGTTCAGGGACAATACGTTCATTATCTGATTTCTGAAAAAAATAAGATATTGGTCCTGCCAATTCTTCTGCCAGCTCCTTAAGTACCCTAGGATGTATCAGATCAGGGCCTTGTGCTTTGTTTTGGTTCAGCTGGATTAGTTTTTTCTTAACATCCCCTTTTTAGTATAGTAAAACTTGGATCCAGGGCATTGTTGGTTATAGAGGTGTTAACAGTATTCTGGTTAAAAACAGAAACAAAATAATTATTACATTCTACTGCCATTTCAGTGTTATTAGTAATTAGTCTCTTATTTTGATCCACAAGTGGGCCAAATGTTCTGTTAATTGCCCTTTTGTTATTAATGTACATATAAAAGGATTTGTAATTATCCTTGACCTTTGCTGCTAATTTAAACTCGTAATTCCTTTTTGCTTATACAATCTTCTTTTTTGTGGCCCTAAGGCAGCTTTCATAATTATCCCAACTTTGTTCGTCCCCACTTAATTTAGCTGTTCTAAACATCCTACTTTTATTTTTAATGGATTTCTTGACTTCTGCAGTTAACCAAGGAGAAAGATTTTTTTTTTGATCCACTGTATTTATTTTTTGTGGGTACATACTTCTGGACCAGGTCTTTTATTTTAGAGTTTAGCCTTTCCGACATGCTCAGTACAGTCAAGCCCCTAAAATCAGTGTTCCAGTCCCACTTGGATAGCTCACTTCTCATTCCTTCAAAGTCTGCTAAATCATAATATATATAGCATCTTCTGGTAGCATGACAGAGGCCATGTGCCCACAAAAAAAAAATATTTTTAAACTACATGAATAAGGGGGGCAGCTGTCTTTTTTCAGTGACTGCAATTCTTTTAAGGTGTACTGCAGTTAAAAATGGCAAAAACATGTGCAGTGTTTTGATTTGTGTGTTTTGTCCTGGTGTGTCCTTCCCCCCTTTGTTTGCTATTAGGAGTTTTTTTCTAAATTTGCCTACTAGTTATATGACCCCTGGGGCTCTCCATATTAGTCATTTATTGCTCTTTTTTCTGCAGTGCCTCCTGTCCCATGTGTGGCAGTGATGCATGCAAGACTACTGATTCAGTGAGCGCAAGCTGCTACTGCAGCAATCTGCTGTTAGGAGCATGTTCTAGCCGTAACTAAATAATTACTTCTAATTCAATCTTTTTGTTTTCTAGGTGTATGTTTAGGCCTAGCTAGCAGAAGTAAATGTTTTATTTTTAAAACGTTTCATTTCATCAAACTACATACAGCCATAAAAAGTGTCCAAATCACCCCAGGTCTTTAGTGTTATAATTAGTGAAGACTCTAGCTGTCTCTTTACAGAATAGCCAACTAGGTGTTTTCAGAACTGCAAATGTACTGTAGCCTTTGTTAGTGCTCACTGCATAAGAAAAGTTACTTAAAAATACAACTCCACAGCTGTAAAATTTAGTCTAAACCAGTACTTGATGTATCTGTTCTCCTAGATGCATCACTGTCACATGGAACAGGAGGGATTGTAGAGAAAAAGAAGAGCAATTGAAAAAATGCGTAACATGGAGGTCCACAGGGGCCATAAGAAAAAATTACTCACCTTAGTAATTGTGTTTCTTCTAATGGAGTCTTGCTGTATTCTGACATTAGGCAGTTAGCCCCAGCACTTGAACTGCTCCAGAGAGGAAAGAGTTAACTCTATGCCAGAGCACAGAACGTTGAGCTCGAGCTCAGTTCAAACCTCTGTCTGCTGCACTTTGAAGTGTAACCATCACATTCTTACGAGCTAATACTAACTACCCTCACTAAGTGGAAATTGTAAGATTTTTACTAGCCAAAAAGGCAACCAGGACTTCCGGTGGCGTCACTCCCTAAATGGCAGCCTAGTTCTTCTGGCTCCTAATCCTCCCTGACAAAAATCTCCTGCAAACAGAGTTTTCCTCATTAAAACTGACAGAATCTGCGAGGAGACTAACTGAAGATGCCTAAAAGAGGTGAAAAGAAACTTTTTTTACCTGACGAGGGGAAAGATGAAGGCAGATTAACAGACGGGGACTCAGGCAGCGAGGGATTGCAGGCCTCGGCATCCTCCCACCGCAGCAGAACCAGCACCAAACAAAAACAGTTACCGCTGGCCACAATTCAGAGGCAAATGTCACTGGTCCTTTCAGAATTATGGGATTTCCGCAAGGAGATGCGGTCAACAGTATCGGCCTTACGTACCGATATCTCAAAGTTGGAGACCTGGCAAGAAGCCCTCAAGGTACAGACCGTGGAGGCAGATGACAGAGTAAACTTCACAGAATGAGTAATCTCCCAGTTATACCAGGAAATTCAAGATCTAAAGGCTAGGGAGGAAGATGCTGAAAGTCGCAGCAGAAGAAATAATCTGAGCACTTCTGGCATACCAGAGAGAGCCGAGGGTCCCAACATGCTTAAATTTCTAAGGCAATTCCTGCAAGAATCCATACAACTTTTCGAGCCTCTGACTCTGGAGCTGGAACGAGCCCACCGCACAATCGTCCTGAAACCAAAGCAGGGCGCCCGTTCCAGGCATTATATTGGCCCCGTTTCTTAGATTTCAGGAGAAAGAGACAATCCTGCATGCTGTATGGAAACCGGGAAGTTCTCTACCAGTCCCATCGTATATATATATATATATATATATATATATAGAAAATGACTATGCCCCTGAAATTATGAGCTGTAGGAAGCAGTACATACAGTGGTGTGAAAAAGTATTTGCCCCCTTCCTGATTTTCTCTATTATTGTATATTTATCACACTGGATGTTTTCAGGTCTTTAGACAAAATGTAATATTAGATAAAGGGAACCTGAGTGAACAAATAACACTTGTTTTTTTTTTTATTTCACTTATTTAATGAAAAAAAGTTAACCAACACCAATTGGCACTGTGTGAAAAAGTAATTGCCCCCTTACACTTAATAACTGGTTATGCACATTTAGCTGCAATGACTGCAACCAAACACTTCCTATAATTCAATATCAGTCTTTCACATCGCTGTGGAGGAATTTTAACCCACTCTTCCTCGCAGAACTGCTTTAATTCAGTAACATTTGGTAGGTTTTGAGAGCATGAACTGCTCGTTTCAGGTCCTGCCACAGCATCTCTATTGGGTTTAAGTCTGGGCTTTGACTAGGCACTCCAAAACTTTAATTTTACTTCTTTTTCACCATTCTGATGTGGACTTGCTTTTGTGTTTTGGATCATTGTCTTGCTGCATGACCTAACTACGCTCAGCTTCAGCTGACGGAAGGATGACTGGACATTCTCCTTAAGAATTTTCTGGTACAGAGCAGAATTCATGGTTTCTTTAATTATGGCAAGTCATCCAGGTCCTTAGGCAGCAAAGCATCCCCACACCATCACACTACCACCACCATGTTTGACTGTTGGTATGGTGTTCTTACTGTGGAATGCTGTGTTTGCTTTACGCGAGACATTATGGGATCCATGTTGTCCAAAAAGTTCCACTTTGGACTCATCTGTCCATAGAACATTTTCCCAAAGGGCTTGTGGATCATCCAGGTGCTTCTTGGCAAATGAGAGACCAGCATTTATGTTCTTCTTGGTTAGCAGTGGTTTCGCCTTGCTACTCTCACATGAAGCCCATTTTGCCCAGTCTCTTTCTGATTGTGGAGTCATGAACACTGACCTTAGCTGAGGCAAGAGAAGCCTGCAGTTCTTTGGATGTTGTTTTAGGATCCTTTGAGACTTCTTGGATGATTTTACACTGCCCTTGGAGTAATTTTGGCAGGCCGCCCACTCCTGGGAAGGTTCACTACTGTTCCAAGTGTTCTCCATTTGGAGATTATGGCTCTCACTGTGGTTCGATGGAGTCCCAGAGCCTTAGAAATAGCTTTGTAACCCTTTCCAGACTGATAGAGGCAACAAAATGTTTTCTGATCTTTTCAGGAACTTCCTTTGATCATGGCATAATGTGCTTGTTGAATCTTTGTCCTGGCAATGTGACTCTGATGGTAAGGGCCAAAATAAGTGAGGTTTATATTGAGCAGGGCTGGCTGTAATCAAGCCTGGCTGTGTTCAATCAGCTGACTCTAATTATCCCTTTAATTGGGTTGATTTAACTAGGGGGCAATTACTTTTTCACACAGTGCCAGTTGGTGTTGGTTAACTTTTTTCATTAAATAAATGAAATAAGTAAAAAAAAAAAAGTGTTATTTGTCCACTCAGGTTCCCTTTATCTAATATTATATTTTGTCTAAAGACCTGAAAACATCCAGTGTGACAAATATGCAATAATAGAGAAAATCAGGAAGGGGGCAAATACTTTTTCACGCCACTGTACCGATCATGCGAGCACTCAAGGCAGCGGGACTGCGATTCCGTACTCTGTATCCTGCCAAGATTGTAATTCAGTTCTCAGATGGTCCTCAAACTTTTGAGTCGGCACTGGCAGCTAGCACGGAGCTCAAGAATTGGCACATTGACATACAGCAGAGCACAGCGACTCAGAAGCCTACCCTAGCTTCTAATCTGTCGCAGCGACTCTGGAACGCAGGAATGAAGGATGCACGAAGAAGACAGGGTCAGGAAGCTATCAAGCAAATCACCGATTCACTGCGCCAGCAATCACAGAACTCAGACACTGAATTGACCACCGCGAGGCCTAATAATAAAGGCTCACCATGCTGAAGCTCCACTATAAGCTCCCAGTAAAATGGGGAAAGGGTCTACACGATAAAGGTCTTGGTCCACAAGGCTATTGGGGAGTGAAGACTTTTGGAGAATGTTTCCCCCCCCTTTCCCTGCCTTCTGAGTGGCTGGAGTTGCTCAGCTCCAAATATTAAGAACTTCCAAAAGCAGACTGAAGCGTCTTTGAATAATCAGATAAGTCCCAGTCCACTAAGCTTCATACTTTTGCTTTCTCATAAACAACTGTAGGCCTAGCGGCCATTTTAATTGCTCCTTATAGCAAACAGCTGTTTTGATTTCCCCCTTCCTCCTACAACGATACTATATTAATCTTCTTAATTAACAAGGTGAGACGTGGGACTCGCTTCTCCCTCTCCCCCATTTCCTGCCTACGTTATAATCCTCTACTATTAACCCTGGGACTGAAACCACACCTAACACTTACTAACAACCTACTCTAAGGGGTAACTCTAGGGCTGACTAGGCCAAATAAGGTTTTACTGAAAGCCTGCTTTATGATGATATAATGATTGCCTACAAACTTGTTAATTATTGGGGTGGGCATACAAGAGGATGGTTGATCATGCGTACCCCTTTTCTCCCCCCTTTTTTTCGATTTGTAAATTCCCCCCTCCCTGACCATCCTATACTACACCACACCAGACCCCCCCTTTTTTTTTTCTTTTTTCAGGGGGTTAAAACAAGGACTTTGACCCTGATAATTTAAGGGGCATACCTTCATTTGGGTTCGAGTGAAGGTCGGGAGCGTCTCTCCCTTCATGTTTGTTCCCTTCTTAATCTCACGTTCCTCTTTAAATACTATTATATAACATAGGCAAGGATCAGGGAGGGTACTGATGTCACCAACACCTATCCCCTCCCCCCATACTGACACCAGGGTGTCACATGTTCTCAGCAATATCGAAAGCATAGGTGTGTGTCCCGAGCACGCACCGAGGTCATGATATATGACTGACAAGATGGAAGCACTTCTTCTAAGTCAGCTGTTTAGTCTGACTTTGTTGGCCCAGTTGGCCCTCACAGTTAAATTTGGCCAGTTAAATTATTTTTGGCCAGTTAAATGTTCGACACAGTTAGAGGAGAGTTATCCTTGCTGTATTTTACTCAGCCAGTCACAATTCCTTTAGAAGTAAATATTCGTGTCAGTATCAGGTAAAGTCATTTCGGGTTGTTCAAAAGTATATGCAATGTCTGGGGCACCCTTACAGATCTTTTCATTGAATGTTAATGGGCTGGGCAGCCCAGTTAAGAGAACTAGAATGATTTCTCTATTTAAAAAGACACAAGCAGGAATAATATTTATGCAAGAAACACATATGAACAAAGCTGAACATGGAAAGCTTATTAGGGGGAGGTTTCTCACAAGTTTTTTCCTCCTCCTTCCCTAGTGGAAGACGGAGGGGGGGTCGCCATACTGCTCTCTAACCGTACTCCTTTAAAAGCTACCTCTGAGTGGGCAGATCAAGAGGGTCGCAAGGTGATAATCTGGGGCTTATTACAAGGTATGGAGGTCACTCTCGCCAATGCGTATTCCCCCCCTGGCTCCACTCAGCAAACACTCCATTCCCTTCTGAATAAGATAGTTCAATTTACTAAGGGCACTCTAGTGCTGGCGGGAGACTTCAATATCTCCCCTAATGCAAGTGTAGACTCCACAGGGGTTATAAGAAGTAGACAACCAGCACCTCGTAAATTTTTTTTAAGAGGTTTATACAGGAGATGGGTTGGGTTGATGTATGGTGCTCCCTTCACCCTAGGGACAAGAGATATACTTTTTATTCGGCTGTGCATGAATCCTATTCTAGGATAGACCATTGCTATACACAAAAGGAATGTTTAGATACCGTTACGGCACCAACGATTGGAGATATTGTTCATACTGATCATGCCCCAGTTATCACCACATGGGATTTCGGTCTTGAGAAGCGAAATACACTGTGGAGAATGAACCCTGTCTACCTTAAAAAAAAAACAATTTCGAGAATTTCTCGAAGAGAAAATACAGGAAATCCTGAGGGATAATTCTCTCCCAAAGATCCCCTCCACCATTAGATGGGACACGCTGAAAGTGGTCCTACGGGGTCACCTTATTCAATATTCCTTCCACCCGGCCAAGCTGCGAAGGGAAAAAAAAGCATGGCTGGAGGCAACACTACACTTCCTACAGGCCGCCCATCAACAAGGCGACAACTCAGTGATGGCTCAGTTAAATCAGACTAGGCAAGAGCTGGAATGCCTTGTCCAACAGAATACAGAGGTTGCTCTAGTCTTTTTAAGGCAGAGATATGGGGAAGTGGGACCGAGGGCCTCTCGCCTACTTGCCTACAGGATCCTCAGGCAACATTGACTTGCCACTATATCATCTATTAAAGACCCCTCATCGGGCATTATTTATTCTAAAACTGACCAGGTCACCAAACTTTTTTGTGACTATTACAAATCACTCCTTTATTGTGTGCAGATTGGCCAGGTCTAACCTTGCGTTGTGGAGGGAGATAGAGGAGGACTTAATGCCCTTTAAGCAGTTTATTAAATCCATGACTCAACGAATGCCTCCTCCCTGACTACATGACCCGGCCTTAACAAATCCCTGGATTATTCACCAATTGAAAACGTGGAATGTCATATGTAGACAGCTATCCTTGTCCCCATTTCTTTCACTCATCTGCCCTATTTCTCTACTGAAGAACTTCCAGTCAGCACTACATGATCATACATTTGCTACATGGGAGCATTTGTGGCTAACCAATCTTGCTCAATTTCAAAGTGAAGGAGAGTTTAAATCCTTCCTGAGCTTAAGTCAGACACATGGCTTGAGGCGACAAGATTTCTTCCGCTATCTGCAATTAAGACACTTTTTTTATTCCCTTCCAAATCGGATAAGACAATTTGAAAGCCCTTCCCCACTGATTGTTTGTATTCAACAACTCATCCATGCTGGTAATACCCCCCATTCTATCTCTATCCTCCACAAGGCACTGGGGGGCACTCTAGGTATGAATACTGATAACCTTTGTGCTAAATGGGTTGAGGAACCTGGTTTCGACATCCCAAAGGAAAACTAGTACAAGGGCTGTCTCTCGATATCTAAACTTACATATTCACATATTTGGAGGCTGTTTTCATGGCAGATAATTACCAGGTACTTTCGAACCCCCATAATCACAGCGCATTTTAATCAGGCACATTCAGGGGCCTGTTGGTGACACTGTGGTAATTTCAGGGCACACCATACCCATATATTTTGGGCATGTCCCCTGATACAGACCTTTCTGGCTCTACTACAGTTGGAGCTGAGATCCCTCTTCGATACCTCACTCAACTTAACTGCAGACTTATTTATCCTACATATTTTTCCCCCAGAGCTCAAGGACCCATTCACAAGATACCTCCTGGGGGTGTTGCTGTTAGCAGCCAAGAAGGCTCTGACCCGTCACTGGCTCACCCCTAACCCCCCTACCATCTTAGAGGGGAGAGAAATTACTATTCAGATCTATAGATCAGAAAGAATTTCCTATCAGCTAAATGATAAAACTGACTTGTGCTCATTGAAACGGTCCAGATGGGTACTTTATATCATATCTAAGGATCCCTCCTTTGTCCCTTAAAGGAGAGTCAAGGGGAGTGGGGCCACCAAGGGAGTGGAATCCTTTCCCCCTAAAATCTGATTAAGTAAAACCTAGGTTACAATTCCACTCCCTCAGATAGCTAAGAATAGGTTTTGCTCAGCCATATAAATTAATTACGTGAATCATTTACAGCCTGAAGCTTTGTTTTCTCATTATATAAATTACACCAATAGCTGTGCCTAATGAATGTATTTATTATTAACTATTTAAACCCCTCCTTATATGTATTTACAATGTTTTTTTTTTTTTTGGTATATCCTTCATCTCAGATATGACACTGAACGAAGTATAATTATAGTGTTAAGCTGAATGATTTATCTTGTAACCATAATCAATCTGTGTATTCAATGAATTGTGACTGTCTACATACCCCCTCCCTTTTTTCTTTTGTACCCCATTCCCTTCCCCAAGTTGGAAAAATTCTGAATAAAAATTATAATAACAAAAAGGCAGCTAAATATTTTGGATCCCCAAAAGACTCAAGTTGAGAAAGCCAAAACAAAAAACCAGGTAGTGAACAAAATAATTACCAAACCATAACAATAACCCACTCCTCCTGATTAAAGAGGGAGAGTGCCAAGTACACCCCTGAGGTGTAACACTGTGCTTACCATCCCACTTCCCAAAAACCAGGTTCTGAGATGGGAGGTGGGGAGGGAGGTCAGAATACAGCAAGATTCCATTACAAGAAACACAATTACTAAGATAAGTAATTTTTTCTTCAAACGACATGAAGTCTTGCTGTATTCTGACATTATGCAGACTACCAAGCAGTACCTCAATGGAGGAGGGAATCGAACCTATTTGTGGAATAGGCTCTGCAGTACTGCTGTACCAAACCGAGCATCACTCCTAGCCTGGATATCCAGTGAGTAATGCTTGGTGAATGCATGGACTGTTTTCCAGGTGGCGGCTTTGCATATTACTAATAAGGGTATATCTCTGGGTATATCTCTGGCAGCAGCCAGAGAAGCAGCTGTACCTCTAGTCGAATGAGCCCTCAGGCCTGAGGGGGGTATTTTGCCTAGCTTTTCATAGCAGAATTGTATACAAGAGACAATCCTCCTGGCAATAGTTCTCTTAGTAGCAGGTTTGCCCTTTCCCACTTCACCATAAGTGAGGAACAACTGGAAGGAGTCAAACCTGAGTAGCTAAGAGCCCTTTTAACATCTAAACTGTGTAATCTTCTCTCTCCTGAAGAAGAATAATAAGTGAAGAACACAGGAAGAGACATGGATTGGTTCAGATGAAAATCTATAACCACTTTGAGTAAGAACCTCCTGTTGGTTCTGAGACCACCTTATCTCTATGGAATGAGATAAAATCAGGCTCCACTGACAGAGCTTGCAGTTCACTAATACATCTGGCAGAGGTAATAGCTACCAGGAACACAGTTTTCCAAGTCAAGTACTTAAGCTCTGCTGAAGACAAAGGTTCAAAAGGGGGTTGCATAAGCTGAGCAATGCAAACATTAAGGTCCCAAGCAGTAGTAGGATCCCTAATGGGGGGGATTGGTATGAAGCAATCCATTGAAAATTTTACAGAAAACAGGATGAGATGCCAGTGAGGAGGGCTTTCCCACTGACAGAAAAGCATAAACAGCTGACAAGTGTACTTTGAGGGTAGATGGTCTGAGGCCTAGGCCATTAAGATGAACCATGTAATCCAGAACTGTAGACAAGCCAGCAGTATCTGGGGGCATATGCTTCTTGGAACACCAAATACTGAAACTTTTCCATTTGGAGTTTTTCTGGTGGCAGGTTTTCAAGAAGCTTTGAAAATGTCCAGAACCCCTTGAGACAGATGCAAAGTTGCATACTGTAACTCTTCAAGAGCCATGCCTTGAGATTGAGAGTCTGAAGGTTGGGGTACCAGATCCTCCCCTGACAGGAGGTTAACAGGTTGTGATTACTGGGAAGAGATGGGGAAAGATGGACTGCTAGGGACAACAACAGGGGCTACTAAGGCTGCCTGGCCCAATCTGGAGCAATCAGGATCACTTTGCAAGATTGTGACCTTATCTTGACCAGGACCTTGAACAGTAGAGGAAAAGGTGGGAAGGCATACAGAAATTTTCCTTTCCAATCCAGAATCAGAGCATCCAGAGGGACTGAACCCAAGACTGGGGGTCTGCAACAGAAGAGAGGAAGTTGGTGATTGTCTGTGGCTGCAAAGAGATCTATCTCTGGAGCACTCCATCTTGAAAATATCACTTTTAACACTAAGGGATCCAGGAACCATTTGTGATGACCCTGGGAAATCCTGCTCAATGCAACTCTTAGCACATTGTCCTTCCCTGGAAGGTGGACTGCTACCAAAGAGGTCTGTAGAGAATAAGCCAGAGACCATAATTTCATGGCTTCCATGCACAAGGCCATAGACCGAGTGCCTCCCTGCATGTTGATGTACCACATGGTGGTGGTGTTGTCTGTCCTGAACTACCTTGTTCTGTACTGATTCCAAGAAGGCTTGCAGAGCCAGGTACACTGCCCTGAGCTCCAGAAGATTGATGTGGAGAAGAGACTCCTGAGTGGTCCACTCTCCCTGAGCTGTGAGAACTCTTAGGTGAGCTCCCCACCCCAGGAGAGGAGCATCTGTGGTAAGAACAACAGAATGAGATTGAGTGATGAATGGGACTCCTTGCCTGAGGTTGTCCTGATCCTGCCACCATTGGAGAACCTGGATCATGGTCTGAGTCACTGGAATAAGCTTGGTTAGAGGATCTTTTTTCTGAGACCAAAAGGCCCTCAAATGAAATTGGATGTCCCTCATATGAAATATGACCCCTTGGACCACTGCAGTGGAGGCTGCCATGTGGCCCAGAAGTTGAAGGAATTGCCTTGCTGGTCGAGATACCAGAAGGTGGAAAGAGGAAGCCAGCTCTATAATGGCCCTTACCCTTGCCAAGGGGAGAAATGCTTTGACAGTATCCAATTCTACCCCTATGAAGATCAAGAGTTGTACTGGGTTGAGAACTGACTTGGGAAGATTGAGGAGGAATCCTAGAGAAGTGAGCACTTGCTGGGTCACTTGTAAATCTGACTTGACTTGGTCTGGAGACTGACCCACTATGAGCCAGTCATCCAGGTATGGGAATATGGAGATGTTTTTCTCCTTAGAAAGGTCACTGCTACTGCTAGGTATTTTGTAAATACCCTTGGAGATGATGTTAAGCCGAAGGGCATTGCGCTGAACTGGTAATGGCCTGAAGGCAGTTCGAACCTGAGGTACTTTCTGTGGGAGCACCTGATGGGAATTTGGAAGTAGGCATCCTTTAGGTCCAGGGAGGCTAGCCAGTCCCCTGGCCTTAGAGAGGGAAGAATTATTCCCAGAGTCACCATTTTGAATTTTGGTTTTAGTAGATGCTTGTTTAGGTGTCTTAAGTCTAGTATGGGCCGCCACTCCCCTGTTTTTTGGGGGGTAAGGACGTATCTGGAATACAGACCTTTGCCCCTGTGAAGTGTAGGAACTTTCTCTATGGCTCTGAGAGCAAGAAGAGATGAAACCTCTGCCTCTAGGGCAATGGTTTCAGAGATGTTTGCAGGTGGAAAGGACCTGACCCTCAGCTTTGGAAATTTTTTGAAGCTGAGGGCCAGTCCCTGGCATACTACTTCCAGGACCCACTTGTCTGAGGTAACAGACTTCCAGTCCTGGGAGTAGTAAGCCAGCCTGCCTCCTACAGGGATTGGGGAGTCGACCTGGGCTGACACTTCATGGAAGCACTACTGAAGGAGAGATTGGTGGAACATCTGGTTGTCAATGGACTACAGGACCCAAGACAGCATGGTTTCACCAGGGGGAGGTCATGTCAGACCAACCTCATTGAATTTTTTGACTGGGTGACTAGGGAGGTGGATCAGGGGAGGGCAGTGGACATGGCCTATCTGGACTTCAGCAAGGCCTTTGACACTGTGCCACATAGAAGACTATTACACAAACTGGGGAATATGGGTGTGGGCAGGACAGTAGTGTGGTGGGTAGGTAACTGGCTGGGTTGCAGGACACAGAGGGTGGTGGTAAATGGCTGTCACTCCACAGAGGGAAGAGTGACCAGTGGGGTACCACAGGGATCAGTGCTGGGACCGGTCCTATTCAACATCTTCATCAGTGACATGGCACAGGACCTAGAAGGCAGAATTTCACTGTTCGCTGATCGACACAAAGCTCTGTAACAGAGTAGACACACCAGAGGGTGTAGACAGAATGAGAAGCACCTGCAGAAACTTGAAGAATGGTCAAGGGTTTGGCAGTTGAAATTCAATGCAAAGAAGTGCAAGATAATGCATATGGGGCACAAAAACCCTGGCACAATATATCAGTTGGGGGTGAGGATATAGCATGCACCAAGCAGGAAAGAGATCTTGGGTTATCATCTCTGATGACCTCAAGGTAGGGAAACAGTGTGACAAGGCAGCAGGTAAAGCAAATAGGATGCTGGGATGTATAGGCAGGGGCATTACCAGCAGGAAAAGGGAGGTCATAATTCCGCCATACAAGACACTAGTGAGGCCCCACCTGGAGTACAGTGTACAGTTCTGGAGACCATACCCACGTAAGGGACATAGACAGGGTAGAGAAGGTTCAGAGGAGGGCAACAAAGATGGTGCATGGATTGCATCACAAGTCCTATGAAGACAGGTTGAAGGAACTGAACATGTACTCCCTGGAGGAGAGGAGGGAGAGAGGGGATGATAGAGACATACAAGCATCTTACAGGGAGGAACAGGGTGCAGGAAAACACTATTTTTAAGTGAAAAAGATGTTCCAGGACTAGAGGCATGGATGAAGTTGGAGGAGGACGATTCAGAGGAAACATGAGAAATAATTTCTTCAGAGAACGGGTGGTGGACAAGTGGAACACCCTGCCAGAGGAAGTGGTGGGGGCTGAAACAATCACAGGATTTAAGAATGCATGGGATAGACATAAAGGAATTCTGGAGGTCAGGGGTAAGGTGCAACAGACTTCTAGGAAAACAAACTGAACTTACAAGCTCAAATGGGCAGACTGGGTGGGCCATAGGCCCTTATCTGCCGACACTGTCTATGTATGTATCTATGTATCTATGACACATCAGGGTGTCTGCTTGGCAGGAACCTTAGACTGAGAGAAGGATGAAGCCCTGCTCATCCCCCTTCTGCCTCTCCCTCTGAAGAACCCCCTCTGGGAAAAAGGAGAGGAGGCCTGTGCCTGGTAGAAAGGCCTGTGAAAAAGCCTGCCCCTGCCCCTAGCTTGCTGCTTCTGAGGAGTTGCCTGCCTTTCCTTGGCCTGTGCACTCCTGTAGGTGGTCCTGTACTCATCCATCTTTTTCATATAATTCTCTGTCTGCTCCCCAAACAGAGAATTATCGACCACAGGGAAATCCGTAGCCTTAGCCTGGGTATCCTGTGATAGACTAGTACATATGAGCCAAGCTAGTCTCTGAAGAGCCACAGATGTAGCCATGACTCTTGATGACACATCATTGGAGTGCACAGCAGCATGAAACTGGATTTTTGATGCCTCAATCCCATCAGAAGCCACCTCCTCCAGCTCCTTGGCAAGCTGGGGGGAGGCCTGCTTAGCCAGTTCCAGTACAGTGTCCCATCTGGACTTCTGGTACCTGGCTGTGTAGGCCATGTTATTAGCCTACCTGAGTCTCAAGGAAGATGCCATGTATTGTTTCTTTACCATGGCATCCAGCTTCCTTGTGTCTTTATCTGGGGTGTATGAAGCCAAGTGTATGTTAGCCTTATAATAACAAGCTGCAGCCTGCACAACCCCAACATGGCTGCATTGCTGGTACAAGTACTCCGTACCCGGGCCTGACAACATGTACCTCTTGTCCATTCTTCTGTCCACAGGAGATAAAGAATTTGTAGTCTTAACTCATTCTACCCTATTGTCACTTAGAATGTTCAGGTACCCTCTGCCTGCTGCTAGAACACCTGTGTGCCTGAAGGGGTTTTAGATCTGCAGCATTCATACAAACACATTGTGCTTAAACCTACATATCTTAAAAACCATACATTCAATTTTAAAACTGTAAAAAGAAAAGTTTTTCAGGACAAAAAGTTTTTGAAAATGAGTGAGGTTTGGTAATGTCTATTTAACTGGATTTAATGTTGTGTAAGGTTGTTTTCATATTTTAATAAATTCTGATGATTTTATCTAAATATAATTATGCTCTATTTACCTAGTCATGCAAAAATATTAAATTTCTGTAAAACTGTTGATTAAAATTGTTAAAATTATACAATAAACATCTGTCATTGTCTAAATATAAATTTTGCAAGTTTTCTACCATTTTTTTAGTCAGAAATCAATATCTGAATCTCTTGTTATTACAGTTTGAGTTTTTTGTTCCACTCCACTTGTTGGAATTTTTGCAGTGTTTAATTCTTCTTACCCACTGATTTTAGTTTATGAATCTGATTATCAATTTTTTTGTTTTTCCCCTAGTTTAGTAAGAACATATTTACACATTACCTTAGAAGTACATATCAGGAAGCGATGCAGGAAGGAAGTGCTTTGTGAGGTCAAGTGATCTAAATAGGAAGAACACTTCCAGTGTAGGACAGTGAGCTGACATAGGAAATGGATACATTTGTTAGTGTAGGAGGTTTCTCTATGATTAATTGCATATGTGCTGTATTTAAAATGTGTAATTTCATTGAAATAAACAATTTTATTTTATTTTTGTAATAAAATCCCATAATAAGTATAGGAAACTGTATTTTATTTGTGCTGTTTGCTTTATCATACTGTAAATGAAGCATGATGTTGTTCATGTAAAGGTTCACAGTCTTTCAGTAAACATCATGTTACATAAATCTGTGTATTATTTAATTTCCTGGCATAGTTTATTTTTTGGGGGTTGTATTATGGGATGGTTTAAGGTGAGGGAATGACTGTATGATGAAGCACTGTGTGTTAGTGGCGGGGGGGGGGTCCTGCATTCATAATACAGGCTCAGATGCACTTCATATGTTCTGGGGAAATGAGAGGGGCTGTATGCATGTAATAATGGTGCTAACAGATACTGTAGATACATTATGGGTATACGTGTTGGATGATGAAATTGCTGAAAAGGCACTGGTAATTTGGGGTATACAGTGTCATGGGGAAGGGGGTGGGTGTGCCTGTACCAAGGAATGATGCTCATAGGCACTGCAGTCATTTTGCATCATGAATTGGCATCCGGCCTTGGGGTATACTCAGTTGTAGGGGAGCAGGTGGGGCTGCCTGCACCTGGTAATGGTGTTCATATGCCATGCAGAGACATTGTGGGTACACATACAGGGTGATGACATGGGCACCTGTAAAGGTTGTGTACTATGTGCTGTGTCACATGCTTTGCCTGCATACACATGTGATATGTTGCAACATTCAGTATGGTGCACTGTGTGGGTGGGAAGGATTGTGGGTATGCCTGCAGCATGGAGTGATGCTCATTGGTGCACATGTGTACTGTGTGCTATGTTTCATTTGAATGGACTGTATAAGTCATACACTGGCACTGATCACATCACAGTGCATCAGAGGTAAGGGATGGTCTGAAGCATTATGAGCACAAGGGACTAAAGTGGTTGTGGAGTGATTCGAACTTGAATAGAACATCTGAGGGTAGTGTTGGAATGAATCTTGATGTGCACAGTGGACTACACCATGGTGACGAAGGAGGGTTCCATATTAGTAATGCACATCACAGAGTGTCAGAGATAAAGGTTGGACTGAAGACTGATGAACAGATGGACTAAATCAGTGACTCTGGTGGGATTTGAACCTGAATAACACTTTACAGTGCAGTAGAGGTTGGGGCTGGACTGACACCAGATCAGTCAATGGACAGCACCATTGGCTGTGGAGGGATCTGAACCTGAAATGCACTTCACTGTTCACTACAGTTTGGAGCTCGACGGATGCATGATAAGGAGATAGATTTTACAAGTGGCTGTGGAGGGATTTGAGCCTGAGATTTTACAACTGGCTGTGGAGGGATTTGAGCCTGAACAATACTTTACAGTGCATCAGAGATTGGGGCTGAACTGATGTCATATGAATTGATGGGCTACACCAGTGGATGTGGAGGGTTTTGAACATCAAATGCACTTCACAGTGCATTATGGGATTGGTCTGGACTGATACATGGTAAGTCAATGGACAACACCATCAGCTGTGGAGGGATCTGAACCTGAAATGCACTTCACTGTTCACTACAGTTTGGGGCTCGACTGACACATGATAAGGAGACAGATCTTACAAGTGGCTGTGGAGGGATTTGAACCTGAAGAATACTTTCCAGTGCATCACAAATTGGGGCTGAACTGATGTCATATGAATTGATGGACTACATCAGTGGATGTGGAGGGTTTTGAACATGAAATGCACTTCACAGTGCATTATGGAATTGGTCTGGACTGATGCATGGTAAGTCAATGGACAACACCATCAGTGGAGGAGGGATCTGAACCTGAAATGCACTTCACTATTCACTACAGTTTGGGGCTCGACTGATGCATGGTAAGGAGCTAGATCTTACAAGTGGCTGTGGAGGGATTTTAACCTGAAGAACACTTTACAGTGCATCAGCGGTTGAGTCTGGACTGACGTCATACGAGTCGATGGACAACACCAGTGACTGTGGAGGAATTCAAAACTGATTTGGCCTTTACAGTGCATCATAGATTGGGGCTGGACTGATGCCAGATAAGTTGAAGGCAACACCATTATTTTTTCATTTTAAACAATCAGCAACTGCATATTCGGGAGAACACTCAAGGGCAGAGCATGAGACAAACATGCTACTGACCCTAACCCACTTATCATCCATAACTCATGGAGCAACATGCCACATAGATTTTAACATAGCCATAATCCGAACATAAACTCTTTAAAACGTAACAAAAGGTGCTGAATTCATGTGACCGCATCTAGTACATGCACAAGAAACACTCTTTCCCATCAGGAATGCCAGCCGGATCCATAAGATGTGATCACACAGGATGACCAGAAATTATCCCAAAATGAACAAAGTAACAACTATGAAAACTTTTATCATAAATAAAAATAAAAACAAATAAAGTAAATACAGATTACAAATCGAGGTTTTGGCACCGAAATGAAGTGAGTATTTTAGGATAAGAGCAGCACCTCCATCTTGAATCTAAGTTTCCAGTCACCATGCTCTTCCTGCACCAGTGTGTGCTCTGACTGGTTAATGGAAATAGTGACGTGTACAATAAGCATACAGCAAGCATGGCAACAGTGAGGATCAATACGACCAAATGGTGACGCACTACAGAGCTAGGGCAGGTGCAGGTGAGGGCTGTGACCCCTAACTGAAACATAAAAAAAAAAAAAATCACTGTACACTCCAGAGCCCAGAGAGCCACTTTCCATCCAGTGACGGTTGTAAAAAAATACGAGTCCTTGCTTGAATGCTAAATAAGGATTTAGTCTAACGTTTCAGGCATACACATTGAATAGAATAGTGGAAGGCACAACAAAAGATCTGCGTGCAGGTTCCCTGGTGCTTCGACAACTAAGGCTTCATCAGGGGCATGGTGCCTGCATCTAAGACAATCCCTTTATACCAAGTAAATTCAGAATTGATGATGTCAGAGAATCCAACCAATCACAGAGCTCGATTTTTAAATACAGAAATATTCAGCTCACTTAGTGGTATAAATGGACTAATAGTTATAGCAATTATGATATCAGTGACGACATGTTATTTTAGAAAAATACCCCAAAAGACAAAAAAATACACCAAAGTGGTGACGGCCAATCGGATTGCTCGAATAAAAAAAATATATAAGTTATGAAATTAATTATAGTGTCAACTTGATCAGCTTAACATTTTACACTAAAACAAGATGATTTGTTGTTACAATACAAACTAATGGCAGAATGAACATAATACATTTTTCATAGCACATGCAAAAAATATTAAATTTATTTATTTATGTATTAAGGCTTGTTTTCTCAAAAATAGCCAATGGGAACACATATTATATTAGGTAAAATCAGTAAGGGTACGATGTCCCATATTAGCTGGTACAACTCAATTCATCAAATGTAAACAAATGCTTGAGCTGCACCAAGAGAAAGATATGGATACCAACTGGCGTCATCAGGCACTACAGCACATGATTTAGGATGTCATATGGCGTCATCAGGAAAAAGAGGTATTTTTTTTATGATGCCATATGGCGTCATCAGGAAGGAATGAGTTTTAAGCAACTTATGTGTCTGTTTCCCAAAAGATTTGTGAAGGGGAATAGACAACTTCTTGGACTCTGGGATGTCCATCATATCCACATACACCTCTTGGACTCTGGGATGTCCATCATCTCCACATACAGTAGTCAGGCTCCTCTTGCTCCTCAACAGCTTCACCCAAAGGGAGCTGGAGGGTTTCTGCCACTTTTCTGTAAAACACAGAGTGGGAAGGGGAATCAGAAAGCCTAGGAGGCGAAACACCAGAAGGCCTGTCTGGGGAGATGTCCAGTTCTATGGGCTCATCCAGACCTTCCACACCATCATCATCATCATAATCATCATCCACTCCAAATCCGGTTGATAAAAGTCTTCAGGGGAATAATCCTGAACCAGAGGAACTGACCAAACTGAACGCCTTCCCAAAGGCGTCAGATCAGTTGGAACCAGATGGAGCAATTCCACTATGCTAATCACCTGGGCAATTTCTTCGGCGGTCGGATGATGCGGTTCTGGATCCAAACCAGATAATTTTTGTTTTCTTTTTTTCACCGGAACCGACCCCTTAGGATTGGCTCTCTGTTTGCCCAGGGAGTATCGCCCAGGTCAGTGGGCACTTCCTCAGGTTCGGTTGAAACCAAACCGGGCTGGCCATCTGGGTCAGCGGACTTCTCGGCCTCCTTCTCCCTAAGCCTGCCCAATATTTCTTTCAGCGTGGCTTTAGGGAAATTTTTATAAATTTGGCAGTCTGACTCCAGGTGGTCAAAACCCAGACAGTAAACACAGGTGGTGTGGGGATCGGTCTTAGCAAAGGCCTCCCCACACTCACTGCAGTGTTGAAACCCGGTGGGCCTGGTTTTTCTCTTGGGTTTCTCAAACGAAGCCATCCAAACACTTACCTTTTTTATGGCAACAGCCAGGCAAGACCCCCTTATCGGTTCCTAACCATGTTACAGTTGTTTGAAAAAAACGATGAAACATGTTTTTTTTAGAACTGACAAGGACCAGTACCTCACACTAAAATCCTAAAAGAAAAAGACAGATACACACACTAAAACACAATTACAAACAACTGGTTCAGCCGAACTGGTTAAAAAAACTATTTTTACAATTTCCACACAATTTTTCTAAACAAGTCCACTACTTATGCACTTACTGTACCACAGACAGGGATCTGAACCGAAGAATAAAGAAAATTATCAGTAAAACCGATGTTTTAGACCGGACCGAACTGTGAGCGAAGGAGAAATCTCCGGACCGAATGTTCAGTCAGGTGGAGTAAAGAATCTGACAGTTACACTTCAAAGTGAAGCAGACAGAAGTCTGAACCGAGCTGGAGCTCAACGTTCTATGCTCTGGCATAGAGTTAACTCTTTCCTCTCCAGAGCAGTTCAAGTGCTGGGGCTAACTGCCTAATGTCAGAATACAGCAAGACTTCAAGTTGTTTGAAAACTAGTGGACAAATTTATAAAAAAAAAAAAATTCTAATAGCAAACAAAGAGAAGGACCCACTAGGATTATATACAACTATCAAAACACTTGGCACAAGATATACTTTTGCAAATGCTGACTGTAGTACTCCTTTAAAATTAATCAGTGTATATAGTACAGCAGAGACCCTTGAGGCTTGCAGTTAGGGCAGTGTGCAGCAAGAGGGTGTCAGCTGGCAGCCTGTCTGTGTCTGGCCCTGCTAGTTGGCTCTTTTGTGACAACCCAAACAAGCATTTGTCATTGCTGAATGTTTGCTTGCTGGCATTGGCTTTGGTAGTGTAGGAGTTAGAGAGCTGCATAATAGAAATGGCAGTGAAGTATTGAACTGAAGCCAACCCCGCAACCACCCTGAAGAGACTGACAAGCATTAGGGTGTGCCTTTGGGTCATCAGGCATAACGGCCATGCCATTTCACCACACCCTACCCTGCAGACACCAACAAGTGTCACGGTGTGCCTTGGGGTCTTTTGGCCCTTATGCTTACCCCATTCCATCAGGAAATACAGTGAGATGGGTGCTGTATAGGAGAATGGGGTGAACTTTGGGGCCGAAGAGTCCAAGGCACACCTCGATGCCTCTCACTGACTGCAGGCTATGGAATAGTATGAGCATTACAGGCGACAATCCCAAGTCACACCCCTGATGCCTGTCAGTCTCTACATGGTGGTGTGTTATGGTTGGAAACCCTAACACCTCAGGTGTTCGTTGGCATTTTTACTCCAAATTTTCAACATGGGTTTTTTGTGATCCCCACCTTATGAACAGTGGCAATATCAGTTCGTTAGACAAAAGCTGATTTTGTACAGCGACTACGCCATTTGGCACCGCAGGTGTGAAAACACATTTCAAACAGGATGTGAAAAATGACAGCTGTACTGTTCATGGGGAGGTGCAAAAAATGGCAATGTTGAAAATCTGCAGTGAAATTATTAAATAAACTGGTGAAGTCACGACTGTGCATAGAAACTGTGCAACGCACACCCATAATGCAATTAGTTTGGGGATTTTTTACAGCAGATTCTCAAAACAAGCATTTTGGAACTTCTGATCATGAACAGTGTCACGGTGATCTTTTTAATCTGTCCCGAACAGTGATTTCCCACAGCAACCACGCATTTCTGCACTCGAAGTGCGAAAACACATTTCGGCCATGGTATGAAAAATGACAGCTGTATTGTTCATAAAGAAGTGTGGAAAAATGCCAGTGGTGAAAATCTGGACAGAAAATATTAGAAATCCATGAACTTACGAGGGTGCGCGGAAATTGCGCAATGGTCACTCGTAACACAGTCATTTTATGGACTTTTGTCATCAAATTTTTAACATAGCAATTTTAACACCTCTGCTCATGAACAGTGTCACTGTGGTTTTCTTAATCTGTCCTGAACATTGATTTCGCACACCGACTGCGCCATTGTGCACTACATGCACAGAAACATGTTTTGGGCAAGATGTGAAAAATGACAGCTGTTCTGCTCATAAGGAGGTGTGGTAAAATGGCAATGTGGAAAATCTGGAGTGAAAATATTGAAAATTCACGAACTTATGAGCATGCGTAGGAGCAGCGCAATGCAAGCTCGAAAAACAGTCATTTTGGGGAATTTTTTCACCAAATATTTAACATAGCCATTTTAACACCGCTGCTCATGAACAGTGTCACTGTGATTTTCTTAATCTGTCCTGAACATTGTTTTCACTCACTGACTGCGCCATTGTGAGCTACACGCATGGAAACACATTTTGGGCAAGATGTGAAAAATGACAGCTGTACTGCTCATGAGGAGGAGTGGTAAAATGGCAATGTTGAAAATCTGGAGTGAAAATATAGAAAATTCGCAAACTTACGAGCGTGCATAGGAACAGTGCAATGCATGCTTGTAAAACACTCATTTTGGGGAATTTTTTCACCAAATTTTCAACATAGGGTTTTTGGGGCCTACCTCATAAACTGTGATACTGTCATTTTCAGAATCGGTCCTGAAAAGTGTTTCGCGCAGTGACCGCAGAAATCACCTTTCTCAAATGATTAACAAATGACAGTGACAGAATTCATGAGGGTGGGCATCCCAATACCCCCATGTTAAAAATTTGTGAAAAATTCCCAAAAATGCCTGAGATACGCATCAAAGTTGAAAATAACCCTATTTATTCCATTATACAGCTTACCGGCATTTCCTCATTTCGCAGTCGGCTTTGAAGAGTGCAGACGTGTTCCCGGTCCACCAAAGATTGTCACGCCAGACTCCAGAGGTAAGTATGGGGTAAGAGGGGGTGTGGGGAGGCAGGATGTGCAGAGGGTGGGTGCAGGTGGGAGGACGAGGGTCAGGACAGTGAGCAAGAGTAGGTTTTTTCTTGCAGGTTGGTTTTTTTCCTTAGACGACACGGGACTTGTGCCCCGCTGGGGTGGGCTCCCAGCATAGCAGTTGGAAGGCTGCTTGGGGGGCAGTGGAGCCAACAGGGGACTGGGCACCATTGTCGGCCATATGGACTGTTGCCACGCTGGGGTGGACTCCCAGAGTGGCACCCGGTAGTCTGTTGGGGGGAAACAGTGGAGCTGATGGGAGATTGGGCACCCCGTCAGCCATACGGACTGTTGCCATGCTGGGGTGGGCTCCCAGTGTGGCACCTGGAACTCTATTGTGGGGAGCACAGCACAGCCGATGGGGGATTGGGCATCCCCGTCGGCCACACAGTGTGTGCGTGGGGGGGACGCATGAGCATGCAATATGCATACGTGTGTGGGTGGGTGGAGCGCATGAGCATGCATCTTATTGCTGCTCACTGAAGTGGAGCTCTCCCTTTCAACTGTACAGCACTGTATTTTCAACTGCTGTCATAGACAGCTGCAGCATTCAGTGGTGAATTGTGGCCTTGCCTACAAACACACTGACTGCATTGGAAGAGAGGGTGCCACACCTATGAAAACTCGGATGATGGCACTATGTTTCTTGCACATGCATGCAAGCAAACATAAAAATGTAAAAAAAAAAAATGCATTCCATTCTTCAGTCTCCCTGGTTACTGAGGTTCCTCTTGTAGCAGTGTGTGTGTGTGTGTGTGTGTGTGTGTGTGTGTGTGTGTGTGTGTGTGTGTGTGCTCTCCTGAGCATTGCTAGCATGGTGTGATCTATTTTGGCCAGTATTCAGCAAGTGGGTGCCAGTAGGCAGCAAGTGGGTGCCAGTAGGCAGCAAATGGGTGCCAGCTGGCAGCCTGCCAGAGCCTAGATGCTGCTAGTTGGCACCTTTGTGGCATCCCATGAAAAATAAAAAAAAAACATATTTGTATTATGGGGGGTTAGACTCTCCAAAGGTAATTGATACTGCCCTCACAAGAGCAAGATGCTGCTGCATCCACATTCTTCCGCTGAGCAAGACAATAACCTGGTTTGCTTTGTCACAGAGTTTAACCACTTGGCCTCTAAAAATTGTCTCAATATTCTTGGATACTTTTAAAGGAGATCCTGAAGTTTATTACTAGTTGGCCGGGGCCCACATTCCAGAGTCATCTAACATAGGGCATGGAAAAAAGCCCTGGCTCAGTGTGCTTCTCCCAGTTACCAATCTTCAAATAACTAATTAAACAAACAATATCAATTGATTTAATAACATAAAATCCCTTCACAGGCAGTCCTGTGATGAGCAACACACATTCGAACTGGCTCCCACTCAAATCTGTGGACAGTTTCAAATGTGGACGATGCACGGTCTGTCAATACTGCATCCAAAGTAAAGGATTCAACCACCCTACTGATGCACGTAAAACTGAGATTACACAGTTTATAAATTACAAGAGCTTATTCGTCATCTACTTGCTTGTATGCCCATGTCCTGAAATATACATTGGCTGCACCATCCACCCTTTGAAAGAACACATACAGTAACACGTGCATTTCATTACCACAGCTACACGTGACACACCTTTATTTATTCATTTGCTTTTGGTAACCAGGTAAGTGCACTAGGCAGACTTGCCTATTTACAGGCACGACCCAGGACAGCACAGATTACAACCACAAAGGATAACTGCCACAACAGAACGATAGCAAGAAATAATATACAAGTATCCATACAGGGATATGCAATTGTACAGAGCAGAGTTGTAGGATAATACAATAGAAAACACTAGTCCAAGAACATTCAAAGTAGAATTCTATAAGGCGTAGGATCCCATTTTGCTTTTTTCTATGCCAGTTCCTATATGGGAGTACAGTTATGGGCTTAGATCTCATCCATCACCTGTAAAGGCTGGTGACTGTATTAAATACTGCTGCAAAAAGAAGCCAGATGGATTTTTTACCATGAGTGTTATGCAGCCAAAGTAACTGCGTGATAAAATGTACATTATACTGTAATTGTAAAAACTTTATAAATTCAATTAAGTTACATTAACAATTTCACAATGATGTTACTATCTTTCATCTTTTTGTTTTGACAGACCTATACAGACAGCAGCTGCATGAAACTACCCCTTTTTCATGTCTACCTGGCTTATCCAGAGGGATTTATATTTCCCTGGGGCACCATCATTTTTAAGTGTGCTCTCCCCCAACTCTCTTTCTTTCTCCCACCTCACCCTTTCTTCCCACTTAGTATGTCACCATGGTCATTTCCCAACCTTTTTACCATAACTCATTTGATCTGTTTTTAAAAACTCTCTTAAAAACCTTCTAAAATCTGTGTTTATGGTAACCTTCAGCTTCGAATCCTACCACTGGCAGTTTTAATCAGCTTCATTTTCCCATTATTTTAGACACTCAGTCTGGAACAGCTTATAATTTCTCCATTGTAAACTGCCTGCTCTAGCCTGTCTATTTTTGCTTGTTTTGTTTATATTCCACTTTCCACTTTTGCAGGGTTTGATTTTTATTAGGGCTTCACAGTTCTGTTTTCACCTCAGTTTTCTTTTTTTTAATCTGCCATTTAACTTTTGTGGGTACAGACATGCACTCCTAACTGTTTGGTACTACTGTTGAATATGGATTGTTTGAGCAGTTATGTACAGCTGCTTTAAAGTGCCTTTTTTAAACTTTATTCAGCTTACAAGAAAACAATTACAAATAAAATTGATACTTGGCCGTAAGACAGGACAGTTATAATAGATGGATATAAATGTTAGGATTTTAGACAAACACCATTTGTTATGACACCGTGAAGGTATAATGATTGGTGAACTGATACATTCAATAAAACCAAAAATATCTATAACCATAAATCTGTACAGCATGACAATGAACCCGAGTTACAGAAAAATCTCTTCAAAAGCAAATATCTCTTGCAATCGATGGGCTAAAAGGTCCACAATAATGGAGTTCTTGCTCTTACTCTATTTAAGGCTGCTATCCATGTGGTCACAGTTATGTCAAATCACAAGTTAACATTATAAAAAAAATTCATTAAATGGCAATTCTGCAAGAATAAAGGACTGAATTACTAAACATGTACTTTACTGTACTTAAGAGTTCCATCTATACAGACATTAACATGCCTAGGCCTTTGAACCCACAGACCCAAAAGTGCATGCGAAGTATAAACGTTCTATAGAACATATTGCGAGGCCTAAAACTGACAAACCTTAAAAGTCTTTAAGTTATATGCACAGCAGATGGCTAACTGCCATGCAAGAAAGAAGTTCTTACCATTTAATGTTGAACTAGAGTTGGCTCCGTACTGCACACAGCCCAAACCCCTCACCAGCCATTACGTCTTCCCCAGCTTGTGCTAGAGATGCCAAAACAGAAACGAGGCAGTCACCATTTCCCTATGAGAAATGCCACAGCAGTCAAGAAATCCAAATGCATTTCACATCTCCTCTGCTAAAAGCATGTGGTACTATCCCTGGAAATCAAAATCATGCCCTCAAACACTGGGAAAACACCTACCATCAATGAAGAACAGTGCATTTGTATTAGACATGTGTAATATGAAGCCCTTATTTTTCAGCAGAGTAAAAGACCTTCAGTGAGTGTTACAGGATACCAGTCAATTCAGTCCTCAGAGTCGGACTGTTCCTCCACTTCTGTAGACATAAAATATTGTTTAATTTTGCCTAGCCTCTTCCCAGACTCCTGTTTCATTAAAAAGAAACTGTTTTCCAGCACAAGATAGTTTGAGCTTCGTGGGTAGCTGGAGCAAACAGGAGATGCCCAACTCCTTCAACCAGGCCTGCAGACCATCAAAGGCTCTTCTCCTTTCTTGATTAGAGAAACTGAGAGCAGAAAAAAGGTGTATTTGTAGAAATAAAGGACCACACTCCTTTGGGGAGTATCATGTCTCTCTGGTGTTCACCTCCTGTCATGAGGAGCAATGAGCACAGTGTCTCCATGTTCAGTTGCCTCTTTTGAGCATAATTCTGTAAACCTGCAAGCCACTCCCAACAGGTTCTAAAACAATGTATTTAGCAGTTACTCAGCATACTGGGCTGGATTCTGTTCCTCATCACCTTCCAGTACCCCCAGCAGCCTTAGGTTAATGACTCTTGACGAATTTTTCAGATGATTGAGATGATGTCTCAAAGTTTCTGGTGGAAGCCATCCATAAGATGGCAACTAAAGGGGAAGCTCTGCTAGTAGGTGACTTTAATGTGCCATACATCAATTGAAGCACTCCAGCTGCAGCCACAGCCTGGAGCAGGGACATGCTGGATGCCCTGCAAGGCTAGTGCTAGAGCCCACCTGTGACGGTGTGATTTTGGACCTGGTATTCACTAACGGGGACAGAATTGCAGATGGACCTAGGGTCCCATGACCATCGCACGGTGTGCTTCAAAATAGGTGCAGTGGCAGAGTCCAGCCACACAAAAATGAGGTTCCTGGACTTCAGGAAGGAAGACTTTGCAGGTTGGGGACATGTCTCAGGGAGGACTGGGGGGTTGAGGAACAGTGGGCCCATCTGAAATAAGCCATAGAGGAGGCAACAAACCTTTGTGTTAGGCAAATAAACAAAGGTAAGGGAAAAAGAAAACCACTGTGGTTCTCAAAGAAAGGCTTCCCCATAAAATTTCAACTGGTGATATCCACACTACAGATAAAAATGAGATCCTTGATCTCCTTAACAATCACTTTGCCACAGCAGGGATGGCTTTTGATACCTCCCCAGCAAATGCCATCAGGGCACAGTTCCTTAGTCAGTTTTCTGATTGCCATGATCCAGAATGTACTGACCCTTACCACTCTTTCTCCTTCTGTCTGGTCACTGTCAAAAAAGCTGAGAATCTCCTTCTTCAGCTTGATACTAAGAAAAGTGCAGGCGCGGATATGATTGAGCCTTTCTTCCTAAAGTTGGCCTACTATATTTTGGCTCCTCCTATTACCCACCTTTTCAATTTGTCTCTGTATCAGGGCTCCCTTCCCAAGGTCTGGAAGACAGCCCATGTCATCCCTCTATTCAAATCAGGGGACCCCTGCAACCTAAATAATTATCGCCCAATCTCCTTGCTCCCGGCCTTGTCAAAACTATTGGAGAAGGTCATAAATGAACAGCTCAGATCTCACCTGGAAAATTTTAATCTACTAAACCTGATTCAATCCGGTTTCCATCCCATGCATAGTACTTCTACTGCCCTTGCTAAGGTTATAAATGACTGGCAGTCCGCACTTGATAACAAACAATACATATGCGCCTTGTTTCTGGACCTTAGCAAGGCTTTCGACATGGACCACAATTTACTCCTGGTGACCCTGAAGAAAGTTGGGGCGGACAACCTGGCCCTAAGTTGGTTTGCAAACTATCTTGTGGACAGAGAGCAGAAGGTCAAGGCTGAAGGAGACCTATCGCCAAAAAAAAAATACTCCTTAGAGGAGTCCCCCAAGGATCCCTACTTGGTCCATTTCTCTTTGCCATTTATATTAATCAAATTGACACTGGCCTAAAGTCATCCAGTATCCATCTCTTCGCTGATGATACTGTGCTATACATTGACAGATCAGCTCTGGATCAAGTCATTTTGGACCTCCAGAATGATTTCGACATCCTCCAAAAAAATCTACTCAACTTGAAACTCCTGCTCAATGCCAAAAAAACTAAGGCTATGATTTTCTCTCCACTGGCCCCTCATCTCAAAACAAACAAACAAAAAAAAAACAGATAAGGTTCCTCACATAAGCACCCTTTTGGGAGAAGCCCTGGAGTTCATGGAAAAATTCAAATACCTGGGGGTCTGGATTGAATACAAATTGTCCTTCATTGATCACATTGATGAACTCACTCAGAAACTGCATCAAAGGCTTGGTATTTTCTTCACAATCAAGCACTCACTAACCCAGAAGGCTAGAAAACTCCTAGTCCAAGCTACCTTCTTGCCTCTCTGAGACTATGTGGACTTCCTATATGGCCATAGTACTAGCACAGCTCTCTTCAAGCTTGATACCCTATACCACAGAGCCCTTAGGTTAATTTTGGATGCCCCTTATGACACGCACCATGGCATCCTCTATTTTTTCATAGGCTGGACCACCCTTAGCTCCAGGAGGCAAAAGAATGCTATTCTATGGACATATAAGGCAGCCAGTCATAAATTACCTCAGTACCTCACAAGCTGCCTAACTCCCTGCATCCCTAGTGCATATTCTCTCAGAACTCTTACCATCTTATCTCTGGCTATCTCTAAAGTTAAAATGCGCTTTGGTAGAGCCTCAATAAGCTTTGCTCTTCCTACGCTCTGGAATTAGATCTAGAAAACCTAAAGGCTCGCTACCCCTGTCACGTTCTCCCTCTTCAAATCCCTGCTTCTGAGGACCTTCTCTGAGGTCTGTCATTGTTTCAAGTCAAGGGCTTAACATCATGATTTTTTACTGCTTTAAATTCTGGACTTAAACCTCAACCATTGCCTGAGGCGTCATTTGAGTCCTCCCTTCTGTTATTGTCCAAATCAAGGTCCCAACATCACAATCTGTCTTTGCTTCAAATATTGGACTTAAACCCCAACCATTGCCTGTGGCATCTGTTGTGTTCTCACCTCAAACAGTCCTTCCTCTCTAGGCCATAATGTCCAACTCTCTCCTATCTCGGCTGACCTTCCCTCCCCACTCCCTATACCCCCTTCCCTTCCTACCCCACTTGCCAGGTCATGCCTACAGTACTTATCAAAGGACTTACATCTCAATCTTCTTCACACTTTGACATTAGAGGAACTGCCACCCCAGCTCACTATGACTCCTCCAATGATGTTTACTGTATAAACTTTAGCTCATTACCTTACATCCATATATCTGTATCCATGCAATTGTATTTAAATGGCACTACCTCCTGTTGAATCTATTGCTATGTTCTGGTGCAAGTATCTTGTCACATGCGATTGTTATATGTTATTATGTTGTTATTATTACTATGTAATTGTTATGTACATTCACTCAACCTGTGATGTCTTAACCCTGTTGGCAATTGTTTTGCCCCAGGTCCATCTTGTAAATGAGCTTGTCTCAATGATGTTCCACCTCGCAAAATAAAGATTTTGATTGATTGATTGATTGATTGAAGTGGCCGGGAAGGTAAGAGCAAAACAGGAAGTACAAGGAAACACAGAAAGAGGAGGACAGGGTAGTGTATCTGGACAAGCACAGGGAGGCAGGAAGAGCAGTCAGGAGTGCAAAGGTGCAAATGGAGGATAAAATAGCCCAGACAGTAAAGAAAGGGGACAAGATGTTTTATAGGTATGTCAGTGAAAGGAGGAAGACAAGGGGTGGGATCATAAGGCTTAAGGGGAAAGACGGGGAGTGTGTGGAAGGGGACTTGGAAAAAGCATCAATCCTGAACAAATATTTTTGTTCAGTGTTCACAGAAGAGGGGGAAGGTGAGGGATCACAGTTAAGTGGCAGGAGCAATAAGGGCAGGGAGGTAGACACCAGTCCATTTATGGAGGAGAGAGTCCTAAAGGAACTCGCAAAACTGAAAATGGACAAACAATGGGACCAGATGGGATACATCCTAGAATATTAAAGGTGCTTGGAGAGTTACAGGCAGCACCACTGGCAGCCCTGTTCAATAAATCACTGGAAACAGAAGTGGTTACATGGGACTGGAGGAGAGCTGATGTAGCCCCTCTACACAAAAGTGGGAGCAGAGAGGAGACTGGAAACTACAGACCAGTCAGCCTGACCTCAGTGGTGGGGAAAATAATGGAATCCCTTCTAAAAGAAGGGATTGTGGAACATCCTGAATCCAGCGGAGCACAGGATCTGAGGCAGCATGGATTCACAGTGGAAAGGTCATGTCAAACAAATCTGATAGATTTCTTTGACTGGGTGACCAGGGAAGTGGATCAGGGGAGTGGTGGATGTGGCCTACCTGGATTTCAGCAAGGCCTTCAACACCGTTCCACATAAAAGACTTGTAAGCAAGTTAGGCAGCCTGGGAATGGGCTCCAAGGTGGTAAACTGAGTTAGAAACTGGTTGAGGGATGGAACACAGAGGGTGGTGGTAAATGGAGCTTGTTCCGAGGAAAGGAGGATAACCAGTGGGATGCCACAGGGTCAGTTCTGGGACCAGTCCTTTTCAATGTCTTCAAAAGTGACATTACAAAGGGTCTGGAAGGAAAGGTACAGTATGCCTATTTGCAGACAATACTAAGCTCTGCAATAGGGTAGACACTCCAGGAGGCGTGGAAAAAATGAGGAGAGACCTAGGTAAACTTGAGGAATGGTCAAGAGTGTGGCAGCTAGGATTCAGTGCAAAAAAGAGCAAAATCATGCATTTGGGGCACAGGAACCAAGAGAAGGCTTACATGATGGGGAGAGATACTAACAGCAACCAAACAGGAGCGAGATCTGGGGGTAATCAGAGCAGATGATCTAAAGGTGGCCAGGCAATGTGGCAAGGCTGTGAGGAAAGCCAGTGGGGTACTGAAGTGCATAGGGAGAGGTATCACCAGCAGAAGAAAGAAATTGGTGATGCTTCTATATAAATCATTAGTGAGACCTCATCTGGAGTATTGTGTCCAGCTCTGGATGTTATACCTAAGTAAAGACATAGACAGCGTGGAGGCAGTTCACAGAAGGGCAATAGAAATGGTGGAGGGCCTGCACCAAAAGTCATATGAGGAGAGATTGGAAGACCTCAAGTTGTACACCCTGGAGGAGAGGAGAGAGAGGAGAGAGAGGGGGAGATATGATAGGGACCTTCAATTATCTCAAGGGCATAAATAAGGTACAGGAAATGAGCATCTTTCCGAAAAAGAGATGTTCCTGAAGAAGGGGTCATGACATGAGGCTGGAAGGGGGTAGGCTAAGGGGTAATGTGACAAAGTATTTATTCACAGAAAGGGTGGTGGATGTATGGAACAGCCTCCCAGTGGAATGCATGAAACAGCCTCCCAGCAGAGGTGGTAGGGGCAAATTCGGTAGGGGAAATCAAAAAATGCATAGGATTTGCATAGGTGTACCCTAGCGATAGGTAGGAGAACAAAGCCAGAGATCAAGTAGGGTCTTTGGTTTTTGCAGCAGGTAGGGAAAATCAGCAGACTAGGTGGGCCTGGTGATCCTTATCTGCCATCAAATTCTGTGTATCTATGTAACTTTTATTCTCCCTGGCCATACCAGAAACTGACGGTTTTTTATTAGATGCATCAGTGGCCGATTTAACTGCCATGGCCATCTCATCCATCTGTGTTTTGAGAACTATGACTCTAATGTTATACATGTCACCATTATCTGATAAGTATTTCACAGCTTTCAAGACCACCTCACAGATAGCCCTGAGGGTAGGTGCTGCCTCAGTAGTTTCAATCAGCTGCCCACCACTGATGTTCCTGTTAGGAAAGGCTGCTTTCCTTTCTTAGACTCCGTCTGTGGCATATTTCTTGGGGACTCCATTCCTGATTTTTGCTGAAAACACAGGAAGCAATACAGGAAAATATAAACTACAGAACTATAACTTCAAAACTGCAGTTCTGTATATTCTAACCACAGAAAATAATAATATAGGACTTGACAAACTCAGAGCTAATGAGAGGATATCTACTCTGGTCAGACAATGAAGTACCATTGTTGTCTGTTACTTTACTACACAGATGAAGAGACATGCTCAGGCTCAAAGTGCATTAGCTTTTGGACTTGCCATTTATTTTCGAAATATTTCAGTGCACCCTTGTCTGTGTTTGTCTATTTTCTGAGGGGTACCTACTAAAGACAATGGAGCAGCAGAGAGGGCAAGGAGATGGGGCATGGTGGGATGATCCAGAAGCAGCAAAGATGAAACAAAGTACAGTCGAGTAGGTCAGAGACCCTCTGCTTTAATGGGAACTGGGAGTGTAGAGGAAACTGCTCAAATAGTCTGTAAAGTATTACACATTATAGGAAAACAGTGGCACTACAAGGGCTGTGACTCAAGCAATAATTGTACAGAAAAGCAAAAGAAAGTGGTGCAGCAGGTAGCAATACAGGCAGTGGAAAAGGAGCAATGTGATTTGGGAGAGCCTAGGGACAGAGACACAGACTGTGAGCATGTATCTAATAAAAGTGATAGCAGCAGTTCTGGGGAGCAGGAGGTTGAACAGATAGGAGTCGGCACATTAAAGATAAAAAAAAAAAGACAGACAGTGGATCTCAAAAGAAAGAGGCCCCAAAAAGGCAAGGGGAAAAACAAGCATCTAAAAAAACAGCAACAAAACATAGAAACACAGAATTTGTTGCCATAAAAGGACTGCTTGGCCCACCCAGTCTGCCCTGATAGTCCCTACCTAGTCTGTCTCTGTAGACCCTCACTGGTTTCTGGCAACCCTCTTTCCTCCCTGCCTGTTTACTAATATTCCCCTATGTGTATCCCACACATAAGTAAAGCCCCCTACTGTTATTGCCTCCACCAGTTCCATTGACAATCTATTCCAGGCATCGATCACTCTTTCAGTAAAGTAGTATTTCCTCACATCCTGCTTAAACTTCCCATCCTCCAGCTTTATCATATGTCATCTAGTCCTGGTGCTCTTCCTCATATGAGAGAGTCTTCCCTCCTGGACCCCATTTTACCCTCGTAAAGTGCTTGTATAGTAGGTCTCTATCATGTCCCCTCTTGCTCTACTCTCCTCCAGGATGTATATGTTGAGATCCCTCAGTCTCTCCTCATAGGGCTTTTGGTGCAACCCCTGCACTACTTTAGTTGCCGTCCTCTGGACTGCCTCCACCCTGTCTATGTCTTTTCTGAGGTGCGGTCTCCAGAACTGGGTAATACTCCAGGTAGGGTTTCACCAGCAAGCAATGCAGTGGCAACACCACCTCCCTCCTCCTCCTGCTGGAGATACCTCCCCCAAAGCATCCCTGCATTGCACTAGCCCTACCCACTGCCTTGTCACACTTCTCTGCCACTTTGAGGTCATCATATATGATAACCCCAAAGTCCCTTTCCTGCTTAGTGACTAACAGTACCTGCCCCTACACAGTTCCTAGGTTCTTAGGCTCTAGATGCATGATATTGCATGTTGTAGCATTGAACCCCAAGTGCCACATTCTTGGCCATTCCTCGAGTTTTCCAAGATCCCTACACATTCTTTCCACCTCATCCTGATTGTCCACCCTATTACAGATTTTGGTGTCATCTGCAAAAAGACATATTTTCCCTGCCAGTTCATCTGCAATGCCACTTATGAAGACATCAAAGAGGACTGGTTCCAGCACTGAGCCCTGTGGCACCCAGCTGGTCATTCTTCCATCATCAGAGTGAGTGCCATTAACCACCAGCCTCTGTCACCTATCCATTAACCAATTCCTTACCCAATTTACCACAAAGACACAGAAAAGACACTTAATACATCAGGGCAAGAGAACACATGGTAGAGGAAGAAGAACTATTCCCAGAACCTGATGAACTGGAGGAGGGGGAGGTGGATGTGTAAGAAGATGGCCATGATTGACAACTCTGTAGCCAACAGTAGAGAGGGCAATTAGGAAAGACAAAACCAGTGACATCAGTGGTGTGGGAGTTCTTTCACATGGACAAAGAATTATGGACAGATGTTGTGTGCCTTATATGTAAGGACAAGCTGAGTGGAGTAGGAACCAACAAGGCTGGGAATGTCTACCATGAAACGGCACTTGCTGAAGTCCCACAGATCTCAGTATGAAAAAGGGTGCTAACGCATGGCAGCAGCACTATTATGAAGTAAAGCTGGAAATTATGATGATGAGCAAAGAGAGGAGAAAGTTGTGGGCAGAGACGAAGAGGACAGAAGTAATTCAAGTGGCAGCCAAATCACAGCTCCAAAACCTTTGTGCTTTAGCCCATTGACTCCCACACCTTCAAGAGGCCACAAAGTCTCCATTCACTTTCACCCCCAGGAGTAACAAAAGTAGTAGTCATCTGTCAGGTTCAGCAAAAAAAAAAGACTCAGCTGTCTCTGGTCAAGTCTTTGGAAAGAAGCCAGAAATTCAGACCAGGGGCCAAAAAGTTAACAAAACTAGTTATAGAAGTACTAGTTACTGAGCTGCTGCCATTCTCCTTTGTAAGCAATGCAGGGTTTCTATCGCTAATTGCAGTGCCAATGTACAAAGTGCCCAACTGTACCTACTTTTCCACAGTGGCTGTTCCAGATTTGTTTTAGAGTATTTACAAGACTGTGTCACATACCCTGAAAACATTGTGTGTGCCAGCAGTTCACATCATCATTGGCATGTGGATAAGAGGTCAGACCACTTATAGTGTTACATGCACCACCCTTTGGATCAGTTCCACTCTTCCTACTTTTTCTCCTCCCATGGGTTAAGTGGCAGCAGTAGCTGTAAGTCCCTGGGGCTCTCTAACCTCCACAAGCAGGCAGCTTTACATACTGATGGCTCTGACATCTACCATCATGCAGAAATCCTGTTACGCTTCTGTTAGCAGAGGTCTGATGAGTGACTAACACCACACTCAATAGCATGAGGTTTTACTGGATCCAATAATGCAAAGCACATTGTAGAGGCAGTTGATGACGGGACTGTACACATGTTCTATCATGCTTTGCTTGATGTACAAATCTGGCAATTCAGGGATTCTTAAATGAGGAAGGCAATACTGTACACACCTATGTAAAAGAAGACAGAGAGAAGGCAGAGGTCTTAAATGAGTACTTTTGCTCTGTCTTTACAAAGGAGGAGCCTGGAAATGGGCACACCACTAAAGGAGTTAATAATTGCACAAGGGGGTAGACACAAGCCCTTTTACAGTAGAGAGGGTAAGGACTGAACTCAAAAGACTAAAGACAGATAAAGCCATGGGGCCAGACAGCATCCACCCATGCATACTGAGAGAACTTAGGGATGAATTTGCAGCACCTCTAGCAGATCTTTTTAGCAGATCCTGGAGAAAGGGAATTGTTCCGCATGAGAGAACTTAGGGATGAATTGGCAGCACCTCTAGCAGATCTTTTTAGCAGATCCCTGAGAGAAGGAATTGTTCCACATGACTGGAAAAGGGCAATAGTAGTTCCCATACATGAAGGAGGGAGCAGGGAGGTGGCAGGTAACCTCCACACTGTCAGTCTCACCTTGGTGGTAGGCAAGATGATGGAAACCCTGCTAAAGGAAAAAATTTTAACTTTCCTGGAAGAGACTGGACAGCTGGACAGCAGGCAACATGGCTTCACGGCAAGAAGGTCCTGCCAGACTAACCTGATCGAGTGTTTCGACTTAGTTACTAAGATAGTGGACCGGGGGGGGGGGTGCCGTGGATATTATCTACCTTGACTTCAGCAAATCCTTTGACTCAGTCCCACACAGAAGGCTACTAAATAAGCTTGAACATACAGGAGTGGGACAGGAAGTGGTATCATTGGTTAGAAGCTGGCTTAGTCAGAGGAACCAGTCGGTGATGGTCAACGGGGCAGCATCAGGGGATAGGGGTGACCAGCGGGGTGCCACGGGGTCCATTGGGGGTCTTTACTCTTCAATATTTTCATAAGTGACATCACTGAGGGCCTGGGCAGGAAGGTGAGTCTGTTTTCAGATGACGCAACAGAGTGGACACTGCTCAGGGAGTGGAATAAATGAAAAGTGACCTGCTCAAGCTAGAAAAATGGTCCAACATGTGGCAGTTCAAATTTAATGCAAAAAAATGCAAAGGGATGCATCTGGGCAGGAGCAACCTAGGGACAGTCTACTATCTGGGAGGGGAGCAGCAAACAGCCACCAAACAGGAGTGGGATCGTGGGGTCATCATCTCTGATGACTTAAAAGTGGGCAGACAATGTGAAAAAGCAGTGCAAAAAGCCAGCAAAATGCTGGGATGCACAGGAAGGGACATCACAAGTAGAACGAGGGAAGTAATCATGCCGCTATATAAGTCCCTGGTAAGGCCCCACTTTGAGTACTGTATACAGTTCTGGAGGCCTTCTCGCAGGAAGGATGTGGATAGTCTAGAGATGGTACAGAGGAGGACAACAAAAATGGTACAAGGGCTCCATGAACTGCCATACGAAAACAGATTATGGCAACTCAACATGTATTCACTGGAGCAGTGCAGAGATAGGGGTGACAATAAGATATGTTAAAGTTCCTGAAGGGCATAAACAGAGTCCCTACCCAGGAACACTTTCTGATCAATAGCTCTACAAGGACAAGGGGTCATTAAATAAAATTAAGGGGAGGGAGGTTCCGGAGTAACATGCGTAAGTTCTTCTTTATGGAAAGGGTGGTTGCTCCATGGAATATCCTACCTGCAGAAGTCATCAACTCCAAAACAGTAGGGCAATTCAAATCTACTTGGTATATTCATAAGGGAATTGTCTCTAAGAAATTCTAAAGGGGGTAGTACTCAGGGCAGACTAGATGGATCTTTGGTCCCCATCTGCCGTCACATTCTATGTTTCTATGTGTAGGTGTGACCAAAAAAGTCTGTGGTCATTTTAGCCATTCTGTAAAGGCATAGAGACTGTTCCACAACATTCAACAGCAGAACTACTTTTTTCTCCCCCACCTGAAACAAGACAGCTGGAATTCAACTGTACCAGGTCAACATAGCGCTTAAAGAATAGTGCTGCAATAACTACACTGTGGAAAGTGTGAAAGCATTTAGAGCGACAGGGGTATACTAGCAGCAGAGAATTACCGCTACCCCTGTCGCTCTGTGCTGCTACATGGAAAGGATGAAGCTGCTATGTGTGACATGCCTGGTTTAGCCGCTCCTGTGATGTAGTGGCTAAGGCACCAGCACACGGCAGGGTTGGAGACCTGGGACCACGGTTCGGTTCCCTCCATGTCTCTGGGTGTTGCAACTTTTAAGCTTATGTTTTTTTTTTTAAGAAAATTTGATTTTTCCCACTCCCGAGTCTCTCCTCATCCCCTAAGTCCACACCCCCTAGGAGTTATTTATTTTAAGTCCGGGGCTGTGGGGACAAAGTCCCCCACATCGGTGGGTGCGGTGGGCGAAGACCCCCCCCCAAACAGAAAATCCAATTTTTTTGAATGATGTGTGCTGTTTGTGTTTTGGTCAGTGTTTTTATCTACCATATTTCAGCACACGCCATTTTGCTTGCGTCACTGATTACCGCGCTGTTTTTGTTTTCGGCATATGACCTTGTGCCAGTTCAACCCACTGTATGATGAAATACCTGCTGAAAAAATAGAAGGCCATCCACCAGTATGCATTTTAACATGGTATTGACAAAGGAGAGGTAAACATGAGCCCAAATCAGTGGTGACTGATGGGAACCTTCTGCACTGTACCTAAGCCTTTTGAGTAGGACACATGGGTGATAAGTACTGATGCAGCCAATCTAAGTCAGGTACTCCCACTCATACCTCTCAAATTTTCCCGATATTTCCTTAAATATTTCCTTCAAAACTCCTACATTTCACATTTGTATCATCATTATCACTAAAAAGTGTGGCTCTCAAGTAAAAAATATTGACAGACATTAACACTAAAGTCTAGTTCTCCTTCAGAAAATGCTTTTCAGATTATATCGTACAATATAGTAGGCTTTTTGAGCTGATTTTTTCATTTTGTACAGTGTGTCTCTGATTTTGATCACTTCTTCAATTTTTTTTCTTTAGCACCTGATTTGCAAGGCAGGAGGTTGAACGGTATGCTACCTCTTACAGCCCTGATTAATCTACGACTTGTTCACATGAAGCCTCACTATGAGGAGAAGGAGGATCCCACTTCTGTGAATCTGGTAGAAAGAATAACAGCACATTCCTGGAATGACACACATTTCTGAAATGTGTAGAGATGACCACTACATCCTGCTGACTCTCGGACCATTGCTTTAAGGACACATTTGAGACATTCTTTGATGCAGAATAATTAAATAAGGACCATCAGTCCTATGAAGCCTGGCTTATCCATCTGGTCTGCACATATGGCACAAAAAAGGTTAGCTGAGGTTTTCAATGGAAAGTTTTGGACACAAATTTAACCCTTGCATGGCCGTGGACTGATATATCAGTCCAAAATTCCTGTACGTTCTAATTCTGTTGGCAGTCTAAGGGTTAAATATAGCTAGGGTTTTCAATGGGAAGTTTTGACACTAATTTCAAGTACAGCTAAGGTTTTCAGCACAATAAGTCAACATGGTCTGATATAGTGGTGCCTGAAATGCCAGCAGACAAAATGGTGCAGGATGTGGATGAGAATGTGACACTATCAGAAGGAGACACACCTCTGTTGTACTGGTACAGTACCAACTAAGACCATTTTGCCTTCTTTGACAGACAAAGTTGTATAGCACCTCAGTTGCCCACCTGCTAGTATACGCTGAAAGAGAAAATTTAGTGTTGCAGGAATATAGTTAACCAATAAGGAATGTGCCTTTTGACCCAAAATGTAGAGATGCTCCCTTTTCTTTTTTTTTTTTCCATATAGTTGTTTTTTCCTCCTGGGAGCCTGGCAGGTGGCTACGGCCCCTCACTCGGAGGGGACTCGTTCTCCAGCTGCAACTTTTCCCCTCCTGACACCCCCTAAATCCCCTATGGGTTCCCCCCATGACAGGGCCAAGGTGAAGGGGTGCTGGCTCTCCCGCACCCCGAAGCGAAATCCAGACATCGGGGGAGCCGGAACAGGGTACTGGTGCAGCCATCATGGAGCCTTTTTCCTCTTTTTCTCCCCACCTCCTCCCCATCGATGATGGACGTCGACAACGTGCCTCCCTGCCTGCATCTCCCCCTGGCTACCACCAGAGGGCAGTCGATGAGCGGGACGGCAAGCCCTCCCACCCGAGAGAGGAGAGCAGTCCTCCAGACACTTAATCCTCGCTCTTCCTGAATCCGGGTTGCCGGCATAGCATGAGGTGTGGCATCTAGCACCTCAACCCTTAGCACCACCAGGCCAGCCCGAGATGCTCCCTTTTCTAAAAGTTAACCTGCCCATTTTTCCAAAGACCTACTTGCCCAGTTTTATGGATGATCAATCTTCTACACTTCCAGCAGTCCTAAAGACAGAGGATGATGAGGTGGATTGGGGGGGGGGAGCTTCTATGTTCATTAGTCTATCATTTGTGGAACCAGAAGCCTACACATAGTGTGGGATGCTGCACTGCTGGCTTTTATCTTCGGATTACGATATTTTACTAGTAATTTATTTGCCAATGTTGGCCATTTAACCAGTGTGTGCAACATTCATCCATGACATAAAATGAAGCCTTGTCCATGTTTAGCACTATCCCAATGGACAAATGTTTATAACCAGCAGCCCACACACACACCTTGGGAAGCTACGTTGCTGCGTTGTGTATTCAGGTTACAGTGTTTTGTGAATGTGTGGGCCTACATAGGTCAGATAATGTCTTCGGCTATGTCACCCCTTTAACCAGTGTGTAAAACACTTCTCCATGGCATAACAGGAAGCTTTGTCCATGTTTGGTACTGCCCAGTGAACACATTTTTTTGAACTAGTAGCCTACACACACTGTGGGATGCCGCACTGCATATGGGATACTGTAGCTACTACTTGTGTCTTCAGATGACAATATTTTGTGAGTTTGTGGGCCTACATAGGCCTGATAATTTTTTGGGCAACATTGGCCAAGTAACCAATGTTTACAATACTTATCCATGGCATAACAGGAAGCCGTGTCCATGTTTTGCACAGCCTCAACAGGCACAGTTTCATGAGCTAGTAGCCTTCAGTGTGGTTCACTGCATAAAGCTCCTTGGAAGCTGCCTGCCCTTGAACAGGGCTGCTTCAGCTCCCCCACGGTCGGCCAGCACCCAGCCAGCCACCGACTGAGACCAGGATGCCCGTCTGCAGCTCCTTGGAAGGTACGGGACAGCGCAGTTATATTGGAACACGGGTGCTTCCAGCAAACCTGCTCTGATTGGCCAGGACTTTTCCCCTGCTTCAGCTATCTGGCACTTTTAACAAGTAGATTTTCGATAGAACTAAGCACATTTCAACTGTGTAATAGAAGTGGCTAGTTTTCCATTAGCAGGTTATACAGACCTGCCACTAGAGGAATTCTTCTTCTTACTACACAAATCACTGTACCAATCCTAACCTCACTTGCACTGCTTGGTTGTTGGCTGTCTAAACCCTGTCCTCGTATAACTGTTGACAGGTGGTAAGTGTGCTTGCAAAGGGCGAGGGCAGAAACTCCTTCCCAGAAATAAACCTCACCCCTGCGTCCATAGCTGGTAGTCTTGAATTGCACTGTGCCAGCCTTATTTTATTTACTTGGCACATACCAATAGCAAATCTCACTAACTTCCTTCCAGCCTTAGTACATCCATCTCTCCCTCCTTCACAGCAGTTCTTGTTAGCTGACTGATAATTATCTCACAGGTTAGTGCTATGCCTCCAGCCAAGATGTGGACGTGGTTCCCCTCCCATCCATCTAGTGAGGATACGGATACTCAAATATTAAAGGTAGAGAGAGTGCTGGCTGTCATCCGCAGGGATATAGGCCTTGTAGGTCTTATAGTGGGACTCTACTTGTTGCATATGGTCACCTCCCCCCCAATAACACTGGGTGACAACTGGGGATGGTCGTCCACCTACGAGGTCCCCGACTACACCTTCTCCAATATCCTTGTGATCTCTGAAGTGCACTGCAGTGTTACTTGCTGCCTAGATCTTTGGTACCTTATGTATACAAGCAGGGTAAAGCATACCCGTGCTAAAAAACTCCCAGGTTGTCAAGCACATAAGAGGTGGTATCTCCCCTGGCTCCTCCTACTTGCACTACTACTGGCCGGTGATATTGAAACCAACCCTGGCCCATTAAATCTGACCCACAAAATCCCTCCCATATGGGGCATGGGTAAGGGGCTAAAAATAGCTCATCTTAACATTAGGAGCCTGCTACCTAATCATGATGAGCTATTAGCATGGGTTGCACCCTACAAACCCGACATCCTAGGAGTGATGAAGACCTGGCTGAAACCCTCTGTCCCTAACTCTGCCTGTGAACTCACTGGGTATGAATTCACCCAACTGGACAGAGCTGGGGGCAAGGGGGGGGTGGCATACTAATCTACCAAAAGAGCCACTTAGAAATCTCCCAAATTGCCCACCAGGATTCAAACGTGTCCCCCTGTGAGTTGCTACATGTGCTACTGCTACTTGGGATGCAAAGAAACTGCACCTGGTGTGCACCTATAATCCTCCAAGAGGTGGGCTACCTGGATTAACTCACCTCATGGACAAAATTGGTCCCAGAGTCGGGATAACGAACTCATAATCCTGGGGGATGTAAACCTTAACTGGGATAGTGATAATGTTAAGCAGTTTGAGCCTCTGCTTGCTAACCTTGCCCTGACCCAGCTCATCCAGGAACCAACTAGGCGGACAGCAAATGGATCCTCCAGCACCTTACTGGACTGGATCATGTCTAACCGTCCTGACAGGATCTCATCAGCGGGTACATTATCTGACTCCATCTCTGACCACTCACCGGTTTTCTGTGTATGGAAAATTCCCACCTCCAAAATTCCACACAAAATTATGCATGTCAGAAACTACTCTACATTCGATACTGAGGAGTTCCTGGAAGACCTAAGAGTTACTGACTGGTCTGGGGTGTATGGTGCCACTGACCCCTCGGCAGCAACCTCTCACTGCCTCTCCACCTTTGGGACCTTGCAAGACAAGCATGCTCCCAAGGTCACCCGTAGGGTGAGGGGGTCCGCTACCCTCTGGTTAAATGGGAATCTCCTAGCCCAGATGCAAGAGAGAGATAAGTGTTGGGCTCATTCCAAAGGTACCAGTGATCCCATGATTATTCAAAGGTACAGACACCTCAGGAACAAGTGCAAAAAGGCCATCAGGGCAGCAAAGAGTGACTTTTGCAAGTCCGCCCCATTAAGCTCTGCCAGTAATCCCAGGAGGTTCTGGAGAGATATTAAATCCCTTGTCAGCAGATCCTCCCATCCGGGGGTTACGGACATGGTCACAAATGGAGTCTCCTGCAATAATCCCCATACTATTGCCAACTCCCTAAATAATCACTGCTCTGACCTCTCTTCCTTCACAACCCTCTTCTCACCTGATGAGGCTCTGTCCCACCCCCTTCCCTCCACTCTGCTGGAGGGTCACCCTCCTCGTCAAATGTTCCACCTCAGGGCTGTATCAGTTCAGGACTTGCAGAAATGCCTAGCTGGCCTCTCCCAGTACTCCAGTCCTGGCCTAGACAACCTGGAACCTAAACTCCTTAAGCTTGGTGCTGCACACATTGCCTCACCAGTAGCCTTTATCTTCAACCTATCCCTTGGTCTGGGGACCATCCCAGACATCCAGAAAGAGGTGAGGATTGTCCCTGTACTGAAGCAAGGAAATCCCAAACTGCCTGACAATTATCGACCCATTGCCATTCTCCCAACCCTTAGCAAGCTCCTTGAAAAGGTAGTGGCTGAGCAGCTTTTGGAATATATCCACTCTCATGAACTTCTGTCCCCAGCCCAGCACGGCTTTCATAAGGGACACAGCACCACCACAGCCTTAATCTTGGTTACATCAAGTATCCGGACAGCTATGGACCAGGGCAAACTCTCTGGTGCAATATTTATCAACCTGTCCAAAGCCTTTGACCTCACTGACCACAAACTGCTTGGTGCACAGTTGTGGTCACTTGGCCTCTCTCCCCATGCCATGAAATGGCTAATGGGTTATCTACATGGCAGAAAGCAGCATACCTGCTTCAATAAAGTCCTCTCCAAGCCCCTACCGGTGACCTCCGGAGTGCCTCAAGACTCGGTACTGGGTCCCCTCCTCTTCTCCCTCTTCATCAATCAACTACCCATGGTTACTACCAACTGTAGCGCCACCATGTATGCAGATGATCTGGTAATCCTGGCTCACTCCCAGAATGCCACTACCCTAAACCAGAACCTGACCGATGACTTTAACAGGGTATTGTCATGGGTTACTAGTCACAAGCTGGTCCTGAACCTGAAAAAGACACAGTCTATGCTCTTTGGCTCAATGGCTAAAATCAAAGCCTCATCGGCCTGCTTACACGTCACCAGCGCAGATGGATCCTCACTACCCATAGTGAGCTCCATCAAATATCTGGGGGTAACACTTGACCCCCAACTTGACATGGGTAATCATATCCTTAACATCTGCAGGGCGGCAAACTGCAAACTGGGTCTGGCCTATAGGGCCAAGTATAACCTTACACTGGCAGCCAGGCTTGCCCCAGCGAAGGGTGTGCCCCTTTCCTCCTCAGCTAGTGGGCTGCACCTGTTTGCTCACTCTCCAAAGACACATCTCACCTGGTGGTACACTGCTTACAATAACATTTGTCATTTTGCCTTGGTGCCCCTGACTCACCCACTATTGTGAGCTATATGAGAAACTCTGCTGGCTCTCACCAGCTAGATACCTTGATTTTGGTTTGGAATGTTCTCTGGGAAAGTGATCAGAACTAGCACCCCCAGGGCTGGCCCGGCTTCTGCTAAACTGAATCCACCCCTACCAACTTAGGTCTCTCACATCAGGGATGCTCAAAGTCCCTCCTACCTGGACCCTCATGGGGGATCGGGACTTTGCCATAAGTGCGCCCAGACTCTGGAATTCACTGCCTGTGGATATCCAAGCTGCCCCCTCCTATCCGAGTTTTCGAAATTCCCTGTGGGGTTTCCTAAAACTAGCATCAGAGTGTGACTGCCCCAAACATCCCTAGAGTAAAGTGTCAAATTGTTTTGTCTGAACCTCCCCAGGGTGTCTCCATTGAATTCCTGTAGATAGTTTCCGCACTGTATCAATGACTTCTGACTACTCCTGCCTAAAAAAGCCTTGGGCATTTTTACACCCATTATTGCTCCACGGTCATAGGCTAACCATGACATATTGCACCTTGGTCACTTGGTAGAAACTTGTACTACCAAGTGTTTCTGTTTCTGTCTAACATGTGCATATTTAGAAAAATGTGATGAACTGTATGTACTTGTCCGCGATCCAACTAGCCTAGGGGGTGTATACGACAATGTTATAAGTTATATTATGACCAATCCAGTCCTTGAGCTATGCTCCACTCCTATGTATGATGACCTGTATAAATCTGTCAGTTGAACTAGCTAGTCTAGAGCGTATAATCTGAAATGTGCTTACTGCTATATGTTTCCCCTTGCGTCAAATGATGTATTTCCCACATGTTTGTTTACTGTGACAAAAAACTGTACTCTCTTTGCCATGTCTCCTTGACTATTGTTCCTCATATTGTATTCTCCTGGGTCGTTCCTGAAAATAGGCATAATACTTGTCTAGTGTACTTACCCGGTAAACAAAAGCTAAATAAATAAAGCTGCTGTTTTTAGTGCTTTATTGGCCCAGTACAATATATAATTTGGTTGTCTACCTATTTCCAGTGGTTTTCAATGGTCAGACAAACAAGAACTAGTTTGTCAATAGGAGAAATTTGACAAACTTTATTTCATTTGATAGTCCATGTTTGTAAGTAGTGGTGTGCGAAGCTGGAACAATTGATTTTGAGAATTCACTGCAATTCACGAAATCAAGACATTCTGTGAAGTGTCAATTTTGACCAGATTCAGGATTTTTTGTTAAAATACAACTTATCTAATTCACAGCATGGATTCAGGAAAAATCATAATACTGAGACGGCCTTGGTGGGGTTCCCAAGCAGCGTACGGGGTGCCCTGGACTTGGGGCACTCTGTCACTGCTGTACTTGTGGACCTCACTAAGGCCTTCAATTTGGTTAATCATACACTACTTTTGGAAACCCTGAATGAAGTTTATTTTTCTAGAGCTGTTATTACTTGGCTAGGTGATTATTTAAACAACAGGGAGCATAGGACAACAATTGCCCAGAAATGTTCTGATCCTCATTCAATTTCTTGTGGAGTACCCCAAGGCTCAATTTTGGGCCCACTCTTGTTTTCCCTTTTTACTAATGCTGCTCCCACCTCCTGCACAGGGTCCAATATAATTTGATATGCAGATGATGCAGTAATATTCTCAGATGGACTCAATCCGGATCAAGTACTAAGTCATGTCCAACAGGATTTTGGATCATTCCAAAAGTGGCTGCTATTACGTAACTTAGTACTTAACTCTGTGAAAACAAAAGTAATGGTGTTTACCTGCCCAGGAAAGGTAGAAACATTAATGTTCTTATTATTAATTTAAAAGGGAACACAACTGAATTGGTTGAAAGTTTTAATTACCTAGGGGTTACCCTCAATTCCCAATTTTCTTTTCACCTCCAAGTTAGTAAAATAATGAAAAAAAAATCATCGGAGGTTAGGAATGTTATTTAGGATTAGATCTTTTCTACTACCCAAATTCCGTAGGCTCCTGGCCCATGGCTTCTTGATTAGTGCATTTGGCTATGGTTTATTGGTATATACCGGAACAAATGAAAAAATGTTACAAAAACTTCAAGTGACTTATCATAGTACAGTATTCTTTGATTTTTAACGGGTCTCCCACAGCAAACACATCATTGTGTCTTGTTAAGGGAGGCTAATTGTCCATCTTTTTCTGACAGAGTAAAAATTAAGTTGGGAGTCTTTGTATTTAAGGAATTTCTGGGCTTACATCCACCAATCATTCAAAATTTTTTCCCCAGTTCACGAGTTCTCTAGCAACCAGGTCTCAGTCTAGAGGTTTATTTAGGGTCCCATTTTACAAGAAGACAATCAGACAGAGATCTGTGGTCTATAGGGCCATTACCTTTTTTTATTGTATTTCTCCTGTTGTAAGCAAGTGTAGAACAGTCAGGTCATTTAAGAATAAGCTTGTTCAATGGCTCAATACTCTTTCAGACTATACTTGTTTTCATTAAGAATTTATTGTTACATGTATGTTTGTATTAATGTTAAAATGTTTTGTTTTTACTTATAGTATGTCCTGTTTAATTATTTGTTTTAAAGTATTACTTGTCACTTGTGAAAATGGGCAATTTGCTCATCTTGCTAACAAGTATAAAAAATAAAAAATGAAATGAAATGAAAATTTGCAGTATAGGAATAACTTAGAAGATTGTAAATTTAATACCTTCACCAGTGAAGTAGGGCCCACAGGAGAAGTTCACAATATACTGTTGGACTGGAGGTCACATGGTACTGAAATGAGTTGTAGGCCATGTAAAGGCTGTGCTGAGTGCAGTCTTTTGAACCGAGTGTTGGAGAGAAGTCTGCCCCTGCTTGTCTGAGCAAAAAACCTTTTAATGTCACTCAAAACAATGAGTCTTTTGAAACAAAATTGCTCACAAATAGATCTAGAGGGCCTTGTGCTGCTAGATTAGTGTTGTTTGCTTCTGTTTTTGCTGATTATTTAGTTTAAAGTAGAGGTTTTGTTTTGTCCAGTGAAGCACTGTTGTGTGGGGGAAGGGAGGTGTTTCCGTTATCAAGGCAGCTCATAAAGACCAGTGACTTTGAGCCTCTTTTACTGTGAGCTCTAGTCTGTGTACAGCAGATATCTAATGTTTGTTTTCCTCAGTCTTTCTTGTTAATGTTTTTTACTGTGGTCTGTGATTTCTCATTTTATTTCTGTAGTTCAGTTTGGTGTGGTTTAGTGAAGTACTGTGTCAATCTCTTTCTATATCAGTTGTAGTTATTTCATTTAGTTCCTAAAGTGACTGTGTTCTATCACTTACACTAACTTGTGAATTTATTTATCTAGTTTTTGTTTATCAGGTAGGTGCACTAGAAAATAAATGCTTATTTTTAGGCATGATCCGAGAGGTAACAAAAACAACAGAAATTACAAAAGCAGCAATGTCACAGGATTACAAAACTGTAGAAAATCAATATAGACTCAATATGCATCAGTATAACATAATCAACAGGAGCAGACAAGGATCAACAAGCATGAATCAAGCAAACAATGAGAAGACAGTGCAAAAAAATAATACAACCCAATGATAAATGTCAACAGCAGGGCAAAGGTAATGAAAGCAACAGAATATGGTGAGAGACGTACAAAGCATTATGGGTTGTGAACATCTGGAAGTTGAAGTAACAAAGAGAGTCAAATACAAGAACATGTATCTGTAGAATTCAAGTAATTGTGAAGTTCTTTTTAGAATTTGGGGTAGGACAGAGGAACACTCTAGTAGGGAGGGAAGGAGTTCCACACACTAGGAGCAAATGATGCAAATGTCTGCTCACCCATTTTAGAGAAGCACTTGGGTACAGCCAGGAAAGACATCTCACTGGAATGCAGGGTGTAGGTTTGGTCTCTAGGAGTTAACATAGCAGCAAGAATGGCAGGTTTAGATGCAGGGCCGTTTTTGTGCATAGGCTAACTAGGCTGCAGACTAGGGGCACCAGTTATTTAGAGGCACCTGAAAAATGAGGCAGCAAAATATAATTTTATTGCTGGGCTGGCTGCTTGTTTTGTCGCTGGTGCTGGGCTAGCATAGCAGCATAACGTGACAAGTCAGGCAAAACAAAAGACACAAAGTCCTTCTAGACTCCTGCTGTGTGACCCCCTGCCAGCATCATTTGGCAATTGGCTCCCTCCCTCTTCCCTTCAGTCTTAGCGGACACAAATGTTTATTGCTCGCTCCTTGCTGTTGTGCTGATGAGGTGTTGCTTGCCTCTGTTTGTTGTTGCCACCCTGCCCTGCCCTCACAGCCCTGGCCCCACGTCCCTGGCAATGGCATTCTTTGAAGTAAAGTCTGATGTCGACGTCAGTGATTCATCCTCCGCCAGACTACTGGCATCCCCCCCCTCCCCGTGTCCCTACCTGACCCTGTGATTCATTCACTGACCGAGTGATATCTATGATGTTGCTGACCCTGCCTTACCTCAGTGCTCAGTCAGGCTCTCCAATCAGCAGCAGTTTCTGTTTAAAATTCCACTGGCACCTATTGTTAGAGTGGCAAGGGAATGCTAGACTAGATGTGCAGTGCTTCAATTCACCTGGGAGTATGTTTTCAGATGGCCTTTCTGTTTTCTTTTATCATGGGCATGCATCAGATGCAGCATGAGTTTGAGAGTAGTTAGTTTATTATTGGGAAAAGTCATGGTTGATGGCATGCACAGGCTATTTGCAGTCGGGACTGCCTGGACCAGACCAAAAACACCTCCTTGTCTTCTTGGCACTGAGGAGACGCGACCGACTCTAGTCCACCAGTGTACTTAGTTTTTTCAATTTCTGCCTGGGGAGTTTGGAATTGGGATCACTCAGGAGAAAAACTTCCAGAGGAGAAGCAGCACAAATTTTCTTTTTTCAGAATCCTCAATCTGGAATCCAAACTAAGGTACTGACACATAAATATTTTTAATTCCTTCCTTACTATATACTTCCTCCTCCAATAGCACTGCTAAAACAAAACTAGTTAAGCGAGGCTAGTGGCTGAGCTTGTTTTGATTTGCTGGGAAATGGAACGTTAAGTTTTTGCCCACCTGCCACAGGTAATGGACTGTGGAAATTTGTTTTTCTCTTAGCAAGCCAGCAAGGAGGAAGAGTGAGGAATGGATTAAAACTGACCATCGTCTGAGTTTATATTTAAATATTTTATTTACTATACTAACACTAACTCATGTTACTGCTGCTGGCTTGTTACAAAAATATTCGGAAGGCATCTCTTGTTTTGCAGACAGTGCAGTTGCCCTGATCCTTCAGACTAGGACCTCTGTCTTGGCCAGGCCCAGTAGAAAGAATATCAAAGAATGTGATGCATATAGTCTCATAAACTTTGTTAATGCTATTATATCATGTGTGTGTGTGTGTGTGTGTGTGTGTGTGTGTGTTGGCCTGGGGGTATTTTTGTTTATCAGGCCCAGTAGAAAGAATATAAAAGAATGTGATGCATATAGTCTCATAAACTTTGTTAATGTTATTATATCGTGTGTGTGTGTTGGCCTGGGGGTATTTTTGTTTATCAGGCCCAGTAGAAAGAATATCAAAGAATGTGATGCATATAGTCTCATAAACTTTGTTAATGTTATTATATCGTGTGTGTGTGTGTGTGCGTGTGTGTGTGTGTGTGTGTGTGTTGGCCTGGGTGTATTTTTGTTTATCAGTCATCAGATGACTCTTGGTCTTTGCTTTAGTGTGTGGGAGAATTAAGCCTTAAGCAAAATGAATATATTATTATTTTTTATATCTATATAAACTCTGTGAAAACAACTATGATCCTGGCTCTGTATGGTATCCTAGGGGGTGGGGACTAGATAATTTGGTTCAGCAGTCATCAGATGACTCTATGTCTTTGCTTTAGTGCGTGTGAGAGAGAATTAAGACTTAAGCAAGGTAAATATACTATTATTTTTACTTCTAAATAAACTCTTAACTGTGAAAGTAAATGTGTTCATGGCTGTGTGTGGTGGCCTGTGGGGGTGGGGGCTGGATATTTTTATTCATCAGTCATCGTCATCAGTGGACTTCTTGTCTATTAGTGTGAGTAAGCAATATTAGAGAGCAATGCCTTGAAAGTTTAAGAATGTTATTAGGCCCTTATCTACAACAACAACCGACTGCTCTGATATATGTGTTGTTTATTTTTTTCACATTCCTAAATGCAGACCATACAAGAAAGTATAAAGATGCCCTTCTGATGGTAATGTGGGTCTACATTTGGATACACACAGTTTTGTGGGATTTACTTTTAACCTGTGATTGGAGGGAACATTTTCTCTCAACCCTTGTCCCACCTATTCCCTCAATCTTCTGTCTCTTCCCTCTTTGAAATCATTGGAACATGTTTTTATCCTGGAAGAGCTGACTCTGACTGCCATTTTGACCCATACCCATACCCTCTCTTCTAAAGGCCATGTGCTGTGGTTTAAAATGACCTTGGGTCGTCTTTGAGCTAGGTATTTGCAAAGTCACTTTATTAATTATCAATTAAATTCAAAGGTTTTAATTGTGACCATTGATCATTACAAAATAGATAAGCGCACATAGATACATGAATAAAAAAACTTCAGATTACTAAAACTAAATGTCACATTTCAAATTACTAAAAATAGTCATAAATGTAACACAACAGTGGACATTCTTTTACAGTCTAGTTGTTGGGACTAAAGACCACTTTTTCTGTGTCTGAGAACTGCTTCAGTGTATTTGGTCACTAGTCTTGCATCATTTGCAAACCAGGGCTTAAGCAGGAAGTTCATACAGTAGTAAACCTGACATTACTTCTCTTTCCAACCATTACTGCAAAAACTCTGCAGGTTTTGGGATCATTATTCTTGTTATATCTGGCATATCTTAAGTTCGGTGTTTTTAAAGGGAATAGATTCAAATTTCGCTGAGTCATTCTTCTGCCTTTTGAATAGGAGGTCATGGAGACAGTATAGTGCAGAGATTCAGGGCTCTGAGCTACAAAACTGGAGACTTGTGTTTGAATCCCACAGCCCCCACTTGCATACTGTTTGACCCTGAGCAAGTCACTTCACCTCCTTGTGCTCCCAGGTTGCACCTGGAAACAAGCTATGGCTTAGGGTGCCTTTCCTGGTTAAACATAAAGAACACTGGATGGGAAACTATGCACAACCAGTGTGTTCTTGGCACAGAAGGGTTCTGATTCTTTGACCCCCGAGAGGACACTTGGAGAGGTCCATGGGAATCGGAACCCCTGAGGTGGCAGAACACACTGGTTATGCATAAAGTTGCTCATCCTGTATTTTTTATGGTGTATAGTACTATGTGAAATGTGTACTTTGTGTTTATCTTTCACAATGCAATTGACTTGTGCAGTCTCTAGAGATTCTAGAATGCTGTTCTACCACAGAAGGGTACAATCACATTCCAAGATGTTTGAACTGTGGCACAACAGCATTTTGAAAACGATGGATTTCATTTCTATATAAACAATGCTGATTTCCCTATACTAAGAGCCATGATCTCCCTACCCTAAGAAGAGTATGATAGAATAATTAAAAAGTTATTTCCAAACTGTGGGGGCAATAATAACCCAATTTTTTCTATATCACTAGATTACTTTAGCTTCCCCTGCCATTAAAACCAAAGCCACTGATAACCTTCCATAAAGACTGTTAAACCTCATACTGTTATTCCTTGTGTAAGGTTTCTTTTTCTCCTAGCTTGAATTTTTACATATCTTGCATTGGATAAAACTCTAATGATGACTATCATTGAGTTAGGTATTTAAAAGTCACTTTATTATTTTTGACCTTTTCAGTTATCCTGCATTTTTGTCTCTTCTCCAAATGGGGGTGTATATTTAAAGGGGAAATCATTCGCTTTTTGTTGCTTGTGAGCAGGCAAGCTATGTTTGTTGTCCAATTGGATGGATAGCAGAATTGCCAATTACAAGGGTTATGCAGGGAGACGCTGTAGGAGCAAGAACAGGAGGGAGCAAAAAGACCTACGAGAAGCTGCTTATGAGCAGGGTATGTGGGGGAGACTGAGGCCCTAGGTGGGTTATTCCAGATGGAGGGGGAGGGAGGGAGAGTGAGAGTGAGAGTGAGAGTGAGAGTGAGGGTGAGGGTGAGGGTGAGGGGTGAAGATTGAAGAGTGAAGAGTGAGAGGGAAAACAGTCTGACCCATGAAGGTATTACAACAAGGTATAACAATGGTTTGAGAGTCAGAATAACCGAGCAAGTGGGCTGGCCAGGGGAAGGGGGTTACAATAAGCTGAGTAAAATGACAACTAGTCAAATGAGTTTCACTTTATTCCTGATGTGCTACTGTTTGAAATATGCTACTTTTCAAAGTGGAGGCCCAAGATTATTGTAGTATTTAGGGATGCTCAAGCTCTTTTCCAGTTCTTGGTGAAGGCTCACTGTGACAAAATCTGGTAACTAATGATATATGGACATCACATTATTTTTTTGTGCATAGTTGTATTCATCTTGGTGTGCTTTCTTAGTCTGTAATCCAGGGAGTGGATATCTGCACCAGCCAGGCTCTGAGACGGCATGCAGAATATGTAATATCGAGTGTATTATTTTGTAAAATCTCAATAAACTGAGTTTTAATAAAAAGTCAGTATTCTGTTCTTTCATTTTTTTTAATATGAATATGCGTTGTTGCCATTCCCTGAAATGAGTCGTGGGGGGGGAGATGCGGTGCCTGGCGCATAGGGTGTGCACTGGGTGCACGGGGGGCACCTGAAGTTTCAAGCCTATGGGCACTATCTATGTAAACACAGCCCTGTTTAGATGGCCTGATTATGTTACAAATAACACAGTTTAATGTATAAAGGTGCCTGGGGAGGAGCCAACCAACACTGGAGTATAACATGCAGTGGTCGGTCAGCCAGGGAGCAGATAAAGCAAACCTACATATATTATTGTAGGTGACATTCCATTAAGACAGGTTACAAATGCTGGCCTGATAAAATGAGGTGTTCAAGATATGCAGGGTAAAATCAAGGGCAGGATCAAGGGTAAGGCCTAGATATTTAGAGGAATCAACCACAGAGACAGGGGAGCCATCCAGGCAATGGATGTCTAAACAAAACAAACAACAAAAACTAAAAAAAAAAAAATCCTGTGGTGCAAGCCCTTAATTTATGTGTGGAACCAAAAAGCATGGCCAGCCCTTGCTAGAGTTTAGGACTAGGTGATTTTGGACAAGCCACACCAGAACTTTGTCAAAGTCGGCACTGAGCTTTGCATTAATGTCCTTCAAACTCTAGGTACTGAAGTATAGCACCATGTCATCAGCATAAAGCAAGGTGTTGCAGTGAGAAGGGGCGTTAAGGGTATCATTAATAAAGATGGAAAAGAGATAAGGGCTCAAGATGGAGCGTTGGGGAACACCAACATTAGTGGTAGTTAGGGCAGACTTGGCCTTGTTAAACTTCACAAATTGTTGCCTTTCACTAAGCTAACTGGAAAACAAGCTGATGGCTATGCAGAAACCCCAAGGGATGACATTCTGAGTTTAAGCAGGGTGTAATTAACAAGGTTGAATGCTTTTGTAAGATCTATAAATATGACTCCCATTAGTATCCCCTTGTCCATGGCTGATTTGTGGTGAGCTGGACAAGCACAGTGGTGGTGCTATGAGCCTTTCTGGAAACTGTGCTGGGTGGGAAACAGCAGATCATGTTTGTGAGGGTAGTCTATAACCTGGGAGGCCATGAGTTTTTCCAGCGGTTTGCTGAGAACTGGCAGTATTGCAACAGGGTGGTAGTATCATTGCTTTTGGAATGTTCTCATTGCCTTTAGAATCACCCTTTTGAAACACCTGGATAATATTGGCCACCTTCCAGCTTTTAGGAACGGTGCCAGTGGTAAGGGACAGGTTGAATAGCCTGGTAATTGGGAAGGCAAGAAGGGGGCCAGCGATCCTAAGTAGCTTTGACACCAGCCCATCAGGGCCAATGCTCACACTGGTTGGGATGGATTTTAGAAGTCATAGACCCTCACTACGAGAGACAGTATGGAGGTACAGCAGCAGAATGGATGGGAAACTGGAAGAAGAAGTAAAATAAAGGTAATACAAAATTTGATTTTCAAATCTGGTTAAGTCAGAGAAGTGGGAGTTGAAAGCATTGCAATAATGTCAGGATTATTGTAACTGGTGTTATTGACAGTTATATCAGGTGGGGTTAGACTTGTACTGTAACCCATGAGCCCCTTAATGTAAGTCCAGAAACTGCTGGAGTCCCTAGTAGATGCCTGTAGGCATTATCCCTGTAGTATGTCTTGTTAATCCTGGTCATGTTGAAAATAAATAAACTTTAAAAAAAAAACCTTTCTGGGGGGGTGGTTTTACTGTAGCTACTATTAGCTTAGTAAGCTGTTTTGTTCAGATCACTTTGCTAATCCCACAGAGAAGGTGTTGTCTGCTGCTGCTATTAGGTTATACTACAGGGTTTCCTAAAAAAGTTTCCCTCATGGTATTAAAAATCTAAATATATAAAATGATAGGGAAGAGATGCTTGACTAAAGGGAAAGGTGTCAGAAAGGCAGCAAAGGTGTGTAGAAGTTCTGTGGAGCACATGGGTGTTGCAGCTAAAAAAAAACTACATCTGCAGCAGTGTCATCTACAGGCCACGGGTCTTGTAATAGTAGTAAAGGAACAGTTAGTGGCAGTGGCACTAGTATGTCCAAATCTTTCTATGCTGCATCTGTGGCATCCACGCTGGTGGAGCTGGTGGAGACCGCAACAGTAGCAGCAGTCCAAGAGGTAGCAAAATCTTTGGCTCAGGCACAGTGGTCAAGGAGGAGGTAGTTCGTGTCCCCATGACTCCTGGTGGTGGCGGTGCTCAGCCTGATCTTGATAATAGTTTCCTATTCTCAAATCAGAGTGTGAAACCTTACCATGAGTTAAAGCCTGAGGAGGGAGCTCTGACTGCTAAGCACTCAGAAATGACTGAATTCACACCTCTCAACCTTTTCTCAATGAAATGAAGGACATGAACAATCAAAATGAGGGATACTGACTCTCATAATGAGGGACACATCCTTGAACATGGAGTTACAAACTCAGAACACCATGGAAAGCATTGTTTACTTGTACACCGTTTATTTTTGATTTAGCATCATAGAATGCTATACATTTCTCCTTTAAAACCTAAGTTTAAACAGCAGCTGACACGTTCAAGAGAACTTTAACAAAACATAATATTTTGATAAAGTTCAGCTTGTATTTCACATTAGTCCTGTATTTCTCCTCCCCATTATTTATTGCTGGGGTCACTTGCATGAAAACAGGACTTCTGCCCCTGAAGAGTTCATCTATTTATGTTGCTGTCTCCCTACCCGAGGTCACAATGCACTGCTTATGACTTCACAGTTACTCTTATGGCAACAGATTGTAATGTCACAACAGAGCATTATGACTTGAAGTAGGGAGTAAGCTATAGAAGCAGATTAACTTTAAAGTAACTGCAAGGGATAAAAATCATGTATTCATACACATTTTCTCAGTAATAAATAATGGGGAGGAGAAATCTAGAATATAAATGGAATACAAGCAGAATTTGACCTAATTATTATGTTTTGCAAAGTTTTCTTTGTGGCGTCAGTAGCTCTTTAAAGTACTTTCTCTGTGTGTGCAACACCTTTTCCATGAGGGAAACACTAGGGAACAGTAACTGTAATTGCATAACCTTTAACCTGGCTAGATCAAAAACTATCATTAAAGAAACTTGTTACCGATACAATTATGCCAGAGGAAATTACCATAGGATTAATTTAACGCTTAAATCGTATGACTGGCATTATTTGATGGCAGACCTAGATGTAAATGAGTCCTGGCTATTTCTTAAATCAGTTATCAGCTAATTAGAAAACCTATATATACCTATCAAGCAGGTTCACAACAAAAGGGGCAAGGTACCTCCCTGGCCAACAGCAAATATTAAGAAACAAATCCACAAAAAAGAAAAAGCCTTTAAAAATTACAAAAGAACTCCAAGTAAACAAAATAAGGATATTTATAAGGCTGAAATGAAAAAAAAAAATAAAAAATAAAAATATGATTAGGAACGAAAGGAGAAAGGTGGAGCCCAGGCTGTCCACCAGTAAAGATAATCAAAAATCTTTTTTGCCTATATTAACTACAACCATTTCAGACATAACGGTCTAGGCCCTCTAGTCGAGGATGGGGTGGAAATCAGGGAGTCTTCTGAAGTTGCAGAGACATTCAATAAGTACTTTGGTTCTGTCTTCTCAAAAAAGGATCAAGGGAGGATAACAATCCTTGATACATCTCATGAGTGTGACAACTTCTTGCTCGAGAAGGTTAATAAAGCTCTAAAAGGGTTAAAAATCAAACCATCTTCAGGACCCAGTCACCTGAACTCTAAATTCATTAAGGAATCTGCTGACCAACTCATTATACCCCTTACTATTCTTTTTAGTAAGTCTCACAGCTTATGTATTATACCTCTGAACTGGAAAAAGGCTATGGTAGTCCCAATTTATAAATAAGGAGACAGAACCTCGGCAGGTTAACTTCAGATCAATTAGTTTGACATCAGCAGTCTGTAAGGTTATGGAAAGGCTTTTAAAAATCAGATTGGAAAAGGAGATAGTGGATAAGGGACTAAAGGGATCTCAGTGGGCCTACCCAGTTACCAAAATTTAAATAAATAAACACAACATGGTTTTGTCAAGGGGTGTTCTTGCACTACTAATTTAATAATGTTCTATGAGAAGGTCAAGTGTAGCCTAGACTGTGATGTACCAGTAGATGTGATTTATCTCGACTTCCATAAAGCATTTGATACCATCCCTCACAATAAGCTAATACTCAAAATGGTAATGCTGGTATTTAAAATGTACATCACCCGGTGGGTAGAGGAATGGCACCATGGACGGACACAACATAAGGTTACTAACATACTTTCTGAAGAGATTAAGGTAACTAGCAGGGTCCCCTAGGGATCAGTGTTCGGCCCGATTCTGTTTAGAATCTTCACTGGCAACCTACATTACACACTCCAGTGCAATATCACTAAATTTGTGAATGATACCAAGCTTAGTTTTGAAGTGGATAGTTTTAGTAAATATAATACACTTGCCAAGGATTTCCTAAGTATTGAGAACTGAGCAATAAATAATGATATGGTTTTCAATGTCGAAAAGTGTTCTGTTCTCCATCTGGGCAAAAAAAAACTGCTTACATTTATACACAATAAATGGGACCACCTTAAGACCTGTTACATCTGAAACTGACCTAGGTATCACCATCAATAAGGACCTCACACATGGGGAGCACTGTAGAAAGATAGCCCTGAGGGCCAACAGAATTGTTAGATCCATCTGTAAGTCATTTGTTAGCAAAAGCAAAGTATGCAGGATACCACTACACAAAGCCTATGTTGGACCATACCTGGATTATGCTGCATCTTTTTGGGCCCCACATTTAGTTAAAGATAGAAACCTACTAGAAAACATCCACAGAAGGGTCACTAGAAGGGTACCAAAACTAAAAGGACTCCCATATCCAGATAGGTTACATGCCCTAAATCTGTACGAGTTACAAAAAACGTAGAGCTAGAGGTGACCTTCTCATGCTATTTACCATCCTATATGACCAGGACCTGCTAGGAGAATGCAATATTACTGTTGCACCTAAACCACCTAATTTACACTCCCATAATAGGCAACTTCGAATGCAGTGGGCATCAACTAATAAAAGGAATGGTTATGTCACAATTCGGGCTTGTAGGTTGTGGAATACTCTTCCACAGAGTATAGTGGACATCACGGACTTTGACAGATTTAAAGCAGCATTAGATAGATACCTCTTCTACATCGTTGGTTAATTCTACCCAGATGGTGTGGGGAAGCAATCTCAATGGGCCCTGTTCCTTCTTCTGGGTTTATAACCAAGTAAACCAAGGGACATATAAGGGACAGAGCAATTTTTAAGAATAAAATGAGGGTTGTCCCTTATAATTAGGGACAGTTGAGAGGTATGACTAAATTAAAAAAATGTGTGTCTGACTAAAGTTGGTGTGAGGGAGAGAGAGAACCTGGAGAAAGTGAAGATGAGAAGAACAGAGCTCAGGAGGAGGAGGAGCAGGATATAAGCGACAGTGATGATGATTTGGATCCCCTATGGGAACTAGAAAAGAAAAAGGGAAAGGGTGATGCTGCCAAACATGTGGGGCCTTGCATATCAGTATCTCATACCACTAGCAAAACCGCCTCATGCTACAACAGTTATTATTCTTATCAGTGTTGAGACCATTACACTGTGTGTCACCCAGTGTTGAAGTGTGTAACCACCCTACAAATTGGGGTTTACTATAATGTCTTCCTGGGCTCCTTATTGCCCACTGTCAGGCTGAAGTCCTGCATTAGGTAGTTTTATCTATTTGTGTAAGAGTGCCCTAGTAAGCCTCTGCACCTGTCTCTTTAAGAGAGTACCTAATCCGTGCTTAGAGATTAGTCTGGGCTGGGTCCGAGTGATTTAAAACTTGTGACCAGCCAGTGTGTTATTTTGCTCCATTCTGCAGTCGCTATTTGTGCAGAGGGAGCTCTCACAGGAGCTGTGATTATTTACTGTTTATTTGCTGTTATAGTAATGATAGAGAAGTTTGTCTAACCTGCTTTTATTGCAGCTCGAACATTTGAAAAGGAGCTACCATGTTAGGTACTGGACTTCCAGTATGTGGACCAATCGAACCACTGGGGATTTACAATGGACCTAGTCCCCAGGGGTCTTGTGGGAAAGAAATTCTGTACTTTGGAGTGTTGGCACCTAAATGGACCTGGAGGGGGAGCCGTTACTGTGACTGACAGTTCAGTCAGCCAGCCAAACCTTTTGGATTACAAGGGAAATCCCCAGAACTGCCTGAAGCAGTGTGTCAGAGTTGGACGTGAAAGACTGAACAGCTCAAGCTTTCGAGCAGCTGCTCCCAGTAAGTGTGTAGGGAAATCGACGGAAAGAGGCTAAGCTGGCCTTTCTGCCATGTTCTCTAGTAATTCAAACTGCCTACTGCAGAAGTCGGGCCTGTAGCGATCGGCCCAGCTTGTGAGAGAATTACCCTTGGATCGGAAGGTTTGCGCAGTAAAGCTGTCAATTTGCAACCAGATGGTATACGAATGGTTGTTTAAAGAAGTTAGTGATATAAATGTGCTGAATGTGTTTCGTGGGTCATGATTTGGTTCCCCATGGCAGAATCTGCTACACCAGCTGGAGGTTTCACCATCAGAAGATCCTGAACTTTCTAATAACTGCTCATCCTACCTGGGCCCTGCCATCTCGGCCTAGGCTGCTACTCTTGCATCAGAGACCTTCTCAGCAAAAGACCGACTTGGGGATTCGGCCCCTGCCCAACACCATCGAGCAGGTAGCGACCACCCGGAGGTGAGTCATGTTGGCCCAGCTTCCCCTGGCCTCTTTGATCACCACCACGAGGTCTACATCTCGCCCGCACTGCATCCAGGTCCTGGTAGCATGAGTACAAATCAGGGTAGCTCCCTGCAACGAAAACAAAAATCACTGCAGTATCATCAAATTGTTTCTTTACTGGGTTCCTGCGACAGACTGAGCCATCCAGCTTGGATTACAGCTTATTGGGTTGTGTGCATGCTTAACTGTTTTTCTTTCATTAAGGGCCCCAACATCGGCTGCAACGCCGGCCATCCTGGGCAATGCTTCAGGCTATCCTGCATGACATTCTGGGTACCCAGGGTTGTTGAACTGTCAAGCTTGGACTTAAAGTGCATGCCAGACAATCCTGATTTAAATCATATCGTTAATCATTCTGCTAGATTCACACCCCTCCCTTGTTCACTGCCCCTAAATAAACCTGATTGCCGCCTTTCACATTTAACCTGGCTAGTGTGCATATTATTAGTTGCGCTACAGTGTTAATGCTGAATTGTTGCATTGCTTATCTTGTTTTCCAGGGGGTCTTCAAGGCAGTTGCAGCAGATCCAGCCCTGGTGGTATGTGAAAAGGGTGTGAGCACAATATTACTACTGCCTATTGATCGTGAAAGTATTAATGTGTTATTTCTTAGGCCACTAGAAGGGTTGGTGGGGGGTTACAGCTTCCCAGAGGGCTATACCAGAGCAGATAGGCAACCCCAATACTGTTTCTCTGGGTGGAGACACCTAATTAGAGAACTCAGGCCCCTCAACCTATGCATTGCCATACAGGCAGGGGCAGTAGCCCTTAGAATAGTGCCACCTAGGGGTTACAAGTGCATAAAGCAGTATAGACCAGTGGTTTAGGGCTCTGAGCTGCAAATCTGGAGACCTGGGTTTGAATCCCACAGCCCCCACGTGCATACTGTGTGACCATGAGTAAATCACTTAACTTCCCTGTGCTCCCAGGTCGCACCTGTAAACAAGCTGTGTATGTGCCTCAGGACCTCCTTGTGAATGAGCTTGCTCAATGGAGTCTTTCCTGCAATAAACTTGAACTTGAAAATTTAAAAAAAAAAAAGCTTTCAGCTTAGTGTGCCACTCCTGGTTAAAAAACAATTGAATTAAAGTATCCCAAAAAAACACCCATTTCCATCATCCCCTGTCCCACTCCCACTACCATATAAAATCAAAGTGTAGAACATCCCTAGTTTTGGATTTTTATATACTGGGCCCAGCTGATGAAACAGTTGCTATTTGTCAGTTATGTCATGCATGAGTTAGTCAGGGAAACAAGGGTAGTCACCTAGTCATTGTTGGCCAGCACACACCTGAAGTCCAGGCACCAATTATTTATTTATTTATTTTTTGTTGACCGGGTAAGTGCACTAGACAAATCCTGCCTATTTTCAGGCACGATCCGGGGGAAGGGAATACAGATGAATGGCAACTGATCTTGAACCAGATTAAGCTGTTGATGGTATTTTTAGTGAATGAGGGAAATTTGGCCAGGACACCGGGGAAATTCCCCTACTCTTTTCGATAAGTGCCATGGGATCTTTAACATCCACCTGAACTACCACCAATCCAGGCAGATTATGCTTGACTCAGTACCAAAGGAAGTCAGTGCAAGGGGTCTCTTTCTTTTATCATCTGCATTTGCGAAGGCATACAGAAGAGGCAGGGGAATTGTCCCAGTGGAAGGAGGGTTGACTGAAGAGAAATCTGTGAGACTGCCTAATAGTGGTCATAGAAGCAGTGATAGGCTAAGTACTACCACCCAGAGAGACCAAACCACAGCAACCCCAGTGCAGAAAGCACCTCAGATTACTGCTTTCATTCAAACAGCACCTATGAATCCCCAGGAGTCAAATACTACCCCACCAGGGTGGTGGATCAGGGAGGGGCAGTGGATGTGGCCTACCTGGATTTCAGCAAGGCCTTCAACACTGTTCCACATAGAAGGTTGCTTAACAAATTGGGGAATCTGGGTGTGGGATCTAAAGTGGTAAAATGGGTTGGAAACTGGCTAAAAGGCAGGACCCAGAAGGTTGTAGTAAATGGCATAAAATCCAAAGAGGGGGAGGTGACCAGTGGGGTGCCACAGGGATCGGTGCTGGGTCCAGTTCTATTCAATATCTTCATAAGCGACATTGCAGAGGGACTGGAGGGGAACGTATGCCTGTTCGCAGATGACACCAAGATCTGCAACAGAGTCAACACACAGATGGAGCTAGATAAAATGAGAAACAACCTAAGACTACTTGAGGAATGGTCAAGGGTTTGGCAGTTGGGTTTCAACAATAAGAAGTGCAAGATAATGCACCTGGGACACAGTAACCCAAGAGAGGAATACAGGATGGGGGGGGCAGTTTCTAGCCACCACAAGTCAGGAGAGAGACCTGGGGGTTATCATATCTGATGACCTGAAGTCATCCAAAGAATGCAAAAAAGCAGCGGGGAAAGCAAACAGAATGCTGGGGTGCATAGGAAGGGGCATAACCAGTAGGAGGAGTGAAGTGGTGATGCCACTATATAGATCACTGGTGAGGCCTCATCTGGAATAATGTGTCCAGTTCTGGAGATTGCATCTCAGGAAGGACATAGAATGGAAGCAGTTCAGAGAAGAGCAACAAAAATGATACATACACTGCACCACAAGCCTTATGAGGAAAGACTCGAGGAACTTAACATCTATTCACCGTAAGAGAGAAGGGAGAGAGGGGATATAACAGAGACTTTCAAATACCTTAGAGGAATAAATGGTACAGGAGGGGAGCATATTTCAGAGAAGAAAGTGCACAAGGACAAGGGGACATAACATGAGGCTGGATGGAGGGAGGCTTGGGGGAATGCTAGGAAGTATTTTTTCACAGAGATGGTGGTGGTGGATCCATGGAACAGTCTACCAGTAGAGGTGGTGGAAGCGAAAACAGTATGGGAATTCAAAAGTGCATGGGATAAAAACGTGCCCTGCTGTACAGCAGAGCAGGGGAAAGGCAATCCAGATAAGGGTAGGGATTGCCAAACCAAGCAGGAAAATGGGCAGACTAGGTGGGCTGTACGGTCCTTATCTGCTGACAGATTCTATGTTTCTATGTTTCACCAACTATGCTGCTATGCTGAGTTTAGCTGTTTGGCAGCCCAGTACCCACAAAGGTCTAGTTTATGGTCCATAACATGTTTGAACGTCATGCCAAATACCCACGCAATCATGCACGTGAACTGAATGCAGCAACAGTTGACATGCTGGCAGTTGATCTAGTGCCATCCTCTTTAGTGGAGAATGTGGGATTTAGAAGGTTGATGGTGTGCGCTTGTCCCAAATGGCAGATTCCCTCAATAATTTACTTCTCCACATGTGGAAGGCAGTATAGTATTGCAGTTAAGAGCACTCAGCTGCAAACTTGGAGAACTGGGTTTGAATCCCACAGCCAGCCTTTGCATACTGTGTGACCATTAGCAAATCACTTAACTTCCCTGTTCTCCAAGGACAGACCTGGAAGCAAGCCTCGGCTTAGTGCATCTTTCCTAGCCAAATATTCTGACAAAAAAAAAAGAGAGATTCCTGAACTTTATAGGATGGTGTCACACACAGTAATCTATGCACTGCTGCATTCAGCATCACCATACATACATCTCAGTAAGGATATATGGACCAGTGGCCAAACAGCTGGTAGCTCCCATCTGTGCATTGCAGCACACTGGGCACAGGCATCTGGGGGAAAAATTGTGCTAAGCCCAACTGCAGTGGTGTCAACACTCCAGGTATTCGCCAGCCTTCCATGCTGGCAATGAAGAGTGTATAACCGGATCACACACAGGTCATAAAATGTTACAATTGCTCTTAAATGAGACTATAAGAGGCTGCTCCCCCATTCATTAAAAGTGAGTTTAATTGCGAGCAATAATGGCTCAGATTTACAAAGTGCACCAGTAATGGGGAGTTTCTTAGCATGCCATGCCTGGCACACCATCTTAATTTTGTGCAGGAGTCTGTAGCATATCCTGATATCAAGTCCATGTTGACTGTGTCCCATCGCATCTGTGCCCATTTTGCCCATTCCACTGAGGCTCATGAGTATTTCAGGCACCTGCAGATCCAGAACAAACTGCCTCAGTACTGTATGAAGCTGACAGTCATCACCAGATGGAACTTGACACTGTATATGAGTGAGCATTTGAACCAACGATACAATGCCATCTCTAAATATCTGCTGCTACATACAAGCTGTGACAGTGTCGGAGTAAGCATGTTTCTGACAACAGAGCAGTGCAACTAATGTATGACCTGATCATGATTCAAAGGCTAGTGCAACATGCAACACAGGCAATGAGTGCGGACACTGCCAGTGGCAGTCAGGCCATCCAACTTCTATGGGTGCTCAGGCAGACATTGTTGAATGTACAGCAGGTGCTGGAGGCAGGAGGTGACAGGAACACATGCTTCATGTCTTTCACTGCAATACCCATATTTCCGGCATTCTGCAGTCTGCAGATATAGAGATTGCCACTGTGCTGGAACCACATTATAAATGTGGTCTGTCATCAATACTTGAAGGTGGGCTTCATCAGGTCCAAAATTTAACCGATCGAATAAGATGGGTACATGAGGCACAAATGTTAAAGTCAGTTATGTATAGCACAACATGAAACTGAACAGAGACCAAGTGTTGCTACCACTTCATATGGTAAACGGGCTGATAAAAAAATGCAAGGTAACAGCAAAATTAACAACAAATCCACTTTAGAATGCTTTGTACCAGGTGGTAATTGAAGATGTGGAGGAATATGAGGAGGAGGTTGATGAGGCAGCAGGACTACAAACAGCGCAACACATGGTGGATGCTATTTGGTGGACACCAGGTACTTTACCATCATGTAAGTGTCCTTGCTATACTGGAGCAGCAAGGTCACTGATTGGCCCATACTGTGCTCAGTAGCAATGAAATACCTAAGTTGTCCACCCTTGAGCCTCACTATGGAGCAGGTATTCAGTTCAGCAGGGGTCACTGTGCAGGACAGGCATACAAATCTGTCCCCTAGAAATCTTGGCATGCTAACATTTATCACAATGAATGTAGGGCACATTCCACGTAGCACAATTATGTCAGCATTCCTACCATATAAAGGTGGCAGAGGTGGTGAAGAGCCCGAGGTTGTTGGCATTGGCAAATTGCCTTCTACTGAGATGGATGAAGAAAGTATTCCCATGTGGGGACCACTCCAGTTTGGAAGACTTTGAAGGCTGCTTCATTGATGAGAATGACTGAAGCATAAAAAGAAATGTGTTTTGTTCATCCTTTCCTCCTCATCAGTTGAATCCTTTACTTTATGATTCAGTTTCATTTTTCTGTCATTTTATTTTTCTCCAAGTTGTGTTGCTGTTCCCTACATCCATCCAGTTACCTGCCTCCACCCCTTCCTATGTGATGCCTATAGACAAACTAGAAAATCAGTAAACACTACATCATGAAACACCAGGTTTGCCAACAATAATATTAGCTTCCATCCCCTCCACCATATGCATCCAGATTGAAAAACCCTAACTCTTAAACCAGCATAAATGCCAGTGCCAACAGATCATGCATCCCTCAGCAATCTAGACACTGCCTTCTCCTCCCCTGGCCTGCTTCTGTCCTCTACATCCACTAATAACATAGATCACCGCTGCTTCCACTGCATCCATGCAGACTGAGAAACTTAGACTCAAGCCAGAATAAATCCAGTTGACAGGCATATCTCCAGTCAACTAGCCCTGAAGCCAAGCCCCCAGCCAGCCAGTCCATCAAGACAGCAAGATCTGAAGTTCAGCAAGGCCCACCTTTGTTTGCTGTGATGGTAAGTTACAGTACTTTGACTGTTGTCCACACTCCTTATCCTCACTGTTGGTGGTGACTCTGTCTTTGCACAGGAGGGACTTCCAATTTGCTTGCAGGACATTAAAATGTGTTTCATTCTTTCCTTTTGTCTCCCTGCACCGCAGGTTTGACCATTCACAGGGATGACTGGCAAGCCAGTCACAGAGCCAGACAGCCCACAAGGCATAGACTTCAGCTGCCTCTTCCCCCATCCCTCCCACGTTGCACTATCATACCAGTACATGGCATGGCCCTCCTAATTTGACAGTATCACTACATGATTTTTTTTTCTTTTTTTACATTTTTATTTCAAGTTTTCCTTTCACAGGTACACAGTGACACAGTGACCAAGTGAGGATAAATATTTTCTCTTTTCCTTCACAGGTGACAGGTACAGTAAGACTGGATGTGGACAATGGGCATATCATGCAGCCACAATAGTGGCCAAGTGAGGATAAATAATTTCTCTTTTCCTTCACAGGTGACAGGTACAGTTAAGACTGGATGTGGACAATGGGTATATCACGCAGCCACAATAGTGGCCAAGTGAGGATAAATAATTTCTCTTTTTTTCTTCACATGTAACAGCTATAGTAACACTAGGAGTTGAAAATGGATATACCATCCATATGGTCACCCACAGTGGCTAATTGAGCAGACTCTATGTAATTTTCTTTCGTTGTCACAGGTCTCCTGTCCTTATAATCCAGCAAGCAAAACTTCTCCTCCTGTGTCTCCTCTGTCCAGGGCACCTTTGTGCCATTTTATAACACGGCCATCATCAATGTGATGGTAAGTATCTTTTCCAAAATGTAGTTTTCTTTTGATTTTTGATTTTGTTGTTTCCTTTCACAGGTGCTAAACAAAGAGGAATGTATTATTTCTATCTTGTTTTCACAGGTCCCTTTCCATTCTGTAATGAATGACTCCTCCTCCAGTAAGTATGCATCAACACTGTTTCCATCAGATCGTTGATGTGGTCAACATTGCAGTCTCATGCTCAAACCTCCTCCTCCTCCTCCAGTTTCTCCACCACTGTGTGTGGTCTTATTAAAGTCAACCCATCCTCTGTATTCAGTGTAAAAAACACTCATCAACCTGATGCTGCTGTTCGATTCTCCATTGCCACACAGCAGGAAAATACCTGAAACAAGAGAAACAGGAGCAGAAAACAGAGTGACATACAAATAACATTTAAGAATTAAAAAGCAAACAATGAAAAAAATAATACTTTCCTTCTGTGGTAGGAAACACTGCTACATGAAATAACTAGACATAGGTCAGACCCATGCAGCAACAGGATTTCTTTACCATAGTGATAAATGTCTGAAAAGAGAGAAACAGGAATAAAAGATAGAAAGACACTGCTTTCACCCCCAGCCAAATAGTAAAAAATAAATACTTAACTTTGCTGGTAGGACACACAGTGATACTCAGTGATCATCATCCATATCTGCACCCCAAACAGGCCTTTTCATTTAACGAGAAAATGTTCAGAATTTTTGGGTACTACAGTTCATCAGGACGTGCTGGGGTGGAAGACTCACACATTTCAGAGGCAGTATATTAATTCAAGAAGCCTATATCATTTTGTTTCCTCATGCCAAAATTTCCAGACAGGAGAATTTATTAGATGACAATTTCTCAGCACAAAAGTTAATTCCCTAAAGTGTATTACAAGAACTGTGGTGGGTGCACTTACAAACAGCATGGTACCATGTAGCAGCATGCAGCAGTCTGACATTTTTTCTGGTCATTGAGACAAATTCTGGAAGCACAGAATTTCTGTATATTGTGCTTTTCACACCATTTCCCCTAAATAGCATTACAAGAACTGTGGCTATGGGACTGACACTTTGCAGTAGCATGTATCAGTAGCAGCAGCAGTAGTACACTACCACCATTAAATCATTTCTCACCACATACAATCACATTGTTTCCAACAACAAACAGGATTAATATATAAATATTCGACCACTGAGCTACAATGTGCTGTAATTCTACTCATAATGTAATAATTTTCCATTTTTTCACAGTGTTTAACCATAACATTTCAACAGTACCACAAAAGAAAATGTTATTAAACTACTGGACACATGATGTGAACCCTAGCTTGCTCTGTATTTAATCTGGTTTCTGAAGTAGTTCTGGACTTGGATAGGCACAGGAAGAAAGGGATAAAATTTCAAGAAGTAAGAAATTTTTATACTGTGCTTGTGCACTTATGTCAACTAAGGTGCTTCACAATACAGACTGTCTGAAAGAGCAACTTGAATAGTGCAGCAGTAGTTACTATCATTTAATAATTTCTTGTTTTGGAGAAAATTCTGGGAAATGAGAATAGTGAAAGAAATGACTATGGGGAGGGAGGGAATCAGTCTGACAAGGTGACTGATATAGCACAGCATCAACTGCTGGACTGGAAAAAAAAATATTTGGGGGGCTAGATTTTTTTTAATACGATGCTTTTCAAATGCACCATTTGTCACAAACATACTCAGCAGGTCAGGCCCTCTGCTCCCACACTGCCAACCTCCGAGCGCAGTAATGTGAACAGGTAACAGACAGGGTAACCCTCCTGTTTGCTTGTGTGTCCGAATCACCTTTGGTCTCAAGTTCTGGGGGGATTAAAACTGTGAACCTTATGCTAGCATACCCAAATGTACGTGTTCAGATAATATTCTCTTCGGGGGGATGCAATATATCTTTTGCCTAATGGCACCTAACCAGGTATCCAAAATGAACCCTTAAAACTCTATAAAAGACCTTAGGTATATTCTTACATTTTCCCAGTTTAGTAACACCAGCAAACTATTGAACCATTTTGGTCAGACTTAATCTTCTATACATCACATAATAGATTTACTAAAAATGGATAAAAATATGAAAAATGTAAACACAGAACAATATATCAAAGAGCATACAATCACTTAAAAGAAAACAAGGAAAAGTACAACACAAAAACTCCTATCACAATACATTTAGACTTTTTCTATCTAATGTATTACCTCTAAGTGCGTATAGTTAGATCAGAGAGCTGAGAGCTCTGTCTCTCTAGCATCCCACGATGGAATATGACATCTAGCTCCTCCTTTTTAGAATTAAAAAAATACAAACATGATTTCCTGTCAGGAGATATTTTAAATAATGTAACTTCAGCAAAAACTAATTTCCCAAATTATGACATTCTTTAATCAAGCCTTTCCTTTTAACTGGTGGCTAATTCCTGTTTAACCAATGAACATAAAAGGTTTTTACAACTCTGAAGTTTGTCACCTAGATGCAAATATAACCAACAGGAATCAGCTAAGTTATGTCCTGTCCTGTAATAAAATACATATTTAGCTTCCCAACTTCAGAGGCAGCAACAGGTTATAAAACAGCCATAAAATGCAACTTCTCAAGGAAGTTAATTACATTACAGAGATCTCCTGGCCAGTTCCTGTAACTGAAACTTGGGTGGGTGGGTACCCATGAAGCAAAGACTCACATACTATATTTTTATATTACAAATATCATACAGCAATCATAACCAGCTGGCCAAGCGTCACAGTCCTCCCCACCTAAACTGAATTTGGGGGCTCTATCCCCTGCATGGGATGAGCTTCCCAAGTCAGTTCACTCCTCATATAGACACGACAAGCCATCTGTGTTCTGATTGGTCACTCCAGCCCCATGTGAGATCATCATGTCACACCCTTGCAAGGCAAGACTCCATCTTAATAGTCTATAATTAGTTTTTCCCATTTGCGTCAGCCAAACCAGGGGGTTGTGGATCAGTTTTGTACCTCAAAATGCTGCCCATATAAGTATGGTTCTAACATCTTTAGGGCCCACACTATGGCAAGACACTCTTTTTCCACAGTAAAGTAAGCCTGCTCCCTGGGAAGTAACATTTTACTAAGGTACACTACAGGGTGATCTTTCCCTTGGTTGGATGTCTGACACTGTACTGCCCCAATACACACATCTAAGAAATCAGTCTGGACTAGTAAGGGTCTGCTATAGTCAGGACTTATCAATACAGGAGCACTGCACAGGGTCTCCTTCAGTCTGGTAAAGGCTTTTTCACAGGCTGGTTCCCAGGCAATTTTCTTAATCATCTTTTTTCTTTATTATAGTCCACACAGAAATGAGTAGAGTCATCTGGCTTGGGCACAAGGACTACGGGTGAGGCCCAGGGGATGTGGGATCTCTGGATTACCCCTCAGTACAGCATTTCCTCCACCTCCCTCCTAATGTCCTTTTGGACAGCCTCTGACACCCGGTATTCTGTCTGCCATATGGGCGTCTGTGCCCCTGTCTCCACATCGTGCGTCACTAAGGGGGTTAGTCCAGGCTTGGCGCTAAACAGTGGGGCAAAATCTGCTAAAACATCCCTTACTTCCTGGATCTTGTCTGGGGCCAGCTGGGGAGACAATTTAACTGCTTCCACAGAGGACTCCCACTTGCTTTCTTCCAGCAAGTCCAGAAGGGGGTCTCCTTCATCCGTCCCCCTCCTCAGGACTACATACTGCAAACACCATGTCAGCCCTATTAGCATATGGCTTCATCAGGTAGACATGGTACATTCTTTCTGTATGTCTTCTGTCAGGTAATTCTATGATATAATTCATGTCATTTACCTTCCTAACTACTTTGTATGGTCCTGTCCGCTCAGCCTGCAGCTTGTCTTTCCAGACTGGAATAAGGACCATGACTTCCTGACCCACCATGTATGAGTGAACTCTGGCACTGAGGTTGTACCACACTTTTTGTCTCTGTTGGGCAGCTGCCAGGTTGCTCTGGGCTATCCCCATAAGCTCCTTCAGCCTTTCCCTAACCCTAAGGATGTAATCCACTATGGGAGTTCCCTGGGTGGCGTGCTTGTCTTGCCAGTCCTCCCAGATCAAATCTAGGGGCCCACGTACCCCGCGTCCATATAAGAGCTCGAAGGAGGAAAATCCTGTTGACTCTTGGGGCACCTTCCTGTATGCAAACAACAGGTGGGGAAGGTATTTCTCCCAGTCCCTCCCATGCTGTTTAGCAAACGCTTGGAGCACTGACTTCAGGGTACCATTAAATCTTTCCACAAGCCCACTGGCTTGCGGGTGATAAGGTGTCGTGCACCTTTGCACCAACCCACACTTCTCCCACAAACATTTCATTGGGTCCGACATTAAGGAACCCCCTCAATCAGCGATAACCTCTTGCAGAAACCCAACACGGGAGAAAATCCCAAGTAAGGTATCTGCCACTTTGTCTGTCCTCAGTGAGGATAGGGTGACTGCCTCTGGATACCGGGTGGCATAATCCACCACAGTCAGGATGAACCTCTTCCCGGAGCAGCTGGAGGTATTTAAAGGCTCCACAATATCCATTCCCACCCTTTGCATGGCTCCTCCACTATGGGCAATGGAATTAGGGCAGCTTGGGTTTTTCTTACCTGCCTTCCCTATTTCTTGGCACCGGTGACAAGACCTGCAATACTCCTTCACCTGCTGGGTGAAGTTGGGCCAATAGAAATTCTGGGTCAACCACTGCACAGTGCGTGCGATTTCCAGATGACCAGACAAGGGAATATCATGTGCAATCTTGAGCAACTACTCACGATACCCCTGGGGGATGACAAGCTGCCTGCCTATCACCACTCCCTCTGTCTTCACATCCTGAGTATACATCAGTCCATTTTTTCTAATAAACCTTATGTTTACTGTCACCTCCCTGTGCTCCATCAGAGTCTGCCTAAGTCCTCAGCTTCTCCAGACTAGGGTCACTTTCTGAGCAGCTGCAAACTCCTTACACATTCCCAAGGCATGGGACAGGTCCCCTTCAGTGTCTAAACTAGGGTCCCTAGCATTAGTGTCAGGGAACTCAGGTTCACTGTTATCCCTACCTCTATGACAATGGGTCACCCCTCCTTCTTCAGAGTAACCCTCCGTAGCTGTGTGGTTAACTGCTACTGGGAAATTTCTACCCTTTTTATTAGTCTCCATATCAGGAGACACAGGCTGGGGAACCAGCCTCCCAGTGGTTTCCACAACCGGCTTCTGTGGGGTCCAGGGAACTACAATTTTCCCTTGCCGCTTGGCTATGGGTAACTGCACACACCATCCCCTGTTTGAGATTGTTGCCAAGGATGACGTCAACTGCTAAAGTTTTGGCTACAGCCACCTGTTGCACAGTTCCCCGTTTCACCCGTCTAGGAGAATACTAGCGAGTGGCAATGTTTTCTCCTCACCAATGAAGTCTTGTACAGTTACAAATTCATTGGGTATATGCTGACCAGGCTCTATCAGATAACCCCTTTTACCAATGTCAGGGTTGCCCCTGTGTCCCTTAACCCTTGTGTCTGTACACCATTCACTGTGACTGGGTGCATGTGTTCCCTCATGTTCACAGGCATGCTTCCAGTGACACATAAACAACCCACTTCTTTCCTACCCCCATGTTGTGTATTGCTTATCCTTTTGGAACACTGTCTGGCAATATGCCCAGTTTCTTTACAAACCCAACATTTGTTTCTTTTCTCAGATAACTCTTTTCTTTGAATCCTGGGGCTGACTAGTTTCAGTGGAGGCAGTGATGGTTTTAGCTGCCCTGAAGGTGAGCATTTCTCTTTCTGCGCTGCCACCCCCACCCCATTCGCTCTCAGAGCAGGTCTGTTCTTGGCATAGTGGTCCAAGAGTTCAGCAGCCTCTTGCACTGTTTTGGGATCTCGGTTCTTCAGCCAGGTTTTCAGCTCTGCTGGGCATGCCCAAAAAAAACTGTTCTAACAAAATAGCTTTTTCAATTTTATCTACAGAGTTTGCTTCAATTCCTTCCCACCGTTTTAAACACTGATGTTGTTTCATGGCTAGCTCCTCATAACGCATGTCAGGGCTTCTCCTGAGCTTACAGAATTTAGCTCTGTATGCTTCAGCAGTTAAATCAAACTTTTTTAAAAGTGCAGCTTTAAGTTTGCTGTAATCATTACTGTCCTCATTGTCCATTTGACCCAATGCATCCTGAGCTTTTCCGGTAAATAGTGGGGATAGCTGGAAGCTCCAGGACCCTCTAGGAATTTTTACCTGAATACAAACTTTTTCAAAGGAATTTAAAAGGCATCCATTATCCTCCCCCTCTTTAAATTCAGCTATCAATTTGGAACTCAATTTGTAACCCAGTCCTGTAGTTTCAGTTAAACCCAAGCCACTTACCTGCTCTGGTGCTGGTGGTTGGAGTCGTAGCTTCTCCAGTTTATGTTGCCTGCGGCGCTCACACTCTTCACGGTCCACCTCTTGCTGTTTATGGTCCATTTCTCACTGTTCTTGCTCCCTCTTCTCCTCTGTGGCTCACTGTTCTCACTCCCTCTTCTCCTCTGCAGCTCGCAGGCACTCTATGCTCTTCACAGTCAGCTTCTCGCTGTTCTCGCTCCCTCTTCTCCTCTGCAGCTCATTTCTCTCTGTCAGCATCTCTCTGGAACTCCAGCTCCATTCTGCACAACTCAATCTGCAGCCTGATTGCTTCTGGCTCCAGAATGCTGGTGACCTTCCCTTGCTGCTGTGGCTCTTAGCTTGCACTGGCCCTGCTGCCCTCCTCACTGGATCTGGACACTGCACTGGCCACTAGCCCCTCCACACGCCCAAGGTTTAGTCCTTTACAATCACAGTCTGTGACTTGACGCTGGCTCTCGCCTCATGCAGGACTCCTCTGTCCTGGCACAACTGCCTCAAGTAGTCTGCAGTGTACCCACTGTAGTTGGAAGCCATTTTTTTCCCTAACTACGGTTACTCTAACATGCACTTTAGAAAAAAAAATAAAACAGGTAGGAACTTGACTGTAAGCAAAATTATATAGTTCTGTTTCCTTTTTTTTTTTTAAATAAATCACTGCCTTATTTTGCAAAGTGAGCTGTACAGTATTAAGAAGAAGAAGAATCAGTATTTATATAGCCGCTTTTCATACACAGTATCCCAAAACACTTTACAAGCAATGCTAGACTGGTAGTAAAGTGACTGAATGTGTGGTGGTGGCCATATCGCACATCATCACCCACACACAGCCTGGATGATTGCATGAACCAGTTTATTGGAAGGGGAATGTTGGCCAGGACACCGGGAATGTTCCCTGCTCTTTACGAAGAATAGCCTGGGTTCTTTTACTTCCACCTGGACACTCACCAGGACAACACCAGGATGGGCAGAAGGGGCCTCGGTTTAACATCTCATCTGAAGGACAGCACACCCCAGCAATACAGCACCCCTGAATACTGCACTCGGATGCGAGCGATTTTTAGGTGCAAGTCCATTCCGGTGTGGGACAAGAACCCACGACCTTCTGGTCCAGAGGCAGATGTGCTACCAACTGAGCCACGCTGACACACTGAACAGTTAAAACTTGTGTTACCAATTTTATCGCACTGCTGCTAACCAAATCTGTCACAAACATACTCAGCAGGTTAGGTCCTCTGTTCCCACACTGCCAACCTCCGAGCATAGTAATTTGAACAGGTAACAGACACAGTAACCCTCCTGTCTGCTTGTGGGTCCAAATCACCTTTGGTCTCAAGTTCTGGGGGGATTCAAACTGTGAACCTTATGCTAGCATATCCAAATGTACAGGCTCAGATAATATTCTCCTCAGGGGATGCAATATATCTTTTGCCTAAGGACACCTAACCAGGTATCCAAAATGAACCCTTAAAACTCTATAAAAGACCTTAGGTATATTCTTAACTTTTCCCAGTTTAGTAACACCATCAAGCTGTTGAACCGTTTTTGTCAGACTTAATCTTCTATACATCACATGCAAAAAAAGAACTGGCAGACAACTTAAGGCAGTCTTTCAAACAATATATTTACTAAAAATGGATAAAAATATGAAAAATGCAAACACAGAATGGTATATCAAAGAGCACACAATCACATAAAAGAAAACAAGGAAAAGTACGACACAAAAACTCCAACCATAGTACATTTAGACTTTTTCTATCTAATTTATTACCTCTAAGTGCATATAGTTAGATCAGAGAGCTGAGAGCTCTGTCTCTCTAGTGTCCCAAGATGGAATATGACAACTAAGTTCAGACACAGTATTCAGTTTAAACTGTGTCTCTCCAAACCCCTTCTGTGAGTCATCTAGCTCCTCCTTTTTAGAATTAAAAATATACAAACACGATTTCCTGTTAGGAGATATTTTAAATAATGTGACTTCAGCAAAAACTAATTTCCCAAATTATGACAATGTTTAATCAAGCCTTTCCTTTGAACTGGTGGCTAATTCTTGTTTTCCAAAGGAACATAAAAGGTTTTTACAACTCTGCAGTTTGTCACCTAGATGCAAATATAACCAACAGGAATCAGCTAAGTTATGTCCTGTCCTGTAATAAAATACATATTTAGCTTCCCAACTTCAGAAGCAGCAACAGGTTATAAAACGGCCATAAAATGCAACTTCTCAAGGAAGTTAATTACATTACAGAGATCTCCTGGTCAGTTCCTGTAACTGAAACCTGGGGTGGGGGGGCACCCATGGAGCACAGACTCACATACTATATTTTTATATTACAAATATCATACAGCAATCATAACCAGCTGGCCAAGTGTCACACCATTTATGTAAATAACAGTGCTTTACAACACCAGTAATGAGAGTGAAGAGAATTATATGGTGCATAAACAGCACTGTTAAAGAAAGTGTAACTAGAAAACAGATTTTTTTAAAACACAAGAGCACTCAGACAGAAATCAACAAGAAAGAATGGAGTCAAACTGTAAGAAAGAAAGACAGGAAAAGAGTTTTAAAATATTTTTGTATCTTAAAACTTTTATGGATGCTTCTTCTCATAAACAAAGAGGGGTGAAGAAAAACTAAGAGGAGACAGGAGGGAGTATCCAGTAGAGCTAAGGATGGGGTGTGAAAGAAGGAGAACCAGTGAGGAGGACTGGAGAAAAAGGATTGCAAAAAGCAGTATTTAGGGAATAGATGTAAGGACTAGAGGGAACAGCACCAACGTCACCACAATGGAGCTCGTATATTCCCTTAAGAAGCACTTGCTAGTTCCATCTAGGAAGGGGATGCAGCACGGATGCCTCCTCTCCTCACTGCTATTTGATATTGCTTTAGAGCCATTGGTTCAAACCCTACAATGACATGAATGAGTAAACTGGAATGACTTTGGGGGGAAGCTACAATCAAAGTATTGTTATATGCAGATGATGTGCTGGTGTATATCACTAAGTTGGTGGGATTTCTCCCATCTGGTAAATGTGTTGTGGGCTTTCTGGGCCTTTTCAGGGCACAAAGTTAACCTCACAAAAACGAGGGTACTGCTCCTCTGTCAGTGTGAGCATGTGCCTTTTAAATAGCAACTCCCATTTCACTGGACCTCGGAGGGTTTCAGATAATAAGGGGTGAACATTACTAATTTATTAATTTTATTTATTCCACATTAGGAAGCAGACCAAGGATATTTATGAGATTCCCGGCCAATGCCCTTTGGGGTAACCCTTGCCTTAGTGTTTGCGCATTAAGGTTCTTTGTCTTTTAGCTTGTTTTTTGTTTTTATTGGGCTCACCACAACCCAACCCATATAGACCACCTTAGGGTAACTGGTTCATTCCACTGGGGTGTCATACAGGCTAGGCACACTGATGAGTCCTGGTAGGACGAAACACGTGTCTGTGTCTTCTGTTGCCACCCTTTGCATACTGTGTGAGAGGCCTTTCGGCACCATGAAGTTCTGCTTAAAGTTGGACCAGCATAATATTTTGTGGTGATTTGCATATGCAGCCCATGATGCTTTGCATTAAGGAGGTATGTGTGATTTTGTATTTCTCTGAAACTTGGCTTCCCGACCACCTTTTGGGGTAACCTTTGCCTTAGTGCTTGCGCACTAAGGTTCTTTGTCTTTATGTGATTAACTACCTCCCTTTATTGAACATTATTTGTGAAATAGCTATCTCTCCCATTGTCACTGCTAGGCCTTTCAAATGTTTTTAAAGATAGCCATTTTTCCTAAATTTCTGTATATGTTCCAAGTACTGCCAATCCCCATACTGTCTTACTTTTCAAACAGTTATGAGCTTGTGCATCAATGTGGCTCTGGAATAACAAGACTACAAATTAAATACGATCAGATGACTCCTATCCCTGGCCAGGGAAGGCATATAAACTCCACACTTTAAATATTACTATTGGTCAGCACAACTGGCTAGCCTAAAGAATGGCACAGTGTTAGTTGTGAGAACTCAGGTATGCACTCTGAGAAATAATGGTGCACAGTGCAGTGGCTGACAAACTTATTATATGGGTCTTCCATAAAACACTTCCAGTGTGCAAACGTTAATCTGCTAATCATTCACTTACTAAAGGTGTGGCATGGGGTACATAGAGTTAAAAATGACTGAGGCCTCATGCATGGTTCTTACCCCTCTGAGGAATAACCCTATGTTCCCTAGATTTCTACAGGATAAGGGCTTTCAAATGTGGACTGCAAATGGTATGGAATATTATTGGGACATCTGTATCAGGGAAGTCACCTAACGTTTTTTGATGAAATACACCAGAAATACGATATTCCACACACACAGTTCTTCAAATACCTTTAGGTACGACACTTCCTTGATGGGAAAACAGAATTATGCTCCACATGACTCCTCAGGGGTGGCATGCATACTAGACAGTGCAGGAGACACCAAAGGGTTGGTAACAAACCAGAACATACAGAGCTCAGTTACAGATACATCTGAGCCTAATAGAAGGAAGTGGCAGGAATTCCTAGGGTGTAACTTCACTGAGGAGAAATGGTCAGAGATAATGGACGAGGGCTGGAGATGGCCTATACAAAGCAAATATAAGGTAATTCACTTTATTACCACCCAAAGAGCATATTATACACAAGCTAGATTGTCAAAGTTCAGCAATCAGTATGACAGTAAATGCCCCAGATGTGAACAAGGCCCAGAAGATTTACTTCATATGATGTATACCTGTAACTCTTTGTCCAAATACTGGAGGACCATAGAAAGGGTACTCTCAGAAATGCTGGCCACACATGTTCAGATCTCCCCCGAAGCTGTCCTCCTGGGAGATTGATCAGACCAGAAGGTTTACAAGCTGGACAGCAGAAACTATCTATATTGGCTATGAATATTGCAAAGGTGGGGATCCTTACTAACTGGAAGGGACAGCAGACCCCAATTTTACAGGATGGCTGCAAGCCATGAAGGATTGCAGGTCATTGAAAAAATAATCTATACAGCCAAGGGAAGAGAGTATTTGATTGCATATGGGCCTCATTTGAGGGCTAGTCACAATCCAAACCTCATGATGATAGTGCTTCAGAAGGAGGTCAGAGCCCAAAATGAGTACTCTCAGCTGGAGAACATTTAACAAGGCATTTTAAACCTTGGCGTGACAAAAGTATGTGACGGAGATAAATGGACAAATTATTAGCAGAAAGAAAAGTCTATCAGTTTTTTTGGTTTTTTTTTGCTTTTTATTGTAATCAGTTTACAGTAATGTTTGAACTGTCTGTTCTCGATTTTTATCTCATATACCAAAATCTTTGTAGTACTGATGTACATGGCAACTGTTCAGTCAAATGGTATTGACACTGTATGTACAGTATGGTGCTGTGACATCAATAAACTTTATTTAAAAAAAAGTAGCAACTGCTGATTTTCAAGCAGCTTCTGCAGAGTTTCTACCATTGAACAAACTCTTCAGCAGAGGTCTCCCATCTCTGCTTGCAATTGCGCCAGCTCCTCTCTGGCATTTGCAGTGCGGGTGCTGCCTCACACCCTTCCCCTCACTACGGCTGCTGTTCCTTGGCCAATGTGACCATCATGGACATGGTCTAACATTGGGCTAACCCCTCAGCAGCACAGAAAAAATAACCGCCACCACCACCGCTCGCCACCTCCTTTCTCTGGCTACCCACTGACTCGGGTTGCAGATTTTCATGCAGGTATGTTGCCCACTGGAGCTTAGATTTCTGCCCTTCTTTCCAAGACTGACAAGTGTGTTGCAGAGATCACATCTGACCACACTGTCATTGTTGGGGCCCAAGGTAGGGAAGACCTGGGCTGATTCTTTGAATGGGGCACTAAGGAGCCAGAAGATGAGGAACTGGCACATGGCTACTCAAGGAGATCAGTCCGTGATGGTGGTGGTACCATGGGAAGGCACAGGGGGTTCATGCTGCTGCTGCACTAGGGACCACTGCTTCAGAGCTTGGGTAACTAGGAGCTGCTGCTGTTGCTGCACTGGGGGGATGCTCAACCACCCCTCCTGCTGCTTCTACCTCCTCCGTCTGTACCTGGCGCTGTCCTATGGCTCCACCATGAGTCTGAACACAACTCGCCCTATACTCCATCTCTAAATAAACAAAAGAGTGAGACAGAGTGGCAGAAAAGAAAAGTCAGATGGAAATAAAGGGAAACTAGAGATATGTAAGTAAAGGTTATAACTAAAGAAATATAGGCAAAATATGGCAGAAGCAAAAGCTAGAAGTACTCCTATAAACTCAAAAAATTAATCAAAATGAATGGTTTTGATTGCAAAAGTTGTTGGGCTCCTATCTTCTCCACTAACACTGCAAACCGTAGGGGAAGCAGACTCACTGTATAGACACATGCCATGTGACCAGCTGAAGCTCTTCCATGTGACCTTGAGACACTTGTTTACCAGTAGTCTCATTTTAACAAAACTCTGCCCAAATGTCCCCCAAAGGTGAAGTTGCCAGACGAAGTTGTCAAAGGCAAATGTCCCACAAAACAGCAAAATTTCCAAACTGATTCATGAAGGTGCAGTTAGGGAATTTTCCTTAATGTCACCAGCGAATTAAACTTTGCAAAATCTCTGTTCATAAGATCGAACCTTAGGAGGCTCACACAACCTTAATTTCCACTGATCTTTAACTTCACTTTTCTGGTGACTAAGCTGAACTAGCATGCAACAGACTTTTCTTCCTATCATTATGGGGCATTGGGAATATCAGTGCTAACTCCAAACCACAAAGTTAACATTATGAACTTAACTACAAGTCTCTGTCTGATTGCTTGTAAAGCACTTTAGATAAAATGTGTATATAAAGCCCTTACAAATGCAAATTATTCTTCTAGTGGCAGGGTGGTGGTAGGGGAAGGGATGGCACACTGGAGCATTCTGTGGATGTGGGCAGCCACTGACAATGATCCATCATGCTGCTGCAGTGGTGTGGGCATTTCTTTCCCATGTGTCCTGCTCCACATAGGAATGATGTCAGCTTTGATGTTGCATGGCCACTCACATCATTGGCACCATCACCAGGTCTTCCTTAAGTGACCTGATAGAGTCGCATAGTGGATCCTCCCAGCTCCAGGAAGAGAGCAAATAGAGGGACACTCTGTACCCTCTCTGCCAGTATTTACTCCTGGTGTCCCAGGTCTGTGGCACAAACCCAGGTTGCTAGCATGCCAGAGCTGTCTTCTACCGCTCAGTGCTGAGAAGTTAGCTCTTGCTATGGCTTCTGAAGCTATTACCAATTTATTAAGATGATTCACTGATTTGGTCATATGCCCCTGATGTTTTTTTAAGCCTTGTGCCTATAGTAAACAGTGTCACACAACACTGCCTGACAAAGAACTGAGTACTGACACTGTAATGGCAGACTGCCCCACAAACAACATTATTATAAAGTCAGCCTCTTCTATGTAGGCAGATCAGCAGTGTGTATACCTCCTGGCAATGATATTCCCTCCCTAAGCAGTTTCATTTCTTGCTTCAGTGCTCACTTGGACAGTATTCAGGGTCTAACAGCAGCCCTTTGGTTCTGGCTGAATTGCAGTATTTGAGACTGTTGGACACCATTCTCAACTACTATGTTTATGTGGGTTTGTTTTCCAGTACATCTCCTGCTTTGGGAGTCTGTCACAGCTATGGAAAAATATGACATTTATTACTGAGCAGGCCCTTTCTATGTCTTCTCTTTACCTTAATATTTTTTTCTGGGATTACTTTCCCACTCCTTTTATTCCCTCTTCTTTCGGATCACAACACCTACTCAGTGGCTTTTGTGGGACTGGAGTAATTCTGGAAACTCCTGCACAGTAACTTCTTTGCCAAAAACCACAGGTTTCTGTTAACTGCTCACCCCTCTGGACCATTCCCATCTGCTCGGAAGAGGAGGAGGAGGAGGAGGAGAAGGGGTTGCAGGAATTGTTCTGTATGGAGTGATCCCTCACTCAGTAATCCATCTCATTGTAATACAATATATATGTATATATTTTTTGCACAGTCTTTCAATAAAAATATATCCTAAAAATGATTTAAAGGATTTGTACAGCAGAAAAGCAATCCAAGAGTGATGGAGTAAAAAGGTATTTTAGTGCAAGTTTAGAAACCTGTTATTTTCCACTGGGATGTCCTGATAAACAAGATGGACCACCTCTCTATGGGGTTATCCAACACATAGTCTAAAGTTTAGAACCCGGATTTCCTCTACATCACATAAGACACTAGTTTGTTTTTCTGTTTTTGCAGCTCTGTTTTTCTTCATCCTGGTCCTCCAACTCAACTGCCACTATTGTCACCTTTTTGTCTGAAGAGTGACTTCAATTCCATCTCCCAGAGACACCAGGATGGCAGACCTAGGACCACAACCCCAGTGCCCCCATCCCCAGGATTGTCCTTGATATTTTATTAAACATTTTCTTCTGAGATTTATGGCCGATGCAAATTAAAGGCCACAGTTCAAATAACATTTGTGGGACAGAGATGTCATGCAAATATTGTGAAAGATCTTTTGTTGTTTATGCCCCTAAGCTCGTAAATAGCCTACCTGATTCAGTTAGAATGACTGTCAAGGGTCAAAAATAAAGGTGGTTTCAAATATGAACTGTTTAAATATTTGTCTAGTTGAGAAATATGCGATTGTCATGGCTGCTGGTTCACAAAAACTATAGTTTTACATTGTTATTGTTAATGTATCTTATTTGAATCATTTGAATCCTGATTTCTCCAGTACAGTTGAAAATGGGTCTTTGACATAGTTCATGTCCTGGTTAGACAAACAAATAAATTGCTTCAGCAGATGATCCACCAAATCCAGTCTACAGAGGTGGGAGTGGAACAAAGGCACCTGAGGACATAACTGGGGCTAAGGAAAGAAGTTCTGATGGACCGGGGGGGGCAGGGTGTCATCTACCGAGTTGGCACGTTTTCCCTCCCTTAAACCTTTCCTACTAGCAGACAAGGTGGTTGCTTCTGCCAGCCTACAGATGTACCCTACCTTCTCACAGTGCATAAGCACCTGTAGTAACCCAGCTGGTGGTAAGGCAGCAGCAGACAGAACCCTCCCATTCTGCAAAGGACATTTAGTCCTCCTTCCGGCCAATCACAACATCCTGGGCTTGGAACCCAAACCAGGGTCTCCAGTATACCAAGCAGTGCCTGCCATCTTCGGAGCTTTCAGACCAGCTGGGTAGTAGTTTTAATGATTAGTACAGTTTACTTTTTTGAGTTTAAAATAAAAGGGATGAGGGGTGCTCTTTCTGGAGTGAGTTTAAGAGAGTGTGTTTGTGTGCACACATATGCGTGTGAAAGAGCACTCATGCCAAGGAACCCAGAAGCAGGTGCAAACAGCGGAATGCAGGAATTTGCACAATGAAAGGAAATTGACCACAAAAAGGGTTCAGACTGTGAAAAAACAACAACAAATCAAAACAAGCCACAGAAGCAGCCTTCGCACAGAAAGCTATGCCAATAAAAATGCACCATGACAGCTAAATATGTTTTGTGTTAGAGTTTTCTCTGGTAAACAGTTTAAAAATAAACAAGGATTGAAACACCCTCCCCCTCATATTCAATGTTCTTTACAGGCTGTTTTTTGTTCTTTTCTAAAAGAACTCATAGAGCTCCCAAGAGTCCTGTTTTTTCTCACTAAAAGGATCTTATTTTGTCCAAGGTGGCATAGTGCACTAAAATACATATCTATATACAGTATATATATATCTATATATATAGATATATATATACATAGATATATAAATATATATTGTTTTAATAATGAGCAGTACCAAAAGTTAACTCTTTCCAGTTCCGATGACCTGAAAACTTGTTGTCAGGTTTAGGATCAATTTGATTAAAAAAGGTACTTTTATCTCACAGAGCATTTTAAAAAAATCGTATCAGAAATTTTTGAAGAATAACATGCCATTAGCATTGACTGAGTTGGTAACTGATACAGCCCTATTTATTTTTATGTTGATTGCGCGCATGTGTAAGAAACATATTGCAGCAGCTTTCTCCATAAAGAAGCAGGTTGTGGAGGCACGGCACTGTTGTGACCAATGCCCTCACAGCCTGTAAAGGCTTGGCCTGCTTCCCTTAATGCCGTGGCATGCTGTTGCTGACACTAGTTCAGCCAGCATGCCATCAACTTGTAAAAAATTAGCCACTGCAATCAGGGGCCTCCTTGTCATTGCAGCGTCAGCCATTTGCTGCAATGAGGGAGTGACCCATCACTGCAGGACGGAACCTTGAAACATTGATATTGTTCGTGAACATGGCGGCAGCTTGCTGCTGTGTTCACAAACAATATTCACCCCCCCACACAGAGTGCCCAATCCCCCTCGGCAGCATGTACCTCCCGTGTTTGTCACCGATGGGGCTAACCCGTCGGCTTCAGTGCTCAGAATAGAGTGTTGCCGACGGGAAGCCCACTCCCATCGGCATTATGTAACTCCTCCCCGCTTATGTTGTCTGCTGATGGGGTGCCCAATCCCGTCAGCATAATGTAACACCGTCCCCCTTTTTCTTGTGTGCGGCGGACAGCTCAATCCCCATCGGCTATAGCTGCCCCCCAAACAGAAGACTCTGTTGGCATGCTGGGAGCCCACTAGCATGCCACATGCTAAAAAGTAAAAAATGGTCCCACGTTGTCATTTTTTTTTACCTGTAAAAGCGAAACTGTCTCGGCGATCTTCTGCCCCCACAATCCACGCCCACCTGCTGCACACCCTGCCTCCCCACACATCCTCACCCCATACTTACCTCCAGAAGTCCAGCGAGATGATCTTGAGTGGACGGTAACACGTCTGCACTCTTGAAGCTGACCACGAACTGAGAAATGCTGGTAAGCTATATAATGGAATAAATAGGGTTTTTCAACTTTGATGCATATCTCAGGCATTTTTGGAATGTGGCACCAAATTTTCAACATTGGGTTTTAGGACCCCTCCTCTGAATTCTGGCACTGTCATGGCATTATTACGGCGAAGGTGATTTACGAGTCACTGCATGGAATCCTCTTTGGGACGATTAATAAGAAAATGACAGTGCCAGTCATGGTGGGCTCTCAAAAAAGCCTATACTCAAATTTGGTGGGAAAAATTCAAAAATATGACTGTTTTATGAGTGTGCATTGTGTAGTTGCTACGCACTCTCGTAACTTTGTGAATTTGCAATATTTTCACGCCAGATTTTCAACACTGGCATTTTTTCAGACCTCCTTGTGAACAGTACAGCTGTCATTTTCCACATCCTGGCCAAAATGTGTTTTCGCACTTCCGGCGCGGAATAGCACAGTCGCTGTGGGAAATTTATTTATTTATTTAAGAGTTTAACCAGGCAGGCATACTGAGTGGAGAACCACTCATTTCCAGATGTGGCCTGGGGAAATGGGGGAGGGACATAAATGAATAGATACATACATACGTGTTCACATGATGCAGACAGTACATGATACAGATTTACACTAAAGAGAGCTAGGACAAGCATACATTACATTTTAATACAGTCACCGTGTTTACAATACGGAGCTTATTAGGTATTTACATCACATACAAGATAAACAACCTCGAGACAGGCACAAGCTAGATTGTGAGCCCTAATTAAGCAGTGCTTAGGTTATGAATTACCAGGTGGAGGTAACCAGAGGTCAGGATGGCTTACACTTGTGTCAGCTGGGAGCAAGTGCATGCCATGAGAAAGTGTGCAAGGAGGAGTGGGTTGAGGAGGTTATGGTTCGTGGAGTGGCAGATATTAGCAGGCAGGTCATTCCAGAGTTTTGGCAATCGATATTTGAAAGCCGATTGGCCCATTGAGGTTCGCATGAGTGGGATTTGGAAGTGCCTGGAGTCCGAGTGTCTTAGTGAGTAAGCGGGGGGGGGGTTGAGCCATTAGGGTGGAGCCTAGGTAAGGTGGAAGGGTTTGGGTCCAGAATTTAGCAGCGATTCTGGTGCAGTGGATTTGTCTGCGTGCCATGAGTGAGGGTAGGTCCAGGGAGCTGTATAGGTCACAGTGATGTGTCAGTTTTGGGCACTCCAGGATGAAACGGCAGAAGGAGTGGAAGAGTGTGTCCAGGCTGGCCAGGTTTGATGGAGAGACGGCACCATAGACCATGTCCCCATAATCAATTATCGGGATTATCATCTTTTGAACAAGTTCCCGCCGGACCGGGGTGGACATACAGCCTTTGTTACGATATAGGGCACCGAGTTTGGGGTGTAACTTCTTGTGTAGTGATTTGACGTGTGTGGAGAAGTCGAGGTATTGGTTGAGCCAGACACCCAGATATCTGAAGGAGGTGCAGGACACCAGGGGAGATTGGTCCAGGGTTAGGAATGAGGGGCAAGAAGCTAGGCGAGAAAGCCGTGGCTGCGAACCGAAGGTTAGTGAGACTGTTTTTTTTATTGTTTAGGAATAGTTGGTTGGTTTAGAGCCAGTGTTGTACAGCACTGAAGTCCTGCTGTAGTAGGTAGTGCACTGCTTCAGCGGAAGTGCCAGTGGTGTATAGCACTGTATCGTCCGCATACATTTGAATAGATGAGTGAGAGCAGGCCAGCGGGAGGTCATTTAGGAATACTGAGAATTGAATCGGGCCCAGGACTGATCCTTGGGGGACTCCCGTTGTGATTGGGGGGGGGGTAGATGTGTGGGGGCCAATTTTCACCGCTTGGTGTCTACCACTCTTATATGCCAGAAACCAGTTAGTGGCATGGTTAGAGAGGCCGGCAGCACTTAGTTTGTCTAGTAGCATTGTGTGGGAGACGGTGTCAAAAGCCTTGGCCAGGTCTATGAATATGGCCGAGGTGATATGGCCTTTATCCATTCCTGAGAGAATATCGTTGGTGATTCTTAGTAGGGAGGTGATAGTAGAATGTGACTTACGGAACCCAGACTGGTAAGGGGTGAAAAAGGAGGAAGTGTCTAGGTATTGGGAAAGCTGAGCAAGGGCAAATTGTTCTTGTATTTTGGCCAGAATTGGAAGTAGGGAGATGGGGCGGTAATTCCCCAGTGAGGTGGGGTTGCCCCCCTTAGGCAGGGGGATGACGGTTGCCTGCTTCCATGCGGTTAGGATTGTGGCCATCGAGAAAGAGAGGTTGAGCAAGTCAGCTAACGGAGCGGCTATGGCGGGGGCCGACAGATGTAGTAATCTGGCGTCCAAGCCAAAGAAGCATTTGCCCTTGTTAGGGTTTAGGGCGCTCGGTGCTTGAAACACTTTGGCCAGGGAAACAGGTCGGAAAGAGAATCTGTTGGGAGAGGTGGAATTCTGGGGTTTTGGTGAGGTAGATGGCTTGTGTGGGACGTGCGGGTGACTATGTATGAGAGAGGCTACACTGCTGGTGAAGAAGGTATTGAATGCAGTGGCTACTTCGCCAGGGCCGAGCCAAGGATTGATAGTGACGGGGTTGGTGGTTGCACAGGAGTGGAGAGGAGGGATTTGATGGTTTTCCAAAAGTTGGTCGCGCAGTTAAGATTTGAGCTCAGTGCCGACATGATGTAGTTCTGTTTGGTTAGTCGTATCGATTTAGTGCAGGAGTTACGGAGGGATCAATAATTTTGTAGGGATTCATGGGAGTTAGTTAATTTGTATTTTTTCCAAGCCAGGTCCCTGGTGCGGTATTGGATGATGATATTGGCGGAGACCTAGGGAAGGTGGGATCCCCTAACTCTAGTGCCTCTTAGAGGGGCATGATAGTTCCATACCTCTAGGAAGCTATTTTTGAAGTTTTCTAGCACAACGTCAATGGATTGGGCCTGTGGAATGAAGGATCAGTCAACCAGAGCCAGGTCAAACAGGAGTGATGGTAAAGATAGTGATTTGAAAGATCTGCCTAGAAGTGTCCGGGGGTGGGGGTTAGGGGGTTTATGCACTTTTCTGACCATACATATCAGGTGGTGCTCACTTAGGGAGTCGGGGAGCAGGTCTGCGCCAATTGTCCTGTGTGGGTGTGAAGTCAGTGCCCAGTCCAGGAGGGAGTGGTTAAGCATTTTTAGGTTTAGCCTGGTAGGTTGGGAGATTTGTTGTGAGAGGTTCAAGGCATTTACTTTGGAGCGGAGTTTGGCGCAGTCTTTGGCTAGCCAGTTGAAATTGAAGTCCCCGAGGACATAGAGCTCCCCTGCTGCAACAGTGGACTTTAATTTGGCCAGATGGTCTAGGACACTGGGCATGGGGGTGCTAGGGGTGCAGTAGGATCCTGCTATAAACACAGGTGCGCAGTATGGGAGTGCCAGTTTTACAGTTAAGGACTCAATTTGTGGAGTGGGTGCAAGGATGTGGACCTGTGTGAACTGAACCTTGGCAGCAATATACATGGCAATGCCTCCCCTCCTTTTATTTCCCTCATGGTCTTGCCTGATTAACGAGTATCCCGGTATGGCTACAGTAGAGTCTGTATGGTGTGATTTTAGTCAGGTCTCGGATAGTATAAGGATGTCTGGACGAAGCGATAGGGCAGAGAGTTGTAATTCTGGGACTTTATTAAGGAAACTACATATGTTGAAGTGCAGTATTTTCAGGCCCTTAGGGAGAGCCAGGGGGGTGGGGAGTTTGGGAGGGGTAGGGCCAGGGTTAGGTTCAATATCCCCAGCTAGTATAAGAAGCAAAGCTGTAAGGCATATGATTTTGTACCAAGCAGGACTGGTTTTCCGATAGCAGTCTAGTGGGCCAGGTGTTGGCGTGTTGAAGTCAGCCATAAGGCTTCTCAGGACAGCTAGTCCCGGGGTAAAAGAGGGGGGGAGAATGGAGGCTCCAAGTTCCCAATTAAGAGAGGGGCCTGTAGGAGTTTGTTGTGGAAGGGTGGTTGAGTGCAAAGGCGTGGGAGACATGATGGCGAAGTGTTGAGGTAAAAATGGTTGCCTTAGAGGGCGAGATGCTGGGGGGAGGGAGGCTATGGGAATGGCAAGAAAAAATAGTGAGAGGACTAGGAGAGTCATTTCCTTATATGTAGCAGCCAGCAGGGCTGGTTGTAGCAGCCGCTAGTGGTGGTAGCAGATAACCTGCTAATGGAAGAGTGGGCTGATTGGTTCCAATGCCTTGGCAGTCACGTGTTACCGCGTATAAATCTAGGAGCCGACCAAGGGTGGTGGTGAGGGCGGCGGGGCCTAAACACACTCCGTATGCTCAGGCAGGCTCTGCAGACAGAGCGCGGTCCCGTACCTTCTTTCCTTCAGCTCGGGGGGGGGGTCTCAGTGTCGGTCAGTAGTCTGGGGAGGGCAGGCTGACCCTCGCGACCCTTGCAGTCCTCACTGGGAGGGCAGACGACTCCGGGCCCTCATGGCCACTAGCTGTGGAAGAACGAGAGAGCGGAGATATTTATTGTCTGCTGGAGAGGTGTGGCAAACAGGTAAGCCTAGTCTACTAGCAGGAGAACTGTAAAATCGGATCCGAATTGGTTTAATTAAGGCAGACAGTAAAAACACTGCTTAAAAATCACTTTGCTCAATGGAGTTTTGCTGGGGCTGGCTATCTTACTGCAGTTTCAGGATTTCTTGCTACAGCAAACTGCATGATGTGGTAAATGTAGGAATCTTTCTGGGCAAACAGAGCTCTGTTAAAATCGGTTTGCACAAAACGGAGTTTTACAGGGGCTGGCTATCTTAATGTCGTTTCAGTACATCATTCTAAAACAGTCTGCATGATGTAGTAAATGCAGGGATATCTCTTTGGCAAGCAGAACTCTGTTTAAATCGGTTTGCACAATAGGAGTTTACAAGGGCTAAGTTTTCTTAAACAGGTTTCAGTATTTCTTGCTAAACAGACACATGATGTAGAAATTACTGGAAATAATTAAGGCAACATCAATATTGTTACTAAAGCAGTCTGTTTGATGGGAAAAACTATCAGTAAAGCTGGGCTGACATAAAGGCAGCGGAGTTTAACTACGCAGTACTAACATTTCGTTTTTCAAATTTGGCACCAAGAGCAGCGCAGCAAAAAGCCCAACACACGCCATATGCTCAGGCAGGCTCTGCAGACAGAGCGCGGTCCCGTACTTTCTTTCCATCGGCTCGGGGGCGTCTCAGTGTCGGTCAGTAGTCTGGGGAGGGCAGGCTGACCCTCGCGACCCTTGCAGTCCTCATTGGGAGGGCAGGCGACTCCGGGCCCTAACGGCCACCAGCTTCTTTCCTTCGGCTCGGGGAAGGGGTCTCAGTGTCAGTCGGTAGGGAAAATGATGGAATCACTTCTGAAGGAAAGAATTGTCAAGTACCTAGAGGCCAGAGGGGCACAGGATCCAAGGCAACATGAATTCACAGTGGGATGGTCATGCCAGACGAATCTAATAGATTTCTTTGACTGGGTGACCAAAGTAGTAGATCAGGGAGGGGCTGTGGACATGGCCTACCTAGACTTTAACAAGGCATTTGACTCAGTCCCACACAAAAGATTAATATACAAGTTAGCCAGCCTGGAAGTGGGTCCCAAGATGATAGCCTGGGTAAAGAATTGGCTGGAGAATAGGACATAGAGGGTAATAGTAAATGGAGTCCACTCTGAAGAAAGGGGTTACTGAGTGAGGGTACCGCTTGCAGTTCAGTATTAGGACGGTTCTCTTCAATGTCTTTATAGCGACATTGCAGAGGGACTGGAAGGAAAAGTATGTCTCTTTGCAGATGACACAAGATCTGCAACAGAGCTGATGCACAAGGTGGAGTGGAAAGGATGAGAAGGACTTGGCAAGGTTAGAGGAATGGTCAAATGTATGGCAGCCTAGATTCAATGCTAAGAAGTGCAAGGTAATGCACCTGGGAAACAAAAACCCAGGGGAAGAGTACACAATGGGGGGTGAGATACTAACAACAACAAAAATGGAAAGAGACCTGGGGGTAGTCATATCAGATGACTTAAAGGTGGGCAAGCAATGTGAGAGGGCAGTGAGGAGGGCTGGGGGATACTGGGATGCATAGGGAGAGGCATCACCAGTAGAAAACAGGAAGTTGTTATCCCTCTTTACAGACTGCTGGTGAGACCCCATATGGAGTACTGTGTGCAGTTCTGGAGACCCAGTCTCCGAAAGGACATAGACAAGATGGAAGCTGTCCAGAGGAGAGCAACTAAAATGGTGCAGGGTCTGCACCACAAGACATATGAAGACAGACTACAGGAGCTTAATATGTATAGCCTCGAGGAAAGAAGGGAGAGGGGGGACATGAGAGAAACTTTCAAGTACCTCAAGGGATTCAACAAAGTTCAAGAGGGTAGCATTTTTCACAAAAAGAGGTGTGCAAGAACAAGAGGGCACAATTTGAAGATGGGGGTGGCTCAGAGGTAATGTAAGGAAGTATTTTTTCACACAGAGGTTGTGGATGCATGGAGCGGCCTTCGGGGCTGTGGAGTCAAAAACAGTGGTTGAATTCAAGCATGCATGGGACAGTCATAAGGCAATTCTAGGGGGTGGGGGTAGAAAGAAGTAGGCTTCTGGTTAACTAGGATCTGCAGCTTATCCATTAGGTAGGGAAATCGGCAGACTGGGTGGGCCAAGCGGTCCTTATCTGCCGTCAAATTCTATGTTTCTATGTTTCTAGTCTGGGGAGGGCAGGCTGACCCTCGCGACCCTTGCAGTCCTCACTGGAAGGGCAGACGACTCCATCAGTGTTCAGGACAGATTAAAAAAATGACACTGCCACTGTTTATGAGCAGATGTCCTAAAATGCCTATGGTGAAAATTTGGTGATGATACTCCATAAAATTACTGTGTTACTAGCGTGCATTGCGCAGTTTGAACGCATGCTCGTAACTTCACGAATTTATAATATTTTCACTCCAGATTTTCAACACTGCCATTGTTCTGCACCTCCTTATGAAAAGTACAGTTGTCATTTTTCACATCCTGGCCAAAATGTGTTTTCGCAGTTCTGGCACAGAATAGTGTGGTCACTGTGGGAAATCCATGTTCAGGACACATTATGAAAATGACAGTGACACTGTTCATTAGCAGAGGTCCTAAAATGCCTATGTTGAAAATTTGGTGATGAAAGTCCATAAAATGAGTGTGTTACGAATGTGCATTGTGCAGTTTCCACGCACGTTCGTACCTTTGCAACTTTGCAATATTTTCACTCCGGATTTTCAGCATTGCCATTTTGCCACACCTCCTTATGAACAGTGCAGCTGTCATTTTTCACTTTCTGGCCAAAATGTGTTTTCGCTCTTCCGGTGAACAATAGCGTGGTCGCTGTGGGAAATCAGTGTTTGGGACATATTAAGAAAATCACACTAACACTGTTCATGAGCAGAGGTCCTAAAATGCCTATGTTGAAAATTTTGTGATGAAACTCCATAAAATTACTGTGTTATGAGCGTGTGTTGTGCAGGTTCCACGCACCCTTGTAAGTCTGCAAATTAGTAATATTTTCATGCCAGATTTTCAACACTGGCATTTGTTCATACCTCCTTATGAACAGTACAGCTGTCATTTTTCACATCCTGGCCGAAATGTGTTTCTGCGCTTCCGGCACAGAATACTGCAGTTGCTGTTGGATATCAGTGTTTGGGACAGATTAGCATCGAGCGACTGGGAGAGGGGAGTGACCAAGCTCAACTGAGCTCTGTCAGGACTGCTGCAGCTTTCTTTGTGGGCAGGAAAAGGTGACAACACAGGCAGGAGCCCAGTACAAAAAGGCAGCCTGCAGTGGTGGGAGAAACAGAATGAGTGACAGAGGGGGAGTGAGCGAGCTCAAAGGAGCTGTATCGTAACTGCTGCAGATGTCTTTGTAGGCATAAAAGGGTGGCAACGCAGGCAGGACCCCAGTACAGAAGGGCAGCCTGCAGTGCCAATAGAAATGGAATAAGCGAGTGAGACGGGGGAGTGAGTGAGGCCAACGGAGCTCTGTCGGGACTGCTGCAGATTTCTTTGTGGGCAGAAAAAGATGCTGACAGAGGCAGAAGCCCAGTACAAAAGGGCAGCCTGCTGCGCCAGGAGAAACAGAATGAGCGAGTGAGACGGGGAGTGAGCGACCTCAATGGAGCTCTGTCGGGACAGCTGCAGATTTCTTTGTGGGCAGGAAAAGGTGCCAAAGCAGGCAGGAGCCTAGTACAAAGGGCAGCCTGGGTGCTGGGAGAAACAGAATGAGGCGAGTGAGAAAGGGGTGGCGAGGCTCAGGGTGTATCATGACTGCTGCAGTTTCTTTATGGGCAGGAAAAGGCGGCAATGCAGGCAGGAGCCCAGTACAAGACCAGCCTGCAGCACGGGAGAAACCTGAGGCGAGTGAAGGAGGGTGAGTGAGTGAGCTCAACGGAGCTCTGTTGTGACTGCTGTGGATTTCTTTGTTGGCAGAAAAAGGCGGCAATGCAGGCAGGAGCCCAGTACAAAAGGGCAGCCTACAGCGCCAGCAGAAACAGAATGAGCGACTGAGAGAGGGGGAGTGACCCACCTCAACTGAGCTCTGTCGGGACAGCTGCAGATTTCTTTGTGGGCAGCAAAACATGCCAGTGCAGGCAGAAGCCCAGCACAAAAGAGCAGCCTACAGCACCAGGAGAAACAGAATGAGCGAGTGAGACAGGCGAAGAGAGTGACCTCAACGGAACTCTGTCGGGACAGCTGCAAATTTGTTTGTGGGCAGAAAAAGGTGCCAATGCAGGCAGAAGCCCAGTACAAAAGGGTAGCCAGCAGTGCCAGGAGAAACACAATGAGCGAGTGAGGGAGGGGGAAGGAGTGAGCGAGCTCAACAGACCTCTATCGTGACTGCTGTGCATTGCTTTGTGGGCAGAAAAAGGCGGCAACACAGGCAGAAGCCCAGTACAAAAGGCCAGCTTGCAGCACCAGCAGAAATGGAATGAGCGAGAAAGGGGGAGTGAGCTAGCTCAACGGACCTGTGTCAGGACTGCTGCAGATTTCTTTGTGGGCAGAAGAAGCCACCAACAGAGGCGGAAGCCCCGTACAAAAGGGCAGCCTGCAGCGTCAGCAGAAACAGAATGAGCGAGTGAGAGAGGGGGAGTGACCCACTTCAACAGAGCTCTGTCAGGACTGCTGCAGATTTCTTTGTGGGCAGAAAAACATGCCAACACAGGCAGGAGCCCAGTACAAAAGAGCAGCCTGCAGTACCGGGAGAAACAGAACGAGCGAGTGACACAGGAGCAGTAAGCGAGCTCAACGGACCAACGCAATCAACATTCGGCATTGACAAATGCTTGTTATGTCTATTCCCTAGCTATTTCCAAAATCATGGTATAATATGTTTCAAAAGTTGCCACTAAAAGTAATGGAGTGACTCAATTATCTCTTAAAGAGCTGCTGACAGATTACTAGCTCCAGGCAGGCAGCCGATAGACAGACAGACAGATAGATAGATAGATAGATGATAGATAGATAGACGGACGGATGGATGGATACTTTATTTATAAAGCACCCCTTCCCAGAGGCTCGGAATGCTGAACAATTTTTAATAACAACAATCAACAAAGAGTTTCCAGCAACACAATGCAGAATACAAAACAGCAGATCTATCTACTGTATATGTAACTTAAAATGACAGTCAGTACACTACAAGACCTTCCATAATTATATATTGTATAGGTCATAGGCTTGATCAAATAAAAATGTTTTAAGCCCTTTTTTAAAAGTTTCCACTAAGGGTGCCGCCCTCAAATAGCTTGGCAGCCCATACCATGACGTTGCTTGCCCTAGGAGCTATTTTAGCCTTAAACTGAATTTTTTGGTCAGTTAGATAAATAGCTACTTACCTCTTAAAAGCCTGGCTTGCTTCCTTGCCTCTGAGCTGTCGGCCACTTAAGCGCTGCAGCCTCCCCCCCCAAAAAAAACAACTTAATGATGATGCTAAGTGGGGAATAGGGCTGCAGGCGCTCTATGGAGATTGTAATAGGATCGGGGAGGGGGCTTCCTAAACGTACTTAGATTATCTTTTGCTGGTAGGTATACATGAATGGGATGGAGGGGGGCTGCCTAAATGTACTCAGATTATCTTTGCTGGCAGGTATACAGTACATATATGGAGCCATGTTAGTACATTTATTTGATGGGAGCGGCACGCTTCACCCTGCACAGTCTTCCTTTATGCAGAAAAGGGGTATTTGGCTCTGTAGAGCTACCAACCTTTGAATCAGGCAGCAACTCCCGGTACCAGACACTCAGTACCTGCCCCTGCTGCGGCAGGCAAGGCAGGGACACCAGCCCTTAGATTCCCATGTATTACACAAGTTTTCAGCACAGTTTAGGCACCCCAAAGGGGGTGGCCTCCCCACATGATTTATACTGACAGAATAAACTGGAGCTACAGGGGCATATTTCTAAACCCTCCTGCCTAGTGCAGGGGCCACTATTGAGTTCCTTGTGTAGTCTTGAGGATAAACATTTTTTTTTCACATCACCTCCCTCCTTTGGTTTGAAATTTCTGTCAGCTCATGAATTCCACCCATCTCTCAGCCTCTGACTTAATGGAAATAGAAAAAAGATTTTCCCTCCTGGGGATCCTTGCCAGCAGCAACTGCCATGACTCAGCAATATCTCTTTAGTGTCTTTCACACTGGAACAGAGGGTTTGGGACCAGGGAGCAGGCACTGTGTTCCTCAGGATCACCTCCCTTAGATTGATCAACTTCCTGCAGCTCTTTCAGTCACAGGCAGCTGGCTCCTCCCCTCAGGAAGCTGGAGCAGGCCAGCTGGCCCAGCCCACTGAGACTCCACGAAATTAACCCTTTAGAGGATTCTAACCTGGTCACACAGACCTACATTGTTTTAAACAGGCCTAGGAGATGTAAATAAGGAGCAGAGCTACTTAGGAGGGCTACACACACCCTCCTTTGAAAGCTTGGTGCCCTCAGCGAGCACCTAAGGCGTCTGGCTAGCCTTCCACCCCAAACGCTCAATAGAGGGGTTTGTATGTGTCCCCTCCATCAGTGCCCAGGGAGAAATACAGCTGCCAAGCACCATGGTGGTAGTCCACAGTATCTCATAATTTAAAAAAAATGGGGGCCGCGTGAGCCCAAGTCCCACTGATAGCCCACCTACCCAGACCCTCGGGACATGTGCCCAAATGATCAGGAGAGGCACATCAGTCTTAAACCTTGTCAAAATAACCATACCTTTGGCTGAGTGCTACTAAGCAGACACAGTATACCCACACTGACAGCTGTGCACTTTTACTGTTCTTGTTACGTACCTTTACCACACATTAGCATACCTTTCCTATACCTTCGCTTTACACTTACCACAGCCTTTCCCTTAGCTGTTATCAGGCCCACCCAGGAACCATGTGTAACCACCACCCCGCTACTTTACACAATTAGCTACCCTTAGCACCCATAACTGGGCACAGACAAATTCAGAAACATTTAGACAAGTGATACCACCCCTAGCTTTGGGAATGTATACCAGGCTCATTACTCTGGATAGCAAAGGGGTGGGGTGTACAAAAGCAATATGATCTAAGAAAAAATTACTTACCACAGTGATGTTGTTTCTTCTAAAGGAGTCCTAATGTATTCTGACATATGCAGTAAGACCCTGCTGTTGCACTGCCCCAGAGAGGAAAGAGTTAAAGCCTTCATTCTATTTAGGCACATGCTCGGTTTCAAATCACTGTCCCCTGGTACATTTTATTCAACTGTCAGATTCTTATGAGCAACCCAAAAAGACAATGGCAAATGACAACAAAACAATTTGGAAATATTTAAGCATTTAACAGGAACTTATCCAAAACCCTACCAACCCCAAAATGGGCTAAAAGACTCAAGTCACATGTGCCCTCTAAAAAACTAATGTCTAATAATCAATAACAACACATAAGCTGGAGTGCAGAGACCCCAGGTTCTGGTAGGGGAGGCAGGGTGGGAGGTCAGAATACATTAGGACTCCCTTAGAAGAAACAACATTACTGTGGTAAGTAATTTTTTCTTCAAACAACAAACAGTCCTAATGTATTCTGACATATGCAGACTATCAAGCAGTTCTCTTGGAGGAGGGCACAGAACCTACTTAGGAAAAACGATCTGCAACACTGCTGTTCCGAACCTTGAATCACTTTGTGCCCAAATATCCAGGCTGTAATGCTTGGTAAATGTGTGAACATCCGATTCTTCCTTTCCCCAGAAGGGGTGGGGGGGGGGCACAAAAGAAATTCACACTAGTAGACAGTTCTTTTCCTTTTCCAAATTCTTGTTCTTTTATTTTATTTTTCATGCTCAAATCCTCTACATTTCACCAACACATATTGGCTTCCTCAGGAGGTGCCTGTACAAAACATAAATATATGTATAAATACCCTGTCTACACAAAACTATCAATTAATATACACAGTTTCTTTTTACTCAGCAATGTAGACTACTCACATATCTATTAGCACTCCAAACAATTATTTTCTTCCTTTGGATAATCCATTTCCATAATATATCCTGAAACCAAACAAATAAATAAGCTTACACCATATCCATTTAAATACTACATCTCACCATCACCAATATTAAATGATCAGCACATTTCTATCTTATATTTTTAAACTTTTTCAATTTGAAACATAACATATGTTCTTAGTCATACATCCTAAATAAATATCTAATTAATTTTACATAATTTCAATGAATGTTACATGTCTCCTTTTATTTTACCTGCTCAGTTCTTATTTCCAATGCTCATTTGTTTTCATTGCTTTCATAAGCCCCACTAATCAGTTGCTCTGAAAAATTAAACAGACATACCACAAATCCTTCAGCATTCGTTTTCACCTTTAAACTACCATTTCATTCACTAACTTTTCATGGCATATCTTAAATTGCAGCAATGTCCGTTTTTAAATGTGTTCATATAATTAATATTACACATTTTTTCTTACACACATATTTTACACATAACCATGCCCACATTAGTTGTTCAAACTTACAATTTCTTTATTAAACCTTTACTAATGTCTAAAACATTCAGGATTCTATCTCCCGCATTCTATCTAGACACTCTATACAACATTTTGCTATTGCTTACTAAACATCATCTTCTTTTCGCTAATATTTGCTGAATGGCATCTCCATTTCAGTTTCTCCCGAAACAGCTACTTCTCTTTCTCTACCACTCGTTTTCTACACGCTGTTTCCAATCTAGCTGTTATTTACAAAAAATGACAGCTCCGTTTGTCTTTCTAATAACTCGTCATTCACCCTTGTCATTGTCTTCACGCAAATCTCAATAAGCAGTTTTAGAAAATAAAGACTTGTTCTTTTGTCCTCTTACCTCTCCTTTCTTTTCTTATCAATTCCACCTCCGTTACTGATCTCAATTCAAAATATATTTGGCATTTTACACCATTTTTATGCGCCTGACCTTCTTAAGTGACGTCACACATCAAACATGCTTAATCACATTATTCTTTTTTTAAGCGAAATGCCCTTTTTATCCACTGCAAACACTTTGATGACAAACTTTTATTCTCATTTCATATTTGACATAAGGACAAGATACTATATTCTTTTCCACATCCATTAGCTCTAATGTAACTTCCCCTAGTGCTGATAGTATGTGTGATTTGATACTAGCTTTCTTCTGCTAATGTATCTTATTTTCCACGGGGTCCTTATACTTCGCTCAATATTTCTTTTATTTTGTTAATTATGTTCTCTTATATAACCATACCAGCGTTAGTTGTTAAAACTTGCAATTGTTTGTTAAACCTGGCTGATGTCTAAAACACTCAGGATTCTACCTCCAACATTCTATCTAAACACGCTATACTGCGTTTTGCTGTTACTTGTTAAACGGTATCTCCATTCTACTATTACTTACTAAACTACATCACCTTTTCAATTTCTCCCGAAATAACTACATTTCTTTCTCTACCGCTCATTTTCTGCATGCTATTTCCAGTCCGGCTTTTGTTTACTAAAAAATTTTATCTCCGTTTATCTCTCTCATAAATTGTCATTAATCTAATTAATTTCTGCACACTGATCTCAATAAACAGTTTGATAAACATGTTTTTTTAAACCTCTTACCTTTCCTTTCTTTTCTCATCCAGCCCACGCTACATTACTGATCTCTGTTCAAACTGAATTTAGCATTCTACCCCATTTTTATGCACCTGCCCTTCTAAGGTGATGTCACCTGTCGTGCTCGCTTGATGGTATTTTTCCAACTTAAAATGAAATGCCCTTTTTGTGCACTGCAAATGCTGACAATGGTAAAAAACTTTTATTCTTTTTGTATTTGACATTGAGACAGAATACTTGTGTTCTTTTCCACATCCTCTAACTTTAATATTACTTCCCCATGAGCCGAAAGTATGCATAATTTAATACTGACTTTCTTCTGCCAGTCTGTTCTTATTTTACACGGGGTCCTTATACCTAGCCTAATATTTTTCTCATTTTATAATTTACATCCTCTGTATTTCATCATTATTTCCTCTCCTGGGACTGAACGCAGAAATCCTTCCCCACATGCGTTCACTCTCAAAACATCTTTTAAAAGTCTGCTTTCTAAGTAGTACAGTTTTCTATGGGGTAACAATGCTTGGACTCCCCCTGCAGAGAGCAGAAAGTTATACAGTCCTTCTTCATTGACGAAATTACCCCATAATTTCTATCTTTATAATTTTGTTAGTATTTCCACTAAACACCATGAATTGTTCATTTACTCCTCTGGTACCACATTCATTTATTCGTTTTATCTACGACAACAGTTCCAATTGATATCTTTATTCATACCAATATTAGAATCTAATGTTCCCATTTCATATATCCAACGAGTTTCTACCCTCTCTAATATTCTTGCAAAATCTCCACCTCTCTCTGGTATCTTTACTGCTCCAAACCCCAAAATCTCAGTGACGCGCCCGTATGGGTGGCAGATAGAAAGTGTTCTGCAACTGGTGTTTTCAATTTCTTTCTAATGTTGGATTTATGTTTCTGAATCCTTTGTTTTAATTGATAGGTGGTCATTCATATATATTTTTATATATATATATATATATATATATATGCACACAGTATATATATTTTGTCTTATGGACACTATAACACATATATCACCCCTTTGGTCTCATATGTAATTGGTTGTCTGATTGAATATTCTTTATTAGTCCATGGATGTTTATATTTGTTTTTCTTACTTGTGTGGCTGTACACTGAACAGTGTCCACATTGTGTCATTCCAGGATTAAGGGGCCCCAATAAAAGTTGTATACTCATATCCTGCTTTCCTTGTGGATGGTCCGTATCTACTAATTTATCTTTAAGTGTTTAACTTTTCTTTCTGCCACCAATGAGGTTTTTTGAAATACATCATTTCCCATAGGGAAATTCTGTAAGATGGACCAATGTTTATTAATAATCTGTTGAATTTCTTTAGACTTATGGTTATGTTTTATACTAACAACTATCCTTTTTTTTCCTTCTAATTTCTCTTTACCTTTCAATGCAGTTTCCTGTGTTGCTTGTTCTATTCGTCTTTTTGCCTGTACCAGTTTTTTTTTCTCATATCCCCTTTGTCTGAACCTCATAGTTGCTATGTCAATTTCATTCCTGAAATCTTTTTCCTGTCCACAATTCCTTCGAACCCACAGGAATTGGAAATAGGGGATGCTCTTAATAAGGTTTTCTGAGTGATAACTTGTGGCATGTAATATCGTATTACATGCAGTTTCCTTTCTATATAGTGTAGTATACAACCCACTGTCTCTTTTTATAACTTTCACATCTAAGTACGGTATAAACTCCTTACTAAAGTCCATAGTAAATGTTATATGTTGTGAACATAAATTTAAATGTACATAAAATTCATTAAGTTTTTCTCTTGTCCCTGTCCATATAATGAATAAATCATCTATGTATCTTTTGTACATTCTAATCCAGTCAAAATAAGGATTTCTTTCTTTGTTAGTCACATGTTCAATTTCAAATGCATGCTTAAACGCATTTGCATATGCTGGGGCCCTAGTTGACCCCATTGCCATTCCCCTTTTCTGTTCATAAAAGGCTTGTTCAAATGTAAAAAAGTTCTTTGTCAAAATAAATTCTGCTAACATCTGTAACGTTCTTGTTTTAGGATGTATTCTAAAATCTCTTTGATCTAATAAATTGCCCATAGCTGCAATCCCATCTTCATGGGGAATGCTGGTATAAAGATCAGAAACATCCAAAGTCACCAGTATAGCTGTTTGTTTTTCCTTTTCTGTCAATTTTATGTCCCTTAACATTTCTATAAAATGTGAGGGGTCTCTAACATATGCTTGGTATCGTTTCCACTAGTGGCTGTAAGTGGAAATTTATATAATCTGACACCGTTTCAAACACACTGCCAATTCCAGATGCTATTGGATGCCATGGAGGGTCATTCATGTTCTTATGTATTTTAGGAATAGTATAGAATACTGGTGTTTGTGGATGTTTCTGTAACAATAAGTTACCCTCCCATTTGGATGGCAGTAGGTAGCCCAGTGGGCTACAAAGATATTAAAAGAACTGCAAAGGGAGATAGCAGAACCTCTTGCAGCCATGTTCACAGAGTCATTCAACACAGGGGTGGTACCAGATGAGTGCAGGTGGGCACATGTAATACCTCTACACAAACCCGGCAGCAGGGAGGAGGCGGGGAACTACAGGCTGGTCAGCCTCACCTCAGTAGTGGGTAAGATCATGGAGACATTGCTTAAAGAAAGGATTGTGGAGCATCTAGAAGCCATCAGAGCCCAGGACCACAGGCAACATGGATTCACAGTGGGGAGGTCATGTCAGACAAACCTGGCTGATTTCTTTGACTAGGTGACAAAGGAAGTAAATCAGGGTGAGGCAGTGGACATCACCTACCTTGATTTCAGCAAAGCTTTTGACACCGTCCCACATAGGAGTCTGATAGCTAAGCTGGGTAGGCTGGGCATGGGGGACAGGGTGGTAAACTGGATTAGAAACTGGCTAACAGACAGGAGGCAGAGGGTGGTGGTAAATGGGGTGCAGTCTGGGGAGAGGGGGGTAACCAGTGGGATGCTTCAGGGATCAGTCCTGGGGCCAGCCCTGTTTAATGTCTTCATTAGCGACATTGCAGAGGGGATGAAGGGAAAGGTCTGCCTGTTTGCAGATGACACCAAGATCTGTAACAGAGAGGATACCCCAGAGGGTGCAGAGAAAATGAGGAGGTACATGAGGAAGTTTGAAAAATGGTCTGATGACTGGTAACTGAAGTTTAATTCAAATAATTGCAAAATTATGCACCTGGGACACAGAAACCCTGGGGAAAGCTACAGGATGGGATTGGGGAGGGAAGTTGTTGACAGTCACAAAGGAGGAAAGGGACCTGGGGGTTATTATTTCAGATGACCTGAAAATGTCAAAGCAGAGTACTAAGGCAGCTGGGAGGGCCAGTGGCATGCTGGGGTGCATAGGCAGGGGTATCACCAGTGAAAGGAGGGAGGTAGCGATGCCATTATATAAAACCATGCTCAGGTCTCACATGGAGTACTGTGTGCAGTTCTGGAGGCCACACCTTGGAAAGGACATTAGAAGGCTGGAGACAGTCCAGAGAAGGGTGACTAAGATGGTACAGGGCTTGCAACACAAGACTTATCAGGATAGATTAAGGGACCTCAGTATGTACTCACCGGAAGAGAGGAGGGAAAGAGGGGACATGATCGAAATATTCAAGTACCTAAAGGGTATAAACAAGGTGCAGGGGGGAAACATTTGTCATTACATGAGGAGCACAGGAACGAGGGGGCATAACATGAAATTGGAAGGTGGGAGGTTAAGAGGGAATGTGAGGAAGTTCTTCTTCATAGAGAGGATGGCTGATGCATGAAATGGTCTGCCTCAGGAGGTGGTGGGAGTGAGCACTGAGGATGGATTCAAACATGCTTGGGACAGCCACAGGGGAACCATAGAGGTACAGCTGCGGGTGGGTTGGAAGTAGTAATTCAGTACAAGTAGGGACATCCTGGACTCCCTGCAAGGGGCGTTCCTCAGGCAACTAGTTAAGAAGCCCACTCGTGGGGGGCAATACTGGACCTGGTACTGACAAACGGGGACAATGTTGCTGACATCATGGTGGGTGACAACTTGGGGTCCAGCGATCACCATACAGTCTGGTTCAATATAAGGACTGGGCCAGAACCGAGCCATACTAAGATGAGAGTCCTGAACTTCAGGAGGGCCGATTTCAGGAAAATGGGAGAATGCCTCAAGGACACTGTGGCAGGGATAGATGATCGAGGGGGGGGGGGATTGAGGAACTATGGGCAAAAAAAAATGGGAGCATTGAAAAAGCAAAAAATCTCTGTGTCAGGCAGGTGAACAAGGGCAAGAGAAAAAAGAGACCACTATGGTTCTCTAGAAATGTAGCAGAAAAAGTAAGAGCAAAAAAAAAAAGCATTTAGAAAGTACAAAAAGACACAGAAGGAGGAGGATAGGGAAAACTACCAGGAAAAACAAAGGGAGGCTGGGAAGGCAGTTAGGTGTGCAAAGGCACAAACAGAGCAGAATACTGCTCAATCAGTAAAAGAAGGGGATAAAACCTTCTTTAGATATATAAGCAAGAAGAGGAAGACCAAAGGGGGAATAGTAAGGATAAAAGGGGAAGAAGAGGTTTGCAAGGAGAAGGACCAAAAGAAGGCAGACTTATTGAACAAATACATTTGTTCAGTAGTTACAGAAGAAGAGGTTGATGATGGGCCAAAGATACGAGACAAGGGCATAAATGGTAGGGAGGAGGACACAAGTGCTTTTACAGAGGAGAAAGTCCTCAAGGTACTAGCGCAATTAAAAGTAGTGTGGTGCCCCGATGGTGGCAAAATGAATGTTAACGTGTGCGAGGTCTCCACAGAAATATAAAAGGGTAAATAAAGCAACTGTGTTGTGATGACACCAGTAGCTTGTACACAAATTAGTAACACAGGTCCCGAGGAGGTGGATGGTGGCACCTGACAAAGAGAGGCGTGAGTCAGAAATATATTCCCAATGCCTGTCAGGCTATTTTCAAACAAATGGGAAAGGGAACATGGTCACAGGGAACTCTTATCCCTACTCTCCTGTATGAGGAGAACTTTAAATCAAATGACTGTAACAGCTCCGCTTTAGGAGCGTTCTATCCTCTATACCCTGTACGAGGATGACTCTATGCACGTTTTCAATAATCAACTGTAACAGATCTGCTTTAAGAGCATTCTAACTAAGATCAGCAAACCACTGTGCATTCTCTAATACTACCCTGAGGTGCACCTCTACCTAGGGCCTATTACCTGAAGTACTCCACTCTAAGAGAACACTATAGCATGTCACTTACAAGACTCTACATGTCATAAAAGATAGTACATGCACAAGTGAGCTTTCTCTGTCATCGAGAAGAAACTGGGTTGCAGGATGTAGAAAAACAAAGGGAACAACTTGGCTGACTGACTAGAATGATTTAAAAACTAAAGGAATGCAGAGAGGATTCTGAACAGTCCATGAGTTCTCTCGACCACATCCCATCTCTCTAGGGTTGCTGGAATTTAGGAACAACACAAAGATTTCCTTGGCTCAAAACCCACTGAGGGCCACCAGAATTGAGACACAACAAACCCAGCCACAGTCCACTTCTGGACTGCCGGGAGAAGAAGAAGATGCTGAACAATCTGCCACAGCCAGCTTCTGGATTACCAGGAAACGAAGAAGATACAGAACAACAAGCCACCGCCCACTTCTGGACTGCCAGGAAACAAAGACGATGCAGAATACCCAGTCACAGCCTGCTTCTGGACTGCTGGGAAATGAAGAAGATGCTGGGAGAAGGAAGCCTGTGGAAAATGGGAGAACAACAGGGTTATGGGCACCAAGGCCGGACAAGCCAAGGACTGACGTAAAATAATAAACAGGATGATGATTCAGGGTACTGAAACAGAAGATCTGGATGGCACTTTGGTCCAGATGACAAAACAAAAAAAACAAACGGCAAACTTTGCACTGGGCCAGGCCATACAATGGGAACTTGAGAGAGGAAAATAATATACAGGACAATGCAACTGAGATGACTGCGGCACGGTTATTTGTGAAGTTGCTGTTATCTGCTTCGAAGATGCACTGGGAGATGATTTCTGAAGAACTGAGGAAGACTGATCTGGATACACATTCGTGGAGTGACTCTGGAACTTTCTGAAGACTGATTCATATACTTTTCTGACATTGAGATGCTGGCAACAAAGCAATATTGTCTGGCACTGAAATGCTGGTACAAAGCAATACAAGGACAGTTCTGGAACTTATATGGTTCGTAGTGATACTGCAATGCAAGAATGCCTCAGTTTTTACTGTAGTGGTCAATGACACAGTCTCAATGTCCAGACCACAGTAAATAAACAGGCACTTTATTGTTCTGGGTGAACCCTAGCTTCAGTGGACCTAACTACAAGGGGTCCCTCTAGCTAAATCAGGTTCTCCTGTTACTGTGGGTGTATGTGGCTAGCTAGGCTCCTTCAACATCTGGGGTCACTAATGCTGCTAGGGCCCCTTTTACACTTGTGGGCCTAAATGACTAGCAGTGGGCCTAACTCGCCCCTTTAAGTATCAATGGTTGTAACTCACCTGTTAGGTAGCAGTGGGCCTAACTTGCTCTTTTAAGTACCAGCGGGCCTAACTCACCCTTTTAAGTAGCAGTGGGCCTAACTCACCCCTTTAAGTAGCAGTGGGCCTTACTTGCCCTTTTAAATAGCAGTGGGCCTAACTCGCCCTTTTAAATAGCAGTGGGCCTACCTCGCCCCTTTAAGCGCTGGTGGGCCTAGGGTGCCCTGTAAATACGGGCCTATATTGCCCTTTTAACTGTCTGGTGGGCCTCTAATTGGCTGGCTCCTTTCCTTGCCCCACCTTAACTCTGCCTTTGGGGCTTCCCTATGTTAATATTTATAACATATTCCTACACAGCCTCTCTACTAGACCCCTCCCATGGGTGTCGCTAAACCCAGATGAATATTAATCTATTTAAATACAGTCCTCTGGCCTGCCCCACAGCTCTCAGCCATTCCTATGCAGCACCGACTGCACTGTGAAATAAATAACTTTTACTTTAAAAGAAAAATAACTTTAGGCAGTCAGCACCTAGCAGCAGGTGCTGCCACCGACTCACCGCCCCAGCCTGGGGTAAAGACAGTGTTGAGGGAGGTGGGAGGTACTGCTGGCAGAGGGAAGGCTTTTCTTGCAGGTGGGCACAGGATGTCTGGATACTTTGAGAGGTCCTAGCGGCTCGATGGCTCTGCGACCATCTCACTTCGTGATGTGGCATTGTTACCGCTGGTTTTCCTCCTGGGGATGGAAGCCTCCGGCATGGGGGTGGAACCTTGTCAGATGGTCTGATCATCACACTGTGAGATTCAATTTTAGCACCCCCTTGCATAGACCTACCCCTGTGGAAATGGTCAAGTATCGCCCTTTACGGGATGTGACTCCCGATGGTCTAACTGCGGTGCTTGACCTATCAGAATTTCCAATGATGAGCTCGGATCCTGAAGCCTTGGTTCTGGCCTATAATAAGGCCATTACCAATGCCCTGGATTCTATTGCTTCCATCCGTGTGCGTCCTCTCTCCCTTTGCCCGCAGTCCCCATGGTTCGATGGGGACTTCAGGGAGGTGCGTCGACTTGGACGCAGGTTAGAGAGGTGTTGGCGGAAATCCGGCTTAGATGCCGACCACCTTAGACTGCTAGAGCATTATCAACTCTGCCAGTCAGCAATTGCCCGTAAGAAGGCAGTATTCCTGTCCATGGAAATTGCTGCTGCTCAGAACCAACCGGCTCAGCTCTTTCAAACCGTAGACAGACTGTGCAACCCAGCCTGTCTGCAGGTTAAATGAGCTTTTTCGCAATTTCAGTGCGAGGAGCTCACTCGGTTCTTTGCAGATAAGGTGGAAGACATCAGGGCGGAGACCTGCACGACACTCTCTATGGGAACGGCCGTGGACCTGGTCCCGGTCACATGCCTTCTTCTTTCCTGGAGTTTCTTCAAGAGGCCGGAAATCGAAGATGTTATGAGGATTGTCCAGGGTATGCACACTATGTCCTGTAGTTTAGATCCGGGCCCCACAGCCTTGGTTATGGGCTGTGGGGAGATTATCTTCCCGGTTCTGGCGAGGATAGTCTGGTGCTCCTTAGACTCTGGTGAATATCCTTGCTCCCTGAAGGAGGCAGTGGTGACACCAGTGTTGAAGAAGGCTTCTTTGGACCCTGACTTCCTCGGTTACTACCGGCCTATCTCAAACCTTCCCTTTGTTGGGAAGGTAATTGAGAAAGTAGTGGCTACCCAGTTAGACAACCATTTGACCATCCATAGCATCTACGATCCCCTTCAATCGGATTTTCGAAAGAGGCACAGCACCGAGACTGAGCTGGTTCGGGTGCTCAATGATCTCCTGATGGCAAGAGACCAGAAAAACGGTCCGTTTTGGTCCTTTTGGACCTGTCATCAGCATTTGACACTGTAGACCATGGGGTTCTGCTTGAGCACCTGAGAATCATCTGTGGGCTTTCAGGTTTAGTCCTCAGATGGTTTACATCTTTCCTCACTGGTAGAACTCAGAGGGTGGTATCGGGAGTGGTTTCTTCTGATCCTGTCTCTCTGTCATGTGGGGTGCCTCAGGGCTCTGTGCTGTCCCCCATGTTGTTTGCGGTGTACATGCTTCCCCTCAGAGACATTGTAAGATGGTATGGGCTGGAGTTTCATTGTTATGCCGATGATACTCAGCTCTACCTGTCTTTTGCACCTGACCAGAATAGAGCACTCTCGGTGTTTAATAACTGCCTCGGTGAAATCCAAGGTTGGATGAGGTCCAGCTGGTTGAAGTTAAATCCCGGGAAGACGGAGGTGATGGTTGTGGATCCTGGTCACTGGATGGGGGGGTTGGGGATAAACCATCCCTCAGATTTATCCCTGGGGTCGTTGATCTCCCCACCTCTGAACGGGTGCGGAACCTAGGGGTGATTCTTGATGATTGGCTGACACTACGTGATCAAGTGTCGGCCGTCATTAAAGTTTCCTTTTATCATCTTAGGAACATCGCTAGGATCAAGCACCTTGTTACGTCCGGGGACCTACCTACGCTGATCCACGCCTTTGTGACCTCACATCTGGACTACTGCAATTCCCTTTACTTTGGGCTTCCTGGGGTTGATATCCGACGCTGCAGCTGGTACAGAACTCTGCAGCCCGGTTGTTAACTGGGGCTTCTCGTTTTTCCCATGTTACACCGGTGCTGCGGAGACTGCACTGGCTGCCGGTTCAGTGGCGGATCACCTTTAAAGTCGGTCTGTTGACCTACAAAGCCCTGCATGGTTTGGACCCTGACTACCTGAAAGAGCTCCTGGTTCCCTATCTCCTGGAGCAACCGCTCCGCTCGGCCGGCAAGGGGTTGCTGGAGATTCCGAGGGTTATTTTGAAATCATCGAGTGCCCGGACTTTTGCGTTTGTGGCTCCGACACTCTGGAATTCTCTACCACGTCGGATTAGAGAGTGTGCGACAGTGGGGGGTTTTAAACAAGCCTTAAAATCCTTCTTATGGACTAAGGCTTATGGGGAAGAGACTAATTTGGTTTGATTTTACCATTGTGTCATGCTGTTTGATGTGCTGTATTAATCATTTGTATTGTAATGTTTTATTATGGTGTGATTTTACAGCTTGTTCTGTGCCTTGATTTTTTGAAAGGCACATTAAAAATAAAGAATATTATTATTATTATTATTATATTACCGCTGCCTTCGGTGGACAGGAAACTGTACTTTTAACTATAAAAAAATAATAAACTGGGGCTCCAAGCCCAACACGCTGAACAGGACGCTCCCCTCTTCTTACAAGGTGATCTGATGGCACTTCAGACTGCACAGCTGCTTCACAGGTTGGAGGCTAGCAGGATCAGGGACCAGAGGCAGCAGAGGCACACAGAGAAGCCCCCAGGGACAGCTTTAAACTTACAGGTAAGATGTGTGGTCCCTCTATGCTTTCTGTGTCCTCTCTCCTCCACAGCTACCAGGACTTACACTGTAACAACTTATTTTTGCAAAGAGCAACACTCTGGGTTCTAATTATGGTTCTAACACTAGAATGCTATGTGCCACACACACAGTGGGCATTCCATCTGCTCAGCCTGGCATTCTATTCTTAGCCACCTCAGGCTGGCATAAAAAGGTTAAACTTTCTATTATTTTCTTAAAGGGGACAGGAAATATGTGCTAATTGGCAGCTGCTTAAAAGTTCTTATTCTCAGAATTATGTACATTTCCCTAAATAATCCATTTGTAACTGCACCTGAAAAAGTGATATAAAAAACTGTATTTTGTATTGTTTTGTTTTGATGGGCAGCATTCTGTTACAGTTCTTTTCCTGGAATCCAGTTTTTACTATGTCGTGGTTTGTGTACAGAATGCTAATTATGAGCTGTTGACCTATCAGAACTATGGTTAGAGTTCTGTGCACAAACCACGACATAGTTAAAATTCCAAAAGATTGATTCCATGAAGAGAGCTGTAAAAGAATGTTGCCCATAAAAACACAACAATGCAAACTACAGTTTTACCAATCACTTTTTATTCAGGTACAGTTAAATAGGGATACTTTAGGAGAATGCACATCCTTTCTGACAATAAGAAGTTTATAAACAGCTGCCAATTAGAAATGATTTCCTGTCCTCTTTAACTATGTACATTATATGGTTTGATGGCTGTATCAGAAACTGGGGCACCTGGCATTTCTGGTCCCCCTTTCAAGCTACTGGGGCACCTCCTACTTTCTTTTTTTTTCTTTCTGTTGTGCCCCCAATTTTGGGGCACTACAGCAGACAAGGCAATGGGACCTGATGGGGTGCACTCCTGGATACTGAGGGAGCTCAAAGAGATGCTGGCAGCACCTCTGACAACTCTTTCAACTTGTCATTAGAAACAGGTGAGGTTACAAGGGACTGGAGGAGGGCAGATGTGGTCCCACTTCACAAAAGGGATGGAAGGGGACATAGAAAAGGCAGAAATCCTGAACAAATATTTTTGTTCAGTTTTCACAGAAGAAGGAGGAGAAGTGAAGGGACCACACCTAGGTGATAGAAGCATCAAGGGAAAGGAGGTGGACACAAGTCCGTTTACGGAGGAGAGAGTCCTAAAGGAGTTAGCAAAGCTGGAAGTAGACAAGGCAATGAGGCCGGATGGAATACACCCCAGAATACTAAAAGAACTTAAAAGGGATCTGGCAGCACCCGTGAGAGCTCTGTTCAACAAATCAACAGAAACAGGTGTAGTTCAGTAGGACTGGAGGAGGGCGAATAGAGTCCCTCTCCACAAAAGTGGGAGCAGGAGGAGGCTGGCAACTACAGGCCAGTCAGCTTGACCTTGGTGGTGGAGAAATTGATGGAATCATTACTGAAAGAAAGGACTGTTGCATATCTAGAGGACAGCTAGGCACAGGATCCGAGGCAGCATGGGTTCATAGCGGGAAGGTCTTGTCAAAAAAATCTGATAGATTTCTTTAACTGGATGATCAGCAAGTTGATCAGAGAGGGGCAATGGATGTGGCCTACCTGGATTTCAGTAAGGTCTTCGACATTGTCTCACATAGGAGGCTTGTAAACAAGATGGATAGCCTGGGAGTGGGGACCAGGGTGGTAAACTGGGTCAGAAAATTGATTAAGCGGTAGGACACAGAGGGAGGTAGTGAATTGAGCTCAGCCCGAAAAGAGGGGGATGACCAGCAGGGTGCCATACGGTGCAGTGTTGGGGCCAGTCCTCTTTAATGTCTTCATAAGTGATACTGCAGAGAGGCTAGAAGGGAAGATATGTCTCTTTGCAGATGACACTAAGATCTGTAACAGGGTGGACACTCTGGAGTGTAGTAGAGAAAATGAGAAGGGACCTGAGCAAGCTGGAGGAGTGGTCGAGAGTGTGGCAGCTGAGATTCAATACAAAGAAATGCAAGATCATGCATTTGGGGCACAAAAATCCAGGGAAGGAGTACAGGATGGGAGGGGATGTTCTTACTGCCACCAAACAGGAAATGGACCTGGTGGTAACCAGATCATGTGAGAAGGCTGTAGGGAAAGCCAGTAGGATGCTGGGGTGCACAAGGAGAAGAACCACTAGCAGAAAAAATGAGGTGGTGATGCCACTGCACAGATCACTGGTGAGACCTCATCTGGAGTACTGTGTCCAGTTCTGGAGGCTGCATCTCGGGAAAGACATAGAGTACAGGCAGTACAGAGAAGGACAACTAAAATGGTGCAGGGGTTGCATCAGAAGCCATGTGAGGAGAGACTGAAAGACCTCAATATCTATTCACTGGAGGAGAGAAAACGGAGGGATATGATAGAGACCTTCAAGTACCTCAAGGGTTTAAATAAGGTACAAGAGGGTAGCATCTTCCAGAGAGAAAGAGATTTAAGAACAACGGATCATGATATGAGACTAGAGGGGGGGTAGACTCCGGGGCAACTTGAGGAAGTATTTCTTCACAGATGGGGTGGTGGATACATAGAACAGCCTCCCGGTGGAGGTGGTGGGAGCAAACATGGTGGGGGAAGTCAAAAATGCATGGGAAAAACATAAAGGAACGCTAACAATAGAGAAGAGAAGGTAAGCCGCAGGTCAAGTGGGGACTGCGGTATATGCACTGGGTAGGAAAAATGGGCAGACTAGATGGGTCCGGTGGTCCTTATCTGCCGTCAGATTTTGTGTTTCTATGAAACAGGGAGCAGGCAGGAAATTACAGATCTGTCAGCATGATTTCAGTAGTGGGCAAAGTAATTGAAACACTACTGAAGGAAAGGATTGTGGAATACCTTGTAACCAGTGGATTATAGGATCCAAAGTAACATAGTTTCACAGGAGGAAGGTCTTGCCAGATAAATCTAATTAAGTTCTTTGACTGGGAGACCAGGGCAGTGGATCAGGGAGGAGCGGTAGATGTGGCCTACCTGGATTTCAGTAAGGCCTTTGACACCATTCCACAGAGAAGACTGGTGTTTACAAACTGGCCTGTCTGGGAGTGGGTCAAAAAGTTGTAAACTGGGTAAGAAGTTGGTTAAGCTACAGGATTCACTGGGTGGTGGTAAATGGCGTCCACTCTGAAGAAGGCAAGGTGACCAACAGGGTGCCTCACAGCTCAGTACTAGGTCTAGTCATCTTCAGTGTCTTTATTAGCGACATTGGGGAAGGGCTAGAAGGGAAATTATGCCTGTTCGTGGATGACACAAAAATCTGTAACGGAGTAGACACACCGGGGCGGGGTGGAAAAAAATTAGGGATGATTTGAAAAAGATGGAAGAATGGTCAAGGGTTTGGCAGCTGGGTTTCAATGCAAAAAAGTGCAAAATAATGCACTTGGGGCACAGAAACCTGGGGCCTATGTACCATTGTGAGGGGAAGTACTGGCAACCATCAAACAGGAAAGGGACCTGGGGTAAGCATTTCTGATGACCTGAAAGTAGCCAAGCAGTGTGATAAGGTAGTGGGGAAAGCTAGCAGAATGCTTGGGTGCATAGGGAGGGGTATCACCAGTAGGAAGAAGGAAGCAATATTACCCCTGTACAGATCATTAGTAAAACTCCACCTTCAGTACTGTCCAGTTCTGGAGGCCCCACCTCTGGAAGGACATTCATAAGGTGGAGGCAGTACAAAAGAGGGCTACCAAAATGGTGCATGGCCTGCATCAAAAGCCCTATGAGAAGAGACTCAAGGAAATGAATATGTACTCTCTGGAGGAGAAGAGGGAAAGAGGAGATACGATAGAAATATTCACATACCTAACAGATATTAATAAAGTACAGGAAGGTTGCATTTTGCATAGAAAAAGAAGCTCAAGGACAAGGGGTCATGCTATGAAGTTGGGGGGGCGCTTAAAGGAAATGTGAGGAAATACTTCTTCACTGAGAGGGAGGTGGACACCTGGAACAGCCTTACAGAGGAGGTGGAGGGTGCCAAAATGGTGACAGGATTCAAGAATGCATGGGACACATACAAGGGGACCTTGGTAGTAAGGCAAGGAGGGAGACGACCGAAGATTGGGTAGGGTCTGGAGTAGCACAGTAGACAGGAAAAACTGAGTAGACTATGTGGGCCAAGAGGTCCTTCTCTGCAACAGCTTCTATGTTTCCATGTCTCTATGAAATGCATATCATGGTGTGAATGGAGGAGAAAACCTATATACCTAAAGCATCTGCCTGCACAAAGTCAGCTTCAGGAGGCTTGTCACATAGGGGGTCACGAAGCTCATCTTGTGTCTGCAAGATATGAAGCCCCTAAGTGGGGGTAAGGTACTGTGCCAGCATAGCCTGTGGGTTCACAATACCTCTGGTAGACATCCCTGGGGACTGGAGGGAGAGTGAGGGGACATCTCCAAACTGTTCTGGAGCATTTCTCGAAGGCTCTGGGCCAGGCAGGAATGATAGTAGTCATCACTGAAAGCTCCAAGAGTCCTAGCTGTGTGGACAGAGTATTGTGCGTGGCTATGGTGACATTGTTCAGCACCCACAGCATGCCCATTAGGAATCTCTGGTGCAGAGAGTACTCAGAGGCCAAGGACAGGTGTTGGGGGTATTCTGTGCCCTCTGTGGAGGAATTAGATGGAGAGGAGGTGCTGGACCTGGAAGTGTATGGCAGCTGGGGACCATGGAAGAACTGGACATGGTCAGCACTGGTATGGTATTGGAACAGCATACCATCTGCACTTCTGTGATGATTCCAGGTGAGGGGCCCAAGAGAACCCATAATCCCTGGAAGTTTAGGGAGAGGTGGCATAGACCTGGGAGGGAGAGAAGAGCCCAACACTCTAGGCTCTATGCCTGGGCTGTGGGAATGCCCAGAGGACCTCGCCCTAAGGGAGACCATGATGTACCTTGTCAAATGGGGTTGATCTACAGAAGGGCAATGAGCTTGTCCATGCCCATAGGGAAGAATCTCCAGGCAAGGAAAGCAGAATCATTCAGTCCCCTGGAGGCTGCTCCAGTCTTCACTATAGATGGGTTCAGCAATGGGGCCAGGGGAGAATTCTGTGACCTGACCAGCCCGAGACAGTGCCACCTCTGCCACCCAACTCAGGGTCAGTGAATGCCCTAGTTGCAGGACTCCCCAGGTCTTGCAGCCGGCACAATCCTCAGTACCTGGCTCGGTGTCAATTCTGGCACTCAAATCAGATCTGTCCCCACCACCAACACCGCAGGCAGTGTTGGAGGTCAATGTGATGTTGCAAGCGACACTGGAACAAGGGGACAAACATAGAGGTAGCACCATTGCTGGCACCATGCCTGGTGTCAGGGCCAGCACCAGAACCAATGCCGCATCTATCGCCAAAGTGACATTGGCCTCCTCCCCATAGCCACGAGGACTGCTCAAGTCAGAGATCCACACATCCACCTCTGTGACTGGATGCCACCTGGCCCCCGCATCAGTTCACCTCCTGGTACCATGCACAGTATCAGGAGGGGGCCCGACTTCATGGCTGGCACCAATCTGCTTACTGACACCGCAGACAGTGTCAGGAGCTGGGGTGGCACCAAGCTGTGACACCAAAGTGTCCTCTGATGTAGATCGAGCATATAACTTTGGCCTCACCACCATGGATGTCGTCTTCCCAAGGCAGATGGACTGGGGAGGGGTTGCTCAACCGGCTGCCCAATTACCTAATTCATGGAAGATTGTGTGTTTTCCTTAAAGAATATATAGCCAGCTTCTTCAAAAATGCACTAGAAAAGGTTAAGAAAAGGAAAACGATATACAAAATAAATATGCAACATTAATGAACTCCCAAATCTGGCAATGAAATAATAGAAACATAGAAACTGTTAGCAGATAAAGACCGCCAGGGCCATCCAGTCTGTCTGAAAGCCCTGTACTTGTTTATGGCTTCTGACCCTCCCAGTATGGATCCTGTATGCCTGTCCCAGGTATGTTTAAATCCAGCCACAGTGCTTTCTTCCATTACTTCCTGTGGCAGCTCATTCCATGCGTCCACCACCCTCTCCATGAAGAAAGACTTCTTCACATTTCCCTTTAACCTGCCCCCTTCCAATTTCATGTCATGCCCCCTTTTGCTTGTGCTCCTGTATTGGAAGATGTCGTCCCCCTGCACCTTGTTTATGCCCTTGAAGTATTTGAATGTTTTTATCATGTCCTCTCTCTCCCTCCTTTCCTCCAGCGAGTACTTGTTGAGGTCCCTTAATCTGTCTTCGTAAGTTTTGTGGTGCAAGCCCTGTACCATCTTGGTCACCATTCTCTGGACCGCCTCCACCCTGTTTATGTCCTTTCGAAGGTGCATCCTCCAGAACCGCACACAGTACTCCAGGTGAGGCCTGACCAGGGTTTTATACAACAGCATCACTATCTCCCGCTTTCTGCTGGTGATACCCCGCCTATGCAGCCCAGCATGCCACTAGCCCTCCCTGCTGCCTTTGTACTCTGCTTTGACATTTTCAGGTCATCTGAAATAATGACCCCTAGGTCCTTTTCTTCCTTGGTGACTGTCAACAACCCCCCCCCCAATCCTGTAGCTCTTCCCAGGGTTCCTATGCCCCAGGTGCATAACCTTGCATTTCTTTGAATTATTATTATGTAAATAATTGTTCTTATTATGTAAATAATTGTTGGTTTGTAATACAACGTACTAAGAAATTCTTGAAATGTCTATCACATGTTGCTGTATGCAGAAATGTTGTATGTCTGTTCCAATTCCTCTTTCTCCTAGGATGCAGCGTGAAGAACTATGTACTATGAAAATACTTGTAATGTTAGAACGTGCCGTGATTTACTATGTACTATGTAATTTACTTGTTTTGTTTTACTTGTTGCTGTATTTTTGTATGCTCTATTCCAATTCCCCTTTCCCCCAGGATATACCGTGAGATGAGCAACTTGTTATTCAGTGCACCCTTCCCGGTAAAACTCTTAAATAAACAAAATAAACCTCAGATGCCACTCCTCAGACCATTTCTCGAGCTTCCCCAGGTCCTTTCTCATTCTCTCCACCGCTTCTGGAGTATCCACACTGTTACAGATCTTGGTGACATGTGCAAACAGGCAGACCTTTCCTTCCAGCCCCTCTGCATTGTCACTAATGAAGACATTGAACAGGACTAGCCCAAGGACTGATCCCTGAGGTACCCCACTGGTCACTCCCTCCCCAGATCGTACCCCATTTACCACCACCCTCTGCTTCCTGTCCGCTAGCCAGTTCCTAACCCAGTTTACCACATTGTCTCCCATGCCCAGACTGCCACTCTTGTTAACCAGCCTCCTATGTGGGATGGTGTTGAAGGACTTGCTGAAATTGAGGTAGGCGATGTCCACTGTCCCCCCCCCCCCGATTTACCTCCTTTGTCACCCAGTCAAAAAAATCAATTAGATTTGTCTGACATGACCTACCCACTGTGAATCCATGCTGCCTAGAGTCCTGGGCACCGATGGCTTCCAGATGTCCCACTATTCTTTCTTTAAACAGTGCCTCCATGATCTTCCCCACTACTGAGGTGAGGATAACTGGTCTACAGTTTTCTGCTTCCTCCCTACTGCAGGATTTGTGTAGAGGGACCACATATGCCCTCTTCCAATCCTTTGGAACCACTCCTGTGTTCAGTGACTTGGTGAACATGGCTACCAGATGTTCTACTAGCTCTCTACCCAGCTCCTTTAATATCCTCGGGTGTATGCTGTCTGGCCCTATCGCTGTGTCCACCTTCAGTTTAGTGAGCTCCTGCAGGACTCTCTCCCCCGTGAATGGACTGGTGTCCACCTCTCCACTATTCCCCCCAATGGAATCTGTTTCTCAGCTGTGGTCCCTGTCTCTTCCCCTCTTCTGTGAATACTGAACAGAAGTATTTATTCAGTATTTCTGCCTTATCTATGTCTCCCTCCTTACACTCCTCTTCCTCCCCCTAGATCCTTATGATCCCCCTCTTGGTTTTTTTTCTTTCGCTGATATAACTGTGGAATGTCTTGCACCCTTTTTTTACTGCCTGCACTAATCCGTTCTCAGTCCATGCCTTTGCCCTCCTTACCGCCCTCCCTGCTTCCTTTAGACACTCTAGGTACACCTCCCTGTCCTCCTCCCTTTGGGTCTCCTTACATTTCCTGAAACCTGCCCTTTTAGCCCTTACTTTGTTTGCCACCTCTTTCGAGAACCATAGTGGCTTTCTCCTCCTCTAGCCTTTGGATACCAATCTGATGCATTGGTTTGTCACTTCCACTATGGCTCCTTTTAGGTCCTTCCACAGCTCTCTCACCCCTCCCCCTATCCTCCTCTTTTCCATGGCTATCTTTATATTTCTCCCCATTTCATCAAAGTCTGCTTTTTTGAAATCAAACACCTTCGCCCTTGTGTGACTGACTAGACTGAGTCCCAGTCTCCATGCTGAACCACACTATGTGGTGGTCGCTGGGACCCAGTTGCCCTTCTACCCGCACATCTGTGATTCTATCGCCATTGGTCATTATGAGATCTGGAATTGCACTATTCCTGGTGGAATCAAGCACAAGCTGCCTGAGTCCCACCCCTATAGGGAATCTAGGATGCTTCTGCTTTTGGCTGAAGCAGCTGCCTGGGTGGTCCAATCTGCATCCGGCATACTGAAATCCCCCAACAGCAGACTTTCTCCTTTCATTGCCATCTCGTGTATTTCATTTACTAGTTTCCTGTCCACTTTCTCCCCATGTGCGTACTGCTGCGCCATTTCCAGGTTCAAGGGTGACCCACAGTGCCTTGGCCTCCCCTTCCTGCCCTGTACCTGTGTTGCCTTAATACCCTCTCTGACATACAGGGTGTCTCCCTCCCCTTTCTGTCCCCCCCCCATCCTTCCTGAACAGAGCATGACCTGGTACATTTGTTTCCCACTCATGATTTGCAGTGCACCGGGTTTCAGTGATTGCTACTATGTCCAGGTCTGTCTCTACTATTAAGGCCTACAGGTCTGGCATTTTATTTCCCAGGCTTCAAGCATTAGCTACCACGGCCCTCCATGTTGTGCATCTTAGATTACCCTCCTTGCCCTTGTTACTACTCCCCCTTCTTTCTTCCCTGACCCCAGTTACCTTTCTTGATAGGTCCCGATTTCAGTTATATTATATGCCACTTTATTTTCCTGCATGTACCTTCAGGGGGGTTACACTAAGCCTCCTGTCCCTCGTGCCCCCCCCCCCAGCCAGTTTAAATGCTCGCTGCTGAAGCATTCAAACTTCTCACTCAGGATCATGGTCCCCCTTCCCAGATGGATGCAGCTATCGTCCTTATACAGGCTTGTATCCATCCAGGTGGGGCCCAGTCCCCCATGAAGCCAGACCCCTCCCTTCCACATCATTCCTTCAGCCAGGAGTTGAATTTCTGGATGTGGAGTGTCCTAGCCTCCTCCCTGCTGTGGACAGTTAGAACCTCTGAGAAGGAGACAGAGTGTACTACCTGCTTCAGGCTCCCCTCCCCCAAGCTTCCTGAAATCCTCCTGGATTCTGCCTAACTCTACCCTGTCTCCCACCATGTCATTCATCCCCAGGTGGACAATGACATCCAGTTCCTCCCTCCTTGCTATTGTCCTTGCGATCCTATTGATCTGCTTCCCATCCTTCCATGCCATGCTTCCTGGGATGCACTTGACCCCACTGTCCTTCCTGCTAGGTTCCCATAAAGCAACTCCCTGGACAATTGAGTCCCCGAGCAGTAGAAGCTTCCTTCTCCTCTGGGGTTCTCTACCCCCCCTTCCCTTGAGCTCCATCATAGATGTCTCACTCATCCTCCTTGATCTCAGCTGCGAATGCACCGGGGAAGAAATCCTGTACCTCCAAAACAGCGTAGGAGTTACTTAGCCGGGCTGGTTGGGGGATGTGCCTCAGACCCAGCCACCATCATTGAGCCCATCGTGATCCAATCACTCCTCCTGGGCATCCTCTGAGGTTCAGGTTGTGGACCTGGTGGCCCCTGGGTGGGTATGAAAGCCCCTTGTAACCTGGCCAACTTGGCTTGGAAACAGGTGACCTCCTCCCTCAACCCAGAGAGGTGCCTGTAGGTAGGGCAGCATCACAGCCTCCAGAACATCTCCTGGAAGACTGCTGCTCCACAGCCACAGCACTGCACCACTCCCATCATGTTTGTTGTGGCTTTTCCCTGTACTAGTCTTAGCTACACCCTCTAAGATTTTTTTTCCTTACTCCACCCTTTCCTAGGTGTGGTATTTCCTGGTGGCCAGAAGTTGTACTATGGTAGAACTCATGGTCCTAATGGAACACAGCTATGACAATTATGTACTCACTGTAATTCTTGATTATCCAAAATAGCATCAACATTTCTTCACACCTATTGCATCTATGTGGGAGGTACTAAGACCCCATAGAAGCAAAGTCTTTTTGCAGTCGACGTCAGTGACGATGTTGCCCATGAGGCAGACGTGCGACGAGGCGCTTGTGGACTGATCAGTAACTGATGATGGCACCCTACCTCCCTCAATTCTGTCTGTCAGGTGAAGAAACAAGTGGGAAAGAAAAGAGAAGGACTAATAGCTATCCCAAATGGATAGGAAAAGGATATAAAATCATAAAAACAATAGAACCTGACTACCAACTATAAAAGGGATGCCAAAGATGGATCTAAGGGTAGCGGGTTAATGGAGCCAAAGCCTGAGGCCACCTGTGCAGCAAGGTGAAGGCAGCAGCCATAAAATTGCTGTGGCCAGGAAAAAGGGAAGGGACATGAGGGTTACTCAACTGTAACTGTAGTTCCAGGAGTGGTATATGGTGTAAATCCATACTTCTGGCAGAATCCTTTCTCTTTATTTCTGGGCCAAAAGGTCTTCAATCTGGCTCCAGCCGGGTGGTATCCTCCTCTGCACCGCCCCATGAAGTCAGATCTTACATGCTGCAAGCATGGTAGGTGTGCCATTTGCCAAGAGAGGTTGGGTGGGTTGTGTGGATGTACACCATATACTATTCCTAGAACTATGGTTACAGGTGAGTAACCCTCATTTCTAGGGGCGTGGATATGGTGTGCTATCCACACTTCTAACAGACTCCTAGCAGTTCTCTGGGAGCTGGGAGGAGGCAGCAAGGTGCAAACCCCCTATTTAGGAAAAAGATACTGGAGAACCAAGGCCCCAAAACAAGCATCCCAATGTGACTCAAGGTCAATGTGGTAGTTAGTGGGTAATAAAGGTGTGTGCTCACTTCCAGGTAGCAGTCCTGCAGATTTTCTGGATAGGGATGTCCCTCAAAGCAGCCACCAAGGCAATGGTATGTCTGATGGAATGAGCCCTAAGCCCAACAGGAGGCTCCCTACCAGCCAACCTATAGCAGAGGTCAATGCAGAAGACTATCCACCTGTCAATCATCCACTTAACTGCCAGGTGCAGCTTCAGCATAAGTGACAATGAAACATAGAAACATAGAAACATAGAATTTGACGGCAGATAAGGACCGCTTGGCCCACCTAGTCTGCCCATTTTCCTACCTAACAGATAAGCTGCAGATCCTAGTTAACCAACAGCTTACTTCCTCTTACCCACCCCTAGGGCTGCCTTATGCCTGTCCCATGCATTCTTGAAGTCCACCACTGTTCTTGACTCCACGACCTCCTCAGGAGGCTGTTCCATGCATCCACAACCCTCTCAGTGAAAAATACTTCCTCACATTACCCCTGAACGTCCCCCTCTATCTTCAAATTGTGCCCCTTGTTCTTGCACATCTCTTTTTCTGGAAGATGCTACCCTCTTGGACTTTGTTAATTCCTTGAGGTACTTGAAAGTTTCTATCATGTCCCTCTCTCCTTCTTTCCTCAAGGTATACATATTAAGCTCCTTTAGTCTTTCTTGATATGTCTTCTGGTGCAGACCCTGCACCATTTTGGTTCCCTCCTCTGGACAGCCTCCACCCTGTCTATGTCTTTGTGGAGATGGGGTCTCCAGAACTGAACACAGTACTCCAGATGGGTCTCACCAACTGTCTGTACAGAGGGATAACAACTTCCTGTTTTCTACTATTGATGCCTCTTCCTATGCATCCCAGTATCCCTCCAGCCTTCCTTACTGCCTTCTCACATTGCTTGCCCACCTTTAGGTCATCTGATATAATTACCCCCAGGTCCCTTTCCATTTTTACTGTTGCCAGTATCTCACCCCCCATTGTGTATGCTTCCCCTGGGTTTTTGTTTCCCAGGTGCATTATCTTGCACTTCTTTGCATTGAATCTGAGCTGCCATACATTTGACCATTCCTCCAACCTTGCCAAGTCCCTTCTCATCCTTTCCACTCCATCCTGTGTATCAACCCTGTTGCAGATCTTTGTGTCATCTGCAAAGAGACATACTTTTCCTTCCAGTTCCTCTGCAATGTCACTTATAAAGACATTAAAAAGGACTGGTCCCAGTACTGAACCCTGTGGTACCCCACTAGTAACCCCCTTTCTTCTATGTACTCCATTTACTACTACCCTTTGCGTCCTGTTGTCTAGCCAATTTTTTATCCAGGCTACCACCTTGGGACCCATTCAAGGCTGGCTATCTTGTGTATTAATCTTTTGTGGGGGACTGTATCAAATGCCTTGCTAAAATCTAGGTAGGCCACGTCCACAGCCCCTCCCTGATCTACTACTTTGGTCACCCAGTCAAAGAAATCTATTAGATTCGTCTGACACAACCTTCCCATCGTGAATCCATGCTGCCTCGGGTCCTGTGCCCCACTGGCCTCAAGGTACTCAACAATTCTTTCCTTCAAGTGATTCCATCATTTTCCCTACCACTGAGGTCAAACTAACTGGTCTAGTTTCCTGCCTCTGTCCTGCTCCCACTTTTGTGAAGAGGAATTACATCTGCCCTCCTCCAGTCCTTGGGTACCACCCATCCTCCATGATTTGTTAAAAAGTAGTCAGTGATGTCACTAGTTCTACCCTTAGTTCTTTTAGAATTCTTGGGTGAATCCCATCAGGCCCCATTGCTTTGTCCACCTTCAATTTTATTAGTTCATTCAGAACCCTTTCTTCTGTAAATGGACTGGTATCGACCCCCATCTGCAGAGTGTTTCTCTTGTTTGGTTTAGGTAACTCCCCCTCCTCTTCCTTTGTGAATACTGAGCAGAAATATTCATTCAGTAACCCTGCTTTTTCACTGTCACCCTCTACCCACATTCCCTCTCCTTTATTAAGCTTCAGTATCCCTCCTTTGGTCTTTCTTCGCTCCCTAATGTACCTATAAAAGGTCTTATCCCCCTTCTTAACAGAATTGGCTATCCTTTCTTCAGTTTGGGCCTTTGCTATTCTGACTACCTTCCCAGCCTCTTTCTGCTTTAACTGATAAAGTTCTCTGTCCTGCTCCTTCTGTGTTTCCTTATATTTCCTGAATGCTGCCCTTTTCTTAACCTTCCTGCCACCTCTTTTGTGAACCATAGGGTTTTCCTTCGTTGTGTTTTATTGACTTTTTTACACAAAGGCTTGTTGCCTCTGTGATGGCTGTTTTGATCACTTCCCATTGTTCCTCCACCCTCCTTCTTGCCTGTTTGCTAGTGTTTTTCTGAGGCACTCTCTCATTTTCCCAAAGTCAGCTCTCCTAAAGTCTAGTACTCTTGCTTTTGTATGGCTTGATTGTATGGCTGTGTTTATCGTGAACCACACTGTTTGGTGGTCACTTGTTCCCAGATGGCTACCCACTTCTAAATCTGAGATTCTTTCTCCATCCCCATTTGAAAGTACCAGGTCTAAGATTGCTCCCTCCGAGTCGGTTCCAGTACTAGCTGTCTGAGACGTGCCCTGTAGGGCATCAAGAATGACCCTGCTCTTGGATGTGCCTGCAGCAAAGGTGCTCCAGTTAACATCTGGCATATTCAGGTCCCCCATCAACAATATCTCCCCTTTTTCTGCCATTCTAAGAAAGCCTTCTATCATTTCCTTGTCCATTCCCTCCCCCTGAGATGGGGGTCTGTATACTACCCCCATGCGGATTGTGGTGCCATTTCCTGTCTCCAGGGTGACCCAAAGTGCCTCATCTGCTCCCTGTTTACTCTTTAGTTCTGTTGCTTTGATCCCTTCCTTTACATAGAGAGCTACTCCTCCTCCTCTTTTACCCTCCCTGTCCCTTCTGTAGATTGCATATCCTGGTATGTTGACATCCCATTTATGGTTCTCTGTGTACCATGTTTCTGTGACTGCCACAATATCCAGGCAACCCTCTTCCATCAAGGCCACTAGTTCAGGGAGCTTGTTACACAGACTACAGGCATTGGTACTCATCACCCTCCACTTTTTGATAGCCTTACCCTTTTAGCCCCATTTCTGTCCTTACTACCTTTGCCTTTTTACATTTAAATCTGTTCTGCTCCCTAATAACTGTACCCTGGTGTTTACTTCACTAATCACCATGTTTTGTGGGGGGAGGCTCGGATTTCCCAGCTCCTTTTCAGTGCCTCCCCCCTTGGCTAGTTTAAATGCTTGCCAATGAAGCATTTAAACCTCTCACCTAGGATCCTGGTTCCCCTGGACAGATGCAGACCATCGCACCAGTATAGGTCTGCATTCCTCCAGGTGGCTCCCCAGTCCCCAATGAAGCCAAAACCCTGAGCTCCACACCAGTTTTTCAACCACTCATTGAATTCCCTGGTGAGAAGTGCCCTAGCATCTCCCTTGCCATAGACAGGCAGCACCTCCGAGAAGGTTACCGTATGCGCTACTTGTCTAAGGCCCCTTCCCAACTCTACAAACTCCTCTTGCACTGCTCTGATCCCATTCCTAGCCAGGGCTAGGAATGGCAAACCTCTCCCCAAACTCCAGTCATATGCTTCTTGTAATAGGCTAGTGTGTGACTCAGGTCCAATGAGTGGAGCCTGTGATCGGCCTCCACAGTTGGGTTGGTAAAGTAGACTGGGAGGTTAATCACCTGGTTAAGGTGAACTCTGAAACAACCTTTGGGAGGAACTTCAGGTTGGGGTGGGGGGCAACCTTGTCATTGTGGAAAACCAAATAGGGAGACTCCATCGAGAGCGCCTGGAGCACACTGATCCTTCTGGTGGATGTGATGGCCACTAAGAGAGTGGTCTTCCATGACAGGTGGGAGATGTCACACCTGTGTACCTGTGCACTGGATAGAATGGCTTGCCCATGAGCATCACCAAAACCAGCAACAAGTCCCAAGGTGGTGGTGGCTCGTGCACCGGCTGGGACAAATTTTTATTTTATTTTTATTTTAGTCTTTGGTAACCGGGTAAGGCCCACTAGGCACACATGCCTGTTTTCAGGGGCAACCTGGGAGCACTGGGTGGTTAAGTGACTTGCTTAGAGTCACACAGTATGCAAGTGGAGGTTGTGAGAATCAAACTCGGGTCTGGTCTGCTGGATGTATCACGCTCGTTCACACCTTGTTCCTCTAACCTCTAGGCTATACTGCCAGCCGGGGTCAAGGTCTTTGAAAAAGTGCCCGACCACCTTCTCCTGCGCCACCCTCGGTATACCAGCTCACGCTCGGTATGCAGAGATGGCTGCTAAGTGTACCCTGAGGATTGTCAACCGGAGGCCCGACTGGGAGAGGGACCCCAGGTAGTCCAGGATGCTCACGACCAGGCAGGACAAGGGGTCTACCTCCTTGCCATGGCACCAGATGGAAAATCTCTTCCATCTGAAGGTGTAGCATCAGCGAGTTGACTGCTTCTGAGAGGCCTCGACTACATGGAGAACCTTGTCGGAGAGACCCAAAATCTGGAAAGTAAAGTTACGTAAGAACTTACCATAACAGCAGATCTTCAATAGGAGCTTTTGCAGCAGGTAACACCATTAGAACTATGCCGCCAGGCACTAAGACCCCACAGAAAAATTTCTAGCTAGCAGTCCAAGGCAGGGGACTGCCCCCCAACGCCATCCGGCCCCAACATCACGTATGGTATAAAGGGGGCGGTCCCCCAGCACCACCTCAGTTCACCTACCGAAGACCCAGCTAGCATAAAGGATGGGGAACAGAGGAAGATCTCCCGTCCCCCAGACAGAAGTACAGTTGCATAACCCCAGGGGTAGGCAGGAGGGAAAATCTATCTGCTGCAAGAGCTCCTCTTGAAGATCTACTGTTACGGTAGGGTCTTACATAACTGTACTATCTTACTTCGAGGTGGAGCTCTTGCAGCAGGTAACACCATTAGGACTGAGTCCCAAGCAGTATAAGAAATGACCCAGGTCAAAAGGGTGGCAGACCATAATAAACAGTGTCCTTAGCACTCTTTAGGAGAGTAGTCCCCGGAGGACAGCAAGGCCAAAACCTGCTCTCCTTATGGAAGCAATGTCCAGATTGTAGTGCTTAATGAAGGTGTGGCCTGAACTCCAAGTAGCAGCTGCAAAAATATCCACTGCAGAAACATTTTTGAGGTATGCAAAAGAGGATGCGACACTCCTGGTTGTGTGACCCTTAACCGGGCCCAGTAACGGCTTGTCGTACTTCTGGTAATAGCACACAATGCAATTGACCAACCATTTGACCAATGTCCGCTTGGTCACTGGATCCCCTAACATTCTTTGGGCAAAAGAAACAAACAACTGGTCTGTTTTCCTAGACAAACAAGTATGGTCAACGTAATAATGAAGAATTCTATGTACATCCAGAGTATGCAACAAGGCCTTCCCTTTGTTCGAGTACTTTGGGTAGTAAACCGGAAGTTGAATGTCCCAATTGAGAGTGAACTCGGACACAACCTTCAGAAGAAACTTAGGATTAGTATGCAAGGCTACTCTGTCCCTGTGAAAAATCAAATAAGGCTCTTTACACATCAGAGCCTGGAGGTCAGAAATCCTCCAGGCCAAAGTAATGGCAACCAAAAACAGCACTTTCCACGACAAGAAGCCTAGCTTGCAACTTGCGACTGGCTCAAAGGGAGACAATGTTAAGTTTTTCTAACAAAAAGAGAAGATCCCATGGGGGGACAGGGTCCCTCCTGGGAGGTTTGATGTGCAAAATACCACTCAGAAAGGTCTTGCATAAGTCCAGCTGAGTGAGAGGTCTTCCCCCCACCGATGCATGATATACAGAAAGCGCAGACAGATGCATCCTTATGGATGAATAGCTGAGTCCTGAATCTGATAAAGTCAGAAGGTACTCCATCAGACAGGTGAAAGGGTCCAAGGAATGAGAGGACATCCACAAACAGAAGTGATTCCACTTTATGGCATATATGGCTCTAGTCAAGGGTTTTCTCGCTGCCACTATCACCACTGCCACTCTATCAGACACTCTGTATATGTCCCTAAGTCTGCAGAAGCCATGCATGCAGATGCAGAGATTGAAGACTGGGGTGTACGAGAGTACCCTGCTCCTGGGAGAGCAAGCGAGTTGAGAGGGGCAGTGGAACTGGTGGTTCCAAAGCCAACTGTTGAAGCAACGGAAACTAGATTTGTCGAGGCCAAGAGGGAGCTATGAGAATCATGACCACACGCTCCACCTGCAACTTGAGCAACACTCTCTGAAGAAGTAGAATAGGAGGGAAGGCATAAAGAAGCCTCCCCTGCCCATGAGAGGGACAATGCATCTCGCCAGAAAACACCAGGCCCTGGATCTAGCAAGCAGGAATTGGGCAGTTTGGCGTTGAGTGGGGACGCAAAGAGGTCCAGTTCTGGACGACCACACCTTTCAAAAAGGTCATCTATGACATCCTGTGACAGCTCCCATTCGTGTGCCTGAGACCATGAGTGGCTCAGGCTATCAGCTAGGTCATTCTGAATCCCTGGGACGTGAATCACTGTGAGGTCCAGGTTGTGCTCCACTGCCCAGTACCAGACTCTCATGGCCTCTCTGCATAGGGGATATGAATGAGTGCCCCCCTTGCTTGTTGATGTAGAAGACCACTGGAATATTGTCAGACTGAATCAGAAGAGGACCTGGTAGGAGAACTGTCTGAAACACCTGAAAGGCATACAGGATGGCTCTCATCTCCAAAACACTGATATGGAGATTGCCTTCCACAGAGGTCCAATTTCTCCTTGTTTGGTGTGACCCTAAGTGTGATCCCCAGCCCAGACCTGAGGCATTGGTCATTAGGACTTAATGAGGACTGGGAACTCGAAGGGGGGCCCCAGTTTCTAATTGAGAAGGGGTAAGCCACCATTCCAGAGTCTGACGTACAGCCTTGGAGATCTGACCTGCTGGTCGAGATCATCTGAGCTTTGATCCCACTGAACTCGAAGGTTCCACTGAAGGACTGTCATATGTAGGTGGGCTAAGGGCTCCATAACAATAGCTGTTACCATGTGATCCAGCAGCTGCAGCGCTACTCTGGCTGTGACCAAAGTCTCTGAGGAGATTCTCCGAGCCAGCGCTCTTAACCAGTCTGCCCTATTGGGAGGAAGAAAGGCTCTTCCCTGGACAATGTCCAAGACCGCATCTATGTACTGCAACCTCTGGGCTGGCAACAGGGATGATTTGGGAGGTTTAGGGTAACCCCCAACTTTTGGAAGAGGCAGAAGGTCTCCTATAAGGAGTGGCTCAGTTGTTCCTTTGTAGGAGCCGTCAAAAGCCAATCATCAAGGTAGGGGTAAACGTAGTGTCCCTGCCCCCTGAGAGCCGCTGTCACTACTGCCATGCACTTGGTGAACACCCGTGGTGCCAAAGAAAGGCCAAATGGCAGTGCCCTGAACTGAAAGTGTTCTTTCTGGAAGGAAAAGCATAGGTACCTCCTGTGGGATGGCAGAATCTTTATGTGCATGTAGGCATCCTGCATGTCTAGGGAGCAGAGCCAGTCTCCTTGGTGAAGCATCGGCAGCAATCCTTGCAGGATCACCATCCTGAATCTTTAGGATTCTATGAAGTTGTTTAGGTGACTGAGGTCTAGGATAGGATGGAAGTTCCCAGTCTTTTTTGAGACGAGGAAGAAGTGGGAGTAAAACCCCCTTCCTCTCTGTGATGGTGGCACTATCTGAACTGCTTTCTTCTCCAAAAGGGACTGAATTTCTGCCCTGATACGGGCTGTATGGGATGGAGAGCAATGCGAGGGAACAAGAGGGTTGTCCAGTGGAATCTGAGTGAACTCCAAGGCATAGCCTCTTTCTATACTCTGAAGTACCCACTGATCCATGGTGATGCTGGACCAGCCGCTGTGGTAAAGGGAGAATCTCCCACCGACTGCCTCCCATTGCACCTCTGCTGGAGGAAGGGGAGCAGGCAAGGAGTCATGCTGAGGCTGACGGAGTGGGCAAGGGAGCCTTGGCACTTTTGGCGGTCTTGGGTCCTTGCATTCCAGAGGACAGAGGGGTACCTTTCCTCTTGTAACCCCCTCTCTGTTGCTGGCATATCCCTTGCTGATCTTGCTGCCTGTGAAAGGAACGACGACCTCTAGGAGCTGTTGGTTCCAATTTATACATTCTATGGATGACAGAAACAGCTTTGCCTGAGTCTTGTAGACCAGTAATCAATTTCTCTGTTTCCTGGACAAATAACACCAGTCCTTGGAAAGGGGTGTCAAGGATTGCATCCTGTAAGTCTTGCCTGAAGCCATAGATCCACAGCCAGGCATGGTGTCTCAGGCATACCCCTGTGGTGGCTGCCACTGCCGCACTGTCAGCCGAATCATACGAGCACCTCAAAACATGATTACCCACGTCCGCCCCAGACTGCAGAACTGGCATTAGTTCAGACTTATGGTTAGAGTCCGGTTGTGTACGAGCCAGATCCATGGCCTTATTCAACAGTGACTTCTGATACATCACCACCAGGAGGGAGCAATCTTAGACCTGGAACTCTCAAATGGGGAAGGAGAAAGGATCTCAGATTTAGAAGTGGGTAGCCATCTGGGAACAAGTGACCACCAAACAGTGTGGTTCACAATAAACACAGCCATAGAGTCAAGCCATACAAAAACAAGAGTATTGGACTTTAGGAAGGCTGACTTAGGGAAAATGAGAGTGCCTCAGAAAAGCACTAGCAAACGGGCAAGAAGGAGGGGTGGGGGAATAATCAAAACAGCCATCGCAGAGGCAACAAGCCTTTGTGTGAAGCAAATCAACAAAACAAAATGAAGGAAAAAAACACTATGGTTCTCAAAAAAGGTGGAAGGGAAGGTTAAGGAGAAAAGGATAGCATTCAGGAAATATAAAGAAACACAGAAGGAGCAGGACAGAGAACTATATCAGTTAAAGCAGAAGGAGGCAGGGAAGGCAGTCAGCATAGCAAAGGTACAAACTGAGGAAAAGATAGCCAACTATGTTAAGAAGGGGGATAAAACCTTTTATAGGTACATTAGGGAGTGAAGAAAGACCAAGGGAGGGATACAGAGACTTAATGAAGGGGAGGGAATGTGGGCAGAGGGTGACAGTGAAAAAGCAGGGATACTGAACAATATTTCTGCTCAGTATTCGTAACAGAAGAGGAGGGGGAGGTACCTAAACCAAACAAGAGAGAAAACTCTGAATAGTGGGGTCGATACCAGTCCATTCAGAGAAGAAAGTTTTTTTTTTTTACTTTATTTCCCTCCGGTCACGGCCCCATGGAACCTCTCTTGGGCATCCTAGTTCTGAGTCCTGCCCGCCTAAGGCCCTCCCGATCAGTGCCTCCTCTCTCCCCCCCCCATAGCCAGTAGTTCTGGTTTAACCCGCCGGGTTGGGTCACCACTCCTCTTGGACGCTCTTGCAAGTCAGACTGGCTGCTGGGAAGGGCCCGGCCGGAGGAACTGAAAGGCCGGTCAGGATTGGCCCGGCAAAGGCATGGGGGATAGGTGCCATTGTCTGTCCACAGTGCTGTTTTTTTCCTTTTTCTGTAAGCTACCCCAACCCTCCCCCCCTTGCGTGGTGCACGTCGACGCACTGGCGCATGGCAACCTTCCGGCGTCGGCCACGCTAGTTAAGTGCATGCTTGGCATACTGCAGTGCCCCCGGTCTCCACCGGGGGTCACTGGTACACCAGAGCAACCTGTACTTCCTTCCCGGGGAGGAGAGTACCATGAGGGCACTCATCCTCAACCCTTCCCCTGCTGACCCCGGTGCCCGACCTCACTCCAGAACCCGAGTCACCAGCGTAGTGCAAGGTGTGGCATCCAGTGCCTCAGCCCTCAGTGCCACCGGGCCGGTGCAGAAGAAAGGGTTTTGAAAGAACTCTTGAAACTGAGGGTGGACAAAGCAATGGAGCCTGATGGGATTCACCCAAGAATTCTAAAAGAACTAAAGATAGAACTAGTAATATCACTGACTACTCTCTTTAATAAATCATGGGAAGATGGGGTGGCACCTGAGGACTGGAAGAGGGCAAATGTGATTCCACTTCACAAAAGTGGGAGCAGGGCAGAGGCAGGAAACTACAGACCAGTTAGTTAGACCTCAGTGGTAGGGAAAATGATGGAATCACTTCTGAAGGAAAGAACTGTTGAGTACCTAGAGGCCAGTGGGGCACAGGACCCAAGGCAGTATGGTTTCACAGCAGGAAGGTCATGTCAGAGGAACCTAATAGATTTAGTTGACTGGGTGACCTAAGTAGTAGACAAGGGAGGGGCTGTCGATATGGCCTACCTAGGTTTTAGCAAGGCATTCGACACAGTCTCACACAAAAAATTAATATACAAGTTAGCCAGCCTTGGAGTGGGTCCCAAGGTGGTAGCCTGGATAAAAAAATGGCTGAACAACAGGATGCAAAGGGTAATCGTAAAAGGAGTCCACAGTGAAGAAAGGAGGGTAACTAGCGGGGTTCCGCAGGGTTCAGAACTGGGACCGGTCCTCTTCAATGTCTTTATAAGTGACATTGGAGAGCACCTGGAAGGAAAGGCATGTATCTTTGCAGATGGCACAAAGATCTGCAACAGGGTTGATGCACAAGGTGGGGTGGAAAGGATGAAAAGGGACTTGGCAAGGTTGGAGGAATGGTCAAATATGTGGCAGCTCAGATTCAATGCAAAGAAGTGCAAGGTAATGAATCTGGGAAGCAAAAACCCAGGGGAAGAGTACACAATGGTGAGTGAGACACTGACGACAACAAAAATGTAAAGGGACCTTGGGGTAGTCATATCAGATGACCTAAAGGTGGGCAAGCAATGTGAGAAGGCAGTAAGGAGGGCTGGAGGGATACTTGGATGAACAGGGAGAGGCATCAACAGTAGAAAACAGGAAGTTGTTATCCCTCTGTACAGACAGTTGGTGAGACCCCATCTGGAGTACTGCGTGCAATTCTGGAGACCCCATCTCCACAAAGACATAGACAGAGTGGAGGCTGTTCAGAGGAGGGCAACCAAAATGGTGCAGGGTCTGCACCAGAAGACATACAAGGCGAGACTGAAGCAGCTTAATATGTATACCCTTGAGGAAAGGAGGGAGAGGGGGGACATGATAGAGACTTTCAAGTATCTCGAGGGAATTAACAAAGTGCACGAGGGTAGCATCGTTCAGAAGAAGAGATGTGCAAGAACAAGGGGGCACAGTTTGAAGATAGAGGGGGAACAGCTCAGAGGTAATGTTAGAAAGTATTTTTTTCACAGAGAGGGTTGTGGATGCATGGAACAGCCTTCCTGAGGAGGTTGTGGAGTCAGGAACACTGGGAGAATTTAAGAATGCATGGGACAGACATAAGGCAATTCTAGCGGGGGGGTAGAAGGAAGTAAGCTGATGATTAACTAGAATCTGCAGCTTATCCATCAGGTAGGGAAAAGGGCAGACTAGGTGGGCCAAGCAGTCCTTATCTGCCATCAAATTCTATGTTTCTATTTGGGCTAGGAAGTTAAGCGACCTGACTGTGCAGGTGGCCAAAGAATACACCTTATGTTCCAGCTGGTCCAATTTTTTGGACTCTTTGTTCTGTGGCTGGAAGCTCATATGCCTCAGTCATTGGGCTCTCCACTAAGCAGCCATCAGCACCATTGAGTCCGCTTTTGGCTGCTCACTTAAATGTGGCTCTTCCCTTGGGGTCCTGTATAGACAATCTGCCTTTTTGGGGATTGCCAAAGTCATGGAGGGGCGCTTCCAGGCAGCTCTTGCTACGTCTTGGAAGGGCTCCACTAACAGTGGGACCACCAAGGATTTAGGGCCACTTGCTCCCAAGAACTTCACCAAATGGCAACGTTCAGGGTCCAGCTCCTCTGTCTACCACTGATTTAAAAACTGGATGTGCCTCATCACATCCAAAAACAACGGATCATCAAGAGGTGATCTTGGAGAGTCTTGCCTGGGATCTGGCAAGAAAGGTCCTCGTCCGAGGAATCATAAGAGGAGGAGGAGTCCTCAGAGGATCCTTCCGAAGAGGAATCTGGGCACCCCCTGGAGGAGGGTCTAGACAAAGGGTGGTGACCGCACCTCCAGGAGATTAGAGACCCTTGTCCATCGTCCACCAATGGTGGATGAACCGGAGTTGGAGGAGGTGGGGAAGCAGGCACCTGTGGAGGGGCTGGAGCCGGTATTCCACCAGCTATTGAATAATGCCCCAACCTCAGCCAAGGTAACAACAGGGCCTGGCTGAGGAACTGATGATGGGGTGGGGTCATTAGGAGTCCCTGGTGTCAGCCCTCTTGGGATGACCCCCTCTGGCGGCAAGTCCACTGCATCGGGCGTTGGTGGAGCCACAGCCTCTGGCATTGGGGCCCTGATGCCTGGTCATCTGGCTCCCGAGGCGCAGGAGAGGGCGGTGGCGCTGGAGTTTGGTTCCCGGAGTCCTTGGAGGTGGGCAACTGGTCACCTGCTGCATGGCCTGTCACCAGATCATCTTTCAGACGTGGGGAAGCAGGCATTGGCTCTGGGGGTGGCATGTGGTCCGGCTCTGTATTGGAGCCTGAGGGCATAGTCGAAGCCTTGGCTGATGTCTTGGGAGGAGTCGAATGATGCTTCCTGTTCGACATTTTTGGAGGAGGCGAATGGTGTTTCTTGTGGCATTCGTGCTCCTGTAGCCTGCAGGTGTCATCTGATCCCTTGGACTTGTTGGACGACCCTGAGACTAAGGCCTTGCGGACGACAGGTTCTGACCTGTCACCCGATGAGGAAGACGCCTGTCCTACTGACTTAGGCTCTAGCACCAGCTTGAGGGGTCAGAGAGCCAGGGACACTGGGGCTTCAGACAGCCCAACCCCAGAGGCATCCCCGCCATGCAACAGGGAAGAGGTGGGAGGCTTTTTAGGGAGCACCCCAGGAATGGACAAAGAAACCGGAGGTGCTGAGCCTGACCCAGTGTCAGCGGTCAAGGCCTTAGAAGACTTATGAGGGGATCAAGGACGCAATTCTGACCTGGATCTGTTCTTGTCCCTGTGATGGTGTTTCCTGCTCGATTTCTTCTCTCTAGTGGAAGCATCCCTGGCTGAAGAGGAAGATGAGATATGCCCTGATTGGGATTTCTGCATGGCGGCCACTTGTTGCTCGAGGAGGAATATCTTGAGAGTCTTCAAGCGGCAGAATCTGGTCCTTCTACTGAATTTTAGGCAGTGCTTCCAGTTGTCCGAGTTGTGATCGGGCAGCATATACACTTTGACTTCCACCGCTGAGATGATGATGAGGGCTGAGAAAACATGTACGGGGTAATGATTCGATTTTCAGTAAATTCGTATGAAAAAACTGCGCAGAGCGTGAAAAATGGCTGTTGACTGAAGCAAGAGGCATCCATGGAGCCGAAATGCACAAGATGACGGTGGGGAAAGAACTGGGGTGGTGCTGGGAGACTGATCCCTTTATACCTTACATGATGTTGGGGCGGGGCCAGCATCAGAGGGGTGGTCCCCCACCTTGGACTGCAAGATAGAAATGTTTCCTTGCGGTCCTGGTGCCTGACGGCACAGTTCTAATCGTGTTACCAGCTGCAAGAGCGCCACCTTGAAGTAAGATCTATAGTCACTCAGGAACCAGGCCTTCAGATGCAGGGACTGAAGGTCCAGGTGGAGGACCATCCCCTGAAAGCAACAGAGCAGATCCAGGTGGAAAAGCAAGCGCCACGGAGAACTGCTGATGAGGCTGAGGAGACTGAGGTTCCAGAACTAGTGGGACCAGTTCGGGGCCACCAGGATCATCCAAGACTTGTCCCTCCAAGCTTTGAGCAGCACCTTCTGGATCAGGGGAAAGGGAGGGAAGTCACACACGAGGCCCGGGTTCCAGGACCTCATGAAGGCATCCCTCATCAGTGTTCTGCATTGAGGGGGACAGGCACAAAAACAGCCTCAGCTTCATGTTCTCCCGGGAGGCAAACAGGTCAATCTGGGGACAGCCCCACAGGGAGAGCAGGTGGTTGACTACCTCCTAGTGAAGGGATCACTCTTGGGATGCCTCACCCACTTGACTGAGGGCATCCGCCAGCTGGATGGACGCATCGGTCACATGAATCATAAGAAGGCTGGTGCCTAGACTGCAAACTTGGGTCCAGATGCATAGAGCTTTCTGGTACAATGGGAGGGAATGCGTTCTGCCTTGCTTCTTGAGGTAGTACATGGTGGTCGAGTTGTCCATCTGGACCTGGACAACTTGACCCTAAACATCCAGAGCGAAGGCTGTCAATGCTACGCAGATTGCCTGGAGCTCCAACAGGTTGATGCAACATTGAGACTCTTTGGGGGTCTAGAGATCGTGGACTCTGTGATCCCCGAGTTGGGATCCCCAACCCAACAGAGAGGCATCAGTCATGAGGGTGACTGTCAGCTCTGGGTAGACTAATGAGACTTCTTCCTACAGATGTTCCAGGACGAACCCCTACTAGATGGTGTCCCACATCAGCTGTGTCACCGTGACCAGGTGGTCGAGGTAACTGAGGCACTGAGACCACTGCTGGACCAGCTCCCACTGCAGGGGGCGCATCCTCCAGTGGGCTCACCAGACCATGCTGGTGCAAGCTAATATGTACCCCAGCAAGCGTAGGAAGTCCCGGGCAGGCCGCAATTGCCCAACCCGAAATGATTGAGCAACAGAAGCAAGATCCTCTGCCTGGTCTGCCAGGAGTCGGGCCCTGCCCCCATTAAGTTGATGACCTGGAAGGGACTGAGTTCTGACTTGGCCTCATTGACTATGAGGCCCAAGGCTGAGCAGGTCTGAAGGATCAGATCTCTGGACCCCTCCACCTCTGTTCTTGAGGGACTGGTGATTAGCCAGTTGTCCAGGTACAGGTACATCTGGACACCGCAGCACCACAGAAAAGTTGCCACCACTGCAGTACACTTGGTGAAGACCCTGGGGGCTGGGAAAAGGCCAAACAGCATGGCCTGGAACTCGTACAGGATCCCCTTGGAATGGAACCATAGGAACTGCCAGTGGGACGGATGGATGGGGATGTGGAAGAAGGCGTCCTGAAGATCCAGAGAGTAGAACTACATGTCGTGCTCCAGGGACGGAATGATCTGATTCAGAGTGACCATCTGGAACTTGTGCAGCAGGATAAATTTGTTGAGGTCATGCAGATTCAGTATGGGGCACCAGCCCTCTGTCTGTTTAGGAACCAAAAAGTATCTGGAGACGAACCTTTAACTTAGCGTGGCATCTGAGACATGAACCACTGCCTCCTTCTGGAGGAGCTGGGTGATATCCTCCCAAAGGGCAGACAATATGTCGATGGACACCACATCCTTCTGTGGGGCACAGGCTTGGCTGGGCGGGATAGTCTCGAACTCCAGAGGCAATCCATGACCCACTACTTCGAACACCTATTTGTCTGAGATGATGACAGACCAGGTGGAAGGGAAGTGGCAGAGCCAGCCCCCCCGCAGGAGGTTCCGGGTTTGACAGGACAGATGGGAGAATGACACCCCCGACCCGTCACTTGGCAGGCTTGGAGGTGAAGACGGGGCTGGCTGAGGGAGCAGCAGACCCTTGCCACCTGGATTTCTTAGCGCCAGAGGAAGTGGACTTGGGCTTTGGCCGCCAGGCCTGCTGCTTCCCCACTTGAGGCTATGGTGGTCTGGCTGGAAGTGTGGAGTAGGGTCGAAACTGAAAAGGCTTTTTCCACTGTTTCTGCCCCTTAACATCCTTTTGAGAGGACGTGACAGACTATAGGAATATTGAACTTTTTGTCTCCAATTTAAACATGCATATTATCATAATGCTTTAAGGGAGTTGATGGCAAATATATTTTATTGCCTCAGTCTGATACTCCCATTCTCTTCTACCCCCAAACCCCACCTCCCCGATGAGTGTATGTGTGTGTTCTTTTAGACCGTATCTTATGCCATGAAATTATTGTGAAAATAGGTAATCTTAGTTTGACCATTTCTACTTAGAAATGTTGACAAGATAGATTTATACATATAGACACAGGTGTTTTTAACACTACAGGGATACTGAACTTTTTTGTATCAAATTTAAACATGAGTATTATCATAAAGTTTTAAGGGCGCTGAGGCACATATATTTTATTGCCTCAGTTTGATAACTTCATCCTTTTCTTTTAATTTTCCTTCCTTCTCCCCTTCCCCTCCCCTGTTGTGTTTTTTCTTTTTCTTTCCCCCTCCTTCCCCCCATTTGTTTTTCCTAATCATCATTTTGCATCGATGTACTTTGCATTATTGTAATAGTAGGCAACTGTGTGTGCTACTTTTTTGTTACAAATGGTATATTTGTCTTCACATTGTTTTAAACATGTACCATGTGATCTGTGGAACATGTGACCTAATCATGGCTATTTAACCATGGCACGCTAGTATAGAGCGCTCCTTGATAAAAGAGTCAAAACGGCTTGAAACAGAGTGCTTTTTGTGGGTGTATGTTTGGGGTGTTGCTGTATTTTTTCTTTGGCATATATATTTAATAAAAGTTAGAACAGAGGAAGAGCATTTGTCTTTGTATTTCTACGGCAAGTGTATGAGACCAGCTTTCCAGGTAAATTACTATTATTTGCATGCTATGGATCCAGTCAGTCACCTGGGTGTGGTCTCTGGCTACATGAGGATGTAAAGGAGTCTAGGATGGTGTTGGACTTTCTGTGTGTGACTGAGATGCTCGTTGACACCGGGCCTGAACAAGTCAGTGCCCAAAAAGGGAACGTCTGCCAACTTGTGCTGTGTGTCAGCTGTGAAAGTCAAAATCCTTAGCCATGCCCTGCGATGCATGGCCACCACTGCTACCATGGACCTGGCACAAGAACTGCCAATGTCCAGGGCCATTTGAAGCTGCTGTTTAGCAATGGTGCATCCCTTGTTGCAGATCAGCTTGCCCAGCAGCTACAGATCAGCCAGGAGTTGGAGAATAACCTGGTCCAGGGTACCCAGAAGAGCACAGGCAAAGTTGGCCAATAATGGCAGAACTTGCCTGCCAAAGGCCTAGGGATGAGGCCGTATAGTCATTTTTGACCACATGGTCTAATTTCTTAGACTCCTTATTGGGAGGTTTATTGATGTCCCCATTACCTGTGCACTGAAACACCGAGTCGGCAACCAGCCTTTTCGTGGAAGGGTGGTTGGTGAACCACAACAGAGAACTGGTCGGCACCGCATACTTGCAGACCATATGGGCCAACAGCATCGGGCAGGAGACAGGACACTGCTACAACTCCAAAGTGAGGCCAAAGATGGCCTCCACTGCAGGGAAGGCAACCCCAGGGGAGTCATCCCTATCGAGGATCTCAGTGAGGGGGTACTTAGCCCACATCTGGATAGGTTTCAGCAGGATCCCCATAGATTAGGAAATGAAATGGAAGATGGCCCCAAAGGAGGTAGGGCCCTGTTCCATGGCAAGACTGTCCCCAAACTCACGGTCAAACCCCGGGGTCCGACCGGCATGCATGGAGGAGGCCTCCAAATTGGAGGACTCCTCAAACACTGGCTGAGCACCGGTGTCCCCACTAACAATACAGGGTATGTCGGCTTGCATGATGGTCACCAAAACTCAACTGGGAAGCCTGTCCATCATGCATGCAGTCTTCAGAGGAGCCCCATCCTTAGGCTGAGGAGGCGGATGTTCCACCTAAATGAGTGGGGAGGCACGTGGTGGACAGACCGGCAGAACTGGCTTGGGTCATGGCTCTGGTTGCCAAGGAAGTGCTGGAGTGGGCTGGGGCACATAGCCTGTGCCAAGAAGCCACTGCTGCCAAAGGAACTCCTTGTATCAGTGCCACATTTTATGGCAGAGCTGATCCTCTCCCAAGGACGAAGAGGAGGAGTGCTGACAGTGTCTCTTGCTGAGGCTCAGGAACAGGACTGATGGGAACATTGGGAGTCCCTCAACTGGAATTGGGAGCTTCAAGACCTCGATCTGGACCTCGCCCATCAGTACAGCGGCCATGGGGGAGAAGAAGCGGGGGACGGTGAAGCCCGCCTGGGAGCCCCCAAAGTGCCTGGTTCCACAGGAGGGAGAACCAGCTCTGCATGCTGATCCGATCCTCCTTGGGTGAGGGTTGGAAGGAATGGAGTCCTAGAGGGGGAGTCCTCCCCCTCATCCGGTGACAATGGGTCAGAAGGGTGGAGGTAAATCTCACCTGGCTGGTCGACCCACGTCTTGGCCAACTAGCCCAATGGGGACTCCATGGGGCCAGCAGCCTGGACCTGTGGAGAAGTGCTGGCTGAAGCCAACAGCTCTATGGCTATCAAGCCAGCAGAAGCACGGGAACAAGAACAGCAGGCCCTCTCCCACTCCCACGACCTGCGGTGGAACTTTTTAGACTTGTACTGACAGGATTTGGACCCCTGGGAAGCGCCCTCCCTAAGGGTAGGCAGAAACTGGCATACGTCTTGAAATGCCCCAGTAAATTGGGCATCCATACCCACGGGAACTGGGGTGGACAAAGTCACCAAAGTGGCCTTGGCAGCAGCCTCTATGAAGGTGACAAGCTGATCTGCTGAACCGGCTGACACGCAAACAGCCTTAAGGCATCCTTCAATTTAACTGGATGATCCCGTTGATCCAGGTGACCCAAAATAAGAAGGGTTTAATGGTCCTCCAGGGTAGAGGCCTGAAGAGTAGTGCACAAGCCACAGGCCTGCGGGTCATGCTAATTGCCCAAACAGTACACGCATGTGGAGTGCATATCGGTCCGAGACAGCCTCTGAGCCCAGGTGGAGCAGCGCTGGAAGCCAGGACTGGGTTTAGAATCAGGTTGTTCCATAATGGAATGAAAAGGCAATTGAAAAAGTAACTGAAAAGGCTCAAAGACAGTTTTTAAAGTTAGGGCTTACACCTAGCGCGGAGCTGCGATGGAGGGAACCTGATGCTTCCAGCAGAAAGGAAGATCTGATGTCACAGGGCAGTGCCAAGGAGGATAGCACCCAGATGGGTGGGAGAAGCCAGGTTGAAGACCTTCCAGCCCAGAATTAAAGGGAAAGGATTCTGCCAGAAGTGTGGATGTACACCATATCCACGTCCCCAGAACCCCCATTCCTCCCTTCTTTTTTTTTTGTTTAGGGAAGCAGAGAAAAAGGAGTTATCAAAAGCCAGAAAGAAGGATATAGATTAAGAAAAATGTTACCCCACTGATACAGTAAGGGGAAGGAGAAAGGGGGAAAAGAAAATATAAAGGAATGCCCCCCCCCTTGAAAAAAGCCACTGAAACCCAGGCAGTTGGGAGTTGCTGATAACAGCAAAGAGGAGGGTAGAAAAAGCTGCCTATGTTCATGGGGCTGGAGCAGCAACTGCAAGAAGCCTACTGAGTAAGCAACAAGCTGAAGGGCTGAAAACCAGGGGGAGGGGAGTTCACAGGAGGAAGAGGGTGCTCTGCAGAAAGAGGAGAAAAACTTTTTTTTGTTTTTCCAAAAGACAAAATCTCAGAAAGGATCTTCTGCACACCCCAATTTTCTCCCCTTTTTTTAAAAAAAAGGGGCTCCCAGAAAGAGGCCAAAGGAAAGGGAGGAAGTGACAAGAGGAAAGGAAAGAAGGAGGGTAAGACAGGGTGAGTTGCCCAGAGGTCTTGGCTCATAGCTAAGTGGGGGATGGTGGGTAGGCATATGAATAAATGAAGATATTCTGGAAGATCAAGAATGACTGTTAGCACATAATTTTCATATCTTCCAAAAATCAACTTTCACCATTTATACCCACTTATTGGGTCAGAGTACAAAAATTACCACCCATAAGGGCAGCATTGCTCTCCCTGAGGGAAAATGTTGTTCCCTCAGCCCTCTGTGGAGGATAATCATAAGAAGTCAGGGACCTCTCACAGGTCTGGTGGAACAGGCTCTTGTGACCCGGGAGCAGGAAAGCACCCCCAATAACTTCTGCATGACCCTGTGGAAGAAGAAATGGGTCTCCTGGAAACTGAGGTGAGCACCCTGAGCCAGGCCAAGGGTATCACAACCTTGATAGGTGAAGTCATGCCAACTGCTGAATTCAGACTGCAGTTCCTACCAGCCTGGAAGCTACCTTGTTAGCATTATAAGATGCCCTGGCTTGGTGCCTTACCAGATCCAGGCCCTGGGAGGAAAGATGAATGGCCAGCCTGGTTGCCTCGCAGTGTGGCAGTGATGGCAGTTGACCCAGCAACATCCACAGGTGCCTGCCATAGGTCCCCTGATGGGCCTGATGTGCAGAGATACACATCATGGTGCGTGCTGAGAAAAAAAACCTGCCCCAGATATCAAACTCTGCGGAGACAGAGTCAGGAATGCAGTCATACACCGGGCATCTATGTCCAGAGGGGGTGTCCAGGAGCAAAATCCCAGAAGAAGGATGTGGCATGGTATCTGGAGACCCCACAGGAGCATAATACCTGCGCTGGATGTCCCTTGGGGCTGGAGAAGGGGCAGAGGGATGGAGCCAGACATCCCTGGACACCTCTGTGAAAGGCCAAGGCCACAGAGGGATGACTGTTGAATCTCTGCTGTATTCACCCAGAAATGACAGCATTAGATTAGCAGAGTTGTGACCAGGAAAATGGAGCAGGCTAAGCTCCTGCATCATCTCCCCAGGGAACTGCTGGCACTGGGTGTACTCAGCATCAGAGGAAAGATGGACAGAGGTGTCCTCTTCAGAGGAGGAGGAAGTGGAAGATGATGAGGAGCTGGAGTGAGATGTAGGGACTTTAAGAAGGAAAATGGCCAGGAGTAAAAATCAGAGATACTGAGGAAATACACTAGTCGCTGCTCTAAACTGTTCCCAGGACAGGGGCCCTGAAGGACTGAAAATGCCAAAGAGAGGAGAAGGAGGAGGGTTATACAATACCAGACCAGGTCCTCTGCTGGGGCTGCAAGAATGTTCACAGGACCTTATTCAGGGGGAGGGCCTGGCAAGCTTGCCCATCAGCAAATGGTCAATAGATGAGGACCGATCGGGATGGTGTCCTTGGAGAGGGGGGCAGTAGAGCAATGTGGGTCCCATGGGGCAGCCCCGATCCCTACCAGTGGCGGAGTCACACAGTTTCAGAGAGAAATGAGGGTCCTCATTGGTGCTGTGACTTCTGCTAGAGCTGCTACCCACTCTCAGCAGGGAGTGAGCCGCTGACCTAGACCACACATTCCCCCCCCTCACCATGACTGGCACTGCCCCTTCGGCCAGGTCCAAGATCATGAACAGAATCCCCAGGAGTAGCGGTGCTGAATATGGCACTGTGAGCAGGACTGTGAATGGTGTCAGGAGTGAGGGCAGCACCAGGAATGACGCTAGGATCTGAACTAGCACCACAAACAGCTCCGACAGGGAGGATATCCAAAGTAACTTCAGGGAATGAGAGGAACAGGCTCTGGAAGCCTTCCCTCTCCTGGCACTGCCAGTGGTGTCAGGAGGGGGGTCCAGTCTTGCAGTTGTCACTGCCCCACTCACCGGTACTGGCCTGAGTTCCAGGAGCCAATGTGGCACCAGGCCACAATCCCAAGGTGCCCACTGGTGTAGGCCAAGCATATAGTTTTGACCTCACCACCAGGGGTGTCAGCTGCCCCAAATGGCTGACGGAATGGGGGAATGCTCAGCAGTCCCCCTGGGGACACTGACTGCTACTCAGACCCCTCCCACAGGCTCTCCAATGTCTTGGTGGGGTGAGTGAACAGAGAAGCCTGGTCTTCTGCAATACATACAGTACTTGCAAGAGGTTCAGGGGAAGAGCCGAGGGACTTTACCTTGGCATGCCTGGTGTGATGCCTGTCTCCAAAAGAGTTGGGTGGTCAACCCCACTTCAAGGCATGGATCTCAAGAGTGTGGAAGTCCATGGAGAAGCAGGCATTGCACCTGTCCACCTTATGCTTGGTGCCGAGGCAGGTCCAACAGGCATCATGTTGGTCCTGGATGGCGATGAGTAACCCGCAGGAGCATCAACGCAAAGGGTGGCCATCCTTGGTTGTCTTTTTCTTTGAAGGCTTCTGCCTGGGCTCCTCAGAACTGAACATGGTGCCACATGGAAATAAGAAAAACAGAGGATGGAAAAGGGTTTGGTGAAGTACAAAGAGAAAGAAAATTAAACGTGGCACTGAAGTACAAGCGGAGCCGACATACAGTGTCGAACGAGGTGGCAGCGAACTGAGTAATATGATGACACAGTTGAAAAATGGCTGGAACACTCCCATGGTGTGCCTTCAATGGCAGGAAAAACAAATCTAAGGAACGTAGGGGGCCAGTGTTGGTTACTGGCCAGTCCACGAGTGCCACATCACATGTCTGCCTCGTGCCCAGTGGTGTCACTGACATCAGCCCCTAGATTCTAGGCTACAGAAAGACTTTGCTCCCATGGGGTCCTAGTGCCTCTCACAAACCCTGTATGTGGGAATAAACGGTGAAGACTGATTATTGGAAGATCTTCATTTAGACCACTAGGCTACGAAAGGGAAGAAACCGACTTGTGCCATCAGGAAGCACTGAACCCATTTATGCCTTCTGACAGTGCAAAACTCATGCATGTGCAGAAATATCATCCAGATTCCAACTGTAGTTGGATTTAATTTGGCATGACAGTTGTTTTAGGGCTGGAAATGGACTTCACCGCTGGATGCCACCAACTGAGACCTATATTCCCTGTCCGACAACAATGTGTCAGAGCTCGTGCTGCCGCCAGAAGTCTCCTGGCATACCTCTCAACCTCTCAGCATTAAAAATCATAGCACTGGACCTCAACATAGAAACATGGAATTTGATGGCAGATAAGGACCGCTTGGCCCACCTAGTCTGCCAATTTTCCTACCTAACAGATAAGCTGCAGATCCTAATTAACCAACAGCTTACTTCCATTTTCAAAAACCATAGCAAAGGGCCAGAATGTGTAGCACTTTCTTATTTTAAACAACAATATGTCTACAGATAGTGGGCCCCATATAGTTAGTGATAATGACTGTTTCTATTACCTTAGTTCAATGATGTAATAGTTTGTTTGTCCAGAAATAGCTCCAACATTATGAGGAACATCAGTAAACCAATGCGGAGCAAGGGTAAATTTGAGTGTGAAAATCATTGCGCTATGCGAAATTCGTAGCAGTTGAGAGGTATGCCTCCTGGTACCTACTGCAATAGAGAGAGGCTGCGGTGGAAGAAGAAAGTCCTTGCCCAGGAAGGTGACTGCTGTGTGTTGTGTGGTGTGAATCTGAATAGAGCAGCAGCCTAACGTAAGGAGCTTGGCAGGGCATGTGTGTGTGTGTTTGTGTTGGACCTGCAGAGACAGTGAGTGAGAACTGCTCACAGATTTGTAGAGGCAGCCCCATCATTATATGCATACCTCTCAACAGTCCCTCATTTTAAGGAATGTCCCTGACTTTTGCCTCAGAACATTTCCTTGGTTCCTCCCAAAGTTGGTATTTTTGTTCCCAAATATAGGCATTTGAAGCACAAAATGATGCCAGCCAATAGTGTTGGTGCTGTTTTTCACAGGAAATGCTTTTGTCTTGGGGACATATTTTTACAGCTTCTTCAGTGGCTATTTAACAGTTGTACCTGATTTGTAATGCAGGGGGTGAGATGTATGTATTGTTTCTTCAGGGCTTCTGAACACAGAACAAATAATAAATTAATGTTACTCTACACGTGCACTGACCCAGATGTTGAAAGCAGCAGAATCCTGCTTTATTTCTTTTTTTAATTTAGTATGCTTTATGTTTACTCTGGAACGCGTAATACTCAGCCCTGCCCTCCCCAGATCCCCTCCTCTCCCCCACGGACATACCTCCCGAACGATACCCCGTGGCTTGCTCCCCAGGGTGGGGCCACCCGCACTGACATGAACAAATGTGGTGATGAGAGAAGGTTGCCAGTAGGGGTACTGACCGACACTGCCTCCCTGGCTTGTCCCCCAGGGTGGGGTGCAAGGTCAGACCAGTGAGAGCAGAAGACGGGACAGGTCAGCTGAGGGAGTGCCATTGCTGGTGATCGGGGACAGGGAGCGGGCATCATTGATGGCAGCCACAATGTGTTTTTATTCCCCTAGTTGCTATGGAGGTGTCACATGCAATGATGCCTGTGTCCGTACACCTCCCAAGAAGTCCAGGTGCTGGCCATGGTGAAGCTCCCAGCCTCCGCTAGAGTCCCAATGTTGCGCTGGACACACAGCCCTCCCTCCCCCAAGAGAAGGAGAGCTGTCCATGGGACCTTCAATCCCTCTCCTCCCGGCCAGCCCCCTGACTTTCCAGGTCCATTCCCAAACCCGGGACGTCAGCTTCGCAGACGGATGTCATGCTGCTGCACCAGCGGGCCAGCAGAATCTGGCTTTATAACTTTTTTTTAATTTGTGGATATAGTTGTTTTAATAACCACAAAGGTACAGAATCGCAGATAGCTGTGTGGGGGAGGGGTATGCAAAGATGAGTATAAAATTAAGGCTAAATAATGGAACTGCAAAGCAAATCAATGGCTTAGGAGACTGGGCTGTTAGTACCTTGGGTACCAAACATTAATACCTGACTGTAGCGATCGTAAATCCTCCTATGATCCCCAAAATGCTGACCCATTAATTACCACCATTGTGAAAAATGCAGCCCAAATTATCTGTTTTTTTTTTAGCCCCTCACCATTTCAATTTCAGTGTCAAGATGGACTCTGCATTCTAGTTTTGCAAATTCCTTGAGGAATCACTTGGGAGCTTAAGCAGCAGGTAGGTAGGAAAGAGGGCTGGAGTTATATTCTGTTTTAACTGAAATATTTGAATAGTTTGTAAGTGAAATTAGTTTTATGTGTTAAAAATTATTACCTTGAATTAGAACTGTTACATTGTAACTTTGGTGGCTTGGGGATAGTTGTTTGGCAGGGATACTTAGAGGGAAATTTAAATGTGTTGTTTGCCTGGTGTTTGGGGGAAGGGACATTAGCTGCAATTACAGTGTCTTTAAATAGGAATTACCTTGGCTTTCATTGTTCACTTGGGAGCTTAAGCAGCAGGCAGGTAGGAAAGAGGGCTGGAGTTATATTCTGTTTTAACTGAAATATTTGAATAGTTTGTAAGTGAAATTAGTTTTATGTGTTAAAAATTATTACCTTGAATTAGAACTGTTACATTGTAACTTTGGTGGCTTGGGGATAGTTGTTTGGCAGGGATACTTAGAGGGAAATTTAAATGTGTTGTTTGCCTGGTGTTTGGGGAGGGACATTAGCTGCAATTACAGTGTCTTTAAATAGGAATTACCTTGGCTTTCATTGTTCATTTGGGAGCTTAAGCAGAGCAGGTAGGAAAGAGGGCTGGAGTTATATTCTGTTTTAACTGAAATATTTGAATAGTTTGTAAGTGAAATTAGTTTTATGTGTTAAAATTATTACCTTGAATTAGAACTGTTACATTGTAACTTTGGTGGCTTAGGAATAGTTGTTTGGCAGGGATACTTAGAGAAATTAAATGTTGTTTGCCTGGTGTTTGGGGAGGGACATTAGCTGCAATTACCTTGTCTTTAAATAGGAATTACCTTGGCTTTCATTGTTCCTTGGGAGCTTAAGCAGCAGGCAGGTAGGAAAGAGGGCTGGAGTTATATTCTGTTTTAACTGAAATATTTGAATAGTTTGTAAGTGAAATTAGTTTTATGTGTAAAAATTATTACCTTGAATTAGAACTGTTACATTGTAACTTTGGTGGCTTGGGGATAGTTGTTTGGCAGGGATACTTAGAGGGAAATTTAAATGTGTTGTTTACCTGGTGTTTGGGGGAAGGGACATTAGCTGCAATTACAGTGTCTTTAAATAGGAATTACCTTGGCTTTCATTGTTCACTTGGGAGCTTAAGCAGCAGGCAGGTAGGAAAGAGGGCTGGAGTTATATTCTGTTTTAACTGAAATATTTGAATAGTTTGTAAGTGAAATTAGTTTATGTGTTAAAAGTGTTACCTTGAATTAGAACTGTTACATTGTAACTTTGGTGGCTTAGGGATAGTTGTTTGGCAGGGATACTTAGAAGAAATTTAAATGTGTTGTTTGCCTGGTGTTTGGGGAGGGACATTAGCTGCAATTACCTTGTCTTTAAATAGGAATTACCTTGGCTTTCATTGTTCACTTGGGAGCTTAGCAGCAGGCAGGTAGGAAAGAGGGCTGGAGTTATATTCTGTTTTAACTGAAATATTTGAATAGTTTGTAAGGAAATTAGTTTATGTGTTAAAATTATTACCTTGAATTAGAACTGTTACATTGTAACTTTGGTGGCTTGGGGATAGTTGTTTGGCAGGGATACTTAGAGGGAAATTTAAATGTGTTGTTTGCCTGGTGTTTGGGGGAGGGGACATTAGCTGCAATTACCTTGTCTTTAAATAGGAATTACCTTGGCTTTCATTGTTCACTTGGGAGCTTAAGCAGCAGGCAGGTAGGAAAGAGGGCTGGAGTTATATTCTGTTTTAACTGAAATATTTGAATAGTTTGTAAGTGAAATTAGTTTTATGTGTTAAAATTATTACCTTGAATTAGAACTGTTACATTGTAACTTTGGTGGCTTAGGGATAGTTGTTTGGCAGGGATACTTAGAGGAAATTTAAATGTGTTGTTTGCCTGGTGTTTGGTAGAGCCCTCCCACCACCCTGTTTTGTATGCCTTCTTAAATACTGAAAAGCCACTGGGGTTGGGATTGAAGGGCTGAGTATTTCTGTTTGGGACTGAAATTAAGCAACAGGAGCTGATGGGCCTGTGACATCATATGGTACCTGATGTCTGCTTCACACACACTGTTAGTGGGACCGAACACACACTGGACTGTATGTGTTTGTGAGACTTGGGAACGTTATTGGTGGAGTTGAAATTGGGTTTGTAAATAACTACAGTCAGTATAGAGAGAAACTGTACTCCAGGGGAAAGGGACTGAGAAAAGGGGGTGTGCTATTATAAACAGAGGGGGATAATCAGGGTGGCCATATTCCACCATGGCAGGCATCTTCGGAAGGGTTGTAGGCTGTACAGGCTGTGGGATGGCAATAATTCTAAATTGGGCCTGGAGAGAGGGAGGCTGCCCACTCTGTAGACAGCTATCTTGTATCAGGAGTGAGGTATATTGGTTAAGAAGTAAGCTGTGGGAGCTGGGGGGTGTCCAAGGATAAGGGGTGTGGATATGGGCAGCAGAAGGGTGGGGCTGAGGGGAGGCTGGGGCAACGCTCTGAAATTACAGGACGTTATGTTACAGCAAGCAGGAGGAGGGATATTAGGGACAGAGGACCCTTAGATAGGGAAGTTGATGCTAAGGGGAAGGCGTACGGGGTGAACATTCTGAATACAAAGAGACTGGAGGGGGAAGAGTCAGGAGGGGCTGTTGTGCGGAAGCCTAAAACAGCAGACTGTGGGAAGGGAGCTCTAAGGGGAACAGTGCAAGAGAGGAAGAAGAGGGTCAGTTTAGAGATGCAGTCAGGAAACTCAGGTTGACTTGATGGAGGCTGACATAGAGTGTCACAATAAATTTGAGCTACTAAGCAACCTAGAGGGGGAGGAAGGGGTTGGTGGAAATGAGGAAACTTATACAGAGGCCGGGGGGAGGGAGTCGGATACCCATAGGGCATCACAGACCAGCTATGGAAAGGACAGACATAGTCCCAGAGGGAGAAGGGGAAACATATATGTTAAGCAAATGGGGAGATGCAACATATTCCAGACATGAGGGAGGAGAGCATGATTGGAGAGAAACTGGGAGACAAGGAGGTGGGAGAGGAGCCCCCCTTCAGCAGGGAGGTCAGTACCAAGGATGAGGCCCTAGCTAAAGGGGACCCACAGAGAGACTCTGGAGGCAGGGGTACTATTACAAGGGGAGGATGGTGGTGTGGGGAAGGGAAACCATCAGGGCCAGGATAAATGGTTCAGATAAGAGAGGTTAAAGGGACACCTATTCAGAGGGGTTTGAGTTAAGTGGGCAAAATAGCAAAGGAGGCAGAAAGGGAGGGTGACAAGGGGTCTCTAATAAGGCAGGAAGACTCCCATGAAATTGAGATCATGAATAAAGGGGAGGGGGGCTGAGAGGGCATAGTGGAGGTAACCATAAGGATGATGGCGGTGTTAAGGTTCTGTTACTGGGAGACTCGATGATTAGGGTATCCATTGGGAGGGACAGGAGGGTGGATGCCATAGCCAGGTGAAGGTAGTGAGTATCTCTGGGCTGACAGTGCACAGAGCAAAGTTCATGGTGTATGAAATGGTTAGGGATTGTGGAGGGAAACCGGATTTCCTGGTGCATTTGGGAACTAATGATCTAGAGGGAAATAGCATTTTGGAAATCCAAGCAAGGTTCCAAGAACTTGCCAGAGTCTGTCGGGATAATGGATGCAACATTTCCTTTTCGGAGATATTGCCAGTACCAAAGGCCTTAGTGGAGAAAAAAAGCTTGCAGAGGTTAATGACTGGCTCAGGAAGTGAAGTGAAGAGAATGGATTGGGGGTGTTAGGAACTGGAATGGAGTTTGGGAGGATAGGGACTATATGCCAAGGACAGGTTTCATCTTGCCCCATTAGGAAGGAAGTCCTTAAACAGGGATGGCTGACTACATACAAGAAAGGTGGGGTTTAAACTTGTAAGGGGAAGGGATGAGGAGGGCTGACCAGAAGCCCTCTCCAGATGAGGGAGTAGCCATCAAGCCCAAGAGGGGAGGGGAAACAGACTGGAGGTGGAGGTTTCAGGAGGAGCATGGGGAGGATGGAAGTATAAGGAATCTGGGTGGGGTTCGACAAAGAGGATCAGGGATAAGGGTGGGGTGGTGTTAGTAAATGGGAGCTTGGGAAACAAGTTGCGGAGTTCCAGGCCATGCTGTTCGGGGGTGGATGTGGCGGACGGTCGAGCGTGGGCCAACAAAACCATGACTGGGACCTAAATGTACAGGGGTACACTATGCTTAGGAAGGATAGAAAAGGAGGTCAGAGGGTGAAGTGGCTATGTTCATTAGAGATGATATAGAAATTGCTATGGTAGAGGAGGCAGAGGGAAACGTGGAGGCCTTATGGGTCACCTACGATCCCAGCAGGAGATAAGGTCAAGCTGGGAGTACTATAGGCCCCGGGATGAGTGATGTTCTAGAGGATGGTTTGCTGGACAACATCATTGCCCAGTGTGGTCCAAAAGGGAAGGAGTGGTGGGGGACCTAATATGCCAGGTACAAACTGGGGAACCATGTCCTAAGGTGGCCAAGGAGCAGAGGCTGCTGGATGGCTTCCAGGATGTGTTCTTAACACAGCATGTGATGGAGCCCACAAGGGAGGGGCATGTCCTGGATGTGGTTCTGGCAGATGGGGATCTGGTAGGGACATAGTTGTACAGGACCCCTGACTGGGAGTGACCACAATACTGTCTGGTTTCAAATAAGCATGGGGGAGTGGGGGTGAGATCTAGGACACTGGCAGTGGACTTCAGGGGCAGACTTTATGGGCATGGAAATATTCTCAAGGATCACTTGAAGGGGATTACCTCAATGACAAGTGTGAAAAGGAGATGGGAGGTCATAAAACGGGGACTTCATGAGGCAGTCAGGATCTGCGCTAAGTTGAAACGTAAGGGAGCAAGGTCACGTAAACCATGCTGGTGGTCCAGTGAGGTACAGGTAGCAGTCAGAGAAAAGAAGGTGGCCTACAAAAAATATAAAACAACAAGAGGGGATAGGGATAAGGAAATGTACCAGCTTGCATCTAGAAAAGTCACCCGTATGGTGAGGGGAGCAAAGTCCAGTAAAGAGCAGCGGCTGGCACAGGGGATACATGGAGGGGAAAAGGGGTTCTTCCGGTACATTGGGGAGCGGAGAAAAACTAAGGGCCATCTCAGCAGATTGAGATCAGAAGGAGGGTGGGTGGAAGAGGCGAGGGACCAGGCAGAGGTATTTACGAGTACTTTGCCTCTGTGTTCACTAGGGAGGGATGGGATATCTACAAAGCAAGGCATGAAGGGATAGAAGCGGAGGGAGTGGGATCAGGGAGCAACAGAAATGGAGCAAGAGGAGGGAAAGGTACCCCAGGGTGTCACATCTGGATAAGGATAAAAGACCAGTAAGGGGAGGACGGATGATGCTATCTCCACAAAAGGGTGTGGTTAGCCCTCAAGGCCCTAAAGAAAACAAATCTCCTGGGCGGATGGCATTCATCCGAGAGTACTATAGAATTGGCGGACATACTGGCTGCACCCTGGCGGAGCTTTTCAGCAGGTCACTTGAGACAGGGAGGTACCTAGGAGATTGGCAAGAGGCACATGGTACCAATCCATAAAGGGGGTCGAGGAAGTACCAGGTAACTATAGACCCATCAGTTTGACCTCGTGGTGGGAAAATTAATGGAGAGTATACTAAAGGAACGGTTGGAGGTGTACTTGGAGGAGGTGGGAGGTCTGGACAGGCATGACATGGGTTTGTGCCAGGTAGATCATGTCAAACCAACCTTGTGGAGTTCTATGAATGGGTAACATCAGAACTGGACAGGAGTAAGCCTGTGGATGTATTATTCTTGGACTTCAGCAGGCGTTTGACTCTGTCCCCACAATGGTCTGGTGGAGAAACTGATGGGGTTAGGAGTAGGCCTTTGATGGTCAGATGGATTGAAAACTGGCTAGCTGGACGCACTCAGAGAGTAGTGGTCTGTGGGGAGCTCTTAAACCCTAGAGAGGTTGGTAGTGGGGTACCACAGGGCTCGGTCCTGGGTCCAATCCTGTTTAATGCATACATATCGGACATCAGGGAGGGTATAGGGTGTGAAATGAGTCTCTTCACGGATGACTCGAAGATGGGAGCAGTAGTTGAGGGAGAAGAGAGGAGGGTGGCCCTGCAAGAGGACCTGGACACCCTGAAAAGCTGGGCTCACACATGGAAATTAAATTTCAATATCACCAAGTGCAAGGTGTTGCATCTTGGTCGGGGAAACCCTAAACACAGGTACACCCTGGGAGGGAAGGCGCTGAGGCCTCGATAGGGAAAAAGACCTAGGGTCATGGTGGATACATGTATGAATAACTCTGAGCAGTGCAGGAGAGCAGCTAGCAAGGCAAACAGGATGTTGGGATGCATCGTAGGGGGATCACCTCTAGGAGCAAGGAAGTGATTCTGCCGCTGTACAATGGACTGGTTAGACCACACCTTGAGTACTGTGTACAGTACTGGAGAGCACCTTGAAGAGGGACATACAGCTCCTGGAGAGGGTACAGAGGAGGGCAACAAAGATGATACGAGGGCTAGGGGATTTGACTTATGAGGACAGACTTGAGGAGCTCTGCCTGTTTTCATTGGAGAGAGGAGAGACAGGGGACATGATTGAGGTCTTCAAGCACCTCAAGGAAAAATAGGTAAACATGGAGGGATCTTTAGACTAAAGCAGGGAGGTATCACCAGAGGGCATGGTTTGAAGCTGGAAGGTGGAAGGGTGAGGGGGGGAAAGAGGAGGAAGTTTTTCACCAAGAGGGTGGTGGACCCTTGGAATGCACTGCCTGGTGAGCTGGTTCAGAGATCCACAGTGGAGGGCTTCAAGAGAGGGTGGGACAGACACAGAAAGTGGATGTATCAGATGATGGCCTGTCCCGGGGGGGTGGGGATGGATGATAGGGGTTTCTGGAGATCAAGGGATGGGAGGGTCTCGGCATCCAACTAAGGATCTAGGTTCGAGCAGACTCGATAGACCGTAAGGCCTAATCTGCTGGCAAATAGTATGTTAGTATGTTAGTATATGATTTCTGTGTGTGACCAAAGTGGTTAGAAGGGGGGTGGAACAGCATGGTCTCAAGAAAGAAATTCTCTCGAAGATCTACTGTTATGGTAAGTATGTAACTGTTCTGTCTTCTTCGAGGATATCTCTTTCATCAGGCCACACCTTTGGAACTAGTACCAAGCAGTATCAAAAGCTAACAGTCTGAGCGGCTGGAGCCTGTACACTTATGAAAATAGGCCTTGTAGTACAGCCAGACCAAAGCCAGCCCCTCTACAAGAGACAATGTCCAGACTGTAGTGTTTAGTGAAGGTGTAGACAGTATTCCAAGTAGCAGCTGTGCAGATCTCTGCAGCAGAAACATTCCAGAAACAAGTAACAGAGGTGGCCATGCCTCTAGTAGAATGACCATGAACCACATCAAGAAGTTCCTTAGCGTACTTCCTGTAACAGAACATAATACAATTTGCTGCTATTCGGACAAGCACTCTTCAGAAATGGGGGCACCCTCTTTCCCAGCGGCAAACGAAACAAAAAGCTGCATGGACTTTCTACACTCCTTAGTACAGTGTGTAGGCCTTATCTTCTGAAGGTAAAGGTCGCTTTTGATAAACTGAACTGAACTTGGAGCTGGGGAGGATGCACAATCTTGACCTAGAAACTATGAAACTGAAGGAAGGCAGAATCTTGATTGATTTCTGAGGGAAGTGGGCCTTACTTTTAATTTTACACTTGTTTGTTTGAATCAAGAAACACAGAAACATAGAATTTGATGGCAGATAAGGACCACTTGGCCCACCTAGTCTGCCCATTTCCCTAATAGATAAGCTGCAGATCCTAGTTAACCAACAGCCTACTTCCTCCTACTCCCCCACTAGAATTGCCTTATGTCTGTTTCATATATTCTTGAATTCCCCCACTGTTTCTGACTCCACGACCTCCTCAGGAAGGCTGTTCCATGCATCCACAACCCTCTCCATGAAAAAATACTTCTTCATATTACCTCTGAGCCGTCACCCATCTATCTTCAAATTGTTGCCCCTTGTTCTTGCACATCTCTTTTTCTGAAAGATGCTACCCTCTTGGACTTTGTTGATTCTCTTGAGGTACTTGAAAGTTTCTTTCATGTCCCCCCTCTCCCTCCTTTCCTCGAGGGTATATATATTAAGCTCCTTTAGTCTCTCTTCGTATGTTTTCTGGTGCAGACCCTGCACCATTTTGGTTGCCTCCTCTGGTCAGCCTCCACCCTGTCTATGTCTTTGGTGAGATAGGGTCTCCAGAACTGCACGCAGTACTCCAGATGGGGTCTCACCAACTGTCTGTACAAAGGGATAACAACTTCCTGTTTTCTACTGGTGATGCCTCTCCCTGTGTATCCAAGTATCCCCCCAGCCCTCCTTACTGCCTTCTCACATTGCTTGCCCACCTTTAGGTCATCTGATATAACTACCCCAAGGTCCCTTTCCATTTTTGTTGTCGTCAGTGTCTCACCCACCATTGTGTCCACTTCCCCTGGGTTTTTGTTTCCCAGGTGCATTACTTTGCAATTCTTTGCACTGAATCTAAACTGCCATACATTTGACCATTCTTCCAACCTTGCCAAGTCCCTTCTCACCCTTTCCACCCCACCTTGTGTATCAACCATATTGCAGATCTTTGTGTCGTCTGCAAAGAGACATACTTTTCCTTCCAGTCCCTCCGCAATGTCACTTATAAAGACATTAAAGAGGACTGGACCCAGTACTGAACACTGCAGTACCCCACTAGTAACTCCCCTTTCTTCAATGTGGACTCCGTTTACTATTATCCTCTGCGTCCTGTTGTCCAGCCAATGTTTTACCCAGGCTACCACCCTGGGATCCACTCCCAGGTTGGTTAATTTGTTTATTAATCTTTTATGTGGGACTGTGTCAAATGCCTTGCTAAAATCTAGGTAGGCCATGTCCACAGCCCCTGGGTGGTCTACTACTTTGGTCACCCAGTGAAAGAAATCAATTAGATTCGTCTGACATGACCTTCCCGCTGTGACTCCATGCTGCCTTTTGTTCCTGTGCCCACTGGCCTCTAGGTACTCAACAATTCTTTCCTTCAGAAGTGATTCCATTATTTTTCCTACCACGGAGGTCGAACTGACAGGTCTGTAGTTTCCTGCCTCTGTCTTGCTCCCACTTTTGTGAAGGGGAATCACATCCACCCTCCTCCAGTCCCCAGGTACCACACCATCCTCCCATGGTTTGTTAAAAAGGGTAGTCAGTGGTGTTACTAGTTCTCCCCATAGTTCTTTTAGAACTCTGAGGTGAATCCCATCAGGTCCCATTGCTTTGTCCACCTTCAGTTTTAGGAGTTCTTTCAGGACCCTTTCTTCTGTCAAAGGACTGATATCGACCCCCCTATCCAGAGTGCTTCTATTGATTGGATTAGGTACCTCCCCCTCCTCTTCTTTTGTGAATACTGGGCAGAAGTATTCATTCAGTATCCCTGCTTTTTCACTGTCCCTCTCTGCCCACCCAGCAACCCTCCTCTTGATTTAGCCTCAGTATCCCTCCCTTTGTCTTTCTTTGCACCCTAATGTATCCATGCAAGGTTTTATCCCCCTTCTTAACCGAGTTGGCTATCTTTTCCTCAGTTTGGGCCTTTGCTAGTCTGACTGCCTTCTCTGCTTCCTTCTGCTTTATCTGGTACAGTTCTCTGCCCTGCTCCTTCTGTGTTTCTTTATACTTCCTGTATGTTATCTTTTTCTCCCTAACCTTCCCCGCCACCTCTTTTGAGAACCATAGTGTTTTTTTCTTTCATTTTGATTTATTGAATGCTGCAATATGGACCTACAAAGTCTTCATCAACAAACTGCCTGACTATATTTCTGACTGCCTACCATTATGTCTACAAAATAGTTATGCATTGCGAAGCGCTTCCTATATTTCGCTGAAGGTACTTAAGGCCAGATCCCGATTTGGTCAGGCTTCCATTAGCTATGTGCTCCCTCAACTGTGGAACAAGCTGCAGAAAACCATGAAAATAAGTAATCTCATTAGTCTCCAAGCATTCAAAACACTATACTTGAGCCGCAATAAGGAAACCTGCGTTTGTTAGCCTTAACATGAAGGTCCTGTATTCCTTCTCCAATATCTGTTGTCTCTACTCTTAGGGCCCTCCCCCTTCCCTGCAACACTCCTGTGTACTTCTGTGTCCCTCCTTTTATCTATCCTATACATAGTCTTGGCTTCTCTTAAGCTTTTGTACTGCATATATCGTTGTCCAGTTCTCTAATGCACTTGCACCGCACAATTTTGACTAACTGTATAACGTTCCTTGTATTGTATCCTGTACTTATTCTTGCACCTGTATATGCACATGTCTTTTGCTGTTATGTACCTGCATTGTATTCACTGCTATCCATTGTGTGTATTCTTCCATTGTTTGACCAACCCCAGGTCCACCTCGAAAATGAGCTTGTTCAATTGTGCCCACCTGGTTAAATAAAGATTTTGATTGATTGATTGATATTTGCTTCACACAAAGGCTTGTTGCCTCTGTGATGCCAGTTTTGATATTTCCCCACTGTTGCTTCACCCCTCCTTCTTGCCTGTTTGCTAGTGCTTTTCTGAGGCATTCTCCCATTTTGACAAAATCAGCCCTCCTGAAGTCCAGTACCTTCACTTTTGTATGGCTTGACTCTACAGCTGAGTTTATCATGAACCACACTGTTTGATGGCTGCTTGTTCCCAGATGGCTACCCACTTCTAGATCTGAGATCCTCTCTCCGTCCCCATTTGAGAGTACCAGGTCTAAGATTGCTCCCTCCCGAATGGGTTTCAACACTAGCTGTCTGAGGCATGCCCCCGTAGGGCATCGAGAATGGCCCTGCTCTTGGATATGCCTGCAGCAAAGATGCTCCAGTTAACATCTGGCATATTCAGGTCCCCCATCAGCAATATCTCCCCTTTCTCTGCCATCCTAAGGATGTTTTCCATCGTTTCCTTGTCCATTTTCTCCCCCTGAGACAGGAGTCTGTATACAACCCCTGTGCGGATTGTGGTGCCACTTCCAGTCTCCAGGGGTTTGCAATGCTGCTGATCATACCTCTCAACTGTCCTTGATTTTCAGACATGTGCCTGATTTAGCCTCAAAATTTTACTCTCTCCCTCCTAAAATTTGTGTTTCCTTAGCTAAACAGTGGGGGTTGTAAGCACAAAATAATGTCAAGCAGTAAAGTTACAGACTTGTTCTTCTTTAGAAAATACATTTTGCAGTAAGTCCCATATTCTACCAGCTTTGTGGTTTGATATCTCTAATTCTGAAGATGTGTCCCTGATTTTGGTTCTTTGGCCCTGATTCTTTTAAGCCGTGTCCCTGATATATGAAGCAGGAGGTTAAGAGGTATGCTTCTGATCTTGTAGTAGACTGCTACTTTACATACAGAGGGATTAAAATACTGCTGACTTTTTTTTCTGTGAATCTGGTGGCTTATTTGTACTTTGCTAGTATTTTCATGACTTCTTGCAACAAATATTTAAAGGTTTCACTAGTGTGTTCTTTCAGTTGAGTTGTATATTAGAGCCAGACAAAGCCTCAGAAAGTTGAAACTGAATTGCTCTGATTGTTCTCACAGCACAAAACAGGTGAATTGCCCAAACTCTCCCCTCCCCCCAGCTAACATAACTTTATGGGGTTAGGCAGGAAAGTAGGACAACTTCCTGCTCAGACACAAAACAGGGTGAGGTGTACCACAGAAGGCAACCAGGCGGTGTTGCATAAGCTGGGAGGATATCTTCTTGTGATTGCTTTTGTAAGAGAATAAAAACCAAAAACTTAGGGGTTCCTAGTACATAGTCCCTAGGAAAAGGGTTACACTACTAAGGGTAAGTGAGGCTCCCTAATAGTACACTACTAAGGGAAAGTGAAGTTCCCTAATAGCAAACAAAAAAACAATTTCACCTGGGAGGGGGAGAGAGAGACATATGGGGAGTGCTGCAATGCACTGGCTGTGGGGTGGCAGTCTTTCAGGAGACATTCTGGAGGCTGCGATGCTGCCCTATTTGCAGACACCTCTCTGCTCTAAGGAAAGAGATTACCCATCTCCAGGCTGACCTGGCAGGGAGCAGGGAAACCTCCTTCCCCACTCAGGACCTGGCAGGGGATTGGGAAATCTCTTCCCCCACTCAGAGACTACCAGGGCCATTGCCGCTGCCTCAGAGGTTGCCTAGAATAAGGAGTGATTGGACTATGGTGGGCTCAGAGAGGGTGAGGGTGGTGAAACAGAGGGGCATCCTTCCAGTTGTACTTCTCCACAATTCATATGCCTCTCCGGTGGAGCATTTGTCCTCTATGGAGGCAACCACAGTAGAGACCAAGAAGGATGCTAGGAACCTCCACAAAGAAGATCCACAGGAGGGTGGCACTGGATCCTACAAGGGAGGAAACAACTCCTGGTGGGGGACTCAATCGTTAGGGGGGATAGAACTGGTGGAGGGAAGGGAGTGGGAGTTAAGGTGTCTGCCTGGTGCCGTGGCATGGCGTGACAGGAAGTGAATCCTCAGAATCGTGGGAGCAGATGTACGGGAGAGGGAGCTGGATGTTAGTGTCCACCTAAGGACAAATGACCTAGCTGGGAATGGGATCAGAGCTGTGCAGGAGGAGTCTGTGGAGTTGGGGAGGGACCTTAGACAAGTAGCACGCAGAGTAACCTTCTCGTAGGTGCTGCCGGTCTATGGCATAGGTGAGGCTAAGGTACTCCACACCCTGGGATTCAATGAATGGTTGAAAAACTGGTGCGGAGCACATGATTTTGGCTTCATTGGAGACTGGGTGTCCACCTGGAGTGATATATGCCTATACTGGCACAATGGTCTACATCTCTCCAGGAGGGGAACCACGATCCCTGTGGGATCATCTGTGGGCTTTCAGGTTTGGTCCTCAGATGGTTTACTTCTTTCCTCACTGGTAGAACTCAGAGGGTGGTATCGGGGGTGTTTTCCTCTGATCCTTTCTCTCTGTCTTGTGGGGTGCCCCAGGGCTCAGTGCTGTCCCTCATGCTGTTTGCGGTGTACATGCTTTCCCTCGGAGACATTGTAAGATGGTATTGGCTGGAGTTTCATTGTTATGCTGATGATACCCAGCTCTACCTGTCTTTTGCACCTGACCAGAACAGAGCACTCTCGGTGTTTAATAACTGCCTTGGCGAAATCCAAGGTTGGATGAGGTCCAGCTGGCTGAAGTTGAATTCCAGAAAGACGGAGGTGACAGTCGTGGATCCTGGTCGCCGGATAGGGGTGTGGGGGACAAATCATCTCTCAGGTTTATTCCTGGGGGATGTTGAGCTCCCCATCTCTGAACAGGTACGGAACCTAGGGGTGATTCTTGATGATCGGCTGACACTACATGCTCAAGTGTCGGCCGTCGTTAAAGTCTCCTTTTACCATCCTAGGAACAACGCTAGGATCAAGCACCTTGTTCCATCCAGGGACCTACCTACGTTGATCCACACCTTTGTGACCTCGCGTTTGGACTACTACAATTCTCTTTACTTCGGGCTTCCTGGGGTTGATATCTGCCACTTGCAGCTGGTGCAGAACTCTGCAGCCCGGTCGTTAACTGGGACCCCTCGTTGTTCCCATGTTACACCGGTGCTGCGGAGACTGCACTGGCTGGCGGTTCAGTGGCGGATCACCTTTAAAGTTGGCTTAGCTGACTTATAAAGCCCTGCATGGTTTGGGCCCTGACTACCTGAAAGAGCTCCTGGTTCCCTATCTACCGGAGCGACCACTCCGCTCGGCCAGCGAGGGGTAGCTAGAGATTCCGAGGGTTGTTCTGAAATCTTCGGGTGCCCGGGCTTTTGCATTCATGGCTCCAACCCTCTGGAATTCTCTACCACGTTGGATTAGAGAGTGTGCTACAGTGGGGGGTTTTAAACAAGTATTAAAATCCTTTGTACGGACTAAGGCTTATGAGGAAGAGGTTGATCTGGTTTGATTTTATTATTTCATCATGCTGTTTGATGTGATGTATTTTATTGGTTTGTATTGTAATGTTTTTATCTTGATGTGATTTTATAATCTGTTCTGCGCCTTGATTTTTGAAAGGCGCATTAAAAATAAAGATTATTATTATTATTATTATCCTAGGCGATAGGTTTAAATGCTTTATAGGCAAGCTATTAAACTAGCCAAGGGAGGAGGCACCAAAAAGGAGCAGAGAATTCACAGCCCCCCTCACAAAAGAGGGTAGTTAGCAAGGTTAACACCAAGGTAGAGGGGTCAATAGTGGGCAGGGCAGGGGTAAATGGAGAAAAAGGCAAAGGCAGTAAGTACAGGGATGGGGCTAAAAGGGGTAAGGCCATCAAAAAATGGAGGGCGATGAGTACCAATGCCTGTTGTCTAGGTAACAAGCTTCTTGAACTAGTGGCTTTGATGGAAGGGGGGTGCCTGGATCTCGTGGCAGTCACAGAAACCTGGTACACAGAGAACCATGACTAGGATATCAACATACCGGGGTACACAATCTACAGGAGGGACAGGAAGGGTAAAAGAGCAGGAGGACCAGCTCTCTACGTAAGGATAGGGATCAAAGCAACAGAACTAAAGGGTAAACAGAGAGGAGAGGAGGCACTGTGTGTCACCTTGGAGACAGGAAATAGTGCCACAATCTGCACGGGGGTTGTTTACAGACCCCCATCTCAGGGGGAGAAAATGGACAAGGAAATGATAGGAGGCATCCTTAGAATGGCAGAAAAAGGGAAGATATTGTTGATGGGGGACCTGAATATGCCAGATGTTAACTAGAAACACATTTGCTGCAGCCACATCCAAGAGCAGAGTCATTCTCGATGCCCTACAGGGGGCATGCCTCGGGCAGCTAGTGTTGGAATCCATTCAGGAGGGAGCAGTCTTAGATCCGGTACTCTCAAATGGGGATGGTGAGAAGATCTCAGATTTAGAAGTGGGTAGCCATCTGGGAACAAGTGACTACCAGTGTGTTTCACAATAAACGCTGCCGTAGAGTCAAGTCATACAAAAGCAAGGGTACTGGACTTTCGGAGGGCTAACTTTGACAGAACGGGAGAGTGCCTAAATAATGCACTAGCTAAAGGGCAGGAAGGAGGGGTGGAGGAACAATGGGGAAAAATCAAAACTGCCATCACAGAGGCAACAAGCCTTTGTGTGAAGCAAATAAAACAAAACGAAGGGAAAAAAAAAGTACAGTTATGTAAGAACTTACCGTAACAGTAGATCTTCAAGAGAAGCTCTTGCAGCAGGTACCACAATTAGGACTGACGCCACCTGGAGGCAGTTCTCGGCATTTTTTATTCATCCAGCAGTACTGACATGGGAATGCCCCCCGCTGACGCCAGCTCCACTCCCGGAATCACCCTATATAAGAGAGAAGTTCCCCACGTGCTCCAGTTCTTGCACGCCCCCCCCCGACAGAGAGAGCGATGATAACTGGCAATAGTCAGAATTATGAACTGAGATGATTCCCTCAAAAGGAGGGAAGACCAGCCTGAAAAGGATCTGATCCTTGGGGGAAGGAGGGTGGGAAATATACCTGCTGCAAGAGCTTCTCTTGAAGATCTGCTGTTACGGTAAGTTCTTACGTAACTATACTATCTTACTTCAAGAGGAAGCTCTTGCAGCAGGTACCACAATTAGGACCGATTTCCAAGCAGTATAAACATATAACAACTCCTGGGAGGGAGAACAGTAAGGAAAGGAACAGGAGGAAAGGGGAAGGTCCCTCCGGAAACCAGGCCTTGCAGAACTGCGAGGCCAAACCCTGCTCTAGGTTGGAAACTATGTCAAGGCTGTAATGCCTGAGAAAGGTATGAACAGAACTCCAGGTAGCGGCAGCACAAATATCGACTGCTGGTACCTGCTTCAGTGCCACGAAGGAAGCAGTGACAGCTCTGGTAGGGTGAGCTGTAACTGGCCCCTGGGTAGAACTGTTGTGTTTCTCATGACAAAAAGTAGTGCAATGAACCAACCAGCGCAAAAGCGTCTGCTTGGTGACTGGGCGACCTAAGGACCGTTGAGCAAAGGATACAAAAGTTGATCAGATTTCCTGTCCCTTTCATCCTAGCTAGGTAACATCGGAGAGCCCTGTGGACATCCAAGGAGTGAAGCAGGGCTTCCCCCTATTAGAATGCTCCAGATAGTATAGCAGGAGCTGAACAGATTGATTCAGAGTGAGCTCAGAAACTGTCTTCGGTAAAAACTTCGGGTTAGTGGGAAGATCAACCCTATCCTTGTGAAAAACAAGGTAAGGTTCTTTACATGAGGGCTTGAAGTTCTGAAATGCGCCTCACCAAAGTAATAGCTACCAAAAGCAAAGTCTTCCAGGATAGAAGACGGAAATCAGCCTCCATAGCCCATTCAAAGTGAGGAAGTGTAAGCTTCTCCAGGACAAAAAGGAGATCCCGGGGGGAACAGGATCCCTGATGGGAGGTCTGATATGAAGAATACCGCATAAGAAGGCTTTGGAAACCTCCATCTGAACCACCGTCACAGGCAAGTGACAAGCAGAGATGGTGGCTAGGTGCACTTTGATGGAGGAATAACTGAGACCTGTCTCTGAGAAAGAAAGCAGGTATTCTAGAAATGAATTAACTGGACAAACCAGCGGGTCCACCCTCTTGGCTGTGGCCCATATACAGAAACGTTTTCACTTCATAGCATAAGTGGCCCTGGTGGCAGGTTTGCACACCTCGACCAGAACTTGTGCTACCTGATCGGACACACCAAATCTAGCTTTAGCTAGATCCTGAGGAGCCAGGCATGCAGGTGAAGAGAATGCAGATTCGGATGTATCAGGGACCCACTGTCCTGCTACAGGAAATTAGAGGATAGTGGAAGATGTAGCGGAGGCTCTGCTGCTAAATGCTGAAGTAAAGAAAACCAAATCTGACGAGGCCATAGCAGAGCGATCAGAATGAGAATGGTGGGTTCTGACTGCGCTTTGAGGAGAACCTTCTGTAACAGCGGGAAAGGAGGAAATGCATAGAGAAGCCTTCCTTTCCAGCAGAGGGACAATGCATCTTGCCAGAAAGTTCCAGACTCTGGACCTAGCGAGCAGAAATTGGTCAGTTTTGCATTGAACCGTGACACGAAGAGATCCAGGTCTGGTGTCCCCCACTGACTGAAGATGTGATCTGCGACTTCTTGAAGCAGGTCCCATTCATGAGTTTGCGATTTTGTCCTGCTGAGCGTATCAGCCAGTACGTTTTGTTCTCCTGAAAAGTGTACCGCCGTCAACAACAGCTGGTACTCCAGAGCCCAGTCCCACACCCGCATGGCTTCCTGGCAGAGGGAGTAAAAGTGTGTGCCACCCTGCTTGTTGATGTAGAACATCACCGAAGTGTTGTCCGTCTGTACCAAGAGGTGGCCCGGCACTAGGACCGAGACCAGAGCTTGGAGGACATAGAGGACCACTCTCAGCTCCAGAACGTTGATATGCAGATCTTCCCCTATTGAGGACCAAGAGCCTTGAGTGTGATACATTCCCAAATGAGCGCCCCATCCCATGGACAATGCATCCGTGGTCAGAATCTGGGACAGTGCCCCTACGTGGAAGGGGATGCCCGCCAGCAAATATTTTCATGACAATCCACCAGCATATTTCCCCGCGGGCTGGCTCCGAGATCCAGATTGAGGCATCCAAGCAGTCTAATGTTTGATCCCACCGAACCCTTAAGGACCTCTGGATAGTTCTCATGCGTAGGCGTGCCAGAGGGACCAAAACTATGGTGGCGCCATATGCCCTAACAGCCTGAGGAGGAGCCTTGCAGGGACTCTTGAGGCTGAAGAGATCTGAGATGCCAAGATCTGAATGCGACCTGCTCTGTCGGTGGGAAGAATCACCTTCCCGAGAGTGGTATCCAGAAGAGCTCCGATGAACTGGAGGTTCTGGGCTGGGAGCAGATGAGATTTGTCCCTGTTGATGGTGATCCACAAGCGCTGAAACGGCAAGATGGAATCCCTGATAGTTTCCAACAGGTGAGACCTAGAGGGAACCAGGAGGAGCCAATCATCCAGATATGGGAACACAAAGTGGCCCCGTCTCCGTAGTGCCGTGGCGACTACTGCCAGGAAATTGGTGAAGACTCTGGGGGCTGAAGAGACACCAAAGGGAAGGACTCAGAACTGATGGTCCTCGTCTTCGAACCTGAACCTTAGAAATCTTCAAAGGCTCCTGGCAATAGGGATATGTAAGTAGGCGTTCTGCATGTCCAGGGATGCTAACCAGTCCCCCACCAAAATGAGCGGCAGGAGAGTGGGGAAGGAGACCATCCTGAATCTCCTGTAGGAGACCCATTGGTTCAGATCACCGAGGTCCAGAACGGGTCTGAGGTCTCCCAACTTTTTTGGTACTAGGAAGAAGTGGGAGAAGAACCCTCTCTCTCTTTTGGCTGGGGAAACCGGCTCAATGGCATTTTTGTCCAAAAGGGATAAAATCTCCCTTCTGACCAGTGCTCGGCGTTCCCTTGGATAATGGGATGGTCTGTCTGGCGGAAAAGAGTCGAACTCTATGGAGTGCCTGAACTCCATGAGATCGAGTACCCACTGGTCAGAGGTCACTTGACCCCATGCATCCGCGCAGAGGGAAAAGTGGCCTCCGACCGGCTCCCCTGACTGAATGTCTAGGGAAGGAGGGTAGCCTGGATAGTCAGGCGGTTGGAAGGCAGCAGTAGCTGCCTTGGCCTGTCTAGATGAGGAGGCAGAAGAACCTCTGGCTCCTCCCCGTGACTAAATCTGCCTCACTGTGACTGTTGTCAAAACTGAGGTTGCTGAGGTTGATGTCCCCCACGGCCACGAAAATGAGGCTTACTAGCTCGCCCCTGTTTTGGCTAGTATATGGACTGCATGGTTCGGATAGCCTGCAGCCTGGTGATGATCCTCTCTGTGTCTTCACTAAAGAGCATGGAGCATTTGAACAGAGCATCCAGTATGTTGGTCTGTACATCTGGGTCGAATGCACAGGGGAAATGCCAGACCTCACCCAACAACTAACACACCGAATTCTGGCCAATGGAAAATCATGTACACAAATGCTCACAGCCTGGGAAATAAGATCCCAGACCTGCAGACAATAATGTCAGAGGCTAAACTGGACATAGTAGCAATTAGTGAGACGTAGTTTACCAGTAACCACACTTGAAAGACATCAGTACCTGGCTATGTACTGTTCAGAAGAGAACAAGGTGCAAAAGGGGGGTGGAGTGGCCCTGTATGTCAATGAAAATATCAAAGCTACTTAAATTCAGAATACACATAAAGAGCCAAAACAACTTCAACTTTCATTTTTCAGTATGCAACCTGTAAGTCGCTTCCCTGTCTCATATCAATGTTTACCACCTGCGGTCACCCTATGTGGTACCCTTGTATGTATATCCAGCCTGTATCATGTAACATGCATTTCATGTATATACTGTTATTACCCATCTGTGTTTGTACTTTAAGTGTTTATGTCACAGGACCTCCTTGTGAATGAGCTTGCTCAATGGAGTTTTCCTGCAATAAACTTGAACTTGAACAACTGCGGGTCACCCTTGAAACAGGAAATGGGACAGCCATAAGAACTGGGGTTATCTATAGGCCCCCAGACCAGGGGGAGGACATAGACACATTACTGTTAGAAGATATACAAAACATGACAGCTAAAGGGGAGGTTCTGATAATGGGAGACTTCAACATGCCGGATACAGATTGGTCAATACCAGCAGGAACATCTGCCAGAACTAGACACATGGCGGATTCCCTGTAGGGGAAAGGCCTCAAACAACTGGTACAACAACCCACAAGAGACAGGGCAATCCTAGATCTAGTACTGACTAACAGGGAAGGGATCACAGATCTCCAGTAGAAGGTCACCTGGGGGTCAGTGACCATCACATGATATGGTTCAATTTGGCCACTACAACTAAATCATCCTATTCCAAGGCAAAAATATGGGACTTCAGAGGAGCTGACTTTGATAAGATGGCCAACAGAGTTAAGCTAGCCCTGGCAAAAAGAAACACAGATGAGGGGGTACAGGAAAAGTGGGCAAGAATTAAGGATGCAATACTTGAAGCAACATCCCATTGTGTTAGACAGAAAAGGAAGTGCAAAAGAAGAAGGAAACCACTTTGGTTCTGAAATACAGTAGCAAAAAAGATGAGAGCCAAAAGGCTGGCCTTCAGGAAATATAAGGGAACACAGCGGGATGAAGATAGGGAGGCATACCAAACTGCCTTAAGCGAAGCAGGGAAGGCAGTAAGGTAGGCACAGTCCCAAACTGAGGAAACACTAGCACAAACAGTAAAAGAAGGTGACAAGACTTTCTATAGATACATTAGTGAAAGAAGAAAGTCCAGAGGGGGTATTGCTAAGCTCAAAGAAGAAAAGGGGGCATGTGAAGAGGAGGACCCTGTAAAAGCATCTATCCTAAATAGATACTTTTGCTCAGTATTTACTGAAGAGAAGGTAGGGCAGAACCCACAGCTCAGCACCATGGACACAGGGGAAGGAGGTGCACTACTCCCTTCAAAAAGAGAGTCCCACAAGAGCTCACTAAGCTCAGGATGGACAAGGCAATGGGACTGACGCAATCCCAGGGTACTAAAGGAGCTAAAGGGTGGAACTAGCAGAGTCATTAGCAGAACTGTTTAGTGAGTCTCTGAGCACAGGAGAGGTCCCAGAAGACTGGAGAAGGGCTCATGTGATCTCGCTCCATAACAGTAGTAGCAGGGAAGAGGCAGGGAACTACAGACCAGTCAGTCTTACCTCAGTAGTGGGCAAGATTATGGGGGCACTCCTTAAGGAAAGGATAGTGCAACACCTGGAATCCATAGGGGCACAGGATCCAAGGCAGCATGGGTTTACAAAAGGAAGGTCCTGTCAAACTAATCTCATAGATTTCCTTGACTGGGTAACCAGACTGGTGGACCAAGGGGGAGCAGTTGATGTCACCTACCTTGACTTCAGCAAGGCTTTCGACACTGCTGCACATAGAAGATTGATGAATAAGCTGGGTAGGCTTGGGGTGGGTCAGAAGTTGGTCAACTGGGTGGCAAATTGGTTGACAGGCAGAAAACAGAGAGTGGTGGTAAATGGTATGCAGTCAGAAGAGATGCAAGTCACAAGTGGGGTACCTCAGAGATCAGTCCTGGGGCCAGTCCTCTTCAATATCTTCATTAGTGACATTGCAGATGAACTAGAGGGTAAGGCTTGTCTGTTTGCAGATGACACCAGGATCTGCAACACAGTAGATGATCCAGATGGGGTTGGCAGAATGAGAAGAGATCTGGATAAACTAGCAAAATGGTCAGAAGAGTGGCAACTGGGATATAATCCAAAGAAATGCAAGATCATGCACATAGGGAAGAGAAGCCCTGAAGCCACCTATAGACTGGGAGGGGAGTTGCTGGCAGTCACAAAAGAAAGAAAGAGACTTGGGCATCACCATCACTGATGACCTGAAATCATCCAAGCAAACCTCTAAAGCAGTAGGTAAGGCTAGGGGGATGTTAGGGTGTATTAGTAGGGGTATCACAAGTCGGAAGAGGTAGGTAATAATCCCTCTTTACAAAACACTGGTTAGGCCCCATCTGGAGTACTGTGTACAGTATTGAAGGCCACACTTTAACAAGGACATTAACCAAATTGAAGCAGTCCAGAGAAGGGCAACCAAAATGATGGAGGGACTGCATCAGAAGACATATGAGAACAGATTAACGGAGCTTAATATGTATACCCTAGAACAAACGAGGGAGAGAGGTGATATGATTGAAACATTCAAACACCTTAAGGACATTAACAAGGTGAAAGAGTCTAACATGTTTCAATATAAGAAAAATAGCAGGACAAGAGGACACAGCATGAGATTGGAGGGAGACTGATTAAGGGGTAATGTGAAGAAGTTCTTTGTCACAGAAATGGTGGTGGATGCACTGAAGGGCCTACCTCAGGAAGTGGTGGCTATGAATACAGCACAGGGCTTCAAACAGGCATGGGATAGGCATAAGGGAGCAATACAGATGAGTGTGAATAGATGGGCCACTGACAGCAAAGGACGATGGCACATTTATAAGGTAGAAAAAGAAATGGGCAGACTGGATGGGCCTTGCGGTCCTTATCTGTCATCAACTTCTATGTTTCTATGAACTCAGAAACCTGAAGCCAAGCACGGCATCGGAGGCAAATGCCAGTGGCAGCCACCCCTGAAGAGGTGTCCGCAGAGTCATAGGCCAACCTCAGAATGTCGGTACCCACGCCTGAGCCGGTCTGAAGTAGTTTGGCAAGCTCTGCCCACTGAGGGCAATCGGGCATGCTCTGTATGATGTCCAACCCTTGTTCTCAAAGGGCGTTCTGGAATTGGACCATGTGTGCCAGGAAGTTTAGACTCCTGATACTGCAAGTGGCTGCAGAGTACACCTCACAACCCATAGAATCCAGTTGCCTTGACTCTGTGTCAGGGGGCTGGGTGCTCAGGTGTTTGGACCTCTGCAAACAGTCGTGAGCTGCCGAAATCACCACTGAGTGGGTGGTTCAGCCAGAAAAGGATGATCCTTAGGTGCCTGGTAAAGCCGATGAGCCTTTCTGGGCACGGCAGAGGAGGAGTGAGGGTGCTTCCAGGTCGCATGGGTGATGTCCTCTAAGGTGTCGACCATGGGAGGGATGACCACCTGCTTAGGGTCTTTTTGGTGGAGGTATTTAGCCAACCATAGTCGCTCGGGGTCCAGGGCCTCAGTGTCCTAGCCCATGTTGGCCTGGATGTGCCTCATCACCTCCATGAAGCTAGGGTCATCTGGAGGAGACTTAGGGTGTTCCTCCGTGTCCCACAGGTCTGGCTCTATGTCAGAGTCTGCACGTGAAGTGTCAGAGTCCATGTAAGAGTCTGGGGTGGAAGAGGAAGGGAATCTGTGCCGCTTCCTCTTGCACCTCCCGTCCGGAGAAAAAGAGCAGGAGGAACTACTGGATCTGGTCCTCCTTTTTTTCTCCTTATGCTTTTTGGGTGCTGGTTCTTCAACCGCCCCAATGTCTAATGGTTCCAGGGTATTAGGTACTGGAACTGGAATGGGTGTGGGAGGAGGTGCCCCCACTGATAGGTCCTGCCTCACAATGTCCCAACAGTGGGAGAAAAGCTCCTTGACCTGCGAGAGATTCAGTTTGGGTGAACTAAGCGCAAGAGCACCCGAGCCGGCATCGGCCCCATCATTGGAGGGAACCGGCGTCGGGTCCGAATCCTTATCCACTGGCGTAGGCCTAAAGGGGGGACATTGGAGGGGCATCAGTGCCTCCATCGTCAGGTTCCAACGTCAGATGGGCTGGCGACTGAGGTGATGGGGTGCCACAACTGACATCGGGAAGCGCCAGGGTGGCTGGCGTCAGAAGGACAGTGACCAGCGGTGGTATGACCTTCACTGGGTTGGTGGCCAGTGGGGCTGCAGGTGGACATCGGTCCAGTGTCTGCTTATCTTTAGAGGCTGACAGACATCCTTCAGAGGAGTGAGCCTTAGGGCAGTCGGCCTTATGAGTTGCGGACTTCTCGACCAAGCGCCGGTCAGTCGCCAAAGGTGGGCGTCGGTCGGAGTCCCTAGATTTTGGCGGCAAGGAGGAGGCCCTGCTGCCAGAAGACCCGGAGGCCTTGCTCGACTCCCGGGAGTCGGTCTTCAAGGAAGAGGCCGAGCGGGAGGAAGCCCTACCTGCGCCTGGCGAGAAAGCCTTCTCGGCGGGCGGATGTACCTTCAAAGGTTGAAGGGTAGTTCCAGGAGACTTGGTCACAGAAGACCTGGAAGATGGTTTAAGGGCCATGAGGTAAGAGTCATGCCCTGATGACCTGGACTTCGAGCCCTGAAGACCTGGGCCTAGAGTGGGACCTTTCTCTGTCCTTGTGCTCCCAGTGTTTGTGTTGCTTGTGGGTGGGAGGGTGGTCAGATTCCCCCGAGGAAGAGGCCCACTTCATGGCGTTCAATTTTGATTCTGTTGGGAAGGTGGAAAGGGACTTCTGACGCCTGATCCTAGTGCGGGAGTTGAAGGCCTGACATTGGGGGCATGCGTTGGCATTGTGGTCGGGCCCAAGACAGAAGAGGCATGCCGAATGGTCGTCTTTGGCGGGTATCTGTTGTCCACAAGAGCATTTGTTAACGTGCCCTTTTGAAGTCAAGGACATAGATGCAGTGAAAAACTTTCGGTTGAACAGTGGAGAAGGATGCGATCGGTACTACGAATAGTAGCCGAGGCGAACTATCCCTGACCGTGCAGTGGGAAATAACTGGAGCACGTGGGGAACTCCTCCCTTATATAGGGTGACGCCAACTTCAGCGGAGGGCGTTCCCATGTCAGTACTGCTGGATGGAAAAACAAAAAATGCAGAGAACCACTGCCAGGTGGCGTCAGTCCTAATTGTGGTACCTGCTGCAAGAGCTTCCTCTCGAAGTAAGATCACTATGGTTCTCAAAAGAGGTGGCGGGGAAGGTTAGGGAGAAAACTAGGATAAGTGGGGATTCACTTGACCTAAAGCTCTTCACCCTTGCCACTGATGAAATACTGTCCTCCTTGACAAAGATCCTTAAACGCTCCCTCATGCTCTCCCATTTCCCACAAAAATGGAAAGCTGCCTTAGTTACGCCAGTACACAAATCTGGGGACAGGGCATTGCAGTGGGAACTACAAGCCCATATCAATCCTCCCACCATTTTCCAAAGTGTTAGAGTGAATCGTGTCTGATCAATTGATAGAATACATGGAGAAATATAATCTTCACTGTAGTCAACAACACAGGTTTCGCAAAGGGCACAGCACTACTACTGCCCTGCTCGAATTTTCAAACTATATACATCGTGCCTTGGATCAAGGTCAGTTAGTTGCAGCAACGTTCATTGACCTTTCCAAGGCATTTGATACTGTAAATCGCTCTCTACTTATCGAACAATTATCTAGTTTTATCCACGAACACTGCCAATTGGTTCAACAGCTACCTCAGTGGATGCACTCAACAAGTCAGGATTGGTGATATACTCTCCTCAAAACAACCGATTCACTCAGGTGCCCCACAAGGGTCTGTCCTGGGCGCACTACTTTTCACCATATTCCTGAATCATCTCCCAGCCTCCTGTCATGGTCAGATCCTACTCTACGCAGATGATGTGGTTCTTTACTTAGGCAATACTGATCCCACTCTCCTGGCTAACCAATTGCAGACTCGCTTTACCAACGCTGAAGCCTGGTTCCAATCACAGAACCTAGTCCTTAACTACACAAAAACAAAAACGATGATGTTTCACAGTGCACAAAACAGATTCCACTCCCACCAACTGGAAATCAGAAGTAGCTCAGGCATTATCCTAGAACAGACTTGACTTTTTAAGTATTTAGGAGTGATAATTAATAGCACTCTGTCATTCTCCAGCCATACTGACAATGTTACCAAAACAGTGAATACCCATATTGGGCTTGTATACAAATACAGACACTGCCTTACCCCGGAAGCCCTCAAGCTTGCTCTACATAGTTCAATAGTCTCAGTAATTGATTATGGGCTTGTGATCTATGGATCAGCCTCTGACACCTCCCTGCGCCGTGTCACTACTGCCCTTAACAAGGCCTGCCATCTTCTGACTGAGGCCACCCACTTGACACATACATGCAACTTATATGAGCAAGCAAACTGGCTTCAGCTTAAAGGCAGACTGTCTTACCAATCATGCCTAATAGCGAAAAAGGCCTCCCTTGGTCTCTTGCCTCCTGGTGTACAGTCAATGTTTAGGACACCAAACCACACCCGGAATACTAGATGCACCTTGAGCCACGTGTTCATAGTGTTTCGCTACTGTACCACCCAAGGGCAATGCTCATTTGCATACAGAGCACCATCGTGGTATAATTCACTCCACTGTGACATTACCAAAGACCAAACACTGGGCTCCTTCAAAAAGAAACTGCATCAAGCACTAATCGCCAATGCCTCTTGTGACTGCTGCACGTAAAACAACTTGGGCCTGTTTCCTCTCCTTCGCTCACACCCTAGCCCACCCTTCCTCTGCCCTACCATCCTACCCTTGCTACTACCCTATAACTTACCTGCCTTCCTGAGGTCCCCATTAACCAATCCCAGCATCAAACTATGCTTACTTCTTCATAGAGGGCATCATCAGTTCCTGGACTGACTGCCCCACTGGAGTGTACTCAAACTGAATGACACAGCCCACATTTGTCTGTTGATATTCCTCTCCCGGCAACTCCCCTTCCCTCACTCAGACAATGCCTTTAGCTATATTTCTACTCTGGAACAATGTTAGGTCCTAGCCCTTAACTTCTGTCTATCCTCTAAGACCATGTCCCTAGTTGTTGTCTTTCCCTCATTTTGTCTCTGTCAATGCCTCTTGGTTGCATCTTTTGCTTCCTGTAGCTGGATCCCAACCCAAATACCCTTTTTGCTAGTTATGCTTACTCCTAACCGTTGTATGTCTGCAAAATACCTGTTTTTGTAACTTAAATCCATATGTGCTATTTTATTGTTATCTTTACTACTAGGATCACTATGTATTTTCTCTCTTCTGTTTGTTCTGTTCTTTGATATGATGTGGAGCCTATGTAAAACAGCCTTTGGCTCAAAGGTATTAATTACAAAACTAAAATAAAAAATAAATAAATAAAATATGTATTTTTTTATTTATTTTTTTATTAAACTCTAGGATTACAAATACCTTTGAGAAAGAACTGCTCGTTTATAAAGGTTCCACGTCAAAGGATGGAAGGTTAACATACAAACAAAGGTAAACATTAATACAGAGTGTCACAAAACAAAACACCATATTTCAAGTGGAGAGACAGCAAAGGACAGTAAGGCTAGATGAGCAACCAGCAGGGGTGGGGAGGGGTGGGTGGCGTCAGGAAGGAGTGGGCAGGCTGAAAGGCCATTGTCTGTTAGAGGGGCTGGTATCAGAAGTGCAAGGTAGAGGGGACAGAAGTCTAAAGTGCTAAAAGATGGAAGCATTTAGGTGAGGTAGGGGAAGGTTAAGGTGAGAGGAAGGAAAGTGGAGAACAAGGATAATTGGCCAGAGGGAGTTTAGGGCCACAGGATGCCAGACATGAGTGTAGAGGTTGACCTGTTAGGAGAAGCAGTCACGTTGGCTGGTAGTAGAGAAGTGAAGTTGTAGTTGCCTTTTAGATAGGCAAAGCGTAGTAGCTGAAAGGGATTCCTTGTTGAGTGAATTAAACCACTAGGGGGCCCTGTGGATTAATTCAGAAAGTATAAGGAATCACAGAAAGAGCAGGACAGAGAACTGTATCAGTTAAAGCAGAAGGAAGCGGTGAAGGCAGTCAAAACAGCAAAGGCCCAAACCGAGGAAAACTTAGCCAACTCAGTTAAGAAGGGGGATAAAACCTTTTACAGGTACATTAGTGAGCGAAGAAATACCAAGGGAGGAATAGTGAGCCTTAATAAAGGGGAGGGGGTTGGGCAGAGGGGGATAGTGAAGAGGCAGAGATACTGAACGAATACTTTTGTTCAGTATTCACAAAAGAAGAGGAGGAGGACGTACCTAAACCAAACAATAGAAGCACTCTGGATATGGGGGTCGATACTAGTACATGCACAGAGGAAAGGGTACTGAAAGAACTCCTAAAATTCAAGGTGGACAAGGCAATAGGGCCTGATGGGATTTACCCAGAATTCTAAAGGAACTAAGGGGAGAACTTGTAACACCACTGACTACCATTTTTAACAAATCATGGGAGGATGGTGTGGTACCTGAGGACTGGAGGAAGACAGATGTGATTCCCTTTCACAAAAGTGGGAGCAAGGCAGAAGCAGGAAACTACAGACCTGCTAGTTTGACCTCAGTGGTAGGGAAAAGAAAAAATTACTCACCTTAGTAATCTTGTTTCTTCTCAGTGATACTCAGGTATTGATAACTTTCTGCAGTAAGCCTGGAGGGTTGGACTGCCCGGAGAGAATAGAACATATGCAAATTATGGAATCATCTGCAAGTGACAACTTTTCAAATGCTGCCCTATACTAACTGCCAATGTTCTAAACCTCCTCAGATTTCCTAGGAGCCTGAATAGTCAAAACCACGCAGTAAAATACTGCAAGTATTTATGATTAGAGACAGGATTCAAGAAAAAAATTCCAATTTTAATAAGAAAACTCCAACTGGAGAAAATACACAAATTTCAAAGAATCAGCATATCAGAAAACACCTGAAGAAAAGTAAAGACCATAAGCCTTATTTACCAACTTGTACCACTATGTAGCAACATATATACAGTCATTGTGATGCACCCTTTTGTGGTAGCACAGCATGCAGAAGTGCAGAGGCTTGAGTTCTGGAAGGGGAGGTAGGGTGGGAAGTTATGAATACCTGAGTATCACTGGGAAGAAACAAGATTACTAAGGCGAGTAATTTTTTTCTTCTAACCCCAGTAATACTCAGGTATTCATAACTTTCTGCAGACTACAAAGCAGTAACACTGGAGGTGGGCATAGAACATTTACTTAGGAAATAGACTTTGCAGGACTGTTATGCCAAACTTAGCATCACTTCTAGACTGGATATCCAGATTGTAATGCTTTGTAAAGGTGTGTACTGTCTTCTAGGTAGCTGCTTTACATATATCAATCAGTGGAACATCTCTTGCAGCTGCCAGAGTAGCAGCTGTTCCCCTGGTGGAATGCACCCTCAACTCTGTTGGGAGCTCCCTACCAGCTTTTGTATAGTAGAATTGAATACACTGGACTATCCAGTGAGAAATAGATCTCTTAGAAGCTGGATTACCTTGTTCCACATCCCCATAGGTCAGAAACAACTGATCTTACTTCGAGTGGGAGCTCTTGAAGCAGGCTATTACAATCAGGACTACGCCGCAGGCACTAGGACTCTCCGGTGAAACTTCTGCCAGCAATACACAGCAGGGACCCAGCTCCACCTCAGTTCTTTCCCGCCGCGTCCTGCATGTGACGTCAAAGGAACAGCTTCTGCTTGCAGTTGCAGCTAAAGGTTTGATCTACAATCAACACTATTTCTTCAATTTTCGTCAATTTTCGATGGGTTTTCTCGTCCTCTGGTACTCGACATCAGTCCGCTGCCCGTCGGTTGTTTCTCCGCCTTTAGAGCGTTGTTTTCCTCGCTCTCAGCTCCTTTTTCCCTGAGTACCATCAGCCATTTTCCCAGCCGAGTTCGATGTCTTCTTGGGCGTCAGCATCTCCTGAACACTTAAACAAGTGTGACTGCGGGAGACAGATCCCAGCGAAGGACGGCCATTGGTGGTGCATTTTTTGTCTAGGCCCTTGACCACGACACCACCAACTGTGCAGATTGCCAGGCCTTTACCAGCCGGACCCGTATCCGCCGCCTGAAGGCCCTTAAGGACTACCTGCTGGAGCAGAAGATGGATCTGCACTCCTCGGAGGGGAAGCGGAAGGAGAAGAAGCACCACAGCAAGGACCGTAGTAGGTCCAGTCACGGTCCAGTGTCGCATGTTGATCTCCCAAAAAGGCCCATCCTTGGGTTCTGGAGATCCTCCGAAGACTCCTCAGGCTAAGGCCGGCCCGTTGTGGAGAAGCCGGCCAAGCCAAAGGTGACCCCACTAAGGGTCATCGCTAAGCCCTTAGAGATGCCTGCTTTGGCCCCACCTGCTAAGGCACTGACGCCGCCTGCTAAAGGCGCACCTCCGGAGATTAAGGACTCTCCGGCACCCCCCCCGGCGTCACTCCGTCATCGTTCCCTACTCCGACACCGGTCGAAGGGGCGAAGGATGTGGGAACGGTCGCAGAGGAACCGACGTCCCCGTCGCCCAAGTCCTCCTCCCCCTGGGCCCTCAGGAGAGCTCTCCTTCGCGCCCTGATGTTCTGGAGACTTTCTTCCTGAAACGAGCGGCTGAAATGTTGACCAAGGATGAGCTCAAGCATCTTTTCTCCTTTTGGTGGGGGCAGGTCCATAAGCGGTCCTCCCCATCACCAGCCCAGACACCGGTACCGGACCCTGCGAGAAAACCACAGCTGGGAGGTGAGTCTTCCCCGAGGAAGTCACCGGGGCGCCAGCCTTCACCTCCCTCGAGGGCTCGTTCCCGCACAAGGTCTCAGGACCACCGACATCGCTCCCGGGACTCGGGTGACCGACGTTGGTCTAGGTCACGCTCCAGGAGCCTTTCTCGCTCCAGTCCTCTGACCGGCGTCGGTCATTGCTCCATTGCCGGTCCAGGGACCGGAGTCAGTTTTCAGACCGACATCGGTCCCCTAGCTACCGACATCAGCGAAGACATGGTCATAGGACGGGGTCAGACTACTCCAAGTCAGATAGTCAATCCTCCTCCCCAACGTCAACCTCATCTTCCTCTCTCAGCCTCAAGCGCTCCCCAGGAGAGAAGGACCAGCCTCACCCACCTCTGGACGATCCTACTTTTATGGACATCATGAGGCACATCCAGGCCTCCAACGAGTGGGACACGGAGGACCTGGATCCGGAACGCCGGAGATTGGCTAAGTACCTGAGGCAAAAGGAGCCAAAGCCCCTGGTTATCCCTCCTTTACTCGATACATTCCAGGACCTTACTAGAACCACCTGGATGCATCCGACCTCAATCCCGGCAGTTCCAAAAAAGTCGGACAGACTGTATAAGGCCCCGAGGGCAGAACCCTTTCTAGCGGAACACCCTCAAGCCGATTCTTCAATGATCACGGCTGCCCATGACAAGTCTCAGCAACTGAAGCACCTCAGCTCCCAGCCTCCTGACCCGGAGTCCCGCTACCTGGACCAGGTGGGCAAGAAAGTATATGCTGCCTCCACCTGTTCCATCCATTCCCTCAATTTCCTAATGCATATGGTACAATACCAGAATGCGATGTTGGAAAGGGGACTGGAGCTGGCAAAGACCATGCCAGACTCTGACCAAAAGGCAGAGCTCCTGGCCCTCTCCAGTCAGGCTCAGACGTGGGCTCCCATGTACTGAGGGCCTCGTATGACACTGCAGACACGGCAGCCGCTTCCGGGGTGTGCGTGCGGTGCCATGCCTGGTTGAGAGTCTTGAGCTTTCACCAGGATCTGCAGGCCGGTATCAAGGATCTGCCCTTCCAGGGTACCGTGCTGTTTGGGCAGGAGACGGAGGCTTTGATCTCCCGCCTCCAGAAGTCAGGCAAGTCGATCTGGTCGGTCCGCCAGATGTACTGTGGCGACCAGTGACAACAGCACCGTAGATGGACTTTTTGTAAGTCCTCAGGCAGTCAAGGTCCAGCCCATGGCAATCAACAGGGGCAGGGAGGAGGCTTTCGCAGGAGATCCAGAAACCAGCATTCTGGTGGACCTCCTGCCCATGGGCCCAAGTCCTCCAAGGCCTCTCTCCCCACTCCCGGCTCTGCCCAATGACTCCCTTCCACCCCCCCTTCCGTGGGAAGACCCAGGGGAGCGGTTGGGGGCCGCTTCTCCCTTCATTTCGAAGGGTGGAAGTCTATCACCGCAGACCAGTGGGTCTTGGATATTATACAGAGAGGACACACGCTAGAGTTCACAGAGTTTCCACCACATACTCCGCCAAAGCTCTCCCATTATCCTCCTTCTCACATCCCACTAATAGAAGGAGAGATACAGACCCTCCTGCAGAAGAGAGCAATAGAGAGGGTCCCCTTGCATCAGCAAGAGCAGGGGTTCTATTCCCTCTTCTTTCTGGTCCCAAAAAAGACTCAGGACCTTCGTCCCATTATGGACCTCAGTCCTCGAAACCTCTTTATCGAGTACAAAAGGTTCAGGATGGTGACTCTTCAAGGACTCCTTCCTTTGCGGAACCAAGGGGACTGGCTATGTTCTCTCGACATGCAGGATGCATATATGCATATCGGGGTCTATCCTCCCAACAGGAAGTTTCTGAGGTTCCACTTCCAAGGGGAGCACTTTCAGTTTTGAGTGCTTCCGTTCGGCCTCTCTTCCGCTCTGCGGGTCTTCACCAAATGCCTAGCAGTGGTGGCTGCGGCTCTAAGGCGTATGGGACACTGTGTGTCGCCTACCTAGACGATTGGCTGCTTACGGCCCCGTCAAGAGTAGGCCTCTTACGAGCTCTCAAAGACACTTATACTCTGTTCCGAGAGCTGGGGGTCACCCTGAACTTACGAAAATCATCCCCGGTGCCCAGCCAAAAGCTCGCCTTCATAGGAGCAATCCTGAACTCCGTCCAGGGCATGGCCTTCCTCCCACAGGACAGGGGAGTTCGCTTGCGAGAGATGGCAGAATGGATCACCATAACTCTTCGAGTTCTGGCTCGGAACTTCCTCACTTTACTGGGGCAGATGGCGGCGGACATTCCTGTCATTCCCTTGGCCCGCCTCCACATGAGAGTCCCGCAGTGGATGCTCAGGGTGCAGTGGGACCAAAGCTACGATGATCTAGACTTCCCGGTCAAGATCTCGGAGCCAGTCAGGAGAACTCTGCTTTGGTGGATGGACCCCAGCAATCTGGAGAAAGGGGTCAGCTTTCGTCTGGAGCCACCAGGTCAAACTCTGACAACAGATGCCTCGGACCTGGGGTGGGGGGGCGCACCTGGGTGCACGTCGAACGCAAGGGGTTTGGTCACCCGAGGAGCAGTCCCTTCACATCAATGTGCTGGAAATGCGAGCAGTCCTCTACGCCCTCCAGGCTTTTCAAGAGGACCTGGTGCCAGGCTCTCTTCTAGTTCAGACAGACAACATGGCAGTCATCTTTTACATCAACAAACAAGGGGGCACTCATTCGTATGCTCTTTGCAGGGAGGCGATGAGAGTCTGGTACTGGGTGCTGGAGCGGGGCATCCTGCTGTCTGCAATGCACGTTCCAGGCGTCCTAAACGATCTGACCAACAGCCTCAGCAGGTCGCGTTCACAGTGCACGAGTGGGAGCTGCTACAGTCTGTGGTGGACCAGCTCTTCGACAGGTGGGGTCTTCCAGAGCTGGACCTCTTTGCGTCACCACGCAATGCCAAACTGCCAACGTTCTGCTCGTGAGAGCACGCGCCTGGAGTTTTCCGGCCAGACGCATTATTCCTTTGCTGGGCAGGGAGGTTTCTCTATGCCTTTCCGCTTTTCCCTCTCATTCAGAGAGTGCTGCTCAAGTTACAGGCAGAAGGGGCCTGAATGATCCTAGTGGCCCCTAAATGGCCTCGGCAGATTTGGTTCCCACTACTGCAGCGGTTATCAATGGAACCTCCAATTCTGCTGCCCATATGCTCGCAGTTACTGTCCCAGGACCAAGGGTCGCTGGTCCATCCGGATCTTCCGATCCTTATACCTACATGCTTGGCTCCTTCAGACGTAGCTCAACATAGATATGGGGTTTTCCCGGAAGTGGCGGCGGTCCTAGTGTCAGCAAGAAAGCCCTCTACTCGCTCTGCCTACGCTATGAAGTGGAAGCGTTTCTGTCTTTGGGCATTGTCGCAGCTTTTGGATCCTGTCACCTGCCCTGTGAACTCAGCTTTACAGTATCTCCTCTCCTTGTACGATAAGGGTCTGAGTTACTCCTCTATCAAGGTGCACATGTGGGCAATCTCCGCCTATCATTCTCTCGTGAGAGATAGAGCATTAGCACAACTGGATGTAGCCCGCACCTTTCTTAGGGGAATTCTACATATGAGACCTCCCATTCGGGACCCTGTCCCACCCTGGAACCTCCTTTTTGTGTTGGAAAACCTCACCCTCCCTCCTTTTGAGCCAGCAGCAGATTGTGAGCTGCGTTACCTTTTTTGGAAGATTTGTTTTTTGGTTGCTGTTACTTCAGCTCGAAGGGTTTCCGAGCTTCAGGCTCTGATGTGTAAAGAGCCCTATTTGGTTTACCACAGGGAAAGGGTTTCCCTCAGAACAAATCCTAAGTTTCTTCCGAAAGTGGTCTCAGAATTGACCCTCAACCAGTCAGTTGACATTCCTATTTATTTTCCTTCCCCTTCCAATAGAGGGGAGGTTCTCCTCCACATATTGGATGTGCACAGGACTTTGAGGTATTACCTCAAAAGGACAGTTCAGCACCGTAAATTGGAGCATCTCTTTGTGGCTTTTGCACCACATTGCTTGGGTCAACTGGTGTCCAAGCAAACTATCTCTAAATGGATAGTTTGCTGTATCTCGTTTTGCTACGAGCATCATAATAAACCCCTGCCAGGCCCGGTTAGGGGTCACTCCACCAGAGGAGTGTCAGCTTCTTTCGCCGCCCTGCGAAATGTCGCCATACAGGACATTTGTGCAGCCACAACCTGGAACTCGGTGCATACCTTTGTCAGGCATTACAGCTTGGATATCGTTTCCAGACGCCGAGCTGGCTTCGGCCTAGCTGTTTTACAAGGGCTTTTGTCCTAAGGCCTCTGGAGTCAGCATATTCCACCTCCCGGGGTCATCTACCTCCTTGTTGTGGGACTGCTTGGGACTCAGTCCTGATTGTAATAGACTGCTGCAAGAGCTCCCACTCGAAGTAAGATAGTACAGTTATGTAAGAACTTACCATAACAGTAGATCTTCGAGAGGAGCTCTTGCAGCAGGAGCTACTTCCCACACACCTTCCCCCTCGAGGTGTGCAGATCCATTTTCGTTTTCCTTCTCTGATTCTCTTCATGGTAGGCTTCGTCGCCTTCTCTTGTCAGGCCTTCTTCTGGGTCTTGGCGGGAGAACTGAGGTGAAGCTGGGTCCGCCCCCTCTTGTACCCTGACCGACGTCAGGGCGGGGCGGGCGTCGGGGGAAGTCCCTGCTGTGTATTGCTGGCAGAAGTTTCACCAAAGGGTCCTAGTGCCTGTGGCATAGTTCTGATTGTAATAGCCTGCTGCAAGAGCGCCTCTCGAAGATCTACTGTTACGGTAAGTTCTTACGTAACTGTACTTTTCCTGTCCTGTCTATGGTCCTTAGTGGCTGCAATATAATAACTGAGAGCTCTCTTTACATCCAGACTAAGAAGTCTTCTTTCACCAGAAGTAGAATGCTCAGTGAAGAAGACAGGTAGGGTAATGGATTGGTTAAGGTGAAAATCAGACACTACCTTTGGTAGAAATTTTCTATTTGTTCTCAAAACTACCTTATCTCTATGAAAAGAGATATAATCCTGCTCCACAGAGAGAGCCTGGAGCTCACTTATTCTCCTTGCAGAACTCATTGCCACTATAAAAACTGTTTTCCAAGTGACATATTTAAGTTGAGCTGTAGCCATAGGCTCAAAGGGTTGCCCCATGAGCTTGGCTATACAAACATTAAGGTCCCATGCTGGCACAGGTGCCTTGTGAGGAGGGTGCAAATGGGCCAACCCCTTGAAGAACCTTCTAAAAATAGGGTCTGAAGCTAGTGATACCCTAGCGCTTGCAGAAATGTAGGCAGACAATGCTGCAAGGTGTACCTTGAGTGAACTGGGTTGTAGACCCAAAGAATGTAAATGAGAGGTAATCCAAAACAGCTGTGACCCCAGCTTGTAATGGAATCAAATCCTTAGTCGAACACCAGATTGAAAACCTTCTCCATTTTGAAGAATAAGTTTTCTTAGTAGAGGGTTTCCTATAGCCCCTCAGAATGTGAAGCACTCATTCAGAGAGTTGCAAATCAGCATATTCTAGCTCCTCAAGAGCCAAGCTTTGAGGTTGAGGGACTTGAGGTTCGGATATAACAGGGTCCCCTGGCTGGAGGTCAATAGACTGTATTGGTTTCGCCACAGACATAGCGAGCATTAGAGAGTACCATGGTTGCCTGGGACAATCTGGGGCTATTGGTATTAGAGATGCTGAGTGGGACCTGAGCTTGAGTAATACTCTAAAAACCAGGGGAAAGGGAGGGAATGCGTACAGGAACCTCCCTGACCAATGCAGAGTTAGGGCATCAAGGGGCAAGGTAACCTGATCTGGTGACCTGCAGCAATACTGAGGCAAATGGTGGTTCTGGTGGGATGCGAACAAGTCCACCTCTGGAGTGCCCCACCTTTGGAAAATTATTTCTACCACCTGTTTGTTCAGAGTCCATTTGTGATGGGCCTGGTTGATTCGACTTAAGGCATCTGCCAAGGTATTGTCCTTCCCTGGTAGATGGATTGCCTGGAGGGAGACTCCCAAAGAATATGCCAGGGTCCAAAATGTCATGGCCTCTGTGCAAAGGGGTCCTGATCTGGTGCCTCCCTGTTCACTGATGTAGTACACTGTGGTGGTATTGTCAGTTCCGACCTGTACCACCTTTGACTGTACCAGTCCTGAAAAGGGTTTTAGAGCCAGAAAAACAGCCCTGAGCTCCAGCAAGTTTATGTGCTGGAGGGACTCTGTGGTTGACCAAGTACCCTGGGTTGTATAGTCTCGCAAGTGGGCGCCCCAACCCAGTAGGGATGCATCTGTTGTGAGAACTACTGAGGGGTATTCTTTCTGAAAGGGAACACCTCCCCTTAAAATGGGTGCTTCCTTCCACCACTGCAAAGCTTGTAGCAAAGTTCTTGTGACCAGAATGGGTTTTGAAAGAGAATCTTTCCTCTGACTCCAGTGAGCCCTGAGGTAGAACTGGAGGGGGGACATGATAGAAACTTTTAAGTACCTCAGTGGAATCAACAAAGTCCAAGAGGGTAGGATCTTTCAGAAAAAGAGATGTGCAAGAACAAGGGGACACAATTTAAAGATGGGGGGGCGGTTCCGGGGCAATATGAAGAAGTATTTTTTCACAGAGAGGGTAGTAGTAGCATGGAACAGCCTTCCTGAGGAGGTTGTGGGGTCTAAAACTGTGGGAAAATTCAAGAATGCATGGGACAGACATAAGGTAGTTCTTGTGGGGGGTAGGAAGAAATAGGCTGTTGGTTAACTAGGATCTGCGGCCTATCCTGTAGGTAGGGAAATGGGCAGACTAGGTGGGCCAAGTGGTCCTTATCTGTCATCAAAGTCTATGTTTCCATGTTTCTATGGATGTCCCTCATTTGACACCTTGAACCCAGCACTGTGGCTGTGGACGCAGCCATATGACCCAGAAGTTGCAAGAACTGTCTTGCAGACTTGCTCCTGTTCAAGGTGAAGAAATTTGCCACTAGCTGAAGATTTCTGATCCTGTCCAGGGGGAGGAAGGCTCTGCCCTGCAGGGTGTCTATCTCTGCCCCTATGAACTGCAACTTTTGTGTAGGAATGAGGACTGACTTTCTGAGATTGATAATGAACCCCAAGGATTACAGCAAGCCTCGGGTAAGGCTTAGATACTGAGTGACCTGTTGTGGTGACTTGCCCACCACCAACCAATCGTCCAAATAAGGAAAAACTGTCACAACTTGTCTTCGAAGGTGTGCTACCACTGGTGCTAAACACTTTGTAAACACCCTTGGGACCAAAGAATGGCCAAAAGGCAAGGTGGAAAATTGGTAGTGACCTGAATGGAGTTTGAATCTAAGATACTTTCTGTGAGACTCCCTTATGTGACTGTGGAAATAGGTGTCTTTTAAGTCCAGTGATGCCAACCAATCCCCTTTCTGGATTGTTGGCAGAATCAATGCTGAAGTTACCATTTTGAACTTTGGCTTTTTCAGATGCCTGCTTCTGGCTCTGAGATCCAATATAGGCCGCCACTCCCCACTTTTCTTTGTGGTGAGGAAGTCTCTGGAGTAAAAGTGTCTTCCTCTCAGTGAGCTTGGGACAGGTTCCACTGCTTTTAAAAGTAACCGTTTCTGGACCTCTGCCTCCAGGAGATTCTTTTCTGCCAGGGAAGGTGCACTGAAACCCCTAGCTGCTAAAGGAGGAAGGGATTTGAAAGCCAGAGACAGACCCTGACTCACTACCTCCAGGACCCACTTGTCTGTGGTGATGTTCAGCCAAGCCTGGAGGAAGTGGGAAAGTTTGCCCCCGACAGGGAGTGAGTAGGCGGCCTTTACTTCAGAGGGTCTGCTTGGCTTGGGGGGAGGCTGTGCTTAAGCTCCACGCCTAGATCCCCTTCGACCCCTGCCCCTAAAGTACCCCTGCTGTGGGTACTGTTGTGTGACCACTGGCTGGAAAAAGGGCCTGGTGTGGAAGGACCTGCTCTGGCCTCCCCTTCCATAAGGCCTAGTGGATGGAGAAGCTCTCTCTCTACTAGAGTTGCTTCTGTAAGTGGCCTTATACTTATCCACCTTCTTCATGTATGCCACTGTAGATTCTCCAAAAAGAACATTTCACTCTAAAGGAAAATCCAGGGCCTTAGATTGTATATCAGCAGTGAGATCTGTGGCTCTCAGCCAAGCAAATCTCCTCTGGGTTACCATATTTGCCATCCATCTGGCTGCAGTGTCGTTGGTATCAGCAGCCATATGGAATTGGTACATAGCTGCCTCTACCCCAAACCTAGCTGTTTCCACTAGGTCATCAGATGGGGTGAGGGAGCTTTCTGAGAAATGGCCAGAACTGACTGCCACAGGGACTTTTGGTACTGGGCAGCAAAGACCTAAAAGTTAGCCTGCTGTATGGCTAGGGAGGCTGACAGATACCCTTTCCTAGCCATACCATATATTTTCCAAGAGTCCTTATCTGGTGGATGAGATGCCAGAGGGACTCTAGCCTTATCACAGGCTGCTTGTTGAATGACCCCTTGGTGATCTGGATGGGAAAAAAGAAACTCTGCACCTGCCCTCTCCAACTGATATTTCTTGTCCATCCTCTTATCTAGAGGGGGGACGTACTTCCTAGTGTAACAGTCAGATTCTTATGAGCAAACTAATATACTATAGTATGGAAATTGTTCAAACATACAGTCAAAGGGCAAAAGATTCTTTCTGGGCCAAAAAGACTCAAGTCGAGAACCCAAGAAGGAAAGGTAGTGACAATATTTAAGTATAAAACACCAGAAAAAATAACAACATCTATCCCACCCAAGAGGGAGGGTACAAGGTACACCCCTGAGGTGCAACACTGTACCTGCCAGCCCACTTCCCAAAAACAAAATTCTGAGAGGGGAGGCGCGGGGATCTGAATACAGCAAGACTCCATTAGAAGAAACAACATTCCTATGGTGAGTAATTTTTTCTTCAAACAACATGAAGTCTTGCTGTATTCAGACATAATGCAGACTACCAAGCAATTCCCTATGGAGGAGGGAATGCAGAACCTACTTTGGGAAGAGGCTCTGCAGTACTGCTGTGCCAAACCTAGCATCACTCCTAACCTGGATGTGCAGGGAATAATGCTTGGTGAAAGTACATGCTGTTTTCCAGGTGGCTGCTTTACAGATCTCTAACAAAGGTATATCTCTGGCCGCAGCTAGAGAAGCAGCTGTACCCCTAGTCGAGTGAGCCCTCAAGCCTGAAGGGGGCGTTCTACCCAACTTGTCATAACAGAATTGTATACAAGAAACAATCCACCTGGCAATAGTTCTTTTAGTGGCAGGCTTACCTTTCCTCACTTCACCGTAAGTGAGAAACAATTGAAGACAGTCATTTCTATGTGCCTTAGTATGCTCAATGTAGTAGCTAAGGGCCCTCTTAACATCCATACTGTGTAACCTTCTTTCACCTGAAGATGAATGGTCAGTGAAAAACACAGGGAGAGATATAGACTGGTTCAGATGAAAATCCAATACCACTTTGAGCAAGAACTTCCTATTGGTTCTTAGGACCACTTTGTCCCTATGGAAGGAGATGAAGTCAGGTTCAACTGACAGAGCCTGTAACTCACTAATCCACCTGGCAGAAGTAACAGCTACCAGGAACACAGTTTTCCAGGTCAAATACTTCAATTCAGCTGAAGCTATAGGTTCAAAGGGTGGCTGCATAAGCTGAGCTATGCAGTCATTAAGATCCCAAGGCGGAGTGGGATCCCTAAAGGGAGGGTTAATGTGAAACAGACCTTTGAAAAACTTTCAGAAAACAGGATGAGATACCAGGGAAGAGGCCTTCCCCGCTGAAAGAAATGCAGAGACAGCTGCTAGATGAACCTTCAGAGTGGCAGACCTAAGGCCTAGACCATTCAGATGAACTAGATAGTCTAAGGTTGTGGAAATGTCTGCAGAATCAGGCAGGATGCCTTTCTGAGAGCACCAAATACTGAACCTTTTCCATTGGAGTTGTAAGTTTTTCTAGTGGAAGGTTTCCTGGAGACCTTCAGAATATCCAGAACTCCCTAAGAGAGATGTAGTGCTGCATATTCTAACTCTTCAAGAGCCAGGCCTTGAGATTGAGAGACTAGAGATTGGGGTACCAGATCTGCCCCTGGGAGGAGGAGGACAGGAGACTTATGTCCTGCGCAGATACAGGGGACATGACACTGACAAGGACAGCAGTAGAGGATACCAAGGCTGTCTGGCCCAGTCTGGAGCCACCAGTATCACTGCGCAGGATTGAGTCCTGATCTTGATCAGAACTCTGAACAGCAGAGGGAAAGGAGTTAAGGCGTAGAGAAACCTGCCCTTCTAGTCCAAAATGAGAGCATCCTGGGGAACCGTCCCCAGGACTGGAAGTCTGCAACAAAACAGAGGAAGTTGATGATTGTTTGGTGCTGCAAAGATATTTGTCTCTGGAGTGCCCCACCTGGAGAAGATGACCTTCAGGATGTGAGGATCCAGGGACCATTCGTGATGTCCCTGTGAAATTCTGCTCAGAGCATCTGCTAGTACGTTGTCCTTCCCTGGAAGGTGAACTGCTACCAGAGAAGTCTGAAGAGAATAGGCCAGAGACCAGAGCCTCATGGCTTCTGTGCACAAGGCCGAGGACTGAGTGCCTCCCTGCTTGTTGATGTACCACATCGTGGTGGTGTTGTCCGGTCTGACTTGGACCACCTTGCCCTTGACTGAATCTGAGAAGCTCTGCAGGGCTAGGAAAACTGCCCGAGTTCAAGGAGATTGATATGAAGGAGAGACTCCTGTGGAGACCATACCCCTTAAGCTGTCAGGGCTCCCAGGTGGGCTCCCCACCCTAGGAGAGAAGCATCCGTAGTTAGAACTACTGATGGGACTTGAGGGAGAAATGGAACCCCTTGCCTGAGGTTGTCCTGGTCCAGCCACCACTGGAGAGCTTGGACCAGAGTCTGAGTCACTGGAATCAGTTTGGTAAGTGAATCCTTCTTTTGAGACCAAAAAGACCTTAAATGAAACTGAATGTCCCTCATCGGGAACCTTGCTCCCTGCACCACTGCCGTGGAAGCTGCCATGTGGCTCAGGAGCTGGAGGAACTGTCTTGCTGGGCGGGAGACCTGAGGTCGAAAGGAGGAAGCAAGATCCACTAGGGCCTTCACCCTTGCCAGAGGAAGGAAAGCTTTTGCTTGTACAGTGTCCAATTCTATGCTATAAAGGTGAGAAGTTGAACTGGTTCGAGGACAGACTTTGGAAGATTGAGAAGAAACCCCAGGGAACTGTGGAGGTCCTGGGTAGTTTGAAGAGCTGACTTGACCTGTAAAGATGACTGATCCACTAAGAGCCAGTCATCCGGATACGGGAAGATGGTAATACCCTGTCTTCTGAGGTAAGCCACCACTACTGCAAGGCACTTTGTGAACACCCTTGGAGCTGATGTTAGGCTGAATGGCATGGCTCTGAATTGGTAATGGCCTGAAAGCAACTCGAATCTGAGGTACTTTCTGTGGGAGCACCTGACAGGAATATGGAAGTAGGCATGCTTGAGGTCCAGATATGCTAGCCAATTCCCTGGCCTTAAAGAGGGAAGGATTATTCCCCGAGTTACCACTTCGAATTTTGGCTTTATAATGTGTTTGTTCAAATATTTTAAGTCTAGGACGGGTCGCCACTCCCCTGTTTTCTTTGGGGTAAGGAAGTACCTGGAGTACAGTCCTTTTCACTTGTGCTGAGCAGGAACCCTTTCTACAGCTCTGACAGCTAGAAGAGAGGAAACCTCTGCCTATAGGGCAATGGCTTCTGAGGTTGATGCAGGTGGAAAAGACTTGGCCCTCTTTTTTGGGAACTTTTTGAAGCTGAGGGTCAGTCCCTGGCTTACTACCTCCAGGACCCACTTGTCTGAAGTCACAGACTTCCAGGCCTGGTAGTAGTAAGCCAGCCTGCCTCCTACTGGAAATGGGGAGTCGACCCGGGCTGACACATCAGGGTGTCTGCTTGTCAGAAGCCTTAGACTGAGAGGAGGAGGAAGCCGCCCTGCTCATCCTCCTCCTGCCCCTCCCTCTGAAGAACCCCCTCTGTGGGAAGGGAGAGGAGGCCTGGGCTTGGTAAAAAGGCATTTGAAAGGGCCTGCCACTAGATTGCTGCTTGTGTGGAGTGGGTTGCCTTTCCTTGGCCTGTGCACTCCCGTATGTGGTCCTGTATTCATCCATTTTCTTCATGTAAGCCTCTGTCTGCTCCCCAAACAGAAAGTTACCCACTACAGGAAAATCCATAGCCTTAGTCTGGGTATCCTGTGAAAGGCTAGTACATCTGAGCCAAGCCTGTCTTCTAAGAGACACAGATGTAGCCATGACTCTAGGTGCCACATCATTGGAGTCCACAGCAGCATGAAATTGCATTTTGGATGCCTGACTTCCATCAGCAGCCACCTCCTCCAGCTCCTTGGCTAGCTGGGGAGAGGCCTGTTTAGCCAGTTCCAGAACCGTATCCCATCTGGATTTTTGGTACCTGGCTGTGTAGGCCATATAAGTAGCCTGCCTGAGTCCCAAAGAAGATGCCAAATACTGTTTTTTGGCCATGGCATCCACTTTCCTGGAGTTCTTATCCAGAGGGTGGGAAGCCAAAGGAATGTTAGCCCTGTCACAGGCTGCAGCCTGCACTACCCCAACACGGCTGCAATGACTAAAAAGGAACTCCGCAGCTGAGCCTGATAACAAATACCTCCTGTCCATTCTCTTATCCACAGGAGGTACTGAATTAGGAGTTTGTAAAGCTTTGTGTGCCTGTTTCCCCAACGATTTATGAAGAGGGATAGACAGCTTTTTGGACTCTGGTATGTCCATCATTTCCACAAAATCAGGCTCTTCATCCTCCTCCTCTGCGGCTTCAACCAAGGGAAGCTGCAGGGTTTCTGCCACCTTTTTGTAGAACAAAAAATGTGAAGGGGACTCAGCCTGAGAGGAGAGACACCTGAGGCCTGTCTGGGGAGATGTCTGGTTCAGTGGGCACATCCTGACCCCCCTCATCATCCTCATCATCGCCATCATGACCGGGATAGTCTTCGTCTCCCTCCCACTCCTCAAAATAAGCATCTGGATCATAATCCGGAGGAGACGGATCCGACCGAACTGGCAGTACCGGTTCAGACGAAACTGGTCTAAGCGATTGAACAATGTTAATCGCTTTTGCTATTTCGTCCGTGGTTGGAGAATGCGATACAGGATCTGAACTGGCAGACTTACACTTCTTTTTTGATGGAACTGACCCCTCGGGGTCGGCTCTCCTTTTGCCCAAGGAGGTATCGCCTAGATCGGTAAGCACCTCCTCAGGTTCGGCCACAACCGAATCGGGCTGGCCATCCAGATCTACAGACATCTCGGCCTCCCTTTCCTTCAGCCTACTCAGTCATTGGTCTAGAGTGGATTTAGGAAAGTTTTTACAGATTTGGCAGTCTGACTTAAGGTGGTCAAACCCCAGACAATAAACACAGGTGAGGTGAGGTCCAGCCTTAGGAAAGGCCTCCCCACACTCAGTACAGTGTTGAAACCCAGTGGGACCGGTTTTCTTCTTGGGTTTCTCAGACATGGCCAACCTAACAAATTACCCTATTGCAGCTTTTAAGCCAGGTAATACAATAACTGATCAGTTACAAACCATGTCACAGGCTTTTTAAAATAACCAGCAAAAAAAGGTCCGGTTCTTCTGAAACCAATCGGTACCAGAACACCACTCTAATCCCAGAAATAAAATTAAACAGAATGAACAAGGTCAGTTCCAAACCAGACTGACCGGAAATAAACCGAGGAAAAGAACAATTTCCAACTTTTTCACAAAACAAAATACAGTCACTACCTATCTACACACTACCTGTACCATAGACAGAGGCTGGAAATCCGAAAATAACAAAATAACATTTAAACCGAATGCTTTTTCTTTTACCTACTCAAGCAGAGGAAATCTCCGGAGCAACTTCATTGTTAGGTGGAGTAAAGAATCTGACGGTTACACTGGGAAGTACCACAGACAGAGGTTTGAAAATCGAGCTCAATGTTCTATGCTTATGCATAGAGTTGACTCTTTCCTCTCCGGGGCAGTTCAAGTGCTGGGGCTAAATGCATTATGTCTGAATACAGCAAGACTTCATGTTGTTTGAATTTGGGGTTTGCAACAATTTTAGAGCATCTTTTTTAAAGAATGTATTCACTGGGATGAGCAGGGCTTTGGTGGGAGTCAAACCCATCAGCTCCAGATACTCTATTTCCTCCTCATCCTCCACTTCTTCTCTTGTGGAGATGTCAAGGGCATCTACCATTTTTCTCATGAAAGTGAATTGAGAAGAAAAATCTTCAGATGTCCTAGGGGGTGAACCAAAATCTTGCTCCAGAGATACCTCGGGTAAGATGAGTTCCCCCTCATCCTCCTCAAACTCGCTGTATTCCTCCTCTTCAATAAGGGGAATTCTGCCAGGCTGTCCTGCAGGAACAGGTGGTTGCTGAACAGGGGGTACTAAACCCTGCAAAGCCTGAATGACTTTAAAAGCCTGTGCGATTTCCTGAGTAGTAGACATGATAGTAGCAGGTACAGAAGTCCCCTGATCAGTATTTGGGGGTTCTGTATGTTTTAGCTTGTGTGCTCTTTTAGAGGGAACCTGAGAGCTAGCCGGTTTAGAAATCCTCTTGGTAACTTTATCACCCGTCTCGGGTGGAAGTAGCAACAGAGGTGGGTTCAGCCACAATAACAGAGGGTATCGGCTGATCAGAGCCACAGGGACCCTTGGGGAGCTACGTTTTCAGCCATTCCAGGTGTTTTTCAATAGTTTTTTCAGGGAAAGACAGGCAGATTTGGCAATCATCTTTAAGTTGCTTATATCCCAGACAAGAAACACACATAGAGTGCTTATCTGCCTTTGTAAAAATGTACCCACATTGTGTACAATTTTTAAAACCGGGCTCACCGGTCTTTTTATTATTTCTTTCTGCTATTGAACTGATAAAAAAGAGAACTGCTAAGTAAGAAAGATTTAAATAATAACACTTGCAGTTGCAATCGGTTCTGGAACTGAAATGGAACCAGAAGAACCGAACCAATGGAAAATTTGGAACCAGTACTAGCGGTTCAGTAACCGAGAACTACGGTTACAAAAAAACAGTTTTAAACTAAATTTTACCAAAAATAAAATGGGTTTTGTGTTACAAAAACCCTAAAATTTATAAAACTAACCTGATTCCCTCCCGGTTAATCCGAACCGAGAGGAACCGGCCAAAACAACTAAATAACTACAACACTAAGTTTACCTAAAGTAAAACAATTAATATAAGGCAGCAAATGAAACAGAAATGATACTTATATATTTTTATAAGTTTCTTCACATCAGACAGTTGATTGAAGAGCGACACTCCGAGTGACCAGACTGTTCAGGTGGAGAGTAAAATCTGAGGAGGTTTAGAACATTGGCAGTTAATATAGGGCAGCATTTGAAAAGTTGTCACGTGCAGATGATTCCATCATTTGCATATGTTCTATTCTTTCCGGGCAGTCCAACCCTCCAGGCTTACTGCAGAAAGTTATGAATACCTGAGTATTACTGGGGTTAGAATGATGGAATCACTTCTGAAAGAAAGAACTGTTGAGTGCCTAGAAGCCAGCTCCATTTCCCCTAGGGTTTCAAAATTACTAGCCACTGAGGCTAAACAGACCAAATATTTTTTAGAGACCGCAAGAGCCCCTTAGCCACACATGCCAAGTAATGGACTTATATTAACTGCAGATCACACTCTATTTAAGTACTTAACATGTTACAGCACATTTGCAGTGGTTAAACACAATCACAGGTTACTGAGCCAACATTTAAAATAAAATATTTTTATATCATCAGGTAGCTGAACTTATATGTACAGCAGTAAGCATACAAAGTAAATGCATACAGGACGAAAAAATTACTCACCTTAGTAATGTTATTTCTTCTAATGGAGTCTTGCTATATTATGACATATGCAGTGAGTCCCAACCTTCGAACTGCTCCGGAGGCGAAAGAGTTAACTTTCCATGCCAGGCATGGAACTTTGAGCACGAGCTCGGTTGAAAACTCTGTATGTTGTTCTTCAAACTCAAACTGTCAGATCTTTACGAGCAAAACTCACTAAGGTTCTGTGTGGAAGTGTAAACCTACACTAGCCAACTGGCTACTAAATATAAGAACACATTTTTTGGTCCCAAAACAAAGACTCAAGTCAGGAGACCCAAAAAATGAAAAACACAACACCAAGTCACCCCAAAAAAGGGAGGGGTGAAAAAACAAGGTGGGTATCTACTAAGTGCCAACAGTGCACTGCCCACCCACATCCCAAAAACAGAGGTTCTGAGAGGGGCAGGCAGGGGAGGTTTCACATAGCAAGACTCATTAGAAGAAACAACATTACTAAGGTGAGTATTTTTTCTTCAAACAACATGAAGTCTTGCTATATTACGACATATGCAGACTACACAGCAGTACCTCCATGGAGGAGGGACAGAACCTACTTAGGGAATAGGCTCTGAAGCACAGCTATGCCAAACCGAGCATCACTCTAGCCTGGAAGTCCAGGGAGTAATGCTTGGTAAAAGTGTGAACTGTTTTCCAGGTAGCTGCTTGACATATCTCTAGGATAGGGATGTCCCTGGCAGCAGCCAGAGATGCAGCTGTACCTCTGGTAGAGTGAGCCCTCAGGCCTGAGGGAGGAACCTTACCCAGTTTTTCATAGCAAAATTGGATACAAGAGACAATCCACCTGGTAATGGATCTTTTAGTGGCAGGTTTCCCTTTACCAACCTCACCATAAGTGAGGAACAGTTGGAGGGAGTCAAACCTGTGACCCTTGGTACGTTCTATGTAGTAACTAAGGGCTCTTTTGACATCTAAACTGTGCAGTCTCCTCTCGCCAGAGGAGGAATGGTCAGTGAAGTACACAGGAAGAGACATAGATTGATTAAGGTGGAAGTCTGAAACCACCTTAGGCAAGAACTTTCTGTTAGTCCTGAGGACCACCTTATCTCTATGAAAGGAGATAAAATCAGGCTCCACTGACAATGCTTGTAATTCACTTATGCGCCTGGCAGAAGTGATGGCTACCAAAAACACAGTTTTCCAAGTCAAGTACTTAAGCTCTGCTGAAGACAAGGGCTCGAAAGGGGGTTGCATAAGCTGGGCAATGCAAATATTAAGATCCCAGGCAGGGGCAGGGTCCATTGAAGCAACCCCTTGAAAAACTTGGAGAATACAGGATGAGCTGAAAGAGAAGAGGGTTTACCTGCTGATAAGAAAGCAGACACGGCTGCCAGGTGCACTTTTAGGGTAGCTGGTCTCAGCCCCAAAGTATTCAAATGTACCATATAATCCAGGACTGTGGGTAAGTCAGCAGATTCTGGGGAAATATGCTTGCCAGAACACCATATGGAAAATCTCTTCCATTTGGAATTATAAGTAGCCCTGGTGGAAGGCTTCCTAGAAGCCTTCAAGATATCAATACACCTTGGGAGAGGTGTAAGTCAGCAAACTCTAACTCTTCAAGAGCCAGGCCTTGAGATTGGAGATTTGAGGTTCGGTACCAAATTCTCCCTAAGCACAGGTTAACAGGTTGTGATTCCTGGGAAGACACAGGGAAGGTGGACTGCTAAGGACATAAGGAGTGGGTACCAGGGCTGTCTGGCCCAATCTGGAGCAATCAGGATCATCTTGCAGGGTTGAGATCTGATTTTGACTAGCACCTTGAACAGAAGAGGGAAGGGGGGAAAAGCATAGAGAAACGTCCCTTCCCAACTGAGAAGGAAGGCATCCAGAGGGACTGAGCCCAACACTGGGGGCCTGCAGCAAAAAAGGGGAAGTTGGTGATTGTCTGGGGCTGCAAAAAGATCTATCTGCAGTGTGCCCCATCTGGCAAATACTACCTCCAGTACTAGGGGATCCAGTGACCATTCATGATCGCCCTGGGAAATCCTGCTGAGAGCATCTGCCAGGACATTGTCCTTGCCTGGGAGGTGAACTGCCGTAAGGGAGGTGTTCAGGGAATAAGCAAGAGACCACAACGTCATTGCTTTGGTGCACAAGGCCGTAGACCGAGTGCCTCCTTGCTTGTTGATGTACCGCATTGTAGTGGTGTTGTCTGTTCTGACCTGTACAACTTTGTTCTGAACAGATGTGGAAAAAACTTGAAGTGCTAGAAAAACTGCTCTGAGTTCCAACAGATTGATGTGGAGCAGAGATTCCTGAGGGGACCACAATCCCTGGGTAGTGAGGTCGCCCATGTGAGCTCCCACCCCAAGAGGATGCATCTGTAGTAAGGATTAAGGAGTGAGAGTGAGGGTGAAGGGACCCCTGTCTCAGATTGCTCTGGTCCTGCCACCACTGAAGGGCTTGGATCAGGGTTCGAGTCACTGGGATCAATTTGGTTAGAGGGTCTCTCCTTTGAGACCAAAAGGCTCTCAAATGGAACTGGATGTCCCTCATCTGAAATCTTGCTCCCTGCACTACTGCTGTAGAAGCAGCCATGTGCCCCAGGAGCTGCAGAAAATGCCTTGCTGGTCGAGAGACCTGCAGGGTGAAAGAGGAGGCCAGAGAGACCAGGGTCCTTGCTCTTTCCAGAGGAAGGAAGGCTCTGGCCTCTTTTGTGTTCAGTTCTGCACCTATGAAGGTGAGAAGCTGGACAGGCTCTAGAACTGACTTTGGAAGATTGAGAAGGAAACCTAGAGATGTGAGCAGTTGCTGAGTTACCTGAAGGTGTAGTTTGACTTGGTCTGGAGACTGGCCTACTATGAGCCAGTCATCCAGGTAAGGAAAGATGGCAATCTTTTGCCTTCTTAAGTGGGCAACTGCTACTGTCAGGCATTTTGTGAATACCCTCGGGGCAGAGGTGAGGCCGAAGGGCATTGCTCTGAACTGGTAATGGCCTCAGGGCACTTAGAATCTGAGGTACTTTCTATGGGAGCTTCTGATAAGAACATGAAAGTAGGCATCCTTGAGGTCCAGGGACGCTAGCCAGTCCCCTGGCCTTAGAGAGGGTAAAATAATTCCCAGAGTCACCATTTTGAATTTTGGTTTTAAAAGGTGCTTGTTTAGGTATCTGAGATCCAGGATGGGCCGCCATTCTCCTGTCTTTTTTGGGGTAAGGAAGTACCTGGAGTACAACCCTTTGCCCTGGTGTAGGGGTGGAACCCTTTCCACAGCTCTGAGAGCCAGGAGGGTAGAAACTTCTGTTTCTAGGGCAAGTGCCTCTGATGGATTTGCAGGTGGAAAGGACCTGGTTCTCATCTTTGGAAATTTTTTGAAGCTGAGAACCAGTCCCTGGCTTACTACTTCCAGGACCCACTTGTCTGATGTTAAAGACTTCCAGTCCTGGACAAAGTAAGCCAGCCTGCCCCCTACAGGTAGTGTAGAATCGGCCCTGGCCACCCCATCAGGGTGCCTGCTTGGCAGGGGCTTTAGGCTGAGGGGTGGAAGCAGGTCTGCTTGTACCCCGTCTGCCTCTCCCTCTAAAGAACCCCCTCTGGGCATAAGCTGAAGAGGATGCCTGGGCTTGGTAAAAAGGCCTATGAAAAGGTCTGCCCCTACCCCTGGAAGGCTGCCTTTGAGGAGTGGCCTGCCTTTCCTTGGCCTGTGCACTCCTATAGGTGAACCTATACTCATCCATTTTCTTCACGTAATTCTCTGTCTGCTCCCCGAACAGAGAATTACCCACAACAGGAAAATCCATGGCCTTAGTCTGGGTATCCTGCGACAGGATAGTACACCTGAGCCAAGCCATCCTGCGAAGAGCCAGAGATGTAGCCATGACTCTTGATGACACATCATTAGAGTCCACTGCAGCATGAAATTGCACCTTAGATGCCTCAATACCATCAGCAGCCACCTGTTCCAGCTCCTTGGCAAGCTGGCCAGGGACCTGCTTTGCTAGAGCCATAATGGTGTCCCATCTGGATTTCTGGTATCTAGCAACATAAGCCATATAATTTGCCTGTCTGAGTCCCAAGGATGCTGTCATGTACTGTTTCTTTGCCATGGCATCAATCCTCCTGGAGTCCTTGTCAGGGGTGTGTGAAGCCAAGGGAATATTTGCCTTGTCACAGGCTGCAGCCTGCACTACCCCAACATGGCTGCATTGTTGTATAAGGAACTCCGTATTAGAGCCTGACAATGTGTACGTCTTGTCCATTCTTTTATCCACAGGAGGTATAGTGTGAGGAGTTTTTAGAATTTTTACTGTCTGTTTCCCAAAAGATTTATGCAAAGGAATAGACAGTCTCCTAGACTCTGGGATATCCATCATTTCTACATAGTCAGGCTCCTCTTGATCATCCACAGCTTCCTCCATAGGGAGTTGGAGGGTTTCAGCCACTTTTTTATAAAACATAAAATGAGATGGGGACTCAGAAAGCCTAGGGGGAGACACTCCTGAAGGTCTGTCTGGGGAGATGTCCGGTTCAATGGGCACATCCAGACTTTCAAATCCACATTCACTCTCCTCATACTCCTCTTCCCCCTCCTCCGGTTCATAAAATTCCTCTAAATTATATTATTGAACCGGTACGCTTACCTGATGGTGCTGGTTCGGTTGGAACTGGGGAAAGCGACTGGACAATTTTAATCGCTTTGGCTATTTCTTCAGCGATTGGAGATGGAAATTTTGTCTCCACACCTGCTGATTTTCTAGTCCTTTTTGCTGGAACCGACTCCTCCGAGTCGGCTCTCTTTTTGGCCGAGGAAGTCTCGCCCTGGTCAGAGGGCACTCCCTCCGGTTCGGCTACAACCGAACCGGGCTGGCCATCTGGGTCAGAGAACGTCTTGGCCTCTCTTTCCCTGAGCCTACCAACTCTCTTATCCAGGGTAGCTGCAGGAAAATTTTTGCAAATCTGGCAGTCTGCATTGAGGTGGTCAAACCCCAGACAATAAACACAGGTGGTGTGTGGGGTCAGCCTTGGTAAAGGCTTCCCCACAAACACTGCAGTGTTGAAACCCAGTGGGCCCGGTTTTTCTTTTGGGTTTCTCAGACATAGTGCCAGCCTAACCAAAACTTGCCCGTTTATGGCAATCCGCTAAGCACGACTCTCTTATTGGTTCCCAACCATGTCACGGGTCATGGAAAAAAACGTAATGAAATCCGTTTTTTTAGGACCGATAAGAACCGGGAACCGCACTCTAAAAGACAGATTAATGTATTTATAACAACCTGATTGGTTCAAACCGAACTGATAATACTGTTTACAAGTTCCACACAGAAAGTAAATGTAAAACCTATCTAGTACTTACGATACCACAGACAGAGCTTGAACCGACCGGCTGCGGTTTAAATTCGGTTAAAAAAACGAAAAATTAATACTTTAACCGATAAAATGAACCGAGCAGAAGGAGAAATCTCCGGAGCGACTGTTCAGTGAGGTGGAGTAAAGAATCTGACAGTTTGAGTTTGAAGAACAACAGACAGAGTTTTCAACCGAGCTCGTGCTCAAAGTTCCATGCCTGGCATGGAAAGTTAACTCTTTCACCTCCGGAGCAGTTCGAAGGTTGGGACTCACTGCATATGTCATAATATAGCAAGACTTCATGTTGTTTGAAGTTAAGATTGAGATGTGGCCACACAGCCACCCCCTTTTGAAAAAAAACAAACAAAAAAAAAATTCCAGCACTTTAATTTGTGCACACTGTAGTTCAGGCAAACAGTGAGTCTGAGACAAAACAGAATGTTGAGACGTCAGTAAAGGCAAGGCACCGGCTACATATTTTCAAGCAGGAAAAGCAGCAAAATTCTATAAAAGCTTTAAATTATTTCTGTGTGAAAATGACATGGCACCAGTAGTGCTGTATTAACAGTAAGTTTTTTAATCTCTGCCCCCACCCCCCCCCCAGCTGCCAAAAATGGCAGGGTCATGCAGTGTAAGCCTGAAACTCAAGGCAGCCAGAAATAATTTTCACATAAGAATTTAAGCAACAGTGTTTTAAAAAATTATTAAAAGCAGAAAAATAGTGTTTTTATATTTTAAGCCCTTGTTGCTTGAAAAACATTAGGTACCAGTCATGATGCCTATTACTAAAATCATAAGAAAAGCAGTAAGTTACTGTTTTTTATAACAATGTATTGCAGCTTCTAAGTTTGACAACTTAACAAAGTGGCAACAAGCACATTTCAAAAATCAGCAAACCCAATAACTTTGAATCTCAGCTCATTCAGTGCCTGGGGAATTTGTAAAGCATCTAAACCAACTGGCAGTAACATTACATTTCCATACAGCAGAAAAACTGTTTTAATTTTAAAATTATATGAAAGGGCAAGGGTTTTAAGATAACATTAAGTAAAGTCAGGCGCCAGACTGTCGTGACATTTACAGTGATTCTGCCAACCACCAACAGTAGTAATTTGTTTTCTCTTTGTGTGTGTCTGAGTTTCATTCTAAATCATGACCACACAAGATTCGAGCCCTACTGGGTCATAATATTGTACACTGAATAGCGTACGACATTACAGCTAACTCAGAATAGTGCTGTACAAGACAGCGAATGGTGTAATATCATGAATACTGCTGTACGTGGTATTGCACCCTCACACTATCCCAGGCAGAGGATAAGACCTCTGCTGGGACAAGGTTCCACTGAGCAGCTGCTGTGGCTCAATGGACTGAGCCATTGAAGCAAGGAACCCAGGCGCTGTGTCTGGGACCGGGTTTGATTCCTGGTCCCATAACATTTTATTTTTTTTCGCACTTCAGTACGATTTCACTGAAACAACCCCCCTCCCCCAGAGTTGAGACTCTTTACTGGGGGGGGGGGTCGGAGCCCCCCGCATAAAAAAAGACATGCAGCATATAAAGAATTGCGCTGTATTGGCAGCGTGATTTTTTGCATGTGGCATAACGTCGTGCGTCATTATTACCGCGTGCCAATTCAAGCAGTGCCTGTGGAGAAAAAGGCCAAACAATTTTGCATTAGGTAACCAAATACCGCTGAACATTAATGTATCATAGAACAAGCAGCCAGCCCAGTGTCTGAGATTTATTTTAATTTTCTGTTAGGTCTATGCAGTGCTGCAGATCATCTTCAGAAGAACTTGGAGGTTCATCAGTTACCTTGACAGTTTGCAGGAAATCATGCCTGTCCTTCTCAGATACCCAGATCTGGAATGCACTTTTTCGAAATCAAAGTTTCCAATGTCATCCGGATCCTCGATCAGATGAGTCATTAGATAGTCCACATTCCACACTTTCAGACGATTCCTCTCAGCAATCTTAATACTAATGTATGCACTAAACCCACATTCACACTCCACTGAAGCTGATGGGGTTGCCAGACATACTGAATATAGTTTGTATATGTTTGGCCAAGATTCCTTGTTTGGGACCACCACTTTGACATTGAATTCTTCAACAGTACACTGTTTGTGCACTGAGAATAGTCTACGCACTAAAGACCATTCAAGTCTGGTTTCATGTGGGTTAACTGGCAGGATATTAGTAACTTGAGGGACACTGGCTTCTTTAGGGACACCGTAGTGGACAAGTATGTTCTCAATCTCCTCTTCTCCATAGCTAACAATGTTCTCGTCCTCAGGTGTACTGCGTGGGTCTAAAACCTTTCAGTTGTCTAACAATGTCCCTTCTGGAAAGTAACTTTCTAGTTGCTCAACTCTAGACTGTAAGTAAGAACTTTGCAGATTCTTAAACTGGTCTCTTTGATCCCAAGTATCTCTCAGTGTATGTGATCTAAATATAGATTTCCCCTCCTCTGGTGGTTCACTTGGCATCTCAGACAGAAAACCTTTTAAATGTGGTCCTGGATTTTCAGGAAGTGCATGAAGTACATCAATGGTGCTGACCAGCTGCTGCATTGCCTCAGAGAACGAAAAGTTTAGAAAGAATTGCAAGAAGGCCTACAGCTACCTATCCTGGACGACTGCTGTCCCATCTACTCCAGGACCTCCACATCCACCATGGCAAAACTATCAGTAGCATACAACAGTGCCTGCTGCTTCTCCCTGCTGACCCCTTTCTCCACACACCACTGTACACTCTACACTACACTGGGGTGGCTCCCACTACAAGCCCGCTTTGACCTTGCACTGTATAGTTTTATTGAGTCTGGTATTGGCCAGAAACCCCCTCTTGCTCCCCTTCTCACTGTCCAAACCTCACACCACTGACTATGCTCCTCCAGTATCCCCTCCCTGAAGATCCCCAGGGTAGCCACGAACAAGGGCGCTACAGCCCTGTCTGTAGCAGCCCCCACACTATGGAACAAGCTGCCCACTGAACTGCGCACCATAAACACTCACCGACAGTTCCTCACCTCAAAGTCTGGCTCCTGTTGGCATCGATCTGCCACTGCTATAAGGACTAGCCTGCCCCTTCAATTGGTTCCAGGGGTGGGGCCAAATAAGTTCCTTTATTTACTGAAACTGAACCACAATGAGCCTTACTTTGCTTTATTTATTGTCCCTCAACTACGGCCACCATGTATTGCCAAATGTAACAACTATAACCTTTCACTATGTATTACCTGCTCTTGTTATGTTCTTGTTATTTTGATGTTTCTACTCTGTGCCGCCTTACGTGACCCGGGTCATGCCTGAAAACGGTCCCTGGGATCAGTGCACCTACCCGGTTAACGAAGTCATAAATAAATAAATCTGCCAGAAAGAAAACGCTGGCAACAAATTTGAAAGTCCCCATTTTTTTAAGGCATACCATAGCAAGATTTCTCCGATAGTTCTCCTCTGCCATTTGTGTCAAAGCAGAAATAAGTGATGCAATGCAGGCTTGTAATGCCTGTACAGAATCACAGAATGAAAACCATTTAGTGAAGAAAATCTGTTTAAGCTTTACAGCATGTTCCTGGTGTAGCTCTTTGCTCTGATCGAGTATTCGACAGAATTTGGGCAAGTACTTTATCAGTTTCCCAAGCTGATTTGCTGTTGATATACAACTGACCAGATACTGCTGTTGGTTGGCTGCTTTCTCTGATGCTAAAGTGAGTCTACGTGCAAGACAGCGAGTGGCAACTAACTATGGATGATGTCATCTGGCTAGAGTGATTACACCTTTTTTGCATCCTGTCATTATACGGGCCCCATCAGTTGCAAGTCCTATCAGCTCTAAATCTCCTAGATGTTTATCAGATATCATGTTCCTGACAGCATTATATACTGCTTCTGATTTACATTCTGCAAGCTGTCACACCTAAAAATTTTGACTGAACAAAACCCTTGCTGTCAATGAATCTGATGTATACCATTAGTGTACTCGTTAGCCACATCTGTTCCCTCATCAGTTTGTAAAGAAAATAATTTATATGGAACATTCTCCAATTCCTTTAAAAAAGCATCCTGCACAGTCTTAAATATTGCTTTGTAAAAGGCATTAATGGATTCAGAATGTGTATATATGCCTGTGCCTTGGGAGCGGATTGCTTGATAGGCGCTAGCAGAGTGGAATCCTGTGTGGAAAAAGAAAAAAGAAATTGAAGTGACAGACTATGCAGTCCCCACTCCCACGCATGTCAGAAACGTGACCACACAAGAGTCATGGCAGCAGGCGCTGTGGTGTGTTTTTTTTTTTTTTTTACAAGTACTTCTAGCATTGGGAAATTGCAAGTCAAAAATACTTGCAGTTCCAAAAGTTTCTGGTGGTTACAAGTGGCAGTCAGAGTTTTTCCTATGTAATGAACGCTTCTCATTTTTGCTATAATAGCACTCTTCACAGATGAATAAGCTGTGCTCACTGCCTTTGTCATTCCTTTTTCTCCATCTTTCTGCCTCCATTGCAAGCTTCACAAAAAAAAGAGAGAAATCATGTTTTAAAACCAAAAATAATTTAATAATGATTATTAAAGTCAGAAGACAAAAAATGACAGAAGTCTGGCTGCCGAGGCATAATTAATAAACTCACTTGTGATCTTTGGACATCTGATGTTTATTGAAGTCATCAGCCTTTGGCTTATTGGTTGTTTTTCCTGTAGTGAAAATATTTCTCTGGCCAGTTTCTTTGCAAATTCTGCAATAGAATACTGCTGCTTCTTTGTCACGGATGAGCCATGCGCATGTTTTAAACCAGGAATCGTTGATTCCTCTGTGGCTGTCTCTGTCATAAATTCTGGATTTCTTGCTGGCAGTTTGAGACTGGCTCTCCATAGCTACAGAAGTGCTAGCGACGCTACACATTTCTGGACTAGTGTGTACAGATGGTTCAGTTTCAGCAGCACTTGATGATCTGGGTCTTTTGAAAATATCTGTTACTTTGCTTTGTTTTACTGTGGCCACCCTGCTGGCACTCTGTTTATCAGCAGCAGTATTTGCTGCTTCCGACATTTTTATTCAGTTTTGTACTAATAAATCACAGTTCATTGTAGTGTTACTTTTCTGTGTAAATTCGAGGAAATGCACAATTTCTTTTTTGTGAATAAAAGTTATTGAAATAGTAATTAGAGATAGCAGAGACAATTTCATATATGTGACGTACACTACAACATTAATTTCTGTATGCTGTGCACACCTTTGCTTATTTGGGTGACGAAGTTCTTGATGATGAAGTACTTAAGTTTCAGATAGCAATAAATATTGGAGACACAACATTTCAGTGACATTGCATTAAAGTATTGTTTACATATTATTGGGATGTCCAAGACGCCATACTAATAAAGTTCTTGAAACTGAATGACAGTGTCTGAAAGTTTTATTTTGTGTGGCAGACAGAAATAAGTTAAGCGACACACAGATTTCAGGGGCTATGTTTCTTTGTGTGTGGGGGGTGCACATTTTATTATGGGAGAAGGTTGTGGAGTATGCTTCAGCACTGATTTACACTTGTTTCGCAAAAGATTCACAGTAAATAAGCAGCTTTTTTCTGCCAGCAGTCACACCGAGTTTTCTTTTGTTTTACAGGGGTTCACACATTTAACTTGGGTACCTTGGCTTTGTTTCTGACTAAAATAAAGCAGTTCCTGTTATTTGCCTCCTGCTTCCCTGCCTCCTTTCCTTTGTCTGCTCTGCTTATTTGGTTTATTGCTTTTCTCTCCTTTCTTGTGTTCACAATCTCAGGCTTCTACAGTGCCCTTAATATCTCCAGTCTCCTATACCGCTGACTTTTCTTCCAGCTTGCTTCTATCCTGGCTTTTACTTCAATTATCCCTTTATTTCAGGGGCTTCTGCTGTGTGTTTCATAAAACCTTCACTTTTTTGTGTTATTTGTCTTTTCAAAAATGTTTTCTAGTTCACTCAAGACTTTGGTTTATTCTTGCTTTAGTTTTCAAATACTGTGCCTCGTGGCTGCCTTAATGTGATCTCCTGACTGCTCTTTAAGCTTCACCTTGTCTTATATCCAATGCATTACTTCTGCAACATACAGAATTGTCTCCCTTTATTTCAGTTTTCTCACATTTCTCAGTGCTGCCTCATATGCCCAGCTTGCTTGCTTTCTTATAAAACCACACTGCATTACTTTAGTTCTCTGGCTATAAATCTGCCTTGTTTCCCTTTATATTCAGGAGCCTTGCTTGTTCTGCCTTTTATCTAATTCATGTAGCTTCACTGAGTAGACAGTTTTAATTTGTTTTTATTCTTTTCTCTCACAGGCAGCTCTTCTAAATATTTTCAAATCCCCTGTCTTTGTGATAGTTTTTCTATTACACTGACTATCAGGCTTCTGTAAATTCTGTTGCCTTCAGCTTCTGCTGCTTGTCTCATTTCTTTTCTAGCTTGCATGTTTTGCACATTAAGCACTACCACTATTTATCCAGTCCCCCCTCTGATTCTCACTTATGTTTTCAGAAAACCATCATCAGCCTGCTGTCATGATTATTTAGAGAAACACGATTTTCCCCATAGCTCTCAGTGCCCACAAGTCATCCTGTTTTCAAAAAAAAAATCCTCAATTTTTTCTATTTCACTGCCTACCATAAACTAAGTCTGGCTGCCTGTAAAGTGAAGGAAATAATTTTTTTCCAGAATGGTCGGAGAGAGTCAAGCTAGTTCAATGTGTCTGCTCCTATCACTGCCACTCCCTGAATGACTCACTTTCCACATGAACCCTCCCAAGTCCTGTGAACATCCTTTCTGATTGCGGGAGGAGAGTGCCTGTGTAACTGCACCAATCAGGCATGACTCTCCTCTGCGTCAAGACTCCGGTGATGTGGGTGCTGGTGACTGTGACGTGCTCTGTTCAGCGCTCCCGGGGGTCACCGCACCAACTCCCATGACATTTCTGCGAGATTCAACATGGCACTGCAGTCAGTAGTTTTTTGGCCACTCTCTTGGTAGTTTAGGACTCTGGTGTGAGAGAGTGGCGAAAACTGACTGCAGCTGACTTCTTTTCACCTCCGTGGTGCTAGGATGGGCCGTAAATATTGCTACATGTTTCCCGGCTTCGCTGGTGGTGATGTGGGTGGCGGGAACTGAGCCAGCGGGGCACAGGACCCATGGCGTATGGATTCACAGCGGAAGGTCATGTCAGACAAATCTAATAGATTTCTTTGGCTGGGTGACCAAACAGTAGACCAGGGAGGGCTGTGGACATGGCCTACCTAGACTTTAGCAAGGCATTTGACACAGTCCCACACAAAGATTAATAAACAAGTTAGCCAGCCTGGGAGTGGGTCCCAGTGTGGTAGCCTGGGTAAAACATTGGCTGGACAACAGGATGCAGAGGGTAACAGTAAATGGAGTCCACTCCGAAGAAAGTGGAGTTACTAGCGGGGTACCGCAGGGTTCAGTACTGGGTCTGGTCCTCTTTAATGTCTTTATAAGTGACATTGCAGAGGGACTGAAAGGAAAAGTATGCCTCTTTGCAGATGACACAAAGATCTGCAACAGGGATGATACACAGGGAGGCGTGGAAAGGATGAGAAGGGACTTGGCAAAGTTGGAGGAATGGTCAAAAGTATAGCAGTTTAGATTCAATGTAAAGAAGTGCAAAGTACTGTACCTGGGAAACAAAAACCCAGGGGAAGAGTACACTATGGCGGGGGGGAGGTACTAACAACAACAAAAATGGAAAGGGACCTGGGGTAGTCGTATCAGATGACCTAAAGGTAGGCAGGCAATGTGAGAAGGTAGTAAGGAGGGCTGGGGGATACTGGGATGCATTGGGAGAGGCATGACCGGTAGAAAAAGAGAAGCTGTCATCCCTCTATACAGACAGCTAGTGAGACCCCATCTGGAGTACTGCGTGCAGTTCTGGAGACCCTATCTCCACAAAGACATAAATAGGATGTAGGCAGTCCAGAGGAGGACAACTAAAATGGTGCAGGGTCTGCACCAGAAACCAGATGAAGACAGACTAAAGAAGCTTAATACAGTCAAACCCGCTTCAACACTTAGGCATGGGACATTATGATATGCGTTTAAGCGGGCTGTGCTATTAGGCGAATTTAGCTTTCCCATCCCATCCCCGAGATCTGTTATCTCTGCCAAGTCCACTAGGCCTCCCCTTGTTCCAAATATAGAAATATGCTGCTAATGTATGACACGGTATTAGACAGTAAGTGTAACTGTACCTGTCTCTGACTTTTCACTTCTCTTGGGCTTTCATAAGTTATTTTGATATCTAATATTGTTGTACAGTACATTGTATGGTCTGTACAGACATTTCATATTGCGGATTATTCCCTGATCCATTGGCTGGATCAAGGAGGTTGTGTTCAGAGGGAGAAAAATAATTTTAACATGGGAGAGGTCAATCTGAGGATGTGCAGTGCAGTTGTAAATAAGAAGTGCGGTATGTTTTCTCTGTCGACGCATGTTTTTATTAAACTCCTTAGCCCATTCTTTAAAAAGTTCAGAAGTCATCCATGCGTTATGATTAGCATGGTATGACATAGGCAGCCTTTGCACATTTACTCCTTTAAACTAAAGCATCAGGGGTTTTTACTTTTCCCGATTACAAACAGCTTTGCTTTATGGGAATCATCCATGTTTGCACAGACTAAAGCAGTGAGCCTGTCTTTCGCCTTTTTCCCCTCCAGATATGCTATCTGCCTTAAATGTTAATGTTCAGTCTGGGACTTCCGGTGATGTCAGTGACCGACATGGCGGTCTGATTTGTCCGCTCTGCTACCCACTGATCAAAATCATTGCTAATCACCCGCAAGATGATGGCATCTCCAGCTAAACAACAAAGAAATAAAGTGGGGAAGCTCCACCTAACCCCTGCCCAGAAATTTAAGGCCCTGTTGCAAGAGGATGACTCCGAAATCAACGAGGAGGCAGAGACCACCGAAGAGACACAGCAGGCCGAGCAGCATGGGGGTCTCCATGAAGACGATCTGATAGAGACCATCAAACAAACAGCCCGCACGGTCACGAAAATTGATCGGACTCTGTCCGAGCTCCGAGCAGATCTTAGCAGAATAGACCACAAAACGGATCAAATGGAGCTTTGCCTTACAGCGGTATCAGAGCAGACAGACAGACAGGAAAGACTGCTGCTGTACCTCCTGGTGCGGGATTGGGAGCTAACACACAGGCTTGACGACCTTGAAGGCAGAAGTCGGCGGCAGAATATTAGAATCTATGGGGTCCCCGAGGGTCTAAAGGATGGTGCCACAAACACCATCGCATTTACACAAAAGCTCCTCAAGAAAGCCATCGACCTTCCCAGGGACTTAGACTTAAGCCTTGATCGCACCCACCGATCCCTGGCACCGAGGCCAAGCAACCCAGAGGCCAGGCCCAGATCCCTTGCTTGCTCGATCACCTTGTACAATAGTAAGGAGGAGGTGCTGCAGAGAGCCTGGCGACAAAGCCCGCAGGAATTTGAGGGGCATAAAATAGCGATCGATAACGACCACACATCAGAAGTACAGGAGGCCCGAAAGGCGATCTGGCCTATTGTAAAGCAGTTAAGAGCCAAAAACATCAAGACCCAAGTTCTGCACCCAGCAAGGCTAAAGATATCAACAGAACAAGGTACCAGAATCTTTAAAGACCTCCTGTCGGCCGCTCCTTACCTTGAGGACTTGGGGATCAGTACACCCCCCCCTGACAAAGGAGAAGCTTGAGCAAGACCTCCTGACATCGGCGTGGTCTGTGGCCCAGAAGGGAACAGCTAAGACGGGCTCCTCAGCGCGGCAACCACAGACCTCCCTCCGAGCGGATATTGGTGCTGTGCTCCCGAAACTTGGGGATCCTGCCTTGATTAATAAAAACACCCCCACTTGAAGCTGGCGATGACAAACTGTGAAGCAGAAGTACCAGGCCCAGCGCGACCTCCAGACACGTGAGGCAACTTCCCGGAGAAGTCCACGCTTCAACCTGGCGGAGGAGAAGGAGCTGCTTCTTCCTCGACAGTCCCGGGCAGATGGGCCCTCCCGATTTATCTGAATTTTCCATCTCAAATCACATATAGACTGTTATCTTCCTTCCCCCTAATCATCGAGACGCTCTGGGGCCGCAGTGAGTATTATAGACACCCTGCTGCAGCTCAGCTGCATACGAAGACTGATTGCCCCTTTTTCCCACTGCAACAGTTGTGGTCCTGTTGTTTTATCCCCCTCATCCCCTCCCTCAAACTTGTTTATGAACTGTTGATTGTTTCACCTAGTAGTGCTTTAGAGAGGGGGGGGGGTTCTGCCAGAACTGAATTAATGGGAATAGTTTTTTGAAGGGTAATAACACAGAGCATGATCGTCCACGTCATTGCTCTAAATGGAATTAATATCTGTGGACTCTGAGGACGAAGAGTGGGAAAGGTGCAGCCTAGCTGCATATGAAGATGACTAATTGTCCTTTTTCCCACTGCAACAATCTTGGTCCTGTTGCTTTATCCTCCTCACTCCTCCCCTCAGACTTATCTCGGATCTGTTTACTGTTTTACTTGGCAGCGTTCTAGAGAAGGGGGGGGGTGTTGGAAGCAATTTAATGGGAACAGTTTCAGAAGGGTAATAACGCAGAGCTTGATCGTTCATTTTATTGATCTAAAATGGAATTAATAGCTACGGTCTTTGAGGGTGGAAAGTGGGGAAGGTGCAGCCTAACTGCATATGAAGATGACAGATTGCCCCTTTTCCCACTGCAATAATCTTGGTCCTGTTGATTTACACTCCTCACTCCTTCCCTCAAACTTATTTCGTAACTGTTTATTGTTACACGTGGTAGCGTCACAGAGAAGGGGGGTGCGTTGGAATCGAACTAATGGGAATAATTACTGAAGGGTAATAATGCGGAGCATGATTGTTCATTTCATTGCTTTAAATGGAATTAATATCTATGGACTCTGAGGGTGAAAAGTGGGAAGGGTGCCCCTTGAGGCCCTGGGGCCCTCCTTTTGGGGGGGGTGGGAGACTGCTGGCCCCGCATGTGTTTGATCCCTTCTGATTCCGAGGAGTGAGCTAGGTGACTGAGAGGCATAGCTCCACCGAAGTAACTTGGTGGGGAGGGTAATTCTTCTTCACCTGAAGGTTTTACTTTTCCTTTCTTTTTATGATAGTTGCCCTTACTAGCTCTCATACGTACAAACACGAGGCTCCACCTGCTACTGACCTTTTTAGAGGAAATGGTCCTGTGATCATCAAAGAGCTAAGGGGGGGAGGACCCCACGAGGATTATACAGGGGAGACGGAGGCCGAGAACACTCCCCCTCAAAAGATATTAACGGGACATGTGTGGCGAAGGCATCTTGGTCCGATTTTCTCCGTTCTACTATCCTTAAAGATGGATGGGGGAAGGTGAAGGGACTTCTGTCTACCTGGTGGCCATCCAGGTGAATCATGGCTGCGCTGGGCCTACGGCTCGGACCTGAACTCCGGTTATGGGTCCTGCTCCACGGCTGGGGATGGCTTTACCCCTATAAGATATTGGTGGGAATTGGGGGGATAGAGGGGCCAGGCCACTTGGCACAGCGCATTATGGATCCACTTCTGGCTGGGGTCTGGGAGGAATAAGCCTCGATATTTGAACCACCTACCACCTTCGGGACACTGATCATTGACAGATGGAATAAGACAGACACTCCAAATGTTGTCGCTTGAATCGGGTGTAGGAGCCGGAGACCACGGCCCTGAGACCTCCCTGGCCTCTGAATACTCCTGTTTGAGATATTTCCGTGGTTCATTTTCCCATAGGAGAACCTCAACAACTAGCAGGACCTGAGAGCAGGGGGGGATCTCCTTGTCAGAGCTTCACCCCTCGTGTCCACACTACAGAGATGTTATTCGGGGGGGAAAGGGTGGACACGTAAGGAAAAAGGATGAAAGGGATGCTAAAAGCATGATGCCTTAAGCACTGATACTGGGGCGGGTCACCATGAGACCTCAAGCTTTTTTTAGTTATTTTGTTTCTGAGAGGTGGGGAGTGGGAAAATTGTTGGGAACCGGGTATTTATGCGGTTTCACACTGACAACTGGAGGCGGGGCACATCCCCTGTATACTCCAGGGCCCCACAGGGAACACTCATTGCACTATTGAGTGCCCTGCTCAGGTCTGTATATTCAGACACCCTTCTGCTGACAAGCATCGGTCAGCCTTCCCATGGAAGTCTAATCATAGATTATGGAACAACCAGGCCGAGAGGAGTCTCGGCTGAGGTTGACCAGCACTTAATTCAGCTCATGGCTCAAATTTGGAAGAGGCCTGAGCAACTGTTTTGTAGTATAATAGTTAAAAAGAGTGTTCTCTTAAGACTTGTTAACGTTTATATTAAAAAGTTAGATGCTTTGCAGACTTATTACTGGTTCAAACTGATAATGTTTAGAGAGTCTTTGTTTAAGAGAAGGATAATTAACCTTAGTTGGATGGAACATGGCTAATTACACCACAAAGTTTATGTCTCTCAATGTGAACGGACCGTCCAGCCCAGTCAAGAGGAGGAGGATCCAGCAATTTGTTGCATCCCAGGGATGTGGGGGTATATTCCTGCAGGAGACCCACCTCTCCCCCTTGGAGGCCCAAAAACTTAAATCAAAGTCCTTTCCCCTGGTATATCACTCATCCCTTCCTGCAGGTAGAAAGAGGGGGGTGGTGATCCATCTATCGGCGAATCTTCACTTCCAACAGCAGGAGGTGATAGAGGATCCCGAGGCAAGGTATCTTATAGTGGTAGGGTCTATACAGGACATTCAAGTAACCATGGCCAACATCTATATCCCTCCCGGGTCCCCGCTCAGAGTGTATTCAAATATTCTACAATTGGTGGCAGAAAAGGCCAAAGGCATTTTAATAATGGGTGGAGACTGGAATATAGTTTTAAATAGGGCCCTTGATTCAACTTCCCAGATTCCAAAGCTGGATGCAGCTAAGGCCCGATCTGTAAAAATTCAGCTGGAACAACTGGGTCTGTCTGATATTTGGAGAGAGAGGTACCCTAGAGCAAGGGAGTACACTTGCTTTTCGCCTAGGTTTAAGGTCTTTTCCTGTCTGGACATGTTCTTTACATTTTTGGGAGATCTAAGTAGGTTCCCTTCCATATGGGTGGGCACGACCATCCTCTCTGGCCACAGTCCTGTCTACCTGGAGGTGGAGCTGGGACTGCCCAAATGTACCACACACTGGAGATTAAACACCTCTCTCTCCTCCAAGACAAAGGAGTTATAGAGGAACTCAAAGAGTACCTGAAAATAACCTTGGAAGAGAATAGTAGACAGACTACGCCATAACTATTATGGGACACGATTAAAGCCTCACTAAGAGGCAAACTCATATCAATAGCATCCCGCAAAAAATGTGAAATGAGGCAAAAACAGCAGAAACTAATGTCTCAGATTAAAGAACTGGAAGATGCCCAAAAAATTAAGTGGGTTGAGTTCCGGAATAGGGAGCTGTTAACATGCAGGAATCTACTACAAAACATCCAAAAAGCGGAAGTAGAAAAAGCTTTGTTTTACTTAAAACAAAGATATTATGAGGGTGGTCCTCGAGGCACCAAACTCCTAGCCTTCAGACTACGTCAATATGTGGCAAAAGCCACAATAACTAAAATAACACCGCCTCGATCAGGTCAAATGGTACAGACCACACAGATAGCAGAGGCATTTGTTGAATACTACTCAAAACTGTATAGCCTAGAAGAGAAAACCTCCAAACAAGACAAACGGAACTATTTGGACACCATCCCACTCCCCCCGCTCTCACCCGGACACTGCTAGGATGCTGACTAGGCCCATCACCCAAGAAGAAATAGTTTCTACAATTAAGAAACTTAAGTCAGCTAAATGCCCTGGCCTGGATGGATTTGGGGCAGAACTTCATAAAACACTGGCCCCAGAAACAGCTCCCTTACTTCTTAAAGGTTTTTCAAGCATCTGGACTAAGGGAGGCCTCCTCCCCCCTTCCTGGCAATATGCGACTATAACAATCTTGCATAAGGAGGGAAAGGACCCCTCAAAGTGTGAATCTTACCGCCCCATTTCCTTACTCAACCAATACTACAAGATCTTTACCTCCATAATAACCTCGAGGCTGAACCCCATTTTACCAGATTTAATTCAGTCAGACCAATCTGGCTCTGTTATGGGGCGTCAAGCCCCTGATGGAGTGCGTTCTGCCCTAAATATGACAGATAAGATCCAATGCACCCGCACCCCGGCATGTTTGCTAAGCCTAGACGCTGAAAAGGCCTTTGACAGGGTCTCTTGGGACTTTCTGTTCTCGGTGCTTGAACATAGGGGATTCCCTGAATCCTTCATAGGCATTATGAGATCCCAGTACACGGGCCCTCAGGCATATGTCAGGGTGAATGGGGGACTGTCAAATAGATTTCAGCTGGGCAGAGGCACCCAGCAGGGGTGCCCCCTTTCCCCTCTCCTATTTGCTCTATACATTAAGCCCTTGGCGGAAGCTGTGAGGGTGGCGAAAGACATAACAGGGATTGAGGTGGGCGGTATACAGAAAAAAATCCTGCTATACGCAGATGATGTACTGTTGGGCCTCTCCCAACTGCATAAATCCATAGAATAGGTATGGCCCATTCTGGAAGAATTCTGGAAACATTCGGGCTACTGCCTAAATAAAACAAAAACGGAAGCCCTAAGCTTTTTCTTTAATCCTTCTGAGGATATCCGTCGACTTCTTCCCTTAAACTGGTCCATATTACTAAACACCCATCTAAATTATTTAAAGCAAACTACGCATCCCTAGCAGACTCCCTCAAGAAAGATATGGAAAGATGGTCTCTGACCAATATGCCCATGCATTCTAGAATTCAAGCCATAACAATGAATGTGCTACCTAAATTTTTGTACTTGTTTCAATGTATACCATTACACATACACAAATCAAATTTCCAGCTACGGCATAAAATGATTTCCAGATTTATTTGGGCCAACAAGAGACCCAGAATAAATCTCAAGATACTACAGGCCCATCGAGAAGATGGCGGCAGATCCCTCCCAGACTTGGAGGACTATTTTCTTGTGGTACAATTGAAGAATGTGCTCCAATGGGTCAGTCCTGGCTCCACCTTCAGCTGGAGAGGAATGGAGAGGGGAGAGGAGGAGGGAGGGGGTAGGTTACCTCTCGGAGACCGAATAATGACTCCTCTCCTGTCCTGTAATCACCCGATGCCCAAGCTCCATTCAGTAGAAGAGACCCTCCGTTCAGTCCATAGACTGTGGCAAAAATATAAATTGCTACCTTCGTTATGGCCACTAAAAAGACTGGCCTGGGCTGAGGACTTCCCTCCCAATCGATTAGACCTTACATACAAACAGTGGAGTAGGATGGGACTGGAATATTTTGGGCAGTTTATTCAAGGGGGTTTGATCCAGGACTTTAATTCACTTAAGAACAGGTTCAGCCTCAAAAACTTGGACAACTTTAGGTTCCTTCAAGTAAGAACACATATAACATCTCTTCAGAGGAGAGAGGCGGACCCTGGCAGGGCTATACCTCTTTTAGCAGCTTTTCAACAGATAAAATCTTCCACAGACCAAAAGGGCCTGATATCCCTCCTTTACAAGGTACTCAGAACCATAAGGGCGGACCCCCTATCTAGGATCAAAAACAAGTGGCAGGAGGAAATAGGTCTTGACTCCACACCCCCTGATTGGAAATCTAGTTTTAATATTGCTAGAGGGGCGACCAGATCCCCTCTTTGGCAAGAATTTGCCTGGAAGGTAAGGGTCTGCTTTTCCCTTACCCCTGTAACATTAAGTAAAAGAAACCCAAACTATTCAGCTAGTTGCTGGAGGGGCTGTGGGGAGGAGAAGGCGGGGTACCTCCATATTTTCTGGACGTGCCCAAAGCTGTATGGATTCTGGGCAGAAACTAAATCAGCTATAAGAAAAATTATTACATTAGCCCAACCCCTAGATTGGGAGGAAATGATTTTGGGAATTCCACCATTAGACATTAAGGGGCTTGATCCACTGTACTTATGGGAAATCCTAACTACAGCTGCTCATAAGGCCATAACTAGGACTTGGCTCAGTCCTACGCCGCCCAAGCAACAGGACTGGATTTCAATAGTGAGGAGCCTAGCTGAACTGGAGGAACTCACCTTCAAAATAAATAATAAGACCACACTTTATGTCCGAAGATGGTCGAGATGGGTAATCTGGCAACAATCAGAAGGGTTAACATGATCTGGGCAATGGGATAGGGTAACTCTCCTGCTCCTGGGTGAAGACAAACCCTAACAAATTATAATCTTAATAATCTAATTGCACTGCTAGAAATGTGATGAAGATGAATGGATTTACTTTTTTCCTTGACTCCAAGATAGAAATTTTTTTTTGTGTAATGAGAGATTGTATTGTGTATACATCTATAATGTAATAAGCTTGCAATATTGACTCTTTGAGATGTAATTAATTGTTCTGCAAAGCTTTAATAAAAATTAAAGTTCTAAAAAAAAATGTTCAATCTGGAGTTGCCCTGTAATAAATCATGGTTTTGCCAGCGTTGTATACACAGTCCGGGGTGTAGTCTGACAACAAAGTGGGCAACACATTGTGAATCTAGCTTTCAGCTGATGTCTGGTCTGCATCTTTTTTCTCTCCGTGTAAACGCTTAAACACAATGTTATGTCTCACCTTAAAGCGATTAAGCCAGCCATTGCTCGGCTCAAAAAATCTTGTTTACCCATTGCTAATGCTAGATTTCTCACTTTCTCTTGAAGCAACAGGCCAGAAACGGGCATATCAGAACCCCTGGTATGTTCAAACCATCTAAAAAGTGCAAAATCAACTTCCTGATCCTTTCCCTCTCTCTTTCAAGATTACCATTTGTCTGGAACTCTGACATAATCTGAATTTTGGTTTTTTACCACACAGCATATCTGACACTGGGAAACACCCAGTTGCCTTACCACATCAGTTTGTGAAGTCCCAGGACTAGCTAACAAATTCAAGGCTCTTACTTTGTCTGCTAGTGAAAGCTCTGTTCTTTTCTTAGGAGTCTCTGCCATTGTGTAGTGATCGTAAAGACAGCAGAGTATGACTGGGACACAACTGCAGAGTTTTATACAGAATGAGGATCCTATTTAGCACCTATTTAATGAGCGTTTGGGCTACTGAAGCAGGCGCTTTGATCGAAATGAATTCAGGGGTAATTAAATGACCGATTAGCTGTTGAGTAAGCACGGGCTAAATGGAGTAATCGTGGTCAGACAGCTACAACACTCAAAAAATGATGCTTTTAAAAGGACGGGCTGTATGCTTTACAGCGAACATGTTTTAATGGGAAACATTTACTATGAATGGGGATTGGAAATTTTATGCAATTAAGTGTTTTTTTTCTAATAAGCGGTATGCGATTAACTAGGTTTGACTGTATGTATACCCTTGAGGAAAGGAGGGAGGACATGATCGAAACTTTCATGTACCTCAAGGGAATCAACAAAGTCCAAGAGGGTAACATCTTTCAGAAAAAGAGATGTGCAAGAACAAAGGGGGGCACAATTTGAAGATAGAGAGTGGACAGCTCAAGGGCAACATGAAGAAGTATTTTTTCATGAAAAGGGTGGTGGACGCATGGAACAGCCTTTCTGAGGAGGTTGTGGGTCAAAAACAGTGGGGAACTGAAGAGTGCATGGGACAGACATAAGGCAATTATAGTGGGAGTTGGGAGGAAGTTGGCTGTTGGTTAACTAGATCTGCAGCTTATCCAATAGTAAGGGAAATGGGAAGATTGGGTGGGCCAAGTAGTCCTTATCTGCCATCAAAGTATATGTTTCTATGTGTATAGTACCAGGGTATTCTATGCACATCTAAAGTATGAAGCAATGCTTCTCTTGGATTGACATGCTCTGGATAATACACAGGCAGGTGGACAATTTGATTTAAAGTAAACTCAGGCCGGCCCGTCGGCGAAGCGGTTAGTTTCCACTTGCGGCGCAGCGAGCGGGTTGGAGCGAGCTTCCGGGTGGCTGGAGGGCCGGCCAGGGGAGGCAGCAGGCATCCCATGACTGCTCGCTGTCTCCAGGGAGGGAAGGGATCACGACCCGGTGCCATAGCGACCACTGGTGGAGGCCGGTGGTAGTGCAGCACGTCAGGGCCACTGGGGTGGTGCATGACAGATGTTGGCTCTTGCCTTGACGTCCAGACATCACGCACCTTCAGAAAGCCAGGAAAATCGCTCGCTGGCCTCCAGATGACTCCTCTCCATTCCTAACGGCCTCCGGTGCCTTCCTGGTGCCTCCTGTTCCCCAGCAGCATTCCTGGGCCCTAGAAAGTGTGTGCTGGGGCTATCCCCCCCCCGGTGCCTTCTCCCTCGGAGGAGAGGGACCCGCCCGGTGAAGGGTTACACCGGGATATTCCAGGGTCGGCTGCGATCTGGGGATCTGAGGAGGGCCAGGGAAGGACAGAAGGGTAAACTCAGACACCACCTTTGGTAGAAACTTAGGATTAGCATACAAAGACACTCTGTCTTTGTGGAAAATCAAATAAAAAGGCTCACACATGAGAGCCTGTAGCTCTCAAAACCTTCGAGCAGAAGTGATAGCAATTAAAAACAATGCTTTCCAAGAAAGAAAGCATAAACCACAAGTAGTGGCTGGCTCAAAAGAAGCCAAAGTCAACTTCCCCAAAACAAAATTCAAGTCCCAAGCCAGGACTGGATTGTGGATGGGAGGCTTTACGTGTAAAATGCCTCTCAGGAAATACCTCCGGTTGAGCAACCACCGTACAACCATCAATGGGCAGATGGAAAGCTGATATGGCAACCATGCGCACTTTCAGCGAGGAATACTGCAGGCCTGAATCTGATAAGGACAGCAGATGTTCTAGAACCTGATTGACTGGGCAGGTAAATAGATCCAGGTTATGGGAAGCGACCCATAAAGAAAACCACTTCCACATCATTGAGTAGGTATTTCTTTTAGAAGGTTTTCAAGCGGCCACCAGAAGAACATACACCACTTTTTGGGAAACCCTAAAGTGAGCTATGGCTATGTCTTCAGAAGCCATGCCTGCGGGTGAAGAGACTTCAGGTCTGGATGGATCAGGGTTCCCTGATTCTGTAATAGAACCTTGCACAAGGGCAGAGGTATTGGAGGTTCCACTGACAGTTGTTGCAGCAAGGGAGAATCAGATCTGTCGAGGCCATTGGGAAGCAATGAGCATCAGAGTTGCCCCCTCTATTTGCAACTTGAGTAGTACTCGCTGTATTAGAGGGAAGGCATACAGAAACTTCACATTCTAAGAGAGGGACAATGCGTCTCACCACAAAACTCCAGGCCCAGGAGCGAGCAGAAAGGCAGACGTTTTGCACAAAAAGGTTCAGCTCTGGATGACCCAATCTTCTGAATAAGTCATCTACCACTGAGGTCAGCAGTTCCAACTAATGCATCCTGGACTATGACCTGCTTAGCTCGTCTGCCAAAGCATTTAGGATTCCTGGAAGATGTACTGCAGATAATTCTAGACCATGTTCCACAGCCCAATACCAAACTCTCATTGCTTCCCTGCACAGTGGATAGGAATGTATGCCCCCTTGTTTGTTGACGTAATGCATCACACTAACACTGTCTGTCTTAACTGAGGTCTGTGGATGAGCGGTTGTGGAAGGCCTGGGGTCTGTGTAGGACCCTGCACCTCCAGAACACTGATGTGCAAAGTTCACTCCACTTGTGCCCTGTGTTTGGTGAGGACCCATGTGAGCCTGTGTTCATTACAGAGTCCTCACTACAAGCAGAGACTGTAGAGCTGGTGCTATGTTCATACAAGCTCTTAGCAAAGCCTTCTGCCTCATCCTCCTCTTCCTGCATCACCAGATCAGGATTATACCTCAGTCATCGTCAACAGGAATGAGAGACTGCGCCGGTGATGTTGTTGATGGCATAGGAGGATTCTGTGGCAAAGGAGTACCTTGTGTCATCGAGGGGTTAGGTATAGAAGACCCAGTTGATGGGCTCCCAGGAACAGAGAGATCAGGCAGCAGGCACCTTATATCTGAAAAGAAAAGAAGTACTGCTACTGCTTTGGTTGCCAGGAGAGACTGGAGGAGTCGATGGGGAGGCTGGGTCCCTGTCATCGACGGCTATGTACCAGTCGTAATAGGCCCAGTAGCACCCATGCCAAGCCCTGACCAAGTGTCAGGTCAATGGTCAGCATCACCGCTGGAGCAGACAATGTCGAAACAAAGTTTGTACCTGTAAGAGAGCAGGGGTGACCTGGAGTGTGCTGAGGAAGACTTCTCCTTGTCCTGGTACTTGTGACTCCCTGAAGTTTCTTCCAGGATGTGGACGACTGGTATTCGGTCGACAGAGCCAGTGATGCAGATTTCTCTAGGAACTGCTTTTCCATTCTCTCTATGGGGCTTTAGAGTAAATATTTCTCCAAAGCCTCTTTTCTGTGTCACCTGGTTGTAGGACTAACCCCCAAAACCAAGATTTTACAGGCTTTTACATTGTGATGTAGGACTAAGCAGCAGACACAAACTTTGTGGGATTCTCCGGTGTAGATCTTTTCTCAGCACTCACAAAACCAGAGAAGTTTGGATGGTTCTTTTGACGACATGCAGGTCATCGAAAATCACAATAAAAGTGATTACTTTAGAATGTAAGGGAAATAAAATGGCGGCATTAGGAAATGTTTCCTACAGTGGTCCAATGAGTCTGACTGATGGTGGGAAAAGAACTGAGGATTGGAGAGGCTGCGTACGTTTATGTATACACTGATACCTGACATTGCCGTGAGTGGCCCCTGGCAGGTAGCTTGCAAAAGTTTCCGTGTGGTCCTAGTGCCTGGCAGCTATAAGTTCTAAAGGTGTAGCCTGATGGAACAGATATCCTCAAAGATCTTTTATTTACTGCTTTTGCCCTTTACAGAGGCAGGAAAGCTCTGCCACTTCTATGTTCAGCTGTGTACCCCTAAATTACAGAATCTGCATTCCAAGTGCAAATGTTCTAAGTTTGGGAGGAAATCTAACCTCTGCATGGTGCCCATCACTGAACTGAGCACTCTGCTTCCTCTTTTGTTTTCCTACATATTAGCAGCCATCTATGTAAGGAACTATAACTCACTAAGGTGATTTCAGCCAATCAGCGTGCAGAGCCACTGTACCTATTATTCTGTGTACAGCGTGCTCTCATGCAGGAGCGGTAGAAGAGGCTGCTCCAGTTCAGCCCTGGTGGGAGGACGGCAAACAAAAAAAACAAAACAAACCCAAACTTACCAATCACTCGAGTTAAACTTGAGTGATTTATAATAAGATAATAGGGCCTCCTAGGCATGTCTCTTATGGTGTAAGAGACTCCTCCCATGAGATTTGGGCAGACAGCCAGAACTGGTCAGCTTTGCGGTCCTCTCACCCAAACTTCATGCTAGAGTCTCTTATATCATAAGAGACATCCCTCGGGGCCCTATTAACTTATAGTATATGGATAGGGCTTATTGTGTATGGAGATCAGTGGCTACTCTAAAGTTGTTGTACATGTTCTAAAAGTTGTTCTGCACACTCTTAAAGTTTTGTGCACACTTTATCATCAAATGCACCTGTATCCTGCTTGGGCTGACTCCTGGCTGGCACCCGCTTTCCTTTTCACTAAGTGCAACATGTGCGTGCCACAGCTTGCCTACGCAACTGGTTTGTGATGCCCGCCCTCAGGGTGCATGAGGGGATTCCCCTCATAGCGCAGTACCAATGACTAGTCAGAGATGTTCCTTGGCTCACTCACTTTCTCTGTACTGGTGCTAATTCACTCTCTTTCTACCAGATTTTACATTGTTTAGGTATAAAGTAAATTAAAATATGTACTGGAAGCACCTACTCAGCAGAGCCACTCCTCAGCTCAGCCTCTCTCTGTATTGGCGCTTGGCGCTGCTTTAATCCCTCAACAGAACCATATACTGTAAAAGATAAAATATGGGTGAACGTAAACAAAGTGCCTAGTGTTTCCCTCTCAGGATCGAGATAACAGCATAGGCCTCTCGAGCTTTGCTCTTGAGGCCCATATGCTGTTGTCTTGACCACTTGATGGAAGCACAGGCTTAGTGTGTATTGTCACCCATACATTATTCCTTATATAATTAATGGTCTTCCCTTTTTCCCATAGGGAAACTGTGGTGTAATTTGCCGTTATAAAGGAGTGTTTATAACGGCAAACACAAGCATGGTTTTCCCCACACTGTGCATGCTCGAACTCCTCGCCAAACAGGAAACCGCAAACCCACGGTAGAAAGAAACTGCCATGGACACTCGGCAATAAGTAATTTTTACAATCAGTTGAAATGTTCCACACAGCTACCGGATTGACCACCCAAAAAATATTTTAAATAAAGTTAAAGCGGACCTCGCGTTCTGAGGTAATCTGACTGAGCCGGCACAGCAGTCTTTTTATTACATAATTGCTGAGGCAAAAGAAAGCCAACAATTATATAAAAAATAATATCGGTCTGTAATCTGAATTACACACACCTCAGGCTTTGATGCTATGCATAACCCTCAGGTGTGTGTAAATTCTCGCTACACACTGAGACCCATACTTTATCCTATACAGTATATATAATACCATTACACCCTGCCTGCAAAGCTGGATTGCTACCACTAGCAAGCACACTGTGAACTCTGGGTGCTGTGGTCAGACCAAAAGGCATGGCTTTGAACCGAAACTGAGCATACCAGTAGTTTGCGTACCATAATGTCACTACAAGTGTTTAAGTCAAGGTTGAAAGAATATTTATCTTGTAATAATGTTTGCAAATGTTATCATTAATACCATTCTGTCTTACATGTTAATTTTTGTATCTTGTTTATTTTTTTTTATGTAATTGATGTCATTTGTTTTTTTATGTCATGATGTGATATTGTATATTTGTTATGTACTTTCGAGTCTGGCCTGAAAAAGGGTTTCAACTACCCAGTGCTCTTACCCGGTTAACAAGTAAGGATTATCCCAGGACAGAGCATGGGTCTATCAGGTATTAATGTATGGCTGGTCGGGGTGGTTCCAACCACCCAGTCATACATTAATACCTGATAGACACACGCTCTGGAGTGGGTTAATTCACTTGTAACATGGGCAAAAAAAAAGTTTCAGCTCCCTGCATATAATGCTTTCTTGCCCATGTTACAAGTGAAGTGCTACTGCTACTGCATTTTCCCATTTTTTTGTCGGCAACACACTTCCTGATTCTCCTCGAAACAAGGATTACTAGTACATGGCAGAGTGAACAATCAATGAGAAAAGGTCTTACCAGATATGTTGTTCCTAAATTCAAATTGCTCGGGTGCCAGGAAATGCATTTTCTGTTGCAGTTTTCACTCTGTTACATAAATAATAGGAGTTTGTGTTGTGCAGCATGCTAAAATGTGTGCTAAGTTGCACTACGCATGGGAACACGAAAGGCTGTGGCCTCTGCATGTGCTATTTCCGCAGATTACATTTAAAAACTATGTCGCCCTATTAATGTTCAACAATAAAAAACTATGTCTCTTTCACAGAAGAGAACTGGATATTTATATACCCTTGAGGAAAGAAGGGAGAGAGGGGACATGATAGAAACTTTCAAGTACCTTAAGGGAATTAACAAAGTCCAAGAGGGTAGCATCTTCCAGAAAAAGAGATGTGCAAGAACAAGGGGGTACAATTTGAAGATAGAGGGGGGACGGCTCAGAGGTAATGTGAGGAAGTATTTTTTCACTGAGAGGGTTGTGGATGCATGGAACAGCCTCCCTGAGGCGGTTGTGGAGTCAAGAACAGTGGGGGACTTCAAGAATGCATGGGACAGGCATAAGGCAGTCCTAGTGGGGTGTAGGAGGAAGTAAGCTGTTGGTTAACTAGGATCTGCAGCTTATCTGTTAGGTAGGAAAATGGGCAGACTGGGTGGGCCAAGCGGTCCTTATCTGCCGTCAAATTCTATGTTTCTATGAACACAGTTCAGTGTACCATATTTGGACTTCGGTGTCCATTGGGATGGGTCGGAACATTTACAGTTACACAAATGTCTGAACAGATGAGACAGTGGCGCTAGAACAGCACATATACCATGACATTTTATTCTGTTTCTGAGCTATGGGCATTCAGTGTTAAAACATCTAACTACTTTTTTTATTTGACAAGTGCTACGTGTCAGCTCTGCTACTGATCAATATCACCAACTTGGCATTTCCATATTCTGCCATTTCTATTTGTACCTTTGGCCACTGTGAGTACTGCACCATACATTAGTGCTGGTACGCCTATACATTAATTAGGATTTAATGTATCAGCACGGACCAGTCACCACACTTGACGGTATTTCTCTAATCCCCCATAAGCCTTTTTCTCGTCCATGTTACAAATTAAAATAAATAAATACCTTACTTTGAACCTCAAATACTTTCTGCTGCAGGGTCTTACTGTGATGCTGAAATACGAACTGTTTAAGTCCAGTAACTCCAGTCAATCCCCTTGTTTTAGGGATGGAATCACCATGGCAGACAGGGAACTCCGGCAGACTAAATGGACCTGTGGTCTTTTTCTGCCATCACTTCTCTGTTTCTATGTAGTGTTACCATTCTAAGCTTCTGCTTTATCAGGTGCCTGTTCAGCAGCCTCGGGTCTAGAATGGGTCACTGTTCCACAGTTTTCTTCAAAGTTTAAAAGTACCTGGTAACCCCTTTCCAGCTGGGAAATCGGAATCCTCTCCACAGCATTTAACTCTAGCAATTTTTCACCTCCAATTCCAGTAGATCGCGTTTCGGTAACTAAGCTGAAAACACACTGAATTTACTTTAGAAATGTTACATATTGAAGGGTTAAGCCATCTATAACCAAACTCCACTTGTCTGTGGTAATCCTTTTTCCATCTTTGAGGTAATAAGAGAGGCACCCTCCCACTGGCGATGGGTATATGGTGACATGGACACATTTGTCAAGGTTTGGCTTTGCCTGTGCTGGAGGACTCAACACAGATTTTTGTTTTGCTCTCCTTCTTCCCCTGCCATTCCCTGTTCCCCTCTGAACGGCATATTCATGGTACACATATGGCCTGCTGTAATAAACCCTTTCAATACCTGTAAGACAATGTGGACATTTTTTTTTCTGTCCAACGTTTACAAGTTGCTTTTTGCTCATCAACCTTTTTCATGTATACCTTTGTTTTGTCACCAAATAGAGAGGTGTCATCAAAGGGAAAATCATCTACCTTATATTACATGTTCTGTGGCAAACTAGTTATTCTAAGCCATGCAAATCTCTGGTAGCAATTTGCTAGAGCCATGAATGCAGTGTCAGTCACATCAAAAATTGCTTAAAACTGGTATTTAGCAGTTTCCAGACCAGTTCTCACTGCACGTGTTAGGTGAAGCCTCTTTTGGAAATGCAAACTCTATATTGTGAAATGACTGCATTCCACAGAGCCTCCTGGTGATGTGCAGAATAAATCATGCTACCAGTAAAAGCTGTGGTTCTCCTGGGTCCAGAAACCACAAAGGAACCCATACAAAATGATAAACCTGAATAAAACTAAGATAAACTAATGCAGAGGATTAAGTAACAGTAGTGTTTCCAGCCGCTGGTGATTACCAGGGCATAGGTGCAAAACAGCCGACAGCCAGAGCACAAATAAAAAGTGCATATATATCTCCTATGGTGGTAACTATGTACGACATGATCACTGAGGCACTACATTTTCTTAACAGCGCATGTGCCCTGATGTAGAGCTGCCACTGTTGAAAAAACTCAAAAAACTTTACAAAATCATAAAATGGTAGTCAACATTAAAAACACAGCCACAGGGATTACAACAGGATGCTGGGGGCAAGGGATCTCTACAACAGAGAAATAACTCTGTCATGGGAATGTCAAGGGCAGTGCAACCAAATTCTGTGTCTGGGGCAACACGTCAGGACTGAGATGTTGCTATTTATATGAATATTAAGTACACTCTTGTTATTTGAACAAACAAGGAAAAGGCTGGCATGCAGTATTCTGTTAGAACAGTATTTAATGCAGTATTAATTACTTCCATGCTACATAAAGCAAGAACACCTTGCCACAGACATGTAAAATCAGCTCATGTTACATCACATCTCTTCCCTGAAAGCAAGGACTTGTTTCTGTTTTGGTTGTTCCTTCTGAGGCACGGTTTTCAACTGACAGCGGTTTCTTCTTCTGCGTAAAGAGAAAAGGTGCTATACAGCATTATCAGGCATTACGGCAGTTGTTTAAATACATAAAGTATCTTCTATTTTTATTTTTACTTCATGAAACATGCTAAAGAAAACAAGAGTCCTTGTCTCAAGAGAGAGGTCTGGGGCAGTAGTTTCAGCACTGATCAAAGTTTAGTGATGAGGAACACATTTCTTATACAAGTTATCCAGCTGGCTTCCTGTGGGTGTCATATGCTCAGATGCATTTGATTGCATATGTCTGGCTGGCATCAACTTTGATATCTGTTGCTGTCTAGAGCTTCCCATTGGCAAATGCTGCCTCCTGGAATTGAGGGACAAAGGTCTTGAAGAAAGCTCTAAAAGAAAAAAACAAAACATGACAATCAGTAAACAAAAGAAAACAAAGCAGCCCTTTCAGCTTTGAGCACAAGTGTGTTTAAACATAAAGAAAGAAAACAATTGTAGAGGACTCGAGAAGATACATCTCCTGTCAGGGGAATGCTGATTTTGAAGTTTAGCTTGTTTTCTCTCCAGTTTCTTAGGGTAAGGTTTTAGTCTCTTCCAAGAGAAAGTCAAGCTGTAGTAGTATCAATGTTTTATTTTCCTCCGAAGAACTATGTATCTCCTACACAAGTTACTGCAAAATGCACTGAGGAATCCCCCAAATAAATTATACAGACTTCTTTAAAAAGGATACGCTTCAAAATGCCAACAGAGAAACAGGGTCTTAATGACTGACTAAACCAGTACAGTAATCACAATACGATAACAATCACAACGCTCTATGGCTTCTGTACAAGACAGTAGTGGCCTCTGTTACTACTGATTACCAGGGCATGAGGGGCACTACAGCTGGCAACCAAGGCACCAATAAAAAGTACATATATTGCTTATATGGGGGTAGCTCTGCAACACATGAGCACCAACTGAAGCACAGCATTTTCTTTCAAGGACATATGTCCTGGTGTCAGTGGTGTCTACTGATGTAGAGCTGCCACCAGTCATCAGAAGGTCATGGGTTCTAGCTCCACACGAGGTACTTGGGGTAATACCCATAACTGACAAGAAAAAACTACTCACCTTAGTAATGTTGTTTCTTCTAATGGAGTCTTGCTATATTATGACAGATGCAGTTTGTCCCACCATTAGAACTGCTCCGGAGGTGAAAGAGTTAACTTCCATGCAGTGCATGGAACTTAGAGCGGAGCTCGGTTAGAGAAGCTCTGTCAGGGTGGTTTCAAACCGAAACCGTCAGATCTTTATGAGCAAAACTCACTAAGGCTCTGTGTGGAAGTTGTAACCTACACTAGCCAACTGGCTACTAAAATATTCACACATTTTCCTGGTCCCAAAACCAAGACTCAAGTCAGGGGACCAGAAACAATAAGATAAAATAAATAAATAAAACACAACACCCAAGCATAAAAGGGGCATCAATAAGTGCCAACAGTGGACTGCCACCCATACCCAAAGTAGAAGTTCTGAGAGGGCAGGCGGGGGAGGTCATAATATGTAGGACTCCATTAGAAGAAACAACATTACTAAGGTGAGTAATTTTTCTTCAAACAACATGAAGTCTTGATATATTATGACAGATGCAGACTACACAGCAGTACCTCCATGAAGGAGGGACAGAACCTACTTAGGGAATAGGCTCTGAAGCACGGCTGTACCAAACCGAGCATCCCTCCTGGCCTGGATATCCAGGGAGTAATACTTGGTGAAAGTGTGTACTGTTTTCCAAGTAGCTGCTTGACATATCTCCAAGATAGGGATGTCTCTGGCAGCAGCTAGAGATGTAGCTGTACCTCTGGTAGAGTGAGCCCTCAGGCCTGAGGGGGGAACCTTACCCAGTTTTTGATAGTAAAATTGGATACAAGAGACAATCCACCTGGCAATGGATCTCTTAGTGGCAGGTCTCCCTTTCCCAACCTCACCATAAGTGAGAAATAGTTGGAGGAGTCAAACCCTGTGACCCTTGGCACGCTCTATGTAGTAACCAGGGCCCTCTTAACATCTAGCTGTGCAGCCTCCTCTCACCAGAGGAGGAACGGTCAGTGAAGAACACTGGAAGTGAAATAGATTGGTTAAGGTGGAAATCCGAAACCATCTTAGGCAAAAACTTCCTCTTAGTCCTGAGGACTACCTTATCCCTGTGAAAGGAAATAAAGTCAGTCTCCACTGATAAAGCCTGTAACTCACTTATGCGCCTGGCAGAAGTGATGGCTACTAGAAATACAGTTTTCCAAGTCAAATACTTAAGCTCTGCCGAAGACAGAGGCTCAAAGGGGGGTTGCATCAGCTGAGCAATGCAAACATTAAGATCCCAAGCAGGGGCAGGGTCCCTGAATGGAGGATTGGTATGAAGCAATCCCTTAAAAAACTTGGAAAATACAGGGTGAGCAGAAAGAGAAGAAGGCTTCCCTGCTGAAATGAAAGCAGAGACAGCTGCCAAATGCACTTTCAGGGTAGCTGGTCTCAGTCCCAAAGAATTAAGATGGACCATATAATCCAAAACAGTGGGTAAATCAGCAGATTCGGGAAATATGCTTCCCAGAACACCATATGGAAAACCTTTTCCACTTGGAGTTATAGGTAGCCCTGGTGGAAGGCTTCTAGAAGCTTTCAAGATTTCGAGAACACCCTGAGAAAGTTGTAGATCAGCAAACTCTAACTCCTCAAGAGCCAGGCCTTGAGGTTGAGGGATTTGAGATCCGGATACCAGACTCTCCCCTGAGCACAGGTTAACAGATTGTGGTTCCTGGGGAGACACAGGGGAAGATGGACTGCTAAGGACAGAAGGAGTGGGTACCAGGGCTGCCTGGCCCAGTCTGGAGCAATCAGGATCATCTTGCAGGGCTGAGACCTGATTTTGACTAGCACCTTGAACAAGAGAGGGAAGGGGGGGAAGGCATAGAGAAACTTCCTTTCCCAATCGAGGAGAAAGGCATCCAGGGGGACTGAGCCCAACACTGGGGGCCTGCAACAAAAAAGTGGAAGTTGATGATTGTCTGGGGCTGCAAAAAGATCTATCTGAGGAGTGCCCCATCTGTCAAAAACTATCCCCAGTACTAGGGGATCCAGTGACCATTCGTGATGGCCCTGGGAAATCCTGCTGAGAGCATCTGCCAGGACATTGTCCTTGCCTGGGAGATGAACTGCTATGAGGGAAGTGTTCAGGGAATAAGCCAGAGACCACAACTTCATCGCCTCGGTGCACAAGGCCGAAGACCGAGTGCCCCCTTGTTTGTTGATGTACCACATTGTAGTGGTGTTGTCTGTTCCTGACCTGTACCACCTTGTTCTGAACAGATGCAGAAAAAACCTGAAGTGCTAGAAAACAGCTCTGAGTTCCAACAGATTGATGTGGAGCAGAGATTCCTGAGGGACCATAACCCCTGGGTGGAGAGTCGCCCATGTGAGCTCCCCATCCCAAGAGGGCACGCATCTGTAGTAAGGGTCAAGGAGTGGGACAGAGGATGAAGCACCCTTGTCTCAGATTGCTCTGATCCTGCCACCACTGAAGGGCCTGGATCAGGGTTCGAGTCACTGGGATTAACTTGGATAGGGGATCTCTTCTTTGAGACCAGAAGGCTCTCAAATGGAACTGAATGTCCCTCATCTGAAATCTTGCTCCTTGCACTACAGCTGCGGAAGCAGCCATGTGTCCTAGGAGCTGCAGGAAATGCCTTGCTGGTCGAGAGACCTGCAGAGTGAAGGACGAGGCCAGGGCTACCAAGGTCCTTACCCTTTCTAGGGGAAGGAAGGCTCTGACCTGCTTTGTGTCCAGTTCTGCGCCTATAAAGGTGAGTATCTGGACAGGTTCCAGAACTGACTTTGGAAGATTGAGAAGAAAGCCCAGAGAGGTAAGCAGCTGCTGGGTAACTAGCAGGTGTGATTTGACCTGGTCTGGAGACTGACCCAGTATGAGCCAGTCGTCCCGGTAGGGAAAGATGGCAATCTTTTGCCTTCTTAGATGAGCAACTGCTACTGCCAGACATTTTGTGAATACCCTTGGGGCAGAGGTAAGGCCGAAGGGCATTGCTCTGAACTGATAATGGCCTGAGGGCAGTTCGAATCTGAGGTACTTTCGATGGGAGCTTCTGATAAGAACATGGAAGTAGGCATCCTTGAGGTCCAGGAAGCCAGCCAGTCCCCTGGCCTTAGGGAGGGTAAAATCATTCCCAGAGTCACCATTTTGAATTTTGGTTTTAAAAGGTGCTTGTTCAGATATCTTAGGTCCAGGATGGCCGCCACTCTCCTGTCTTTTTGGGGTAAGGAAGTACCTGGAGTACAGACCCTTGCCCTGGTGTGGGAAGAAACCCTTTCTATAGCTCTGAGAGCCAGGAGGTTGAGACTTCTATTTCAAAGCAAGAGTCTCTAAAGGGTTTGCAGGTGGAAAGGATCTGGCTCTCATCTTTGGAAATTTTTGAAGCTGAGAACCAGATCCTCACTACTTCAGGACCCACCTGTCTGATGTTAAAGACTCCCAGTCCTGGACAAAGTAAGCCAGCCTGCCCCCTACAGGTAATGGAGAGCCGACCCTGGGCATCCCATCAGGGTGCCTGTTTGGGAGGGCTTTAGGCTGAGGGGTGGGAGCAGGCCTGCTCGTAGCCCGTCTGCCTCTCCCTCTGAAGAACCCCCTCTGAACATAGGCTGAAGAGGAGGCCTGGGTCTGGTAAAAAGGCCTGTGAAAAGGCCTGCCCCTACCCCTGGGGGGCTGCCTCTGAGGAGTGGCTTGCCATTCCTTGGCTTGTGCACTCCTATAAGTGGTTCTATAGTCATCCATTTTCTTCATATAATTCTCTGTCTGCTCCCCAAACAGAGAATTTCCCACCATAGGAAAATCCATAGCCTTAGCCTGGGTATCCTGTGACAAAGTAGTACACCTGAGCCAGGCCAATCTACGAAAGCCACAGATGTAGCCATGACTCTAGAGGATACATCATTAGAATCCACTGCAGCATGGAATTGCACCTTAGATGCCTCAATACCATCAACAGCCACCTGCTCCAGCTCCTTTGCAAGCTGGCCAGGGGCCTGTTTAGCTAAGTCATGACAGTATCCCATCTAGATTTTGGTATCTCACAACATAAGCCATATAGTTTGCTTGTCTGAGTCCCAAAGACGCTGCCATGTATTGTTTTTGGCCATGGCATCAATCTTCCTGGAGTCCTTGTCAGGAGGATGTGAAGCCAGGGAATATTAGCTTTATCACAGGCTGCAGCCTGAACTACTAACATGACTGCATTGCTGTGAAAAGAAATTCTGTATCAGGACCTGACAAAGTGTACCTCCTATCTATCTTTTATCCACCGGGCACATAATTAGAGCTTTTAAAATTTTATTGTTTGTTTCCTAAAAGATTTATGTAAGGGATAGACAATCTCCTGGACTCTGGGATATCCATCATCTCTACAAAGTCAGGCTCCTCTTGCTCTTCCAAGCCTCCTCTAAAAGGAAGCTGGAGGGTTTCAGCAACTTTTTTATAAAACAAAAAATGAGAAGGGGACTCAGCAAGCCTAGGGGGAGATTCACCTAAAGGTCTGTCTGGGGAGATGTCCGGTTCAATGGGCACATCCAGACTTTCAAAGTCACATTCACACTGATCAAAATCATCCTCCCCCTCCTCTGGTTCATAAAACTCTTCTATATCATATTCTTGAACCGGTGGAACTGACCGAACCGGCCTTTTGCCAGATAGTAGCGGTTCGGAGGGAACTGGGGAAAGTGACTGGACAATCTGTATTGCCCTGGCTATCTCTGCAGCAGTTGGAGAAGGGATTTTGGACTCCACACCTGCTGACTTTCTAGTTCTCTTTGCTGGAACTGGCTCCTCAAGTCAGCTTCGTTTGCCGAGGAAGTCTGGCCCTGGTCAGAGGGCACTCCCTCCGGTTGGTTGGCACCGAACGGGCTGTCCATCAGGTCAGCGGACTTTTGACCTCTCATTCCTGAGCCTACCAACTCTCTTATCTAGGGTAGCTGCAGGGAAATTCTTCTAAATCTGGCAGTCTGCATTGGGGTGGTCAAACCCCAGACAATAAACACATGTGGTGTGTGGGTCAGCCTTGGCAAGGGCTTCCCACAGACACTACAGTGTTGAAACCCAGTGGGCGGGTTTTTCTTTTGGGTTTCTCAGACATAATGCCAGCCTAACCAAAAACTTGCCCTTTTGATGGCAGTGCCAGGCAAGACACCCTTATCGTTTCCCAACCGTGTCACGGGTCGTGGAAAAAACCGTAATGAAATCCGTTTTTTTTAGAACCGATAAGAACCGGGAACCGCACTCTAACAAGCCTTAAAAGGCTTCAGAATAAAGTTTAAATACAATTTGATCAGTTCAAACTGAACCGATAAACATTTACAATTTCCACACAGAAAACCTATCTATTACTTACAATACCATAGACAGAGCTTGAACCGATCGGTTTGCGGTTAAAATAAAGAATATCGCGGTTGAGTTTAACCGAGAAAAAACACTTTAAACCGAGAAAATGAACCGAGCAGCAGGAGGAATCTCCGGAGCGACTGTTCAGTGAGGCCGAGTAAAGAATCTGATGGTTTCGGTTTGAAACCACCCTGACAGAGCTTCTCTAACCGAGCTCGCGCTCTAAGTTCCATGCACTGCATGGAAGTTAACTCTTTCACCTCCGGAGCAGTTCTAATGGTCGGACAAACTGCATCTGTCATAATATAGCAAGACTTCATGTTGTTTGAATGTAGTGCAACACGAAGGGAGTTTTGCACTCTTCAGGTGCTGCCCATCGGGTGAGATGTTAAACTAGGTCCCTTCTGCCCATCTCTGGTCATTGTCCAGGTGGAAGTAAAAGATCCCATGGCACTTACTTGAAGAGAAGCCAGGAAGTTTCCTTGGTGTCATTGCCAACATTCACCCACCCATCAGGACTCACCTGGAAACAAGCTATAATAGCTTAGTGTCCCTTTCCTGGTCAAAAATTTAAAATAACTAAATAAACACATACATAAACTGGTACAAGAAAGAGTTCAGTTAGAGAACTGTTGCTTGTTTCATACTAATATTTAACAGTACAGCCCTAACAAGCTGCCATTGTTCTCCTGGTGCCATGTAAACTCAAGATGAATCGGTTTAAGAACATTACAAGGTGCAGTATTTAATTCATTTGGGAAGGAAGGATCACATGGAGTGTACTTCTTATCAGAAACAGCATTGGGGGAAGGGGGGTAAGCAGATCACTTGACCTTGGGTTTCAAGAAGTTTCTGCGACTAGTTCTTTTTGTTCCCACTGTGCCAACGTCCACAAAATGTACTGGTTGCACTTTCATATTAAACAATGACTACAGTTCTTTCACATAATACTGAATACTGCAGCTGCTTGGCTGGCAGGAGGTGACTACAATGGACCCTTGTTTTTAATTTTATTTCATGCAGCATTTCCCCAGATCTCATACTAACCGCACAACAGTCTTTGGACCCCCCCTTCTTATTTATTCAACCACTGCAACAGCAGAAGTTGTACTTGGAAGAGACAATACTTTTATCCTGGTGCTGTAGTGCCATCTTATCAGTCCTGTATGGAATGTATAGTTTGCAATGCTAATATTCTTCCTTCATGCAGGTAAGCTATCATACAGCTGTCATATAAAAATATATTCCTTGTTTCTTATCTTTCTATACTTGCATAAAGCATGGTGTTTGGCTTATTAAAACTGTAACAGTTCTTTGATTTACTGTATCCAAAATACAGACCATCACTACTCAACAAAGAGATTAAACACAAAGGATCAAACATTCTGGCAGTTATGCTACAGACATTTCTCATTACACTTAAGAGTTAGCTGGACCAATATTATAGCAACAGCAGTTGCTGCTTGCTGTGCAAATGGCCATGATTCATGTCCATAGCTCTCCTGACAACACTGACAGTGTTAGGAGGGGGCACCATGTTGTCCCCGGTGCCATTTGAGTCATCATCACTGCAAACAGTGACAACAGCACGAACACCAGAAGATGACAATGAGGTGTCCACCGGTGTAGACAGAGCAGATGGATGCAGCCCCACCACTTGGGATGTCTGCTGCTTAGGGCAGGCAGACAGTGGAGGGTTTAAAGTCGACCGTCCAAAAAGATTAGACTGTCCACAGACCCATCCACCAGAGTATATGATGCCTCAATGTGGTGAGGTCAAGGAGAACTCCATGCTTACACAGAAGCAGAGGTTCCAGGAAGAGGTCCATGGGAAAGGCCTGGAGATCTGGTCTTGCATGCATGCGTATGAAGTCTGCCTCTGAAGGTGGGGATTAAGTGACCCCGCCTTAACACTCTGTTCTCGAAAGTATGGCAGTCCTCTGAGAAGCAGGCACTGCATGCACCCCGTCATGCTCTGGTCCAAGAGCGGCCATACAGGATTGATGCCAGTCTGGTACAGCCCCTTGGTTTCCCACAGGGGCAATGACACATGATGGGCGGCTGTCGTATTTTCTTTGATTACTTGGTCCCTTTTTTATCGGACTTTAGCACTGCGGTAAAATAATGGCAGGCAGCACTGCAATTAAAAAAAAAAGTATGGTGACGCAGTAAAATAATCAGTGACTAGGCGAACTGAGGCACTGTGCTCCCATTGTGTGCACTCGATGGCAGGAAGAACAGAACTAAGGCTGGTGAGGGAGCTGGCAATGGTTATTAGCTGGTATGCAACACCACGTAGAGGGTGCACAGGTGCCATGCCCAGTACCTGTGGCTGACCCCCTGGCCAAAAACTTTGCTCCCGTGGAGTCCAAGCGTCTTTGCCCCAGACCCATAAGTAGGAATCCATGGTGAAGCCTGATTCTTGGAAAACCAAGGAGCACCTACCACCACAGAAGACACTTGAAGGAGTATAGCTGAATACAAGACCAAAAACTTTGGTGGCCAAAGCACTTATGACTGACACTGCTGCATGTAACCTAAGTATTCAAAATGTAGTGGCCCTAAACTCACTGTTTGTTGGCTATTTATGATCTGTAAGTGGATAAACCAGAATTTATTTTCTTCATGGAACACTCCCTTAGATGGGAGATGGGAATAGTTTTACACCACTAAGTGGGTAGACATATACAGCAGCAGCTAAAAGCTGCAGACTCTTATGGTAAAACATGTATGTTTTTACAGATGTCACAAGACAAGTAAGAGATATACAGTTAGTGGAATTTTCAGTTAGAGATAAACAAGGTGATACTGTAAGTTCAGTATTAGAAGTGTGGTAAGTGTAAGGATGTGAAGTAAGTGCGAAAATACATGAGGGCCTACAGGGGCCCCTCTCCCTAAACCCCTACATGTGCAGGACCCTCTCTAGCATAAATTATAACAAAACAAAATGGTCAGGGAAGCTTCAAGCAGTACCAGCAGTAACACTGGTGTTCATGGCTTAAAACGGCCATAAGTAGTGATACGCTGCTGCTTTTATTTCCGTCGCAGTGGTTCTACCACTGTGTTATTTCGTCCAATTTTAGGAAAAGCACAGCTACATGCATGGAAAATAACTGTTAGCAGGCAGCACACTGCCACAGTAGGGAGGCAGGCTCATGGGCTAGCTCTGCAATCATCAGCTGCACCACATCTGGTAGAAAAAACAGAAGCTGAAACAGTTAATATAAAAACATCCGGCAAACAAAAGAATCACCCATCAGAATCATGACTGTTATGATCATTATTGTAATTACAATGCTTAAGTCCTAATCCTTTCTTCTTGTGACATCATAGACTTTTCCCGGTATCAGATTGTGATGTCGCAAGCAAGGGATTATGATTTCAGAAACCACACAAATGGGGACGTGCTCCAAGACACAAACAGGTGCTGCTTCCAGGCAAGCAGTAACTAAGAAAACAAAAAGAACAGTGCATCACCCAGATAGGTTAATTACATACATTTATTTAATTCTAGAACACAATGGCTCCTGACACTCCAGCACTTAGATGTACAGCTGCATCATCTTCAGGGGGCATTGTCAGGTGAAAAAAGTGCATACAATATATGGTACATACCCCTACAGGTGTAGTAAATAATTGCAAAATCCTCTCATTAAAAGGCATAGGGCTCGAATCTGAAAGGTTGATGCGTGTAAAACCCTGCAATGTGCCCCAAACACAGTGCTGCGCCATGCGCCCGATTCTCATAGGGTATGCACATTTGTGACACTTTACCCTTTTTACAGTGGCTTGAGCCAAATATTTGGTGCAAACCCCATAAAAAAATCCCCAAAGTTGGTCCAGCAAAAGCTGGTCTAACTTGGAGCATTTGGCGCACAGGATGAAGAATCCCAATTGCCAGCCAGGGAATGCCGCATGCCTCTTGCGCTGTGTGTTCGGTGCACCCGGGGCTGCACCTTCAATCCCTTTTGAGAATCAAGCCCATAGTGTCTGCAATTTCTGATAGCACTTGTGCAGCATCCAACATTATTAGTTAGACAAGTAATGTACTCACTATAATAAATGTTATCTGTCAGATAAATGTGATAATGCAAAAAAAAGCTACACTATATTTTAAAGAAATCCTGCTGCATAAACCGAGTTCCACTATAGGCAATAACTTGGGAATCCATAACAACAAGTGAAGCAGTATTCTATCAAATAGTCGCTCGGAATGGTATACAGGATTATCCTTACATGTAATAATCACAGTCACCAGGAACAGTTTACCATCTTAAAAATATTTAATATAGAAGACCCAGAGGAAACAGGAGTAATTAAAAAATACCTGGTGATTGTAAAAATACTAATCATAATAATGGTGAATACTATAGCCAAAAGAGAAACATAAACAAAAATTAAAAATGAATATAAATTCTAAACACTACTTTTTTTTCTTACTTAATGGTTACAGGTCATGGTACAAGAAAGAGGAGCGGTTGGACCACAGTGGGCTCAGGGAGGGTGAGGGTGGTGGAACAGAGGCACATCCCTCCAGTTGTACCTCTCCACAATTCCTATGCCATTCTGGCAAAGTGTGGTTCCTCTATGGAGGCACCTACAGTGGAGACCAAGGAGGATGCTGGGAACCTCCACAAAGGAGACCCACAGGAGGGTGGCAGGGGACCCTGCAGCGGAAGGAAACAACTCCTGGTGGGGGACTCCATTGTTAGGAAGGTAGAACTGGGCGAGGGAGGTAAGGTGCCTGCCTGGCGCCATGGCTTGGAGGGACAGGGAGCGAATCCTCAGGATTGCCGGAGCAGCTGCACAGGGGAGGGAGCTGGATGTCATTGTCCACCTAGGGACAAATGACCTGGCTAAGAAAGGGATTAGAGAAGTGCAGGAAGAGTTTGTGGAATTGGGGAGGGGCCTTAGTCAAGTAGCACGTACGGTAACCTTCTCGGAGGTGCTACCCATCTATGGCATAGGAGAGGCTAGGGTGTTCCGCCATGGGATTCAATCAGTGGTTGAAAAACTGGTGTGGAGCTCAGGGATTTGGCTTCATTGGGGACTGGGAGTCCACCTGGAGTGATGCAAGCCTATACTGGCATGATGGGCTGCATCTGTCCGGGAGGGGAACCAGGATCCTAGGTGATAGGTTTAAATGCTTCATTGGCAAGCTTTTAAACTAGCCAAGGGGGGAGGCACTGGAAAGAAGCAGGAAAATCCTAGCCCCCCAAACAATCACAGTAGTAAGTGTGGCAAACACCAACATGGAGGTGTTGATAGGGAGAAGGGCAGGGGTAAATGGAGAACGTGACAAAGGCAAGAAGGACAGGGATGGGGCAAAAGGGGGTAAGGCCATCAGGAAATTGAGGGTAATGAGTACCAATGCCCATAGTCTGGGCAACAAGCTCCCTGAGCTGGTGGCCTTAATGGAAGAGGGATGCCTGGATATCGTAGCAGTCACAGAAACATGGTACACAGAGAACCATGACTGAGATGTTAACATACCAGAGTACATAACCTACAGGAGAGACAGGCAGGGGAGAAGAGGGGGAGGAGTAGCTCTCTATGTAAAGGAAGGGATAAAAGCAACTGAACAAAAGAGTAAACAGGGAGGAGAGGAGGCACTGTGGGTCACCTTGAAGACTGGAAAGGCACCACAATCCGCTAGGGGGTTGTGTACAGACCCCATGTCAGGGGAAGGAATGGACAAGGATATGATGGAAGGAATTCTTAGAATGGCAGAGAAAGGAGATACTGTTGATGGGAGACCTGAATATGCCAGATGTTAACTGGAGCACATTTGCTGCAGCCACATCCAAAAGCAGGGCCATTCTTGATGCCCTACAGGTGGCAGGCATTAGACAGCTAGTTTGGAACCCACTCATGAGGAGCAATCTTAGACCTCGTGCTCTCAAACGGGGCAGTGAGAGGATCTCAGATCTAGAAGTAGGTTGCCATCTGGGGACAAGTGACCATCAAACAGTGTGGTTCACGTTAAACTCAGCTACAGAGTCAAGCCATACAAAAGTGAGGGTACTGGACTTTAGGAGGGCTGACTTTGGCAAGATGGGAGAGTGCCTCAGAAAAGCACTAGCAAACAGGCTAGAAGGAGGTGTGGAGCAACAATGGGAATTATCAAAACTGCCATCACAGACGCAACAAGCCTTTGTGTGAAGCAAATAAACAAATCAAAGCGAAAGAAAAGCCACTATGGTTCTCAAGAGGGTGGCTGTGAAAGTCAGGAAGAAAGATAGCATTCGGAAGTATAAGGAAACACAGAAGGAGCAGGACAGAGAGCTGTACCAATTAAGGCAGAAAGAAGCAGGGAGGAAGTCAGAATAGCAAAGGCCCAAACTGAGGAAAAGATAGCCAACTCAGTTAAGAAGGGATAAAACCTTTTATAGGTACATCAGCGGCGTAGAAAGACAAAGGGAGGGATAGTGAGGCTGAATAGAATGAGCAGGTGGGTGGGCAGAGGGACAGTGAAAAGCAGGAATACTGAGCGAATATTTCTGCTCAGTATTCACAAAGAGGGGAAGTGCCTAATCCAATTAACAGAGCACTCTTGATAGGAGGTGATCCCAGTCCTTTCACAGAAGAAAGGGTTCTGCAAGAACTCCTAAAACTGAAGTGGAATGACAATGGGTCCAGATGGAATTCCCCCAGAATTCTAAAAGAATTAAGGAAGGAACTAGTGAAACCACTGGCTACTCTTTTAATAAATCATGGGAGGATGGTGTGGTACCGAGGACTGGAGGAAGGAGGATGTGATTCCCCTTCACAAAGTGTGACCAAGACAGAGGCAGGAAACTACAGACCTGTCAGTCTGACCTCTGTGGTAGGAGAGGATGGAGTCACTTCTGAAGGAAAGAATAGTTGAGTACCCAGAATTCGTTGGAGCACAGGATCCAAGGCAGCATGGGTTCACAGCGGGAAGGTCATGTCAGGCAATCTAATAGATTTCTTTGACTGGGTGACCAAAGTAGTAGACCAGGAGGGGCTGTGGATATGGCCTACCTAGACTTTAGCAAGGCATTTGACACAGTCCCACACAAAGATTGATAGTCAAATTAACCAGCCTGGGAGTGGGTCCCAGGGTGGTAGCTGCAAAACATTGGCTGGACAACAGGACACAGAAGGTAATTGTAAATGAGTCCCTCTGAAGAAGAGCGGTTACTAATTGAGGTGTCATGCGGAGGTTCAGTATTGGGTCCAGTCCTTTTAATGTCTTCATCAGTGACATTGCAGAGGGACTGGAAGGAAAAGTATGCCTTTTGCAGATGACACAAGATCTGCAACAGGGTTGATACACAAGGAGCGTAGAAAGGATGAAAAGGGACTTGGCAAGGTTGGAGGAATGGTCAGGCGTATGGCAGCTAGATTCAATGCAAAAAGTGCAAATAATGCACCTGGGAAACAAGAACCCAGGGAAGAATACACAATGGGTGGAGAGGTAGTAACAACAACAAAACAGGAAAGGGACCTGAGGGTAATCATATCAGATGACCTTAAGGTTAGCAAGCAATGTGAGAAGGCAGTAGGGAGGGCCGGGGTATACTGGGATGTATAGGGAGAGGCATCAGCAGCAGAAAACAGGAAGTTGTTATCCCTCTGTACAGACAGTTGGTGAGACCCCATCTGAGATACTGTGTCCAGTTCTGGAGACCCCATCTCCGCAAGGACATAGACAGGATAGAGGCAGTCCAGAGGAGGCAACTAAAATGGTGCAGGGTCTGCAAGAAGCCGTATGAGGAGAGACTAAAGGAGCTTAATATGTATACCCTTGAGGAAAGAAGGGAGAGGGGGACATGTAGAAACTTTCAAGTACCTCAAGGGAATCAACAAAGTCCAAGAGGTAGCATCTTTCAGAAAAAGAGACTTGCAAGAACAAGGGACACAATTTAAAGATAGAAGAGGCGGTTCAGGGGCAATGTGAGAATATTATTTCACAGAGAGGGTAGTGGATGCATGGAACAGCCTTCCTGAGGAAGTTGTGGGGTCTAAAACTGTGGGAGAATTCAAGAATGCATGGGACAGACATAAGGCAATTCTTGTGGGGGGCAGGAAGATAAAGGCTGTTGGTTAACTAGGATCTGCGGCCTATCCTGTAGGTAGGGAAATGGGCAGACTAGATGGGCCTAGCGGTCCTTATCTGCCGTCAAAGTCTATGTTTCTAAATAATAATTTATATATCTGCCACTTAAGGAATCAAAAACTCATAACACAACTTTATATAACAAATAAAACTGGAACCAACTATACAGTTAAAGAGGTTCCCAATAGAAAACAACATTGGCCAATACCAGCTATGTTTTTTGCAAGTTTTAGTAGTGCAATTGTTATATTTACTGAGTTAAGGAGATGGACTGTCTGAAGCATTATGCGTAAATGAGAAATGTCATTGTATACTGTACTCATGGAAATCGTTCACATATAACTGTTATTTTTAATAAAAAGAAAGATATTCTGAGTAAATGTTGAATAATGTCAATGTTTCTTTATAACTTTTTTTTTGAGATTCAGACCACAAATTTTTTTATTACCCACCTTATGAATATAATAGGTTGTCTTTTATCAAATCCTGTCCAAAGTGTCATTTCACAGAACGATTGTGAAAGCGCATTTTGGGTGAGATTTGAAAATGTCGGAAAATACCAAGGTTATGTGTAAATGATGAATATTGTCAACATTTCTTCATAATTTCATTGTTTTTCTGAGATTCTGACACCACATTTTCAAACTAATCTTTTTATTACCTCACCTTATAAACAAGACAGGTGTCATTTTTTGAATCCTGTCTGAAATTTGTTTTCATGGAATGACTGTGAAAACATGATTTGAAGGGATTTGAAAAATGACACCTGTCTTGTTCATAAGGTAGGGTAAAATATTTTTTTAAAACTTGGGGTCAAAATCTTCCAAAATGACAAAGTTATGAGTACAAGTTGAAAATGCTTTGCAAAACAGTAACTAGACTTACTTTGTTTTCAGTTTGCATGTTAAGTATGGTAGTGAGTGCACTGGTGGTCGGTTACAGGAGTACAAACTTATTAAACTAGTCAGCAGTGATTTCCGGGTCAGTGTCTTGCACACCAGTAGAGAGACACTGTCAGCTTTGCTGTGCATTTTCTGGCCATCTGTCAACAGTCTGCCTCACGACACAGACTTGGCAAACTAAGTCTGTAGTATGCCCAGCATGTAAAATAATTCAGCATTATTAAATTTGTAGCCATTTTTCTAATCATTCATTGGACCAAGTGGTGTGCGCAAATTCAGCTGCCACCTGGAAGCATATTCTCATCATGAACGCACTTCTCTAATGGCGCCATCATTGAGCAACAAGTGGGACATGAAGATTGAAATTTTTTTCCAGGTGTGTACCTAATGAAGAATGGTACCCAACAATGTATTTGATGCTGACCCACAGCTCGTGGTTCCCTAAGTAAAATGAGCTTGACAGTGATAATAGTTAACTTTGAAAAATGGAGCCAAGATCCTGTGCATGCACATCAGCTGGATTTTACAGTCTTTCAACTTGTTTCCAGAAGTTTCTTGCAGAAATACAGAGAGCTACGTAATAGCTGCAGACAAAATATTAGAACTGCAAAACAAACCTACCTTAAAAAACGGCAATCCAAAAACCTTTCCAACCCCAAAACTTTCTGGGCACAAATCAATGCCCTACTGAAAGGGAACACCAGACCTCAACCACCCGATATCGTGGTTAACGGAGAGCATCTCACTAAGCCAGAAGACTCTGCCAATGGTATTGAGTTCTTCACAGATCTCAACAAATTTAAAACCCTCCCCCCTACCCTCTGCTGCCTCAACAAGTTTATCTAGGAGAACTTCCTACCATCCCCAACTTCCACCTTAAAACTGTGACCAGACAGGAAGTTCTCAAGCTACTAAGAAAAATCCAACCGACAGGGTCTGCTGGTCACAACAATCTAGACCCAAGGCTGCTACTGTCGCAGCCCCAGTCATAGCTTCCCCACTAACCAGACTCTTTAACAGGTCCCTACTCAAGGGGATGTTCCCCATGACATGGAAAGCTGCACTAGTAACTCCGATTCACAAGGCGGGACCACAGGACATAGCCGAGAACTAGTGCCCCATATCAATCCTCAGCGCCCTTAACAAAATACTGGAGAGGATTGTATATAACCAACTCCAGGATTACATGGAACACCATAGCCTCCTTACACCACATCAACACGGTTTCAGAAAAAAACATAGGACTGACACTGCCCTGGCTCGCCTATCCTCTGACATCTTCTCAGCCCTTGACTCCAGCCAGATGATAGATGCAATATTCATAGACCTAACAAAGGCGTTTGATTTAGTGACTCAACAACTCAAAGCCAGCAATCAGAAAACAAGGTTTTCAGGCAGCAGGGGGTGGGGGTGAGATTTGCAATGACTGAAACAATAAACAGAGAGATTTTTATAAAACATCAAACTGCCTATGTTGTATACATTGAAAATACAATGGCATGGGTTCAGATATGCCATTTATTTCCATTTGTAAGGGGGCGGAAATGAAAATTATGTACTCACCATAACTGTTATCTTCCTGAATATCTTGACCATTGATTCATACATATGGGTCTAGGCTGGAGGCATTAGGACCCTATGAGAGCCTTTTCCCAGTAGGAAGGGAGCCAACATTGGCTACTAGCACCACTCGCATGTAGCATGAACCCACATGATGCCGCACGCCATCCAATAACCATCGCTGACTCCCTCAGTTCTGTTTGCCAGGAGAGGAACAAAATGGAGAGAAAATAAAGAGAGTACTAGAGATCTTCTAGCCCAAAGGGATAGTAAAAGGATATAGGACATAAAATAACTAACTAGAACCTGACTAACAACTGAGAGTCTGAGGGCAGGGCCTACAAGGTGGCACAAGGGTAGTGGGTCTAAAAAAGGAGCCAGAGCCTCTTATCACTAGCCAGACAGAGTTTGGGTAGTGATAGGAAGAGAGACAGCAGTAACCCTGAGCATAAGGCTCTGACAGAGTAGCAGAGGGGATAGCCCAAATTGGGACCCCTCTGCTACTGAAATGGCAAAATATGGCAAACAGCAGGAAACAACATCTGGACTTCCAAAAAGGTAATAACTTTATGCTACAGGATACGTTGAGTAAACTTGACAGCAAACCTTTAACTCTGTATTTTCGAGAAGAGAGACAAAGAGAAGTAGCATAGGAGTGGCAGGACTAGCAGCCCTGAGAAGTCAAGAGGGGGGTATCTTCTCTGGCATGCTCCAGGCTGAACGGCAACACTAATGCACAGAGAAAAGAAGGGGTACCAACCAAAAAATTTGAACATAAGGAAGAAAGTACAGCTACGTAAGAACTTACCGTAACACTAGATCTTCGAGAGAGGTTCCTGCAGTAGGTCATAACATGCAGGACTGCGCCCTTTGGCATCAGGACCGCACGGCAAACTTCTGCTAAAAATATCTGGCGGGGGACAGCCAACCCAATGTCAGCATGACCCTATAAGTGGGTGGTCCCGGTGCCCACCTTCCAGTTCTCCTGCCGGAGACCCAAGAGAGAGCGAATGGGAGAAAGGGATATAGCAGGCAAGCAAATCTTTCTTTATATAGTGCCTTTCAATATCAAGGAGCTGTACAGAATATAAACCATAAATATACAGCCAAACAGCAATATAAATTTAAAATCAGTCTGGGAAAGCCAGTAAAAATAAATACATTTTTAACAAAGATTTAAAACTACTGACGGTCAGGCATTCTCTTAACCGACAAGGTAGAGAATTCCACAGGGTTGGTGCTACAAATGAAAAGGCACAAGCGCTAGATGTTTTAAGATAAGCCCTGGGAATCTCTAGCAATCCCTCATCGGCGGATCGGAGGGGCCGATTGGGGGAGTTAGGAGATCTTTCAGGTAGCTGGGTCCCTGTTCATGTAGGGCTTTAAAGGTAAGCAAGCCTACCTTATACAGTGGCGTGAAAAAGTATTTGCCCCCTTCCTGATTTTCTCTATTATTGCATATTTGTCACACTGGATGTTTTCAGGTCTTTAGACAAAATATAATATTAGATAAAGGGAACCTGAGTGAACAAATAACACTTTTTTTTTTTCTACTTATTTCATTTATTTAATGAAAAAGTTAACCAACACCAACGGGCACTGTGTGAAAAAGTAATTGCCCCCTAGTTAAATCAACCCAATTAAAGGGATAATTAGAGTCAGCTGATTGAACACAGCCAGGCTTGATTACAGCCAGCCCTGTTCAATATAAATCTCACTTATTTTGACCGCCTGATCAGAGTCACCGTTGCCAGCACAAAGATTCAACAAGCACATTATGCCATGATCAAGGAAGTTCCTGAAAAGATCAGAAAAAAATGTGTTGCCCTCTATCAGTCTGGAAAGGGTTACAAAGCTATTTCTAAGGCTCTGGGACTCCATCGAACCACAGTGAGAGCCATAATCTCCAAATGGAGAACACTTGGAACAGTAGTGAATCTTCCCAGGAGTGGGCGGCCTGCCAAAATTACTCCAAGGGCGCAGCGTAAAATCATTCAGGAAGTCTCAAAGGATCCTAAAACAACATCCAAAGAACTGCAGGCTTCTCTTGCCTCAGCTAAGGTCAGTGTTCACGACTCCACAATCAGAAAGAGACTGGGCAAAAATGGGCTTCATGTGAGAGTAGCAAGGCGGAAACCACTGCTAACCAAGAAGAACATAAATGCTCATCTCTCATTTGCCAAGAAGCACCTGGATGATCCACAAGCCTTTTGGGAAAATGTTCTATGGACAGATGAGTCCAAAGTGGAACTTTTGGATGACATGGATCCCATAATGTCTCGCGTAAAAGCAAACACAGCATTCCACAGTAAGAACACCATACCAACAGTCAAACATGGTGGTGATAGTGTGATAGTGTGGGGATGCTTGCTGCCTAAGGACCTGGATGACTTGCCATAATTAAAGGAACCATGAATTCTGCTCTGTACCAGAAAATTCTTAAGGAGAATGTCCGGTCATCCTTCCGTCAGCTGAAGCTGAAGCGTAGTTGGGCCATGCAGTAAGACAATGATCCAAAACACAAAAACAAGTCCACATCAGAATGGCTAAAAAGAAGTAAAATTAAAGTTTTGGAGTGGCCTAGTCAAAGTCCAGACTTAAACCCAATAGAGATGCTGTGGCAGGACCTGAAACGAGCAGGTCATGCTCGAAAACCTACCAAATGTTACTGAATTAAAGCAGTTCTGCGAGGAAGAGTGGGTTAAAATTCCTCCACAGCGATGTGAAAGACTAATATTGAATTATAGGAAGTGTTTGGTTGCAGTCATTGCAGCTAAATGTGGCATAACCAGTTATTAAGTGTAAGGGGGCAATTACTTTTTCACACAGTGCCAGTTGGTGTTGGTTAACTTTTTTTCATTAAATAAGTGAAATTAAAAAAAAACAAGTGTTATTTGTTCACTCAGGTTCCCTTTATCTAATATTACATTTTCTCTAAAGACCTGAAAACATCCAGTGTGACAAATATGCAATAATAGAGAAAATCAGGAAGGGGGCAAATACTTTTTCACGCCACTGTAGGTGATCCGCCACTGAACTGGCAGCCAGTGCAGTCCGCCCAGCACAGGCGTTATGTGACTGGACCTAGAGGTACCAGTCAGCAGCCTGGCCGCAACGTTCTGCACCAGCTACAAGCGGTGGATATCAACCCCAGACAGCCCTAGGTAGAGGGCTTTGCAGTAGTCAAGACGGGTAGTAATGAAGGCATGGACCAACGTTGGAAGGTTGGCCGGTGGAACCAGGTGTTTCACTCGGGCGATATTCCTCAGTTATGGTAAAATAAGGATTTAACCACAGCTGACACCTGAGATTTCATGGTCAAGCTGTCATCAAAGATAACGCCCAGGTTCCGCACCCGATCTGAGGTAGAGAGCTGGACACCGTCAAGCCACAGGCCCGACACATGCCCAGTCCCCAAACCCACCTCCGGGCGACCTGAGTCCACAGCCAACACCTCAGACTTATCCGGATTCAGTCTCAGCCAACTGGAGCTCATCTAGTCTTTGATTTCGGACAGGCAATTATTTAGCACAGAGCTCGCATCAACCTGTCCAGGCACAAAGGACATATACAGCTGAGTGTCATCCGCACAGCAGTGAAAACTCAAGCCGTATCGCCTGATGATATCTCCCAATGGCAGCATATACACTGCGAACAACATGGGTGCCAATATGGAGCCCTGCGGCACCCCGCAGGATGGGGCAGGGCATCAGAGGAATAAATTCCAGTGACCACCCTCTGAACCCTGCCTACGAGGAATGATTGAAACCATTTGAGGACTGTACCTGACAGGTGACACAATGAAAAATTAAAAAGTTTAGTAGCTAAAGGAGCAATTTGATATCCAACTCTCTTTAAGATCCTATAGTCTAAACTATCTGAACTGAGATTGGATTTGGGATTCATTTTTTTAATGTATTTGTAAACATCACTGTGTGTAAGATAACGAAAATAAAATCTAGAGGGAGTAATGGCTGCCTTAGTCCGAGAATCACTGTCACAGGCAATAGAGGCTCCGTTTAATACCACATAACAGGTCTAAACCTCTCCAAATTGGAAAAGTGTGTGTTAAAAGCTTCCACTACCTTTGTGTGGTCTGAGATTACTGAACCACCAACTTCAATAGTATAGCTATCCGAACCCCTTGTTTTACTCCAAATCGTATTAAGAATATTCCAAGCTGCTTCTGAATTACCATTGACTTCGGTAAGTTTTTCTTTATAAAACTCAGTCTTACCAGCACAAATTGCTGTTTGACACTTGTTTCACAGTTCTTTGTACTTTTGTTGATGATGTACCTGTTTATTTTTTCTGAACAACTTCCAGGTATTGTTGCATGATCTAATTAGCGCATGCAGACAGAGTTATCCACAGAGCCGTAGGAAGGTATTTCGGTGCCCTGTGCAAGAGACACATTTTGCGCCCCCTCTCCCAGAAAAGAGCCAGGGATCTGGGGGCCACAAGACCCCCAGAAGCTCTGGGGGGTTTACATGTTCTGTGATGAGTTTTGGGGTTTTTCTTGCATAAAAAACATACTTTTTTTTACATGTTCCTTACCTGTGATTTCAGGAAAAAGTTTGCTCCCATTGAATCTGAGGTGTGGGAGACTCTGGCTGGCTGGCATCAGAGTGTGCAGCTGCAATTGTTGTGGACAACTGACTGACCAATGGTACTATCAGCCACCCACCTTATATTAATTTTTGAAGTATACTGTGAAAGATTTTTACATGAAGCATGGGGGTCTGGGGTCGCAAGGCCCACAGAAGCTATGGGGGGGGGGTTTACATGCTCCCGTGGTGAGTTTTGGGGCTTTTCTTGTGTGTGTGAGAAGAGGCTGCTTGGGAGGAGGGGGTCCAGCCCTAAGAGGGTGCTCTGATTGAGGGAGGCTGGTGCTTGTCTAGCACAAGCATAGAGTAGCTCATGGGGACATATACAGGTACCTAAGTGGCATAGATGCAGTCCTCCAGTGCTGGACACATGTACCTCTGAGATGCCCCACCTGCAACCACCCATCCTCACATAAGAGGATGTACCCCCCTGAGCCCACTCAGCTCTGACAGCAGGCTCCACTGCCCCTGTAGTGGAATCGCCACCACCTAACAGAAGGAAAAGCCTCCACCCCCCGACCATCCTCTCTTCAGCTAGACTAGTTCCAACATTCCACGCTGCTTGACCGCCCTTCTAGACCATAACCAGACTCCGCCCCCAACCATCCTACATGTGGCTTGAACACTTCCACTACACCACACTCCTCACCTTAGCCATCTGCATTCCCTATAACTGAACTACCACCACGCAACACCAAAACTAGTCCCCATGCCCCCGAACAATCTCTGCAACTGGACCAGCCCCACATACCTCTAAACTGTCCCTGATTTTCAGGGATGTCCCTTATTTTGCATCAAAATTTGCATCTGTCCCTCGTAAAATTTGTGTTTTTATGACAGAATAGTGGGGATTAAAATCACGAAATAATGTCAAACATTAAAGTTACAGACTTGTCCTTCTTCAGAAAATGCATCTTAACACAAATCCCCTTATTCTTTCATCTTTTTGAGTGAATAGTGCCAATTTTTAAGATGTGTCCCTAATTTTGGGTCCTTGTCCCTGATTATTTCTTTCTAGTCTTATCCCTGATTCATGAAGTTGAGAGGTATGCAGCCCCAAGTCAATCATCCCTCCTTAAGAACACCCTCTCTGTAGCTGAATCCCCCAAACAATATTCTAACTGTATCAACCCCAACTGCAGGAACCCCCATAGAAAAGCCCCCCACCTTGCAGTTGCCCCCGTTTGGGAGAGGACCAAGGAGCAGAAGATTCACAATATGGAACTGTTGCTACGGTGCTGTCCAGGTTTGCAAAGCATAACTCCTGGCATACAAAAAAAGCACAGCTCCTCTGGTCTCCTCCCTCCCTCCCTCTCTCTTTCCCCAGCTCAGACTCGTATGCCCTGTTGGCAAACACGAACACGGCAGATACTTTTTATGTAATTTATAAGCACTGCGGAAACTGGCAGATCTGTCAAGACCTGGAAGCGGCCCACTGACATCCATGTTTTGTGTGACACGCTCAGTCCCTGCAGTATTTTAAATTATTAATAAAACTGCCATGTTCATGGATGCAAGCAGAGCTAGTGAGTCAAGGACACAGATAAAGGGAGGGGAGGGGAGCTTTCCTTGATTTCCAGAAATTTTACTGTGGGACCCTGGACAGCACTGTAGCAGGCGTTCTCTGCTGTGGATCTTCTGCTTCCTGGCCCTCTCCTGACTGGTGTGGGGGGTGGGCAACTGCAGGGGTAGCTTGTCTATTGGGGGGTTCCTGCTGTGGGGTGGGGATGGGATACATTATGTAGTGTCCCCAAGTAGCAGTGTCTAGGGGACCTGCAAAAAAAAAGGGGGGCTCAACAGGGCATGATAGGGTGCTTGAGGACCCCCCGTTAGGGCCCATTTAGTTAGCCTGGTTAAAGAAATGTGTGTAGGGGCCACATGGTGCAATGAGAAGTGTCATTAGGGAAAAAACATTTTGCCTACACCAGTTTTCAGTATTCCTCAGCAACCCCTCTGCCCAGTAAATACTCTCTGAATCCAGAACAGAACCCCCCAGTACAGCCAGCCTAACTGCTGCAGTCAACAGCCCTGCTGCCAGTAGCCCCACCACAAATCCCCGGCAGAACAGATTCCCTTCCCTGTAATCAGTTCCCTTCCAAGCCCAAGCCAAGGAAGATACATGTGACATAACATGTTTATTAGATCCAAACTGTGCATCCCCTCACAAAACCATTGTGGGACGGTGAATAAAAAGGAGTTCAGTCTACGGAAAAAAAAATGTCCAAAGTGAGCTTTTTTTTATTATTTACTTGCAGGCCCAGCCACCCTCTAAAGACTTCCATGGTGGCATCTGATGCCAGGACAACTAGGCAAAGCAGGCAAGGCCTCATTGCTCATTTTCTAAGCAAGACGGGTGTGGGTGGGGCAACTGGGCCAGATGGACATGGGAGGACACAAAAAAACCCAAAATGGAATAGCAGTAAAAGGAGGGGGACATGGGTCAAGAGGAGAGAAAACGTAACAACGAGGTGGGCAGGAGCCAGGGATGGTGCCACGGCAGTCAACCCAAGGCTGAGGCAACTTCTTCTTCACTCCCTGTCCCATGCGTGAACTACTACACAACAGCAGTCACCACTCGCCCACCGAGTCGAGACAGGCCCGGACCCAATCAAATTCAAAGCAGATTTCCCACACGCTGCCACATTATACACATCCAACTTACACTGACACACACAGCATGACATAAATTTGAAATTTTCACTTAAAAAATAATTCAGAATTATTCGGTCAGATCTGCTGCTTGCTTCAGCTTGGCTTTTGGCTGCAGTGCAGTCGGCAGTCAGTCAGACTGAGACTTGTGTACTACAGATTAACTACTACGTCTACATAGATAGACAACAGTAGTGTGTGCATTGCTTAATTGTTTATGCTTACCTTACCATAAATCCTAATCCTTTATCCAAGACCAAATAGACGGCTCTCTAGTCTATCTCTCGTCTCTCCTCCATCCTCCTCTCCCTCTACACTCTTAAGTGTATCACCATTTTTTTTTGCTGCCTGCTGCTAGTCTCTCTCAACTTGCTCCACTCTTTGTGTCCTACCTAACCGCCTCGTCTCTCACTCTCAGTGCTAGTGCCACGCGCTTATATTAACGGGTGGCACTGGGCCACCTACAGTTTCTCCTCTTCATCACCACCACAAGATTATTGCATGCTGCAGACTGTGCAACCATGTGACCCTCCCCCAAACTGCTGGTCTGTGGTCCACAGATGTGCCCCTGCTGACAACCAGTTGTAACTACAGAACCACAATTAAAAAAAAAATAATTTAAAGCAGCAGCACAAGTGAATTAAAAAATGAGCTTCGGTTGAAAAATGTGCCCCTCGGAGGCTTGCGACCAGGGAGGGTGCACCACCCTCCCACCCTTCCTACGGTACTGGTTATCCAGAACTTATTATCACTCCTAATTCTAACAGTTTTTAAGGGAAGATATCTATCACAAATGAAAATAATTTTTTTACACAATGTGTCATAGGCCAGATCTATATCCTGTATATTATCTAGAAAAGTCCAGTCAGTAAGTGAAATTTCAACAGAAAATTTTTGCTCATCCAAAACTTTTAATTGTCGATATGAAGTAGTTTTATGCATTACCTTAGGAAATTTAACAGACCAATCACAGTATACAGCACAGAGATCGAGGATTCCATCTGGAAGAACACCCGAGTTAACAATATGCTGTGGATAGTTGGTAATTATCCAGTCTATTAAAGACTCATAACCTGTTTTATAGTTAATCCAGGTGGAATCAGAGATCAATTTCTCCCATCCTAAATTCATAACAATACTCTTGGTGTCTAGAGCTTTACTTGATGTCCAATTCAAATTAAAATCAACCAAGATAATAACCTGCCCTTTAATTTGTGTAGCTCCAAGTCTGTTAAAAAACAGGGGTGTGCCAATGTTGAAGTTATCGGGGGGACAAATGTAACTTTGCGCTCTGCGATCAGCTTGCTTGGCTAGTATGGGGCTACAAATGATGTTATGAATGCTGTTAGACACAAGATATGAGTGTACACCAAGAGGGTTATGTGTGTGACTTCCAGGAGGCTTGGATAAAGGCAGCCCACGAAACTTGCCTGGACAGTGTTGGACAGCATTGTAAGCCCAAACCAAAAAAACAATAAAATACAGGTACAAGTAATTCCTCTGAACTGATTCTCTCGTGCTTACTTTCTCAAGTGTCCCAGGTGTCAGGAGTGTTGGAGCTAATGTGCATCTTTGAGAATGACTGCGAGTCAGTTCAGAGTCCCAAAGAAAAGAAAAACATATAAGCACATCCTTGGACTGTTGCAGACCACATTTTAAAGAACATGTAATCTGGTTTTGATTTCCCGTTTGTTTCCCATTGCAGGTACAGTTGGTGAAAACTGACAAGTGACCAATGAAGGATGGCTACGTCAGAAGTCTTACATCTGAGAATGGATGGATCTTTTTAATACCTATGGGGGTTGTGTTTTTTTTTGTTTGCGGTGCTGATCAATAAATACTACTTATTTAATTGATGTCTGTCACTGTATGCTGCAAAAGTAACTTCATGGGCACACAGAGTCAGCGAACATAGTGAAAATATTTTTACATTAATATATAACAGTTTTACAGTAAACTGCATAAATAGTTAGATTTTTGCAGGAACCAATTTTAACAAGAATGGTTAGTGATTCACAATGGGTGCCATTCGATATGTGATGACTCAATAACATTTAAGCGGTCAGAAACATAAAAAAGGCAACCCCCAACCCTCTTACTAACCCTGTCCTTCCTGAAAATGGTATATCCTTGAATTTTAATTTTTTGATTGGAAAATGTATCAGTGAGCCAAGTTTCAGTTAAGGCTAAAACATTAAATTTTATGTTCGAATATCCAGTATTCAATTAATGATTTTTTAGCCACTAAACTATGAACATTTAAATGGGCTACTCTAAAAAGGGAAGTACTAGGAGTGTGAGCTGAATTTGTCAGAGAGTGACTATCTAATCGTCCTGGGTTAGGATGTACAGATCCAGACAACAGCAACAACAACAAAATTATCTGTTTGTGTGTGTGACCTTATACATCCTTTTGAACCCTTAACTTACTAGATGGGGAGTTACTGACTACACTGTCCCTGACCATTTTAAAACAACACTGTAAATAAACATACCAGCTAACCAATCCACCTCGTATCATTAATCCATTTGGAATCTATTGTGGGGAAGGTAATTCCTTTTCTGGCATCCCAGTTAAACATCGAACATTATGTGGTATATCTAGAAAACGTTCACACAGTTGAGGACTAACAATACTGCAATATTCAACCATTATGGTATTAAGACCCCCAGGAAAAGAACACTGACCATTAGTATATTGAGGGACAACATCTCTAGTTCAATAGTCATCAACCTAAAATGAGTAAAACAAAAATAGAAAAATACAAAACTAAACCAAACAAAGTAAAATAATAATAAAAAAAAAAATACTATAACAGCCTCCTGCTGTAGACTCCTGCAGGAGCCACTTATGCGGAGAGCCATTTGGTGCGGCTCCGCTTTTCAGAGGAGCTAGTTGAAACGCCCCATTCTGCCGTCACCCCCCATGCCCCAGCAACGGTTCCTGCCACAAGCCGAATGGGACAACAGAGATACGGCCAGGCTGGAATAGAGTTCTTGGGGCAGTTGAAGTCTTCACCCACACAGGCAGCTGGAAAACAGGCAGGTAAAATGAAAGTCAGTCCTGTGGATGCTTGGTGAGGCTCCGCTTTTCAGAGGAGCTAGGTGAAACGCCCCCTTCTGCCGTCACATTTGCATATGTCACTGCCAGCTGATCAAGGAATGGGAGGAGAATTGGATGAGAAGGTAGCTGCTCACTTGCATTCCCAGTTGGGGAAAGGATACAGCTATGCTGACCCAGATTGTGGGTAGTGGGAGAAAAGGGAAAAATAGGATGAAAAGATCTATTTTAGATTCTGTTTTCTCCTGGTCATCCCTCTGAACCCCTCCCATGCATGCACCCTTCCTCTAGCGAGGAGGGCAGGCAGTGGCTACCTTCACAGCACCAGTGCTGCTGCTCCCTGGACAGCTGACTAGGGTGAAAGAATGCTGGTCAGCCCACACCGTCCCTCAGGGAGCTGAGCCCCTCCTCTGCATGATCAGCCCAGACCTCAGCTGGCTAGTGTGGGGTTCAAGAGAAGTAATAATGAAATTAGTGGAAGGTAAATTATTTCATTCTTTCATTTAAAGAAACTTGTTGTTTTGGCCACAGAGAAAGAACAGTTATGTACTTACCACAACAGTAGATCTTCGAGAGAACCTTTTTCATCAGGCCACACCACTGGCGCTACACACACATCAGTGCTAGGCCCATATGGAAAGTTTTATAAGCCAGGGGCCAAGCATGACAACATCATGCACCAGCAACTATATAAATGTGGCTGGCCCCATCTCTCCTCTGTTCCCTACTGGAGAGCATCCTCGGAGGACCTCTCTGTGGGGAACCAGGAGATTAGGTCACTCCCAGCATGCCAGGCAACTATGGGAGCTGGAAAAGGCAGCTATGGAAAGAAGGAATGCAGGAAATCTGTTGCCATACCCCTAAGGGGGAAGGAGGGTGGGATGGTATGGCCTGATGAAAGATATTCTCTTGAAGATCTACTGTTACAGTAAGTGCATAAGTGTTATATCTTCTTCAAACATAACTCTTTTATTAGGCCACACCTTTGGAACGAGTCCCAGCAGTGCCAAAAAACTTACTGGGCAGATGGCACATATGTGTTCATGAGAGCAGGCCCTGTAATATAGCCAAGCCAACTCCTGCTCGTCTGCAAGACACAATGTCCACACTGTAATGTTTAGTGAAGGTGTGGACAGTGCTCCATGTGGCAGCTACACAGCTCTCAGCAGCAGAAACACTGCGAAAACAATCAGCAGAAGTGATCATGCCTCTTGCAGAATGACCACGAACCACTCCATGAAGTTCCTTATCATACTTCCTACAACAGAACGTAACACAGTGTGCCAGCCATTCTTTCCCAGGGGTGAACAAAACAGAAAGCTGAGAGGACTTTCTGAAGTCCTTGGTGCAGTTCGCATAATATCTAAGAAGTCTGTGTACATCCAAACTATGGGGTAATGCTTCCCCTGGATTGGCATACTACGGATAGTACACTAGGAGGTGGATAGTTTGATTCAAAGTAAATTCAGAATCAACTTTTCGTACAAACTTAGGATTCAAACGTAAAGAGACACTGTCTTTATGGGAAATCAAATAGGGAGGCTCACACATTAGAGCCTATAGCTCTGAAATCCTTCCAGCAGAAATGAGTGTAACTAAAAACAATGCTTTCCATGGAAGAAAGTGTAAGACACAGCTCACAGCTGGCTCAAAAGGAGCCAAAGTAAGCTTCTCTAAAACACAATTCAGGTCCCAAGCTGGCACTGGATTTCTAATGGGAGGTTTCATATGTGCTATTCCTCTCAGAAATGTATGGGAAGGCCAGCCTGCTGGTGCAGCGGTTGGATTTCTGCTTGCGACGCTAGCGATCTGGGTTCGGGAACGAGCACGGGTCGCTGGAGAGCTGTCCGGGGGGGAGAAGGATTGAGCATCCCATGGACAGCTCTCCTTCTCCGGGGGGAGGGTAGGGGACTGGTCCGGCACCTGCTGGCTCCTAGCAGAGGCTGGGAGTATCACAGGATGCATGGCCCAAATGCTAACTGGGGGAGGAGCGGACGTCGGTGTATGCCGTGACGTCACTACGCTGCCCCCAACAGAAAAAGGGAAAAATTGCTCGCTGGCCGCCGGATGACGGCTCTCTGTTCCCTGAGCCTCCAGTGCCTTCCCAGGGCCTCCTGCTCCTCAGCAGCATCCCTGGGCCCTAGTAGTGTGTGCTGGGGCCATCCCCTCTCCATGGCGCCTTCACCCTCGGGAGGAGGACACGCCAGTGAAGAATACGCGCGGATATTCGAGGATCGGCTGCCATGAGGACCACAGGAGGGCTGGGTAAGGACAGCAGGGCTGGAGGAAGCCTGTGGAGCCTGAAGGAGTGGGGGACCAGCGAGCACAGGGGGCGTAAAAAAAAAAAAAAAAAGAAATGTACGGGATACCTCTAATTGAGCAAACCATACATCCATCCACAAGGGCATGAAAAGCTGAAATAGTAGCCAAATACACCATCAGTGAGGAATACTGCAGACCGGAGTTTGATAGGGGCAGCAAGTACTCCAGCACTGCACTGACCAGACAGGTAAATGGATCCAATTGCTTGGAAGTGGCCCATAACGTAAACCGCTTCCACTTCAAAAAATATATATGTCTGATAAATGGTTTTCTGGCAGCCACCAGAATATCAGCCACCTTAGGTGATACTCCAAATCGTGCCATGGCTATGTCTTCAGCAGCCATGCATGCTGACGTGGGGACTTCAGGTCTAGATGGATCAGAGACCCCTTGTCCTGTGACAACAGGCCCCTACACAGTGGTAGAGGTACTGGGGGTTCCACTGCCAAATGTTGCAGCAGTGGATACAATATCTGCTGAGGGCATATTGGAGCTATGAGGATGATGGCTGCCTCCTCCATCTTCAGTTTGAGTTGTATTCTCTGTCTTAGAAAAAAAGGGAGAGAAGGCACACAGAAACCTCCCTTTCCAAAAGAGGGACAATGCGGCTCACCAGAAAACTCCAGCCCCTGGAAGGAGCAAGCAAAAACAAGGCAGTTTTGTGTAGTGTGAGGATGCAAAAAGGTCCAACTCTAGGTGACCCCACCTTGGGAGAGGTCTTCTGCTGAGGTCAGCAGTTCCCATTCATGCACTCTGGACTGTCACCCACCTAATTTGTCTGCTAAGACACTTTGTATACCTGGAAGATGCATGGTTGATAGTTCTAGGCCATGTTCCAGAGCCCAATACCGAACTCTCACTGCCTCCCTGCACAGCAGATAGGAACAAATCCCCCCCTTGTTTGTTGATGTACTGCATCACAAAGATGTTGTCCACCTGTATGAAGGAAGGACCTGGAGTCAGATGCTCCTGAAATGCCTGGAGACTGTATGAGACAACTCGCATCTCTAGGACATTTATATGCAATCTTGTCTCCACCTGAGTCCGGGTACCTTGGGTCTGATGTGGGCCCAGGAGCACTCCCCACCCAGATCCTGAGGTATTCGAGGTGAGAGAATTTGTGTTGGGGTTGAAATCAGGATTGGAAAGCACTGTAGCAATTTGTTGTGGTCCATCCACCACATCAGTGATTTTCTCAAGGGAGACATGACTAGCACCTGTTGGTCTAGTTCGTCGTTCAAATGATCCCACTGGACTCTTAAGGTCCACTGTGGGATTTGCCTATGCAAGCAGGCCAGCGGCATGGTAACAGTGGCTGGTGCTATCTGTTCCAGAAGGCATAGGGAAGTCCTGGCTGGGGCATACTGACTGTTGCACACAATTTGTGCTACAGCAATGAGGAGTTTGGCCCTGTCAAGAGGCAGGAACCATTGGCACTGGCTGTGTCCATGACTACCCCTATATACTGCAGTCTTTGACTGGGGGTCAGGACTGCCTTTGGCAGACTGACTGTCACTCCTATGTCATTGAACAATTTCATGGTTCGAGCCAGGGTGTGCAGTAGCTGATCCCTGGAGTGGGCCTTTAAGAGCCAATCGTCCAAATTGGGAAGAACATGCAGGCCTTCCCAGCGGAGGACTTCTGCTACCACTGTCAAGCATTTGATAAAGACCTGTGGTACAAAAGATAAGCCAAACAGCAATATTCTGAACTGGTACTGCTCCCTTTCCAATATAAATCTCAGACATTTTCTGTGATGCTTCCTAATTTTTATATGAAGGTAAGCATCCTTCATATCTAGGGAACATATTAGGTCCCCTGTTTGCAACAGGGGAATCAGAGTCTCCAGAGAGACCATACAGAACTTCTTGTACTCTATGTAAAAGTTGAAGTCTCTCAGATCTCCTGTCCACTTGGGGACTAGGAAGTATCTGGAGTAGAAGCCTTTGTTCCTTTGCTTGGAAGGGAACCTTTGTTCCTTTGCTTGGAAGGGAACTGGTTCTATGGCAAGTCTGTGGAGTAAGGCCTGCACCTCCTTTCTCAAAAGGGACATGTGTCCCGGGGAATAAGTTGAGACAGGTGGCAGATGATCTAGAGGGGTAACCAGGAGCTCCAGGGCATGACCTTTCACAATAATGCCCATTACCCATTTGTCTGTAGTGATCTCCCTCCACTGACTCTGATGAAAAGAGATACGACCCCTCCAAAACCACCCTGGGGACAAAGGTAGTTGGGGGGTATATTGTTGCAAGTCAGGTTGAACCGGTGGGGGCAACTCCACTGGCTCCACCACTTTAGGTACTTTTGAATGGGCCCCAGGGGGGAGGGGGTTGGCAAGGCTCCAACACCTTTATCTCTTCCTTGTCATCTGTAGGCCTGTTGGCCACCTCTGGTAATGGGCTGACGAAATTGACCCATGCCACTAGCTCTGCCTGGTGGGGCGGGCACAGTGATTTTACTGATATCAAGGTCATCCTGGATGACTGAAGGCCTCTTAAAGCTCTTCAACATCATAAACAAATATTTCTAATCACAAAAGTGCAGTGTTTACATATATGGAACACATAAAAAAATAAGAAAGAAATCAGTGCCTCAGCTGCAGCTTGAACCCAGGCCATCCGGGATACCATTCCAGTTGTCCTACCAGCTGCACCAACAAGGCAACTGGAACCAGGGCTATCCGGGAGCACATTACTCCTTCTCCAATGCACAATCTAGTACTACACAAATAAATACGTTTTCAATCACAAGAGTGCGGTGTGCACATATATGGAACAATATAAACAGAAGAAATAAGTGTGTCAGCTGGGGTTTGAAACCAGGCCACCCAGAATATCATTCCAGCTGTGCTACCAACTGCACTACCAAGGCAACTGGAATTTAGGTCGTTCTGAAGCACATTACTCTTTTTCCAATGCACAAATTGGTGCTGCACAGACAATTACATTTTTAATCACAAGAGTCGCAGTGTGCATGTATATGGAACACACACATACAAACAGAAGACCAAAAGAAATAAGTGCCTCAGCTGGAACTTGAACCTAGGCTGCGCAGAATACCGCTCAGGTTGTGCTACCAGCTGTGCCACCAAGGTAATTGGAACCTGGGCCGTTCCAGCACTTCTTTCTTTCTCTCATCTGTTTGTACACGTTCCATATATATGTACACTGCATTCTTTTGACTGAAAATGTCAATGTCCAGCCAGCCCAGTGGTGTGTAGGGTTGAGGCATCCGTGCCTTACCCCCCGCCATGCTGGTGACCCATTTTCCGGGTGTGAGTAGGCCACCAGGGTCGGCTGGTGGGGGAAGAGGATCACGCGTCTGAAGGACTGCTCTCTTCTCCTGGGGAGGGAGGAAGGGTTGGTGCTCCCACCGAATGACTGCCCCCAGGTGGAGGCCTGAGGGTAGTGCAGGTCTGCTGGGTGCCATAGTAGGGAGGGTGCTGCAGGAGGTCCGTGAACGTATGCACGCCTTCACATACCCACGTCTGGCGTGTGTGCCCCAGCAACAGGGAGGAAGGGACAAAAATGGAGGAAAAATCCCTGGCTGCAGGTGACGAATGACCCTCCGCAGGCTCTGCACCCGGCGACTGGGCAGTATTCTGGAAGGTAAGTCTCGGTGATACCAGGGTGATGGGGCTGGGGGGGGGGTCAGTCTGAAGGGGGCAGCTAGGGGCGACAGGAGCTAAATATATATATATATATATATAAAGGAAAATGTTAATTATCCAGCTGTGCCACTTATTTTGTTCTCTCTTCTGATCAGAGCCACACAGTTTGCTGCCTCTAAAACGGACATTTAACACTGCTTGCCTGACATCATTTGCAAACCCTGCTACTCTAAGTCAAAAGTAGTGCCTTAGGGAAATGCCTGATGCAGCTGCATCTGAAACATCACAGACTGAGTGAATTCAATTTTTACGCACTTCAAGTGCTGCAGTCAGGGTCTTCAGTAACTCATTTTTGGCATTACCCTCAGGAAAGGCCTGAGCTGCAGCCTTGGCGCTTCTCCACAGGGTATTTTGGTATTTAATCATGTGGGCCTGGTAGTTTGCAATACATAGGCCAAATGAGGCAGAGGTATGAGTGTTTTTTCCCCATGACATCCAACCTCCTGGATTCCTTGTCAGGAGGGAGGGAGCTCATGTGTTTAGGTGCTCTGGATGTATCATAGGCAGCAGTGATCACCACATAATCAGTTTCTGGCTGATTGGCATAGTAAGGCTTATTAAATGGTACAGAGTACATCTTATCAGCCTTTCTAGGTACAGCTTGTATGGCATGTGGGTCTATACCAGGCTGCACACATCCTCCAGAGCTGGGTATAATGGAGGAATGACAATGGATGGAGTTTCTGGCATCCCCAAGAACTCCATTAAATTTTTCTTTGATGAATCTTCTTCCTCCAAAGTAAAGCCCATGTCAACCAGCATTGTCTGTATCATGGACTGGAAAGAAGGATCCCTCTGGTGGTGACCTTGGGGTGTTCACCAGAGTCCTCACTACACGAAGATAAGGTAGAGCTGGTAATACTAGTCTTCAGCATATCCTTCATCATCCTCATAATCTTCCTCTAATGTGAGATCTGGATTATATTCAACCTTGTTGTCATCTCCCTCGACGATGGGAATAGAAGACCGAGCCAGTAATGCTAATGGGGGCTGAGGAGGTCTCTTTTGCAGATTATTTGTGGTGTTGATGGGGTCTGGGAAGTAGTAAGTCACGTGTATATCAGAATAGGCTGCCCTGGTAAGCATGGTAGTAAACGTCATATCATTTCTGAAAACGACACCAGCACTGCTTGTGCATACACGACACCTGCATTAGGGGTTGTGGCTCTGATAGTCGACGGTGGATGAAGACCTGGTGATGACAGTGATGTACTGTCCGTAACAGGCTCAGTAGCACCCAAGCCAAGCCCTGACCTTGATGTCTGGTCAATGGTCAGGGTGCTGCCGCCAAAGCGGATGATGAGGTAGAAGAGTTACCTGATGGCCACAGCAGCGATCTAGATCTCATTGGAAGGCTTTTTCTTTGTCTCTCTGCTTATGGTTATGGCTTCCCAATGATGACTTTTCTTTCGAGTTTGATGATCGATTCTGTTCATGGGGCATGCAATGCGGATTTTTCCTGCATTTTTTTCTCCATCACTGCTAAAGTTTTCTTCAAAAGGAACTTTTCTAGCACTCCTTTCTTACATTGCTTGGTAGCAGAGTTGAAGCGCCTACAAATCTCACAAGTTTTAACGCTGTGAGCGAGGCCTAAACAGCAGACACACACTTTGTGTGAGTCGTCCTTCTAAATCTTTTCTCCACACTCACAATACTGAAAACACTTGAAAGGTTCTTTTGGCAGCATACAGAAGTGCCTAAAATCACTAAATTCATGATTATTTGAGGTTAGAAAAATAATAGAAGATGACTAACTGTTGACATTTCTGTGGCAGGTCCGACGAGTAAGAGCGAAGGAAGGAAAAGAACTAAGAAGAGATGGGGCTGCACATTTTTATGTAGACCCTGGTGCATGACATTGTTGTGGGCAGCCCCTGCCTTGCAAAAGTTTCTGTGTGGTCCTAGTGCTGACGCAGGTGTAGTTACAAAGTGTGGCCTGATAAAAGAGATATCCTTGAAGATGATCAGTTGTTTTGGTGCTGTGGGTGCTCTCTGACCCACAACTGCAGTCAGATGGGGACTGGTAAGAGGAAAATGGGCAACATCATTTTCGTGATCATGACAGCAGAAATACCAGTACTGACAAAAACTAATGCAAAGTAACGACAATCCCTCAGAGGCTGCGCATCTTGCTATTCACAATATGGCAGCACACTTTACATGCATCCAGACAGGGCATTGTCATTCTAGTCTCATCTTCCATTTCTGTGCATCTTCACACAAAAAATGAAAATTACGTACCTGCCGTAATTCTTGATCTTTCTGTGTATCTTCGCCATTCATCACTAGTGGGTATAGCACCAGAGCTAGGACCCCGTTGAGATTTTTCCATCATGGGCGGAGTCAACACAGGGCGGCACCGCCCTCGAGGCTGACGTTCCACATGGCGCTCGAGGGTTGGCCCTCCGCTCCAGCCCCAGTTCTGACACGCCGGAGAGTGTAAGGAAGGGAGGGTGGGTTGAGGCAAGAGAGCCTAAGGGATAGATAAAAGGAAAGGAAAGGAATAATAAACTAAACGGAGAAAATTAACGACTGAGGATACAGAAGAAGAGATTAAAACAGCAAATTGGGGAGAAAGGGCCACAATCTCTGGAAGGAGAAGGAGAGGGAGAAGAGGTAAGGGGGGGGTAATAAAGAGTAGCACACCCCCAGGAGCAAAATGCATACTGACATCTTTAGAAGACTATAGTCCAGCCCTGGACTATAGAGCTCAGCTGCAGGAGGCAAACAGAAGTTGCAAGCAGCCTAGGTCTAGGAGACCAGACAATAACAGGGTGCAGGCTGAGGGTGTGTCTCAAGCTCCCCCACAAAGGGAATTTTAAACAGCCAAAAAGGCATGGGAAAGAGCTCAAATTATGAGTCTCTAAATAAAATATATACGGGGGCCACACTCCCAGAATAAGGAGAGAGAAAGAGGGCCCCCTCAACATCTCCATAAAACCCCAAAGGTTCACCCTGTGTGTCTCCACAGTCCCTCCCGCCTAATCGCAAGAGAGAGGAGAGCGAAGAACGAGAAGAACACGGGGGGAGGGAAGAGGAAGTCCAGAGACTGAGGCCCACAGGGGGAAGGAGGGTGGGATTTAGTGATGAATGGTGAAGATACACAGAAAGATCAGTACGTAATTTTCATATCCTATCTATGTCAATCTTCACCATTCATCACTAGTGGGTGAGTACCGAGCCCCCCAAAGGGGGCCCTGAACTACCCTAAGGGACTAAGTCCCTTAGCCTCCAGTGGAGAGACACTGAAGGGGAGAACCCTTACAGGCCTGGGGAGGCCTGGGACTGGTCTGAGCAAGATGGGGATCCCCCAGTGGGGGAAGGTGGGTGCCCTGAAAGCCTCCATCTCACCCTTCGGGAGAAAAGATGGGTTCTCCGGTATGCAGAGTAAATCACCCTATGCCGGGCCAGGGGTGATAACTGGGATAGGCGAAGCCATGCCGTCCGCCAAAGGCAGATCGCTGTCCCTACCACTCTGGATGCCACCTCATTGGCGTCATAAGATGACCTTGCTCGGTGCCTTGCTAGCTCCAGATCCTGCGCAGAGAGGGCAATGGCTTGCCTGATTTCCTCCAAATCAGGCACTGAGGCTAGGAGCTGACCTAGCCTAGACCACAAGAACCTGCTGTAGGCTGCAAAGTGGGCCTGATGTGCTGAGATAGAAAGAGAGATTTGTGCCGAGTTGAACACTCATCTCCCCAAGCAGAAATCCATGAGTCTGAGTCTGGAGTGTGGTCACAGTAAGGGGCGCGCGGCCCAGAGGGTGTGTCCAGGGAGATCAAACCCAAAGAGGGATGAGGCATAGAACCTGGAGACCCAGGGGGAGAGCAGTACCACTGGCGTAGGTCCCTTGGGGCTGGTACGGTGGAGAAGGGACGTAGCTAGAGATGATGTGACACCTCCTGAAAAGGAACAGGCCAGGCGGGAGCCACCAGGTGGGCTGCACTGTACTCGCCTAAGAAGGCGTGCGTCACGTGCTCGAGATTGCTGACTGGGACTGGGGTAAGGTGAAGCTCATCTAACATCCTTGCAAGGAAGCGTTAATAGGACAGATCAGACGCTGGGGAGATGTGAACCGAAGGTTCCTCTCCCTCCGTAGAGGGAGAAGAGGATGAAGACGAGCTCCCAGGTTCAGGATCCGGCTGCATGGGAGCGTGGTGAAACACCTGCTGGTCCAGGGCATGGAGGTAGATGGGGAAATGTGCAGCAGAACCTCTGAACTGTTCCCAGGTGAGAGGTCCGTGAGGACCGGGAATACCTGGGACAACCGGGGATGGAGACAGAGGCTTGGGGGACAGGCTCCTGGCAACAGGAGAACGGTCTCTGTCAGGGCAGGGGGGCCAACAGGAAACCCTTCGCAGGGAGGGGGATCCGAAGGCTGCCGCAGCTAACAGCCGTTTAACTAGGTCGGAACAGTCAGAGCTGTGCCCAAAGGAAGAAATCACCCCGTGAGGTAACTGGGACCATGCAAATCCAGAAGGACGGTCCCTGACCGAAGAAGCTAAAGTCCCTCCCGGGGACTTCACCAGGGAAAGGCGAGGGTCTGCGCTTAGACTCCTTCCAGAACCCGGCTGGGCTCTGGGGAAGGCAAGCCGTGCCACACCTCTACCTCTCACCCTTTCAAAATCAGCGAAGGACCTCATCCTCGTAGCCACCAGCTTACGTAGCTGGCAACTCTGGGCAGCCTCCAAGCAGTCCACCCAGGGAACCATACCCTCCCCCTCCTGGTGCGCCCTGGGTTGACCCAAACTTGGGCTGTCCAAACACACCAAGGAGGGAGGTGCCCCAACTGGAGGAACAGCAACATCAGTGACCTCAGATTGCACAGCAGTAGTCACGGGGACCACCGCCTGCTGGTCAGACCCCCTAACCCTGAAGTCCACCAGCGACAACTGACCCCCAGAAGGAGGATGAGTGGGGGCCGAGGTGCTGGAAACAGAGGGGTCCAAAGATTGTGAAGTACCTGGGAGCCAGTCTAGATCAGACCCAGAGTCTGTCTCCGAACAGGCAGGCTCTGAGGTCCAATGCCAGACAACCCCCTCAGCCCCTCCAGTTCCTGGACCCCGGAGTGGGGCACCCTGAGATTCAGCGCCGCCAACGCCACCAGAGGGAAGCACAGCTCCATGCCCGGCGCCCGACCCCGAGCGCGGCCCCCACTTCCCCCTGGTGCCACCGACCGCCAGACCCAACACAGCACCATGCCCGACTCCAAAACCCAACCCGGCACCGAGAGTGGCACCAAGTCAGGCGCGAGGCGCATAACATTCTGGCGCCACGAGTGGTGCTGAAGGCAGGGCCGGCCTTGAACCCATCCCTGGCACCGCTCGCGGCGCCGAGGACAAGGACAGCACCGGCTCCTGCGCTGTGCACGGCACCAGGACCAATACCAGGCCCAGAAACATCCAAACCACCACCCCTGGCACCGAAAGAAAGCCCGATGCCGACTGCGGCGCTGCGTTCAAAGCCCATGGCACCATGAACGGAGCTGGGGCCAAGAGCGGCGCCACAAGATGGTGACAAGGACAGTGCCAGCCCAGCCCCAAAGGGCCCGGAACACGACACTGAGGGAGCCTTCGCCTCCGAAGAGGTGACTGCCGATGCGGTGCCTCCCGACTGACCCCCAAGAGGGCCGGCCTGGGCCTCCAGCACCGCGGAAGAAACCCCCACCTTGGCAAGACTAAAAGAGGTTGGGGGTTCCCTCTTCCAAGGGCCATATAGGATCGGGAAGGGATCTAGAGGAAGGGCTGAGAATCCTCACCTTGGCCCGGCGACTGCGCATTCGTCCACCAAAAGTCAGCAGCGTACATCTGAACTTCAACGTGCGGTTCTCAATTACACGGTGGCCCATCGAGAAGCCAATGTCACAGTTATTTATATCGTGGTCGGGGCCGAGGCAGGAAAGGTGGCGGTCATGCTGGTCCATCACAGAATAGAAGTGGCCACAGGGGCACCGACGCATAGGGGGCCGCTCTGCTTTCGACATCTTCTTGCCCCCCCGGACGAGACATGACCGAATGGACAATAAACTAGAAACAGTACTCTATGCCATTTAATAAAAGGAAAGGTTTTACCGGTAATTTGAAGTGATGTCGAGCAGGTGGGCAGAACCGAGGCAACTATCACTAGACCAACGCTTGGAAAATCGACGGACTAGGTCACAAACTGCCAGTCTCTCACGAGGTAACACACTCGATAGCGGGAGAGAAATAACTGGGGCTGGGGCGGAGTTGATGGCAGCTAACAGTCAATCCTCAAGTGCCACGTGGAACGTTGGCATCGAGGGTGGCGCCGGCCCTGCGTCGACTCCACCCATGTGGAAAATAAAAAAAAAAGTCTCCCGCGGGGTCCTAGCTCCTGTGCACTATACCCACTAGTGATGAATGGTGAAGATTGAGACAGATAAGATTAGAAGATACTAGAATTGCAGCACTCCTCAGTGTGGACCTGACTTGAGTAAGTAAAACATGGCACCATGTTGCAGATGGCAAAAGAAACTGCAAGCGCAGTACTTTAATATATTCTGGATGTCTATAGGCCCGGTTACGCATTTGACATCCACAGTGTAGCAGCGACATTTACATGCTCTGTGATGATGCACTGCCATTCTAGTCATCTTGTGGATGTCAAGACTCGGAACTGGCCCACTGACCTCGCGTGAGTAAGTAAAACAATTTACCATATTGTGGATGGCAAAAGAAACTGCAAGCGCAGTACTGTAATATGTTCTGGATGTCTATAGGCCCTGTTATGCAATTGACATCTACAGTACAGCAGTGTGATTTATATGCTCTGTGACGACACTTTGCCATTCTAGTCTTTCCTCCTAGTTCTCTGCTCAGCACTACAGTACTGGAAAAGAAAGACTACAACAGGAGTACCCCCTCTTGAGGCACAAAAACAGAAAACTAGAAGGAAAGACTTCACACACACTGTGATGATGCACTGCCAATATAGTCTTTCCTTATAATTCTGTAGCCACCAGCATAACTCTACTCACAGAACTAGAAGGAAAAACTATAATGGCAATGCATCACTGTCAAGCATGTAAAGTGCTCTGCCATAATGTGGATGTCAAGACCTGGAAGCAGCCCACTAACATCCACATGTCTTGGGCAGCGTGCTGAGGGAAGTCCTGGAGGGAGCAACAGCACTGGTGGTGGTGGTGGTGGGGACTGTGGAGGCAGCTAATGTGTTGGAGGAGACTGTGGATGGATCAAGATGTGGCAGGGGATTCTGGAGGAAGCTAGAGAGGGGCATGGAGGAAGAGGGTTGTGTCGGGTCGTGAAGGGAGGGGGTAGTGTTAGAGGTATGGATGGAGGGTACTGTTGCTGGCTGTAAAGGGAGGAGGTACTGTTCTGGTTCACAGAGGGAGGGGGAGCTAGTGTAAGGGGACTGTGGAAGAAGGTAGGCTAGTGTCAAGGGACCGTGAAGGGAAGTACGGATGGTATCTGGGGTGTGAAAGGAGAAGTGGCTAGTGTCAGGAGCCATGAAGTGAGACAGCTAGTTTCTGGAGCTGTGGAGGGAAGGAGTAGTGCCAGCATACGTGGAGGGACAGTGTCTATGCCTGTATGTGGTAAGTGTGTGTCATGTGTCTAAGTGGTGATGTCAAATTACCATGGAAAAAGTGGTGCTGAGGAGGAGGCAGATGAAAAGGTGGCTATGGAGGAAGGGTGTGTCAGTGGTTGGGAGGATAAGTTAGGGCTATGAAGGTGTGGGCCATGGAGGATGGGGAATTTGGGGGTGTTCCTTCACTACACAGAGCCCTTCATCCCTATCTATGCAGCAGCTTACACCCTCCTCACCATGCAGGGGTCTGCAACCCCCTCCCAAGGAAGTTTCTGCACCCAAGGGGTTTGCTTATCCACACAACACAAAGGGGGCACCCTGCCTTCCCACTGAGATCCTTGTACCCTCTCCCCATTACTCAGTTAAAAGAAAATCCTACAGTGGACTGTGGAGCAGAGAAGCTCAGATTGTGATAACAGTGACACCCATGTTGATCACTCTCCCTGGACCACTCCACAACTCACAAACCTGAATCCCCCAGACAACCACCCTCCCTGCAGCTGCCCACCCCAGACCACCCTTCCAAGCCACTGACCAGCTGCCAACCTCCTGCCAGCCACTCATCCTGCAGCTGGGACCCTCTGCACCCCACTGTCTATGGATGCAAGACATGTCAGAATGTTTGAGAACTCCATCAAGGTCCTCTTGTTTAGAACAGGGGCCCAAGGGAACAGTGTATGCTTATTTTGTGCACTCTGCCCACTTCAAAACTGCCCTGCGACATAGCCAACAATAAATCCCTCCCCTCTGCAGTACAGATACCCCAGCAGCCAGCTCCCCATGGTACCACCCCTGCACCAGTTGCCAGCATGTTGCCTGTACCAGTATTTACTGCTACAGCCTCCCCTGCAGCAGAAGCCTAAACCAGGGAACTTTTAAAACACACTTTTTCTTTGCGGAGTGGCCTGCCACTGTTCTCTCGGATGCTCAATCCTCCTCCCTCTGGCTGGCTCCCGAAGACCCAGGAAGAGTGTCCACTGGGATGCTCAGCCATTCTCCTTCCAGCCAGCCTTTGACGATGCAGGGAAAGTGTCCTCTGGGATGCTTGATCCTTTGCCCTTCGCGCCGGCCATGGCTCGTTCCCAAACTGAGATCACTGATGTTGCAAGAGTTAACACCCCCACTGTGCTGACAGGCCAACAACTGAATCCTTGTTATCTCACATTCTGTGTTGCAGCTCTGTGGTACCATGTCAGGCAGGGCCGAGTTACAGCATGTAATGTTTAGGATAGTACCTCTTTTTTTTTTTTATACTAACTGAAAGTTTGTAATACAAGCTTATGAGCACTCCAACCCTGTCCCTTCTACAGCTGTACATTATTATTATATAATTAGTGCCCTGAGTGTATCTCTCAACTATCCCAGATTAACAAGTAAATGCCCCCCCCCTTTTTTTTTTTTTAAATTAGTCTTTGTACCGACTTCAGTGGACTCCAGAGAGCTATGACCTCCTCCCTTGGAGGGGGTACTTCTTCCAGCCCGACCCCCAGCTCGTCTGCTCCCTGAGGTTCCCTCTCTACGGCAGGGCCAGGTGGAGGGGCGCCGGCAGTCCCCCGCCACCCGGTACGGCAAATCTGGTGGTGGGGGGCAGACTTCGCTGGAGTGGTCAGGCCATCAGGGGTTCGTGGAGCCCTGGCCTTTTTTCGTTTTCTCCCTCCCTCCCCTTCGAAGTAAGCACATTGGCCTCTGAGCCTCCCAACCCATACTGCCCTCCAGCCACCACTAGAGGGCAGTCCGCGGGCGGGATGACTAGTCCCCTTCCCCAGAGAGAGGAGGCTCAATCCTGCATCCCCCATGACCCCCAGTGGCCCAGGCTCATTCCTGAACCCAGGTCGCGTGGAGCGTGCCAGCCCTCAACCCTCAGCACCACCAGCTCAGCTGGGAACTCCCTCTTTTTACCCCTCAAAATTTCTCTTCCTCATCTGCCCAACATGGAAAAGGTGCTGCGACATAAAAAGTACAGTTATGTAAGAACTTACCGTAACAGTAGATCTTCAAGAGAGGCTCTTGCAGTAGGTAATCACCTTGAGGACTGCGCCCCCTGGCATCAGGACCACATGGAAACTTTAGCCAGCAGAGCAGTATCTGACGGGGGACCGCCCACCTGATGTCACATGACTGACGTCAGCGTGACCCTATATAGTGGGCGGTCCCTACACCCGCCTTCCAGTTCTCACACCGGAGATCTCCAAGGAGGTGCAACAGGAGAAAGGATAAGAGGCTCCTGGAGCTCAGAATGAGTCTATAAAGAAACAGCAGAAATGATAAGGGGGATGGAGGGAGGAAAAAAGGTTACCTACAGCAAGAGCGTCTCTCGAAGATCTACTGTTACGGTAAGTTCTTACGCAACTGTACTATCTTACTTCTAGAGAGCTCTTGCAGTAAGTAATCACCTCCAAGACTGAGTCCCACGCAGTGTGAATCAGAAGAATAAACTGAAATACAAGAGGCAGGAACTGAAAACCTGCCACTGGCACAGAAAAATTATGACAGGAGGCCTTGAAGTAGAGCTAGGCCAAAACCTGCCCTGTGCCTAGAAGCACTATCCAGACTGTAATGCTTTGTGAAAGTATGGACTGAACTCCAAGTAGCCACGGCACAGATGTCAGCAGCAGACACATTCCTGAAACAAGCAGTTGAGGCAGCCATGCCCTAGTGGAAAGCCCCTTGACTTCTCCACGGAGGGTTTTACCATACTTCTGGTAACAAAAAGTAATGCAGTTTGCCAACATCTGGATAAACACTGTTTAGTAACTGCCGTATAGTTTCTCTTGGGTGCAAAAGAAATGAAAAGCTGAACTGTTTTTCGGACACACTTTGTACTGTTTGTGTAATAGCGGAAGATTCTATGAACATCTAACGTGTGAAGAAGCGCTTCACACAACATGAAGTCTTGCTATATTATGACAATTGCAGTATGACCGCAGGTTAGAACTGCTCCGGAGGTGAAATAGTTAACTTTCCATGCAGGCATGGAACTTAGAGCGCGAGCTCGGTTGAAAACTCTGTCTGTTGTGCTTCAAACACAAACTGTCAGATTCTTTACTCCGCCTCACTGAACAGTCGCTCCACAGATTTCTCCTTCTGCTCGGTTCATTTTGTCGGTCTAAAAGTATTATTTTCGGTTTTAGCGAAATTAACCACATAACAGTCGGTTCAAGCTCTGTCTGTGGTAATGTAAGTAATATATAGGTTTACATTTATTTTTCTGTGTGGAACTTGTAATTCTTTATCGGTTCGGTTTGAACCGATCAGGTTATGTTAAAATCTACTAGTCCTTTTTGAGTCGGTTCCGGTTCTTTTCAGTTTCAAAAAATTGGTTTTCATTACGTTTTTCCACGACCCGTGACACGGTTGGGAACCGATAAAGGGTGTCTTGCTTGGTGGATTGCCATAAGCGGGCAAGTTGGTTAGGCTGGCATTATGTCTGAGAAACCCAAAGAAAACCGGACCCACTGGGTTTCAACACTGTAGTGTTTGTGGGGAAGGGTTTGTAAGGGCTCGACCCATACACCACATGTGTCTATTGTCTGGGGTTTGACCACCTCAATTCAGACTGCCAGATTTGTCACAATTTCTCTGCTGCCACCATAGATAAGAGAGTTGGTAGGCTCAGGGAAAAGGAGGCCACAAAGTCCGCTGACCCGGATGGCCAGCCCGGTTCGGTGCCAACCGAACCGGAGGGAGTGTCCTCTGACCAGGGCGATACTTCCTCGGGCAAATGAAAAGCCGGTTCCAGCAAAAAGGACTAGAAAGTCAGCTAGTGTAGAGCCAAAAGTTCTCTCCCCAACTGCTGAGGAAATAGCTAAAGCAATTCAAATTGTCCAGTCTCTCTCTCCAGTTCGACCGAACCAGACACCTTCAGGTCAGCGTTCGAGTTCGGCGATTCCACCGAGTTCAAGATTATGATTTTGAGGATTTTTATGAACCAGGGGAAGGGGAAGAGGAATATGAGGAGAGTGAATATGGTTTTGAAGATCTGGATGTGCCCATTGATCCGGACATCTCTCCAGATAGACCCCTAGGGGTTTCTCCTGCAAGACTTTCTGAGTCCCCTTCTCATTTCATGTTTTATAAAAAAGTTGCTGAAACTCTCCAGCTCACTGCTGAGGAAGCTGTTGATGACCAAGAGGAGCCAGACTATGTAGAAATGATGGATATTCCAGAGTCTAGGAGACTGTCGATTCCTTTGCATAAATCTTTTCGGAAACAGACAGTAAAAGTCTTAAAAACTCCTCACACTATACCTCCTGTGGATAAAAGGATGGACAAGAGGTATACCTTATCAGGCTCTGACACTGATTTCCTCACTCAACAATGCAGCCATGTGGGGGTAGTGCAGGCTGCAGCCTGTGACAAGGCTAATATTCCCCTAGCTTCACACACCCCTGAGAAGGACTCCAGGAAGATTGATGCTATGGCAAAGAAACAGTACATGGCAGCATCTTTGGGACTCACACAAGCAAATTATATGGCTTATGCTGCTAGGTACCAGAAATCCAGATGGGATACTGTGCTGGCCCTAGTAAAACAAGTCCCTGACCAGCTTGCCAGGGAGCTGGAACAGGTGGCTATGGATGGTATTGAGGCATCCAAGGTGCAATTTCATGCTGCAGTGGACTCTAATGATGTTTCATCAAGAGTCATGGCTACATCTGTGGCACTTCACTGGATGGCTTGGCTCAGATGTACTACCCTGTCTCAGGATACCCAGCCTAAGGCCATGGATTTCCTGTTGTGGGAAATTCTCTATTTGGGGAGCAAACAGAGAATTACATGAAGAAAATGGATGAATATAGGACCACCTATAGGAGTGCACAGGCCAAGGAAGGCAGGCCACTCCACAAAAGCAGCTTCCTAGAGGCAGGGGCAGGCCTTTTCATAGGCCTTTTTACCAAGCCCAAGCCTCCTCCTCCGTCTATGCTCAGAGGGGGTTCTTTAGAGGGAGAGGCAGACGGGGTACAAGCAGGTCTGCTTCCACCCCTGAGCCCAAAGGCCCTGCCAAGCAGGCACCCTGATGGGATTGCCAGGGCCGATACTCCTCTACCTGTAGGGGGCAGGCTGGCTTACTTTGTCCAGGACTGGAAGTCTAACATCAGACAAGTGGGTCCTGGAAGTAGTAAGCCAGGGACTGGTTCTCAGCTTCAAAAAATTTCCAAAGCTGAGAACCAGATCTTTTCCACCTGCAATTCCATCAGAGGCACTCGCCCTAGAGGCAGAGGTCTCTACCCTCCTGGCTCTCAGAGCTGTGGAAAGGGTTCCTCCCCTACACCAGGGCAAAGGTTTGTACTCTAGGTACTTCCTTACCCCAAAAAAGACAGGAGAATGGCGGCCCATCCTGGATCTCAGATATTTAAACAAGCACCTTTAAAGCCAAAGTTCAAAATGGTGACTCTGGGAATTATCCTACCTCTCTAATGCCAGGGACTGGCTAGCTTCCCCTGGACCTCAAGGATGCCTACTTCCATATTCCCATCAGAAGCTCCCATCGAAAGTACCTCAGGTTCGGAGCTGCCCTCAGGCCACTACCAGTTCAGAGCAATGCCCTTGACCTCACTTCTGCCCCAAGGTATTCACCAAATGCCTGGCTGTAGCAGTTGCCTCACCTAAGAAGGCAAAAGACTGCCATCTTTCCTTACCTGGACGATTGGCTCTTAGTAGGCCAGTCCCCAGACCAGGTCAATTTACACCTTCAGATAACACAGCAGCTGCTTACCTCTCTAGGTTTCCTTCTGAATCTCTCAAAGTCAGTTCTAGAGCCGGTCCAGCTTCTTACCTTCATAGGCGCAGAACTGAACACACAGGAAGCCAGGGTCTTCCTCCCTGGACAGGGCAAGACCCTAGTCTCCCTGGCCTCCTCATTTACCCTGCAGGTCTCCGGCCAGCAAGGCATTTTCTGCAGCTCCTAGGACACATGGCTGCTTCCACAGCAGTTGTGCAAGGAGCAAGATTTCAGATGAGGGACATCCAGTTCCATTTGAGAGCTTTTGGTCTCAAAGAAAGGATCCTCTTACCAAGCTGATCCCAGTAACTCAAACCCTGATCCAAGCCCTACAGTGGTGGCAGGATCAGAGTAACCTGAGACAAGGGGTTCCTTTGTCACTCAGTCTCATTCTCTAATCCTTACTACAGATCGTCCCTCTTGGGCTGGGAGCTCACATGGGTGACCTTACCACCCAGGGTCTGTGGTCTCCCAGAATCTCTGCTCCACATCAACCTGTTGGAGCTCAGAGCAGTTTTTCTAGCACTTCAAGCTTTTTCCAAATCTGTTCAGAACAAGAGTATTCAGGTCAGAACAGACAACACCACTACAATGTGGTACATCAACAAGCAAGGGGGCACTCGGTCTACGGCCTTGTACACAGAAGCAATGAAGCTGTGGTCTTTGGCTTACTCCCTGAACACCTCCCTTACCGCAGTTCACCTCCCAGGCAAGGACAATGTCCTGGCAGATGCTCTCAGCAGGATTTCCCAGGGCCACCACGAATGGTCACTGGATCCCCTGGTCTTGGGAGTAGTATTTGCCAGATGGGGCACCCCGCAGATAGATCTTTTTGCAGCCCCAGACAATCACCAACTTCCTCTTTTTTGCTTAAAGGCCCCCAGTGTTGGGCTCACTCCCACTGGATGCCTTAGCCCTCAGTTGGGAGGGGAAGTTTCTCTATGCCTTCCCTCCCTTTCCTCTCTTGTTCAAAGTGCTAGTCAAAATCAGATCCGAATCATGCAAAGTCATTCTGATAGCTCCGGATTGGGCCAGACAGCCCTGGTATCCACTCCTGCTGTCCTTAGCAGTCCATCCTCCCCTGTCCCTTCCCAGGAATCACAATCTGTTAACCTGTGCCCAGGGAAGGGTCTGGTACCAGTCTCAAATCTCTCAATCTCAAGGCTTGGTTCTTGAAGAGTTAGAGTTTGCTGATTTACACCTTCCCAAGGTGTAATGGATATATTGAAGGCCACAAGGAAGCCTTCCACCAGGGCTACTTACAATTCCAAATGGAAAAGATTTTCCATATGGTGCTCGGAAAAGCATATTTCCCCAGTCTCTGCTGATCTACCCACAGTCCTGGATTATATGGCCCACCTGAATTCTTTGGGGCTGAGACCAGCTACCCTCAAGGTGCACTTGGCAGCTGTGTCTGCTTTTATTTCAGCAGGTAAATCCTCTTCCCTTTCAGCTCATCCTGTATTTTCCAAGTTTTTAAGGGGTTGTTTCACCAACCCTCCATTCAGGGATCCTGCCCTGCCTGGGATCTTAATGTTTGCATTGCTCAGCTTATGCAACCCCACTTTGAGCCCTTGTCTTCAGCTGAGCTCAAGTTCTTGACTTGGAAAACTGTGTTTTTGGTAGCCATCACCTCTGCCAGACGCATAAGTGAATTACAAGCGTTGTCAGTGGAGCAGGAGTTTATCTGTTTTCACAGAGATAAGGTGGTCCTTCGGACTAACAGAAAGTTCCTGCCTAATGTGGTTTCAGATTTCCACCTTAATCAATCTATTTCACTTCCAGTGTACTTCACTGACCACTCCTCCTCTGGGAAGAGGATGCTGCACAACCTAGATGTGAAGAGAGCCTTAGTTACTACATAGGCGTACCAAGGGTCATAGGTTTGACTCCCTTCAACTGTTCCTCACCTATGGCGAAGTTGGTAAAGGGAAGCCAGCCACTAAAAGATTCATTGCCAGGTGGATTGTCTCATGTATCCAATTCTGCTATGAGAAGTTGGGTAAAGTTCCCCCCTCAGGCCTGTGGGCTCACTCTACCAGAGGTACAGCTGCTTCTCTGGCTGCTGCCAGAGACATTCCTATTCTAGAAATATGTTAAGCAGCTACCTGGAAAACAGTTCACACTTTTACCAAGCATTACTCCCTGGACATCCAGGCTAGGAGTGATGCTCGGTTTGGCACAGCCGTGCTTCAGAGCCTATTTCCTAGGTAGGTTCTGTCCCTCCTCCATGGGGTACTGCTATTGTAGTCGGTAATTGTCATAATATAGCAAGACTTCATGTTGTTTGAAGAAAAATTACTCACCTTAGTAATGTTGTTTCTTCTAATGGAGTCTTGCTATTATGACCTCCCTCCTGCCTGCCCCTCTCAGAACCTCTGTTTTGGGGATGTGGGTGGGCAGTACAGGGTTGGCACTTTTTGATGCCCACCTTGTTGTTTTTCACCTACCTTTTTGGGTGAATTGGTGGTGTGTTTTTGCATTTTTGGGTCTCCTGACTTGAGTCTTTGTTTTAGGCCAAAAATGAGTGTTTATGTTAGTAGCCAGTTGGCTAGTGTAGGTTTACAGCTTCCACACAGAACCTTAGTGAGTTTTAGCTCGTAAAGATCTGACAGTTTGCGTTTGAAGCACAACAGACAGAGTTTTCAACCGAGCTCGCGCTCTAAGTTCCATGCCTGCATGGAAAGTTAACTATTTCACCTCCGGAGCAGTTCTAACCTGCGGTCACACTGCAATTGTCATAAAATAGCAAGACTCCATTAGAAGAAACAACATTACTAAGGTGAGTAATTTTTTCTTCTCCCCGATTAGAATACTCGGGGCAGTACACTGGTAGTTGAATCAACTGGTTCAGCATAAACTCAGAAACCACTTTGGGTAAAAACTTAGGGTTTGTACGAAGATCCGCCCTGTCTTTGTGAAAAATTTAATAAGGCTCCTTACAAATCAGGGCCTGAAACTCTGAAATCCTTCGAGCTGAAATGACTGCCACTAAAAACAGCCCTTTCCAAGATTAATAGCGCATGTCACATGAACCGGCCTGTTCAAAAGGAGGCATGGTCAACTTTTCCAAAATAAAATTAAGGTCCCACGGTGATGCGGGGCTGCACACCAGGGGTTTCGGGTCTAAAATCCATTTAAGGAAAATCTTAGAGACTTCTAACTGGGCCAGTGTCCTGCCGTCAACCAAGGTATGGTAGGCAGAGATGGCTGACAAATGGACCTTCAGCAATGAATAGCTGAGGCCTGACTCAATGAGGTGCAGAAGATATTCCATGACTGATGGAGGTGGACATGAGAAAGGATCCCAGCCCTTCGCAGTGGCCCAAACAGAAAGGCACTTCCACTTCATGGCATAAGTGGTCCTTGAAGATGGCCTTCTGGCCTCCACTAGAACCTGAGCCACTTTGGAAGATACCCCAAAGCATGAAGTGGCAATGTCCTGAGGTGCCATGCATGACGGCGAAGGGACTTCAGTCCTGGATGGACCAGTGTGCCCACCTCCTGGGTCAGGAAGTCGCTGCAGAGAGGCAGGGGAAATGGAGGTTCCACTGCATGCTGCTGAAGCAGTGGTAACCAAACCTGACAGGGTCAAAAGAGGCAATCAGAATCATGTGGGCCCCTTCCGCCCGTAGCTTGAGTAGCACCCTCTGCAGAACCAGAAAAGGAAGGAAGGCGTTCAAGAACCTCCCTGTCCAGCAAAGAGATAGTGTGTCTCGCCAGAAAACACCATGCCCCGAAGCGAGCCAGCAAAACCTGGGAAGTTTTGCGTTGTATGGGGAGGCGAACAGATCCAGTTCCAGCTGTCCCCACAGGTCTAAGATGGAGTCAACCACCTCTTGTTTTAGCTCTCACTCGTGAGCTCTGACTATGGTGTGGCTGAGACAGTCCACTAGGCCGTTTTGCATGCCCGGAACGTGAATGGCTGTGAGGTGAATCCGATGTAGAATAGCCCAATTCCACACACGCATTGCCTCCCTGCATAGAGGGTATGAGTGGGTGCCTCCTTGCTTGTTGAGATACCAGACTATGCACATGTTGTCCGACTGGACTAGCAGAGTGCCTTGGAGAAGCTGGTGTTGAAAAGCCTGAAGTGCGCAAAACATCGCTCTCATTTCCAACACACTGATATGTAGAGAAGACTCCACTAGGGATTATGTGCCTGGAGTCCTGAGGTCTCCCAAAAGAGCGCCCCATCCCGTCCCTGACGCATCCGTTGTAAGGGGCTGAGAGGGAGGAGGGGACAGAAAATGGACCCCCTTGGTGAGACTGGAAAGATCCTGCCATCACAAGAGATCTTTTTGCGTGGAATTGGAGACCAGAACCATCTGGTCTAGGTCGTCTGACCTCTGATCCCACTGTGCCCTGAGTGTCCACTGCGAGATACACATGGGAAGCTTGGCTAGAGGAACTGTGGGGATGGCTGCTGCCATCAGGCCCAACAGTTGCAGAATCGACCTGGCCGAGATCTTCCGGCTTGAGGCCACTAAAAGAGCCTGCCTCTGCTGGGTTTCTGCCCTGTCCTGAGGGAGGAGAGCCAAACTCTGCACCGTGTCCAACACTGCCCCAATAAATTACAGGTGTTGGAAAGGAACAAGCTGAGACTTGGGAAAACTGACAGTAATCCCAACCTGTTGAAAAAGATCCAGGGTTGTAGAAAGGGAGAGCTCCAGCTGCTCTCTTGATGGGGCAGACAGAAGCCAGTAGTCGAGGTAAGGGAACACACAGTGACCTTGGTGCCTCAGGGCTGCCACTACTACTGCAAGGCACTTCGTGAAAACTTGAGGTGCCGAGGAAAGGCCAAAGGGCAGAGCCCTGCACTGGTAATGTTCCCCCCTGGAAGAAGAACCAGAGGTAGTGACGATGGGTCCTGAAAATAGGGATGTGCAGGTAGGCATCTCGCATATCCAGTGTGCAGAGCCACTGACCCTTGTGCAGAAGGGGCAGCAGACCTGGGAGGGTCAGCATCAAGAACCGTTTGTGCTCTATGTATAGGTTCAGGCTGCTGAGATCCAAAATGGGATGCAGATCTCCTGTCTTTGTGGGGACCAGAAAGAAGTGGGAGTAATATCCCGTTCCTATCTGGTGTGAAGGAACAGGTTCTATTTCTCTTTTCTGTAATAGAGCTTGAATTTCCTCTCCAAGGGGATGAATGTGCACCTTCAGGTAGTGAGACTGAACCAGAGGCCTGTCTGGAGGTTTTGAGAGAAATTCCAGAGTATGGCCATGCTCTATGAGCTGAAGAACCCATGAGTCAGTTGTCACTGCCCGCCACCGCTGCAGGTGACAAGCGAACCTTCCGCCCACTTGCACCCCTGCTGAATTTCGGGGGTAATGGGCAGATGGCAAGTCATGCGGGGGGGCGTGGGGGGGGAAGAGTTCCACCTGAAGCTGACTGTGCCCTACGTTTATTTGACGTTGGGCCATCTGCTGCTGCTGCTGTTCTGGCTGCCGCTTGGCTTGGCACCGAAATGGCTTCTTTTGTTGAAACTTCAGATGATACACTGTTTGTACTGACCGAAGTGCAGTGCCTTTATCTTGAAGGGTGGTGATGACATCTTGAGCATCCCCACCGAAGAAGACGGGATCCGTCCTAATTCCCGCAACAGAGATCACACACTGACGAAATCCCGAAAATAAAATATCAAAAAAAACTAAATACAGAAAACAAATTACACTGAAAATAGAAAGACAGAAAATCCAAATCCCGCATCATTACATTCAAAAAATTATAATAATGACTCACCACAGTAGTAGACACCACAGATCGATGCAGCATTAGTAGATTATCATTAGTAGACTGTCCTTGAATCTCTACACAATTCTCATTGATGCTTTGAATCTCCGGGCAGCAGCAGCATACAAAATTTGTTAAGTTACTTTATTCACTCTCGAATCCCGGCAGCAGCAGCATCAAAAATTCGTTTAGTTACTTTATTCCCTCTCGAATCCCATCAGTAGCAGCATTGAAAATTCTCATTGATGCTTTGAATCTACCAGCAGCAGCATCGAAAATTCATTTAGCTTCTTCATTCCCTCTCGAATCCCGTTGATTTGATGTATTCCATTAAAAGTAAAATTTTTATTTTAAGCTTTAAAAAAAAGACCGCACATTTCTACGGCAGTATGATCGAAACTCTTTACTCTCTAATTTTTAGTTCAGTAACTGTATTCCGTTAAAAGTTCAGATTTTATTGAAATCATTAAAAAAAAAAACGCATACTTCTATGGCAGCATAAAAACAACTTACAAGGTGCACTTAAATGCTGAGGTTGTGAGCTATACCACGAAGGAAATCTAATGTGGTTCTTTGTTCATTCGACACCACATTCTGTATTTTTTCCTCCCTTTTGCAGTACCTTTTTTTTGTTGGAGACCTAGGAAGACCTCAAAGTATTTTCTCACAAGTTGCTTCTGTGACCAGTGCCTCTTTTTGTAGCTGTTCTATAAACCTGTATGTCCCGACATGAGCAGACCCTATCAAAGCCCTGAGTCGTCGATGCCAAGCCTCGACTTTATTTTGTGTCCTTGGAAATCCCATTTCAACCTGATCTTGGACTGACCAAAATTCTGGTGGGAACACTGGAGGGTTTCTGAAGGGTGCCCGGTTTCTCATTTCTCTTCTTACTCTACCCAGAACATAATGTTCCTCAAACCATGAAATTAGAGGGGCAGCATTGTCAGGCATTATAGTTTTCAATTCTCGAAAAGCATGTATAATTTCTCCTGACAGAAGAAAAGCCAGAGCAACAAGGTGTCGCAATAGAAGGCTAAATTCCATGTCAGTGCCATACTGTTGTGCTAACCCGCATGCCGGTATCCTCCTCCACACAATCTGGCCCAGGTGGAAAAGACATCCTTTATTTATAGTGGAAGGAAACTCTATTTTGCAAGCATTAATGACAGCATACTCAAAGTCGGTTATGATGAACTTAGGGGCTAGCATTAAGTCTGCCTCGTCTGCTAAGTCTTGTAGGTCTTGGAATAATCGCTGATAACTGCATTGGGACTTATCCCGACATAATCACAAACACCAAAGGTACTATCCTGCAGGTTTCCTCTGGTCCCACATGTGCGTGTATTGAGTAAAGCTGCCTGAATATAGAGGGAACAGTCCTAAAAGTCCCATCCATGATCCAATATTTTGCCCTTGACAAACGCTCAATATTAGCCCCAGTGCTGAACAGCAAGAAGTGTTCGTCGCCCACAGTGGTGTCTCGTAGCAACCACGGCTGACCATTTACTGCCCGCAACTCCTCAGAGACACTCACCTCTTCAAGTGATCGTGGCTCGGGAGGTCTATGTGCTCTTCTTGCCCGCTTTATGACTTGAAGCAATGCCTGTTTCTGTGGCATGCTTTGGCTGAGTTCAGTGGGGACTGAGGACAGTGCATCTTGCACTAGCTGTGAAGGATTATTGTGGGTTTCTACAGCTCTCTATTTCAACGTTGACATTGCTTCTGCCTTCAGTGCATCTGATGCATCTGGTGAATGGCTGTGTTCTTTATCATTCACCAGCAGATGCAGACCACCGCGAAGGACAGTAATCGCACGACCATGGCAGTTCAGTAACTTGCGGCTTTGACAGCACCAGTAATGCCACTCGCCACAAATTTTTTCGCTCACCAGCTGGTACCCTCTCACGCACAGCTTATTCTGTCCTTTCTGTGAAGAGACAAGTCGGCACACAGGATAATCTACGTCTGGGACAGACATTGTTGATGTGTTGCTGAAAGCCATGTTTGGTAGCCAGGAGACCGATGTAGCCTGGATTACAGCCTTGCATCTGTGCTGTTTCAATATCTTATCAGTGCACCAGGTAACCAGGTAATCATCACACCTGATGACCTGATGACCATTTACATTTCAGTATTTTGTAAATTGGGATTTCAATGGTATTGGGAAATTTGCCATTCGGGATGTTTTACGTGGTAATTTACAAGACAGTATTTTTTAAGACGGGATTTAGTACCAAACCCAAAGAAGACAGATCCCCTGAAAGGTGCATCTTGGATAGCAGTCTGCACGTCTTGTGCCAAGCCTGACAGCCTCAGCCAAGAGAATCGACACAGGCTGACAGCTGTAGCGGCCCCTCTTGCATAAGAGTCTACTGCATCGTAGGTGGCTCTTAGTGAATACCTGCAGGCCACTTTAGCCGAACGGATTGAATCCGCCAATAGGGTTTTCGAATCTGAATCTGGTAGTGCCCAAATGGCCGGTTCTAGATGGCCAAATAAGGATTTCTGGTAGACCAGCATGTGCCTGATGTAATTAAGAGCTTTCATGGCCAGAGTGGAGGAGGAATAAAACTTCCGACCAAACTGGTCCAACTGCCATGACTCCTTGTCCAGTGGGGAGTTGCTCATATGCTGGGGCTTAGAGGACCAATCATGAGCAGCTGCTATGAAGACTGAATCGGCCTTAGACTGCGTGCTGAGGTGATCCTTACCCTCTGGCATATGGTATGTACGGTCGGTTTTCTTGGCCATCGCTGGGATAGACGAGGGCAGCATCCAAATAGTTGATGCCGAGTCCTCATGCAGTTCAAGCCAGGGTGGGGTAAGGATTGGTGATGCCTCCTGCATGTCCAGGTGCTGCCTTTTTCGATCCTGGGCATCTGACTTCCAGTTGTACACTTCTGCAATTTTTCTAAGGAGGTCCAAAAATGAAGGATCCTCCAGAGGAGACTTGAGGGATTCTTTGGGTTGGGATTCCGCTACAGGCGGGGTTTCAAACTCTGATCCCAACGACTCGGAAGAGTCTGAGTCTGAATCCTAGTCTGAGTCGGAAGATTCTCGGGGCTCAGACGGTTTGCCTGAGGGCCCGGCCAGCGTTGGGGCCTTTGGAGGAGCCAGCGTCGGCTGAGGCAGAGGAACCTTCTTGGTTGCTGGACGTCAGGGCTCCTAGGGGGGTCCCTAGGAGGTTGACAGCTATCTAACTCCATTACAAACTGGGCCTTGGTATCCGACCACCAGGACTGCAAAACTGACTGGAAGTCTACTGCAGGTTGAAGAGGAGGAGGAGGCTGGTAAGCCGGAGAATAATGCAGGAAACCTGGCATATGGAAAGGCGGGTATCCTGATGGGAGGGTAGGCTGGAGCATACCCTGGTGTATGAAACCCTGATGGGGGAGTAACTCAATGGGTTATACACCAGTGCCTGAGGCGCTGGATACCCTGACGGCGGGAACCCTGAAGGAGGTCCTGACAAAGGGTACCCTGACGGAGGGTAACCCGACGGAAGGCCCAATGGGTGAAACCCTGACAGAGGGCCTGACAGAGGCAAACCCGTCAAAGAGGCCGATGGTGGGGCCAAAGGCCCTGACAGAGGCCCTTGTGGAACACTGAACCCTGACAGTCCTGGTAGGGTTACGGCCGGTGGAGGGGCGAGTCGGTGGCGCGACAGCCCCTGACATCAGAGGTGGTAGTTGGAAACCATCCGGTATGATGCCCGCTCCTATCGCCAGGTCCATAGGTGTAGCTGGTACACCTGACAGAAGCTCCCCAATTTCTGTTCCTCAATAGACAGGCGAGTGAGGGTGGACCACATCCAGTGCAGTGGTGGAGACCCAATGGGGAGAACCCTCTGGGGATTGCTGAGGTAGTTTCAGCAGCTGGGATTCGTTGGGGCCATCGCCTCACCCCGATGCCAGGTCGGGCGGGGATCGGCGGAGCCAGTGTTCAACTTACCGCCTGACATGACCATGTGAACATCGGGCTGGCCGACGTTCGGCTTACTGGTTGAAGTCAGGCGGGCTGAAGGCTCAGAGCCTGACATCACAGCTTGAGTTAGGCGTTCGTCGGAGGGTCCAGCGGCGACTACTTTCGACCCCGTGGTGCACTGAACCCCAGCCCATGAGGCGAGGTCTAAATGCAGCCAAGGCCAAGGATCCCCGACCTACAGGACCAGTGGCGTGGGAGCCGGACTGCTCTTTGGGGAGCAGGCTGGGCGCGTGGCCAACTTCCAGGAGGAGGTCAGTCGGTGCTCGTTCGAAGGGCCTGCACGCGACTTCAGACATGATGGGGACTGGTCCTGGTCCCTGTATTTCTCCTTCTTCCTCTTTTTGTCATAATTGGACTTGGTGGGCGGGGTGGAAGTGCTGTGTAATTTCTGGAGCTCTTTCTCCATGGTGGCCATCCTCTTTTTTAGCAAACGGGCCTCTAGGGCCTGCTGGCAGTGCTTCCGTGTGGCTGGATTGAAGCTGGCACAGGCCTCGCAGTCATCAACCTTGTGCTCTGGGCCAAAGCAGAAGAGACACAAGGAGTGTGAATCCTTGTGCACAGCATGAAGCACACTTATTTTTGTGCTCCACGATAGAAAATGACGACATACACAAAACACTAAATGTTGTTTTCAAAGAAAGAAAAACGAATACTCATCCAAATAGCGGTTGAACTGCAGCATACGATCTCCGTGAGGTCTGACTGTTCAGGTTGATGGCGGGAAAGAACTGGAAGGCGGGCATGGGGACTGCCCACTATATAGGGTCACGCTGATGTTAGTCGCGTGACAGGTGGACCGTCCCCTGTCAGATACTGCTGGTTAAAGTTTCCGTGTGGTCCTGACGCCAGGGGGTGCAGTCCTCAAGGTGATTACCTACTGCAAGAGCCATCTCAAAGTAAGATCATGAGTTGTAAATTAAGACTTTAAAGCAGAAAGTCATAATATTCTAAGATGCTAAATCAAAAAAACACTAACAAGCAAACAACAAAAAAAAACTTTGTACAAATATGTAGTGCCCTTAAGTAGCAGTGTTTTGGGGCCAGAGCCCTACAGAAAAAAGGCTTGCCAGGGATCCCACGGATGCTGGGCAAGGCATTACAGAAAAAAGTTTTGCCAGGGACCTCAGGGATGCTGGGCAGGGCATGATAGAGTGCTTGTGGGCCCCCTTAGTTAGCCCCATGGACAGTAATGTGTATAGGGGCTCCAGAGTGCAGTGAGAAGGGCCATTAGGGAAAATATAGGTTATTTCAGGCATTCTGCCCACGCCACTTTCCTCAGCAGTCCCAACCAGCAGCCTGTGTGTCTGGTAAATACCCCTGTATCCAGCACAGAAACCCCAGTACAGCCAGCTGCTCCATAAGCATCCCTGTGGCCAGTAGCCCCACTGTTAATCACCTGCAGAACAGACTCCCTACCCTGCAACCAGTTCCCCTGCACAGCCCAAGTCGGGGCGGTTTTAAAACACTTTTTATACAAACTAAACTGAACATCCATCCACAAAACCACTGTCAGTAAATAAAAAGGAGTCCGGTCAACGTGAAAATCTGCAATGTGAACATGGTTTTATTTGAAATTATAAAAAAAATTAAATGCAACTTAAACTAAGTGCGCAGCCTAACGTGTAGGTGTCAATAAGCCTATTTCCAGGTTCTGACATCCACAATGCGGCAACATGTTTTACGTGCTCATATTCAGCAGCCCTGATAGGTGCTGCCATTCTATTATTTCTTCTAGTTCTGTGTTAGTGGCCCTGTGCTGCACCCTCTTTTTTTTAATACTTTCTTTATTATGAGCACATACATCAATACAGACAATGTTAAACTGACACAAATTTCAAGTGAAGAGTTCCATAGCATATAGATTGCCTCTGTTATATCAGCTGTTACACATATTTATATAGTTTTCTTATTTTGTTTGAAAAAGAGAGAAACAAACATAAAAAAATCTTTACACATTTTATGGAGGTATACTATATATATATCAGGCTGGACCTATATAATTTAAATAGTAAACTGAGCCTCTCGTCTGCAATGAAAGTCTATAAGTAGTACCTCGGTTAACCTCAAACCCATCTACTGATAGCTAAAGGGAGGTAGGACTAGTAAATGTAGGTTGATTGGCCCTATTTCCATCCCTACCTCCTAAGGCTGCTCTAGGTTCCCTGACTTTGGTATTTATTAGTATACTGTTAGTCCAGTAACTTTCCCATATTCCCTTTAATTAGCAGGGTCATTCTCTGTAGGGTCATCTGTCTCCTCTGTTCTCTGTGCCAGCTCCTACCCTGTCTAACAATTTAAGTAAGCTTCCTCCCTTTCTTGTACTGTAAAAGTCAGGCATTCCATTTCCGCAATTTCATTCATCACAGTCTTCCAGTCTTGTACTGTCGGGGGATCTGCTTGGAGCCATTCCCTAGTTATTGCTTTGGCTGCTGCTGCCACACACATGTGCCACAGATAGACGGCTTCCTTCCCTCGTATGGAGGGTGGTTTAAGTCCCAGCAGGAGATCAGGACAAGATGGAGGCTCCATAAGGGCAAAGATGTCTGTGCTGCACCCTCTTGATCTCTTCAATATCTTTTGTGTACCGCAATGACCAGAACAGGAGATATCACTCCAGGTGTAGCTGAACCAAGGCCTTGTACAGTAGAAAACTACTGCTTCCTTGGTCTCTTCTGGCAACACATTCCACATTTTTTATCATTGTCCTCCTTCATATGTCTCCCGGCATCCCACTCCTTCAGATGCCCAAGTGCCCCTACTGCCAGATTCCAACTCCAGGCTACCCAATTGCTCTGATAACACCTTGGTTCTGACTTGTTCCTAATGGGTGGGTGGGTGGGTGGGGGCTGCCATCAAGGGATTTGAAGCAACTCTGATGCTAGCATTCACCTGTATGTGGGCAACACTATTATATATGCCAAATCTGAAACTTGTTAGTGATCTCAACAAAATACATCTAGATTTCAACAAAACACAAGACTGGCTAATCACAAATAATCTGTAACATAGCAACACAGTCATCTAAGGTTGATAGTGACACAGGTTCATCATGTCCCCCCAACCCCTTTCATAAGCAGGTATGAATAACTATGTGATGCAATCATGTGCCAGTTTTTAATATGGATTACCTACCCATTGTTCTATTTGGCAAGTAGGGATTTGTCCAGGCTTACCTTAAAGCCCTGTACTGCTTTCATGTCCACAGTGTTTGCTGCTAGGTTATCCACCCTCTGAGAGGAATAGTGCCTCCTAAAATTATCCCAGAATTTACCACCCCTGAGCTTCAGGACATATCCTGCATTCTGCGGCAGGACACCAGATCAAACATCTCCGGCAGTTCAATCTTGCCAATACTCCTGATTGTGTGAAAGACTAAGCTAATGTCCTTTACCAGCCTACTTTTCTCAACAGTGAACATGATAAGGTCTTGCAGCCTCTCCTCATGGCATTTGTTCCCATACTGCTGATCATTTTGGCTGACTGTTGCTCCCTCGCAACTGCTTCAGTGTCCCTTTTGTATTGACACCAGACTTGCATGCAGTATTCCAGACGGGACCTAATCACCAATATTTAAAAACCACTTACTGAAAAACACCTAGGCTAAACTTATGGTCTTCAGTGGGAAAGACCCCCCCACACCCACACCCACCCAAACACACACATTGTGGCATACACTGGTCCACCACTGAAATGTGTAGTCATTTAAGTAACTTGATTTGTGACTAGATCCTAAACTGAGCTTCATAAACCACATCAACAGGACTGTTAGGGGAACCAAGAGAAACATGAGGTTCTGGACCGAGTTAGGAGCTGTTCAACCTAAAACAAAAGATAATGAATACTGCAGCAATCCCTCTTTCCAGCCCTAGAATATGTAAATGAGGTCTACAGGTCGGCAACAATTACACCGCTACAGAAGGACACAACAACCAATGAAGGTTTACCCTCAGCTGCAACAGAAGTACCCACCACTGCATACTCTACAACAATCTAGGCCTCCTGTCAAATGAAGGAAGGCAGGAACTTAAATGGTCTGTTGTATGTTTATAAACGTACACACAAGTTCTACCCAACTTACCTGATCAATGTATTAATTAAACCTACATGGCTCTGCAGATTCAGATCACAATGTAAAAATATCATCCAAGTTTCCAGAGCCTACAATACTACTGGGGACGAGACCCTGACTGTCACTGACCAGGAACCCGCACTCAGAGGCAAAGAAAAGTAAAAAATAAAATCGCTTCCATCTTTAGAGGTAGTATGCAATCATTTTTATTGCAACTCAAGCTTCACAAGGCACTCAAAAAATCTCTGTAACTGACCGGTCACCTGGAATTTTCTCCCAGCCAGCACGAAGGACACTTGTCACTGTACATGCCTTCAACCATGCCATGTATAGGTATCTTCTTGCACCATGCAGATGCCCACAAACCTCAGCTACTAATCCTCCGAAGTCTCTGTCTTGACTGCTTATTCACAAGATACTCTCCACATTACTTTTAATAACTTTTCTAATGTCAGATTTTAGGAAAACATTTCATCATGGATATTGTACATAAGTGTATATAATCATTGCAAAATGGTGTAAATGTACCAAATATTGCTTTATACCTTAAAATGGAACAGTCAGCACTAAGAGCTTCACACTCACATGTGGGGCTGGTCCCAATTTGCAATTTGCGTGCAAAAACATTTTTTTTTACTTACAGTTTATTGTAGTGTAAGCCCCCCAAAATCTGGGGATTACTCTGACTGCCTCCTGCTGATGCCCAGATCCTGTCTTCGTCCTCCGGTCCCCCAGGACCAGGACTGCAGATGCAAGGATCGGCAGGACACTCACATCCAAAACCAGAAGCCCTGGTGAGACTTAACCCATGGCTCCACATCTAAAATCTGCATTCACTGCCACACAGCTCCCCGTTCCCTCGGTCTTCAGAACTGGTGGCTAGAGCCTAGGCAGAGGCCAGAGAGAAGACTGCAGCAACTTAGATGGTTCATTGAGCCCAGGAGACACTGAAGAGCTGGAGAATGTGAGCAAGTAGCGTGGCAGCTGTGGACAGGCTGCTGCGCATGCGCAGTACTGCATTCCAGAGACGTGGCTCCGACATCTGAACTTGGCCATATGTTCACAGCTTTTCACTGTCCCAGCCCCAGGGCAGGAAGTGGAGATGGAGCCAGGAAATGGGTCAAACACGTGTCAGGCACAGTTCAAAGGGTTTCCTGGTCCAGGGCAGGCAGCACATTGGGAACTGTCAAGAGAAGCACTGTGCGCATGCGCACAGCAAAACAGGCTAAATGTCCACAGCTCTGGGCACATCCCTGGTCCCAGGACAATAAGTGGGGCCAGGGCAGCAATGAATCAACTCTTGAGGACTTTTAATAAAGAGGCAGCAAACTACCAAATTTGGCAACAACACAGTAAACAAAGATGGTGGCCCCATGATTGCAGAGGGGTCATAGGTTGGGCCTAGCTTTGACCACAAAATCCTGGACAACTGGAAAGCAGCTTGTGCTAGAGACAGTTTGCCTGCGAACAAGCTTGGCCAATCAGGCATCAAGTTTCATACAGAATAAAAGAGGCTGGTTTTCACAGATTGTGGCAGTTTAGCCAGACTTCAGGGAGAGTGGCTATGTGTCAAGGTGCAGGCTGGCGTGCCACTGTCTCTCCAGGGAATGCAGGCCTAGCAGACTAGGGAAAGGGAAAATGATTTAACCAGGAAGGGCACACTAAGCCGAAGCTCATTTCCAGGTGCAACCTGGGAGCACAAGGAAGTTAAGTGACTTGCTCTTGGTCACACAGTATGCAAGTGGGGACTGTGGGATTCAAACCCAGGTCTCTAAGTTTGCAGCTCAGAGCCCTAAGCCTCTGCGCTGTACTGCCTCCTGACACTACAAGTGTTCGGGATCCCAAGTAAAGTGTTTGTGTCAAGAGAAGACGAAGTTTTTGGCAAAATTATAGTTTAAAAGGCAAGGGGATTTTCGTGACCCACCACAGCCTTTTCCTCTCTACCGGGGCAGCTCCAACAACATCTCCAGACCAAGAAATCTTGCTTTGTTCCAGGTCCTGAATGAGAAGTGAAGTGGACAGAAGCCACCAGCAAGCCTGTGGAAGACTGTCTTCCAGCTGGGAACACTGCATCCAGTCAGCCTGTTCTACCAACCTATACCAGAGGTAGCCATTGAGGCATCAAAACCCTGAGTAAAATCCATGGTTCAACCATGCAACTGGGGAGAGAGAGTTATTGTGCAGCAGTTGAGGAAGAAGTCATGGGCAGGGCTGTGCAAGTGAGAGAAGCTCAGACAGAAGACCTGTGCAGGCCAGTCAGCCACTAAATCCAGTGGATAACAAATAAGGGGCCCCTTTTCTACTTGGTTACCAGTTTAAAGTTGTGTTCAACTACAGTTGTGTTTTAAAAAGTATTTTACCTGCTACTTAAAAAAATAGATGTTGATGGCAGAAGGAGACCGCTAGGTCCATCTAGTCTGCCCATTTGTTTTGGACATATTTTGACACTCTAATTGCCTTTTGTAGTCAGGGCTCTCTTGTGTCTATCCAAACTTTCTTAAGCATGCCACCAAGCTCCACCCTGCTAGCTAGCAGCATCAGTGTCCCCAGTGTGGTACCCAGTGTAACTCAGAGAGCTCTCTCACCCGTACTGGGTTTTGAAGACTGCGGGGGTGGGATGGGCAGACTGTGTGGGGCCATCAGAGTGACACCTGTATTTCCCTGAGCTCCTTCAATACCCTGAGATCCACCTCATCTGGCCCCACTGCTTTGTCCATTTTCAGATTATAATAAATAATATAATAAACTTTATTTCTCCAGCGCAATTCAAAAATATCAAAGCACTTTACAAAAGTAACAGAATTAAAACAGACCCATGGATAGTTAAAATACAGATAGTAACACTAAAATACATCCTTAACTCGTTAGAGAAAGCAGGAATAAATAGGTACGCTTTCAGTGTGGCTTTAAAGCTCGCCACCATCAGGCACTCCCAAATCCAACGAGGAAGAGAATTCCACAGGGTATGGCTACGTAAGCAAACACTCGAGCACCAGATGACTTCAAATGAACCCTGGGAACCTCCAGCAATCCCTCGCTGGTGCAGCAGAGTGGTCAGGAGGGGCAACAGGGGCACAGAAGCTCTTCCAGGTAGTGCGGTCCCAGTCCGTGTAGGGCTTTATAGGTCAACAAACTGACCTTGGAGGTATCCTCCACTGCACTGGCAGCCAGTGCAGCTCGTGCAGCACAGGTGTAATGTGGCTAGATCAAGAAAGCCCAGTTAGTAACCTGGCTGACGCATTCTGCACTAGCTGCAGCTGGCAGATATCAACCCCCAGCAGCCTTAGGAAGAGGGAGTTACAGTAATCCAGGCGGAAGGTCACAAAGGCATGGACCAATGTCAGTAAGTCATCCGGTGGAACCAGATATTTAATCCGGGTGATATTCCTCAAATGGTAAAATGAGGTCTTGACAACGGACGACACCTGAGCCTTCAGGGTCAGCCCCTCATCAAGAATAAAGCCCAGACTCCGCACCCTTCAGGACTCTCTCCTCCAAAAAAGGGACTACTGTACACCTCCCTCCTTCCAAAACTTATGTTACTTTTTTGTGGCCATTCCCCTTCTCCTTCCTCTGTGAACACTGAAGAAAGGTATTTGTTCAGGATGTCTGCTTTTTCCTGGTTTCCCTCTGCACAGTCCCCTCCTTCCCTTTTTTAACCTTACAATCCCACACTGGTCTTCCTCTTTTCAGTTATATTCCTAAAAAATGTTTTGTCCCCTTTTGTTACTTTCTGGGCTATTCTCTCTCTCTTCAGTTTGTGTCTTTGCGCTACTTACTGCTTTCTTTGCTTCCCTCCGTTTCCCCTGATACACCTCCTTATCCTCCACCTACTGCGTCTTCTTATACTTTCTGAATGCTACCTTCTAGCCTTTACCTTTTCAGCCACCTCTTTCAAGAACCATAGCGGTCTCTTTTCCCTCTTGCTTTTGCTCATTTGTCGCAGAGGTCTGTTGCCTTTACTATGCTCCCTTTAGCTTTGCCCACTATTCCTCCACCCCAGCCAGGTCACCCCCGGCCATCCCCGCGATCTTTGTAAAATCTGCCTCCTGAAGTCCAGGACCCTCGCTCTTGTGTGGTTAGATTCTACAGTTGTTCATAAACTGAATCTCACCATAGGGTGATCACTGGTCCTCAGGTGGCCTCCCACCTTGAAGTCTGCAATACTGTCCATGTTAGTGAGTACTAGGTTCAGTATTTCCCCATCACAAGTAGGTTCACTGACTAGTTGCTTGAGGAATGCCCCATGCAGAGAGTCCAGGATGTCAGTGCTTCTAGCTGAAGCCGCTGCTGCTGGGAGGCTCCAATCTACATCTGGCAGGTTGAAGTCCTCCACCCACAGCACCTCCACCATCCTGCCAATGGCCTCCACCAGTACCTCACCAAATTCCTGCATTCATACATGACTGCAAACATTCAGTGCATGTTAAACTTTATATAAGCTCTGATCTTTTGTTTGCTAGTCTCACCTGTCCTCCCGGGGCTACATACAGTCATAGAACCAGGAAAACATCTGCCATTCCATAATTTCACTATTTTTTAGATTTAATATTGCAACAGTAAAGCAGCATTCTCACCTGGCATCCTGCATGCCAAACTGAATAACAGGACACATAGTGGATCATATACATGTCCAGTGTTACCCCTGGTGGACAGCTACTGCTTGAAACGTAGGCTTGGTAAAACACTGGATTCATGTATGGTACCCACATTATATTTAGAATAAACTGATTTACTCTATCTACAGTACTAGTGATGAGTGAGTCTAACTTCCAGTATATGTTGTGGACTGACTAATTCAGTATTATTGGAAACAGACTCCTCTTCGTACTTTCCCTCTTTACAGGGATGACCACACTGGACTAATCTGCTGTTTCTAACATACACGCTGGTGGGGAGTATCATAACCCCACTCAGCAGGTCAGGCCCTCTGCTCCCACAGTGCCAACCTCCGAGCACTGTAGTGTGAAAGGTTAACAGAATAGGGTAACCCTCCTGTCTGTTTTGTGGGTTCAAATCAAACTTTGGTCTCAAGTTCTGGAGGGATTCAAACTGTGAACCTCTTGCTAGCATACCCAATATACAGGCTGAGATAATTCTGCTCTTCGGGGGGAACAGATATCTTTCGCCTATGGGCACCTAACCAGGTGTACAAAATGAACCCTTAAAACTCTATTAAAGACCTCAAAATAAATTCTTACCTTTTCCAGTTTGGTAAACCAGTAAGCTATGCCCAGTGTCAGCTTTAACCATATATGCTTCACTTGTAAAGAAAAAGAATTTCAAAAGCACACCAAGTTGTCTCTAAAGTAGAGGTTTACTTAAAAATAGATACAAATGTAAAATGTAAATACAGAACCATATATCACAAAACACACAAATTACTTAAACAAAACAGGTTTAAAAATGCAAACAAAATCTCCTACCACAGTACACTTAGAATTGTTTTTTCTAATATGTACTTATCTCCTAACAGTGCCTGATGTTGCTTTTCTCAGAGTCCAAACATGTGTGTCTTAGTGGAAAACAGAATACTGTTTTAAAACTGACTTTGCCAACCTCTTTGCATGAGGTCACCTAGCTCCTCCCTGTCAGAATATAAAAAATATACACCCAGGATGTCTTATCAATCAGGATGTAAATGAATTTAGTGACATTTCAGCAAAACTCATTTCACAAATTATGACACTCTTTAAATAACATCCCTTCTTTGATCTCAAGTAGCTCTTCTTCCCAGGACACATCAAAAGAATATTTTATGACTTCGCGCTAAAGCGTCATAACCTGCTCGTTTCCTCTAAACGTTATAAAAGTTTATGATTTCCCATCCTAGCAGCTGGCAAGCTACTATTAAGATAGATAAACAGGAGCTTCCAATTTAGGTCTCTTCTAGCCTGTAATTATCTCCTGGCCTTCCAAGTAACACCTTGTAGCTAAAATAACACATTTTTATATTACAAAAATCATACAGCGATCAGAACCAGCTGTCCAAGTGTCACAAGGAGCACCATTTGAGTACTATGTGATGTACTGCATATCCCTTCCGACCAGAGTTCAACAACAGAATAAGGATGCACAGAGACAACAATGGAAGAAATTATCAAAGGCATGCACTGCATTATGAACTGCCCTCAAGACTGTGGGGAGCGTCAAGCATGCGTGGGATAGGCACACGGGCACAGTAGGAAGAGGAAGGGGGGGAGGGAGTGACACCTATGACCAGCTGGGGTCAGTGGTGAAGGAATAGACAGGAACAAGGGGCAGACTGGATAGGCTTAAAGGCTCTTTTCTGCCGACAAAATCTTTGTTTCTCTGTTTCTATTACAGAGTTCTGAAATGGGCCTTATAGTACCAGCAGTGTGTAAATCTGAACCCCCCCACAGTGTTTACTCAAAGGCTAGTAAACACAAACAATAACAGAATGGAACCAGTATTTGAAAAACAGCTGGTACAGGAAAACAAGTCTTGGCTTAGAGGGTTAATGCAGTTCTTTAAGGCAAACTCCAGGGCAGGAGTAGGCCATATGATAGCGTCCCCTTGTTTGCTATTAATAAGATGTATCATTTGCAAAGAGCAAAACAAATGAGAAAAGAGCAGCTGGAAACAACTACAAAATTCGACATAGACCATAAGGATATCGTATTTGTAAGAATGGGAAATCATCTCTATATCTCTCTCTTCCCAGAGTGCAAATACTGGAATCACAGAATGGTTCCGGGGGGGGGGGTTGTAGTCTATATTTACCTGCTACTGGGGTGAGAGGAGACAAGGGGATTATCCCATTTAGATCATTGGTAGGTCTTAAACCAGCCACCCAAGGCGTCCTGCAAAATACAAACATTGTGCAGTACTGGGAACTAAAAGTTCATTTGGATTCATAAAAAGTACAGGGCATACTAGTTACTGACTGGCTGTAAAAATGTTTTTTAAAACAACATTTAGATGTTGTAACTACGGATATTTCGAGACTTTAGTGTGGTACCCCACATGAGATTGCTTGCATAGAATGTTTTGTTCTCTTGCAGCAAAAATATGTAGGCAGCTTCATTGCCAGACTCCCTAAAGAATACCACTGGCATTACTGTATCAGCACACTTAAGGAATGCAAACAGATTTTCACTAATCCCTGAATACAAAAAACTGGAAGCTTTGTGCTTCAGTCCTACATAACATAATACATAATTTTATTTCCCTCAAATGAAGCTGACAGGACTAATAAGAGACGTCAAGCACCATTTGCTCTTTAATGGCTACAAGACTAAGTGAAATGACCATCAAAAGCATATGGTTGTCATCCTCGTGCTTAAATCACAAAAGTGATATCTGGTCAGGGATGGGGGCTTGACTGCCTGGCTGGACACAGGTGAGATTTAAGTAACCATGACTTCACTGAAATTAAATATGACAGCAGTTCTTAAGTTATTTGTCACAAAAAAGAACAAGGGAATTTTGAATAATACACTCTAAAATCCCTTTGGCTTTCAGTAGTAGTTTTAAACAAGGTGTTTAAAGCAGCAGTATTTGGCAGTAGGCAAAATATTTAATCATATAGTTTCTTAGCAGTAAATTGCAAGCAATATGTTGAAATCCAAAGATTCATCACCATCATATTAATTCCTATAGATGTACTGTAAAACAATTGCTGTTACTTTGTTTAGTAATTAATGAAACAAGTGATTAAATATGGCTGCCACTGCCAGTGTGCCAATGCAGTGGCAGTGCTGTCGCCTGTGATGCTAACAACCAAACCTAGAAGACTGGCACTGATACTCTCATCCTCGAGGGAGGGAGGATCTCTGCCTCCACTGCAACACTATCAGCATAGTTACCACGGATCGCAGTGCAGCTGAAGTACTGCAGGATGGAGGACAATGCCCAGCTTTGCTTTGGGACACGTGTGTGTGCACGCTTGGAGCTCCTAGTGTGGCAAGGTCCAGTGTGATCTGAGAGAGTAAACAAGGAAAACCCCTGGTGTAACACAGGATGACACCAGTGGCACTTCCAGACTCGGGCACACTAACTAGCTTCTCTGCCGAGAGATGATCCTGAGGGAGTCCTCTATGTCTGAGGGCCATGTAGCAAGGAGCAAGCTGTGGGGAAATGGGGGTGGGGGGGAGTGAAGGGGGCTTGGTGGTAGCCCCACAGGCAGATGGAGGCTGCATGGGGGGGTGGCGGTGGTTGCAAAGATAGTAACAAAAAAAAAAAAACAACAAATGGCCACACCAGCAGTTTTCTTAAAAAAAAAAAAAAGGAGGCTTTCCTTGAGGTAACTCCTTTACTATACACAGTGGATTCATACTGTGGATGTCAGAATGCTAGCACACATTTCTAATAGTAAACAGCAAAGCACCAAACAAAAATCTTAGTTTTTGCATGTGAGCAGTGCAACGGAGCTGGAGCTTTGAAAAACTTCAAAACCTCATATCTCGCTTTAGGAGCAAAATAAACTAGAAAGAAAAATGGGAAATGGAGGTGGGGTAGCCCTTTTTGTCAAGGCATAGAGACAGTAGAGGAGGGGTCCATCAGTGGAAAGAAGGGAGACAGAATTGCGGTGGGTGCAGCTCTCAACCACGATGTGTAAGAAGCTGCGCATGTGAGTGGTCTGTATACACTGGGACAGGGGGACGAGGGTGATAGGGAAACAGGGGCAGAAATTCAAAAGGGATCCACAAAGGGGGAGGTAGTGGTGGTGGTGGGGGATCTCAGTCTACCAGATGTACATCTGGACATTTCAGCAGCTACGGGCACCAGGAGTCAAAACATGCTAGATAAGTTGCAGGACTGCCTACTGGTAAAGCTGGTCAGGGAACCCACAAGGCAGGCTGCCATTTTTAACGGCGTGCTAACTCAAAAATGGTAAGATACGTGCTGGTTGGGGAACCACTGGATCCAGCGACCATAACATCAAATGGTACAGACTAGGCCTGGGTACCAGTATACCCTCATCAAAGGATGTAGGGTTTGGATTTCAGAACAGCAGGCTGACCAGATGAGGGAATAAGTGAAGGATAAGTTGGGGGAATGGACAAAATGAGAGGGGTGGAGGAGAGGTGGGGACTAATTAAAAGGGCCATTCTAGAGGCACCCAAGCCATGCTTGAGAATAGTTACCCAGAGTAACAGGCACAACAGAGCGACCAATTCTGTTTTCAAAGAAGGTCAGGGAGGCAATGAAGGGCAACTAAAGGCCCTTCATTTCATGCAAAGCGAAGGGGAATGAAGAGAGAACACCAATTAAAGATGAGGAAGGCAAAGAAGGCAGTCAGGAACTCAAAAGCAGACACATAACTGCATATTGCAGAGGGGGTCATGCAGGGGAAACAGTTCTTTAGATACATTAGAGAAAAAAGGAAGACAAGTGGGTAAATGATTAAGCTGTTGGAGGAGAGCAGGATAACAGAGGAGACTGAGCAGAAGGCAGCCATTCTTAATAAGTACTTCTGCTCAGTGTTTACAGTACAAACTAGTGGGCTTTTGCCTGAAAGTGGCATATAGTTTGCTGTGAGGCTGATCCCAAAAATGGGTCAAGTGGTAATTATGGAAGAAAGGATCAGAAAATATCTTTCAGCCCTAAAAAAGATAAGGCTCCAGGGCCAGATGGGATGCACCCAAGGGTGCACAGGAAACTGGCATCGGAACTAGCTGAACCCCTGGCAGGACTCTGCAACAGCTCACTAAGGTCAGCGGTGGTTCTGAAAGATTGGAAGTAGCATATCTAGTTCTGCTCTACAAGGAAGGAGAAAAGGAGCACTAGGGAAACCACAGGCCCCTCAGTCTTGCCTCTGTTAAGACAGACACACAGACTCTGTCGGCAGAAAATGACCAGTAGGTACATCCAGTCTACCCCTTTTCTCTGCCTAGTCCAACACTTCTAACCCTATTTGGTCACTGGCATCTCTCCCTCTGCTCAGTCTGCCCCGTGCTTATCCCACGCATGCTTGAAGCTCCCCCCCAGTCTTTGTCCCCACTACCTCCTCTGGCAGGCTGTTCCAGCCATCCACCACCCTTTCCATGAAGAAGTACTTCCTTACATCTCTCCTAAACTTCCCCCACCTTAGCTTCACTACATGGCCCTGTGTTTTAGTGCCTTCTTTCCTCTGAAAGAGACATCCCACCTGTGCCTTATTCACCCTTGTAAGGTACCTGTAGGTCTTAATCATGTCTCATAGCGGGTGAACTAATGGAGGCATTAGTCAAAGAGGACCAAATGGGCTATCTGGGGAGAAATGGGCTCCAGGACAGTAAAAGGCAGGGGTTCATGGCCAAAAAGGCTTGTCAGACCAAGCTGATAAAATATCTTTTTTGGTAACTAGGGCAGTAGATACGGGACAAGAAGTAAATTTACTCTATTTTAGCATCAGCAAGGCGTTCAACTTGGTGCCACACAGAGACTGCTGAAGAAGTTAAGAGATATCGGTGAAGCCAGGGACCTAGTTAGATGGATGGATAGCTGACATGGGGGGGGAGCAGAGGGACTTGGTAAACAGGATGGGTGCCACACTAATCAGTTCTGTGTCCACCGTCCTTTTCAATGTGTTCATCAGCGACATAGAAGGAATACAGGGCAAGATGCATCTCTTCACAGATGACACTAAGCTCTGTGGAAGGGAGAACAGCGAGGCAGGTGTAAGGGGGTTGCAGAGGGACCTGCATAGAGGTAGAAGGAGGTAATACTCTCTCTCTATAGATCACTGGTGAGCCACATCTGGAATTCTGTGCCCAGTTGTGGAGTTCCTACCTAAGGAAAGACAAAGACAGGGCGGAGAAGATGCAGCATACTTTAACAAAAATAATTCAGGGCCAACAGGGCAGATACTACAAGAATCGGCTTAAGGCTCTGAAAACGTATTCACTGCCAACCAGATGGGAGAGGGGCAATATGATGGAGACCTTCAAGGTCCTGAAAGGAATGAACAAGAAAGAATGCAAGGAAATATGCAGCAGGAATGAGTAATCAAAAACATGGGGACATGAGTGGAAACATAGAAACTGATGGAAGATAAGGACCGCTTGGCCCACCTAGTCTGCCCATTTTCTCTACCTTACTGCAACACCGCACATCTTACTTGATCTCTGGCTTTTACCCTCCCTTTCCTATAGCCAGGGTTCCCTTGTGCCTTTCCCATGCATTCCTGAATTCCCCTACCATTTTCGCCCCCACCTCCACTGAGAGGCTGTTCCATGTATCCACCACCCTTTCTGTGAAAAAAATACTTCCTCACCTTACCCCTGAGTCTACCCCCCTCCAGCCTCATATCATGACTCGTTGTTCTTAAGCATCTTTTCTTCTGAAAGATGCTACCCTCTTGTACCTTATTTATGCCCTTGGGGTATCTGAAGGTCTCCATCATATCCCCCCTCTCTCTCCCCTCTCTTCTGGGGTATACCTATTGAGGTCCTATAGTCTTTCCTTATATGACTAATGGTGCAGACCCTATACCATTTTTGTCGCCCTTCTCTGAACTGCCTCTGCTTTATGTCCTTCTGGAGCTGCGGCCTCCAGAACTGGACACAGTACCTCATCCACATCATGTACTCCTCCCCATGGTTTCTGTGCCCCAAATGTATGATTTTACACTTCTTTGCATTGAATCTTAGTTGAGACACTCTTGACAACTTCTCAAGCCTGCTTAGGTCCCTCCTCATTTCTTCCACCCCCCCCCAAAAGTGTCAACCCTGTTGCAGATCTTGGTGTTGTCTGAAAAGAGGCATACCTTCCCTTCCAGACCCTCTGCAATGTCACTTATGAAGAGATTAAAGTGGACTGGACCTAGAACTGATCCTTTTGGCACCCCACTGGTTACCCTCCTCTCTTCAGAATGAACTCTGTTTACCACCACTCTCTGTGTTCTATTTCTTAACCAATTTCTGACCAAGTTTACCACCTTGGGACCCACTCCCAGGCAGCCCAGCTTGTTTACAAGCCTCCTATGTGGAACGGTGTTGAGGGCCTTGCTGAAATCCAGGTAGACCACATCCACCGCCCCTCCCTGATCTAACTGCCTAGTGACTACCTGGTTACCCAGTCAAAGAAATCTATCAGATTTGTTTGACATGACATTCCCACTGTGAATCTATGCTGCCTAGGCTCCTGTGATCCGCTGGATTCAAGATATACCACAGTCTGTTCCTTTAGCAGTGATTTCATTAATTTCCCCACCACTGAGGTCAGGCTGACTGGCCTATAATTGTCAGCCTCCTCCCTGCTCCCACTTTTGTGAAGCAGGACTACATCTGCCCTCCTCCAGTCCTCTGGAACCACTCCCGTTTCCAGTGATTTGCTGAACAGGGGTGTCTGTAGTGCTGCGAGCACCTCTCTAAGCTCCTTTAATATTCTTGGATGTATCCCATCTGGCCCAACTGCCTTGTCCACTCTCAGTTTTACAAATTCCTTTAGGACTCTCTCCTTCGTAAACGGACCGGTGTCCACCTCCCTTTCATTGATGCTCCTGTCACTTAACTGAGGTCCCACACCTTCCCCTTCTGTGAATACTGAACAAAGATATTTGTTCAGGATTGCTGCTTTCTCCAGGTCCCCCTCCGCACACTTCCCTCCTTCCCATTTCAGCCTAGCAATCACAACCCTGGTCTTTCTTCTTTCACTAATGTATCTAAAGAATGTCTTGTCCCCTTTTGTTGCTGCCTGGGATATTTTTTCTTCTGTTTGCGCCTTTGCACTCCTGACTGTTTTCCCTACCTCCCTCTGTTTTTCTACATACACTTCACTGTCCTCCTCCCTCTGTGTTTCCTTGTACCTCCTGAATGCCAGCCTTTTCGCTCTTAACTTCCCGGCCACTTCCTTTGAGAACAAAAGTGTTTTTTGTTTCTTCATGCTTTTGCTGAATTGCCTAACGCAAAGGTTTGTTGCCTCCTCTATGTCTCCTTTTAGATTTGCCCACTGTTTCTCGATATACACACACGCACACACACACACCATCCTCCCCTCCCTGCTAGGGCTTTCCTGAGACATTTCCCCTTCTTTGGAAGCTGGTGGGGCTTGGGAGGGGAGATTTAGGAGGGACAGGAAAAAGTTTTATTTTACAGAGAAAACAGTTGAGCCGTGAAACAGCCTACTTGCAGAGGTGTTGGGTACAAGAACCATTAAAGGTTTCAAACACAGCTGGGATAGAGTAAAAGGCTTAAACATTCCTTAGGGGGTAGCAGTAGGGCAGGGGGCAAGGGCAAAATCCCTGACTAGGCAACAGGTCCCAGGGAAGGACAGGGTATAACAGTACAGACTGGATGGACTAATGTTTTTTTTTTCTACTGACACTTTTTGTTTTTGAATTTTTTTTATTGAGCTTTTCAAAAATAGCACACATAAACACAGGACAATTGTATAATATATCAGTGCATAGAAAAAAAAAATCTATGATACCAGAATGCATTTTAGCACTGAAAAGTTAGTAGACAGGTATAAACTATCACCAATCAGACTTCAAACATCATATGTCCAAAAACCTATAAAACAATACCAGTGTAACCCCCAGGTGGCGCTATCCCAAGGGCTACTACCCTTGACTACTGACAGGTTGAGAGGCCTAGGTTCTATGGTGGGTGCCTCCACCCACAGGTCAGGGTTTGTAGTGGTTAGACTAGCTTGATCACAGCCCTCTGGGACGCCGTGACCCCCTTTGGTTCCCTCTAGTGGCTCACACAGTACACAGGAGTTACAGCCCCAATACCCCACATATTCACACTGTTCACTCATAAAGCACCACTTACCCTCGAGACTGATTCTGCAGCACGTCTCTGAGGACCCCCTGTAAAATAAGGTTAAACAACATACACAGCGAAATACAATACTGTTTCCATAAGTACCAACACCACAGACAGTATATAATATAACAACAACAAATCTGATATATTTAGGGGACAGTAACATAGGAGGGGGAAATCAGGTTAATTGGTGGCATTAAATCACAGTACTGTGCACACATACAGGGTCTGAAAAGTCACACTCTGGGTACCCAGGTTGGGGGGGGGGGCTAGCCAGGTCTGTTGCCCGGGGTTGGCCGGCAGGTGCAGATGGATAGGGCCTTGTAGAAGAAAATATATGCACAACACCCAATTGTAATCCGGAGCTGGATGGCTCAGTCCATGAAGCAGGAAAACAACTAGAATTAGATGACACACTTGTGATTAAAAACAGGCTGCAGGGGAATATCCTGATTTGTACTCACAATACCCAAGCTGAGAAGCGGATGGTGGATGTTCTTCTGGATTGTCAGAAGCAACAGGGCATGGAGACAAGGTCCTTGTGACTGGACCCCACTGCAGTTTTATAGCAAACAGATTTAGTCCGAGACAAGCTGGGGTTTGCTTCCAGCTTCAACACACAGCACACAGAACAGGGGACTGGAAATAGCGATTCCCCACAAGCACTATGCACATTCATATGTAAAAGGAAAGTACTATACCAGGCAGGCTGCTCCTCGATCCCAATCGCACTTACTGCAAAATACCCGGGAGCACACACAGCAGCTTCAGTTACTGACAGACCGAGCGCGATTCAGCAATTTCTCCAGTCTTCTACAGGGTGAGCCTGGTTTCCACACTTCTGGTGCTTCTTTCTCCTCACAACTTGGATTCAGTCCAAACTGACACACACAACGGCTGCAGGCCAAAACTCAGGGCCTCACATGCGCTTCCCGCATGAAACTATACACCGCAGAAGCACAGAGCTCCTTCTCTCTTCACTGTCACAAATGATCTGAGCTTTCCAGTTACAGAGCAGGACATTTCCTTTAGCTCCACATCATTCTGTTGGCTGGTTCGGCTGTCACTCACAATAAGACTCCCTCTGTTGGTAAAAAAAAGCGCCAAGGTCAAAACTACATTTCCCAGAGTCACTGCCCATACAATCCCCTTGTGGCTGGCTCAAAATTAAGAGTCCAAGTTCCGATTCGTCCACAGGCTCCATTTTAGGGTCTCCCTATCATCCTGATTGGTCCAAGTCAGCAATTCAGGATCAAAATGAGAGAGCTACACTGAAACAGTTTGTGCTGAAATGAAGAAGGGTTAGACAAACTACATTTTCTAAGTCACTATAATTGATTTCTGGCAAACAGTTATATCTTTCAACAAAGCTCCCTCTGCACATGTAGCGACAGCAGAGACGGAGTGAACTGACAGCAGCTCGGGTGGGATTTGAGCATTAAATACACAGTCCCCCCATACAAACTAATTAAGTCTGCAAGCAGACAGCTCTTAAAGAGACAGTACGTGGAGGCTCAAATAGCACTCACTTGGAACCACATTTAAACAGCTCAGACACCGAACACTGCCCAGACTTGGAGCATTCAGGCAAACTCCTGGAAGACTTTTGGGAACCCCCATTTGCAGGGAGGCTATACCAGAATAATGTCAAAACAGTACAAAATACAAATACAAATGCTAACACTAATACTCATCACACATAAATAAACTGGGAAAAAAATACAAGTCTTCATTACTCTATTGTCAATGCCCTAGGAGTCTTAAAAACTATCAGCCAATTGCCATACTGTCTGCTATTGGTAAGCTTCTTGAGAAAGTTGTGGCAGGGCAACTCACGGATTATATTCAGTCTCATGAGCTACTGTCTCCCTTGCAGCATGGCTTTCGAAAAGGGCACAGTACAACCCCAGCCCTGGCCACTGTCACGTCTGGGATAAGGGCTGCTATGGATCATGGCAGACTCTCTGGGGCCATCTTTATTGATCTCTCTAAGGCTTTTGACCTAGATGATCATGTACTACTTGGCATTCAACTTAGGTCCCTGGGCCTGTCCCCCTCCCCCCGCACTCAGGTGGTTCTCCAATTACCTTCAGTGCAGGCAGCAACTTACCAAGTATGGTAAGGTGCTCTCGGACTTCACCGCAGTGTTCTCAGGGGTTCCCCAGGGGTCAGTCCTTGGGCCCCTGCTTTTCTCCATATTCATCAACGATCTTCCCTCCTCTGCTGCCACCTGCAGGTCTCTCCTGTACGCCGACGACCTTGTTATTCTCACTCATTCCCAGGATATTGGGGTCATTAGCCACCAATTAAGTGAGGATTTCAGGAGTATCCAATCCTGGATATCGTCTCACAAGCTGGTTCCAAGTCTTAAAAAGACTCAGACTATGTTGTTTGGATCCCTGGCTAAGATAAAGGACTCCCCGTCCCTCTGTGCATCTTGGGTAGTGATGATGCTCCTGTTCTCATCACCGACTCCGTCAAATACCTTGGGGTGACACTTGACCTTCAGCTTGATCTTGGTCACCACATCCACAACGTGTGTTGAGCTGTTAACTGGAAGTTGGGTTTGGCATACAGGGCGAAGAATAATCTTACTTCGGCTGCTCGCCTAGCGCTGGCCAGAGGTGTATTCCTACCATCTCTCTGTTATGTGCTACTTCTATTTGCCCATACTTCCAAGGTACACCTCAATAGGTGGACCGTTGCCTACAATAACATTTGCCGATTTTCGCTAGCAGACCCTCGCCTCACTCACCATTGTGATCTGTATGCTAAGCTTAACTGGCTCTCCCCACCCAACTATATGAATTTTGTTTTGGGCTGCTTCACGGGTAAGGTTCTGGGCTCAGGCACCCCCCTGGACTGGCGGAGCTCCTTGTGCCTGCTGCCTCCACTGTCTACTCCCTAAGGTCTCTGGGCCCCGCTATCCTTAAGGTTCCTGCTAAGCACACCCAAATGGGGGACAGGGATTATGTGTCATGTGCTCCAAGATTATGGAACTCCCTTCCGGTCCAGGTCCGTTCCTCCCCCTCCCAGGCAGGCTTACGGACCTCCCTATGGACACATTTGAAGCTCTCCTCAGTATGTGATTGTCTTAAACCCCCCTGATTGCCTTGATTACCTTGGTCACCTGAACTGTGCTTGAGCATATTATCTCCTGTACCTGGCTCCGGTCCTGTTGTGGTTGCATGCTCGCCTGGGTGTAGCCCTATGTAAAGTGTGTAAATTCTGTATATACCTGTTTATACTGCTGAGCATTGTCTTAGTGACTTTGTATTGATTTTATATTTGACTGTGCCACTGTTGAAACCCGAGTTATCTTACTATGTATGTCATGCTTTTTCTGATTTCAGTGGATCTGCCTTACTTGCTTTAAGCTGTACTCTGTATGTACTTATAATTCCTGTACTCTCCTGGGTCATACCTAAAAATAGGCATATGTTTTGTCTAGTGTACTTACCTGGTTAACAAAGGCTAAATAATAATAAATGCAGTTCCCAGGCCTTCCCAGAGGAAGAACTGAGGCCACAAACCCAGAGGTGCTCAAAAAGATGGAGGAAAGGAAGCGAAAAGATGGAGAAAGGAAAAGGGGACAACAAGAGACCACAGGTGCAGGTGAAGAAGGCTGTGCCAAGAAAGATGAGGGGCAATAACAGTGGCCCAGACCCCTCCACAACACAGGCTGGTCTCAGCCCAACTGTTTCACTGCCTACTCCGTGGGGGACAAGGAGGCCAAATATGACCCCATCACTTTCTGTTTCTATGTTCTGCAACTCCTTTTTTATCTGTAATTTTTCTGTTTGCCATGTCATAGCTGTTGCTTCCCTCTATGCGATCCTTCTCAAGCAACTGTTTTACTCTTGGCATGGTTCCATGGGTCTGAAAGGATGCCAAGGTCCTCCCACTGCATGGGGGGGGGTCTTCCCCCTAAGCTCCAGGAATGATTCGTGTTCTTCAAGCTCGCCACCTTTCTGGATTTCTCTGGCTTCCTCTCTCAGTTCCAGTCTGGCTTCCATAAACACCACTCTACCTTATCTTCCATCTGAAAGCCACTGACTCCATCCTCAAAGGAATGGACCAAGGTCTTATTACCTCAACCATCTTTACTGACCTCACCAAGGTCTTTGATTTCACTGACCACCCATTCCTGTTGAACAAGTTGAGCCTTGCAAGTTTCTCTGTCTCATCAGCATACTGGTTTCACTCCCATATCTCGGACTGACACCAGTCAGTTCAGCTAGATGGCTCTCTCCTTTCTCCCTCCTTATGGTGTCCTCCAAAGCTCCATTCTTTTCTCATTGTTGATCAGTGACCTTCCCTATGTCTGAGTCAACGCAAACATACACGTGTATGCCAATTACACCATCTTCTTGTAACCCCTAGGTGGCACTATCCCAAGGGCTACTATCCCTGCCTGTGTGGCTAGTGTCAGGTTACGGGGCCTAGGTCCAATGGCGGGTGCCTCCACCCAGAGGTCAGGATTGATAGTGGTTAAACTAGCTCGGGTACAGCCCTCTGGGACATTGTGACCTCCCTTTGTTTCCACTAGTGGCCCACACAGTACTCGGCAGTTACCTACTCAATACCCCACATATGCACAGTTCTTACACATACAGTAACCACTTAACCTCAGGACTGATTCTTGTAGCACGTCTCTGAGGACCCCCTTTAAAACAAGGTTAGATAATACACACAGCCACAATGCAATGCTTATTCTACATGTACTGACACCACAGACAGAATATAGTTTAATAACAACAAATCTGATTTATTAGAGGGACAGTAACAAGGAGAGGGGTAATCAGGTTGACTTGGTTTGGAAATATTCAAATCACAGTACTGTGCGTGCATATTAGGTCCAAAATGTCACATTCTCTGGGTACCCAGGATGGGGGCGCTAGCCAGGTCCATTGCCCAGGGTTGGCCAGCTGCTGCAGATGGATGGGGCCCTGCAGAGAAATTACATGCACAACACACAATTGTAATCTGGAGCCAGATGGCTCAGTTCATAGAAAGAAAACACAATGCAAACAGTTGACACACTTTGATCAAATGAAAGGTACAGGGAGCTACCCTGATTTGTACTCACAATACCCCAAGCAGAGAACCAGATGGAGGATGGTCACTCTGGATTGCCAGAGAAGCAGGGCATGGAAACAAGACCCTCGTGACAGGGCCCAACTGCTTTAGATACCAGGCGGATTCAGTCTGAATTAAACAGGGTTCTGCTTCCAGCTTCAGTACACACTTCACAGTAAAGGGGAAATAAATCTCGATCCCCAACAAGCACTAGACACATTTATATGTAAAGGAAATTACTATACCAGGCAGGCTGTTCTTCAATCCCGATCGCAAAACATTGCAAAACCCGGGAGCACTCACAGCAGCTTCAGTTCCTGACAGGCCGATTGCACTTCAGCAAAACTTTGGTCTTCTACAGGGCAAGCCTGGTTCTACACTTCTTCCTCTTCCAAAACTCTGGTTCAGCCGATGCACACTCTCTAGCAGTCGCAGGCCGACTTCAGGGCCTCCCACGCAAACTACACGCCGAAACAGTACAGAGCTCCTTCCTCTCTCACAGGCACCTTGCATCTGCTTTGCCAGCAACAGTTCAGGGCATTTCCTTTAGGCTCACACAAGTTAAATAGGTTGGTTCTGCTGTCAATCACAGCAGGGCTCCCTCTGTTGGTGCAAAAAGGCGCCAAGGTCTAAACTACAATTCCCAGAGGCACCTGCCATACAGCCCCATTATAGCAGGCTCCAGATGAGAGTCCAAGTTCTGATTCGTGCACAGCAGGCTCCATCATAGAGTACTCACACACTGATTGGTCCAATTCGGCAGTCCGGGACCAAAATGGAGAAACAGATTAGAAACAGTTCATACTGCAAAAGAAGCAGGTTAGACAAACTACATTTTCATGAATACTCTGCATTTCTCCCCAGAATTAGTTACATCCTCCAGGAGTGCTCACTCTGCCCACTTAGCGACGGCAGAAATAGAACACTTAGCCAACAGCTCAGGCTTAAACACACACAGTCCCCCCAGCTAAATTAATTATGTTTGCAAGCAGACAGCTCTTAAAGAGACAGTACTTGGAGGCTTTTATAACACTCTCTGCGCCCACATTGAAACGGCATTTCGCCAAACACCATCCAGACTTGTAGCACTCAGACAAGCTCCTGGAAGACTTCTGGAAATCCCCATTTGCAGGGTGATTACATTCTACTCCACTGGTCCCTCAGCCTCAGAGGTTGGCTCATCGCTTTAGCAAGACTTGGACAATATCTGGCATTGGGTCATTTCAAACCAACTTCTCTTTAATTCTAAAACGTCTGTATCAATGTCCTTTGGCACTAGGCAGAAACTGGCTAGGCTACCTTCCATCTCCACCTTCTCTAACGTTGATGGTACCCCTCTAGAGGACATTCCTTCATTTAAATACCTGGCACACGGCTCGAGTGAAACCTAGATTTCATACACCAATGTCATCTGTAAAAGCTATGCCCCAAATGTGGGGCCCTATTGCAACAACGCTTGCATACCACTCCCCCTGATAATTTGTTCTCAAAATGATCTTGCAGTGTTTGACTATGCAGATCTGGTCCATGGTGCTGCTCCTAAAACTAGTTTTGCCAGGTTGGACCCATTTTTCCACTTCTTTTGCCATTTGCCTCGACCTGCCCCGCCACACACACACGGTCACTGTCTCCTCTGTCAAATCCATACCTTCCTGCTCTTTACTCCCAGCAGATGCTTCACTGAGCCTCCTTTCTGGCCAAATTCTGGTTCTCCTCCCCAACTAAACTGCCTCTAATCTCCTCTCCACCTTCCAACTACTCTCTCTACTCTTCTCATTCTCAAATCCTTTCTGTACCTGCATGTGACTGCCTCTTGGCAATCGTCTTTCTCTTTTTGGCTCCCTGCTGCTTGGAACAAATTCCCAGTCTCCCTTTAACTCTTCTCCGCCTATTCCCTAAATCTTTACTGTTAACTACATTTCCACTTCCTGCTAGGGTTACCACCTTTTAAGCAGCCCAAAGTGGGAAATTTCTTATTGAAACATGATTTTCCGCAAGACAATATGTAATCTCAACCTATGCAATAGACTTGTTTTCTCTAAATAATCAGAATTAAGACTAAGTGTTGTAGTTTTTCAGCTGTTTCCAGTGCTTCTTATCATTTTAAGGTATTTTAGTTATGGTATTATATTGTTTTGCAGAATTTAGTGGAAGAGAGAAAATATTTTTTTCTACTATGTCAGGACATGTAATATTTTTCATGTTTTTTTGCAGAACACAGCTGCCCAAATCAGGACTGTCCCGCGAAAATAGGGACAGGTGGTAACCCTACTTCTTGCTCTTGCCCTTAGTCTCCCCTCTGTTCTGATGTTCAGTGTTGTCTGCTTTTTCCAATGTCTCAAGCCTTCAGGCCTCTTGGCCTACTCAAGTGGGTATTACCTGACCTACACTTTATGCACAGCCGCAATTTAGAGGCTCATCCCAGTCTCTAGATGTAATATATGTACAAGAGCTACAAAGCTGTTTATTGTATATTTTATTAACATATGTACCTGCTATTTCTGTCGTATTTATCTTGCCATTCATGTACCTTGTAACATGTCTGTACTCACTATGTACCCTTTTGTTAGCCCTCTACTGTGCTGCACCTGGAAACAAGCTCTGGCTCAGTGTGCCTTTCCCAGTTACCAATTTTCAAATAAATAAATACATTTTTAAACTTTATAAAGTCTAATTTTTGAAAATGACCTAATTATAACCCTCCCTCACAACCACAAAAGTGCCATATTTTAAATCCCTCCTGTTTTAGAGTCACTAACTTTAATTGCCAAAAAACGGCCTGTATTTGTCTCAGTGGGCCTACCCAGTCAACAAACTTAAACAAATAAATTGTCACTTTCGCTGGTCCACCTTCTCGTGTGGGTAAAAAAGAAAAAAAAGTCCAGCTGTGAAACTGTCGCAAATACATATTTTGCATAACTTGTTTCTAAGTCTAATTATGAAAAGTACAGTTATGTAAGAACTTACCATAACAGCAGATCTTTGAGAGAAGCTCTTGCAACATGCCACACTGGTAGGACTAAGCCACCAGGTGCTAAGGCCACATGGAAAACTGCTAGCTAGCAGTCTATCACAGGGGACCACCTTCCCGCAGACATCAGTCAACCGGTGTCAGCACAGCCTATATAGGAGAGCAGTCCCCCACACTACCTCAGTTCTCCCGCCAGAGATCCCGTACAGGCAACTGAAGGAGAACCGAGGAGGTTTCCATGCGAGCCAAGCAGAAGAAGGTACACAGAGAAGGAACACCGGGGGAAGGAAGGAGGGAGGGAAAGCAGGGCCTGCTGCAAGAGCTTCTCTTATGTAAAGTTCTTACATAACTGTACTATCTTACTTCGAGGAAGACTCTTGCAGCAGGCCACACTGGTAGGACTGAGTCCCAAGCAGTACCGGTATCACCAGGATAACGTCACAAGGAGGAGGATAAGTCTGCAGTCAAGAGCTCATGACTAAAGGCCCTAAAGAACCGCCAGGCCGAAGATGGCTCTACGCCTAGAGGCGATGTCCAGACTGTAATGCTTGGTGAAAGTGTGGGAAGAACTCCAGCTGGTAGCTGCACAGATACATTTCTGAAACAAGCCTTGGAGGCAGCCATACTGCTGGTGGAATGGCCCTTGACTACCCCCAAAAGGGGCTTGTTGTACTTGTGGTAGCAGTAAACAATGCGATCAGCTAACCACTTAGACAAACACTGTTTGGAAACAGGAGTGCCCTCTTTCTTGGGGGAGGGGGTGATCAGTGTTCCTTAAAGACTTGGTGCAGTTCATGGAATACCACAACATTCTGTGAACATCCAAAGTATGGATCAAGGCCTCCCCCGATTAGAACACTCAGGAAAATAAAGTGGAATGTGGATGGATTGATTTAAAGTAAACTCAGACATCACCTTAAGTAAAAACTTAGGATTAGTATGCAAAGACACCCTGTCTTTGTGAAAAACCAAATAAGGCTCTTTACACATCAGAGATTGGAGCTCGGAAATCCTTCCAGCAGAAGTAACAGCAACCAAAAAGAGCACTTTCCACGACAGAAAGCACAGCTTGCAATTTGTGGCCAGCTTAAAGGGTGGTAAGGTGAGTTTCTCCGACATAAAGTTGAGGTCCCATGGAGGGGCCGGGTCCCGAATGAGAGGTTTCAGATGCAAAATGCCCCACAGGAATGTGCGGAACACCCCAAGCTGGGTGACAGCTTTGCCCTCAATAGATGTATGGTATGCAGAGATGGCAGAAAGATGCACCTTAAGGAAGGAGTACCCCAGGCCTGAATCCAAAAGGGAAAGAAGGTACTCCAACGCCTGATTCACCGGGCAGGTGAATGGATCCAAATGGCGAGCAGCAGCCCAAATGGAGAAGCGCTTCCATTTCATAGCATAAGTGGCCCTGGTGGAGGGCTTCTTGGCCGCCACCAGGATGTCAGTGACCCTAGAAGACACCCCAGAATGGGCAATAGCTAAGTCCACTGGAGCCACACATGGAGATGCAGGGACTTTAGGTCCAGATGGACCAGAGTGCCCTGGTTCTGAGACAGCAAGCCTGTGCACAAGGGCAAAGGCATTGGAGGTTTCACAGCTAGCTGCTGCAGCAGGGGAAACCAGATCTGGTGAGGCCAGAAGGGAGCTATGAGAATCATCTCTGCTCCTTCCACCTGGAGTTTGACCAGAACCCTCTGCAGGAGTGGGAATGGAGAAAATGTATACAGAAACCTCCCCTTCCAAGAGAGGGACAATGCATCTCGTCAGAAAACTCCAGGCCCGGGACTGAGTGAGTAAAAAAAGCGGCAGTTTTGCGATGAGCATGGAAACAAAGAGGTCCAACTCTGGACAGCCCCACATGTCAAAGAGATCTTTGACCACTGAGGTTAGAAGTTCCCACTCGTGAGCCCATGACCTGGAGTGGCTGAGACTGTTGGCCATAACGTTTTGAACACCTGGAACGTGCATGGCTGAAAGCTCCAGATTGTGCTCAATGGCCCAATACCAGACTCTCATCGTCTCCCGACACAGGTGGTAAGAATGAGTTCCCCCCTGCTTGCTGATGTAGTACACCACACGCACGTTGTCCTTCTGCACCAGCAGTGGACCAGAAAGGAGATGAATCTGAAAGGCTTGCAGGGCATAAAGAACCACTCACATCTCCAGGATAATGTGGAGATCCTGTTCCACTGGGGACCAGGTAACCTGGGTCTGGTGTTTGGCCAAATGAACGCTCCAGCCCAGGCCGAATGCGACTGTCGTAAGAACCTGTTTGGGGGTGGGGGTTGGAGCTGAAAAAGAGACTCTCCGAAGTAGGCTGGCTGGGTTCAGCCACCATGACAGAGTCCTCCGGACTGGGTCGGAGACTATGACTAATTGGTCTAGGTCGTCGGTATGCCGATCCCACTGGACCCTCAAGGTCCACTGATGGACTTGCATGTTTAACTGGGCCAAGGAGACCATGGCAATTGCCACCACCATGTGGCCCAAGAGGCAAAGAAAGACCCTGGCTGGGAGCTACCAACTTGAGGAAACCAGTTGGGCCTGCACCATCAGTCACTCCACTCTGTCCTCGAGCAGAAAGGCCTTGCCCTGACTGGTGTTTAGGACCGCCCCAATGTACTGGAGGCGCTGGCAAGAAGAAAGGCAGGACTTTGGCAGATTTATGGCGATCCCCAAGGCCTAGAAGAGACTGAAGGTTGCTTCCAGGGTCTGAACCAAACACTCCCTGGAGGGGATGCAAGCAGCCAGTTGTCCAGGTAGGGGAAGACACAGAAGCCCTGCCTTCTCAATGCAGCAGCCACCATTGCTAGGCATCTGGTAAATATCCAGGGGGCCGAGGAAGGGCCAAAAGTGAGGGCCCAAAACTGATAATGGGCTCCCTGAAAGTGAAAGCGGAGAAAGCAACAATGGGCAGGAAGAAAAAATTACTCACCTTAGTAATGTTGTTTCTTCTAATGGAGTCTTGCTATATTATGACAATTGCAGTTTGACCCAGCCTTCGAACTGCTCCGGAGGTGAAAGAGTTAAGTTCCATGCCAGGCATGGAATCTTGAGCGAGAGCTCGGTTGAAAACTCTGTCTGTTGTGCTTCAAACTGTAACTGTCAGATCTTTATGAGCAAAACTCACTAAGGTTCTGTGTGGAAGCTGTAAACCTACACTAGCCAACTGGCTACTAAATACTAACACATTTCTGGTCCCAAAGCAAGACTCAAGTCAGGGGACCAAGAAAATGAAAATACAACAGTAAACAAAATGGCAAACACTAGGTGCCAACATAGCACTGCCCACCCACATCCCAAAAACAAAACAGAGGTTCTGAGAGGACAGGTGGGGGGGGGGAGGTCATAATATAGCAAGACTCCATTAGAAGAAACAACATTACTAAGGTGAGTAATTTTTTCTTCAAACAACATGAAGTCTTGCTATATTATGACAATTGCAGACTACACAGCAGTACCTCCATGGAGGAGGGCAGAACCTACTTAGGGAATAGGCTCTGAAGCACAGCTGTGCCAAACTGAGCATCACTCCTAGCCTGGATGTCCAAGGAGTAATGCTTTGTGAAAGTGTGAATTGTTTTCCAAGTAGCTGCTTGACATATCTCTATGATAGGAATGTCCCTGGCAGCAGCCAGGGACGCAGCTGTACCTCTGGTAGAGTGAGCCCTCAGGCCTGAAGGGGGAACCCTACCCAGTTTTTGATAACAAAACTGGATACAAGAAACAATCCACCTGGCAATGGATCTTTTAGTGGCAGGTTTCCCTTTACCTACCTCACCATAAGTGAGGAACAGTTGGAGGGAATCAAACCTGTGACCCTTGGTACGCTCTATGTAGTAGCTAAGGGCTCTTTTGACATCTAAACTGTGCAATCTCCTCTCACCAGAGGAGGAATGGTCAGTGAAGTACACAGGGAGAGACAGAGATTGATTCAGGTGAAAATCCGAAACCACCTTGGGCAAGAATTTTCTATTAGTCCGAGGACCACTTTATCCCTATGAAAGGAGATAAAATCAGGCTCCACTGACAATGCTTGTAGTTCACTTATCGCCTAGCAGAAGTGATGGCTACCAAAACACAGTCTTCAAGTCAAGTACTTAGCTCTGCTGAAGACATGGGCTCAAAAGGAGGTTGCATGAGCTGGGCAATGCAAACATTAAGATCCCATGCAGGGCAGGATCCCTGAATGGAGGGTTGATGTGAAGCAATCCCTTGAAAACTTAGAGAATACGGATGAGCTGAAAGAGAAGAGGGTTTACCTGCTGATAAGAAAGCAGACACTGCTGCCAGGTGCACTTTAGGGTAGCTGGTCTCAGACCCAAACATTTAAGTGCACCATATAATCCAGAACTGTGGGCAAGCCGGCAGACTCTGGGAAATACTCTTACCAGAGCACCATATGGAAAACCTTTTCCATTTGGAATGATAAGTAGCCCTGGTAGAAGGCTTCCTCGAAGCCTTCAAACATTGAGTACACCTTGAGAAAGGTGTAAGTCAGCAAACTCTAACTCTTCAAGAGCCAGGCCTTGAGATTGAGTGATGTGAGATTCGGGTACCAAACTCTCCCCTGGGCACAGGTTAACAGATTGTGATTCCTGGGAAGGCACAGGGGAAGGTGGACTGCTAGGGACAGAAGAAGTGGATACCAGAGCTGTCTGGCCCAATCTGGAGCAATCAGGATCATCTTGCAAGGTTGAGACCTGATCTTGACTAGCACCTTGAAAAGGAGAGGGAAAGGGGGAAACACATAGAGAAACTTCCCTTCCCAGTTGAGAAGGAAGGCGTCCAGAGGGACTGAGCCCAACACTGGGGGCCTGCAGCAAAAAAGAGGAAGTTGGTGATTGTCCGGGGCTGCAAAAAGATCTATCTGAGGAGTGCCCCACCTGGCAAACACCACCTCCAGGATAAGGGGATCCAGAGACCATTCGTGATGGCCCTGGGAAATCCTGCTGAGAGCATCTGCCAGGACATTGTCTTTGCCTGGGAGGTGAACTGCCATAAGGGAGGTGTTCAGGGAATAAGCCAGAGACCACAACTTCATCGCTTTGGTGCACAAGGCCGTAGACCGAGTGCCCCCTTGCTTGTTGATGTACCACATTGTAGTGGTGTTGTCTGTTCTGACTTGTACCACTTTGTTCTGAACAGACGTGGAAAAAGCTTGAAGTGCTAGAAAAACTGCTCTGAGTTCCAACAGATTGATGTGGAGCAGAGATTCCTGAGGGGACCACAACCCCTGAGCGTGAGGTCGCCCATGTGAGCTCCCACCCCAAGAGGGATGCATCTGTAGTAAGGGTCAAGGAATGAGACTGCGGGATGAAGGGAACTCCTTGTCTCAGATTGCTCTGATCCTGCCACCACTGTGGGGCCTGGATCAGGGTCTGAGTTACTGGGATCAGTTAGGTTAAAGGATCTCTCCTTTGAGACCAGAAGGCTCTCAAGTGGAACTGAATGTCCTCATCTGAAATCTTGCTCCTGCACTACTGCTGTGGAAGCAGCCATGTGCCCTAGGAGCTGCAAAAAATGCCTTGCTGGTCGAGAGACCTGCAGAGTGAAGGAGGAGGCCAGAGAAACCAGGGTCTTTGCTCTTTCTAGAGGAAGGAAGGCTCTGGCCTGTTGTGTGTTCAGTTCTGCGCCTATGAAGGTGAGTAGCTGAACAGGCTCTAGAACTGACTTTGGGAGATTGAGAAGGAAACCTAGAGATGTAAGCAGCTGCTGGTAACCTGAAGGTGTAGTTTGACTTGGGCTGGAGACTGGCCTACTATAAGCCAGTCGTCCAGGTAAGGAAAGATGGCAATCTTTTGCCTTCTTAAATGAGCAACTGCTACTGCCAGGCATTTTGTGAATACCCTTGGAAAAGAGGTGAGGCCGAAGGGCATTGCTCTGAACTGGTAATGGCCTGAGGGCAGTTCGAATCTGAGGTACTTTCGGTGGGAGCTTCTGATGAGAACATGGAAGTAGGCATCCTTGAGGTCCAAGGGCGTAGCCAATCCCTGGCCTTAGAGAAGGTAAAATAATTCCCAGAGTCACCATTTTGAATTTTGGTTTAAAAGGTGCTTGTTTAGGTATCTGAGATCCAGGATGGGCGCCATTCTCCTGTCTTTTGGGGTAAGGAAGTACCTGGGTACAATCCTTTGCCCTGGTGTAGGGAGGAACCTTTCTACAGCTCTGAGAGCCAGGAGGGTTGAAACTTCTGTTTCTAAGGCGAGAGCCTCTGATGGATTTGCAGGTGGAAAGGATCTGGCTCTCATCTTGGAAATTTTTGAAGCTGAGAACCAGTCCTGGCTCTACTTCCAGGACCCACTTGTCTGATGTTAAAGACTTCCAGTCCTGGATGAAGTAAGCCAGCCTGCCCCCACAGGTAATGGAGAATTGGCCCTGGCCATCCCATCAGGGTGCCTGCTTGGCAGGGCTTTAGGCTGAGGGGTGGGAGCAGGCCTGCTCGCACTCGCTTGCCTCCCTCCTCTGAAGAACCTCTGGGCGTAGGGCTGAAGAGGAGGCCTGGCTTGGTAAAAGGCCTGTGAAAAGGCCTGCCCTCACCTGGAAAGCTGCCTCTGAGGGTGGCCTGCCTTTCCTGGCCTGTGCACTCCTATAGGTGGTCCTATACTCATCCATTTTCTTCATGTAATTCTCTGTCTGCTCCCCAAACAGAGAGTTATCAACAACAGGAAAATCCATGGCCTTAGCCTGAGTATCCTGTGACAGGCTAGTACACCTGAGCCAAGCCATTCTATGAAAAGCCACAGACTCTCGAAGATACATCATTAGAGTCCACTGCAGCATGGAATTGCACCTTGGATGCCTCAATACCATCAGCAGCCACCTGCTCCAGCTCCTTGGCAAGCTGGCCAGGAACCTGCCTTGCTAGAGCCATAACAGTATCCCATCTGGATTTCTGATATCTTGCAACATAAGCCATATAATTTGCCTGTCTGAAACCCAAAGATGCTGCCATGTGCTGTTTCTTTGCCATGGCATCAATCCTCCTGGAGTCCTTGTCAGGGGGTGTGTGAAGCCAAAGGAATATTTGCCTTGTCACAGACTGCAGCCTGCACTACCCCAACATGGCTGCATTGTTGTGAGAGGAACTCCGTGTCAGAGCCTGACAAAGTGTACCTCCTGTCCATTTCTTATCCACAGGAAGTATAGAATGGGAGCTTTTAAAATTTTACTGTCTGTTTCCTGAAGGATTTGTGGATAGGAATAGACAGTCCTGAACTCTGGGATATCCATCATCTCTACATAGTCAGGCTCCTCTTGGTCATCTACAGCTTCTTCCATAGGAAGCTGGAGGGTTTCAGCCACTTTCTTATAAAAAATAAAATGAGAAGGGGACTCAGAAAGCCTGGGGGGAGACACTTCTATAGGTCTGTCTGGAGAAATGTCCGGTTCAATGGGCAGATCCAGACTCTCAAAATCACATTCACTCTCATAATCTCCCCCCCCCGGTTCATAAAAATCCTCTATATCATATTCCTGAACCGGAGGAACCGACCGCTTACCTGATGGTGCCGGTTCGATCGGCTATCTCTGCAGCAGTTGGAAAAAGACTTTTTGGCTCCATACCTGCTGATTTCCTAGTCCTTTTAGCTGGAACTGACTCCTCCGAGTCAGCTCTCCTTTTGGCCGAGGAAGACTCACCCTGGTCAGAGGGCACTCCCTCTGGTTCGGTAGGAACCGAACCGGGCTGGCTATCCAGGTCAGCGGACTTCTTAGCCTCCCGTTCCCTGAGCCTACCAACTCTCTTATCCAGGGTAGCTGCAGGGAAATTCAAACAAATCTGGCAGTCTGTATTGAGGTGGTCAAACCCCAGACAATAGACACATGTGGTGTGGGGTCAGCCTTAGCAAAGCTTCCCCACAGACACTACAGTGCTGAAACCCAGTGGGCGGTTTTTTCTTTGGGTTTCTCAGACATAATGCCAGCCTAACCAGAAACTTGCCCGTGCACGGCCCTTAGCCAGGCAAGACACCCTTATCGGTTCCAGACCGTGTCACGAGTCGTGGAAAAAAGCATAGTAAATCCGTTTTTAGAACCGATAAGAACCGAACCGCACTTCTAATACAATTTAAAATAGTTTTTACAACAACCTGATCGGTTCAAACCGAACCGATAATACCGTTTACAAGTTCCACACAGAATAAAATGTAAAACCTATCTATTACTTACGATACCACAGACAGAGCTTGAACCGACCGGTTGCGGTTTAATTTTAGACAAATGCGGTTTGAAAACAGAGTTAAGCTAGCCCTGGCAAAGAGAAACACAGGTGAGGAGGTACAGGCAAAGTGGGCAAGCATTAAGGATACAATACTTGAAGCAACATCTCATTGTGTTGGACAGAAAAGGAAGTGCAAAAGAAGAAGGAAACCACTTTGGTTCTCAAATACAGTAGCAGAAAAGGTCAGAGCCAAAAGGCTGGCCTTCAGGAAATATAAGGGAACACAGCGGGATGAAGATGAGGAGGCATACCAAGCTGCCCTAAGGGAAGCTAGGAGTAAGGCAGTAAAGGCAGGCAAAGTCCCAAACTGAGGAAACACTAGCACAAACAGTAAAAGAAGGTGACAAGACTTTCTATAGATACATTAGTGAAAGGAGAAAGTCCAGAGGGGTATTGCTAAGCTTAATGGAGAAAAGGGAGCATGTGAGGAGGAGGACCTGTAAAGGCATCTATCCTAAATAGATACTTTTGCTCAGTATTTACCAAGAGAAGGTAGGCAGGGCCCACAGCTCAGCATCATGGACACAGGGGAAGGAGGTGAGCACTACTCCCTCACAAAGAAAGGGTCCTACAAGAGCTTGCTAAGCTCAGGGTGGATAAGGCAATGGGACCTGATGGCATACATCCCAGGGTACTTAAGGAGCTAAAGGAGGAACTAGCAGAGCCATTAGCAGAATTGTTTAGTGAGTCTCTGAGCACAGGAGAGGTCCCAGAAGACTGAGAAGGGTTTATGTGATCCCGCTCCACACGAGTGGTAGCAGGGAGGAGGCAGGGAACTACAGACCAGTCAGTCTTACCTCAGTAGTGGGCAAGATTATGGAGGCACTCCTTAAGGAAAGGATAGTGCAACACCTGGAATCCATAGGGGCACAGGATCCAAGACAGCATGGGTTTACAAAAGGAAGGTCCTGTCAAACTAATCTCATAGATTTCTTTGACTGGGTAACCAGAGTGGTGGACCAAGGTGGAGCAGTTGATGTCGCCTACCTTGACTTCAGCAAAGCTTTGACACTGTTCCACATAGAAGATTGATAAATAAGCTAGGTAGGCTCGGGGTGGGTCAGAAGTTGGTCAACTGGGTGGCAAACTGGTTGACCTGGCAGAAAACAGAGAGTGGTGGTAAATGGTATACAGTCAGAAGAGATGCAAGTCACAAGTGGGGGTACCTCAGGGATCAGTCTTGGGGCCAGTCCTATTCAACATCTTCATTAGTGACCTCATGATGGACTCGAGAGTAAAGGCTTGTCTGTTTGCAGATGACACCAAGATCTGCAACAGAGTAGATGATCCAGATGGGGTGGGCAGAATGAGAAGAGATCTGGATAAACTAGCAAAATGGTCAGAAGAGTGGCAACTGGGATTAATGCAAAGAAGTGCAAAATCATGCACATAGGGAAGAGAAACCCTGAAGCCACTTATAGGCTGGGAAGGAGTTGCTAGCAGTCACAAAGGAAGAAAGAGACTTGGGCATCATCATCACTGATGACCTAAAATCATCAAGCAGACCTCTAAAGCAGTAGGTAAGGCTAGGGGGTGTTAGGGTGTATTAGTAGGAGTATCTACAAGTCGTGAAGAGGAGGTAATAATCCCTCTGTACAAGACATTAGTTAGGCCCATCTGGAGTACTGCTGCAGTATTGGAGGCCACACCTTCACAAGGACATTAACCAAATTGAGGCAGTCCAGAGAAGGGCAACCAAAATGGTGCAGGGACTGCATCAGAAGACATATGAGGACAGATTAACGGAGCTCAATATGTATACCCTTGAGCAAAGGAGGAGAGAGGTGATATGATCGAGACATTTAAACACCTTAAGGGCATAAACAAGGGAAAGAGTCTAACATGTTTAAATATAAGAAAAATAGCAGGACAAGAGGACACAGCATGAGATTAGAGGAGGCCGATTAAGGGGAATGTGAGGAAATTCTTTTTCACAGAAAGGGTGGTAGATGCATGGAATAGCTTACCACAAGAAGTGGTGGCTATGAATACAGTGCAGGGCTTCAAACAGGCATGGGATAGGCATAAGGGAGCAATCACGAATGACTATGAATAGATAGGTCACTGACAGAGCAAAGGCCGATGGCACATTTATAAGGTAGAAAAAGAAATGGGCAGACTGGATGGGCCTTGCGGTCCTTATCTGCCGTCAGCTTCTATGTTTCTATGTTTCTATGAGAAAAAATACTTTAAAACCGACAAAATGAACCGAGCAGTAGGAGAAATCTCCGGAGCGACTGTTCAGTGAGGTGGAGTAAAGAATCTGACAGTTACAGTTTGAAGCACAACAGACAGTTTTCTCAACCGAGCTCTCGCTCAAGATTCCATGCCTGGCATGGAACTTAACTCTTTCACCTCCGGAGCAGTTCGAAGGCTGGGTCAAACTGCAATTGTCATAATATAGCAAGACTTCATGTTGTTTGAAAGACCCGGATATGCAGGTAAGCATCCTCTATGTCCAGAGAACAGAGCCAGTTCTCCTGGTGCAACAGGGGTAATAGTCCCTGAAGGGTGACCATCCTGTAGCACTTGTACTTGATGTACAGATTCAGATGGCTCAGGTCCAGGATAGGCCAGAAATCTCCAGTCTTTCTGGGGATGAGGAAGAAGTGGAAGTAAAACCCCCTTCCCCACTGAGCCTGAGGGATGGGCTGTATGGCTCTTTTTTAAAAGAAGAGCCATAATTTCCTCCCAAACCATAGACAGGTGTGTTGGAGAACAGGTGGATTTTTGGGTGGCCACGCTAGACATTCCAGAGTGTGACCGTGAGTTATTCTCAGGAGCACCCAGTTGGCTGTGGTCACTTATCTCCACCAATCCAGGTGGAGGGAAAACCGACCCACAATTGTATCCCTTGGATCCTCAGCCATGGGGGGTCGGGTAAAGAGTCAGGAGGTGTGGACGGGTGTGGGCAGAGGGGCTGTGGGAGCCCTAGAGGCTCTGACGGAGGCAGCAGCAGGGGCTGCTGTGGCCTTGTGCTTCTGCTGACCCTTGTCCAGCTGACCCCGAGTTTGCTTGCAGGAGGGCTGACAAAAGGACTGACGTTGGCCTGCTCTAGGCTGGGTGTGATAGAGCAAGTGGACTGACTTAGCCTGCCCAGACACCTGCAAAGTAGAAATTATGTCCTGGACATCACCCCCAAAAGGACCGCCCCTCAGAAGGGAGGTGTCCAGAATACTAACCTGCATGTTCTGGCAAAACTGGACAACCGGAGCCAGGAATGGCGTCAGAAGCAGACTCCAGCAGCTGCCCCATGGCCGGAGGCATTGGCAGTGTCATAAGTCACCCGGAGGGCATGATTACCTACATCCAAGCCCGACTTTAGAAGCTGGTGAGCTGCGACTGTAACAGGGTTTATTAAGACCCTGTCCCATTTGTTATGCAGAAAGAGCTAAACACAAGGATCTGTTCTGTCCTCTCCTTTTCTGTCTCTTGTCTGTCTGGTTGGCCAACCAAATGTTCTCGTGAGACCAAGGAAATTAACACCCTGATGGTCTCGCAATTCTCCGCTTCTCGCTGCCTTCACTTGCTGTTTCTGTCTTTTCTTTCCCCTTACATATTTGCATTTATAAAAATATATATGAATTTTTGCATGAAACTGTAAGTGATACTGGGATCCCTTACTTTAAAACTGTATATAGTTTATACTGTTGAAATGATTGCAAAAAGCTATTTGGAATTTAGGTTAACCTTGACATGCAGCACAAACTCTTTTGCAGAGCTGTCAACAAGAGGCTAGTTCTGGGACATCATGTTCTATTTTGTTGCACCTGCAAGGAAAGAAACTTGCAAAGTTCTGGTCTCTTAACTCATTCAGGTCTAGATATGCATGTGGGTGGCATCTGAAAGCATAGCCACTTGGGACAATAACGCCTGTAGACGTACTCAGCTAACTTTCACTAAGGCCTAGAAACATCTGAGGAATTCAGCAGTTTTTACCTAAATATTAAACAAACCAAATTGCTTAGAATTGATTGCATAGCACAGTTAGAAAGGTAGTTTTGTGCTGAACAATTTTACTGCTGACACTTTGTGTCTATCATGTATACTGTAGGAGTTATTCGTATTTGTTTAAGGTATGATGTGCATGGCTGACATTTGTCTCTTAAGCCTCACCTAAGCACCTTGAATAAATCTGAAAAAAAAAAAGTTGTTTTGTATTTCAGCTACTATAAAATATAAACTAAATGGATTACAATTGATTGCATAGCACCATTAGAAAGGTAATTTTGTGCTGAACAATTTTGCTGCTGATACTCTGTGTCTACCACAAATACTTTTTATTAGCTATTTGCATTTGTTTAAGGTATGGTGTGCATGGCTGACATTTGTTTCTCATGCCTCACCTAAGCACCTTGAAAACAAATCGGAAAAAAATCTGCTGTTTTGTATTTCAGCTAGTATAAAATAAAAACGAAATTGATTACAACTGATTGCATAGCACCATTGGAAAGGTAATGCTGTGCTGAACAACTTTGCCACTCGTACTTTGTGTGTAGCATTTATGGTTCAAGAGGTATTCACATTGGTTTGTGGCATGCTGATTATGGCTTGATTTTGCTTAGAGAGGCCCAGGATGCAGTGCTAAGAGTATACAGGGCACAAGTGGTGGAAGTCTCAAAGAGCTCTTGTGGTGTGAATGAGTTAATGAGTTCAGGATACAGAAATAAGAGCAGCAATGCTTTTGCTAGAGTGAAAGAGAGACTGAGAAACTGAAACTTGGAATTAGAGATTCCCTCAGACGAAGGACTTTGTTTTCTCTGTTTGTACTGCCTTTGTCAATAGTTATACTGAACAAAGTTATTCATTTATTTTTTACTGTTTTTGAAAGAAAAAAAAAGTTACTTGGGAATTTTACAACTGCTCCTGGTTTTCCTGTGCTTCTTGACCTACAGTATGCCTCGACCACGGCATCTTAGTGGAATCTTCAGGCAACGTCTGGATCAAATCCCTTGCTTGGTCCCAGAGAACATTCTGATATTGGACCATATGTGTCAGATAGTTAATGTCCCTAATGGCCAGCATACTACAGGCAAAAACACACTTGCCAATATGATCCATCTACCTGGATTCCCAGTCTGGGAGAAAGAGTACTGAGGTGCTTGGGCTTGTTCGTACAATCGTGTGCCGCATTAATCACCAGAGAATCTGCATTAGGGTGACTGCCCAAAAAGGGCTTACCCAGTGGGGTACGGTAAAGGCAATCCACCTTTTTAGGTAGAGGCGGGGTAGTAGAGGGATTGGCCCAGTTTGCCGTGGTGACATCCTTGTAGGAGTCAATCATGGGGGGGGGGCACCACCAAAGGGAGGGCATCCCACTGCCTGAGGTAGATAACCAAGTGACATCTCTCTAGGTCCTGTTCTTTGGTCTCCCAGCCCATAACAGACTGGATGTGGCACATAACATCCATAAAGGATGGATCATCCAGGGTGGGGGGGTTTTGGGCACCTTCATGGCCTGGTCCTCCCCGTCCGAAGTTGCGCCTGGAGAGGAGGAAGACCCTGAAGACTGGGAGTCACCCTCTGTAGTCTCACTATCAGGGACTGGCATCAGTGGCTGGCGATCATTCCTCCTAGAGCCTGAACTGACATCAGGTTGCGTCCCCGAAGACCCTGACATCTGGAGTTGGCTAGGACCAGCCTGGTCAGAATTCTTGGTCTGCGGGTCTGGCGGAGGGTGGTGGGGGGAAGCCGGAGGTGGGCCCTAAGGAGTGGGTGTCTGCTTCTGCATAAGTATAGCACCCCCAAAATCTGAAGGGACTTACCATGCGCATTTCCCTTGGCTCCTTTGATGTCAAATGCCTGGCAGACATCCAGCATAAGAGGGTAAATCCATGCACAGCAATGTTCTGGTGTTGTCCTGCATGAGTGTGCAAATCCAGGCCACTGCACTGCCCCTGTAAGATATCCAGCTTGTGTATGGTGTACATAGCCTGGGCTGGGTCCGAATACAACGAAGCTTGCAACCAGCCATACATAGTCCTGATTCACTCCATTTAGCAGTCGCTCAGTAGTGCTGATGGAGCCCTTCAAGCTGCTGTAAATATTTATTTCGAAATTATTTCTGTTGCTGAATAAATGAGTTGTTTATGTTGCCAGTATTACGTTTTCTGATGGGAGCTGCTATCTTTGGTCCTGGACTCCTGCTTTGGACCAGTCGGAACCAGGGCCTCTCAAGGGGTCCTAATTACAGTGACTTGTGGGAAAAGCTGTGAACTTTCTTGTCGGTGCCTAAATTAACCAATGAAAAGCCTCGAATTGTGACGGACAGCCAGAGTAGCCAACCAGAATCCAGGAATCCTAATTTTCAGTCAGGACTGTGTTGAAAAAGTTCAACTGGAGTCCGCTCAAGCAACCAGGAAGAACCGTTGCCGTGTAGCTGCAGTCCACAGGGAGAGGTCTGTACTTGTTTCCTATGGAACCCACTCAGTTCCAAGCAGGGATCGTTTGATTCCAGGACTGCTTTCAGCAGAAAGGAAACAAATTTGCATGGTTTCTGTAGCCCAGTGCTAGAATTCGGAAACCGGCTTAAACCATGAGGAAAAGAGTTGTTTTTCCAGTCACTTCAGGGTGATACACGCACCAGTGTGGAGAGTGTTCCAGGGGCTCCTGCTTTATTATTGAAGCCAATTTCTGTGGAGAGTCTTTCCGGACGGTATTCAAGTGTGTTTTCTGCTTTTCTGGAACTTCAGCTAGGAGAACCCCAGCAAGGAAACAAACTGCTAAAAGACATTTTTCAGCCTGGACCTATGCCACCAACAGCCCAGTCAGACTGTTCCTGTACCATTACCAGCATCCCAGCGAGAGACCAGCATTGGGGAATCAGCCCTGCGCAGCAACTGAATGCAGGTTGAGGCCACCTACAGGGAAAAGCCATGAAGAGAAAGTGAGTCGTGTCGGTCCTGATCACCACCAGCTTCCTGGAGGTCTTGGATGCCACCAGTTTTTCCATCTCTCAGAGTACAATGAGTACAACCAGGGTAGCTCCCAGCAACCAAGCAACTAAATGTATAATGGTACCATCTGATTCAGTTTCCCAGTTTAATATGTTTAAATGTGACTGGGCCATCCAGTCAGGATTACAGATGGCTTATGGTTTTCAAGTGTGTTGCTCATGTTAATCACCCTTTCTTCTCTCAAGGGCCCCAAATACAGCTGCAACGCTGGTCAACCCGTGGCACCACTTCAGGCATGCCTGTTTTCCACTCTGGGTACCCAGTAGCTGCATAGATTGCATGAAGTTGGGCACTGAAGTGATAAAAGTAAATTTAACCTGTCTCAGTACAGTAAAGTAATCATTATTCTAGATTCTCACCCCTCCCTTGTTCACGATCCCTCAATAAACCAGATTTACTGTTTATTGTTAACCAAGTTTGTGAGCATATCATTGTCACAAACCCACTCAGCAGGTCAGGCCCTCTACTCCCAAAGTGCCAACCTCCGAGCATAGTCTTGAACAGTTTAACAGAACAAGGTAACCCTCTTGTCTGTTTTGTGAGTTCGGATCAACCTTTGGTCTCAAGTCTTGGAGAGATTCAAACTGTTAACCTCTTGCTAGCATACCCAATGTACAGGCTCAGATATTTCTGTCTTCGGGGGGCCAGATATCTTTGCCTATGGGCACCTAACCAGGTATACAGAGATGAACCCTTAAAAATTTTAATAAACACCTCAGATTTAAAACACTTCTCTTTTTCCAGTTTGGTATCACCATTCAAGCTTATGTCTGTTGTCTGCTTTAACCATATATACTTTTCTTACAACTAAAAGAAATTCAAAGACAGACCAAATATGTTCTAAAAAGAGTTTTGCTAAAAATAGATAAAAACATGTGAAATACAAAATACAGAACTCTTATATCACAAGACATACAAATCTTTTAAAAGAACAAGGTTTAAACAGTGCAAATTCCTACTTACAGTATTTAGACTTGACTCTCTCTAAATACCTGTTTTAAAGTGCTCATGATCTTTCCTTGTCAGAGTCTAGCTAAAATTGTCTAAGTAAAACAGAATTATTCCTTAAAGTAAACTGTATTTGCCAACCCCTTTTGTGCAAGGTCATCTAGCTCCTCCTCTGTCAGATTATATATAAAAATATATCTAATTAAAAAACAGGATGTCATTTTAAAGTATTACATTCTGCAACTTCAGAATAATTCAAGTCCTTCAAATGACACTTCTTTTGATCTCATAACAAGCTTCCTCCTTCCAGGACACGAAAGCATCTTTATGATTTCGCACTTCTATGTAATAACCTGGGTTTTCCCTCCAACGTCATAGAATGGATATGATATAGCAACTCCGGCTGTAATTAACTCAGACAAACAGGAGGTCCTTGATTAAGGCCTTCCATGTAACACCTAGTATCTAAAACCGTGTGTGTGATATCACATGCTGTTTCAGCTTTTTATATTTCAGCTGAAACCTGGTGGGGGGGGGGAATGAGTGAGGTCATTCTAAGAGCACCAGATTTTTCAGCAGAGACAACCAGTAATACATTTTTATATTCAAAACAAAATGATACAGCACTCAGAACTGGCTGCCCACGTCACAATTATTACCTGATATAAAGTTACCGAAATATTAGCACAGTATATTGAAAGTAAATGGTTGTGTTACTGAAACTGTCTTTTACATGGGGTTGCAGGGTGAATGCCAGGAGACCGTATCCTGTTGGTAAATGGATTGTCCATGAGCATATCATTAATGCTGGTATTAGCCTGTATTCCAAGTGTTAAAGTGTTGTAGTTGTAAACCTAAGTGTAAGAGGTTACTAGGTGGGATTGTGGGTGGTTATAGCTTCCCAGAGAGCTGTACCAATTCTGTTAGTAACCCACTTATGCATTACTCTAGGTGGAGGCACCATAATTGTGAGAGGACCCCAGTATCAATAAATTTTGAACTCAGGCCCCCTCAACCTGCAGTTAGGGCCACAGGCAGGGTTAGTAGCCCTTGGTATAACGGTGCTAGAGTTACATAAAGGCCCACCACACCGAAAACAGGGCATTATAGTCCACCTTGGGTGCCACGTTATACACCAGCAGGAATGGAAGTGATGGCAGGTTGGGAAACATTGGCTAAGGAGCCAGCGAAGGGTGCCCCGGCACCGGCTCATCTGATGCCGGGTGGTGATCAGGTGATGGGTTAACAGGCGTCAGCTGCGGCATGGGTTGTGACATCAGTGCCAGACCCGAAGGCTGGGGCTGTGGCAGGACTGGCAATGGTCCAGTGGGTGCTGGGCTAATGCGGCTCAGCGATGGGTCCACTGGTGCCAGCCCCACAGGAGAAGCCGGTACCTGGGAGGAAGGAGACCCCTGAGAAGGAAGTAGAGGAGATGGCGTCGGCCAGCTGCGGGCACTGCCTGGCTGGACTGGCAGTGGCCCCCAGGATGGGAGCTGGAGAAGGCAGTGCTGGGGCTGGTGAGGCAAGGGTGGAAAAGCCACTGTCCAACATAGCAACATAAAAGTTGATGGCAGATAAGGACTGCTTGGCCCACCCAGTCTGCCCATTTCCCTACCTGATGGATAAGCAGCAGATTCAAGTTAATCAACAGCTTACTTCCTCCTGCCCCCCACTAGAATTGCCTTATGCCTGTCCCATGCATTCTTGAATTCTCCCACTGTTCCTGACTCCTTAAGGTTCAATTTCATGGCCCCCTTTATGAGACCTACCCCTCTGGAGATGGTCCAGTACCGCCCTTTGAGGGAAGTTACCCCTGAGGGTCTGATGGCGGTGCTGGACCTATCGAGTTGGCAAATGGAGTGCATGGAACCAGATGCCTTAGTAGTGCACTATAATAATATGGTGCTGAGGGCACTGGACTCCATAGCACCTGTCTGTGCTTGCCCCCTCTCTCTTCGCCCTCAGTTCCCTTGGTTTGATGGGACATTGAGGGAGTTGAGGAGAGTGGGGTGAAGATTGGAACGTTACTGGTGGAAATCCGGCCTGGAAGGTGACAGACTAATATTGATGGCCCATTATGTGGACTATCAATCAGAAATCTCCCAAAAGAAGGCAGAGTTCCTGTCCAGGGAGATAGCTGCACAAAGAAACCGACCTGCTCAGCTTTTCCGGACCGTCGATGGACTGTGCAATCCAGCCTATCTGTGGGGTCGGAGAGCTTTTTCACAAATACAGTGTGATGAGTTTGCTCGGTTCTTTGATGATAAGGTGTCATCGATCAGGTCGGAGATCCACAGTACACGTTCAAATGAGCATTGCAGCGATCGATGTGGGGTTACATACCCTCTGTCTACCTGGACAGATTCTGACCAGCCAGCGATCATAGATATCATGAAGATTGTCCAGGGCTTATGACCGACTTGCTGTAGTTTGGATCCTGGTCCCACGCGCCTCCTTGTGGTGTGCATGGATGCGATCGGACCAGTCCTTGCGAAGATAGTCTGGGGCTCTTTGGACCAAGGGGTGTTTCCGGAGTCTTTAAAGGAGGCTGTTGTGACACCCCTTTTGAAGAAATCTTCCCTTGACCCCGACTATCTCGCTAACTACAGACCGATCTCTAACCTGCCCTTTTTGGGCAAGGTTATTGAGAAAGTAGTCGCGTTGCAGCTCGATGACTTTCTTACCACCCATCAGGTCTATGATTCTCTCCAGTCCAGTTTCAGGAAGAGGCATAGTACCAAGACGGTGTTAATTCAGGTACTTAATGATCTCCTAATAGCGAGAGATCGGAAGAGCCGTTTGATCTTGGTTCTCCTTGATCTCTCTGCAGCATTTGACACTGCAGACCATGGGATGTTGCTGGATCGCCTGCGGCTACTCTGCGGACTGACAGGGAAAGTCCTCAGATGGTTCCACTCTTTCTTCACAGGCAGAAGTCAGAGGGTAGTTTCATGGACTTCTTCTGCTCCCTTTGCTCTGTCCTGCGGAGTGCCGCAAGGCTCTGTGCTTTCCCCCATGTTGTTCACGGTGTATATGCTGCCGTTGGGAGACATTATAAGGCGCTATGGGCTGAGTTTTCACTGTTACGCAGATGATACTCAACTCTATATGTCCTTTGCACCTGAACAGAATGACGCATTATCGGTCTTTAACAACTGCCTCACTGAGATTCAGGACTGGATGAGTGAGAACTGGTTGAAACTGAATCCGGATAAGACTGAGGTGTTGGTTGTGGACCCGGGTCACCGTGTAGAGAAGCTGACTCCTGGGTCTCCCTCTGTTCTTTTATTAGGGGGTAACCAGTTGAGACCTTCTGAACAGGTGTGAAATCTGGGCGTAATTTTTGACAGTGAGCTGACGCTGAAGACACAGGTATCGGCCACTGTCAAGTCTTCCTTTTACCATCTGAAGAATATCGCCTAGGTAAACATCTTGTTCCGCATGATGACCTTCCTGTGATGGTCCACGCTTTTGTTTCCTCACGTCTTGATTACTGTAATGCTCTATATCTAGGGTTGCCGGGGGTGGATCTCCGTCGTCTACAGCTGGTGCAGAACGCTGCAGCCAGGTTGTTGACTGGGTTACCAAGAACTTGCCATATCGCACCTGTGCTGCGCGAACTGCACTGGCTGCCAGTGTGGTGAAGAATCACCTTCAAGGTCGCGTTGCTGACCTATAAGACCCTACGCGGTCAGGGACCGGGCTACCTGCAAGATCTCCTTCGTCCCTACCACCTTCTCCGCTCCACTGATGAGGGATTGCAAGAGATTCCCAGGGTTCGTCTTCAGTCATCTGGGGCCAGGGCTTTTTCTTTTATGGCCCCAACCCTGTGGAATTCTCTGCCTCATTAGATTAGAGAGTGCCTGTCCGTGGAATCATTTAAGGTGTCTCTGAAAAGTCACTTATTTGCATTAATATTTGAATAAGTTTATGGCTGTTTTTACTGTTTTTATATCATTATTTATTATGGTTGTTGATATGTATTTGCGCTTTGATATATTGAAAAGCGCGCTATAAATAAAATTTGATTTGATTGATTTGACAACCTCCTCAGGAAGGCTGTTCCATGCATCCACAACTCTGTCTGTGAAAAAATACTTTCTAACATTACCTCTGAGCCATCCCCCCTCTATCTTCAAATTGTGCCCCCTTGTTCTTGCACATCTCTTCTTCTGAAAGATACTACCCTCTTGCACCTTGTTAATTCCCTTGAGATACTTGAAAGTTTCTATCATGTCCCCCCTCTCCCTCCTTTCCTCAAGGGTATACATATTAAGCTGCTTTAGTCTCTCCTCGTATGTCTTCTGGTGCAGACCTTCCACCATTTTGGTTGCCCTCCTCTTAACAGCCTCCCCTCTGTCTATGTCTTTGCGGAGATGGGGTCTCCAGAATTGCACGCAGTACTCCAGATGGGGTCTCACTAACTGTCTGTAGAGAGGGATAACAACGTCCCGGTTCCTACTGTTGATGCCTCTCCCTATGCATCACAGTATCCCCCCAGCCCTCCTTACTGCCTTCTCACATAGCTTGCCCACCTTTAGGTCATCCGATATACAGTAATTACTCCTAGGTCTCTCTCAATTTTTGTTGTTGTTATTAACTCACCCTCCATTGTGTACTCTTCTCCTGGGTTTTTGTTTCCCAGATGCATTACCTTGCACTTCTTTGCATTGAATCTGAGCTGCCATGTATTTGACCATTCCTCCAACCTTGCCAAGTCCCTTTTCATTCTTTCCACCCCACCTTGTGTATCAACCCTGTTGCAGATCTTTGTGTCATCTGCAAAGAGGCATACCTTTCCTTCCAGGTGCTCTCCAATGTCACTTATAAAGATATTAAAAAGGACCGGTCCCAGTAGCGAACCCTGCGGTACCCCACTAGTTACCCTCCTTTCTTCACTGTGGACTCCGTTTACTATTACCTTTTGCGTCCTGAGAACTAAGACTGGCCAAGCCACTTGGCTGAGAGCCCATGGTGGATAAGGGCTTGACTGTGAGGGGCGGGGTGGCTGGAGATGAAATCCCTTACCCCGAAGACCCGCCACACGAGACAGAGATGAGGGCAGGCGGCTGAGCCACTGGGAGCCCCGGAGGAAGAGAGGGCTGGCAGGGTTGACCCCCTGTGGGAGGACAACCCCATCGCAATCGAAGACTTGTGGGGTGACCGCAACCAAAAAGCTGACCGGGCCCATTCTCGATGCTTATCCCGATGTTTGTGCTTCCCAGACTTCTCTTTATGAGAATAAGAAGAGGCCGGAAGTACAGCCAGTCTGAGTCAGACTACAACTTCCTAGCCCTTTTCCAGAGGGTGTCTCTATGCAATAAGGCCCTCTTAAGTAGTGGGCTAAACCAATCAGGTGCAAGTTTCCTGGATCTGATTTTCCTTAAGGGTGCGTGTTGGTTGATAACGTTTACTAGCAGATCCTGGAAGATACAGAATGCTTCAGACACAGAGGGTGTAAGGTAGAAATCCTGCCACTTTATGTTCCCAAGATCTGTCAGGAAGGCTGGGAGACTGAAGTATTTTAGGTTGCGCTTAAGCTTGAAAGTAGATGTGGAGGGGAGGTGTAGGGAGCACCTAATGCAGGCGACTGCACACTGATCATTCAGATCATTGTGGAAGACCCCTGCATGAGAGATATTATGTGGCTTGTTGACAAGTATAAGGTCCAGAAGTGAACTTTGGTTGGGATTTTTCTTGTTAGGTCATATAACGTCAAAGATAATCTGAGTGAGCCCGTGCTCGTTGCAGAAGTCCTTAAGCTTGTTTGCGTTGGCATTGTTCCAATTAAGGTCAAGGTCACCCATGATAATGCATTCCGTGTTTGTTTTTTCCAGGAGAGAGAGAGAATATGGGGCAGTATACAAAGGCCCGCTGAAGGAGATCTATAGCATGCAGCTACCAATAAGGCTATAACAGGCGAGAGAGTAATTCTGAAGGCAAGACATTCAAATTCTTTGGGCATTGATGTGCGGACAATATTGGTGATTAGGAATTTATCTTTAATATATATGGCAACACCACCACCTGTGGTCAACCTGTCACACCCGATCAAGTTGTATCCTGGTATGTTAAATGTTTTGTCAGGTAAAGTATTTTTCAGCCAGGTTTCGAGAGCATTGCTACATCAGGCTTGGCATGCAGTACTCAGGTGTGGGCGTGGTCAAGTCTGTTGGCAAGGCTGCATACGATCATATGCAGGAAGCTCAGATCCTTTAGCTGTGGGAGTTCCCCCGGGGCAGTTAACAGCGGGGGGGGGGGGCTGGTTTAATTCCACACTGCCTGCACAGAGCAGCAGCAATACTAATAATTTCCTGAGACATCTTACCAGGAATCTTAGGAAGGCTTTATTTGGTTGTTTGCCTTGGACACTATCAAGGGCAGCGGAGCTGGAGTTTGGTGGGCAGCGGAAGTTGATCAGAGCAGATAATACTACCCTAACAGAGAGAGTAAGGGGGCTCTGCTTAGAAAATGCTGGGCAGTAGGAGGTATGAATGGTAGGAAATGTGCAAGGATTACTGCCTTTGGAGGAAGTTAACTGGTTGGCAGACACTGTTGGGCTTATTTCCAGTCCTATAGGAGTATTCGGGCAAGATGAGTCTTTCCTGGGGTCCAAAATTGGCTCCACTGTCAGAAGGAGCCAATCTGTGGCATGCTAGTGGAACCTGTCAATGGGGGCTGAGTAGTAGAAGTGCTCGTTGGTGGACTAACTGCCTATATTGGCAACCCTAGCAGAATGCATTGAATCATTTCAGAAAACAATGCCAGCATAGTCTGGGAATTGACGGTGCCTTGCAAAGAGGCTGGGACTACCTGCATTGACAGACTTTGGCCCAACAACGATGGCATCCTAACATCCATAGTAGGTATAGCAGCACCCCTGACCTTGGTGTCTCAATGATGGTCAGGGGGGCTGTAGTTGACACCTCTGGAGCAGGTGTTGAAGAGGAAAAAGAACTGAGGAGTGATGGGGCCACCCACATTTATATACCTACAGACACTGCAAAAGTTTCCGACTCCTCCTAATACTGACGGCTTATAGTTCCAAAGGTGTAGCCTAGTGGGGGAGATATCCTTGAAAAAGATAACTGGTTTATGAAATTTCACCAAACTTGCCAAGTCAAGAAATTCTGGGCTTCAGATCATGCTTTCAAAGGTTTCATGAAAATCTGTTGAGAAACAGTTGAGATATAAGTGGCTAAAAATCGCAATTCTGGAATTTTTTTTTAGTATTTCTGGTGTTTTATTTTTGTGTCTGCATTTACTGTATTACTGTTTTGCCATCCTTCCCTCATCCCCAGTCGTACCTAGAAACAAAATCTTACTCTACACGATTTCCTGGTCAAAATGTGTATATAAATAAATGATCAAATAATGAGATATCAGAGAGAGCACGAAGCTCACTGATGTTCTGGAAATAGCTGACACAGGACAGGAAGTATGAAAAGCCCTAACATGCCTTTAAAGGGAGACCTAGTTATTCACTGGAATGAATGATTAGGAGCAGACAAGACAGGAAGTAATACTTCCCATATCAGCTGCCTCCTGCAAGTCTTCTTTTGTTTGGGTTCCAAGCCTCCTTTCTAAGTGAAGTCGACTAAGATGTATGAAGAAGTGAGGACTGGAGTTTGGGGGGCATGAGGAAGGTTCCAGACAACTGCTTTCTGATGATTTCATACATGTTCTGTGTTTTGTTTAATGATGTATAAATAAGTAGATGTCACGGTAAGTAGAAAGTTATCTAAGTCAGAACCACAAAACCTCTCAGCTTAGACCGAAATGCTTTGTTGCAGAAGAAATTCCTAAAAGCCCACACTTTAACGGATTATATCATATTCTGCTGTCATTCATGTGCTATGCCTGTGATGAAATGTGCAGGACACTGATGAAACGTTCATTTATTACCATATTATTTAATTAGTAATGATGTTTTCAAATATTGAAGCAAATGGTTTTATAATTCAATCCAAGTTTTAAGAATTAGTGTACCAATATGCATCTTTAGATTTAAGAAAGTTAGTGCAACTTCAAAACTGGCAGGAAAATCATCTGCAGATTGATAGATTCCAAAGAATACAACACTAGGTTCTCATGATGTCTCATCACAGTGTAGGTATAAAGCAGCACCAACACCAGAGCTTACTTTAGACTGTAAACAAGGCTCAGGGGATGAGAGATATAGTACATTTTCACACAGTGGCAAATGAGCACACAGGCTAATTTGGAAGTTCAGTTCTAGTGTGGGTGGTGAAACATTTTAAGGGAGTGCTTTTCTCATTAACAGCATAGCTACTGGTACTGCAGCAAGGAACTTGTTTCCAATAAACCCCTGTGACTAGGAAAAGTTAACAGAAAAGTTCCACTACTTGCCACAACAAGGCCCAGGAGACTTCACATCGAACCACTCAATGCTTTATCAGTAAGATCTCTTAATAGTTTTCACCCCAACACTGTACTGAATCAAACCTACTTTCCTGCTCAGTTCACAGCATAGACTAAATGGCTGTTTAAAGAGCAAGTACTATATTGTATATGGTGTGTATGGATGAGCAAACTAGGTTTGACTTGACACACATTCCTCTACCCGTGACATCACAATCTGTTGCTATGGAAAAGACTGTGATGTCACAGCAACCGAACAGATGACTATGATGTGAAGAAATTAGATAAGCAGCCACAGCAGATGAAGTCTAATGGACAACTGTCCTGTTTTTGTTAATATGTGGTCAGTATTACTAATGGACAACTACATATACAGATTAAGTGAAACATATAAACCCCTATAGGGGTTACTAAGTGGTTCTAACTTCTGCCTGACTTTTGCATAAGGGTTAAATGTTCTAGCCACTGTTCAAAAATATAGATAATTTTTTACATCATCATCATCATCATTTTTTGAAAGCAGATTGTGCGAAATCTCTCATTTACAACTGCATTCAATGAGGATAAACATTAGAAACACATAAAATATACAAAACATACAAATTACATACATATATACTAAGTTAGCATAAAACACATCTGTTCCATATGGTTATTAAAAGATCACATTGTATACAAGATATCTGACCTCAAATCACGTACCTATCGCTCAAAGCAATCGCAATGGTTGTATACTAAGCTATCTAATGAAGCTCTAAATCAAGCAAAGGAAGGGAGGGTAATTATCTTAAGTTTTTTTTTTGCAAATACTCCCAGGTTTTGGGGACAGATGCAGCTGAAGCAAAATCTCTCATCTTAGTTTTATACATAGGCACATGATAAGCCAATCTCTTAAATGAGCGAAGAGAATGTTTTGGTATGTTTTTACATTTGAGTATTTTTAACAAATACGTTGGTAACTGATCTGTAATGAACTTGTACATACAAATACCAGTGCATGTCTCTCTGAGTAGCTAATGAAGTCCATTGTACTTGTTCATATAATTGGCAGTGGTGTGTAGAGTATGGGAGTTTATTAATAAATCTTAAAGCACTATGGTATAAGCAATCTAAAGAACTTAATATTGATCATGTAGTGTATCTATAAATACAGTCCCCATAATCTAGTATAGAAAGGAATAATGAATTTACCAGCATTTTTCTAACTAGATAATTAAGATTTTTTTTATGTCTACAGAAGAAAGCTAACAGTTTTTTCAACCTGTTCCGAGAGATAAGTAATATGAGCTTTACAATTTAGCTGTTCATCTAAGGTCATGCCCAAATATTTGTATTCTTGTACCCTTAAGATAACGCCACCTTTTGAGTGTAGTTATTTGATGTTCAGAAGATAACTGAGGAACATTCATTGTGTTTTTTTTATCGTTAAATAATAACCATAATTGTAAAAGGGCTTCCTGAACCTTACTGAAATCATACTGCAGCTTCTGAATAGCTATATCCAGGGAGGTATGATTGGTATGTAATATTGTATAATCTGTGTAAAGTTGTATTTTCACGCTATCAGAACAACTGTTAGGCAAATCATTTACATACAGCAGAAATAACAGGTGCCCCAGGACAGAGCCCTGGGGAACTCCTTTATTAATGATGACTATATCTGAAGTAACCCCTCCCAATTTAACATACTACAAACAAGATGTCAAATATGAGTGAAATCATATCAAAACTGATGATCCCATTCCAAGTGTTTTTAATGTATTGAGCAAAATGTTATGATCTACAGTATCAAATGCCTTGCACAGGTCAAGAAACAACATAGAAACATAGAATTTAGATACTAAGATGTTTTAAATATCCTGTAGGATTTGATTCTTTTTATATAACTTTTATGTGTAATTTATGTTTTATGTAGATAGTTTTTTCTTCTTTTATATATAGTAATGGCTTGTGCTGAACTAATAAAGCACTGATCGATTGACACAGAAACACAGAATTGGACGGTAGATGAGGACTGCCCCCCTTTGCAAGTTACAGTATGACTAAAGCATGGTACCCTGTGTCCTCTATTGTTATTGTAAGTATGGAAATGGAGACAAGGCCTGAACTGCTCTGTAACATGCCTAATTAAAGTTTGGTGTTAAACTATGCTACTACCTTTCCAAGTTGCCTTCAAAAGATATATATATATATATATACATATACTGTGTATATATATATATATATATATATGGTGTCGAGCAAATAAGATCTATCTTTTGACCAACCCAGGGTGTCTCTGTGGAGCCCTCGTAGCAGAGGGGTCCCAGGGACGAAGGAAGAATGAAGATGTGTCATAGAGGGCCACCCTCACATGGTGGGAAAAGCCTGTGAGGGGCATAGTTATTAAACGGAGAGCAGTTCTGCAGGGATGGAGCAGGGACTTTTTTAGGCAGCACACCGGTGGTCACATGACGTAAGAAGAAAGCGGCCAGAACCTGATCTGATTATAAGATGCGGTTCCTGGCTAGGCATTACCATCCCAACTCTCCTAGACACGGGATTCACTTCTAGGTTATGGCCTGCCCCCCCCCAACTCTCTGAGGCATGGTTAAGGCAGGTAAGTGGGGTTGCCACATATGCATTTAAAGGGAACAGTCAGCACTAAAGGGCCTGCATCCAGGTGTAGGGCTGGTAGTGGCCCCAATTTGGATTCTGTGTGCAAAAACATTTTTGTTTACTTACTGTTCTACTGCATTATAGTAGACAGTATCAGGCTACTTCTGTTGACTTGTAAGCTAACTTTTTCTGTAACTACAAATCCCAGAATCCCCTGCTGCTAACATCGGAAGAGGGTTGCAGCAGTGGGAGACCCAATTGACTGCAGTGCATGTTAGAGATTTCATAAGCTCAGATCAGATGTTTGCCAGTCACTATTACTCAGCCTCTGCGTCTGGCAAGGCCTCTCCCAGGGATGTAAGCCTCATTCCAAGGGTATCCAAGCAAAAGACCTGCTTGCTCATGGATCCACCTTGTGCTATTCCTTGTTAGTGAGATGCACAGTGACTTCCTTGGCACTATGGCTTTGTCATTCTCAACCATATTAACAACAGCATTTGCTACTGGCTAAGTGAAAAACATGGGTTTAGATTTAGGCACTTTTTCTTGTCTGCCAGTTTGGGGACAGCTGCTACAGTAGCAGGCATCCTCCAAGCTGCCCCTGAGAGGGTCTCTAGGGCAGGCTAGATGGGAGGAACTAAGGAGACTGGGATATTGGGCACGTTTAGAAACTCCAGTTGGAGGCTCCTAGCCTGGTATGTTGCTGCTGGCTTGAAATTCAGTGCAGAATGCATATTTCTGAGCAGGGCCTGGAAGGAGAGATCCTCCTGAGGTACAGTGATAAGGAACTGGTTCTGAGTTCTCAGGACTGTAATATGAGTTAATCCTCTTTACCAATGGAGATGATGAGGTCAGGGTTCAACTTGTCCCACTCTACTTCCTCCTTGTTCGGAGAGTAGTAGAGAGAAGGGGGTTGAAGAGCCAACAATGCAGACCGTGGCCTCACCAACAATGGTGACATCTGCCCCAGCCCCAAAGGGGATCAGGGAAGCAGTGCTGGCAGTGGTGCTGAGGATGGCCCCAAGGCCATCCTCAGAGGGAACAACACCAAAGGCTCGTGTGGCACAGTCAGCAGAAATGCCAGCAGCACCAGGGTAAGCCCTAGAAACCTAACCCCGGCGCTGTATGCGGCACTGCCAATGGTGCTAATGACCCCACTGGTACCAAAGAAACTGACTGCGGCACTGTGGCCACCCCCCCATCCCCAGAGGAGACAGAGGTGTCCCCACAAGTGGGGCAGACATTGCCGGTGCAAACAGCTTGGAGGCCGAAGAAACATTCAGCCACCCACCTAAGTCATGTGGCACTAGTAAGTAAAATATTTTTTTTGGTTTTTATTTTAGTCTTTGGTAACCGGGTAAGGTCCACTAGGCACAAGTGCCTGTTTTCAGGGGTGACCTGGGAGCACTGGGCGGTTAAGTGACTTGCTCAGAGTCACACAGTATGCAAGTGGAGGCTGTGAGAATCCAACCAAGGTCTAAAAGGAAAGGGATAAAAGCAACTGAACAAAAGAGTAAACAGGGAGGAGAAGAGGCACTGTGGGTCACCTTAGAGACTGGAAATGGCACCACAATCCGCACAGGGATTGTATATAGACCCCCATGTCAGGGGGAGGGAATGGACAAGCATATGACAGAAGGCATACTTAGGATGGCAGAGAAAGGGGAGATACTGTTGATGGGGGACCTTAACATGCCAGATGTTAACTGAAGCACCTTTGCAGCAGCCACATCCAAAAGCAGGGCCATTCTTGATGCCCTTCAGGTAGCATGCATCAAACAGCTAATTTTGGAACCGACTCGTGAGGGAGCAATCTTAGACCTTGTACTCTCAAATGGGGACAGTGAGAGGATCTCAGATCTAGAAGTGGGTAGCCATTTGGGAACAAGTGACCACCAAACAGTGTGGTTCACGATAAACTCTGCTACAGAGTCAAGCCATACAAAAGTGAGGGTTCTGGACTTCAGGAGGGCTGACTTTGGCAAGATGGGAGAGTGCCTTAGAAAAGCACTAGCGAACAGGCTAGAAGGAGGGGTGGAGCAACAATGGGCAAATATCAAAACTGCCATCACAGAGGCAACATGCCTTTGTGTGAAGCAAATAAACAAATCAAAATGAAAGAAAAAGCCACTATGGTTCTCAAAAGAGGTGGTGGTGAAGGTTAGGGAGAAAAAGATAGCATTTAGGAAGTATAAGGAAACACAGAAGGAGCAGGACAGAGAAGTGTACCAGTTAAGGCAGAAGAAAGCAGGGAGGGTAGTCAGAATAGCAAAGGCACAAACTGAGGAAACGACAGCTAACTCGGTTAAGAAGGGGATAAAACCTTTTATAGGTATATCAGGGAGCGTAGAAAGACAAAGGGAGGGATAGTGAGGCTGAATAGAATGGATGGTGGTTGGGCAGAGAGTGACAGTGATAAAGCAGGGATACTGAATGAATACTTCTGATCAGTATTCACAAAAGAGGAAGTGGAGGAGGTGCCTAATCCAATTAACAGAAGCACTCTGGAGATGGGGGTTGATCACAGTCCTTTCACAGAAGAAAGGGTTCTGAAAGAACTCCTAAAACTGAAGGTGGACAAAGCAATGGGGCCAGATGGAATTCACCCCAGAATTCTAAAAGCATTAAGCAGAGAACTAGTGACACCACTGACTACACTTTTTAACAAATCATGGGAGGATGGTGTGGTACCTGAGGACTGGAAGAAGGTGGATGTGATTCCCCTTCACAAAAGTGGGACCAAGACGGAGGTAGGAAACTACAGACCTGTCAGTTTGACCTCTGTGGTAGGGAAAGTGATGGAATCATTTCTGAAGGAAAGAATTGTTGAGTACCTAGAGGCCAGTGGGGCACAGGACCCAAGGCAGCATGGGTTCACAGCGGGAAGGTCATGTCAGACGAGTCTAATTGATTTCTTTGACTGGTTGACCAAAGTAGTAGACCAGGGAGGGGCTGTGGACATGGCCTACCTAGACTTTAGCAAGGCATTTGACACAGTCCCACACAAAATATTAGTCAAATTAACCAGCCTGGGAGTGGGTCCCAAGGTGGTAGCCTGGGTAAAACATTGGCTGAACAACAGGACACAGAAGGTAATTGTAAATGGAGTCCACTCTGAAGAAAGAGGGGTTACTAGTGGGGTACTGCAGGGTTCAGTACTGGGTCCAGTCCTTTTTTATGTCTTTATAAGTGACACTGCAGAGGGACTGGAAGGAAAAGTATGCCTCTTTGAAGATGACACAAAGATCTGCAACAGGGTTGATACACAAAGAGGTGTGGAAAGGATGAGAAGGGACTTGGCAAGGTTGGAGGAATGGTCAGAAGTATGGCAGCTTGGATTCAATGCAAAGAAGTGCAAAGTAATGCACCTGGGAAACAAAAACCCAGGGGAAGATTACACAATGGGGGAGAGGTAGTAACAACAAAAAAATGGAAAGAGACCTAGGGGTAATCATAACAGATGACCTTAAGGTTGGCAAGCAATGCGAGAAGGCGGTAGGGAGGGCTGAGGGGATACTGGGATGTATAGGGAAGAGGTATCACCAGCAGAAAACAGGAAGTTGTTATCCCCCTGTACAGACAGTTGGTGAGACCCCATCTGGAGTACTGCGTCCAGTTCTGGAGACCCCATCTCCGCAAGGACATAGACAGGATGGAGGCAGTTCAGAGGAGGGCAACTAAAATGGTGCAGGGTCTGCAAGAGAAGCCATATGAGGAGAGACTAAAGGAGCTTAATATGTATACCCTTGAGGAAAGGAGGGAGAGGGGGCATGATAGAAACTGTTAAGTACCTCGGTAGAATCAACAAAGTCCAAGAGGGTAGCATCTTTCAGAAAAAGAAATGTGCAAGAACAAGGGGACACAATTTGAAGATGGGGGGGGGGGAACGGCTCAGGGGCAATGTGAGGAAGTATTTTTTCACAGAGAGGGTGGTGGACGCAAGGAACAGCCTTCCTGAGGAGGTTGTGAGGACTAAAACTGTGGGAGAATTCAAGAATGCATGGGACAGACATAAGGCAATTTTTGTGAGGGGTAGGAAGAAATAGGCTGTTGGTTAAATAGGATCTGCAGCTTATCCTCTAGGTAGGGAAATGGGCAGACTAGGTGGGCCAAGCGGTCCTTATCTGCCGTCAAAGTCTATGTTCTATGTTTGGTCTGCTGGATGTACCAAGCTCGTTCACAGCTCGGTACTCTAACCTCTAGGCTATACTGCCAGCCCAAGTAAAGTAAAACTTTATTTGTAGAGCGCCCTCCCAGAACCAAGGCGCTTTACAATCAAAAAATCTCATCATTTTAAAGCAGATCATGACATCCATAGACAGCTGCAGACTCCAGCCGACACTGAGGGGTCAGGGGCTGGCACCAGAAACAGTGCTGTTTGACATATACGCTGTACCCACTGCTCCAGAAGAGCTGCCGAATGGCCAAACGGCCCACCGAGCCCCACCTAACAGACAGAGAGGCACTTCGGGACAGAGACACCAACTTCACAGGCCCAGGTGCTCCTGGTGATGATGGTGGGGAACCCAGGCCTGTGGAAGTTGAGTGTCTCACAGCAGAACAACCAGAGGACAACCTCAGCCAGTGCTGTTTCTTTCCCTTTTTGCAGGAGGAGGTTGAGGCCGAATGATGCAAAGACCCCAGCGCTGCATGTGTGCAGGATCTGGACCACTTCTTTTTGCAACCCTGGGAAAACAGTCCATCCTCTCAGGCACTGGACTGCCCATTGCCAGAGCACCCGCCCAGAAAGAGGTGGTGGCTAGACACAGCCTCATTGCTGGAGAAACTAGACTTTTAATGCTCCCTACCATCTTCCATGGTCATCAACTGCTGGCATGAGGTAGGGCTGAGAGAAATTGAAACATTTTATATGATGAACCTAACGAAACTGACATAAAAACAACAAACTCTAGTGTTGACCCCCATCCCCCCATTAGCTTCAAAATGTTCGCCATATTGGTGTAATCACACAAAACTACAACCTTCCTGTACATTGGTGTAACAGATCTTACACCCCGGACATTTTTAATTTTTTATTTTACTAGTTATGTTGCCTGTAAAATATTTTAGTTGTGGGATGTGTGGGCAGTTTTGTTCATCTTGCCAACAAATATAAAAAATTAAAATGAAATGAAATTGAAAATCCTCACCAACACCACTGCAGTTCCAGGCCTTTTGTGTGAGCATTCCTGGGTTTTCACAGAGGTTGGGTGGGGACAGCAACAAACGATGTGGGTGTGGTGTGCTTGACAACTGAAGGTATTTCTGTTGTATGTTTACAATGAGAATTTAGTTAGGTTTTGGATTTCGAACTAGTAAATCATGGGTTCGAGTCTGCCATAACTCACCAGTTCCCAGCTGGGGGTAACCTAGGAGTTATACTAAGAAGTTACTAGATGTACAGTAAGCCAAAAGCCCATAAGCGTACATCTCCAGCAAAAGCTGGGATCTATTTACCCATTACTTCAGTAGATGTCTGTCAAGGTTAGCTTTAATAGCTGGAGTCTTTGTTTTTGACCCTGCCACCCCCACCACCACCACTGCTCAACATCTCCTTATATTAGGAGAGTCACGTGACGGTTTAAAACCAATCACCCAACTTTCTCATTAGCAGCTTATACTCGGTCCCCTCTAGAGGCTGCTGTAAGCAACTTCTTACTGTACTCCCCTCTTCTGTACGTTTTTTCTCCTTTTCAGCTGCTGCAGTTTCCCCTGTGAGCTGATCCCCTTTTAGCTGCTGCAGTTTTTAACCCTTTGTGCAATCTGCTGAATATGGCTGCACCTTTTAACTTCCTCCTTATCGGTCTTTTGCCCTCTGCATCCCCCCCCCTTCTTTCACTGTCACCCCCCTCCCCTACCTCCCCACCTCTCTTTTCTCCCATATCCACCCATTTTTCTGGTATCTGTCCTTGCCAGTACCGACAGGACCACAGCCTAGTCCATGACATCAATTCCCACCTCTTTCTCTGCCCCCCCCCATGGCACCAATCATCCTATCTTTTCCCCAGGGCCAGTACACAGCCCCACTAGGAAAATACCCACTGTTACCAGGGAACACAAACACATTAAGCTCGCCTTAACCCACCACATCCTCCTCACTGTACTTCTATTATCTGGGAATGTTTACCGTAACCCAGGGCCACTTCTTCAACCCTTGCCCGCTGCAGTTAAAAGCAAAGGCCTCATTGCTGCCTCCCTAAATATCTGTAGCCTACTGAAAAAATTTGACTCTCTTCAAGGATGGATGATGCAGCACAGGCCAGATATCCTGGTCTTAACTGAAACCTGGCTCTCCAAAACAACCTTGGACTCTCAAGTGGCCCTAAACGGGTACTCCATCTTTTGATTGGACCGGCAAGGCAAACGGGGAGGAGGCTGTGCACTCTATCTTCGAAACTCCCTATAAGCATTGTTTGCCCCTCCCCCCCCCACACTCATGGATGGGGCCCAAGCTCTCACTGTTAAGATTACTCTGGGCAATCCAGGAAAAACCCTCTATGTTTTAGTGGTTTATATCCCCCCACAAAATCATAAGACAGCTTTCGCAGCAGTTAACTACATTTCATCTCTCCCTAACTCCAGTGAGATTATTGTTATGGGTGATTTTAACACAAATTGGTTAGCCCCATCAGCCGCCCACTATAAAGATGCAGCTTTGGCCATGGGCCTGACTCAAGTTGTCCAATACCCCACAAGACATAACCAAAGGACAGGGTCCGCTACTTTGCTGGACCTGATTTTCACTAACCACCCCAACCGAATCTCAAAAGTCTTAGTACTCCCGGACGCCATTAGTGATCACTCACCCGTACTCTGTTGGTGGTCGTGTAAGGCCCCAAACCCCTCCCCCAAAATGATATACTGTAGACGTTTGAAATGAGGATCTCTAACTAGGTAGATAAACCATCTCTTACACAGGGACTGGTCTCCCATTGATACTGTAAGTAGCACAGATGAGGCCCTTAGATACTTCATAACTTCCTTCAATGCTGCTTGTGACCTTTTTGGCCCGTGCAAAACAGGTAGTAAAATACCACAATATCCCCTTGCTAACTCAAACTCTACCTGACCTCATGTATCATTGGGACAATCTCTGGCATAAAGCTATAGCTTCAAGACTGCCGCAGGACATACAACGGTACAGGGAAGCTAGGAACAAATGTACCTGTGCCTTACGTCAGGCCAAAGCCATTTACTATCGGAATGTCCTCACCTCCTCTAAGGGCTCAGGGCATAAATTCTGGAATACTAGCAAAGAATTAAATGGCAAAACCCAATCCCTTCCACCCGCCCAACTTTCAGTCAATGGGACCATATCTCAAGATCCAATACAAATTGCCAATGCCTTAAACTCTTCCTTCTCTGTCCTTAGCAGTGTACTCCCCTCCAAACCTTTCAGCTTCTCCTTCTACACATGTTCTCTCCACACCCCCCCACCTTTCAGGTTTCATGTAATAACTCTAAAAGAGGCCAGGCCTTACACCTCTAGTGTCCTGGGAAAGGGCCGCCATAGTGGTGTCTCCCTGGACTTAAAAATCCTCAAACTATCTCTCGAATCCATCCTAGTTCTCCTCACTAAAATATTAAACTGCTCCCTCTGTCAGGGGGAGTTCCCCACACTCTGGAAAAAGGCTGTCATCACCCCACTCTTGTAAGGTGGTGAGCGCACCACCTCCACAAACTACCGGCCAATCTCAATTCTACCCCCTCTCGAAGGCCTTTGAAAAAATAGTAGCTGATCAGCTCTCAGAACACCTATCAAAATATAACCTGCTGTGCCCTGAGCAACACGGTTTCTGTAGGGATCACAGTGCCACCACAGCCCTCCTTGAATATACCTCCTACATCCACAAAGCCATGGAGTTAGTGCACTTAGTTGGGTCAGTCTACATTGACCTAACGAAGGCTTTTGATAGGGTCCATTACGCCCTTCTCCTTAGATCCCTGACTGATGTGGGACTGTCACCTGATACCTCAGCCTGGTTTGAAAACTATCTATCTAACCGGTCACAGCAGGTAAAGATTGACACCACCCTCTCCTCCTGCCTCACAGTTCGCTCTGGGGTCCCTCAAGGCTCCATTTTAGGCCCCCTTCTTTTCAGCCTCTTCTTAAACTCACTACCCAGTGCCTGTTCTGGTCAGATGCTTCTTTATGCTGACAATGCAGTCATCTTCTGCAGCAATCTGGAGCCTCAACCTTTACAGGTTGCCATACAGAAGTCTTTCACGGAAGCTGGGGCTTGGTTCACAGAGCACAGGCTAGTACTCAATTATAAAAAAAACATGGCCATGATCTTTGCACACCACCAAAACCCCCACCATGACTCCACACTACTTGTCAATACCTCCCTTGGCCCCCCCTTGAGCAGGTAAGCGCTAACAAATACTTGAGTATCACGCTTGACTCCCCCCCCTTACCTATCATGCTCATATCCACACCCTCTGTAACACCGTCAAATCCAGATTTGGCTTCTTTCATCGTATCAAGCACTGTCTAATGAGGGGCTGCACCTTGCTGTTTCGTCCTTGGTCCTCTCTGTGCTAGACTACGGAATTGTGTTCTATGGTGCAGCTGATAACTCTGCCGCATCAAGACAGCGCTAAACAAGGCCTGTTGCCTGGTGACAGGCTGCGATAAAACTACCCACACATGTGACCTCTACAGTCGCTCTAATTGGCTAGACTTCGAATGTCGCATTAAGTACCACACTTACCTCTTGGCCAAGAAGATCCAGTGGAAACTCACCCCACCCTGTCTACAGGGCCTCATCCAACCTTCCCTCCCTCAAAGAAGCACCAGAAGCTCCTCCAACGTCCCCTTCTTGGTTCCCCGCTGCAGGACTTCCTTGGGTCAGAGAGCCTTCTACCACAGGGCCCCGAGCTGGCTAAATGACCTACCTGGTGCTCTGGCCGCTGGGACAAAAATGGGACCTTTTAAATCCTCACTCAAAGAATTTCTATCTAACATCTCCACTTGCGACTGCCCTTACTGGTACTTCTCTAACTTCAGCCCTGACGCCTCCCTCACATTGACTTATTACTATGTTTTGCTTTGGTATTCAGCCATTATGACGTAATACCTGCCTTACTTTATGTATCTTTTCTGTAAAAATTTTTTTTTTTTTTGCACATGACGCTGGGCTGTCTTCGCCCTCTGCCACAATATGTTACCCAATTCTCTATTCCCCGTTAATGTAATTTTCTGGTCTGTCTGATGTGTTGTTGCCTTACACCTATACTTGTAATCTTGTAGTGTGACTTTTGACGAGGAGCCTTTGCAAAAGAGTCTGTTGGGCTCAAAGGGTTGTAATTCTGAATTTCTCAATAATTACATAAAAAAATAAAATAAATAAAACCATCAAAGGAATTCACTTCAACTACATGTTTTAGAAGTGAGTTCCATATTGCTATTATTCTTTGTGTGAAGAAAAAATGTTTGTTTCTCTTTGGCTACGTTAACATTAGTTGGTAGTTGTGGCTTTTTTAAACAGCAGTCCCTTGTGCTTTTTTACCATACCCAGGTCTGTCATCAGTTGCCATCAACCTTCTTCAACTCAGAATCTAGATAGCTATGAGTTAGGTTCTTCCTGGGTGATCTCTATATTTTCCAAATGAGTTTATTTTTATCTTTGTAGAAATGCTGTATTTCCCTATAGTCTTTGGTGTGTGTTACACTTGACGTACGTAAATATGGTAGAGTATTACAAATCATTTTTATATACTTCATGCGTTCTGTAAATGAGTGATTTCAGGTAAAGATAATGAGGGGAAAACTGGCAAATCTGTGATCATTTTTCCAGAGAGACAGGATACAAAGTTACTAAAACTAAAGCAAAGTGTTCTCAGCTGTGACAAATGGGGTGGGTCATTTATGAAAGAGCACTGTATTGTGTGAACAGTGGCTCTAGTGGAACCTGGACCTAGAGATACCCTGAGTGAGATGCACGCTGATTGGTGGCGCCACATCAAGGTAACCCTTTAAGACATCTGAAGGGTTGTTAAAACTGGTAGTAGTGCAGACTGAGTTCTGGGAAAGAACCAGCCTGTGACAATGGGGAACACCCTCACAGTCTAGCCACTTATGACGCAGTGCAAGAAGACTAAACTGCATCTTGAGTGGCTTACCTGTTTGGGGAATTCCTGTATTTCTTAAAAGCATATAGTGAAAGGAACTCAGGGACTGCAAAACAAAAACTTTGGTTGCATTACATCAGTAGACTTTTTCATTTTTACTAAGAAGAAGGAAGCAGATAAAACAACCAGCTATATCAGCAAAATCTATATAAGGCCTTCAAGAAATCTTATTTTAAAATTATAGACAATTTGAGGCCTAAGGGGTTGACAATGTCTCTCTAATGTAAGATCACAAGGAGTGCAACGCCACTGTGTAGGTGGCAAATAAACAGGTCAGATTAAATGGACAGTGACAAGAGATAATAAAGTAAGAATCAACTTTTCAATCATGGATCTTTTTTGCAGAAAATATCTTAAAAAAGTTTCTCAGTTGTAACTATTGTTTTACTACTGGTATTCTCGGTATAGATGCGTGTGTTCGTTTTTTCTGATGGTCACTAGATTTCCTATACTGTTTTAACACTTGGTGTATTATCTCCAATCACCTTTACACTAATTAGGCACTGTCACTTAAAAAATTAGAGGATAAAAGCTAGTTGCTTATCTGTGACATCACTCTCTGAAAAAAGTGGCAGTTTGGTGTGAAACATCAATTGTTTGTGCCGCTACTGCCTTTGTATCTGATACCCAGGGTGGTGATTTCCTGTTTGGAGCTGGTCAGAACGTAAGCCCTGTCATTACTTCTTCAATACTGTGAGTACCTTGCCAGCAGCTCCACCCTTAAGGACTGATGGCTGCCTTCTTCCAGACTTTACTCAAACAAAGCATCCCTTCAGGCTTGACAGTCTAAGCTGTAATGGTTCATGTGGATGCCCAGAAGGCAGCCCTGCAAAACTGCACTGATCGAGATGCCCCACGCAGAGACAACAGAAGCACTTAAGCATGGCAGAATGGGCACGGATGCACGGTAGTAAAAGAGGCCAAAAGGTAACATGGTTCAATACAAGGAAAAAACCCATCAGGGAATGAGCTGCTTGGAAGTAGGTCTGTGCAGCATGGGTGCAAACAAAGGCTGATTCGTGAAACACATGTAACTGTAGATCTTCAGAGTAGCTCTTGCAGCAGGCCAACACTGGTAGGACTGAAGTCACCGGGTGCCAGGACCACACGGAAAACTTCTAGCTAGCAGTCTATCATGGGGGACCACCCCCACCGACATCAGCATGCTAACGTCCACCTATCCTATAAAGGGGGCGGTCCCCCACACCTACTTCAGTTCTCCCACCAGAGACCCCAAGCAGGTGGCGAAAAGGAGAACCGAGGCAGTTCCTGAGAGCCAAAAACAAAAAGTAAGCAGAAGAGGAATAATGAAAAATAAGCTAGCAGGGGGAAAGGAAAAGCAGAGCCTGCTGCAAATGCTCCTCTCGAAGATCTGTTACGGAAAGTTCTTATGTAACTGTTCTATCTCACTTTGAGGGGGCTCTTGCAGCAGGCTAACACCGGCAGGACTGAGTCCTAAGCAGTACTGGAACTGGCCCCAAAAGGGCAGCTGGGAGAAGGTACCAGGTATTGGCAGAGGGCTCAAGAAAGAAGGCCCTAAAGGACCGCAAGGCTGAAATTGACTCTGAGCCTACAAGCGATGTCCAAACTGTAGTGCTTAATGAAGGTAGGGACAGAGCGCCAAGTGGCAGCTACACAGATATCCGTAGCAGACACACTCTTGAAACAAGCTATGGAGGCAGCCATACCTCTGGTGAAGTGGCCTTTCACCGCACCCGGCTAGGGCTTGTTTATTCATTCTAGGATTACAAATACCTTTGAGCGCCAGGCAGCTCATTTACAAAGGTTCCACGTCAGTAGGGAGGGTTATAAACAGTTGCTGGGCAACAGACAAGTCATACAGAATATTTCAGAACAGATGTACATGTGTTTATATTATAGTGTAGGACAATTAAGCTTCAGTAATATACACATTAAGCAAAATCTGATCAGAGGCAGTGGGAAGAAAGTACAGGGGGGGAGGAAGAACCAAGTGGGAGAGGAACACGCAGGCAGCCTTGTAAAGTTGAAACTATCATGGGGGGAGGAACGAGTCTTAGAAAGAGGAGGGAGAGGGGCAAAGGCAGGCAGGAGGGTGGTAAGATGGGGGTGATAGAGGTGTCAGTGAGGGGAGGTCCAAAGGGGGGTGGGATGGACTAGTGGAGATCCTTAAAGGGTCCTGGAAATTAGGTGGAGCAATCACAGGAGTTTTCAGTTAGGAGGTGAGTTTGGAGCTTATGTTTTTACTCTCCAAGTTTAGGAAGGGCAGCTAGACTATTGGGGAGTCCACTGAACCAGAAAGGCACTCTGCTACCAAAGGCACGTTGGCGTTGCGTGGTCCAACACCATGGGATTAGTAGGAGTTCAGTGGATGAGGTGCGCGTATGTTGGGTGTTTCAAGATTTGTGAAGCAGACAACATAGACCCTTCGGCATGAACCTAAGTAGAATCTTTTTAGTGAGAAGGCAGGTGTGGTATTTAATTCTCCCAGATAGATTGAGCCATCCAGTCTGTTTATAGAGATCGCAGGTGTGGGTGAGGTGGGATGCCCCCATTTGGAGTCTACAAGCCTTGTTTAGTGCAACAGTGAGCCTTCTGAGAGCAGTATCGGTAGCAGCTCTGTAAATGACAAGGCCATAGTTGATAATAGAGAGCACTGAACTGTGACTCACCAGATTGAGAGCTTCGGTTGTTAAGACACTTTCTGAGTCAATAGAGAAGACCAATCCTAGCATTGACAGCTCTGGCTACATTTTCGATATGGGGTGTATAGGTGAGGTGACTTTCTAGGGTGACCCCAAGGTACTTGAAGTGTTGTATTTGTTCAAGGGGGTCATCTTGGCTATTTCTGATAGTGAGAGCATGTCCGTTGTATCTACTGTGGGCAGAGGAGAACAACAGGACTTTTGTCTTCTTGTAGTTTAGCACTAGTTTCTTGTTTGGAGAACCAGTGCTTGATGTCCAGGAAACCATTCTGTAGGTTGCTTTCGAGCACGTGCGGGTCAGGGTGGCTTGCAAAAATGACAGCGTTGTCCGCATAGAGCAGTGTGTGCAGGTGGCAGGCAGATGGTAAAATGTTAATGAAGATGCTGAATAGTAGGGGACTCAGAATTGAGCCCTGGGGTACACCAGACCGAACTGGTTTTTGGTCAGAGATAGCGTTGGAAATCTTCACGCATTGTGATCCATCTCCAAGGTAGCTTGTAAACCAGGACAGTGAATCAGGGGAGAGGCCAGTTAGAGAGAGTTGATTAAGGCGGAGCTGGTGATTAACCGTGTCGTAGGCCTTGATTAAGTCTATAAAGACTGCCCCCACAAGACTGCCTTGGTCAACAGATTGGTGGACGGAGCTGGTGAGTTCTAGGAGAGCAGTGATGGTGCTGTGCCCTTTTCTAAAACCATGTTGTTGTTCACACTGCAGGGAGCATTTACTGAAGTAGTCTACTAGTTGGTTGGCAACAATACGCTTGAGTATTTCTGAAAGGGGAAGGAGGATTGATATAGGCCTATATTTGCTATGTAGCGCACAGTCTCCAGCTTTATTAACTGGTGTAACAATGGCTGTTTTCCAAACCTGTGGGAACTCAGACAACGACAGAGAGGGGTTAAGGATCTTAGTGATAGGTGGGAGTACTTCCTCAGCAGTAAGTGCGATTAGTTTGAGGTCTAGGGAGTCCCTACTATGCCGTGACTTACCTAGCACTTTGCTCAGTAGTTTCCTGACTTGGGCAACAGAGATGTGTTTAAAGTAGAAAAGAGTGTGATCATTTATCTTGCTCTCCTGCTGGTGCGCAGACTTTATCAAAGAAATCGTGTGGTAGGACATTGCTAAGATCGGTAAAGGAATCATTGAAAGTATTTGCAATTTGGAGTGGATCCAGTATGTGGGAGCCATCAAGGTTTATCACAGTTGGTGCCTTTTTTGGGTCTTTTCCAGTAATATCTTTAATATTTGACCAGAATTTCCTGCTATCACCCCAACTGTTGTTAAGCTGCTCCCTATGGTGAATACTTTTCACTTTGCGGAAGGCCCGAGTGCAGGAATTTCTTGCAGCTTTATAGGCTTGCCAGTCTTGAGATTTGCCCGATGATTTAGCACAGTACCAGAGGTGGTCCTCAATTTGATGGTAGCAAGAAGATCAGGGGTAATCCAGGGATGTACAGTGCCACGCACCTTCATTTTCTTGAGGGGTGCTTGTACATCACAGGCAGCATTGAAAGTACTGATAAAGTGCTAAAGGGCTTCATGAGTGTTGGCAAAGGAGTCCAGCAGAGACCAGTCCTGACAGCGAAGGTGTTGTTTTAGGTGCTCCAGGTGGCCACGTATAAGCACTCTGTTGATATAGTCAAAGGTAGTGGGGACTGGAATTTGTTGGTCCAGCTACAGGTGACAGGGGAGTGGTCACTTAGAGAGTCAGGGTGCACAGTTACATTGGAGATCCAGTCAGGGCGGTTTGAGATTACCCAGTCGAGAGTGGTGCGTGTCCCAGTTTTGTAGTTACTTCTTGTGGGAGAGCTGCCAAGTTGAGAAAGATGTAGAGCTGACAGTGCATCCTTTATGGGGCCTGAGGAAGCTGACAGCCAGTTTATACTTAAGTCACCAAATATAATTGCTTCGGCGATGTGTTTTTGGGCTTTTAGGTAACCCAAGACTTTATAAAGGCCAGTGTTAGGGTCTTTGGGTAGTATATAAACTGACAGTATTGTGAGAGTCTTTTGATGTGATCCCAGTAGTACTTTGATCCCTAATACCTGAGTGGGGCATCCAAGGTCAGTCACAAGCATGGTTAGACCCTTTAGTGAGTCTTTCAGGTAGATGGCACAGCCACCACCTCGCTTGGTCAGCCTGTCCAATCTGAGAATTGTGTAACCACAGAGTCTGGTATTTTGGGGGAATAACCATGTTTAAGGCTGTAAGAAATTCACGCCATGCACGGATTTCACGATCTCCGCGATTTACAAGCGGTACCATGAAATTGATTAATTTCTTCATTTTGCGGTGAATCTATGTTACATGTTCAAAAAAGCTCATAATCCAATCATCTCATGCAAATTAATTAGATGTTATGCTGCAGATTAGCAACACCAGTCTTTAATTAGATCTCAGTCTAGTCTGAATTGAAGCCTTTTGTTACCTTGATGCCGATGTATAAAACAGCAGTCAAGGTAACAACAGACTTCGATTGCAGCTTGTTAGTGACCTTGTTAGAGACCTTAATTATTAACTGCTATGTCTGTTGAAATCATTAGCATTTGCTGGTGTCAGTTAGTGCAGGGGATCCGAGTCAAAAGCTGTGAGCAACAGAAAGCTACGATGTATGTTTCACCCAAGTCGTTGTCAGCAAGTAAGACTGCAAAAGTAGGCAATGTATATCCAAAGCAGAGATGTCAGCAGTATGAGAAGGGGACTTTCCACATATCGGGGGATATTTTATTTTGTACCAGTTGCAATATCCTGGTGGACCATAAACGCAAAGCCTCTTGAGACCGCCACCTGGAGTCATCAACACACCTTGCAAAGAAGAGGAAGCTTGTGGCAAAATCCGAAGGGGCAATCGAAAAGCAGGTAACTGTTCGAGAATTGTTTACCACTAAAGCAGCACACAGAGAGACTAGAAAGTTTTCATTATTTAATCCTGTCGAAGCTTTTACATCTGCAAATATCCCACTACATGCCCTCGATAATAAAGTGCTTCACTGCTATTTGGAAGAAAATCATAAATCAGTGGGTGTTATCCCCTCCTCACAATGGTTACGAGCCGAATATTTGCCAAAAGTTTTTGCATTCCATGTTGCTGAAATAAAAAGTAAAATGCAGGAAGCAGTGTCTGTCACGAGACAACAGATGTTGAAGAGCGCTACATTTTAAATATTGTTGCTGGGCCATCTCTTCATAATAGCAAGGTGTACTCTGCCCCTGTTGCAAAGCTTGAGTCATTCCTCCCTGAATGCATTATGCTGGAGGCCACTAATTTTAAAACAGTATCGCAAGTTGTATTGAACTGTTTAGTAAAATATGAAATCCCCTACACAAAAGTTGCAGCTTATGTGACTGACAGCTGCATGTATATGGATAAAAGTTGGGACATCAGCTTGAAGCATGTCCTTTTAAATGCAGTACACGTTACCTGCTCAGCTCATCTTATACATTTACTGGGTGATATTTGACGTAAACACTTTCCTGGTGTGAATAATGTTGTTGTTTCGTAAAAAAAGCTTTTACTGCGTGCCCAGCAAGGAAGGCACGGTTCAAGCAATATCTGTCTTCAAAAGGACAATCAAATGCTTTGCTACCCATGCCAGTCTTAACACGCTGGAAATACAGGTTACTCACCTGTAACAGGAGTTCTAAGAATGGTATATGTTGTTCATCCACACTTATTGGCAGGTTCCTTGCTGCTTTAAATCTTGCTGGAAGGTCTTCAGGCTGGCTCCTCCCACCCACCCGGGTGGTAAAACTCTCAGCTCTGCCCCATGACGCCAGATCTAGCCCGCTGGAAGCCAGGTTGTGCGTCGAAGCCAGGGAGGTCGGGTGGGTCGTGTGGATGAACAACATATACCATTCCTAGAACTCCTGTTACAGGTGAGTAACCTGTATTTCTAGGGACATGGATATGTTGTTCAATCCACACTTATTGGCAGACTCCTAGCAGTTCTCCGGGAGGAGGGAAGCAAGGCGCACACCCCCGATACTTACTTGGGAAATAAGGACTGGAGAACCAACGCCCCAAAACCAGCATCCCGGAGTGACTCAAGGTCGATGTGGTAGTGGGTAATAAAGGTATGTGCCGACTTCCAGGTAGCAGCCCTGCAGATATCCTGGATAGGGACGTCCCTGGAAGCAGCTACCGATGCAGCGGTATGGCGGGTAGAATGAGCTCTTATCCCTCTGAGAGGCTCCATGCCCGCCAACCTACAGCAGAGCTCTGACCCAGCTGCTTATCATCCGCTTGGCTGCCGGTCTGCCAGGTGCAGCTTCAGCGTAGGTGACAAACAGCTGGCGAACCTCTCCCCGAACTTCAGCCGTCCCCTCCTTATAATAAGTGAGCGCTCATCTAGGGTCCAAAGTATGGGACCTATATTCGGCCTCCGAGGTGTGATTGGGGTAGAACACCGGCAGAGTCAACACCTGGTTAAGGTGAAACTCCGACACCACCTTCGGAAGGAATTTCGGGTGGGGGTGCAGGACAACCTTGTCCCTGTGGAAGACCAGATAAGGAGACTCGATGGAAAGCGCCTGGAGCTCTCCCATCCTTCTGGCTGACGTGATAGCCACCAAGAAGGCGGTCTTCCACGACAGTTGGGAAATATCGCACCTGTGCATTGGTTCGAATGGCTTGCCCATGAGCTTGGCCAATACCAGCAGTAGATCCCATGGAGGTGGAGGTTCTCGTACCGGAGGGGAAATGTGGTCAAGGCCTTTGAAAAAGTGCCCGACCACCTTCTCCTGCACCACCGACTGCTTCCCAGCCCGCGCCCGGTAAGCAGAGATGGCTGCCAGGTGCACCTTAAGGGTCGTTGACCGAAGCTCTTGTTGAGAAAGGGACCACAGATAGGCCAGAATGCTTGCCAAGGGACAGGCGGAAGGGTCCAAGCCCTTCCCCTGACACCAAATGGAGAATCTCTTCCATTTGAAGGCATAGCATTTCCTGGTCGACTCCTTACGGGACGCCTCAACGACGTTGAGGACCTCGTCGGAAAGACCCAAGGCCTGGAACTCTAGCCGTTCAGGAACCAGGCCGTCAGGTGCAGGGATTGAAGGTCCGGATGGAATACCTTCCCCTGGTTGACCGAGATCAGGTCCGGGCGGGCTGGAAGCCGCCTCGGGAGCCTGGAGCTGAGGCTGAGGAGATCTGGATACCAGAACTGGCGGGCCAGTCTGGGACTACCAGAATCACCTGCGCCTTGTCCCTCCTCGCCTTGAGAAGCACCTTGTGGATCAAGGGAAATGGGGGAAAGGCGTAGAAGAGGCCCGGGGTCCACGGCCTCGAGAAGGCATCCCCCTGCAGCGAGCCCTGCTGAGGGGTGGGCATGGAACAGACTCAGCTCGCATTCTCCTGAGGCAACAGGTCCACCTGAGGCGTGCCCCAGTGGGAGAAGAGATCTTGTACCACCTCCGGCAGGAGAGACCACTCGTGAGACACAGCCCCTATCCGGCTTAGGGCATCGGGCAGGGTGTTGGAGGCTCCTGCCACGTGAATGGCTAGGAGATCTGCCTCCAGGCTGCGCATGAGGGACCATATGTGGAGAGCTTCCTTGCATAACAGCATGGAGTGCGTCCTGTCCTGGCGGTTCAGATAGTACATGGTCGTGGTATTGTCCGTCTGGACCTGAACCACTTGACCCCGTAGAAACGGAGTGAAGGCGGTGAGAGCTAGACGGACCGCTCAGAGCTCCAGCAGGTTGATATGGCATCGGGACTCCCGAGGGGACCAGAGGCCATGCGCTCTGTGCTCCCCCAGATGGGCACCCCAACCCATCAGAGATGCATTGGTCGATAGAGAGACCGTCGGCTCGGGGCGGACGAACGGGATGCCCTCCTGCAGATGTGCCGGAACGGTCCACCACTGGAGAGCGTTCCACATCTCCTGGGTCACTGTCTGGTCCAACGGATCGCAGCATTGTGACCACTGGCTGGCCAGTCCCCATTGAAGGGGACGCATGTACCAACGGGCCCAACAGACCACACTGGTGCAGGCCGCCATGAGACCCAGGAGGCGCCGGAAGTCCCGGGGGCTGGGCACGATTGCCCAACCAGAAATGATTGGGCAAAGGAGGAAAGAACCTCGGCTCTGTCCACCGGGAGCCGAGCTCTGCCCCGATGAAGAGTATCACCTGCTTCGGTACGAGTTCCGACTTGGCCTCGTTGATGAGGAGGCCAATCTGAGAGCAAACATGGAAGGCCAGAACTCTGGACCGCTCCGCCTCTGCTCTGGAGGGGGCTGCAATCAGTCAGTCGTCCAGGTAGGGGCACACCCAGACCCTTCGGCGCCGCAGGAATGCTGTCACCACTGCCATGCATTTGGTGAAGACCCTGGGAGCTAGGGAGAGGCCGAAGGGCATGGCCCGGAACTCGTAAAGGGATCCCTCTGCTCTGAAGTGGAGGAATCTCTGATGAGATGGACGGATTGGGACGTGAAAGAACGTGTCCTGGAGGTCCAGGGAACAGAACCACACGCCTCGTTCCAAGGATGGGATTATCTGAGCCAGAGTGACCATCCTGAAGGTCCGAGACCTTAGGAACCTGTTCAGGTCATGCAGGTCGAGAATGGGGCGCCAGCCCCCCGTCCGTTTTGGGACCAGGAAGTACCTGGACACAAACCCCGGGTCTGGAGGAGGATCCACCACCTTTCTGATCACCTCTTTTTCGAGGAGCAGGGCAATATCGGCACGGTGGGCCGACAGCGAGGCTGCGGACCCCGTGGCCCCCCGAGGGGCGACGGCTTGAAAGGGTGGAGCCTGCTCGAACTCCAGAGGCAGGCCTTTTCCTACCACCTCCAACACCCAGCGGTCCATGGTGATAGCGGATCAGGCGGAAAGGAAGTGGCGGAGCCATCCCCCCACAGGGAGAACCCGGGGGGGAGTGACGAGGCTGGCGGCAGCACCCCTCAACCCGTCACTGGGCAGGCTTGGAGGAGGAACCAGCCGAGGGACCTCCTGGGCCTTTACCTCCTTGCTTCCTGTTGGAGGAAGCCACCAGCTTGAGTTTGGGACGTCAAGCGCGAGCCTGCTGGCCCTGTTGCTGGTGCTGTTGGGCCGGTCGAGGTGCAGGGGCCGAAGGACGAAAGGACTTCTGCTGTAACTGACGGTGGCCCTTGTCCCTCTGGGCGGAGGTGACCGAGTCCAGGGTGGCATTGGACTTTTCGATCCGCTGGAGGTGTCCCTCCACTCCAGGGCCGAAGAGGTCAGTCCCCAAGAAGGGGACGTCCGCCAACTTGTGCTGGGTATCTGCCGTGAAGGTGGATATCCTCAGCCACGCCCTGCGGCGCATGGCCACCGTGGCCGCTACTGACCTGGCACAGGAATCACCTATGTCCAGAGCAGTCTGAAGCTGCTGCTTCACCACCGCACTACCCTGGTCCCGCACCTGGCAGACCGTGGTCTGCAGGTCGGTCGGGAGATGAGGGACTACCTCATCCAGGGAGCCCAAGAGGGCGTGGGAGAAGTGTGCCATCAGCACGGCCCTGCTGGCCTGTCGGAGGCCGAGGGAGGATGCAGCATACACCTTGCTAAGTCCAGCTTTTTGGACTCCTTGTCGGGGGGGCTTATCCACATCCCGAGCATTACCAGAACGCCGGAAAACGCTGTTGGTGACTAACCCCTCGGCAGAGGGGTGCTCCGAGAAACTGGGCAAAGAGCCGGTAGGGACCACGTACTTCCTGGCCATCCTGGCCGAGGGCGCAGGACAGGAAGCAGGCCGCTGCCAGAGCTCCAAGGCTAGGCTGACAATGGCCTCAGCCACTGGAAAGGCCTCCATGGGGGAATCCCCTCGGTCCAGTATCTCCGTCAGAGGATACTTGGCCCGTTTGGACACGGGCTCGAGCTGCATCCCGGTGGACTCCGAGATGAGTCGAAGCAGACCCAAGAAGGACGATGGGCTATCGTCCAATGACTGGCCCCCGGAGGGCTCCAGGTCAACCTGCCTGGAGAACAGGGAGTAGTCGTCGTTGGATTCCGAAGCGTCTGCGAAGAGCTGCCTCGGCCCTGAGCCACCCTCTACCTGCCAAGGGCGGTCGGGAGTGAGGGTGACTGACAACCTGTGGGGCAGGCCGTGACCCGACCGAGAATCCTTGGTCGGTGCCCCAGACTTCGGTTGTGGAGGCGGAGGTTCCACCACAATCGGTGGAGCAGCTGGTCTTGGCCGAGCAACCGGCCCTGGAACGGGCAACTCGACTGGGGCGAGTGGTTGCTTCAGTCATTCGGGCGACAGCCACTTGATGGCCGGGGTCTGGACCGGAATCAGCTTAGACCCGGACAACAGCAACTGCTGCCACATTAGCTCCTCGTAGCGCCAGCGTAATTTACGCTGAAGCCTCCCCTCATCCGAGGAAGAGGACGAGGAGGAACGGTGTCGCCGCTTACTTCGGTATTGAGACCGAGACCGCCGATGTCGGCGGGAACGGCTTGACCGAGATGAAGTCCGAGACTGAGACCCTCGGGGGGACCGAGGGGCGGGTCTGGGAAGGGCGGGACACCCGCCTTCCCCTCGGCTTGGGCACTTTAACTGGGACTGCAGCCTCAAGGCGCAGGCAGATCTCGGTCTCCACCGGGGAACCGTGAAGGTGGGTTGTCGGCTTCACCAGTCGACAGCCGTCCGGCGGATCGAGAAAAATCTCGACTGCGTCGGCGAGAGTCTCGGCAGGCTGGCCTGACGGGACACCGTGAAGCTAGCGGCCTGAGCCGCACACCGCGTCGACGGTCAGCTGTCCGGGAAGGAGACCTCTCCCGCCCACCGAACGCCGATGGTGGGACTTACCTTCACTTTCTTCTTAGGCTGAGAAGAATGTCCCGAAGGCCCCTCTCCCTTCGTGGAAAGGGACTGACAAAGCTCCTTGAACAAAGCCGTCTACGAGGAACTCAGAGAGAGCAGGATAAATGCCGCGGCCGAGGAGGAGGAAGATGCGACCTGGGCCGCCTCCTCCTCGAGGGTGATCATCTGCTCGAGCTGCTCAGCCGAGCCAGCCGACGGACACCGCCCAACGAGCCTCTTTAGATTTTACCGGCAGGAAACGCTTCTCTGGGTGCCCGAGCTTCAATCGGGCAGCGCGATCATCCAAGACGTTGGCCGAGAAAGAGCGGCACAACCTGCAGGCCTGCGGGTCGTGATCTAGGCCTAGGCAGTAGACGCACATGGAGTGCAGATCCGTCCTGGACATTTTCTGCCCACAAGGGCACCTCCGAAAGCCGGGAATAGATTTGTCCATCGCAGCCGCGAGGGAAGATGAAGACCGAAGTTTAGAAAACTTCAAAACCAATTTCGGACTAACCGAAGAGTTAGTATCCAGTCGAGAGTTTTACCACCCGGGTCAATGGGAGGAGCCAGCTTGAAGACCTTCCGGCAAGATTTAAAGCGGCAAGGAACTTGCCAATAAGTGTGGATTGAACAACATATCCATGTCCCTAGAATACGTGGTTTCTTGCAGTATTTTATCATGCAGGTCCTCTGAATGAGTACTCTGAATTTTTTAGAGATGAGAGCGCAGCATGTGTGGACATTCTTATCTTGTGTGAATGTGATACAGTCATTTTTGAATTAAATGAAACTGCAGAAAATGCACCAACCCTGGTTCAACTACTTCAAAAATATGAGGGAGATGATATCAAAGCTCACATCGTGTTTGACGAACTACTAGATTTTGCGACTTTCCTAGAAGTTAAGGCTGAGACCAAAGAGCATCTACCTACTTAGAACACACTGTCAGCTTGTTCCCTAAAAATAAGAGATTACATGACGGGAACAAGGAGATTTCATCAGTATGCTAATAATTTTTTTGCTGCTGTGCAGTTCCTTAACCCGTCGAGACTTGCCACATTTGCTGTCACAGAGCAATCTATATGTGAGGGTATCCCCTTGTTCGAAGATAATATTGCTGCAAAAGCAGAGCTAAGAAACTACATTTTGGAGATACAGCGTGGCGCTGAAGTAACAGAAGAGAGAGATATTTTAAAATATTGGAATGACTGCAAGAAAAGATTTGTGCATCTATCTACAATTGCTATTACTTGCCTTAGTGTACCAGTACACAGTGTGAGTGTTGAGCGTTCGTTTTCACGCTACGGAGTAATGCTGCAGGATAACAGACGCAGTATAAAACCTGAAAACCTAAGAATGTATTCAATGCTGCAACAAAATTAATGCACCTTAATGCACTTTACTTGAATGTTTTTATGATTTTAACATGAAACAGCTTATTAAAATTATCTGAGCAAATTTATTTGAATTTTTCTTTGTTTTTATATTACATGCATTTTGACCGTGAAAAGTGGTATCTTTTACTGTGCAGATGCCGTGAAAAATGTTGATTTTTGCCGTGATTTTCTTACAGCCTTAACCATGTTTCCACGACAGAGAGTATGTCAGGGTTGTTTTGTGAAACCCAAACTTTAAGGGAGTCAATTTTACACAGGAGGCTGCAGATGTAGAGAGTAGCCAGAGTAAGAGTTCCCTGTTTGCAGCAAGAAACATTTTTACTTACAGTAACAGCAGACAATGCAATTAGCTAACTATTTAGACAAACACTGTTTCGGAACAGGCACTCCCTCTCTCTTGAGAGCAAACTAAACAAACAGCTGATCAGATTTTTGAAGAGACTTGGTGCGATGGGTGTAATATCTGAGCACCCCATGAACATCCTAAGTATGAAGCAATGTCTCCCCCTGATTAGAATACTCAGGGTAGTAAACTGGCAGGTGGATGGATTGATTTAAAGTAAACTCAAGACACCACCTTAGGCAAAAACTTAGGATTAGTATGCAAAGACACCCTCCTGGCTTTGTGAAAAAAATAAAGTTCTTTACACATCAGGGCCTGAAGCTTGGAAATCCTCCAAGCAGAAGTGACAGCAACTAAAAATAATGCTTTTCACAACAGAAAGCATAGCTCACAACTCGCGGCTGGTTCAAAGGAGGCAAAGTGAGTGTTTCCAACATAAAAAAAGGTCCCATGGAGGGACAGGATCCGAATGGGAAGTTTCAAATGTAGGATGCCCTGCAAGAAGATGCGGGACACCTCCAGCTGAGCGACAGATTACCCTCAGTAGGTGCATGGTACGCAGAGATGGCGGAAAGATGTACCTTAAGGGAGGAGTACCCCAAGCCTGAGTCCGAAAGGGATAGGAGGTACCTCAAAATCAGATTCACTGGGTAGGTGAAGGGATCCAGGTGACGAACAGTGGCCCACAGAGAAAAACACTTCCACTTCAAGGTGTAGGTGGCTCTAGGAAGGCTTTCTAGCAGCCACCAGGGCATTAGCAACTCTAGAAGAAACCCCAAAGTGGGTAATAGCTAAGTCTGTAGGACCCATGCATGTAGATTCAGGGATTTGAGGTCTGGGTGGACTAGGGTGCCCTGGTCCTGGGAGAGCAAGCTGGTGCACAGGGACAAGGGTATTGGAGGTTCCACCACCAGCTGCAGAAGGGGGGAGGGAACTAAATCTGATGCAGCCAATTGGGGGTTATGAGGATCATCTCTGCTCCCTCCAACTGAAGCTTGAGCAGAACCCTCTGCAGGAGTGGGAAGGGAGGGAAGACGTACATAAGCTTCCCCTTCCAGGAGAGGGACAAGTCGCACCACAAAACTCCAGGCCCTGGATCAAGCGAGCAGAAAAGCAGCAGTTTTGCGTTGAGTGGAGGCACAAAAAGGTCCAGCTCTGGGCAGCCCCACCTGTCGATGAGACCTTCAACCACTGAGGGCATAAGCTCCCACTTATGAGCCCTTGACCTGGATCGGCTGAGACAGTCGGCCAGGACCTTTTGGTCACCTGGAACATGAGCAGCCGAGAGTTCAGGCTGCGCTCGATGGCCCAGTAACAGTCTCTCACTGCTGCCCGACAAAGGAGGCATGAGTGAGTGTCCTCCTGCTTGCTGATGCAATACACTACTGACATGTTGTCCATCTGAATCAGCAGCGGAACGGGAAGAATGTGGGTCAGGAAAGCCTGCAAGGTGTAAAGAACAGCTCGCATCTCCAGCACACTGATATGGAGATTCTGCTCCGCCTTGAACCAGGTCCCCTGGGTCTGGCGGTTGGCCAGGTTAACATCTCAGCCAAGATCCGAGGCATCCATTGTGAGGATCTGCTGAGGGGGCACAGACCGGAAGGGGACCCCTCGCAGGAGATTGGCAGGGTTCTGCCACCACTCCAAAGTCCTCCTCACCGGATCGGAGACCATGACCAGCTGATCCAGGTTGTCCATGCACTGGTCCCATTGTACCCGAAGGGTCCACTGGGGCACCAGCATATGCAGGCAGGCCATGGGGACCATTGCAATGCCTGCTGCCATGTACTCCAACAAGTGCAGGAGTGCGCTGACTAGAACCCGTCGACTGGAGGAGACGAGATGGGCCTGTTCTATCAAGAGCTCTGCTCTGTCCTCTAGCAGAAAGGCCTTGACCTGAGAGGAGTCCAGAACCACCTCAATGTACAGAACGTGCTGGCATGGGGAGAGACAAGACTTGGGCAGACTGACTGTGATCCCCAATGCCTGGAAGAGCTGAAAGGTGCATTCCAGGGTCCAAAGGAGGAGATCCCTGGAGGGGGCTGCTAGCACGCCAGTCATCCAGGTTGGGGAACATGTAGAAGCCCTGTCTCCTCAGAGCTGCAGCCACCACCCCCAGGCACTTGGTAAAAACCCAAGGTGCTGAATAAAGGCCAAAAGGGAGGGCCCAGAACTGAAACTGGTCCTGGAAACAGAAATGAAGGAAGCAGTGGTGGGACGGGAAAACCTGGATATGGAGGTAGGCATCCTGCATGTCCATGGAGCAAAGCCAGTTCCCCCTGGTGAAGGAGGATTAGTAGACCCTGGACAGTGACCATCCTGAAATGTTTGTACTCGACATACAAGTTCAGATAGCTGAGGTCCAGGATCAGCCTTAGATCCCCTGTCTTCTTGGGGGTGAGGAAGAAGTGGGAATAGAACTCACTTCCTCTTTGACCCTGAGGGACAGGCTCTATGGCCCTCTTGTGCAGGAGAGCCTGAATCTCTTCCTGAATGAGAGAGAGGTGGGTCAAAGGATAATGGGAGGGTAAGGAGGGGATTCCAGAGGAGATTCCAGAAATTATAAGGTGTACCAGTGCTCTATAAGCTGTAGCACCCACTGATCTGTGGTCACTGCTTGCCACCCACCTAGGTAAAGAGAGAACCAACCCCCAACTGCCTCCCTCAGGATCTCGGCTGGAGGGGGGTTGGGCAAGGAGTCAGGCCGTGGACCTGGGGGTAGGCAGAGTGGCTGCGGGCACTTGGGGGGCCCTAGGGGTGGCTGCTGCTGATGGGGGGTACTGACCTTGTGATTGAGGGGGGCCTTTGACTGCTGACCTTTGACAAGCTGACGAGAGGCCCAACGAAAGGACTGACACTGGCTAGTGCGGGGCTGAGAGCGGTAGAGTGAGTGAATCGATCTGACAGCTTTACCAGACTCCTGGAGCCAGGAGATGATGTCCTGGGCATCTCCCCCAAACAGTACTGAGCCCCTACAAGGGGCATCTAAGATGCTGTCTTGAACATCAGGGGCAAAGCCAGACAAAGCCACAAATGACGATGAAGGCAGACTCCAATCGCCGCCCCATGGCCGGAGGCATCGACAGCATCATACGCCTCCTGCTTGACATGAGTGCCAATGTCAGATCCTGACTTTAACAGCTGGACCAGCTGAGTTTTAGTAGAGTCCTCATGAAGAATCTGCACTAGGTCCCTCTCCTGATCCCATAGGGCGTTCTAGTACTGTACCATGTGGGCCAAATAGTTTATGGTGGTATCAAGTGATATGGGTGAAGTAAACTGAGCAACTCAAAATGAGTGACTCAATTTGGATGCCCGAAAAGACAGCGACTATGGAAGAAATGCGAGCGTACATTAATAGCGAGGTTGGGAGGACAGAATAGTGAAGGTGAGGGGAGGTTAGTGAGTGTCGAGTTAGGAGGTTAAGTAGCTGGATTGAGTGGGTTGCTGCCGAGCTGGCCGCCTGGTGTGTTGGTTACAGTCACCGCTTATGGTGTGCATGGATCCAGGTTCAGGACTGCATGTAGGTGTATGATTTTATACCTCTCGGTGTTGCAGTTTACTTTTATATTTTTGACAGTCCCTCCGTCCCCCTCAGGTTGTTCCCCCACCCATGGGTTGTCCCTCCCACAATGGTCGCTCCCTCCCCCAGTGTCCACCCCCATCCCCGGAGTTGAGAATCTTTAGTTGGGTGGTGCAGGGCAAGCTCCCCATACAAAAAGCAGGTCACATTGTCGCTGACTCCTTGTATTCCCAGCTTAGCTGATCGCCAGTTTTGTTTTCAGCGTTTAGCACTCGCCGTTATGCAAGTCGCTATTAAAGATTCACTCATATCACACGGAACCGTTTATAGCCCTAATGGCAAGGGTGGTGGATGCATATATGCGCTTACCCCACTGGTCAAGCTGCCTGGACTCTCGGTCAGGGGGATGGGCACTGAGGTGTTTGGGTCTCTTAGTGCGGATGTGGGCAGCTTTGACCACCACTTTGGGGTGTTCCCGAAAGAAGGGCTTCCAACTGGAGTGTGGCAGAGGTGGTCTGCCTTCTTGGGCAAAGGTGGAATGGTGGAGGGGTAGTTCAATGCCACCTTGGTGACATCCGCATAGGAGTCAATCAGTGGGGTACCACCAAAGGAAGGGCATCTTTTGCCGCAAGTAAACTGACAATCCGGCGCTATTCTGGGTCCAGCTCCTCTGTCTCCCAGCCCATGAGGGACTGGACATGATGCATAATTGTATAATGTCTAGGAACGTGGGGTCATCTGAGGGAGACTTAGGGGCCTCCTTAGGATGATCCTGCCATTCAGAGAAATCGCCGGAGCCCTCAGAGGACTCAGAAGAGGAGAAGTCATCTCCAGAAAGCTCGCTATCTGGGAATGGCGTCAGGGGCGACGCTCCTCTGTATGTGGGCTAGAGCCAATGTCGGGGCACCCCCCCCAGAGGATCCCATGGTATGGGGGCCGCTGGGTCCTGCCTAGTCCAGATCCTGAGGAGGACAGTCCTGGGGAGGTGAGAAGGAGACAACCTCTGGGGTGATCTGTCCTTGTTCTGGATGGAAGACCACCAGACAGAGAAAAGAGCATTGTAATCCACTGGTGGAGGTAGGTTACAGACTGGAGGATAAGGGTACTGTGACTGTGGGTAGGGGTACATAGGCGGAGGGGCTGGCATATTATACCCAGGTGTAGGCCCACCTAGCGCTGGCTGCGGATCCAGAGGAGGTCCAGAAGGCGTTGGCTGCGGTAAGGGCTGAGGCTGAGGCGATGATGGCTGCGGAGTTGTCGGCTGAAGCATCGGGGGGGGGGCCTGTCATCAGCCTGACTGGCGAAGGCTGACGACGGTCCAGAGGGGAGGCCGACATTGGCCCTATGGGTGAGGGGGGTGCTTGGGGGGAAGGAGACCCCTGAGGCAAGGGCAGAGTCAACACCTGGGTAGATGAAGAGGCAAGCACCTGCCGTGGGCAATGCCTGACCAGGCTGGGATCAGCCTCAGAATCGGGCACTGACAAAGGCAGCATCTTGGGGGGACAGTCTGAGAACCACTGAGCCACCTGGCTGAGTGCCCATGGGTGCTAAGGGCCTGAGGGGCAGGGGACGACGTCCACTGCCCAGAACAGCAGCCACCCTAGAAAGAGATAAAGGCAGGCAGCAGAGCCACCGGGAGCCTGGAGTAGGTAAGGGCTGATGGGGCTGGAGAGGCTAACCCCCTGTGGGAGGAAGACCAAGAGGCAGTCGCTGGTCTATGTGGTGATCGTGAGCAAGAGGCTGACCGAGGACAGTCTCGGTGCTTGTCCCGGTGCTTATGCTTCCCGCCCAATTTATTTTTCTTCTGGGAAGAAGAGGAGGTGGCCCTGGAGGATTGAGCTGGGGAAGCTGAAAAACTCCTGGCCTGCAGCTCCCTCTTCATCGCGGCCAACTTCTGCTTAAGGAGACAGCTCTCCAAGGTCTTCAAATGACGTCTATGATTGGCCTGGCTGAAGTCTTGGCAAAACTGGCAGGCTTTGGTGTCGTGGCTGTGGCCTAGGCAAAGCAGGCATGCAGAGTGGCCATCCTTGGCTGGTATCTGTTTGCCACAGGCAAACTTGGTCGGGCAACTGGAAGACGAGGCTGGAGGAGAAAACAAAATTTGGCAAAGGAACACCCAAAATTCGATGTTTTAATCACTAAGAAAAAGAAAATAAAAACGTCCGGTAAATGCAAGAAAATGTTGGCGGACTGTAGCAGGCGCCCATGAAGGTCCAATGTGCATGGGTCTATGGCAGGAAAGAACTGAGTTAGGTGTGGAGGATCACCCCCTTTAGAGGACAGGTGGCTGTCAGCATGCTAACGTCGGCATTGCAAAGTGTAGGTTCTTCAAGCTGAAGAATCCAACACTGTGAGGACTTCTTCCGAGACAAACTCTAGCCACGCAGGCTGTCAGATGCAGTGAGTCTAGGTCCATGTGCTGAATCCTCTCCTTGTACTCAGTTCGAAGGTTCAGCTTGAGCAGGAGTCTGATTAGATGCTCAGTGCTGAGGCAGAGAGAGTTCTGATAGCAAAACTAATGAGGCCATGCCATGGCTACTAGAATCATCAGAACCCCTTTAAGGTGTTCTTTCAGCAAGATCTTTTGTACCATGGGAAATGTGAGGAAAGCATTCAGGACTATGTCACTGGACCAGCTGTGACTTCTCCAGCTCAGAATGAACCCATAGAAACAGCAAAAGTGCTTGAGGAAAGGAGGGAGAGGGTGAACATGATAGAAACATTCAAGTACCTCAAGGGAATCAACAAAGTCCAAGAGGGTAACATCTTTCAGAAAAAGAGATGTGCAAGAACAAGGGGGCACAATATGAAGATAGAGGGGGGATGGCTCAGAGGTAATGTGAGGAAGTATTTTTTCATGGAGAGGGGTTGTGGATGCATGGAACAGCCTTCCTGAGAAGGTTGTGGAGTCAAAAACAGTGGGGAAATTTAAAAATGCATGGGACAGACATAAGGCAATTCTAGTGGGGGATAGGAGGAAGTAGGCTGTTGGTTAACTATGATCTGCAGCTTATCCATTAGGTAGGGAAATGGACAGACTAGGTGGGCCAAGCGGTCCTTATCTGCCATCAAATTCTGCTTCTATGTTTCTGTTTTGTCTTATCCTACCCCGGGACCTAATGTCTAGTCAGAGTTATTGCCCTCACCCCCCCTTGCCTCCTGTTCTACAACTTTCCCCTTTGTAACCATCAAGCCTTTCACTTGGTCCCAGCTGTGTTTGACACCATTAATGGTTCTTGCATCCACCTCTGCTGGTACTTTATTCCATGGCTCAACCACTCCCTATGTGGAACAAAACTTTCTCACATCCGTTCTGAATCCCCCCATCAGCTTCCACTCATATGTTCCTGAGTTGCCATTCCTGCTGAATATTTCCACACAGTCTGCGTCATTCTTCCCTTTCAGGAACTTGAAAGTGTCTATCATATCTCACCTTTTCCTTCTGCTCTTCAGTGAGAACATGTTCAGGACATTAGGCCAGTTCTCACAGCATCTGCCCTAGTGGACCTGAACTACTTTGTTTACCCTATGCTGTGCTGTCTCTGGCCTGTAAGTGGGCAGAGTATTCCGGATTTGGCCTCACCAGTGATCTACAGAGAGGCAGAATCACCTCCTTCCTCCTGATGTCAAATCCACTCCCAATACATTCCTCTGTGGTAGTGTCCACCTTAACCCCTCCCATCCAATATTCCTTCCTGAGGTTCTTATTCTCTAGGTGCATCATCTTGCAGTTTTTGGCACTGAATTTCAACTATAAATGAAAGTCTGGACCAAGACAGTGTGTCTTCTTTCTTTCTTTTATTTAGTTTTTTGTTTACTGGGTGATATGCACTAGACAAACAATTGCTTATTTTCAAGCATGACCTGGCAGAAGTACAAACATTACATTAACAGTGTGATCCTGGTCAACAGTAACAATCTAGATTTACAGACATACAGTAAACAAGAAGGCAAGTTCAGAAAGGAATGGATAGCAAGATACAAGAGCCAATTTAAAAACATTATGTAGTATCAGGTAGGAACACAGTTTTGAGGCCTAGGTACAGAAACAAACAAATAACTGTAGGAGGTAAGTTCGGAACCGTTTCCAAAAGTTACCAACTGTTGCATAGTGTCTGATATTAGGGGGGACCTTATTCCACATTTTCGGGGTGGATATAGCAAAGTTCATTTTTCCGAATTTGGTTTTAATCCTAGGGGTTGTGAGCAAATCTAGGTCTGTACACCCGATATGGTAGGCAGTTCTGTATGGCACCAACTGAAAGGAGAGAGATAAGGGGGAGTGGTTATTTAGCACACTAAGTCACACTCCCAAGGGAGAGGTCACGTTGACCAGCTGGAAGCAGCCATCCTAGCTTTGAGTATAAAGTACAGTGGTGGACTAGTCGATTGCTAGCTAGTGCAGAGTGACAGATGTTATTGTAAGACACGTCCCTATATGGAGATTATGGTTGGAAGTATCTGAGAAGATGGGAAGGTCATAAGATAGTTTGGGAAGTAGAATACTCTTGGCTGCAGACATATAGGTAGATGGGATGAGGTTCCGACTAGCACGGTACACCAGTTCCAACCTGACATTAACCTCTCTACAAATGATGGTCAGGTGGATGGAGAAATCGAGGGAAGGATCCAAAGTGATACCCAGGTATTTGAATGAAGGGACAGAGTTGAGGGAGTACTATCAGTGCTAATTACCTGCAGCAGTACCGGGATGTTCTTTAGACGAGAAGGGGTAGCAAACAGCACTGCCTGGGATTTGGTTGTGTTCATTAATAGTTTGTTCAGCTGGAGCCATGACTGGACGCGCCTTAAATCAGCAGTTATCTTTCTGTTGAGGTTGATAGTGTTATTGGCACTCGTGTAGAAGACAAGATCATCTGTCAGCATGAAGGGTGTACAGTTGTTGAAGCAGTGAACCACCATGCTATCATGGAGGGAGATGAATAGTGGTCCTAGTATGGAGCTCTGAGAATCACCGATATCGACAGGGGCAGGGTCAGACAAGGAGGGGCCGAAATGTATGCGCTTTTGTCCAGGGGTGCAACCACGGCTAAAATGTTGGGGGGACATGGCTCCACCAAGCCATATGCGCCAACACCAATGCCACTAGCTATGGAGCACACAGATTGACAGAAGATGTCATTATTTTTATAATTAATTTGTTGCAAGACAAAGGACAGAATGAGCAAAGTCTTTTGAGTCACAATGTTATTATTGTCAATTTTACAAAAATACTCATTTAAAATAATAACAAGAAAAATATGACAATCATCATCTTCCTCCTTCTCTACTATCAGAAAGCTTAATTGTTTGGTTAAAATACAGCAAGTTGCAGTAGAAAAGTATAGCTAGAATTAAGGAAAATAGACTGGTTTAAACAAAACATTCCAAATAATAACCTCAAATACACATTTTTGCTATTAAATGTTGAACATTTCATACGTTTACCCCACATACACATAGTTCATAAGGAAATTTGTCAACTTGTGCTTAGACACACCCAAATACTGGTAGTACACAGTACTAATAGTTCTGGGGTTTGTAAACTCCAAGGCACTTTCAAATCACCCAGTCATTTTTTTGCTAGAGGCTTTTTCTCACTTCAGCAGTACAAAACCCAGAACTGTATGTTGAATTAAGAAAACAAAATAACATGAATTTAAGCCACAGATACTTATGATACCTATAGTTTAAAGAAGGTGTCTGTTATTGAACTATCAGACTTCTTGATTTGGGTTGAACTGTGCTATTTGCATTGACTGTTCCTGCACTCAGCTTAGCAAATCATAAGGCAATGTATTAATAAAACTATGCAAAGGTTAGCAAAAATGCATTATACTGAATCTCAGACTATCTAGTCCGTAATTTAATCATATTAAATTTATGTATTGTTCATTGTGAATACAACTAAACATATTTTATAAGATTCATTAGTCCAACAAACTCACTGAGTATTTAAATTTACAGTCAATTATCTGTGATTAAGTTTCCATACAAACTTTACTTGGTAAAGAAAGTGGAGCGAGCATATGTTCTCACAACATGAACCAGCAGCACATATAACACTGAGTCTTTTTTATGTATTACACATTCCTATAATTGAATGGCAAGGAGCAAAAAATTTACTTTATTCATAGATATAAAAAAACAAACACATGAAAGCTAAATAAAAGCAGCAAGCAGGAGACCTAATTTATATAATCTGATTGTTAGCAGCAAACTTACACATGGTGGGGTGGGTCAGCTGTGGCAGAGAACTCTCCAAAGGTACTCTTTCTCCTTTGGGTGGCTGGTGATGTGATGGGAATGGCAGGGGGATTCAGCTCCCTCAGTGACTGATGGGTTACTAAACAGGAGGTGGGTCGACTGACTGACAGTAAAGTCAAGGAACTGGAAGAAACTTGCAGAGGCCTTGATTTACATACAGAAGACCCCTTCCCTCCCAGTTCTGCAAAGACAGTCATTTAATTTACACATTCCCAACAGACCACAGCTTGGCTTTGCTGGCCTTGAGAGCTCAAGATAAGACACTCACTGGTGCTGGGGGAGCTGTCAGCTCCAGTGTTTTATGACCATTTTACTGTGTGTGGTGCTTTATTCTCCTTTTTTTTCCTGAGAAAGAAAAACTGTATCTGTATCTCTTCTGACTAATTTAATTACAGCTGCCAGAATGTTGCAAGGGATATGAATGGCCAATAAAAAAATTGAGGGGGATGTGTCCCCCTCATCCCCCTGGTGAAAGCGCCCATGCTTTTGTCTGTTGGACAAGTAATTTTTGAACCCGGGAAGGGCGGCATCAGAAATAGGGGATATGGCATGGGTTAGCATGTCATAGGCTTTTTATCTTCATGAGAGGTCTGTGACCTCTTAACCCCTCATGAGCGGCATAGTCACGAGTGAGGGATTAAGAGGGCACAGACCTTGAGTGAAGATTAAAAAGCATATGACAGGCTAATCCATGACATATCTGCTTTATACAATGAGCACTGGATTCAAAACACCCCACGTCTTATTATTATTTTACCATTGTGTCTGAAGCCCACGGGTCTACTGTAGCGCAGGTTAAGGAGAAAAAGGATGCATTCAAAAAGTATAAGGAATCACAGAGGGAGCACGACAGGGAACTGTATCAATTAAAGCAGAAAGAAGTAGGAAAGGCAGTCAGAATGGCAAAGGCACAAACCGAGGAAAAAATAGCCAACTCGGTCAAAAAGGGGGATAAAACCTTTTATAGGTACATTAGGGAGCATAGAAAGGTTAAGGGAGGGATAGTGAAGATTAATAAAGGAGAGGGGAGGTGGGCAGAGAGAGAGACAGTGAAAAGGCAAGAGATACTGAATGAATACTTTTGCTCAGTATTCACAAAAGAAGATGAGGAGCAGTTACCTAAACCAGACAATAGAAGCACTCTGGGTAGGGGGGTTGATACCAGTCCATTCACAGAAGAAAGAGTCCTGAAAGAACTCCTAAAACTCAAGGTGGACAAAGCAATGGGGCCTGACGGGATTCACCCCAGAATCCTAAAAGAACTAAGGGGGGACCTAGTGACACCACTGACCACACTTTTTAACAAATCATGGCAGGATGAGGTGGTACCTGAGGACTGGAGGAGGGCAGATGTGATTCCCCTTTACAAAAGTGGGAGCAAGGCAGAAGCAGGAAACTACAGACCTGTAAGTTTGACCTCAGTGGTAGGGAAAATGATGGAATCACTTCTGAAAGAAAGAATTGTTGAGCACCTAGAGGCAGCAGGGCACAGGACCCAAAGCAACATGGATTTACAGCAGGAAGGTCATGTCAGACTAATCTAATTGATTTCTTTGACTGGGTGACCAAAGTAATAGACCAGGAGGGGCTGTGGATATGGCCTACCTAGACTTTAGCAAGGCATTTGACACAGTCCCGACAAAAGATTAATAATCAAGTTAGCCAGCCTGGGTGGGTCCCAGGGTGGTAGCCTGGTAGCTGAACTGGCTGCACAACAGACACAGAAGGTAATAGTGAATGGAACACATTCCGAAGAAAGGGGGGTTACTAGTGGAGTACCTCAGGGCTCAGTACTGGGTCCAATCCTCTTTAACATCTTTATAAGTGACATTGCAGAGGGTCTGGAGGGAAAGGTATGCCTCTGCAGATGACACAAAGATCTGTAACAGAGTTGATACACAACAGGGGGCAGAAAAGGTGAGAAGGGACTTGGCAAGGTTGGAGGAATGGTCAGACATATGGCAACTTAGATTCAATGCAAAGAAGTGCAAAGTAATGCACCTGGGAAACAAAAACCCAGGAGAAGAGTACACAATAGCAGGGGAGGTACTAACAACAACAAAAATGGAAAGGGAACTGGGAGTAGTCATATCAGATGACCTAAAGGTGGGTAAGCAATGTGAGAAGTCAGTAAGGAGAGCCAGGGGGATACTGGGATGCATAGGAAGGGGCATCACAAGTAGAAAAAGGGAAGTGATTATCCCTCTATACAGACAGTTGGTGAGACCCATCTGGAGTACTGTGTGCAGTTTTGGAGACCTCATCTACGCAAGGACATAGACAGGATGGAAGCAGTCCAGAGGAGGGCAACTAAAATGGTGCAGGGTCTACATCAGAAACCATATGAAGAGAGACTGAGAGAGCTTAATATGTATACCCTTGATGAAAGGAGGAGGGCGGGGACATGATAGAAACGTTCAAGTACCTCAAGGGAATCAGCAAAGTCCAGAGGGTAGCATCTTTCAGAAAAAGAGATGTGTAAGAACAAGGGGCACAGTTTAAAGATAGAGGGGACGGCTCAGGGGTAATGTGAGGAAATTCTTTTTCACGGAGAGAGAGTGGTGGATACATGGAACAGCCTTCCTGAGGAGGTAGTTGGGTCTAAAACAGTGGGGGAATTCAAACATGCTTGGGACCGACACAAAGCAATTATAGTGCGGGGTTGCAGGAAGCAGGCTGTTGGTTAACTAGAATCTGCAGCTTATCCAATAGGTAGGGAAATGGGCAGACTGGGTGGGCCAAGTGGTCCTTTTCTGCCGTCAAAGTCTATGTTTCTATGAGTTGGCATCAGCGCGGTGTTATTGTGACATACTGGAATGTGGCAATAGCGGTTCTGACAAACCCGATTCATAAGATAAAATTGCTATCTTATGAATCTGGTTCGACATCGGCTGGGATAGCATTTTCATCATCGCGGTTTACGCAGCATGTTCATTGTATAAATTCCCAGATCGGTGAGTTTATAGCAGAAAAGGGAGTTGTTTACCATGTCAAATGCCATTGTTAAGTATTAACTGGCCACATCTCAAAACAGTACCCCCAACGTTTCAAGATTCTTGTCAGGTCTCTTCCACAGGGTTTTGTGGCTAAAAATGATTAAAAACTAAGAACCATAATAAATACATGTTCTACTTTTATACATGAAATTCAAATATTCTTAAACAACTAATGGTAAAATAATGGAATGGACCAGTGCTCCATGTATATTTACTTCTGAACTTCTGCAGATGAGCAAACTGAACCAGAATTAGTATGCATTATTCAAAACCTTATTCCGTAAAAAATCACAAATAGCACATCTAACATATTCATAACTTGATCTTCTTGCAATTCAAATTAAAATTATTACAAAAAAGACTAGTACTACCTTATTTATCAAGTACTGCTACGAATACTTTGTCAATATCTTAACATTTTTCTTTATATTCCTTCAAATGGAGTTATCCTGTTTGTTCGAAAAATTAAATCCATGAAATAATATGTTCTTCTTATTTAAAGGTTAATTTAAAAAAGACCCTGCAGTTAAATCAATTCTTCTGACTCTCCTTTTGTATTTTTTTCAGTCACTAAGTTGATTCTTAAAAGTCCTTGTGTTTTTAAATATCTAAATGCAGAAGAAAAGTACTACGAATTTAATACACATCTTTCCATTTAAAATAAAACATTTTTATGTGTTGTCATAACAAAATCTCATCTGGAGATTAAACCCCTTATATCCACCTCCCAGTGCTGTAAACACAACCAAATACATCCTTGTTACTTAAAAGAAGCTATTGGTTCTTGCATAATCTTACTGTTTAAATCTATGCTCAATCTGACCCATTACTCACATGGAGTGTTGGGCGTTCGCTTTCCGCTTCTCCCACACGTGCTTTCCGCCATTTTTAGAAAGGGCCATGCCTCCTTCTCTTTCCCTATATAGGAGTTCCAACGTCCGCTCCAGGCAGCCAATTATGTCAGACGATGTGGAACATTGCTGGCATCACTGCATCATCACGCTGGTGTGTGTGATGCGGGCTGCTGCCTGGACCCATTGGGAAGACTCAACTCGGTTGCTGAATACAGCCTGCTACACAGATGTGCAGCATGTGAGTCCAGTTGGCATCTCACAGTCTGTTTAAAGGAATATTACACTAGTACACATTAAATTATTTATTGTGCGTTCTTCGGAAAGTACAAGCCCTTCTTCACTCATTTTGCTAATACCTACAGTTCTCCAATTTTTATAGCAAAATGGTTAACCATGCCAGTTATTAAAAAGGAAACTGGAGAGGGTCTGGTGCAAATATTCTCAGTGGGATATAAATATTATTCACATGTGTGAAAGTATTCTGAATAACTTAAATTCGTACCAGATACACATTGCATTAGGATTAGATAAGTACTTTACGTGAAATTAATCCACTCAATTTCTTCACTGAGTCCATGTCTTTTTGAAGGTGTATTTAACCCATTTATCCACCAGCCCTCTTTCTTTAGTAACTGTTTATCCCATTTACCTTCTCTTATTGGTTTCTCTACTTGGTCAAAGGCAAAGAATCTAAGTGTAGAGACTTGATGTCTCTTCTCACAAAAATGTCTCACTAGAGATGGTTTCTGAGCATTGCACCTAACAGCATTTTTGTGTTCACATGTAACCCCTAGATGGCGCTATCCCAGGGGCTACTACCCCTGCCTGATTTGCCACTAACAGGTTGAGGGGCCTGGATCCAATGGCGGGTGCCTCCACCCAGAGGTCAGGGTTTGCAATAGTTAAACTAACTTGGTCACAGCCCTCTGGGACACTGCAACCCCTTTCTTCCCACTAGTGGCCCACAATATATCAGAATTACCTTCACAGTACACACTACCCCCAGGTCTGGTTCCGCACTGGGACCTCCTGTGAAATGAGATACAGTGCAACAATCACAGTACAGTACTTTAACATAGACAAATACCTCAGGCAGTATAACTTTGCTGAAACAAGCAGCTCTGATTTATTTAGGGGGATATAACAAGGACAGGGGAAATCAGGTTAATTAGCTTATCACTCTAATAATCTACCTATGGCTCTGTGCACAGGCCTATCCCTATCAGTTACTGTCCCTGGGCACCAAGCCCTAGTGGCTAGTCCAAACCGTGGCAGCTGGTAGGGCCCTTTCACACAGAGAAAGGAGAATTAAACAGTCAGCAGTACAGTAATTTCATTTGGATTTAATGTGGCATTCAACAGGGAGCGACCCAATTAGTACTCACGACCTCCAAATAAGATAGGGTCCTTCAATGTCAGCAGGGCTCACTTGAGGTACACAAACCTCTTCACACATCCATATAAAAGAAAGCACTATACCAGGCAGGCTGCATCTGTATCCCGATCATAATTACTGCAATACCCGGAGAACACACAGCAGATTCAGTTCCTGACAGACCGAGTGCAATTTTCAGCAATTCTTCCAGTCTTCTACAGGGTGAGCCTGGTTTCTACTCTTCAGAGATCCTTTGATTCTTTTCACAGGACGGATTCAGTCCTAACAAGCTGTTACACAAGCTGCAGACCGGAACTCTGGGCCTTACACGTTTTTGACTAAAACTGCACTGAAAAGCACAGGGCTCCTTCCTTCTTCACTACCAAAACTCAACTGACACTCCAACTGACAAAACCGGGCACTTCCTTTGAGTTCCTCCCAGTTCTTGACTGGATTGGCTGTCACTCACAATAGACTGCTGCTGTTGGTCCAAAAAGGCACTGAAGTCTAAACTACATCTCCCAGAGTCACTGCCCATACAATCCTCTTGTGGCTGGCTCAGATTATGAGTCCAAGTTCTGATTCGTCCAAGGCACCATTTTAGAGCTAGCTTACCCCACACTGATTGGTCCAGTTCAGCAGTTCAAAACTAGAATGGGGAACTAGCAGACACAGTTCTGACTGCAAAGAAAGCAGGTTAGACAAACTGTAATTTCATTATTACTCTAAATAATTTCTGGCAAACAGTTACATCTTTCAGATAGGTTCCCTTTGCACTCCTAGTGACTGCAAAAATGGAGTGAATTGGCAGCAGCTTGAGTGGTACTCAATCAAAGAAACACACAGTCCCCCATACAACTAATTATGTCTGCAAGCAGACAGCTCTTAAAGAGACAGTACCAGAGGTTCTAAAACACTCACTGATAAATGGCTTAAACGCCAAACACCATTCAGGCTTGGAGCATTCAAGCAAGCTCCTGAAGTCTTTTGGGAACCCCCCATTTGCAGGGGTTACAGCCTTCCTGGCCTGGGAAAGCTTGGCGTCAGCGTCAAGCAAGTACCATAAGTTCAACTGCAACCATATACATTTGCATTAGGCTCACATATGTAATCATCAGTCAATATATCATTTTACCAAGAACACATTTCTGAAACATTGCAGTCACGTCCTCTTTACACAGTATTATACACATTGTACCATAACTCAAGTTATTACCTCTTGTACATGAAACCTGAAAAGAGGGGGCCCTTCCCTATCAGTTACCTTGGGGCTGGATGGGGCAAGGGCACCATACTTAGAGGGCAACACAAGTAACTTGGAGTTAGCACTGACGCTCAGTTTGGGCAATGAGCTCGGGGACACATACACTCCTTTATGGACAACATTGAGAGGCAAGTCCACAGGCCTCCCAAGAAAATCATAACTGAGGTGCACCACAGGCTTTACAGCTCGACCAGTCTTTCTAGGGGGAACTGTTACAGTCTCTGCACTCTGAGCCTCATTTTCAGCATTGTCCTCACTTGTCAGGAGTCTCCATGGGGTAGAGAGGCTAGAACTTGGGGCACTTTCAGCTCCAGGAGTTACAGTTTCTGAGTCCACAACATTTGGCTCGCATGGAGAGCTTTGGACACTGGCAGTGGACTGTCAGGGCACTCAAAATACTCTTCTTGTTGGTGTATCACCAGTCTGCCTCAATCTATCATTTTCCTCCCTGAAAGCTCAAACAGTTCAACCATGCACAATGATTCCATTTCATCTGATCTGATGCTTTGCACTTCACTTTCTGGGAGCATTGGCTCCAGGGATGAAGCTGGGGGCTTAGACAGTCCAGAAGGCCCAGCTTTGTCTCCAGTATTGACTAGGGATTGCCCGAAACAATTGACTCAGTTCGTAAGAAGGATAGTATTCAAAGTCACTCTCACTTTCTTCCGATATGGACTGACAGTCATGCTCAACTGGGACTTGTGGAGGGAACACTTTAACTTTGCTTCTGTAGGTGCAGACTTTCTTGATCTTTTCTTAGCAGCAGCTCTAGTCACTGGTCCAGAGGGGCATCTTCTAGGGGCTCAGACTCAATTAAGATTTGTCCAATGGGCAGTAAATGATTTCTATGCATTGTTTTACATCTTTGAATTATTCTCAGGCCTTACTTTGTACACTGGCAGATCATCTAGTTTGCCCACTACAATGTGAGGAGATGGTGCCATCTGTCAGCAATCTTGTGCTTGCCATGCAGTCCCAGATTTCTTAGCAATACCCGATCTCCCTCCTGGAGTTCCTGTGCTTTCACCTTTTATCATACCTTTCTTTGTTGGCCAGATTTCTTTTGGCAGCCATGGTTTGAGCCAGTTAGTGCCATGAGTTAGCTGGCCTTTAACTTTGCACATACTGTAAATAGTTGTCAGCTTGAACCCCATCAGGAGAGACCCCAAACACATATCTACTGGTAGTCGAGCTTCTCTTCCAAACATCAGCGGTGGGGGAGAATCCAGTGGCATCACTTTTGGTGCAGTTATAAGCATGTACCAGGGTGCTAATTTGTTGGCTCCATCTAGGCTTGTCCTTTGGGTGCAGGGTGCCTAGCATATCTAGCAAAGTCACGGTTGAAACGCTCAGGCTGTGGGTCCCCTGGGGTGGTAAGGAGTGGTTCTGGACTTCGCACTCCCACAGAGAAAGCATCTCTTTGATCAGGCGACTCTCAAAGTCTCTCCTTGATCAGAATGGATTCTTTGTGGAGCCCCATAGTGAACAAAAAGTTTTCTACAAGTACTTTGGCCACAGTGGATGCTTTCTGGTCTTTGGTGGGAAAGCTTGGGCATATCTCGTGAAATGGTCAGTGACCACCAGCACATTACTGATATTTCTTTGATCTGACTCCAAACTCAGAAAATCAATACAGACCAGCTCCATGGGTGCACTGGTGGTGATGTTAACAAGGGGGGCAGCCCTCTGGGACAAAGCTTTCCTCTGTAAGCAGCGACTACAAGTTCGAATGTGTTGCTCCACATCAGCCCCCATCTTAGGCCAATAGAATCTGGATCTCACCAAGTCAAGTGTTCTGTCTATACCAAGGTGCCCCATGTGGTTGTGCAAGGACCTCAGTACTGAGTCTCGAAGGCAGTGGGCAGCACTAGTTGTTGTTTGTCTACTTGTCCCCTCTGTCTACTGTTTCTCTGTATAACAGTTTATTGACCAGTTTCAACTTAGGACCTTCTTTGTATAACAGTGCAGTTCTCAAATCAGTGGGCGTAATTTGGACACATCTTTTCCTGCATAGAGGGCTTCTAAAGCTGCTTTGATCATGGGATCGCGGATTGAGCCGCCGAATACTGTCATTGTCCAGCTGAGGCAGTGCACCAATGTCTATTGCAGAAAAGTGGCAATAAGCAGCAGGTATGCAATTCTCAGAGGGTCCCAAGCAATCCACCATGCAGTCCATCGTCCGTGGACATTTGTTCCTCCCTGTCAAACTTCCGGCAGAGTGCCCAATGTCAGGTTCTGCCAATCGGACCCAATCATTCTGGGGAACAGGCCTCCGGAGAGAGCATCAGCATCTATGTGGTTCAGACCTGCTCGGTATTCGAGAGCATAGTCATATGTAGATAATGCAGAAAGCCACCTATAGCCAGTGGCATCCAACTTAGCTGAGGTCTGCACATAGGTCAAAGGATTATTGTCAGTTTTACTAGTATTTAGCCCCATACAAGTACTCATGGAATTGGTCAACAATAGCCCACTTCAAAGCTAGGAACTCTAACTTATGTACAGGATAGTTCTTTTCGGATGGGGTCAGGCTTCTACTGGCAAAGGCCACTGGTCTCAGGCCATTCTCGTGCTCTTGGTACAACACAGCCAACCCTTGCAAGCTAGCATCAGTGTGCAGGACGTAAGGTTTTCTTGGATCGGCATAGGCCAGCACTGGAGCATGGGTAAGTTGATATATGATCTCATGAAAGCAGTCTCACAATCAGGAGTCCAGCGGGCCCAAATACTTCACTCGGATGAAAATACACTCTTTCAGTCTTGAGGACGCTGACTTTTGGTATTTTTTGGGTTGGGGATACCCTTTGAGTAAGGTTAAGTAAAGGCGGATCACTCTTGAATAGTCCTTGATGGCGCCGATAATAACCACAGAATCCCAGGAATCTTTGCAGTTCTTTTAGATTTTTGGGCTGTGGCCAGGTGGTCAAGGCCTCAACTTTACTTGAGGTCGGTCTCTATTCCTCGGTGGATACTATGTGTCCCACATACTTTACTGATGTTTGAAAGAATTGACACTTATTAATGGACAGTTTAAGGCCAAAGTCCTCCAGTCGGTCCAATACCTTAAATAATTGCTCTCATGTTCCTCAGTGAGCTGCCAAACACAATAACATCATCTAGGTATACCAGGCACTCTAGTAAGTTCATGTCCCCCACTGCACGTCCATCAATCGTTGAAAAGTGGCTGGGGCACCTGAAATCCCTTAGAGGCATCCTCATGAATTCATAAAGCAACCGGACAGATAAAGGCCGTCTTCTCACGGTCCTCTGGGGCCATCGGGATCTGGTAGTACCCACTGCGGAGATCCAGCACAGAGAACCACTTGCTCCCGTTTAGGCAGTCCAAAGCATCCTGAATCGCGGGGCATTGTGTACTGATCAGGGATAGTCCGCCCGGTTTAAGGTGCGATAATCCACACACATCCTTACTGTTCCATTCTTTTCCTCACTACCACAATGGGGAAGCATAAGGGCTTCTGGATTCTTGTATTACACCAGCAGCTAACATCTCTTGCAGATGCGTCTCACATCATCTATGTCAGCAGGTGCCAGGCGTCGAGACCTCTCACGAAATGGTCTTTCGTCATGCAGCCAGATATTGTGCTCAGCTCCTTGCACGCATCCACATCCCATTCCTTTAAAGAAAACACCTGGTCTCTCTGGCAAGCTTCTCACTGATCCTCACTTTCCATTCGGCTGGCGAGAGTCGCTTGAAATCAAACAAGTCAGGCGTTACTCTGTCATTCTTCCTTGAACTCTTGCTGCTGGGTAGCACTGCAGTGTCTACACAATGCACATTAGCCAGGATGCAACCTCTGTTTACGCGAATGTCTCTTTCAGACACATTATGAACTTGGACCATTACCCTTCTGGCATAAGCATGGGCTCTAGCGGGCAAAATACTAAGGCTTGACCAGCAGTCCCTCTGGCAATTTTCCATCGCCTGGTGCATCCAACATTAATATTTTATTCTTAACATCCTTTCTGATACGGACCTCTCCTGTAAGGTACACTGGGCATTTGGCGCCAGGATCAGAGACTCAGGATCCTTCTTCCATACAATTCCGACCGGTTCCTCTGGTTCTGTTTTCAGCATCTCTGTGCCTCATAGGCCTTCTTAATTAAAGCCGGAACTCTTAAAGCTCTACTAGTCTTTGACCCCTGTTTTCATAACACAACTGTGCCAGCCTTCCGAACATATGAGCATTTGTTCCAATCAACAAAGGGACACCATCATACAGTCCAGTGGGGGACACACACTAAGGCTAGGGTCTCTACTTGTTCGGCCACCCAGCCAGGAGGAGGTGGGGAAAGACAGCCAAATTCGGATATACCCGAATAGGGGTAGGCCTTCTCACTTAACCCCCATACATGCAGTCCTTCTAATGGTTGTAAGGTACGTCTGACAAATGCTTCTGATACCAATCCTGGAACATAATTGTCACTTGGGAGCCACTGTCTAATACAGCTCTTGTAGACACTCCATTCACCTTTACAGTGGTCTCCATGGAGGGACCCACTATTCTGGACCAGTCTGAGAGGCGGTAGTGGGGGCCTGGGCAACTGACCTTGCCACAAAGGGACGTGAATTAGCATTTTGGTGCCCTCACTGGGATCATGTCGTGCACCTCTTAACCACTGATTTCTTCTCCGAAGCTCTCCTTGTAGCCTATATGCAACTTTGTCAGTGTCTTTTGGGGACTGGCATTCCCTTTTCATGTGCCCATCTTTCCCACAATTATAGCAAAACATACTTTCTGGAGTTTGAGCTGGCTGAGGCGCCACACTGGGAGCCAGGGCGGGGGTATTACTAACTGGAAACCTGGGTGCCATCTCTGTCTGTGGCGTGATAAGCATTTGGAGACATCTCGTCAGTTTCTCCACTTCCATGGTCAAGGAATTGAGTTTGGAGCTGTTATCAGCAGGAGATACATGGGTGGGTACCCCACCCCCATAGCAGATACAGTCGGATATAGGTCAGAGCCCGTACTTGCAGGCGTGGCCTTCATAAAGGACTGTTTTTGAATTCACGGATCTCTCTCAACAGTTCGCCCATTGTGGCATATCTTTTCCTTGTCAGAGCACTCATTGACTGTCAACCTCTGCCCTGAACTTCACTTGATGGGTCACCCTCAGTCACTCGGTCGTAGCCACAGCTGTTGGTGCAGGTACCTCCCGAGGTCGCCTTTTCTCAACTCCTCAATTTCTCTCATTAACTCATCATAGGAGGTGGGGATTCCAGTCGATTTGCCAGGCGTAACTGAAGCAACAGCAGTTCTGAGAAGGGGCAGACTTAAGGATTCTGTCCAGTCTGGTTCCGGTCCAGTTCAGTCGCTGGCAAACTACCCTTTCTGAGGCATTCTTGCAACAATTTTTCCACCGAGACATACACAGACAACAACTCCCTTGGTACTGTTGTGCATTTCTTACTCTCCACCATAGGTCCTCATCAGAATCTGGGCTCCCATACACATTCTCCAAGGCCTCAAGATAGGCCTGTGCAGTCCTTCAGGGTTACTGGCCCGTTTAGCTTACGGATGGTAGCCAGGGCAGGACCTCGAGAATCTCACTAACCCTCTTTGCTTTTCGCCTTCTGAGCATTGCCATTCTAGCACTTGGGGGCAATATAGTCTATCCAGGTCTCCCAGTCATCCTCCTTGGGGTGGGAGGGGTGCCAGAGAAGATCCTCAACCTTCGTAGAGTGTGACTAATGGCAGGTGCAGAAATAGGAGTCTGCATTGGTTCAGCCACCATACGGCACTGGAGCAGGAGAGGGTGTTGGGGAGGAACACCCCAGGTGACAAGAATAGTTTCTTCAAGTCCTCCACAGTTTCCCCTCCCAGCAACCATTCAGCAAATTTCTCCTCAAAAGTTTCAGATAGTGGTGGGGGCTGATTCCCCGGGTCTTTACTGTCCTTAGTTATCACTCTCAAGCAGTGAGGGCTCCTCTGGGTAATGGTCTGTGGCACTTTGGAGCTATCTATGGGATCCTTAAACTCTACTAGGGCCAGGAAAGTGTGGGTGAGCAGATTAGCATGCCGACCCACCACCACAGGGGTTTTGTAAACCTTCCACCTTGGAAAGTACTCCCTGCACAGTGTCCGTATTGATACCAGGGAGGTCCAGGATAAGCATAGCATTTTGGGGTCGATCTCTCCCAGTACACCACTCCACCAGCGGTGCACAGCCACTTCTGTCGAGGTACCCATTTTTTTCTTAACAGTGGTTCGTAAATATGGCCACTAGAGGACACACAATCCCACGTGAGCCTCAAGATGTAACCCTAGATGGCGCTATCCCAGGGGCTACTACCCCTGCCTGATTTGCCACTAACAGGTTGAGGGGCCTGGATCCAATGGCGGGTGCCTCCACCCAGAGGTCAGGGTTTGCAATAGTTAAACTAACTTGGTCACAGCCCTCTGGGACACTGCAACCCCCCTTTCTTCCCACTAGTGGCCCACACGATATATCAAATTACCTTCACAGTACACACTTACCCCCAGGTCTGGTTCCGCACTGGGACCTCCTGTGAAATGAGATACAGTGCAACAATCACAGTACAGTACTTTAACATAGACAAATACCTCAGGCAGTATAACTTTGCTGAAACAAGCAGCTCTGATTTATTTAGGGGATATAACAAGGACAGGGAAATCAGGTTAATTAGCTTATCACTCTAATAATCTACCTATGGCTCTGTGCACAGGCCTATCCCTATCAGTTACTGTCCCTGGGTACCCAAGCCTAGTGGCTAGTCAAACCGTGGCAGCTGGTAGGGCCCTTTCACACAGAGAAAGGAGAATTAAACAGTCAGCAGTACAGTAATTTCATTTGGATTTAATGTGGCAATTCAACAGGGAGCGACCCTGAATTAGTACTCACGACCTCCAAATAAGATAGGGTCCTTCAATGTCAGCAGGGCTCACTTGAGGTACACAAACCTCTTCACACATCCATATAAAAGAAAGCACTATACCAGGCAGGCTGCATCTGTATCCCGATCGCAATTACTGCACAATACCGGAGAACACACAGCAGATTCAGTTCTGACAGACCGAGTACAATTTTCAGCAATTCTTCCAGTCTTCTACAGGGTGAGCCTGGTTTCTACTCTTCAGAGATCCTTTGATTCTTTTCACAGGACAGTTCAGTCCTAACAAGCTGTTACACAAGCTGCAGCCGGAACTCTGGGCCTTACACGCTTTTTGACTAAAACTGCACACTGAAAAGCACAGGCTCCTTCCTTCTTCACTACCAAAACTCAACTGACACTCCAACTGACAAAACTGGGCACTTCCTTTGAGTTCCTCCCAGTTCTTGACTGGATTGGCTATCACTCACAATAGACTGCTGCTGTTGGTCAAAAGGCACTGAAGTCTAAACTACATCTCCCAAGTCACTGCCCATACAATCCTCTTGTGGCTGGCTCAGATTATGAGTCCAAGTTCTGATTAAGTCCAAGGCACCATTTTAGAGCTAGCTTACCCCACACACTGATTGGTCCAGTTCAGCAGTTCAAAACTAGAATGGGGAACTAGCAGACACAGTTCTGACTGCAAAGAAAGCAGGTTAGACAAACTGTAATTTCATTATTACTCTAAATAATTTCTGGCAAACAGTTACATCTTTCAGATAGGTTCCCTTTGCACTCCTAGTGACTGCAAAATGGAGTGAATTGGCAGCAGCTTGAGTGGTACTCAATCAAAGAAACACACAGTCCCCCATACAAACTAATTATGTCTGCAAGCAGACAGCTCTTAAAGAGACAGTACCAGAGGTTCTAAAAACACTCACTGATAAATGGCTTAAACGCCAAACACCATTCAGGCTTGGAGCATTCAAGCAAGCTCCTGGAAGTCTTTTGGGAACCCCCATTTGCAGGGGGGGGTTACACACATATTCTTAATTTTAGAGCATGTGCAATTTTTCCAATGTGTAACAGTCCACATGGACATGTTATACAGTATATTATGTGATCTGACTCACAGGTCAAAATGGTGATCAGTGGATTTTCTGTTTTTTACTGGTGTTTGAACATTCTTTTGTTTTAATCGCATTCGAACAACGGTCTTTGTAACCAGCCCTTAATTCTGACTGTTTGCTTTTATTTGAGCTCATTTACTTTTTCTCTGTTGCTTGCTATTAATGTATCTGTCTTCCTGACGAGGAACCTTTGTAAATGAGTCCCTGACTCAAAGGGTTTTAATTCTGATTACTTCTTAAAATAAATAAAATAAAAAATAAAGGACATGATTTCCACAACTATAGAAACCTTGTGGTTTATCCCATAACCAAGTTAGAGTAAGTGCTGGGGGGTGTCCAATGTCGTGTTTTAATTAAAATCTGCTAAAGGCTGTCAGTTTGTTTATTTATTTGAAAATTGGTGACTTGGAAAGGCATACTAAGCCAAGGTTTCCAGGTTCAAACTGGGAACAGGAGATACAAAATACATAGCACAGACACACTTCACAGTTACAATAAAGAGCAATCAAAGAACACAAATCAATTACCGGAGTAAGTGCAAAATAAGCAATCAAGGTAGAAACAACAAAAGAAAGCACTTCAGCCACCCCTAAACCAGTGTAGGAGGCATATGCAGGAAATGGTCAAGTAGAGGGAAAACAGGAGTGGGGGGGGGTTAGTTTCAGCTGATACTTAAGGAACCTGGGGAGGCAGTGAAGTGGAGGGAAAAGGGTAATTAATTCCAAAGTGATGGGGGATAATAGGAAAAGGCTGACTACCCAGCAGAGGAGCAGGGATGAAGAATGGCAAAGGTGCAAGGATCCCTAGAGCAGAGGGAGTGGGAGGCAGAGGGGATGAGGGAGAGGAGTGACGAGAGGTAAAAGGGAAGGGACCCAAACCAGTATCTGGATATGAATGCGACACAGTGGATCTGGCAATGTGAGGATAGAGGGAGAATTGCTAAACAGGAATAAAGTGAGCAATGATGAGTACGAGAGGGGGAGTTGTTCACAAGGCAGCAGATGAAATTGCAGAGGGTGTCCAGTCTGGCCAAGGAGGTTGAGGGAGCAGTACCATAGACCATGTCCGCACAGTCAAAGCTGAGAGCACCATTTTGGTGACAAGCCCATGGCAGACCTGCGGAGACAAACAATCTTTATTGCAGTACAAGGCACCAAGTTTAAGGCACAGCTTGGCATGGATGGCATTGATGTGGGCAGAGAAGTCAATTTTGCTCTCTAGCCATACACCGAGGTAGCTGAGGGATTGAACCACTTCTAGAAGGGTGCCATCCAAGGTGGAGAAAAATAAAAATTACATACCTACCTAATTATGATCTTTCTGTGTACCTTCACCATTCATCACAGATGGGTACTGGCCGGAGATCAGGACCCCGCAGAAGCTTTTTTTTTTAAAGGATAGGCAGGAGCGCGCGCATCGGCGCCGCCTCGAGGCCGACGCCTACGGGCACTCGAGGATTAGCCGTTAGGTTGCATCGACTCCGACTGCCTACTAGTTCTGAGTCGCCGGAGAGGTAAGAGGAAGGGATGGAGGGTGGGACAAGAAAGTCCAAGGGACAGAAAAAGGAAGAGAAAAACTGAACTGAAAGGAGAAATAACGACTGAGAGGACAGCATAGAAGAAGTAAGACTAAGGGGATTGGGTAGGGGTCCCAATCTCTGGAAGCGGAAGAAGGAAGGGAAGGGAGGGGAGAAGATTTAGGAGAGAGTGAGAGGTAACAAGGATCCGAGACCCTTGTCCGTCACCAGATTGTATAGGAACTGCAAGGAGTAGCAAAGCTCTCTGCCAGAATTCAAGGCACAGAATAACTGGCAATACCCCAAAAGCAGAGTCGGCTATTCTGGAGAAGGACAGGCTACAGGGACTTAGTACTCTCTCTGGAAAGATATTTGGTGAAAAAAAGGGGGAAATTTATTTACTTATTTTTTTAAACAGATGGATAACAGAAGGAGGGCAACCACCAGCTCCCACCCCGTACGGGTGGAGATATGTAGTAGAGAAGGAGTGCCACTCGAGCTGTACCCCTTAGGGAAGAAAATACCCCCCGTGTGTCCCAACTTTACCCCGCTCAAGAAGAGGGGTAGGCACAGAGGGAGGAGCACCCAGAGACTGAGGCCCCAGGGGGATGGCGGGCGGGATTGTGATGAATGGTGAAGATACACAGAAAGATCATAATTACGGTAGGTACATAATTTTTATATCTTATCTGTGTCAGTCTTCACCATTCATCTAATAAATGATACCAAGCCCCCAAGGTGATTCATTGCACCCTAGGGACAGAGTCCCTTAGCCCTCAGTGGGTGACACACTAAGGGGGGGAACCTTCTGGGCCTGATGAGGCCTGAGAGTGGGGGGAGCGAGACGGGGTCTCCCCGGAGGGGGAAGGAAGTTGCCCTGACAAACGTCGTCTCACCCTACGGGAGAAGAGATAGGTTCCCTGGTGAGTGGAGCAAATCACCCTACGCCGGGCCAAGGGTGACAACCGGGAAAGACGAAGCCACGCCGATCTCCTGGTGCAGATCGCTGTCCCTACGACCCTGGTAGCTACCTCACTGGCGTCGTAAGATGCCCTTGCTTAGTGTCTTGCTAGCTCCAGGCCGCGTGCAGAGAGCATGATGGCTTGCCTGGTTTGCTCCGAGTCAGGCAAAGCAGCTAGGATCTGACCTAGCGCGGACCACAAGAACCTGTTGTAGGCTGCATAGTGGGCCTGATGAGCAGAGATGGAGAGAAGGAACCGTGCCGAGTAGAAGGTCCTCCTCCCCCAGAAGTCAAATCCAAGGAGTCTTGATCTGGGGGCCGGTCACGGTGGAGGGCGCGAAGCCCGTCAGGGATGTCCAGGTGCGTCAATCCAGACTGCAGATGAGGCATAGAACCTGGAGACTCCGGGGGAGCGCAACACCTCTGGCAGAGGTCCCTAGGGGCAGGAACTCCAGAGAAGGGCCTCTGCCCGAAACGCATGGACGGCTCCCGAAAGGGAGTAGGCCAGGGTGGCACCACAAGGGTGGCCGCACCAAAATCGCCTAGAAAGGCATGCGCCGCATGCTCAGGATTGCTCACAGACAAGGGAGAAAGGTGAAGGTCCTCCATCATCCTCACGAGGAAATGCTGATACTCAGAGAGATCAGCGGCCGGAGAGATATGGACAGAGGGTTCCTCTCCTCCAGAAGAGGGGGATGAGGAGCTGGAGGTCACCAAATGTTCCGAGGGTGGCTGCACGGGGGGAGGTTGGAAAACCTGGCTGTCCATAGCCCTACCGTAGGCCTAGAACCGAGCAGCCACCGCTCTGAACTGCTCCCAGGTGAGAGGGCCGCTAGGACCAAGAATGCCTGGGAGCGCTGGAGAATGTGGCAGAGGGATAGGGGCAGAGCCGAGAGAAGAAGTCGGCTGACCTCTGCCAGGGCTAGGGAGCGGACCACGGACACCCGAGGAGGGTGTCCTGGAAGACTCCACAGCCGACAGCTGGACAACCACGTTGGTACTGCCAAGGCTGTGCCCAGAAGAATCCCCCCAGTGAGGCGACCGGGGCCGTATAGGTCCAGAAGGATGGTCCCCTGCCTCCAAAGAATGAGACCCCCTCAAGGAACCAGAAGGGGAAGGGCGGAAGTCCGCACTGGCTTCGTCCAGGGCCCGGGTGGACCCCAGAGAAAGGCCGATGCGAGCCCACACCCTCGACCCCTCAGAGTCGAGAGGGTCCTGGTCTCAGAGGGCCAGCCTAGGTAACTGGCAGCTCTGGGCTGCCCCAAAGGGAGACCCAGGGCAGCACCTCCCCTCCTGCAGACTTCCGATGGGCCCCAAAGTTGGGCGATGAGACACACTACGGAGGGGTACCACCGCAGAGGGTGCGAGGAACCCCCAAGGCCAGGTTGCATGGCAATGGTGGCATGCACTTAGCCTGCTGGTCAGCACCACTGACCTAACCTCGGGAACTACCTGGCGCTCCTCAGAAGGGGCTGGCTATGACTCGTCGTCGAGACCACTGGCTCGCTCTCCTCCATGAGCAACCCGAAGGTGTGACTGCCCGTCCGACTCGAGCCCGACTCCGAAGAGGTAGAGTCTGAGGCCCTAAGCCAAGCGGTAGGGAGGGGGAAGGCAACCTTACAAGGGCCCGGCAGTCAGAGCAGTGGCGAGGCACCCGTGCCCTCCACAGCCCATAAGCGGGGGCTGAAAGAAAGCGCCAGGGCAGCTCGGGCCAAGGTCCAGAGGCCAGGGCCAGCTGTGGCGCCGTCAAGTCCACTGTGGCACGGGGTGGTACCAGGGACAGAGGCGCCCGGCGGCAGCCACAGCTATGACCTCGGCGCCCGGCGGCACCGCCCAGAACCCCCCGGCCCGCAGGCGGCACCAAGGACGCGGGCGCCCGGCGGCTCGAGGCGGACTCGGCACCGGGCTCACGCCGCTAGACCCCTCGGCGCGCGGCGCTGAGAGCATAATAAGCGCCAGGGCCGGCACCGACTGACGGCGCCGAAGGCCACGGCACCGTGCTCAACCTCTGCGCTGGCGAGACATGGCAGCGGTACGAATCCAAGTCACCAGCGCCCGAGAGCAGCGTCAGCGCCGTTCGAGACCAGCGGCTGAGAGGCGAGTTAGTGCCGACAGGGCCCGCACATGAGCAGCGCTGAAAGCCCGGCGGCACCGACTGAGGCGTCGACCCGGGCCTTCCGGACGCGGGAGGCGACACTGAAGCCTTCACCCCGAAGGGGCAACTGCCCGTAAGCGGCCTCCGCCCGCTCCCGGGGAAGCGGAGGCGGGCCTCCTGCGCCTGGGAGGGCCTCGACCAAGGCCAGGCTACTAGTAGCAGGCTCCCTCCTCCTCGGCCCATATAGAACCAGGAGGGACCTGGAGGAAAGGCTGAGAGGCGCGGCTTGGCCCGGCGAGTGCGAACCCTACCCCAGAAAGTCGTGAGCTGCCCACTTTCCAGCAGCTGTTCGAGGACACAGCGGTCCATGGAGAAGCAAGCGTCATACGAATCCATGTCATGAAGTAGGCCAAGACACGTCAGACACACACCCGGTCATATTATTGGGTAATGGAATGCTGCGGCCATACAGAACTTTCAATGCATGGGTGGCGACCGCCTTAGAAATCTTCTTGCCCTCTGACGAGACATGACCTACGGAAAAAAACACCAAAACAGACTCGGACGTGCAAACTTTTAAATAAAAGGAAAGATCTTACTGGCGCTCAGAGTAAACCCAGAACTAGTAAGACCGACGGACTTAAACGTCGCAATAAAGGCTGACAGGCCTAGTTTTTCTTCTAACAGCTTCCCACGAGGCGACCTCGACGGCAGGAGACAAAGAACTGATAGGCAGGTGGAGTCGATGCAGCCTAACGGCTAATCCTCGAGCGCCATGTAGTACGTCGGCCTCGAGGGCGGCACCGATGCTGCGTCGGCTCCGCCTATCCTTTTTTTAAAAAAAAAGCTCCCACGGGGTCCTGATCTCCGGCCAGTACCCATCTGTGATGAATGGTGAAGATTGACACAGATAAGATCAGGCAGAGTTGGGAGTCTGGCCAATTTCTTGCTCATGCCAAAGGTCATAGAAAGTTATATTTGAGCTGACCCAGATTTGGTTTAATTGGAACCAGCGCAAAACATTGTGGCAATCATGCTGAAGCACACCTTCCACTGCTGTGGTAGAGGGACCAGAGGTGTAGTTGTGCATGCCGTGACTCACAGCCTGTCCTTACATGTGTGTTTCTCAAGTTCAGTGCAATGTTTATGTATACTGTACTGTTTTTGATCTCTGAAAACTGGTCACTGTATGTTGTTGCCATTGCAATCTTATTTGTTTTCTGTTTCATTAAGCCTTCCCTTAAAATGTCATTTCTGTATACCCTGAATGTTTTTCATTTCTACTTCTGGAAGAGCTTCTGAATTTATCCTTGATTCCTGAATCTTTGAAGTAGGTCCTGTTTTTTTCTATACCTTTCTGGTGCACCACTATTGTGTTTAGAGCAAAGCAATTGACTATACAGTATGCTTCTAGTCAGGTTTGGCAGATGTAACTGCCTGCATGAAGCAGTGTATATCTGTCTATGGACTTTTTATACAGGTCAGTAGTAAACCCCCCATCTTCCCTGACAAGCAACAGATCCAAATAAGCTATCTGTCATTAGCTATAATCCATAGTGAAAGAAATGTTTTTTCATGCTGTCATTTAGGTGTTCGAAGAATTTATGTCAATTCTCCATACTCCCTTACATAGGACAAAAATATCATCCATAAAGTGTTTCCAAAGTTTTATACATGACAAGTAGGAGTTCTTCTTGCTATTCAAACTGGTCTCAAAATCCACCAAAAAGACACTGGTGTATGTGGGCGCCATACTGGCCCCAAATGCTGCTCCCTGTTTCTGTAAATATATGTTACCTTCAAACTTGAAATAATTATTGTATAATGCAGTCTCAGTAAAATTCAGAATGAGTTCACTGGGTGGTCTGTTCTCAGATCTCTGTTTTAGTGTTTTTTTTTTTTCAAAGTGGCTAGCCTGGCCTGCCGCATGCAGGACTGATGTATATACCTTCTTACATCTACTGTTACTAGAGTCAGATTCTCTCTATCTACAGATTTGGTGCTGACTTTAACACCTGAATCAGGCACCTTGAGTCTTTTAAATATGAACTTGAACTTTCAATGATGGCTTTATAGTATAAATCAACAAAAACTGAAAGAGGCACCGTTATTGACTCTTGTCCTGAAATTACTGGACATCCCAGGGGATTTTGTGAATCTTTGGCAAAACATAGAAGAGTTGGATTTTCAGGAATTGTGACACTATAAAGATGTAGCCACCCAGTCATCTATCCAATTATGTTCTTCTGCTTTTGTTACTAAATCTCTAATTTTCTTCTGTAAATCCACAAATGGAAACAAATTAACTCTCTCATAGCTTGTAGTATCATTAAGTTGGGTCTAACATTCTTCATGATAATCCTCCCTAGTCAATGTTACTATCCCCTTCCCTTTTCAGCCTCCTTTATAACAACTTCTGTACTCTTTTGCAGCGATAGAACTACCTCAGATTCTGGTTTACTCAGAATATACCTTCTTTGTTGCTCTCCTTTTTATTAATAATATATTCTATGTCATTTCTTATCATCTGCATGTATGTCTCTATATTAGATATGAAGCCCGAAGACAAAAATGTTGATGTTATCTTTAAAATCTCTCTCAAGGCCCTATTTTTTTTTTCTTTTCTGAATGGTACCTAAATCATCAGTTGAGGGCATACTATTAAAAAACTGTTTTAGTTGTAGTCTTCTACAAAAAAAAAAAAAGCTCTCATCATCCAACTTCAGTTCCAATGTATCCATTTGGACTACCTCTTTAATCTGTGCAGGTCCCTCTGTAGCTCCCTAACCCCTTCCTCACTGTCTACCCCTGTCACAGAGCTTAATGTCATCTGCGAGGAGACACAAATTGCCTTGTACTCCCCCTATGTCACTAATGAACATATTAAAAATAACTGGCCCCTGGACTGAACCCGATGGCACCCCACTCACGACCTCACGCTCCCCTGACTCAATGCTGTTTACCATTATTGTCGGCTGTCCCCACCCCCCAGCCAGCTTCCCAACCATCTACCTAGCTCATTCGCTGTTCCCAAATCCTCTAACTTCTTCAGTAACCTTCCGTGTGGCACAATGTGGAATGCCTTGCTGAAGCCAAATTAGAGTAAATCCACTGCTTGTCTCTTGGTCACTGCTCTAGCTATCCCAGTGAAAGAATACTATCAGGTTGGCCTGACAAGACTTCTCTTCCACAAACCCCTGCTCCTTACAATGCTGGAGCCCATTTCTCTCCACGTAGCCTTCTAGGTCCTCTCTGACTAGTGTCTCCGTTAGTTTACCTGCAATGGAGGTAAGACTAATGGTTTTATAGTTTCCTGGTTGCTCTTTGTGTCCTCCCTTGTGGAGTGAAACTATATACGCTACCATCCAATCTTTTGGAACCACCCCTGACTACAGAAAGCTACTGAATAGCCCTGTCACGGGTTTGGCTAGTTTCGATGCCAGTTCCTGAGCACCCTCAGGTGCATCACATTCAGCCCTGAAGCCTTGACTACTTCCAGGGCTGCTATACTTTTCTTGACCCCATCTCCTGTAAACACCATCTTCCCCATTTCTGTGATACCTCTTGCAACAGCCTTAATACCACTTTCAGGCAAGAGCCCACTATCCTGTACTATGAGCACAAAGCAAAAGTAGCTGTTTAGAATGACTGCCTTCGGGTCATCCTCTATAACCCGGACTGCTTCCATCAGCCTATTAATTACTTCTTTCGTGTTCCTTTTTTCCTTGATGTCTTAAGAACTCCCCCCCCCCGACCCCCTCTGCAATATGATGTTCTGTGTCTATTTTTGCATCCCTGACGGCCTTCTTGGCCTCCCTCATCCTTAATTGGTATTCACCCCATTCCTTGTTTCCCTGTTTCTCTTTTTTTTTGGTGTAACTTCATTTTTATTGATCTTCATATATGATCAGCAATACACTCTTAGACTGCAGACATCTTGTCAGTCTTTACAGGTAGGTTTTCTCATTTGTCTGGTATTTCAATCTTTATCTGTTTATCTGAACAGATATTGATTTATGTTTTATTTTATTCTGCATATGTCTTTGTTGAGTTATTATTCTTCAGTTAATCCAACATAAAATGGTTATCTTTAAACTGTCTCTGAGGCAACTTTAACTGTATTCACCAGACCTCTCCTGTTCTCTCTAACATTTAACCTGTCTGACTGGTGTTTCCTATCGCTAGGTGTCAAGGGGACCAGATTTGTTGAAATTTCTCCTGTTGCAGCCTAAGCTTACTTGTGATACTTTCCATTTTCTCTAGATCTATTACTCTAGACCTCATTCTGGTATACGTGAGGCGGGGGACAACCATTTAGCAGTTATGCAATTTACAGCCACCACCCTTAGGATCTTGGCCAGTTTGTTCCCTATTCTGTTGCCAAAAAGCAATGTAGGGAGGCCTAGTACTAGATCTTCTCCTGTAAATGGTATCTGTAAGCCTTAGTATCTTTGTATGTACCGAGTGCCAGAATACCTGGATCTTGGGGCAGTTCCAAAAGATGTGGTTGTGGGTTCTCTTGTTGCCACAGTCTCTGCAACCCAGGTTTGATTGGTGGGTATTAAAATGCTTGGTGACAGTTGGAGTTAGGAAAAACTGCAGTATGACCTTCCAACTGAATTCTCTCCACATGGGAGAGTTCGTGACGCCCCATCCCCTTGAAAATCGTTTGATCCAGTGATTCTGTGATACTGAGATATCTAATTCTGTTTCCCACTTTTCCTTCACTTTCTCCAGTGGCACAGGGGTCTGTGAAATTAGGATCTTATATAGCTGTGAAAGAGAATGGGAGTTGTCTTTGAGTATTACTGACAAATAAAAGAATGATCCTTCTTATCTGCAGGCTGACCCTGGGGTTAGTAGGAAATGACATACTTGCAGGAATCTATAATGATCCTCTCTGAGTAGGGAGAACTTATCAGTCACCTGAGCAAATGATAAACACCCTCTATCATCTAGACATTGGACAAATGTCGTTAGCTTCCGAGCGGCCCAGGAGTCAAACCCTGGGTCTGTCCTTGGAAGGACAAAAGTAAGGTTGTATTTAATCAATGACGGGGGCCCCAGGCCCCCCAGTGTGTGTGTAAGCTTCCTAAATTGAACCAGCACCTTAAGTGAGTAACATATCCAAGGGTTACTTATGTTCTTTCGAATGTGGGTTGGTATGGTATTTGTTGGTAGTGCCCATAGCGCCCAATCCTTTAGGGCTGCTTCTTCTAACTGCTACCAACCTGATTTTTATCTATGTTTTGCCCATGTGCATAGTTGTGCTCCTCTCGCTGCTAGGTTATACTGGTAAAAGTTCAGGAGGGCTAAACCCCCTCTTTTTCTAGGGGCCTGCACAATACTTTTGGTTAATCTTGGATGTTTCTTGGCCCAAACAAAGCACTGTGTTTCTTTTTGTAACTGTGTCCAGAAATACCTAGGGGATCTGGATTGGAAGGGTTTGAAAGAGGAAAATGAGGCAGGGTAAGACATTCATTTTTAGAGTTTGCACTCTTCCATAGAGGGTCAGGGTCAGCATCTGCCACCTAGCTATATCTGCCTGCCGTTTCCCTGTTTCTCTTTGTATTTAATAAAGGCCCTTTTTTAGCCCTCACTGACTCCCTGGCTTTCTTCAAGAACCAGACTGGTTTCTTGTGTCTGTTACTCTTGGTAACCATTCTTTGGCATGACTTAGTTGTCTACAGAATGGCCCCTTTAATTACTCCCCCCCGATTTCATCCACTCCCCTCAGCTTACCCTTGACTAGTTCCCTCATCAGGTCAAGTCTGCTCTTCTGAAATCCAGAACCATAGCCTTTGCTGAAGAAGGTATCCTCAGCTAACTGGAGAGTTGACTGAGTCTGCAAACAGCAACCAGCCTCGAATTAGTCAGTTATCCTAATAGAGGAACATGTGGGTGCTCCTACGATGAAAAGATGCTGTTACCACTGCCAAAATGTTGGTAGACTCCCTGGTGATGAAAAGGGACCAACTGACATTACTCAGATTTGACACATGGTTCTTTTGATCGAATCGACAACAGGAACACCAAACCAGAATGTGGAAGTATGAATTCTTAAAGTTCAGAATGCAGAACTAGTCCCTTTATTCCAAAGAGGGACTCATCTGCCCCGGGGTAACAATCCTGAACTTCTGATTTCTGATATGGTGTTTTAAACAGTGCAGATCCAGGACAGGTCTTCAGTTGCCCATCTTCTTGGTGACCAGGAAGTACCTGGGCCCAGACCCCCTGTTGACTTTGGTTGGGGCTAGATGCTTCATTGTATGCTTTTGAAAGAGTGAAGACAGCTCCTCTTTGAGCACCTGAAGGGGGTTCAGAGGGTGTGCCCTGTGCAGAAGGAAGAACAAGCCTGATGGTCATGACACAAATTCAAGTGCAAGACCACGTTTGATAATCTCAACCACTCACCAGTAAGCTGTGATTTTCAATCTTTTCTATATAGTGCTCTAGGCTTACATTGTGCCATTCCTTTTTATTTATTATCAGTATCTAGAATAAGTCAATTCTTCTGCAAAACAGGCCAAATCTTTTGTGTGTAAGGAGAAAAAGAAGTATTAAATTTAGGTACCCCTTCATTAAAAACAGTGTTAGTTATTTGGAAAATCCAAATGGTAACCTTAAGTTTACAGTTGCTTGTGACATACAGAAATAGATTAGTTGCCGTATTGGTCCTTGTAAAAACAGATACAGTGAGAATTTTTTCTGTTTTTTTTATGTATGATCTGGGTGTTACTAGATAGTGACTCTCTGAACAATTCTCATAAGGACAATTGTCAAGAAGGACTTGGTTGGTCTGAAAGCTTAGCCATTGTTTTATTTTTGTAACATCTATGTTGGTCCAATAAAAGGTATCAAACCAGTTGCTTGTGATGCACGTGCAATTCATTTTTTGGATTTAATGCTCTCCACATCTCTGGATGGTTCTACTGTTACTGAATTATACTGGGTGGAAAAAAACAGATACAAATTCCTTATTATATTACATTAGTTCCCACCCACCACATGTTATTACAACTATACCAGTCGGTCAATTTATGAGGTTAAAAAAGAACTGTTGTGATCAGGAGAAGTTTGTGACTCATTCTGAGAATTTGAAGAGGCGTTTTCACAATAGAGGTTATAACAATCAGGTAGTTGAGAATGCTTTTAATAGTTAATCAGATGACAAGGGAAGAATAACTTACACCATGTACCAGAGTGAATAATGATAATGATGTTTTTAATGAAGGGGTACCTAAATTTATTAGTATTTTTTCTCCTCAGGCACAACAGATTCAGCCTATTTTACAGAATAATTGGTATATTTAGGTACTGATAATAAATTAAAAGGGGTGGCACAATGTAAGCCTAGAATAGTATATAGCAAAGGCGAAAGCTTGCGTAATTTCTTAGCTCATAGTTTATATTGGAAGGATGGTGTTAAAGGGACACTGGCAACCCTTTCTGCATCATAGCATTTCTAGCTTAAAAACCTTCATTTTATGATTGCTTACCTTCTCTAAAATTCATTAATGTTGTGGGTTGTTTTATCTGCTTCCTTTCTCAATAGAACTGTAATGCATGCAGATGGTGTAATTATACCCAACCTTGTTTTGTTTTGAATCCTTTATATACTCTTATTGCATACTTCCTGAACATGACAAACATGCCCAAACAGTGAGTCACTTGGGATGCAATAGTCTCCTCTCCTCTCACTGCATCTTGAGCGTGTGGTTGGGGTGTTCCCAAGTCTAGGAAAGAAGTAGTGGGAGTTGATCAAGAAATGCAAACAAACGTTCTTGTGTGGTAACACAAGTATGGTGGGCAGTCTAATTTTTCACTTTTTAAAAGAAAAAAGGAATCAGAATCAAACAACCAGCTACATCAGCAATCTCTTCAAAATGTGAACAGTAATAACGTGTTGTTCAAACCCGGGGATATTTAAAGCCTCGGGATTGACAGTGTCCCTTTAATCAAAATAAGAATTTTGTGGCTGGTAGTCATCGCTGTGACAACTGCAATTACTGTGGTTTTATTAAGTGGGGTTCTACTTTTTGAACAACCAGTTACAAAAAGAGGTATATACCATTAAAGATTTTAATACTTGCAATACTACTAATGTACTCTATTTTGCTTCACATATTTCTTACCCTGCTTTCTACATGGGCAAGACTGAATGGAGGTTGTGTGACAGAATTAGTGAACATGTCAGCAGTATTAACAAAATGGGCTGGCTCCGTGGCGACAAGCGATAAGGGAGACTAAATGGAGATTGTGTGACAGGATTAGTGAACATGTCAGGAGTATTAACAAAATGGGCTGGCTCCGTGGCGAAGAGCAATAGGGGACTGCATGGCACGCTGGTGAGCCTGGTTCACGCTCGCGTCCGGGACGGCAGGAATGGAGACGGGTGGGGAGGGTTTAGAGCATCCGCTCAGACGCTCTCCTCCCTATGAGGGAAGGCAAGATCCTGTACCGCTTCTAAAGCGGCTCCTGGTGCTCCCCAGTGGAGGCGCACCTGGTGGCATAGGTAACCACATGCCACTGTACATCCTCCCCAGGACGCCGTGAGCATGCAGTCACAACATGGGGTGAGGGGTGGAGACAGAAAACAGGAAAACTGTCTGCTCGGTGGACCGGATGATGGTCGTCCGGGTCCCCTCACACCATGCAGCCCTGGTAGCAGCCTTCTGGATCGATCCCTGCCATGTGCACGGTACAGAATAAGATCCTATCTCCTCTCTTATGGGCCTCAGGAGGGGGAACCCCCATGGCAAAGGACTACACCAGGTCAACTGGGGCACGACACCAGGGGGATGGTGACGATGGCAATGGGGGTATGGTTTGGGGGGCAGGGGGTCTACTGGCGACCCAAAGGAGTGTCCAGTCGGGGGGGCACAAGAGGCGCAAAAAAACCCCCAAATGGATGGCCTTATTGCATTAGCATTACACCTTGCAAATAAAGGGAATAGCAACATAGAAACATAGACTTTGATGGCAGATAAGGACCACTTGGCCCACCCAGTCTGCCCATTTCGCTACCTACTGGATAAGCTGCAGAGTCTAGTTAACCAACAGCCTACTTCCTGCAACCCCCCACTATAATTGCCTTGTGTCTGTCCCATGCATGTTTGAATTCCCCCACTGTTTTAGACCCAATGACCTCCTCAGGAAGGCTGTTCCATGTATCCACCACTCTCTCCGTGAAAAAAAATTTCCTCACATTACCCCTGAGCCGTCCCATTATCTTTAAATTGTGCCCCCTTTTTCTTACACATCTCTTTTTCTGAAAGATGCTACCCTCCTGGACTTTGTTGATTCCCTTGAGGTACTTGAATGTTTCTATCATGTCCCCCCGTCCCTCCTTTCATCAAGATATACATATTAAGCTCTCTCGGTCTCTTCATATGGTTTCTGCTGCAGATCCTGCACCATTTAGATTGCCTTCCTCTGGACTGCTTCCATCTTGTCTATGTCCTTGCGCAGATGAGGTCTCCAAAATTGCACACAGTACTCCAGATGGGGTCTCACTAACTGTCTGTATAGAGGGATAACCACTTCCCTTTTTCTACTTGTGATGCCCCTTCCTATGCATCCCAGTATCTCCTTGGCTCTCCTTACCGACTTTTCACATTGCTTACCCACCTTTAGGTCATCTGATATGACTACCCCCAGGTCCCTTTCCATTTTTGTTGTTGTTAGTACCTCCCCTGCTATTGTGTACTCTTCTCCCGGGTTTTTGTTTCCCAGGTGCATTACTTTGCACTTCTTTGCATTGAATCTATGCTTATGCTCCACCGCTACTCTATCAAATCACTCCTCCCCCCCATATCAGTTGTAGTCTGTTGTTTGTTCTAGCTGCCAAAATATATGTATTGCACACATCAGTCATCATGTTTCATTTATCAGTATGCAACCTGTAAGTCGCTTCCCTGTGTCATATTAATGTTTACCACCTGCGGTCACCCTATGTGGTACCCTTGCATGTATATCCAGCCTGTATCACGTAACGTGTGCATTTCATGTATATACTGTTATTACCTATCTATATTTGTACTTTAAGTGTTTATGTCACAGGACCTCCTTGTGAATGAGCTTGCTCAATGGAGTTTTCCTGCAATAAACTTGAACTTGAATCTAAGTTGCCATATGTCTGACCATTCCTCCAACCTTGCCAAGTCCCTTCTCATCTTTTCTACCCCCTCTTGTGTATCTACTCTGTTACAGATCTTTGTGTCATCTGCAAAGAGGCATACCTTTCCCTCCAGACCCTCTGCAATGTCACCTATAGAGATGTTAAAGAGGACCGGACCCAGTATTGAGCCCTGAGGTACTCCACTAGTAACCCCCCCTTTCTTCGGAATGTGTTCCATTCACTATTACCTTCTGTGTCTTGTTGTGCAGCCAGTTTGCTACCCAGGCTACCACCCTGGGACCTACTCCCAGGCTGGCTAACTTGATTATTAATCTTTTGTGCGGGACTGTGTCAAATGCCTTGCTAAAGTCTAGGTAGGCCATATCCACATCCCCTCCCTGGTTTATTACTTTGGTCACCCAGTCAAAGAAATCAACTAGATTCGTCTGACATGACCTTCCTGCTGTAAATCCATGCTGCTTTGGGTCCCCGCTGGCCTCTAGGTACTCAACAATTCTTTCTTTCAGAAGTGATTCCATCATGTTCCCTACCACTGAGGTCAAACTTACAGGTCTGTAGTTTCCTGCTTCTGCCTTGCTCCCACTTTTGTGAAGGGGAATCAAATCTGCCCTCCTCCAGTCCTCAGGTATCGCCCCATCGTGACATGATTTGTTAAAAAGTGTGGTCAGTGGTGTCACTAGGTCCTCCCTTAGTTCTTTTAGGATTCTGGGGTGAATCCCGTCAGGCCCCATTGCTTTGTCCACCTTGAGTGAACATAATTTTCAGTTCCAGGTTTTGAGAAAGTGTTTGTTAGTGTTAGGGGTGGAGACCATGATAGACAATTACCAAAGAGGGAGGCCTTTTGACAGTTCAAGTTAAAGGCTAGTGAATTTCCAGGTCTCAGTGAATATTTTCAGTTGACTCCTTGTCCCCACTGGAAAAGCCACCATTTATTTCTCCATATATGATATTAGCCAATTAGCAAATTGACATCAACACCATCAATAACTGATAGTAATTAACTAACATTAAGTAATTACAACATGCTATAACATTGTAATTAACACTTTATTACAAGTGTGGACAAATATATACGTGTTATTACTGAACTAGTAACATGTGTAACAATCACCTGAAAAACACATGTAACAACAACCTACTACCCACCCACATTACAGCCCTGCCTCTCCAACTACAGCCCCTGCAAAAACAGCCCCCCAAATCAATACGAACTACTTTTACTGCTCCCTCTCTATCACTTGCCAAACTAACAACCACACACAGAAATCAAAGTTAAACTGTATAAAACAAAAGCATCCTAAAACACTAACCAGACATTTCACATGCTATGCTCCATTTTGCTAACTGTAAAACAAAAGTCTCCTGAAACACTATCCAAATATTCCAGATGCTATGTTCCATTTTGCCAACTTTGTAAAACAAAAGCCTCCTGAAAGATTGTCCAAACATTTCACATGCTGTGCTCCATTTTGCTACACTGCATAAAACAAAAGCCTCCTGAAACACTACCCAAACATTTCACCTGCTGTGCTCCATTTTGCTGTGTAAAACAAAAACCTCCTGAAACACTTACCAAACATTCCACCTGCTGCCTTCCATGATGCAGTCTTGAAAGACACTAAAGGATACACCGGCTGAGCCAGCCTTCCTTATATGCAAAGTCACTGCACTATGGAAACCTTAAAGGAACAAAACTATACAGTGCTACAAATGCCTTGCAATATGGAACAATACTACAAACACACACTAGAGGGAACACTACAGAACTAGAAAACACTCTAACTTAAAGGGACACTCTCGGCTTTTCCCCTCCATTCTGCGTGAAATGTGAGCATTGTGCCTCTAGGCACATAGTTAAATAACTGTTTCAGTAGAGTGCCCCTATAGATTACAAAAGCCACCAGTTTGCCTCATTTTTTAAATCTGATTATATTTCAGTTTAGAAGCATCCCGTCTGAAATACTGCACTTACCGGAAGCATCTGTTCACCCAGGACACGCGTCTGCCACCAAGCGCTCTCCCGATACAGATTTTTTAGTAAACATAGTGGACAAATTAGTTTGTGCAAAAGCTTTCCTAATACGAAATCAGTCCTGGCATGTTAGACTTGAAAACGAGCAGCATTATTGCCGCAAAATCCTTTTAAAACGTGCCTCCAAAATCGCGTTCATGTGCAAAGAGCAACTGAAGCGAGATCTCGCGCATGCACAAGAGCGTATCAGTCTTATGCATGAACGTGATTTCGGAGGCACTTTTTAAAAGGATTTTGTGGCAGTACTACTGCTCATTTTCAAGTCTAACATGCCAGGACTGATTCTGTATTAGGAAAGCTTTTGCACAAACTAATTCGTCCACTATGTTTACTAAAAAATCCGTATTGGGAGAGCGTCTGGTGGCAGACGCATGTCCTGGGTGAACAGATGCTTCCGGTGAGTGCAGTATTTCAGAAGGGACGCTTCTAAACCGAAATATGATCAAATTTAAAAAAATGAGGCAAACTGGTGGCTTTTGTAATCTACAGTGGCATTCTACTGAAAAAGTTATTTAACTATGTGTCTAGAGGCACAAGGCTCACATTTCATGCAGAATGGAGGGGAAAAGCTGACAGTGTCCCTTTAAGCAAATACACTAAACAAGCTATGCAAAAAAAAAAAAAAAAAAAAAACCAGCATACTTTCTCTTAAAGCAAAACCTACCAACCTAATGTAACACATAAAATAAAAGATTGCAAAGTCTGGCATACTCATGAAATAATATCATTTTAGGGTTGAATAAGCTCATAAAAGCCACTGGCTCTTTCGGTTTGTGACATTATGGCTTGTTCAAACTCTCAATGGTATTATTTCCTCTTATAACATGGCCAGGGAAAATGGACTGCTCCCATTCATCAGCAGCCATCAGGTGACCATGGATTCGTTCTCAATTAATCCACAGCTGCTCCCTTGTCAGCTGAGATGCTGGCTGTAGCAGACAGTGGTTCAGAGACTGAGCAGGGTGACCAATAACCATTCCCAGCAAACTTCAGGTTCCAGGGGGTCCAGTGCGGGAGACACCAATCCCAGAGGAGACAGGGCCCTCTCTTTGTCCCGCTGAGATGGATTCCTGGGCCTGTGTCAGTACGCAGAGTCAGGCAAAGGAGCGTATCTTCAGTTACAGCTGCCCTAGCACCATCAGCATGGTTCCTGGTGTCAAACACCAGTGCATGACAAAATTTTGTGTTGCATGTTACTTGTGTACTGAAAGCCATCATGTTTGGGGGGGGGGGGCAGAGTTTCAGAATGTTTGCTGCTTAACTGCAGTTAAGTAAGGATTACGAACACAGTTTTGGCATGCGGTAGGAGTACAGTCATCCCAGGTGCTACTTCAATATGCTGTCTCCTCAACTCTTGCTCTGTGGCATGTTTACAGTTTGCGCGAGTCGTTGTACAGTATCTCTCTGGCTCCCTGACTCCAGGAGCCCTTACTCCTTACTATTTTGCTTACCGACTGATCCGACTTCATGGACAGCAGCAAGTAGAGCTCACAGTGTGAGTCAACTTTGCAGTGTATTCACATGTACAGTAAATGACCCTGCAGGTTGTTGGCATGTTTACAGTTTCCCCAAATCGCTGTAGCTCTTGTCTCTCCCCCCCCCCCCGGATTCCTGGTAGCACTTCTTCCTTACTAGTTTGCTCCCTGAGCAATCAGACTTAACGGACAGCAGCAATCAGAGCTCGGAGTGCAAATGACCATTCAGGTAGTTATCCTGGGCTGTATTTATAACATGGCTAGGGAAGTCACCTGTGTGTCGTATCTCTCACCGCACAGTCCCCATTTTCCCTGGCCATGTCACAAGTGAATTAACCCACGCCACAGCGTGGGTTATGTGCGGAATTAATCCATGCCTGGGTGGCTGTCGGCACTCCATCTGCGGCCTCGTGCGAACCCCCCAAGCATGGATTAATTCCCCAGTAACCCATGCTCTGTCGTGGGTTAATCCTTACATATATAACACTTTGCCATCATTTATTCTCTCTATATGGGGAGTTTTAAATAATTTTTTTTATACTGCATGTTTTTATAAGGGCTGTTTCTTGCTACTACTTCTTGGCACACTGGCATATTGGTTCTTGCTTAATAGTCTCTGTATGTATGTTTCGACATTGTGGGGTATTAAGGTTGCTATTTCTTTAAGGGAGCACTTTAAAAGCAAGACTGTTTGTTACCTTGGCAGATCTTGGAAAAAGTACTTTGTGGTGGCATGAAAACGTTCGACCTGTTAGCTGGAGGGGATCTTTATGGCGTCTTACCTGCTTGTATAGTGATTTTTTAAATAAATACTTTGAGCTGCAAACAGCCTTTGTGATTGCCAGTCCGTTCTGTGGGCTGCTGTTCTCTGAGTTTTGGACAAGTTTGTGGAAGGTCAAAAGGGTTCACAGGGTCAATCCCCTGTGTTCCATCTTCTCTAACAAACCCCAAACAGCGTTCTGCAATTCTCTTCAACAGTATAACTATATAAACTTGCAAACCAAGGGATCTCAGTTTCACATACAGATTCACATGTATTTTTTAACCACAGAGGCAAGGGAGAAGGAAAGAATAGGAACAGCAAGTGAAGGAAGGGAGAAAACAGGATGAAACTGTGGGACCATCAGAGTGGCCAGTTCCAAGTTTCTACAAGGAAAATTTGATTGTGCAATCAGACAGGCAAGAGATAAACAAGTAACAGAACACGAGAGGACAATATAGAACTTTGCTTTTAACTTTCTCTGTATACAACCCTGTCAAAGGCATCTCTATTGGCTCCAGAGCCACCACAGTCACCATTCTTGCCTCAGGTATAGAGGTTGTCAATGGGTTTGTTCCTCTGTCAATGTCCCCTGTTCCTGCTGCAAAAGGACAAGGGAGAGGAGATCTGTCCTTGCTGCTGGGGACGCCTTTCACTGTTTGAGGTAGCTGCAGACAAGATCATTTTCATGGTCTTTTCAGACTCCTGTGCAACTATAATGATGCCCTCCAACTGGGTGTTGAACAGAAATGACCCAAAGGGGAGATCCAGAACTCTCTGCTGGATAACCTGGTTCCAGTGAGAGACACACAAGCAACTGTGCCTCCTTAGAACCACTACTGTAGCCATGCTCCAAGCTCCCTTATCTGCTGATTCAAGTTGTGATGCCTGGCTGTTTTCATGCCTAACCCAATGATATGAAATGCTGTCTCCTGGTGCCCAGGTGGAAGGTTATCTCTCAGCTCAGTTGCTGCTATCTACAAGATATGGTGGTAGTGAGCAAACTATCCAGAGTAGCTGGCTTATTGTACACCTACTGTACCCACTGCAGGCATTCGGTGACCCCACTGGTTGAGGCACTTGGACTCCTTGCTCAGAGGTTGAGCAGAGGGACCCCAAGCCATCTTGCTCTTTTTCTGGACAGGGTCAGCTACTGAACCTGAAGCTTCTGGTTTTTCCATGAAGACCTTAAAGCCTGTAGAGGGAACCACATATTGGTGGTCACAAACTGATGCAGGATGTGACTACACCACATCTGCCAGATGTAGTAAGGTGTCATGGATCAGCATGGCCAAACATGAAGGGATCACCTTCTAAAGTATCTCCAAATGTGTGTACTTCCCTGTGGTTGCAACCTTTTTGAGCAGGACACTGAGGGAAAATTAGATCCTGAGGAGGTGGGAGCAGGTCTTTAAATCCTCCGATGGGTCCATGTGCTCTCAACTCTCTTTGTCCAAATTGGATAAACTGGCTTCCAGACAAGACAGTCAATTAGGACTGATGAAAATGCCACAGTGCTGGAAGGGGCTTCAAGAGGCAAATGGTGGCAGAGACCAAGGCAGTTTCACCAAAGGCACTTATTGGTTCCACTGAGAGTATAGGGGCAGGGGCTATTGTTGTACCACCACCAAGCCCAGCCACAGACTGAAGAATCAGTTGAGGCAGTGCCAGGATAGGTACCAACTTGGGAACCTTTCAGATGTACAGTCCCCATGACAGGCACTTGATGACTCCACAACCTTCCAAAAGAGAAGAAGTCATTATTTCCAGGGTCTTGTTCCTTTCACTTTCCAAGTGAAGGTACCAGTGGTGTGCTTGATTATCAGTCAGGCAGGATCAGGACTGACGTTGATACTTGTGTCTGATACCTACTCCTCCCTTCCTTGGGCTTCTTCTTCAGCTTCTTTAGGTGCCAATTAGACAGCAGGAGGACCTTCTGGATGAGAGAAAACCCAATCTAGATCTATGCAACAAACTCCAGGATCTGGTATGAGACCTTGATCATTTCCTTGATCAAGGGAAGGGTGGAGATCCCAGGGGGTAGAGGTATTCTTCAACAGAGGCCTTTACTCAGAAGCCCCAGATTCATCCCTTGAGCCAGTCCCAAATACAAGGGACTCTTCACCAGATTCAGACCCTAATGGGGTAATCTTAGGGGACTGCACCAGGTGGATATCCTCCAGAGAAGGCTGATGTCCAGTGACAACCACCTTGAGTAGTGGGACCACAGGAGGATCAACCACCCAGGCCTCATTAATGGGCTGAGTAGGCCTGACCAGATCAGGATCTTAGGATTGTTCAAATGACTGATCAACAGGTCTGATGGGGTGTTCCACTCTGAACACAGCCTGTGTCGCAAAGAGTCCAAGTGTGCACTTTCTCCTCAAACTCCACAGAGTAAAGGATCAAGTCTGGTCATTACTGACTAGTCAGGCAATCAGGGCTTGAGTAAGGGCCAGCTTTATAGGTGTAGAAGTCCCTGAAAACCAGCTTGGAGGGTGGGGTCCCTTTCACTTACCTGACTGCCATGCTGGTCTCAGGGGTCAGAGAGCCAGCTCTCACAGTGCCCTAAAGACTATGAAGCATCACTGGACAAAGTGGGCAGTCCTTATGATACAGCTTGAGGCAGTACTAGCACATTGCCTTAGGATCCATCTTTAACACATCCTGGTAACAGTGATCATATCGCTTGAACCCTGGTGTTAACAGTCAACATGTCCTCGTCCTCTGAAACTGAGTGATACAGTCTGGAAATAAATTTGGGGATGAATAACTAACTGAATGAGGCTGCACAAGGAAAAAACTGAAAAAAAAAATGTTGTGAAAAACACTCAGAGAAAACTTCAAACAGCAGCTCTGGGGCACTGCTACCAAAGGGTGACCTGACATTCCATCAGAAAGAAAGATCTGAGGCATGGAGAGTGAGGTGCAATGGAGAGTGAGGTGCAAGACAGAGAGGGAGAGCTGAAGCATTAGTCAGCTGGGCTTTTCGAGAACTTTGTGCATGCTCAGCTAACTACACAAGTGTGACTAAGTACAAGGAATCCAGATAGTTGTAAGATATATTATTTAAAGGGAAGGTCCTCATAACCTATTTTCTGTATACCTGTGTAGTCTATAACCAGGAACAGTGATTCCCTCTCTTACACCCCCCTAATTTCATCCTAATTTAAATTAAAATGAAGTTGCTTTGCTCTCTTCTGCCCTGGTGTAAAAACCTGCTTGATGCCATTGTAAAGATCAATGACCCCACTCATTCAAGGCACCATGGGAGTTGATGATGCGCACAAGTCAGCAGAAGTGCTGTTGTCAGTCAGTTCTGTTGCATGTCTTCTGAAGTCCTTGTACTCTTATCTTGTGCTGGCCATCAAACTTCAAGGTAAGTTCTCTAATACTTTTTGTTGTTTAAAGTGTGTCTGAGTTGGAAAAATGAAGTTGGAAGAATGCTGGTGCTTGTGAAGTTTTGCTATCCAACTGATCTAATTCCTATGTGCTAGGAGCTCTTTCCTTACTCCCAGTCCCATTGATGTGCAAATATGCATTATAGACTCCCATGTTCCCTTTTATAAGTAGGGTCTTGTCCTTTGCAATGGCGTCAAACATGCTTTCACACTATGGCAGAACAGAGTGAAGCAATGTCATTTAAATTTACATTTGGATGAAATTAGGTGGTTGCAAGACAGAGAATCATTGTTCGTGCCTACACACTACACTAGCAAACAGAAAAAAAAGTTTGAGGGGATTTTCCCTTTAATAAAGGAATAATGCACAACGGGGTGTGTGTCATGCTGGGATGTCAAGCCTCAGGTGGCTGGGCACGAGGCCACAGGCTAAGTGCATCCAACACCCAAAAAGAAATGTTATCTCAGCACAACACACACCCTGGAGTGCATTATTCCTATTATGCAATGGCTTGTAGCAGAATTACAATGAAAGAGACAGGTTTTAAGTGTTTAAAAATGCTTTTAATGAGTAAAATTAGTAAATAATATTCTGCCACATAAAGTAGTCCATGTGGTCCAACGCAAATAGAACTGTTTTTTAGGTTATTGCGTATCTCCCTGATAACAGTTCAAAACTTTTGTTTTTTAAATAGATAAATGAAATCATTTAAATTAACTGAATAACTGCTGTTATAATGACTGAATAAATACTGTTAAAATGCAAATCATTTAATGCGAACAATTTAAAATTCTAGTTTTTTTTTAACTGTAGGTTCTGAAACTACATTTGACAAATGTTAATTTTCTGAACTTGCTTTAACTTTTGCAAATGTGAAAAACATACACTGAGTTGCCTTTATGATCATTTGCGTGTTGTACTTGCTGCTCGGTGCTGTTGTTGGTGATGGTGAGGTGACTCGTTCCATTTCTTTTTGATCTTTGGTGCCGCCTTCAGCTTTCAAGTTATGTTCTTCTACTGCCTTTGTTGTTAGTTGCTGAGTTACTGGGGTCAATTTGGAGGTATTCGGAGCCGTTTGACATACTGGGGAGAGATGTCAGATCTGGCTCCTTTTCGTGGCTGGTAGGAAGCAAGGTGGTTCGAATCCTGACGTTGCTGCTTTCACTGCTGCTGGATAAGCGCAGTGGTTTAAGGCTCTGAGCTGCAAATCTGGAGACCTGGGTTTGAATCCCAGAGAGACCCTTCCTAAAGTCTGTTGCAACAGCAAAAGCTTCTGCTTCCTCTATATACTTTCTCTACTTTTGTTTCACCTTTCGCCATGGACAGGTAGGCCACCTGTCTTATGTTCTTGCTATATCTTTTGCTAAAAAAACTTTTATTCTCCTGGTTTCTGTGAGCTCCGTAACCCCTCCCCCTGTTTTACTGCTCTGTGAGCAAGTTAAACGTCCTGCTCGAATGTGCGCATAAAAGCCTGCACGATCATGCGCACACTCGCCTTCGTGAACATGCGGTTGTTTGCTAGCAAGTGACTTAATTAAAAGTGATTGTAAGTTCCTATAAAGGGAATTTGGAGTATAATACGCTGTACAGATTATGGTTATTTTCTCCCCTTTTTTCTAGTTTATCCTGCTGTGACTGGTCAGTCTCTGTGTTTTGAACAGCTGCTTTGATAAAAATATAAAAAAGGAGAAGAAACACAACGTTGGCTGGAGATTTCCTCTCACGCCCATGTAAATACTGGATGTGCTCATTCTTTTTGCATCAGTACTGTATTAGAACGTTCAGTGCTCTTGAGTCCAAGCAAAACTTTTAGAATTTATGTTAAAGCTCGGGGCAGCGTATTTCTTCAGAACTGCTTAGGGCTACAGTCCTGAACCACACCCTCAGTCTGGCATACCATTTTTCAAAACTGGAAACAAGGTACAAAGATAAGAAAACCCTCAGAAAATAAAGGTTAAGGTATAAGATGCAATTTAAATTATAAGACAAAATTTCCAGAAGCTGTTTTTGGTGTCAGGACTTAACTGGAGAAAGTAAAGGACTCATTTTTATTTCGTTGTTAAGGGCAAGTCTGGCACTCTTTTTCTCAGACAGGATCCTCACAAGTCTTTGCCCTAATCCTATAGTGCTGGCCGGCCCAATCCTTGCTCTTCATATAGGACAGAGGACATGCATGAAGAGCCTGTAGCTGAGACAGTGCCCAGATCCCATTATATGCTGAAATTCCTTGAGTAAAATATATTTTGACAACATGTACTGTTTGCTTTTGTTACAGGAATTGAAATGATGTTTTGGAAATTTATTTTAAAGCCTGAATTGTGCATTTTTGTGTTTCATCTAAAGTGGGCGGAACGTAGCCACATCACCTGACTGTTTTTCAGCATATAAGAAGTTTCAAGCTGCAGGCTATTCAGTGAGCTGTAGGGCTCAGCAGGCAGCTGACCCAACGCAGACCCCTAGTTACTCCTAGTGGCTGATATTTTTGTTTCTGAAAGTTAATTTTGTTTTGCATTTATCCTTTCTTTATATTTCTTTGTCGAAACTGTTTGTTTCTTATTATTTTTTGCTGAATATTTGTTCTGATCTTGGTGTCTGTGTTTGAATCCCACAAACCTCTTACAGGCTACTACTAGGTATAGTAGGTGTCCTGCAACTTTGACCATACATCGTCTGTACTGGTCCTGATCTTTCTTGTTTGCTTTTGAATGTGTTTTGTTTATTCCTGGCTGTTTTCAGCTTATCTGAATTCAAATGACCAGGGTTTTAGTTGTCATTGGCCTTCACATCTGCGTCTGGTGAAGTGGAGTTGTATTTCTAGTCAGATGACGCAGAGCAGCCCCTCGGGGCTTAGGGCCTCTGATTCTTTCAAGTGGTGCAGCTCAGAGTACGAGAGGGTGGGGTGGTGCTGAGTCTTGTCATGGCCTTCTCCTCTGAGGTTTTTTATATGAGCTGTGAAAACACTGCTTGCTCCATTAAAGTCAGGGTTGCTTAAAATGTGATATTTTTGCTAAGGGGCTATTCGCTGAGATATATATTAATGCCAGCCCTGAGTCCTACGTAGCTACTGATTCCATAGGGTTCTCTGACATGTTCCTCACTGAAGCATAATGTCCGAGTACAGTATTCAGTTTCTCTAAACTTCCAGTTTTAAGTCTATTTCTGTGACTGTTTCACTCACCCAGTCCTGGAAGACTTTTATTGCCCAGTTGTTCTGTCTTTTGGTTGATGTGTCATTTCTGTCACAGTCTAGTCTGTCCAGTTCTTCTGACTGGATTTCTAAGTGTCTTTGTTTAGCAGTTTTTCCCCCACTTGCAAGTGCTGTTTATCCTGGATTTGCTGAATCACTGCCAAACCAGACTTCCACAGACGACATTTTGAACAAGATAAAGTTTATTTGTGGAAACTGTCATGTATTCTTTTTTTGTTGTTGTGGCAGGCTTCTATGTCAGATCTGACAAGGATGGCGTAGTGATATCTGTTTCTGTCTTTTTCGTATTTTTTTGGTGATGAGGTTTGCATGTTGCCAGTACAAGATCCATGGTGTTATGCTGGGATAATACTCACGGGTCTAGGACTCGACTGACCAATCAGAGTCCAGGACTCTTTCTTGCCATTGTACAATACTGATTCCATGTCTGTTGTTTGATCTTGCTGAGGCTTTCTGTTACCTCAACAGATGCTACTGATGTACAGTCACAGAATTTTGTTGCCAGGATAATAGTGTTCTTTTGCTGAATATGTGAGTGAGCTTTTTAGAACTTATGCACCTGTACTTTATAATTTGGTAGCAAAATATTTTTTTTAGGTGCAATCCTTTGGGGGCCTGGTGCTGGTTTTCTTATGCGACTGCAAGTTTGTTTGTTCACCAAGCAAATGTTAGTCTGGTGGAGCACCTTCCTGATTCTCAATGATGGATACAATGGTGGTAAGCTCCCTTTCAGAACTACTGTACATGATGTAGTGTTTGTACATTTCAGCCTCTAAATTCTACTGTGGAACAAGGAAGTATCAAGACAACAAGGTAAGAGCGTCGCAAGGACAAAAAGAAAAAATTACTCACCTTAGTAATTATGTTTCTTCTAATGGAGTCTTGCCGTATTCTGAATCCCAACCTTTGAACTGCCCCGGAGAACAAAGAGTTAACTTTCTATGCACGGCATAGAATGCTGAGCTCGAGTTCGGTTGAAGTCTCTGTCTGGAGTGTTTCAAACCTAAACCGTCAGATTCTTACGAGCCCAACTAAACTAAAAATTCTATGTGGAAATTGTAAAAATTCCTACTAGCCAACTGGCTGAAAAAAAATGTTGGATTCCCAAGGAAGACTCAAGTCAGGAAACCCAAGAACCAAAAACCAATCTACTACAAATAACAATAATAAATCAGCACCCAGACAAAAAGGAGGAGGGTGCAAGCAAACAACACCCCTGGGGTGCAACACTGCACCTGCCCACCCACTTCCCAAAAACAGGTTCTGAGAGGGGAGGCAGGGAGGGAGGTCAGAATACAGCAAGACTCCATTAGAAAAAACATAATTACTAAGGTGAGTAGTTTTTTCTTCAAACAACATGAAGTCTTGCTGTATTCTGACAATTGCAGACTACCAAGCAGTACCTCCAAGGAGGAGGGACAGAACCTACTTTGGGAATAGGCTCTGAAGTACTGCTGTGACAAACCAAGCATCACTAGTAGCCTGGATATCCAGAGAGTAATGCTTGGTAAAGGTATGGACTGTTTTCCAGGTGGCTGCTTGACAAATTTCTAAGACAGGGATATCCCTGGAAGAAGCCAGGGAAGCAGCTGTACCTCTTGTGGAATGAGCCCTCAGGCCTGAGGGTAGAGTTTTTCCCAGTTTTTCATAGCAGAATTGTATACAAGACACAATCCACCTGGCAACAGATCTTTTGGTGGCAGGTTTGCCCTTTCCCACTTCTCCATAAGTGAGGAACAACTGGAGGGAGTCAAACCTGTGACCCTTGGTACGCTCTATGTAGTAACTAAGGGCGCTTTTGACATCTAAACTGTGTAGCCTCCTCTCTCCTCAGGGAGAATGATCAGTGAAGAAAACAGGGAGAAACACAGACTGGTTTAAATGGAAGTCTGAAACCACTTTGGGCAAGAACCTTCTATTGGTTCTAAGGACCACTTTATCCCTGTGAAAGGAGATAAAATCAGGTTCCACTGACAGGGCTTGCAATTCACTGATACGCCTGGCAAAGTTAATGGCTGCCAGGAACACAGTTTTCCAAGTCAAGTAGTTAAGCTCTGCTGAAGACATAGGCTCAATGGGGGGTTGCATAAGTTGAGCAATGAAAACATTCAAATCCCAGGCAGGGGCAGGGTTTCTAAAAGGAGGATTGGTGTGAAGCAATCCTTTAAAAAATTTACAGAACACAGGATGGGAAGATAGTGAGGAAGACTTCCCCACAGACAAAAACGTAGAAACAGCTGACAAGCGTACTTTGAGAGTAGCTGGTCTGAGGCCTAGGCCATTAAGATGGACCATATAATCCAGAACCATAGGCAATCCAGCAGTGTCTGGAGAAATATGCTTCTCAGAACACCAAATGCTGAATCTTTTCCATTTGGAGTTGTAGGTCTTTCTGGTGGAGGGCTTTTGAGAAGCCTTGAGGATATCCAGAACCCTTTGGGAAAGATGCAGATCTGAAAACTCTTAACTCTTCAAGAGCCATGCTTTGAGATTGAGAGAATTAAGATTGTGGTACCAAATCCTTCCCTGAGAGGATGTTAACAGGTTGTAATTCCTGGGACGAGACAGAGGAAGATGGACTGCCAGGGACAGCAAAAGTGGGTATCAGGGCTGTCTGGCCCAATCTGGAGCAATCAGAATCACCTTGCAAGGCTGAGACCTTATTTTTATCAAAACTTTGAACAGGAGTGGGAAGGGGGCAAAGGCATACAGAAACTTCCCTTCCTAATTCAGGATTAGGGCATCCAGAGGGACTGAGCCCAAGACTGGAGGTCTGCAACAAAAGAGAGGGAGTTGGTGACTGTCTGGGGCTGCAAACAGATCTATTTCTGGAATGCCCCGCCTTGAAAAGATCACTTTCAACACCTGAGGGTCCAGGGACCATTTGTGATGGCCCTGAGAGAGCCTGCTCAGTGCATCTGCTAGCACATTGTCCTTGCCTGGAAGGTGAACTGCTACAAGAGAGGTTTGCAGGGAATAAGCCAGGGACCACAACTTCATGGTTTCTGTGTACAAGGCCGTGGACCGAGTGCCTCCCTGCTTGCTGATGTACCACATGGTGGTGGTGGTGTCTGTTCTGACTTGAACCACCTTGTTCTGTACTGACTGAGAGAAAGCCTTTAGGGCCAGAAAAACTGCCTTGAGCTCTAGGAGATTGATGTGGAGAAGGGATTCTTGGGGGGACCACAGCCCTGGGCAGTGAGGGACCCCAGATGGGCTCCCCAGCACAGGAGAGAAGAATCCATGGTAAGGACCACTGAACAAGGCTGAGTAACAAAAGGAACACCTTGTCTTAAATTGTCCTGATCCTGCCACCATTGGAGGGCTTGGATCAAGGTCAGAGTCACTGGGATCAGTTTGGTAAGTGAATCCTTCCTCTGAGACCAGAAAGCTCTCAGGTGGAACTGAATATTCCTCATCTGGAATCTTGCCCACGTGGATCACCGCTGTTGAAGCTGCCATGTGGCCCAAGAGCTTCAGGAAATGCCTTGCTGGTCGAGATACCCAAAGGCTGAAAGAAGAAGCTAGTTCCATAAGAACCTTTGCCCTTTCTACAGGAAGAAAGGCTCTTGCTCTGAGTGTGTCCAGTTCTGCCCCTATAAAGGTAAGAAGCTGGACTGGTTTGAGAACTGACTTGGGAAGGTTGAAAAGAAATCCTAGAGAAGTGAGCACTTGCTGGGTCACTTGCAGGTGAGACTTGACTAGGTCTGGAGACTAACCCACTATTAGCCAATCGTCCAGATATGGAAAAATGGAAATCTTTTGCCTTCTTAGAAAGGCAACTACTACTGCCAGGCACTTTGTGAAAACCCTTGGGGCCGAGGTTAGGCCAAAGGGTATTGCTCTGAACTGATAATGGCCTGAGGGCAACTCGAACCTGAGGTACTTTCTGTGGGAGCACCTGATGGGAATGTGAAAGTAGGCATCTTTGAGGTCCAGGGAGGCTAGCCAGAACCTGGCCTTAGAGAAGGAAGAATTATTCCCAGAGTTACCATCTTGAACTTTTGTTTTAAGAGATGTTTGTTTAGATATCTTAGGTCTAGGATGGATTGACACTCCCCCTGTCTTTTTGGGGGTCAGAAAGTACCTGGAGTACAGTCCTTTGCCCCAGTGTAGGGTGGGTACTCTCTCTATGGCTCTTAAAGCTAGGAAAGAAGAAACCTCTGCCTCTAGGGCAAGGGTTTCCAAAAGATTTGCAGGTGGAAAAAATCTGGCTCTCATCTTTGGAAATTTTCTGAAGCTGAGAACCAGTCCCTGGCTTACTACTTTCAGGACCCACTTGTCTGATGTAATAGACATCCAGTCCTGGACAAAGTAAGCCAGCCTGCCCCCTACTGGAATAGGAGAGTCGACCAGGGCAGGCCCATCAGGGTGTCTGCTTGGCAGGGGCTTTAGGCTGAGGAGTGGATGCAGCCCTGCTCATCCCATTCTGCCTCTCCCTCTGAAGAACCCCCTCTGAGAAAAGGAAGAAGAGGCCTGTGCTTGGTAAAAAGGCCTTTGAAAAGGCCTGGCCCTAGACTGCTGACTTTGAGGAGTTGCCTGCCTTTCCTTGGCCTGACCACTCCTGTAAGTGGTCCTGTACTCATCCATTTTCTTCATGTAATTCTCTGTCTGCTCCCCAAACAGATAATTACCAACTACAGGAAAATCCATGGCCTTAGCCTGGGTGTCCTGCGAGAGGCTAGTACATCTGAGCCAAGCAATCCTCCGAAGAGCCACAGATGTAGCCATGACTCCTGATGACACATCATTACAGTCCACAGCAGCATGAAACTGAACCTTAGATGCCTCAATCCCATCTGCAGCCACTGCCTCCAGCTCCTTGGCTAGCTGGGGGGAGGCCTGTTTAGCCAGTGCCGTACAGTGTCGCACCTGGATTTCTGGTACCTGGCTGTATAGGCCATGTAATTCGCCTGCCTGAGTCCCAAAGAAGATGCCATGTACTGCTTCTTTGCCATGGCATCAATCTTCCTGGAGTCCTTGTCAGGGGGGTGTGAAGCCAAGGGAATATTTGCCTTGTCACAGGCAGCAGCCTAAACTACCCCAACACGGCTGCATTGCTGATATAAGAACCCCGTGTCTGAGCCTGAAAGTGTATAGCTCTTGTCCATTCTTCTATCCACAGGAGGTATAGTGTTAGGAGACTTTAAGGTTTTTTGTGTCTGTTTCCCAAAAGATTTGTGGAGGGGAATAGACAGTCTCCTGGACTCTGGGATGTCCATCATCTCTACATAATCAGGCTCCTCTTGATCTTCCACAGCCTCCTCCATAGGAAGCTGGAGGGTTTCAACCACCTTTCTGTAAAACATAAAGTGAGAGGACTCAGAAAGCCTAGGAGGGAACACCTGAAGGTCAGTCTGGGAGATGTCGGTTCCACACAGGCACATCCAGACCCTCACTTACATCATCATCCTCAAATTCCCCTTCCTCTTCAAATTCCGGTTCATAAAAATGTTCAAGGGTATAATCTTGAACCGGGAGAACCAACCGAACCAAACCCCTACCAGAAGGAGCCGGATCAGTCGTAACCGGACGGAGCGATTCCACAATCTGAATCACTCTGGCTATCTCTTTGATGGTCGGAACATGAACCTCTGGATCTGAACCGGTCGATTTGACTTTGCGTTTTCTTTTTATCGGAACCGATCCCTCGGAATCGGCTCTCCTTTTGCCCTAAGAAAGTATTGCCCTGGTCAGAGGGCACTCCTTCTGGTTCGGTCGAAATCGAACCGGGCTGGCCATCCGGGTCAGCGGACTTCTTGGTCTCCTTTTCCCTCAGTCTATCTAATCTCTTCTCAAGGGTAGATTTGGGAAAGTTTTTACATATTTGGCAGTCTGAATCGAGATGGTCAAACCCCAGACAATAAACACAGGTGGTGTGGGGATCGGCCTTAGCAAAGACCTCCCCACACTCACTGCAGTCAGTTGAAACCAGCAGGCCCAGTTTTTCTTGGGTTTCTCAGACATGGCCAACCTAACCAAACTTACCCTTTTTTCGGCAACCGCCAGGCAAGACTCCCTTATCGGTTCCTAACTGTGTCACGGGTGTTGGAAAAAAAGTTTCAAAACACTTTTTTTTTTAGAACCAATAAGAACTGGTAACCATACACTAAGTAAACACACAAATTTCACCATCAAATGGCTGGTTCAGCCGAACCGAGCCGTACTTTTACAAATTCCACACAGAAAAAACAGAACAATTCCTATCTAGTACTCATGGCACCACAGACACAGACTGAACCAACTATGTGGATACTTTTTCGGTTTAAAAACCGATGAAAACTGAAACTTTAACCGACTTTCGAACCGAGCTGAAGGAGAAATCTCCAGAGCGACCGTCCAGTGAGGCGGAGTAAAGAATCTGATGGTTTAGGGTTGAAACACTCCAGACAGAGACTTCAACTGAGCTCGAGCTCAGCATTCTATGCCCTGCATAGAAAGTTAACTCTTTGTTCTCCGGGGCAGTTCAAAGGTTGGGAATCACTGCAATTGTCAGAATACATTAAGACTTCATGTTGTTTGAACTACATCATGCAGTTCTAAAATGGTCCTTATTACCAGTGTATAAAGGACAGTCACCTAGTGACTTTATTAAAAGGCCAGTAAAGATAGAGTAATAAGAGAATATGAACTAATAGGAGATCAACACTTTCTACAGAAAACATGGTCTTGCAGACTGAAAGGAGTTTTACTTTCAGAAGAAAAATGCTATATGCTACTAACGTGTACTTACAGAGAATAAATATTATTAAAGGGGATTTAAAAATCATGAAACACAATTGGCTGAGGACCATCTTTACCACTGCTGTTATCTCAGTCCAACAGTACTGGATAAAAATCCAGCAGCATCTTCACAATAAAATCAATCATACCACACATCCCTGACTGCCATCACAAACACGGCTGTCATCTTTACTCACTAACAACCTTCAATTAGGCTAAAACCCAGACAGACCATCTTAGGGTAGCGGGTTCATTCCACTGGGGTGTCAAACAGACGAGACATACTGATAAGTCCTGGTAGGAGAAACACGTGTCTATGTCATCTATTAGCACCCTTTGCAAACTATGTGAGAGGCCTTTTGGCACCATGCAATTCTGCTTAAAGTTGAACCAGCATAACAGTCTGTGGTGATTTACATATGCAGCCCATGATGCTTTGCATTGTGTGGGCATGTGTGATTTTGTATTTTCTTCAAACTTGGCTTCCCAGCCAAATGCCCTTTGGGGTAACCCTTGCCTCAGTGTTTGCACAAAGAGGTTCTTTGTCCTTAAAAATAAAACTGCAAATAATTTACACATAATAATTAAATTATACTTGCCCTCATAATCTTCTTCTAACACCCACATAACTTTGAAATATGAAGAACTACAGTACTTACACTTTTAATCTATGGTGTTTCTTTGCTGACCATGAAAAAAGACCCTCCTATCCTCACCTACTTACTGGGGAAATTTGTGCTGTTTAACCTGCTACAGAGAAAACAAAGCACTAGTTCCACCTCAGCCCTTCTGTTGTGTGATAGTGGGGGCATTCCAGCAGTAGAACTGAGCAGAGATTTTAATTCTTGTATTCCATATATAGTAAACATTCAGTCTCTTGAATGAGGAGAGACAGAAAATAAGATAGGGAATAAGAAAAAATTACTCACCTTAGTAATGTTGTTTCTTCTAATGGAGTCTTGCTATATTCTGACATATGCAGTGAGCCCCAACCTTCGAACTGCCCCGGAGGTGAAAGAGTTAACTTTCCATGCCAGGCATGGAACGCTGAGCTCGAGCTCGGTTGAGACTCTGTCTGTTGTTCTTCAAACTCAAACCGTCAGATATTTATGAGCTAAACTCACTAGGTAATGTGTGGAAGCTGTAAACCTACACTAGCCAACTGGCTACTAAACATAAGAACACATTTTTTGGTCCCAAAACAAGGACTCAAGTCAGGAGACCCAAAAAATGAAAAACACAACACCAAGTCACCCCAAGAAAGGAGGGGTGAAAAACAACAAGGTGGGCACCTACTAAGTGCCAACACTGCACTGCCCACATCCCAAAAACAGAGGTTCTGAGAGGGGCAGGTGGGGGAGGGAGGTCAGAATATCGCAAGACTCCATTAGAAGAAACAACATTACTAAGGTGAGTAATTTTTTCTTCAAACAACATGAAGTCTTGCTATATTCTGACATATGCAGACTACAAAGCAGTACCTCCATGGAGGAGGACAGAACCTACTTAGAAAATAGGCTCTGAAGCACAGATGTGCCAAACCGAGCATCACTCCTAGCCTGGATGTCCAGGGAGTAATGCTTGGTAAAAGTGTGAACTGTTTTCCAGGTAGCTGCTTGATATATCTCTAGAATAGGGATGTCCCTGGCAGCAGGCAGAGAAGCAGCTGTACCTCTGGTAGAGTGAGCCCTCAGTCCTGAGGGAGGAACCTTACTCAGTTTTTCATAGCAAAATTGGATACAAGAGACAATCCACCTGGCAATGGATCTTTTAGTGGCAGGTTTCCCTTTACCAACCTCACCATAAGTGAGGAACAGTTGGAGGGAGTCAAACCTGTGACCCTTGGTACGCTCTATATAGTAACTAAGGGCTCTCTTCACATCTAAGCTGTGCAGCCTCCTCTCGCCAGAGGAGGAATGGTCAGTGAAGTACACTGGAAGAGATATAGATTGATTAAGGTGGAAATCTGAAACCACCTTAGGCAAGAACTTCCTGCTAGTCCTGAAGACCACCTTATCTCTGTGAAAGGAGATAAAATCAGGCTCCACTGACAAAGCTTGTAATTCACTTATGCATCTGGCAGAAGTGATGGCTACCAGAAACACAGTTTTCCAAGTCAAGTACTTAAGCTCTGCTGAAGACAAAGGCTCAAAGGGGGGTTGCATAAGCTGAGCAATGCAAACATTAAGATCCCAGGTGGGGGCAGGGTCCCTGAATGGAGGGTTGGTGTGAAGTAATCCCTTGAAAAACTTGGAGAATACAGGGTTAGCAGAAAGAGAAGAAGGCTTACCTGCTGAAATAAAAGCAGACACAGCTGCCAGATGCACTTTCAGGGTAGCTGGCCTCAGCCCCAAGGTATTTAAGTGGACCATATAATCCAGGACTGTGGGCAAATCAGCAGATTCTGGGGAAATATGCTTTCCAGAGCACCATATGGAAAACCTTTTCCATTTGGAATTATAAGTAGCCCTGGTGGAAGGTTTACTAGAAGCCTTCAGGATATCCATTACACCTTGGGAGAGGTGTAAATTAGCAAACTCTAACTCTTCAAGAGCCAGGCCTTGAGATTGAGAGAGTTGAGGTTCGGGTACCAAACCCTCCCCTGAGCACAGGTTAACAGGTTGTAAATCCTGGGAAGACACAGGGGAAGATGGACTCCTACGGACAGTAGGAGTGGATACCAGGGCTGTCTGGCCCAGTCTGGAGCAATCAGGATCATCTTGCAGGGTTGAGATCTGATTTTAACTAGCACTTTGAACAGGAGAGGGAAGGGGGGAAAAGCATAGAGAAACTTCCCTTCCCAACTGAGAACTAAGGCATCCAGAGGGACTGAACCCAACACTGGGGGCCTGCAGCAAAAAAGGGGAAGTTGGTGATTGTCTGGGGCTGCAAAAAGATCTATCTGCGGGTGCCCCATCTGGAAAATATCACCTCCAAGACCAGGGGCCCAGTGACCATTCGTGATGGCCCTGGGAAATCCTGCTGAGACATCTGCCAGGACATTGTCCTTGCCTGGGAGGTGAACTGCCGAAGGGAGGTGTTCAGGGAGTAAGCCAGAGACCACAACTTCATTGCTTCGTGCGCAAGGCCGAGACCGAGTGCCCTTGCTTGTTGATGTACCACATTGTGGTGGTATGCTGTCTGTTCTGACCTGTACAACTTTGTTCTGAACAGATTTGGAAAAAGCTTGAAGTGCTAGAAATACTGCTCTGAGTTCCAACAGATTGATGTGGAGCAGAGATTCCTGAGGGGACCACAACCCATGTGAGCTCCCCACCCCAAGAGGGATGCATCTGCAGTAAGGATTAAGGAGTGAGACTGAGTGACAAAAGGAACCCCTTGTCTCAGATTGCTCTGATCCTGCCACTTCTGTAGGGCCTGGATCAGGGTTCGAGTCACTGGGATCAATTTGGTTAGAGGGTCCTTCCTTTGAGACCAAAAGGCTCTCAAATGGAACTGAATGTCCCTCATCTGAAATCTTGCTCCCTGCACTACTGCTGTAGATGCAGCCATGTGCCCCAGCAGCTGTAGAAAATGCCTTGCTGATCGAGACACCTGCAGGGTGAAAGAGGAGGCCAGAGAGACCAGGGTCCTTGCCCTGTCCAAGGGAAGGAAGGCTCTGGCTTTCTCTGTGTTCAGCTCTGTACCTATGAAGGTGAGGAGCTGGACAGGCTCTAGGACTGACTTTGAAAGATTCAGAAGGAAACCTAGAGAGGTGAACAGTTGCTGAGTTATCTGTAGGTGTAACTTGACTTGGTCTGGGGACTGGCCTACTATGAGCCAGTCGTCCAGGTAAGGGAAGATGGCAATTTTTTTGCCTTCTTAGAGAAGCAACTGCTACTGCCAGGCATTTTGTGAATACCCTTGGAGCAGAAGTGAGGCCAAAGGGCATTGCTCTGAAGTGGTAATGGCCTGAGGGCAGCCTGCAACCTGAGGTACTTTCGATGGGAGCTTCTGATGAGAACATGGAAGTAGGCATCCTTGAGGTCCAGGGACGCTAGCTAGTCCCCTGGCCTTAGAGAGGGTAGAATAATTCCCAGAGTCACCATTTTGAATTTTGGTTTTAAAAGGTGCTTGTTTAAGTATCTGAGATCCAGGATGGGCCGCCATTCTCCTGTCTTTTTTGGGGTAAGGAAGTACCTGGAGTACAACCCTTTGCCCTGGTGTAGGGGTGGAACCCTTTCCACAGCTCTGAGAGCCAGGAGGGAAGAGACCTCTGCCTCTAGGGCAAGTGCCTCTGGTGGATTTGCAGGTGGAAAGGATCTGGTTCTCATCTTTGGAAACTTTTTGACGCTGAGAACCAGTCCCTGGCTTACTACTTCCAGGACCCACTTGTCTGATGTCAGAGACTCCCAGTCCTGGACAAAGTAAGCCAGCCTGCCCCATCCAGGTAGCTGAGAATCGGCCCTGGCAACCCCATCAGGGTGCCTGCTTGGCAGGGGCTTTGGGCTGAGGGGTGGAAGCAGGCCTGCTTGTACCCCATCTGCCTCTCCCTCTAAAGAACCCCCCTCTGGGCATAAGCAGAAGAGGAGGCCTGGGCTTGGTAAAAAGGCCTATGAAAAGGCCTGCACCTGCCCCTGGGATTCTGCCTTTGAGGAGTGGCTTGCCTTTCTTTGGCCTGTGCACTCCTATAGGTGGTCCTATATTCATCCATTTTCTTCATGTAATTCTCTGTTTGCTCCCCAAACAGAGAATTACCCACAACAGGAAAATCCATGGCCTTAGTCTGGGTATCCTGTGACAGGCTAGTACATCTGAGCCAAGCCATTCTTCGAAGTGCCACAGATGTAGCCATGACTCTAGAAGACACATCATTGGAGTCTACTGCAGCATGGAATTGCACCTTGGATGCCTCAATACCATCAGCAGCCACCTGCTCCAGCTCTCTTAAAGCAGGCCAGGGACCTGTTTTGCTAGGAGCCATAACAGTGTCCCATCTGGATTTTTGATACCTAGCAGTATAGGCCATATAATTGGCCTGTCTGAGTCCCAAGGATGCTGCCATGTACTGTTTCTTTGCCATGGCATCAATCCTGTTGGAGTCCTTGTCCGGGGTGTGTGAAGCCAAAGGAATGTTTGCCTTATCACAGGCTGCAGCCTGCACTACCCCAACATGGCTGCATTGTTGTGTAAGGAACTCCGTGTCTGAGCCTGACAATGTATACCTCTTGTCCATTCTTTTATCCACAGGAGGTATAGTGTTAGGAGTCTTAAAATGTTAAATGTCTGTTTCCAAAAGATTTGTGCAAGGAATAGACAGCCTCCTAGACTCTGGGATATCCATCATTTCTACATAGTCAGGCTCCTCCTGGTCATCCACAGCTTCTTCCATAGGAAGCTGGAGGGTTTCAGCCACTTTTTTATAGAACATGAAATGGGAGGGGGACTCAGAAAGCCTAGGAGGAGACACCCCTGAAGGTCTGTCTGGGGAGATGTCCGGGTCAATGGGCACATCCAGACTTTCAAATCCACATTCACTTTCCTCATACTCCTCTTCCTCCTCCTCCGGTTCATAAAACTCCTCTAACTCGTAATCTTGAACCCGGTGGAACCGGCCAAACTAAGCGCCTGCCTGATGGTGCCGGTTCGGTCGGAACTGGGGAAAGCGACTGAACAATTTTGATCGCTTTGGCTATCTCTTCAGCGGTTGGAGAGGAAAGTTTTGGCTCCACACCAGCTGATTTCTCTTTTCTAGTTCTTTTAGCCCGGAACCGACTCCTCAGAATCGTCTCTCCTTTTGCCCGAAGAAGTCTCGCCCTGGTCAAAGGGCACTCCTTCTGGTTCGGTTTGAACCGAACCGGGCTGGCCATCTGGTTCAGCGGACTTTTTGGCCTCCCTTTCCCTCAGCCTACCAGCTCTCTTTTCTAGGGTAGCTGCAGGGGAAATTTTTGCAAATCTGGCAGTCTGCATTGAGGTGGTCAAACCCCAGACAATAAACACAGGAGGTGTGGGGGTCAGCCTTGGCAAAGACTTCCCCACACACACTGCAGTGTTGAAACCCAGTGGGTCCGGTTTTTCTTTTGGGTTTCTCAGACATAGTGCCAGTCTTAACCAAACTTACCCTTTTATGGCAATCCGCCAGGCAAGACCCTCTTATCGGTTCCCAACTGTGTCACGGGTCATGGAAAAAACCGTAATAAAATCTGGGTTTTTTAGAACTGATAAGAACCGGTAACCACACTCTAAATCACAAATTAAGATTTTTTAAACAACTTGGTAGGTTCAAACCGAACCGATAAACCGTTTACAAGTTCCACACAGAATAGAATTAATGTAAAACCTATCTAGTGCTCACAAATACCACAGACAGACTGAACCGACAGGTTGCGGTTTAAATTCAGTCGAAAACCAAGAAACACGGTACTTTAACCGACAAAATGAACCGAGCAGAAGGAGAAATCTCCGGAGCGACTGTTCAGTGAGGCGGAGTAAAGAATCTGACGGTTTGAGTTTGAAGAACAACAGACAGAGTCTCAACCGAGCTTGAGCTCAGCGTTCCATGCCTGGCATGGAAAGTTAACTCTTTCACCTCCGGGGCAGTGGGACTCACTGCATATGTCAGAATATAGCAAGACTTCATGTTATTTGAATATACAGAAACAGAAAAAAGGTGAGGAAATGGGTAAATGGGGGTGGACTAGGAAAACAGAGGGTTTAAGAGGTAATTAAAAAATATATGTATTTTGCCGTGCATAATATTTGCACCCGAGATGGTATGTCAGTGCTGGGATGTAATGGGACTATTTTGTTAAGGTGCATGAACGTTTTGTTAAAAAAAGTCCAAAAATTTTTTTTTTTTTTTGAGGTTCAATTCTTCACCCCCCACCCCAAAAAAATATCTTGGACCCATTTTATAATCGCAATAAGACACTCCATGGTGTGCATTGTGGTGGATAATGGCACTTCTCTGGTGGTTGAAGGTGCGCAACGATGCTTCATACCTCACAACACACCCAAGGTGTGCCATTATCACACCACAACGCACACCCTGTCATGTCTTATTGCTTAAATAACTTCCACCAGCAGTAACTCACAGGATTATATGATGATTTAAAAAGTATAAAGAAATGCAATTTACAACATCTTTAGTCATGTGCAAAAGATATGAAAATAATGATAAATGACTTCCTTGTGACAGCAGCTGCCCGAATGAGTCTCCTCGATAGATTCACAGTCTTATGACACCAGGGCCAAGAATGAGGCTTACTGGAGGTGGATGAAGAATTCTGTCTTCACACTTGGAGTCAAAAGTGCCATTTTTGAAAACTTTGGTTTACGATTCAAAAGTAGTGTTTATAAAGGAGCATTTTCAGCCTTCTGCTAATGGCAATAGTAGGCAATGTGAAATGTTTGTTTGCCATTTCTCTCTACACTACGACAGTGCCGAGACAGCCCTGTGAAATTCTGTATCAAGTTACAATTTTATGGCAGGTTATTCAGATATATTAAGTGTCCTTCATCTCCTTCACGTTGCCCATTTCTGTTCCTAGTGCCCTCTCACATCTTGTACAAAGATACGGTGTGTTTCTCAAAGAACTGATGCAACAGAAATCCCACAAAGCATTTTACAAAGCAACCACTTATACAGTAAACTTACTTTGCTCTCTTTGCCATCTCATTGCCATCCCAGCGTGGACTGTAAGGATAGTCCTTCTGGACCTGGGAGTAGAGCTGCCCACTGTTGGTGAAGTGATAAACTGACTGAAATGTCAGAGAGGGCTGGTCTCGGGGGAAAAAGAGAGGCAGGTCAACTGCAGAGAGAACAAAAAACACAATCAAATTTAAAATAAATTGTTGCCTTAAGAAAAAATAAAATTCCTACATGGTCCATCGAGGGAACTTGTGCATATTAGCTGTCCTGTCATTACAATCTGTAAAACAAAAGTAATGCAGTTAATCTGATTACAGGCTGGCATGGTGACAACTCACTAATCTCAATGCTAATGTAGAGACCTCCTGCTACGAGGACACTGTGACTGGTCCCAGCACAACCCGTAAGTGTGTGTAATTACAGAAAAATAAACCAAAACCTTCACAAGAACATAGGAAATGTTAGATGAAAAAAGACCAAAAGTCCATCATGTTCACCTCCTGTCATCCTGCCAACTTCATCATTCAATGTTATATGAAATACTGCAGCAATTATTAAAGAAGCAGTATTTGCAGGGCCCCTGGTTCTCCACAGCATTTCACTCCTGGTTTCTGCGGCAGGGCTCCTAGGCTTCTGTGGCAGCATTTGTTCATGTCTATGGTATGGATTATTCTTTTCTGTGGCAAAATGCAGTCCAACTATTGCCTGAAGTATTATATGATGTAACTGACTGCATCACATGCTGAGCATGAAAGAGAGGTTTTAGGACAAGCAAGGAGGGGGAAGAACAAATGGACTACGGAAAAAAGCTGTATATTTGAATACAAATCACCAAGAGCACAGAATGCCATGGCACTGTACAGTATATATTCTGTGGCATGCTGCAGTTCTGCAGAAAAGTCTATGGCCGTGGAACTGCAGAACTACAGGGACTTGGAGTATTTGTCAGTGACCATGCAGTTTTTCAGCAATATATACTTTGGGGAAAAAACATCAATATACCTTTTTTTTTCATTTTGTTTAATTTCTTACCTAAGATATGGGATTCTGAAGTTTTTAAAAGTTCCCCCTCCCATGTCATGCTCACCATGAAAAAAGCAAGCATCTTGGTACAGTGCTGTGCTGTGTACCATCAGAAACGTGCAAGCTCCATCTTACAACATCCACGGTATGCACCAAGTAAGTACAATCAAAAGTACTGCAACAAAAGACATTTCTTAAAAACTGCGAGTGTGGCCATTTAATTACAAAATCAGCTATCAAACCTGTTTGAAAAATATCTGAGATGAAAAATTACTCACTGTAGTAATGTTGTTTCTTCTCAGGGATCTCTCACTATGTTTACACTTCAACATCTCTTCCCAGCACTATGAGATGCCCCAGAGATAGAACCTTATGCCCATTACTGAACTGGGAATGTAGGTTCAAACTCTGCACTGGTGTCATGCCGCACTCTTGGCAGTTACTTCACATTTATTTCCATAGCAAGAGGGGACCTGTGACTACCAAAACTAGCTAAAAGGCTATGAGAAATTTCCCAAAAAAGTTTTAACATAATTTTGAAAAACACCGAACAAAACTGAGACAGACATGTTGAAAATACAGTACTTACAGTGAAAATATTTAAATGACCACATTTTACAGCTGTCAAGGAACTGCAATAGTAATATTCGAGCAACTACAATGAAAAGAACTGATTCTCCTGTGAACCTATTTTCAGGTTCTGGAAGGGGAAGCAGACTTAGGAAGTGTAAACATAATAAGGGATCCCTGAGAAGAAACAATATTACTATGGTGAGTAATTTTTTCTTCTAACTCCAGGAATCCCTCACTTAGTGTTTACGCTTTATTATACAATGGACTTTTAAATGAAAGAATGTGATTGGCTGACTGGCACCTTTTTGGTGTGGTAAATCGTAGCATAACCCACACAAAAGGTGCCAGCAAGTCGCATCTGCAATCATCCTCTTTGTGAGATCAATCTGACCCCCTTAACTTCAAAGGTGAAAAACCTCTATACTGACGCCCCAATAAACAGCGACGCTGAAACGCGAGTTTCAAACAGACTACAGATTTGAAGTCACAGATCCCAACAGTCGCCAAACCCATTTTACGTACCACAAAAACATTTTTTTTTTGTGCGAGTTGCACCTGCCTGACCTCTCCATATGTTTTCTGGTTTCAGCTCCGTTTCCCATTGCCCATGACATCCTTAGCTCACAGCTGAGTCATGTTTACACCAATAGACATTCGTCAAAGAGCCTGCGAATCTTTAATTTTTTTTTTTTTAAACAGACAGCTTGAACGTTGCTAGTATTTTTTTAGACAGTGCAGTGCGAGCACTGAAGTTGCCGTTATGTGCTTCCAATGGAAACCATTAGTTCCTCCTGACTGCAAAAGCCACTCTAAACCCACAACCGCTAAAGCCACTGTAAACCTGGAAGCACATAACAACAACCTCAGCGCTCACACCGCACTGTCTAAGTACTAGCAACTGTCAGACTGTCTGTCTAAAAACAAAAAAACAATGAAGCTTCACAGGCTCTGTCTTGTTATAAACATACAACTGACTGCTCTCTCTCTCTCTCTCTCTGTCTAGACATGACTATCTCAGTTACAGTAGGAGGGCATTATTCTACACAGGAACAGTCAGCTGCCTCACCCCCGCATGCTTGCTCCCTACCTCCCCTTTAATCTCCCCCATGCTCAGCTCCTCTCCTTCTCCCTCTCCTTTCCTTGTCTATGTAACAGACTAAACCTTCGCTAGTTGGAGTGCATTTGTTTTAATTAACACTCTGTATAACTGCTCAAATTCAAGTATGCGCAACGTTTAGGAGGTTGCTTTTAATGGATACATTTCACAAGTTGTTGACCTACTGATTGCACCTTGTCCTGTTCTTGTCTCGCCCTCCTTGTACATTGTATATATGTAACTTCTTTGTCTAATTGTCTTGCTGATGTACTACAGTTTGCACCATTATCTGGCCTTGTATTACCTGTATCTGTACATATGTAATTTTCTTTTGTATATGTGATTTATGCTTGTTTTATGGCCATCCAGGTGGCTGTGTGCTGCTGTGGCTATTGTGCTGTACCCAGGTCCACCTTGCAAATGAGTTCTCCTCAATGGTGTTCCACCTGGCAAAATAAAGAATTGATTGATTGATTGAACAGGGAATTATTCTCTCTGTTGCAACAATAAATTCAATAAAAATGATCTCAAGTGGCAAATAACTGTATTTTTCTTTATTTTTTGTTACAAAAATTGATGGGGGACATTGAATAATTGCAATAAACCACTCCAGGGAGTGGGTTATGCTGGGATTTACCCACTTCTGGTGTGGTTTACTCACTCAACTTGCGGCCTCATGACCAAATCACACCAGGCATGGGTAAATCCCAGTATAACCCACATCCTGTCATGGTTTATTGCTTAAGTGGACTCTACAGCAATACCTTGAAAAACTGGGTCCAGAAATTAAAGCTACAGGTATGTACTCCCTGTAATTCTTGCTCTTCTAAGAATATCTTCACTACTGATTCCCACTAGTAGGCCTTAGCCAGAGGTGATGACCCAGCAGGAGCAAGAACTTTTCAGAGGACTGGCAATGAATTAAGCAGCATGCATGCGCAGCAGCACGAGCCAGCGCAAATGGCCAATTGTTTACCTCAGCGCCAGCCCCCAACTGCCTCAGTCCTTTTTTTTTTTTTTTTTAACAGAGGAGGCGTAGCATAACCTAACAGGTATCTATGCACTTAACCTAAGGGCATAAGGCAGCCCTGGTGGGCCATGTAAGAATTTATTTATTTATTTGAAAATTGTTGACTAGAAAAGGCACACTGAACTGAGGCTCATTTCCAGGTGCAAACTGGGGAAAGGAAGCAGAGGATAAAGAGTACATAGCATAGACACTATTTTGCTGTTACAACAAATTGCACTAGGAGACATCGTTGAATACAGGAATAAATGCAAAATAAGCAAACAAGTCATAAGCATTACTTTCATCTACAGTAGGTATGAGTCAAATCCAAGGGGAACAGTCAGGAAGGGGAAAAACAGGAGCAAGAGGGGGAAGGAAGGCATTTCAGCTGGTGTTTGAGGGAGACATGGAAGGCAGTAAAGCAGTATAAAGAGGGAAGATGGTTCCAAAGTGATGGGAGGTGATTAGAAAAGGCTGACTACCCAGCAGAGGAGCGGGGCTGAGGAATGGTGAAGGTGCAAGGATCCCTAAAGCAGAGGGAAATGAAAATTATGCACTCACAGTAATTTGTTATCTTCTAGGAATATCTTCACCACTGATTCAGATTAATGGGTCTTAGCTGGAGATGCTAGGGCCCTGCGGGAGTCAGAACTTTTCAGGAGGGTTGACGCCAAGGCAAGCTGTGGACATGAGCAGCATTGCAAGACTAACTGAAGCTACATGGTTTATCTCGGCACCAGCCCTCAACCACCTCAGTACCTTTTTTACCAAAGAAACCAGGCTCTCCCCCAATACAGTTGACAGTGCAGTTTCTATTCCTGGCTATTCTGTGTTCAGACAAGATCATCTGACTAAGCATGGAGGTGGATGTGCAATCTACCTCCATGAAAATATAGAGGGTCTAGTTCTTCCAATGCCTAGTACTGGGGCCAATATACAAGCTCTTGCATTAAAGATACTCCTAGGGACACACAATAAAACTCTCACTGTCCTGACGGTTTATAGCCCCCCAGGTCCGAAGACCCCAGGGTTGAATTCTCTAATGGGGTGTCTAGGCACTCTCAGTCTTAACTCTGAAATCATCCTGCTTGGGGATTTCAATGTTAATTGGCTCTCCCCTGCAGCTAGCCCATTCAAGGATGCAGTCTCATCAATTAACCTCTTCCAGCTAGCTGATGCCCCAACCAGGGTGAACTATACGAACGGAACAGCCGTTCTACTGGACTGGGTACTATCAAACCATCCTGAACACATCTCTCACACAACAGTACTCTCAGATGTTTAAAATGGCCACTCCCCTGTTCTTTTCCACTGGTCTAATAACTACTCCAAACCCCAGCCAGAACAGTCATAAACGGGGTCCTTAAGAGGGGGCGCACCTTGAATTGCTAAAAGCTGACCTCTATCATCAAGACTGGTCTTTAGTCTATTTCTCCAGCTCAGTTGACTCCATACTTGAGCAATTTATACACCAATTTAATGTTGTGTGTGACAGGCATGCCCCACTAAAAAAAGCGTAAAATCAATGGATACAACAATCCCGTGGTTTTCACCAGAACTCCTCGAGCATATGAAAGTGAGAGACCACTTGTGGCATAGATCCCGAGCCACTGGTAAACAGACTGACATCCAGAACTAAAAAACGGCCGAAATTGACTGCATAAAAACCATATGGACTGCAAAGAACCAGTACTTTGAGGATGCCCTCACACGCTCTTGGAGCGATGGGTGAAAATTCTGGTCAAACCTTAAGGAGGTAACTGGGAAAGATAACAAGACACCCCCTACCATGCTTAACATCGATGGGGTACCCACTCTGGATCATTGTATCATCGCTACTACGTTTAACAATGCTTTTTCTGATCTGAAATGTGTCCTTCCCCCTGATTTCTTCCATCACTCCAACTTGAGGCACAATGCTAGTTCTGAAGACCAGCCACCTGCCCACCCTCCTTTCCACTTTAAAGCAGTCTCCCTGGGAGAGGTTAGGAATACTTACTTAGTGTTCTAGGGAAGGCTAGATTCAGTGGTGACACCCTGGATCTTAAATTTGTGGCACTAACTCTGGATGAAATACTCACTCCCTTGATACATATAATCAACAACTAATTGAGATACTCTCAGTTCCTGCAGATATGGAAGTCCGCCTTAGTGACGCCTGTATATAAGAGTGGGGACCACACATTTCACGGTAACTACAGAACCATTTCGATCCATCCACCGTTATCAAAAGCACTTGAAAAAATTGCAGCAGATCAACTGGTTGACTACCTAGAAAAATATAAAATTCAATGTCCGCAACAACATGGCTTTCCCAAGGGGCCAAGCATCACTACTGCTCTGCTTGAGTTTATGGGTCATATCCACAACTCCCTGGATCAGGGTGCCTTTGCTGGTGAGTTTTTATTGATCTAACAAAAGCATTTGATACAGTTAATCATGTCCTTCTGCTTGAACAACTGGAGTCCATTGGACTTGCATGTGACACCGTTGCTTAGTTTGAGAGCTACCTTTCAAACCATTCACAGTGAGTGAAGATCGCTGATGTCCTATCTACTAGCAGATCTGTCCAATCTGGTGTCCCCCAACGATCTATACTGGGTCCGTTATTATTCAGTCTATTCCTAAACCAGCTCCTGTATTCCTGTCAGTGCCTAATTCTGCTTTATGCGGACAATACAGTCCTGTTTGTGCGTGATCCTGACCAAAAGCAACTGGAAATAAATCTCCAGATGAATTTTTCAAAGGTAGAACATTGGTTAGGTGAGCACAAACTCATCTTGAACTATAAGAAAACAAAAACGATGTTGTTCTCTAGCTCCCACAATAGATATCGTACTTACCTTCTTAACATCACAAATAAGGTTGGGACACCTTTGGAACTAGTCTCGCACTTTAAAAATACTTAGGGGTAACAGTTGACAGCGCTTTGACTTATGTCTACCACGTAGATAATACAGCTAAGGCAGTTAATGGGCACATAGGTCTTCTATACAGGCATAAAAATAGTTTGACCACAGAGGCTCTTACTCTAGCTATCCTTAATTTGGTGGGCTCACTAATAGACTACGGTCTAATAATCTATGGCTCTGCAACTGACATAGCACTTCGCAGGATTATAGCGGCACTAAACAAAGCCTGCCGCCTTGCAAATGGTTCGGCAGGATTCACACATATGTGTGACTTGTATGTTAAGACAGACTGGCTCCAATTTGTAAGAAGGTTCAAATTCCAAACCTGCCTGATGGCTAAAAAAAATAAGTCTAGGCCTGGTGCCCCCTGGGATACAGAAGCTCCTCACCCCGCACGATAATAAGCGCTGCATCAGAAGTACTGACAGTATGGTTTTCAAAATCCCCCACTGTCATACCTCCCAAGGTTTGTCTAACTGACGTGGAACCTATGTAATGAGCTTGTTCTCAAAAGGTGTTAATCAGAGATCACAGTAAAATAAAAATAAAATAAAAGACGTGTGGCATAATCTAACAAGTACTTATGGACTAAACTTAAGGCCATAAGATAGACCTGGTGACCTGAGTAAAAACTGTCAACAAACCAGTAACACAGCCCAAACCAAGAACAAAGGGTGAAGATAATAAGCAGACTGCGGTGAGCCCAAGGGATTGTGGGTGGACATGGGAACTGAAACATATTCTGAGAAGATCAAGAATTGCAGTGAGTATGTCATTTTCATATCTTCCAGGAATCAATCTTCACCACTGATTCACACCAATGGGTCACAGTACCAGGTTCAGGGAAAAAAAAAGACCAAGGTGGCAAGAGCCAAGGGCTCACTCTGGACTGAAATCCCTTCAGGACAGTCCTGCCATAGGTGGCTTGCTGTCTGACATGGACATCCAAGGCACAGTGCTTAACAAAAGTGTGCACTGTGCTCTAAGTTGCAGTTCTGCAAATGTCACTGATAGGCACAGAGTAAATCTCTGCCAGGGACACTGCAGCTCTCCTAGTGAAGTGGGCATGTCCCTGACATTCCAGCTTGACCTGAGCCATGGCAGAATGCACTTGATTGTAACAGGCTGTCTCTTTTTACTAAAATCGAAGGAGACAAAGAGCTGTTCAGATTGACTGAAGTCTTTAGCTCTGTCCAGGTAAAACAAAAGGACCCTTTTAATATCCAGAGAATGGAGAGTATGCTTGCCTTCATTGTGGAAGTTGGCAAAGTCAATAGGCAGACAAGTGACTGATACAGATGGAATTCCAACACCACTGTTGGAATTAAGGTGTGTGTGAAGAAAGTACAGTTACGTAAGAACTTACCGTAACAGTAGATCTTCGAGAGAGGCTCTTGCAGTAGGTTATTACATATAGGACTGACGTTGGCAGGTGGCAGGACCCAACGGAAAAATTTCTAGCTAGCAGTCCCTGGCAGGGACCGCCCCCACGTCAGGTGACCGGCGTCAGATGACGTCGGTATAAAGGGGCGGTCCCAGACGCCCGCCTTCCAGTTCTTTCCCGCCACAGGCCCGGAAGGCCCGGACGAGAGAGAAGCAGACATTTTCCTAAATGGAAAAGGAGCTGAAAAAGCCTAGGGGGATGGAGGGCGGGAAGGTATTACCTACTGTAAGAGCCTCTCTCGAAGATCTACTGTTACGGTAAGTTCTTATGTAACTGTACTATCTTACTTCGAGAGGGCTCTTGCAGTAGGTAATTACATATAGGACAGAATCCCAAGCAGTCTGGAACAAATGAAAGGCACCGGGAGGAGGAACTACTCCAAGAAGTAGCAAACAACCTTGCAAACCTCAAGACAGGAGGCCATGCAAAACAGCCAGCCCGAAGCCTGCTCTACGGCGAGAGGCAATGTCCAAACTGTAGTGTTTCGTAAAGGTATGGACGAAAGTCCAGGTGGCGGCAGTGCATATGTCTGCCACAGACACATTCTTGAAACAAGCCGCAGAGGCCGCTACTCCTCATGTGGAGTGGCCTCTAACCTGACCTGGAAGGGTCTTGTTGTACTTGTCATAACAGAAAGCGATGCAATGAGCCAACCACTTCGACAGGCATTGCTTGGAAACAGCATTGCCTTCCCTTTTGTGAGCAAAAGAGACGAACAACTGATCAGTCTTTCTGAGATCCTTCGTCTTGTCGGTGTAGTATCTCAGAATCCGGTGAACATCCATGGTATGGAGTAAATATTCCCCTTGATTAGAGTACTGCATAAAAAAGGCAGGTAGCTCTATGGACTGATTTAAGGTAGACTCTGCTACTACTTTAGGTAGAAACTTAGGATTCTTGAGAAGAGCAACTCGTTCTTTGTGAAAAATCAAATAGGGGATTTTACACATAAGGGCCTGGAGCTCGGAAATTCTTCGAGCCGAAGTAATGGCCACCAAGAAGAGCATCTTCGTCGAAAGAAACTTCAGATCTGCAGAAGCTGCAGGTTCAAAGGGAGGGAGAGTAAGTTTCTCGAGAACAAAATTCAAGTCCCAAGGGGGAGCAGGGGTACGGATGGGGGGCCTTAGATGAAGGACCCCTCTGAGAAAGGTCTTAGAGACCTCCAGTTGAGCGAGAGCTTTATCTGCGAAGGGAACATGATAGGCCGAGATAGCAGCCATGTGAATCTTCAGGGAGGAATGGCTGAGACCCAGGTCAAAGAGATGATGTAAGTACTTCAGCAGAAAAGCCACTGAACAGGAGAAAGGCTCCACGTTCTTGGAGGCTGCCCAAATAGAGAATCTCTTCCACTTCATGGCATAAGTGGACCTGGTGGAGGGTTTTATAGCCTCCATTAAAATCTCCGCCACTTTTGGAGAGACGCCAAAACGGTATTGGGCTAGGTCTGCAAGAGCCATGCATGTAGTTGAAGGGATTTGAGGCCTGGGTGGACCAGGGTCCCCTGATCCTGGGTCAGCAAGCCTCGAGATAGAAGAAGAGGAAGAGGAGGAACCTCTGAGTATTGTTGTAGAAGAGAGAACCAGATTTGCCTGGGCCAGAAAGGAGCGATCAGAATCATTCTCGCTCCTTCTGTGGTTAGTTTTTGCAATACTCATGGGATCAGAGGAATTGGGGGAAAAGCATAGACGAATCTGTCCTTCCAGTCTAGAGACAGAGCGTCGCTCCAGAAAAAGCGCCTCGCTCTGGAATGAGCGAGCAAAAGGTGGGAAGTTTTGCGTTTTGGGGAGAGGTGAACAGGTCTACCTGCGAAGTCCCCCAAAGCTGAAAGATATCGTCTAGCACCCCTTGGTCCAATTCCCACTCATGTGCCAGGGCAGAGGAGTGGCTTAGCTCTCTGCCAGAGTGTTGTCGACTCCTGGAACATGAATCACCGTGAGGTGAAGGTCGTGTTGAGTTGCCCAATCCCAAACCCTCATTGCTTCCCTGCATAGAGGGTAGGAGCGAGTTCCTCCCTGTTTGTTGATGTACCACACCACGCACATGTTGTCCGTCTGGACGGCTAGGTGGCCGGGAGGAATGTATTGGTGAAGGGCGCGGAGAGCGTATAGCACAGCTCGAAGCTCGAGCATGTTGATGTGGAGAGCTTGTTCCAGTCTGGACCATAAGCCCTGGGTCCAATGAAGGCCCAGATGGGCTCCCCAACCTTCGCCTGATGCATCTGTGGTCAGAGTCTAGGAGGGGGGAGGATGAAAGAAGGGGAACCCCCGAAACAGGTTCTCTCGAACCATCCACCATTGCAAGTCTCGTACCATCGGCGATGAGATCAGAACTAATTGATCTAGGTCGTCCACAAGTTGATCCCACTGGGAGCGAAGAGTCCACTGACAGATCCTCATGTGGAGTCGAGCTCGGGGGACCGTCGGAATAGCGGCCGCCATGAGCCCCAGAAGACGGAGGACCGACCTCGCTGGAACCCTCCTGCATTCTGATACCAGAGAAATCTGGGATTGAAGAGAGGCCGCCCTGTCTGGAGGCAGGAAGGCCTTGCTCACCATCGTATCGAGGATAGCCTCGATGAACTGCAGCCTCTGGGAAGGGTCCAGATGAGACTTGGAATGGTTGATGGTAATACCTAGGCAAGTGAAAACCTGCTGGATGAGGGAGAGAAAATGTAGGAGTTTCTCCCTGGATGAGGCTGCCAGGAGCCAGTCGTCCAGGTAAGGGAACACCTGTACTCCCATTGTACGCAGGTGGGCCGCTACCACAGCCAGGTATTTGGTAAATACTCGGGGCGCCGAGAAAATACCAAAGGGGAGCGCCTTGAATTGGTAGTGGTCCCCCTGAAACGCAAAATGAAGATACTTGCGGTGAGAAAGGCGAATGGGAATGTGCAGATAGGCATCCTGCATATCCAGCGCACAAAGCCATTGACCCGGCCGAAGAAGGGGCAGAAGGCTCTGCAGAGAGAGCATCCTGAACTTTTTGTATTCCACATAAAGATTCAAGGAACTGAGATCTAGAATGGGTCTGAGATCTCCCGTCTTCTTTGGGACCAGGAAAAATGAGAATAGTAACCCGTCCCTTGAAGATGAAGGGGAGCGGGTTCTATTGCCTGCTTCGAGAGAAGGGCCGAGATTTCTTACCGAACCAAAGGAAGATGTTCCCTTGAATAGGACGACTTCAGGGGTGGGTGGTGGGGTGGTTTCTGAAGAAACTCTATGGAATGCCCCTCCGCTATAAGCTGGAGCACCCAAGAATCCGTGGTTATCCTCTCCCAACCCGGAAGGTGGAGGGAAAACCTCCCTCCTACCGGGTCCTCCGGGGGGTCCGGAGGCGGTGGGAGAGGAAAGGACTCAGGTGGTGTGGGGCAGCGCTGCAGCTGAGGCACCCACTGCTCTTTTGGGCGGAGGGGGCCTGGCAGCTGCGGGGGCCTGACGTTTAGTGGCCCGCCTTCCTTGGGGTTTCGTTTGTGGCCAATTCTGTCTGTGAAATGGACGGCACTGCTGGTGCTGGGGACGGTACATGGAATCCACGGATTTCAGAGCCGTCCCCTTCTCTTGCAAGTCGGTGATGATGTCTTTGATATCACCGCCGAAAAGCACCGATCCCCTGAAAGGTGCCTCCGAATAGCGGATTGCACCTCCGGGACCAAACCTGACACATGGAGCCAGGCATGACACCGTAGACTCACGGCGAAAGCGGAGCTCCACCCTGCAGTGTCCACTGCATCGTACATCGCCCGCAAAATGTGGCGACTGGCCGAACGAGCAGAACGGACAAGGTCTGCTAACTCCCGTTTGACTTGGGAGTCAGGTAAGGAGTCCAGCTTGGATTCCGCCTGGGTAAGAATTGCCTTCTGGTAATCCCCCATATGGGCGACGTAATTCAGGGCCCGAATTCCCAGTGTGGAGGAGGCGTAGATCTTTCTTCCATACTGATCCAGGAGGCGAGATTCCTTATCCGGAGGAGACGAACTCAGATGCTTTGGATGAGCCGACCGGCCGTGAGCGGCGCTAATCATGACTGAGTCGGCAAGAGGGTGGGAAGTCAACACCCTCGGGAGCCTGGTATAGGCTTGTTAGACTTCCTGGGAAGTGGGACTAATGCCGACGATTGTTTCCAAATCGTGGTAACAAGGTGGGTGTGAGGCTCGATCCAGGGTGGCACTAAAGTTGGAGCTGTCACGGGCAGGTCCAGATGTTCGACAAGTTTAAGTCGCTGAGGATCTGGTTCCAAAGAGCGCCACTGATGAACTTCCTGGATTTTTCTAAGCAACTCCGTGAAAGATGGATCCTCCGGAGGAGACTTTGGAGGGGTCCTCGGCCGGGGCTTAGACGGAAAGCGGGGCTCGTCGTCTCTCTCGGAGCATCCCTCGGAGGAGTCCGAGGAATCCGAGAGGGAAGAAGAAGCAGAGGAAGAGTAAGACTCCCTTACACGACTGGGGGGGGGGAATGGGTTCCTTGGGTAGTACCCATAAACGTGTGTCCTGCCCCTCTTGGGATCCAGAGGGAAGAGCCCTGGAGTCTGGAGGCGGTGAGGGAGTGTGCCGCCTCGGACGTATGGGAGCCGGTGGTTGCACCGTCGTCGTAAGGCGGCTCTTTACCTCCTTGGTGAGTTGAGCTTTGGCCCACCAAGACGTCACAGTCTCCTGCAGATCCACCGGCAGCCGTGGGGGCGGTGGAGGTGGAGGAGGAGGGGGAAAGGTGTACGGGTTGTACCCGTAAGGCGAGTATCCGAAACCTGGCTGCGGGAAACCTGGCGTCGGGTATTGTGGCGTTGGGTACTGCGGCGTATGAAGGACCGGCGTCGGGTACTGCGGCGCTGGATACTGCGGTCCCAGGTACGACAGCATCAGATAAGACGGTGGGTACCCGGGAGCCGGGGGAGCTGCTGGAGCAGACGGCCTGGTTGGTGGCCTCATTAAGGGTCCCGGAGACCCGGCCGGAAGGGATATCCCCGCCCGGTCGGCGATGCAACGTCAGAGGACGGCGTCGGAGGTACCGGCGTCGGGGCCGGCGTCCGGGGGGCCGACGTCAGATCCGGTTCCGTTGGAGGAGGGTCTGACGGAGGAGAAAGATCCCCCGCATCGCCCAGGGATGGAGGGGACGACATACACCAATGATATACCTGACGATTGAAAAAAGAATAACTATTTTTAGGTAAAAACCGACGAAAGGTAGGGCTGACGAAGCACGAACTTTACCGTGAGGTGCTGCACGAGCTAACGGCGGGAAAGAACTCGAAGGTGGGTGTCCGGGACACGCCCCTTTATACACCGGCGACGATGACGCCGGTCACCTGATGTGGGCGGTCCTCGCCAGGGACTCCTAGCTAGACATTTTTCTGTGAGGTCCTGCCGCCGGCCGGTGTCAGTCCTATATGTAATTACCTACTGCAAGAGCCCTCTCGAACTAAGATCTACCTTGTCCTTGAGGAAAACAGCATAGGGGTGATCTTTGACCATGGCACAGATTTCAGACACTCTGCGAGCAGGGGCGATGGCCACTAGAAGAGCTCCAATGAACAGCAGCTGCTTGGAAAGCTTGTAGCTGAGACTTTTCAACGTTCAGCAAGACCCCCACAGAAGACAGGAACTGAGACGCAGTGGTTGCTGCCTGTTTCAACTCCTGTCTGAACGGGACTAAAATTAGCCAACTGTCCAAGTACAGGAAGACTTGAAGTTCTGATTTCCTCAGGTGCACTTCAAGTACTGCAAAACACTTTGTAAAGACTTGCAGCACCGAGGAAAGCCCAAAATGCAGGATGCTGCCCCAGCAGTATGAAACAGAGGTATCCTTGGTGGCTGGGGTGTACCAGAATACACAGATACACATCCTGCATAACCAGGGATGCAAGCCAGTCCTTAGGCTTTAGGTGGGGTAGCGAAGAACCCAGACAATCATTAGGAATTTTTCTCGAGCCATAAATTTGCTCAGATTTCTAAGCTCGAGAATAGGGTGCATGCTAACTGATTTCTTTGTAACTAGGAAGTAGTGGGAGTAGAAGAAAAAAATACTCACCATAGTAACGTTGTTTCTTCCAAGGGGATCCCTCACTATGTTTAACAACTGCAATCATTCCCCTGTACTGAGTCTCCCTAGAACATTTAGAATTTCATGCTAATTATGGAATCCGCAATGAAATTCAAGTTCTGCTGTGTGGTCATGCAAATCCCTACACTCAAGCGACAAATTTATTTCTAAAGCTAGAGTGAGCTAAATCACTGCCAAAAAAATTACTAAAATCTTTCACAATTCTGAAAAATAACGAAAACATAGCAGAGCAATTTTAATTGTTATGAAACATTAGATAGCTGAGACCACTAAGCAACAACTATTAAGGTACTGTAACAAGTAATGCTGAAGCAAATAGAAATAACATTTTTATGTGAACCTTTTACCAGGTTCTGTTAGGGGAGGTAGGGATTAGTGATTGTTAAACACAGTGAGGGATTCCTTTGGAAGAAACATTACTACAGTGAGAAACTGTTTCTTCAAATCCCAGGAGTCCTTCACGTATGCTTAACAACTGCAGACTCCATAGCAGTACCCTGGGAGGCAGGGTATAGAACTACTTAGGGAGAAGGTTTTCAAGACAGCTGTGCGTCAGCTAGCATCCCTTCCGGATTTTATGTCCAGACTGTACTGCTTTGTTTAAGTGAGTTCTGTTTTTCAAGTGGCTGCTTTACAGATTCCCTGAAGGGGAGATACTGCTTGACACTGCCACAGAGGCAGAGGCGCCCCTTGTGAAGTGCGCGCCAAGGTGATAACTTGCCAGCCTTGTCATAACAGAACAGTATGCAGGAAACTATTCAATGAGAAATGTTTTCCTTGGTGCTGGTTTCTCTTTCCCCACTTCACCACATGTGACAAATAACTCAGTGTTAGTGGACCCGACATCCTTTATGTGGTCCAAGTATTAGCTCAGTGCCCTCTTTATATCGAGACTGGGGGGCTTCTGTCCTCCTGTTCTGGATTTTGCTGTAAAGAAAACTGGAAGTGTAATTGACTGATTCAAGTGACATTCAGACACCACTTTGGGGAGGGATTTTTCATTAGTTCTTAGGACTACCTTATCCCTGAGAAAGATACTGTAGTTAGGATCTGTGCAGTGGGCTGGTGTTACCCCCCTATAAATGGGGGTTCCCAAAAGTCATCCTTGGGTGTGCATAAATGCCCACTGCCAGGCAGGCGTTCTGTGTCTTTACAGGTATAAATGTGCTTGCATGAGAGTGCCCTGTTAGTCTCCGTGCCTGTCCCTTTAAAAGACATTATTTTTGTAGTGTGTAATTAATCTGGGTAGGGGCCAAGTGTTTTCAGGCTCGAGTCCCGCCCCAGCTGCAATAATATTACTCTGTTCTGCCATCGCTAATGGTGCAGAGGGAGCTCTGTTAGAACTGGCAATTGTTTGCTGATTAGCTGCTCTAATAATAATAATGGTATTATAGTTTGTCTAACCTGCCTTTCTTTGCAGCATGGACATTTCTGTATTGCACCAATCAGTACCTTTTGGGGACCTTAAAATGGAGTTTGTCCCCAGGGATCTTGTGGGAGTGAAGTTCTGTAGGAATTGTAGTTTTTTTCATTTTGGCGCATAAATGGACCTGGAGGGGAAGCCCTTGCTTTGACAGACAGGTGAATCAACCAACCAAACCCTTTTTGGATCAGCAGAAAGTCCCGGTGCTGCCTATAGCAGAGAGTCAGTCCGAGTTTGGAGCTGAGAAAGTGAACTGCTCAAGACATTTGAGCAGCTGCTCCTGAGTAGTAGTGCAGGAAACTGGAGGGAAGGCTGTGTCTGGACTGCCTGCTTCATCTTCCCTTCTGAGGGATCTGCTAGTGAAATTTATCGGACTGAATCCGAACCGACTTGTGACCAGAAATACCGAATTGTGACTGCCCTGTTACCTGAAGACCACCGAAGATTTGCTGTAAGCGATCGGCCCGTCAGGATGTCTGAATCACCACAGAGATCACGGTTTTGCTCAGGAAAACTGAAATTGCAACTGGACTGTCATCCGACCTGTGGTATTGTGTTTTGCTTTACTATAAATGTGCTGTAAGCTGTCAGTGGGTCATGATTTGGTTCCCCACTACTTAAGTGTGTCACGCTTGCTGGAAGCTGTCTCCAGCACCCATCAAACTGAATCCGAACTGTTCACCCGGCCTGGGTCCTGCCATCTTGGCCCAGTCAGCTACTTCAGATGCAGAGATCACTATCAATGAGAGACTCGTCTGGGGATCAGCCCCCTGCTCAACACCTTGAACAGGAATGACACCTTGGTGAATCGTGTGGGCCCCGCTTCTCCTGGCATACCAGCTTGTCGACCTGCAGTCTCTATTTCGTCCCCCCTGTGTTTCGTATTGGGTAGCGTGAGTAAACACCAGGGTAACTCCCTGCTACATCAGCTAAATCAAAAGTGTTGTCATCTGATTCAATTGTTGTTTTCTTATCACGAACTGAGCCTCCAGGCTCCAGATTACAAATTTTGTATGGTTGTGCATGCTCCTTCTTTCTATCACATGAACCCAACCAGCAGCAATGCCGGCCTATCCCGGGCAACGTGTCAGGCTAACCCACCTTTTTTGCAACTGGGTACTGAGAGTGTGTGACTGTGAAGGGACTCTAAAGTGCATGCATGATTGCCTGATTGAATCAGTTACAGAACTAATCAGTCAAATTACGCCCCTCCCTTGTTCATTCCCCTGAATAAATCAGATCTAATTATTTTTGCATTTAACTTGACTGTGGTTCCGTTTTGTACAATAAGCACTGTATTGTTGTTACCCGCTGTGTCTAACCTTATTTTACAGGGGGTCTCCAGGGTCGAACTGGTGCAATCAGCCCTGGTGGTAAGTGCAAACAGTGGGGATTCGTATGCTGTCATGGGATTATTGTAACTGTGTCTATTGATAATTGCTTAGGCCACTAGAGGGGAAAGAGGGGGGTTACAGTGTCCCGCAGGGCTGTATCCAGGTCAGCTATGCTACCAATAATCGTGTCCTCCGGGTGGAGGCACCCGTTTCAATACCCAGGCCCCTTAACTTGCACCTAGTCATGCAGGCAGAGGGAGTAGCCCTTGGGATAGTGCCACCTAGGGGTTACACTTGCATCTCACTCACCCTTCTGGCAGACACCACTGCCACCAGGAAAACGGCTTTCCATGTGGCATACTTCAATGCAACAGCTGCCATGGGCTCAAAAGGAGCCTCCAGCAGCAGAGTAATGTACATATTCAAGCCTCAGGGAGGGATAGGGTCACTTACCGGAGGGTATAGGTGAGTAAGGCATTTGAAAACCTTTTTGTAAATTGGTTGTGAAGCCACTGACCTGTCTTTGCCAGTTGATGCGTAAGATGACACTGCTGCCAAATGAACCTTCAGGGTTGAGGGCCTGAGGTCCAAGGACTGCAAATGGACCAGGCAGTAGAGGACTGTAGACAGACTTATCATAGTGAGTTGAGCTGTTTAGGGGAACAACAAAAGGACAATCTTTTCCCTCTTAAAGCATACGTTTCTCTTGTTGCTAGTTTCCTGGAAATCTTCAGCACTTCCATTACTTTCTCAGAGAGATATGTTCTTCAAGAACCACGCTCTGAGATGCAGTTTTCAGATCCAGGAATGTTATCCTGCCCTGAGACAGTGTCAGCAGACTGTATGTCAGGGGCAGGCTGATATTTATTTAATTGTAATTTTTGACCAGGAAAGGCACACTAAGCTATATTATAAAATGGGTATTAAGAATCTTGGCTCCTTATTGGTGGAGAACTACTTTCAGCCAGGTGTTATTTATTTATTTAATTTTTATAACTGAGTAGGCCCACTGAGACCAGGGGTCCCTTTTTCAGGGACGACGTGGAGTTAATTACGGGTAACATAAAGCATTGCATATTTACAGTACACACATTACAGTGAATGTTAGATAGGCCATACAGAGGGGCAAATCAATTATTAGTCAGTTGCAACACATAACTCACTATCAACAGTAACAGGGAGTCAGATCCTAGCACAACAGCCTGGGTGAAAGTAGCTCCTGGCAGTCAGTCCTCCTTACCAACAATTACCTGTGGCATATTACGGCCCGCTGCCACTGACTGCCCACTCGCTGCCGCAGACTGCCCACTTTCACATGTACTCCCCTCTCCCCCAGCAGCGGTCCTAACATTTTCCTTGCCCTGCTCCATAATTTCTCTTCTTTTTAAGCAATGTTTTTTTTTACTCACAACCACTGCTCTGTTACTAAGTCTCCTGACCACAGGAAAATGTCCCGCTGCCACTCTGCCATCATCTGCTTGCTTGACGCTCCGTGACCCTCCATACGAAATTTAAATACTAAGGATGAACCATTTTAAAACGAACAGCCTTTAACAACACTAAAAACGGCATATGTACAGCCCAGTTTGATCAATTAAATTGCAACTTCCTCCACAGCTAACATGACCTACTATGCCATCAACTCTTGAGAGCTCGTTATGGTCCTGATCCGACAAGCAGAAGACGAACGCAGCAGCCTGTGTGCAGATGCCACGCTGGCATCTGAGGCTGGTACCTACCCTTACTAAATCCATTTAGAAACAGTTGCTTATATGCAGATTGTATGCCACCTACTGCCAAAGTGTTAAAACTACACTATCAATTCTGCACTATTATTCGTTGTCTTTGTACTTTTGATTAAATTTTTTTAGCTTCTTTTCTTCCAACTTTACCACAAGTACACATTAAAAAAGCAATTCTATTTCTTTAAGTGGACCCATTTCATAATCACAATAAGGCACTCCAGGATGGCGTTATGGTGAGTTAACGGCCCTTCTTGGGTGTTGAAAGCACTCGGCTTTGCCTCGTGCTTCAAACCACCCCAGGTGGGCGGTTATTCCACCATAACGCCCCCTCTGTCATGACTCATTGCTTAAATAGCTTGCTTCCAGGAGTGTTGGGGGTGGGTGGGTTGCATAAACCTGTTTTATTGACAGGGGAAATGTGGACATGACACCAGGGAAACTTCCCAGCTCTTCATCGATAAATGCCATGGGATCTTTACTTCGACCTGGACAGTGACCAGAGATGGGCAGAAAGGACTTGGTTAACGTCTCATCTGAAGGATGGCACTTCACCAGTGCACCACCATCTCATACTTTACTACAGTGTCGGTTATGGGTATTACCCCAAGTGCCTGGTGTGAGGCTAGAATGCAAAACCATCTTATCTTCTAGTCCCAGAGGCGAGAGTGCTACCTACTGAGCCACTGACAGGGTGCCCGTTGGAGAGGGACAAGAGCAGGAAGTACCAGATTTGCCTGGCCCACTCTGGAGCTATGAATATCACTGTTGCTGACTCCCTTCTCAGTCTGAGTAGTACACTCAGCAAAAGTGGAAAAGGGGTGGGGAAGCATACAGAATCTTCCCTGACCAGTTGAGGACCAGAGCATCCTCTGGGACTGTACCCACCTATGGGGTTCTGCAAAAAAACAGAGGGAGCTGGTTGTTCTCCTAGGAAGAAAACAGGCCTAATTCTGGTGTACCCTGCTGTCTGAACATAGTTGCCAGCACCTGTGGGTTCAGGGCCCATTCATGAATTCCCTGGCTGATTCTGCTCAGGTAATCTGCCAGCACATTGTCTTTCCCTGGCAGATTTACTGCAGAAAGCTGAACTTCCAGGGAGTATGCTAGGTTCCAGATCTTGCTCTGCCCTCCTTGTTTATGTTACACATTGTTATGGCATTGTCTGTTCTGACCTGGACAGACTGAACCTTGAGCTTGGAGGAAAAAGCTACAATGCCAGATACACAACCCTGAGCTCCAAGAGATGTATGTGCTCCTGAGTCTCCTGAATACTCCAGGTACCACTTAAAGTGTGGTCCTCCAAATGGGCGCCCCAACCTAGGGAGGAATTTGTTGTGAGTATAGTCATATGTGATTGTTGAATGAAGGGAATTCCCTCTCTAATGTTGCAGTCTTCCTTCTACCATTCTGGTGCCCTTAACAAAGACTTTGTGGCAGGCAGCAGTTTGGACAGTAGATCCCACCTCTGAGACCAGTGGTCCTCTGGGTGATACTGACCATCTCTCACTTGGAACACAGTCCCTGGCACCACTGCAGTGGACAATGCCATATGCCTCAGTAAGTGCAGAAGAAAAATATTACTTACCATAGTAATATTGTTTCTTCCAAGGGATCCCTCACTGTGCTTATTAATGCAATTAGCCTGAAGGGTTGAGCTGCCACAGAGAGGAAAACCTTAACATCAATAGGGCCATTGTAAAGTGGATTAGAAACCAGCTGATGGACAGATTGCAAAGGTGTTGATAAATGATTACCTAACTGTTGTGAGAGGCGTTACTAGTGGAGTCCCACAGGGCTATGTATTGGGTCCCTCCCTTTTTCAGAATTTTATATCTGATATGACCAAAGATACTTTATCCCCTCTGTTAAATTTGCTGATGATGTCAAAATAGGAGGCCCATGTAACACAGTTCAACAAGCTCATGAACGTCAAAGAAACCTTGATAAGATATCAGCATGGGTCAACAAATGGGACATGAAGCTTAATACAGATAAGTGTAAAGTTATGCACCTGGGAAGGCAAAACCCAGATGTTTCTTATGTGTTGGGAGATGAAACCCTTTGTACTACTAGTAATGAAAAGGATCTGGGTGTTTACATATCACAGACTTAAGCAACACAAACAGGTAAATGAAGCCATTAATAAAAGTAATAAAGTGCTTTGGGCAATAAAGTAAAATATCCAATTAAAGGATGCTAGAGTTGATGCCATTGTTTTGGTCTTATGATAGACCACATTTGGAGTATGCTGCCCAGTAATGGTGCCCTGTTAGGAAATCAAACTGCATACAGTTAGACAGGGTACAGCGTAGATATACCAGGGTTTTAAATAAGCTTCAAAAATTGATTAGCAGTTTAGTACGTGAAAGTGCTAATCAGTTGTGAAGATGCATAGCACTAGCCTCGATCTAACTAGCAAAATAAAAAAATACTAAAATGTATACATACAAACAAAAATTCTCATTAAAATTAGCTCTGTCTTTGCGTGATCTGTTTCAACACACACACACACACACACACACACAACTTTGCTAGTATAGCCTAGGGTTACAGTAATGAGCTGTGAGTGAGCTTGGTACATCCAGCAGACCTGGGTTTGGTTCCCACAACATCCACTTGCATATTGTGTCACTTTGAGCTGAACCTCCCCGGAAAACTGGCACTTGCATCTAGTGGGCCCTACCCAGTTACCAAATAATATAAACTATTTTCCACTACAAGACATTTTATTTTGCAGAATATTACTATGCACTCCACTCCTTTATATTACCTTGTCAGTCAGCCAGGACTATAGCAAGGAATACTTGTTTTGATAAGATTTAATTTCTCAAAGTACTGTAGTTGAGTTTCACAGCCCCTGCACATTTTCAGACAATTTTTCTCTATCTGTAAATCAATATTTCTTACAACATTTTTCTGTTCATGAAATATGATTTGGTAGATGTCTGCAGCAGAATAAAAAGTTCCACCAAAGAAGCTTCAGAGTCATGCAGGAGAGGATGAAGAAACCTGCCAGACCATGTGTTGAAGAGCTAACTGCCTGAACTAGACCCATCTCACTCCAGCAGACCTGTTTGATTTCCACAACCTCCACTGGCATAATATGTGGCTCTAAGCAAGTCACTTACTGGCTCCCCTGAAAACACTAGACACCGTGACCGGCAACACAACCTGGCTTACCTCCCTCCCCCCCGCGATGTTAGCTGCTGTAGTCGTCGGATCAACTAACCAATAAATTGGGCTGGCATCATGGCTGTTACTCTGTCTGGCAGTCACAGCACTGTAGGGTACTGTTGTTCAGCCGCAAGCGCACCTCCGCTGGATCACTCACAACCGTAAACTCCACACTGACCGACGCAACTATACACAGTCCTCCAGACAAGTTAAGGGGCTACAGCAATGACTACAGTACAGTCACAGGTGGAGGGTCTTGGATGGTCTGAGAGTCTAAGGATTGGGAGGGAGGGACAAGCATGACAGTGGGCGGGCTGATGGACATCGGAGAACTGGGCATCGGGATGGTTATGGAATGGGACTGCTCCCTCAATCAACTCCCCTTGGGATCAGGAGTCGGCCAGGCCTGCTCTGGACGGAAGTTCCACTAAGGTCCAGAGAGTAATGCTTGGTGAATGTATGGACTGTTTTCCAGGTGGCTGCTTGACAAATTTCTAAGAGAGGACTATCCCTGGCAGCAGCCAGGGAAGCAGCTGTACCTCTAGTGGAATGAGCCCTCAGGCCTGAGGGTGGAGTTCCACCCAGTTTCTCATAGCAGAATTGTATACAAGAAACAATCCACCTGGCAATAAATCTCTTAGTGGCAGGTTTGCCCTTACCAACTTCTCCATATGTGAGGAACAACTGGAGGGATTCAAACCTGTGACCCTTGGTGCGCTCTATGTAGTAGCTCAGGGCTCTTTTAACATCTAAGCTGTGTAGCCTCCTCTCTCCAGAGGAGGAATGGTCAGTGAAGAAAACAGGGAGAGACATAGACTGGTTGAAGTGCAAATCTGAAACCACTTCAGGCAAAAACATTCTGTTAGTTCTTAGGACCACTTTATCTCTATGGAAAGAGATGAAATCAGGTTCCACGGACAGGGCTTGCAATTCACTGATATGCCTAGCAGAGGTAATCGCCACCAAAAACACAGTTTTCCAAGTCAAGTACTTAAGCTCTGCAGAGGACAAAGGCTCAAAGCTGGGTTGCATAAGCTGAGCAATGCAAACATTAAGGTCCCAAGCAGGAGCAGGATCCCTAAAGGGGGGATTGGTGTGAAGCAATCCCTTGAAGAACTTACAAAACACAGGATGGGCTGACAGAGGGGAAGGCTTGCCTACTGACAGGAAAGCAGAAACAGCTGCCAAATGCACTTTAAGGGTAGCTGGCCTAAGGCCTAGGCCATTGAGATGGACCATATAGTCCAGAACCGTAGGCAACTTAGCAGAATCTGGAGAAATATTTTTCTTAGAACACCAAATACTGAATCTTTTCCTTTTGGAGTTGTAAGTCTTTCTGGTGGAAGGCTTTCGAGAAGCCTTAAGGATATCCAGAACCCCTTGGGAAAGATGCAGATCAGCAAACACTAACTCTTCAAGAGCCATGCGTTGAGACTGAGAGACCGAAGATTCGGGTACCATATCCTCCCCTGAGAGGATGTCAACAGGTTGTAATTCTTGGGAAGAGACAGGGGAAGGTGCACTGCTAGGGACAGCAACAGGGGATACCAGGGCTGTCTGGCCCAGTCTGGAGCAATCAGAATCACCCTGCATGGTTGTGACCTTATCTTGACTAACACTTTGAACAGGAGAGGGAAGGGGGGAAAGGCATACAGAAATTTCCCTTCCAATTCAGGATCAGAGCATCCAGGGGGACTGAGCCCAAAACTGAGGGTCTGCAGCAAAAGAGAGGAAGTTGGTGATTGTCTGGGGCTGCAAAAAGATCTACCTCTGGAGTGCTCCATCTCGAGAAAATCACTTTCAAAACTAGAGGATCTAGGGTCCATTCATGATGGCCCTGGGATATTCTGCTCAGAGCATCTGCTAGGACATTGTCCTTCCCTGGGAGGTGAACTGCTATCAGAGAGGTTTGCAGGGAATAGGCCAGGGACCACAACTTCATTGCTTCTGTGCACAAGGCCGTAGACAGAGTGCCTCCCCGCTTGTTGATGTACCACATGGTGGTGGTGTTGTCTGTTCTGACCTGGACCACCTTGTTCTGCACAGATTTGGAAAAAGCTTGCCATGCCAAAAACACTGCTCTGAGTTCCAAGAGATTGATGTGAAGCAGAGATTCCTGAGATGACCACAGTCCTTGGGTGGTAAGATCCCCCAGATGGGCTCTCCAGCCCAGCAGGGAAGCATCTGTGGTGAGTATCACTGAATGAGACTGAGTGACAAAAGGAACCCCTTGTCTCAAATTGTCCTGATCCTGCCACCATTGCAAGGCCTGGATCAGGGTTCGAGTCACTGGGGCTAGTTTGGTAAGGGAATCCTTTCTTTGGGACCAGAAGGCTCTTAGGTGGAACTGAATGCCCCTCATCTGGAATCTTGCTCCTTGGACCACTGCTGTGGAAGCTGCCATGTGGCCCAGAAGCTGAAGGAAATGCCTTGCTGGTCGAGACACCTGCAGGGTGAATGAAGAGGCCAGTTCCATAAGAGTCCTTGCCCTTTCCAGGGGAAGGAAGGCTCTTGCCTTTATTGTATCTGGCTCTGCCCCTATGAAGGTGAGGAGCTGTACTGGTTTAAGAACTGACTTTGGAAGGTTGAGAAGGAATCCTAAGGAAGTGAGCACTTGCTGAGTTATTTGCAAATGAGACTTGACTTGGTCTGGAGACTGACCTACTAACAGCTAGTCGTCCAAGTATGGGAAGATGGAGATCTTTTTTCTCCTTAGGAAAGCAACCACTACTGCCAGGCACTTTGTGAAAACCCTTGGGGCTGATGTTAGGCCAAAGGCATTGCTCAGAATTGATAGTGGCCTGAGGGCAACTCGAACCTGATGTATTTTCTGTGGGAGCACCTGATGGGAATGTGAAAATAGGCATCCTTGAGGTCCAGGGAGGCTAGCCAGTCCCCTGGCCTTAGAGAGGGAAGAATAATTCCCAGAGTCACCATTTTGAACTTTGGTTTTAAAAGGTGTTTGTTCAGATATCTTGGGTCCAGGATGGGCTGCCATTCTCCTGTCTTTTTGGGGGTTAGGAAGTACCTGGAGTACAATCCTTTGCCCTTGTGTAGGGTGGGAACCCTCTCTATAGCTCTGAGAGCTAGGAGGGAAGAAACCTCTGCCTCTAAGGCAAGGGTCTCTGATGGATTTGCAGGTGGAAAGGATCTGGTTCTCATCTTGGGAAGTTTTTTGAAGCTGAGAACCGGTCCCAGGCTAACTACTTCCAGGACCCACTTGTCTGATGTCAGAGACTTCCAGTCCTGGACAAAGTAAGCTAGCCTGCCCCCTACTGGTATTGGAGAATCGGCCCGGGCAGACCCATCAGGGTTTCTGCTTGGCAGGGGCTTTAGGCTGAGAGGTGGATGCAGGTCTGCTCATCCCCCATCTGCCTCTCCCTCTAAAGAACCCTCTCTGAGAGTAAGAAGAGGAGGCCTGAGCTTGGTAAAAAGGCCTTTGGAAAGGCCTGCCCCTGGACTGCTGCCTTTGTGGAGTAGCTTGCCTTTCTTTGGCCTGAGCACTCCTGTAAGTGGTCCTGTACTCATCCATCTTTTTCATGTAGTTCTCTGTCTGCTCCCCAAACAGAGAATTACCAATAACAGGGAAATCCATGGCCTTAGCCTGGGTATCCTGTGATAGACTAGTACATCTGAGCCAAGCCATCCTCTGAAGAGCCACAGATGTAGCCATGACTCTTGATGAAACATCATTGGAGTCCACAGCAGCATGCAATTGCACTTTGGATGCCTCAATCCCATCTGCAGCCACCTGCTCCAGCTCCTTGGCAAGCTGGTCACGGGCCTGTTTAGCCAGAGCCAGCACAGTGTCCCACCTGGACTTCTGGTATCTAGCTGTATAGGCCATATAGTTAGCCTGCCTGAGTCCCAAAGATGCTGCCATGTACTGTTTCTTTACCATGGCATCAATCTTCCTGGAGTCCTTGTCTAGGGGGTGTGATGCCAAGGGGATATTTGCCTTATCACAGGCAGCAGCCTGCACTACCAACATGGCTGCATTGCTGGGAAAGGAACTCTGTGTCTGAGCCTGAAAGAGTATACCTCTTGTCCATTCGTCTGTCCACAGGAGGTATGGAATTAGGAGTCTTAAGAATTTTATGTGTCTGTTTCCAAAAGGATTTGTGGAGGGGAATAGACAGTCTCCTGGACTCTGGGATGTCCATCATTTCAACAAAATCAGGCTCCTCCTGATCCTCTACTGCTTCCTCCACAGGAAGCTGGAGGGTCTCAGACACTTTTTTGTAAAACATAAAGTGAGAAGAGGACTCAGAAAGCCTAGGAGGAGAAACACCTGAAGGTCTGTCTGGGGAGATGTCTGGGTCAATAGGCACATCCAGACTTTCATAATCACCATCATCATCCTCATACTCTCCTTCCTCCTCTTCCGGTTCATAAAATTCTTCCAAAGTGTAATCCGGAACCGGGGGAACCGACCAAACCGAACCCTTACCAGATGGTGCTGGTTCAGTCAGAACCGAAGTAAGCGACTGCACTATCCTTATCGCCTTGGCTATCTCATCGGCGGTTGGAGTATGAATTTCTGGATCCGAACTGGACGATTTATCTTTTCTTTTTCTTTTTACCAGAACCGACTCCTCAGAATCAGCTCTCCTTTTGCCTGAAGAAGTATCGCCCTGGTCAGAGGGCACTCCTTCGGGTTTGGTCGGAACCGAACCGGGCTGGCCATCCGGGTCAGCGGACTTCTCGGCCTCCCTTTCCCTCAGTCTACATAATCTCTTTTCCAGGGTAGATTTGGGAAAATTCTTACAAATTTGGCAGTCTGAATCGAGGTGGTCAAACCCCAGACAATAAACACAGGTGGTGTGGGGATCAGCCTTGGCAAAGACTTCCCCACACACACTGCAGTGGTGAAACCCAGTGGGCCCGTTTTTTTTCTTGTGTTTCTCAGACATGGCCAATTCTAACCAAAACTTACCCTTTTTTCAGCACTCCGCCAGGCAAGACTCCCCTATCGGTTCCTGACCGTGTCACGGGTCTTAGAAAAAAATGTAATAAAATCTGTTTTTTTTAGAACCGATACAGACCGGTTACCACACTCTAAGTAAATCACAAACTTTTTTAACCGAAACTGATCGGTTCAGCCAAACTGATCCACAATTTACAAGTTCCACACAGAAACAATACAGAAAACCTATCTAGTACTCATGGTACCACGGTACCACAGACAGAGACTTAAACCGACTGATCGGTAACAGCAATTCGGAAGAAACCGAGCGAAAAAAACGACATTTTAACTGACTTTTTTGAACCAAGCAAAGAAGAAATCTCCGGAGCGATTGTTCAGTGAGGCGGAGTAAAGAATCCGACGGTTGGAGTTTCAACAGCAGCAGACAGGGGCTTCAACCGAGCTTGCGGTGAACATTCCATGCTGGCCATGGAAAGTTTAACTCTTTGTTCTCCGGGGCAGTTCAAAGGCAGGACCTAACTGCATATGTCAGAATACAGCAAGACTTCATGTTGTTTGAACAGTAAGCTCCCAGTGAATCAGTAATGGAGCAGCAGAAACACACAGAAAAATGAATCACACTCTTTTGCGATCCATTTCTTGGTTTCACTTGCACGAGCAGACGGTTTGCATCGCAAATTGCGATGAGATACAGGCTATTTAAAACCCCGTATACCAAACACATTTATGGCTTACAGGACATGCCCTACGAGGAAAGACTAGAATCATTAAAGCTAATGTTGCTTGAGTCTAGAAGATTAAGTGGGGACTTACTCCTACGGTATGATATTGTAAATGACCCATTTCTTATGCCCGAATGGTGGAATGAATTTAAAAAAAATTTAAGGGATACCAACCAACAAATTTTTATTTTTAGAACACTACTCCAGCATAGATCATAGCGTTTTGCAAAGTATAATCAATACATTTAAAAACACAGTATAATCAGCACTTTTAAAAATGCACAGAAAAATTTCTAAAACATAGCAAGAATTTAAATATCAGCATATGCCAACTCAAATAAATAAGTTTTCAGTGCAGATTTAAAGGCCTCAATGGATGGGCAATCCCTTATCCGACGAGGTAGAGAATTGCACAGTATCCACACCAGAGGTCATCCACTACAAATTACTGGAAAACAACTCAATACCTTAAAGAGAAAATACTTTTTTACTCTTTGAGTGGCAAACCCCTTGAATCAATTGCCCCTTGAGGTGATTATTAGCAGGACAAAGAGTGAATTCAAGAAATATCTGGACAATTTCATACTCTCGGAGAAAACTGCAATACTATTACAGGAGCAACTATGGGCAAGATTCTGCTCTCTTGCTCCTCAATCTCCTTTGTATGTTCCTTAGCAGAGAGTGGAATGTATGTAAATTATGGAGCTTAGAATGCATTTTCAAATTTCTACAGAGGTGGCACTGTATTCTGCTCTCCAACATCAGATTTATTTTGAGAGCCAGGAGGACAATAGCCATGAATCTTATTAACCTAACCCAAACAAGGCCTAAGTGAAAACTGAACAAAAAATCCAATTAAAGACTGGCCTTCCAGGCCAAGCTATGGCAGACTAATATAAAACCAGACGAAAACAAAAACTGATTGTAGACCAAATAGTAAGTAATGCTCAAGTGACTGAACACCCCAAAACACTGATTCTTGGAGAACTTTTTTCCAGGTTCTGGAAGGGGAGACAGAGTTGGAGATTTAAGCATAGTGAGGGATCCCTTGGAAGAAACAGAGATACATACATAGATACATAGACAGTGTCGGCAGATAAGGGCCTACGGCCCACCCAGTCTGCCCATTTGAGCTTGCAAGTTCACTTTATGTATGTAACAATATGATAATGTTAAGTATTTTTTTTCTTGAAACCCCAGGAATCCCTTACTATGCTTACTAATGCAGAGTACAAAGCAGTACCTTGGGAGGCTGGGTACAGAACCTATTCAGGGAAAAGGTTCTTCAAGAAAGCAGTGCCAAAGTTGCCATTACTTCTGGACTGCACATCCAAGCAACAGTGCTTTATGAAGGTGTGTACAATTTTTCAGGTAGCTGCTTTACAAATTTCTAGCAAGGGAATATCCCTTGCAGCTGCCACAGAGACAGCAGTGCCACAAGTGCAGTATGCCCTGAGGCCTTGTGGTGGCAGCTTGCTAGCTTTAGAGTAGCAGAACTGAATGCAGGAAACTATCCCGTGAGCAATGGTCCTTTTAGAAGATGGCCTGCCCTTGCCCACTTCACCATATGTGAGGAACAGACCTGAGTGGGAAAATCTGAGGTCCTAGTGAGGTCCCAATAGTAACTAGGTCTTCTCTTAACGTTCAGACTGTGGAGCTTCTGCTAAACAGAACTGGATTTTGCCATAAAGAACAATAGGAGACTGATGGACTGGTTCAAATCAAACTCAGACACCACCTTGGGAAGGAATTTCCTGTTCGTCCTAAGGACTACCTTGTCTCTGTGGAAGATAATGTAGTTAGGGTCTGTGCAGAGGGCCTTCAGCTCACACACTCTCCTGTTAGAAGTGATGGCCACTAAGAAAACTGACTTCCAGGTGACATACAGTACTTCAAGTCTGCAGTAGCCATAGGTTCAAAAGGAGGTTACAAGAGCTTGGCTAGATACAGGTTCAAATCCCAAGGAGCCATGCTGTTTTCTTGAACTGCAACTTATAATACTGTATCATGGTAGTATCTTGGGTTTGTATTTTGATATAGTCTTAAAGGACTGAGGCCCAAAGCCTGGAAGTGAACCAAGTAGTCCAAAAGTATGGGCAGGTCTGCCTGTAAAGGACTGAGCTGCTTATGGGCATACCACAGAGAAAATCTTTCCAATTTGGAAGCATATGTCTTTCTAGTACCAGGCGTCCTGGAAACCTTGAGGACCCCGTCTGAAAAGTGAAAAATCAGAGTACTCCAACTCCTCAAGAACCAAGCCTTGAGGTGCAGTGACTTGAGGTTCGAGAAAGTTACTCTGCCCTGAGACATGGTCAGTAGGTCGTGTCTCTGTGGGAGACAAATGGGCTGCTTGATGGAGAGGGCCAAGAGTAGGAGATACCAGGGCTGTCTGACCCAGTCTGGGGCCACTAATATCATGGGTTGCAAGCTGGTTCCATAGCTTCAACAAAATTCAAAGAAGTAGAGGGAATGGAGGGAAGGCATACTGGAACGTCCCCGACCAGTCCAGAGTCAGGGCGCCCATGAGGACTGAGCCCACTGCTGGAGGCCTGCAACAAAAGAGAGGGAGCTGGTCATTTTCTTTGGAGTGCCCCATCTCCTGAAAATTGTGGCCAGCACCTGCTTTTCCAGAGATCATTCGTGATGCCCCTGGTTGATCCTGCTAAGGGAATCCGTCAGGACATTGTCTTTTCCTGGAAGATGGACTGCTGATAGTTTCACTTTCATGAAGTAAGCAATATTCCAGATCTTCATAGCTTCTGTGCACAGCTTTGAGGATCTTGTGACTCCCTGTTTGCTGATATAATAAATGGTAGTGGTGTCTGTCCTGATTTGGATTGACTGGTCCTTTTTATAGGGAGTGAATGACTGGAGGATGAGGAAGACTGCCCTTAGTTCCAGGAGGTTTCTGTGCCCTCAGGCATAAAGTCCTGGGGTCTGGGAATGTGATCCTGCTTTGCAATAGAGTCAGTAAATTGTAACTCAGTGGCAGGTTGTTTGGGTTATTGCTGGAGAGGGCCAGGAGCACTGAAACATAGAAACATAGACTTTGACGGCAGATAAGGACCACTTTTCCCACCCAGTCTGCCCATTTCCCTACCTATTGGATAAGCTACAGATTCTAGTTAACCAACAGCCTACTTCCTGCAGCCCCCCACTATAATTGCCTTATGTCTGTCCCATGCATGTTTGAATTCCCCCACTGTTTTAGACCCCACAACCTCTCCAGGAAGGTTGTTCCATGCATCCACCACTCTCTCCGTGAAAAAGAATTTCCTCACATTACCCCTGAGCCATCCCCCCTCTAACTTTAAATTGTGCCCCCTTGTTCTTACACATCTCTTTTTCTGAAAGATGCTACCCTCCTGGACTTTGTTGATTCCCTTGAGGTACAAAAAAGTTTCTATCATGTCCCCCCGTCCCTCCTTTCATCAAGGGTATACATATTAAGCTCTTTCAGTCTCTCTTCGTATGATTTCTGATGTAGACCCTGCACCATTTTAGTTGCCCTCCTCTGGACTGCTTCCATCCTGTCTATGTCCTTGCATAGATGAGGTATAGAAACATACCAGGCCTGTCTGTCCCAGTCTGGGGCTATTAGGATCACTGTTGCAGATTCTCTCCAGGGCTTCAGGAGCACCCTCTGTATGGGTGAGAAGGCATTCATAAACCACCACGTCCAGTCCAGAGCTAAGGTGTCTTCCGGGACTATGCCCTTGGCTGGTGGCCTGCAGCAAAACTTTGGGAGCTGACTGTTCTGCCAGGAGGCAACAGGTCTATTTCTGGAAAGTCCCATCTTCTGAAAACCATGGCTAGAACCTGCTGGTTCAGGGTCAATTTGTGGTATCCCTGGCTGATTCTGCTTAGGAAGTCTGCCAGGACATTGTTCTTGCCTGGCAAGTGTACTGCAGAGATCTCTGCATCTAGGAAGTAAGACAGGTCCTACACCTTCATTGTCCCTGTGCAGTCTTGAGAACCTTGGCTCTCCCTGCTTGTTTATGTAATACACTGTAATGGTGGTGTGTGTTTTGCTCTGGATGGACTGAACTTGCAGCTGGGAGGAGAAAGCCTACATTGCTAGAAAAAACTGCCCTGAGTTCCAGGAGACTGATGTGTTCCTGGGTTTCATGCGGGCTCCAGACGCCACTTACTGTGAGGTCCTCCAGGTGGGCACCCGACTGTAGAAGTGAAGCACCTGTTGTGAGGATGCTCGTTGGGGATTTCTGGAGAACAAAATGCCCTCTCAGAGGTTGCTTTCTTCCTGCCACCACTCTAGTACCCTGACAAATGTTTTTGTTACTGGCACTAGTTTCAAGAGGGAGTCCCATCTTTGAGACTAGTTGTCTCTAAGGTGGCACTGGATGTCCCTCATCTGAAACCTGGCCCATGGGGCCACAGCTGTGGATGCAGCCATGTGGCCCAGTAGTTGTAGAAAATCCCTTGCAGGTCTTGGTTGGTCTGCAGTGAAAGATTTTTCTGTGACAATTAGCACTGCTATCCTCCCCTGAGGGAAGAAAGCTTTCTCCTGTAGGGTATCCTGTTTTGCTCCTATGAAGTCCAACACCTGAACAGCTTCCGTTTGTGACTTCTGCAGATTCTTCTGTAACCCCAGTTTTTCTAGGGTGGTATATACCTTCAGGATAAAGCACCTGTCTCTTGTTCCATTTTTCCTGAGAACAGCCAATTGCCCAACAAGGGAAAAAACACTACATCTTGCCTTCTCAGGTAGGCTGCCACCATGGCTAAACACTTTGTGAATATCATAGGTGCTGTACTAAGACCGAAGGAAAGGGCTACGACTGGTACTGACAGTTTCCTAGCTTGAACCTGAGGTACTTTCTGTGCGTAGGCTGGAAAGGAATGTGAAAGTAGGCATATTTCAGGCCCAGTGACCATAAATAATTCCCTGACTGTAAGGATATCATCACTGGGCCCAGTAAGACCATCGTGAACCTCTATTTTTCAAGTGTTTGTTCAGACATCTGAGATCCATTATGGGCTGCCACTCCTCATTGTTCTTGTGGGTCAGGAAGCACCTTGAAAACAGGCTTTTGCCCCACTGAGAGACAGGGACCTTTCCCACTGCTTTTATTTATAGCAGTTTGTTTACTTCCAGTTCCAGCAGAATTTTTTTCTCTGGGAGATTAACCTGGAAGAAAAAAATACTCACTTTAGTAATTGTGTTTCTTCTAATGGAGTCTTGCTGTATTCTGACATATTGCAGTGATCCCCAACCTTTAAACTGCCCAGGAGAACAAAGAGTTAACTTTCTAGGCAGAGCATAGAATGCTGAGCTCAAGCTTGGTTGGAGTCTCTGTCTGGAGTGTTTCAAACTCAAACCGTCAGATTCTTACAAGCCCAACTAACTGAAAATTCTATGTGGAAATTGTAAAATTCCTACTAGCCAACTGGCAGAAAAAAGTTTTGGATTCCCAAGGAAGACTTAAGTCAGGAAACCCAAAAACCCAAAACCAACCTAATACAAATAACAGTAATAAATCAACACCCAAACAAAAGGAGGAGGTGTAAACAAAAGCACCCTGGGTGAAACACTGCACCTGCCACCCACTTCCTAAAACAGGTTCTGAGAGGAGGGGGAGGAGGTCAGAATACAGCAAGACTCCATTAGAAGAAACACAATTACTAAGGTGAGTAATTTTTTCTTCACACAAAATGAAGTCTTGCTGTATTCTGACATATTGCAGACTACCAAGCCGTACCTCCATGGAGGAGGGACAGAACCTACTTTGGGAATAGGCTCTGAAGTACTGCTATGCCAAACCGAGCATCACTCCTCGCCTGGATATTCAGAGAGTAATGCTTGGTAAAGGTATGGACTGTTTTCCAGGTGGCTGTTTGACAAATTTCTAAGAGAGGGATATCCCTGGCAGCAGCCAGGGAAGCAGCTGTACCTCTTGTGGAATGAGCCCTCAGGCCTAAGGGTGACGTTTTTCCCAGTTTTTCATAGCAGAATTGTATACAAGACACAATCCAACTGGTACTAGATCTCTTGGTGGCAGGTTTGCCCTTTCCCACTTCTCCATAAGTGAGGAACAACTGGAGGGAGTCAAACCTGTGACCCTTGGTATGCTCTATGTAGTAACTAAGGGCTCTTTTAACATCTAAACTGTGTAGCCTCCTCTCTCCTGAGGAAGAATGATCAGTGAAGAAAACATGAAGAGACACAGACTGGTTTAAATGGAAGTCTGAAACCACTTTGGGCAAGAACCTTGTATTGGTTCTAAGGATGACTTTATCCCTGTGAAATGAGATAAAATCAGGTTCCACTGACAGGGCTTGCAATTCACTGATACGCATGGCAGAGGTAATGGCTACCAAAAACACAGTTTTCCAAGTCAAGTACTTAAGCTCTGCTGAAGACATAGGCTCAAAATGGGGCTGCATAAGTGAAGCAATGCAAACATTCAAATCCCAGGCAGGGGCAGGGTCTCTAAAAGGAGGATTGGTGTGAAGAAATCCTTTAAAAAATTTACAGGACACAGGATGAGAAGATAGTGAGGAAGACTTCCCCACAGACAAAAATGCAGAAACAGCTGACAAGTGTACCTTTAGAGTAGCTGGTCTGAGGCCTAGGCCATTAAAATGGACCATATAATTCAGAACCGTAGTCAATCCAGCAGTATCTGGAGAAATACGCTTCTTAGAACACCAAATGGTGAATCTCTTCCATTTGGAGTTATAAGTCTTTCTGGTGGAGGGCTTTCGAGAAGCTTTCAGAATATCCAGAACCCCTTGGGAAAGATGCAGATCTGCAAACTCTAACTCTTCAAAAGCCATGTCTTGAGATTGAGAGACTGAAGATTGGGGCACCAAATCCTCCCCTGAGAGGATGTTAACAGGTTGTAATTCCTGGGAAGAGACAGGGGAAGATGGACTGCTAGGGACAGCAACATAGGGTACCAGGGCTGTCTGGCCCAATCTGGAGCAATCAGAATCACTTTGCAAGGTTAAGACCTTATTTTGACTAAAACTTTGAACAGGAGTGGGAAGGGGGGGAAGGCATACAGAAACCTCCCTTCCCAATTCAGAATCAGAGCGTCCAAGGGGACTGAGCCCAAGACTCCAAGTCTGCAACAAAAGAGAGGGAGTTGGTGATTGTCTGGGGCTGCAAAGAGATCTATCTCTGGAGTGACCCACCTTGAAAAAATCACTTTCAACACCTGAGGGTCCAGGGACCATTCATGATGGCCCTGAGAGAGCCTGCTCAGTGCATCTGCTAGCACATTGTCCTTCCCTGGAAGGTGAACTGCTACCAGAGAGGTTTGTAGGGAATAAGCCAGGGACCACAACTTCATGGCTTCTGTGCACAAGGCCATGGACAGACTGCCTCCCTACTTGTTGATGTACCACATGGTGGTGGTGTTGTCCGTTCTTACCTGAACCACCTAGTTCTGTACTGACTGAGAGAAAGCCTTTAGGGCCAGAAAAACTGCCCCGAGCTCTAGGAGATTGATATGGAGAAGGGATTATTGGGGGGACCACAGCCCCTGGGCAGTGAGGGACCCCAGATGGGCTCCCCAGCCCAGAAGAGAAGCGTCGGTAAGGACCACTGAACAAGGCTGAGTAGCAAAAGGAACACCTTGTCATAAATTGTCCTGATCCTGCCACCATTGGAAGGCTTGGATCAAGGTCAGAGTCACTGGGATCAGTTTGGTAGGGAATCCTTCCTCTGAGACCAAAAAGCTCTCAGGTGGAACTGAATATCCCTCATCTGGAATCTTGCCCCTTGGACCACTGCTGTTGAAGCTGCCATGTGGCCCAAGAGCTGGAGGAAATGCCTTGCTGGTCGAGATACCCCAAGGTTGAAGGAAGAGGCTAGTTCCATAAGAACCCTTGCCCTTTCTAGAGGAAGAAAGGCTCTTGCTCTGAGTGTGTCCAGTTCTGCCCCAATAAAAGTAAGAAGCTGGACTGGTTCGAGAGCTGGCTTGGGAAGGCTGAGAAGAAATCCTAGAGAAGTGAGCACTTGTTGGGTCACTTGCAGGTGAGACTTGACTTGGTCTGGAGACTGACCCACTATTAGCCAATCGTCAAGATATGGAAAAATGGAAGTCTTTTGCCTTCTTAGAAAGGCAACTACTACTGCCATGCACATTGTGAAAACCCTTGGGGCTGAGGTTAGGCCAAAGGGCATTGCTCTGAACTGATAGTGGCCTGAAGGCAACTCGAACCTGAGGTACTTTCTGTGGGAGCACCTGATGGGAATGTGAAAGTAGGCATCTTTGAGGTACAGGAAGGCTAGCCAGTCCCCTGGCCTTTGAGAGGGAAGGATTATTCCCAGAGTTACCATCTTGAACTTTAGTTTTAGAAGATGTTTGTTTAGATATCTCAGGTCTAGGATGGGTCGCCACTCCCCTGTCTTTTTTGGGGTCAGGAAATACCTGGAGTTCAGTCCTTTGCCCCAGTATAGGGTAGGTACTCTCTCTATGGCTCTTAAGGCTAGAAGAGAAGAAACCTCTGCCTCTAGGGCAAGGGTTTCCGAGAGATTTGCAGGTGGAAAAGATCTGGCTCTCATCTTTGGAAATTTTCTGAAGCTGAGAACCAGTCCCTGGCTTACTACTTCCAGGACCAACTTGTCTGATGTAATAGACATCCAGTCCTGGACAAAGTAAGCCAGCCTGCCCCCTACTGGAATAGGAGAGTCGACCGGGGCAGGCCCATCAGGGTGTCTGCTTGGCAGGGGCTTTAGGCTGAGGAGTGGATGCAGCCCTGCTCATCCCCCTTCTGCCTCTCCCTCTGAAGAACCTCCTCTAAGAAAAGGAAGAAGAGGCCTGTTCTTGGTAAAAAGGCCTTTGAAAATGCCTGCCCCTGCCCCTAGACTGCTGCCTTTGAGGAGTTGCCTGCCTCTCCTTGGCCTGAGCACTCCTGTAAGTGGTCCTGTACTCATCCATTTTCTTCATGTAATTCTCTGTCTGCTCCCCAAACAGAGTATTACCCACTACAGGAAAATCCATGGCCTTAGCCTGGGTGTCCTGCGAGAGGCTAGTACATCTGAGCCAAGCCATTCTCCGAAGAGCCACAGATGTAGCCATGACTCTTGATGACACATCATTAGAGTCCACAGCAGCATAAAACTGAACTTTAGATGCCTCAATCCCATCTGCAGCCACCACCTCCAGCTCCTTGGCTAGCTGGGGGGAGGCCTGTTTAGCCAGTGCCAGTACAGTGCCCCACGTGGACTTCTGGTACCTGGCTGTATAGGCCATGTAATTTGCCTGCCTGAGTCCCAAAGAAGATGCCATGTACTGTTTCTTTGCCATGGCATCAATCTTCCTGGAGTCCTTGTCTGGGGGGTGTGAAGCCAAGTGAATATTTGCCTTGTCACAGGCAGCAGCCTGCACTACCCCAACATGGCTGCATTGCTGGTATAAGAACTCTGTGTCTGAGCCTGAAAGCATATACCTCTTGTCCATTCTTCTATCCACAGGAGGTATAGTGTTAGGAGACTTTACGATTTTTTGTGTCTATTTCCCAAAGGATTTGTGGAAGGGAATAGACAGTCTCCTGGACTCTGGGATGTCCATCATTTCAACATAATTAGGCTCCTCTTGATCTTCCACAGCCTCCTCCATAGGAAGCTGGAGTGTTTCAGACACCTTTCTGTAGAACATAAAGTGAGAAGGGGACTCAGAAAGCCTAGGAGGGGAAACACCTGAAGGTCTGTCTGGGGAGATGTCCGGTTCCACAGGCACATCCAGACCCTCACTTTCACCATCATCATCCTCAAATTCCCTTTCCTCTTCAAACTCCGGTTCATAAAAATCTTCGAGGGTATAATCTTGAACCGGGGGAACCAACTGAACCAAACCCCTGCCAGAAGGTGCCGGATCAGTAGGAACCGGATGGAGCGATTCCACAATCTGAATCGCTCTGACTATCTCTTCGGCGGTCGGAACATGAACCTCTGGATCCGAACCGGACAATCTGTCTTTGCGTTTTCTTTTTGTCGGAACTGGTCCCTCGGAATCAGCTCTCCTTTTGGCCGGAGAACTATCGCCCTGATCAGAGGGCACTCCTTCTGGTTCGGTCGGAACTGAACCGGGCTGGCCATCCGGGTCAGTGGACTTCTCGGCCTCCTTTTCTCTCAGTCTACCTAATCTCTTCTCAGGGGTAGATTTGGGAAAGTTATTACATATTTGGCAGTCTGAATCGAGGTGGTCGAACCCAAGACAATAAACACAGGTGGTGTGGGGATCGGCCTTAGCAAAGACCTCCCCACACTCACTGCAGTGTTGAAACCCAGTGGGCCTGGTTTTTTCTTGGGTTTCTCAGACATGGCCAACCTAACCAACTTACTCTTTTTATGGCAACCGCCAGGCAAGACTCCCTTATCGGTTCCTAACCGTGTCACACGTATTGGAAAAAAACGTACTAAAACACGTTTTTTTAAGAACCGATAAGGACCGGTAACCACACACTAAGTAAAAACACAAAACACAAGATCTCACTATCAAATGGCTGGTTCAGCCAAACCGACCAGCACTTTTACAAGTTCCATACAGAAAAACAGAACAATTCCTATCTAGTACTCATGGTACCACAGACAGAGACTGAACCGACTATGCGGATGAGTTTTACGGTTTAAAAACCGACGAAAACTAAAACTTTAACCGACTTTCGAATCGAGCTGAAGGAGAAATCTCCGGAGTGACCATTCAGTGAGGCGGAGTAAAGAATCTGCGGTTTGAGTTTGAAACACTCCAGACAGAGACTCCAACCGAGCTCGAGCTCAGCATTCTATGCTCTGCATAGAAAGTTAACTCTTTGTTCTCCGGGGCAGTTTAAAGGTTGGGGATCACTGCAATATGTCAGAATACAGCAAGACTTCATGTTGTTTGAAAACCAGTGTTTCTGCAGTTTTGGAAATTTTTTGAACTGCAGGGACAACCGCTGGCCCACTATTTCCATGTCCCACTTTTCTCAGGTAATGATTACCCGTTCCTGGAAGCAGTTCGCCAGCCTTCACCCCACTGACAATGGTTGGATGACCTGGGTAGAATTCTCAGGGGTTTTGCTTTGGCTGAGCCATGGGGCTAGTGCTGCAGCAGCATGCTTGGAGTCCCTCCTGCCTCTGCCCCTACAGTAATCTCTTTAGGGTTGATACTCATGAGGGCATAGGGAGCATAGGCTCTTGGGAAGCAGTCCCTGACCCAGCCTCCCCTATCTTAAAACTTGTAGGAAGTGGAGGCCTTTTCTTTCTTGGTGTTGCTTCTTGAAAGTGGTTTTGTGTTCATCTACTTTTTTCAAGTATGCCTCTGTTTTGTCACCAAAAAGAGAATCTCCTTGAAACTGGAAATCTATGGCTTTTTTTCTGAGTGTCCTGGGAAAGGATAGCTGCCCTCAGCCAAGAGAATCATCTCAAAGAAACTGCCGGCGCTGACTTTTGAGGCAGTGTCATTAGTGTCAATAGCTGTGTGAAAGTTGTATTTGGTGGCATCCAGGGTTGATTTCGCTGTGGCAATCAGGTCCTGTGACAGTTCATTATTAGCCCTGTCAGCCAGTGCAAGCACTGTATTCCACAGTACCTTCTGGTACTGGACTATATGGACTGAGTAAGCTGCCTGCCTAATGAGCAGCGAAGCTGATGTGTAAACTTTTTTGGCCATGGTATTCAATTTTCTGGAGTTCTTTTCAGGGGGCTGTTTAGAGAAGAGTACCTTAGCCCTCTCACAGGCATTTGTCTGGACTACACCTTGATGATCAGGGTGGGCATTAAGGTATTCCACCCCCGTCTATCTATCTGATACTTTTTTTTTAATCTTTTTTTTTTTTTCCTATCTGTGGCTGCAGCTGAGGTAGGTGCAGACAAGATTTCTGAAGTGGCTTTTTGTAATGATTTGTGAATGGGGACCAGCAACCTCCTTGTAGGAGCAAGCCCTTTCATGTCCATAAATATCTTCTTCTGTTTTCTGAAGGGGAGTGTTGTGGGTGCTCACCATCTGCATAACAATCGAGGAAAAAGAATGAGTAGTCCTCTGTAGACCTTGGAGGAGAGCAGAATTCCTGCTCAGGGGAACCATCAGGTTCAATAGGTTCACCTTCCTGCTCTTCATCTTAATGCATTTCTTCCTCCACCTCTACAGGCAAACAGGCCTGAACCTGAGCTGGGGGGGGGGCGAATATTAAAATCGGCTCTTAAGTTCAAAAAAGTAGAACAAACTCAACATGTGGTTCCTTTTATCAGGAACTGTTTAGTAGACAATAAAAACCGCTGAAGAACTGTCTTCAGTGGTTGTGACTATAAAGAGAAAAGATCTGCGGTTTGGTTCCCTCAGAGCAGGAATCACAACACACAGAATGAAACCACTTGCAGAAACCCTTAAAAAGTGGTTTTCTAACAGAAATGTAAAGAAATTAGGTAGTTTAAATGTGGTTCTCTAAAGGCGGGAACTGCATTACACTGAGGTATTCTCCGATTCCTGGGAACCGATCAGGAACCAGAGAAACCACTAAAAAGGCACAAAATACACTCTAACATTTAACTAATGCAGAGTTATCAAAGAACAGCTAAATAATGAATAACACTTCAACTTTGAAAATAATAAATAGTCTGGAGACTATAAATACCGGAGCTGACTTCGGTGCAACTGCTCCCTTCAGGCGGAGAAACAAATCTGATGTAACTACTTAAAGTGGAGCGTGACACCAGTGTAGAGTTTGAACCTGCATTCCAAATTCTATAATTTGCATATGGTTGTATATCTCTGGGGCAGCTCTCTATGCTGGGAAGAGATGCTAAAGTGTAAACACTAAGTGAGGGATTCCTGGGGTTAGAAAATTAAATGCATATGGAGGATGTCAGAATCATATTTCTCTATAAAAATGATGATGCAATGTTTTGCCAACTAAATAAATACTGCTGCTTTAAATCAGAAGTACTAAACATACATTTTCTGTACAAGGCACTACAGAGAGAAAAACCTCCAGTGGTAGGAAACCTTTGGGAACCTGAGGCCAAGTTTTCAGCCGTTTCCTCCAGGGCACACTTGAAATCGCTTGGAGGAACCAAGATACGCACTTTGTGATCCTCCCCAATGAATTTATCGATGTTTTCAGCTTCCCTTCCCAATTAAATAACTGTTGTATCCATCAACATTATTCTCTATGTGGAACTAATTCAACGTAAGTTTCGAAGATTCAACACTCTAAACTTGCAGCACTTCATTTGGGAGCTTGCTTGTTCCATAGGTTTTACCATTTCTTGGGTGATAAAAATGCTGACTCAGATTACTCCTAATGTAGCCACACAGCATACACGTCTTCAGCCCATTTAAAAAAGGGGGAAAGTGAGCAGTTGAGTCTTGGTAATGTAAAATCTCCCCCCTCCCCAAAACACTATCCCAACGTGCCACTAATTATCAAGGAATAAAAGGGGAATGACAGTCAAAATTTACAAAACAAATGAGTTGTGCAGATCTTGATTTGTGGGTGTAAGCCTAATGTGTCTATTCCTTTGTTTGCTGTTACAAGTTTTTTTTCTAAGTTTGCCTGCTAGCTTTACAGTCCCTGGAAATCTCAACATTTGAATTTTTATTGCTTTTCCTTTTCCTACATGCCTCCTGTCACATGCAAGAGTGATAAATCCGTGACCACTGATTCAGCAAGGGCTGGTTTAGTGTCAAGTTTACAGCAGCAGAGCTATGATTTGAAAGCAGCGGTGCAATGAAAATGGGCAAAAAATTTGACCCTATCTTTTTTCACTATAATTTATTTCAGGCATCTTCCAGTTTTATTTTCTGGAAAATTTTCTAGATTCACCAAAATTTTAATATTTTATAAATGTTTTAATTAATTTTTTTCTAAGAAAAAAAATAGCCACCGCATTTGCCTTACAAATACCACTGTAAACCTGGAAGGCTTAGGATTGAGAACATAAAGTAAACGGTGCACAGCATAGGACACACCTAGAAAAGTAGGTTTGACAGGTATGCTAAAATTTTTAGTAATAGTAGCTGAAACTAGCTGTTTTGGTAAAACACTTTTCACTGCACTGCTGCTTTAACTGCCTCTCCTTACCCAGTGAACACCAGGTATGTTGACAAGCCACCGGAAAAGGAGTCCAAGAAGTTGGACCGTGCAGCTAAAAAAGTCTATGCTGCCTCCTCACTTGGTCTCCGCGAGGTGAGCTCGGCCCTCCTCAAGGCCCATTTCTCCCATGCCCTGCTGGATACCCTAGATGAGGTGCTTCCTCATCTGCTGGCAGACATTCAGACCATGGTCAAGCAGGTCCGGGACCAGGGCCAGGCTGTAACCAAACAACAGCTCCAGATAGTCATGGACATTTGGGACTCTTGTGCCCACTCCGCGGTGGCCTCAGTGGCCATGTGCTGCAAGACTTGACTGAGGATCTCGACCTTCATGGTGGACATTCAGCACAAGCTGACAGATGTCCCTTTCTTGGGCACCAACTTGTTCGGGACAGGGGTCAAGGTCCACCTCACCTGTACTGAGAAGTCCAATGCCAGCTTGGACTCCATGACATCTGCCCAGAACGACCCTAAGGGCTCCAAGCAGCAGCAGAAGAAAAAGCCCTTTCAGTCCACCTCACTCCTGCGGCCAAACCTGACCAGCCCCAGGCTGGTCAACAGGCTCAGCCTGGTGACCTCAGCCCAAGTCGGTGGCCTTGGTTGTCCATAAGCTTGGAGGGAGAGGCTCCGGTGGTTCCTCACCTGGGCCCTCCTCCTCCTCTAAGCCTGCCCAGAGACGGGATAAGGGGTGTCTTCCTCATGCCCGTCACACCTCCCCTGGGTCCTCCCATGGGGGGGCCGGCTCTGCCACTTCCTTTCCACCTGGTCCGCTGTCACCACGGACAGGTGGGTTCTCGAAGCGGTGGGTCAGGGTCTGCCTCTGGAATTCGAGCAGTACCCTCCTTGCTGAGCCCGCACCCCAAGGGAGAACTTGGTTTCTGCAGACATGCTGTCAGCTCTCAGAGCCAACATAGCCCAGCTCCTCCGCAAGGAGGTCATGGCTCATGCTGTGGATCCTCCGGAACACCCAGGGTTTGTCTCCAGGTACTTCCTGGTGCCAAAGCGGAAGGGGGACTGGCGCCCTATTCTAGATCTGCATGACCTGAACAAATTCCTCAGGTCAGGCACCTTCAGAATGGTAACTCTGTCACAAATCATACAATCTCTAGAGCAAACCATGTGGTTTTTCTCCCTGGATCTTCAGGATGCGTTCCTCCATGTCCTAATTCATCCGTCTCATCAAAGGTTCCTCTGCTTCCGGGCGGAGGGAACCCTCTATGAGTTCCAAGCCATGTCATTCGGCCTCTCCTCAGCCCCCAGGATCTTCACCAAATGCATTGCAGTTGTGGCAGCTTACCTGAGGCGCCAAGGGGTCCTGATCTACCCCTACCTATATGACTGGCTGATTGCGGGTCCCTCCAGGCTGGAGGTGGAGTGGTCCAGGGACCTGGCCCTCCAGACTTGCATCTCCCTTGGCCTCTTGGTCAATGAGGCCAAGTCAGAACTCGTGCCTTCGCAGGTGATCAATTTCATTGGGCGGAGCTCAACTCTTGCAGAGCCAGAGCCCAGCTTCGGTGGACAGGATTGAGGCTCCCTCATCCTTTGCCCAATCATTTCGGGTTGGGCGCCCTGCCCGGGACTTCCTGCGCCCTCCTGGCTACATGGCAGCCTGCACTAGCGTGGTCCATTGGGCCCGCTGAAGGTTGTGCTTGTGGCAGTTCTGCCCCTATAAATTATGGGTTTGTCTTTGTTTTTTTTTTGTTTTTGTTTTTTTTGTCCCAGTATCTGGAGGCATTCCCCCTTTTCTATGCCCTATACTCTTTATTAAATCTGCTGCAGCAGTCTTTCTTTTCTATTATACTTCCCCTTTTCCCACTATAATAGGGTGGCCTCCTATTATAGCTCCTTACTGTTCTTTCCCCGCTGTTTTTCTTTTCCTGCCTCGGGATATAGTTTCCTCAGAAATGGGGGGAGGGAGAGATGTCGTTTAGCTTCATCTGAAAATGCCCCAATAAAGAAAGTAATAAGTTCCTTTCAAAACCTCCCTTTAGCAAATAAGCAGTCTTATGCTGAAATATAGTATTAGTAAGGCTAAATATAGCTTTTGCAGATGAAAGTGCTAGGTTGTGCTGTAAGGGAAAAATAAGAAAGCAGCTAATCCTGCCTTTACAGTGAAACTGCCTTTACCTGATACATAAAACAAGAGGACCGCTTCTTCTCTTGCCCCTTCTTTTTAATTGTTAAATGAAGTCAAACACACTTTGGTAATGGCAGTGGCAGCAGTCAGCTAGCCAGTCTGCTGTACAGTTTCAGCCATTCTCCCTGCATCTTCTCTCTAGGTTTAAAAGGTGAGTCGGCTGTAGAGCAAGCAAAAGTCTGCATTTCACAATTTCTCTGGAGAAAACACGTTTTATATTTACATTTATTTGTGCCACATTAATCAGGGTAGTTAAAGCAAACTATTAGGTCTTTTAAGAGTAAGAATAAGTGGCGTATGTAACAAAATCATTTTGCTGCTTACCTAAATCTTGGTCCTGTGCCTTAAAGGGATAGGTTCCACTAGGGAACAGGGTCCCAATATGAAGCCTATTTATAGGACAAGAGGTAGCATGACACCTCCCTGGGGGTGGAGCCTCAGGTCCTTAATTTTCAATTATCTATGCATATTTGTTTTCTTGCTTGGCATTTTATTTTCTTGAGTGGAAAGAAGCTTTTAAGTTTACTTAAATGGTATCCATAGAATCTAGACAGCCTGATCCATGAACATGTTGTATTAGTATAGAAATTCTTTGTTCTTAGATTTAGGGAGGATCAGACCAGTCACATGTCCATTATTACCTGTCTTAAAAGATATTTAAGAGGCTTCTGTGCTCAGTTGAGATAGATTTGATGGGAGAGAGCAGATCCTCTCTTCCAGGAAATACCATAGATGTAGTGGGATCTTTTTGCAACTTCCACTCTATGGTGTAAGTTTTATTGTGATGTAGCTGAAACGCTCTTGGTGAGCCAGGCTTTGATTTGTAATTTTCATCAAAACAGTGTTATTTTCCTTTTACTTATTTTGTTTTGAGTTTCAATAAACAACACACATGAAGTAAATGTGTATAACCCCTAGATAGCACTATCCAGGGCTACTACCCCTGCTGATTTGCCACTAACAGGTTGAGGGGCCTGGATCCAATGGCGGGTGCCTCCACCCAGAGGTCAGGGTTTGCAATAGTTAAACTTACTTGGTCACAGCCCTCTGGAGACACTGCAACCCCTTTCTTCCCACTAGTGGCCCACACAATATATCAGAATTACCTTCACAGTATACACCTTACCCCCAGGACTAGTTCCGCACTGGGACCTCCTGTGAAATAAGATACAGTGCAACAATCACAGTACAGTACTTTAACATGACAAATACCTCAGAAGTATAACTTTGCTGAAACAAGCAGCTCTGATTTATTTAGGGGATATAACAAGGACAGGGGAAATCAGGTTAATTAGCTTATCCTTTACTATCTACCTATGGCTCTGGGCAGAGGCCTATCCTACAGTTACTGTCCTAGTTTCCAAAGCCCTAGTGGCTGGTCCAAACCGTGGCAGCTGGTAGGGGCCCTTTACACAGTGAAAAGAAAAATTAGTTTAAACAGTCAGCAGTACAGTGATTCCATTTGGATTTAATGTGGCAATTCAACAGGGAGCGACCCTGAATTAGTACTCACGACCTCCAAACAAGATAGGGTCCTTCAACGTCAGCAGGGCTACTCTTGAGCTCCATGAGACTCTTCACACATTTATATGGTAAAAAGAAAGTACTATACCAGGCAGGCTGCTTCTCTATCCCGATCGCAATTACTGCACAATACCCGGGAGAACACACAGCAGATTCAGTTCCTGACAGACCGAGTGCAATTCAACAATTTCTCCAGTCTTCTACAGGGTGAGCCTGGTTTCTGCTCTTCAGAGATCCTTTGATTCTTTTCACAGGACGGATTCAGTCCTAACAAGCAGTTACACAAGCTGCAGACCGGAACTCTGGGCCTTACACACGTTTTTTGACTGAAACTGTGCACTGAAGGAGCACAGGGTTTCTTTCCCTTCACTGCCAGATCTAAACTGAAACTCCAACAGACAAAACCAGGTACTTCCTTTGAGTTCCTCCAGTTCTTGACTGGATTGGCTGTCACTCACAATAGACTGCTGCTGTTGGTCCAAAGGCGCAAAGTCTAAACTTCATCTCCCAGAGTCACTGCCCATACAATCCTCTTGTGGCTGGCTCAGATTATGAGTCAAGTTCTGATTCGTCCAAGGCACCATTTTAGAGCTAGCTTACCCCACACTGATTGGTCCAGTTCAGCAGTTCAAAACCAGAATGGGGAACTAGGCAGACACAGTTCTGACTGCAAAGAAAGCAGGTTAGACAAACTGTAATTTCATTATTACTGTAAATGATTTCTGGCAAACAGTTACATCTTTCAGATAGGTTCCCTTTGCACTCCTAGTGACTGCAAAAATGGAGTGAATTGGCAGCAGCTCGAGTGGTACTCAAACAGAGAAGCACACAGTCCCCCCATACAAACTAATTATGTCTGCAAGCAGACAGCTCTTAAAGAGACAGTACCAGAGGCTCTAAAACACTCACTGATAAATGGCTTAAACGCCAAACACCATTCAGGCTTGGAGCATTCAAGCAAGCTCCTGGAAGTCTTTTGGGAACCCCCATTTGCAGGGGGGTTACATGTGTTTAACCTGAAGTACTGTCTCAAGTCTCTGCTTCTTGAGTTGTTTATACCCACATGCTCACAGTGCTCCCTACAGTGGGAGCTGGCCTGCCAGTGGTCTCAACGAAAGGGTCACTTTGGCCAGCTGATCACTGTGATCCGGCGGACATAGGACACCATCCAGTGGTGGTTAGTCCCATTGAATATGCAGGAAGGAATCCCGTTTGTCCGCACAGAGCCGACGGTCATCCTGACAACCAATGCCTCTCTCATGGGCTGGGGTGCCACCTGAGGGAACACAGAGTCCACGAGCTCTGGACCCCCGAGGAGTCCTGATGCCACATCAACCTGCTGGAACTCCAAGCAGTTCAGCTGGCACTGACTGCATTCGCTCCTCACATATGGGCTCAGGTGGTCCAGGTCCAGACGGACAACACCTTTACCATGTACTAACTCAACAAACAGGGTGGGAAGCTGTTCATGTGTGGACCATCATGCGCAGCCTGGAGGCAGATCTCCTAGCCATCCATGTGGCAGGGGCCTCCAATCTGCTGACTGACACTCTCAGCCAGGTGGGCGAGGCATCTCATGAGTGTTCTCTCCACCCAGAGATAGTACAAAGCCTGTTCTCCTAATGGGGCACCCCTCAGGTGGACCTGTTCGCCTCCAGGGAGAACGCAAAGCTGAGGCTGTATTGTGCCTGTCCCACTTAGCAGGAAACGCTGCAGGGGGATGCCTTATCGAGGCCCTGGACCCCAAGCCTCTTCTATGCCTTCCCTCTGATTCCTTTGATCCACAAGGTGTTGCTCAAGGCCAGAAGGGACAAGGCACAGGTGATCCTGGTAGCTCCAGACTGACCCATGTTAGTTCTGGTACCCCGATCTCCTCAGCCTCAGCAGCAGGCTCTCGAGGTGTCTTCCCCTATACCTGGACCTACTTTCCATCGATCAGGGGAAGGCAGTCCATTTGAACCTTCAATCCCTGCACCAGACAGCCTGGTTCCTGAGTGGCTAGAATTCTAGGCTTTGGGTCTCTATGAAGATGTCTTCACCATTGTTGAGGCATCTGGAAGGAGCTGACCAGGAAGTGCTATGCCTTCAAATGGAAGAGAATCTCCATTTGGTGCCAGGGCAAGGGGTTGGACCCTTTGTCCTGTCTAGTGCCTAGTATCCTTGATTACCTATGGTCCCTCTTTCAGTCGGGCCTTCGGTTAATGACCCTCGAGGTGCACCTGGCAGCCATCTCTGCTTACCGGCCGTGGGCTGGTCAGCAGTCGGTGGTGCAGGAGAAGATGGTCTGGTGCTTCTTCAAGGGCCTTGATCACATTTCCCCTCTGGTGCATGAACCACCACCACCGTGGGACATGTTGCTGGTTTTTGCAAAGCTCATGGACAAGCCATTAAAACCGATGCACAGGTGTGACATGTCTAACCTGTCATGGAAGACTGCCTTCTTGGTGGCTATCATGGCAGCTAGAGGGATCAGTGAGCTCCAGGCACTTTCAGTGGAGTCTCCATACTTAGTCTTTCAAAAGGACAAGATTGTCCTGTGCCCCAACCCGAAGTTGCTCCAGAAGGTTGTGTCCAAGTTTCACCTTAACCAGGTGATTAATCTCCCAGTGTACTTCACCAATCACACCTCAGAGGCCAAGCACAGGCTCCGTACTTCGGACCTGCAGCAAGCGCTCATTTATTATAAAGAGCACACAGCTGGAGTTTGGAGAGAGGCTTGCCAGCTGTTTGTCACCTACGCTGAAGCTGCACCTGGCAGACCTGCAACCAAGTGGACAATTGGCAGGTGGACTGTATCTTGCATTGATCTCTACTACAGGCTGGTGAGTAGGGAGCCTCCCGGAGGGCTAAGGACTCATTCCACCTGCAATACCACTGCATTGGTGGCTGCTTCCAGGGATGTCTCTATCCAGGAAATCTGCAGTGCTGCTACCTGGAGGTCAGCACACACCTTCATTTATTTTTCATTACCACACTGACTTAGAGTCACACTGGGATGCTGGTTTTGGGGCCTCAGTTCTCCAATCTCTGTTCCCTAAGTAGGGGGTGTGCACCTTGCCTCCCTCCTCCCAGAGAACAGCTAGGAGTCTGCCAAAAGTGTGGATAGAACAGCATATCCACGTCCCTAGAAAAACAGGTTACTCATCTGTAACAGTAGTTCTAGGAGTGGTATATGATGTTTATCCACATGGACCCACCCAACCTCCCCTGGCTTTGGTGCATACATCTGCTTCCAGTGGGCAAGATCTGGCGTCAGGGGTGGAGCCGAGGGAGTTACTATCCAGGTGGGTGGGAGGAGCCAGCCTGAAGAATTTCCAGCAAGCTCTTAAAGGGAAAGGACTCTGCCAGAAGTGTGGATGAATATCATATACCACTCTTAGAAAGTACAGTTACATAAAATCTTACCGTAACAGTAGATCTTCAAGGAAAGTCTCTTGCAGTAGGTAATTACTTCAGGGAGTTTCCAGCAGAGGGTGCTGTAACACAGCAGCTCTTCTAGCAGTTTTGTACCAGGGACCGCCCACACATGACAATCTTCCTGCTTCCTATATAAGTGTGGGCAGTTCCTGCTATCTTCAGTTCCCCCGGCGGATTCAGCTCACAAAGCGAGGACTGAGGGGAAGCCGAGGTACCAAGGAGTCCCAACCCTAAGTCATTGGACTAGAATTTGCTCTGTTAGAGAAGGAGGGGGACGGAGAGTAGGATCGTACCTACTGCAAGAGACATTACTTGAAGATCTACTGTTACAGTAAGATTTTACATAACTGTACTATCTTCCACTGAATGGTCTCTTGCAGCGGGTAATTATTTCTGGGAGAATCCCCAGCAGTTATGCCCATATGGGAGGACAATATGACAGGATACCTTGTAGGACTGCACGGCTGAAGGTCGACCTGCGTTGTGACGCAATATCAAGATTGTAATGCCTTGTGAAACTATGGATTGTCGACCAGGTAGCTGCATTGCAGATAGCTGAAATGGAGGCTCCTTTAAAGCAAGTCACAGTAGTGGCCATAGCTTTAGTGGAATGGGCTTGGACAGGTCCAGGTAAAGTCTTGTTGTACTTTTTTTTTTTTAACAAAAGGTAATGCAGTTCGGCAACCATGAAGACAGGGTTCGTTTAGCAATGGGAAGCCCTTCTCTGCCAGAGGCAAAGGTGACAAATAATTGAGACGTTTTCCTAGTCGACTGGGTACAATTAGTGTAATAGTGTAGTATACGATGAACATCTAAGGTGTGTAACAGATGTTCACCGTGATTGGAGTATTCAGGGTAGTAGACTGGAAGCTCCAAGGACTGATTTAGAGTATGTTCAGAGACTACTTTAGGAAGGAAGGATGGGCTGGTACGAAGGACCGCCTGTCCTTGTGAAAAAGCAAGTAAGGTTCCCTACACATGAGGGCATGAAGCTCGGAAATACAGCGAGCTGAGGTTATAGCCACTAAAAACAAGGTTTTCCATGAAAGAAAACGGAGATCACAGGTGGCCGCTGGCTCGAAAGGTTCAAGGGTCAGTTTTTCTATAATGAAACTGAGATCCCACGGAGGAGTGGGTCTTCTGATAGGAGGCTTAATATGTATCATTCCTCTCAAAAACATCTTGGCTAAATGATGTTGGTACAGTAGTTTGCCATCTAGAGGTTCATGAAATGCCAAGATGGCAGCCAGGTGGACTTTGATGGAGGAGTAAGTTAAGCCTGACTTTGATAATGAGTCCAGGTAGTCTAGAACCTTCGTCAGTGGCAAGAGTAAGGGTCCAGTGAGCGAGAGGCGACCATATGGAAAAGCGCTTCCATTTGGAATTATATGTTTCTCTGGTTGCTGGTTTACGAGAAGCCAGGAGAATATTGGCAATAGCAGAAGACACTTGGAGTCTATTTATGAATGCGTTCTCAGAAGCCAAGCATGAAGATGGAGGATCTTCAGGCTGGGGTGCAGGAGGGATCCGTGACATTGAGTCAGTAGGTCCAGTCTGACTGGCAACTGAATGGGTTCCCTTACTGACAGTCGTTGGAGTAGAGGGTACCATGGCTGACGAGGCCACATTGGTGCTATGAGAATCATGGTGGCCGGCTCCATTTGAAGTTTCAATAGAGTCCGCTGCAAAAGTGGGACGGGTGGGGGAAGGCATATAAGTAGAGTCCTGACCAAGGTTGGGACAGGGCATCTATCGAGCATCCCTTGTTGCTCGGGATAATGGAGAAGTAACTGAGGAGCCAGTGATTGACTGGGGAGGCAAACAGATCCAGCTGTGGAGTTCCCCACAGGTCGGAGATTTCTTGGAGTATTTTTTTTGTGAAGTGTACATTCATGAGCTGATGACTGGTGACTTAGCCAGTCTACTAACTGACTGCACCGTCCCGGTAGGTGGACGGCTGTTAGTGTTAGTTGTGTGATGGCTTCCTGCCAGATTGTACGGGTCTCCATGCAGAGGGTGCGCAATTTCGTGCCCCCTTGCTTGTTGAGGTAAAACACCACTGCAGTGTTGTCTGACTAAATCAGCAATGGTCCTGGCTTGAGGTAGGGCTGGAATGCCTGAAGGGCTAGACGGGCAGCTTTCATCTTGAGTAGACTAATATGAGAGTGATGGGAAGAGGCGGTCCACTGACCTTGGGTCTGATAAGGACCTAAGTGCGTGCCCCATCCATCCAGGGCAGTATCTGTGGTTAGCGTCTGCATGGGAGGGAGGGACCAGAAAGGCATTCCTTGACACAAATTGGTTGTGACTGTCCACCACGTCAGGGATGACTTCAGAGAAGGAGTGACCCTGATTTCATCATCGAGCTGTCCATTTCTTTGAGACCACTGGTTCTGAAGGGTCCACTGGACAGGTCTCATGTGAAGGCAGGTGAATGCCACTGTCGAGATGTCAGAGGACATGTGACCCAGAAGGCTCAGCATTTGTCTGGCCGTGACTATTTTCTGAGTCTGTATTCACGAAGCCAGAGATATAAGAGTGTCCTGACGGAGCAGGCAGAAGGTAAGCTCTGGCTGTGACTGTGTCTAGAACAGCTCCAATGTATTGGAGAGACTGAGCTGGGTTTGGACTGGACTTTGGCCAGCTGACTGTTATCCCCAGATCGTTGAACATGCTGAAAGTAGCATCTAGGGAGGCAAGCACCGCTTCTCTGGATTCTGCTTTGATTAGCCAGTCGTCTAGGTATGGGAAGACAAGGTGCCCTTTTTTCTGTAAGGCTGCCACCACCGCTAGACATTTGGTGAACTGTCTTTAGGCCAAGGAGAGGCCGAAAGGTAGTGCTTGAAACTGGTAGTTCTGACCCAGAAGGTGGAAGTGCAGAAATTTGAGATGGGCAGGATGAATGGGGATATATAAGTAGGCGTTCTTCATATCCAGGGCACACAGCCAGTCTCCTTGTTTTAAGATCTGTATGATGGCAGTTAGAGTTATCATGCAAAAATGTTTGTACTGAATGTATCGATTCAGGTATCACAGGTCTAGTATTAGTCTGAGATCTCCGGTTCGTTGGGTATCAGAAAAAAGTGGGAGTAGAATCCCATTTGATGTTCTGGAAGGAGCACTGGTAAGACAGCCTGTTTGGCTAAAAGTGCCTTCAATTCTTCTTGCAGGACAGGAACATGATCTGGAGGATAACAGATTACCCAAGGGGGGAGGGGGGCAGACAGAAATTCCAGAGTGTGTCCCTTTTGGATAATCTGAAGTACCCATTTGTCCAAAGTGATAGTTTTCCAGGCCTCCAGATGGAGGGCCAAACGACACTCTACAGCCTCCGAGGCATGATCAAGGAGGTGATGGGAAAGCCCTGATAGGTCACTGGGTACTGGGTTGCCCGGCCCTTCCCAAGGGACGGGCATGGGTGGCAGAGGCGTTGCTCTTGTGGATTGGGCATGACCTCGAAAGCCACCTCTGTTAGAGGCCTTATATTTTCCGCCTCTTTTGGAATAGGATGAATATTGCATATGATAGGGTGGCTGTGGAGTATGGTACATGCTATGTACAGTACGCAGGGTTCTGATTGATGCCTGCAGGTCATCTAACATCATTTGAGTACCAGGCCCGAACAGTTTTGACTCATTAAAGGGTGCATTAGCAACTTTATGTTGTATATCAGGAGCAAAACCTGAAACACGAAGCCCAGCATGAAAACACAAAGAGACTCCAGCAGCTGAGAGTCTGGCTGAGGTATCAATGGCATCATATCCTGACCTGAGTAGGTAGTGGGAGATAGAACTGCTGGTGGGCACTGTTGCCAATAACTGATTCTTTTCTTGGGAGGGAGGAAGCTTATTGATAATGTCCATGGCTGAAGCCCCAAGGGTACATTGGTATTTAACCATATTTATTTTATTTAGTTTTTGTTGACCGAGTAAGTGCACTAGACAAATCCTGCCTATTTTCAGGCACGACTGGGGGAGGGGGATACAGATGAATGCCAACTGACCTTGAACCAGATTAAGCTGTTGGTGGTATTTTTTTAGTGAATGAGGGAAATTTGGCCAGGACACCGGGGAAATTCCCCTACTCTTTTTGATAAGTGCCATGGGATCTTTAACGTCCGCCTGAACTACCACCAATCCAGGCAGATGGGACCTCGGTTTAACGTCTCATCCGAAAGATGGCACCTCAGAAGTGAAGCACCCCTCTCATGCTGCACTACAGTGTCAGTACTGGGATATTAACCCAAGTGCCAGATGTGGGAACTGAACACATAGCCCTCTGATCTCCCGGCCTCAGAGGTGAGTGTGCTACCTACTGAACCACTGACATATGTCCTATATAGTTCAGAATTCGAATATTCATAATAATAATAATAAAACTTTATTAAGCGCTTTTCAAATTCCAAGGCGCTTTACAATTTTTTTAAAAACAAATTCCCTAAAATATAACAGATAAAATATAAACCATTTAAAAATCATTACAATTCGTGAAACGCTTGACTCCACAAAAAAGTCTTGAGTGCCTGCTTGAAACTCCCCATGGTCGCACATTCCCTGAGCTGATGGGGCAGAGAATTCCAGTGGGCTGGGGCCACAAACATAAAAGCACTGGCCCAAGAAGATTTCAAGATAACCCCTGGAATCTCCAGCAACCCCTCGTCAGCTGAACGGAGCTGTTGCACAGGGTCGTAGGGAATCAGAAGCTCTTTCAAGTAGTCGGGGCCAAGTCCGTGTAGGGCTTTGTAGGTCAATAAACCTACCTGAAAGGTGATCTGTCACTAAATTGGCAGCCAGTGCAGATTGCGCAACACAGGGGTGATATGCAATCTTCTAGACACCCCTGTCAACAATCGAGCAGCAGCATTCTGCACTATCTGCAAGCGGCAGATTATCAACCCCAGGAAGCCCTAAGTAAAGGGAGTTGCAATAGTCAAGGCGAGAAGTCACAAAGGCGTGGACCAACACAGGTAAATCGTTAGACGGAACAAGGTGTTTGACCCTGGCAATGTTCCTAAGATGATAAAAGGCTAACTTAACAACTGCTGACACCTGATAATGGAGGGTCAGCCCATCATCAAGCACCACTCCAAGGTCGCACACCCCTTCTGAGGTAAGGATCGGAACGCCCCACAGAAATAATTGAGGGCTGATCAGTCCTCAGCCCTTCTGTCCTGCGACCTGGTCCACAACCATAACCTCAGTCTTTCCTGCATTCAACTTTAACCAGCTCGAATTCATCCAGTCTTGGATTTCGATGAGGCAGTTATTGAATACTGAGAGGGCACTAACCTGGTCGAGGGCAAAAGACAAGTACAGCTGGGTATCATCCGCATAACAGTGAAACCTCAGCCCATACCGTCTAACAATGTCTCCGACGGACTGCACATACACTGCAAACAACATGGGGGACAGCACTGAGCCCTGAGGAACCACAAGACAGAAACAGGGTCAGAAGAAAAAATTCCCGACACTACTCTCTGTGTTCTACCGGCAAGGAAAGATGTAACCCATCTGAGCACTGTGCTTGACAGGCCACAGATGGGCCTCAGGCATTTCAGCAGGATCCCATGGTCTACAGTGTCAAAGGCTGAAGAGAGATCAAGGAGTACCAGAATGGAATGGTTTCTCTGATCTCTCGCCATCAGGAGATCACTGAGCAACCGAACCAGAGCCGTCTCAGTACTGTGCCTCTTACGAAAACCCGACTGGAGAGGTTTGTAGATATAATGGATGGTCAAATGGTTCTCCAGCTGGATTGCCACTACTTTCTCAATAACCTTTCCTATAAAGGGAAGGTTCGAGAGGTCTGTAGTTAGCAAAAATGTCTGGGTCCAATGAAGCTTTCTTCAGAAGGGGTGTTACCACCGCATCCTTCAGGGAGCTTGGAAACTCACCTGATTCCAAGGAGCACCGGACAATTTGAGCCAGAAATGGGCCAATGAGCTCATAACAACCCAAAATCAGGGAAGTTGGGCCCGGATCTAAACTGCAGCACGTAGGGTGCATCCCCTGGACAATCCGCATAATATCCTCGAACTCTGGCAGGTCAAAGGTACTCCAGGAAGTATGAGGTACAGTGACCAAGTGCCGACCAACTGCGTCCCCCATATAGTGAGTCAAGCGGATCTCTGACCTGATGTCGGCCACCTTATTCACAAAGAATTGAGCAAGCTCATCAAACTCTTTTTGCGAAAAAACTCGATGGAGCTGCAGACAGGCTGGGTTGCACAACCTGTCCACAGTTCGGAAGAGCTGAGCTGGTCGATTCTGAGCGACAGCGATCTCCCTGGACAGGAACTCTGCCTTCTTATGGGAGATCACTGATTGGTAGAATTGATAATGCTCCACCAAACTAAGGCGGTCAACCTCCAGGGCAGATTTCCGCCAGTGACGTTCTAACCTTCGTCCAATCCGCCGCAACTCCCTCAAAGACCCATCAAACCAAGGGGCCCGAGGGCAGAGAGGGAAGGGATGAACACGGACAGGAGCTATCAAGTCTAGAGCCGAGGAAATGGCCTTATTTTAGGCCAGAACCAATAACTCCGGACTCAAGCAGGCATCAGGAAACACCGAGAGGTCAATCGCCGCCGCCACGTCTTCAGGGCACACGTCCTGTAAAGGGCGGTAACTGACTATCTCCACAGGGGCAGACCTGCGAAGAGGGGAACAAAAGTTTAGCCTCACAGTGTAATGACTGTACCAACTGACTGGTTCCACCCCCAAGTCAGAGGCCTCAATCCCCAGGAGGAAAACCAAATCCAGAGAGTGACCATGATTATGGGTAGCTAAGTAAACAATCTGTGTGAAGCCCAGTGATGTCATCAACTGGAGGAAGTGCTGACCATAAGCGAGAGGTGGTCATCGACCCAGGCACTGAAGTCGCCCAGAACCATCAGTCTGGGTGACTCCAATGCCATGTCGGCGGCGAAATCCGCCACTTCCTGTAGGCATCGCTTTTCTCCCCGGGGTGGACAATAGACGAGGGCTATCCTACAGCCCACACCAGCTACCACAGTACACTCAAAGGATTCGGCCTCCTCTACTAGTACACCAGTGAGGCCCAACTTGGTACCCTCCCCCCCCCAACAGTCCAATCTTGGGCGGTGTATCACCGAGTACCCGACCGGAATTGCTGCCTCCTGAATGGGGCCAGCACTATCATCCAGCCAGGTCAAAATCTGCGAAAATAGCAGTTTTGTTCTTAATAGACCTCGCATTGCATAACACTGCCCGAGTTGGACGGGGTTCATGAGCCATCCCAGCTACTTGCCCATCTAAAGGGATGGTGCCCTTGGGTATGGAGATTAGACATGGATTACCATGTTCCAGGCTCCATTTTGTCCTAGGGCAGCTTCTGATCCTAACCAACCCTATGTGAGAGGGCTGCTCCTTCGACCCCCAATGTCCGCACCCCCGCCTCGCCGACCCCCATGCCCCCTAGGTACAATACCCAGCACCCAACAGTGCTGGTAGATAGAAAAAGGCAGGGGGGAAGGGGAGAACGGGCAGAGGGCATGGAGAGAGGAGGAAGACGAATAATAATGTGTAAATAATGTATGACTTGGGGGGCAAACAGGCACATTTCAAAAACAAATAACTATAGCCAAGAACTACACCAAAGTCCAAATTTCCTTGTAAATAATTACCCTAAAATAAAAAAAATTATTAACAAACATAAACCTAATAACAATGAATAAAAAACAAAATGATAATAAAATCATAAAATGTATGATAAAGAACCGAATAGTCCAAGGCCCGATGATCCTCTCACTACCAGCAGGACTATGAATAATCTTCAGGCTGCTGATGCTCTCACTATCAGGGCCTAAAAATGTACTATTTATGGCACTCTCACTGCCACCAAATAGTAAAGTAAAAATTATGCAACTTCCAAAAACCAAAAACAGAAATGTCAAAAATGTCAGGGCATTATCACTGCCCAAAAAATGAAAATAAAAATGTGATTAAGACCAGGAAAGTAAAGAGATCCAAAATCCCAAATCCTTCAATCCACCACTCTCTCTCACAGAGTGGGGGTAAAAGAATCCACAAAAAGTTAATTGCTTCTCCAAGAATCCGGAAACTATAGCTGCTCCATCACAGTTCAGGAACCAAAAAGTCCGTAAGTCCCAAGGACAGAAATTGTAGAAAAGAGCAAGGGAACTAAAAGCAAAGGCCAGGAGCGTGCATTTTCTAGGCAAAACAGGGATACCCCCCCCCCACACAACCATCCCAACCAGGCCCTGCACACACCACCCAAGACCCGCAGCTACAGGCACCCCGAGGTCAGACCGCCAGGACCAAACCTGAGGTAAACTTAGGAACACCTCAAAAAATAGCTCCAACTTCCTGGGGCTAAATGAGGCAATTCCCGGTGGTCCCAAGCAGCACCAACAGGAATTGCCCTAGGAGCAGGGGGAGATCAGGGCCTCCCTCACTCAGCACAACACACTGGCCTTGCCGGCCCCAAGCTCAGACGACTAATCAGTTTTGACCACCTGATGGTGGAACTGCAGCGTCAAACAAAGCAAATCCAAAAAAACACAACAGCAAGTCCCCCACTCACGGCACTCCACAACAGCGTTTTTCGGATCTTCAGTCTTCAGCAATATAGCCTCCCTTCTATAAATCCAACGCATTCGGGTCTTCAACAGTGTACCCCTTCCATAGATCCAGCACATCAGGAGAAACCCCAGGGTATCAGGAGAAGCAGTCAGATATTTTATTTTATTTATTTATTTAGTTTTTGTTGACCGGGTAATTGCACTAGACAAATCCTGCCTATTTTCAGGCACGACCCGGGGGAGGGGGATACAGATGAATACCAACTGACTTTGAACCAGATTAAGCTGTTGGTGGTATTTATAGTGAATGAGGGAAATTTGGCCAGGACACCGGGGAAATTCCCCTACTCTTTTCGATAAGTGCCATGGGATCTTTAACATCCACCTGAACTACCACCAATCCAGGCAGATGGGACCTCGGTTTAACGTCTCATCCGAAAGACGGCACCTCAGAAGTGCAGCACCCCTCTCATGCTGCACTACAGTGTCAGTACTGAGATATTAACCCAAGTGCCAGATGTGGGAACTGAACCCACAGCCCTCTGATCTCCCGGCCTCAGAGGCGAGTGTGCTACCTACTGAGCCACTGACACTGCTATCAGATGACACAACAAACAAAAGTTCAAGGAAGCGCCGAACCGAGCAGCAGGCTAGCAAAAAAAGACCTCCTCACATCCACTGCTCACTCCACATCCACTGCTTGCACAAAAATACAAATGCAAAATGTGAAAGCAGGGTTCAGGTCCAGAATAGGGCTCAAACAAAGCCTAATGAAATGATCAACACACAAGAAATGAAAATTACGTACCTACCGTAATTCTTGATCTTTTCTTGTATCTTCACCATTCATTACTGCTGGGTGTAAACCGGAGGCTTGCACCGCCACGTGAGATTCCCGAGGAGTTGGCCTGACAGGCGGCAAATTAGCGCCACAGACTCCTCCTCCATCCCAGTTTTGTTAGCCGGAGAGGCGAAATAAGGGTAAGAAAAATGAGCGCGGCAAGAGAGCCGAGGGATAGATAAAGGAAAGCATATAAACTGAAAAAGGATTAAGCCAGTAGAGGACAGACAAAAAAGAAGGAAATGCCTACCCTAAGGGACCGCAGGGCCTCACTTCTCGGGCGGCTCCAAGGGAGGAACAGATAAACGAGAGGAGAAAAAGGAAGAAGGAGAGAGGGAAGAGAACAAGAGATGTTGGGAGGGGAGAACTCTGCCCATTGAGAGATTGGTTTAAAGGCTTATAAGCTCGGAACCAAAAACAAGGAAGCAAGGATCCCACTTGAAAGGACTGAAGAGAAGGTTTAACCGAACCGCTTGCACAGATTAGACACAAAAGGCAGATTCTCTATACCTCCTGCCATCTCAACCCCTTAAACTCTAGCTGAGAGCTCACAGACTGCCAAGGCAGAAATTCTGTTTCGAAAGGAGAGAGCCCAACTAGGAAGGAGAAAGAAGCCCCCTAGCACCTTAAGTGCTGACACAGATGTGTGTGGGGAGGGGGTGAGCTCTACAGAGGGCACCCCTTTATGTAAAGGATAGAGTGGGAACTCAACTGGACTCCCTGAAGGCAAGGCAAGAACATCAGCTCAAGGTAATTGTAGTGTCAGGACAGCGCCAACCAGCAGAAGCTGACCAATAGGAGATTAAGACCTGCCAGAGGGAACCTGGAAAAAGGAGACCAAGCCATAAAAGGGACGCTCTCGTTAACTGTGAATTGAACAACATGGATAAGAAAGAGCCAAGAGGTCACCCCTGGGGCAATCAGAAAGAGTTCCCTCAGGATAGAAATAAATCCTACTCGTTCCCCCTTACCTTCAGGAAATAGGATCCATCCAGAGAAGAACAGAAAAATCAAGACAGTTTTTTGGCGTAAAGGCCAACAAAGAAAGAGAGGAAGGAATGAGCAGGAAGGGAGGCGGCAGTAGAGGCCCTGGAGGGGAAGGTGGGCGGGAATCAGTAATCAATGGTAAAGATACAAGTGAAGATCAAGAATTACGGTAGGTAAGTAATTTTCATATCTTCCCTTGTCAATCTTCACCATTCATTACTGCTGGGTGAGTACCAAGCCCCCCTGAAGGGGGCCTGGATAGACCCTGAGGGAACAGATCCCTCAGCCTCGTACTAGTGGAAAGCAGGAGGGGGAGACCCTAACCAGCAGACTGGGGCAGTCTAAGGTTGGTGAGGATGAGGAGGGGCCCCCGTGGGCGGGAGGGAGGTGCCCCTGAAGAAGCCTCCTCACCCTGCGGGAGAACAGGCAGGTCCCCCAGAAGGCAGAGGCAGTCACCCTATGCCAGGCAATGGGTGACAGTCTGGAGAGACAAAGCCATGCCGTCCGCCTAATACAGATCGCTGTCCCTGCAAGTCTGGACGCCACCTCATTGACGTCGTAGGATGCCCTTGCTTGGTGCCTTGCAAGCTCCAGACCTTGCGCAGAGAGGGCAATGGCTTGTCTAGACTGCTCTGTGTCACGCAAAGATGCTAGGACTTGAGATAGCATCGACCACAGATGCCTGCTGTAAGCAGCGTGGTATGCCTAATGTGAACTTACGCACATCAACACAAGACTTGAAAAGAAAACCCTTCGTCCCCACCGGTCGAATTCAGCAGAATCCGGATCTAGTGGTCTGTCATGCGCCAGGTGCTGAGGCCCGGAAGGAGTGTCTAGGGACGTCAAGCCCGAAGCTGGGTGAGGCAGAGAACCTAGAGACTATTGGGGGGCACAATACCATCTCCTGCAGTCTGCTGGGGCTGAAGAAGGAGTGGCTGGCGACTGCCAGGTGCAGATGGACGCTTCCTGGAAAGGGATCGGCCAGGAAGCCACCACCAGGTGGTGAGCACTGAATTCGCTAAGGAATGCACATGTCTGCCGCTCGGTATTGTCCCTACGGATGTAGGAGATACGAAGCTCCGAAACCAGCCTCGAAAGGAACCGCTGATAGTCAGTGAAATCAGCGTCAGAGGAAAGGTGGACAAAAAGTTCCTCTTCCTCAGGAGAGGAAGTCGAGGAGGAAGTGGAGCTTGAATGATCAGAGGACTCCTGCGGCGGAGGGGACATGCGGAAAACCTGTTCGTTCATGGCCCTGACATAAGATGGGAAGGCCGCCGCAGTAGCTCTGAACATCTCCCAAGTTAACGGTCCTGTGGGACCCACATGACCGGGGAGAGAGGGTGGTGGTTGCAGAGGGATGGGCGAAGGGCACCTAAAAGCACGTGCCTGGCCTCTGCCAGGGCTCTGAGATCCGGGCAGCGACGCCACCAGGATCGGTGACCCTAAGATCATGCCGGGTTGGGAAGAGGAAAGAGAGGGAGGTAAACCCGGAAACAGTCCAGAAGGGGAATCTCCCCTGTGACGCGCCTGGGATTGCATGAGTCCAGAAGGGCAACCCTCAGAACCGCCACTAGAAAGAGCTTTGGAGACCTTGAGAGAAGGGTGGGGATCAGCACTGCGACTCCTTCCCACACCCTGCAGGGCAGTGGGGATACGCTGCCGCTCCTCACCCCAACCTCTCAATCCCTCGGACTCCGGAGTAGCCCTCTTACTCGATGTCAGTGGGGGAGGTCCCTGCTGAGCAAGCCCCCGAAGGGAACCCACTGTAGCAGGGTCCTCCACCCTCTCCCGAAGGACCCCAGCAGCACCAGAGATGGCAGCTGCCCAGGACCTCCGAGAAGGGGGCATCCACTCCCGATCTCCTGAAGGGTCCGCCGCAGAAGATTCCAGAGCACCCCTAACCGTGGAATCCTCTGGGCTAAACAACTCCGGGGACTCGGGGAGAGGAACACTGGATCACCTGGCGCTATGGCCTATAGGAGATTCTGAGTCAGAAGACTCAGGCTGCCAGTCCAGGTCCCCCCCTTAGTCATCCCCCTCCGAAGAGGGGTCGAGCAGAGTAGACTCCAGTGAGGCGACTGCAGGAACCTCACCCAAATGGAACCAGGCTCGGCACCGCTGAAGGCCGCAACGCCAACGGCACCACTGGAGTTGACCATACCGCCATCAGCACCGTGAACCCCAGCGGCACTGTCACTGGCACTGAAACCCAAAGCAGCACCATCAATGGCGCCACCCAAGTCCCCGGTGCCATGGACAGCGCTGGAACACAAAGCGACACCGTGAACGGCGCTGCCCGAGTCCCCGGCGCTGTGGACAGTTCCGGAACTCAAAGCAGCATCGTCAACGATGCCTCCTGAGTCCCCATCAGCGCAGACGGCGCTGGACCCCACGGCGGCATTGCTAGGCGATAGAGGGTCCACCACAGCCAGGACCCGCAACGGGGCAGCGACACTGGGGGAGCCTGCACCTCAGAGGAGGTGACTGCCAGGACGGCGCAGACAGTGCGACCCCGGAAGGGATCACACCGTTCCTCCAGCGCCGAAGAAGAAACCTCCTCCTCCTCGGCAAGGTTAGAAGTGGAGGAGGTTCCCTCCTCGCCGAGCCGTAGAGACCCGGGAGGGGACCCGGAGGAAGGGTCGAGATATCTGGCCTGGGAAGCCCGCAGGCGACATCGTCCTCTGAAAGTCAGCGGAGCCCTTCCGACTTTAAACGTGCGGCTTTCTAACACACGGCGATCCATGGAGAAACAGGCGTCGCAGTGGTCCATTTCACGATAGGTCCCAGGCACGAAGACAAACATCCTGCCTGTCCATGACGGAAAACTGCCGGACGCAGGGGCACCGGCGCATAGGGGCACGGCCCACCTTAGACTTACGTTTTGGCCCTGAACCTGACATGATGCGAAAATAACAATTTAAACAGCAAAGCTCCTGGCGTTGTCAAAAAATAAAAGAAAAGGAATGGTTTTACCAGCAGACGACGTCGGGAAATGAACCAGGATGAAGGAGCGGTGTCGAAAATCGACACGTGGCCTATAACGCAGGTACTAAACACTATTACTCCGTGCAGCAGGTGCAGCCTCGATGGCGGGAGAAACAGAACTGGGATGGAGGAGGAGTCTACAGCGCCTAACAGCCACCCCTCGCGCATCATGCGATGTGTCACTCTCAGGGGTGGCACCATTGGTGCCGACTCCTCTGCAGCTAGCCCCATATCATGCAGCTGCCCCTCCTGCCCAGTATCATTTCCCCTTACCCTGTCCCAACCCCTCTTGAAACTGCCCACCGTCTTAGAGGGCACTATCTCGTCTGGTAAGGTGTTCCATTTGTCCACCACTCTTTCTGTGAAAAAAATGTCTCCTCATCTCCCTCTTGAATCTTCCCTCCTCCAATCTCAGTCCATGCCCTCTTGTGTCCCTCCCTCTTCTCATCTGAAAAATCCCACCTGTGTTGGTCTTGTTTATCCCCTTCAAATACTTAAAGGACTCGATCATATTGCTCCCATCCCTCCTCTCCTCCAGTGAATACATATTCAGCTCTCCCAGTCTGTCCTTGTAGGACTTGCTCTCCAAACCCTGGATCATCTTTGTGGCTCTTCACTGCACCCCCTTCAACAATCTGATGTCCTTCTTCAGGAATGGGTGCCGGTACTGCACACAGTACTCCTGGTGGGGTCTGACCAATGACCTATACAGGGGCAGGATAACCTCCCTCCTTCTGGAGGAGATCCCTCTTGCAATACACCCCAGCATTTTGTTGGCTTTTGCTGCCGCCTTCCTGCACTGAGCAGAGTTGTTCACGCTTCCCATAATGAGCACTCCTAGGTCCGTTCTCCTCTGCGGTGCTACCCAACTGTACCCCATTCAAGTGATAATCCCTCCCCTGGTTCCTGGCTCTGAAGTGCATAACCTTGCACTTCTTGGCACTGAACCTCAGCTGCCATGTTTCCACCCACTCCTGCAGCTTAGTCAGGTCCTTCTGCAACCCCTTCCACCCCTCCGCATCATCAACCACAGCTCCCAACTTGGTATCATCTGCAAACCTGTGATCTTGCTCTGGATCCTGTGTGAGATATCTGCAATAAAAATCTCAAACAGCACCGGTCCCAGTGGTACCCCGCTCGTCACCGCTCTCGGTGATGAGAGGTCCCCCACCACCACCACTCTTTGCTGCCTTCCCTTTAGAAAGTTTGTGATCCATTTCACCATTTTAGGTCCCACCCCTACATATTCCAGTCCCCCCCCCCAACCTCCCATACAGCACTGAATCAAAAGCCTTGCTGAAGTCCAAATATAGGACATCCACTGCATGGCCCTTTTCCAGTTCCCGCGTCACCCAGTCGTAGTACTCTACAAGGTTTGTCTGGCAGGTTATGCCCGCTATAAACCCGTGCTGTTAACCATCCTGGAGACTGTTTTCTCTAAGAAGCTCACTAGCCTCTCTTTTATTATGCTCTCCATGAGCTTTCCCACAATCGATGTGAGGCTCACTGGCCTATAGCTTCCTGGTTCATCCTTTGGACCATTTTTGTGGATGGGCATGACATGGGCCATTCTCCAGTCCTGTGGTACACATCCTGTGTCCAGGGAGGTATTGAACAAGTCGGCCAGTGGCCCCGCCAGGACCTCTGCCAACTCCCTTAGTACCCTAGGGTGAATGCCATCAGGGCCAGGTGCTTTGTCCACTCTTAATGCCCTCAACCCATCTAGTACCCTGCTCTCTGTAATCTCTACATCTGTTGTCCCCTTCCCCCTTGCTTGGGGTATCTGTCCCCCCTTTTCTTGCGTGAATACAGAGCAGAAGTATTCGTTCAGTGCCTCTGCCTGCTCTGCCCCTTTCTCCACCCACTCCCCATCCTTCTTAATCCTCACCAGCTGATCCTTGCTCTTTCTTCTCTCTCTGATGTAGTGGAAGAAGTATTTTTCTCCACTTTTAATTCTCTGCGCCAGTCTCAGCTCCCTGGATGCCTTGGCCGCCCTGACCAGTCTGGTAACCTCCCTGGACTTCTCCATGTATGTACCCTTATCTTCACCCCTTCCCGATTTCCTGTACTTTTGAAACGCTGCCCTCTTGGCCCTCACCCCTTACATAACCTCCTGTGTCAGCCCACTGTGTTTCTTTGCCCTTCCCTTCTTGCTTTTCTTCCTAGTACAAGACTGTTGCCTTCGCCAGCCTTTCTTTATGATGTCCCATTTCTGGTCTGCATCCATGTGTGGCTGCATTCCTGCCAGGTGCCTGCCCAAAATTTCCCCCATCTTTTTAACGTCCACTCCCCTAAACTCAATCACCATTGTAACCGTGCTCCATTTCCCTCCCTACGTTGAGCAAGAACCACACCAAATAGTGGTTACTCCCAGCCAGTGGTTTCTCCACTTCCAGATTCCTTACAGCTTCCCCATTATCAAGTAGAAGTTCCAGAGTCATTTCTGACCTAGTTGGCCCCTGGACCAGCTGTGTCAGACAGCTGTCTTGAAATGTTTCTAGCAGGACCCACTCCTTTGCACTCATGGTGGATGGGGTGCTCCACTCCACCCCCGGTAGGTTGAAGTCCCCCACCACTACTATGCTCCCCTTCCTGTAGACCTTCCTAATTTGTTCAGCTAATTCCCTATTCAGGTCAATCCCCTGAGCTGGTGGCCTGTACACCACCCCCATTCTCAGTGTTCTATTCTTTGCATCTTGGAACTGCATCCATAGTGCTTCAGTCCTCCCTCCTCCCTTTCTCCCTTACGTACTTTATCCCTTCCACATAGATCACCTCCCCCCCCATTCCCTTAGCCCTTTCCTTTCTGAATAACCCCGGGATCATCATATCCCAGTCCTGGTGCTGGGTGGCCCATGTTTCCGTGTCCACCCCCTCCACCGCCAAGAAAGCATGTAACTCCGCTGTTCTACTCCTTAGGCTTCTTGCATTCAGTGAGACCACCCTCCAGCTTGTCTCCTCCCCTTCCCTACCCATATTCTCCCCCCACTTTATCCCTCCCTGTGCTGCTTCCCCACTGCCTTTACCCATAACTAGGGGAGTGAGCTCACTAGGCTCCCCTTTCTGGATCCCTTTCCTATCAGCAGGCCCCTCGCCACCCTCCCTCCTAGTTTAAATCCACCTTTGTTGCTCTGTACCCCTCTATTCCCCATTTTAGTACTCTCTTCCCCTCCCTGCTCAAATGTAACCTGTCCCCTGCATATAGGTCACTACTGCCCCAGGTCCTACCCCAATCAGACACTAATCCATACTCACTGGTACGGCACCAATTCCTCAGCCACTCACTGAACTCCTCTATCCTTTTTTTCCTCACTGTACTGGGAGTAGCTCAGAGAATGCCACTGCCCCCCCCCGCCTCCTCACACTGCCTACCCAACTCCTTGAACCTCCCCTTTATCACCTGTGGTGTCTCCCCCTTGGTAAGTCATATGTACCCATGTGCATCACTATGTGAGGTTTCTCCCTCCCCCTCCATGAGCACTTGAGAAGTGCCTCCCCCATCCTGCCTGTGGTCAACCCCGGAATGGCATCGACCCAAATGCGACTGTGCCTTTCTACCCTTCCGCCCCATCTGACCCCTTTCAGTATAGAATCCCCAAGCACTAGTACCCCCCATCTTCTTGTCCCGTAACCCCACCTCCTCCTGTTATAGCTGTGCTGCAGTCAGGAGGTTCCTTACTGTACTTCCTACAACAGAATGTAATACAATGTGCCAGCCATTTCGACAGGTACTGCTTAGACACAGGGGCACCCTCTTTCCCAGGGGCAAACAAAAAAAAAGCTTAAAGGACTTTCTGCAGTCCTTGGTGTGAGTAACATAGTATTAGAGTAGTCTGCGTACATCCACAGTATGGAGCAATGCTTCAACCCGACTGGTATGCTCAGGGTAATAAACAGGAAGGTATAAGGGTCACTGTAACCTAATGGTTACACAGTGACCTGTTAGCGCTCATGAAATCCAGAGATAAATGCTGGGCCAAATTTAAGTCTACTCAAGCACTGTCTGACCTTACTGAGTATAGATGTCTCAGGAATGCTTGCAAGAAAGTCATTCGCTCTGCCAGGAGCGAATTCTGTAGGTCCTCTGTAGGCATCTGTTAAAGACCCGAGGAGTTTCTGGCATAATATTAAAAATGTGATTGGTGGCCCTCTTAATTCCCAAAGTAATGATATGTTCATTCATGGGGCCAATTGTAACAACCCTAATACAATAGCTAATGCTTTTATCAAGCAGTTTTCTGACCTCTTTACCTTCACTTCCTTGTTAACAGGTCTTAAGTCTCTGGATAAGATAGTACCAACCCCTTCCCCTAGGTTGTCCCACTCCCCCCTTTACCTTAAAACCTTTACTGTTATTGTGGTAAGTGGGCTGCTGGCCTGTCTCTCCCCGTATACTACTCCTGGCCATGACAATATGGCACCAAAGCTCCTCAGTGTTGGTGCCCCATTTCTGGCTTTACCCATTTCGCATATCTTTAATGTGTCTCTGCTCAATGGCATTGTACCTGACATTTGGAGGGTTGCACAGGTTGTCCCTGTCTTTAAGCAAGGGGACCCAAAATGCACTGAAAATTACTGTCCCATCGCTTTCCTGTCTGCCCTTAGCAAGCTCCTGGAGAAGGTTGTTGCTTCCCAACATACTGATTATCTCTACACACATGGCTTGCTGTCCCTGGTACAGCATGGGTTCCAGAAGAGGCACAGTACCTTCAATGCCCTCACTAAGGTCACCTCACAGATCAGGGTGCCATGGACCAAAGCAAGATAAATGGAGCAATCTCTGTTGATCTCTCCAAAGCCTTTGAGTTGGTTAACCATAAACTTCTTTGTTCCAAGTTGCAAGCCTTTGGGTTGTCTGACCACAGGCTTGCCTGGTTTGCCGACTATCTACATGGCAGGCAGCAGATGGTCAGATTTAACAAAACATTCTCGGAGTTAGCTCCTGTCTCGGTTGGTGTTCCCTAAGGCTCAATTCTAGGTCCCATTCTTTTGTTGCTGTTTACTAATGACCTCCCTCAAGTACCTGTCCACTGTAGTTCTACCCCCTATGCAGATGATCTGGTGCTCCTGGACAGCTCTAAGGATATCAAGGAAATTAACGCTCAACTAAATAAGGACTTTCACCTAATTCAGTCCTAGCTCTCCGTAAACAGGTTTGTCCTTGACCTAGAGAAAACACAAATGATGCTTTTCGACTCTTGGGCAAAAACTAGATCTTGACCTGAGCCTCTGACTATGACCATTATGGATGGCTTGTCCCTGACTACTACCCACCCTTTTAAGTACCTTGTTGTAACCCTTGACCCCAACTGGCTCACTGCACAACTCTAATGTGCGCAGAGTTGTTAACATTAAGACTGGCATGGCTTACAGGGCAAGATACTTCCTTACCTCTGCTGCATTACTTCTCTTTGCTAAGGGAGTGTTCTTACCCTCCCTTAACTAGGGGTTCCATACTTACACCAATGCTGCCAAGTCCCTGCTGTCCAAATGGGATGTAGTTACGACAATATCTGTCATTCTGCCCTGTCTGCAACTTGTTTCCTGTACCACTGTGAGCTCTATAATAAACTTGGGTGGCTAGCTCACCCTAACAGTCGTGCCTTTGCCTGGGTTGTTTTGTTGATATGTTGCTCAGGACCACCACTCCTTCCATCCTGGCTCAACTACTAAGGGTTGCTAACCTTGGTTACCCCTTAAGATCTAGCAATATGTCCCTGCTTGATGTCCCACAAACTTGTACTGCCATAGGAAATCAGGCCTTTGCTGCCTGGGAACCTAGACTCTGGAACTCCCTCCTGCTATCTGTTCGGGGTGTATTTTCTCACTACCTCTTTAGAAGGTCCTTATGGAACCACCTGAAAGACACTTAGGCCTCCCTTGCAGTGTGTGATTTGGTCCTCTTTTAGTTATTGTAAGCGGGCTATTTTTTTCCCTATGGGATGAGTTTGAGCTCCTTGTGCTGTGTGCACCGACTTTCTTACCTCAGATTTTTGTGTTGATACTGCACCACTTTATTTTGTTTGCTTCTTCTGTCTGTACTAATTTGTATGTAAAATTGTATTTTTTTCTGATTGTACTAATTTATGCTATGTATCTTGTGGTTACTTCTTTGTTTCTGATCATGTTTTGTTATCTCGGGTACTGTATTTATTTGTTTGTATTTGCCTTATTGTAACCTCCCAGGTTGTATCTGAAAATAGGCATTTAATTGTCTAGTGTGCTTACCTGGTCAATAAAAAAAAAAAATCAATCCATCATTTGATTTGGTGTAAACTGAGATACCACCTTCAGTAGAAACTTTGGATTCGTATGCAAACAGACTCTGTCTTCGTGAAAAATCAAATAAAGAGGCTCACACATATTAAAGCCTGAAGCTCGTAAATTTTTGAGCAGAGGTGATTGCAACTAAAATATTTTTCATGACAGGAAACATAAGCCACAACTCGCAACTGACTCAAATGGAGCCAGTGTCACTTTTTCAAGCACAAAATTCAAGTCCCAAGGTGGGACTGGATTACAGATAGGAGGTTTCAGTATGACAAATACCTCTCAGAAACATATGGGACACTTCTAACTGGGCAACTGTATGACTGTCACTAGGGGCGTGGAAAGCTGATATAGTGGCCAAATGCACCATAAGTAAGGAATACTGTAGGTCAGTATCTGACAAGGACAGGAAGCATTCCAACACAGCAGTTACCGGACATGTAAATGGGTCCAAATTCCTGGAAGCAGCCCACAAAATGAACTGCTTCAATTTCAAAGAGTAAGCATGTCTAGTAGAAGGCTTTCTAGCTGCAGTCAGCTCATCAGCAGCCTTAGGGGATACCCCAAAACATGCAGTGGCTATGTCTTCAGGAGCCATGCATGTAGATGTAGAGATGTCAGGTCCGGATGGACCAGGGATCCCTTTTCCTGTGACAACACAGAGGTAGAGGAACAGGAGGTTCCACTGCCATCTGCTGTAGAAGTGGAAAATATATTTGGTAAGGCTATAATGGAGCAATGAGGATGACAGTGGCACTCTCCATCCACAGCTTGAGCAGAACCTTCTGTGTTACAGGAATGGGGGAAATGCATACAGGAATTTCCTTTTCTAAGAGAGGGACAATATGCCTTGCAAAAAACTCCAGGCCCTGGAGCGAGCGAGCAGAAATGCAGTAGTTTTGCATTGTGTGTGGCGCAAAAAGGTCCAACTCTGGATGACTCCATCTTGCAAAGAGGTCATTTACCACAGAGGTCAGCAGTTCCCATTTATGAATCCTGGACTGTGACCTGCTTAGTCTGTCTGCCAAGTCGTTCTAGAGACCTGGGAGATACACGGCTGATAGTTGTAGGCATGGGACAGAGCCCAGTACCATACTCGCACTGCTTTCCTGCATAGGGGATAGGAGTTCCCCCTTGTTTGTAGATAGATAGATAGTACTTTATTTATATGTCGCCTTTTCAGAACTCAAAGCACTTTACAATCAAAAAAGTAAAAATCACGAAAACATACATCTCAGATCAATTATAAATTTATAATTAACAATATTAAATCACCATTATCTATAAATCACCTGAAAAGGTCTGTCTAAATAGCTAGGGCTTGAGGTTGTATTTAAAATGTTCAACTGTTGGAGCATAACCAATTGAACTTGGGACAGTATTTCATAGTCCTGGGGACGCAGCAAAGAATGGTTAGTCCCCAGTAGATTTAAATCTCACTGAGGGGACAATTACAAGTCCCTGGGATTCTGAGCAAAGAGCTCTGCTGCCCCATGAATCGTGCTGTCAGGTTGCCAGCAACTCACAGATGTAGAGGGGGCCCCGAACTCTGCTGCCCCATGAATCGTGCTGTCAGGTTGCCAGCAGCTCACAGATGTAGAGGGGCCCCGTTCATTTATGGCTTTATAAACCAGCAAAAGAATTTTAAACTCTCCTTTCCTTCTAATCCTTTCCTTCCCCACAGCCACAGTACCCAAAACCTGGATGCATGCTGTAGTCCTACCACTCCCCAAGGAAGGTGATCTGTCCTCCCCTGGAAACTATTGCCCTATTTCTCTGCTCCCTATTCTTGCCAAACTTCAGGATCACTTGGTCCTTTCGCAACTCTCCTCCTATCTCTCAGACCCTAACTTCTGCACACCTTACCAATCTGGTTTCAGGAAACATCACTCTACCACTACATGCCTACTTAGGCTAACTGACTCCATCCTCACAGGGATGGGCAGTGGCCTACTCAAATCAGCCATTTTTGTTGACCTGGTTAAGGCCTTCGACATGGTCTCCCATCCACTCCTTCTAAACAACCTATCCTCCGCTGGCCTGTCTGACTCTGCTACTACATGGTTCAGGGCCTACCCTACAGGTAGGACACAATCAGTCAGGATTGCTGACTCACTGTCCCCGCCCCTGCCAATCGACGCAGGTGTCCCACAAGGATCGGTGCTTGGCCCTATACTCTTCCCATTATTCCTAAATGACCTCCCGTCAGTTTGTACAACATCTATTCACATGTACACTGACGACACAGTTCTGTTCACCTCCGGCCATACCCTTTCTGATGTTGAAACCAGACTCCAATTGGACTTCGATAAGCTCCAACACTGGCTTATCACACATCGGTTCCAAAAAGCCCAGCACTCAATGAATATCACTAGAACTCTAGTTTGATTTTAAACATTTTAATACAAAATGCAATAATCAATAAAACAGAGTAGTAGTGTCGGATACAGTATGCCCACAACTTGCCCTTTCTGGACTTGTCACACATCAGCTTTCCCTAAATGCCAAAACGACTGTCTCCATGACCTTTGGTACAAGGCAGAGACTCTTTAGGCTCACCGCCCTACCCTCCTTCCACACCCTAAATGGGACTTCCCTGGAGGACACTTCCTCCTTCAGATACCTGAGGGTCTGGCTAGACCAATACCTCAACTTTTCTGGACATGTGGATGCTATTCTGAAAAAACTGCACCCCAAGTTTGGCCCACTTTTCAGGAACTGGAACTGTCTACCTCTACCGGTTAGGAGTGAACTAGTCCAGAAAATTCTTCTCCCTATTTTCGACTACTGTGATGTAGTTTATAGTGCTGTCCCTTAACCAGACTGGACTCCCTCTTCAACTCTTTTGCACTTGACACTTCTCCTCGCACTCACCAACTCTTTCGCACTTGATGCTTCTCCTCGCACTCAGCATTGCGAGCTATACCACTCCCTTGCGTTCCCTTCACTTACTGACCATTGCCTCTCCCACACTGAAAAGTTCACCTCTAAATTCTGGTTCGACTCTCTCCCCTCTTACCTCTATTCTGCCCAGCCCATCCCTTCACCCCCTATACACTCACTCAGATCCACTGACACCAAGACCCTGGCTATCCCCGCAGACTCACCTCTGCTGGCCAGTCCGCCTTCTCCCACTACTTCCACAAACTCTGGAACTCGTCACCACCACAAATCAGACACTCATCATCTCCCCTTTCTACCTTAACTGCCCTCTCAGATTACTGCTACTCAAATTTCTCTTGCACCAGATGTGTGCATTTCAACCCTGCTCTGTTCTACCGCCTGACTATGTCTGCTACTGTGTCACTTGTTACTGCAGCCTCTAGCACTTGTACCCAAATTGGCACTTTATTTGTTCTAATTCTTATTATTTATTTACGAAATTGGAATTACAAACCTTTGAGTCATAGACTCGTTTCTAAAGGCTCCATGTCAGAATAAAACATAGACATTCATACAGTACATACATAGAATAAATGTGGGTCAGCAATCATACAGAGTATAAGTACAATGAGCACGGGTTAATGCCTATACATTTGGTAGCTAAAACAGGGTAGAGCTATCGACATATTTACCTAATGAGCGGTTAAGACCTATACAATTGGTAGCTAAAGCAATGCATGATATGAGTCGGTAGTAAGCTGCCTCAAGGAGGCCTTGTCTTATACATACTACAATGCATTCATATTTATATTAGCATTGCTCCAATTCCTGAGTATCGGGGCATTTCTCAGGAGTGCCTCTCGCCACAGCCTCTGCTCCCTACCTGAAACCACCTTCCTCCAGTGAGTACAGCTGCTGAGTACCCTCTCCCCAAACTCAAGGTACCCTCCAGCCTCCCGGATCACCCCCCGGGGGAGGGCCTGCCTCACCTACCTGGCGGCCTTTCTGACATTAGAGGGTTGGTCCTGGGTCAGGTCGAGGGGCTCGGGAGAGCATGGTTGAGGGATGGTCCAGCCTCGGGATGTGGGCTGTGGCTCCTGGAGCCTCTGTCGCCTCCCCATCTCCTCCAGGTATTTTTCCGTGCGCTTCCCCTGGAGTGCGGATGTGCAATGATGTCCACACACTAACGTGCTGACGTCTGCTGCCGCTCCATCCCTCACTGCAGCGCTATTTTCTCACAATGCTCCCGATCTCCATCGGGGGTCACTGGAGAGCGACGCAGCCCCACTACCCATCCGAGGGAGGGGAGGCGAGAGCAGTCCTCCGGATGCTCAGTCCCCTCTCTCCTCTGTTGACCCCCAACAGCCCAAGTCTGCTTCCGAACCCGGGTCATCGGCGTGGCATCCAGCGCCTCAACCCTCAGCGCCACCTTACTGACTCAACTGCAGCTATTGACTGCACCTGTTTGTATACTGTTCTCTTGATGTGTATGTAATACACACTGTTATGAACTTGACTGCACAATCCCGTTATGGAATTGTAAAATAATTATTTTCCACGCTTTGTATTATTCCTTATGTGAAGTGTACTCTGTATATATGTTCTCCCCTTCCCCTTTCCCCTAGGACGTACCGGGAGACAAGCAGCTTGTTGTTCTGTGTGACTTTCTGGTAAAACTTTTCAATAAATAAAATAAACTCAGAACACCAACTTACCGACAGCCAGTGTAACCCTTGCAAAGCGGGAGTAGTACGATCAAATCTCAAAGTTCCAGTTCAGACTCCTTCCCCATCAGCCATGCTCTTAGTGTCCCCAACCCCAACTGCCTTCATTTTTTAATACTCTACCTTGCTCCATCTGCATCTGGCTGAGGTGATTATGTTTTTTTGTTTTTGGGGGCCTGTTTAACCAAACCCCTTACTATAATGTGGTCCTGTATATAACACGTCATTTGATATTGCTGTGTAACTTTTTCTGTTGCTGATTATGCTCTTACACTGGTTTTGAGTCTTGTAACCTTGGCCCATGTCTTGTTTTCTTTGTCTTGGAATTTACTTGCTAGTGTGATTATTCTCCTTATGTTTCCTTGTTCCCAGGTCACACCTGGAAAAGAGCCTTGGCTCATGGTGCTTTTCCCGGTTACCAACTTTTAAATAAATAAACAAACAACCTGGCTGCCAAATTTGAAGTGGCTGGAGTTAGCGATACTGAATTGCAGGCAGACCAATATAGACTGCGTTGCAATAGTCAACTAAATGAGGTAATGAAAGCTTGTACTAGTATGCACAGGTTGCTCTGATCAAGGAAAAGACAATCTAGCTACATTCTTTAAGTGATAAAAACCACTACGACATAATGCATCATACTGGTGGTGTTGTCTGTCTGGATTAACAGAAAATCAGGGCAAAGATGCTCCTAAGGTGCCTGGAGGCTGTACAGAACAGCCCTTATTTCCAGGACATTTATATGCAGCTAGGTCTCTGCCTTAGTCCATGACCCCTACATCTGGTAAGCACCAAGATACATAGATACATAGACAGTGTCGGCAGATAAGGGCCTATGGCCCACCCAGTCTGCCCATTTGAGCTTGTAAGTTCAGTTTATGTTTTCCTATAAGTCTGTTGCCCCTTACCCCTGACTTCCAGAATTCCTTTATGTCTATCCCATGCATTCTTAAATCCTGTGATTGTTTCAGCCCCCACCACTTCCTCTGGCAGTGTGTTCCACTTGTCCACCACCCGCTCTGTGAAGAAATTCTGCCTCACATTCCTCTGAATCGTCCTCCTCAACTTCATCCCATGCCCTCTAGTCCTGGAACATGTTTTTCGCTTAAAAATAGTGTCTTCCTGCACCCTGTTCCTCCCTGTAAGATACTTGTATGTCTCTATCATATCCCCTCTCTCCCTCCTCTCCTCCAGGGAGTACATGTTCAGTTCCTTCAACCTGTCCTCATAGGACTTGTGATGCAATCCATGTACCATCTTTGTTGCCCTCCTCTGAACCTTCTCTACCCTGCGAGATCAGCAACCTAGCTGGAGCCTGAGGCATCTGAGGTGGGGATCTGTACAGAAACTGGCATAAGGAATGGAACTCCCTTTAAAAGGTGGATAGGACTAGTGGAAACACGGTGTATATTTTAGGAGACTCAATTATAAAATACACTGATAGGTATACAACTTATGTTAATAAAGAAGCTGTAGCTTCAAGTTATTTTTCTGGGGCAAAGATTGGGGATATCAAGAGCACATTAAAAGATATAATTAAAGAGAAAGATGGTAGTGCAACTATAATACTACATGCTGGAGTAAATAATGTAAGAAGACAAAGTGTTCCAGAAGTAATTGCGGAATTTAAAGATATACAAAGGGAAGAGAACAGTTTAAATTGTGAAATACTGTTTTCGGAAATATTGTCAGTCCCTAGAGCAGGACATCTATATACAGAAACACTAAAGGAGATAAATAACTGGCTATGACAATGGACCTTACAGGAAAATATAGGATGCATAAAACATTGGGAAGAATATATTGATAGAGTAGAGTACTACAGTACTGATGGGCTGAGTAAACAGGGAAGTAGAAAATTAGGAGTAACATTAAAGAATATGTAGGGAAATTTTTAAACTAAACATGATGGGGAGAGGGGAATTGAAGCGTATTGGTACAAAACAGCATAAAAACACCAGCCAGACAGTAAAAAGGAAGGTCGGAACAAAAATGTGGTCTCTAAATGCAAGAAGTCTAAACAAAAGTAAAAAGTCAGAATTAGAGGCCCTACTATTCAAAGAAAATGTGGATATTTGTATAATAACGGAGACATGGTGGGACAAAGATATAAAATGGGATAGAGAAATAAATAGTTACAACTTGTTTTATAAAGACAGACAACATAAAAAAGGTGGGGGTGTAGCTGTCTATGCCAAAAATGATGTTAATACTGCATTATGGACTAAACTACCTTGGTCCCAAATTGAATCCCTATTGCTCACCGTCCAAAGGCCATTAGAAAAACAATGATTTGTAGGAGTTTACTATAGACTGCCATCAGCTACAAGAGACACTGACAGTGCCAATGAATCTGAAATCTCAGCAATGGCCTTGATGGGAGATGTATTAGTCACTGGGGATTTCAACTATCCAGAGATAAACTGGGGACAACAGACTGATATAGGTACTAGTCACCATCATTCATGGACATGATCCAAAATATAGGTTTACGTCAATTGGTTTATGTACCTACAACAGGTAATAATATTTTAGATTTGGTTCTAACAAATTGTGAGAAAATGGTTAGTAAAATAAAAATTAGGGAGCAACTAAGTAACAGTGACCACAGCATCACTGAATTTATAATTTCAAAAGGGTTACTGCAGAAAGTCAGAGGCTCGACCATAATAAAAACCTATGGAAAAGCTGATTTTGAAGGAATAAAAAAAGAGTTGTCTAAATGGGATTGGTTAGTGGCATTAAAGGGAAAAATATAAATGACATATGGCTGGTATTTAAAAGTAAATTACTAATGTTGGAGGCTAAATACGTCCCAAATTAAAAATTATACTCCAAAAAAGGTAAACGTATGGTATGGTGCACGAACAGAATTCTGAAGTTGAGTACATTAAAAAGGAAAGCGTATAATAAAATGAAGGAAAACAACTCAGAGGCTAATGCTACACAATATAAGGTAGCAGCATGTAAATAAACTGTTCTAAGTTGCTAAACATTCTCCTTCACATTTCCTCTTGAGTCATAGGTTCATAGGTTACAACGAGCTCAGGAGGCAGAAAGCTGCCCTTATAGAGTTCGCCACCAGTGTGGTGGTTGAAGTTTTATCTTAGATAAGATGTTTTTTTAATCACCCATAAAGATGTCTAAGCTTTTTTTTTTTTTAAAAGATCCATGGTGTTACTCATTACTATTTCCTTTAGTAGTGCATTCCACTGAGATACAACTCTTTGCGTAAACCAATGGCCTCTTTTATGGGTTTTATAATTGTCACCTTTTAATTTTAAATTGTGTGTCCTGGTAATAGTGCTTGTAGTATTTCTTATTAAACCTAGTGTTTCAAAAAGAAAAGGATCCTGAAAAGCTTTATATGTTAAACATAGATCACCTCTTAATTGTCTATATTCCATAGAACAGAGGTCTATAGCTTTTAATCTTTCCTCATAATTTAAATTATTCATATCTTTTATTTGTTTTGTCACCCTTCTTTGTATTCCTTCAACTAGTTTCTTTCCTTGAATTGTAGCAGGCGCACAAAATTGAGAGCAATAATCCAGTTGTAATTTTACTAAGCTTGTATAGAGCGGTAAAATAACCCTTGAATCTCTACTTTTTATATGTCTGAGAATGCAACCAACTATTTTTTGGCATTTTTTAACCTTCAGTAAGGTGTGTGTCAAAGGTTAATTTGTTATTCACTATCACTCCGAGGTCTTTTTCATTTATGGTTTCAGTAAGTTGAACATTGTTTAATTTATATCTGAAATTCAAATTATGTCCCAGATGCATTATTTTGCATTTGTGTTCATTAAAGAACATTTTGGTTTCAGTAGCCCAAGTGCTGATCTTATTTAATTCAATCTGAAAGTCCTTTGCAGCTTGTACATTATTGATTATACATCCTAGTTTGCAGTCATCTGCATACTTGGCCATCCAGATCTTACTAGATGGTTGCATTGTTGATATCAGTAAATTGAAGAGAACAGGGCCCAGGACAGATCCCTGTGGTACCCCACTGCTGACTGCTATCCATTGTGATTGATGGCCTCTAATGACCATACGTTGGCGTCTATTGTATCAATCAATCAATCAAAATCTTTATTTAGTCAGGCGAACATCATTGAGCGTAGCTCATTTACAAGATGGACCTGAGTGGTCATATAAATAAGAGTACAAGTATTTTTACATAGACAAGAATAACATAAACAGTAGTACAATGACATAAAGAGATAATATACAACAATTTACATATATACAAGGCACAGTAAAACCATTTAACCTGTAAGAAAAAGGAGACAATGGGTACAGCAGGCATAATATATAAATTATAGGGCCTAATTGGCTTTCATGAGAGTATATCAGGTGACTGGAAAATAGAAGTAGAACTAACATAATGGAACACGGAAAAGGGGGTGGGAGGGGTAGGTAGGGTAGGGGATTAGGCCTTATAAAAGCAATTGCAGAGCTCTGGAAATAGGGTGGAGAATACTCTTTTGAAGGATGTTAAAGGTAAGAGGCTATTTAGCTTCATGGATTTTTGGAGTGAGTTCCATGCAACTGCTAGTGAGTAGCTGATAGCGGCCCTCCCAAACCGGGTGCAGGCATTGGGGACCTTTAGTATGATGAGTTTACTGATCCTTAAGGTGTATGGCCTAGAAGTAATTCGGGTAAAACAGTCTGTGATATAGGTGGGTAGTTTGCCTGATAAAGCTTTGAATATCCAGATTGCAGCATTCCTATTTCTTCTGTGTTGTAGTGATGTCCAGTTGACTGCCATATAAAAGAGAGCAATGATGGGTGCTGGAGGAAGGTCAGTAATAAATCTGATGGCTCTATGATACAGGGTGTCCAGCTTATTTAAGAGGGAAGTGAACAATGGCCATAGAAAGTCAGCATAATCAATGAGGATAGGAATGATGCCTGGATTAATCTTTTTGGAGTCTCTGTTAAGGTAGTGTTTTATTCTAAAAATAGACCAAGCCTTTGTCTCAGTTTTTTAGTAGCTCTTCAATATGGACAGAATAGTCAAGCCTATTATCAATCCAGACTCCAAGGTATTTGAAGTTATCAACAAATTCAGCTTCTCTCCAAGTAGGGTAGATAATTGTAGGGTGGTGGGTGATGGGGTAGTGGCAGAGCAACTCTTTGTGGCAAGAACATAGCTTTTGTTTTGGCATTTAAAGTAGTTTTTTCCAGTAGATTGTGTTGCAGGATGGAGAATTCAGATTGTAACAGCTCACAGGCTTTAGGTAATGAGGGATTGCTGACATATAATACAGTATCATCAGCAAACAGATGAATGTTAGATTGAGTGAGGTTGGCATCGATATTATTAATATAAATGGCAAAGAGGATGGGGCCAAGAATAGAGCCTTGCGGTACACCTCTTAGCAGTGGTTTTAAGGTGGATAGGTAATTTCCATTTTTTACCAGTTGTGACCTACCTGATAGGTAGCACTTAAACCAGCTGAGTGAGAGAGAATCCAGTCCTAGTGAGCTAAGGGAGGTGATTAATGATTCATGATCCACTGTGTCAAATCCAGGAACACAGCACAGGTACTGTTCTTCTTATCCAAGGCAATCTGCCACTCGTTAGTTACTTTGGCTAGGGCAGAAATGGTGCTATGCCTTGATCTGAATCCCGATTGTGCTGAATTTAGGAGGTTATTGTTATCCAGATAGTCCCTTAATTGTGAGTTTACTAATTTTTGAGCATCTTGGATAGTACTGATAGGATGGAAATGGGCCTGTAATTGTTGAGGTCCATGGGATCATCAGATTTAAGTAGTGGAACTACTTGAGCTGTTTTCAAGTGGAGGAATGGATCCAGTAGTTAGGGAAAGATTGAAGAGATGAGTGAGGGGCAGATAAGGACGTGTGATGCAATTTTAAGGAAGTAGGGATCCAGGAGTCTGTACTGCACTCTTAGAAGTATCTAAATTAGAGAGGAGGTCTTCTACTTCTTTCAAGGATATTGGGTTGAAGGAAAAAGTTGAAGTAGCCTTTTGTCCCACAGTGGATTGAAGGTTCAAGGAAGATCTCAGGAGATTTGCAGGTGATGAGTCAAATGCTAGGCCAGCTGTGGTGAAGTGGTCATTGAAGGTATTTAGGATTTCTTGTTTGCTCGTAATTTCTGTATCATTTAGTAGCAGTTTGGAGGTTAAGGCAGGAGTAGAGTTTTGGCCCAGAATTCCAAGGTGTAACCCATTAAATAATATCTGAAGGAAATTCAGACTGATACATGTGTTTTATTAACGTTTGATGTGAAACTCTATCAAATGCTTTTGAAAAATCAAGAAAAACTATATCCACAGGAAGCCATTTATCAAGGGATACACTAACATTTTTAAAGAAGTTCAATAAATTAGTCAAACAAGCTCTTCCCTGACTAAAACCGTGCTGTGTAACAACATGTAGATTATAGTTTATAATGTGGGCTTCAATTCTGACTAGTAATAATCTTTCAAATATTTTGCCAACAACAGATGTAAGGCTGATGGGTCTATAGTTAGAAACAGATTTTTTACTACCAGATTTATGTATTGGAGTAACGAATGCTTCATTCCATGATTTAATGGTTTCGCCTTGATGCAAAAAGGCATTAAATAAATAAGCTAACAGGCCACATATAACATTAATTGTTTCTTTCAGAAATCTGGGATGAACATTGTCAGGCCCTAGGGAAGAGTAGATTTTAAGATTTTGTATTAATGTTTTTACCTCCTCAGTATTGATTTGTGAGTATTGATTATTATGTGGGTAAGATGTATTATTTGGTGCAGCTTCTGGGGGCATGAATATACTAGTAAAAAATATGTTAAATTCATTGGCCATTTCAGATTCATTACTTGTTATCCCTTCGTTACTTTCAATTGGGTTGATTGTAGTGTTCTTTTCTCTCAATGAGCCTCATAGTTATAAAAGGATTTATGATTATCAGTACTTTTGATGGCCAGATTAAATTCAAATTTTTTCTTAGCTTTTCTTATTCTATTTTTAACAAGTTTTGTTTTTTCTTTATATAGATTCCAATTGTTTACTGTGGGATTCCTTTTATATTTTGTAAAATATTTATTTTTATTACTTATTGCCCTTTTTATGCATTTATTCCACCATATTGGAGTTCTGAGCCCTTTTTTTATATTTTGGTCTATTTGGGACCCATGTATTCATACAGAATTCAATCCCATACCATAAATGTTCCCAGATTTGTTCTAAGTTAAGGTTTTGAAATTCTGTTTCCCAATCCCAATTAGATAAATATGTGTTGTTTTTTTTTATAATTTGCATTAGCATAATCTTTTATAATGGTTACACCATTTATTACAGCATGGTTTATATCAATATCGATTTTCACCATTTTATGATCACTATCTCCTAATGCAGTGTCAATTAATTGGTTCAGAAATGTTATCATCCATATTGGTCAAGATGATATCAAGTATATTATTTTCTCTTGTACCTTTGTTGACAATTTGAGAAAGATTTTGATTAATAGTTAAATCGATAAAAGCAGATTCTATGTAACCATGGCCTTTAAGTATAGACCAGATGATTCTAGGAAAGTTGAAATCACCAATTAAAATATAATTATGAATGGTTTCCATTTTTTGTAATGCTGTTAAAAGTTCAGTATTTTCTAACATACTTAAATTAGGGGGTCTGTAGCAAAGGCCAAAAACTAGAGGCTTATTATGTAGATTTATCTGGGCCTAGATTGCTTCAGTTTTACTACTAGTGATGTCACCTGGAGTAATATTATGGGATATATAATGATTAGAGATGCATGGCGCAACTCCTCCTCCTCTGGTGTTAAGTCTATTTTTACAAAAGGAGGAATATCCTGGGATTTCAGTATCCCATTCATTACCCGTGGACCAGGTTTCAGTTACACCACAAATAGCTATTTTATCTTTCTTCAAAATGTATTTTAATTTGTCCAATTTATTGGTCAAGCTGCGTGCATTAACTAACAGTAGGTTTAATGATTTCTCATAGCTATATGAGGTTTTGTTGAAGCAAGTTTTAAAAGTTATAGTAGAATTATGACTACAAGAGATATGTTTTTCAGGAGGGCAAAACTTAAGTTGACCTCCCTCCATTTGTATTAGTTTAAAAATTTGCCAATAAAATCAGTAATATGTTTTCCTAATAAAGAGCTTCCACACCTACTATGTTGGAGCCCATCCCAACAAAACAGTCCTCCTTGATGGTAAAATTCTTCCCAATGTGCAATGCAAGGTATATTTTGTTTGAGGGTCCATTTCTGGATCCATTCATTTATTATTCTGATTTTTTGGGTAGTATAATATGTTGCTTTGGGAATGGGTAGGATATCTGATAAAAATGGGACACATCCCAGTTCTATCAGTTTATTAATGAGACCGACATAGTCTTGTTTGATACTATTCACTGGGTCATTAAAGATGTTATTTACCCCTAGATGAACAATAACTAAAGGATTTGGCCCAACATTCTTTAGAATATTAGTTAACATCTTAGCTATGTCTGCTATTTTTGCCCCACTAAAACTGGATAATGTTCTGCAGGATTTATTAGGATTACACACAATTCTATCCAGGTGTTTGATAACTGAGTCACCTAGCACTAGTATTTCTCTATTTATTCTATCACCCAAAAGAAGTTGGAGTGTCTGAGATTATAGGTGGGGTTATAGTAAGGTCAGGTTCATTACTTCCCTAATGAGCTTCCAAAACCTGATTTCTAGTGGTGATGTCAGCTGTATTAGTCTCATTTTTTATATTTGAGGGTGCTTGATGATTTACTTCTAAATCAGTAGCTAAAGGATTAAATCTATTGCATAGGGGAAGCTCAAAGGTATTGGCCTTCCTTCCCTTTTTAGAAACTTGAAAACCTTGCACTGTGCACCAATCATCATTTAGGGTGACAGAATTAACTTCATCATATGCTCTTTTCCTATCAGAGGATGGATAAAGTGAAGGGGTTATAGGTGACTCACAATTAGTTTCTGAAGGGGTGTTAAATTTTATGAGAGGTATTTGAGACTTATCAGACTGACTTGTCACACAATTTATGTCCCTTCCACTCTTTCCCCTCACCCCCCCATGGCCTTCCCCCATCCCCCTTCCCCCTGTTATATCTACTGAGCTCCCTTGCTCACTTTAAAATGCTTTGACCTATACCTTCTCACCGATGGTGAGGCCCCTGAACTGATGCCATCCCTTACCTTGTTGATTATTAGATATTAGGCTGAGTCTGTTCTCATTTTCCTGTAAAGGGTCATTTCATAAGACCCCACCCCCTCTAATATGACCCTCTGAATTCCAGGTTTTAATCAAATATGCACCATGGCATACATTGTACAATGCCACATGTACTGGAACTTCTCTAGTTATACACTCTTGTAATGTCTTGCATAATTCCTTGTTTTGTTTGTTCTCCGTCTAATACTTTTCCAATATGTATTGTTCGTCTGACGTGGAACCTATGAAATTAGCTTGTTCTCAAATGTGTTATCCAACATTTCAATAAATAAATAAATAAATAAAATAAATAAGGTATGCTTAAAAACTCTAAAGAAAGAAATAAAAAAGGCTAAATGTAGAATTGAATTAAAACTATTGCATACAAAAGATGGAAGTAAAGGGTTTTATGCATACCCAAGTAATATGAAAAGAAGTGGTTGTAAACTGGACCCAATTCAAAATAATAATAAGGAAATAAGAGATCCTAAGAAAATAGTGACAGTATTTAATGAATACTTCAGTACAGAATATGAAGAAAAAATAGATCATAGAAGTGAAATTCAAAATAAAAAATATGAATGCTTGAGGCTGAACACTTCTGTAGAAGAAATATATGATCTATCGATCAAGTTTAAAGTAAACAAGGCAGCCAGGGCAGACAAGTTAAGTCCAAAATTAATAAAAGAAACTGCTGCCTATATTAAATATCCAGTATCCTATCTGATAAATACATCTTTCAAAACCAGTAAAGTACCCGAAGATTGGAAACAAGCAGTAGTTATTCCATTGTTTAAAAAAGGAAATAGAAATTTAACATCTAATTATGGACCTATAAGTTTGACTCCAATGTTGTGTAAAGTTGCAGAGATGGTCTTAAAAAACAGAAAAGAGGAAAATTTGAAAATATTAGGATTCAATGATGGCTATCAACACAGATTTATACAGAATAGAGGCTGTGAGACAAACTTAATAAGCTTCTATGACTATGTCTACGGGGATATGAAAAATAATGTACCTGTAGATATAATCTTTTTAGATTTTGAAAAGGCTTTTGACAAAGTGCCCCATAACAGCTTGATTCAGAAAATAGGAAAGTTAGGGATTGATAGTAGAATTAATATATGGATTAATGATTGGCTGGAAGGGAGAAGTCAGAGGGTGAGAGTGGTTGGAAACGTGTCAGGCCCCATTGCTGTGACTAGTGGAGCACCACAGGGGTCAGTACTGGGGCCAACTCTATTTTCAATTTATATAAGTGATGTGAATCAATGTATAAAAAATAGATTGGTAAAACTTGCAGACGATATTAAACTTGGAGGACCAGTGGCAACTGCTGAACAGCAGAATAACCTGAGAATGGACTTAGAGACTATCGAAAGATGGTCAAAGGAAAATAATATGCCTTTAAGTGTGAATAAGTGTAGAGTAATGCATGTGGGGAAGATAAATACAAGACAAAGGTATAAATTATATAATAATGAATTACTGACTTCCAAGATGGAGAAAGACTGTAGGATATGGGTTGATGAATACCTACATTTTAAAAACGCAGATAGCGGCAGCTGTCCAAAAAACTAACTTCATGAATAAAAATATACGAAGAGGGTTTTTAAACAAAAGTGTACAGTGTTTAGTACCACTGTGCAAAATGTTTGTCAGACCACATTTGGACTACTGTTCACAGTTGTGGAGAGCCATAAACAAGGTGACAGTGATAAAATTGAAAGAGTCCAAAGAAGGTATACAAAACTGATAAAGCCTATGAGAACACTCAGTTATGAAGAAAGACTCAAGAAAACTGGTCTGTTTACCTTACAAGAGAGAAGAAAGCGGGGTGACCTATCGATGCTATATAAAATTATGAATGATGAAAATTTAAGAAAGGATATGGGGATAGAGTTACAAACTAAACCTACTAGACTAAGGAGGCATAAACAACAAATAAAATTAATAACAGTTAAAAATGATACAAGTTATTTTTCCTTTATTAGTAGAACTGGTAGACTATGGAATGCCTTACCAACTAGCATAGTAGAAAGAACATCATTGGAGAAATTTAAGAAAGAGATTGATAAATGGAACATGCAAAATCAGGGATTGGTGTACCACTGATGTGGGGAACAGTGATCATGGGCAGCTAACCTTCTACCATTCTAATACCCATTATATAAGAACCCCAGTATATATACAAGCATTTGTCAATGCCAAATGTTTGCTTGCTGGTACAGTTAATGTCACTTATAGTGCCCGGTTAATGCGGGTGGTCAGTTTCAGCGGGCTATTTTACAAAACCATTTGCCATTCTAGAAACATAGACTTTGATGGCAGATAAGGACCCGCTTGACCCACCTAGTCTGCCCATTTCCCTACCTAGAGGATAAGCTGCAGATCCTAGTTAACCAACAGCCTATTTCTTCCTACCCCCCACAAAAATTGCCTTATGTCTGTCCCATGCATTCTTGAATTCTCCCACAGTTTTAGACCCACAGCCTCCTCAGGAAGGCTGTTCCATGCGTCCACCACCCTCTCTGTAGAGCACTGGGCAGAAATAACATTGCGTCAACACCGATCTTGGGCTTTCGCAATGCTTTGTCTTAATTAAACAGTCAGATTCCCCTGGTCCGCACCAGTTCTAAGTCACCTGCTAGCTGCCAGATGATGCGGGACGCCGGTCGAGACCAGCGCCCGCCACAGCCAGGGCGATCCACAGGAAGGGCCTGGTGCGTGTCCAAAGTCGCCGCCGCCATGTGGTGACGCCTCATCCATCCGCGGCGCGTGCCCAGCCCCGCTTGACGCCCAAGCCCGACCGACCCAGCCCTTAGAGCCAATCCTTATCCCAAAGTAAAGGATCTGGCTTGCCGACTTCCCTTATTTACATTGTTCTAAAATGCCAGAGGCTGTTCACCTTGGAGACCTGCTGCGGATATGGGTACGGCCCAGCAGGAGACTTCTAATAGACTCAAATGTTAATAACAGGCTTTAAAATGGATGTTGCAAGCCTTGTATTTCGTCTGCTTTTTTAGCCATTTTTCTGTTGACCTGGTACTGGTTTAGTAGTGTTTCGATGTCTGAACAAAGAGGTTTTTATCAGTTTTAAAGCAAAGTGATAGATGCATCCATTTGATTAAGTGCTAAGCTAAGCGATTAGCAGTTAGTAAGTTCTAAGTACAAAAAAATATTGGTATGCTAGCCCACTCACCCCCCAAAAAATATTTTTCGGAAAGATAACTCTTTCAACATTTTCTGTGTTTCGGGACTTATCCCTTCATCAGGACAACTAGTTATTATTTAAGAAGTTCATTCTTTATCATCAACATTTCTTCTATTAAATGTGTAGTTGTTTGACTCCCACCACTTCCATTTAAACCAACAGGCAAACACATCAACGCAAGACTATCACTAGAGCGATTTACACCGCTTGGTGGAATGCAAGATACTGAAAAGACATTCAAAATACATGAAAATTGAAAATTCCTAGTAGCATTAATGTTGATGATAAAGAATTAACTTATTAAATAATAATCAGTTGTCCTGATGAAGGGATAAGTCCCGAAACATAGAAAATGATATACTGGATGTTAATGGTGAAAAATAAACAAGTTTTGGGGGGTGAGTGGGCTAGCATACCAGTATTTTTTTGTACTTCGATTATTAGAGTAAGCTTATACTGGGCTTTGGCCTCTCCCCTAAGAACAGAATACTAATTTAAATTTTCTTTATTCTGAAGATTGGCTGTACTGGAAATACTTGTTAGTAAGTTCTGTAATTGCTTTCAGCTTACCCACACACATGAGTCAGCATGACTTGGTTCAGTATCTATCAATGGCGAAATGCCGAAATCCACCATAGCTGACTTATTGCTTGAAGTAGAGAACAGTAAATGTTGTTGCTATCTTGTTTTTATGAGCATTTGGCAGCATTTAGGTAGCAGCTTCAGAGCATTTGGCACCAAGACTAGTTAGCGCATTAAAGCCACACTGAAAATGCATTTTTGTTTACTCCATCCGTTCTGCATAGCGGGCAAAACGGAAGAACACGAACGCGCCCGCACTAAGTGGTTTTAACTGTATTAGCACTAGAAATACAGGCGTTAGAGATATGCAGAATAGGAATGGCAGTGAAGTATTGAACTTCATGCCAACCCCACCTCCACCCTGCAGAGATGGACAGGCATTGGGGTATGTGTTTGGGTCGTCACCCATAATGTTCATGCCATTTCACTTCACACTATCCTGCAGACACCGACACATGTTGAGGTGTGCCTTGGGGTCTTCGGCTTTACAGTCACCCCATTCCATAAGGACATACGCTAAAATGGGTGCAATATACGAGAATGGGGTGAACTCTGGAGCCAAAGAGTCCAAGGCACACCTCAATGCCTGTAACTGTCTGCAGGGTGGTGGGGTGCTGGTGGAATGGCATGAGCATTACAGTTGGCAATCCAAAGGAACACCCCTGATGCCTGTCAGTCTGTACAGGGTGGGACATTATGGTTAGACCCCGAGCATTTGTTGGCATTTGCACTACAAATTTTCAACATGGCCTTTTTGTGACCCCCACTTCATGAAAGCATTTGGGACCTCTTCTCATGAACAGTGGCACTGAGATTTTGTTAATGTGTCCCGAACTTTAAGTTTCCACAGCGACCGTGCAATTCTGTGCCAGATGTACGAAAACACATATCGGGTAGGACGTGAAGAATGACAGCTGTACCATTCATAGGGAGGTGTGAAGAGATGGCAATGTTGAAAATCTGTAGTGAAAATATTAAAAATACTCAAACTTCCGGGCTTACTTGGAAACTGCACAACGCATGCACGTAACACAGTCATTTAGTGGAATTTTTTCACCAAATTTTCAACATAGGCATTTTGTGACCTCAGCTCATGAACAGTGTCACTATGATTTTCTTAATCTGTCCCGAACATTGATTTCCCACAACAACAGCACTATTCTGCGCTAGATATGTAAATGCATATTTCGGGCAGGATATGAAAAATGACAGCTCTACTGTTCATAAGGAGGTGTTGAAAATCTGGAGTGAAAATATTACAAATGCGCGAAATTATGAAGGTGCGTAGAAACTGCACAAAGTACGCTCGTAACACAGTCATTTCATGGACTTTTGTCACTAAACTTTCAACACAAGCATTTTAGCACCTCTGCTGATGAACAGTGTCACTGTGATTTTTTTTAATCTGTCCCGAACACTGACTTCCCACAGAGACCACGCTATAGAAACATAGAATCTGATGGCAGATAAGGACCACTTGGCCCACCTAGTCGGTCCATTTCCCTACCTAATGGATACAATGCAGTTCCTAGTTAACCAACAGCCTACTTCCTCCTACACCCCACTAGAATTGCCTTATGTCTGTCCCATGCATTCTTGAATTCCCCCACTGTTATTCTGCACCGGAAGCGTGAAAAACACATTTCAGCCAGGATGTGAAAAATGACATCTGTACTGTTCATACGGAGGTGTGGAGAAATGCCAATGTTGAAAATCTAGAGTGAAAATATTACAAATTTGAGCGTGCATGGAAACTGCACAACGCATGCTTGTAACACAGTCACTTTATGGACTTTCGTCACCAAATTTTCAACATTGACATTTTAGAACCTCTGCTCATGAACAAAATCACTGTGATTTTCCTAATGTGTCCTGAACACTGATTTCCCACAGCGACCGAGCTATTCTGTGCCGGAAGTGTGAAAACACATTTCGGTCAGGATGTGAAAAATGACAGCTGTACTGTTCATAAGGAGGTGTGGAAAAATGCCAATGTTGAAAATCTGGAGTGAAAAATATTACTAATTCGCAAAGTTACGAGTGTGCATGGAAACTGCACAATGCACACTCGTAAAAGTCATTTTTTGGATTTGTTTCACCAAATTTGCAACATAGGCTTTTTGAGAGCCCACCTCATGAACGATAGCACTGTCATTTCGTTATTTGGTCCCGAAAGATGATTCCGCGCAGTGATCGCGAAATCACCTTTTAGACCAAATGACGCCATGACAGTGGCTGAATTCATGAAGAGGGGTCCCAATAACTCCATGTTGAAAATATGGTGCCAAAATTCCCAAAAATGCCTAAGATATGCACCAAAGTTGAAAAAAATGAAAATGACATACCTACCATAATTGTTGATCTTTCTGTGTATCTTATTCACCATTTACCACTATTGGGTACTGCACTGGAGCTAGGACCCATAAGAGACTTTTTGTCCTTAAGTAGGAGCCCGACGCAGACCAGCGCCACCCTCGAGGCCGACGTTCCATGTGGCGCTTGAGGGTTGGCAGTTAGCCATTGTCAACTCTGCCCCAGCCCTAGTTCTGACACGCTGGAGAGTGTACAGAAAGGAGGGTGGGTTAAGGCAAGTGAACCTAAGGGATAGATAAAAGGAAAAGAATCATCAACCAAAAGGAGACATAAATGACTAAGGCGACAGAGGAAGGAGACTTAAAAAGGAAATTGGGGAGAGGGGGCCCCAATCTCTGGAAGGAGAATAAGGAGAAGGAAAAAGGAAGGAAAGATGGGGGGGGGAAAGTAGCACACCCTCAGAAGCGGAGTTGCACGTAAGCCTTTTTAGGGAATAAAGTCCACACCTGGGTTATAGAGTTCAGCTGCAAGACATAATTTGAAGCAGCCTAGGTCTGAGGACCAACCACTAGGGAGTGCAGGCTGAGGGTGTGCCTCAACTCTCCCCCTCCCTCCCAAAATAAGGGGGGAAAAGAAATTTTTAACACCTAAAGGCTGGGAGAAAAAAGATGTGGGGTCAAATGTTGAGCCCACAAATAATAAAATTATTGAAAAGGGGGGGGGGAGAGAAAATAGGAGACCCCACTCCTGACTCCCCAGGAAGGGGAGAGCAGAAGGAGGCTCCCTCCAACCTCTGTAGGCCCATGAGAAATTTACCCCATGTGTCTCAAAGTCCTCTCCGCCTACCATGAGAGAGGAGAGCGAGAAGGAAGACACACAGGGGAGGGTGGAGTCAGAGACTGAGGCCCCAGGAGAAGGAGGTAGGATTTAGTGATGAATGGTGAAGATACACAGAAAGATCAACAATTCACGGTGATGCGTGATTTTCATTTTTTATCATTATGTAGTCTTCACCATTCATCTATGGTGAAATACTTGAGCCCCCCCAGAGGGGCCCTGAAGTATCCTAAGGGACTAAGTCCCTTAGCTTCCAGTGGGGAGACACTGCAGGAGAGAACCTGAAGAGGCCTGAGACTGGTATGGGTGAGACAGGGATCCCCCAGTGGGGAAAGGAAGGCGCCCCGAGAGTCACCACCTCACCCATCGGGAGAAGAAATGGGTTCTCCGGTAGGTGGAGTAAATCACCCTATGCCGGGTCAGGGGTGACAACTGGGATAGGCGAAGCCATGCCGTCCGACGAAGGCAGATCACTGTCCCTACCACTCTAGATGCTACCTCATTGACATCGTAAGATGCCCTTGCTTGGTGTCTTGCTAGCTCCAGGCCCTGCGCAGAGAGGGCGATGGCTTGCCTGGTTTCCTCTGAATCAGGCATCGAGGATAGGAGCTGACCTAGCCTGGACCACAAGAACCTGTCATAGGCTGCAAAGTGGGCCTGATGTGCTGTGATTGACAGAGAGATCCGTGCCGAGTAGAACATTCGTCTCCCCCAGAAATCGAAATCCGCTGAGTCCGAATCCGGGGAGCAGTCACAGTAAGGGGCGCAAGGCCCCAAGGGGAAGTCCAGGGAGGTCAATCCCGAAGGGGGTGAGGCAGAGAACCTGGAGACCTGGGGAGAGCACAATACCACTGGTGTAGGTCCCTTGGGGCTGGTACAGTGGAAAAGGGACGTAGCCAATGTGACACCACCTGCAAAGGAATATTCTCCCCAGATTTTTATATTTATTCCAATGCCTCTCAACTTATATTCAAAAATCACACTTCCAGACCTGGCAGAGATTAATTTCGAAATTTGTCTGGAAAAATAAGAGGCCTAGGATAGGGGTACATATCCTATTAGCAGTGTCAGTGGCTCAGTAGCAGTGTCAGTGGCTCAGTAGGTAGCACACTTGCCTCTGAGGCTGGGAGATCAGAGGGCTGTGGGTTCAGTTCCCACATCTGGCACTTGGGTTAATATCCCAGTACTGACACTGTAATGCAGCATGAGAGGGGTGCTGCATTTCTGAGGTGCCGTCTTTCGGATGAGACGTTAAACCGAGGTCCCATCTGCCTGGATTGGTGGTAGTTCAGGTGGATGTTAAAGATCCCATGGCACTTATCGAAAAGAGTAGGGGAATTTCCCCGGTGTCCTGGCCAAATTCCCCTCATTCACTAAAAATACCACCAACAGCTTAATCTGGTTCAAGGTCAGTTGGCATTCATCTGTATCCCCCCCCTCCCCCGGGTCGTGCCTGAAAATAGGCAGGATTTGTCTAGTGCACTTACCCGGTCAACAAAAGCTAAATAAATAAATAAATAAAAAAATCCTTCAGACCAATAAAAGCAAAGGAGGAAGATCTCTCCCTAATCTGGAGGACTATTACTTAGCCACCCAGTTGAAACGGGCCATACAATGGTCCATCCCAACCTATTCTGCTAACTGGAAAGAAATGGAGAGAGGGGAGAAGGAGAACCGGGGCCCATTACTAGAAGCTCGCCTTATACAAGTTACCAATACGCTTGTTTTTCACTCGCCCACGTTATACACGGTCAGAGACACTATAAAGGTTGCCTGAAGGATATGGCAGAAATATAAATTAAAGACCTCACTCTGGCCCCCTTCATCGGCTGGCCTGGGACCCTGTTTTTACTCCATCCCTGTTGGACCACATTTTAGGAATTGGGAGAGACTGGGCTTAATTTATATAAAACAGTTCCTGCAGGAAGATGTAGTACAGGACTTCGTGACCCTCAAAAATACATTTGGGCTACATAACTCGGATCATTTTAGGTATCTACAAGTCAGGAACTACATTGCCAATTGCCGGAGACTGGATCGGGACCCACATAGGGCTGCCCCCTTTACTGAATGCCTCCAGGCAATCCTGACATCCCAAAAAACAAAGGGCCTAATTTCTACAATCTATAAATCCCTGACTGCTCTAAAAAGGGACTACCTGTAGAAAATAAAGATGGGTTGGAGGGGAGATGGTGGAGCAGACCTTAGGGAGATTAATTGGAACTCAGTATTCCAGGTGGCCGCTCGAACCACCTGTTCTCCATTCTGGCAGGAGTTCAGTTGGAAAATAAGAGTGTGCTTCTTCCTTACCCCCTTAACTCTAAATAAAAGGGACCCCATGAGTCAATCAACTTGCTGGAGACTGTGTGGGGAGCCATCAGCAGGTTCCCTACATATCTTTTGGCTATGCCCGCAAATTAGCATTTTTTGGAGAGATGTGTCCCTTGCACTGACAGACCTCTTCGTCCTTGGCTCCCCTCTAGATTGGGTCAATGTAATCTTGGAGGAGTCTCCGGAGAACCTGAGGGACATAGACTCAATCTACCTATGGGCCATCCTCCTTGCAGCAGCCCACAAAACCATTACCCGTCGTTGGTTGAAGGCTGAATCCCCCACCATGCTTGCCTGGATACAAGTAGTGCAGGAAATAGCTGAGATGGAGGAGCTAACATTTAAGATTAATCAAAGGCTACAAACCTACCTACGTAGATGGGCTAAATGGCTGATGTGGTTGGACACTGCTCTTGCTGTGCCCCCCCATCGGATTGTCGGAGGCCCTCCCCCACTTGATTCATCCCATTAAAGGCTGTGGGGCTTGCTTGGAGGTTGACCCTGGTGGGTACAGGGGTTGTACAAACAAATAGGAGATCCTTGTCTCCTGCCTTTTTGTATGGATAACAATGTCTGTAATTAATTACTGCTCAGAGTAATATAAGAAAAGATGTGAGGAGATGAATTCTAATGTACTTCTGTATAGGTTCTGGTATATATTGGACTAAGTCTGTAACCTTCTGGTGATAAATGTACCCAATTGTTGTAAATAAACTTGAATTTAAAAAAAAAGGAGTATGCTCAGGTGGCCAGGCTGCTTTGCATCTGTTGATAAATTATTAGTCACTGAATAATTGTCTTCTCCTCTCTAGTCCCTTGCTAATTTTCTACATTCTCCAGTCCCTTGCTAATGTTTTGTAGCCCAAGACAAGAACTGTGAGAGTGGGAGGGAGGGAATCAGATGGAGCGAAGAAGTGCTAGGGCGACCAGGACAGGCCAGCTTCTGTTTCTTTCAATTCTAGACAGTTACTGAAGGATTAATCATTTAAGATAACAAAATTAACTCTCACAGTCAGCTTTAGGTGGGCAGTTGGGCACTTTTTTCCTGGCTTGCCCAGCAGCTTTATCAGGCGGCATTCAAAAAAAAAAAAAGATTTAGCTGAGAAGTACCAGCCAGGCTTACTTAATGTCTTAAATTGCTGCTGCACTGAACAGTTTGCCTAGTCTGTAAAACAAACTGTCCAACCAGCATATCGAGAGAGAGAGAGAGAGAGAAATTTATGTAAACAAAAAAGGAAAAAAAAATATAATGAATTTTTATTAATTTCTTTTTTATTTTATGCCCCCGATGTTTTTGTGGAGCTGGCAAGCAGGCTCTGGCCCACCCTCCCGGGGGGTTCATATCCATTCCTAGTTGGTACCCCATCGCCAAGATCTCTACCGGAACCTTCACGGAGCCTGGTGTCTTTGATTTTCTCCCTTGCCCTAAGCCGAGGTTGCGAGCGCGTGTAGAGGCACATGCACACCACGATCTGCAGCGCCCTCCCTACTCTTGCCGCTCTCCACCTGCACTACCCTCAGGTCTCCACCTGAGGGTAGCCATATGGCGGGAGTGAAATGAACCTTCCCTGGGAGAGGACAGCTTGCTTGGCGGTGGCTCAATCCAATTCCTGCCCCCCCTATCACCAACCCCCAACAACCCAGGCTTGGGTCACCGGTGTAGCCCGAGGTGTGGCATCCAGTGCCTCGACCCTTTATTAATATTTTTCTGATAACTGCCTCAGCAATGCCTGCCATGGGTATAACTTTTTGGAAACAACAGCAGGCTCACTCACAGCAGCTGCACCTCTTGTACCTACCTCAGCAATGCCCGTCATGAGCTTACTTTTTGGAAACAGCAGCAGGCTCACTCACAGTGGCTGTGCCAGTCCTATCTGCCTTAGCAATGCCTGCCGTGGGTATAATTTCTGGAAACAGCACTAGGCTCAATCAGAGCAGTCGTGCCACTCGTATCTGCCTGTCTCACACAACGACCCAAATAGACGAATGACTCATTTAACCATAAAAGGCTTTCTGTTTCACTAACTACTGCAGACACTCGGGCTGGCAATGCCACATTAATAAAGAAGAAAAGTCAGGGCATAGCGCAGTGGCCCTATAGAACAATGCTTTATACAGCTGTAATGCTAAAGGCAGTATTTTGTAAACAGTGGCAGATTTGCTCAGCGTACCTGTGCCTATCATACTTGACTCAAGACAGCCCCTTGTAAGTAGTACTCTCCCCGTTCAGAGTAGTCAAAAACAGTCTTTCACATTTTCTATGGTCAGGGAAGTAGGGTAATAGAGTAGAAGAACAATTAGGGTAGTAACTACCTGACCCTAACCAACTACCTATTTTTCACTAGAGTATTTTTAGGGTAATTTAAGGTAGTGTAGAGGTACCCGTAAGTACAGTAGCATTTAGAGTAGGATATTTCATCCCTCACCCATGTCTTATCATAAGCTGAGCATAGCAAATGTTTGCTAACCTCAGCACCAGAGGATAATGTTTTAAGTAACTCATTCCTGGCAGAGCCATCAGGCGAAGCCTGTGCTGCAGTACGAGCAGCTTTCTACTGGCTGTTCTGATATCTGATCATGTAGGCCTGGTAGTTTTCAATCCTGTGGCTCAGTAAGGCAGAGGCATATATACTCTAGCCCATCATATCCAGCCTCCTAGATTCGCTGTCAGGAGTCAAAGTATTCATGTGTTTAGGTGCTGCACACCTATCATGAGAAGCCATGATGACTACAGAGTCAGTTTTTGGCTGGTTAGCATAATAAGGCTTATCAGATGGTGCAGGACACTGCTTATCAGCCTGTCTAGGAACTGCAGGCAGTGAGTTTGATCTGTACCATGTAGCAAAAGCAGCATCTTCTAATGCAGGGTATACAGGTGGAATTAAAATGGAGGGTGTGCAAGGCACCTCCAAAAATTCCACTAAATTTCTTTTTGTGGGGGATGCCCCCTTTCTCCTTTATTGTTTGCAGTGTACTTAGAACCCCTTGCCCAAGCCATCAGATTAAATGAAGACATCACTGGAATCCATTTGGGGGGTAGACACCAAAAATTAGCACTTTACGCTGATGACTTTTGGTCTATCACACCTCTCCTACTTATGGAGTACTCTTACTACCTTTGGACATTTCGTAGGATATAACCCCAATATGACTAAAACAGAGGTACTACAGATCCATTATTCTCCATCCCAACATTTACAACAAGTTTATCCTTTTAGATGGGACCTTCCCTCCTTGAAATAATTAGGGGTGCAGCTTGTGGGAGACCCTGGTCTACTAACTTCCTGTAATTATGACCCTTTAGTGCAGCAATTTACTAAAGATCTGGAATCCTGGAAAAACCTGCCTCACCCACTGATTCAGCGAATAGATGCCATCCATATGAATCTACTCCCTAGATTCCTCTAACTTGTACAGACACTACCAGTTACCCTTCCCAAATTTTTTTTCCAGGAACTTAATAAAAAACTCTCTCATTACATGGAGGGGGCACAGTACCCCCATATCAGGTACTCTTTGCTGCAGCTGCCGAAATATTTTGGGGGGGCTGGAACTACCAGACTTTGCGCAATATTATAAAGTGACTCAATTGCGAATAATTTTCTACTGGCTTAACAATACATCAGGCACACTGGAAAACCTTGGAATTAAGAGAAGAAGACCTATACCACTTAACCAAAATTTTGCTCTCACATCCTCCTATTCCCTTAACAGAGCTAACAAGTAACCCTTATACGAATAATACTCTTAAATCCTGGAGAGCACTACTTGAGGCACCTCATCTGAAGTGAGCCAGGTGCCTCTTGTACTCACTTCTGTATCTTTTCACATTTCTCCCTGCCCATTTAGACCACAGTTTCAAAAACTGGGAGCAATTGGAACCACACCTAATATTTTAATTTTTCTGGGAAGACAAAATATCATTCACAGAAATGCAAAAAAAAATACCAGTTACGTACAGTAGATCAGTTTCGTTATTATCAAGCAGTAGTTTTCATTAAAAACATACTGCCCGCTAATTTGGATCTTCGATCTCTCCAATTGATAGTACCTCTATTGCATGTGGCTATAGAAAGTTCCACTCCCCTTTCACATATGATTTACTCCATCTATCATGCTCTACATCGGCTACACTCAGATTCTGCAGCCACTCTTAAACAAGCCTGGAAGCAGATGTGCACTGCTCTCTAGAAGATGAAGACTGGAACAGACATCTTAAATTCCTGCACTCTCCCACAATGGCATACACATGGAAGGAATTTTCTTGGAAAGTAACTGTCCGTTATTTTAGAGTTCCTGCTATCCAATGTAAATATCTCCCAGGAAAAGGTGCGACCTGTTGGAGACATTGTGACTATTCCCTTGCCTCCCATGGACATATTTTTTGGAATGTCCAGTACTAGCTCCATTCTTTACTTCACTAGAGGGCACTCTATCAGACATTTTTGGCCCTCCATTTTGACTGACTGTTGAATCCAATGTGGAAACTATTAACTATTAACTGTTTATTAGCAGCAAAGAAAGCCATCACGAAAAAGTGGCATACATGCACTATACCTACAATTTCCCTTTGTCAAGATCTTGTTAATTGGATTTATAGAATGGAATAATTGATGGCACAGGTAAATCACTGTCCTGATGTATTTGAAGCTCTTTGGAGGAGATGGATAATGTACATTATGAATCACAGGTGAGATTTTATCCCTTAGGACGCACAATACTGATTCTCCCTAATGAATGGCAGGAGGGTGTGCTCTGCAATGCTGTCCCCCTTGCCTTTACTAATAACCTTTTCAGAAGACAAGGTTCTTTTAGATGGCTGATTCACAGACCTTAGATCTAGATTTGTATCTGACCACCACCTTCGCTCCCTTATACAGCACTTTTCAGTTGTATACTAGCTATTCAGTTGGTAGGCCTGCTCCTGATACACTGTTCATACAAGCAGCCCTGACACTGTACTGCGACACTATGACTGTTGTACTGTATGAGCATATGAACATACAAAATTGCCAGCAGATACATGCCTTATGGTCTATCTAGTCTGCTCGAGTGTGCAGCACATCAGTCCATTAGACTGCAGCTGCCCCCCCCCCCCGGTTTCCTTCCTCTCCCTGCCCCCTCCCGGTTTGTACTCTCCCTTTGAATCTGTCCCACCCCCTCCTGAAGCTCTCCACTGTCTGCAGTGATACGACTTCCTCTGGCAGTGCATTCCACCCTATCATCACCCTTTCAATGAAACAGTGTCTCCTTATTTCCCTTTTGAATCTGCCCTCCAACTTCAGAGAGTGCCCTATGGTTTCTCTTCCACTCTTAAGATTGAACAAACACCTTGTGCTCACTATGTTCATCCTCTTCAGGTAATTGAAGGTCTCAATCATATCCCCTCTCTCTCGTCTATCCTCCAGGGTATACATATTGAGCTCTCTCAGTCTCTCCTAGTATGGTCTATCCCCCAACCCCAGGTTCATCTTTGTTGCCCTGCACTGCACCACTTCCAGCAGTTTGATGGCCCTTTCTAAGTAGGGGCACCAGAATTGCATGCAGTACTCCAAGTGCGGCCTCAGCAGGGACCTGTGCAGGGGCAATATGACCTCACTACTCCTAGAGGTAATCCTTCTTGCTATGCACCCTAGCATCCTGTTAGCCTTTGCCACTGCCTTCATGCACTGTGCCAAGTGGTTCATTTCCCCAGTCACAAGCACCCCCCAGATCCTTCTCCTCCTTGGATGTGGATAACTGAACATCCTCCAACCAGTAAATGTAACCTGAGTTTCTGGCTCCCAAATGCATCACTTTGCACTTCTTGGCGTTGAGCCCGAGCTGCCAGGTGTACAACCATTCCTCCAGTTTTGCCAAATCTTCCTGAAGTACTCTGCCCCCCCCATCCACCTCAGCACAGATCTTGATATCGTCTGTGAAGAGACTGATCTTACTCTTGATCCCTACTGCAATGTTTGTGATGAAAATTATAAACAGGACCGGTCCCAGTACCGAGCCCTGTGGGACACCACTTGTCACTGCCCTGGGCTCTGATGCCTCACCCCCACCACTACCTTCTGCTGTCTATCCTGCAGCCAATTTTCAACCCATCTAACTAGTTTCTCCCTACTCCCAGACCCTTCAACTTGCAGGTCAATCTACCGTGTGGCACTGAATCGAAGGCCTTGCTGAAATCCAGGTAGAGTACATCCACTGCACGGCTCCTATCTAGTGCCCTCGTAACCCAGTCGAAAATGTCAACCAAGTTTGTCTGGCAGGATCTGCCAGAGACAAACCTGTGCTGCCTGTCGTCCTGTGGATCATTATCCTCAAGGAATTGCACTAGCCTTTCTTTGAGGCCAGCCTCCATCAGTTTTCCTACAATTGTGGTAAGGCTCACCGGTCTGTCGTTCCCCGGCTTATCCTTGGGTCTACTCTTATGGAGAGGCACCACATGCACCTCCTTCCAATCCCTGGGCACACACCCCGTATTTAGAGAGGTGTTGAACAGGTCCACCCATGGCCCTGCCAGGACCTCTGCCAGCTCCCTCAGCAACCTAAGATGAACTCCGTCTGGCCCAGGTGCCTTGTCCACCCTCAGGAACCTGAGGCCCTCCATCACCCTTTCCACCGTGATTTCCTCATCCATGGTTGCCTCACCCCCCCTCACTCCACCTCTCCCCTCAGGTACGAGCCCATCTCTCTCCCTGTGAATACTGAACAGAAGTACTCGTTGAGTACTTCTGCCTTCTCAGACCACTTTTCTACCCATCCACTGCCTTTCCTGATCCTAATGATTTGATCCATGTTCTTCCTCTTCTCCCTGTTATATCTGAAGAAATCCTTTTCCCCTTCTTTTATCCCCTGTACTAATCTCCGTTCCCTAGCCACCTTTGCAGCCTTTATCATTCTGCTCATTTCTCTGGATTTCCTCACATATTCCTCTTTGTCCTCTGCTCTACTGGTTCTCTTGTAGGTTCAGAATGCATTTCTCTTATCCCTCACCTTCTCCATTACCTCCCTACTCATCCAGCTTAGTTTCTTGGTCCTTGATTTCTTACACTGGCTCTTGACACAAGCTTTAGTGGAATCAGTCAGTCCTAGCTTGATGATCGACCATGTCTGGATGGATGCTAGCTATGTGTCTTCCCAGTATGTTAAACATCTTGCCAAAGTCTGCCCTTTTGAAGTCCAGGACCTTAGTTTTTCTAGTGGCTGCTTCCCTACCTAGATTGATTGAGAACCACACTGTGCGGTGATCACTACCCACCAGTGGTTCCTCCACCAGATCATCCCTGACATGTTCCCCATCCTCCAGAACCAGGTCAAGAATGTTCTCCTCTCTCGTTGGCACTGTTACCCTTTGGGTCAGGAAGCTGTCCTGGAATGCTTCCAGGAGGATCTGCTCCCTGGCACATGTGGTAGCTGGGATGCTCCATTCCACCCCTGGTATATTAAAGTCCCCCACCACAACAGTGCTCCCTTTGCCACTGAGTCTCCTTAGCTGCTCCCCCAGTTCTCTATCCATGTCCTCTTTCTGGGTTGGGGTCCTATAAACAACCCCCAATGGGACCTTAGCCCTCTTTGGGTTGTGAAGTTGCAGCCAAATGACTTCTGACTTGCCCTCCTCCCTATTACATCTGATCCCTTCTCTTACATAAATGGCTCCCCCCACTTCCCTTTTTCTCTGTCCCTCTGGAATAATTGAAATCCTGGGATGGCTAAGTCCCAGTCGTGGTTTTGGGTTGCCTACGTCTTGGTAATGGCAGCTATGTCTACCTTCCCCTCTGCCATTAACACTTGCAACTCAGCTATCTTGTTCCCCAGGTTCCTAGCATTTAGTGATACCATTCTCCACCCTGATCCTCTCCCTGCTGCCTCCTTACCCTCTCCTCCAACCCCAATCCAAGTCAAATTTGGCTGTATGCTTTTTGTGGGGGGAGGTCCACTGGACCCCCCCCTCTCCTGGTTCTTTCCATCTCCACTGCCCCCCAGCTAGTTTAAATTATACCTCTCGCTGATAAATTCCCCCAGTCTCTGCTTTAACACCTGTGAACCTTCTTTACTGTGATGTAGCCTATCCCCTGCATATAGATACATGTTCTCCCATGTGCTACCCCACTCTCCCACCAATCAATACCCCATGGACTCGCACCATTCCCTCAGCCACTTGTTGAAGTCCATGATTCTGCATTTACTATCTGTACTTGCTCATGGCACTGGCAGGACTTCCGAGAATGCTACTGACCTTCCCCCTTCATTGCATAGCTTTCCCACTTCTCTGAAGCTATCCTGAATCTCCCCTGTCCTTCTTCCTTCCAGATCATTTGTTCACAGGTGCACCACGATGTACGGTTCCCCCCACCTTCCTCACACATCTACCAATATGCTGACCTATTATTATAGTTGTGTTTATTGCTGTTTTTTTTTTTTTTGAAATTACTATTTATTCCTCCTCCCCAGCCTGCCAGCTCCGACCCTTCAGGGGGGACAACTGGACATCCCACTGCCCGGAACCCTACCCAAGCAGACCCCCAGGCCCCATGGAGCCGTGGATTACCCCAGGCGGGCAGAAGGGACTCAGACTCCATAACTTACCTTTCGTTGGTCTGAGGTCTGCTGGGCAGGCACAGGCAAATGTGGCAGCCCGCAGTCCTCCCATCTTCCCGGCTGAGGCAGGCTTGTATTTCCACGATTTCTCCCTCCCTGAGCAGCAAGTAGCTTCCCCCGGACGTCATGACGCACGCGCCAACGTCCATGCTGCTCAATGGCCGCCCATCCCCAAATGGAGCTTGCAGCTCCTCGAGCCTCCGCTCGGGGTCATGCAGGTGTCTGGCATCAGCCAAATCCCTCCCCAGAGAAGGCAAGCTGTCGTTGGACGCTCCAGCCTATCTCCCCCCGGCCGACCCACCGATGACCCGAATCCGCTCCTGAAGCCGGGTCGCTGGCGTGGTGCGAGGTGTGGCGTCCAGCGCTTCAACCCTCAGCGCCACCGGGCCGGTTTTTATTGCTGTTTTTAAAGCAAAATTATCTCAATAAAAAATAAAGTTATAAAAAAAGTATTTTTGTGGAATCTTCCTCTTCCACAGCAAAGCCCATGGCAGACTGCATTTCCTGCATCATGGCTTGGAAAGTTGTATCCTCAGGAGGAGATTATGGGGTTCAGACTACCGAGTCCTCACTGCAGGATGAGAGGGTAGTACTAGAGAGAGGTGGCAACATATTGTTCTCCCTCACATTCTTCCTCTAAAACCATGAGGTTGGGATTACATTCTACTTCATCACTGACGTTTCTATCGATGACAGGGGTCACTGAGTGCATACTGGTGGCAGCTGAAAGGAAGGGAATCTGCCGTGTGCCAACAGAAGCTGTTGACGAGAGATGAGTACCAGGAGGCTCTGTTGGTGGAATAACTGCCTGTACTGGTAGTCCAGTCAGAATGCATCTGACCATTTCTGGGAACGACACCAGCACAGCCTGAGTTGATGGCACCCTGTAAAGGGGCTAGGATTACTTGTGTTGAGTGGCCCTGACCTGATGACAATGGCATCCTACTGCTCATAGTAGGTACGGCATCACCTAAGTCAAGCCCTGACCTTGGTGTCTCCTCGATAGTTGGGGGGGGGGGAGACTACAGTCAATGCTGCCAGAGCAGGTGATGATGCAGTAGATTTACCTTGTCTCAATTGCAACCAGGACCTTACCGGTCTCTATGTTTATGCTTGTGGCCATAAGGCAAGGAGGGCCGTGATGATGGCCATTCCCTTTTCCAATCCTTTATCTTCAGTGGCCACTTCTTGGCTGATGGTGAGGGAGACACAGACGTTTGGCCCTATTCCTTCTCCATGGCTTTCAAAGTGTTTAGAAGGAGAACATTTTCTAGGGCTTTCTTGCAGTGTCATTTTGTATCCTGGTTGAAGCTCCGGCAAATCTCTCAAGTCCTTGTGTTGTGAGACAGGCCCAGACAGAACTCACAGACTGTGTTTGTGTCTTCTTTGTAAATTTTTTTCTGCGCACTTGCAACACCAAAATAAAAGCTCTTTCAATTTCAGTGGCACGCAGAGTTGACATAACAACACTGCAATAAAATAAAAGAATAAACATCAATGGCTAGGTTGACGGCATTTCCTTCAGCAGGTCTGAAAAGGATGATGGACAGTGGGAAAAGAACTGAGGAGTGATGGGGCCACCTATGCTTATATAGATATAGACATGGCACGTCATCGTGGGCAGCTCCTGGCTAGAAAAAGTTTCTGTGTGATCCTAGTGCTGATGGCTACAGTTCCAAAGGTGTGGCATATTGGAGAAGACATCCTCAAAGATCTTGCAGTTTGAGTACAGGGGACAGAGAGCACCACATTGTCTACATTTATAGATGCTTCCAACGTTATAGTTAGATAGTTGGTATGCTATCTATGTCACCCTGTATAGGACTGACAGTACTTTCTATTGCCTGTACATCTAGTGTGCTACACTGAAACGGAGCTTTTGCTTATGTTTTAATAGGTATCAGATGTCACCCTCGATATGCTCTGGGGGCTACAACTGTCTACTTACCCAGCGCACTATGGGAAACTGAAGACTGAACTAGGGAAGCGCTGATACCACAGACTGGAGGATCAACCGGACTATCAGTTGAATGATCACACAGAGATGCAGAGAAATCCAGAGTACAGAGAATGAATTCCGCTGGACTCTGAAGGATTGTGTGGGAGTGTGGTATACAACTTCCGTTGTCTGAGAATCTCTGGAGTTTACTGGAAGTCTGAGGATAGTTTAGGCTACGGGGTCATTTAGAATGATCTCCCCTTCAGGGGCTTTCCCTCCTTAATTTCTTCCTAGATGCCGGCGTGCAAGGAATGCTCATGCTGCAACACAGCTGATGATGCCGGGGTGCAAAGCATGCTCGTACTCCAATGTATCTATGTCCTCCCTCCAGCCTGCTGGTCTGGCTACACTACCACTGGTGGTTACCCAGCTGACAGTACTGCGGCCTACCTCCAAGCCACCCTCACCAGACGAGGAGAGCATCCAGTGGGATGCTCATGCCTCCTCTCCCCGAATCCCCAGGTTGTTCATAAGCCCAATTCGCTGGCAGCAGCCCTGCTACTTTACCAAAAGACTGGGTTCAGATTGCCTACTCATGCCAGCCTCCTGTCTCCTCCAAATGATGCTCCTTGAATGTTTCACAAACAGCTGCTCAAGTTTAAAAAACAAAACAAAAACACAACAGATGCCAATGCTGAGCCAGCATTTAGTTGGCCAGCCAACTGTGAATAGCAAACTGTAGTCTATTCAGCCACCCATCCACTATAAAAAATAAAGAAAATGCACTTCTGAATAACAATTCCTTTAGCAGACCTCAGGGATACTGATATCCTTAGACAGACACACACACATGACTTGTAGGAGGCACACTTAAAAAAGGTCGTAGAAAATAATCTAATACTCTGTTGCATGGCTTTGGGGTTCATTCTCTTCATTTATTTATTCTGTTCTGGAAGTGAAAAAACTTATAAATATTGTCAACTGATCACGTGTTTCCATTCCCTTGAGAGGAGAGCAAGAGGCATGGAAACAAGAGCTGACTCATTGCTAGTGTGGTGCTGTCTGCAGACAACAAGAGGATGACTAATGTCTGTAAAACCCAGGGAGAAAGTGCCAACAGTCCCCCCCCCCCCACCACCACCACCACAACCGCTTAGTCATCCGTTGCTTGGGTGGCAGATCTATATGCTGTAAAAGCAGCAGCAGGGGGACGTAATCAGCAACATCTTTTGATGCTGTTATAAAAAAAACTACATTGCTGAACAGTTCCATTTTTAGACATGTCCCTTCACCTAATAAACTCCCACAAGGCTTTCAATAATCTCTCTTGTGTATTGACTGTAAAAGGCAGAAATATTGCTAGCATTTTCTTCTTTAGCTAACACTGTAAGAATATTTTATGAAATACCACTATGGCAATAAAAGGAACTGTTTTTGTTCTCAGGGATTTCAGGCATTCAAGTACAGCCCATTTACTGGAACACTGATTTCATAAGCAATTTGTTATGATCCTGACTGACTGCTATTGACACACATCCTGCCCCTTTATAGACAGAAACAATGCATTTGATTGACTTGGAATGTGTCGATCTAGGACAGTGCAACCAAGAAATAGTACCTACTTTATGGGGGGGGGGGTCAAAAGCATGGCTTTCAAACATGAGGCATAACAAGTAACATTTTACACCAAGACTTTCTCTTGCTCCATGAAGACATATCACTATTCCACAAAGTGCTTGATCTAGTTCTTTTTTCTTATTTTGTTAACCAGTTTCTCTCCCCTACTATATAGATTTGCTGTTTTATATTCTGCATTGTAAAGCTGGAAATTCTTTGTTGATTGTTGGTTTTAAAACTTGTTCAGCAGTCTGAGCCTCTGGGAAGGGGCGCTCTATAAATAAAGTATCTATCTATCTACTGGATGGCCACCCCATCTGCTGGACACCCTAGACCCGCTAACCCGACATCTACCGGGACTCACCTGTCAGCATGTCTTTCCCCAGGGCTTGCCCCACAGTTGGGGTCAATGGGGTTCACCAACCCTGTTGGAATTCAGGATCCAGTTCTTGGTTAACAGGACAAACGGATGGGGTACGGGGCCTGCGACTGTCTGGATCCATCATGCCACCGATATTTTTATGATTTTTCATGTGGTCCTCCAAAAGGTCATGACATGCGTTGTGCGCTCACATGTCGGCATCTGCCATGGCTCTCTTACACTCTTGGCAGTCCCGAGGCCTTTCCCAAGGCTTCTGCCTCCCAGGCCAGCTGACACCCAGGATCTGCTTCTAAACCTGGGTCATCGGTATCACAAGCGGTAGTGCTACAACTGTGCCGGTGGGCTGGTAAAGCACTGGATCTATTTTTTAACGTAAAACTTTAAAAAAAATCTTTACAGAAACTTTTTTTTTTTTCAATCACAAAACAAAACATAACTACTGTACTATTATTAGTGTTAATATCCTTTAAACTAAGACTGTGCCACACATTATGGCCACTAAATGCAAGCAGAACTGGATAATTCCTGGGGAGATAGCTGCAAATTCTGGGCAAACATCAAAATGCTAACAGGAACACCACATAAATCTCCACCTGCTCTAATTAACCTAAACGGAAATATAACACAAGACCCAAAAACCATTTCCAACACCTTCAACAGGGCATTCACTGACATTAGTGAAGTACTCCCCCCTAACTACCTCACCCGTCAATGACCAGCAAAGACAAACACCAGCTGACTCTACCTCTTATCAAGGTACCCTTGACCCACCTTTCTACCTCAGAGTAATCAATGCCACTGAGGTGAAAAAATATCTGCTACAAGTCCTTCTAAAATCCACATAAAGCAATGATGGTTTAGATCTGAAACTACTCACTGTCACCTTAGATGAGATTCTGGCCCCTGTAACAAGAATATTTAACCTCTCACTTATCTCTGGTCAGTTCCCCAAACTCTGGAAAGCTGCAGTTATAATACCGGTCTTCAAAAGCAGAGACAGGACCATCCAAACCAACTACAGACCAATTTCTATCCTTCCCCCATCTCCAAAGTCTTGGAACAAATCGTCTATGACCAGCTAACTGAACACCTCGATAAGTATCAACTTCAGTGTAAAGTACAGCATGGCTTCCCGAAAGCTACACAGTACAACAACTGCTTGTCGAGTTCAATCCAATTGAATTCAATTTTATTTAACCAGGAATGCACAATTGAGGCAGAGCTCATTTACAAAGTGGTCCTGGGGGACAAAAGGATACATACAAATAATGCAACATAACAACAGGACAGCATCAGAGGAACATAATGACAATTAATTCAAGTGGCACATGGCTTACGGCATTATATGACAAATTACAATGAAATAGCTAGGAGACACACTGTACAATTGCTACAAGGTACATAACAACGAGACAGTACAAGCATATGATAATGTGAGTTTCGAAAAAGAAGTGCAGTATTCAATAATACATGAACCTATAATTAACATTAAAAATGCAAAACTTGAGAGGGGGTTATAGGTTGAGCTAAGAGGGCGGAGAACAGGACAGAAGAGTATCGAGAGATGCATATAAGTAGTGGAGCAGATAAAGCTGGCGGGGAGTAGGGTAGGGCAGGGCACATAAGGTCAGGAGCGTAAGAAGGAGCTCATAGGAAGCAGGTAAGAGCATGAAGAGGGAGAGGTAAGGTAGGAGATGGTGAGGAGATGGGGTGCACAGATTACAGAAAGAATTTGGATTACCAAAAGCAAGTGGGAAGGCAGGCAAAAGTACTACGATGTTCTGGGGGAAAATGAAGAGTCAAGAGTTGGAGAGCTAATTAGCGTAACATTGACATTTTTCAAACAGAGCAGAACTTAACTTGATTTGAAGGAATTTAGGGTGACTAATTGGGCCAGTTTTAAGGAGTCTTGAATGGAATTCCATGCTGACAGAATGGCATAGCTAAGAGAGGCAGCACCAAACCAAGACTGGATTCTAGGAGTGTCCAAATGGATACAGTCATAACGATGGGGGGAATAAGAGCGAGGAGTGGTTTTAAAGAGGTTGCAGATGTACAGAGGCAGTTTCGAGGTTAAGGCTCTGAATGCCCACAGGCAGTGTGCTGACATCTGCGGACAGCCAGAGATACCCACTTTATTTGTGCATAAAGAAGATAATGGTGCGTTTTCGAGGAGGCATTGGTGACAAATCTGACAGCCCTGTGGTAGAGAGTGTCAGTTTTGGTTAGGGAGGTTTTAGTCCCATGACTGTACAATATGTCAGCATAGTCAGTGAGAGGTAGAAATACAGAAGGCACAAGTCTTAGTTTAGCTTCAAAAGTGAGTAGATGTCTGATTCTAAAAAAAAAATACCATGTCTTTATTTTTGCTTTTTAGTGAGTTCATCAAAATGATAAGAGAAAGAGAGTCTGTGGTCCAACCAAAAGCCGAGACATTTGAATCTGAGACGACCTCGATAGTTTCACCCAGGATAGTGGTAATCTTCAGGGCAGGCAGGAGGGCTTTAAGGTCACCCAAATTGTCTTGTGGGGAGAATAACATGACTTTAGTTTTCTTAGTGTTAAGCAACAACTTTAAGTGGAGCAGATCATATTGTAGCAGGTTAAAATCCTTCTGAAGCTTCAAGCAAGCTTTATCTAAAGAGGGTTTTGCAATGTATATAACCATGTCATCAGTGAATAAATGAACACTAGCATTTGTAATCCTATGGTCGATGTTGTTACTGTATATTGTAAAGAGGAGCGGCCCCAGGATAGAACCTTGAGGGGCCTTTCTTAGCAGAGCTTTTAGGAGAGAGAGATCCCCAAGTACAGAGACCTGTTGCAGCCCACCAGAGAGGTATGAGGAGAACCAGTCAAGAGCATTATAGTCAATACCTAGGTTATTCAACATGGTCAGGAGCAGGGTATGGTTGACAGTATTGAACGCTTTACTCTGATCCCAAGAAGAGCGCGCAGACAGAATTTTTAGTGTCCAAAGCAGTCTGCCAGTCATTTGTGACCTTGGCTAACACAGACATTGTGCTGTAAGTTGGTTGGAAGCCAGACTGGAGGGGACTGAGGAGTTTAGCATTCTCAAGGTACTCTGAGTTGCGCGTTGACTATTTTCTCTAACAACTGGAAGAGAGTGGGTAAAAGTGAGATGGGGTGATAGTTGTTGAGATCAGATAGGTCACTGGATTTAAGGGGGGGTATAACATATGCTATCTTCCAGGCAGATAGGAGGGTGCCATGAGAAAGCGAGAGGTTAAAAAGGTATGTGATGGGGGGGGGGCGCTAGGGTAAGGGAGGCAGTATAGCACAGTGGATTAAGGCTCTGAGCTGCAAATCTGGAGACCTGGGTTTGAATCCCACAGCCCCCCACTGGCATACTGTGTGACCTTGAGCTAGTCACTTAACTTCCCTGTGCTCCCAGGTTGCACCTGTAAACAAGCTTTCAGCTTAGAGTGCCACTCCTGGTTAAACAATTAAAAAAAAAAAAAAGTAGCCCAGCTTCAAATAAAAAGGATCAAGATGATCTGCACCCAGGTTTTTAGTGGGATCAAGGTCTAGAAGTAGATTTTCCACCTGCTTTATGGAGACCGTGATCAAGCTGAAGATAATTGTTGGTGGCATTGATCTCCTGATGCATGGCGGTCCAGCGGAGGAAGCAAATTTACAGGGGAAGAATCAAAAGCCAACCCTGCTGTAGTAAAGTGATTGTTGAGTTGTTCTAGGATGGACAGCCTGTCAAAATAAGTAACTCCATCCACACAAATTTTTGTGGGTAGCGGGGACGGTGGACTATGCCCCTCTACTTCTCTAAGTACATTCCAGAATTTTGCAGCATTGTTTTTGGATAAATTGAGAGTGGATTGGAAATAGTTAAGACTTTTCTGTTCTAACCAGTTTGGTGCATCTATTTCTGGTTGCTCTGAAAGCAGTCCAGTCAGAGGAGGATTTGGTGGTGCAAGCCTTTTTCCATAGAATGTCTCTTAGGCGTAGGGCAGCTTTGAGGGAAGGGGTGAACCAGGGGCAGGCTCTTTTCTTGGCTCTGAATTTCACCATGGGAGCATGCTTTTTAATGACAATGAGCATTAAGGAATGAAACAGAGAGAAAGCCTCTGAGACTGTTTTGGCAAGGTAAAAGTCCTGCCATCTAACTGCACTTAGATCTCCCAGGAAGGCAGCAGGATTAAATCTGCGACGGTTCCTTTTGAAATGAAGTGGGGAAGGGTCCCAAAACAAGACAAAAATCTAACACATGCGATGGCCCTATGGTCACTGATATCATTATCAAGAGTTTCAGCATGAGAAATTTTGTGGGGTTTGTTGACTAGAAATAAATTGAGCAAGGAACTGTTGTCTGGTGTTCTAGCGTTAATACGAGTGGGTTCCACTATTAGCTGAGTATAACCAATTTCATCGAAGAGATCTTTTAACGATTTAGAGGCAGGTGGGAACCAATTCATATTTAGGTCCCCTGCGATGATGGATTTGGAGTCGTTGCAAGAAAAAAGGTCACGAAGGTGGTTCAAGATTTTTATACCCCCAGAGGGTGGTCTATAACAGCCAGTCACATGGATGGGCTCCCTGGATGTCAGGAGAATTTTTAAAGAGACTCTCTCAAATTCATTAGGCACTGATAGGGAGTTTATGACTGAGGCCGTGAATTTGTCAGCAATGTAGATGGCAACACCCCCACTCCACTCGGCCGATCCGTTCTAAAGACATTATAAGATGGCAGGTGAATGGCGGGGTCAGGGGTGGAGCTATGGAGCCAAGACTCAGTGATCACCAGCACATCCAGGGATATGTGGAGGACACAAGTCTGGATCAAATATAATTTTTTCAGGAGGCTGCATGCATTGATGTGGAGAAAAGAGATCCCCTTCAGTTGCTGAAGGTCAGCAGGGGAAGATGTGGGAGCAATGGGGCCGGGGTTTAATTCTACAATGCCAGAGCAAAGCAGCAGCAGTAAGAGGAATTTTCTGAGGCATTGTATAATAACTTTAAGCAAACGCAAGTTCCTATGATGCGAAGAGGCAGAGGAAGCCGAAGGTAGTGCAGGTCCAGAGAACAGATTGTTGTTATATGTTGCATAAAGTAATAAGAGAGAGGGCTTGAGTAGAGAGACTTATTCACTACATAGTTGAGTTTAGGGTAGATCGAGTGGCAAGGGTGCACAGAAAGTGTGGTGCCAAAGGGTCCCCTAAGTTCTATTTGAAGATGTAAGGTGATATAAAAATCGGATAAAAGGGCAAAGGGATCCAACAAAAGGGGGCACAGTTACCACCAAGGGGTGGTGGGCAGGTGTCCAATAATTACCCACTAGCGCAAGTAGGATGGCAGGAGCATGAGTGAGGCAAACAGCATAGCTGAAAAACAACTGGCAAAATAAGAGAATCCGCAGGGGCACATGAGGTGCATAGTGGGAGTATGATGTCGGTGGGAGTACAGTTGCAAGAGAGGAGGGGAACCATGCTAGGTTTAGGGATATAACAACCAGTAGTTCAAATGTGAAGGTGAGAGTGGGAGCTAGGAAGCACTGTTTAACAGAGTTTTGATTTGCCAAAAGTACAAATGGGAACTCACAGGCCACAGGCCGAAGGGTGCAGAATAAGGGAGGAGCTATGGTGTATTTAATAAAGGTCGGAGGAGGGGCAGGTGAAATTTTTTTCAAAAGGAGTTGTAATCAGCTATTGTGCCTGGGGGCCGATGCACTGCGAGCCAGCGATGTGGCATCCTCTCAGCCCGGGACAGCAGAACAGCCAGGGTCGGTGTCTGTCCTCTGGGAAGCTAGAAGCTCAAAGCTAATCGCGGCTGGCCAGCAAAATCTAGCAGACCAATCAGACACAAGGCCGTCCTGCAGCAGTACCAATCAGAGAGCGGACTTTCAAGTCCCGAGATCATACCTTCCAGGGGGGTTCCAGGTGCTTGTGTGTGGGTGGTCAACCGGCTGGAGAGCTCCGTACCATGGCTGCTTGTCCAGAAGCCCATATGGGGCCTAAATCTGAAAGAGGAACAACAAAAAAGTACAACAAATGGGGAGAATCAGAACTAGGGGAGTGGTAGCTAGGAGACAGACAAAGGAAGGATTAGGAAGGTGCCAATGGGTGTGCTACAGAAGCAAGATGAAGGAAAGAGTTTAGCAAAACAAAAGGAGTAAAGGAGATGAGAAATTAGGAGAACAAAAGGCAGATGAGATGAAAATTTGAGATGGGAGGGAGCGCCAAAGGTCCAATGCGTAGGGAGTTTGGGGGGGGCAGCAACACAGACACAATAACGGAAAATCCAGGGGTTGCTAGGCGCAAGGCAGAGCAAGCAGAAATGGGGAGGGGGGGGCCTCACTCCCAGCGACTAAAGCGCTGAATGGGGCCATGTTGGATGAGGAAGTTAGGCTAGAAGGTAGCAGATGACAGGGCAGAGTTTTTGGCAGACAGAAAAGGAGTACAGACAAGTAGCGAGAGATCAAGTCGCCAAGTGAGTGTTAAACAGCAAAATAGCAGTACAGAGATAGACAGATGAGAGCACTTAAAACAGTACAACTAGCTAAGAACAATACAGTATTGCAAGCATGGAACAAGGCAGTAAAAGAGCTAAACACGGCTTCTAACTACAACAAAATTTAGTAGCTAATACAGTTCAAATAGCTAAAAATAATACAGAATTTCAAGCATAGAACAAGGAAGTAAAAGGGCTAAGCATGGCTTCTAACTGCAACAGTTTAGCAAAGCATGGTTAAAATAAATGTTTTCAAACAGGAGCTGTAATCAGAGATCGTGCCCGGGGCCGGAGTGCTGCGAGCCAGCCAATGTGGCACCCTCTCGACCCAGGAAAGCACAGCAGCCAGGGTCAGTGTCTGTCCTTTGGGAAGCTAGGAGCTCAGAGCCAATCGCGACTGGCCGGCAGAATCTAGTGGACCAATCAGGCACAAGGCCATCCTGCAGCAGTACCAATCAGAGAGCGGGCTTTCAAGTCCCGAGATCGTACCTTCCAGTTCACTGGATTCATACCTGACTATCTGGATCGGGGGCACTTAGCTAGGGCTACCTTCATTGACCTCACTAAGGCCTTCGATACAATTAATCATGAACTCCTACATGCCCGATTGGCAAACTAGAAGAGGAACTGCAAGGATTGGTAGTGTGACGCAATGCACTGGTTCGGCGGTTAGGCAGCTGCAAGAAGCTGCATACTGCTCCCCTCTCTATTCAGCCCACGTGACTATGGCACTGCGGTGGAAAGATTAAAGAAGGAAACTGGAGAGGAAAAGGAAATTAGCGAGGTCTTCATGTTTTTTGTTCAGCAACTAGAGTGGTTTTAAATAAACAGTAACGGTCGGAAGAACAAAAAAAGCAGACAGATTGCAACATTAGCTGAATGGCGGTCGGAGCAGATTGACACGCGGCAGTAGCGGTCCGGGTCCTGTGTGATCCGGAAAAGTGGTAAAAAGATAAAATAAAAAGTCCAAAGATAAAGAGACTGGTTACCCTTAAGTTGTAAATGGTGCTACAATATGCCAAGGAAAGCTCCAGGATTTGTTAAACAAACCGCATTTTCAGCATTTTCAGCGTTCGGTCAAGTCAAGGCTTAGAAATTTGGCAGAAAGCTTACCGACTATTACACTGTTTGGAAGAAGTGGGTAGTAGTGGTCTGGGCTAGTTTTAGATTACTGGAATTGGAGAACAGTAAGAAAAAATTACTCACCTTAGTAATGTTGTTTCTTCTAATGGAGTCTTGCTATATTATGACATATGCAGTATAATCCCAGGTTAGAACTGCTCCAGAGGTGAAAGAGTTAACTTTCCATGCAGGGCATGGAACCTTGAGCGCGAGCTCGGTTGAACACTCTGTCTGTTGTAGCTCAAACTTAAACTGTCAGATCTTTACGAGCAAAACTCACTAAGGTTCTATGTGGAAGCCATAAACCTACACTAGCCCACTGGCTAATAACTACAAAAACACATTTTTTGTTATTGATCCCAAAATAAAGACTCAAGTCAGGGGATTCAAGAAATAAAAAATAAAACATAACACCTAAGCACCCTAAAAAAGGGGTGAAAATAAAGTGGGCATCTATGAAGTGCCAACATTGCACTGCCCACCCACATCCCAAAAGTAGAAGTTCTGAGAGGGGCAGGCTGGGGGTGGGGAGGTCATAATATAGCAAGACTCCATTAGGAAGAAACAACATTACTAAGGTGAGTAATTTTCTTCAAACAACATGAAGTCTTGCTATATTATGACATATGCAGATTACACAGCAGTACCTCCATGGAGGAGGGACAGAACCTACTTAGGAAATAGGCTCTGAAGCACAGCTGTGCCAAATCGAGCATCACTCCTAGCAAGATATCCAGGGAGTAATGCTTAGTAAAAGTGTGAACTGTTTTCCAGGTAGCTGCTTGACATATCTCTAGGATAGGGATGTCCCTGGCAACAGCCAGGGACGCAGCTGTACCTCTGGTAGAGTGAGCCCTCAGGCCTGAGGGAGGAATCTTACCCAGTTTTTCATAGCAAAATTGGATACAAGAGACAATCCACCTGGCAATGGATCTTTTAGTGGCAGGTTTACCTTTACCAACCTCACCATAAGTGAGGAACAATTGGAGGGATTCAAACCTATGACCCTTGGTACGTTCTATATAGTAACTAAGGGCTCTTTTGACATCTAAACTGTGTAATCTCCTCTCGCCAGAGGAGGAATGGTTAGTGAAGTACACAGGAAGAGACGTGGATTGATTAAGGTGGAAGACTGAAACCACCTTAGGCAAAAACCTTCTGTTAGTCCTGAGGACCACCTTATCTCTGTGAAAGAAGATAAAATCAGGCTCCACTGACAATGCTTGTAGCTCACTTATGCGCCTGGCAGAGGTGATGGCTACCAGAAACACAGTTTTCCAAGTCAGGTACTTAAGCTCTGCTGAAGACAATGGCTCAAAAGGGGGTTGCATAAGCTGGGCAATGCAAATATTAAGATCCCAAGCAGGGGCAGGGTCCCTGAACGGAGGGTTGGTGTGAAGCAACCCTTTAAAAAACTCGGAGAACACAGGGTGAGCTGAAAAAGAAGAGGGCTTATCTGCTGATAAAAAGACAGACACAGCTGCTAAGTGCTCTTTTAGAGCAGCTGGTCTTAGCCCCAAAGAATTCAAATGCACTAAATAATCCAGAATCGTGGGCACGTCAGCCAATTCTGGGGAAATATGCTTACCAGCACACCATATGGAAAATCTTTTCTATTTTGAATTATAAGTAGCCCTGGTGGAAGGCTTCCTAGAGGCCTTCAAGATTTCCAATACGCCTTGGGAAAGGTGTAGGTCAGCAAACTCTAACTCTTCAAGAGCCATGCCTTGAGATTGAAAGATCTGAGGTTCGGATACCAAACTCTCCCCTGGGCACAGGTTAACAGTTTGTGATTCCTGGGGAGACACAGGGGAAGGTGGACTGCTAAGGACATGAGGAGTGGGTACCAGGGCTGCCTGGCCCAATCTGGAGCAATCAGGATCATCCTGCAGGGTTGAGATCTGATTTTTACTAGCACCTTGAAAAGGAGAGGAAGGGGAAAAGCATAGAGAAACTTCCCTTCCCAACTGAGTAGGAAGGCATCCAGAGGGACTGAGCCCAACACTGGGGGCCTGCAGCAAAAAAGGGGAAGTTGGTGATTGTCTGGGGCTGCAAAGAGATCTATCTGAGGGGTGCCCCATCTGGCAAATACTACCTCCAGTACTAGGGGATCCAGTGCCCATTCGTGATGGCCCTGGGAAATCCTGCTGAGAGCATCCGCTAGGACATTGTCCTTGCCTGGGAGGTGAACTGCCGTAAGGAAGGCGTTCAGAGAATAAGCCAGAGACCACAACTTCATTGCTTCGGTGCACAAGGCCATAGACCGAGTGCCCCCTTGCTTGTTGATGTACCACATTGTAGTGGTATTGTCTGTTCTGACCTGAACAACCTTGTTCTGAACAGATGTGGAAAAAACCTGGAGTGCTAGAAAAACTGCTCTGAGTTCCAACAAATTGATGTGGAGCAGAGATTCCTGAGGGGACCACAACCCCTGGGTAGTATAGTCGCCAATGTGAGCTCCCACCCCAAGAGGGATGCATCTGTAGTAAGGGTCAAGGAATGAGACTGGGAATGAAGGAAACCCCTGTCTCAAATTGCTCTGGTCCTGCCACCACTGGAGGGCCTGGATCAGGGTTCGAGTCACTGGGATCAATTTGGTTAGAGGATCTGTCCTTTGAGACCAAAGGCTCTCAAATGGAACTGAATGTCCCTCATCTGAAACCTTGCTCCCTGCACTACTGCTGTAGAAGCAGCCATGTGCCCCAGGAGCTGTAGAAAATGCCTTGCTGGTCGAGAGACCTGCAGGGTGAAAGAAGAGGCCAGAGAGACCAAAGTCCTTGCTCTTTCCAGAGGGAGGAAGGCTCTGGCTTCTTTTGTGTTCAGTTCTGCGCCTATGAAGGTAAGAAGCTGGACAGGCTCCAGAACTGACTTTGGAAGATTGAGAAGGAAACCTAAAGATGTAAGAAGTTGCTGAGTTACTTGTAGGTGTAGTTTGACCTGGTCTGGAGACTGGCCTACAATGAGCCAGTCATCCAGATAAGGAAAGATGGCAATCTTTTGCCTTCTTAAGTGGGCAACTACTACTGCCAGGCATTTTGTGAACACCCTCGGGGCCGAGGTGAGGCCGAAGGGCACTGCTCTGAACTGGTAATGGCCTGAGGGCAGTTTGAATCTGAGGTACTTTCGATGGGAGCTTCTGATGAGAACATGGAAGTAGGCATCCTTGAGGTCCAGGGAGGCTAACCAGTCCCCTGGCCTTAGAGAGGGTAAAATAATTCCCAGAGTCACCATTTTGAACTTTGGTTTTAAAAGGTGCTTGTTTAGATACCTGAGATCCAGGATGGGCCGCCATTCTCCTGTCTTTTTGGGGGTAAGGAAGTACCTGGAGTACAACCCTTTGCCCTGGTGTAGGGGTGGAACCCTTTCCACAGCTCTGAGAGCCAGGAGGGAAGAAACTTCTTTTCTAAGGCAAGTGCCTCTGATGGATTCTGGAGGAAAGGACCTGGTTCTCATCTTCGAAAATTTTTGAAGCTGAGAACCAGTCCCTGGCTTACTACTTCCAGGACCCACTTGTCTGATGTTACAGACTTCCAGTCCTGGACAAAGTAAGCCAGCCTGCCCCCTACCGGTAGTGGAGAATCAGCCCTGGCCACCCCATCAGGGAGCCTGTTTTGCCGGGGCTTTGGGTTGAGGGGTAGAAGCAGGCTTACCAGACCCCCTTCTGCCTCTTCCTCTAAGAACCCCCTCTGGGCATAAGCAGAAGAGGAGGCCTGGGCTTGGTAAAAAGGCCTATGAAAAGGCCTGCTCCTGCCCCTGACATGCTGCCTTTGAGGAGTGGCTTGCCTTTCTTTGGCCTGTGCACTCCTATAGGTGGTCCTATATTCATCCATTTTCTTCATATAATTCTCTGTCTGCTCCCCAAACAGAGAATTGCCCACAACAGGAAAATCCATAGCCTTAGACTGGGTATCCTGTGACAGGGCAGTACATCTGAGCCAGGCCATTCTGCGAAGAGACACAGATGTAGCCATGACTCTTGATGAAACATCATTAGAGTCTACTGCAGCATGAAATTGCACCTTGGGATGCCTCAATACCATCTGCAGCCACCTGCTCCAGCTCCCTGGCAAGCTGGTCAGGGGCCTGCTTTGCTAGTGCCAGCACAGTATCCCATCTGGATTTCTGGTACCTAGCTGCATAAGCCATATAATTCGCTTGTCTGAGTCCTAAAGATGCTGCCATGTACTGTTTATTTGCCATGGCACCCATCCTCCTGGAATCCTTTTCAGGAGGGTGAGAGGCTAGAGGAATATTAGCCTTGTCACAGGCTGCAGCCTGCACTACCCCCACATGGCTGCATTGCTGAGAGAGGAACTCCGTATCAGAGCCTAATAATGTATACCTTTTGTCCATCCTTTTATCAACGGGAAGGATAGAGTGAGGAGTTTTTTAGAATTTTTACTGTCTGTTTCCTAAAAGATTTGTGCAAGGGAATAGACAGTCTCCTAGACTCTGGAATATCCATCATTTCCACATAATCCGGCTCTTCTTGGTCATCAACAGCTTCCTCAACAGGGAGTTGGAGAGTTTCAGCAACTTTCTTATAGAACATAAAATGAGAAGGGGACTCAGATAGCCTGGGTGGGGGACCCCTGAAGGTCTGTCTGGAGAGATGTCCGGCTCAATGGGCACATCCAGACTTTCAAAATCACATTCACTCTCCTCACATCCCTCTTCCCCCTCCTCCAGTTCATAAAAATCCTCAAAGTCATAATCTTGAACCGGTGGAACCATCCGAACCGAGCGCTTCCCTGATGGTGTCGGTTCGGACGGAACCGGGGAAAGAGACTGGACAATTTGAATAGCTTTAGCTATTTCCTCAGCGGTTGGAGAAAAAACTTTTGGCTCCACACTAGCTGACTTTCTAGCCCTTTTAGTTTTTTTTTTTAACCCCGCCTTATGTGATTTAGATGTATTTTCATGCTAAAATGCTGTAATAAAAATTAAATTGCAAAAAAAAAAAAACTAGATTATGAAGGTCATGTATGGATACATAGATGGTAAAGATGGGATAATTAAAGGGTGTACCTGGAATGTGAACGGTATAAATTCACCGATCAAGAGATCCAGAGTGTTGTCTAGAATTAGAAAGTTGGATTCTAAGATAACAATGTTTCAAGAAACATTTTCAAACAAAAAAGAGTGGGAAAAATTAAAACAAAGATGTATTGGGAAACTGTTTTTCTCCTTGGGACCTACCAAAAAAAGTGCAGGAGTAGCTATTCTATTTGAAAAGAAGTTTGAAGGTGAAATATTGGATACTGTCTCAGATAAGCAAGGCAGAATTATTTTGTTGTTGACAAAAATGTGGGGGAGAGAAATAGTTTTTGGATCTGTGTATGCACCTTTTAAAGGGTACAGTAATTTTTTGTCTGAAATAAATAAATTAGTGTATACTTGGAATTGTAAATTGTTTATAACAGGAGGAGATCTAAATTGCATTATGAATGATAATTTAGATAGGACCACAAAAAGTTCAAGTTGGGAGAAATATAAAGCTAAGCTTTTGAACAACTTTCTGGATCTGAATGAGTTGGTGGAATTATGGAGGGGATTAAATGGGGATGAAAGAGACTATACCTATTATTCTTCAAGATTTAAATCTCATTCCAGATTGGATTATATATTTTGTTCAAAGGGGTTGTTGTTAGAGTGTATAGGAAGTTATGCGAAAATAGATGTTAGATTAATTTCAGATCATAGTCTGGTTTGTTTTGGCATACAGATGGAGGAAGGGTTAAGGAGGAAGGGCAATATATGGCGATTAAATTGTTCTTTATTACAGGAGAAGGTTATTTTGGATAGGGTCTGATAAACTATTCACTTTTTCATGATAGATAATGAAGTAAAAGAAGATAATATTATTTGTTGGGCTGCATTAAAAGTCACTGTCCGAGGGGGTGATGATTTTCGGAAGCTGTATGGAAGAATAGACAACATAAGGTTTAACATAGGGAAGCAGAAATAAAATTAGAAAATTTGGAACAGGCAGTAAAACGGGGAGATGTTACAAAAATTTAAGAAATTAAGGGATCTACAGAAATTATTGGAGGCAACAGACTTTTTTAATACTAAAAAGACTTGGGCCTGGAGAAATAAAGCATGGAAGAAAAATAGTGAGATGATTGGGAAAAACCTTGGCTAACAGGCTTCAGGTTCTAGAGAGAACAAAATTGGAAACTGTCACTATTTTTTCATCGGAAGGTCAATTGGTAAAGGAAAAAAAGATGATAATGGATGAGTTTGTCCGGTTCTATACAAAACTATACACTTCTGAGTATGTATCGACAAACGAAGAACTAGGGTATTATGATAGGGCAATAGGGAGAAGATTATCAGAATGAGACCAGGAAAATTTAAAACAAGAAATAACGGAAAGGGAGATATCCAAAACAATACAGTAAATGGCAAAATAGTACTGGGTTTAGATGGTTTCCCACTGAAATATTATATAGCCCTAGAAAAAGAAATTGTACCTTATTTAAAAATATTATTTAATCAGATAGTGAAGGAAAAACAAATGCCCCCGTCTTTTTCACAAGCCTATGATTCGATAATATTAAAACAGGGGAAGGATAAAAATAGAGTAGAAAATTATAGGCCAGTATTGCTATTAAATGTAGATTATAAAATCTTCGCTAAAATTATAAATAATAGAATACTGGTATATTTAGATAATTCATATAAACCAGACTGGCTTTGTTCTGAATAGATCGATACAAGTAGGATTATTGAAAATTCAAATTCTAATAGAATATGTACAAGCTTTTAAAATTCCCGCCATTTATTATGGCTTTGGACGCTACCAAGGCCTCTGATAGGCTAGAATGGCCTCATCTATTTCACATATTAGAGGTTGTTAGCTTCCCTAGTGAAATAGTAGATACAATAAAAACACTGTATTCGGCACCCTCAGCCCAAATTAAAATAAATGGATCTTTAGCCAAGGCTACTCTTTTGGGACGAGAGGTGTGTCAGGGCTGTCCTCTTTCACCCTCCTTGTTTATTTTAGGCTTGGAGCGATTGTTGAATGAAATTCGAAACAATAACTTTATTCAGGGGATTAAGGTAGGGAAAGAAGAATGCAACTTAAATGCTTTTTGCAGATGATGTGTTAATAAAATATTACAGGATCCTGGAAATACTATACCGGAATTATTGAAGGTTATAAACCATTTTTCTCACATTGCAGGATATAAGATAAAGGAAGAAAAAACATAATTTTTATCTTTCAATATATCTAATATACAAGAAATTCAACATTATATAAAGGCCTCCCATAAAGAACAGGGAATGAGATACAGTATTTAGGCATTTATATACACAGTGATAGCAATTCCTTTTTTAAATATAACTTTAAAGACTTATTAGATTCCTTAAAGATGAAACTTCAGTGTTGGAGTAAAATTCCTTTGTCACTTTGGAGTAAGATTCAAATTATAAAAATGATGGCAATCCCATATTTATCTTTCCGACTTCAGTCAATGATGGTTCCAATTCCGGTTAGTTGGTTTAAAGCTATTTATAAACAGTTTAGAAATTTTATCTGGAATAATAAACCATCAAGAATATCTTGGAGTAAATTGTGTCTTCCAGTTGAGCAAGAGGGATTGGCTATGCTGGATGTAGAGAGATGCTATTTAGCATACATAATGAAAATGGTGACGAAATGGTCTTATGATCTTGTTATCTTGTCTAGGATGTGGCGGCGGTCACGGAAACGTGTGCCAACAAAAACCATGACTGGGACCTAAACGTACGGGGGTACACTATGCTCAGGAAGGATAGAAAGGAGGGCAGAGGGGGTGGAGTGGCTATGTTCATTAGAGATGACATAGAAATTGCTAGGGTAGAAGAGGCAGAGGGAAACGTGGAGGCCTTATGGGTCACTTTACGATCCTCAGCAGGAAATAAGGCCAAGCTGGGTGTAGCATATAGGCCCCCCAGGATGAGTGAGGTTCTAGAGGATGGTTTTCTGGACAACATCATTGCCCAGTGTGGACCAAAAGGGGAAGGAGTGGTGTTGATGGGGGACCTTAATATGCCAGGTACAAACTGGGGAACCATGTCCTCTAAGGTGGCCAAGGAGCAGAGGCTGCTGGATGGCTTCCAGGATGTTTTCTTAACACAGCATGTGATGGAGCCCACAAGGGAGGGCATGTCCTGGATGTGGTTCTGGCAGATGGGGATCTGGTAAGGGACATGGTTGTACAAGACCCCCTGACTGGGAGCGACCACAATACTGTCTGGTTTCAAATAAGCATGGGGGGAGGGGGGGAGATCTAGGACACTGGCAGTGGACTTCAGGGGGCAGACTTCATGGGCATGGGAAATATTCTCAAGGATCACTTGATGGGGATTACCTCAATGACAAGTGTGGAAAGGAGATGGGAGGTCATAAAACGGGGACTTCATGAGGCAGTCAGGATCTGCGCTAAGTTGAAACGTAAGGGAGCAAGGTCACATAAACCATGCTGGTGGTCCAGTGAGGTACAGGTAGCAGTCAGAGAAAGAAGGCGCCTACAAAATATAAAACAACAAGAGGATAGGGATATGGAAATGTACCAGCTTGCATCTAGAAAAGTCACCCGTATGGTGAGGGAGCAAAGTCCAGTAAAACAGCGGCTGGCACAGGGGATACATGGAGGAAAGGGTTCTTCCGGTACATTGGGGGCGGAGAAAAACTAAGAGGCCATCTCAGCAGATTGAGATCAGAAGGAGGGTGGGTGGAAGAGGCGAGGGACCAGGCAGAGGTATTTAACGAGTACTTTGCCTCTGTGTTCACTAGGGAGGGATGGTATATGTACAAAGCAAGGCACGAAGGGGATAGAAACATCAGTAAGTGGGATCAGGGCAGCAACAAAAATGGAGCAAGAGGGAGAGAGAGGTACCCCAGGGGTGTCACATCTGGGTAAAGATAAAAAGGCCAGTAAGGTGGAGGGGACGGATGATGCTATCTCCGCCAAAAGGTGTGGTTAGCCCTCAAGGCCCTAAAGAAAGACAAATCTCCTGGGCCGGATGGCATTCATCCGAGAGTACTATGGGAATTGGCGGACATACTGGCTGCACCCCTGGCGGAGCTTTTCAGCAGGTCACTTGAGACAGGGAGGGTACCTAGGGATTGGCGAGAGGCACATGTGGTACCAATCCATAAAGGGGGGTCGAGGAAGTACCAGATAACTATAGACCCATCAGTTTGACCTCGGTGTTGGGAAAATTAATGGAGAGTATACTAAAGGAGCGATTGGGGTGTACTTGAAGGAGGTGGGAGGTCTGGATAGTCGGCAACATGGGTTTGTGCCAGGTAGATCATGTCAAACCAACCTTGTGGAGTTCTATGAATGGGTAACATTAGAACTGGACAGGGGTAAGCCTGTGGATGTATTATTCTTGGACTTCAGCAAGGCGTTTGACTCTGTCCCCCACAATGGTCTGGTGGAGAAACTGATGGGGTTAGGAGTAGGCCCTTTGATGGTCAGATGGATTGAAAACTGGCTAGCTGGACGCACTCAGAGTAGTGGTCTGTGGGAGCTCTCGAACCCTAGAGAGGTTGGTAGTGGGGTACCGCAGGGAGCTCGGTCCTGGGTCCGATCCTGTTTAATGCATACATATCGGACATCAGGGAGGATATAGGGTGTGAAATGAGTCTCTTCGCGGATGACTCCAAGATGGGAGCAGTAGTTGAGGAGAAGAGGAGGTTGGCCTGCAAGGACCTGGACACCCTGGAAAGCTGGGCTCACACATGGAAATTAAATTTCAATATCACCAAGTGCAAGGTGTTGCATCTTGGTCGGAAACCTAAACACAGGTACACCCTGGGAGGGAGGCGCTGGAGGCCTCAATAGGGAAAAAGACCTGGGGTCATGGTGGATGCATGTATGAATACTGAGCAGTGCAGGAGGCGGCTAGCAAGGCAAACAGGATGTTGGGATGCATCATAAGGGGATCACCTCTAGGAGCAAGGAAGTGATTCTGCCGCTGTACAATGGACTGGTTAGACCACACCTTGAGTACTGTGTACAGTATTGGAGACCACACTTGAAGAGGGACATACAGCTCCTAGAGAGAGTACAGAGGAGGGCAACAAAGATGATACGAGGGCTAGGGGATTTGATGTATGAGGACAGACTTGAGGAGCTCTGCCTGTTTTCACTGGAGGAGGAGAGGAGAGACAGGGGGGACATGACTGAGGTCTTCAAGTACCTCAAGGGAATAAATAGGGTAAACATGGAGGGGATCTTTAGACTAAAGCAGGGAGGTATCACCAGAGGGCATGGTTTGAAGTTGGAAGGTGGAAGGGTAAGGGGAAAAGAGAGGAGGTTTTTCACTGAGAGGGTGGTGGACCCTTGGCATGCACTCCCTGGTGAGCTAGTTCAGAGATCCACAGTGGAGGGCTTCAAGAGAGGATAGGACAGACACAGAAAGTGGATGTATCAGATGATGTCCTGTCCCAGGGGGGTAGGGATGGATGATACGGGTTTCTGGAGCACAAGGGATGGGAGGGTCTCGGCACCCAACTAAGGATCTAAAGTTCGAGCAGACTCGATAGACTGTAAGGCCTAATCTGCTGGCAAATAGTATGTTAGTATGTTACTATCTTAAACCAGATAGATTTATTATACTATTTATTAATGAGGCTATTTCAGATATGTGTAAGGAAAAAATAGATATAGCACAAATTGTGTTTACAGCAGGCCATTATGTGAAAATTAAGAGTACTATAGTGCACTATATTGCGGAATGTCTTATAAAATATACTAAGAAAATTATTTGGGAGGTTCAGTTTTCACCAAGAAATCACGTATGGAATAATCCGAATTATAAACCGAATGGGAAAGTGTTACATAACAAAATATGGGAGGAGAAAGAGATTAAAAAATGGAATTGTTTTTTGGACAAGGGGAAAGTATTATCTTAGGAAAATTTTCGGACTAAATATCAGGTGGAAAACGATAAATGTTTATTTTTTAATCGACTGATTAATAGATATAAAAAGGATTATAGCCAATGGGAAAGAGCCCCCTGTAATAAGAAATTGGAAGATTCTTTACATAAAAAAGAAAAAAACAAATTTGAAAAATTGTTTGCATGGTTATAAAGAATACATAGCCATCATATGCCATATTATATTGGCCAATTTTTCAAAAGTGGGAAGAAGAATTAAATCAGGGGTGTATAGATGAACAATGGGGTATAGCAAGAAATGCAATAATGCTTTATAAATTGACGAGAGATTGTGCTATACAATATAAAATATTAAATTGAGCATATTTTACACCCCATAAGTTATGGAGAATGAAATTCATAAAAGATAACAATTGTTGGCACTGTAGTGAGAATAAAGCCGATATGTTGCATATGTTTTATCATTGTCCTTTAATAAAGAATTGGTGGAGGGAATCCTTTGAAATTCTGGATCATATTGGGGTCTCTTTCCCATACTGGGATGATCCAAGAATAGCCTTTTTAGAAATGAATAAGATTAAATCCCTAGCAGAAGGGAAAAATCTATTGTTGAAAGCTAACATATTGACAATAAAGCGGTTGATTTAAAAAAATTGGAAATTAGAGAAAGAAAAAGCACCATTTCCATGGAATGACTGGAAACATTTATTTATTTCATCTATATTTAACAGCACACAATGTTTAAATTTTCAAAAATGTTGGACTTTATATAATAAGGAAATAGAAAATTGGTTGCCGGAGGATTTTCCTTCTGTGTTTATTGACTGATGACTATAAAGAATGGTTTTATGTATTAAATAAATTGAGATTATAAGGAGTCTATGTATGGCAAGAAATGTTAAGCATGACCGGGGGAAGTAACTGTAGTCCATAATTTGAATATTAACAGCCTATATGAATATTATGTAAACTCCTCAATAAAGATATCGTAAATAAAAAAAAAAATGAACTCCTACTTGCCCAGCTACGTAAATCCACTGTGTCCCCTACCACAGCTATCTCAGCAACCGGGTTCAGTGGGTCAAAATTGGCAACACCCTCTCAGATAGTCAAAATGTTAGAACAGAAGTCCCTCAAGGGTCCATTTTAGGGCCTTTGCTGTTTAGTCTTTTTCTAAACAATCTCCCTAAAGTATGCCAACACAAAATCCTGTTATAAGCGGATGATGCTGTGCTCTACTCCAGCCATCCTAACCTCACCTCCCTAGAAAAAAATCTTCAAAGTGATTTTGAACTTGTAGAAGACTGGTTTACCAACGCGCGGCTGCTACTCAACTATAGGAAAACAAAAACAATGCTTTTCACCTCACCGCACAGTAAAAATAAATCAAATTGCCTATATATCTGTAACAAGCAAAACGAAATATTAGATATGGCGCACAATTTTAAGTACATTGGTGTTACACTGGACAGCACACTATCTTACTCACTACATGTCGACAATGTCTCTAAAACAGTCAACAGGAAAATTGGTCAGCTATATAGGCATAGTCGCTAACTACCGACGCCCTCAAACTTGCCATAACCAGCACAGTTCTCTCTGTCATAGACTACGGCCTCGTTGTCTATAGCTCAGCACTGGAGCCTATCCTAAAAGAGCTGCCATTGCACTAAACAAGTCTTGTCAGCTGATCCTAGGTGCTCTGCTTTTAACCCACACGTGTGACCTATACATGCACACAGGCTGGCTGAACTTAAAGAATCAAACCCAGTATCAACTCCACATACTAGCCAGGAAATCAACCCTTGGTCTGACCCCTCCTGGAGTTCAGTTTATGCTATGCCAAACAGTCCCAACTCGGCTGACCAGAGGTTCTCACAATACTCAATACAAAGTCCCTTACTGTTGCACAACCCTAGGTCAGTCAATGATCCTTTGGATATTGTGCACCCAAGCTGCTAAACTCACTCTCTGATGACCTCTGCACGGAATCCAAATTAGGTCCCTTCATACTAAAACTTCAAACTCATCTCACCAGCCAAATGGCTTGCTTATGCTCCTAATACATAATGGCTCTTGACCTAGGCTGCTGAACCTTCCTCACTAGCACTTTTACCTATGCACTTCATTTTCTACCACCTGGCACTGGCCCCTCACTCCCCTTTACTACCTGACCTGCTCTCTACCTCACTACCTTTACCCAGTCACTCCCCCCCCCCCACTACTATCTCCTGTTGGTTCTCCATCCTATACTATACTCACTTCCTCCCACCCTGTGTTGGTTCACCCTCCTATCCCCCACGACTAATCCTCCACCACTCCACTGCTCCTCCATTCCGACTTCCCTCCCAATTTGACAATGGGTAGCATGACTCCTCCATTTGTTCCCAGCCAAATTCCCCCCACCCACGCTCTTTTCACTCCCCTATCTATGCCTAAGCTAAATGAAGCTACCAACCACTCCTCTAAATACCCAGCCTCTTGAATCTATCAACTCTCCTCCCATACCTAGCCCAATGACTCTACCAAGCTTTCCGTTATTTACCTCAACTCCCCAGAATTGTTTAGCCCGTGGATTTATTGTTGTTAACTCTATCGCCTTAGCCAGAAGCTTGATTATTTCTACCCACTGAGGACTTCTATACAACTTCTATAATTCCTAGTTGTCTCCATTCTACTTATTATCCTGTATATCTACTTGATTGTCTGTAACCATTCACTGTCTTACTGTTTTGTACCTAACCTGAACCTTGCTAAGATTATGTGTAACTGTACTGAGCAAAGTCATTGGCCTTGCCTAAGTCAGGCAATGATTGTTCTGAATTCTATTGTTGTACCTTTTTCTTCCTGACATGGAACCTTTGCAAACGAGCATCTCGCTCAAAGGTTGTAATCCAAGACTTGAATAAATAAATAAATAAAAATAAATACTATGGAGTTATTACTGTTACACACAGTTCTACACTGAAATCAGTATCTTGTTTTTCAGGTTACTCACCCCCATTTACACGTGTACATGTACAATGGTGCGCTGCCTTGCTCTCACATGCAGCACTGAGTGCGAGTCACAATGGTAGCACACAAAACCTACTTCTATTTTATGTGCATTCTGCTGCTACCCATTGACTGCTGCTCTCTACACCAGTGATTATATAAAATAAACCATGGCCAACAGTTAAACTCACATTGTTTCATACACACTCAGTACATAACACCATGATAAACCCTCAATCTTCAGTCTCGTGGTTTATGTGGTATCTAGAAAAAACTTGGTACACACTTGTTACCCATACATTATTCTTCATTATTTTTTTTCGTTTGCGAAGTGCTCATTTGCTTTTCCCAATGACCAGAATACAATTTGCTCACCAAAAACATCCACATTTCCCGTTTACACTGAAGGAGGGACCCTGGCTCCAGTGTTGTTACTGAAATGACTAGCATACATGTAACAGTGTATAGAACAGCAAATAATGGGTATCACAATTACTAGAATATAATCCCCTTTCAAGGTTCACCCATTGCTTGGGCACAACACAATATACTAATATACAGCAAATGTTATTTTGTATAGCATCTTTGTTTCTCAGTCAAGGTTTTGTTCCTACTATTGACTGCATCCTTCAGAGCCACCAGGAAAGCTCCTAGGCCTGACACCAGCCAGTGGTCCAGGGGCACAGGGTAAGAGAGTACTGGTACACCAGATAAGCCACTCTCCAAAAGAAAAAAATGGAGCTCTTACAACTGAATACTGCTTCAAAATGTTATTTTGTCAGACTGACTGAACTGCAGGCTGGAACCTGCTGAGTTTCTGAGATCTGACGGGCTCAGGATCCAAGATGGTAAGGCTGCAGGCAGTGTGCAATGGGCTACTATGGGCTATTGGCGCAGTAGGTGTGGCCTGATGAAAAATATATCCTTCAAAAAGATCACAGATTTTGTCGGCAGAAGAGGACCTTTAGGCCAATCTAGTCTGCCCCTTGTCCCTGTCTATTCTGTCACCACTGAACCAAATTGTCACAAGTGTCACTCCCTCCCCTATTCCTCTGCCCCTGTGCCTATCCCACATGTGCATAAAGCTCCCCACAGTGTTTGCCCCCACTACCTCCTCCAGAAGGCTGTTCTAATCATCCACCATCCTTTAAACATTTCCACACATCTCACCTAAACTTCCTCCTCTTGGGTTCATTGCATGCCCCCTTGTTTTAGTGCCTTCCTTTTTCTGAAACAGACCCTCCACTAGCACCCTGTTGGATCCTGTGAGGTATCTGTAGGTTTCAATCATATCCCAGCTTGCTCTCCTCTCTTCCAGGGAGTACATGTTGAGTTCCTGCAGCCTTTCCTTGTGTGGCTTCTTGTGTAACCTCCTCACCATTTTGATTGCCCTTCTCTGTACCACTGCCACCCTTTCAATGACCTTGTGGAGGTGTGGCCTCCGGAACTGGACACAGTACTCCATGTGGGGCCTCACCAGTAAGTGATACAATGGCAGCACTAGCTCCCTCCTCCTGCTAGAAATCCTTCTACCAATGCATCCCAGCATCCTGCTAGCCTTTCCCACTGCTTTGTCACACTGCCCAGCTACCATGAGGTCATCAGATATAATGACCCCTAGGTCTTTTGTAGCTTAGTGACTGTAAGCTCCACTCCCCCATCTTATACACAGCCCCTGCGTTCTGTAGCCTAAGTACGTAAGTTTGCAATTTTTGGCACTGAATCCCAGTTACCACCCCCAGACCATATCTTTAGTCTCCTCAGATTCTTTTGCATTCTCTCCACCCCTTGCTGAATGTCAGTCTTTTTGCAAATTTTAGTATTATCCACAAAGAGACATACCTTTCCCTCAAGCTCCTATGTAATGGCATTTATGAAGACAATGAAGATGACCAGTTCCAGCACCAAACCCTGTGGTACCCCACTAGTCATTCTCCTGTTGCCTGAGTGGCTACCGTTTACCACCACCCTTTGCCTCCTATCCCTTAACCAGTCTGATAACCAGCTTGCCACAACTGCCCCCAACCCAGGCTGCTTAACTTTTTAACTAACCTGCTGTGTGGCACAGTGTCAACTGCCTTACTGAAGTCCAGATAGGCCACGTCCACTGCTCTGTCTTGATCATCCTCCCTGATAATCCAGTCAAAGAAATCTGTGAGATTAGTTCGACATGACCTCTCCCCTGTGAACAAATCAGTATAAAGAGTTTGGCAAGCTCAACTCCTGCATTTATAATGCATCTTGGTAAAATCTGTGGGGAGGCACCTGATGTGTGACCAAACAAAAGCACCAGTACCAGTGCTCCCCCCGCCACTCTGCTGCTTTAAAGCCTGCGATTTTTTCAGATAACTCCAATGTTCTTACTTGTTATAAATTACTGGAGGGGTTAGTCCCATCGATCCGGGTGCTAATCCCGGTCGCCACTCCCCAGTATCCCCAGATACCCTGGTGGAAGCGAACAATGCTCTAATACTATCCATGCACGGCTTAACCAGACATGGTAACTGTTATAACCTATTTTATGAGTGACATAAAAAGGCTCCTCCCTACTCCCACCAGAATTATCAATTACCTGGCCTGGCTAAAGCTTGCCTTGGGGGGGATGTGGAATCGAACCCTGGCCCCCAACCCTCAGATACCATACTCAGCGGCGACCCCACTAGCCCTCTCTGGACCAATGCCAGGGGACTCAAAGTGGTGCACATGAATATAGGTAGCCTAAGGCGCAAAATTCATGCCCTTGAAGCCTGGACAACGCTCTACAAACCCGATATACTTGCAGTGACCGAGACCTGGCTCAAACCCTGCATCCTTCTTCATGAAATGGACCTAGTCGGCTTTAATGCTTTCAGGAAGGACCGTGTTGGGAAGAAAGGGGGGGGGTCTCATTTACACCCGGAATGGTCTTAATGCAATGCAGATTGACCATTCTCCCCTCTGCAACTCTGTGGATGAGATTATTTTCGTGAAGATGCTACTTGGAGACACCAAACCCCTGTATATAGGGTGTGCCTACCTCCCGCCCCAAACGGCTATGACATCCCTCGAATCGCTATCTCATGCCTTGGCAGAACACTCCATGGGAGAGTTGATTCTCCTGGGGAACTTTAACCAAAATTGGCTCTCACTAGAGGCCTCTGCCAGCAAGACCCCTATACTGATACCAATCTGACACAAATTATCCACCAGCCCACAAGGCATAATACTAGGACTGGTAACCACTTGTTACTTGACTGGGCCCTAGTATCCAGCCCGGACTGCATATAGGCTGCTAGGGTCATGGCAGACTCTTTGAATGACCATTCCCCAATGTTCTGTATCTGGTCCAACAGGCCTCCCAAACTGCCTGCCAAAGTAATCAAAGCCATAAACCACAGCAGTTTCTCTTTGGAGGCTCTCTGCTCTGACCTATGTGCAATAAACTGGGATCCCCTCATCTCCCTCTCCACCCTAGATGAGGCGCTTAACTTCTTTACCAACACTTTTACATCGGTGGCCAATATACACGCCCCCCTGCAAGAAACTGAGGGTACAGGGTAAATGCCACAAATGGCTAAGCCCTAGCCTCAAATGCAGCATGTTGCTTTGGGATTGGGCCTGGGGTCATTTCGAATCCATAGGCCGGAAAACCGACTGGGAGAGGTATAGAGAACTGAAGAATCAGTGCAAGAAAGCCTCCACTAAATACCTGCGAGACCTCCAGTCTAGGCACCTACGGGATCCCAAGAGATTCTGAGGCCAAATTAACCTGCTGTTAAAGGGTGCTCCCAGTGCCCACGAGGATGCGTGCCTGGTCGGTGATACCCTAACCAATGATCCCACCTTAATTGCAGAGGCGTTTAGTGCCGCTTTCTCCAGTCCTGGAGGAACCAAACCCCACCTGCTCTCTGGTATCCCCAGCAACAGAGGCACCACCTGGGAACACTCCAGACCCCAGTTTCACTTGAAGCTGGTCAAACCCACCAAGGTACTTCCCATTCTGCAACGTATAAACCCGGACTCCTCTCTGGGACATGACCTGCTTGAACCTAGATTCCTGCGGGCCGCTGCTCCGGCTATCTCCCGCCCAGTTGCCTTGCTCATCAACAGGTCCCTCCTAGAAGGAAAGGTCCCAGATAAATGGAAGGTGGCAACCATTGTCCCCATTCGCAAAAAAGGGCCCTGGGACAATGTGGGGAACTACAGGCCAATCCCTATTCTCTGCCTGCTAGTGAAGGTGCAGAACAGATTGGTCTACAATCAAATACAGGACTACCTCGAAAGGCACCTACTCCTAGCTGACATTCAACATGGCTTTAGGAAAGACCATGGCACTGATATGGCCCTTATCCAGCTCACATCGAACATACTTGATGCAATGGACCAAGGTGCCCTGACGGGGGCTCTATTCATTGATTTATTGAAGGCATCTGACTTGGTCAGCCATGAACTTCTCCTCACCAAACTTCACCTACTTAGACTAGACTATCTGCTCAACCAAACCCAAAAAGTTCTATGGCGAGGAACCCAGTCTAGTGCTAAACCGGTCATCTCTGGGGTACCCCAGGGACACTGTCGTCTGCTGCAGTGATCCGCTTCCTAGAGTAATCAGTGCCAACCTTCAGGCCAGTCTAGCTGCACTGGAAGTCTGGTTCTCCTCAAACTCACTTGTAATGAATGAAGAAAAAAATGAAGGCAGTCCTGTTTGGGTCCAGATGCCTTGTTTCAGACCGGTATGGCATCCTTCAGCTTCATACTGCCCAAGGGCAGAGAACAGAGGTCACAGACAAGATCAGGTACCTCGGCATCCAGCTTGATCAGGTGATGACCTTCCAGCCTCACACTGACTCTGTTGTTAAGTCCACCCACCAGAAGTTAGGGCTTCTCTATAGGCTGGGTGACTTTCTTTCCCTCGAGGCTCGTTGTGCCATATCTAACTGCACCCTACTCCCCTCCCTCCTCTATGGGGCTCCCCTGCTGCAGTCTCTAAGGGAGGGTGAACAAAGAAAACCTACTACGCTCTACCACAGAGTAACTCGTTTTGCCACCAACTCCCCGCCAAGAAGGCATCACTGTGAGGTCCTCGCTGATCTCCACTGGCCTTCTATGCGACAAAAACTGGCCTACTCCTCTTTGAACCTGACTTTCAAATTTACCACTGTTGGCCCTCCTCCCCACCTGCGTGGGCTTCTAAATCCCAAAGTCCGGGGCCGGGACCTGAGATCCTCCACTGGCCATCCCACAGACATCCCTCGTGTCCGAACTAACTACAGCAAGTGTTCCTTTTGGTACACTGCCCCATATTTATGGAACCTTCTCCCTGTGGGCTTGGCCAATTGTCATACTATTCAGGGTTTTAAGTTGAGCCTGAAAGTATACCTGTTAGAGCTTAGTCTCTGTGGTTGTAACTGCTAGCCCAGAACTTAGTCTCGGTGGCTGAAATTGCTTGTCCCACGGCAATCAGCCCATGGGGTGGTAATACATCCTGCATATTGCTGGTACTACCTCTCCCCTAAAGTATTGTTGGTTAAGATGTCATATGTCTGATTTAATTTGCTATGTTGTTATGTGTATATAACTGACATGCTCTGTAATGTACCCTATACCCTATCCAATGTATGCTTAATCTGCTGTGTACTCCTGCCAATGTATGTACTACTGTGTACTCCTGCTAATGTATGTAATCATTGCCCGTAACTAATCTGGGTTGCTCCTGAAAAAGGGACCTCTGGTCTCAGTGAGCTTACCTGGTTATCAAAATCTAAATAAATAAATAGTCTCATCATCCAGCTGCATTATGGTCAAGCCTGACCATACAACAAGCATCACATTTTATCTTGCCACTCTGAGCTGAGTTCCCCCTGCTTTCTCTCTGTCTTGCGGGGAAACCACTCTCTGACTCCAGCCACTCTGCAATGTCGCTAATAAAGACATTAAAGAAGACCAATCCTGCTACTGATCCCTGTGGCACCCTGCTGGTCATCCTCCCTTCCTTGGAATGAACTCAGTTTACCACCACCATTGGCCGCCTATTCCCTAACCAATTTCTTCCCCAGTTTATCACCTTTGGTCCCATTCCTAGGCTGCTTAGCTTGCTTACGAGTCTCCTATTTGGCACAGTGTCGAAGGCCTTATTGCAATCTAGGTAGGCCACATCCACTGCTCAACCCTAATCCAATTCCCTGGTCACTCAGTCAAAGAAATCAATCAGATTTGTTTGACATGACTTCCTCCTTGTGAATCCATGCTGCCTCAGATCTTGTAAGCCACTGGATTCGAGACATTCCACAATCCTTTCCTTCAGTAGTGATTCCATTAAATTTCCCACCACCAAAGTCAGGCTGACTGGCCTGTAGTTGCCAGCCTCATCCCTGCTACCACTTTTATGAGGTGGGACTACATTAGCCCTCCTCCAGTCCTCCGGAATCACTCCCATCTTCAGTGAGTGGTTGAACAGGACTGCTAGAGGTGTAGCCAGTACCTCCCTGAGCTTCCTCAATATCCCTGGATGTACAGGTTGAGGGATTACTTTTCATCAGTTCCAAAGCTAACTGCTGCCGAGAGAGGGACTTGAACCATGGACCCTCAGATTAAAAATCTGATGCTCTCCCGACTGAGGTCCCCAGGCCCTGTTAGCCCTCCCTGGTGCTAGTAGTGCCCCCTCCCTCTAGTCACCAGCCCGTACAAAAAGAAAACTCCCTGGTGCTAGTAGTCCCCCTTCTTGATCGCCAGCAAGTACAAAAAAAAAAAACCTCCCCGTGCTAGTGGGCTCCCCTCCCTCCAATCGCCAGCCCTTAGTATAACTTAACTCCCCCCCCCGCATCTAGTGGTTCCCCCCACCACTGATCCACAGTACCTCCGCTACACGTCTGTAATCCCTGGCATTAGCGGCCCCAGAACTGCAGCACCAAGCACCTCCCAGTCACCTTATCGGCATCCTTAGTGCTGCGGGTGCGCATATGGTGACCAGTGCAGCCCTCCTCACACCTCCTCAGCCAGCCGCCACATGTCCAGGCAGGGAATACATGTATTATTCATAGGACAGGGTGACACACCCTCATGCTATTACTTTGTTATTTTTAGCCTCTGCCTTATCTATTCCCAACACCTGCACAGCAAATACAACCATGCAAACATCTGGCACTGATAAATGCTTGTTTTAATTTACAGCCTGTTTACCTACAATAGCCCAACTAAAATACAGCTAATGTTCATTGAGGATCTGCTTCTACTGAAGTACTGGGAGGCCGAGTGGCTTGCTTAGGTTCAGGTCCGTCTCTCAGTCAGTGGCAGTGAGGGAGACCATGTGGTCTGGATCTCTTGTTTCACAATTCACTGCTCTAAATGCATGCTGCCAAAATGAAGCTCCAGTCTAGACTTTGATGAAACACAACAAGAACTGGTCACCCAAATTACAAACCCACCCTCATAATCTGATAAAACCTTGTGCCCTATGCTGGGTACAGGGCTGTCTATGCCAAGATTTAAATAGGTTACTCATCGAGCACACAGTTCTGCCCACCTTTGACAACAGTGACATTACGTAGGCAACTGCTCCAAAACTACATCTTTCTTAACTGGAATCAATGCCTAAAGCACTGCCATTTTGTGCACCTTTGCCCACTCTGGACTTATCATTGTGTCCTGTCTAACCATCTCTACAGGTCCTTATTGTACAATGAATGCTCTCAGCACCTGGGTCTGTCTGGTTGGTTGAGTAAGCTCCCATGCTACCCTGATGAACTGCTTGCCCTTGCAACCAGGTCTGCCTACTATCTGCACTTCTAGATACTGGACAAGTCAAAGAGCAAGACACAAAACAAGCCAAATGGCAAGACACAGAACTGGTAGTGTTGACCCTCCAAAAGGATGCACAGGTATTGTCCACAGCTGCACCAAATCTTGATGTAGAGGTATGAATCTTGCATAGCCATAGGGCAGCACCAATCCCTCTTTAACAGCAGAGGTATGAAGAACTAAAGCAAGACTATCCAAAACATTTTGTATGCGATTTATTCCTTCTGGCCTCTGAGGTCCAGGATGGGGTGTAGATCACCTGTCTTCTTTGAGACCAGGAAAAATGTTGAATAAAATATCTATGTGGAAAGCAGTAAATGCTTAAAGGCCTCCACATCTTGTGTCACATGGTCTGTATATTCTGTTATTTTTGTACTGTGTAACTGTTTATATTTGACTAACTGTCATATCTGGTCGCTCATGTAAATGGGCTTTAGCCATGGATTTACCAGATTTTAAATAAACGAACCAAACCAAAATCCCATTTTGTTGGACAGGGGCACAGGTTAAAGGGCTTATTCAGAGTATGGACTTTGGTTAACAGGACAAGTAGTGCTATGGAAGGTAGTGACAAGGGCTGGGAGGATTTCACTTGGATACAATCAATTCCCATGCACGACCCTCTCAAAATCTAGGACCCACCTGCCTGATATGGTCTCTTGCCCTTTTGTAAGAAACAGTGAGATGCTTCCCCCTACTTGAATCCCCATGAAAGGGTAGGGGTGGCGGAATGGATAAAGATGGTGAAGTGAGGTGGGGGCATCTCCGATACCCGGGCCTTCTGGGGTCTTAAAATACACACCCCAGGACTGAAGCATCAGGGTGGAAGCCTCAGCGACAGACTGACTATGGGAGGAGTTGGGAGCCCTAAGAAAAGAACTGCCACCATGACCATGTGAAGGCTTGGAAGTAAGGCAATTCAAGTAGCCAAGAATCATTTTTGGTGGCTGAAAGTCCTTCAAGGTGAGCTCCAAGTTGTAGCCAAATAATTCCTGGCCACAAAAGGGTGAATAAAATAAACAATTGTTGAATATCAGTATCAGAACCAGTAACATGCAGCCATGAATATCTACAAAGACAGATGCCAGATGAAGCTGCATGAACAGAAGCATCAGAGGTGTCATATGTGGAATGCAGCAAATGCTAAGAAGCCTCTGAATCTTGTGCAACACACTACTGGACTTCTGCTTTAGCACAGCCGTCAGAACATTAATCCGACATAGCATATAAAGGCTTTCACAGGCTAGTGTGATATTTAATCAGGTAAGGCAGTATAGCCTAGAGGTTAGAGGAATGAGGTGTGAATGAGCTTGATACATCCAGCAGACCAGACCTGAGTTTGATTCTCACAACCTCCAATTGCATACTGTGTGACTCTGAGCAAGTCACTTAACTGCCCAGTACTCCCAGGTCGCCCCTGAAAACAGGCACTTGTGTCTAGTGGGCCTTACCTGGTTACCAAAGATTAAAATAAAAAAAATAAAAAAGAACAATTTTACTATGGCGTGGCAACATCTACTATGCGACATCACGACAGCGACAGACACAATGCCCGGTGCGACTTTGTACTCGTGGATAGCCAGCATGTTTCTCTGAGGTTGTGCCCCAGACCCCCGTGCGGGGGGCTCCACCCCCCAATCTCTAATTATACAACTCCGAGTTGGATTTGTCTTGGGGAGGGGGCAAAACACCGGCAGATGCACCGCCGGTGTCAGTAGGGACCATCACAGCGACCTGATGCTTTCAGGAGAATGTAGTCACTGTGATGGTCCTCGCTGTTGCAGTGTCTTTGTTAGTCACCTACGAGCAGTAGTTACCAACTGCAGTGCCACTCTTTATGCAGATGACCTGGTCATCCTGGCCCACTTCCGGGACATTGTGACCCTCAATCAGCACCTATCCGAGGACTTTAACAATATCCAGGCCTGGGTAACCAAAAATAAACTGGTTCTCAACCTGAAAAAAACTCAGGCTATGCTATTTGGCTCAGCACCCAAAATCAAAGCCGTGCCAATACCACTGGGTATCACTAGCCAGGACGGAACCTTCCTCCCAACTGTGAGCTCCGTCAGATACCTTGGGGTAACGCTTGACCCTCAACTTGACATGGGGAGTCACATACTAAATGTCTGTAGAGTGGTGAATTGCAAACTGGGCCTTGCCTATAGAGCCAAATACAACCTCACACCTGCAGCTCATCTGGCTCTCGCGAGAGGTGTTCTGCTCCCCTCCCTTACCTACGGCCTGCACCTAGTTGCTAGTTCCGCCAAATCCCACCTTACCTGGTGGTTCACGACGTATAACAACATCTGCCATTTTGCCCTGGCTGCCCCCCGGCTCACTAACCACTATAAACTTTATGAAAATATCGGCTGGCTCTCTCCCTCGAGCTACCTGGATTTCGGGCTGGGATGTCTCGTGGGCAAAGTGATTAGAACTGGCACCCCACCGGAGCTGGCTCAACTACTACTGCCTGTGGACTACTCCTCCTACTCACTTAGATCCCAGGTCCCTGGGTTGCTTAGAGTTCCCCCCACTCGAACCCTCATGGGGAACAGGGACTTTGCTGCAAGTGCGCCTAGACTCTGGAACTCCTTTCCAGAGCAGGTTCAATCGGCCTCCTCCCACCAGTGTTTCCGCAGACACCTGTGGGGCTTCTTGAAGCTGGCCTCAGTGTGTGACTGTCCCAAACCCTCCTAGAGAAAAGTCCTCTCACAACTTGTCCTAGTGCTACACAAACGACACTCGGCTGTCCCTAAGACTTAATCTCTTATCTTGGCACTTGACTGAGTTATAAGTTGTCCAATTAGGCACTTGACTGAGGTATAATTTGTCTAATTTGCTTAATAACCTGTGACTTTGTGTACCTTATTGGAACTGGATGTAACTAATTGTTTTACCATTGTGTCACCTTTGTTAAATGTTTCTCTCCTGGTTGATATTCTGCCATGTTGTTCCTGTATTATCCTGTACTACTCTGTATTCACTATGTTGTACTCTCCCAGGTCGTTCCTGAAAATAGGCACATTACTTGTCTAGTGTACTTACCCAATAAACAAAAGCTAAATAAATAAATAAATAAATACAGAGGCACAGTGAGGCAGAGGGATAAGTCTGTTTGCCCATAAAGTTCAACTCCCTGGATTCTTTGTCAGGAACTAAAGAGCTCACATGAGTGAGAGCCCAGGATTAATCATGAGCGGCCACAATGACCACTGAGTCAGTTTCATGCTGGGTTGTATACAAAATGCTTCAGTAAAAAGGGCTGGATATTGTTTACTCATCTTGTGACTGACAGCCGGCAATGGGCTAGGTCTATGCCAGGCAGCCATGGTAGCATTCTTTGAAGCAGGGTAAATAAGAATGATCATGAAAGGAACTATGTGGACCTCCAGGAATTTGTATAGATTCCATTTAGTTGAGTCTTTCCTCAGTAACAAAGCCTAGCTTGTCCTGCATGATGTGTATTAAAATCTGAAATGACACATCCTCAAGAGCAGACCAGGGTGCATAGATCACAGCATCTTCACTACAGGAGGAGACAGTGAAATGAGAGTCAACCCCCATAAACAGGTTGCTGTTCCTTAACATCCCCTTTGTCAATGTGCAGAAGGTCAGGAATATATTCATCCTCCTCCTCCTTTGGATAAAGAAGAGGCGGGACCATAGGCTGCTGTGGAAGCAATGGTGGCGGCACAGGGTCAGGAACAGCAATCCCAGAAGAACCAACAATCAACAGAAGCACCAGTAATGTCAATGTTGGGGTCTCTTGCAAACAGCTTGCGGCCAGTCTTTGCCACAAGCTGCCATAGAGGAAGTCCAAGTGCCATAACTACGTCCAAGATTAGAAATTCAGGTGCAATTGTGGCGAAGTGCCGGACTGACGTGTCATCCTTTAAAGATCTAGTCCCAGGATTTCAACTCCTTGTTCCCTTTCAAAAGGGCCCCGTTTAACCACTTTCATAAATCCTGCAACTTCTAACAACTCACTCCTTCTCTTTCCATTTGCCCACATGCTGGAACTGACTACCTATTGTTAGTTATTATATACAGTCTACATATATAATTGCGACACTGTACCATATCATCTGTAGGAATAGAAACATAGAATTTGACGGCAGATAAGGACCGCTTGGTCCACCCACTTTGCCCGTTTCCCTACCTAATGGATAAGCTGCAGATCCTATTTAACCAGCAGCCTACTTCTTCCTACCCCCACCCCCTAGAATTGCCTTATGACTGTCCCATGCATGCTTGAATTCCACCACTGTTTTTGACTCCACAACCTCCTCCGGAAGGCTGATCCATGAGCCGACCCCCCTCGATCTTCAAATTGTGCCCCCTTGTTCTTGCACACCTCTTTTTTTGAAAGATGCTACCCTCTTGGACTTTGTTGATTCCCTTGAGGTACTTGAAAATTTCCATCATGTCCTCCCTCTCCCTCCTTTCCTCGAGGCTATACATATTAAGCTCCTTTAGTCTCTCTTCATATGCCTTCCAGTGCAGACCCTGCACCATTTTAGTTGCCCTCCTCTGGACAGCTTCCATCCTGTCTATGTCTTTGTGGAGATTGGGTCTCCAGAACTGCACACAGTACTCCAGATGGTGTCTCACCAGGTGTCTGTACAGAGGAATAATAACTTCCTGTTTTCTACTGGTGATGCCTCTCCCTATGCATCCCAGTATCCCTCCAGCCCTCCTTGCTGCCCTCTCACATTGCTTGCCCACCTTTAGGTCATCTGATATGACTACCCCCAGGTCCCTTTCCATTTTGTTGTTGTTAGTATCTCACCCCATTGTGTACTCTTCCCTGGGTTTCTTTTTCCCAGGTGCATTACCATGCACTTCTTAGCATTGAATCTAAGCTGCCATACATTTGACCATTCCTCTAACCTTGCCAAGTCCCTTCTCATCCTTTCCACCCCACCTTGTGCACCAACTCTGTTGCAGATCTTTGTGTCATCTGCAAAGAGACATACTTTTCCTTCCAGTCCCTCTGCAATGTCGCTTATAAAGACACTGAAGAGGACTGGTCCTAATACTGAACCCTGCGGTACCCCACTAGTAACCCCCCTTTCTTCAGAGTGGACTCCATTTACTATTACTCTCTGTGTCCTATTCTCCAGCCAATTCTTTACCCAGGCTGTCATCTTGGGACCCACTCCCAGGCTGGCTAACTTGTATATTAATCTTTTGTGTGGGACTGTGTCAAATGCCTTGCTAAAGTCTAGGTAGGCCATGTCCACAGCCCCTCCCTGATCTACTACTTTGGTCACCCAGTCAAAGAAATCTATCAGATTTCTCTGGCATGACCTTCCCGCTGTGAATCCATGCTGCCTTGGGTCCTGTGCCCCTCTGGCCTCTAGATACTCGACAATTCTTTCCTTCAGAAGTGATTCCATCATTTTCCCTATCACTGAGGTTAAACTAACAGGTCTGTAGTTTCCTGTTTCTGCCTTGCTCCCACTTTTGTGAAGGGGAATCACATCTGCCCTTCTTCAGTCCTCGGGTACCACCCCATCCTCCCATGATTTGTTAAAGAGGGTAGTCAGTGGTGTCACTAGTTCTACCCTTAGTTCTTTTTAGAATTCTGGGATGAATCCCATCAGGCCCCATTGCTTTGTCCACCTTCAGTTTTAAGAGTTCTTTCAGAGCCCTTTCTTCTGTAAATGGGCTGGTATCAACTTCTGTATCCAGAGTGTTTCTATTGTTTGTTTTAGGTACCTCTCCCTCTTCATTTGTAAATACTGAGCAAAAATATTTGTTTAGTATCTCTGCCTTTTCACATTCACCCTCTGCCCACCCCTCCCCTTTATTAAGCCTCACTATCCCTCCCTTGGTCTTCCTTCGCTCCCTGATGTACCTATAAAAGGTTTTATCCCCCTTCTTAACTGAGTTGGCTATCTTTTACTCGGTTGGGCCTGGCTGTTCTGACTGCCTTCCCAGCTTCCTTTTGCTTTAACTGATACAGTTCTCTGTCCTGCTCCTTCTGTGATTCCTTGTACTTCCTGAATGCTTTCTTTTCCTGTTCAACCTTCACTGCCACTTCCTTTGAGAACCATAGTGGTTTCTTACATCGTTTTGTTTTGTTTATTTGCTTCACACAAAGGCTTGTCACCTCTGTGATGGCAGTTTTTATTATTCCACATTGTTCTTCCACCCTTCCTTCCTGCCCATTTGCAAGTGCATTCCTTAGGCACTCACCCATTTTGTAAAGTCAACCCTCCTAAAGTCCAGTACTTTTGCCTTTATATGGCTTGACTCTATTGCTGTGTTTATTGTGAACCATACTGTTCGATGGTCACTAGTTCCCCAGATGGCTACCCACTTCTACATCTGTGATCCTCTCTCCATCTCCATTTGAGAGAACCAGGTCTAAGACTGCTCCCTCTCGAGTGGGTTCCAATACTAGTTGTCTAAGGCATGCCCCCTGTAGGGCATCTAGAATAACCCCACTCTTCGGAGTGGCTGCTGCAACTGCACTCCAGTTAACATCTGGCATATTCAGACACCCATCAGCAATATCTCCCCTTTTTCTGCCATTCTAAGTATACTTTCTATCATTTCCTTGTCCATTTCCTCCCCCTGAGAGGGGGGTCTGTATACAACCCCTGTGCAGATTGTGGTGCCATTGCCTGTCTCCAAATTGACCCACAGTGCTTCTTCTCCTCCCTGTTTACCCTTTTGTTCTGTTGCTTTGATTCCTTCCCTTATGTAAAGAGCTACTCCTCCTCCTCTCTTACCCTCCCTGTCCCTCCTGTAGATAGTATATCCTGGTATGTTAACGTCCCAGTCATGGTTTTGTGTGTACCATGTTTCTGTGACTGCCACGATATCCATATGTTCCTCCTCCATTAAGGCCACTAATTCAGGAAGCTTGTTACCCAGACTACGGGCATTGGTACTCATTGCTCTCCATTTTTTTGATAGCTTTACCTTCTGTTGCAGCATCCCCCCACTAGCCTTTCTACCTCGGTCTTTTCTCATTTAGTACCCTGTTTTGTAGGGAGAGGCTGGGATTTTCCTGCTGCTTAACAATGCCTCCCCTTGACTAGTTTAAAAGCTTGCCAATGAAGCATTTAAACCGACTGCTCAAAAGACTTGTTCCCTTCCTGGACAGATGCAGACCATCCTGCCAGTATAGGCTGGTGTCACTCCAGGTGGAACCCCAGTCCCCAATGAAGCCAGACCCCTGTGCTCCACACCATTTTTTCAACCATTCATTAAACTGCATGGTGCAAAGTACCCTCGCCTCCTCCATGCCACTGACAGGCAGCACCTCTGAGGATACTGTGTGTGCTACTTGTCTTAGGCCCCTCCCCAACTCTACAAAGTCCTCCTGCACTGCTCTAATCTCATGATGAGCCAAGTCATTTGTCCCTAGGTGGACAATGACGTCCAGCTCAGACTCCCGTGCAGCTGTTCTCATGATCCTGAGGATGCGCTTCCTGCCCCTCCAAGCCATAGCACAGGCAGGCACCTTACTTCAGTTTTCCTGCTCCCCAGTTCTATCCCCCTAATAATTGGGTCCCCCACCAGGAGCTGCTTCCTTTCCTGTGGTGTCCTCTGCCTCCTTCCTGTGGGCCTCCCTTGTGACAGTTGTCCTCAGCCTCCTTAGTCTCCTCTGCGGGTGCATCCATAGGGGAACTATGCTCCCCCAGAATGGTGTATGGATTGTGGAGTGGAACAACTGACTGGGTGTGCCTCTGTTCCATCATCCTCACCCTCCCTGTGCCCACTGTGGTCCAACTGCTGTGCTTTCTCTGTCTGTCTCAAACGTATGATGTAACAACTGTGTAATTCCTCTACTGCTGTACTGGTTCCCTCAGGACCCTCTTGAAAAGAAGTGTTGCACCTAAATAAGACTATCCTGGTGTGCAAAATGAAATAAAAAATAAACTGTCATCCTTGCTTGGTAAGTGGGGGAAGGGAAAAGACAGCAGATACAATGGACCTAGAGTCCTTTATGATCATAAATTACTAATGTTGCTATGAATTGTAACACAAAGGACACAGCAGACAACTGGCTGGGAAATTTTTTTTTGCATTCATTGTTAACACAATGCTAGTCACAAAACAGAAAAAAAATGTGAACTAGACTAAACAGACACTGTCAACCTTTTCTGCATCATATTATTTCTTGTTGAAAACCAACACTGTATGTTGCTGGTTGTTTGCTTCCTTTTTTTTCCCCTATCATTTATCTCCTGAACTGCTTTGCTGCCCCCTTCCTACTGACCCCCGTCACCTGGCTTCTCTGTTATTTACCTTCCTGCTGCTGTTTCTCTGCCACAGGACTGTGAGAAATACAAACAAACCACTTTTCAGTGCCGCTAAGCCCCTGCCAGGCATATTTTAAATCAAGGATGGAAATGAGAAAGGAAATCCTCATTCACAGGGGCACGCTCCACAGAAGTCCATAGTGCTCAGTTTCAAAACTTTTTTAAATGATAAAGCAATTTCTGGTATACCTGAAAGTCATTGCTCAACTAATAGACCCTCTATTAGTTGAATGGTGACTTTCACATACACTAGAGATTGCCTCATCACTTAAAAATTTTTTTGAAGCCAAACCCCATAGACTTCGATGGGGCATGCCCTCTCATGTCACAAAATGTCTGAGCTGGGGGGTATTTCTGGCGGACGTAGAAATGGAAGTAATTGGCTGGGCAATGGGTTTGGCACAATTTATGATCCTTTCCCTTCCTAACAGGACTTACTAAACAAATTTATTTTCCGTCTCAGAGGAATTATGCTGCCTTAAAGTAATGGGTTATAAAGCCCAAAAGCTGCAAACACAATGTTGGAAAATTCACTTTAACCTTCCCAGGAACTGAGTATAGGATGGGGGAAGGTACTGTCAGTTACTAAGCAGGAAAGAAACATTGGGGTTAATATATCTGATTACCTCAAAGTGGCAGGGCAGTGTAACAAAGCAGTGGGAAGGGCCAATGTGATTCTGGGATGCAGTGGGAGAGGTATCCCAGCAGAAGGAGGGACATGGTGTTGCCACTGTATTGCTCACTGGAGTACTGTGTCGAGTTATGGAGGCCCCACCTCAGAAATGACATAGACAGGGTGGAGACAGTCCAAAACAGTGCATGGGTTGCATCAAAAGCCCTACAACAGAGGGATCTCAACATGTACACACTGGAAGAGAGAAGAGTGAAAGGGAGCATGATAGAGACAGTACAGTTACATAAGAACTTACCGTAACAGTAGATCTTCGAGAGAGGTTCCTGCAGTAGGTCATTACTTGTAGGACTAGCGCCACCTGATGTCAGGACTCCACGGCAAACTTTTCCAGCAATGCCTGGTGAGGGACCGCCCACCCGACATCACTTAACCAATGTCAACGTGACCCTATACAGTGGGCGGTCACCACGCCTGTCCTTCAGTTCTCCCGCCGGAGTTCTTAAAGGAAAGACAGGAGAAAGGAAACAGGATCTGGAGTCCCAAAAGAAAATTGGGGGAAGGAGAGAGGGAAAAATATGACCTACTGCAGGAACCTCTCTTGAAGATCTACTGTTACTGTAAGTTCTTACGTAACTGTACTATCTTACTTTGAGAGGATTTCTGCAGTAGGTCATTACTTGTAGGACTGAATCCCAAGCAGTCTCTCAGAAGAGAGACTGAGACAAACACGGGAGGGGAAGCAACAAAAAAGGACAGATCAGGACCGGCCTAGGACAATAGGCCCTGCAGAACGGCGAGGCCCAACCTGGCCCTACGCCTAGAAGCAATGTCCAGACTGTAATGTTTGATGAAGGTATGGACCAAACTCCAGGTTGCTGCTGCACAAATCTCTGCTGCAGAAACATTTCAAAGAAAGGCCGCGGATGCAGCCATGCCTCTCTTGGACTGACCTCTGATAGCCCCCGGCACAGGTTTGTTGTACTTCTGATAACAGAAGCGAATATAGTTAGCCAACCACTTTGAAAGGCACTGTTTGGAGACAGCCGTCCACAAGCATTTGGGAGAAAAGGACAAAAAGAGTTGCTCAGCCTTATGGAAATCGTTAGTCCGATGGATGTAGCATCTCAGGAGCCGATGCACATCTCAAGTGTGCAAAAGCGCCTCACCTCTGTTTGCGGGAGCTGGATAATAAACCGGTAGTTCCACCAATTGGTTCACTGTGAACTCTGACACCACCTTAGGCAGGAACTTAGAATTAATTTCAAGGACCGCCCGGTCCTTATGAAAAATCAAATAGGGCTCCTTAAACACAAGGGCCTGACGCTCAGAAATCCGTCGAGCAGAAGCAACAGCAACTAAAAATAGTGCTTTCCAGGAAAGACAGCGCAGATCACAGCTCATCACTGGTTCAAAGGGAGGAAGCGTGAGTTTCTCCAACACAATATTCAAATCCCAAGGTGGTGTAGAGCTGCGGATGTGGGGTTTCAGATGGATCATTCCCTTCAGGAAGGTTTTGGAAGTCTCCACCTGGGCCACAGGCTTACCATTCACAAGCACGTGATATGCCGAAATGGCAGACAGATGAACTTTGAGGGAAGAGTAGGATAACCCGGAATCCAAAAGATGGAGCAGGTATTCCATGATATGTGGGGCTGAACAGGTAAAGGGATCCCACCCCTTGGAAGCCGCCCAGATAGAAAAACATTTCCACTTCATAGCATGAGTGAATCTAGTGGAAGGTTTCCTTGCTTCCACTAGAATCTGGGCCACTCGGGAAGAAACCCTGAAACAAGATTTGATTATCTCTGCAAGAGCCATGCATGAAGATGCAGGGTCCTGAGCCCCAGGTGCACACGCCATCCTTGATTCTGAGTGAGGAGGTTGTGCATCAAAGGAAGCAGAAATGAAAATTATGTACCTACCATAATTGTTTATCTTTCTGTCTGTCTTCACCATTCATCACTATTCGGGTAAAGCTCACCGGAGCTAGGACCCCATGGGAGACTTTTTTTTTTTTTTCCTATGGGAGGAGTTGACATCGGGCTGGCGCCGCCCTCGAGGCCGGCGTTCTACGTGGTGCTCAAGGGTTGGCAGTTAGCCGTTGTCGACTCCGCCCCAGCCCCAGTTCTGACACACTGGAGAGTGTATGGAAGGGAGAGTGGGATGAGGCAAGAGAGCCCAAGGGATAGATGAAAGGAAAAGAAGAATAAACCAAAAGGAGAAATAAATGACTGAGGCGACAGAGGAAGGAAAACTTAGAAAGGGAAATTGGGGTGAGAAAGAGGGGCCCCAATCTCTGGAAGGAGAAGAAGGATAAGAGAGCAAAGGAAAGAAAGTGAGGAGGAAGCGGGGAAAAAACAAGCGACACAACCTCAGAACGGAGATGCACAACGTTTTTTTTTTTGTTTGTTTTTGAGGATTAAGGTCCAGACCTGGACTATGAAAGCAGGCTGCAAGAGAAAACCTGCAGCGAGGGTCAGAAGACCACCTAAAAGGAGTGCAGGCTGAGGCTGAGTTCCAACTCTTCCCCCTCTCTCACCAATTAATAAGGTGTTTTTTTTTTTTTTGTTTTTTTTTTAAACAACCATAGGTTAGAAAAAACAAGGTGGCCTCAAATAGAGGTCACTAAAAACTAAATATAGACTGGGGAAAGGACCTCTTCACTCTCAAGACCCTCTGAAGAAGGAAAGGATGGAGAGTTCCTCCAAACTCAAATGTAAAGGCATACCCCGTGTGTCTCACAACACCCTCCACCTACATACTAGGAAGAGGAGGAGGAGAAAGACACACGAGGAGGGGAGGAGTCCAGAGAATGAGGCCACGGGGGAAGGAGGGTGGGATTTAGTGATGAATGGTGAAGAAACACAGAAAGATCAACAATTATGGTAGGTATGTAATTTTCATATCTTATCTGTGTCAAACTTCACCATTCATCACTATTTGAGTGAGTATCGAGCCACCCTCCCGAAAAAGAGGGGTACCCAGAACACCCTAAAGGACCAGGTGCCTTAGCCTCCAGTGGGTGAGACACTGAAGGAGAGAGGCCTGAGATTGGTCCGGGTGAGACGGGGATCCCCCCGTGGGAGAAGGAAGATGCCCTCAAAGTCGCCGTCTCACTCGGCGGGAGAAGAGGTGGGTTCTCTGGTAGGCAGAATAAATCACCCTATGCAGGGCCAGGGGAGACAACCGATATAGGAGAAGCCATGCCATCCACCAAAGGCAGATCGCTGTCCCTACCACTCTAGAAGCTACCTCACTGGCATCATAAGATGCCCTTGCTTGATGCCTTGCTAGCTCCAGGCCCCGCGCAGAGAGGGTGATGACTTGCCTGGTTTCCTCCAAATCAGGCATCAAAGCTAGGAGCTGTCCTAGCCTGGACCACAAGAACCTGTCATAGGCTGCAAAGTGGGCCTGATGTGTAGCAATTGAAAGGGAACTCCGTGCCAAGTAGAATACTCATCTCCCCCAGAAATCGAAGTCCGCAGAGTTTGAATCTAGAAGGCGGTCACAGTAGGGGGTGCGAGGCCCAGATGGGGTGTCCAGGGAGGTCAACCCCGAAGGGGGGTGAAGCAGAGAACCTGGAGACCCAGGGGGATTGCAATACCGCTGGCTTAAGTCCCTTGGGGCTGGAACAGTGGAGAAGAGCCGAAGCCAGAGCTGAAGCGATGCTTCCTGAAAAGGAATCAGCCAGGCGGGCACCACCAAGTGGGCAGCACTGACTTCACCCAAGAAGGCGCACGTCATATGCTCGGGATTGCTTATAGGTATAGGGGTCAAGTGGAGCTCGTCCAACACCCTCACAAGGAAGCGCTGATAGGAAGAGAGATCAGATGCAGGGGATATATGGACCGATGGTTCCTCTCCCTCAGTAGAAGGAGAAGAGGAGAAAGACAAGCTCCCCAGTTCAGGGGTCGGCTGCACAGGGGCATGGTGAAAAACCTGCTGGTCCAGGGCATGGAGGTAGGTGGGAAAAAAATGCAGCCGAACCTCTGAATTGCTCCCAAGTAAGAGGTCTGTGAGGGCCCAAAATACCTGGGACTACCGGGGATGGTGACAGAGGCTCGGAGGGCAGGCTCCTGGCAACAGGAACATGGTCTCTGTCGGGGCAGGGAGGCCAAAAGGAAACCCTTCGAAGGGAGGAGGAACCCAAAGCCACTGCAGCTAACAGCCGTTCGACCGGATCGGAACGGTCAGAGCTGTGCCCCAAGGATGAAATCCCCCCGTGAGGTGACCAGGACTGTGTGAGTCCAGAAGGACAGCCCCTGACCTCAGAAGTAGAAGTCCCCCTCCCGGACTCCGTTAGGGAAAGGCGAGGGCCTGCACTATGGCTCCTTCCAGGACCCGGCCTGAACCCAGGAAGTGCTCGCTGTGCTACCCCTCTACCTCTCAACCCTTCAGAGTCAGAGAGGGACCTCGTCCTCTTTACCACTAACCAAGGCAGCTGGCATCCCCGAGTAGGCTCCGAGGAGTCCACCCAGGGAACTGTACCCTCCCCTCCTGATGTGTTCTGGGCTGCCCCAAACTTGGACTGTCCAAACACGTCAAGGAGGGGGGGGGGAACCCCAACTGAAGCAACAGCCTCTCCAGAGATCTGAGGCTGCCCAGCGGTAGCCATAGGGACCACCGCTGGCTGGTCAGACCCCCGACCCTGAGGTCTACCGGTGAAAGCTGAACTGCAGGAGGGGGGAGAGTGGGGGCCAAGATGTTAGAGACAGAAGGATCCGAAGACCCAGAGGAATCCAAAAGCCAGTCTGGATCAGACCCAGAATCTGCCCCCGAAGAGGCAGACTCCGAGGTCCGATGCCAGACCACTCCGGACTCCTCCAGTTCCGGGCCCCAAGGTCGGGCACCCTGAGATTCAAAACCCCAATAGCAGCAGAGGACAGTACAACTCCGCCTGGCGCCCGACACCGCCTCCAGTGCCACGAATGGCCGCGGGAGTCGGCGCGACCCGGCTGCAGCTCCGCACTGGTCCCGGTGCGCAGAGTCAAATCTGAGGTGGCACCACACCCAGCAACTACCTCGGCGCCGCTACCGACACCGAAGGCAGACCCGGTGCTGCACACAACCCTGGCGCCGCGAGCGACACCAAAGCCAGGATCAACACTGACCACAACGCAGACTCCATCTCCGGCGCCGCAGGCGATAGCGGGGGCAGAGATGGCGCCGGCTCCCGTCTCGGCATTGCCAAGACTAGAAACAGGCCCAGAAAACTCTGAACAACCAACCGCAATGCTGCCAGAAGTCCCGACACCATGAGCAGAATCAGGGACTACAACGGCACCGAGGACAGGCCCGATGCCGACCGCGGCATCGCTCTCCAAGCCCGATGGCGCTGGGACCTGGCGATACGGAGGACCGTGCCAAGGACAGTGCGGTCTGGTCGAGGGACCCAGAGCATAACACAGAGGAGCCTTACGCTACTGAGTAGCGACTGCCAGAACGGTGCCTCCGGACTGACCCCCAAGGGGGTCAGCCTGGGCCTCCTGCACCGTGGAAGAAACCCCTGCCATGGCAAGGCTAGACAAGGCGGGGGTTCCCTCCTCCGCAGGCCATATAGGACAGAGAGGGGACCCAGTGGAAGGGCCGAGAGTCCTGACCTTGGCTTGATGACTGCGAATCCGTCCTCCGAAAGTCGGCGGCGCACATCCGACTTTCCACGTACGAATCTCAAGGACACGGTGGTCCATGGAGAAGCAGTTATCCATATCGTGTCCGGGGCTGAGGCAGGAGAGGCAACGGTCATGCTGGTCCCTAATGGAGTAAAGGCGGCCACAGGGGCACCAACGCATGGGGGACCGCCCCGTCTTTGACGCCTTCTTGCCCACTGTACGAGACATGACCGGATGAAAAATGAAACAAAACACAGTACTCGACGGCGCTTTTAACAAAAAGGAAAGCTCTTACCAGAGTCGAAGAAGTGACGTTGAGCACACAGTCAGGACCGAGGCAATATACACACGACGGACTTAGGCCGCAAATTTTCTCTTGGTCTCACACGCAGGATCCTCATTCAATGGCGGGAGAGAAAGAACTGGGGCTGGGGTGGAGTCGACAATGGCTAACTGCTAATCCTCGAGGGCCACACAAAACGCCAGCCTCGAGGGCGGCACCAGCCCAACGTCGACTCCTCCTATAGAAAAAAAAAAAGTCTCCCGCAGGATCCTAGCTCTGGTGAGCTATACCCAAATAGTGAAGATTGACACAGATAAGATCTGGGAGTTCCCTTGCCAATTGCTGTAGCAGCGGGAACCATATTTGCTTCGGCCAGAGAGGGGCAATCAAGATCATCCGAGACCCTTCTGCCTAAAATTTGAGGAGCACCCTCTGAAGAATGGGAATGGGAGGGAAAGTGTATAAGAACTTCCCTCTCAAAGAGAGTGACAATGTGTCGTGCCAGAAACCACCATGCCCTGGAACGAGCGCGCAAAAACTGGGAAGTTTTGTGTTGGATGGAGAGGCAAAAAGGTCAAGTTCTGGTTGCCCCCACCTCTGAAACAGAGAATCTGCCACTTCCTGATTAAGTTCCCATTTATGAGCGAGGGTGTAAGTTCTGCTGAGACTGTCCACCAGAACGTTTTGCACTCCTGGAACGTGCACAGCTAAGAGTGACAGACTGTGCTGGACTGCCAAGTTCCACACACTCATTGCCTCCCTGCAAAGGGTACAATCGAGGGTCTCCCTGCTTGTTGATGTACCAGACGACCGACATACTGTCCGTCTGGACTAGCAGTAACCCCCTGGGAAGAACAGATTGAAAGGCCTGAAGGGCATACAAGACTGCCCTCATCTCCAGAACACTGATGTACAGGGACATCTCCAAATGAGACCAAAGTCCATGAGCTTGGTGGTCCCCCACTTCGGGGCCCCACCGCAGATTGGAAGCATCTGTGGTTAGTGTACAAAGGGGAGTCGGGCCTCAAAATGGGAGGCCTTGGGTCAGGTTCAAGGGATCCCTCCACCATTGTAAATCCCTCTTGAGAGCAGTGGAGATCAGGACCGGGTGATCCAGATCATCTCTGAATTGGTCCCACTAAACCCGTAAGGTCCACTGAGCTATCCTCATGTGGAGCCTCATTAGGGGAACTGTGGAGATGGAGGCCGCCATCAAGCCCAGCAGATGGAGCATAGCTCTTGCTGGGAGAAAATTGGAGGAGGCTACCAAGGTAGCCTGCTCGAGAAGAGCGTCCACCCTGTCCGGGGCAAGGAAGACCTTGCCCTGAACTGTGTCCAGCACCACTCTGATGAACTGAAGCCTCTGAGAGGGAGTCAGAGTGGATCTGGGGATACTGACGTGATCCCCAAGCAGGAGAACAAGTCCAGGGTAAGACTAAAAGCCTCCAAAAGATTGTCCCTGGATGAGGCTGAAATCAGCCAATCGTTCAGGTGGGGGAAAACTGCAATGCCTTGGCGTCTCAAGGCTGCAGCCACCACTGCTAGGCACTTGGTAAAAACCCTGGATGCCGAGGAAAGACCAAAGGGGAGGGCCTGAAACTGGAAATGCTCCCCCTGGAGGACAAAATGCAGGGAAGTGGCGGTGACTGGGAAACACCGGAATATGCAGATATGCGTCCTGCATATCCAGAGCACACAGCCAGTTAGTCTCCTGAAGGAAAAGAAGGAGGCTCCGTAGAGTCAACATTCTGAATTTCTTGTACTCGACAAACAGATTGAGTCTGCTGAGGTCAAGAATGGGTCTTAGGTCACCCGTCTTGTTTGGAACAAGAAAAAAGTGGGAATAAAACCCCCGCCTTTGTGACAAAGAGGGACGGCTCTATTGCCACTTTGTGTAATAGAGCCTGAACTTCCTCCCTTACAAGTATGACCTGGTTTGGGGAGTAGGACGACCTTTGCAGTGGAGACTCCGGAGGGGTTTCCAGAAACTCCAAGGTGTGTCCTTGAGACACGAGCTGCAGGACCCAAGCGTCGGAGGTTATGACCTGCCATTCCTGCAGGTGGCAGGCGAACCTTCCCCCCACTGGCTCCTCGCTCTGTGGCTGAGGAGGAGGTGGGGACAAGGAGTCAGGAGGTGGCTGGATGGGCAGTGGGAGGACCCCCTGAGCGTCTCGAAATCTTGGAGGCGGGGGGGGGAAGAGAAAAGAAGGTGCCTGTGGCCCGTCGTTTACCCTGATGGCATGTCTGGGCTTGCTTGCCCTGCCTCTTGGTCCGTTTCTGAAAGGGCTGCTGACCCTGTGTGCCCGATTGGTACATGGAGTTAATGGACTGGAGGGCCTGACCTCGGTCCTGTAGGCTCATAATAATATCCTTGGCGTCCCCCCCCCCAAAAAAGCACTGAGCCCTGGAAGGGGGCATCCTGAATCACAGTCTGGACATCGTTGGCAAGTCCAGAGATGCAAAGCCAAGCATGCCACTGAAGGGAGACAACGGTCGCCCAGGTACGAGCCACCGAGTCGATAGAGTCATAGGTGGCCCAAAGAGCATGCCTGCAAGAAATTTTGGACAGGCGAATGTCCTTGGTGAGCTCCTCCTTGAGGTCTGAAGATTCCATAGACTGGACGTGGGCCTCTAACTTGGCCTGGGTCACTTTTTGAAAAGACACCATATGGGCTACATAGTTAAGAGAGCGCAAGGTGCATGCAGCCAGTGAGTAAACCTTTTTCTGGTACTGGTCAATCTGCCTGGACTCCTTGTCCGGAGGAGAAGTGCTGATGCGCTTCGGGGTCGCTGAGTGATCATGGGCAGCAGTGATGACCACGGAGTCTGCATCCAAGAAAGGAGCACCCTCAGGCACCTGGTAGACCCATCTGCCTTTTTAGGGACCACCAAGATGAAATGAGGTAGTTGCCAGGTAGTTGTGCTGAGGTCTTTGTGAGGTCCTATTCAGGGAGGAACGGGGATCAGGAAGAAGGATTCAAGATCAAGGTGCTCAGCAAGTTTCTTCCTCATAGGATCCTGTTCCTCTGTCTCCCAGTTGTAAAATTCTTGGATGAACCTCAAAAGGTCTGAAAAGGAAGGGTCCTCTGGGGGAAACTTTGGAGAGGCCTTTCCTTTAGGGACCGGCGACTGGTGGTCGGAAGAGTCCTCCGATGTATCTTCCCCCAGATCCAGATGGTCTTCTGGGGTTTCAAAATCCGGAAGACGGATCCCGCAGGGGGTAGTCCTCAGGACGTGAATCATGGTATGAACTAAGCTCAAGGGAGATGAAGACCTGGGAGGAGAATGCATAGGTGCTGGGAGCCGACTCTCCAGGTCAGTGACCAACTCCATTCTGGCCAATTCCATTAGGACTGAGTGAGCATCACGAAATCCTGCTGCGGAGCCTGAGGTGGCGGCAGAGGAGGAGGAGGAACTGGTACCTGGGCATGTGGGTAATGATCCCCCATGGAATCCGGAGAAAGGGTGAGAATAACCAGGGTATGAAGAGTATCCTGGGCAGTGATGTCCCGAGGGGTGGGTGAAAGTCCAGTTGGGGTGTGGACCTGCAAGGGTAAGGTCCAGAGAGAAATTCGGGACATTAAAGGGTCTCGGGTAATGCCCGAACATCAGGGAGCCTGACGTCGGGGGCGCTGGCAGAAGCCCCGCCATCGTATATATAGAAGATGGGGTGGGCGTCGGGATGACTGATGTCAGAACCACAGACATTGGAACTGGTGCTGTCGGGCCTGGCGTTGGGAGCGGATTCGGTGTTAGGGGGACTGGCGTCGGAACCAGATGAAGGGGCCCTGACATCAGAGCCAGGTCTGATTTCGAGACAGGCGTCGGGATCAGACACAAGGGCTCCAGCGTGGGAGAAGACTCAGTCATCGGAGGAGCCAGCATCGGGGACATGTCCCATGGGCTCTAATGGAAGAGCTGAAGCAGGTGCTGGAGAAGGCACAGGGGCCAAAGAGACCCACTCCAAAGAGCCTGAAGGAGCCTCCATGGTCGGAACTGGAGTAGGTGGAGGGTCCTTCCCTGAGACCCCATCGGGTGAGTGAGGAACGGAAGCTGGAGACTGGACTATGTCCAGCTGTTCCTGACTCTCTTCTCTCCCTGGGGTGGCCGGGTGTGAGGCCAAGGTCACCGAGGGAGGAGAAAGGGGAAGACTGTCAGTCTTCCCTCAGCTCGACTGGACGTCGGGTGATGAGGCGGAAGCCCTCGATGGGCTAGCAGTGTCTGAGTGGGCACTGGAGGCAGCTGTCTTATCAGACGGCGAGGCCAGGCGGGAAGAGGCAAAACCCCCTGCTGACTTATCAGCCAAGTTCAGGCGAGTCCCCGAGGGCCGGGGAGTCGGCTTACTGACAGCCGGATGGTCTCTGGAGGAGCCGGGTACCGACTTACCGGCATTAGCAGGGCAACCATCAGAGCAGCCGGGGGTCACCTTACCCACAGAGATTGAGAGCAGACCCGTGGATGGTCCAGCAGAGTCCCCTGATGCAGCATGAACAACCACCATTGGAGGAGGCGGGGGAGGAGCCTTGCTCATGGAAGGCCTACTGGAGTCGGCCCAGGACCCATCCTCATGGCGCTCCCAGTGTTTCTCCTTTTTGTGCTTCTTCTTATCTAGAGAAGGTGAAGATGCGGACTCCCGAAGGCGCTTCATCTACTTCTTGAGCGAGGCCATCCGCGACTAAAAGGTGGGCTTCCAGAGCCTGCTGTCTCCTCTTGCAAGTGGCCTAGTTGAAGGGCTGGCAGTTTGGGCAAATCATAGTGTTGTGCTCCGGGCCTAGGCAAAGAAGGCACTTGTGGTGGCCGTCTTCGTGTGGTATCTGGGCTCCGCAATCCTTACACTTCTTTTGTGGTGGAGAAGACAGAGAAAAAGGAAAACCGAGAAAACCTGGAAAAAACAGTTGTTTGCTATCGAAAACTAACGGTGATCGACTGGGCAGTTTACCGCGAGGTACCATGCACAGGACGACGGCAGGAAAGAACTGGAGGGCTGGCGTGGGGACTGCTCACTATATAGGGTCACACTGACATCGGTCATGTGACATCGGATGGGTGATCCTCCGCCAGGCATTGCTGGAAAAGTTTGCCGTTTGGTCCTGACGCCAGGTGGCACTAGTCCTACAAGTAATTACCTACTGCAGGAACCCTCTCAAAGTAAGATCTACAAGTACATTACAGGGATGAACTTAGTGCAGAAGGGGAGTCTCTTTCTAAGGAGGAAGAGCGCCAGGACCAGAAGGCATGCAGTAAAGCTGGAAGAAGGGAGTTAAACAGGGATGTCAGGAAGTACTACTTCACTGAGAAGGAAGTACCACTTCACTGAAAGAGTGGTAGATGCCTCACATAGACTACTGGTGGAAGTGGTGGGGGGCAAACACAGTAGGGGCTTGAAGCATGCATGGGATAGACATAAGTGAATGTTACTGAATGGGTAGGGAGGATGGAGGGTCACTGGAGACCAGTTAGGGTCTGAGGAGGCAGACTAGGTAGGGACCATCTGGGCAGAATGAGTAGGCCAAGCGATTCTCTTCTGCTGACAGATTTTATTTCTATGTTTCTATGTGCATAAGTGTCGACATGCTGGAGCATAGGCTGATGGGCCTTCAGGTCGGGATGAATTTATATCAAAACAAATTATGTAACCTGCCTGTTGGGGGCTTACCTGAAAGCCCCTGAAAAAGGCTAATTTGGCCTGGGGTTTGCTTCCAACCCCCATTCTTTTTTGGTCCAGGGCCCTGTTATCCTGGCTTGCCCCCATGTTTATTCCTCTCCTGCTGGCCCCCGTAATGGTTTCAGAGAGAGAGCGGGGCTGGAGGGACAAGTTCATGGGTCCGCCAGCTGTTGAATGGTAGTCCGGTGCTGGACAAGCTCCGCCCATTCATAAAAAAAATGCATTTTTGTTTTGTCCGTTTGCAGCCATTTTGGCTGTCCTCTCCGGTGATCCTGGTCTCAGGGAAAGTCAAGAGAAGGACCAGGATCATTAGCAGAACCGGAGAGGCAGCCGGGAAGCAGCAAGAGCCGTTTGTGTGTGCACCAATCGTGTAGTAGATATTGGGAGCTGCCTCATGAATATTAATGAGGCAGCATCCCTTTGAAAAGTGAGTGGTCTGTCCAGCGCCTGCCGCATCAGAAAGCAGCACTTGCGACAAGGAAAAATAGGGAAAATTAATAAATACATAAAGGTGTGCAAAGGGAAGGCTGCCAGCCCATGGGGGAATGAATAAATATAAAAGTGTTACGGACTGCAGCCAAGGGGGCATACATGCATTGCATTGAGACTTGTGTGTGCTGCCTGGGGGTGATAGAACACGGTAGCAGCAACTGGGACGTGGCTAAATAAATGTGTTAAAGACTGCAGTCGCTGCACAGGGGTGGCTACAGCTGTGTGGGGAAATAAATGAATAAAGATAAAGGGTTTGGCTGCAGGGACACTTTGAAACCTGGGACACTGATAACTGTGTGAACACTGTTTACATCCAGCCACCATATTTGCAGCCATGTGACACCAGCCAGCCAACTACCAAGCCAGGACTAGCCAGAAGGATTCTGGGGCTTGTGAACAGACTCTTGGGTGGGGGGGGGATACCGGGGAAAATCTAGGCGCCTTTCTGAACAGCCTATGAGGCATCGAGGGAGTCTCATACACTCATACGTATGCATTTCTGCCTAAGGACAGTGGTTCCAGCCAATGGGAAGTGAGGAAAGGGTTCCCAAATAAGGCAGGGATAGTTGGACTTGAGGCAGTTTGGTGGAAGCTCCTTCTGAGGGAGGGGGGCTCCTGCCCCTGGAGAGAACAGGGCTGCGAGATGGGCCTGCCAACAATTTGTCCCCCAGGGCAGGGAGGGCCTGCCCCATCAGGAAAAGGAAGAAGCAGCAGGTTGCTGAATTGTCTGCATTGTGTTAAGTTGCACCATAGCAATGAGGTAAAGAAGCAGAGAAGAACGGTTATGTCCTGAGCCTGAACTAAAAGGACAAAGGTTGGGTCTAAACCTGGGGAAAAGACCAAGGCTGCGTTATGAGCCTGGAAAAAGAATGAAGGTTGTGTCTAAGCCTGGTAAAAGACAAGATACAGAGGATGAGGAATATAAATGTGATGAGGAAAGAGAAAAGTAAGAGTAAGCCGCTTCGAGCCAGAGAACTGCTAAGTACCTGCACGGTGAGAGACTGAACCGTGAGTGTGCAGGTGATATCTGTGTGAGCCACAGCGAAAAGGTGGCTGTGTTAAAGTTCAGACTACGAAAGTAGAAGGATGGACAGGTGCTTTCTGGTTTGAGTACCTGTTTGTCTGCTCCTGAGATACAGCAAAGAGAGAAATTGAATGCTGTGGCTACACACCATGGCTGGAAAGAGAAAGAAAGAGAACAGCAGAAGAGAATGTGCTGAATTGTTTTGCTGGCACCCTGGGCCATTTGGGGAACTCGCTAACCCCCATCGAGTGGGGTCTGCCGCTGCAGGGGGTCACAGATCTTGTACCCGAGTGCTAGGGCACTCTGAGCGGAGGGAGCCAGGCTGTAGGGCCACTCGCCGGTCTGGGTCCTCTGTGGTGGTAGGCCTTGCGCACGTGCCCTGCAATAGGGCCTGTAATGGGCCAAAGGGGACAAGCTGCAAGATCTGTGAGCAAGAGGAAAAAAGGTGCAAGCTGCAGCTTCTGTGTCCCTGTTAAAGAAATTGTGCCCAGTTCTGCCTGTGCCATCACTCCCCAGGATTCCCAAGAACTGTACCATCCAAGGACTGATTCTGCAGAACCGTGAGTAAATTGCAGGAATTGTCCTGCACCTGGGGACTGTAGATAGTTTAAGTATGCCCCCTAGGGCTGGAGAAAAAGCAAAGGGAAGAGGTATAAAGTTATTTAACTCACGTAAGTGTGCCAACGCTGGGTACCAACTGCACCTCAAGCCTGCAACTTTAAATCTGGGTACCCAGGTACTGGACTGTGGGGAAATGGACTGGGACCTGCGGGTCTGGGTTTTGGGCACTGCAGCAGTTAGCTAGTTAGACAGAGATGATGGCTGCATGGATTGCAATAAGGGAATGAATCAAAAGGGGAAATGTGATTTTGGGAAATCCAAAATGAAAATGCTTGAACTCTATTCCACTACCCCAATCCTAAACCCTCACCCTGTACATAAACCTTGGAGTTATTGTTTTGCAGCAGAAAATGAATCCAGGGCCTGATTTTAGTGAGCCTGTGTACTGATGAAATGAAAAGGTAAATGATGTAATTGAATGTGGGGAGGTTTGAATCTTGGCAAGTCCATGCCTGGGGTAACTGCTGGGGAGGTGGGTTGATACGACGTCCCAGGGAGTTGTACTGCAAGCAGTCAGACCCACTGAAAATGTACTCTGGGTGGAGGCACTGCCATTTTTATTTTAACTTTTGGGAAAGGACCCCCCCGTAGGTCAGCTATGGGAACCCAGGCCCCTGGTCTGGCCAGCAAAGCAGGGGCAGTAGCCCTCTCCAGGACTGCATCAGAGAGTGGCTACAATAATAAAATGGTATTATTATACAACTCTTTTTATGTTTATAGTATTTTAGTATAGCAGATGAGCAACTGATAGTATTGTATGTGCTTTAGAAATGTGAATAAAGCCGACAGCGTCCCTTCCTATCTATTTTGCACATTTCTTACTCAACTGCCCCAATGTTAAATTTAAAAAGAATCCGTTAAAGAGCTGCTGATGCCTCAAGGAAAACTTTGAAAAACATATTTAGGTGGACTTCAACTTGCATTCAGTATGTTTTCTATAGATTTGTCCTTCCCATTATTTCTGAGTAAATTTGCATAAATACATGACAATTATCATTCAGAGTTCATCTGCCTCTAGCTTACTCTGTACTTGAAATCATAATGATCTGTTGTGACATCACAATCTGTCACCATGGGAGTAAGTATGATGTCACAAGCAGTGCATTATGACTTCAGGTAGGGAGACAGCAACATGAATGGATGAACTCTTCAGGAGAAAAGATTGTGTTTTCATGCAGATGACCTCAGTAATAAGTAATGGTAAGGGGACATACAGAACTAATGTAAAATATAAGCCTAACTGGGTCTAAATATTATGTTTTGTTAAAGTTGTTCTGAAGGCATCAGCTGCTCTTTAAATTAGACTCCCCTCTACCCTGAATGAATATACTTTTATATTAACTCCTAAGGTCTATTATTCTTCACATTCCCTCCTTGCTGGCCAATTTAAACCGTCCTTCCACAAATTACAAATGTCTCCCCCCCAAAAAAACACACATTAATTACACACCACTCAATTCTGCAGTAGGGTGATTTAATTACAAGCTCTTCTTTGCAGAAAATCTTCCAACATACACACTGGTTAACACCAAGGTCCTCACATGTGATCCACTATCCATGCTACAAACAGCACCAGACAGGTCTGCTACATGGAACTGGTTTCAGACGAACTCCTGTTCATAGTATACAGGATTCATAATAATCTAGGATGCATGTTTTAAGCTAAATAATAACCCAAGATACTGGCATGCTACAGACTCATCTGTCTCTAACCTTGACACAGCAATGACATTTCAGGAGGTATTATAACCCTGAGAGGGCACTGACATCTCTGCAGGTGCTGTAAGCTTGACAGAGCACTGTCTTGTCAGAAGGTGCTGTACGACCTTAACACAGTAATGATATGTCAGGAGGTGCTGTTTCACCATGACAAGGTATTGCCATACCAGGAGGTGCCATATGACCTTCACAGGCCACTGACATGTCTAGAGGTTCTGTAACTTTGCTAGGGCACTGATACTTCAAGGCAAGGACTTGTAAAACAAGACTTGTGGAGTTAAAGAGAAATTCTAAGATTCACAAGTGTTTTTTTTAATGCCACAGCTCATTACCTAATGCTGGCCAAAGTCTTTATGACGTCTAACTAGGGAGAGTATGGGGATGTGCCCAACTGAAGTGAATGGGACCAATTTGGAAGATGGCCTAATATACATTGAAGCAACCTTTCATATGAACGAAAGACAGTGCTTAACTAATAGGGCCCTATTAGTTAAGCGGTGGCTTTCATTTATATCAGTGGTTGCTTAAAAACATATAAAATAATTTTCAAAACTGGCCCCATAGACCTCAATGGGACACGACCCTGCGCTCTCCCTAGTTAGATATCACGATACGTCCTAGTGCGGGGGGCCGGGCCAGCAGACTGGGAAGTGAAAGGGATTGGCTGGCAGTCTGTTTGGCTCAATTTACTATCCCTTCCCTTGTGAAGAGGATAGCTTTAAAAAAATTCCATAAATAGCTACAAAGACTTTCACCAGCATTAGGTAATGGGCTGTGGCATTAAAAAAAAGCCCACATCTGAATCTTGGAAATTTGCTTTAAATTCTTCAAATCAAATCTTAGCAGCGATGCAAAAACTGTATTACACAACATATTTAGTTTTTCACTTTAAAATGAAAGGGGAACTACAGTACACATACCCATCAACCTGAATTTTCCATAGAAGGTGCTCTGCAAATTATACAAAAACATGAAAAGTACTGTTATGTAAGAATTTACCGTAACAGAAGATCTTAGAGAGAAGCCCTTGCATCAGGTAACACATACAGGACTGTACCCGCCAGGTGTCAGGACCTCACGGAAAACTTCTAGCTAGCAGTCTGTAGCAGGGACTGCCCCCGACGTCACATATGGTATAAAGGGTGGGCAGTCCCCGGCGTGCCCCAGTTCTCCCGCTGGAGACTCCAGCATCAGTATGGAAGGTGATCAGAACCAGAGAACCAAGGCTAATACCTCACAGAGCAGGACTTCCGGTTGCAGCACCAACAATATGGCAGCTTGATCTCTTGAGCTCCCTCCCTTCCCTGCTGCAAGACTCCTTCAAATATGCCAAAGTAGCTTAATTAAAAGATTACAGCAACTAGAGAAGGAAACTTACTAACAACGCTTCCAAATCTTTAGTGAAGATTGAGAATACCAAAAAATGAAGGAGAATTCTCAGGCTCTCCTCAGCAACACTTCGGAATCAGAACAGTCGCAGGCCTCCGTCTACACAGGGGGACACACAACTACTCCTCATAAACAAGCTAAGAACAAAAAGATCAAATTAGACACCATATATAAGGAATTAATTTCCTTTCGCTCGGAGGTGAAGCAGCTTTACTCCGAGCTCCGTCGAGATGTGGTGACCCTGGAACAGCGAGCCGATGATTCTGAGAGGCAAGTCACAGTGGTGGAGAACTGGGTGGATTGATCTTGAGGAAATGGTCAAAGCATTACAAGATCTCTAGGCTCAGATCCAGGTATGCCACAAAGACGCCGAAAATAGGGCCTAGCGTAAAAACATAAGAATATACAACATTCTGGAGGGGTCAGAGGGACAGGAAATTATAGATTCTGTCACCACCTTCCTTCAGACTGCTCTAGAACTCCCTGCCGACCTCCCAATAGAGATGGAGCAGGTTCATCGGGCCCTAGGTCCTAAGCCATCTAACCCCAACACCCAACCATGGTCTATAATTGCCTGTTTCCAGAGCTACTGTATGCTATAAAGGAAAAGGTTCTACTTACAGCCTGGTGGAGACAAAAAAGTATTTTATGGTCAGACGCGTGTCTTTTGGACAATGATTACGCTCCGGACACAATGAAAAAAACACAGGGCATATGCTGAAATTCTACTGGTGCTGAAGGAACAGGGATATAAATTCATGACCCCATACCCTGCACGCCTTGTAGTTCAACTACCAGTGGGGTGTAAAGAATTTTCATCAGCAGAGGAAGCAAAACAGGAGCTGACTCATTTGGGCTTGAAATTCCCCTCTAGAGTCACAGCTCCCACTTCCAAAGACTCACAACCTCTTTGTTGGCAAACCAGCGACCTGCTCAAAGATGGCTAAAAACGTTCGAAGACAACCTTCCACACAAGCTGCTTCTTCTCTGACAGACTTTCAAAGATCTGTAAGAGATAAAACCTGAAGCGATCCTCCAGGAGAACTTTGGAACTGGACTCTTCCTTTCACCGAACTGGCTGGCTGGGCTTTCCCCACAGAGCCGGTTTACTTAACAACATCTACTTTTTTCCTAGGCCTCTCAGCCATATCCCTTATTTTTATCAGTCTTTGCTGATCGCACTGGCTGTGTTACAGGAGACTGGATTTAACATACTTTGGGTTCAGCAGCGAGGCACCTCTCAATTGCTGTCTGTCTGGGGAAGGCCTCACTAGAGAAAATTGCAGTAGAGATGCAGAAGACCTGTTTGTTATTTACTTTTTTAGCGAAGCTTTACTCAGGGCAACTCTCTGGTTTCTCTCCTTATAAATATAACAACTGAAGACAGTCCCTGCTCCATTTTATTTTTACATATCTTGCATTTTATTTTGTCCCCCTAAGCACTTGGACGTTTTCTTTGAACTCTTTAATTACTCACGTAAAGGGACATATATATATTTTTTTTATCACAACATTATTTGTCCACTCCCTCCACGGACCCGGCAGGGGCTACAACCCCCCTTGGAGGGTATGTCCTCTGGCCCCAGGAGCCATCATGGGTCCTGCTGGGTCCGTATTTTCCTCCATTTTCCTCCTGTCCTCGCCTGCAATTGGCGAGTAGCTGCCTCTCTGCCTCCGCGGAGGCAACCAAGCACACCTGGGCGTGGGTCAAACCCCTTCTTGTGCTGACACATGCAGCACACAAGCCCCCCTCTTCCACCCCAAGGAAGGAGAGCAGTCCTCCGGATACCCAATCCTTACCTCCCCCGGCTGACCCCCGAATAACCCAACTCCCTTCCTGAACATGGGTCACCAACGTGGCACGAGGTGTGGCGTCCAGGGCCTCAACCCTCAGCGCCACCAGGCTGGCCAAGGGACATATATTTTACTTATATTCTATAGCTGTTGCATTGTATCAATGGTTTCAACATTTGCAGGCTCAACTGAGACTGAGAGTTGGAGTTCCTGGGATTTTGATAACATTTCTCTATATAATATACTGTTTTAACTGGCCCTTGGGTATGCACCCCTAGAACATTTCAGTTAAAAGTTCTGCTTATGAAATATACCATCTCAGATAACTTCTAGATTTGTACCTAAGATTTTATGTTAAAAGCTTGGTACTAGTACTTGATTAGGGGTCTTTTCCAAATAGTAAATTTCTTTTGAAGAAACCAGGGGCGCACTCAGGAACCACACATTTTTTATCTCTCCTGTCTTTATTTTACTGGTTCAGACTTTGTAATTTGAATAACAATGTTTGGGAGCTGAATATATAGTGCTTTTGCATTAGCTTGTTCCTAAGTTGGGAGGGAGAGGCTAAAGCTTACAGCTTATGGCTACATGCTTTATGCCTATTTTTTAATTTTTGGTATTTAATTTGTGGTTATTCATTTTATTAAATTTAGAGGGGGAACTTCACCTCTTGGAGGCCCAGGGTTGGAAGTACCCTGGACTACCTCCAAAGCTCATCACTATTCCATCTGTTGAGCTCGAAGGGAGATATGCACCAATCTCCCCGGCCTTGGATGTCATTACATTTATAGTAAAAATCAGCACCTACTGGTATCTGTTTAAGGTTTTTCAGCTTGTTTTTTCACAACAGATTTTTATCTTCTTTGTAAATAGTTGTGGGGTGAACATTTTGATGATTCACCTACCCTTGTTATTTTTTTCTCTACCACGTTGGCAGTTACTGTGCCATTGTTGCTGTTTAATTGGTTAATTTTATGTTTCATGCAGAGAATTCTCTTTTCCATTTTGAATTCACATTTGAAGACAATACCTATATTGCAGAGCAAGGTACTTAGGTTAATGGGAGAGGTTGGTGCGCAGTTTGAGGGCTTTTTTTAAAATCATGCATACTTGTGGAGTGATAAAGGGGGATCCTTTGCTTTTACATTTACCTGGACCTCTGTTCTTTGGGATATACTGAACCATACATTTTGTACTCTTTGAAATCATGTAATAATGGTGTTACACTTTTGTTGTTTTCTTAATGGCTCTTTCATTAGTGCAAATATTATCTTTGAATATGAATGAGTTAAATAACCCGGTTAAGAGGTCCAGGGTATTTCAATATTTTAGGAAACACACTTCTGATGTTATTTTTATGCAGGAGACCCATTTGACTCCAAATGAACATTTGAAACTGTCTTGGGGAGGCAGGTACCGGGTGTTTGCCTCCTCATATATGAAGGGCAGGCATAGGGGAACTGTGATTTTGATTCCCGCCACTACATCTTTTGAGCTCATATGAGAAAATACAGACCCTATGGGATGCTATGCGATGCTGATTGGGCTATTATAAGGGAAACCAGTTACATCAGTAAACGTATATTTTACCCTGCAAGCTCCCCCAGCTAAATTTCGTGTGTTCTTCAATAAACGTTAGGAGTTCCTACAGGGATGTTTGGTAATTGGAGGCGACCTGAATTTAACCTTATCTCCACAACTGGATTCCTCTGCCCCAGCAAACTACAGAGCACCTCCTTCTCAAAAATGATTTCACGCTCAACTGGACTTTTTTGGCCTGCTTGATGTGTGGAGGTTTTTCTCCCACAGCCAGATCATACACTTTCTATTCTGCCCGCTTTCACACTCATTCTAGATTGGATTACTTTTTTATTACCAAAGAACACTCAGACTGGCTGCATGATATTGCAGTCTGCCCACGATTCCTTTCTGATCATTCTCCTTTGCTTTTAAAATTAGACTTAGGGTGTTCCCGAAAAGTTACTCATTGCCGGTTAAACATCGCCCTTCTTCTGGATGAGACTTTTATCAAAAAAATAAAGAAAGGATACTACAGATTCTGGAAGAGAATACCTCCCCAGACATCTCCTTGAGTATAACATGGGATAATTTAAAAGTGGTTATACGAGATGTGATAGCTTACTCTGTCCATAAACAAAAACAGCGGGAAGCCGCTTATCTACAGTTTGAGAGGGAACTTCAAAATCTTCAGCAATCCCCAGATTCTTGCACCTTAGCTGGACAGACATGAATCTGAAAATTGAAGGCGGAATTACAGAAAATTCTTGATGATAAAATCCAGCAGGCTCTGGTTTTTTTAAAGAAATATAGATAAGAAGGAGGTCCAAAGGGGGCCAGAAATCTAGCATGGAGACTGCGTGGCCAGAAAGTGGCCTCATGTGTTACGCAACTCTGTTCCCCGACACAACCTATGGTGGCTTCCTCCACAGCAGATATCCTCTCAATATTTCAGACATACTACACACAGTTATATGCGTCTCCGGGCCCCCCTGAGGAACGCCTCATTGCCCAGTTTCTTTCCCGAATTCACTTACCAAAAATCTACCAAGACCAACAAAACTTTCCGCTAGCACCAGTCACATCTGAGGAGGTAAAGCAAGTGACTGTCGCCCTTAAAATGTTGAAGTGTCCAGGTCCTGATGGACTACCTTCTGAATGGTATAAAACATTCCTGAAACAAATGGCCCCCTCTCTGCTTGCTACTTTCTGAGAGGTCCAGGATGGTGGCTCTCCCCTTCCATCCTGGACCTAAGTGACGCTTTCTCCTATTTTAAAGCCAGGCAGAGACTCTAACAGGCCCATTTCCATATTAGATATGGATTATAAAATAGTTATGTCAATTTGGGTCTGTAGGCTTGAACAAACAATTACTCACCGAAGTAATATTACTTCTTTCAGGGTATTCCTTAGCATTATTGACAGATGCAGTATGCCAGCTGGGTTCAGCTTCCCCCGGAGAAGAGGAGTCAATGGAAATGAGGAAGGCATTGGCCAATCAGGATACAGTTAGAGTAGAGTGCTGCCTGCAGTCAGCCTGAGGGACCTCAGAACGCATTTCGGAGCTGAAGAAGAGCAAAAACTGTGACCGCTAGGGGCAAAAAAACTGTTAGCAATAACCCACCATATATTCTAACCCACTATAAAGAAAAAAATATATATTTATTGATTTTTTTTTTTAAATCACAGGAAAGAATGACAGTCATCAAATTTGGCTAAATCCCCTAACAGAGCCTTTAGACAAGGTTTCCAGGGTAGGAAGGGTGAGAGTGTCAATAATGCTAAAGAATACCCTGGAAGAAGTAATATAATTTTGGTGAGAAATTGTTTCTTCTCACCCCAGGAATTCTTTAGCATCTATTGACAGATGCAAACTTTGAAGCAGTGTAGTTGGGAGAAGGTCACAGAAACCTATTTTAAGAAGAGGCTCTGAAGTACCGTCCTGCCAAACTTGGCATCCTATCAGGCTACACATCCAAAAAAAGATCTTACTTGAATGTGAGAAGCAAATTTCAAATAAGTGATCTGCATACTTCTAGTAAGGATAGCCTTGAACACTGCTGAGGAGGCAGCTGTTCTCCAGGAAGTAGGCCCTAAGCACAAGAAGGGCTGAATGTCAGCCTTGCTGTACCAGACCCGAAATATGGGAAAACAGTCGCATGGGAAAATACTCTTGGTCACTGGTTTCTCCTTTTCTGTGAAACGCAGGAAAGGAAGGGATGATAATGACAGTACCTGAACTGCTAGGACCACTGACACAGGCCAGCAGGACTAATTCATGCCCCATCCAAGCAGCATGAGATAGCCTAGACAGGACTTGCCTAAGAGCAGTACAGGCAGGAAAAAAGGGCTAATGAAGGAGGAAATGGTAGACACTTGGGAAAAGGATTTCCTATCCATTCAGAGGACTAAATTGTTCTTAAAGGCACTGAGAGGATAAGGCCTAAAAGAAACCTGAAACTCTGAAAATCCATCTGACAGAGGAAAAGACAAGCAGAAAGGTTGTCTTCGATGTTACTCGCCTCAAGACAGAATTGTCACAGGTTCAAAGGGACACCCCATGAACTTGACTAAACAGAGGTTTGTATTCCATGGGAAAAAACTCCGGTCCCTAGAAGGGTCTGGAAGTGAAATGGCCCCTTATGGAATTCTTTGAAATGGTCTGAGAAATGGCAAATTTCTCTTGCCTGACAGAAAAGAATCCGAGTAACTGCTAGGTGTACTCCCCAAAAAAGAGGCCTACTGACCTACTGTAAATAAGAAAGTAAAACCTTTATATTTTTACTTCGGAAAAAAATGCCGAAGCGGGAAAAACACAGAAAAATCCAGTAACTACGCGGAACCCAGCGCAGATACGGTAAAATAGATAAAATGAAGAAAATATACAAAATACCTTAAAAGCAGCACTCAAAAAGAAAGAAAATGGCACAGGAAAATCTCTGAAGAGGAGAGCTCTGGGGCAGTGTCGCCAGTTCAGTGTACAAAAAGGTCTGAGGTCCCTCAAGCTGACTGCAGGCAGCACTCTACTCTAACTGTATCCTGATTGGCCAATGTCTTCTTCATTTGCATTGACTCCTCCTCTCCGGGGCAGCTGAACCCAGCTGGCATACTGCATCTGTCAATAGATGCTAAAGAATTCCTGGGGTGAGAAATTATCCTTCCCTCAATTTTTCACCCAGACCAGTCTGGGTTCATTAGGACTAGGCAGACAGCGAATAACGTCTGCAGAACTCTTAATCTGATGGACCATATTAATGAGAGAAATATCCCGGTGGCCCTGCTCAGCTTAGATGCTGACAAGGCTTTTGACTGGGTCTCATGGCCCTTTCTGTGGAACATGAACTCATTTTGGTTTTCTGCATGACTTCCTGCGATGGCTCATTAACATATACCGGACTCCAAAGGCATTTATTTATTTATTGAATATAAATCGGAATTACAATCCTTTGAGTCACAGACTCTTTTGCAAAGGCTCCACGTCTGTTACAAGGGGTGGAGGGTAAACAAATACAGAAGAAATGTACATAAACAAGCAGTATTCACAATAACAGTACTGGCAGTGCAGTCCAGGCTTTAACTTAGTTAACCGGTGACAGTAGTAGGCAGCATTCTGGGTATCATTTGACAGAGACTTGAAGGATGCTGATTCATGGGATCTAGAGAGACCCTGTGTCGGGTATTTTGAGGGTTTGGGAGCACAAGAGGTGGGCAGTGTTAGCCACAGTCACATTTAGCAGTCTCAAGTAGTTGAGCTTTGAGGCCTGTTTTGAATAGTGAGATGCTTTGGGTCTGAGAGAGCGGGGGTGGTAACGTATTGAGCCAAAGAAGGGCATGGTAGCGGAAGGATCTTTGCCCAAGGGATGTTCTACAATGGGGGACCAGAAATGAGGAGTTTGCTGCGAGTCTTGTATTACGCCTGAGGGATGATGCGCTGATTATGGGGAGAAGGCCGACGGGGGTTAGCTGGAGATGTATCTTTTTTGCGAGGATGCAAGTGTGATACTTTAGTCTTTGTTGGAAGTTTAGCCAACCAGCCAAAGCATAGAGATCACAGATATGTGTTAGTCTGTCACTGCCGGTGACTAAGCGGCAGGCTTTATTCAAGGTAGTGTTAATGCTGCTTAGTGTGGTGGGTTCTGCTGAGCCATTTATCACTATCCCATAGTCAACTAGGGAGAGGATTGAGGAGGAGACTGCAAGATGCATGGCCTGTGTGGGTAAGCAGTGCTTAAGTCTGTAGAGGATGCCCACTCTAGCATTGACAGCGGAGGAGAGAAGTTGAATGTGACTATGGTAGGAGAGGGAGGCGTCTAATGTGATACCCAGGTATTTAAAGTTTGTAACATGTTCAAGTGGGGCGCCTTGTGTGTTTTTGATTAGGAGTGCCGACTGACTGTGTGGGCTTTGATGGTGCGCAAAGATCATGGACTTAGTTTTTTTTTATAGTTGATGATCAGGCGGTGTTCAGTGAACCAGTTCTCTAGCTCCCAGAAAAAACCCTGAAGGGCAAGTTGGAGGGCGCTCGGTTGTGGGTGTTTCCAAAACAGTACCACATCATCAGCGTACAGTAGTAGGTGACCGCTGCATGCCTTGGGGAGTTTAAAAAGAGGGTGAAAAAAAGCGGGCCAAGTATAGACCCCTGTGGGACCCCAGAGCAAACTGTTTTGCAGGAGGAGATGGTGGCGTTTATCCTGACTTGTGACCGGCCTGAGAGGTAATCTTTGAACCAGGCAGTTGCCTCTGGGACCACATTTAGTTGTGGAAGGACACAAAGCAGTAGCTCGTGACTGACCATGTCAAATGCCTTGGTCAGATCCACATAGATCACACCTGCAATTGAGCCTTGGTCTAGGGCCTCGTGGATGAGCGAGGTGAGCTCAGAAAGTGCAGTGACGGTACTATGGCCAGTCCAGAAACCATGCTGTTCCTGGCTGAGAAGGTTATGTTTAGTTAGGTGTTCTGTTATCTGGTCCGAGACTATTTTTTCCAGTGCTTTGGAGAGAGGTGGAAGTATTGAAATCAGTCTATAGTTGCTTGTGTTAGTGGGGTTGCCGCTCTTCAGAATGGGAGTGATTATGGCTCTCTTCCAGGTTGAGGGAACTGACCGAGGCATAAGCAGAGGTTGAGAATTTTGTAAGGTGGGGTAATGCGTTCCAGGGTAAGCCTGATTGAGTTTAAGATCTAGGGAATCATTGCTGTAACAGGTATTGGCGATAGCTTTGGTAATATAGTGTTTTGCCTCGCGGCAGGAGATGATTCTAAGCCTGAAGGGAATCGAATTGACATTACACGGGGTTTCAGGGGAAGGTGGGGGGCATGGTGGACGAAATTAGGAGGGAGGATATGGGAGAGGTCCGAGAAGGCAGAGTTAAGGGCTTCTGCTATAGTGGAAGGAACCTGCGTGACATCCCCATTTATAGTGAGTTGGGTAGGGGTTGGGGAGCAGGATTTCCCACTGAGTTCTTTCATATTGTTCCAGGAATTTTTTTCCGTCTCCCCAGGAGGAGGTTAGGGTTTGTTGGTAGTAAGTAGCTTTCGCCTGCCATAAGGCCCATGTACATTTACTGCGTGCCTCCCGGTATAGCTGTCTATCCTGCGTGCGTTGGGAGTCAAGGGCCTTATGCCAAAGGGTGTCCCTCTGTTGTAGCAGGTTAAGTAGTGAGGGTGTGATCCAGGGGGTGGTTCTGGTTTTCACTACTTGCTTTGCGAGGAGAGTGAAAATATCACAGGCCTTGTTGAAAGTGGTTATAAAGTGGGCGAGAGCTAGGTCTACTGACTGCGTGGTGTAAATGGGGAGCCAGTTGCTGGTAGTTAGATGGCCTTTGAGGCTCTCTAGGCCTCCTCTTTTTAGCCATCTCTGCAAGGAGATTTTTGGAGGGGCAGGGGGCAATTTACTCGACCACCAGCATGTCACCGGGGAGTGGTCACTGACAGAGTCAGGGAGCACCGTGGCATGGGAAAGGTTCCGTGGCCTGTTGGTGAAAATGAGGTCTAAAAGGGTGGAGGTCCCAGATCTATTGTCCCTTCTGGTAGGGGAGGTGACTAGTTGGGCAAGATCGTATGCCAGGGCAGTGTCTTTGAAGCTGGACGAGGCTGGGGATAGCCAGTTGACACTTGAAGTCACCCATTACGATGATTTCACTAGTATTAGGTAGGTGGGAGATACTGTGGAGGATAGAATCAAATGCGAGTTTTTGGTGTCTCGGGGGGATATAGACCGAAATGATGTGGAGAGTTTTGGTACCCAGACTGAGTTTGACTGTAAGTGTATGGGCGCCATATTGAGGTGCGCGGGTTTGTACTTCAGTGGCATGGAGTGAGGATTTAACATAAATTGCACAGCCACCGCCTCTCTTGCTGGTCCTATCGGCCCTGAAGATGGTATAATTACTGAGGGAGACAGCATCATTGGGTATTTTTTCAGAGAGCCAGGTCTCAGAGAGGGCTAGGATGTCCGGTGCATGCTGGGCAATCCAGCCTTGGAGAGAGGTGTGTTTTTTTGGTAGGCTGCATATATTTAGAGTAGCTATCAGTAGACTCCCCATTGGGTTGTTTGGAGAGGCCATTGTGCAGGGTGGTCCTGGGTTGGGGTGAATATTGCCTGATAATAAGAGAAGTAGAAGGGTGTGCCGCAGGAGGGCCAACCTGCAGAGTTTGGATGAGTGACGCTGGGATTGGTAGGGTGTAGGGCTTTTTGCGTTGGAGGTGGGGACTGGGAGACTGGGAATGACGCTTGCTAGAAAGGTTAGGGAAGTGAGGAGGACGGTGATGGGGCTTACCTGGGTGGTGGGGGGTTGTGGTCTGGAGGGGGGGAGAGCTGAGGTACAATGTGTATCATATGTGAGTGTGAGGGTTAATGCGAGAGTGTGTGAGTATAAGCCAGCAGGATCATTTTGGCTTGTGTGGGAGATGTTGGAGGTACAGGGTCTGAAGTTATCATTGATAGATAAATAATTAGTGGAACAGTTGTAGTAGTGTGGTTTTGGTGCCTCTGGGGGGGGGGGGTTGTTGAGCATGTTGTAAGATCCTGGAAGTCAGGAGGGCTGCTAATAGTAGGGATAAAGTACAGTTATGTAAGAACTTACCGTAACAGTAGACCTTCGAGAGAGGCTCTTGCAGTAGGTAATTACATATAGGACTGACGCCAGCAGGAGGCAGGACCCCACGGAAAAATTTCTAGCTAGCAGTCCCTGGCGAGGGACCGCCCCCACGTCAGGTGACCGACGTCAGGAGACATCGGTATAAAGGGGTGGTCCCTGACACCCGCCTTCCAGTTCTTTCCCACCACAGGCCAGAAAGGCCGGACGAGAGAGGAGCGGATATTTCCCTCACTGGAAAAGGAGCTGAAAAAGCCTAGGGGGATGGAGAGCAGGAAGGTATTACCTACTGCAAGAGCCTCTCTCGAAGATCTACTGTTACGGTAAGTTCTTACGTAACTGTGCTATCTTACTTCGAGAGGGTGCTTGCAGTAGGTAATTACATATAGGACTGCGTCCCAAGCAGTCTGGAATAAAGAGGGGCACCGGGAGGAGGAAAACTACTCCAAAAAGCAGTTCTATCTGTGCAAGCCTCAAGACAAGAGGCCTTGCAGAACAGCCAGCCCGAAGCCTGCTCTACGGCAAGAGGCAACATCCAAACTGTAGTGTTTAGTAAAGGTATGGACGGAAGTCCAGGTGGCGGCAGCGCAAATGTCTGCCGCAGACACATTTTTGAAACAAGCCGCTGAGGCAGCTACTCCTCTAGTGGAGTGGCCTCCTACTTGACCCGGGAGGGTCTTGTTATATTTGTCATAACAGAAAGTGATGAAATGAGCCAATCACTTAGACAGGCATTGCTTGGAAACAGCATTGCCTTCCCTTTTATGAGCAAAAGAGACGAACAATTGACATACCTCTGTGCCTTGAGAAAAGGCAGCTTAACAGGAAACTAAAATTCCATTTCAAAGGGGGAAATTGGTATTTTGTGACGTGAGAAAAGGCTGCTTAAAGCAGCAGTGCAATGAAAATGGGTTAAAATTTGACCCACCTTTTTATCTTCCTAATTGATGCCAGGCGTCTTCCAGTTTATTTTGGTGGTAACATTTTCAGTTTTCATCATCATTAAGAATTTTATTAAAGTTTTTAAGTAACTATTTCTCAAGAAAAAACATGGCCACCTCATTTTTGCATAGAAATAATATTGAGGACCTGAGGATGGTAAGAGTTCAGACAAAAATGTAAATGTATATTACACAGCATAGGACGCATCCAGAAAACCCAAATCAACAGTTCTGTCAATATTTTTTAAAACCATAGCAGAAAATTAGCTTTTTGGAATAACTTTTTTCGTTGCACTGCTGCTTTAAGAGAAAACTAAAATTCCATTTTAAAGGGGGAAATTTGGATTTCCTGATAAATTAATCAAGGGAGACAAGTCCAGTAGGACAGGAGATGGGAGGAAACGTTCCACTTCAAAGCAACATACTTTGAGACACAGGATCTGGGGGATATGTACTCTGGAAGTCTATTGTGAATTCACTTCAAGTGTTGTATCCATCTCCATTTAAAAGTGGCAGAAGGAATACTGTTTTTTATTTTTATTTTTTTTTTGTGGTTCACTTAAAATTTGAGTGAGGGCAAGAGAGACCCCCACCCAGCCCAAAAAGATAAGGACACAAACTACAGAAATCAAGGTATATAAGACTCTCAACACAGCATTTTGGTGCACACTTTTTCATGAGACACCGTTCCTAACACACCAGAGAAGCCAAACTAACTGACTCACACTGATGACCAGGGCTATAAGAAGAACTGGGATTTGGAAACTTTTGCAGAAATTCATTTATTTTTTGGACTTTTGATTCTCCACAGACAAAGCAGAAAATCAGACCGTTAAATTTTACAGTGCATTTTGTATTTATAATTTTCCAACTTTGTTTTGTTATTCTGTAACCAAAATTTCTGAATCTTTTGTTTACAAGTCTTGTATGTTACTTATTTAAGTAATAAGTAAAAGCACTTGCTTTTAAAACTGCCTGTGAGTGATCTGTGTGTGTGTAAAGATGGGAAGGTTTATTCAAATCTGAGACCGGCCTGTTTAATGCAAGGTGCCACCATTGCTAACAAAGACTAGGATACTGGAAGGGAAATCTGGGGGCCAAGTAGGGGAAATACATAGGTCTCTGGAGGGGTCTGTAAGGGAGAACTAGGTCACTGCACCACCCGTGGGAGAAGACAGAGTCAGGGTTACAAGGTCAGCCCTGAAGAGCTCGTAACTCCAGGGTCTTCCCCCAAATACAGCAACCGAGGAGGGTTCTCACCTGGCTACAGGCTCAAGACTGTATTTTACCCTTACCCAGATTAGAGAAGAAGCCCTGGGCTCTTGTGGCGAGTGTTCAGTTGTGAACTCAGCAAGCACTCTAGAAGGACATGTGGAGGGTGTTCCTGTTCCTCCTGCCACACACTGCACTTAGAGGTGGGCACTGTGAGCTCAGTGGACCCGGTCTCCAGGAGTGGGTTTGTGACAATGAGTAGTTGGCACATGTTGCATGCACAGCAGCCCACGTTACTTATACTAGGGGCAAAAAATCTTAGGAAAAGGCTTATCCAGAATCAGTTAGGTAAAAACAACAATAAAGCAATTAGGCATAATGCATTCTACAGATGTGGTGCATGCAATATTTGCAAGTTTAGGAATCAAAGCAAAAGATTTATGCAGCCAGTTTTGGATATCAATGTTGACATTAGGGAGTTCATTAGTTGTACCACAGACTTTGATGTTTTGATGTATATATCCTTTGGTATGATTGCAATATGATGTATGTTGGAGGACAGTGAAGTAGTTGAAAACACGCACCCAAGAACACAGTGTATAGGATCTGCAGTTAAGGGTTTCACCCTCTGTTAAAAGGCTCACCCCTTTTTTTTAAACTTTCTTTTATTCATTTTTCAATGAGCATACAGAAAGCATTACAGTCAGCACAGCAAGGTTACATCGGCTCCAACATTAGGTGCAGTACAAATATTTTAGCATCAGGATTTTAAGTCCAATGTCTAGTGATACAACATATGGGGTACCATCCTAACATATTTTACACATTTTAATATAATCGTTTAGGATAGCTGGCCATGTTAAACCCTGTGGGGTTAAGACGAAAATTAAGTGAGATACTTAAGGTAAACAGTTGCCAAGGCCATCTGAGTCACTGTCCCCACTTACACGTTTACTGCTAAGGTATGGTATACTGTATCTCCCCTACGCTTATGCCCACCTGCCCACCAAATCACCTACAATACTATGAAATCACACTCAGTACAATATAGAAAAAGGACATCCTTCCCTTAGCCGGGATCCAGCATATGTCTCTATTGTTGCCCCTCCTCCCGCTTTGTGGGGTATTCTTTTAATCATACATTTTCCCCCAAAACATTATAGTATAGCAACCTTTTTAGTAACTTTAAACATGTAAGACTACCTGTTCTGATGTGTAAGAATTTCCTCAATACCATTAACTTGTGCATGCAAGATACCTCGTGGTCGTAGCCATTTGTAACTTATGGCTGTGACTGAAGAGGGAAAAACAATCAACTGAATTATCTTCTTAATTCAAAGTGTCAACTTGATACCGGAAACCTTTATATTATGCATAGTTTCCCCCTTTACCTTAAAGAAAGTTCAGTTTAGAATAGTTATGAAGGCAATATTGAAAATAAACACTTTCTCAAGGTTTCAGAGTCTCAGGGTTGACTGAACCCGTTCAGTGCAGGATAAGATGGATAGAGTCAGAAAATTACTATTACCCACAGTCTTTGTGTCCTAGTCTTCCTCTGATTCTGATGGTAAGCCCCAGGATTCAGCAGGTCTCTTCTGAAATTCGCTGGCTATAATGGCCACCCTTTTCTTCACTTCCTCTGGGTCATTAAACTGGAATGTTTGCCTCCGTAGGTCAGGCGAAGGTGCGCTAGTGCAAGCAGAGAATGGGCCACCTCTAGACCACATAGTTTTTTCCTTAGAGGGTCAAATAATTTACACCTCATTCTTGTGGCAAATGACCAGTTAGAGAATATTTTAATTTCATATCCCTCAATGCTGACTGAATAGTAGACCCTCGCCCATTGCAAAATGCGGTCTCTAACCGCAGGGCTAGTGGTGATCAGCATAATGGTATGTGGGGCATCTCTACTGATTTGTGCACAGCTAAAGTTTATTCTAAAGGCTTGAGTACATTCCTTTCTGTTCACCTGCAGTTCGGGGGGTAAGTTGTCCTGCAGCCAGGTCCTGAGAAACCCCAACAAATCTTCTCTGTCATGTTTTCTGGAGCCCCCACCAGCCTCAGATTCATTGCCCTTGTAGAGTTTTCCATAGTCTCCATGTGTGCTCTTAAATAGTTTAACTCTGTAGTTGATCTACCAAAGGCCACCTGGGTCCACTAGGAACGATCGTCGGCCTCCCTTTGCTGTTTTAGCAGCCGACTCAATCTTAATGTCCTGCGCCACCAGACACTCCAGGACCCTCTCCAATTTATGGTCCATTTCTCTTATGGCATTCAGGACCGTGTCCCGAGGGGGGAGACACCCTTCGCTCCACTCAAGCCCGCAGCTTGCTCTGGCCCATCAGGTGGTTTTTGTATGGTCTATGATTTCATTTCTTTCACTCGGGCCCGCATTCGTTGCCTTCTGCCTACCCATCTTGATTTTAGTATCCTCCAAATCCTCGTCTCTTGATGTAGCGAATGGTGTGATTTGTTTATAGTTGTTTTATAAAAAATTATACTTTTTCTCAGTATTTGGCAGCGCGAGGTGTAGAGCATTCAGGAGATGCTCCCTGTCATGAACGTGGCTCTCTAGTGCCCCTTTCAACAGGCTCACCCTTAGTGGGTAAAGGTAGTGGATGCAATCGGTCTAGGCAGCATAGGGGCTAGGATTCCACTTCCAATTTGTAAGGAACTACATGAATGTAAAGAGTAAAATGTAATGTATGTATGTATATTTAGATACCAAAGATCAAGATAAAAGGTCTATTAAATTTGAAAAAAATTAATTTGAGATAATAACACATGAAAATCCCTACTTGGCAGTGATCACCTATACAAGAGGCAGAGGCATAAAAATGTAACTGAAATGGCATTTTGTAACTGTTACTGATAGCATTGGTGTGTCAGTATAAACATGAATGATGACCTATTTAATGATTCACATTTTCTGCAATATTAAGTATGGATTGAGTATAATAATTGGACCAGATATTTTATTTTATTTATTGCAAGTATCAGAATTACACCTTTGAGTCATGGACTCCCTTACGTCAGTAGGAAAGTAAAAAAAAGCAAATATACAAGCATGGTTTAAGTATTACAGGTCAAAACATTCAGCACAGTAAACATTGCACAGTTACATCATACAGCACAGTAAACATTTCACAGTTACATCAGTAGTGATCATTAGACATGGTCATAAGTTAATATTATGTACATGAGACAGTAAAAGTTTCAGAGGGTCGTATTAATAGACCCAGAGTCAAGAAATATTTACAATGAGTTTGATGAGCCTTGGCATGGGAGCAGAGAGAGGATATCCCTATGCTGGGGCCTTCTCGGTTGCACTGGGGGAGGATATGTACACATACTGAGCACATTTAAATCTTTAAAGGTTTCAAGCAGAGTTTCTTGTCCTTTGTTCACACTACCTTGAATAACCATTTTCCCTTAGTACCAGTTTGGTAGATCCCACACCGGTTCTGGGAATAAATAATTATAAATAAAAATGTTCGGCGGGGAACAACAATACACTGGGGCACAGAAAAAAACTATTATCATGGCAGATTGTAACTCTCTTAATTTTGTTTACATACAATTATGAAAGGTAATCCCTACTGTGTATATAATAGTAGGGCCAAATATCATATTCAGCAGGACTATTTAAATCTAAGAATCCTTCCATTTAAATTGTATGATACTTTAAAGAGGATATTATGTATGACAATTTTGCTACTTGTGTTTGAGGGTTTAATTTCACGTTGTTGTTATTAACTTTAGGTCACAATGTTGACATCAGCGTTAGCTGCGGTCTTAAAGTCCTTATGAGTCATCGCACTTCTTTGAAGAAGGTGGAGCTATGTCAATCAAAACGTCAGCAGGCATACATGCATGCATTAGCAGCATGTGAGGGAGACCAAAAAGGGTAGTTTTGTCATATTGAATCTCTCATAACTATAGTACTTTTCCTAGAATTCGGAACTGTTCTGCAGTCAATGAGGCATTAATTACTACAACCTGGATAAGTAAAGTACAGTTACGTTATTTAGCTGGAAAATGTTTCACCAGGAAAGACAACATGATCTGTAAACAGCTTGTTTCCAAAAGTGTCCAGGGTGTTTGGGGGAAGGGGATACAAGAATTGGGAGAACAGGCAAACACATAGCAATAACAGAGCAATACAATTACTAAAACAAAACAGTGTAGTACAATTACAGAGCAGAAATAACCCAGACCAACCAACCAGGGTAAACAAAACCAATTTTAGATATAACGTACAATGCAACAACCCAAGAGCAGGTGATCCAGTAGGGTAAAGCTTAAAGGATGGATAACACATTTGAAGTGCTAGAAGTAGTAAGCTAAGCACACGGTTCAAAATGCTATCGTATACCCAAGGGAGGGCAGTTATAAGACAAGTGGGGAAGTGGTCAGGCAAGGGGTAGAAGGTGGGGGATGGAAGAGGGAGAGAGAGGGACAGCCAAGATCTAACCCATTCTGGATGCTGAGAACCCTGCAAGGGAGACAGGACCAGGCAGAAAGGGAGGAGAGAAGGGAGGGGAGGTAGAAGAAGAGGGCAGAGGAACAAGAGGGAGGAGGAGGGATCACGAAGTAGGGTGGGCAGGCAATGGATTTGAAAGTGGGGAAAGGGAGAGGTGGAAAAAGAGAGAGAGAGAGAGACAATCTATACCCCTTCAGGATGCAGAGAGCCCTGCAAGGGTTCAGTGTTAGAAAGTGGGTGGAAAGGAAGAGGGGTACAAGAGAGGGAGCCAGAATCTATACCCCTTCAGGATGACAGAGAACCCTGCAAGGGGGACAGGACCAGGCAGAAGAAAAAATTACTCACCTTAGTAATTATGTTTCTTCTAGTGGAGTCTTGCTGTATTCTGACTATTGCAGTTAGGTCCTGCCTTTCAACTGCCCCGGAGAACAAAGGGTTAACTTTTCTATGCCTTGCATAGAACGTTCATCATGAGCTCGGTTGAAGCCCCTGTCTGTTGTTGTTCAAACTATAACCGTCAGATCTTTACGAGTAAAAACTCATTAGGTGTTCTGTGTGGAAAATGTAAATTTTTCACTAGCCAACTGGCAAATATATAATGTTTTTGGTTCTCAAGGAAGACTCAATTCAGGAAACCCAAAAACAAAAACACATCCAAAACACAACATTCCACCCAAAGAAAAAGAGGGTGTAAAATGGACACCCATAGGGTGCCAACACTGCTCCTGCACACCCACATCCCAAAAACTAGGTTCTGAGAGGGGAGGCACAGGGGGAGGTCAGAATACAGCAAGACTCCACTAGAAGAAACATAATTACTAAGGTGAGTAATTTTTTCTTCAAACAACATGAAGTCTTGCTGTATTCTGACTATTGCAGACTACCAAGCAGTACCTCCATGGAAGAGGGACAGAACCTACTTAGGAAATAGGCTCTGAAGTACTGCTGTGCCAAACCGAGCATCACTCCTAGCCTGAATATCCAGAGAGTAATGCTTGGTGAAAGTATGGACTGTTTTCCAGGTAGCTGCTTGACAAATTTCTAAGAGAGGAATATCCCTGGCAGCAGCCAGGGAAGCAGCTGTACCTCTTGTGGAATGAGCCCTCAGGCCTGAGGGTGGAGTTCTACCCAGTTTTTACAGCAGAATTGTATACAAGAAACAATTCACCTGGCAACAGATCTCTTAGTGGCAGGTTTGCCCTTACCAACTTCTCCATAAGTGAGGCACAACTGGAGGGATTCAAACCTGTGACCCTTGGTACGTTCTATGTAGTAGCTAAGGGCTCTTTTAACATCCAAACTGTGTAGCCTCCTCTCTCCCGAGGAGGAATGGTCAGTGAAGAAAACAGGGAGAGATATAGACTGGTTGAGGTAGAAATCTGAAACCACTTTAGGCAAGAACTTTCTGTTAGTTCTAAGGACCACTTTATCTCTGTGAAAAGAGATGAAATCAGATTCCACTGACAGGGCTTGCAATTCACTGATACGCCTGGCAGAAGTAATGGCTACCAAAAACACAGTTTTCCAAGTCAAGTACTTAAGCGCTGCTGAGGACAAAGGCTCAAAGGGGGGTTTGCATAAGCTGAGCAATGCAAACATTAAGGTCCCAAGCAGGAGCAGGATCCCTAAAGGGGGAATTGGTGTGAAGCAATCCCTTGAAAAACTTACAGAATACAGGATGGGATGACAGAGAGGAAGACTTGCCTACCAACAAGAAAGCAGAAACAGCTGCCAAGTGTACCTTGAGGGTAGCTAGTCTGAGACCTAGGCCATTAAGATGGACCATATAATCCAGAACCGTAGGCAATTCAGCAGTCTCTGGAGAAATATTCTTCTTAGAACACCAAATGCTGAATCTCTTCCATTTGGAGTTGTAAGTCTTTCTGGTGGAAGGCTTTCGAGAAGCCTTAAGGATATCCAGAACCCCTTGGGAAAGATGCAGATCTGAAAACTCTAACTCTTCAAGAGCCAAGCCTTGAGATTGAGAGACTGAAGATTCGGGTACCAAATCCTCCCCTGAGAGGATGTTAACAGGTTGTAATTCCTGGGAAAAAACAGGGGAAGATGGACTGTTAGGGACAGCAACAGGGGATACCATGGCTGTATGACCCAGTCTGGAGCAATCAGAATCACTTTGCATGGCTGTGACCTTATCTTGACTAACGCTCTGAACAGGAGAGAGAAGGGGGGAAAGCATACAGAAATTTCCCTTCCCAGTTCAGAGTCAGAGCATCCAGGGGGATTGAGCCCAAGACTGGGGGTCTGCAACAAAAGAGAGGAAGTTGGTGATTGTCTGGGGCTGCAAAGAGATCTATCTCTGGACTGCCCCATCTTGAGAAAATCACTTCCAAAACCAGGGGATCTAGGGCCCATTCGTGATGGCCCTGGGATATTCTGCTCAGTGCATCTGCTAGGACATTGTCCTTCCCTGGGAGGTGAACTGCTATCAGAGAGGTCTGCAGGGAATAGGCCAGGGACCACAACTTTATTGCTTCTGTGCACAAGGCCGTAGACCAAGTGCCTCCCTGCTTGCTGATGTACCACATGGTGGTGGTGGTGGTGTCTGTTCTGACCTGAACCACCTTGTTCTGTACAGATTTGGAAAAAGCTTGCAGTGCCAGAAACACTGCTCTGAGTTCCAAGAGATTGATGTGAAGCAGAGATTCCCGAGGTGACCACAGTCCCTGGGTGGTAAGATCCCCCAAATGGGCTCCCCAGCCCAGCAGGGAAGCATCTGTGGTGAGTATCACTCAATGAGACTGAGTGACAAATGGAACCCCTTGTCTCAAATTGTCCTGATCCTGCCACCATTGCAAGGCTTGGATCAGGGTTCGAGTCACTGGGATTAGTTTGGTAAGGGAATCCTTTCTTTGGGACCAAAAGGCTCTTAAGTGGAACTGAATGTCCCTCATTTGAAATCTTGTTCCCTGGACCACTGCTGTGGAAGCTGCCATGTGGCCCAGTAGCTGAAGGAAATGCCTTGCTGGTTGACACACCTGAAGGGTGAATGAAGAGGCCAGTTCCATAAGGGTCCTTGCCCTTTCCAGGGGAAGGAAGGCTCTTGCCTTTACTGTATCCAGTTCTGCACCTATGAAGGTGAGGGGCTGCACTGGTTCGAGAACTGACTTTAGTAGGTTGAGAAGGAATCCTAAAGAAGTGAGCACTTGCTGGGTCACTTGCAGATGTGACTTGACTTGGTCTGGAGACTGACCCATTATGAGCCAGTTGTCTAAGTATGGGAAAATGGAAATCTTTTGTCTTCTTAGGAAGGCAACAACTACTGCCAGGCACTTTGTGAAGACCTTTGGGGCTGATGTTAGGCCAAAGGGCATTGCTCTGAATTGATAGTGGCCTGAGGGCAACTCAAACCTGAGGTACTTTCTGTGGAAGCACCTGATGGGAATGTGAAAGTTGGCATCTTTGAGGTCCAGGGAGGCTAGCCAGTCCCTGGCCTTAGAGAGGGAAGGATAATTCCAGAGTTACCATTTTGAATTTGGTTTCAAAAGATGTTTGTTCAGATATCTTAGGTCCAGGATGGGTCATCACCTCCTGTCTTCTTGGGGGTTGGAAGTACCTGAGTACAACCTTTGCCCCTGTGTAGGGTGGAACTCTCTGTAGCTCTGAGAGCTAGAGAGAAGAAACTCTGCCTCTAGGGCAAGGGTCTCAGAGATTTGCAGGACTTAAAAGATCTGGGCTCTCATCTTGGGAAATTTTTTGAAGCTGAGAACCAGTCCCTGGCTTACTACTTCCAGGACCCACTTGTCTGATGTAAGAGACATCCAGTCCTGGACAAAGTAAGCCAGCCTTCCCCCTACTGGTATAAGAGAATCGACCCGGGCAGACCCATCAGGATGTCTGCTTGGCAGAGGCTTTAGGCTGAGAGGTGGATGCAGGCCTGCTCATCCCCCTTCTGCCTCTCCCTCTAAAGAACCCTTCTGAAACTTGAAGAAGAGGAGGCCTGAGCTTGGTAAAAAGGCCTTTGGAAAGGCCTGCCCCTGCCCCTGGACTGCTGCCTTTGAGGAGTTGCTTGCCTTTCTTTGGCCTGAGCACTCCTGTAAGTGGTCCTGTATTCGTCCATTTTCTTCGTGTAATTCTCTGTCTGCTCCCCAAACAAAGAATTACCAACTACAGGAAAATCCATGGCCTTAGCCTGGGTATCCTGTGAGAGGCTAGTACACCTGAGCCAAGCCAATCTCCGAAAAGCCACAGATGTAGCCATGACTCTTGATGACACATCATTGGAGTCCACAACAGCATGAAACTGTACTTTCGATGCCTCAATCCCATCTGCAGCCACCTGCTCCAGATCCTTGGCAAGCTGGGCGGGAGCCTGTTTAGCCAGTACCAGTACAGTGTCCCACCTGGACTTCTGGTACCTGGCTGTATAGGCCATATAATTAGCCTGCCTGAGTCCCAAAGATGCTGCCAAGCTGTTTCTTTGCCATGGCATCAATCTTCCTGGAGTCCTTGTCTGGGGGGTGTGATGCCAAGGGAATGTTTGCCTTATCACAGGCAGCAGCATGTACAACCCCAACATTGCTGCATTACTGAAAAAGGAACTCCGTGTCTGAGCCTGAGACAGTGTACCTCTTGTCCATTCTTCTATCCACAGGAGGTATAGAATTAGGAGACTTAAGAATTTTTTGTGTCTGTTTCCTAAAAGATTTGTGGAGGGGAATAGACAGTCTCCTGGACTCTGGGATATTCATCATCTCAATATAATCAGGCTCTTCCTGATCACTCCTGCTTCCTCCACAGGAAGTGAGGGTATCAACCACCTTCTGTAGAACATGTAGTGTGAAGGGGGACTCAGAAAGCCTTAGAGGAAAACAATCGATGGTCTGTTCGGGGAGATGTCCCGTCACCGAGGCAACATCCAGACTTCACCATCACCATAATCATCCTCATACTCTCCCTCCTCCTCAAACTCCGGTTCATAAAATTCTTCCAGGTGTAATCCGGAATCGGGGAACCGACCGAACCGAGCCCCTGCCAGATGGTGCCGGTTCAGTCGAACCGAACCAAGTTTATTGCACAATCCTAATCACCAATATCTCTATCAGGCGGTCGAGGTATGAGATTCTGGTCCGAACAGTCGATTTGTTCTTTTCTTTTTTTTGTCGGAACCGATTCTCGGAATCAGCTCTTCTTTTGCCCAAAGAAGTATCGCCCTGGTCAGAGGGCAATCCTTCTGGTTCAGTCGGAACCGAACCGGGCTGGCCATCCGGGTCAGTGGACTTCTCAGCCTCCCTTTCCCTCAGTATACCTAATTTCTTTTCCAGGGTAGATCTGGGAAAATTCTTGCAAATTTGGCAGTCTGAATCGAGGTGGTCAAACCCCAGACAATAAACACAGGTGGTGTGGAGATCAACTTTAGCAAAGACCTCCCCAAACACACTGCAGTTTTTCTTGGGTTTCTCAGACATGGCTAACCTAATCAAAACTTACCCTTTTTTCAGCAATCCACCAGGCAAGACTTCCCTATCAGTTCCTGACCATGTCACGGGTCTTGGAAAAAAACGTACTTAAAACCCGCTTTTTTTAGAACCGATATGGACCGTAACCACACACTACAGTAAAGCACAAAGTTGGTCGACAAAATGATTCATTCACGTAATCCATCCACCAGTTACAAGTTCCACACAGAAAACAGAACAAAAACCTATCTAGTACTCACGGTACCACAGACAGAGACTTGAACAACAGACTATGGAGACAACAATTCGGTAGAAACCGACTAAAACCGACATTTCAACCAACTTTTGAACTGACCAGCAAAAGAAATTCCAGAGTTTAATTGAAACCTGGCGAGGCAGAGAAGAATCTTGACGGCTGTAGTTTGAACAACAACAGATAGGGCTTCAACCGAAGCTCAGGATGAACGCTCTATGCAAGGCACAGAAAAGCAACCTTTGTTCTCCGGGGCAGTTGAAAGGCAGGACCTACCTGCAATAGTCAGAATACAGCAAGACTTCATGTTGTTTGAAAAGGAGGGCAGGGAGGAGGAGTGGAATATGGTGGGATGACCACAGGGAGAGGGATAAGGAATAGGGAAGCTGAAGAAAATAGGGGTAAACTAGGAATGGAAAAAGAGAGAGCATCGGTGGGGGGGAGAGAGCAGTAGAATGTTGAAATAGCACACTGGGTTGTGTATGGTAGTACAGTCTCAAAATAGCACAGTGGGTTGTGATGGGGTGGGAGGAGGGGGTGTAGCAGGTGGTAGCTTCTGAGGAAGTAATCAGGGGAAGGGTTCAATTAGAAGACAGGAGGTGCCGCCCGGTGGTGCTGAGGGGCTGAGGTGCTGACGCCACACCGCACACGCCGGGTGACCCGGGTCGTGGAACGCCTCGGTCGGCAGGGAGAGGGAGGACGCTGCCGCAACTGATGCCTCCCTCAGGGGTGGGAACCAAGAATGCATCCGTTGCCTGCATCCCCTTCGCTGCAGCTGGTGGAAGCACCGACACCGAAGGATGGAGGCGGCCCGCTCATCGGGAGCTGGGGAGGGGGACGCCAAGGTGCATGAGGGTCTGCACGGGCGCAACACGCCACCACTCAGAACGATGTCCTAGCGCCCAACGCCTCCAGAGGGCAGGGAAACCAGGGAGAAAATGGAAAGCCCTCTCGTGCAGCCCTAGAAGAGTAGCTCGGTACCATCCGGACCACACCAAAGAGGGATGGTGACCCACCCCAGAAGGAGAAGGAGGCACTGTAGGGGGCAGATCCCACCAAGGTGGAATGGGGGGTGAGAGGAAGGGAAGGAGAGGGCTCCAGAGTAGGGGAGGAGAATATAAAGAAATAGTAAAAAAAAAAAGACAGGAGGTAAGTCAGGGATAGAGGAGTGAGGGGATAGTGCTGGGGTGGGAGGGTTGATAAGGGCTAATGTAACAAAATAGAAGTAAGAGAACAAAGCAGCAGAGCTAAAGGATACCATGAGTTGAGAGGGGTTAGAAGCAAGAACAAGTACAGTTAGGGAACAGAAATTATGGAAGGGCCAAGGAGATCAAAATAGGGAAGAAGAAAGTCTGATAGGAGGTGGCCAGTGAGTCCCAGCGCTGGGCACTGGCAGGAGAAAGCTTCCTGGCCTATGGAGCTATGGAGACAGAGGACAAGGAATAGCCTAGAGCAGCCATAAGTGCCAGTGGATCTGAGAGGGTGGAGGAGGGAGGTGGGGCAGAGAGTAAGGAGGAGAGGTAAGAGGGGAGAGTCCCAAACCAGAATTTAGAAGTGAACTTAGCACAGTGAGAGAGATGCCTGCACACAAGGGAGGGGAAAGCTAGAGAATGAACCAAGGTACAGTGATGTGTGCGGGAGGGGGAATCAAGGGCAAAGTGACATAAAGCATTGAAGAGAGTATCCAACCTGGTAAGGGAAGACTTAGGAGCAACACTGTAGACTATGTCATAATAGTAAAAATAGGGAGTATCATTTTCTGAATAAAATCACGCCTAACCGGTAGTAGTAAGCAACTACAGCTCCTGTAAAGGGCGCCGAGCTTGGGGCGCAGTTTTTTCAGGATGGCGTCGATGTGTACAGAAAAGTTAAGGTGATGGTCAAGCCAGACACCCAATTATTTGAAAGAGATGGTGTCCTCTAGTGTTGTCCCGTCAAGAGTGTGGAAGGAGGGAAGACAGGGCAGCCTAGAGAGTCTCTGCCTAGTGCCAATGGTCACAGAGATGGTCTTTTTGGCATTGATGCGAGCTTAGCCAGCACTAAACATTATTAAAGTCAAGCTGTAGTCTGGAAGTCACATCAGCGGGAGATTGGCCAGAGGTGAGCAAGATCGTGTCATCAGCACACACATGGATTGTGGATAAGGAGCATACTGATGGTAGATCATTTAGAAAAATGGAAATTAAGAGTGGGCCAAGTACGGAGCCTTGAGGCACACCAGTAGAGATGGGTTGTGGAGGGGACATAGAGTCAGCGATTTTAACAGATTGAGTTCTACTTACCAGGTAGGCTCTAAAACAGTTGCAGGCAGGCAGAGACAAGCCAGCTGATAAGAGAGTTTCGAGGAGGAGGGAGTGGGAGACTGTGTCGAAAGCCTTGGTAAGGTTGACAAAGATAGCAGAAGTAATGTGACCTCTATCCATGGCAGAATGGACAGAGTCAGTGAGTCTAAGTAGGGAAGTGGTTGTGAAGTGATTCTTCTGAAAACCAGACTGGAAGGGAGTGAAGGAGGAGTCGCTGTCAAGAAAGAAGGCGAGCTGGGAGAGAACAAGGTGTTGCTGAAGTTTAGCCAGGGTGGGTAGAAGCGAGATGGGGCGGTAATTCCCAGGAGATGAGAGATCACCCCCCTTTGGCAGAGGGAGAACTGCAGCATGTTTCCAGGCTTCAGGGATAATCACTGTGTGGAAAGACAGGTTGAGGAGATCAGTGAGAGGGAGGAAAATAGCAGGAGCAGAGAGATATAGCAGCTTATGGTCAAGGCCAACGGGGGAGCTGCCCTTAGTCGGGTTGACAGAGAGCAGTGCCTTTAAGGTGTTGTTGGGAGAAATGGGTGAAAAGGCAAAACTGTCTGCTAATTGGCGGTGTTGGGAGGAAACGGGAGGGAGGGAAGAGGTAGCAGGGTGAGGTGGGAGGGATGCTAACAGGGTGCAGGCACAGAAAGTAAAGTAGGAATTAAATTCCACCGCTACTGTAGGATGGTCGGCAATGAGTTGGTTGTTTATTTTGAGCAGTGGGGATGGGGGTTTAGTATGGGGAGAGAAAAGTGAGTGAACTACTTTCCAAAACTTTGATGGGTTGTTTATGTTAGTATTAACAGTGGACTGGAAATATTCCACTTTGGCCAGGGGGATGACTTTGGTACAGGCATTGAGGAGTGTCCGGCAGATAGCACAGTCACGAGGGAGTTTAAAGGATTTGTGGGTTTTTCCATGCTTTATCACATGCTTGTTCACAGGCCAGGAGTTCAGGGGTTACCCAGGGGAGATGACTACTTCAGACGTTGATGAAATTATCTTTGAAACAAGCCAGGGCGTGATCGACAGTTTTGGCTGAGGAGATAGGCGCCCAGTCAATGTGAGTTAATCATGATGTAGAGGGGCAAGATCTAATGTTTTGTAAGAGCAGACCGTTAGTAGTTTGTTAACAACTTACCGTAACAATAGATCTTTGAGAGGAGCTCTTGCAGCACGCCAACACTGGTAGGACTTAGCCGCCAGGCACTAGGACCACACCGAAACTTTCTAGCCAGCAGTCTACTATGGGAGACCGCTCACTGCCGACGTCACCTTCTGATGTCGGCCTATCCTATAAAGGCAAGCAGTCCTCACAACTCTCCTCAGTTCTCCCACCACTGGAGAACCAGAGTGAGAAGAAGAAGCAAAGAGGTTCCCCAGAACCAAGATGAAAAGGAAAGCAGAAAAATGAAAGTGCGTACCTGCATTAATTCTTTAATCTTCTTGGATGGTCTCCACTCATTCACACTATTATTGGGATCTGCGCCAGAGGCACCAGGATGACATCAGGAGCAAACTTTCTGCTGGAGGGTCGGGCCAAGAGATGGCGCCCGCGAGAACGATGCTGCGAGCTCCTAGCTCGTGCGGGTAACGATCTATCTGCCGCCGACCCTCCAACCGCCTCAGTACCTTTTTTACCAAGGAGGCAGCGAACCAACCTAGAAGGGTAGCCTAACCTAAAAACCGGACATAAGATAGTCCAGGCGACCGTGTAAGAAGGGTCAAAAAAGTCTTCCACGGCTAAATATTTGAGGGCGAACCAACAAGAAAAAATGAACTCGAGATGGAGGGTGGGCGATCCCAGCAGATAGTGGTGGAGACTCATCCAAGAAGATCAAGAATTACAGTGATACGTAATTTTCATATCTTCCTGGACATAAGTCTCCACCACTCATTCACACTATTAGAGTACCGAGCTAATAATCCCGAGAGAGAGCAGGAGACCAAGAGCTCACGTTTCTGGACAGAAGTCCATTGAGGATGGCTCTGCCAAGGAAGAATGCCGTCATGGCATGGACATCCAGTGCATAATGTTTAGCGAAGTATGCACTGAGCTCAGGTGTACTGCAGATGTCTGCAATGGAGCACGTTCTTGGCAGTTCCGCTAAGGGATGCCGCTGACCGCCCTGGTAAGGCTGGTAAACTCTACCCTCCAACTTAACCTCGCGCATGGAATAGCAGTGGGAAGGCACGCCACTAGCCATGATGAGATACATCTGATAGCGACAGGTTGACCCAGCTCAAGATCTCACTGGAAAGAAGCGAACAGTTGCTGAGCTTTGCGAAATCCTTGGTTCTATCCAGATAAAAGCATAAGGCTCTCTAACATCAAAAAATGAAACGATTCCACTTCATTTTGGAAGTCCATAAAATAAGAGGAAGGACCAAGGTTGGTTTAGATGAAATTCTGACACAACCATAGCAAAATTTAGGATGAGTCACGAAGAACTACTTTGTCCTTATGGAACACAGTATACGGAGGGTCTGTGACCAGGGCATGTATCTCAGAGACCCTGCGGGCTGAGGTAATAGCCACTAGGAGAGCAGTCTTCCAGGTGAGAAATTTTAGCTCACAGGTAGCAGAGGAGTTCGAAGGTTCAGTGAGCATGTCTAGCTACAAGATTAATGTCCCCAGGCTCGACTGGACATCTTGCTTGTAGGGTCTGGTATGCAGAATCCATAAAAATCTCTTAACCACAGAGTAACTGAACCAGAGTTGAAGAAATAATGGGCTCATGATACGCTGAAATGGCACTAAGATGAACTTTGACTGTGAGAGTACTGCAGACCGAATTTGAGAGGTCCAAAGAGGTACTCTAAAACCTTATCGATTGGACAGGAAAAGAGTTAAAGAGACTTGCACACCAGGCGGCGGCTTCCCACTTGGCTGTGTAAGTTCGATTGGCCAACTAGGTACAGCAGAAAATATCTGAAACTCTTTGAGAGACATAGAACCGGTTTATACGACCTCTTCAGGAGCCAAGCATGAAAGGTGAAGTGATCTCAGGTTGGGATGTACCACCAGTCCCTGAGTCAAGGTTCATCTGCAGGAAGTGGTCGGGAGGAACTGCCAACATATTGTTGAGTAGTGAAACCACAGCTACGCAAGGCAAAGAGAACAATGAGAATCATTTTGTCCCCTGGGATTCAAACTTGAGAGTACCCTCTGAATTAAAAGAAAGAGGTAGGAAGAAGTAAAGCATTTTGTCCACATAGCCTGAACAGTATCCTGACAGAAAATACCAGAGCCCTGGATTCCTGGAGCAGAAAAGAAAGCGGTTTTGGTGAGTGAGAGTTTAAAAGGTCCAGGTCTGGGGTTCCTCACTGCTTGAATGATGACTGAACTATGGTTGGTCGAGACTTTTCGTGGTCTGTCTCTGTTCTCTTGAGAACGGTCTGCAGATCGTTCTGAACACCTAACAGGTGGACACGGCAATTAGAGCCTAGTGCTCCAAGCACCATTCCCATATCCTCATTGCTTCTCTGCATAAGGGTAAGATTGAGCACGCCTGATTGTTGGATGTAATACATCACTGCTTTGTTGTCGTTTGAAGAGAGAATGTTCTTGTGACACAGAATGTGTACAAGCTGGGACACGCATAAAGGAGGCGGCTCTCATTTCTGGGAACATGTGTGGAGCTGGAACTCGACTTGATCACATGTCTTGAATGTGGAGAGCCTGACAGTGAGCTCACCCATTAGAAGATGCCAAATCAGTGGTAATGGAGATCTGATGGTCCAGAGGAGCAAAGGATACTCCTCCAGGAGATTGCTCTCTTGAGACCACCAGGTGAGTGACCTCCTTGAAGGCTCTGTCACCTTGATGAGATAGGACGCTGAGGTGAAGTGGGTTGGGGACCACTGGTACTGAGCATCCACTGGGTGGTTCTCATGTGCAGGCGTGCTAGGAGTACAGTGAACACTAAGGATGCCCATGAGCCTAGCATCCGTGCATCGAGAGAGCTGGGACTCCAGGCTGTTTCCCCGATGTGGCCAGGTCTGAAGAATATCGTTCCTCCTGTCTTCTGGAAGAAAAGCCTTAGCACAGGAGGTGTCCAGAGGTCCTATAAAAGGAGCCTCTGGGAGGGCTGCAGTTGCGATTTCTTGAGGTTGAGCAGAACTCCCATGGGCGTAAAGACGTGAGGCTGTATCCCAGCGTCCAGAGTCCCTTGCCTGGAAGAACTTGCTAGAAGCCAATCATCCAGATAAAGGAAACACCTCAATTCCGACCTTTCTCTGAGGTGCGCTGCGAAGAACTGCACAACATTTTGTAAAACTCAAGGCACAGAGGATAGCCCAAAGGGCAGGACTCTGAACTGATAATGCTGTCCCAGAGCCTGAAGACATCAGAATTGTGATGCCTCGGGTGAACAGGAATGTGCCCGATGGCGTCCTGCATATCTAGGGAGGCTAACCAATCGATGTTGGTGGAGCACAGAGGTAACAGGGTTCACAGAAATCATTTTGAATTTCTCTTTGGGGAGAAATTTGTTTAGCTTTCTGAGATCTAGAATGATGAGCATACAGCCAGACTTCTTTGGACCAGAAAGTAATGGCAGTAGAACCCCAGTTTCGTTGGTCCTTGGCACCACTTCTACTGCCCTGTTGTTCAGAGGCCCTGAATCTCGTGGCAGAAGGTCTGACTGAAGGTTGACAACCTGGGCTGCCGTTTGAGGGAGCAGATCAGGGGGTCTCCACAAGATTGAGTGAATACCCCTCGCGAATTATCCGAGGAAGCCCATTTGTCTGAGGTTATGGACTTCCACTGGTTGTAGAAGTGCATCAGGCGACCTCCACGAGAGGAAAAAGTCACCTACAGAACAGCTGAGAGATGGAACTTGGGCAGGCAATTCATAAGGTAGCGCTGGGCACTGGGCCCATGCGCTCTGTTGCGCCTTCTTTTGAGGCTGGGCAGGTTGATTCTTATGGAAACTACTCTGCCTCTGCCTCAAGAAAGGACTAACAGTGAAACTATCGTTACTGGCATGCCCTCGAGAGGGGCAGGAGGGGACGAACCAGCAATAGCTGACCTGGTCTTTGTGTAGCTTCTAGAGCTTGCTCTGCCTGAGGACCAAAAGATATGCACCGTCAAGAGGCAATGCCATCACCTGCTGCTGCACATCATTACTAAAGCCGAGTCGCGCAGCCAGGAATAGACATGAGTGCAAATACCAGCAACCATGAGCGAGAAGCAGGTGTCAAAAGCATCCATGGCTGCTTTAACCTGCTGGTTATTAAATTCAATACCTCTGGTAATGGTTTGAAGAAGCTCTGGCTTTGAATCCAGACTCCAGGCAGGAGCTTCAACCATCTGTTTAATAGAATGCCACAGGATATACTCATACAGGAAAAACAGCCTTGGTAACTGGCAATACATACTTAGAGTAGAAGCAAAGACTCTCTTACCTAAGGTGTCTATCTTCACAAATTCTTTGTTAATAGAATTAGAACTGTAGTAGCTTGAGGAAAAACGACCTTATCATTCTCTGCCAGGACTACAACTAGGATCCAAAGGCTTGAGATGCAAAATGGGAGCCGATCCTTGAGGCTGAATATTTCCTATCAATGGATTTAGTCACGAAGGGCAAGAGCAAGATTATTCCATAACCATTTGAGACAGCGTCTAGAAGGAAGAACTGAACCGGAGAGTCAAATCCGTAGGGACCCAAGGCATGAAGATATTGGAGTCTCAACAATTTCCCAGGATGGATGTCTGTAGTCTGGATGAAAGTGTGGAACTCAGATTTTCAACAGAGACTTAAAGGATAGATCCTCGACCACAGGCTCTGCAGCAGTAATAGATCCTGATTAAGTCACTTCATCCCAACCCGAAGGTCCTGGGTCAAAATAACTCATCCTGACAGTCCAGGAAGGACTGTATGGACAGAAGGAATGAAATTCAGAAGGAGGAGAAAGAAACAAGTGAAAAGAGGTGCCGAGAGCCAGCAGCCGAGGCGCCGCGACACCGAAACGACGCCCGTGAGACCTGTAGCGCCAAAATGGTGCCAAGGCAAGGCAGCACGGCGCCGGCCACAAGGGAGCGAGGATAGCTAGCAAGCTGCAACATCTCGAACCGCGAGGATGGCCGAGGAAGGGCACACGACACAGGGCAGAAAACACTCCCAGGCACCAAAAACAGGTTTTGAAGGAGAAGAGCAGGAGATAAGGGCATCGGTGTGGCCCCTGCGCGCAGCCATGTGAGGAAACACCTAAAAGCGGAGTGCAGCGGCACTGAAGAAGAAAGAGTGCAGCGACCAGGAAGGTCAACCACCTACCTGGTGCGCCCAGAGGCCCGAAGGCCCATGAGGCGACCGAACCAGGCAGCCGAACCAACCTCAGAGCCCATTGCTCCATAAGAGCAGCCCACTGAGTAGAGCTGCTCATCTGAAGACCTACCTGCTTGGTGAGTGGGACTCCCGATGTCGAAGCCGTCGGCTACCACCAGAAACAGAAGGTTGGCGACTCCGAAGGAAGAGACCGACAACTAGCCCGATAACTGGCGTCTGGCGCCAGACCTATCGAGAGGCGACCTCAAGAGTGATGCCTTCTTTTTAGACCTGTGGGCGAAGAAGGAGCTCGAGGCGACGATTGACGAGAGTCACGACCGTTTATTTTTATGCTTCGGGGACCGCCCATCCCTCAGGCATTGGACTGACCATTGTCAGACCCTCCCTCGAGAAGGCGGACCGGACCCAGCCCAACTGACTGAACAGCTTTCATACGAAGTCTCCCTACCGTCACCTCACCTGCTCATGAGTGCGACTCGTCAAGATAGGCTGAGACTTCTTTACTGTATTTATTTCAAAAATAAGAATAAATTTGCGATACTGTATCGAGATAATACTACAAAATAATAAAACTGAAAACTATGCTGATAGTTTTGAAGTTTGACTCCCGACTTTCGAAGCGAACAACGTCACTGAAATTACTCGACGGTAAGGAAAAAAGGAACTGAGGCGGGTTGGAGGTCGGCCTTCAAGATAGTCGTTACCCTTGCGAGCTAGGACTTCCGTGGCACCGTTCCTCAGCGGGCTGCATCTCTGGCATCCAACCCTCAGCAAAAGTTTGCTCCTCGATGGGTCCTAGTGCCTCCGGCGCAGATCCCAATAGTGTGAATGAGTGGTGGAGACTTATGTCCAGGAAGATCTCAGTTGTATGGAAAAGGACGCAGCAGACAGAAAAAAGGGGAAAGGGGAAGGAGGGAGGGAAAATCATGGCCTGCTTCAAGAGCTCCTCTTGAACATATACTGTTACAGTAAATTCTTATGTAACTGTACTATCTTATTTTGAGAAAGCTCTTGCAGCAGGTCAACACCAGTAGGACAGAGTCCCAAACAGTTCCGGCAGCAGAGAGGAAGCAGTACTGGGAGGAGGACAGATTGCAGTCAACGGCCTAAGAAAGAAGGCCCTGCAGAACGGCGAGGCTGAAGTTGGCTCTACTCCTAGAAGCAATGTCCAGACTGTAATGCAGGGTGAAGGTGTGGACAGAACTCCGGGAGGCGGCTGCACAGATGTTCGGAGCAGACACATTTCGGAAACAAACTGTGGAGGTGTTCATACCCCTGGTGGAATGGCCCTTAACCACTCCTGGAAGGTTCTTGTTGTATTTATGGCAACAATGAACAATGCAATTGGCTAACCACTTAGACAGACACTGTTTGGACACTGGAGCACCCTCTCTCCTGGGGGCAAATGAAACAACTGATCAGACTTTCTCAAAGTCTTGGTCTAGTGTGTATAGTATCGTAAGATTCTATGTACTTCTGAAGTATGGACCAAAGTCTCTCCCTGATTAGAATACTCAGAAAAGTAAACAAGTAGGTGGATGGACTGATTCAACGTGAACTCGGACACCATCTTGGGAAGAAACGTAGGATTAGTATGCAAAGAACCTTGTCTTTGTGAAAAAAACAAATAAGGCTCTTTACACGAGAGCCTGAAGCTCAGAAATCTGTCAAAAAGAAGTAACAGCAACTAAAAAGAATGCTTTCCACAACAGAAAGCACAGCTTGCAACTTGCAGCTGGTTCAAAGGGACACAATGTGAGTTTCTCCAACACAAAATTAAGGTCTCACGGAGGGACCAGGTTCTGAATGGGAGGATTCAGATGTAAAATGCCCCACATGAAAGTGCATGACACCTCAAGCTGAGCCACGATCCTTCCCTCGCTAGGTGCATGGTATGCAGAGATGGCAGAAAGATGCACCTTAAGGGAGGAACACCTCAATCCCAAGTCAGCAAGGGATAAAAGATACTCCAACACCTGATCCATCGGACACGTAAAGGGGTCCAACTGGTGCGATGCAGCCCAAAGAGTGAAGCGCTTCCATTTCATGGTGTAAGCGGCCCTGGTGGAGGGCTTCCTGGCAGCCACAAGGACATCTGCAACCCTAAAGGAAACCCGAAGTGGGCAAAGGCTGCGTTCACAGGAGCCACACACGGAGATGCAAAGATTTTAGATCCAGATGGAGCAGGGTGCCCCAGGAGAGCAAGCACAAAAGAAGGGCACTGAAGGTTCCTCCGCCAGCTGCTGCAACAAGGGGAACCAGATCTGACACGGCCAGAAGGGGGCTTGGAGGATCACTTCCACCCCCTCCTACTGAAGTCTGAGCAGAACCCGCTGAAGGAGCAGGAAGAGAGGGAAGGCGTACAGAAACCTCCCATTCCTGGAGAGGGACAATGCGTCTTACACGAAAACTCCAGGTCCGGGATCGAGTGAGCAAAAAAGCAGCAGTTTTACACTGAGTGGGGATGCAAAAAGGTTCAGTTCTGGCTGACCTCATCTGTTGAAGAGATCTTCGACCACCAGAGTCAGAAGCTCCCACGTGTAAGCCCAGTACCGGAAGTGGCTTAGACTCTTTGCCAGGATGTTTTGGATGCCTGGAACATGGACGACCGAGAGCTCCAGACCATGCTCGATGGTCCAATACCAGACCCTCATCACCTCCCTGCGGGGGGGGGGGGGTATGAGTAGGTCCCCCCTGCTATTGATGTAATACATAACGCACATGTTGTCCATATGCACCAAGAGCGGACCAGGAAGGAGAGGAGTCTGGAAGGCCTGCAGATCATAGAGAACCACACGTATCTCCAGAACACTGATGTGGAGACCCTGGTTCCACATCTGTCCATGTGCCCTGAGTCTGGTGAGCATCCTAGTGAGCTCCCCAATCCAGACCTGAGGCATCCGTCGTGAGGATCTGATAAGGGTCCGAGATTTGAAAGAGAACCCCCTCAAAGCAGGTTGGTCGGCTCTAGCCACCACAACAGGACTCTTTTGTGACGAGACTGAAGATCATGACCATCTTGTCCAGGTCATCCTTGCATTGGTCCCACTGGACCTGCAATGTCCACTGAAGTAACAGCATGTGCAGGCGGGTGAGGGTAACTGTGGCAATGACTGTTGCCATGTAGCCCTGGAGGCGCAGGAATACCCTGGCTAGGACCTGATGACTGGAGGAAGCCAGGCACGCCTGGGCCATCAGTCGTTCTACCCTGTCCATGGGCAAGAAGACCATGCCCTGTAGGGCATTCACGACTGCCCCTATATACTGGAGGTGCTGGAGGGGGGACAGGCAAGATTTTGGCCTGTTGATGGTGATACCTAAGGCATGGAAAGGGTGGAAGGTATGCTCCAGAGTCTGGATTAGACAACCCTTCAATGGGGCCACTAGGAGTCAAGCATTCAGGCAGGAAAACACACAGATGTCCTGTCACCTCAAGACAGCTGCTACCACTGCCTGGTACTTAGTAAAGACACTAGGTGCTGATGATAAGCCAGAAGGGAGGGCCCTGAACTGAAAATGGGCTCCCCAGAAATGGAAGTGCCGATGGGAAGGAAAAATTCTGATATGTAGATATGCATCCTGCATATCCAGAAAACAGAGCTAGTCTCCCTGGTACAGGAGGGGCAACAAACCCTGAAGCATCTGTACTCTATGAACAAATTCAGATGACTCAGGTCCAGGATGGGCCGGAGATCTCCGATCTTCTTGGGGACTATGAAGAAGTGGCAGTAGAATCCCCTGCTCCACTGAGCCAGAGAGATGGGCTCTATGGCTCTTTTTTGGCAGAAGAGCCTGTATTTCCTGCCAGATGAGGGTCACGTGAGCCGAAGGGTAGGAGGAGTTGCCTGGAAGAGTTTCTGGAGACCACTCAAGAAGCTCCAGAGTGTGGCTGTGTTCTATGGGCTGCAGAACCCATCTGTCCAAGGTAATACCTCACTTCCAGTCGACGTGGAGGGAGAACTGACCCCAACCGCCTCCCCCAGAGCACCTTCCGAGGGGGGTGTCAGCAAGTAGGGGCAGGTGCCGGGACGGCAGCCGCGGGTTCTCGAGGAGCTCTGGCAGCTGCTGCAGGTAGGGCTGCCACCACCTTGCAATTGCCCTGACCTTTGGGGGGGGACCTGTCTGTGGGAGGAGCATCAAAACGGTGGCCTCTGACCAGACTTAGGCTGGGCACGATACAGCAAGTGGGCAGACCAGAGGCCCAGCCCGATTCTTGAAGGGAGGAGATCAGATCCCGAACATCCCCTCTCGAAAAGGACAGAACCCCAAAAGGGGGCGGCGTCCAAAATACAGGACTGCACATCAGAAGTGAACCCAGACACCCGGAGCCAAAAGTGGCACAGGAGATAGCTGCCAGCGGTTGCTCCTCTGCCCGAGACATCATAGGTGACCCAAAGGACATGGGTCCCCACATCTGAGCCCACCTTGAGAATCTGTGTGAGCTGTTTCTTGGATGGGTTCTCAGGCAAGACCCGAACCAGCTCTCTGGCCTGGTCCCAAAGGACATTCTGGTACTGGACCAAACAGGCCAAACAGTTAATACCCGGATGGCCCGGGTGGAGGGAAGCAAAGACTCGCTTGCTAGGTGTTCCATCTGTCTTGACTCCCTGTCAGGGAGAAGTGAGCCGAGGTGCTTAAGTTTCTTAGTGCGGTCATCCACCATGTTGATGACCACCAAGTCAGCTTTGGGCTGTCTCCCTAAAAATGGCTTACCAGCTGGAGCATGGTAGAGCCTATTAGCTTTCTTAGGCACTACTGGGGTCAAAGAGGGGCAATTCCAACCTGTCCTGGTGACATTCTCGTAAGAGTCAATAAAGGAATGCACCACTAAGGGGAGGGTGTCAGACTGCTACAAACAAATGGCTAGCCAGCATCGCTCCGGACCTTGTTCCTTTGTTTACCAGCCCATGGTGGTCTGGATGTGCCTCATGATGTCCATAAAGGAAGGATCATCAGGAGGTGACTTGGAGACCACCTTGGCATGTTCTTTGCCCTCAAATGAGTCCCCCTGAATGAAGGAAGATTCAGAATACTCACAGCCATCTTCATCCTCCTCATCTGACTCGCTGTCAACAGGGGGATGCCCATCCTGGCAACTACTGGAACCGGTGTCAGGCCTGTGCCCTGGACTGTGTGGAGCACTGGGGCCCAGCTGCATCGGGTCTGGGGGTGGAAGATCCCCAGCAGTACACTCAGGTGGCACCAAAGGCGGGCTCTGAGGGGTGGGGACCTGCGTCTGCATGAAAGACCACCATGCAGTAAAGAGAGCATTGTAGTCGACCGACACAGGGTAGTTACAGATGGGCGGACAGGGTAGTCCAGCACCGGGTAAGGAAAGGGTGGCGTCGGGCCAGATAGGGCCGGCATAGGGTACCCTGGTGAAGGTCCAGCAGGCGCAGGCTGTGGAGCCGGTGCCAGTTACGTAGGCTGTGGAAAAGGCAATACTGGCACTGGGCTAGCGGCTGCTGGCTGAGGAAGCCTGGGAGGGGAATCCACCAGTGCCGAGAGAGGTGAGACAGGTGCCAGGGCAGAAAAAGACCTCCTCCAGCGAAGGCAGAGGTGACACTGGTCTTGGGTAGGCACCAGTAGCCTGCTGCAGGTGCTGCCAAGAAGGACTGACACCTGCCCCAGTAGAAGGGACTGATGCAGGCAGTGCCAGGGCGAGAGGGGCGATTTAAGGAGCTGGCGCCGGTCGCACCAATGCTGGCGGAGCCTCATGGCTGAGAGCCCATGGAAGTAAGGGGCCTGAATGTCAGGGGCTGGGGAGCAAAAGACAGAGTCCGATGCCCTGAGGCGCCACCGCCTGCCACAGAGGTAAGGGCGGGTGATGGGGCCATCGGTAGCCCTGCAGCAGTAAGGGCGGATGGGGCCAAAGGAGCCAACCCCCCTGTGAGGAAGACTCAGACACGGTCGAAGATTTATGAGGGGACCGCAAGTGGGAAGCAGACTGGGCCTGGTCCCGGTGTTTTTCCTGGTGTTTATGCTTCATCCTTTCCAGAACTGAGTAGAGGAGGAAGACCCACAGGACTGGGCTGGCGAAGTCAAAAAGCTCCTGGCCTGCAGCTCCTGTTCCATCTTGATCAGATGGCTCCCCAGAATTTTGAGGCGACGTCTCTGAGTGGCCTGGTTACATTTCTGGCAGATCTGGCAGGCTTCAGTGTCGTGGCTGGGGCCTAGGCACAGGATGCAAGCAGAATGTCTGTCTTTTTCAGGAATCTGTTTGCCGCAGGCACACTTAGTGGAGTGGTCGGAAGATGAGGCAGGTAGAGAAGACATAATCCTGAAGTTGGTAACACCGAAAACCCAATGTTAGAACTAAAGAAAACAGTAAAAATTAAAAAGTGCGGCAAGCACAGATAACGGCAGTCAACTGTAGCTGTGGCGGCTTCAGTGGTCCAATATGCACAGGTCAACAGTGGGAAAGAACTAAGGAGGGTGTGGGGGACCACCAGGCTTTACAGGATAGGGCAAAGTCAGAAGGTGACGTCAGCGGTGGGCAGTTCCCTGAAACATACTGCTAACTAGAAAGTTTCTGTGTGGTCCTGGCGCTGCCGGCTAAGTGCTACCGGTGTTGGCCTGCTGCAAGACCTTCCTCAAAGTAAGATCTTGTGTTTTGCTGTTGTCTGATGAATAGTAAAAATGTTAGTGTCTTTTGCATATATAGAAAAGTGTATGGGTGACCATACTCAACAAGGCTATGTTTCCACTGAGGGGATATGATGACATCATACAGACATTGAGAGTGTAGCTCAAGAGGTCCATATGATGGTCCATATCATGGCATCACATCCCTGAGATGGAAACATAGCCTTTTTGTGTATGGTCACCCATACACTGTTTTATATGGTTCCACGAAATTTAGAATGTTTAATTTCACGAGGTTTCATACCTTGTGTTTACACTCCTGCCTGCTCCTGGTCTTCACTGCAGTCCTGATCTGCTCCCAACCATGAAGATCCCAGTCCTCACTGCAGTCTCGTTCTGCTATCGACCCCAAAGATTCAGATTCAATTTAAAAAAATTGAATTAAAAAAAAAAAACTGACAAATTGATAGTTTGGAAACACGGAGCTGACTACGGCAGTCGGTATCCAAACTATCTTGATGAACCGCTCGCCCAACCGCCTGCTAAACAATGCCACCATTTCAGTCAGCATTTTTTTGTGAAGACTGTTTCCTCCCATCAGGTAGCAGGTCATGGGGGAGAAGTTATTGCATCATTGTGACATCAAGATGATACAAAAACTTTCAGTGACCTCTGAACTGCTCTACAACAACATTTTGAATGCCACCGTTTTCCATACACAATAAGCCCTAACCATATATTATATTAGTATTAAATCCACTGCTACACCTTATCCAGTATCCTGGAATGTTTTCCTTATCATTCATGGTGTGGAGTCAGAAGTGACAAAAAAGAGCCTGCAGGTCCCGGTAAGATTATTACTGTATTTATTAAGCCTGTAAGTTTACTGACTGAAGAGAAATTAATGCAACATGGAGCAAGCTCAGTAACACAGTTAGTACACACCTCAGAGTGCCATTTGTTTTGGGAGGTTTTGCTTCCCTGCTGTGTCAACGTTGGCCCCTTTATGAACTGAGCATCCATTTGGCACTGACCTACACAAATACGAAGGGAGCTGCATCAACTTTGGAACTTTTATTACCAGTGTACTATTTGTCTGGGGAAGCCTTATGATAGCACCAGTTAATGGACTATAAATAAGAGCCCAACCGACTTACACTCTGAAGTTCAGGAGTGGTAAATGTAGAGGTAATGTTGGGAGGTGAATCTGTGGAGCAGTCTACTTGTGAAGACTATAGATATGATGATATTACAGGCCTTTAAGGTAAATCTGAACAAACTGCTGTTTGACTAGGGTATTACCAGGCACCTCTGGTAGTAGAGTGGTTAGGGAATCTCTATCATGTTTGGACAGCACACTTACTATATCCCTGCTTATACAGCAATTGGGGGCAAGATGGACCTAGAGCCCCTTCTACTATATGTCTATGTTACAATCCCAACATTTCAAGTGCAGGGAGCCTGCTTGTTTGTAGCACTGTAGAAATATTTTCACATCATGATTTTTGTGTCCAGTTTGTCAGTGTGCACACATTTATGACTGCCAGTTTTAAGGAACTCTGCTACCGCACTAAATCTCCTGAGTTCCCGGATTCTACAAGTTATCCATTTTCAAGTACATGATCTTTCCTAAGGGATTCTGATACTGCTTAAAATATACTGGGTCTGGAAGGGTTAACATGAAAGCACTGACTGTCCCCTTTTCCCTCTAAGTTGCCCTTTCTCACCAATACCTGAAGTAACACCTAGCAGAGGTGGTAGTCAGCCATTTCACTGCAGGCTTCCCTCCAGAGATATGAAAACCAACCAAGGTCTACCACAGGCCCAGAGTCACTAAATGAATTGCTGTTGTGAAGGTTGGCATCACCTACATTTAAAGAGCAGCCGTGCACATCGGTAAGAACATCCATAACGTTTCAGCTATTATAGTTTACTAGATAATACATTTGTTTTAATTTTCAAAAATCCTTTCCAAGTTTTGTAACACATCCAGAATGTTTGCATAGAAACAACTGACTGCCCCCAGGTGACCTCATAGTACCTTTGTTTATGACATTGTAGTGCTCACCAGGATATCAGACTGTGAAGTCACAAACACAGCAATTGTGGTATCAGTTGAGGATAGCCAATAATTTTTTGAAAGATACAATGAAACAAGGAATACGCTGAGTTAGATAGGAGTGCCTTTCAGCTCTTCGATATAATTTGTTTGCTCAGTCTCGTGTACACGGCTTTCACCGAGACCTTCGGAGACTGGCAGTTTTTCCAAGTTGTCCACTAATTGGGCTAGGTTAGGAATGACAACAAAGAGGGTTGGAAGAGTGACCCTTGTGTTATGGTCTAGACCACCTGCCACAGTTATCTTATCTGACACCTGACTGACCAAGACTATGTGATCTCAGTCCAGGAAGGTGCTGTGTTCATTAAAATCTGAAGTTTCCTTACGGGCATGTTTACTTGCCAGTGGACAATGAGTCCTTCCTAGTTCTTCAAATATTATTATATTTATTTATTTTAAAACCATCTGTCTGTGCCTGGGACTGTCATAAACTGTATCTTACACCACTGTCTTTTACTAGAATCATTGATACACCAACCCAAATATTTATGTAGTAATTTTGGGCAAAAGAAATTTGCACATGTAATTATATGAATATAATCTGGAACTGTTATCTTACGGGTACTGACTTACTTCTTAGGTTATCATTTTCTAAACTAAAAGTTCTGAGTTTTGTAATATTAAATTAAGAAGCATTACCCAAGTCAGGATTCATGGTTAAAAATATTTTTACTCTTGATATCAGTGTTCAAAATGTACACGGTAGTGTTGGTATTAACATGAATAAACCAGGTATAATTTTAAAATGCAGTTAAATTTTTTCTGAACAACAGTGCAAAGCAGAAAATAATTCCTTCACTGCAGACCAAAAGTAGTCACAATAGAAGAAATAATAACAATTGCCAGGCTGTCAGTCTTGGGTCCTATGCCCAAGGTAAGGTAACAACTCACCGAACCAGTACCAGATGTTCCTATAAGGTTCTAAGAGTTGAGGTGATTCTTGATTCTCCCTCTGAGACTCCTACCTTGCCTTGGATTCTTGGGCTCTTAAATATTCTTGTCAAGGCACACTAATAGGAGGTTTTGGATATTTTGATAGTTTTTGGGATCTTAGCAGTCTTTTGACAAAAATGATCAGTTGTGAAAATCTGCTAGTAATCCAAAAAGCATCTCTCTAATATAGTGGGGTTGTCTGGGGCTGTAGACTTAGCCTAACGTCATTAAATTTAAGTTAAACATGGCCAATATATAAAAATATCCAATAATATGAAAATGCAACATTAGTGCTCTTTAAGCAGGGCACCCAGCCTGAGAGTGTGAACATCTGGTCACTCACATGGTCAGTTGTTTACTCAGCAGGGCACAGCTGACTGCTCATGGGGTCAGTTATAATGCTTATGTAACCACTAGATGGCGCTATCCCAGGGGCTACTACCCCTGCCTGATTTGCCACTAACAGGTTGAGGGGCCTGGATCCAATGGCGGGTGCCTCCACCCAGAGGTCAGGGTTTGCAATAGTTAAACTAACTTGGTCACAGCCCTCTGGGACACTGCAACCCCCTCTTTCTTCCCACCTAGTGGCCCACACAATATATCAGAATTACCTTCACAGTATACACTTACCCCAGGTCTGGTTCGGCACTGGGACCTCCTGTGAAATGAGATACAGTGCAACAATCACAGTACAGTACTTTAACATAGACAAATACCTCAGGCAGTATAACTTTGCTGAAACAAGCAGCTCTGATTTATTTAGGGGATATAACAAGGACAGGGAAATCAGGTTAATTAGCTTATCACTCTAATAATCTACCTATGGCTCTGTGCACAGGCCTATCCCTATCAGTTACTGTCCCTGGGTACCCAAGCCCTAGTGGCTAGTCCAAACCGTGGCAGCTGGTAGGGGCCCTTTCACACAGAGAAAAGGAGAATTAAATAGTCAGCAGTACAGTAATTCCATTTGGATTTAATGTGGCAATTCAACAGGGAGCGACCCTGAATTAGTACTCACGACCTCCAAATAAGATAGGGTCCTTCAATGTCAGCAGGGCTCACTTGAGGTACACAAACCTCTTCACGCATCCATATAAAAAAGCACTATACCAGGCAGGCTGCATCTGTATCCCGATCGCAATTACTGCACAATACCCGGAGAACACACAGCAGATTCAGTTCCTGTCAGACCGAGTGCAATTTTCAGCAATTTCTCCAGTCTTCTACAGGGTGAGCCTGGTTTCTACTCTTCAGAGATCCTTTGATTCTTTTCACAGGAGGATTCAGTCCTAACAAGCTGTTACACAAGCTGCAGACGGAACTCTGGGCCTTACACGTTTTGACTAAAACTGCACACTGAAAAGCACAGGGCCTTCCTTCTTCACTGCAAAGCTCAACTGAAACTCCAACCGACAAAACGGGCACTTCCTTTGAGTTCCTCCAGTTCTTGACTGGATTGGCTGTCACTCACAATAGACTGCTGCTGTTGGTCCAAAAGGCACTGAAGTCTAAACTACATCTCCCAGAGTCACTGCCCATACAATCCTCTTGTGGCTGGCTCAGATTATGAGTCCAAGTTCTGATTCGTCTAAGGCACCATTTTAGAGCTAGCTTACCCACACTGATTGGTCCAGTTCAGCAGTTCAAAACTAGAATGGGAACTAGCAGACACAGTTCTGACTGCAAAGAAAGCAGGTTAGACAAACTGTAATTTCATTATTACTCTAAATAATTTCTGGCAAACAGTTACATCTTTCAGATAGGTTCCCTTTGCACTCCTAGTGACTGCAAAATGAAGTGAATTGGCAGCAGCTCGAGTGGTACTCAGAGAAGCACACAGTCCCCATACAAACTAATTATGTCTGCAAGCAGACAGCTCTTAAAGAGACAGTACCAGAGGCTCTAAAACACTCACTGATAAATGGCTTAAATGCCAAACACCATTCAGGCTTGGAGCATTCAAGCAAGCTCCTGAAGTCTTTGGGAACCCCCATTTGCAGGGGTTACACCTTCCTGGCCTGGGAAAGCTTACGTCGCGTCAAGCAAGTACCATAAGTTTCAACTGCAACCATATACATTTGCATTAGGCTCGCATGTAATCATCAGTCAATATATCATTTTACCAAGAACACATTTCTGAAACATTGATACGTCACTCTTTACACAGTATTACATACACATTGTACCATAACTCAAGTTATTACCTCTTGTACATGAAACCTGAAGAGAGGGGCCCTTCCCTATCAGTTACCTTGGGGCTGGATGGGGCAAGGGCACCATACTATAGAGGGCAACACAAGTAACTTGGAGTTAGCACTGATGCTCAGTTTGGGCAATGAGCTCGGGACACATACACTCCTTTATGGACAACATTGAGAGGCAAGTCCACAGGCCTCCCAAGTGAATCATAACTGAGGTGCACCACAGGCTTTACAGCTCCGACCAGTCTTTCTAGGGGAACTGTTATAGTCTCTGCACTCTGAGCCTCATTTTCAGCATTGTCCTCACTTGTCAGGGGAGTCTCCATGGGGTAGAGAGGCTAGAACTTGGGCACTTTCAGCTCCAGGAGTTACAGTTTCTGAGTCCACAACATTTGGCTCACATGGAGAGCTTTCGGACACTGGCAGTGGACTGTCAGGGCACTCAAAATACTCTTCTTGTTCAGGTGTATCACCAGTCTGCCCAATCTATCATTTTCCTCCTGAAAGCTCAAACAGTTCAACCATGCACAATGATTCCATTTCATCTGATCTGATGCTTTGCACTTCACTTTCTGGGAGCATTGGCTCCAGGGATGAAGCTGGGGGCTTAGACAGTCCAGAAGGCCCAGCTTTGTCTCCAGTATTGACTAGGGGATTGCCCGAAACAATTGACTCAGTTAGTAAGAAGGATAGTATTCAAAGTCACTCTCACTTTCTTCCGATATGGACTGACAGTCATGCTCAACTGGGACTTGTGGAGGGAACACTTTAACTTTGCTTCTGTAGGTGCAGACTTTCTTGATCTTTTCTTAGCAGCAGCTCTAGTCACTGGTCCAGAGGGGCATCTTCTAGGGGCTCAGACTCAATTAAGATTTGTCCAATGGGCAGTAAATGATTTCTATGCATTGTTTTTACATCTTTTGAATTATTCTCAGGCCTTACTTTGTACACTGGCAGATCATCTAGTTTGCCCACTACAATGTGAGGGAGATGGTGCCATCTGTCAGCAATCTTGTGCTTGCCATGCAGTCCCAGATTTCTTAGCAATACCGATCTCCCTCCTGGAGTTCCTGTGCTTTCACCTTTTATCATACCTTTCTTTGTTGGCAGATTTCTTTTGGCAGCCATGGTTTGAGCCAGTTGGTACGCATGAGTTAGCTGGGCCTTTTAACTTTTGCACATACTGTAAATAGTTGTCAGCTTGAACCCCATCAGGAGAGACCCCAAAACACACATCTACTGGTAGTCGAGCTTCTTTCCAAACATCAGGAGAGGGGAGAATCCAGTGGCATCACTTTTGGTGCAGTTATAAGCATGTACCAGGGTGCTAATTTGTTGGCTCCATCTAGGCTTGTCCTTTGGGTGCAGGGTGCCTAGCATATCTAGCAAAGTGCGGTTGAAACGTTCAGGCTGTGGGTCCCCCTTGGGGTGGTAAGGAGTGGTTCTGGACTTTCGCACTCCCCACAGAGAAAGCATCTCTTTGATCAGATGACTCTCAAAGTCTCTCCCTTGATCAGAATGGATTCTTTGTGGAGCCCCATAGTGAATAAAAAAGTTTTCTACAAGTACTTTGGCCACAGTGGATGCTTTCTGGTCTTTGGTGGGGAAAGCTTGGGCATATCTCGTGAAATGGTCAGTGACCACCAGCACATTACTGATATTTCTTTGATCTGACTCCAAACTCAGAAAATCAATACAGACCAGCTCCATGGTGCACTGGTGGTGATGTTAACAAGGGGGCAGCCTCTGGGGACAAACTTTCCTCTGTAAGCAGCGACTACAAGTTCGAATGTGTTGCTCCACATCAGCCCCCATCTTAGGCCAACAGAATCTGGATCTCACCAAGTCAAGTGTTCTGTCTATACCAAGGTGCCCCATGTGGTTGTGCAAGGACCTCAGTACTGAGTCTCGAAAGGCAGTGGGCAGCACTAGTTGTTGTTTGTCTACTTGTCCCCCTCTGTCTACTGTTTCTCTGTATAACAGTTTATTGATCAGTTTCAACTTAGGACCTTCTTTGTATAACAGTGCAGTTCTCAAATCAGTGGAGCGTAATTTGGACACATCTTTTCCTGCATAGAGGGCTATAAAGCTGCTTTGATCATGGGATGTGAGTTGAGCCGCGAATACTGTCATTGTCCAGCTGAGGCAGTGCACCAATGTCTATTGCAGAAAAGTGGCAATAAGCAGCAGGTATGCAATTCTCAGAGGGTCCCAAGCAATCCACCATGCAGTCCACTGCGTCCGTGGACATTTGTTCCTCCCTGTCAAACTTCGGCAGAGTGCCCGAATGTCAGGTTCTGCCAATCGGACCCAATCATTCTGGGAACAGGCCTCCGGGAGAGCATCAACATCTATGTGGTTCAGACCTGCTCGGTATTCGAGAGCATAGTCATATGTAGATAATGCAGAAAGCCACCTATGGCCAGTGGCATCCAACTTAGCTGAGGTCTGCACATAGGTCAAAGGATTATTGTCAGTTTTACTAATATTTTAGCCCCATACAAGTACTCATGGAATTGGTCAACAATCCCACTTCAAAGCTAGGAACTCTAACTTATGTACAGGATAGTTCTTTTCGGATGGGGTCAGGCTTCTACTGGCAAAGGCCACTGGTCTCAGGCCATTCTTGTGCTCGTGGTATAACACAGCCCCCAACCCTTGCAAGCTAGCATCAGTGTGCAGGACTAAGGTTTTCTTGGATCGGCATAGGCCAGCACTGGAGCATGGGTAAGTTGATATATGATCTCATGAAAAGCAGTCTCACAATCAGGGTCCAGCAGAGCCCCAAATACTTCACTGGATGAAAATACACTCTTTCAGTCTTGAGGGACGCTGACTTTTGGTATTTTGTGGGTTGGGGGATATCCTTGGTAAGGTTAAGTAAAGGCGGATCACTCTTGAATAGTCCTTGATGAGCGCCTGATAATAACCACAGAATCCAGGAATCTTTGCAGTTCTTTTCCAGATTTTTGGGCTGTGGCCAGGTGGTCAAGGCCTCAACTTTACTTGGGTCGGTCTCTATTCCTGGTGGATACTATGTGTCCCACATACTTTACTGATGTTTGGAAAGAATTGACACTTATCAATGGACAGTTTAAGGCCAAAGTCCTCCAGTCGGTCCAATACCTTAAATAATCTGCTCTCATGTTCCTCCAGTGAGCTGCCAAACACAATAACATCATCTAGGTATACCAGGCACTCTAGTAAGTTCATGTCCCCCTGCCGCTCCATCAATCGTTGAAAAAGTGGCTGGGCACCTGAAATCCTTGAGGTATCCTCATGAATTCATAGAAGCAAGCGGACAGATAAAGGCCGTCTTCTCACGGTCCTCTGGGGCCATCGGGATCTGGTAGTACCCACTGCGGAGATCCAGCACAGAGAACCACTTGCTCCCGTTTAGGCAGTCCAAAGCATCCTGAATGCGAGGCATTGTGTACTGATCAGGGATAGTCCGCCGGTTTAAGGTGCGATAATCCACACACTTCCTTACTGTTCCATTCTTTTTCCTCACTACCACAATGGGGGAAGCATAAGGGCTTCTGGATTCTTGTATTACACCAGCAGCTAACATCTCTTGCAGATGCCGTCTCCATCATCTATGTCCAGCAGGTGCCAGGCGTCGAGACCTCTCCTAAAATGGTCTTCGTCATGCAGCCGTGGATATTGTGCTCAGCCTCTGCACGCATCCCACATCCCATTCCTTTAAAGAAAACACCTGGTCTCTCTGGGCAAGCTTCTCACTGATCCTCACTTTCCATTCAGCTGGCAGCGGGAGTCGCGAAATCAAACAAGTCAGGCGTTACTCTGTCATTCTTCCTTGAACTCTTGCTGCTGGGTAGCACTGCAGTGTCTGCACAATGCACATTAGCAGGATGCAACCTCTGTTTACTCGAATGTCTCTTTCAGACACATTATGAACTTGGACCATTACCCTTCTGGCATAAGCATGGGCTTGCCAGGGCAAAATACTAGGCTTGGACCAGCAGTCCTCTATAATTTCCATCAGCCTGGTATCCAACATTAATATTTTATTCTTAACATCCTTTCTGATACGGACCTCTCCCTGTAAGGTACACTGGGCATTTGGCGCCAGGATCAGAGACTCAGGATCCTTCTTCCATACAATTCCGACCGGTTCCTCTGGTTCTGTTTTTCAGCATCTCTCTGTGCCTCATAGGCCTTCTTAATTAAAGCGGAACTCTTAAAGCTCTACTAGTCTTTGACCCCTGTTTTACAACACAACTGTGCCAGCCTTCCGAACATAGAGCATTTGTTCCAATCAACAAAGGGACACCATCATACAGTCCAGTGGGGGACACACCATAGGCAAGGTCTCTACTTGTTCGGCCACCCAGCCACGGAGGTGGGGGAAAGACAGCCAAATTCGGATATACCCGGAATAGGGGTAGGCCTTCTCACTTAACCCCATACATGCAGTCCTTCTAATGGTTGTGAAGTGCGTCCTGACACATGCTTCTGATACCAATCCTGGAACATAATTGTCACTTGGGAGCCACTGTCTAATACAGCTCTTGTAGACACTCCATTCACCTTTACAGTGGTCTCCATGGAGGGACCCACTATTCTGGACCAGTCTGGAGGCGGTAGTGGGGGCCTGGGCAACTGACCTTGCCACAAAAAGGACGTGAATTAGCATTTTGGTGCCCTCACTGGGATCATGTCGTGCACCTCTTAACCACTGATTTGTTCTCCAAGCTCTCCTTGTAGCCTATATGCAACTTTGTCAGTGTCTTTGGGGACTGGCATTCCCTTTTCATGTGCCCATCTTTCCCACAATTATAGCAAAACATACTTTCTGAGTTTGAGCTGCCAGGCGCCACACTGGAGCCAGGCGGGGTATTACTAACTGGAAACCTGGGTGCCATCTCTGTCTGCGGCATGATAAGCATTTGGAGACATCTCGTCAGTTTCTCCACTTCCATGGTCAAGGAATTGAGTTTGGAGCTGTTATCAGCAGGAGATACATGGGTGGGTACCCCCACCCCCATAGCAGATGCAGTCGGATATAGGTCAGGGCCCGTACTTGCAGGCGTGGCCTTCATAAAGGGACTGTTTTTGAATTCCCGGATCTCTCTCAACAGTTCACCCCATTGTGGCATATCTTTTCCTTGTCAGAGCACTCATTGACTGTCAACCTCTGCCCTGAACTTCCGATGGACTTCACCTCAGTCACTCGGTCGTAGCCACAGCTGTTGGTGCAGGTACCTCCGAGGGTAGCCTTTTCTCAACTCCTCGAATTTCTCTCATTAACTCATCATAGGAGGGTGGGATTCCAGTCGATTTGCCAGGCGTGGCTGAAGCAACACAGTTCTGAGAAGGGGCAGACTGGAGTTCTGTCCAGTCTGGTTCGGTCCAGTTCAATCGCTGACAAACTACCCTTTCTGAGAACGTTCTTACGACAATTTTCCCAGCCGAGAGAGACACACAGACAACAACTCCCTTGGTACTGTTGTGCATTCTCTACTCTCCACCATGAGGTCCTCATCAGAATCTGGGCTCCCACACACATTCTCCAAGGCCTCAAGATAGGCCTGTGCAGTCGCCTTCAGGGTTACTGGCCCGTTTAGCACCGGATGGTAGCCAGGGGCAGGACCTCGGAGGGCTCTCACTAACCCTCTTTAAGCTTTTTAGCCTTCCAGCATTGCCATTCTAGCACTTGGGGGGCAACATAGTCTATCCAGGTCTCCCAGTCATCCTCCTTGGGGGGAGGTGGGGGAGGTGCCAGAAAGATCCTCAACCTTCGGTGGAGTGGTGACTAATGGCAGGTGCAGAAATAGGAGTCTGCATTGGTTCCAGCCACCATTAAGTGCACTGGAGCAGGAGAGGGTGTTGGGAGGAACACCCCAGGTGGCAAGAATAGTTTCTTCAAGTCCTCCACAGTTTTCCCCTCTCCCAGCAACCATTCAGCAAATTTCTCCCTCAAAGTTTCAGATAGTGGTGGGGGCTGATTCCCCAGGTCTTTACTGTCCTTAGTTATCACTCTCCAAGCAGTGAGGGCTCCCTCTGGGAGTAATGGTCTGTGGCACTTTGGAGCTATCTATGGGATCCTCAAACTCTACTGAGGCCAGGAAAGTGTGGGTGAGAGCAGATTAGCATGCCGACCCACCACCACAGAGGTTTTGTAAACCTTCCACCTTGGAAAGTACTCCCTGCACAGTGTCCGTATTGATACCCAGGGGATGTCAGGATAAGCATAGCATTTTGGGGGTCGATCTCCTCCCCAGTACACCACTCCACCAGCGGTGCACAGCCACTTCTGTCGAGTGCCCATTTTTTCTTAACAGTGGTTAGTAAATATGGCCACTGAGGACACACAATCCCAGCGGTGAGCCTCAAGATGTAACCACTAGATGAGCTATCCCAGGGCTGCACTACGCCTGATTTGCCACTAACAGGTTGAGGGGCCTGGATCCAATAGCAAGTGCCTCCACCAAGGTCAGGAGTTGCAATAGTTAAACTAACTTAGTCACAGCCCTCTGGGACACAGCAACCCCCCTTTCTTCCCACTAGTGGCCCACACAATATATCATGTAACCCCCCTGCAAATGGGGGTTCCCAAAAGACTTCCAGGAGCTTGCTTGAATGCTCCAAGCCTGAATGGTGTTTGGCATTTAAGCCATTTATCAGTGAGTGTTTTTAGAGCCTCTGGTACTGTCTCTTTAAGAGCTGTCTGCTTGCAGACATAATTAGTTTGTATGGGGGGACTGTGTGCTTCTCTGAGGTACCACTAGAGCTGCTGTAATTCACTTCATTTTGCAGTCACTAGGAGTGCAGGGAACCTATCTGAAAGATGTAACTGTTTGCCAGAAGTATTTAGAGTAATAATGAAGTACAGTTTGTCTAACCTGCTTTCTTTGCAGTCAGAACTGTGTCTGCTAGTTCCCATTCTAGTTTTGAACTGCTGAACTGGACCAATCAGTGTAGGGTAGCTAGCTCTAAAATGATGCCTTGAACGATCAGAACTTGGACTCATAATCTGAGCCAGCCACCAAGAAGTTGTATGGGCAGTGACTCACAGGAGATGTAGTTTAGAACTTCAGTGCCTTTTGGACCAACAGCAGCAGTCTGTGAGTGACAGCCAATCAGTCAGAACTAGGAGGAACTCAAAGTGCACGTTTTGCGTCCAGTTGGAGTTCAATGATTGAGCTTTGGCAGTGAAGAAGGAAGAGCCCTGTGCTTTTCAGTGTGCAGTTTTAGTCAAAAAACATTATATAAAGAGCCCAGTTCAGGTCTGCAGCTTGTGTAACAGCTTGTTAGGACTGAATCCGTCCTGTGAAAAGAATCAAAGGATCTCTAAGAATAGAAAACCAGGCTCACCCTGTAGAAGACTGGAAGAATGCTGAAAAGTGCACTCGGTCTGTCAGGAACTGAATCTGCTGTGTGTTCTCCGGGTATTGTGCAGTAATTGCGATCGGGATACAGATGCAGCCTGCCTGGTATAGTACTTTCTTTTATATGGATAATGTGAAGAGGTTTGTGTACCTCAAGTGAGCCTGCTGACATTGAAGGACCCTATCTTATTTGGAGTCGTGAGTACTAATTCAAGGGTTGCTCTGTTGAATTGCCACATTAAATCCAAATGGATTACTGGCTGCTGACTAACAATTCTCCTTTTCTCTGTGTGAAAGGGCCTACAAAACTGCCACGGTTTGGACTAGCCACTGGGGCTTGGGTGCCCAGGGACAGTAACTGATAGGGATAGGCCTGTGCACAGAGCCATAAATTAGATTAGGTATTAAGCTAATTAACCTGATTTCCCCTGTCCTTGTTATATCCCCTAAATAAATCAGGGCTGCTTGTTCCTTAAAGTTATACTGCCTGAGGTATTTGTCTATGTTAAAATGCTGTACTGTGATTGTTGCACTGTATCTCATTTCACAGGAGGTCCCAGTGCGAGAACCAGACCTGGGGGTAAGTGTATACTGTGAAGGTAATTCTGATATATTGTGTGGGCCACTAGTGGGAAGAAGGGGGTTGCAGTGTCCCAGAGGCTGTGACCAAGTTAGTTTAACTATTGCAAACCCTGACCTCTGGGTGGGCACCGCCATTGGATCCAGGCCCCTCAACCTGTTGGTAGCAATCAGGCATAGCTCCAAAGTGCCACAGACCATTACCCCAGAGGACCCTCACTGCTTGGAGAGTGATAACTAGGACAGTAAAGACCGGGGGAATCAGCCCCACCACTATCTGAAACTTTTGAGGAGAAATTTGCTGAATGGTTGCTGGGAGAGGGAAAACTGTGGAGGACTTGAAGAAACTATTCTTGCCACCTGGGGCATGTTCCTCCCCCAACACCCTCTCCTGCTCCAGTGCCCGTGTGGTGGCTGAACCAATGCAGACTCCTATTTCTGCACTGCCATTAGTCAACACTCTTACCCAAGGTTGAGGATCTTCTCTGGCACCCTCCCCACCCCAAGGGAGGATGACTGGGAGACCTGGATAGACTATGTTGCCCCAAGTGCTAGAATGGCAATGCTCGCGAAGGTGAAGCGAAAGGAGTTAGTGAGGAGCCTCCGAGGTCCTGCCCTGGCTACCATCACGTGCTAAACGGGCCAGTAACCCTGAAGCGACTGCACAGGCCTATCTTGAGGCCTTGAAGAATGTGTAGGGAGCCCAGATTCTGATGAGGACCTATGGTGGAGAGTGAAATGCAACAGTACCAAGGGGAGTTGTTGTCTGTGTATGCATCTCGGCTGGAAAAAGTAGTTGCAAGAATGCCTCAGAAAGGTAGTTTGCAAGCGATTGAACTGGACCAAACAGGCTGGACAGGATCCTTAAGTCTGCCCCCTTCTCAGACTGCTGTTGGCTTCCAGCACACCTGGCAGATCGACTGGAATCCCACCTCCTATGATGAGTTAATGAGAGAAATTCGAGGAGTTGAGAAAAACGACCTCGGAGGACCCAAACCAATAGCCATGCCACGACCGAGTGACTGAGGCGACCCATCAAGTGAAGTTCAGGGCGAAGGTTGACAGTCATGAGTGCTCTGACAAAGAAAGATATGTCACAATGGGGCGAAGACTGTTGAGAGAGATCCGAGATTCAAAAACAGTCCCTTATGAAGGCCACGCCTGCAAATACAGACTGACCTATATCCGACTGCAATCTACTATGGGGTGGAGTACCCACCATGTATCTCCTGCTGATAACAGCTCCAACTCAGTTCCTTGACCATGGAAGTGGAGAAACTGATGAGATGTCTCCAAATGCTTATCACGCAGACAGAGATGGCACCAAGGTTTCCAGTTAGTAATACCCCACCTGGCTCCCAGTGTGCGCCTCGGCCAGCTCAAACTCCAGGAAGTATGTTTTGCTATAATTGTGGGAAAGATGGGCACATGAAAGGGAATGCCAGTCCCCAAAAGACACTGACAAAGTTGCATATAGGCTACAAGGAGCTTCGGAGAAGAAATCAGTGGTTAAGAGGTGCACCATGATCCCAGTGAGGGCACCAAAATGCTAACTTCACGTCCTTTGTGGCAAGGTCAGTTGCCCAGGCCCCACTACCGCCTCTCCAGACTGGTCCAAAATAGTGGGTCCCTCCATGGAGACCACTGTAAAGGTGAAACGGAGTGTCTACAAGAGCTATATTAGACAGTGGCCCCAAGTGACAATTATATTTCCAAGATTGGTATCAGAAGCATTTGTCAGACGTACCCTTACAACCATTAGAAGGACTGCATGTATGGGGTTAAGTGAGAAGGCCTACCCCTATTCCGGTATATCCGGATGGCTGTCTTTCCCCACCTCCATGGCTGGAGTGGCTCGAACAAGTAGAGACCCTAGCCTTAGTGTGTCCCCACTGGACTGTATGATGGTGTCCCTTGTTAATTGGACAAATGCTCATATGTTGGGAAGCTAGCACAGTTGTGTTATGAAAAACAGGGGTCAAAGACTAGTAGAGCTTTAAGAGTCTGCTTTAATTAAGAAGGCCTATGAGGCACAGAGAGATGCTGAAAAACAGAACCAGAGGAACCGGTCGGAATTGTATGGAAGAAGGATCCTGAGTCTCTGATCCTGGCGCCAAATGCCCAGTGTACCTTACAGGAGAGGCCCAGATTGTGAAAGGATGTTATGAATAAAATATTAATGTTGGATGCACCAGGTATGGAAAATTGCCAGAGGGACTGCTGGTCAAGCCTAGTATTTTGCCCGCTAGAGCCCATGCTTATGCCAGAAGGGTAATGGTCCAAGTTCATAATGTGTCTGAAAGAGACATTCGAGTAAACAGAGGTTGCATCCTGGCTAATGTGCATTGTGCAGACACTGCAGTGCTACCCAGCAGCAAGAGTTCAAGGAAGAATGACAGAGTAACGCCTGACTTGTTTGATTTGGTGACTCCCCGCTGCCAGCTGAATGGAAAGTGAAGATCAGTGAGAAGCTTGCCAGAGAGACCAAGTGTTTTCTTTAAAGGAATGGGATGTAGGATGCGTGCAAGGAGCTGAGCACAATATCCGGCGCTGCATGTGAAAGACCATTTAGTGAGAGGTCTCGACGCCTGGCACCTGCTGACATAGATGATGTGGGCGGCATCTGCAAGAGATGTTAGCTGCTGGTGTAATACAAGAATCCAGAAGCCCTTATGCTTCCCCATTGTGGTAGTGAGGAAAAAGAATGGAACAGTAAGGATGTGTGTGGATTATCGCACCTTAAACCCGCGGACTATCCCTGATCGGAGTTACACAATGCCCGCATTCAGGATGCTTTGGACTACCCTAAGCGGGAGCAAGTGGTTCTCTGTGCTGGATCTCGCAGTGGGTACTATCAGATCCCGATGGCCCCAGAGGACCCGTGAAAAGACAGCCTTTATCTGTCCGCTTGGCTTCTATAAATTCATGAGGGGATGCCTCAAGGGTTTCAGGTGCCCCAGCCACTTTTCTAATGATTGATGGAGCGTGCAGTGGGGACATGAAACTTACTAGAGTGCCTGGTATACCTAGATGATGTTATTGTGTTTTGGCAGCTCACTGGAGGAACATGATGAGGCAGATTATTTAAGGTATTGGACCGACTGGAGGACTTTGGCCTTAAACTGTCCATTGATAAGTGTCAATTTTTTCAAACATCAGTAAAGTATGTGGGACACATAGTATCCACCGAGGGAATAGAGACCGACCCAAGTAAAGTTGAGGCCCTTGACCACCTGGCCTACAGCCCAAAATCTAAAAGAACTGCAAAGATTCCTGAGATTCTGTGGTTATTATCGAAGCTTCATCAAGGACTATTCAAGAGTCCGCCCTTTACTTAACCTTACTCCAAGGTATCCCCAACCCACAAAATACCAAAAGTCAGCATCCCTCAAGACTGAAAGAGTGTATTTTCATCCAGTGAAGTATTTGGGCCCGCTGGACACCTGATTGTGAGACTGCTTTTCATGAGATCATATATCAACTTACCCATGCTCCAGTGCTGGCCTATGCCGATCCAAGAAAACCCTCGTCCTGCACACTGATGCTAGCTTGCAAGGGTTGGGGGCTGTGTTGTACAAGAGCACGAGAATGGCCTGAGACCAGTGGCCTTGCCAGTAGAAGCCTGACCCCATCCGAAAGAACTATCCTGTACAAAGTTAGAGTTCTAGCTTTGAAGTGGGCTATTGTTGACCAATTCCATGAGTACTTGTATGGGCTAAAATACTAGTAAAACTGACAATAATCCTTTGACCTATGTGCAGACCTCAGCTAAGTTGGATGCCACTGGCCATAGGTGGCTTTCTGCATTATCTACATATGACTATGCTCCCGAATACCGAAGGCAGGTCTGAACCACATAGATACTGATGCCTCTCCGGAGGCCTGTTCCCCAAGAATGATTGGGTCCGACTGGCAGAACCTGACATTCGGGCACTCTGCCGAAGTTTGACAGGAGGAACAAATGTCCACAGACTGCAGTGGACTGCATGGTGGATTGCTTGAGGAGCCTCAGGATTGCATACCTGCTGCTTATTGCCACTTTTCTGCAATAGACATTGGTGCACTACTCAGCTGGACAATGACAGTATTAATGAGGCTCAATCCAGCGATCCCATGATCAAAGCAGCTTTAGAAGCCCTCTATACGGAAAAGATGTGTCAAATTACGCTCCACTGATTTGAGAACTGCACTGTTATACAAAGAAGGTCCTAAGTTGAAACTGATCAATAAACTGTTATACAGAGAAACAGTAGACAGAGGGGACAAGTAGACAAACAACAACTAGTGCTGCCCACTGCCTTCGAGACTCAGTATTGAGGTCCTTGCACAACCACATAGGGCACCTTGGTATAGACAGAACACTTGACTTGGTGAGATCCAGATTCTATTGGCCTAAGATGGGGGCTGATGTGGAGCAACACATTCGGACCTGGTCGCTGCTTACAGAGGAAAGCTTTGCCCCAGAGGCTGCCCCCTTGTTAACATAACCACCAGTGCACCCATGGAGCTGGTCTGTATTGATTTTCTAGTTTGGAGTCAGATCAAAGAAATATCAGTAATGTGCTGGTGGTCACTGACCATTTCACGAGATATGCCCAAGCTTCCCCACCAAAGACCAGAAAGCATCCACTGTAGCAAAGTACTTGTAGAAAACTTTTTGTTCACTATGGGGCTCCACAAAGAATCCATTCTGATCAGGGAGAGACTTTGAGAGTCGTCTGATCAAAGAGATGCTTTCTCTGTGGGGAGTCACGAAAGTCAGAACCACTCCTTACCACCCCAGGGGACCCACAGCCTGAGCGTTTCAACGCACTTTGCTAGATATGCTAGGCACCCTGCACCCAAAGGACAAGCCTAGATGGAGCCAACAAATTAGCACCCTAGTACGCTTATAACTGCACCCAAAGTGATGCCACTGGATTCTCCCCTACACGCCTGATGTTTGGGAGAAGCTCGACTACCAGTAGATGTGTGTTTGGGGTCTCTCCTGATGGGGTTCAAGCTGACAACTATTTACAGTATGTGCAAAAGTTAAAGGCCCAGCTAACTCATGCGTACCAACTGGCTCAAACCATGGCTGCCAAAAGAAATCTGGCCAACAAAGAAAGGTATGATAAAAGGTGAAAGCACAGGAACTCCAGGAGGAGATCGGTGTGCTAAGAAATCTGGGACTGCATGGCAAGCACAAGATTGCTGACAGATGGCACCATCTCCCTCACATTGTAGTGGGCAAACTAGATGATCTGCCAGTGTACAAAGTAAGGCCTGAGAATAATTCAAAAGATGTAAAACAATGCATAGAAATCATTTACTGCCCATTGGACAAATCTTAATTGAGTCTGAGCCCCTAGAAGATGCCCTCTGGACCAGTGACTAGAGCTGCTGCTAAGAAAAGATCAAGAAAGTCTGCACCTACAGATAAAAGTTAAAGTGTTCCCCTCCACAAGTCCCAGTTGAGCATGACTGTCAGTCCATATCGGAAGAAAGTGAGAGTGACTTTGAATACTATCCTTCTTCATGAACTGAGTCAATTGTTTGGGGCAATCCCTAGTCAATACTGGAGACAAAGCTGGGCCTTCTGGACTGTCTAAGCCCCAGCTTCATCCCTGGAGCCAATGCTCCCAGAAAGTGAAGTGCAAAGCATCAGATCAGATGAAATGGAATCATTGTGCATGGTTGAACTGTTTGAGCTTTCAGGGAGAAAATGATAGATTGGGCAGACTGGTGATACACCGAACAAGAAGAGTATTTTGAGTGCCCTGACAGTCCACTGCCAGTGTCCGAAAGCTCTCCATGCAGAGCCAAATGTTGTGGACTCAGAAACTGTAACTCCTGGAGCTGAAAGTGCCCCAAGTTCTAGCCTCTCTACCCCATGGAGACTCCCTGACAAGTGAGGACAATGCTGAAAATGAGGCTCAGAGTGCAGAGACTATAACAGTTCCCCTAGAAAGACTGGTCGAGCTGTAAAGCCTGTGGTGCACCTCAGTTATGATTCACTTGGGAGGCCTGTGGACTTGCCTCTCAATGTTGTCCATAAAGGAGTGTATGTGTCCCGAGCTCATTGCCCAAACTGAGCATCAGTGCTAACTCCAAGTTACTTGTGTTGCCCTCTAAGTATGGTGCCCTTGCCCCATCCAGCCCCAAGGTAACTGATAGGGAAGGGCCCCTCTCTTCAGGTTTCATGTACAGAGGTAATAACTTGAGTTATGGTACAATGTGTATGTAATACTGTGTAAAGTGACGTACTGCAATGTTTCAGAAATGTGTTCTTGGTAAAATGATATATTGACTGATGATTACATGTGTGGAGCCTAATGCAAATGTATATGGTTGCAGTTAAAACTTATGGGGGTACTTGCTTTGGACGGACGTCAAGCTTTCCCAGGCCAGGAAGGTGTAACCTGCAAATAGGGGTTCCAAAAGACTTCAGGAGCTTGCTTGAATGCTCCAAGCCTGAATGGTGTTTGGCATTTAAGCCATTTATCAGTGAGTGTTTTAGAGCCTCTGGTACTGTCTCTTTAAGAGCTGTCTGCTTGCAGACATAATTAGTTTGTATGGGGGACTGTGTGCTTCTCTGAGTACCACTCGAGCTGCTGCCAATTCACTTCATTTTGCAGTCACTAGAGTGCAAGGAACCTATCTGAAAGATGTAACTGTTTGCCAGAAATTATTTAGAGTAATAATGAAATTACAGTTTGTCTAACCTGCTTTCTTTGCAGTCAGAACTGTGTCTACTAGTTCCCCATTCTAGTTTTGAACTGCTGAACTGGACCAATCAGTGTGGGAGTAAGCTAGCTCTAAAATGGTGCCTTGGACGAATCAGAACTTGGACTCATAATCTGAGCCAGCCACAAGAGGATTGTATGGGCAGTGACTCTGGGAGATGTAGTTTAGACTTCAGTGCCTTTTGGACCAACAGCAGCAGTCTATTGGTGACAGCCAATCCAGTCAAGAACTGGGAGGAACTCAAAGGAAGTGCCCGGTTTTGTCAGTTGGAGTTTCAGTTGAGCTTTGGCAGTGAAGAAGGAAGGAGCCCTGTGCTTTTCAGTGTGCAGTTTTAGTCAAAAAGCGTGTGTAAGGCCCAGAGTTCGGTCTGCAGCTTGTGTAACAGCTTGTTAGGACTGAATCCGTCCTGTGAAAAGAATCAAAGGATCTCTGAAGAGTAGAAACCAGGCTCACCCTGTAGAAGACTGGAAGAATTGCTGAAAATTGCACTCGGTCTGTCAGGAACTGAATCTGCTGTGTGTTCTCGGGTATTGTGCAGTAATTGCGATCGGGATACAGATGCAGCCTGCCTGGTATAGTGCTTTCTTTTATATGGATGTGGAAGAGGTTTGTGTACCTCAAGTGAGCCCTGCTGACATTGAAGGACCCTATCTTATTTGGAGGTCGTGAGTACTAATTCAGGGTTGCTCCCTGTTGAATTGCCACATTAAATCCAAATGGAATTACTGTACTGCTGACTGTTTAATTCTCCTTTTCTCTGTGTGAAGGGCCCCTACCAGCTGCCACGGTTTGGACTAGCCACTAGGGCTTGGGTACCCAGGGACAGTAACTGATAGGGATAGGCCTGTGCACAGAGCCATGGAATGATTATTAGAGTGATAAGCTAATTAACCTGATTTCCCCTGTCCTTGTTATATCCCCTAAATAAATCAGAGCTGCTTGTTTCAGCAAAGTTATACTGCCTGAGGGTATTTGTCTATGTTAAGTACTGTACTGTGATTGTTGCACTGTATCTCATTTCACAGGAGGTCCCAGTGCGGAACCAGACCTGGGGGTAAGTGTATACTGTGAAGGTAATTCTGATATATTGTGTGGGCCACTAGTGGGAAGAAAGGGGGGTTGCAGTGTCCCAGAGGGCTGTGACCAAGTTAGTTTAACTATTGCAAACCCTGACCTCTGGGTGGAGGCACCCGCCATTGGATCCAGGCCCCTCAACCTGTTAGTGGCAAATCAGGCAGGGTAGTAGCCCCTGGGATAGCGCCATCTAGGGGTTACATACACTTACTCCCAGGACTAGTTCGGCACTGGGACCTCCTGTGAAATAAGATACAGTGCAACAATCACAGTACGGTACTTTAACATAGACAAATACCTCAGGCAGTATAACTTTGCTGAAACAAGCAGCTCTGATTTATTTGGGGGGATATAACAAGGACAGGGGAAATCAGGTTAATTAGCTTATCACTCTAATAATCTACCTATGGCTCTGTGCACAGGCTATCCTATCAGTTACTGTCCCTGGGTACCCAAGCCCTAGTGGCTAGTCAAACCGTGGCAGCTGGTAGGGGCCCTTTCACACAGAGAAGGAGAATTAAATCAGTCAGCAGTACAGTAATTCCATTTGGATTTAATGTGGCAATTCAACAGGGAGCGACCCTGAATTAGTACTCACGACCTCCAAATAAGATAGGGTCCTTCAATGTCAGCAGGGCTCTACTTGAGCTACACAAACCTCTTCACACATTTATATGGTAAAAAGAAAGTACTATACCAGGCAGGCTGCTTCTCATATCGATCGCAATTACTGCACAATGCCGGAGAACACACAGCAGATTCAGTTCCTGACAGACAAGTGCAATTCAACAATTTCTTCAGTCTTCTACAGGGTGAGCCTGGTTTCTACTCTTCAGAGATCCTTTGATTCTTTTCACAGGACGGATTCAGTCCTAACAAGCTGTTACACAAGCTGCAGACCGGAACTCTGGGCCTTACACACGTTTTGACTAAAACTGCACACTGAAAAGCACAGGGCTCCTTCCTTCTTCACTGCCAAAGCTCAACTGAAACTCCAACCGACAAACCGGGCACTTCCTTTGAGTTCCTCCCAGTTCTTGACTGGATTGGCTGTCACTCACAATAGACTGCTGCTGTTGGTCAAAAAGGCACTGAAGTCTAAACTACATCTCCCAGAGTCACTGCCCATACAATCCTCTTGTGGCTGGCTCAGATTATGAGTCCAAGTTCTGATTCGTCCAAGGCACCATTTTAGAGCTAGCTTACCCCACACTGATTGGTCCAGTTCAGCAGTTCAAAACTAGAATGGGGAACTAGCAGACACAGTTCTGACTGCAAAGAAAGCAGGTTAGACAAACTGTAATTTCATTATTACTCTAAATAATTTCTGGCAAACAGTTACATCTTTCAGATAGGTTCCCTTTGCACTCCTAGTGACTGCAAAATGAAGTGAATTGGCAGCAGCTCAGTGGTACTCAGAGAAGCACACAGTCCCCCCATACAAACTAATTATGTCTGCAAGCAGACAGCTCTTAAAGAGACAGTACCAGAGGCTCAAAAAACACTCACTGATAAATGGCTTAAATGCCAAACACCATTCAGGCTTGGAGCATTCAAGCAAGCTCCTGGAAGTCTTTTGGGAACCCCCATTTGCAGGGGGGTTACACTTAGAGGACAGGGTTGACTGCCTGTGACTACTCATGTGTTTAGTCTTTTAAACTACAGGACTGGGTTGACCGTTCGCTAACCCCTTATGGCTAGACTAGGTAGATATAATTATGCTGTTTTATGGTCACCATAGGAAAGTACCTAACAGGTGTTTGAAATATTCATTACAAATTGAGAAGACCACACTCAGAACTCGTAAAAACATAGGAAGTCTGAAGGTTTACTAATCTGCCCTCAGTACTTAGCTCTACTCGAAGTTACAGAAAAAATAAATGTTCAGGTTTTAAAATTGCAGAACCAATCTGAACAGGTTATAAGTTGTTAATTAATATTAGATCAAATAAACTTAAGACCATTGATAAGTATCAGGTCACAGATTGTTAATCAGTTAATACAAGATAAAATACATTTAAATCCATTTATAGACTACAAATTGTTAATCAGTTAAAACAAGATCAAACTTTTATAATTATGATTATCAGTCAAGAAAATAACAAGCTAACGCTTAATCATACTGGCCTGGTTATGGTCATGTTCTTAAAATCTGGGGGGTAGAATGTTTGCGGCAATCCACCATGCTCTCTTCTTATAGAGGCATGTGCTCATTAACTGGGGGCAGTACGTCTTGCATCTCCTGTGGAGTGGGTAGCCTTAGATAATCTCTCAACCATGGGACGTGAAAGTTGGGTGGTATAGGTGGGCGTAATGGAACAGGTAAATTTAGCAGGGCAGGTGCATGGTGTGGGCCAAACAGGGCTGGCTCTGGTAAAAGTGCAGGCAGAGCCAGACACGGAAATGGACGAGCCTGAGCTGGCAATTTCTGTGATAGGGTGGACCTGTTTAGTGAAATGGTCAAATCTAATGGAGCAAGTGGACCTGGTGGCAGAGGCGGACCTGGTGGGGTCTGCGAGATGGGACTGCACTGTCTAAAACATTTAGTGGACCAGCAACAAGAGAAGGCAGAAAGAAAACTACAAAACTTAAATATAACTACTGTAAATACAATAGTTTTAAACCTTTCATTTTTATAGATACCTGCTCTTTTTTCTTATTTATATTTTACTTTATATCTTATGCCCCCAGAAGATGGTTTGCCCCCGGTTACTGCACCATTGTGGGACTTCCAACCCCACGAGTTTATCCCATTATATCAGAGCCATTCCATGTGACGGTAATGCCAACGGTACCCCCGGGGTTGCAATAGATGGGGTCAGCAGACATGTCAAGAGGTCCTGAGGCTCAGGGGGAACTTTTTGCTTTGTGTAGTGGTTCCCCAAGAGGGATGTGGCATGCCATGACATCAAGACATCGGCGTCTGCCCACCCCTCCACCCATAACTTGGCAGGCCCTGGTAGCCTTCCCTTAGCACTCTGTTAGAGGCCAGGCATGCACTGAGCACTGCATCCCCCCCCCCAAAGGATGAGAGCAGTCCCTTGGATGATGCTCAGTCCTTCTCCCTCCGGATGGCCCTCCTGCTTCCCAAGCCCGCTTCTGAACTTGGGTTGCCAGTGTCAGAAGTGACTGCACAACCGCTGCAATGGTGGACTGGCTAGATACCTGCTCTTTAACTTACTAGTGCTTAGAAATTAATGCATCCACACAGTCAGAGGGTGGTAAGAGCAAGTCAAGGGAGGTGATCCTACTCTGTGCAAGGCCTTGATTAGATCACACCAGGAGTACTGCATCCAGTTCTGGTCACTGCAGTATAGAAAGGATGGTGAAGAGATTCCAAGTATTCCATAGAAGCCATCAAGCTGATTAGTGGGTTAGGAGGCAAGAGCTACATAGAGATATTGGGAATGTTAACATTATTCTGCCTAGAAAAGAGACGGCTGAGAGGGGACATAACCATGGTTTTTCAAATACTAAAGGACATAAACTGTGTGGACCAAACAGATATCTGAGCTGGTGAGTTCAAGCAGAACTTCAGGGCATGCACACAAAGTGTGGTGGTGGTGGGGGCATTTAAAATAGAATAATAGATATGTTAGGGTGATCACGTTAAGGGCCTCCAGCCTCCCCTCATAACTTTTCACCCCTTTGCCACAGATAATTTAATTGGTCTTGCGACCGTGTTGCACCTTCCTGACTGCCTCAATGACCCTTTTGTACTTAAGAGATCAGACCTGCGCGCAGTACTCCAATTGGGGCCTAACCAGGGTCTTGAAAAGTGGCAGGAACACTTTCTCTGCTCTGCTGGTTACTACCTGCTGTAATGCCTCCCAGCATTCTGCTGACCCTCCTGACAGTGGTTGTGCACTATATGGCCTGCGTCAGCCCCTTTTCAGTTTTGATCTCAGCCTAACCCCCCCACACACACACACACATACACACACACACACACACGGCAACAGTAACAGGAGCCCCACACAGTGTGCAGGTATTACCTCTGTTTTTCCAAGTATAACATTTTGTATTTAGCTACATTAAATCTGAGACTCCAAGAGCTAAATCAATTACCTATCATGTCCAGGGTCTCCCCATCTTCAAGTGACTTCACCACTTTGGCTAGCTTAGTGTCATCCAGGAGTTTAAGTAGCCTGGAGAGCTCACTTTCTAGACTGTTGATAAAGAGGCTGAAGAGCACTGGCCCCAGCACTAATCTCTGAGGGAAGCTACTGAGTACTCCTCTCCACTCAAGAGTTCTGCCAATCTACCACTGCCCTCTGCTTCCAGTCCCCAAAGCCAGTTACCAACCCACCTTCAGTATATTGCACTGATGGACTTTTTCCACAAGCTTGTCATGTGCCACAGCATCATACCACAGTCTTAATTTTCATCCAGTATGCTAGCAATTCTATTTTAACAGGTACCCATTTCAATACCTTCTAGCATAGTCTGCACAGAACTAGGACAACACTTGTTAAAAAGAAACTGCTAGCATACTGGATGAAAATTAATAAGACTTCAAGACCATAGAGTCCCCAAAATGTGTTATGATGGAATGAGGCTGTATATGCAAGCCGTTTTTTTATTTCCCTTGCAATTAGCAATAAAAAGTATGCTTGAGAAATTATGACATTGATATCTCTGGCAGTTTCCAACTTTAGAGCCACTTAGGCTGGTCAAGTATAAGACATAACTGAGTTCTAAGCTATGCAGCAGAATTGGCAAGGGTAAAACAGCAAAAGGCTTGTACTGTTATGAACTGTCATTAATAAAAGGAAATTTGAAAGGGACGAGTATTTAGATTTGTTAGTCAAACCTTACAAAAAAAAAACTTTTTACATTTTTCCCATTTGAATTATGTGAGAGGAACCTCTTAAGAAAACATTTCTGGTAAATCCATAGATGAGGAATCAGTTAGCAGTTGGGGTTATGACCACTGGGAAGATCTTACCCACATGCCATCAGTCTGCCAAAGATTTAAGCTCCAACAGAATGCTATCTTGGCTAACTTAAATGTTAAATGCTAGGCTTTCTCACACATAGTAAGCCTCTAAAAAATTAATGAAATCTTCTGACTTTACTGTAATTAAGAGACTTGTTAATTTTCTTAAAGCACTTGACAAAAACTTATAAATTGATTTAAATACAATTTTTGACACGTCTGCGAATTTTGTCCCCTGCATCTTTCCTATGTTGCCTATCTTCTTACTATGTCATAGCTACTGGAGGGACAAACCTTTTTGGGTATGTTTCTACCCTCTTGAGGTCATTTATGACTTTAGAGATTATGGGATACTGACCCAAGGGTGGGATGTAGTATTCAGACCCACCACCCTAGCTACGGAACATTCCTGTTTCATTCTGTTTTAAAAGAATTTGCTATGGCTCCATCCTCCATATAGCCTAACTGTAATCTGCCTGTACAGTATGTACACTTTGGAGAAAAGGAGGGAAGGAGTGACATGACTGAGACATACAAGTCCTGCATGGGAGAAATAGAGTAGACGCCAAGGAACTATTCTCCTTTAGTACAAACACAGGGGCGAGACAGAATTCACTAAAGCTGGCAGGAAGAAATTCAAAAGGATGTCCGGAAGCACTTCTTCTTGGAAAGGGTGGTGGATAAGTGGGATAGGCTACCAGAAGAAATAATAAAGGACAAGTCAATCAGCAGTTTCAAGCAGGGATAGGACAGCCAAGTGGGTTTAGTTAGAAAAGGGGAGAAGAGTAAAAAGAGGGAAGATTGCCACTACAACAAGGCAGAACAGTTAGGCAGGGTAGGCAGACTTGATGGGCCAAGAGCCTTTTTCTGCCGTTAGTGTCTATGTATGTTTTGCAAATTTGCACAAGATGGTACCTCATCTCAGGATTTTTATAGTGTACTGAATTATTCTGAAACTTGTGTTGCACTGATATTTACTTTTGTTTCTGTAATAACAGAATTTGTTGAATAAACCTATGATGATTATGATGATGATGCAGGTGGTATTGCCAACTGTTCCTTTAGGTCCGCTACGATCCTGGGGTGTATCACATTCACCCCTTGGGACTTACCTGGCTTGATCTTTGCCAGGTAGTCAGCTACCAGGGGAGGCACAATATGAACTGAACAGCTTTCTCTCACTACCATAGGATAACAATCCAGCTGTCGCAACTACTGCTGTACACCATCAGCAACACTGTCCCAATTTTATAGGCTGTGCCAACCCATAATTGTAAGGATAACGAAACACAGTGAGCCAGTAGTGATATCATATTAGCGATGCTATTCACTGGGTTTTCTCAAGTCAAGACATTTAGGGGCTCCATTCTCAAACGCTTCTCCAATTTGAGGCCTGTAGCAAACAGTTTAAGATTCAAGGCCCTTAGAACCTACATTTTATTTATTTATTTTATTTATTAATTATTAGGAAACAACGTTTGAGCAGAAGCTGTTTTACAAAGGTTCCACATCAGAGAATAAAAATAAATAGTTGAAAATACATAATATACAGCACATGATAATAAACAAACAGTTCACTGAGGTGCAGCAGTAACAATTTACAAACAGAGACAGTCAAGGAGACGATTGATCCTTGGCAGTGAGGAGTGTAGACGGGTTCAAGTGAGAACCAGGGGCAGGTGGGAGGAGAGGGGTAGAGGTGAGGGGAAAGGTTAGCAGTCTGGTAGAAAACTTTGTCAAAAAAGAAAGGGGAGGGTGAGATGTGAAACAGTGGGGAAGGTTGGAGAAAGCATGAGGGTAGGTGGCAACAGAAAGGTAGGGGGCCAATGGTGATGGGTGATTACAAGAAGTTGGGGAAAGGAGGGGCATAGGAGGGTGTGCGAGGAGGAGGAGAGGGGGTAGAGGTGAGGGGCAAGGCTAGCAGTCTGATAGAAAGACTTTGTCAGAACAGAAATGTAGGGGTCAGATGTGGAAACAGTAAGGAAGGTTGAGAAAGCCTGAGGGTAGTGACAACAGAAGGGGGAGGAGGCCAAAAGTGATGGGTGATTACAAGAAGTTAAGGGGATGGCAGGAGAGGAGGGGTCTGAAGGAATGAGGTGTGGTCTGCAACGACAGGTAACGAGGTGGGGGGACTGTTGGGGGGGTGCAGGGGGAAGTAACGTTGAGGGGTGGACGATATAGGATGCTTAGAGCGAAAATTGAGTGGTGAATGATGCAGGTAAGTGCAGAGACATCTTTGAGGAGTATTCATGGGGCAAGAGCCATCTTAGGTGCCATTAGGACAGTCATTATTTTATTTCAAATCAAACAGTTCAATTGATTACGAAACAGAAACCAGTGAACTTCTCATCGCACAGTATTCAGGAGAAAGTTACTTCACTCAGGAAATGAAATTCAGATTTCATTGCTTGTGCAATATCCTCTGCGTGCTGCATTACGCATTTTGTTATATTTAAGATTTCCTTTTGATACTCAGATAGGTCACATTAACCAAATAGTGGTGCAACAGACAGTACGTGCGTCTTTGTTCAGACAGAAGCAGTGAGGGATTTGGTTTCTAATAGGTGTTCTTCTGACATATAACAGCAGCAAAGCTGGAAACTCTCCCTTATGAGATAGCTTCAGTAGTTACCCCCAGGTGTACAACAGAGGAGACATCCTATTCTTTCATAGTTAACTGACCAGATGTGCACACATCAAAAACATGCTGGACAAGAAGGAAAGGAGAAGGGAGGTCCACATAGTAACCCTGTCTAAAATGAGCACATTTAGGACTGAAATAGTTATCCTTTTGGGTGTCATCTTCAAACAATGAGACCTGGAGGGCAATGATGCAAGAAGGATTCTGTAATATTGGAACACAACACACAAAGGGATTCATTATTATTAAAGAAGCACACTCTCCCTGTTCTGATGCAAGTGGAAAAACATTCTTGTAAAATTAAATACTGTAATACCTTTCAACTAAAAGCACTAATTACAGGGCTGGGTCTGTTTCTACTTCCACCTCTGATCCAGAGGACTACTTCACTGTTTTACTGAGATAATAAGTTTGATAATCACAGGGACATGCTTAACCTTGCTTTGGCCTCCCCTCCCAGACCCACCCATAGTTTACCTTAAACAGGCAACAGGCCAGACCCTATACTACTCAATTTAAACTCAACACAAAGAAAGACAAACCTTCTGGCAAGGCAGTCAGAAAAACTGGAGAATTTTGTGTTGAGTTGCTAAAAGAAAGGATCCTATTTTGCATGCATGGAACCAACTGTCCGATCCCATTCCATTCCGATGTACCTACAGTAACTGCTAGTTAAGCTGTAGCTTTGATTTGAAACAAAACTCTTAAATATTTAAAAAAACGATCAAATGTGACACCCCCGTGAGTTCTATGGAGAGCTCTGCAGTGCTCTCCCAACACAAGACGTGGCGCTCTGCAGTACTTGCCAAATACAAGAATTGGGGGGGGGGGGAGAGACAGAAAGTCATGATTTAGAGACATGCTGTGTTTCAGTACTAATTATGTTTTTAATGGAAAGGTCTCATCAGTCTTTTCCAGTCTTTTTTTTTCTGTATACCTTGGTAGTTTATCAATCAATCACTTTATTTAACCAGGCACAAACATCATTGAGCAAGCTCATTTTCAAGATGGTCCAGGGCAACAGTACATTGCAGTTCAGTACAAGCAAAATACAGACAGGTTAAGGTAGTAACAAAAATTTAAGAAACATTGTACAATAGTGCATTGCAGTTCAGAACAAACATAACACAAACAGGGTAGCAACAAAAATGTAAAAACATATACAGGTGAACCACAGAAGGCCAGTATCTGAAGCCTGTCATAATGGTGAACACATACAATGCAAAGCAAAAATTATGTAAAAGTAGACGAGCAAAAATCCAGTACACTCTACAGATAGTAGAATAGGTAAGAATGGAAGGAGGCAGGTGCGAAGAAAATAGGTATGTTAGAGGTAGACGAAAGGAAGAAGAAGACCAGAGTGAAGGAGAGTGAATTAAGAGAGCTAGATAACCCTAACAGGGAGGTATGTTAATCGACATTCAAACAACATGAAGTCTTGCTGTATTATAGACATTAGCAGTTTGTTCCAGCTCTAGAACTGCCCCGGAGTGAAATGGTTAAAACCATTCCAAAATAGAATTTTGGCACGAGAGCAGCTCTATCTGTGTCATTTCAAACTTGAACTATCAGATTCTTTACTCCGCCTCAGTGAACAGTCGCTCCGGGGATTTCTCCTTCTGCTCGGTTCATTTCTTGGTTTAAAAAGTGTTTTCTCGGTTGGATTTAACGAGAATAGTTTTATTTAACATAAAACCATTCAGTTCAAGCTCTATCTGTGGTAACCGTAGTAAATGAAGGTTTTGTCTGTGTGGAACTTGTAAGTTATCGGTTCGGTTTTGAATCGATCAGTGGGTTTAAAACTCATTTAAAACTAAAAGTTACTATTTTAGAGTGCGGTTCCGGTTCTTATCGGTTCTAAAAACGGATTTATTACGTTTTTTTCAATACCGGTGAACGGTTAGGAACCTATAAGGGTGTCTTGCCTGGCACTGCCAAGCAGCGCAAGTTTTTGGTTAGGCTGGCATTATGTCTGAGAAACCCAAAAGAAAACCGGGCCCACTGGTTTCAACACTGTGATGTTTGTGGGAAGTCTTGCCAAGGCTGACCCACACACCACATGTGTTTATTGTCTGAGGTTTGACCACCTCCAGTCAGACTGCCAGGTATGTAAGAATTTCCTGCAGCCACCCTGGAAAAAGACTGGGCAGGCTCAGGGAATGAGAGGCCAAAAACTCCGCTGACCCAGATGGCCAGCCCGGTTCGGTGCCAACCGAACCAGAGGGAGTGCCCTCTGACCAGGGCCAGACTTCCTCGGGCCAAAGAAAAGCTGGTTCTGAGGAACCAATTCCAGTAAAGAAAACAAGAAAATCAGCAGGTCTGGAGTCCAAAATTCCTTCTCCAACTGCTGCAGAGATAGCAAAAGCCATACAAATTGTCCAGTCACTGTCTCAGGGTCCGTCCGAACCACCACTATCTGGTAAAAGGTCGGTTCGTCCGGTCCCAGTGGTTCAGGATTATGATATTGAGGAATTTTATGAACCAGAGGAGGGGGAGGAGGATTATGAACAGTATGAATGTGGCTGGGAATGTCTGGGTGTGCCCATTGAACCGGACATCTCCCCAGACAGACCTTTAGAATCTCCCCCTATGCTGTCTGATTCCCCATCTCATTTTATGTTTTATAAAAAAGTTGCTGAAACCCTCCAGCTTCCTTTAGAAGAGGCTGTGGATGAGCAAGAGGAGCCTGATTTTGTAGAAATGATGGATATTCCAGAGTCTAGGAGATTGTCTATTCCTTTACATAAGTCTTTTAGGAAACAAACAATTAAAATTTTAAAAGCTCCTAATTCTGTGCCTCCTGTAGATAAAAAGATGGACAGAAGGTATACATTGTCAGACCCTGATACAGAATTCCTTTCTCAGCAATGCAGTCATGTTGGGGTAGTTCAGGCTGCTGCCTGTGATAAAGCTAATATTCCCTTGGCTTCACATCCTCCTGACAAGGATTCCAGGAAGATTGATGCCATGGCGAAAAAACAGTATATGGCAGCCTCTCTGGGACTCAGGCAAGCAAATTATATGGCTTATGTAGCTAGGTATCAGAAATCTAGACGGGATACTGTTATGCAATTGGCCAAGCAGGCCCATGGCCAGCTCGCTAGTGAACTAGAACAGGTGGCTGCTGATGGCATTGAAGCCTCTAAGGTTCAGTTTCATGCTGCTGTGGATGTTAATGATGTTTCCTCTAGGGTCATGGCCACATCTGTAGCTTTTTGTAGGTTGGCCTGGCTCAGGTGTACTAGTTTGTCAAGGATACCCAGACTAAGGCTATGGATTTTCCTGTGGTGGGAAATTCTCTGTTTGGAGAACAGACAGAGAATTACATGAAGAAGATGGATGAATATAGGACTACTTACAAGAGTGCCCAGGCTAAGGGCGGCAAGCCACTCCTCAAGGCATGCCCCCAGTGGTAGGGGTAGCCTTTTCACAGGCCTTTCTACCAGACTCGGCCTCCTCTGCCTATGCTCAGAGGGGCTTCTTCAAAGGCAGGGGCAGATGAGGGGTGGCAGACCTGCTCCCACCCCCAGCCTAAAAGCTCCTGAAAACAGGCACCCTGATGGGGTGCCCAGGGCCGATTCTCCTGTACCAGTGGGGGCAGGCTAGCTTACTTCAGTCAGAAGTGGGCTTCTTTAACCTCAGACAAGTGGGTTCTGGAAGTAGTAAGCCAGGGTCTGGTTCTCAGCTTCAAAAAGTTTCCCAAGTTGAGAAGCAGACTTTTCTACCTGCAAGTGCTTCAGAGACCTCGCTCTGGAAACAGAGGTCTCATCCCTGTTAGCTCTCAGAGCAGTAGAAAGGGTTCCTCCCTGCATCAGGGCAGAGGTCTGTATTCAGATACTTCCTTACCCCAAAAGACAGGAGAATGGCGGCCCATTTTAGATCTCAGATATCTGAACAAGCATCTTTTGAAACCAAAGTTCAAAATGGTAACTCTGGCAATGATTTTACCTTCCCTAAGGCCAGGGGACTGGCTAGCCTCCCTGGACCTCAAGGATGCCTATTTCCATGTCCTAATCAGAAGATCCCATCGAAAGTACCTCAGATTCAACTGCCCTCAGGTCATTACCAGTTCAGACAATGCCCTTGGCCTTACCTCTGCTCCAAGGGTATTCACAAAGTGTCTAGCAGTGGCAGTGGCCCACTTAAGGAGGCAGAGGATTGCTGTTTTCCCTATCTAGACGACTGGCTCATTGTAGGCCAGTCCCCAGAACAGGTAAATCTCACCTGCAGGTCACCCAGCAACTTCTCACCTCCCTGGGTTTCTGCTAAACCTACCAAAGTCGGTTCTGGAACCAGTCCAGGTACTCACCTTTATAGGGGCAGAATTGGACACAAAGCTAACCAGAGCCTTTCTTCCCCCAGACAGGGTAAGGAATTTAGTGGCTCTGGCCTCTTCCTTCACTCTGCAGGTCTCTCGACCAGCAAGACACTTTCTGCAGCTCCTGGGGCACATGGCTGCATCCACAGCTGTTGTGCAGGGAGCCAGAGTTCAGATGAGAGACATTCAGTTTCAATTGAGAACCTTTTGGTCTCAGAGAAGAGACCCCCTTTCCAAGTTGGTCCCAGTGACTCGAACCTTGATCCTAGCTCTCCAGTGGTGGCAGGATCAGAGCAATTTAAAAGCGGGGGTCCCCTTCATTTCCCCTTCTCACGACTTGACTCTCACTACAGATGCTTCCCTTCTGGGTTGGGGAGCCCACATGGGCGACCTTTCCACTCAGGGAGTTTGGTCCCCCCAGGAATCTCTGCTCCACATCAATTTGCTGGAACTCAGAGCTGTCTTTTTAGCTCAAGCTTTTTCTGCATCTGTCCACGACAAGGTGATACAAGTCAGAACAGACAACACCACAACAATGTGGTACATCAACAAACAGGGGGGCACTCGGTCTTGTGCACCGAGGCAATGAAGTTGTTGTCTCTGGCCTATTTCCTGAACACTTCCCTCATAGCAGTTCATCTTCCAGGGAAGGACAATGTCCTAGCGGATGCCCTCAGCAGGATTTCCCAGGGCCATCACGAATGGTCCCTGGATCCTCAAGTGCTGGGGATAGTTTTTGCCAGGTGGGGCATCCCTCAGATAGATCTTTTTGCAGCCCCAGACAGTCACAAACTTCCTCTGTTCTGTTGCAGGCCTCCAGTGCTGGGCTCAGTTCCCCTGGATGCCCTTCTTCTGGATTGGGAGGGGAAGTTCCTCTATGCTTCCCCCCCTTTCCTCTCCTATTCAAAGTACTAGTCAAAATCAGATCTCAGTCTTGCAGGGTGATTCTGATTGCCCCGGATTGGGCCAGGCACCTTGGTACCCACTCCTTCTGTCTCTGACAGTCCATCTTCCCCTGTGCCTCCCCAGGAATCACAATCTGTTGACTTGTGCCCAGGGAAGGGTTTGGTATCCGGACCTCAAATCCCTCAATCTCAAGGCCTGGCTCTTGAGGAGTTAGAGTTTGCTGATTTACACCTCTCTCAGGGTGTTCTTGAGATCCTAAAGGCTTCCAGAAAGCCTTCCACTAGAGCTACTTATAGTTCTAAATGGAAAGGTTTTCCATTTGGTGTGCTGGGAAAATATTTCCCCAGAATCTGCTGAATTGTCCATTTTGTTAGATTACATGGTACATCTTAATTCCTTGGGTCTCAGACCAGCTACCCTGAGAGTTCATTTGGCAGCTGTGTCTGCCTTTGTGTCAGCAGGAAAGTCATCCCCTCTTTCCTCTCATCCTGTGTTTTCCAGGTTTTTAAGGGATTACTCCATACTAATCCTCCCTTTGGAACCGGCCCTGCTTGGGACCTTAATGTTTGCATTGCCCAGTTAATGCAACCCCTTTTGAACCTCTGTCTTCTGCAGAGCTAAGTACCTAACTTGGAAAACTGTTTTCTAGTGGCTATCACTTCTGCCAGATGCATAAGGGAATTGAAGCCTTGTCAGTGGAGACTGACTTTTATTTCTTTCCACAGGAATAAGGTAGTCCTTAGGACTAATAAGAAGTTTTTGCCTAAGGTGGTTTCAGATTTCCATCTTAATCAATCTATCTCCCTTCCAGTATTTTCACTGATCACTCCTCTTGGTGAGAGAGGTTGCACAGCCTGGATGTTAAGAGAGCTCTTAGTTATTATATGAGCGTGCCAAAGGTCTGAGGTTGAATCCTCCAACTTTTCCTTACTTATGGTGAAGTTGGGAAAGGCAAACCTGCCACTAAGAGATCAATAGCCAGGTGGATTGTCTCTGTATCCAATTTTGTTATCAGAAAGTGGGCAGTGCCCCCCGGTTTGAGGGCTCATTCTACCAGGGGTACAGCTGCGTCTCTAGCTGTTGCCAGAGATATCCCTTTATTAGAGATTTGCCAGGCTGCTACTTGGAAAACGGTACACACTTTTACCAAGCATTACTCCCTGGATGTCCAGGCCAGGAGAGATGCTCGCTTTGGCACAGCTGTTCTTCAGAGCCTATTCCCTAAGTAGGTTCTGCCCCTCCTCCATGGAGGTACTGCTGTATTCTGCTAATGTCTATAATATAGCAAGACTTCATGTTGTTTGAGAAAAATTACTCACCTTAGTAATGTTGTTTCTTCTAATGGAGTCTTACTATATATAGACCTCCCAACCTGCCCCTCTCAGAACCTCTACTTGGTGGGGTGCGGGCAACTTAGTGTGGGCACTACTTATGTCCTGTTAGCATTTTGTCCCCTTTGGGACTTTGGGTGTGTATGTGTACGCGTGTGTGTGTTTTATTATACTTATGTTCCATTTTCATATTATTAGAATGGTGTTAGTATTTCTGGTCCCCTGACTTGAGTCTTGGGTGTTGGGACCATCAATGGTTGTTATTATTTAGGTAGCCATTTGGCTAGTGTAGGTTACAGCTTCCACAGACCTTAGTGAGTTTGGCTCGTAAAGATCTGACAGTTCAAGTTTGAAATGACACAGATAGAGCTGCTCTCGTGCCAAAATTCTATTTTGGAATGGTTTTAACCATTTCACTCCGGGGCAGTTCTAAAGCTGGAACAAACTGCTAATGTCTATAATATAGCAAGACTCCATTAGAAGAAACAACATTACTAAGGTGAGTAATTTTTTCTTTTAGCCGTAGGTTTTGTGTGAAGAGCATGATGTAAGTTGTTCAGTGTCTACGAAAACAGTTACAGGTTTCCTTTAACAGTACAGTTAGTGAATCTTTAAATGTGAATATGCCTGGGAGTGAGGCAAGTTTTAAGGAGTTTTGCATGGTATTCCATATCGATGGGAGTGAGAAATTGATGGCAGCCGCGACATATGTCGTGTTCACTCTAGGAATCTGGAAGCAGAGTAGGAGAAACGTCTCAGGCCATACGATCCCTTGGCCCATGTGAAGAGGCTCGATATGTAAGTAGGCAGCGTACTGGATAGTGCTCTATAAAGCCAAAGAAGAGCATTTATTTTCCTCCTAGCTGGAAGTGAGGGCCACCCTGATTCCTGGTACAGTAAGCAGTGGTGAGTGCGAAGAGGTAGGTTGAAGAAAAATCTTAGGGCCCTATGGCAGAGTGTGTCAAGTTTGTTGAGCACTGCTACGGGACAATGCATACAAAGAAAGTCGGTGTAGCCAATAAGGGTAGGAATGTGGACTGTACTAGTCTCCTTCTGGCCTCTGGGGTGAGCAGATGTTTAATATGATAGAATAAGCCTAGCCGCTGTCTTAATTTCTTCGAGATTTCATTCAGATGGTATAGAAAGTTAAACTTATTGTCCAGCCAGAACCCAAGATATTTAAAGGATTCAACTATTTTGAGAGGTTCATCTAGAAGTGTTAGGATCTGGAGTATATGTGATGGTCCGGGGGCTGGCTTTGGAGAGAGAATCATAGCTTCAGTCTTTTTGGCATTGAAGAGAAGTCTGTGTCTGATAAGATTATGTTGGAGGGTGATAAAATCTTGCTGTAAGTTCTCATGAGCCATGTCCAAGGAGGAATGTATGGTATATAGTACGGTATCATCTGCAAATATATGGACATTAGCTGAGTGGAGATGAGAATCCAAGTTATTGATGTAGATTGCAAAAAGGATAGGGCCAAGTATGGAACCTTGGGGAACACCTCTTAGAAGGTTTTTTTGTGGAGACAGATCGCCTGCAGCTTTGACCTGTTGTAATCTGTTGGTGAGGTAATTGGAGAACCATTTGATTGCTGAACTATCGAGCCCAATTTTGCTCAAGGCTAAGAGCAAGACATTATGGTCCACAGTGTCGAAGGCCTTACTAAGATCGAGAAAAAGGGCAAACACATATTACTTAGAATCCAATGCAATTTGCAATCTGTAGTTACCTTCGCAAGTGCAGTTACAGTTTATAGCCATGAACAATGACTGCCTTTATTTCACCCTCCTAATTTCATGAGGATTTTAATTTAAATGAAGCAACTTAAGTCTGGTGTGAAAACCTATTTGGCTCCAAACGCAAAGGTTGTGACCCAACCCAGAAGGCCACTGAAAATGAGATCAAGCTCAACTGGCTATTTTCCACCTTTTCCTGTTTTTAAATAAAAATCTTGAATCTTGACTCATGCAAAGCATAATAGGATTTGATTACACTTTACAACTAAAGCATGCAGTTCTACTGTATCAGTCAGTGCTGCTGATGTCCTCTGCAGTCCCTATGTTCTTGTCTTTATTTATCGGAGGCAGTATAGTGCAGCGGGTTAAGGCTCTGAACTGCAGATCTGGAGACCTGGGTTTGAATCCCACAGCTGCCTAGGTGCATACAGTGTGATAATGAGTAAGTCACTACTTCCTTGTGCTCCCAGGTCACATCTGGAAACAAGCTTCGGCTTAGTGTGCTACTTCCGGTTAAATAATGTTCCCTTTCCCTATTTACTGAATTTTGGTAACCAGGTGAGCCCGCTGAGACATGACAGTCCCTTTTTCAGAGGCGACCCAGTGCAGTACACTGACAGTGGCATGCATTGAAAATGATACATTCACTATAATAGTGAGAATGTGCTTGCCCGGTGGCACTGAAGCGCTGGCCGATACACCTCACGCCACGACGGCAACCCGGGTTCAGGAACAGACTCGGGATGCTGGGGGTCGGTGGGGGAAGTAGAGGATTGAGCGTCTGGAGGACTGTTCTCCTCTCCTCTCCTGGGGAGGGCTGGGGAACCTGCCTTGCTCTGCAGCGGCCCCCGGTGGAGACCGGGAGCACTGTAGAGCAGCGCTGCACGGGGGCTAAGAAAACCAGGGAAAAACGGCATCTCGACCGACCAGATGACAGCCGCCACGGAGCCCACGGACAGCCCGGGACTGACCTCAGCAGTACCCAGGGCCAAGAACGGTAGCCGCAAGGCACATTCTCTCCGGAAGGAGTGGACCCATCCAATGAAGGGATACACTGGGTTACCCTGTATCATCATCAATATTAGGAGTCTTATTAATAAACTCAACCAACTGCAAGCATGGGCTGCCCATACTACCCCCAATATAATTGTCAACTCAGAATCTTGACTTAAACAAATCATCCCGGATCAACAAATCGCGCTCCCTGATTACAAATCATTTAGGGCTGACAGAAAATCCAGGGGTGGAGGAATGGTCATCTATACTAAGCTCAAGTTCAACATTTCTGATATTACTTGCATTACGAAGCCAAAAGAATTTGAGCTTGTTTCCTTAAAAATAAATCTGCCCTCGTCAGATTCTATCAACATTCTCGGCTGTTACAATATTTTACAAACTTTAAGCTCCCTTGTTACCCAAAACAATACTGAAACTATCATCCTTGGGGATTTAAATATCGATTGTTATCTCATAAATCTAACAATCTCAAAGATCTGTGTGATGAACTAGGTCTCACTCAACTCATCACTGTACCTACAAGGGATAACTCAAAAAACTGTGCAAACAGCTCTATCTTAGATGTACTTCTGGCAAACCACCCACATAAAATCCAACAAACAGCCGTGTTCCACAATGACTTTAGCGACCACGGAATAGTGGTCTGTGTAAGAGAGCTCAAAGCCATTCCACCTTCAGTCAGATTCCTCACGAAATGCTCATTCCGTAAATTCAGTTCTAATCACTATCTGTCTGATCTGCGCAGCCTTAACTGGCAAAGCCTCTACCTATCGCAGTTTATCGACAAGGCTGTTGGGATTTTCAACAACCAGCTACCATGGCTGGCTAATAAACATGCCCCTCTCATATGAACCAGAGCACACAAGGCTTCCAACCTCTGGTTTACGCCTGAACTCAAAGCTGCACTTTCCTTCCGGGATAAGCTACGGGCCCGTGCAAGGTCCACCAAGTCTCCACATGATTGGAATACCTTTCATGCCACAAGGAATGCATGTGTCAAACTAATACGCACTACCAAATCCAATTTCTACACTGGGACCCTAGAACAAGCCAAAGGAAACTCTGTGCTGACATGGCAGACCATCAAGGCTATTAAAGGATGGAAATCTGCTCCTTCTACCCCTACTAAAATCCTTGCTAATGGAGTTCTAACTGATGATCCCTCGCAAACTTTAGAAGAAATGAATACCCACTTTTCTACTGTGGGGCTCACTTTTGACTCCTCGCCCTATGCTGAACTAAGCAGACCCCCTCCTGGCTCTAGTTTCTACACCACACCCTCCTTGTCGCACACCTTCCAACTCAGGCCTGTCTCATTCAAGGACGTGGAAAACCACCTTCAAAAGCTGGATACAAAAAAAGAGTGGTGGAGCTGATGGTATTGAGTCATTCTTTCTCAAACTGGGCCATCACTATCTTTCAGCCCAGATACTTCACATTTTCAATTTGTCAAAAGCCTCTGCAACTGTTCCATCTTGTTGGAAATCAGCCCACGTCCTTCCATTGTTCAAATCAGGGGACCCATGTGATGTGAATAATTACAGACCCATTTCCATCCTTCCTATCCTCTCCAAAATTCTGGAACAGTTAATTTTTATACAACTGAAAGAGTACACTGAAAAATTCTCTCTTCTCAATCCTGATCAATCTGGATTCAGGAAAAAAACACAGTACCATTTCTGAGCTTGCCAAAGTCACTAACAACTGGATTATTGCTCATGACTCCAAACTATTCACTGGTGCCATCTTCCTGGACCTCAGTAAGGTGTTTGATACTGTGGATCATACTCTCATCTTACACAGCCTTACTAATTTAGGAATCTTGACAACTTCAGTGCAATGGTTCACCAGCTATTTCTCTGGACATGTTCAAAAAGTCAAAGCTAATGGCCTTCTCTCTGATCCCTTGCCTATCTCATGGGGTGTTCCACTGGGACCCATCCTAGGTCCCATCCTCTTCTCTGTATATATCAACCCCCTTACCTCCAAAATTACCAACTCTAAACTGTACTTCTTTGCAGATGACATGGTTCTGTACATTTCTAAATCGTCACTGCCTGAAATCTGCAAGCAACTCCAAGACAACTTCATCAAGCTGGAATATAACCTCATTAATGCCAAGCTGCTGCTGAATGCAAAGAAGACTAAAACCATGATCTTCTACCCTAGCAATTCCCCCACACCTCTGTCACAACCTAACCAAACATTACCTATCACCACCACTCTTGGTGAACCGTTAGAGGTGGTAGATAATTTCAAATATCTTGGCATATGGCCCGACAGTAAACTTACCTATATTGCTCACATCAATAATCTAACTAGTAAACTCAAAATCAGACTTGGGTTCTTCTTCCATAATAAATCTCTCTTCCCATCAAGTGTTAGAGATAAGCTTGTACAAGCTACGTTTCTACCGCTCCTTGATTACGGCGACATTATTTATGGTTGCACCTCTGCTTCCAACTTGCATAAGCTGAATGTTTTGTATCACTGTGCTTTGCAGTTCATCACAAAAGCCCCCCCATGAACACATCATTGCAACTTGTATACTTCAGTAGGCTGGACCTCCCTGGCAACAGGACACCTAACCCACCTACGTACATGAATGCTAAAAATCCTGCTAAACAAACTTCCAGGCTATATTTTGTCCCTTATCAAGCATCTCTCATAGCACTTACTCCATAACGAAGTTTGATTTCATCTTCCTTGACATTCCTAAGACATGTACAAATTTTGGTGAAAGGGCTATTTCCTATGTCCTTCCCACCGCCTGGAATAGCCTACAATCCATCCTTAAACTCACTGGTGTTGTATCAATCAAACTTTATAGAGCCCTGACTGCTAGCAAGCTCAAAGTCATATGTGACTGCAATTAAACTCTCCCTTGATGCTACGCTTTCACCTCCTACCTACCCCCTCACTTCTCTCCCCTACAGCTCCCTTTATCCTTCTTTAATATCTTGCCTTCCCTTGACTGGCCCACATCTATCTATGCACCTTACTCTCTCTCTCCCCTCACCTCCAGCAGCTCCCTTTATCCTTTTATAATATCTTGTCTTCCCTTGACTGACCCACATCAATCTATTCACCTTACTCCTTCTCTCCTCTCCCCTTCCATCCCGCTACCCTCTTCCTAGCCACTATTTCTCCCTACATGTCCATAATGTACTTTTTCCATGGCAAGTTTGATATATTGCTTACATATCCCAGAAATGTTCTCATGCTCTTTTGTATTTGGTGTGTACTTAGTTTGTGAATATTAATCTCGCAATTTGCTGTGTATCTTCTTATAAATTGTTATGTACTCTGTCTTACTAATACTTATGTATTTCCCTATAAATTGTTTATGTCCTGTTGTAAACTGCTGTTATGTGTATAGGACCTCCTTGTGAATGAGCCTGCTCAATGGAGTTTTCCTACAATAAACCTGAACTTGAACTGTAGAGTGGCTGCAATGTGAGGCAGGAACTGGCGACGAGGGTTCTCAGGGGGAGGTGAGTGTGTCCCTGGTGTCCCGAAGGACAGGCTGGTTGAGACGAGGAGGAAGCAGATAAACAAATAATGCAAATAAATAAATAAATAAAATACTGAGAACATACAAAGCAAAAAATTACAAGACAGACATCTAGCAGACAGCAGACAAAAACAGTGCAGGCTAAAGTAACAATACTGAAGCAAAATACATTTGGATCAAATAATACAGTAATTTTACATCAATCAAATACAGTTATAGGCAATTCAAAGACAGGCAGTAACTGGATTACACAGTTACCTTACGCAAGAAATAATGGATTAGGTCAGATTCGATATATCAAGCATTCACTAAGTATGAAACACTAATTGCAATTAACAAAATAGAACCTGCAGGAGGAGTAACCAGGTATTAGTTAAGGTTGAGGATGGTTTATCAAGGAAACACAGGTTGGCTGGAAGGAAACTGTCAGACAACAGGAGTCAGTGAAAGCAGTTGCATTGTGTGGCACCAAGGAGAGATTGCAGATTCGAATGGAAAAGAGGGAGAGAGATGATAGCAAGAATGATTGGGGAACATGTGTTCCAACAGGCTACAGCCGAGAAGGCAAAAGACCTCTGGGCCACAGCTAGCCAAGTGTTAGGTAATAGGAGAAGGGGCTGCGAGGCAGAACCGAGAGGGTGCCGTGGGTGCTTATGTTGCACTGTGACAGCAAGACGGAAGAGTATAGCGGTGTATCAACTTATGAGTGAAGCTTAGGGTGGCATACCATAGTTTCGATTCATAAGGTAGCCATCCAAGGGAAGATAGGATATCCAAGTCCAAGAAAAAGCCGTGACTATCCTCATCTGGGACAGTGCTCACCAAATAGGGTAGCCAGCCCTCAATGTGAAACTACAGACACAGTTCTCAGTGGCACACAGGACCAACTGACTCAAGGTAAACGATCTGATGCAAATACAATTTATTTCCTCAAAATAATCACAGTCCAAACAGTACACACTCATCCTAGGTCACCCTAGTGCCTTGACTTCTCGCGAGCCTTCTACGGGGTGTGACTGAGAGGGGAAATATCTTTACATATAAAGCCAAAACTCATTAATATTCTTTTGTGTTGTCAGAATGTGCATACATTGTTACTACTGAGACAGGTATTAAACTAACAACATGTACACTTCACTTAAAGACAATCAATGAATGTTATGAAAACTAGTGCTAGAGATAAATAAGCGTTTTTTGAAACATAGAAGATAAATATCAATGGAGAATTACGTAGCCCTTATCTAACTCTAGGCAATCAATTGCCTTCCTAACTCTCCTTTTTTCCTTTTAGGTCTCAGCAGCTGGAAGAGTCTTGGTTCCAGAATAAAAGTTGCCATGATGTTAATTTCCAGTCTGGTAATTGATCTTCGATCATTACTTAAAAGACATTTCAGGATGCCATGTATTGCCATAATAAGACTGCCTTGGATACATCTGGGATATGAACCTTGACCTCCACTGCAATACTCTTTTTCTTTCTCCCTCCTTCTTTTTCCCTCCCAATTCCCCCTTTCCCTCTCCCCCTTCCCTTTATAACTTTCTCCCTAACCTTGTTATTGTCACTTATAGTGTTCCTTTTTTTATCTCTAGTGCTGATTAGCTGCAAGAGCTCACAACAGTGATTAAATTAAAGGAACACTATTTTAGAGTATTGAAAATATTGCAAATATTGAAAATGTCATAACAGCAGCTGAGTTCCTTAGTCTGTTTTAGTAATATATTTTTCATAACATTCACTGATTGTCTTTAAATGAAGTGTACATGTGGTTATTTTGTTAATACCTGTCTTAATACCTGTCTCAATAGTAACAATGTATGTACACTCCGACAACACAAAAGTACTCATGAATATTAATGCGTTTGGGCTTCATATGTAAATATGTTTCTCCTCTCAGCCACACCCCATATAAGACTCACGAGGAATCGAAGGGCTAGGGTGACCTAGGAGGAGAGTGTACTGTTTGGACCTTGATCTTTCGGAGGAAATAAAACTGTGTTTGCATCAAATCGTTTATCGTGAGTCAATTGGTCCTGTGTGCCACCGAGAACTATGTCTGAAGATAAGACATCGCAGTGGTGATGACGAGCATTGACCCCCAAAGCAAACCTACCCACTCTATGATAGACTTGAGTGAGACGAGACATGATGGTGGAGGAAGTCGAGAGAAGCAGGGGGGCTGCATAAGTTAAGAGAGGGAGGAGGGTGGCTGATGCTATCTTGTGGCAGGAGGTCAGAGTGAGGAAGGGATGGATTTGGTATACGACACCAAGCTTTTGGGTTAGAGATTTGATGAGGACTGATACATGCAGGGCAAGAGAAAAAGAGGAATCAAGGGTGACACCCAAGTATTCAAAGGACTTAACTGTTTCAAGAACAGCCCCTGTTCGGAAGGGAACAACCACAGGGGGGAAGGGGCGCGAGTTAGGCTTGGAAAACACCATACACTTCATTTTTTGTAGTGTTAAGTACAAGCTGTTTTTGCAGAAATCAGTCTTGGAAGTCAGAGGTTAACACTGAGTTGATCCACCCTACGTCGACCGAGGAATGGTAAATGATTGCGTCATTTGCATACAGATAAACTGAGGGCCCCCCAGTTATCCAGGCGGTCGTTGATAAAGAGTGAAAAAAGTAACGATCCCAGAATAGATCCCTGGGGGATGCCATGGGTAATGGCTCGAGGGCCAGATAGTGATCTCGCCCATTTTACTCTTTGGGTGCAGCCTTGAAGGTAGCACTGGGTCCAAGTAAGGGCACCAGCATCAAGGCCAAGGAGGCACAGCTGCTGTAACAGAAGACCGTGACTGACCAGGTCGAAGGCCTTGGTCAGGTCCACAAAGATTGCTCCAGTGGATTTACCATGGTCCATTCCTTGGAATATGTCTGAGGTGACCTTAATCAGGGCAGTGAGAGTGCTGTAGTTTTTCCTGAACCCATGCTGAGAGGTTGAGAGCAGGTGGTGGATTTCTAGATAATCCTATGGGTGGTCTTAAAGTATCCACTCTTGGATTTTGGCTAACATACATACATACTAAAATGCCAGCAGAATAGGCCTAATGGTCTTTCGTGTCTGCTCGTTTGGTCAGCCCCCACCCTGGGTGCTGACCTTGCTGTCCCCCTCGCCTTCTCTGGCTTCTCCCTTCCCAGTTCCGGATATTCTTGCTGCATTGGATTTTGCTTCCTGAACCCTTCCCCTGTACCTGTCCCACCCCTCTTGAACCCTCCACTGTCTCTGCCTCCACCAGCCCCTAGGTAGTGCATTCCATGGCTCTACCACCCTCTCAGTAAGTAGCACCTCCTCCTTCTCCCTGAATCTTCCCCCCTCCAGTTTCCACCCATGCCCTCTAGTGGCCCCCTCCTCCTTCCTTCGAAGCACCCTCACTGTTCCTCCCCTATTTACCCTCTTCATGTACCTGAAGACCTCTATCATGTCCCCCCGGTCCCTTCTCTCTTCCAAAGTGTACTAAGGAGCACAGTATCGAGATTGGGTGATAATTTTCAGCAGTAGTATTGGAATCACCCTTGTGTATAGGAACAATCATGGCCACCTTCCATTTCTCAGCGATGATACCAGAAAGGAAAGAGCGACTGAAAAGGTCACGACTGGGATGAGCGAGGGCATCAGCCCCCAGCTTGAGGAATTTTGGTTCGAGTGTATCATGTCCTGGTGAGCTATCCGCCTTCAGGTTTTTCAGAAGCATATGCACCTCCTTCACAGTAGACAGTTTCAGATGAAAGGAAGGTCAGGTTAAGGATTCAAGGGACGAGAGAGGGTGCTAGGAAAGAGTGACGTATATTTATGCAGATCAGTAAAAAATGTATTAAAGCCATCTGCAATAGAAGAGGGGTTACTGAATACAGCACCCTGGGCTTCAATGGAATTAGGGGTTTCTGAGGTATGGCCCTTCAGGAGGGAATTAACCTGCATCCAGAATTCCTTTGGGTTGCTAAGATGATCAGCTTGGAGATTCTTCAAAAGCTGGCATTTGGTTTTCTGGATGGAGTACTTGCAGCAGTTCCTTAGCCGCCTATACATTTGCAAATTTGAGGGAAGCCCGCTGGCCTTATATGTCCGCCAGACTTTTTCGCGAGTAGACATGCACTTCCTTAAGTCCTTAGATAGCCAAGGTGCTTTAGAGCCCTTTATCCAGCAAGACTTCATGGGAGCATAATGGTCTTGTACTGACCATCAACCTTGTTTGTTTGTCAGCACAGGAAAAAAAAGAAAAAATACTCACTGTAATGTTGTTTCTTCCAAGGGATCCCTCACTATGCTTAACAACTGCAATCATTCCCCTGCAATGAGCTGCCCTAGAACCTAGAATTTGTACTAATTATGGAATCTTAGAATGAAATTCAGACCTCTGCTGCGTGGTCACGCTCACCTCTGCCCACTAATGTCAGATTTACAAGTGAAGCCAGGGTTAGCAGTGACCACTTAACTAGCTAAATGACTACCAAAAATTATTCAACAGAAGAGAGTCTTAGGTGACTCTTAAATATGGCAGAACAGACTGAAAAAAGATTAGATCACTGAGTATCAATTGTAAGGTACTGTAACAAGTAATGTGCAAGGAAATTGAAAATAACCGATTCTTGTCAGACCCTATTCCAGGTTCTGAAAGGAGAGGAAAGGATGGGATTGTTAAGCACAGTGAGGGATCCCTTAGAAGAAACAAAATTGCTATGGTAATTTTTTCTTCAAGCCCCAGGAATCCCCCACTATGCTTAACAACAGCAGACTACAAATCAGTACCATGGGAGGCTGAGTACAGAACCTATTTAGAGAAAAGATTCTGCAAAACAGCAGTGCCAAAGCTGGCATCCCTTGTGGATTGCATGTTACAGACAGCAGCACTTTTTGAAAGTGTGTACTGTTTTCCAGTTAGTTGCTTTACAGATTTCCTGTAAGGCAATACCTCTTGAGGCTGCCACTGAGGTAGAGGTGCCACGCGTGGCATGTACCCAAAGGCACTAAAGTCGCAGCTTGCCAGCTTTGCTATAACAAAACTGTATGCAGGAGACTATCCAACGTGAAATTGTTCTCTTGGATGCTGGTTAACCTTTACCCACGTCACCATAGGTGACAAACAACTGAGTATTACTGGACCATACGTCCTTTGTGTTGTTCAAATAGGAGCTCAGTGCTCTCTTAGCATCCAATCTGTGGAGCTTTTGCTCCCCTGAACTGGCTTTTCCTGTAAAGAACACTGTGTAATTAACTGGTGCTGATGAAATTCAGACTTTAGGGAGGAATCTTCTGTTAGTTCTATAGATTACCATGTCCGTGTGGAAAATGGTATAGTTAGGGTCCATGCAGAGGACTTGCAGCTCACTCACTCTTCTGGCAGATGTCACAGTCACCAGGAAAGCTGCTTTCCAGATGACATACTTCAAGTCAGCAGCTGCCATGTAGTAACTATCCCCTACCAATAACACCCGAAGGTCTGCTGGAAGTGGAGACGTTTTCCTTCTCAGTGTTGTTTTTATAGGTGGGTTTGTATTCATCCACCTTTTTCAAATAAGCCTCTGTCTTGTCAGCAAAGAGGGACTTTCCCTCACAAGGTACATCCATTGCTTTTATTTGAGTGTCCTGGGAGAGGATCGTGGGTCTGAGCCATCCAAATCTCCTCAGGGACACTGCATGTGCCATGACTCTAGATGCAGTTTCATTGGTATCCACTGCCATGTGGAACTGATACTTGGTGTCATCCATGGCAGTTTTAGCTGTATATGCCAGATCCTCTGCCAAGACACCAGTAGCTTTTTCGCTCATAGCCAAAATAGAGCTCTAAAGAGCCTTTTGGTAAGGAGCAGTGTAAGCCATGCATGCTACCAGCCTTAACAACAGAGAAGTTGTGGTATACAATTTTTTGCCCATACCGTCCGGTTTCCTGGAGACTGGGAGGGAAGGGGGACTTTGGCCCTGTTGCAGGCAGCAGTCTGGACCACTCTCTCATGATCAGGATGAGAGTACAGGTACTCAGTGGCCTGCTTGTCTACCTGGTATTTCTTTTCTATTTTCTTCTCAATCCCAGCAGCTGAAGAGGGCGCTGCTAGCACTTTACAAGTGGCCTTTTTGAGGGATTTGTGGATGGGAAAAAGCAATCTCTTAGTGGGGATTAAGCCCATCATGTCGAAAAACTACACACCATCCTCATCCTCAGCAGTCTCCTGCATAGAGAGGTTGAGGGTATTGGCCATTTGCCTCACAAAGGAATAGTGTGAAGTAAATTATCTGGTTCAAGAGGAGGGGAACCGAACTCAGGCTCTATAGATTATCCTTCCTCCTCATAGAAAAACGCAGCCTCCTCCTCCACAGGCACTGGAATAGGTACTGGAGCCCGAGGAGAGGGGCAGACACACCCATAAAAGTCCCCACAGCCTGGAAGGCCGGAGGAATTGCCATGCCTTAGTCACGTCCTCTACTGAGAACATTTTATTTTTGTCCACTGGTATCTCCTTTCCTTCTTCAGAAGGAGGGATAGTGACATGTTTTTCTTTTTGTTTTTCTTAGCAGGCACAGTCTCTTGTGCATGCTCAGAGACTCTTATTTTATTTATTTATTTATTCAAGCCTCAGATTTCAACCTTTGAACTAGCAGCTCATTTACAAAGGTTCCACATCAGGAGGGAGAAAAATACGTTAAGAATTGAATTAAGGATTACAAAGGCAAGTAGTTAACAACATATAGTAGGTAAATCATAACTCATAACATTAACAATCTGATAGACAGGTAATTAGGGCCCTTTGATAAGATACAGACAAACGGGTAGTTAAAGATATCATTTAGAGCAGTGGTAAGTCAATCTTGGGAAGGTTATTGTGGAAGGAGGCACAGTACCAGGCAAAAGGATTAGGTAGAACATGAGGAGTCGGGAAGGGGATGGGAGGGATTCCGTGCTGGGAGCTCAGGTGTGCCAGGCAGCCCTTTGTCACAGGGGGAAAGGTCAAGGCAGGGATCCAGTGGTAGGGTAGAGGAAGGGGTAGGTATGCAAAAACAGGAAGGGCCAGGGTGCAGATAATGAAGGTTATGTGCCCGAGGCCAGGGACTAGTAAAATCTAGGGGCAAGAGCATATCATGCGGCTCGATAAGTGTGAATGGAGTTTTTTCTTGAACGTTCCAAGTGTGGGTTCGGATAGAAGGTCAGCTGGTAGTGAGTTTAGCCACTTAGGTGCACAGTACATAAAAGAGTGTTGCTCTTGGGTTGTGCGGCAGTAGGGGACTTTGTATTGGGTGTTGAGTGACCCTCTGGTCAGCCTGGGAGGGGCTATTTGATAAAGCATAGAGTGAACACCTGGTGGAGTAAGACCAAATGTGGCTTTCCTGGACAGGTGACAGGTTTGGTATACGATGCAATTGTCAAGGTTCAACCATCCTGTATGTGAGAATAAGTCACGTGTGTGTTAGTAGCGGGGCTTCCAGAACGAGTCGGCAGGACTTATTTAAGGCAGTGGCAACTCTTTTCAGGGTAGAATCCGAAGCAATGCTGTAGACTACGAGGCCATAATCTATTACAGAGGACACTAAACTGGCAACTGCAAGTTTAAGTGCTTCAGGAGTGAGGCAATGTCTGTGTTTATATAATTGTCCAATTTTATTGCATACTGTCTCTGTGACATAGTTGATATGCAGTGTGTACGATAAGGTGCTATCCAGTATGACCCCTAAGTATTTGAAAGTGTGTACCATTTCAAGGGTTTTATTTTTAATGTTTCAGATGGTTAGGTGGGCTGATTTAGCTTTGCTGTGGGGGGAGGAGAAAAGCATAGTTTTTGTTTTCTTATAGTTGAGTAGTAACCATGCATTGGTAAACCAGTGTTCGACCTGGCTGAAATTGCGCTGAAGTCCTTGCTCAAGGGAGGTGGGATCAGGGTGGCTGGAATAGATAACTGCATCATCCGCATACAATAGGATTTTGTCATGGCACATTTTTTGAGAGATTGTTTAGAAAGAGACTGAAGAGCAGTGGGCCTAGTATAGACCCTTGGGGGACACCTGTGCTTACATTAAGCTTATCAGAGAGTATATTGCCAATTTTGACTCGTTGTACCCGGTCAGTGAGGTAGTTTCAGAACCAACTCAGGGAGGTGGTGGACACAGAGGTCTCTTGCAGTTGGGCTAGCAGAAGATTATGGTTCACTATGTCGAAGGCCTTAGTGAGGTCAATAAATGTGGCCTTCACTAAGTGCCCTCGATCCAGTGAGTCATGTATGAATCCAGAAAACTCAACAAGGGCAGACGTCATACTGTGTAGTTTTTGAAATCCATGTTGTTCTTTGCACTGAATTTGGTGTCTATCAAGGTGTTCAATTAGCTGGTCACAGACCACCTGTTCTAGAGCCTTGGAGATTGGGGGTAGAATTGAGATTGGTTGGTACTTTGTATGAGTGGTCTTAGCACCACTTTTGAAAACCGGTGTTACGACTGCAGCTTTGTAGAGCTTTGGGAACTGTCCAGAGATCAGTGATAGGATGAGTATTCTTGTTAAAGGACCAGGACCTCTTCTATTGTGTTAGAAGTTTCAAGTCTAAGCCAGCACTACTTTTTTTTTTTTTACTTATTTTTAGTGGAATCAGGGTTCCCCCATTTATACAGCCTGACCTTCGAACCATCTTTAGCAGAATATCCACCAGCTTACATTGAGGGGCTGAACCTTCTTCTGAGCCTTTAGGTGACATACAGGCAGGCTGAGAAGCCATAAGGTCTTTTAATTTTTTAGCCCTTTTCTTTACTGTTTTAGGGAAAACTTGATACAAAGCTCTCAATCAGTAAAATCACAATCTGGACCTGGGCATCTCAAACACAACTCGTGGCCGTTTGCCTTAGCCAGGAACTAGAAACGAATTTTGCACTTTTTATAACATGTACAGTAGGTCCTAGCTGGGCCCGGTGGCACTGAGGGTTAAGGCACTGGTTACCCGGGTTTGGGAATGAGCCTGGGATGCCGGGGGTCAGCAGGGGCGGGAAGGGACAGCTCTCCCTCTCGGGGGGGGGGGGGTGTAGGGACATGCAGCGCTCCTGCACGACCTCTAGCAAAAGTCAGGGGAAGCTACAACGCAACGCAGCTGTATGGCAAGGGTGGAGCTTGGCAGACGTTGGACATCATTGCACGTCCAAGCTCCATCGTGGGGGCAGAGAGAAATACCAGCAAAAGCCCTCTGGAAGCACAGTGGCCCCAGGGGCACGCCCACATCCCAACGTGCCCAGGACTCTCTGCGGCCGACCAGAAGACTGGTGGGTTCCTCTAATTTCAGAAAGAGTTGCCAAGGGAGGGCGGACCCTCCCCCGGGGGGGGTGATCCGGGGGACTTGACCCATCCAGTCACTCGGGGAAGAGCCCGGGAGAAGCGAGGGCTCAGGCAGGAAGTGAGAGGCACAGCCGAGAGGGCACTCCCAAAGGATGCCCGGGCTCCAGAGTGAGAAAAAAAAAACTGGAAAAAAAAAAATTGTAGGTTCTGTCCTCTTTTTGGGTCTGTCAGTCATGCCAATCTCTGATCATCATAAATTGCTTCGGTCTCCAAATACTAAAGAAGAGAATTGCTCTTTGGTTCCTTATTTAAAAAGGAAATAATAGGAAAATACTTACAATAAAGAAAAAGGCCAAGTACATACGAACGCACCAGCAGAAACAGACCACCCGATCTATTTAAGGCCCTGTCCATACTGCACTGAAAATCTGTAACATTTTAAACCATTACAGACTGAAAGGCCCTATCTATACTACCTTGGAAATCCCCGCTGTAACATTACAGAGGGTCCAAACAGTTACCATAATGGTTTGCGTTTACACTGGTAACGTTACAGAAAGTGTTTTCGTAACCGTTACAGAAACCTGTTGTGAGGTGGTTTCAACAATGGTCTCTATAATGGTTTCAAATCTCTGTTTAACCCTGTCCACACTACACAAGTAAAATCCTGTAATGTTTTCAAAACGTTTTCAGTGGTAGGGTGGATGTACTGTAACGTTTCCAGTCTGTACCGGTTTCAGACCGTTACAGATTTTCAGTACAGTGTAGGCAGGGCCAAAACGTTACAGTGCATCGACCCTACCACTGAAAACATTACAGGATTTTACTTATGTAGTGTAGACAGGCCCAAAAATACAGGTTACTCACCTATAACAGGAGTTCTAGGAATGGTATATGTTGTTCATCCACACTTATTGGCAGGTTCCTTGCCGCTTTAAATCTTGCCGGAAGGTCTTCAAGCTGGCTCCTCCCACCCACCCGGTGGTAAAACTCGGCTCCGCCCCATGACGCCAGATCTAGCCCGCTGGAAGTCAGGTTGTGCATCGGTTGAGAGTCATGTAGGATGAACAACATATACCATTCCTAGAACTCCTGTTATAGGTGAGTAACCTGTATTTCTAGGGACATGGATATGTTGTTCATCCACACTTATTGGCAGACTCCTAGCAGTTCTCTGGGAGGAGGGAGGCAAGGCGCACACCCCGATACTTACTTGGGAAATAAAGACTGGAGAACCGAAGCCCCAAAACCAGCATCCCGGCGTGACCCAAGGTCGATGTGGTAGTGGGTAATTAAGGTATGTGCCGACTTCCAGGTAGCAGCCCTGCAGATATCCTGGATAGGGACATCCCTGGAAGCAGCCACCGATGCAGCGGTATGGCAGGTAAAATGAGCTCTTATCCCTCTGGGAGGCTCCATACCCGCCAACCTATAGCGGAGATCTATGCAGGAGGTGACCCACCCGCTCATCGTCCGCTTGACTGCAGGTCTGCCAGGTGCGGCTTCAGCGTAGATGACAAACAGCTGGCGAACCTCAGCCCTACGTTCCCTAAGAAGGCGAGAGCTCAACTAGGGTCCAAATGGAGCCTACATACGGCCTCCGAGGTGTGATTGGGGTAGAACACCGGCAGAGTCAACACCCGTTAAGGTGAAGTCTACACCACCTTCGGAAGAAACTTCGTGAGGGGCGCAAGACAACCTTGTCCCTGTGGAAGACCAGATAGGGAGACTCAAGGAAGTGCCTGGAGCTCTCCCATCCTTCTGGTTGACGTGGTAGCCACCAAGAAGGTGTTCTTCCACAACAGGTGGGAGAATCGCACCTGTGCATTGGTTCGAATGGCTTGCCCGTGAGCTTAGCCAATACCAGCAGTAGATCCCACAGAGGTGGAGAATCTCACACTGGAGGGGGGAATGTGATTAAGGCCTTGGAAAGCGCCAGACCACCTTTCCTGCGCCACCGACTGCCGTTCAGCCCGCGCCCGGAGGGCAGAGATGGCTGCCAGAAGCACCTTAAGGGTTGTCGACCGAAGCCCTTGCTGAAGAAGAAAGGACCACAGGTAGTCCGGAGTGCTCGCCGAGGGACAGGAGAAGGGACCAGGCCCTTCCCTAACACCAAATGGAGAACTCTTCCATTTGAAGGCATAGCATTATCCGGTCAACTCCTGACGGGACACCTCAACGACGCTGAGGACCTCGCCGGAAGACCCAAGGCCTGGCAACTAGCCGCTCAGGAACCAGGCCGTCAGGTGCAGGGATTGAAAGTCCAGATGGAATACCTTCCCCTGATAACAGAAATCAGGTCCGGGCGGGCTGGAAGCCGCCTCGGGAGCCTGAGCTGAGACTGAGGAGAGCATGGGAACCAGTCTGGGGCTACCAGAATCACCTGCGCCTTGTCCCTCCTCGCCTGAAAAGCACCTTGTGGATCAAGGGAAATGGGAAGGCGAAGAGGCCCGGGGTCCACGGCCTCGAAAAGGCATCCCCACAGCGAGCCCTGCTGAGGGGCGGCATGAAACAGTCTCGCCAGATTCCCTGGAGGGAAAAGGTTGGCCCGAGGGGTGACCCAGAGGGAGAAAAGATCTTGTGCTACCTCTGGCAGGAGAGAATCCCTCGTGAGACACAGCCCTTATCCGGCTAAGGGCATCAGCCAGGGTGTTGGAGGCTCCTGCCATCCAAATGGCTAGGAAACTACCTCCAGGCTGCGCACGAGACCAATGCGGAGAGTCTCCTTACATAACGGCAAGAAGCGCGTCCAGTCCTGGCGGGTTAGGTAGCACATGGTCGTGGTATTGTCCGTCTGGACCTGAACCACTTGACCCCATATAAACGGAGCGAAAGCGGTGCGAGCTAGGCAGACCGTATGAAGCTCCAGCAGGTTGAAATGGCATCGGGACTCCCGTGAGGACCAGAGGTCGTAGCACTTGTGCTCCTCTCTGATGGGTACCCCAACCCATCAGAGATGCATCGGTCGATAGAAGACCGTCGACTCGGGCGGATGAACGGGATACCCTCCTGTGGATATGCCGGAACGGTCCACCACTGGAGAGCGTTCCACATCTCCTGGGTCACTGTCACGGGCTGGTCCAAAGGATCGCAGCGTCGTGACCACTGGCTGGCCAGCCCCCCACTGAAGGGGACGCATGTACTAACGGCCCAACAGACCACGCTGGTGCAGGCCATCACGAGGCTCAGGAAGTCCCGGGCAGGGCACGAATTCCCAACCAGATATGATTGGGCAAAAGAGGAAGAACCTCGGCCCTGTCCGCCGGGAGCCAAGCTCTGGCTCGAAGAGTCGAGCTCTGCCCTGATGAAAAAAATCACCTGCTTCGGCACGAGTTCCGACTTGGCCCCGTTGAAGAGGAGGCCCATCTGAGAGCAACCTGGAGGGCCAGAACTCTGGACCGCTACACCTCCTCTCTGGAGAGGGTTGCAATATGCTAGCCGTCCGGGTAGGGGTACACCCGGACCCTTCGGCACCGCAGGAATGCTGTCACCACTGCTATGCATTAGAGAAGACCCTGGGAGCTGGGAAGAGGCCGAAAAGCATGGCTCAGAACTCGAAAAGGGATCCCTCCACTCTGAAGTGGAGGAACCTCTGGAGAGACGGACGGATCGGAACGTGAAGGATGCGTCCTGGAGGTCCAGGGAACAGAACCACATGCCTCGTTCCAAGGATGGGATATCTGAGTCAGAGTGACCATCCTGAAGTCCGAGACCTAGGAACTTGTTCAGGTCGTGCAGGTCGAGAATGGGGTGCCAGCCCCCCGTCCGTTTGGGGACCAGGAAGTACCTGGACACCAGTCCCGGGTCTGAAAGAGGATCCGCACCTTCCTGATCACCTCTATCCCAAAGCACAGGGCAACGTCAGCTCGGCGGGCCGACGGCAAGACTTCGGACCCCGTGGTCCCCCCGGAGGAGCGACGGCTCAAAGGGGAGGGCCCACTTGAAGACCAGAGACAGGCCCTTACCTTCCACCTCCCACACCCAATGGAAGAGAAGAGGCGAGCGGCCCCGGGAGACCAGAACGGGTGACGAGGTTGGGGCGACACCCTCAACCTGTCACTAAGCAGGCTTGGAGGAGGGACTGGCGAGAGAGCCCCTGGGCCTTCACCTCCTTGCTTCCCACTGGAGGAAGCCGCTGGCTTGGGATTGAGATGTCAAGCGTAAGCCTGTTGGCCCTTTGCTGGTGCTGATGGGCCAGTCGCACAAGAGGGCCGGCGACGAAGGGCTTAAAGAAGGTTGCCGGCGGGTCCTGTCCCTCTGGGCGGAGTGACCGAGTCCAGAGTGGCATCGACTTTTCGATCCTGGAGGTGTCCTCCACCCAGGGCCGAAGAGGTCAGTCCCCAAGAAGGGGATGTCTGCCAGCTTGTGCTGGGTATCCGCCGAGAAGGCAGATATCCTCAGCCATGCCCTGCGGCACATGGCCACCGCGGCCGCTACTGACCTGGCACAGGAATCACCTATGTCCAGAGCAGTCTGAAGCTGCTGCTTAGCCACAGCCCTACCCTGGTCCTGCACCTGCCGGACCGTGGTCCACAGGTCGACCGGGAGATGAGGGAGCACCTCATCCAGGGAGCCCAAGAGGGCGTGGGAGAAGTGTGCCATCAGCGCGGCCGAGCTGGCCTGTCGGAGGCCTAGGGAGGATGCGGCGTAAACCTTGCGCCCAACATAGTCCATCCTTTTGGACTCTTTGTCGGGAGGCCTATCCACATCCCGAGCGTTTCCGGAACGCTGGAAGACGTTATCGGTAACTAACCCCTCTGCAAAGGGGTGCTCCGAGAAACCGGGCAAAGATCTGATAGGGACTGCATACTTCCTGGCCATCCTGCCCGAGGGCGCAAGACAGGAAGCAGGCCGTTGCCAAAGCTCCAAGGCTGGGCCGACAATGGTCTCAGCCACCGGGAAGGCCTCCAAGGGTGAATCCCCTCGGTCTAGGATCTCCGTCAGGGGATAATAGGCCCGCTTGGACACGGGCTTGAGGTGCATCCCGGTGAATTCCGAGATGAGCCTAAGCAGACCCAGGAAGGACGATGGGCTATCGTCCAAAGACCAGTCCCGGGAGGACTCCAGGCCCACCCACCTGGGGAACACGGAGGAGTCGTCATCGGACTCCGAAGGGTCTGCAAAGAGCTGCCTCTGGCCTGAGCCACCCTTCACTCGCCGAGGGTGAGCGGAAGTGAGGGGAACCGACAACCTGCGGGGCAGGTCGTGTTCCACCACAATCGGTGGGGCAGCTAGATTTGGTCGAACAACCGGCCCGGAAGTGGGCATCTCGACTACAGCGAGCGGTTGCGTCGGCCATTCAGGTGGCAGTCGCTCGGTAGCCGGAGAATGAATCGGAGTCGATTGATTCCCGGACAACAGCAGCTGTTGCCACATAAGCTCCTCGAAGCATCGACGCAATCTGCGTCGAAGCCTCTCCTCATCCGAGGAGGAAGACAAGGAGGAATGGTGTTGCCACTTAACTTGGTGCCCCGACTGAGACCGCCGAAGACGGCGGAAGCGACTTGACCGAGAAGAAGACCAAGATCCTTGGTAAGACCAAGGGTGGGTCAGGGAAGGAGCGGGGGACACCCGCTCTTCCCTTGGCTCGGACGCTTTAACCGAGGACTGCCGGCCCGAAGGCGCGGGCAGAACCTCGGCCTCTACCGGGGAAACTAGTGAAGGGTTGACGGCTCTTCCAGACAACCACCCAGGTGACGGGTCGAGAGAAAACTCTACGTCGACGGGAGTCTAGGCAGGCTGGCCTGACGGGGGCACCGTGAAGCCAGCGGCCTGAGCCGCAACCGCGACCAAAGTTGATGGTCGGCTGTCCGGGGAAGAAGAACTCTCCCACGAACGCCGATGGTGGGACTTAACCTTCGACACCTTCATCTTGGGCCGAGAGGAATGACCCGATGGCCCCCTCTTCCTTCGTGGAAAGGGACTGGCAAAGCTCCTTGAAAGAAGCCGAATGAGAGGAACTCAAAGAAAGCGGGAGAAATGCTGCGACTGAGGAGGAGGGAGATGCAGCCTGGCTGCCTTCTCCTCCAGGGCGATAGAGCTCCGCTGTTCGGAAGTGATCAGCCGCTACGGACACCGCCCAACGAGCCTCTGGAGTTTTACCGTGGGGAAAACTCCTCGGGGCGCCCGAGCCTCAAACGGTCAGCACGATCCTCCAGGACGTTGGTAGAAAAGGCGCGGCACAACTCGCAGACCTGCGGGTCGTGGTCCAAGTCGAGGCAGTATACGCACGTGGAGTGCGGATCAGTCCTGGAGATATTGTGCCCGCCGGGGCGCCCCCAAGAGCCAGGAAACAAATTGTCCATCGCAGCCGCGAGGGAAAGAAGACCGAAGTTTAGAAAACTTCAAATCAGACGAACCGAAAAATCAGGAACCAGCCGGAAAATGCAGAGCACTAAGGAGGGAACCTGAGCTTCCAAGCGGTAAGGAAGATCTGGCGTCATGGGGCGGAGCCAAGAGTTTTACCACTCGGGTGGGTGGGAGGAGCCAGCTTGAAGACCTTCCGGCAAGATTTAAAGAGGCAAGGAACCTGCTAATAAGTGTGGATGAATAACATATCCATGTCCCTAGAATATCAGTTTTCAGCAACAGTTTTGAAAACGCTTTCTGTGACGATACCAGTGTAAACGTAAACTGCTACAGTCACGGTTTGGACCCTCTGTACGTTACAAAGGGATTTTTCTGGCGTAGTGTGGACAGGGCCTAAGTCTGCTCAAGTGTGCAGCAAGCACCCCTAGTTTGCAGCTACACCACCCCCTCCCCTTTTTTACTCCACTGCTGCCCCCCCCCGACTCTTCCACCCTCATTCTCCCGTTCTCTATCCCATGCACTTTTAAAGCTGTTTACGAATTTACATGATACCACCCATTCTGGTAGTGTGTTTCATTTTGCTACCACCCTCTCTATGAAATAGTGTCTCCTCATTTCCCTCCTAAATCTTCCCCCCTCTATTCTTAGCCTGTGCCCCCTGGTGTCCCTCCCCCTCCTTAGCTTAAAGATCCTGTCTGCCCCATCCTTATTGATTCCCCTCAGATATTTGAATGTCTCTATCATGTCCCCCCTGTCCCTTCTATCCTCCAAGGTGTACATACTGTATTCAGGTCTCCCAGCCTGCTCTCATAGTCGCTCCCCTGCATTCCACATATCATCTTTGTTGCCCTCCTCTGCACCCCCATCCAGTAGCCTAATATCACGCTTCAGGGATGGCCTCCAAAACTGCACACAATACTCCAAGTGCGGCCTTACCAGTGACCTGTGAAGGGGCAAGATCACCTCTCTTCGCCTGGATGAAAACCCCCTCAATGCTCACCCCAGCATTTTGTTCACTTTTGCAGCTGCTCTCCTGCACTGGGCAATGTTGTTCAAGGTCCCTGTTACCATTACCCCAGGTCCTTCTCCTCCTCACTGATCCCCAGCTTAACCCCCCCCAACCAGTAGTCTCTCCTTGGGTTCTTTGCCCCAAAGTGCATAACCCTACACTTCTTTGCAATGAACCCCAGCTGCCACCTAGCTGACCACTCCTCTAGCTTGCTTAGGTCCCCCTGCACCTGCTCCCATCCCTCCCCTCCATCCACCACTGCTCCCATTTTGGTGTCGTCTGCGAACAGACTTACCTTACTCACCACCCCGTGCGCAAAGTCTGATATGAAGAGCTCAAATAATACTGGTCCCAGCACAGAGCCCGGTGGCACCCTGCTCGTCACTGGCTTTGGAGTTGAGAGCTCCACTCCCACCACCACCTGTTGCAGCCTCCCACTCAGCCAGCTTGTAATCCAGTTCGTCATTTTTGCCCCTACCCCTACACCAGTTAGCTTCCCCCAAGCCGCCCATGAGGCACCGAATCGAAGGCCTTGCTGAAGTCCAAGTAAAGAACATCCACCTCATGACCCCCAGCTCACCTGTCACCCAGTCATAATACTGTATCAGGTTGGTTTGACAAGACTTCCCTGAAACAAATGCATGCTGCCTCACATCCTGGTGGCCACTGTCCTCCTGGTACGACACCAGTCTTTCCTTTAGTATCATTTCTATGAGTTTGCACACTATGGAGGTGAAACTTACCGGACAATAATTACCCGGTTCTTCCCTTGGTCTGCTCTTCTGTAACGGCACTACATGTGCCATCCTCCAGTCCAGTGGCACACATCCCGACTCCAGTGAGGTGCTGTACAGATCTGCCAACGGCTCCACCAACACCTCTACCATCTCCCTCAGCACCCTGGGGTGGATCCCATCCGGCCCTAGTGCCTTGTCTACCCTTACTGCCCTCAGTCCCTCTAGGACTCTATCAGTTCTTCCATCTGTCACCTCCACTCCCGTCCCCACCTCCCAGCCCACGGTGGTCGCAGTCACCCTTTTCTTCCGTGAACACTGAGCAAAGCATTCATTCAGTGCTTCCATGTTCTCCCTCTTCCATCCACTCCCACCTTTTTTATCCTCACTATTGTCTCCTTGCACTTCCTTTTCTCCCTGATTTATCTGAAAAAGTCCTCCCCCCACCCAGTTAATTCCCTGTGCTAATCTCAGCTCCCACTGGGCCTTGGCTTCTCTCACTTTTCTGGTCAGCTCCCCGGACCACCTTGCATACTCTTCCCTGTTCCCTTCCTTCCCTGTCCTCCTATACCTCTGGAGCGCCTCTCGTTTTGCCCTCATCACCTCCACTACCTCGCTGTTCAACCAGCATGGTTTCCTTGCTCTGCTCCTCTTACTCTGTGTCTTGGTGCAGGCTTCCGTTGCCTCTGTAATCCCCCGTATTAATAATACCCCATTTCTGCTCTGCATACATCTCCTGCTTTATGCCCTCCAGTTTCCTTCTCAGTACTTCCTGCATCCTCCCAAAGTCCACCTCCCTGAAGTTTACCACCCAGGTTACTGATTTCTCTGGCTCACAGCACATTGTGATATTAAACCACACCATTTGGTGATCACTGTTGGCTAGTGGGTCCTCCACCATTATTTCCCTCATTGCCTCCCCATTTGACAATACCAGAGCTAAAGTTGTTCTTTAACCTAGTTGGTACAATGACCAACTGCGTCAGGAGACCCTCCTGGATCACGTCCAGGAGCACTTGCTCCCTAGCACTGGAGGTGACCGGAATGCTCCAGTCAACCCCCAGCAAGTTGAAATCTCCCATGATGACCAGCTTCCCTTTTCTATATATGTTTCTGATTTGTCCTGCTAATTCCCTGTCAAGCTCCTCAGACTGGGACGGCAGGCTGTATACCACCCCAAACCTCAGTTTCCTACCCCTTGAGTCTAGCAGCTGCAACCAGACTGCCTCTGTTCTCTTTTCAAGTTCAAGTTTACTGCAGGAAAAATAACTCCATTGAGCAAGCTCATTCACAAGGAGGTCCTGGTATATACATACTAACCAGACTAACATAAACATACAGTAAATGTGCACGACAGAAATTCAAGTGCTAATACGATACATATGTAACAAGTGTTCAGATAGTACTTCATATCGCTTGAAGTAGCTCATCACACCCTTACATAAAGTGCTGGTACTGTCCATGTGGACCTTGAGGCTAACAAAAGGCTTGACAAATCATATAAGAATGAGTTTTAGCGACAACTACAGACATTTTTTATTTTTTCAGTAGATAGCTTTTTAAAGAGACTAACAGAGACTACTTTGGGTGGTTTCAGAGACGATTGTAGCCGGTTCCAGATAACAGGGAGGGTAACGGAGAAGGCGCGCTTGCCAAAGGAGGTGCGGGTCTTGAGGACATCCAGGAAGATAAAGTCTGACTTCCTGAGTGAGTAAATACTGTGGTAGGTGTGGATAAGGGAAGTTAGGGAGCTAGGAAGCTTGTTAAGGAGAAGCTTTAGGGTCCAGGTACCAGCGTGGAGAAAGAGTCTAGTGGGTGAGGGACGTCCAACCTACGACTGAGTACAGGTCGCAGTGGTGTGTCCGGAATGGGGAGTTCATAATGAAGTGCAGAGCACGGTGATAGAGGATGTCCAGTTTATTTAGATTTGAGGTTGAAGAAAAGGTATATTTATTTATTTATTTGCTTTTGATAACCAGGTGGGTGCACTAGGCATGAAAATGCCTATTTTCAGGCACGACCCAGGAGAGAACAGTTGGAAAAAAATACATACATAGGGGTGCATGTGATGCAGCATATGCGGTAGTACGGCAACAAACAAAGTACACAAGTTTACAGGTAATACAGCAACAATACTACATGTACTGGTAATGCATTTCAAAACACTTCGAGAAATACAGGCAGTGCAAAAGTGATGGCATACATAAAACAAAACAATAAAAGCAATCAAAACAGTAAACAGTTTAAGTGCCCGGTTGTGATTGGTGAAAGAGCACAAGGAGAAGCGGGAAGAGTAGTGGGAAGCCTGGAGAAAAGGGTTTGAGCCTGGAAAAAAGGATTTGAAAACCAGAGGGAGAAAGAGGACAAGTGAAAAAGGGGGGGGGGGGTCAGAGAAGCGGATTAACTTGGTGATGGTCTAAGGTGGATTAAAGCAGGTGCAGGGGGCTGGTTACCCGCAGATGCTCATGGTGCAGTTGCTTGAAACTGTCATGGGAGGTTGTTTGACGAATTGAGTAGGGTAGGGAGTTCCAGTATTTTGGAGCCATGTGAGAGAAAGCTCATGCACCCATGTTTGTTCTACATCTAGGGATGTGAAGAGGAGCTTCGTCAGCAGATCGCAGTACATAGGAGAGAGGTTGTGAGTGTAGCAGGGAGGCAAGGGATAGGGAGAGAACTGATCTGGTGATGCAGTCAATTAGAGCGCCAAAAGACTGGAGTCGGTGGGTAGAGGGACCAGGCCATTTAAGGTCAGCATAGAGCTGGCAATGGTGTTTGTAACGTGGGGATGCAGAGGCATAGCGGCAGATGTTGTTATAGGTGGTGTCCCATTTATGGAGGGAGGATTCTGAGGCAGTTTGGAAGGTGACTGCGCCATAGGCCAGGGCTGGGAGCAGAAAACCTTGCGCCACTGATAGTCTGGCGGGGGGTGAGGGCATAGCTAGTTCTGTAGGCACTACCTAGCTTGGCATTCACAGACTTGCAGACAGTTGTTATGTGCAGGTCAAAGTCAAGAGATTCATCCAGTGTGACTCCCAGATATTTGAAGGATGTGATGCTGACCAGAGGGGAGCCGTTCGCACTTCGGATATCTAGGGCATAGTGGTTCATCTTAAGCCTGGCAGGCGAGCCAAAGAGCATGGAGTTTGTCTTGGTAGTGTTGAGAACAAGTTTGTTCTTAGTTAGCCAGGACTGGATATTTGTGAAGTCCGAAGCAAGAGGGAAGGTTATGTCATCGGCATTTCTAGCACTATGGTAAATAACTAGGTCATCAGCATAGAGCAGAGACGAGCAGTTTGGTGCTAGAAGCGGTAAGTCATTAATGAAATTGAGAAAAGAGGAAGCCGGGTATGGAGCCTTGGGGTACCCAACATGTATAGGGGAGAGATCTGATATGGCTGAGTTGAAAACTACAGCCTGTTTCTTGTCAGATAAGTAGCTCTTGAACCAGGCTACTACGTCAGGGGAGAAGCCTAGGGAGCGTAGTTTATCAAGAAGAAGGGTATGGTTTACCAGGTCAAATGCCTTGGTTAGATCAATGAAAATGGCACCTGTCAGGAGGCCTGAGTCCACAGAGGCATAGATGTCATTTGTGAGTTTCAGAAGGGTGGTGGAGGTGCTGTGGCCTTTGCGGAAACCATGCTGTGAGCAAGATAGAAGGTTGTATTTCTGAAGATATTCAATTGATTGGGTGGCCACTAGCTTTTCCAGAAATTTACTGAGCATTGAGAGAATAGCAATGGGGCGGTAGTTCTTGATTTCCTTGGGATCACCTTTTTTGGGAATCGGGGTGACTTTAGCTATTTTCCAGATATCAGGAATTGAGCCATGACATAGGGAAAGGTTGAAAATTTTGGTTAGGGGAGAGGCAATGAGCGGGGCAGCTGCTTTCAGAAGCCTAAGTTCTAGACTGTCAGACCCTGAGCTGGTATTTTCAGGAGCGGAGAGCAGTAGTTTTAGCACTTCTGCCCTGGTGATACTCCGGAACCTAAATAGAGGGTGCTTGATTAGAGGTTCAGTTGGGGGTGAGGCGGTACATATTGTCTGGAAAGATGTCAGGTAGCTAGTGAGATCCGTAAAATGGTGATTGAAGGAGTTTGCTATGGTCTCCGGGTTATTGCAGTGAATACCGTTTAGAAGCATGTCACTAGTATGGGCCCTAGAATTTGCACCAAGGAGTGTTTTTATGGTAGACCAGAACTTTTTAGAGTTACCAGCAGCCCTTGTTAGAAGGTCTCTGCAGAAAATGCTCTTTGCTAGGCGAATATTTCTTTTACATACATTTCTCTAAGATCGATACTGGTTGTAGTCGTTTAGTAACCCTGTTGTTTTGAAGCGTCACCACAGTTTGTCTCTGGCTCTTAGTTGTGTAAGTAGATATTTTGTTAGCCATTTAGTCTGTGTTCCTCGAATCCGACGAGTGACACGGGGGGCATAGGTGTCTTGAAGCAGGCTAAAGTGAGCCAGGAAGTAGTCAAGTGCCACCTGGGTGCTTGTAGAGGTGCAGATGGGGGTCCAGTCAATCAAGGAGAGATCATGAGTAAACCGAGTTGGGTTGAAATGGGCCATGTTGCAGAAAATAATTAGTTTAGGAGGCGGAGATGGTTTATTTGTAGCGCGCCAGATGCAGAAAATAGGGGAGTGATCACTTATGGCATCTGCTAGGGTGCCTGCATGTGCTATGCTGTCAGGGCGATTTGTAAGGACCCAGTCAATAAGAGTGCTTGTCCGAAGGGGAGTCATGACCCTTGTTGGGTCTGTGATAAGTTGATGAAGGTTGTTACCTTGTATCATAGTATGTGAGAATAGGTTAGATTTACTAGTCCAGTTTAGGTTGAAATCCCCCAGAATAAGGACTTCATTTCGGCCGACAGTGCTGTTAACTTGGGAGAGGAGTTCGTTGAGACCCCTGCAACCACCAGCAGGAGGGTTATAGGCACAGACGATGTGTAATTTCTTTGAGCCTAGTTGTAAGGTTGCAAGGATTGCTTCGCAAGTTGGTAGTGTTGGCAACACATTGTGGGATAGCAACAAATGGGGTTTGTAAAAAATAGCTACGCCACCTCCACGCTCAGCTGATGGCCTATCCTGTCTAAGGATACTGTAGTTGGGTAGACTACAGAGGGTATCGGTGGTGGAGGGTTTTAGCCAGGTTTCGGATAGGCAGAGTATATCCGGATGATAAAGAGCAACCCATGCCTCTAGTTTTGTTTTATTGTGGAGAAAGCTCCTAATGTTCACGTGTACAATGCGGAGGCCCTTTGCATTACTCCAGGCTGCATCATGGCGAGATAAATTACTTGGAGGTCCTGGGTTTAGCTCAATATCCCTGGCTAATATTAAGGCTAAGAGTGCCAGGTACCATAACTTACGGTGGATGAAAGGTGGAGGCAGTATGAGGTGCAACGTGGATTTACGTAGAGTGTAGGATAGGTGGTAGATGATCCCCGTAGTCTAGTAGCAGGAGGAATGTGGCTTGGACAAGTCTAATTCTAATCTCAAGTGGGAAAAGTGACCTGTTACGGAACAGGAAGCCTAGCCTTATTTTTAGTCTTCTAGATAGGTCATCCAGGTGTTCCGTAAAGGCGAGCTTGCTGTCTAACCAAAATCCAAGGTATTTAAATTTAAGGATGACTTCCAGTGGCTCGCCTAGGGAAGTAACTATAAAATCCTTTGTCAGGGAGGTAGATACAGAGGGTAATGTATTATGGGAAAAGACCATAGCTTTGGTTTTCTCCCCCTCGTCCCCTGTGCATTTGATCCCGTCCCTCACATAGACTGCCACCCCCCCTTACGGTCCTTCATGTATAATTTGTACCCTGGGATTGCCAGATCCCAGTCCCGGTGTTCTGTTGCCCACGATTCTGTGACTGCTGCAATATTAACCCTCCACATTGCCAAGAGTGCCTGTAGCTCAGCTGATTTGTTGCCTAAGCTACTTGCATTCAGCAAGACCACCCTTCATCCTGCCCCCTTCCCTTCACTGCCCTCCATCTCCTCCCTTCTACTCCCTCCCTTTTCAGCCACCCCGGGTCCTTCCCTGCTAGCCTGGGGGGTTGGCTGTGACTCCACTCTATTGGATCCCTGCCTACCTGCTGTCCACTTGCCACCCCCCATCTAGTTTAAATCCACCTTTGTCGTAATATACCTCCCCAGTCTTTGCTTTAATACCTCCTTCCCCTCCCCGCTCAGGTGCAGCCTATTCCTTGCAAACAGATTGTTATTATCCAAGGTACTTGCCCCAGCTGCCCACAACCCTGTACTCCTTAGTTCGACACCATTCTACCAACCATGTGTTCAACTCCCAATCCTCTCCTTTCTCACTGTGCTTGCACGCATTGAGCAACTCCAAGAAGGCCACAGACTCCCGAGTCTCCTCGCACAACCTTCCCACTTCATCAAATCTCTCCCTTGTTACCGCCACTGTTTCCCCCACTAGGTCATTTGTCCACACATGTACCACAATGTGCGGTTTCCTCCTACCCTCCTTGTGCATCTTAGGGTTGCCTGTCCTGCCTTGTCTGCCTTTAATTCCAGTATGGACTCCACCCATATCCGATTGTGCCTCTCCCCCTTGCTTCCCCATCTGATCCCCTTGAGTATGGAGTCCACCAACACCTGTACACCCCCCACCTCTTTCCTTGTGCCTGTCACCACCCCCCACACAGGTTCTCATTCCCTGGGCCACTCAAGGTGGTGCATTTACCATCTGCCCCAGTGTCTCCCCCCCTGCCCCTCTCAATTGAGACCTCTCCCCCTCCTCCTGTTTGACTGCCAACCTCCTACTCACCTCTCCAAGTATTATCCCTCCCTCTGCCATGCCATGCTCAATCTCTCCACAAGTAATGCCTCTCACTCCCTCCTCTTCATGAGTACTATCCCTTGTGCAATCTCCTCCGGCGTCGTCTTTCCCATGTGTCGCTAGTACAGCAAACATGTACCCTACCCTCTTTGCATTACTATGTGTTTTCTCCTCCCTCCCTCCTGCTGCTCCTCTTTTGCTAGGCCCTATTAGAGTCCACCCCTCATCAGCTGGCTTCCTGTCTAATTTGTCCTCCCCGACCCACTGTTCCATCTCTGTAGTGCCCCCTCCGATGCTCTCAGATGTCAGCCTTTCTACCAACACAACCCTCCCCTCACCCCTCAACCTCTCCATCTCTTGGCCAAGCCACTGAATCTCTTCCTCAAGCCTCCTCAGCCTGTGGCATACTGGGCACCCTTCCAGCCTCCACAGTATGTTCATCCACACTGCTGCTGCACAACCATTGCACCCCACAATCCTACCCATGGTTCATACTGCCTACACAGGACAGTGAAATACAGTCTCTCTATACTGATTGCAGTTGTTTACAAACACAATTACAAACCCACCAATGGCATTCCCAAGTCTCACAAGCACATACAGTCCAGAAATTAAACGTTTGCCCCAGGTCCTCTTTAGGCCCCTCCCCGCAGCTTTAAGTGGGGCTGTTGTGCCCCCACCCCGGTGAGCTTAATTCAAAAAACACTGCCACAGAAACCTTTAAGCTTAATTCAAAAAACACAGTCACAGAAACCTTTATGCTAAATTAAAAAAAAAACTAGCAAAACTTACAAAAATCCTCTCCACACTAACTCTCTCCACAACAAGTAGAATTAACTAATCCTTCTCTCCTGAGTTGCTCTCAGTAGCAGTAGCATCTCAGTTCCACAAAAAAAGGGAAGACGGAAATGAAAAATAAAAACCCCAAAGCAGTTTATAAATATTTGTTTTTGTTTGTTTTTTTGTAACAGATAAGGAAAAATAATGCAGTTGCCTGAAAGCAGGAACCACAGTGCCAAGGCCTTTCTCTGGTTCCTGGGAACTGATGAGGAACCAGAGAAAAAGTAAATAAAATGACCAAACAGTCAAAAATACACTCTAACTAATGCAGGGTTATCACAAACTAAAACTAAAATGCTGAAAAAATTTGAAAAAACCATAAACAGCACTGAAGTACTGGAGATTACTTCAGGGTGACTTCTTCCTCAAGCAGAGAAATAAATCTGACATTAGAGGGCAGAGGAGAGCATGACCACACAGCAGATTTTTGAATTCCATTCTAAGATTCCATAATTAACATAAAGTGCTAGGCTCCAGGGCAGCTCATTCCAGGGGAATGACTGCAGTTGTTAAGCATAGTGAGGAACAGCCAACCTGTCAGTGCAGAATTTGGATTTCCGCTTGTAATGCTTGCGACCCGGGTTCAAGAGTGGACCTGGGAATCAGAGGGCCGGCTGAGGGGAGGATGTCTGAGCGTCCAATGGACCGCTCAGCTCCTCTGGAAGGATGGGGCACACTGTCTTGGGGGTGGCCTGACGCCAGAGGTATCGCAGCCCCGATGCCCGCACCAAAGAGGGGAGGGCTTGATGGATGCCGGAGTAGGCCGTGGCATCATGGTACATCACGCTCTGGGAGGGCGTACATAGAAAAATGCCTCTCCTGGCACAACACCAACGTGAAGGCCTGATAGTGGGTCCTCACCTGCCTGCGGCTGCAGTACCGCCCCAGATCCCGATGACGACTTGATCCCTCTGGTGAGGGGGTTAAGGGGGAGCCCCCCCCACCATGTCCTCACCTGGGGGGTAAGCCAGGGCTCCATGGGGGGAGTCCTCGGCAGGAAGAAGGTGACCGAGGTAAGGCAGTCGGTGACAGTGCTGGGTTGGGGTAAAAAAATGGAAAATTAAAAAAAAAAATAAAGCACAGTGAGGGATTCCTGGGGCTTGAACAACGAGAACAAATCAACTGCATGCTCAGTCTCCAAAATAAGAACCTGTAACACAAAACTGTTTAGACAAAGCAGAAATAAAACCTTACAACCACAAACCTCCTCTAAACATTTTCTTCCAACTCAGACACACTTTAAACTACAGAAAACAGCAGGGCACTTATTGTACCTTGAAAAGTTTGATGGCCAGCACAAAACAAGAACAGAGGAACTGCAGAAGACATCAACAACACTGACTGATACAGTAGAACTTCTGCAAGCTTTGCCACTAAAGCATCAAATACCATGATGCTTTATATAAGCCGAGTCATGACCTTTGCAATACAGTCAAGCAGGTTTTCACACCAGACTTAAGAAACTTCATGTAAATTTAAATTCTGATGAAATTACGAAGGTGCAGTACAGGCAATCACTGTTCATGCCTAGCAGCTAGACAGATATACAAAAAAAAAAGGCTGAGGGACACCTCCCTTTAAGAGGAGTTCTATGCTCTTGCAAGGCCCAGACTGGAGTAGTTAGAAAACAACCAAGAAGAAGGACATCACAACTCTCCCATTCTCAAGCTATGCGAGAACCAGCTGCGAGTTTAGCTTGAACTTGGGGGAGACTTCCTTTTGCTCTCCCCAAATATTCTGGATTTCAAAACTGTACATTAGCTCTAGCTGGGAGTGCAGGAAAGCAGTTTCTCTTTGGACTAATGTTAAAGCCATTCCTTGTTCAGCAGGAAAAGGTTATTAGAAAGTGACGGAATTAATGCCACCTCCCACTTTCCTTGGTCAAAGTGTGAAACATCCACTGGCCCATGCCCCAGGGACATCAGTCCATACAGTGTTTTCCTATAGACAATGCAAAACAGTGCTATAGTGTATGTCATCAGGAGTACCTCTGTACAAAATATATTAGTAAATGAAAGAGAGTGGTCTTTAGTATAATTTGTCTTTTCTTTGCCCAAATAGCTACACTTTAGATGGACCCGACAATGCTTTATGGAGCTGTTTTTTGAATTACTGGAATGTTTCGGTTCATAACCTAATTTGGATTGCAACCAAAAGCTAATTTTGAGACAACCTGGAAGAAAGTAAGGGTTGTCTCATGCTTGTCTCCATTTTCCCCTCTCTCTTTTTGGATCACGCCCATTTCATTTCCTAAAGCATATACATTCAGTGCTGGAAATCACATGCTGAAGATGAAATACTTAGAAATGAGTTCATGTAATGATTTTCATGGGCAATTCTTCCCTCAGCTCCTGCAACCTTCAGCTCTCCAACTAAGATGGCATGATAATGCTCCTTGGAACATGGCTCCCTCCTGCAGTGATCTCTGGCCCGTTAGTAAGCCTCAGATGTCTGTGGTTTCTGCTGCTCTCCTGCTAAGGTGGAAAACTAGGCCCCAGACAAGTACAGAATTACTGCACAGTACCGCTCCAGACGTTTAGGAACATTTTTAAGTTTGTACAGCTTGCCGTGGCAAGTTGTTAAGCAGTGGTTAGCTCTAGTACTGTAGGCTAACAGCGAATGTAAATAATCATAGATGTGTCCACTGGTAATTTGTCTAATTTAAAATAAATCTTGTTCTAACATGGTTAACACCAGTATGGCAGGGTGTCCTCTGGAATAGTACATAGACATTAAGTATGCATGGTAATATTAAAACTACTTTATTATACTGTTCATAACTTGTTACCTTGCATCAAGTATGCAGTTATAAGGACTGTACTGTATTAACTGTTTATGCCACTTGTAATTTTGTATTAGGTTTGTCATTGTATGTCAGGAATGGCTGTTAAAGGGGAAAATCCCCCAGCCCCCTCCTGGTTAAATAAATACAATGACAATCAAAAGTGGCCACAGTTCAATTTACCAAGACTTTGCAGTTGTGCCAAAGAAAATGCAATCCGCTTAGAATTCTGTATCTTAGCTGTAACAGTAATATACTATTTAAATCCTGAAATGGTGTGTGTGTGTTTCTATTGTACAATATTGGTTTGCTTCGCTCTTCTCGCTCAAGCCAAATGCATGTGAAACCACTCTTATACAGCAATGCGTGGCTCCGAGGGACATATTAGTACATTATTGATTGAGCAGGATCAATAATTAAATTTTTTTTTTTAAAGTTCCCTGATCGTGCCTGTTTCCAGGGCACCTACACATGAGATGCTCGTCACAGAAGAAAAAATTACTCACCTTAGTAATTATATTTCTTCTAATGGAGTCTTGCTGTATTCTGACAATTGCATTGATTCCCAACCTTTGAACTGCCCCAGAGAACTAAGGGTTAACTTTCCATGCAGGGCATGGAATGCTGAGCTCGAGCTCGGTTGAAATCTCTGTCTGGAGTGTTCTGAACTCAAACCGTCAGATTCTTACGAGCCCAACTAAACTAAATTTTCCATGTGGAAATTGTAAAAATTCTACTAGCCAACTGGCTGAAAAGTTTTGGATTCCCAAGGAAGACTCAAGTCAGGAAACCCGAAAACTAAACCCAATGTACTCAAAAATAACAATAATAAATAAACACCCAAACAAAAAGGGAGGAGGGTGCAAGCAAATACACCCCTGGGGTGCAACACTGCACCTGCCCATCCACTTCTCAAAAACAGGTTCTGAGAGGGAAGGTAGGGAAGGAGGTCAGAATACAGCAAGACTCCATTAGAAGAAATATAATTACTAAGGTGAGTAATTTTTTCTTCAAACAACATGAAGTCTTGCTGTATTCTGACAGTTGCAGACTACCAAGCAGTACCTCCAAGGAGGAGGGACAGAACCATCTTTGGGAATAGGCTCTGAAGTACTGCTGTGCCAAACCGAGCATCACTCCTAGCCTGGATATCCAGAGAGTAATGCTTGGTAAAGGTATGGACTGTTTTCCAGGTGGCTGCTTGACAAATTTCTAGGAGAGGGATATCCCTGGCTCAGCCAGGGACGCAGCTCTACCTCTTGTGGAATGAGCCCTCAGGCCTGAGGGTGGAGTTTTTCCCAGTTTTTCATAGCATAATTGTATACAAGACACAATTCACCTGGCAATAGATATTTTGGTGGCAGGTTTGCCCTTTCCCACTTCTCCATAAGTGAGGAACAACTGGAGGGAGTCAAACCTGTGACCCTTGGTACACTCTATGTAGTAACTAAGGGCTCTTTTGACATCTAAACTGTGTAGCCTCCTCTTTCCTCAGGAAGAATGATCAGTGAAGAAAACAGGGAGAGACATAGACTGGTTTAAATGGAAGTCTGAAACCACTTTGGGCAAGAACCTTCTCTTGATTCTAAGGACCACTTTATCCCTATGAAAGGAGATAAAAATCAGGTTCCACTGACAGGGCTTGCAATTCACTGATACGCCTGGCAGAGGTAATGGCTACCAAGAACACAGTTTTCCAAGTCAAGTACTTGAGCTCTGCTGAAGACATAGGCTCAAAGGGGGGGTTGCATAAGTTGAGCAATGCAAACATTCGAATCCCAGGCAGGAGAAGGGTCTCTGAAAGGGGGATTGGTGTGAAACAATCCTTTAAAAAAATTTACAGAACACAGGATGGGAAGATAGTGAGGAAGGCAAAAATGCAGAAACAGCTGACAAGTGTACCTTGAGAGTAGCTGGTCTGAGGCCTAGACCATTAAGATGGACCATATAATCCAGAACCGTAGGCAGTTCAGCAGTGTCTGGAGAAATATGCTTCTTAGAACACCAAATGCTGAATCTTTTCCATCTGGAGTTGTAAGTCTTTCTGGTGGAGGGCTTTCGAGAAGCCTTGAGGATATCCAGAACCCTTTGGGAAAGATGCAGATCTGCAAACTCTAACTCTTCAAGAACCATGCCTTGAGATTGAGAGACTGAAGATTGGGGTACCAAATCCTCCCAAGAAATTTTTTTTCAGGAGTGTGAAGGGGGGGAAGTCATACAGAAACTTCCCTTCCCAATTCAGAATCAGGGCGTCCAGGGGGACTAAGCCCAAGACTGGAGGTCTGCAACAAAAGAGAGGGAGTTGGTGATTGTCTGGGGCTGCAAAGAGATCTATCTCTGGAGTGCCCCACCTTGAAAAAATCACTTTCAACACCTGAGGGTCCAGGGACCATTTGTGATAGCCCTGAGAAATCCTGCTCAGTGAATCTGCTAGCACATCGTCCTTGCCTGGAAGGTGAACTGCTACAAGAGAGGCTTGCAGAGAATAAGCCAGGGACCACAACTTCATGGCTTCTGTGCACAAGGCCGTGGACCGAGTGCCTCCCTGCTTGTTGATGTACCACATGGTGGTAGTGTTGTCTGTTCTGACTTGAACAACCTTGTTCTGAACTGACTGTGAGAATGCTTTTAGAGCTAGAAAAACTGCCCTGAGCTCTAGAAGACTGTTGTGGAGAAGGGATTCTTTGGGGGAACGACAGGCCCTGGGCAGTAAGGGACCCCAGGTGGGCTCCCCAGCCCAGAAGAGAAGCATCCGTGGTAAGGACCACTGAACAAGGCTGAGCAACAAAAGGAACACCTTGCCTTAAATTGTCCTGATCCTGCCACCACTGGAAGGCCTGAATCAAGGTCAGAGTCACTGGAATCAGTTTGGTAAGGGAGTCCTTTCTCTGAGACCAGAAAGCTCTCAGGTGGAACTGAATGTCCCTCATCTGGAATCTTGTCCCTTGGACCACTGCTGTTGAAGCTGCCACGTGGCCCAAGAGCTGGAGGAAATGCCTTGCTGGTCGAGATACCTGAAGGCTGAAGGAAGAAGCTAGTTCCATAAGAGCCCTTGTCCTTCCTAGAGGAAGAAAGGCTCTTGCTCTGAATGTGTCCAGTTCTGCCCCTATAAAGGTAAGGAGCTGGACTGGTTCAAGAACCGACTTGGGAAGGTTGAGAAGAAATCCTAGGGAAGTGAGCACTTGCTGGGTCACTTGCAGGTGAGACTTGACTTGGTCTGGAGACTGACCCACTAACAGTCAATCGTCCAGATAAGGAAATATGGAAATCATCTGCCTTCTTAGAAAGGCAACTACTACTGCCAGGCACTTTGTGAAAACCCTTGGGGCTGAGGTTAGGCCAAAGGGCATTGCTCTGAACTGATAGTGGCCTGAGGGCAACTCGAATCTGAGGTACTTTCTGTGGGAGCACCAGATGGGAATGCGAAAGCAGGCATCTTTGAGGTCCAGGGAGGCTAGCCAGTCCCTGGCCTTAGAGAGGAAGGATTATTCCCAGAGTTATCATCTTGAACTTTGGTTTTAAAAGATGTTTGTTCAGATATCTTAGGTCCAGGATGGGTCACCTCCCTGTCTTTTGGGGGTCAGAAAGTACCTGGAGTACAGTCCTTTGCCCCAGTGTGGGATAGGTACTCTCTCTCTACAGCTCTTAAAGCTAGGAGAGAAGAAACCTCTGCCTCTAGGGCAAGGGTTTCCGAAAGACTTGCAGGTGGAAAAGATCTAGCTCTCATCTTTGGAAATTTTTTGAAGCTGAGAACCGGTCCCTGGCTTACTACTTCCAGGACCCACTTTTCTGATGTAACAGACATCCAGTCCTGGACAAAGTAAGCCAGCCTGCCCCCTACTGGAATAGGAGAGTCGACCCGGGCAGACCCATCAGGGTGTCTGTTTGGCAGGGACTTTAGGCTGAGGGGGTTGAGGCAGGCCTGCTCATCCCCCTTCTGCCTCTCCCTCTGAAGAACCCCCTCTGCGAAAAGGAGGAAGAGGTCTGTGCTTGGTAAAAAGGCCTTTGAAAAGGCCTGCTCCTGCCCCTAGACTGCTGCCTTTGAGGAATTGCCTGCCTTTCCTTGGCCTGAGCACTCCTGTAAATGGTCCTGTACTCGTCCATTTTCTTCATGTAATTCTCTGTCTGCTCCCCAAACAGAGAATTACCCACTACAGAAAAATCCATAGCCTTAGCCTGGGTGTCCTGCGAGAGGCTAGTACATCTGAGCCAAGCCATCCTCTGAAGAGCCACAGATGTAGTCATGACTCTTGATGACACATCGTTAGAGTCCACAGCAGCATGAAACTGAACCTTAGATGCCTCAATCCCATCTGCAGCCACTGCCTCCAGCTCCCTGGCTAGCTGGGGGGAGGTCTGTTTAGCCAGTGCCAGTACAGTGTCCCATCTGGACTTCTGGTACCTGGCTGTATAGACCATGTAATTCGCCTGCCAGAGTCCCAAAGAAGATGCTATGTACTGCTTCTTTGCCATGGCATCAATCTTCCTGGAGTCCTTGTCAGGGGGGTGTGATGCCAAGAGAATATTTGCCTTGTCACAGGCAGCAGCCTGCACTACCCCAACATGGCTGCATTGCTGATATAAGAACTCCGTGTCTGAGCCTGAAAGTGTATACCTCTTGTCCATTCTTCTATCCACAGGAGGTATAGTGTTAGGAGACTTTAAGATGTTTTGTGTCTGTTTCCCAAAAGATTTATGGAGGGAAATAGACAGTCTCCTGGACTCTGGGATATCCATCATCTCTACATAATCAGGCTCTTCTTGATCTTCCACAGCCTCCTCCATAGGAAGCTGGAGGGTTTCAGACACTTTTCTGTAAAACGTAAAGTGGGAAGGGGACTCAGAAAGCCTAGGAGGGGAAACACATGATGGTCTGTCTGGGGAGATGTCCGGCCCCACAGGCACATCCAGACCTTCACTTGCATCATAATCCTCAAATTCCCCTTCCTCTTCAAACTCCGGTTCATAAAAATCTTCAAGGGTATACTCTTGAACCGGGGGAACCAACCGAACCGAACCCCTGCCAGAAGGTGCTGGATCGGTTGGAACGGATGGAGCGATTCCACAATCTGAATCACCCTGGCTATCTCTTGTTTTCGGAACATGAACCTCTGGATCCGATCATTCGATTTATCTTTGTGCTTTTGTCAGAACCGATCCCTCAGAATTGGCTCTCCTTGCCCGAAGAAGTATCGTCCTGGTCAGAGGGCACTCTTTCTGGTTCGGTCGAAACTGAACCGGGCTGGCCATCCGGGTCAGCAGACTTCTTGGCCTCCTTTTCCCTCAGTCTACCTAATCTCTTCTCAAGGGTAGATTTGGGAAAATTTTTACATATTTGGCAGTCTGAATCGAGGTGGTCAAACCCCAGAGAATAAACACAGGTGGTGTGGGGATCGGCCTTGGCAAAGACCTCCCCACACTCACTGCAGTATTGAAACCCAGTGGGCCCGGTTTTTTTCTTGGGTTTCTCAGACAGGGCCAACCTAACCAAACTTACCCTTTTTTCGGCAACCGCCAGGCAAGACTCCCTTATCGGTTCCTAACCATGTCACGGGTATTGGAATAAAATGGGTAAAACACTTTTTTTTTTTTTTTTTAGAACCGATAACCACACACTAAATATAGCAAAATTCACAATCAAATGGTCGGTTCAGCCGAACCGATTGCACTTTTACAAATTCCACACAGAAAAATAGAACAACTCCTATCTAGTAGTCATGGCACCACAGACAGAGACTGAACCGACTATGCGGATACTTTTTTTCGGTTTAAACCGACGAAAAACTGAAAACTTTAACCGACTTCGAACCGAGCTGAAGGAGAAATCTCCGGAGTGACCGTTCAGTGAGGCAGAGTAAAGAATCTGACGGTTTGAGTTCAAAACACTCCAGACAGAGACTTCAACCGAGCTCGAGCTCAGCGTTCCATGCCCTGCATGGAAAGTTAACCCTTAGTTCTCCGGGGCAGTTCAAAGGTTGGGAAACACTGCAATTGTCAGAATACAGCAAGACTTCATGTTGTTTGAAATTAGCTGTTACCATTTCAGTATGTCTTTCCTGGTTAAAACCATACATAAATAATTACTGGAAGCGGACAATACACACAGCCACAGCTCCAGATAAGATTTTCTTGAGATGAGTACTGTACTCCTCATTCTGAAAGTGAAGTGAGTAAAACCAAATTCAGATGCGTATAAATGTCTGGACGGAGTGCAGTGAGGAGTACATTTTTAAATACAATGTAGGTTTTTTTTCTAGCTAAGAACTGATCAGGTGCCAGCAGTGCCCCAGATAATAGCACAACAGCCATTCAAGAAAGATCACTGATGTCATCCTCGCATTACAAGAGCCGGTACCTCAATGACTAAGAAGTGCATGTAAGATGGTGACCACGCTGGGTCTGCCATCACAAAAGCACATGATTTCTTGTTTGAATTGAGTTTTAGATTAACTACTTTTGATTTTAATTTGTTGCATTGACAGATATATTTTTTGTTTATCCATTATTATTTTTAATCGACCACAGCGCTTGCTGAGTGTGGCAGTCGTTTGATTTTTGTCAACTGCCGTGTTGGACATTTTTATCTTTGGACTTTCTGCGATAAACTATTTTTTTCGCAGACGTCTGTGGTTCATTTGAATTTTGTTTGGACTGGGGCATTTGAACAAAGTAGTGCAGTTTATTTCCCGTTAGCGTGAGTGTGAACATGTTCAGCTCTTCTTGTGAGATGATACACTGCCGTGCCAGCTCCTCTGGAGCCCTTACTGGGCTGTAGAAGGTTGCCTCCAGATTCTTAGTTTACCTCAATTTACAGTAACGACTAACTTTTCAAAGTGGCTGGTATTGGAGATACGTGCAATACGAGTGGCAGGACTGTTGCCGGGGGTATCAGCTTGCTGGATTTGGCCGACTGTTGTTGGTGAGCTGGATTTTTATCGCAGGAGCCAGGAGTTTGTTTGAAGACCGCGTTACGATTCAGAGCAGTGACTGTAGGTTGAGCCGGCTCGACTTTGGGGTAGGTGTCCGGCCCGGGGGCTGCCCGTAGGGTAAAGGGCACCGACCACAGGGGAGGTGCAAACTCTTTTCCCTTTGGCCACTGTGGCTCCCCAGCTTGATTGGATAGCACCAGTAGGCTAAGTGGGGAGTTCTCCTGGCTTTGGGTGCCTGTCCTGGAGCTGTGCTTGGACCTGGTTGTATCTACATCAACTTCAGTTCTCTCACTGGTGTAATTCAAGAGGACTTCCTGACTGAGAACTTCTAGGGCTAAGTAATCCTGTTTCTCTTTTGTTGGAACTTGGCCAGGTACTGTAATCTCACTTTTTTATCCTGGGAGGCAGTGAGAGGGCCTCATTTTTAAAATCAATAACTCATGGTGAAGTTGTAATTGTGGCTGTAAGAGGGCCATATTCTGGACTCATTTTGGAAGAGGTGGTCTGGTGAGAGTTACTCCTCCTCATTTTGAAACTCTTTGGATGGACTTACAAATTTCTGTGAACCAACATCTTAAAGAAGATATTCAATGCTCAATGTAATGTACTGCATAATAATTTCAAGACTTACAGCGCTGTAGCTGTTTAGCAGACTGTTTGTGTTTTTGATTTTGATGTTCGTTTGTCTCTTTTGGAGTAGGGTTAGTGTTAATTAGTTGTGATTTAGAAGCTTTATTTAAATTGGGGGTTTGGAGTTGTTGTATTGTGGGAGGTGTGGGTTTAAATCATTTATATTAATTTAGTTTAAGGGGTTATTTTTAATTGTTATTTGTGTGAAATGTGCCTGGGACAGGGATTTGTAAGACGCAGCTACTCGGGGGGCTACCTCCATCTCTTTGAGCTCCTGGACTTCCACGCCGGGCTACAGGAGGAGTGTACAGCCTTGAGAATAGCTCGGAAGAGGGGTCTGGTGGTGGTGACCAGTGGCTGCTGGGGTGCTGGGATTAGGGTGGTAGAGACAGGGAGGCGTAGTAGAAATGGGAACTGGAGGGGGTTGCCATGTTTGGTTCCCATACCAAGGGTTTCACGATGGATGGTGGGCAATTAGCGGGTTCGGCTGCCTCACCTCATCCTACTCGGGTTGTATTATGCAATGCCAGGTCGATGAGGAATAAGACTGCCATAATGGTGGCCTTGATGCCCTCGGTTGACCTGGCTTGCATCACGGAGACCTGGTTGGATGAAAATGCCGCCCCCATTTTGGAGGCGGCAGTTCCAGCTGGGTACTCTGTGATACACAACCTGAGGGAGGATCGCAGGGGTGGGGGGGTAGCCATTTGTTTAAAAACCAGCCTGAACTTCACAATGCTACCTGTAGGTCATATGCGTTTGTCTGAGTGTGTGGCTGCCCGAGGGGGTGTAGGGGCAGGTTTCAGGGTCCTTGTGCTTTATCGCCCCCCTGGAGTGCATGGGGATTTTGTCACTGTGGTCGAGGAGCTCATTGCCGGTCTGGTGTTGGAGTCTCCCAGGTGGTTAATTCTGGGACACTTCAATGCATAGGTCGATGGTGGGCTTTTGGGTTTTGGGAATGATCTTTTAGGAAGCACTGGGGCACTGGGTCTGTTGCAAAAAGTAACAACAGCTACGCACTTGGGTGGCCACACATTGGATTCATTTTTTTCATTAGGCTTAGATATTAATGACCTCAGTGTTGATTCTTTATTTTGGTCAGATCATAGCACCGTGAGGTTCATGCTTGTTGCATCCCTCTAGATGGTCCTGCTCCTGTGGAGATGGTCCGGTACCCCCCATTAAGATGAGTTTCCTCGACAGGACTGTCTGTGGTGCTGGACCTATCGAGTGTTGGGGAGGCTTGTGCGACTGGAGCGGAGGAAGCAGTGGTAGCCTATAATGGGGCGGCTGCTGAGGCTTTCGATTCCAGTGCACCCATTCGTTTCCGTCCCTTGTCCACTCGCTGGAGACCTCCTTGGTTTGATGGGGATCTCTGGAGTTTAAAGATCAAGGGGCAGAGGTTAGAGAGATGCTGGAGGAGATCTGGCCTGCTGGGGGACAGGTTTGCCCTGAGGTTGCATTATACAAACTATCAGGGGGCAATCTCCTGTAAGAAGGCAGAATATCTGTCTAGAGAGATTGCTGTGGCAAGGAACAGACCAGCTCAGCTTTTCCGCACAGTGGACGGGCTATTACATCTCGCCTGTTTCTGTGTTCGGGGAGCAGGTTCGAGCATTAAGTGCGAGGAGCTGTCTGTATCCTTTGCCGACAAGGTTTCCTATATCAGGGATGAGGTCTCCTCGAGTATCTCTCAAAGGGGATGCATGGACCAGCCAGAAGAGTGTCAAAACCACTCCTCCTGTCTGGAATGAGTTTGAGCTGGTTGGGTTGGAGGAGGTGGTGAAAATAATCTTGGAGTTGTGGCCAACCCAGTGTGAACTGGACCCAGGTCTGACCCGTCTGTTGGTTGGATGTTTGGACCTGGTTGTGCCCGTGATTGCTGGGGCTGTCTGGAGTTCTTTGAGGAGTGGGGTCTTCCCAATGGCCTTGAAAGAGGCCTTGGTTAGACCCCTTTTGAAAAAACCCTCCTTGGATCCAGACTGCCTCGGCAATTACAGGCCAGTCTCAAACCTCCCATTTTTTGGGAAGGTTATTGAAAAAGTGGTGGCCATACAGCTTGAGAGACATCTTGCCTCTTCCTCCACCTATGAGTCTTAGCAGTCTGGGTTTTGTGCGGGGCAGAGTACAGAGACCGCCTTGGTGAAGGTGCTCAATGATTTCCTGGTGGCGAGGGACAGGAGAGACTGGACTATCTTGGTCCTCCTGGACCTCTCTGCAGTGTTTGACAATGTGGACCATGAGGTGCTACTTGACCACCGGTGGTTTTGGTGTGGCTTGTCTGGTAATGTCATCAACTGGTTCAGGTCATACTTGACAGGCACAGTGCAGAGGGTGACGAAGGGGTTAGCCTCATCTAACCCAAAGCCTCTGTGCTGTGGGGTACCACCAAGGTTCAGTCTTGTCGCCCTTGTTGTTCACGGTGTATATGCTGCCACGCGGGGACATTATCAGGTGGTACGGGCTAGGTTTTTACTGCTATGCAGATGATACCCAGCTGTATCTAGCCTGTGCGCCCAATACCTGGGTGTCAGACTCTGTATTTAACAGCTGTCTCGATGAGATCCAGGCTTGGATGACTCAAAACTGGCTTAAGTTCAACCCAGACAAGACAAAGGTACTTGTTGTGGATCCAGTTCGTCAGGGCAGAGAGCATTGTGAGGGGCTACCCCCTCACCTTGTGTTGGGGGGTGTTCCTCTTACTCTGTCTAGACAGGTGAAGGATTTGGGCGTGATCTTGGATGACGGTTTGATGGATTGTCTTCAAGGTAGGGCTCCTAACTATAAATCCCTACACGAAGGGGGACCTGTCCATCTTCAAGATCTTCTTTCCTCCACACCATCTCCCCCGGGAACTCTGTTCTGCCGGGGGAGGCCTCCTTGGAGTTCCCAGAGTGAGGTTGCAGCATTCTGGGGATAGGGCATTTTCGGTGGCGGCACCCACTCTGTGAAACTCCCTTCCTGGTTATTTAAGGGAGGCACCCTCAGTAGAAGCCTTTAAGAAAGCATTAAAAACATATCTGTTCCAGCAGGCTTTTAATGACTGATTTTGGTTTTCATGGGATGGATAGAATTTTAAGTCTGTGTTGAGCTGCTGCCTATATGTATTTTGTTACTGAATTGTTTTGTACAGCGCCCAGAGTCCATGGAAATGGGTGCTTTATAAATAAAATATATTTCTATCTATCTATTAGTGGCAGACAGGAGTAATTTACTCACCAGTTTTAAAATAAAATTGGGATGCATATGAGTGTTGTAAATCTGGACAAGCTCAAGAGAGCAATAAAGACTGCCACAGATAAATGTGCCAGATGGGTCAGCAAAGCAAAAATAAAAATAAATTCTCTATGGTTTTCCAAGGAAGTGGCTACCACAGTCAAAGAAAAAATGAAGGTGTACAGTATATACCTGGAAACCAAAACTGAGAAAGACTGGGAGTCACACAAGGAAAAAATGAGAGAGTCTAACAAATAAATTAGAAAGGCAAAAAGACAGACAGATGAAAAGATAGCAGAAGGGGCCAAAAGAGGAGACAAATAATTTTTTAGATACATTAGGGAATGTAGGAAGGCAAAAGGGGGATAGTAAAGATTGCTACTGAAGAAGGGAAATGCACCAAACATGACCCAGAGAAAGACGAAATCCTCAACAAATACTTTTGCTCTGTGTTTACCAACGAGGAGGCAGGGGATGGCCCAGCGCTGAAAAAACACAACACCCCAGGATCAGAGGCAGACACTAGTCCCTTTACAGAAGCCAAAGTATGGGAGGCACAAAATAAACTAAAAGCAGACAAAGCCATGGGACCAGACGAGATGCACCCCAGAATCCTTAAGGAACTGGGGGAAGAATAAGCAGCCCCTCTGGCACTTCTATTCATGAAAGCCTTGAAGAGTGGAGTGGTAACCGAAGACTGGAAAAAGGCAACAGTCATTCCACTTCACAAATCAGGCAGTTGCGAAGAGGCTAGTAATTACAAACTGGTGCGCCTCAGGGCTATAATACGGGAAACTAATGAAGACACTACTCAAACAGAGGATCACAGCATTCCTCAAAACTAGCGGCCAACAAGACCCTAAAAAGCATGGTTTCACAGCAGGTAGGTCATGCCAGACAAATCTGCTTGAGTTTTTTGACTACACTACAAAAATAGTGGAAGACAGTGGGGCAGTAAATGTGGTCTACCTAGACTTTAGTAAGGCCTTCGACTCAGTTCCACACAGAAGGCTGGTAAAGAAGCTTGACCACACAGGCGTTTGTCCAGAAGTAGTTCGATGGGTACAAAACTGGTTACAAGGCAGAAACCAGAGGGTACAGGTAAATGAAACGCAATCAACGGAAGGCAGGGTGACCAGCGAGGTGCCCCAGGGCTCAGTACTGAGGCCTCTGCTCTTCAATGTTTTTGTAGCAGATATCGCTAATGGACTGCAAGAAACAATTACTCACCTTAGTGATTGTGTTTCTTCTAATGGAGTCTTGCTGTAGTCTGACTTATTGCAGTTAGCCCCAGCACCTGAACTGCTTCGGAGAGGAAAGAGTAAAATTCTATGCAGAGCATAGAACGTTGAGCTCGAGCTCAGTTCAAACCTCTGTCTGCTGCACTTTGAAGTGTAACCGTCAGATTCTTATGAGCTAATACTAACTAACCCACTATGTGGAAATTGTAAAACCTTTACTAGCCAAATGGCAACCAAATATTTTGGATCCCCCAAAAGACTCAAGTCGAGAAATCCAAAACTAAAAACCAGGTAGTGAACAACTTATGACTATTGAAATAAAGAAACATAACCCACTCCCCCTCTCTAAAAAGAGGGAGTGCCCAAATGCACCCCTGGGGTGCAACACTCACTGCACCTGCCAGCCCACTTCCCAAAAAAACAGGTTCTGAGAGGGGAGGCAGGGAGGGAGGTCAGAATACAGCAAGACTCCATTAGAAGAAACACAATTACTAAGGTGAGTAATTTTTTCTTCAAACAACATGAAGTCTTGCTGCATTCTGACTTATTGCAGACTACACCAAGCAGTACCTCCATGGAGGAGGGATTCAAACCTATTTTGGGAATAGGCTCTGCAGTACTGCTGTACCAAACCGAGCATCACTCCTAGCCTGGATATCTGGAGAGTGATGCTTGGTGAATGTATGGACTGTTTTCCAGGTGGCTGCTCTGCATATCTCTAGTAAAGGAATATCCCTGGCAGCAGCCAGGGAAGCAGCTGTACCTCCAGTTGAATGAGCCCTCAGGCCTGAGGGTGGTATTTTGCCTAGCTTCTCATAGCCAAATGGTATACAAGAGACAATCCACCTGGCAATAGTTCTCATAGTGGCAGGTTTGCCCTTACCCACGTCCCCATAAGTGAGGAACAACTGAAGGGAGTCAAACCTGTGTGCCTTAGTACGCTCAATGTATTAACTAAGGGCCCTTTTAACATACAAACTGTGTAATCTTCTCTCTCCTAAAGAAGAATGATCAGTGAAGAATACAGGGAGAGACATGGATTGGTTCAAATAAAAATCTGAGACCACTTTAGGTAAGAACCTCCTATTGGTTCTAAGGACCACCTTATCTCTATGGAATGGGACAAAATCAAGCTCCACTGACAGAGCTTGTAATTCACTGATTCGTATGGCAGAGGTAACAGCTACCAGAAACACAGTCTTCCAAGTCAAGTACTTAAGTTCTGCTGAAGACAAGGGTTCAAAAGGTTTTTTTTTATATATTTTGGCATAAGCTGGGCAATGCAAACATTAAAGTCCCAAGCAGGGGTAGGATCCCTAAAGGGAGGATTGGTATGAAGCAATGCCTTGAAAAAATTAGCAGGAAACAGGATGAGATGCCAGTGAGGAAGGCTTTCCTACTGACAGAAAAGCAGAAACAGCTGACAAACGTACTTTGAGGGTAGCTGGTCTGAGGCCTAGGCCACTGAGATGAACCATATAATCCAGAACTGTAAACAATTCAGCAGTGTCTGGGGATATATGTTTTTTGGAACACCGGATGCTGAATCTTTTCCATTTGGAGTTATAAGTTTTTCTGGTGGCAGGTTTTCGAGAGGCTTTGAGAATGTCCAGAACCCCTTGAGACAGATGCAAATTTGCATACTCTAACTCTTCAAGAGCCGTGCCTTCAGATTGAGAGACCGAAGGTTGAGATACCAGATCCTCCCCTGAGAGGAGGTTAACAGATTGTGATTCCTGGGAAGAGACGGGGAAGATGGACTGCTACGGACAGCAACAAGGGATACCAAGGCTGCCTGGCCCAATCTGGAGCAATCAGGATCACTTTGCAAGATTGCGACCTTATCTTGACCAGGACCTTGAACAGTAGAGGAAAAGGAGGGAAGGCATGCAGAAGTTTCCCCTTCCCAATTCAGAATCAGAGCATCCAAAGGGACTGAGCCCAAGACTGGGGGTCTGCAACAGAAGAGAGGAAGTTGGTGATTGTCTGGGGCTGCAAAGAGATCTATCTCTGGAGTGTCCCATCTTGAGAAAATCCCTTTTAACACTAGGGGATCCAGGGACCATTCGTGATGGCCCTGGGAAATCCTGCTCAATGCATCTGCTAGCACATTGTCATTTCCTGGGAGGTGGACTGTTACCAGAGAGGTCTGCAGGGAGTAAGCCAGGGACCATATTTTCAAGGCTTCCATGCACAAGGCCGTAGACTGAGTGCCTCCCTGCTTGCTGATGTACCACATGGTGGTGTCTTGTCTTGACTTGAACCACCTTGTTCTTTACTGATTGTGAGAAGGCTTTCAGGGCCAGGTAAACCACCCTGAGCTCCAGAAGGTTGATGTGGAAAAGAGACTCCTGAGTGGACCACACTCCCTGGGCTGTGAGAGCCCCCAGGTGAGCTCCCCAACCCAGGAGAGAGGCGTCTGTGGTTAGGACCACAGAATAAGACTGAGTAATGAATGGGACCCCTTGCCTGAGATTGTCCTGATCCTGCCACCATTGAAGAGCCTGGATCAGAGTCTGAGTCACTGGAATCAGTTTGGTCAGAGGATCTCTTTTCTGAGACCAAAAAGCCCTCAGATGAAACTGAATGTCTCTCATCTGAAATCTGGCCCCTGGACCACTGCAGTGGAAGCTGCCATGTGGTCCAGCAGCTGAAGAAAGTGTCTTGCTGGTCGAGAAACCAGAAGGTGGAAGGCAGAAGCCAGCTCCATGATAGCCTTCACCCTTACCAAGGGGAGAAATGCTCTTACTTTGACAGTCTCTAGTTCTACCCCTATGAAAGTCAACAGTTGTACCGGCTCGAGAACTGACTTGGGAAGATTGAGAAGGAAACCTAGAGAAGTGAGCACCTGCTGGGTCACTTTTAGATCTGACTTGACTTGGTCTGGAGACTGACCCACTATAAGCCAGTCGTCCAGGTACGGGAATATGGAGATATTTTTTCTCCTTAGGAAAGCCACTACAACTGCCAGGCATTTTGTGAACACCCCTGGAGCTGATGTTGGGCCAAAAGGCATTGCTTTGAACTGGTAATGGCCTGAAGGCAGTTCGAACCTGAGGTACTTTCTGTGGGAGCACCTGATGGGAATATGAAAGTAGGCATCCTTTAGGTCCAGGGAGGCTAGCCAACCCCCTGGCCTTAGAGAGGGAAGAATTATTCCCAGAGTCACTATTTTGAACTTTGGCTTTAACAAATGTTTGTTTAAGTATCTTAAGTCTAGGATGGGTTGCCACTCCCATTTTTTTTCAGGGTAAGGAAGTACCTGGAGTACAGATCTTTTCCCCTGTGTATTGTAGGAATTCTCTCTATGGCCCTGAAGGCCAGAAGAGATGAAGCCTCTGCCTCTAGGGCAATGTTTTCGAAGATGTTTGCAGGTGGAAAATATCTGGCTGTCAGCTTTGGGAACATTTTGAAGCTGAGAGCCAGTCCCTGGCCTACTACCTCCAGGACTCACTTGTCTGAGGTAACAGACTTCTAGTCCTGGAAATAGTAGGCCAGCCTGCCTCCTACAGGAATGGAGGGGTCAACCCGGGCTGACACCTCAGGGTGTCTGCTTGGCAGGAGCCTTAGGCTGCAAGGTAGATGCAGCCCTGCTCATCCCCCCTTCTGCCTCTCCCTCTGAAGAACCCCCTCTGAGAAAAAGGACAGTAGGCCTGTGCTTGCTAGAAAGGCCTATGAAAAGGCCTGCCCCTGCCCCAGCTTGCTGCCTTTGAGGAGTTGCCTGCCTTTACTTGGCCTGTGCACTCCTATAGGTGGTCCTGTATTCATCCATTTTCTTCATATAATTTTCTGTCTGCTCCCCAAAACAGAGAATTATTAACCACAGGAAAATCCATGGCCTTTGCCTGGGTATCCGGAGACAGGCTAGTACACCTGAGCCAAGCCAGTCTCTGAAGAGACACAGATGTAGCCATTACTCTAGAAGAAACATCGTTAGAGTCCACAGCAGCATGAAATTGAATCTTTAATGCCTCAATCCCATCAGCAGCCACCTTCTCCAGCTCCTTGGCAAGCTGGTGAGGGGCCTGCTTAGCCAGTGCCAGTACAGTGTCCCACCTGGACTTCTGGTACCTGGCTGTATAGGCCATGTAATTCGCCTGCCTGAGTCCCAAAGAGGATGCCATGTACTGCTTTTTTGCCATGGCGTCCAATTTCTTGGAGTCTTTATCTGGGGGGTGTGAAGCCAAAGGAATGTTAGCCTTATCACAGGCTGCAGCCTGCACTACCCCAACATGGCTGCATTGCTGGTACAAGTACTCCGTACCTGAGCCTGACAGCATGTACCTCTTGTCCATCCATCTGTCCACAGGAGGTAATGAATTTGGAGTTTTTAACAGCTTTTGTGTCTCTTTCCCAAAAGACTTGTGAAGGGGAATAGACAACCTTTTGGACTCTGGGATGTCCATCATCTCCACAAAGTCAGGCTCCTCTTGTTCCTCAACAGCCTCCTCCATAGGGAGTTGGAGGTTTCTGCCACTTTCTTGTAGAACATAAAGTGGGAAGGGACTCAGAAAGCCTGGGAGGGAAACACCAGAAGGCCTGTCTAGGGAGATGTCCGGTTCGATAGGCTCATCCAGACCTTCAATTCCATCATCATCATCATCTTCATCATCATCATAATCATCATCTTCCCCCTCCAAGTCCGGTTCATAAAAATCTTCAGGAGTATAATCCTGAACCAGAGGAACCGACCGAACCGAAAGCCTGTCAGAAGGCGCCGGATCAGTCGGAGCTGAACTAAGCGATTCCACTATACAAATCGCTCGGGCAATTTCATCGGCGGTCGGATAATGCGGTTCTGGATCCGAACCAGCCAATTTGTCTTTTCTTTTTTTGTTTGACAGACCCAATCCCTCAGAATCGGCTCTCCTTTTGCCCGAAGGAGTCTCGCCCTGGTCAAAGGGCACTCCTTCTGGTTCTCGGAACCGAACCAGGCTGGCCATCCGGGTCAGAGGACTTCTTGGCCTCCTTTTCCCTAAGCCTGCCCAGCCTTTTATCTAGGGTGGCTTTAGGGAAATTCTTACAGATTTGGCAGTCTGACTCTAGGTGACTAAAACCCAGACAGTAAACACAAGTGGTGTGAGGGTCGGCCTTAGCAAAGGCCTCCCCACACTCACTGCAGTGCTGAAACCCAGTGGGCCGGTTTTTTTCTTGGGTTTCTCAGACAAAGCCATAACTAAACTGTTACCCTTTTTATGGTACTCGCCAGGCAAGACACCCTTATCGGTTTCTAACCGTGTTACGGGTATTTGAAAAAAAACCGAAAACACTTTATTTTTTTTAAAACCGATAAGGACCGTACCTCGCTCTAAAATTCCTGTAAAGAAAAAGAAAATAATCACCAAATCAGAGACCGGTTCAGCCGAACAGGTCACACAAATTCAGAACACAATTTCCACACATGTTTTCTAGCCAAGTCCACTACCTATGCACTCACTATACCATAGACAGGGATCTGAACCGAAAAACAAATGTGAGAATATCGGTAAAACCGACTATTTTTAAACCGCGAACTGAGAGCGAAGGAAATCTCCGGAGCAACTGTTCAGTTAGGCGGAGTAAAGAATCTGATGGTTACACTTCAAAGTGCAGCAGAAAGAGGTTTGAACCGAGCTCGAGCTCAACGTTCTATGCTCTGCATAGAATTTAACTCTTTTCTCTCCGGAGCAGTTCAAGTGCTGGGGCTAACCGCAATCAGCCAGAATACAGCAAGACTTCATGTTGTTTTAAGGGAAGGTGTGTCTGTTCGCAGATGATACTAAGATATTTAATAGGGTGGACACCTCAGAAGGAGTGAGCACGATGGAAGCTGACCTCAAGAAACTAGAAGAATGGTCTGGAGTGTGGCAGCTGAGATTTAACACTAAAAAGTGCAAAGTCATGCACAAAGGAGAGAAAAATCCAAGAAAGGAGTATTACCTAGGAGGCGAAAGTCTGGCGGCCTCAAATCAGGATCGAGATCTGGGAATCATAATCTCAGATGACTTGAAGGTTAGGAAACAGTGAGAGAAGGCTACATTGAAAGCCGACAGAATGCTGGGCTGCACTGGCAAGGGAATCACGAGCAGGAGGAGGGAGGTGATACTACAACTGTATAGATCGCTGGTCAGGCCTAACCTGGAATACAGAGTCCAGTTCTGGAGGTCTCACCTCAGGAAGGACATTGACCAGGTGGAAACAGTATAGAGAAAGGTGACAAAAATGATTCAAGGTCTGCAGTACATATCCTATAAGGAGAGACTTAAGGAAGTGGATATGTACTCCCTGGAGCAGAGAAGCATGCCGGGGGCATGACTGAAACATTCAAGTACATAAAAGGCATTAACAACAAGGTGCAGGCACAGGAACTTTTTCACTTCAAGAAGAGCTCCAGGACCAGGGGACATGACCTCAGGTCTTCAAGGAGGAAGGTACTCTACCAACACCGGAAAGTTTTTCTTCAAAGAAAGAGTGGTCGATGCCTGGAACAGCTTGCCCCAAGAGGTTGTGGGGGTCAACACTGTGGGGGAGATTCAAGAATGCATGTGATAGACACAAGGGAGTCCTGACTACAAAGGGCAACTAGAGTGTCAAAATAGGTCTAAAACGAATGGGCAGACTAGATGGACCTAGCAGTCTCCTTCTGCCGTCAACTTCTGTTTCTATATTTCTATGAGTGTGGCGCATTTACAATTGTTGGGTGAGTATTGGTACTCATTAAAAAAATTTCTGAACAGCATTTCCTAAAATTAGGTGAGTAAAATAGGTCAGTACTCACCTTATCTGGAGCCCCGCATACAGCTACCATTCTTACTCAAAATGTCTCTTAAAACACAGAACAGGGACACAATGGCAATGGTGACCGACGACAGTGGCGATGTGTGTCTCTTCACACATCATGCAGCCCTGGAAATGTGCCAATTTTGCCTTCATTCTCCCTGACAGCCACAAATATTTTTTGTACGCACTGTGCTTATGTGAACAGTGTCAGTTGTCCTAGCATAGGGTCACTTGCAAATACAAAATGTAAACAAATGCAGTTTTAAAAAAGTACTCAGCAATCAGACAAATCTTACAGTAAATAACAATACAATTTGTAAGATCTTTAGCGATCCAAATGCTAAAAGCACATTACCAGGGACATTTTTATTTTCAGAGTGATAAAACCACTTCTCTATTTATTCTATTTTAGAAATTAGTGGGGTGCTACTTCTGACGGGCTATGATGGAGCCAAAATACCATTCCAGGATCAAACAGATACATAATCAACATTATTTCAAAGAGCAAGTAAAAAATCTTTTTACTTCAATGTGTAAATTGGGGTTTGCCCTGATACCATAGGTGTGGGAGCACTCATGTGGACATTCCTTTAAGTATTTTATTTATTTAGTTTTGCTTGTCGGGTTTTAAGTTGTAATACAAGAAACAGGTTGAGACTGAAATATGTAGATTTGTAGTGGTACTCATTGTGGGCCCCAAAGTACCTTCCCTTGTGGCCCCCAACCTCCTCCATGGTTGTGACTGGGCCAAACTGTTTGGAAAAGTGTCCCCAACTTGCTGAGGTCCTAACTATTGTTAGCACTAAAACACATAACTAATACAGGTTGTGAGGGTCACTTACAGAACTGTGATCGTAGGTACCTCACAGGGTTGAACAGGGTACAGGTGGGGAGTCTCTTTCAAATAAGAATGGGCACAAGGGCCAGGGACATGCGATGAAGCTGGGGAGAGAGAAGTTTAAGAAAGATGCATGAAAATATTTCTTCACTAAAAGGGTAGCAGACGCATGGAACCGACTGCTAGCTAAAGTAGTGGAGGCGAAAATAGTGGGTGGCTTCAAGTGTAACGGGGGACAGATGTGGGGTATATTAGTAAGTAGGCAGGGAAAAGGGAGCGTTCACCAGAGACCAGCTGGGTTCTGCAGAGAGAGATTAGGCAGGAACATCTGGGCAGACTGGATTGGCCAAGTGGTCCTTCTACTGTTAAATTCTGTGTTTCTTATGTATCAGTTGTAAGGGATAAAACCTGTTTTTGAGTATCTTTCCTCAATATTAAATACAGGGGAAGAGAAACCTATGGAAGATATTTGAAATTCAAGCTGAATTATGTCTTAATCTTACGTTTTCCTAAGTTTCCTGAGAAGGCATCAGCAGCTCTTTAATAGCACTGCCATGATGACAAGGATAGCCTACTTGTACTGTCATGATCACAGTCTACAGATTACAACAATGTGGAGTTACATAGGCAACACAGAACAGGAGCAGTCCTGAATTCAGCCGCAGGATGTCTTTGAAGATGTGGAATGATTATTCACTAAGGTGCATTTTTTGTTATTATAAGATATTTTTGTGTGAACACTTCCACGTCTTTATGAACTTTCTCTTTTGACAGACATGTCTCGAAAGCTACTTACTATGAACTAGAAAACAGAAGTCCTTCCACATCAGTAACAAAGTGAGTTTCATGAAGCCTTCTGCATCATACTCAACAACACCTCTAAAATGAAGAACAAAACAAAAGTTAAAGGTTCCATTTTACAATGCTAATAATTAGAGAAAACGTTTTTTTTTTTTCACTTTATCTTTTTTTTTTGCTACATATTTTTCTCGTTCCTCTGCGGCTGGGGAGGTGTTACCTATGGTTCCTCCCCAGTCCAGTCTGACCACACAGCCCCTGCTCTGCTCAAATCCCCAAGCTCTACCTCATCAGTTCCTGCACAGCGATCTTTGCCACGGCGGGCATGTAGCCACCACCGTAGGATCCGGGGGAGGTCCCGATCTGAAGGAGCATCCAGAGATGGAGCCGGGCAGCACCACACAGCCGGCCATTTTGTACCCCTATGTGCGATTGTGCAATGACGCCAACACAGCAGACGTGGACGTCCATTGCGCGCATCGCCAAAGCACTCCCAGCATCGGTAATACCTCCGATCTCCTCCAGAGGCCACTACTGCACCGGGACATCCCCAGAACCCACCCCAGGGAGAGGAGAGCTGTCCTCCGTTTGCTCAATCCTACTCCCTCCCTGCCGACCCCCAGCATCCAGGCTCGCTCCCGAACCCAGGTCGCTGGCACGACGCGAGGTGTGGCGTCCAGCGCCTCAACCCTCAGCGCCACTGGGCCGGCTCACTTTATCTTTTTATTGAAATTCGAGTATATAAGAAAGCACACATCTAATACAATAGAAGACTATCCTCCATGTAAGGTATAAAATATCACTTAACAAAACACAGTATTTAGGGTAAACATATTGGAGAAGCCTTATATACATGTATTGATAATAAAACACAAACCTAGACAGGATGTAAGTGGACAGCAGAAGGGTTACAATCAATAGGGTATTATAGGATCAGAAATCGCAAAAACATTGCTTTTGAATCAAGAAAATAAAGGTGAAGCTGAAAATGAATTCACGGGTTTAAATATCCTTTTCTTTTCTTCTTGCTGTGCAGACCTGTATTCCCACCTTTTTGTTCCCCTCCCCAGTGATCACACAGAAAAGTATCCCTGTTTAAAGCCACGCCTGGCCTATAGCTAGCAATGCTACAGTATATACTAGTTCCATCGTCCTACTTCCAGGGCTTTTAGTTTCACTGCTGCTCCTATCAGACACGCTACCTTCTCCCCAAGCCCCTGCCAAATATTCCCCCTCTCATCCTCTAAAAGACTTAAGATACTCCAGCCTACTACTAGCTGCTTACCAGCTCTCCAACACTTCTGCACTTACAAGTCAGAAACTGCTGTTCCCTATAGTGTCTCACACCTAGAGGAACTCCTTCCTCCTTCCTGCTCCTACACACAATGCATGGTCTGCAAAAACTCACAGCACTATGGACCCTCGTACTTTACCTATGCCTGACTGGAGACATTGAACCTAACCCGTGTCCCCTATGCCCCTCATCATGGTCAGGCCTTAAAGGGCTTAAAATTACCCACATTAACACCTGCAGCATCCTGGCCAGTAAAGTTGACCTTGAGGCCTGGGTGCCACACTACACTCCCGACATCCTAGGTATATCTGAGTCGTGGCTCAAGCCCAGTATTCCAAACTCACTCTGTAACCTGAACAACCCCTGCTTCCTTTGGATTGGCCACCTTTCCCCCAAATAAGTTGGTGGCCTTCTAATTTATTACAGGGCCCATCTTAACCTGTCCTTGATCCCTCACACAGCTGAAAATGGTACTGCCTACGAAGTACTTCATGCTTCCTTTATGTTAGGTCACACCAGCAAACCCCATCTCCTCTATATACAACCCTCCAAAATGTGGTATATCAAGTCTAACTGCCTTCCTTGACAGCATCCTACCTTCGGTTGGTCGAAACAAGTTTTTTGTAGTTAAATATTTTGTTAAATTTTAGACAACCAAAATAAAGAACATAAACAGCACAGTAAGAGATAACATGGATACAAGTGTCAATATAGTTTCTATGGTAACAATAGAAACTGACTATTGATAATCATGTCAGAAAACACTGATACAGCAGAATATGATAATCATGCAACATTTAAAATGGGCTGATTAAGTACAGTGAGTATCTTCTATGCGTCCAAGTGCTATGACAAGTTCAGGCATTGTACAATACAATTGAATAGTTTGATTTAAGCAGCAAACAGAAATAGTGATATGGACCAGCTCTCTGTCTATTAAATATAAATATAGTAATGGTGACATGCTGATAGTCTAAAAGCTATATTAACAGAGAAGGAACTATTTACAACTTAGTACAGCAGAATAGAGGAAACAGAACTTATCTAAGGTAGGGCACTCGCAGTCCCAACCTGAGAGTGCTGCATCTCATCATGCCTGGGGACACAGTGGGGAGGGGAAAGGAAGAGGAAGGTCCACCTACATATCAGGGTACTCGCCTTAGATTTCACTGCTTTATCCGATGCCTCTTCTTGGAGGAGGTGTAGTAGCCTGGTGTGTTGGGAGTTTTCTGGAGGCTGAAGTGTGAAGAAACTGCACAAATGGGGCCCAAATTTTATCATATGTAGCAATAGTATTAGTAACAATGTGTGACATTCTTCCATACTGAGCCAATTGTGTCAGGCATTCCAAAAGTTCACTGGGAGACGGGATTTCTGTAGTGCGCCATCTGCGAACCAGGAGTCTCTTAGCTTCTGTACTGGTCATAATTACCAAATCAAGCTGGCTTCTGTGGAGGTGTGGTGCTGTTACCCTGGACCCCAACAAAAAAAGGTCAGGAGTCAGTGGAAAAGGAGTATGCAGAGTCTTTTGTAACAGATCCTGCACCTCCCTTATCCCCCCTCCAGGTGCAGGTCAAGCGCTTGACTGGGCTCTCTGCCGACTCTCCATGGCGATGGCAGGAAAGCCAGCCTGGCCGCGCCACCTCACACACTCACAGACCATCCAACGCAAGCAGGTTCAGGTCAAGCCCTTGACTGGGCTCTCCACTGACCCTCCCTGGTGACAGGAAAGCTTGCCCAGCCACCTCGTACGCCCGCAGACCATCCACCGCAAGCAGGTGCAGGTCAAGCCCTTGACCGAGCTCTCTGCCGACTCTCCGTGGCGACGGCGGCGGGAGGACAGCCAGCCCGGCCGTGACACCTCGCACGCCCACAGACCATCCACCGCAAGCAGGTGCAGGTCAAGCCCTTGACCAGGCTCTCCACCAACTCTCCGTGGTGACGGCGGCAGCAGGACAGCCAGCCCGGCCGTGCCACCTCGCACACCAGCAGAGATCATCCACCGCAAGCAGGTACATCCCTCAGGCTGTATCAGGACTCAGTGCAGGACGGCGGATGCCAATTGGCTCTGCCTTCCTATGCTGGCCTGCTATTGGCTGCCGCACTCTATGGCTTTGGCTGTGATTGGACTCTCATCGGATCCAATCCTCTGCTCTCGGCTCCAGCTCTATACAGCGCCGCTTCTCACGAGTGCTTCAGACCCCTATAGCGCTATTTTAGCCCTATATATTGATTATGATTCTGTGGGTAATTGCTTGGAGAAAATAAACTGCAAGGGGTTCTACATTGTAACTGTGCTAATTTGTAAAATACGGAAAGGGAAATTACTGCTGTTAGCAAGCTGGGGCTGTGGAAATACGCTATGATTTTAAATGATGCAAAGTGTTAAATTTATTTGGTACTGTCGTAGCGTATTATTACCTGGTCTAGTAAATGTCATCCTAGTAAGCAGAACCTAAGTAACTGGACCTGTGGGTAACTACAAGGGTTTTACTGTATTGTGTGGTAAAAGTCCTTAGTGTAATTTAAGTGTTCTGCAGCTCCTGGGCGTTTTCTCTCTCCCTCTGTCTCTTGCATTTCACTTCCAGCATTGTCCTTTCCCTAACTGTTGGATTCTCACAGCTTCTCCAGCTGTTTAATTCCTATCCCCATACTCTACTGAGACCTCTGCTGTGCTCCTTCCTCGCCACCCCCACACCTGCCTCTTTAATGCCTGTCATTCTATCCTGCAGGTTTCTCTGCAGATACATTCTTCAGCCCCCCCCAAAACACCCCTCCCTTTACTTTTTGCCTGTAAATTAATCATTCAACTGGCTTTCTGTTGGAGCCAGTCTACCTCCTCCCCCTTAGCTAACTGCTCTGTTCATCCTTTTGTTTAGGCCCCCACCCACCGATTTAGCTCCATTCTGCAACCATTGTAAGGCCTACTACTAACGCCTAACCTCTCTCTTATCCCCCCTCCAGGTGCGGGTCACGCCCTTGACCGGGCTCACCGCCGACTCTCCGTGGCAATGGCAGCAGCAGGACCGCCAACCCAGCCATGCCACCTCGCTCATCCGCAGGCCATCCACCGAAAGCAGGTACATCCCTCAGGCTGCACCAGGACTCAGTGCAGGATGCCGACTGGCTCTGCCTTCCTGTGCTGGCCCGCTACTGGCTGCCACACTCTATGTCTTTGCCTGTGATTCGACCCTCTCTGGATCCAGTCCTCTGCTCTCGGCTCCAGCTCTACAGAGTGACGCTTCTCAGAGTGCTTCAGACCTCTCTCTAGCGCTATTTTAGCCCTATATATTTGTCCGCCCACCCTCCCTGATCTCTATTAATGCGCTTTGGCCATGCCTTCCTTGGCATACCCTACTGCTTACTGGACCTGAAGTAATCAACCAAAGCTTAAAGGCGCGCTTAATAATAAAAGGAAAAAAAAAAAAAAAACTGCATCTTTTCTTCACTCAAGCTCCACCTCCTCTACTGCTACAGAGGCTCCTTCTGACTGGGAGATCCACTTCCTAGTACTCACTTCCACACGTGCTCTCCAAGCTTGCCACTGGCAGCTGCTATCCAACGCCTGTACTTCTCCCAGTTTCACTTCCCTGCTCCCGTTTCCACCTGTATTTCACCAGTTCCACTGCCCTGCTCCCAGTCTCTGCCTGTACTTCCCCAGTTTCACTGCCCTGCCCCCAGTTTCCACCTGTACTTCCCTTAGTTTCACTGCCCTGCTCCCTGCCTCTGTCTTGCCTACACTTACTGTATAGAATGTCTATCCCTCTCTTCCCTTCCTCCTTCTAATTTTTCTCTTTATTATCTCTATCCTAACCCCACAAGCTCACCACTCTAAAATCCCTGTTTCACCGTCCCTTCTGCTTTATTAGCCTACCTTCATTCTTGCCATAACTCCAACGCCTCCTCTGATACCTTGGGATCACGTCCCTCACCTACCCCTTGCCACTGTATTCTCTGCACCTAGCCACCTTAACTTCCTTTGCCTCCTGATTACCCATTCATCTGACACTCACCCCCCTCAAAGACCACTCAAATACTCAGGCTACCACAAATGTCCCAAAATCCACCTCCTCATAATCGAACTCCTACTACTTGCCTCAGGCAATGTCCACCCAAACCCCAGCCCCACTACCCCCTTCCCTACCTGTAGCCATCCTACCACTAATGGACAATCTTCCCATTCCTCCTCTGCCCTCCCTAAGGGTCTGAAGATCCTTCATTTAAATATATGTAGTCTTGTCACAAAAACTGATCTATTGCAGCCAATGGTAACCGCCCTCACACCAGATATTCTAATTCTAACTGAAACTTGGCTAAACCCTACAATTTCCCGACCTCTCCATTGCCATCCCTGGCTACTCTTTAATTAGGCAGGACAGGGTTGGCAGGTGAGGCGGAGTAGCCATGTACATCCTATCCTCACTTCAGTATACTGCCATTTTCTCATCCTTCCTACCCTCCACCTATGAAGCCTTTGTCATAAACATAATCTTGCCTTTCTCCTCCCCGATCTTCATAGCAGGGATCTATTGTCACCCTGGAATCACTCCCCCTAACACAACAGATTATTACTGTACCTCTATAACCTCCCTCTCACATCAAGGTGAACTATACATTTTAGGAGATGTGAACATAAACTGGCTGTCTCCAACACTTCCAAGGTAAAGAATGATATCTCTGCCCTCAACCTCTCCCAACTTATCCAGGAACACACCCGTCTCAACCATAAAATCTTTAACCACTCCCTGATTGACTGGACTCTCACCACCCAACCCCACTGAGTCATTAAAACAGGCATCTGGGGGGCGCTGATGAGCAGCCAGCGGCGAAGACGTGGGTTCCTACAGCTCCCTTACCCCCTTTAAATAAAGTTAGTAATTTTGCAGTATTCGAGTTTAAAAGTTGATACTGAGGGTAGAGAACAGAAGAAGTAAGCACTATGGAAGAATATTTGCTCCCAAATGCAGGGAAAAACCAGCGATCTGCTGCCAAAAGCCAGGGGAAGAGAACAGCGGCAAAGGTCCCAGAGGTAATAGGCTCGATATCGCTTTCAGCAACTGAAATGGTGCTCTTAGGCCGCGAGGTCTCAGAACAAGTAATGGAGGTGCTCGGGGAGAAATGGAACAATTTGGAACAAAAGATTGATGGCCGATTACATAATATAATGGAGCAACTGACAGCGCAGACGGGTAGAGTCACAGAGATGGAGGAGAGGGTTTCTAAGCTGGAGGACGAGATGGATCCCATGGCTACCTGCGTGGTTAAGCTTGAGAAGGAGCTCGCAGAGTTAGTGGAGCAACATGATTATCAAGAAAATTATGTGAGACGCTTAAATCTAAGGCTCAGGGGGCTTCCTGAAGGGAAGGAGGGTTCTGATATCCCGGCCTTCTGTGCGGAGACGTTACCAAACATATTGGGCATGAAGCTAAAGAAAGGGAGGTTGAAGTTGGAACACGGCCACAGAGCTGCTGCAGCACGCCCTCCGGCGGGGCAGCCCCCGAGGCAGATTATTTTCCGGTTTCACAATTACCAGGACCGGGAGGAGATGATGCGGGCCTATCGTAATGTGAAAGAGTTGCGGTATGAAGGAGAGAGATGTTTCCTGGCGCAAGACTACTCAAATAGGATCCTGAAGAAACGCAGAGCCTTTGGCCCCGTGTTGGCGCAACTCAGGGTGATGAAGGTGGATTGTTTCATGTTATTCCCTTCGATATTGAAAATTAAACATGAGAGAGCTACATACACGTTTTGGGAGCTGGAGAGGGCGACTGCCTTTGTGGAAGAATTAAAGAAAAAGGTGGGATGAGAGCCGCTGTGCAAGAGATGCCGTCAGAAGTGCAGAGACATTTGTGATGTTTACTCCAAAAGGATTAAAAGTTTTTGAAAGCGGTTGACTGATTTAAAATAATTGCCCCCTCATTTTGGAGGGCAAGAAGTTAATCTTGTTGGGGTCTCTGTATTTCGTAATCCCCTTGAGGTTGTGTCCCTCGTCCTGGTGCCTGGATGGGATAAGTATGGTGGTTGGACATACAAGAAGAGCTGGATTATAGTGAAAAGGGCAGGAGTGGAAGCTCAAAGGAAGAAGTGCTCCCGTAAGCGGTAGATAAGTTAGTCGGATGGACTGGCAGAAGAAGCATCGCTGTAGAAGATCGAGCGGTGCACCAAAGGGGGACTTGTTAAGCTGGACTTCAGTTAAACCAAAAGGGACAGGCCTTCTCTGAAGGCAAAACGGTTTCGAGGATGGGTAAGTGGGGGTGGGGGGGTATGCCGACACTGCGTGTGTTTTTAGAGTAGTGTCGGCGCCCCTCAGGCCTCTGCAAAGTTTTTGGGATACCTGTTTTGCAAAGATATGAAGAACAAAGTCTGCACGATTTGATGCGCGGGGGGCCCTGCAAGGCACGAGGAATACAAAAGAGGCATCAATGGGGAACGATGTAGAATTAAATCTTTAGAGCAACAGAGACTGAAAACATGTTCTTAGTTGGACTGTTAAGTTTTGTTGATACAGTTGGGGGAAATTTTGAATTAAGTTTACGCGAATGCTGTGTGTAAAAATATAAGCGGGGGAGTGGGGAACAGGACGTTTGCATTTGTAAATCAGTGGGCCATTCTAGATTTCGAATGGCGAGGAGGTGGATGATGGTTGGATGGTCTACTCGAGGACAGTTGATTTGATGTGGGGGAGGTGGAGGAAAGGGACAACATTTGGTTTGGGGTAGTTTTGGGTTTGTTTTTTTTGTTTTAAGGCAAGATAGCGAACATCTCTCATTTTTAATATTTGTGAAGAGTGGGGTGATGACATGTGACTCTGTAGATAATGGGGGACCGGGTTTTTGGGAAAACATAGTAATGTCAGGTAGGGTAAAGGGAAAAGTTTCTTGGTCTGATGGTTAAGGGTAAAACTCGGGGGATTGTCTCGTGGAACGTAAAGGGGATTTCGTCTCCAACTAAGCGCACCAGCATTTTGACAGCCCTATGCCGCCAGGGTACTCAAGTGGCACTCTTATACGAAACACACCTAACTAACAGGGAACATTGTAAGCTGGAGAGAGGATGGGTGGGCAAATGGTTTGCATCCCCCTATAAGTCTCATAAAAGAGGTGTAGCGATTTTGGTGGGGAAGATGATTCCTTTTACTAGTACAAGGGTAATGGTAGATAAGGGAGAGGGGAGATACATATTCGTGGAAGGCGAGCTGTTTGGGGAGAAGATTACGTTTGGCAGTGTTTATGCTCCCTCAGTCTTTGACCCAGCCTTTTACCAAGAAGTTCTTGATGTGCTGATGAGGGAACAATTTGAGGGGCTAATCCTGGGGGATCTCGCGGTCATGCAAGGGGAGTTGGACCACTCGGAGGGGAAGAACAGGCGTGGAGATAAACTGAAGAGGTGGCAGGAAGGGATGCTTGACCTGGACGTGATAGATTGTTGAAGAGCTAGACATCCAGGGGAGAAGGGGTTCACCTTTTATTCAAATCCACACAAAACCTGCTCCAGAATAGATTATATCTATGTACCCCAACCTTGGTTAAACAGAGTACAAAAAATTGAGCATAGACCCATCCTCCTGTTGGATCATGCTATGGTTCAGCTGGTGGTGGAGATAAAGGAAGGCAGTGAGGATCCTCCGCCTTGGAAATTTCCAAGGTACCTGCTGGGCAATGAAGACTTTGTAGAATATATTAAGCAGCAGTGGCAGTATTATAAAGAGATGAATGAGGGATCGGTGGAATCCCCAGGAGTGTTTTGGGAAGCCGGGAAGGCATACATAAGGGGTGCCATTATTAGGTTTGTAGCCCAATATAAAAGGAGGAAGGAAGCTACTCGAAAGGAGTTGGAGGGAGAGGTGAAGAGGTGGGAAAGGGAGGTAGTGGAAAGGGCATCAAGGGAAGGGGAAAAGAATTTGAAAGCTACAAGGGAAGCTTTAAATGCTTTTCTTTAGGGGGAAGCTCACACTGCTGGAATGTTAGCCAGAAGCCGGCTGTTCGAATGGGGGAACAGATCTGGCCCATTAATGGTCAGGTTAATAAAGGGAAGGCGGACTTGTGTGCACATACCCGGAAAAAAGGAGGAGGGCGGGAAACTGATTACAGACAAAGCTTCGATAAGGAATAGGTTTGAGCAGTTTTATAGACAGTTGTATCGAGCGGAATGTGTTGGAATAGGAGACATGGCTGCACAGTTTCTCGGGGGAGTTAGAATCCATAGATTGACTGAGCAGCAGCAGAAACAGTTGGATGGGGAAATCACACAAATGGAAATCAAGCAAGCAATACAGTGTATGAAACAGGGAAAGGCTAGTGGACCGGATGGATTCCCCATAGAGTTTTATAAAAGGCTCATGGGACATGTGGTGGAACCTCTTCAGTGGGTCTTCTCTGCGGCTGGGTTAGGGGGGTATGACCTTCCGGCCTCATTTAGGGAAGCAGTTATTTGCTTGGTCCCCAAGCCAGGGAAAGATGAACAGGAGTGCTCATCATATAGACCGATCTCCTTGCTAAATTGTGATGCTAAAATACTAGCCAAGGTTTTGGCCAGGAGACTGGACCGGTATTTGCTGGGTTTGGTGTATCCAGACCAGACGGGCTTTGTTTCTGGTAGGTATTCATATCATAATATGAGGAAACTCCTCAATGTAATATGGAGGGCATCCCGAGGTCAAAAAAATATAGCGGTGCTAACAATGGACGCCGAGAAGGCGTTTGACCGTATAGAGTGGGAGTACCTATTTGGGGTCCTTCGGAGGTTTGGACTGGGGGAAAGATTTATAGGATGGGTAGAAGGTTTGTATGAAGCCCCGGAGGCGAGAGTATTGGTGAACGGAGGTCTGACTGGGAAATTTGCTCTTCGCAGAAGTACCCGGCAGGGATGCCCCCTCTCACCTCTCTTGTTCGCAATGGCTATAGAGCCTTTGGCAATAGCCATCAGGAGTTCTATGGAAATTGGGGGGGTGGTTGGGAGGTCGGGGAGAGAGCATAAAATTACGCTCTATGCAGACGACATGCTACTGTTTGTTCGGGACCCGGCCAGCTCTGTTCCTCCATTGCTGCAGGTGATAAAGCAGTTCGCACTGTTCTCTGGATACAAAATAAACATCCACAAGTCTGAAATTATGTTGTGGGGAGAAACTGAAAAGGAGTATGGTAACACAGCTTGGGGGCTTAAAAAGGCAAAAACAGAGTTTACATATCTAGGGGTTCAAATTGGACATAATTTGAGTCAACTCTACAAATTAAATTATGGGCCGATGGTACAGAAGATAGAAGAGGAGTTGAGAAGGTGGAGAGGTCTACCCCTTTCGTGGTTAGGGCGTATAAATCTTATAAAAATGAATACTTTGCCACGTATACTGTACTTAACGCAAATGTTGCCAGGGGGCCTTAATAAGAAGGACATAAAGAGGGTGGAAAAGGCCTTCTCGGGGTTTTTGTGGAAGGGGAACAGACCCAGAGCGAGCCTTCAGAGGCTTCAGGCAGATGGAGACAGGGGTGGCCTAAACCTACCTGATCTAAGGAATTATGCATTAGCTATTTATTATAGGTTGTTAGGGGACTGGGTGAATAGGCCGCCAGAGGCAGGGTGGCTAGACTTGGAGGAGGAGGAGGGGGGGATAAGGCTCTCGGCGTTCTTGAGAAGGGGCTGGAAGAAGGCATATAGGAACCAGGTAGATTCAAATCCTCTGGTGGTCTCAGTTTTGGAGGGGTGGGAGCAACTATTAAAGTGGGTTGGGGTAAAAGTAGGGGAGGAGACGCTGCTGTTACCATTGAGGGGGAACCCGGGGTTTATAGTGGGGATGGAAGATGCAGAATTTTTGCGGTGGGAAGAGAGAGGAGTTAAGTTTGCAAAAGATTTGTGGAAGGGGCAGAGGCTAGTGTCAGGGGAGGAGTTAGGTGGGGGTATGGGATTGGGTATGTTTCGTATTTTTCAGGCGAGAAATTATGCTAAAACAATTGGTAAGGATCGGGTGGTGGGCTCTCCCTTAGAGGAAGTGGAACAGTTAGTACTTAGCACCCGGGAAGGGGCGAAAGGAATAATAGGAAGGGCGGCAAAAATGGGGCGGAAATATCTGCCGGCTTACACCTGTAAAACCAGGACGCTATGGAGTAGGGATCTGAAAAAGGGAATACCTGATCAGGGGTGGGAATTATTGTTGCAACTACATGAAGGGCTATTGGTATGTAATAAATATCAGGAGTCTTATTATAAGTTCCTGCATAGACTTTACTGCCCCCCAAGTCTGGTCCACAGATTCCGACCTGAGATATCACCCTTGTGTGGGAGAAGCAAGAAGGAAATGGGTACCTATATACACTGTTTTTGGGAGTGCCATCAACTTGTCCAGTTTTGGGATGGAGTAGCCACGGAGGTGGGAAGGATGTGGGGTAGGCGGGTAGAAAAAAAATCCACTGTTTATGTTGTTTGGAGTGGATGACTCTGAGAAAGAGGAGTGGAGACCCCTCCCGAGATGGGTGCGTATTCTGGTTGCCTTAGCCAGACACTGTATTCTAAACACATGGATTTCAGGGGTTGCTCCTACCTTGCAACAGTGGAAAAATTTAAGCCTGCAGGCTCTCGGCATGGAAAAGCTATATTATATAGCAAGAAATAGGGAGGATCAGTTCTGGAAAATGTGGGGTTCATTTATGTTCTCATTATCCCCAGAAGAGAGGGAAATTATGGAGAAAGGGTTGGAGGGTAGAGGATGATGGTTTGATATGCCGAGAGGCTGAGGGAAATAGTTGTTTAAAAAGAACTAACTTAACCTTAGAAAAATACAGAGTCAATGAGTATGAAGAATCTAAGAATTTAGAAATGGGTAGGGAAAATGAACATGAGATGTGAAGGGGTTTATAGTATGTGGGGGGGTGAGGGGGTGTTGTGTTTTTTTTTTGTTTGTTTTTTTTCTTCTCTCTTTCTTTTCTCAGGGAAAGAATAAATTAACTAAAATTGATGGGAAGAGAAATGTTGGAAGTGGGATGGTACACATGGAATGAATATGGATAAATGTATATGGAGCATTTGTGGCTGTACCTTTGGTGTATAATGGAAAATATAATAAACATATTATGCAAAAAAAAACAAAAAAAAACAGGCATCCTCCCGGACGCCCTCCATGATCATCACCCAATCTACATAGTAAGGAAAGTCCACAGACAAAAACTGCCACACAAAATCTTAAAGCTCTGTTCCTTCAGTTCCCTAGACTGTAACCTCCTCCTCAATGAACTCACCAGCACTGACTGGATCCAAATTGCCTCTGCCCCCTCCGTTGATCATGCCCTTGCTTATTTCAAGAATAAATGTCTTGACACCTGGAACTCTTATGACCCTTTCAAATGCACCAGAGTTCATGGCAACCATCTTCCCTGGATCATCCCTGAGCTACTGACCTGCTACCGGGAGCGCGATAAAGCTTGGAGGAAACAAAAGGCCTCCCAGCTTCCACGAGACTATACCGTGTATTGCATGATAAGAAACGACTGTACAAAAGCAACCAGGTTAGCCAAAGCTAAATATTTTAAATCATCTTTCCTAACAAACATCAACTCACCATCCAAATTCTGGAAAGTGGTCCATGCCCTATCCCCCCCCCATCCTCCTCCTCCCCCAGTACTTAAAATACACAACACATTAGTGTCCGAACCATGCTCAGTAGCCCAAGAGTTCAACTCCTACTACACCTCCTGTGCCTCATCCCTTCTAAAGTTCCTCCCCCAAATCTCTCTCCTCACGCTCCCTCTCCTAGCACCCAACCCCTCTGTGACCACCCTTCCTTCTCTTTCACTGCTGTCTCCTCTGAGAAGACACTAACGGCCCTTCTCTTTCTCAGTCCTTACAAAGGGTCCTCCCCGGATGACCTTGACCCTAAACTTCTGCTATTGCATACCCTCTCGCCTTAATTCTAAATCTCTCCTTTGAGTCCTCATCAGTCCCTTCATCCTGGAAACATGCAGTGGTCCTCCCTCTCCCAAAGAGTGGCGACCCCTCCTCCCCTGCCAACTATTGCCCGATCTCCCTCCTCCCTGCCCTTGCCAAACTCCAAGAACACCTGGTTCTCTCCCAGCTATCCTCCTTTCTTGCTGACTTTTCTTTTTTCACCCTGTTCCAATCTGGCTTTCGGAAGAACAACTCCACTACCAACTCCCTCCTCAGGTTCACTGACAGCATCCTCAACAGGATGGACAATGGCCTCATCACCTCTATCATCTCTGTCGACCTCGCCAAGGCTTTCAACACTGTCTCCCATGCCCTGCTTCTCGACTCCCTTACGGTTGCTGGTTTGTCAACTCCTGCTCAAGACTGGTTTAGAGCTTACCTCACAGACAGAATTCAATCAGTCAAGATCCTGGCTGCAATCTCTCCCCCCCACCACCCAATCTCCACAGGAATCCCTCAGGGCTCTGTGCTTGGCCCCATTCTCTTCTCCAGTTTCCTAAATGACCTACCCACAGTCTGCTTCCCTTCCTCCTCTATCCACATGTATGCCAATGACACCATCTTGTTCACCTACGGCAATGCTCTGTCGATGTAGCTACCACCCTTCAGCATGACTTCCACCAAATTCAGCTCTGGTTTGCCTCACATCAGTTATTTCTAAATGCCAAAAAGACTGTCTCTATGACCTGTGGAACTAGGCAGAGACTGTCTAGGCTATACCCCTTATCATCTTTCCACACCCTTGATGGGACAATTCTTGAAGACACCTCCTCTTTCAGATACCTTGGGGTCTGGCTGTACCAACACCTCAACTTCATATAGATGCCATCCTGAAAAAACTGCGCCCAAAGCTTGGTGCCTAATTTACGAACCATAGTTGCATACCTCCTATGGCATGGCGAGAACTAGTACAGAAAATGATCCCTCTCATTTTTGACTAATGTGATGTCGTCTATAGTGCCGCTCCCAAATCCTCCCTAACCAGACTGGGCACTCTCTTTAATTCCTTCTGTCGATTTGCCCTTGACGCTCCATCTCACACTCATCATTGTGACCTCTACCATGCCTTGTCCTTTCCCCCACTTGCAAATAGGCACCTCACTCATTGCGCCAAACTCACCTCCAAATTCTGGATCAGGAAACTTCCCGTCTACCTCTCTTGCTCCCTCTCTGCTCCCCCTCACACTCCCTCCGATCTGCTGACTCTCACACATTGCTGGTCCCCTTTGAACCACTCTTATCAGACAGTCAGGCTACACTTATTTTCCTAAAATATGGAACTCCCTACCCCCTAAATACGGCATTCTTCCTCCTCCTCCTCCTCCCTGGCCTCTGCCTTTCAAAACTTGCTCTCCTCTAGCTGCTCCTGTTTTAATCCTCCCTAAATTAGCTCCCCTATGAACCTTTGCCTCTGCAGGCTTCATCCCATTCAAATCCCCCCTCATCCCTGTGCCAGTTACCAAACACTCGCTCTTCTACTACCTCTTACCCTCTACGTCTCCCTTTCATCTACCCACATTAACAACTTGCCTGTGTTTAGTTCTGCCCCCTGGCAGGATTCTCAGCATCCTGGAGGGGTACAGCACGGGGCAATCCTTTCCCTTCCCTCTTTCATCCCCACTATCCTTTTCTCTTGCCTTATTCCTGTACTCTGGCAGGATTCTCAGCACCCTGGAGAGGCCTAGATGGTAGGCAAACTTCCTTCCTTCCCTCTCCCACTACTACCACCCACCCACCTAACTACACACCCCTACCCAACCTTACCTCCCCCAACATTCCCCTGCCCCCCTCCCACATTAACAACTTGCCTGTGCTTAGTTCTACTCCTTGGCAGGGTTCTCAGCATCCTGGAGGGGTACAGCATGGGGCAAGCCTTTCCCTTCACATCCTCCATCCCTGCTATCCTTTTCTCTTGCTCTTACCTTATTCCTGTACTCTGGCAGGGTTCTCAACATCCTGGAGATGCTTAGCTGATAGGCAAACTTCTTTCCTTCCCTCTCCCACTACCACCACCTAACTACACACCCCCTACCTACCCTTACTTCCCCCCTACTTCCCCCCGCCTTTTACCCTCTCTCCCCCTCCCCACTTTCTCCCCCTTCTCTAGATGCCTCGCCTGACCCTTGCACGGTTCTCTGCACCCTGGAGGGGTTTAGCATTTGGCACGTCTCTTTATCCCCAGACCAAATTTCCCCTCCCCCTTACTACACTGCACTTAACACTAGTATTAGCACACTGTACTACTATAATGCACTTTATTTGCTGCAAATACTGCAGTTGAATATGTCCTTCCTCGAATGCTATTGCAAGTATATATCAAATGTGTTTGTAAAATCCTCAGTCATGCTGTATGGCAAAGTACAGTTACATAAAAACTTACCATAACAGTAGATCTTCGAGAAAAGCTCTTGCAGCAGGTAACACATATAGGACTGGTGCCGGCCGGTGGCAGAACCCCACGGCAAACTTTTTCCAGCAGTAGCTTGGGGGGACCGCCCTCCCGGACGTCAGCCCCGCCCCCGACATCCCACGTGGTATATACAGGGAGGCGGTCCTCAGTGTGCTCCAGTTCTTGTACCACCGGAAGCACCAGCAGAAGGAACACCCACGATGAAAACGGGAACACACAGCAAAAGGCAAATTCAGATCCAGCAGCAAGGTCGAAAATATACTTGGCTAATGCAGACTGAGATCCCTCAGGGGAAGGAGGGAGGGAAGTATACATGCTGCAAGAGCTTCTCTTGAAAATCTACTGTTACAGTACATTCTTACATAACTGTACTATCTTACTTCGAGAGGAAACTCTTGCAGCAGGTAACACATACAGGACTGAGTCTCAAGCAGTATAAACTGAAGACAACTGCCTGGGGAAGTAGGAGAGGAACAGAGGAAGGAAGTGAGGTAAATTCTCAGCAGATCAGACCCTGCAGAACTGCCAGACTGAAGCCCGTTCTGTGTCTAGAGGCGATGTCTAGACTGTAGTGCTTGACGAATGTGTGGACCGAATGTCATGTGGCTGCTGCACAGATGTCCGAAGTTGAGACCCTCTTTAAGGCTTTGAAGGAGGCTGCTCTGGTAGAATGACCCCTGATCGGGACCCAATAGGGGTTTGTTATGCTTTTGGTAGCAGAATGTGATGCAGTGTACCAGCCACCCAGAGAGGGTCTGCTTGGAGACCGAGCTGCCCAAGGAACGTGGGGCGAAGGAAACAAACTGATCTGACGATCTAGTCCCCTTAGTCCTAACCAAGTACAATCACAACGTGCGATGAACGTCCAATATGTGGAGAAGTGTCTCACCCTGACTGGAATGTTCAGGGTAATAGACTGGGAGTTGAATATCCTGGTTCAGTGTCATTTCAGACACAGCTTTGGGGAGAAACTTAGGATTAGTATGCAAAGCTACCCTGTTTTTGTGAAAAATCAAATAAGACTCCTTACACATTAGGGCCTGCAGCTCAGAAATCTTTCGAGCGGAAGTAATGGCAACTAAAAATAATGTTTTCCAAGAAAGAAAACGTAGCTCACAATCCATGGCGGGTTCAAAGGGCAGGAGGGTGAGCTTCTCCAGGATGAATGGAAGGTCCCAAGGGGGAACAAAGTCCCTAATAGGTGGTTTTATGTGAAGGATGCCTCTGAGGAAGACACGGGTAACCTCCAATTGAGCCACTGTTCTGACCTGGACAGGGGTGTGGTAGACAGAAAGAGCGGCCAGGTGTACTTTTATGGAGGAGTAACTCAGCCCTGATTCAGACAGGGATAATAGGTAATCCAGCAAAGAGCTAACTGGACAGGCCAAAGGATCTATGCAGTGCACTGTAGCACAGAGGCAGAACCATTTCCACTTCTTTGCATAAGTGGCTTTCGTGGAGGGCTTTCTCGCCTCCACCAGGACTTCGGCTATCTTATCTGACACCCCGAATCAAAGCTTGGATAAGTGCTGAGGAACCAAGCATGAAGGTGAAGGGACCACAAGTTTGGGTGAACAAGAGTCCCATTGTCCTGAGAGAGAGTAAATAAGTGATGAGAGGAAATGAAACTGGTAACGCCACTGCCAGTTGCTGCAGCAAAAGAAACCAAATCTGGGGCGGCCACAGCAGAGCTATGAGGATCATGGCAGTTCCCTAAGCTTGTGCCTTGAGGAGGACTCTCTGAATGAGCGGGAACGGAGGAAAGGCGTAAAGGAATCTCCCCTTCCAGGAGAGGGAAAAGGTGTCTTGCCAGAAAACACCAGGCTCGGGATTTAGTGAGCAAAAACTAGGCGGTTTTGCGTTGGCGGAGGACGTGAAGAGGTCCAACTCTGGTGTCCCCCATCTGGCAAAAAGGTTGTCTGCCATCGACTGCAGAAGTGACCACTCATGTACTCGTGACTTTCTCCTGCTGAGGGAGTCTGCGAGTGTGTTTTGTGCGACTGGAACATGCACCGCTGTGATGGTCAACTGGTGGGCAGTGGCCCACTCCCACAATCTCATGGCCTCCCTGCACAGGGTGTAAGAGTATGTGCCTCCCTGTTTGTTGAGGTAAAAGACCACTGAAGTGTTGTCCATCTGGACCAGAAGGTGACCAGGCATGATTGTAGTTTACAGGAGAGCACAGAAGACCGCTCTCATCTCCAGTAAGTTGATGTGGAGAGATTCCTCGGTCGGAGACCAAGACCCCTGTGTCTTGTGTGCTCCTAGGTGCGCTCCCCCATCCCGAATTTGAAGCACCTGTGGTCAGGACCTGTACGGGAGCTTCCTTCTAAAATGGGATCTCCTCCTGTAAGGCAGGGGATGTCGCCCACCAGATGAGTTCCTTGCGGACCGGCTCAGTTATAGAGACAAGCATGTCCAGGTCGTCCCACCTCTGATCCGACTGCACCTGAAGAGTCCACTGAATGGTCCTCATCTGGAGTCTTGCAAAGGGAATGGTAACGATGGCAGCCGCCATGTGACCCAACAGCCGGAGGAGCAATCTGGCTGTCACGGTGGAGACAGAATAAATCTGCCTGGCTAGAGCCTGAATGCACTCTGCCCGGTCTAGAGGTAGGAAGCCCTGACCCTGAATAATGTTTAGGAGCGCCCCGATGAATGGTAGGAGTTGTGTGGGGCTGAGGGACAACTTGGATGGGGTGATGGTAATCCCCAGGTTCCAGAACAAGTTGCAGGCGCCCCTGATGGCAGCCTGGAGTTGAGCGCTGGAGTGTGCTAGGAGTAGCTAGTCGTCCAGGTATGGGAACACGTAGTATCCCAACCTGTGAAGCGCTGTGGCCACTACCACCAGGCACTTTGTAAACACCATTGGTGCAGAAGCGAGACCGAAGGGCAGGGCCCTGAACTGGAAGTGTTTACTCTGGAATGTGAACCGAAGATATTTTCGATGACCTTTGGCTATAAGTATGTGGAGGTAGGCATCCTGCATATCCAGGGATGCAAGTCAGTCTCCTTGATGCAGCATGGGAATCAGGTTGTGCAATGTGACCATCCTGAAACATTTGTATGCGACCGACAAGTTCAGGTTGCTGAGGTCAAGGATTGGCCTCAGATCTCCCGACGAAGAGGCGAGAACAGAACCCAGTGCCTCTCTCCTGTGGAGGAATGGGCTCTACAGCATTTTTGGACAGCAGTGCCTGAATCTCTTGCCAGATGAGGACTGCATGTCCCGCTGAGTGACGGGATGGGGGTGGGGGCCTGTCCAGGGGGATGGACACGAACGCTATAGAGTACCTGTGTTCTATAAGCTCGTGAACCCACTGGTCAGAGGGCACTTGTCTCCAGGCTTCTGGATAAAGAGAGAAGCGAACTCCCACCTCCTCCCTGACGAGATGTCATGGAGAGGTGGGTTGGGCTGGAAGTCATGCTGTTGGAGGGGGAAGGAAAGCGACTTGGGTGGACTTAGCCTGTCGAGAGGTGGAGGTGGAGGATCCCCCGGGGCCACCACATCGACCAAAGTCACCTCGCTGAGCATGAAGTTGCTGAAAGCGCGGTTGCTGAGGCTGCTGTCCCCCTCTGCCATGAAAGCAAAACCTCCAAAACTGCCTCTGCTTCAGGCGGTACACGGACTGCACGGTACAGACGGCCTTACCAGAGTCCTGTAGTCTGCTGTTAATTCGCTCTGTTTCTTCCCTGAAGAGAACACAGCCCTTAAAGGGTGCATCTAGGATGTTAGATTGAACATCCTGCTCGAACCCTGATACCCGGAGCCAGGAATGTTGCCACAGACAGATGCCCGTAGCCGCTGCCCTAGCTGAGGTGTCCGCAGAGTCACAGGCAGACTGTAATACATGCGTGCACATGTCTGATCCTGTTCGAAAAAGCTTTGCAAGTTCTGCCTTCTGAGGGCAGTCAGGCACTCCCTGCAATATGTCCAAACCTTGTTCCCAAAGAGCATTTTGGAACTGGACCATGTGTGTCAGTAGTTTAAACTCCTGATGTTGCAGGTGGCAGATGCGTACACCTTCCTGCCCATGGAATCCAGCTGTTAGGACTCCCTGTCCGGAGGCTGGGTGCTCAGATGTTTGGACCTCTGCAAATGGTCATGAGCTGCTTATATACTGTAACTACTGAGTCAGCGGTAGGTTACACAACCAAAAAGGGATCTTCCTTGGGTGCCCAGTACAGATTCAGCTGGTCCGCCTTTTTCGGGACGGCGGTAGAAAAGTAAGGGCACACCAGGTGGCCTGTGCGACGTCCTCAAACGTGTCCACCATGGGAGGAATGACGACGGGCTTGGGGTCTTTTTGCCTGAGGTACTTGGTGAGCCTCATACGTTCATGTCCAAGTCCTCAGTCCTCCATATCCCATCCCATGTTGGCTTGCATATGTCTCAACCTTCATGAACGACGGGTCGTCCAGAGGTGATTTTGGCAGGTCTTCAGGTTCACCAGACGGAGGGTCCTCATAGAAAGTGACAGAGGAGTCCGACGTATGGTAAGAGTCTGTGGAGGAGACTGAAGGAAATCAATGTCTCCTATGCTTGTGCCTGCGCCTATCGGAGCGGCTAGAGATACTAGAGCTCCTGGAGCAAGACCTACGACCCCTTCTTTTCTCCATCCATTTACGAGGTCTCTCGGGAGATGGATGTTTGCCCATCCTCATCTGAGTGGAGTTGAGGAGGCACCTCTTCAATGGGCTGGGGTGGAGCCTCCTCTCTAGGGGTTGGTGCCGGGTCAGGATCGGCTGGAGCGACCAATGTAGGCGCAACCGGAAGGATATCTGGCCTAATTGTTTCCCACCAATGTGAGAGCAGATCCTTGACCTGACTCAAGTTAAGCCTGGGAAAATCGGGATCCGGGTCCAGCGGTGGTTCTGGAGCTCCGGTGTTGGTACTGATGTCAGTCCGGTCCGGTGTCAGTGGTCGGACTTGGGGGGGGGGGGGAACACTGGGGTATCCTGGGTGTCAGGGTCGTCGTCCAGACCTGAAGGACACCGTGTGCCGGCATCTGATCAACCGGCGTCGGTACGTCGTCCACCCTGGCAATGGATTGAGGGGAGGACACCGGGGGTGACGGAGACTTGGCTGGAGGAGGAGGCAAGGTGGCCTTGGGAACATTGTCAGCAGGCTTGCATCAGTGGAGTTCTGATGCAGGCTTGGAGGGTTTATCAGTTGGACGCTTGTCTGACGACGGGACCTGGCGCTTTGTCCGTCGATGGAATATGGCGCTTCTCTGAAGACTTATGGCCATGTTTTGGCAGGAGGTAGGAGGACCCTCCCGCCAACAGGCCTGAAGATGTTGCCCTTCTCCCGGGGGTCAGCACTGTATACAGAGGCCAACCGGGGGGCAGAGTGTGACTTACCTGTGTCAGACGAACAGCACAACGAGGCTGATCTTCAAGGACTGAAGGGTAGCAGAAGGCACAGAAGACTTCTCCTTAGCCGCAGGACCTCTGGAGGAGGCCGAGGCCTTGACCACTGTAAGGCGGGAGTCGTGGCCTGACGACCCCTATCTGGAGGCAGTGTAGGATCTAGAAGATCACGACCTGGATGAGGACTTCTCCCTGTCTCTGTCCTGCTCTCTGTGTTTGTCCTTAGGCTTTGGAGTGTGGTGTTTCCCCGAAGATTTGTGAGAAGGATGGGGACAATCTGCTTCAGAGGATGAGTCCCCTCTGCATTGCTGCCAATTGCTGCTGAGCCAGAAAGGCCTGGAGAGACACCTGTCGGCAGATGCGGGTCTGACTGTTGAAAGCCTGGCAGTGGGAGCAGGACAGGGTGTCATGGTCCGGGCCTAGGCAAAAAAGGCAGACCGGGTGGCCGCCTTTAGATGGAATTTGTCTACCGCAGGTGCACTTATTTGTGTGCCTGGACAGGGTAGTCGACATGCACAAGATTGAAGAAAGAAATAACGGTCTAAAGTTATGACTGGAGTCTAAAGTACTGAAGTAGCGGTTGAACTGGCAAGAGAGAGCCGTGGAGCATATGTTCATGCGTTGACGGTGGGAAAGAACTGGAGCACGCTGGGGACCACCTCCCCTTATATACCACATGGGACATCAGGGGCGGGGCCGACGTCGGGGAGGGCGGTCCCCGCTAGCTACTGCTGGAAAAAGTTTGCCATGGTTTTCTGCTGCCGGCCGGAGCCAGTCCTATATGTGTTACCTGCTGCAAGAGCTTCCTCTCGAAGTAAGATCTATGCCTTTCTACAATCTTAACTGTATGTTCACTCTACAAATGAAACTGAATGTGTATTCCACTGTCTTGTTCAATGTTCTCTGTATGTTTAATATTTCATCCTTATGTACCCCCCAGGTCGCACCGGGAGATGAGCATCTTGTTGTTCAGCGTGCCTTCCTGGTGAAACATTTCAATAAAGAAAGAACATAAATAAATAAAACCTGTTTTCAGTAGGAAGCAAGCCGTGGACAGGACTAGAGAACATAAAACAAATCTTCATGAAGTTACTGACATCTCCAGCAGGTATTATTTGGAATTAGGTGGGCCAAGTATAGTACCATAGGGGTTCTATACCACCAGTGCAAAAGTTTATAATGCACCAGCCTACTGAGGGTATGTCTAACTGAATTATGTGCAGCCTTCCAGCAGGCCTGCCATTCATCCTCAGGTATTGGGCAACTCTGAGCAGCTTCCCAGTGTTTCTTCGCAGATAATAATAATAGTAAATTTTATTTATATAGCGCTCTTCAACAATATATCAGAGTGCTGCACAAAACAACTACAGCAATAAAATATTAAAATACAATAATTAATAAACCACAATGCCATGAAATAATGAATTACAAAGCAGCACCAAATGCCAGCTGAAATAGATAGGTCTTAAGGGCAGTCTTACACCTCTCCACTGTCAGGCACTCTCATACCCAATGAGGCAGAGAATTCCACAAGGTAGGAGCCACAAATGAAGACGCCCTGGCTCCAGATGTTTTTAGCCGTACCCTGGGAATCTCCACCAATCCCTCGTCGTTTCAGCGGAGCAGCCGGAGAGGGCAGTAAGGATGCAGGACAGCTTGCAAGTAGCTCAGTCCCAGTCCCAGTACTATGTTGCCTTGATGAGGGAGTAAATGGAGCCTGCTCTACCCTGATTTGTAGCTAACTATTTCATACGGGGGTGGAGCGGTAAGGATAAGTGATCAGTATGGAAAGTCCTAAGAAGGGGGGCAGTTGCACTTCTCAGTTGAATGCATCTCTAGAACTCAGATTTGGACAAACCATATCTGGATTGAAGTCCTTGAAAAAGAGACTACGGTCTCTGAATTTGACATTAATATATCTTTTAAAGTGAGAATGCCCTTTTGTTTCCAGGGTGCCCAGTTGGGAGTTGTCCCTCCTACTGAGATGCTGGAATTGCCTCAAAGGGGAGTGCATATCGTTAGGCAAAGGTTCATTTTGAGCCATTTACCAACCTGGGTCCAGGTTGACCTTGTGGTGGCAATTGTGGGCAGTGAGGATGATGGCAGTCTGCATTTGTCATAAAGGCAGATAGTTGGTAGATGGCCTCCCAAAAGGTGTAGTTGTATTACTGACCAAAAGGGAGGAGTACTACCAGGATCTAGAAACCATCTAAGAGATTGTGCAACCTTATACGCCCAAAAATAACCTTTCAGCCAGGATAGACCCCAGCCTCCTCTTGTCCAGTGAGATCTGAGTTTGTTTCTGCTGTATCTGGAAGGGTTTGCTTTCCCAAATGTAGCAACCCAGGAGTTTGTCCATATGGGGAAACCATTCCTTAGAGGCATATAAGGGAATATGAGGGTATTAGATAAAGTAATTTAGGGGCAATAATCATTTAAGGACCGTAATTTTACCTACTATGGATAACTGTAGCGGTTTCCATCTTTCTAAATCTATTTTATATTTTACACAGCCCAATAGGGGCTGGCTAACGAGCAGACACAAAAGACTGTTAGGCCTATTCTGCTGGCTTTTAGTATGTTAGTATGTTAAGTTTGGTAAGTAGTAGTCCAAAATTAAGATCCACTATTCAGTTGGCCTTAGGGGAAATCCTGATACCAAGGTAAGTGATGAAGTCTGGAATGCACCTCAGGTGAAGGGCTATGAAAATGGTCTGTACGCAGTGAGAGTTGAGTGGTAGCACATCTGTTTTGGATAGGTTAATCATTAATCCAGAAAACCTAGTGAATTCTTCTAAAAGGGGAGAAGGTGTTGAATAGAGTTGTGGGCATCATTAAGGAGAACCAAGAGGTCATCTGCATACATCAATGTTTTGTAGGACGTCCACCCCCCCCCCCCAACAGTTACCCCTATAACATCCTGATGTTGGTGGATTGCCACTGCTAGTAGTTCTATGGCTAGGACAAATAAAAGGGGGGATGAGGACACCATTGTCTAGTTCCCCTTGCCAAGACAAATGGGGCTCATAAAGTATTATTTGTGAGAACTTGCGCTCTTGTATCAGAATATAAAGTTCATACTGCTACGACAAAGGGGGTGTTACATCCCATGTGTTTGAGGACTGCAAACAAGTAGTCCCACTCCACAAAATCAAATGCCTTTTCAAAGTCTATAGCTAAGGCTACAGCTGGGGTGGGAGAGACTTTGGCTACATGCATGAGGTCCAAGAGCATATGGATACGGTCTGACCCAAAGTGACCTTTCACAAACCTGACTTGAGAGGGATGAATTAAGTCTAGCAGAAAGGATTCTAAGTGGGAAGCTAGTACCTCGGCATAAATTTTACTATCTACAGCGATTAGGGAAATCGGCCTATAGTTCGCTGGGGACATTGGTTCTTTTCCTGGTTTGGAAACTACGGTCATGGTTGTGGTACTCACAGTGGGTGGGTGGGAGAAGACCTTGTCGCAGCTCTGCATATAGCCTTTGCAGGACTGGGAATAGCTGCGAATAGAAGGAGTAATACAACTCTGCAGGGAGTCCATCTCCTCCTGGGGCCTTTTTAGGTTTAAGAGAGTACTGCCTTCTGGATTTCAGCAACCGTAATCGGTTGGTTAAAACTTGTGGTCTGAGTATGGGTGTGTCTAAGAAGGTGAGTTAGGAAAGAAAACGTGAAAGGTTATGAGGGTCAGGAGTAGATACCATGGATTCAGCGTAGAGTTGAGCATACAAATCCTTCGTGCTAGAGTTTATTTTGTGCTCCGGGATACAGGTTTTTGCCGGGCAAGTTATGTAAACCATGTGTCCTTTGGCGTACTGTTTCTTGAGGTAGTAAGCTAAGAAAAAATTACTCACCTTAGTAATGTTGTTTCTTCTAATGGAGTCTTGCTGTATTATGACTATTGCAGTGATCTCCAACCTTTGAACTGCCCCGGAGAACAAAGAGTTAACTTTCCATGCAAGGCATGGAACGCTGAGCTCGAGCTCGGTTGAAGTTGAAGTCTCTGTCTGCTGTTGTTTGAACCCCAACCGTCAGATCTTTATGAGCTACACTCACTGGGAGTTCTGTGTGGAAACTGTAAACTCACACTAGCCAACTGGCAACTAAATTTGATATAAAGGGTTTTGTTCGGTTTCAAAGCAAAGACTCAAGTCAGGAAACCCAAAAAACAAAACACAACACACACCCAAAATGAAGGAGGGTGAGAAAAAGGGGGCACCTCTAGGTGCCAACACTGCTCCTGCCCACCCACATCCCAAAAACCAGGTTCTGAGAGGGGAGGCGGGGGGTCAGAATACAGCAAGACTCCATTAGAAGAAACAACATTACTAAGGTGAGTAATTTTTTCTTCAAACAACATGAAGTCTTGCTGTATTCTGACTATTGCAGACTACCAAGCAGTACCTCCATGGAGGAGGGACAGAACCTACTTTGGGAATAGGCTCTGAAGTACTGCTGTGCCAAACCGAGCATCACTCCTAGCCTGGATATCCAGAGAGTAATGCTTGGTGAAATATGGACTGTTTTCCAGGTGGCTGCTTGACAAATTTCTAAGATAGGAATATCCCTGGCAGCAGCAGAGGCAAGCTATACCTCTAGTATAGAGTGAGCCCTCAGGCCTGAGGGTGGGATTCTACCCAATTTTTTGTAGCAGAATTGTATACAAGAGACAATCCACCTGGCAATAGATCTTTTAGTGGCAGGTTTTCCCTTACCGACCTCTCCATAAGTGAGGAACAACTGGAGAGAGTCAAACCTGTGACCCTTGGTGCGCTCTATGTAGTAGCTAAGGGCCCATTTTACGTCCAGGCTGTGCAGCCTGCTCTCTCCAGAGGAGGAATGGTCAGTGAAGGAAACAGGAAGAGACATAGACTGATTAAGGTGGAAATCTGAAACCACCTTAGGCAAAAACTTCCTGTTAGTTCTTAGGACCACTTTATCTCTATGGAAAGAGATGAAATCAGGCTCCACTGACAGGGCTTGCAATTCACTGATGCACCTGGCAGAGGTAATGGCTACCAAAAACACAGTTTTCCAAGTCAAGTACTTAAGCTCTGCAGAGGACAAAGGCTCAAAGAGGTTGCATAGGCTGAGCAATGCAAACATTAAGGTCCCAAGCAGGAGCAGGGTCCCTGAAGGGAGGATGGTGTGCAACAGTCCCTTGAAGAACTTGCAAAATACAGGATGGGCTGAAAGAGAAGAGGGCTTGCCTACTGACAAAAAAGCAGAAACAGCTGCCAAATGTACTTTGAGTGTAGCTGGTCTGAGTCCCAAGCCATTGAGATGAACCATATAGTCCAGGACTGTAGGTAACCCAACAGATTCTGGAAAATACAGGTTACTCACCTATAACAGGAGTTCTAGGAATGGTATATGTTGTTCATCCACACTGTCTGGCAGGTATACTTGCCGCTTTAAATCTTGCCGGAAGGTCTTCAAGCTGGCTCCTCCCACCCACCTGGGTAGTAAAACTCTCGGCTCCGCCCCATGATGCCAGATCTGGCCCGCTGGAAGCTCAGGTTGTGCATCGAAGCTGGGGAGGTCGGGTGGGTCATGTGGATGAACAACATATACCATTCCTAGAACTCCTGTTACAGGTGAGTAACCTGTATTTCTAGGGACATGGATATGTTGTTCATCCACACTGTCTGGCAGACTCCTAGCAGTTCTCCGGGAGGAGGGAGGCAAGGCGCACACCCCCTACTTAGGGAATAAAGACTGGAGAACCGAGGCCCCAAAACCAGCATCCCGGCGTGACTCAAGGTCGATGTGGTAATGGGTGATGAAGGTGTGTGCTGACTTCCAGGTAGCAGCCCTGCAGATATCCTGGATAGGGACATCCCAGGAAGCAGCCACCGATGCAGCGGTATGGCGGGTAGAATGAGCTCTTATCCCTCTGGGAGGCTCCATGCCCGCCAACTTATGAGAGATCTATGCAGGAGGTGACCCACCTGTATCGTCCGCTTGGCTGCAGGTCTGCCAGTGCTGACTTCAGCGTGGTGACAAACAGCTGGCGAACCTCTCCCAATTTCAGCCATCGCTCCCTTATAATAAGCGGCGCCTTCTAGGGTCAAAGTATGGAGCCTGTATTGAGCCTCTGAGGTGTGATTGGGGTAGAACACCGGCAGAGTCAACACCTGGTTAAAGTGAAACTCTGACACCACCTTGGAAGGAATTTGGGTGAAGCAGGGACAACCTTGTCCCTGTGGAAGACCAGGTAAGGAGACTCGATGCAGAGCGCCTGGAGCTCTCCCATCCTTCTGGCTTGACGTGATAGCCACCAAGAAGGCGGTCTTCCACGACAGGTGAGAGAGTTCACACCTGTGCATTGGTTCGAATGGCTTGCCCATGAGCTTTGCCAGTACCAGCAGTAAATCCCACGGAGGTGGAGGTTCTCGCACCGGAGGGGAAATGTGATCAAGGCCTTTGAAAAAGCGCCAGACCACGTTCTCCTGCGCCACCGACTGCTCCCTGGCCCACGCCTGGTAAGCAGAGATGGCTGCCAGGTGCACCCTTAGAGTCGCCGACCTAAGCCTTGACGAGAAAGGGACCATAAATAGTCCAAGATGCTCACCAAGAACAGGAGGAAGGGTCAAGCCCTTGCCCTGACACCAAATGAAAATCTCTTCATTTGAAGGCATAACATTCCTGGTTGACTCCTACAGGGACGCCTCAACTACATTGAGGACCTCGTTGGAAAGACCCAAGGCCTGGAACTCTAGCCGCTCAGAAACCAGGCCGTCAGGTGCAGGGATTGAAGGTCCGGATGGAACACCTTCCCCTGACTGACTGAGAGCAGGTCCGGGTGAGCTGGAAGCTGCCTCGGGAGCCTGGAGCTGAGGCTGAGGAGATCTGGGTACCAGAACTGGCGGGGCCAGTCTGGGGCTATCAGAATCACCTGCGCCTTGTCCCTCCTTGCTTTGAGAAGCACCTTGTGTATCAAGGAAAAGGGGGAAGAGAAGAAACCAGGGTCCATGGCCTCGAGAAGGCATCCCCAGCAGCGAGCCCTGCTGAGGGGGGGCATGGAACAGCCTCAGCCTGCGTTCTCCTGGAGGCAAACAGGTCCACCTGAGGTGTGCCCCAATGGGAGAACAGATCTTGTACTACCTCCAGCAGGAGAGACCACTGTGGGATGCAGCCCCTATCCGGCTCAGGGCATCGGCCAGGGTGTTGGAGGCTCCTGCCACATGAATGGCTGGGAGATCTGCCTCCAAGCTGCGCACAGTGACCAAATGCGGAGAGCTTCCTTGCATAGAAGCATGGAGCTGGGCCCCGCCTGGCGGTTTAGATAGTACATGGTCGTGGTATTGTCCGCCTGGACTCGGACCACTTGACCCCGGAGAAACGGAGCAAAGGCGGTGAGAGCTAGGCGGACCGCTCGGAGCTCCAGCAGGCTTGATGTGGCATCGGGACTCCGTGGGGACCAGGAGGCCGCGGGCGCCCGTGTTCCCCAGATGGGCACCCCAACCCATCAGAGAGGCATCGGTCGATAGAGACCGTCGGCTCGGGCGGACAAACGGGATGCCCTCCTGCAGATGAACTGGAGCGGTCCACCACCGGAGGCGTTCCACATCCCTAGGTCACCGTCTAGCTGATCCAATGGATCGCAAGCCGTTGGACCACTGACGGGCCAGTCCCACTGAAGAGGGCATGTGCCAGCGTGCCCAACGGACCACTCTGGTACGGGCCACCATGAGACCCAGGAGGCGCAGGAAGTCCCGGGCAGGGCGCGAATGCCCAACCAGAAATGATAGGGCAAAGGAGGTAAGAACCTCGGCCCTGTCCGCCGGGAGCCGTGCTCTGGCTCGAAGAGAAGCGAGCTCTGCCCCGATGAAAAGAATCACCTGCTTTGGCTCGAGTTCCGACTTGGCCTCGTTGATGAGGAGGCTGACCTGAGAGCAAACCTGGAGGCAGATCTCTGACCGCTCCACCTCCTGTCTGGAGGGGCTGCTATCAACCAATCGTCCAGGTCAGGGTACACCCGGACCCCTCGGTGCGCAGGAAGGCTGTCACCACTGCTATGCATTTGGTGAAGACCCTGAGAGCTGGAGACAAGCCGAAGGGCATGGCTCGGAACTCGAAAAGGGATCCCTCCGCTCGAAAGCGGAGGAATCTCCGATGTGACGGACGGATAGGGACGTGAAAGAACGCGTCCTGCAGGTCCAGAGAGTAGAACCACGCCGGGTTCCAGGGATGGTATTATCTGAGCCAGAGTGACCATCCTGAAGGTTCGAGACCTTAGGAACTTGTTTAGGTCGTGTAGGTCGAGAATGGGCGCCAGCCCCTCGTCCACGGAACCGGAGTACCTGGACACAAACCCGGGTCTGAGGAGGTCCGCCACCTCCCTGATCACCTCCTTTTGGAGGAGGAAGCGATGTCGGCTCGGCTGAGCCGATGGTGAGCACCTGCGGACCCGAGGCCCCCCAGTCGCGGCGGCTCTGAAGGCGGGGCCTGCTCAATTCCAGAGGCAGGCCTTTTCCCACCACCTCAACACCCACCTGTCCGTGGTAATAACGGACCAGGCGGAAAGGAAGTGCAGGAGCCGTCCCCACGGAGAACCTGGGGTGAGTGGCGGGGTTGAGGCGACACCCTCTGCCCGTCCACTGGGCAGGCTTGGAGGAGGGGCGGCCGAGGGACCTCCTGGGCCTTTACCTCCCTGCTTCCTGTTGGAGGAAGCCCCGGTTTCAGGTTTGGGATGCCAAGCCCGAGCCTGCTGGCCCTGGCGTTGCTGGGCCAGGCGTGCTCTGGCGCAGAAGGGCGAAAGGCTTAGGCTGTGGTTTGCGGCCTTTGTCCTTCTGGCGGATGAGACCCGAGTCAAGGTAGCATTGGACTCTCGATCCTCTGCAGGTGACCTTCCACCCCAGGGCCGAAGAGGTTGGTCCCCAAGAGGGACATCCGCCAACTATGCTGGGTATCCAAGTGAGGTGGATATCCTCAGCCAAGCCCGACGCGCCATAGCCACTGCAGCATCACAGACCTGGCACACGAGTCCCCAATGTCAAAGCAGTCTGAAGCTGCTGTTTGGCCACTGCCTGCCCTGGTCCCGCACCTGCCTAACCGTGGTCTGCAGATCCAGCGGGAAGATGAGGGCGACCTCGTCCAGGGAGCCCAACAGGGCATGAGAAATGTGCCATGAGGGCGGCCGGGCAGCCTGGCGAGCAGAGGAGGAGGGCATGGCGTAGACTTTGCCAGCATAGTCAATTTCTTGGCAACCTTGCCGGGAGGTTTGTCCACATCCTTAGCGTTCATGCAGCGGCAGCTGTCTGTAAATAACCCCTCAGCCAAGGGTGTTCGAAAAACGGACAAGGAACGGTAGGGACCGCATACTTCCTGGCCATCCTGGCGAAAGGTGCAGGGCAGGAAGCAGGGTGCTGCCAGGCTCCAGGCTGGGCCACTATGGCCTCAGCCACGGAAGAGCCTCGTGGGGAATCTCCTCGGTCCAGAATCTCTGTGAGGATACCTGGCCCACTTAAGCGGGTTCGAGCTTCATCCCGGTGGACTCCGAGATGAGCGAAGCAATCCAAGGAGATGAAGAGCTATCGTCCTCGACTGTCCTCCTGAGAACTCCAAGTCCATTCAGCTTGGAGAAAGGGAGGAATCGTCTTGAGACCGGAAGAGTCCTCAAAAGCTGCCTGGGCCTGAGCCACCCTCCACCTGCCGAGGTCGATCGGGAGTGAGGGTGACAGACAGCCTATGGGGCAGTCCCTGAGCCGACCGAGAATTCTTGGTCGGAGCCCCAACTACCGGCTGTGGGCGGAGGTTCCACGGGGCGGTGGGGCAGCTGGTTTGGCTGAACAACCGCCTGGAGACAGGCTCCTCAGATGAAGCGAGGTTGTTTCGGCCGCTCGGTGACAGCCACTTAATGGCGGGAAAGGCAGCGTCGGCTTATTCGGTCAGAAGAAGCTAGTTGCCCTAAGAATCCTCATACGTCGGCGCAACGAGTGAAGCCTCCCTCATCTGAGGAGGAGGAAGAGGACGGCGGCGCGCCGCTTGCCGTGTGCTGAGACCGAGACCGCCTATGGCGGCAGGATCGGCTGGATCGCTGAAAAGTCGAGACCGAGAACCCGGCTTTCGAGGGCAGTGCGGGGAGGTGTATGGGAAACCGGCACTCCCTCGGTTGAAGGATTCAACCCGAAGCTCCGGAACGGAGGCACAGACAAACCAACGGTCCTCAACTCCCACCCGGGAATCGGGAGAGAGTTCTCGAGCCTCCTGCCGACAACCCGTCAACGAATTAGGAAAAATCTCGACCGGCGTCCAGCGGAGGTCTCGGTCAACTGGCCTGGCCGGGGACACCGTGAGACCAGTGGCTGAAGCTGACGGTCGCCCGAAGTCGGCGGCTGACAACTTCGAGGCCGAGTCTTTCCCGCTCCCAAGAATGTCGGCAGTGGGACTTACCTTGCTCTTTTTGGACCCAGAAACGGTCCAGCAGAAGTTGGTCCCTCACCTTTAGTAGAGAGGGTCAAACAAAGCTCCTTAAAAGAAGCTGAATAAGAGGCACCGAGAGAGAGCGGGACAAATGCCGCAGCTGAGGTAGAAGCGGCCCGCGCCACCTCCTCTTCGAGGGCGATCATCTGCTTGAGCTGATCCGCCGAGCCCGCCGCCACGGAAACCACTGACCAGGCCTCTTTTCACTTCACCGGAGGAAGACGCTTCTCGGGACGCCCCAGTTGTAAACGAGCAGCACGGTCTTCGAGGACGTAGGCCGAAAAGGAAGAGCACAGGTGCAGCGCTCGGGTCATGCTCCAGGCCTAGACAGTGAGCGCGCGTGGAGTGCGGATCCGTCGAGACATCTCTGCCCGCAGGGCATCTCCGAAACCAGTCGATTTGTCCATCGCGAGCGAGAGAGAAGACCAAGTCTTTAAGCAAAAACTTTTAATTTCGAAAATTGAAGAATTGGAACCAGTCTTATCGCAGAGGCGTTAAGGAGGAACCTGAGCTTCCAAGCGGTAAGGAAGATCTGGCGTCATGGGCGGGCCGAGTTTACCACCCGGGTGGGTGGGAGGAGCCAGCTTGAAGACCTTCCGGCAAGATTTAAAGCGCAAGGATACCTGCCAGACAGTATGGATGAACAACATATCCATATCCCTAGAAAATAGCTTACCAGAGCACCAAATAGTGAACCTTTTCCATTTGGAGTTGTAAGTCTTTCTGGTGGAAGGCTTTCGAGAAGCCTTTAGAATATCCAGGACACCTTGAGAGAGGTGCAGATCAGTAAACTCTAACTCTTCAAGAGCCAGGCCTTGAGATTGAGAGATTTGAGATTAGGATACCAAACCCTCCCTGAGAGGATGTCAACAGGTTGCAATTCCTGGGAAGAGACAGGGGAAGGTGGATTGCTAAGGACAGCAACAGTGGGTACCAGGGCTGTCTGGCCCAGTCTGGAGCGATCAGAATCACTTTGCAGGGTTGAGACCTGAATTTGACTAGTACCTTGAACAGGAGAGGAAGTGGGGAAGCATGCAGAGACTTCCCTTCCCAATTAGCGCTTAAGAGCATCCAGGACTGAGCCCAATACTGGGGGTCTCCAGCAAAAGAGAGGAAGCTGGTGATTGTCTGCAAAAAGATCTATCTTTGGAGTGCCCCATCTGGAGAAAATCACCTTCAAAACTAGGGGTCTAGGGAATTCGTGGTGGCCCTGAGGTATCCTGCTGAGAGCATCTGCCAGGACATTGTCCTTCCCTGGGAGGTGAACTGCTGTGAGGGAAGTTTGCAGGGAATAGGCCAGAGACCACAACTTCATTGCTTCTGTGCACAAGGCCGTAGACCGAGTGCCTCCTTGCTTGTTGATGTACCACATGGTGGTGGTGTTGTCTGTTCTGACCTGAACCACCTTGTTCTGTACACATTTGGAAAAGGCTTGCAGTGTCAGAAACACTGCTCTGAGTTCCAAGAGACTGATGTGAAGCAGAGATTCTTGAGGTGACCACAGCCCTTGGGTGGTAAGATCCCCAAGTGGGCTCCCCAGCTCAAGAGAGGCGTCGTGGTGAGGATTAGAGAATGAGACTGAGTGACAAAGAACTCCTTGCCTTAAGTGTCCTGATCCTGCCATCATTGCAAAGCCTGGATCAGGGTTGAGTCACTGGGACTAGTTTGGTCAGGGATCCTTTCTCTGGGACCAGAAGGTTCTCAAGTGGAACTGAATGTCCCTCATCTGAAATCTTGCCCCTGGACCACTGCTGTAGAGGCTGCCATGTGGCCCAGGGCTGCAAGAAGTGCCTTGCTGGTCGGGCACCTGAGGCGAAAAAGAGGCCAGTTCTATTAGTGTCCTTGCCCTGTCCAGGGAAGGAAGGCCTTCTCTTACTGTATCCAGCTCGCCTAAAGGTGAGGCAGCTGCAACTCTAGAACTGACTTTGGAAGGTTTAGGAGGAACCCTAAGGAAGTGAGCAGTTGCTGAGTTATTTGAAGATGTGACTTGACTTGGTCTGGAGACTGACCTACTATGAGCCAGTCATCCAGGTATGGAAGGATGGAGATCTTTTTTCTTCTTAGGAAAGCAACCACTACTGCCAGGCACTTTGTGAACACCCTTGGGGCTGATGTTAGACCAAAGGGCATTGCTCTGAATTGATAGTGGCCTGAGGGCAACTCGAACCTGAGGTACATTCTGTGGGAGCGCCTGATGGGAATGTGACAATAGGCATCCTTGAGGTCAGGGAGGCTAATGAGTCCCTGGCCTTAGAGAGAACAGGATTATTCCCAAGTCACCATTTGAATTTTGGCTTTAAAAGGTGCTTGTTTAGGTATCTCAGATCAGGATGGCCACCATTCTCCTGTCTTTTGGGGTTAGGAAGTACCTGGAGTACAATCCTTTGCCCCTGTGTAGGGTAGGAACCCTTTCTATAGCTCTGAGAGCCAAGAGGGAAGAAACTTCTGCCTCTAGGGCAAGGGCCTCTGAAGGATTTGCAGGTGGAAAGGATCTGGTTCTCATCTTGGGAAATTTTTTGAAGCTGAGAACCAGTCCCTGGCTTACTACTTCCAGGACCCACTTGTCTGATGTCAAAGACTTACAGTCCTGGACAAAGTAAGCCAGCCTGCCCCCTACAGGTAGTGGGGAATCGGCCTGGGCAGACCCATCAGGGTGTCTGCTTGGCAGGGGCTTTAGGCTGAGGGCTGGAAGCAGGCCTGCTCATACCCTGTCTGCCTCGCCCTCTAAAGAACCCCCTCTGAGCAAAAGCAGAAGAGGAGGCCTGGTCTTGGTAAAAAGGCCCATGAAAAGGCCTGCCCCTGCCCCTGGAATGCTCCCTCTGAGGAGTGGCTTGCCTTTCTTTGGCCTGAGCACTCCTGTAGTTGGTCCTGTACTCGTCCATCTTATTCATGTAATTCTCTGTCTGCTCCCCAAACAGAGAATTACCAATCAAGAAAATCCATGGCCTTAGCCTGGGTATCTGTGACAGGCTAGTACATCTGAGCCAAGCCATCCTCCGAAGAGCACAGATGTAGCCATGACTCTAGATGAAACATCATTGGAGTCCACAGTGCTATGAAATTGCACCTTGGATGCCTCAATCCCATCATCACCACCGCTCCAGCTCCTTGGCAAACTGGTCAGGGGCCTGTTTAGCTCAGCCATAACAGTGTCCCACCTGGACTTCTGGTATCTGGCTATTGTAGGCCATATAGTTAGCCTGCCTGAGTCCCAAAGATGCTGCCATGTACTGTTTTCTTTGCCATGGCATCAATCCTCCTGGAGTCCTTGTCTGGGGGTGTGAAGCCAAGGGAATATTGCCTTATCACAGGCAGCAGCCTGCACTACCCCAACATGGCTGCATTGCTGGAAAGGAACTCTGTGTCTGAGCCTGAAAGTGTATACCTCTTGTCCATTCTTCTGTCCACAGGAGGTATGGAATTAGGAGTTTTTAGAATTTTAAAAGTCTGTTTCCCAAAAGATTTATGGAGGGGAATAGACAATCTCCAAGACTCTGGGATGTCCATCATCTCAACAAAATCAGGCTCCTCCTGATCCTCTACCTCTTCTTCCATAGGAAGCTGGAGGGTTTCAGCCACTTTCTTGTAAAACATAAAGTGGGAGGGGGACTCAGAAAGCCTAGGAGGAGAAACACCTGAAGGTCTGTCTGGGGAGATGTCCGGGTCAGTAGGCACATCTGGACTTTCATAATCACCATCATCATCATTATCTTCATACTCTCCCTCCTCCTCCTCCGGTTCATAAAATTCTTCTAAAGTATAATCCAGAACTGGGGGAACCGAACGAACCAAGCCCCTGACCGATGGTGCCGGTTCGGCCAGAACCGAAGTTAGCGACTGAACTATCCTTATTGCTTTGGCTATCTCATCAGTGGTCGGAGAAAGAACTTGTGGATCCGAACCAGATGATTTATCCCTTCTTTTTCTTTTAACTGGAACCGACTCCTCAGAATCGGTTCTCCTTTTGCCCGAAGAAGTTTCGCCCTGGTCAGAGGGCACTCCTTCTGGTTCGGTCGGAACCGAACCGGGCTGGCCATCTGGGTCAGCGGACTTCTCGGCCTCCCTTTTCCTCAGTCTACCTACTCTCTTATCCAGGGTAGCTTTGGGAAAACTTTTACAAATTTGGCAGTCTGAATTGAGGTGGTCAAACCGCAGACAATAAACACAAGTGGTGTGGGGGTCAGCCTTAGCAAAGGCTTCCCCACACACACTACAGTGTTGAAACCCAGTGGGCCCAGTTTTTTTCTTGGGTTTCTCAGACATGGCCAATCCTAATCAAAACTTGCCCTTTTTTCGGCAATCCGCCACGCAAGACACCCCTATCGGTTCCTGACCGTGTTACGGGTCTTGGAAAAAACCGTAATGAAATCCGTCTTTTTTTAGAACCGATACGGACCGGTTACCACACTCTAATAAAGACAGAAGTTTTTTTACACAGACCTGATCGGTTCAAACCGAACTGATCCAACGTTTACAAGTTCCACACAGAAAACTAATATAGAAAACCTATCTAGTACTCACGGTACCACAGACAGAGACTTAAACCGACAGGTTAGAAGCAGAAATTTGGTTGAAACCAAGCGAAAAAACGACACTTTAACCAACTTTTTTGAACTGAGCGAAGGAGAAATCTCCGGAGCGACTGTTCAGTGAGGCGGAGTAAAGAATCTGATGGTTGGGGTTCAAACAACAGCAGACAGAGGCTTCAACCGAGCTCGAGCTCAGCGTTCCAAGCCTTGCATGAAAAGTTAACTCTTTGTTCTCCGGGGCAGTTCAAAGGTTGGAGATCACTGCAATAGTCAGAGTACAGCAAGACTTCATGTTGTTTCAATAACCCTCTCCCAATATTTATGTTTTAGTCTTAACAAATCTAATTCGGCTTTCTGGGCTATAAGGGTATTAATATCATAGATACATAGACATTGTCAGCAGATAAGTGCCTATGGCCCACCCAGTCTGTCCATTTAAGCTTGTAAGTTCACTTTATGTTTTTCTAGAAATCTGTTGTCCCTTACCCCTGACCTCCAGAATTCCCTTATGTCTATCCCATGCATTCTTAAATCACGTGATTGTTTCAGCCTCCACCACTTCCTTTGGCAGGGTGTTCCACTTGTCCACCACCCTTTCTGTGAAGAAATTCTTCCTCATGTTTCCTCTCAATCGCCCTCCCTCCAACTTCATCCCATACCCTCTTGTCCTGGAACATCTTTTTCGCCGGAAAATAGTGTATTCCTGCACACTGTTCTTCCCTGTAAGGAACTTGTAAGCCTTTATCATATCCCCTACCTCCCTCCTCTCCTCTCCTCCAGGGAGTACATATTCAAGTCCTTCAGCCTGTCCTCATAGGACTTGTGATGCAATCCCTGTACCATCTTTGTTGCCCTCCTCTGAACCTTCTCTACCCTGTCTATGTCCTTACGTAGGTAAGGTCTCCAGAACTGTACACTGTACTGAAGGTGGGACCTCACTAGTGTCTTGTAGCTGAACAACCTACTGAATATCTGGACAAACATAAGATCCTATGTTCACAGCAACATGGGTTCAGACAAGGGAATAGCACCACCTCTGCCCTCCTGGAATTCACTGGTGCTATTCACAGTTCCCAGGACCAGGGTCACTTAGTCGGTGCCGTCTTTGTCGACTTAATGAAAGCATTTGACACTGTCCACCACCCACTTCTACTACAACAGCTTCTAAATGCCAGGCTCTCCCCTGACTCCTCTGCCTGGTTTAAAAGTTATCTGGAAAACCGTTCTCAGAGAGTCTGCAGAGGTCCTCTCTGGCTCAAGATCTGTTCGCTCGGCAGTCCCTCAAGGATCCATCCTGGGCCCTTAGCTATTAAGTCTCTTTCTAAACAGTCTTCCACTATACTGCCCAGAACAAATCCTGTTCTACGCTGACAATGCCGTTATTTTCACAGCCCACAAGGACCCCTTACCCCTGCAAAGCCAGCTTCAACTCATATTTGTCTCAGTAGAGAAATGGTTCAGCAAACACAAGCTGGTACTAAACTACAAAAAAAACTAAGCTTATGCTTTTCAGCAGCTCCCATAACAAACACAAGCAACATCCTCTGTCTATTATTAACTGTCTTGGAACTGCCCTTGAACAGGTACAATTCTTTAAATATCTGGGAATCACGGTAGACAGCAACTTATCATATGGGGTGCACACTGACAATGTCGCCAAAGTTGTAAATACTCATATTGGTCTTCTCTACAGACACAGGCAATATCTAACTCCAGAAGCCTTAAGGGTAGCTGTGCAGAGCTCTGTTATCTCCTTAATAGACTATGGCTTGATCATCTATGGCTCTGCCACTGTTGCTGCCCTCCGGCACACTTCCACTGCTCTTAACAAAGCATGTTGTCTCATCACGAGAGCCCACCTTCTCACTCACATGTGCGACTTCTATGCATAAACTGGCTGGTTACACCTCACAAACCATATCAAATATCAAACGTGCCTAATGGCCAAGAAAATAACCTTAGGCCTGCTACCTCCTAGAGTTCAAGTTCTTCTCCCCCCCCCCCCCAGTAATTCTCACCATAACCAAGGCTCTGAATCTCAACTCCTTCAGGTCCCTTGCTGCTGAGCCTCTGGGGACAAGGATCATTAGCCCAGGGGGCTCCACTCTGGTGGAATGCTCTCAGCAGTGACATTAACTTCAAACCTAAGCTTGGTCTGTTCAAATCCAAGCTCCGACTGCTACTCTCAGCCTCTAGCACATTTGACTGTCCCACTTAAACCTCTCTCCAATGCCTGGACTCATCACTTGCCCTTAATCCTAGCAACTTAGCACTTCTGCTGTTACCCATCCCCTACATCACCCATTATCACCCCCTTTTCTCCCCTTGTCCTCCCTCTCTTCCTTTCCTTTCGTCAACCTCCTACCCCCTCCACCCTCCCTACCGCTCCTCTCGTCCTCCCTTCCAACTCTCTCTCTCTCTCTTCTCCTGCCCTTCTCTGCCACCCACCCTTCTTCCCTCTTTACCCTGTGTGTCTTGACAATGCCTCATGGCTGATCTCAATTTACCGTATGCATTATCTTGTGCTTGCAACTGACTAAATGCCACATGTGTCCTGTTTTTTCATTGAATTGTTCTGTTTATTTTGTATTATGATGTGGAACCTTTGTAAAAGAGCTCTTAGCGTAAAGGTATTTGTAATCTTATGCCTAAATAAATAAAAATAAAAAATTAAAATTGTCTAGTGTACCTACTCAGTTACCAAAACCCAAATAAATAAAATTACCGTACCCAACCTTAGCTCTGAGAGGTGCAGACGATGGCTGCTTGGCCACTAAAAGTGCTACAGAGGGACACATGATAGCCCTCCCCTAGGGAGACCAAGAGCATCACCTCCACTGTGCCATGCCCACCCTCTGCCATCCCCATGAGCAAAGGACCTGAGCACACTCCCGAACCTGGGATCCCCACTGCCACAATAATGTGATGTCCCTAAGCCACTGAGCTGGCAATTCATTTCCTCTTTCAAAATGAACATCATTTTGGGTGTCAGTTGGGGTGTGGAAAACAGAATCAGCTGCCCAACTGACACAATTATGTTGCTAACATAAGGAATGGACATATATAAGATGTACATAGACAGTGTCGGCAGATAAGGGCCTATGGCCCACCCAGTCTGCCCATTTGAGCTTGTAAGTTCAGTTTATGTTTTCCTAGAAGTCTGTTGCCCCTTACCCCTGACCTCCAGAATTCCTTTATGTCTATCCCATGCATTCTTAAATCGCGTGATTGTTTCAGCCCCCACCACTTCCCCTGGCAGGGTGTTCCACTTGTCCACCACCCGTTCTATGAAGAAATTCTTCCTCACGTTTCCTCTAAATCGTCCTCCCTCCAACTTCATCCCATGCCCTCTAGTCCTGGAACATCTTTTTCGCTTAAAAATAGTGTATTCCTGCACCCTGTTCCTCCCTGTAAGATACTTGTATGTCTCTATCATATCCCCTCTCTCCCTCCTCTCCTCCAGGGAGAACATATTCAGTTCCTTCAACCTGTCCTCATAGGAATTGTGATGCAATCCATGTACCATCTTTGTTGCCCTCCTCTGAACCTTCTCTACCCTGTCTATGTCCTTACATAGGTAAGGTCTCCAGAACTGTACACTGTACTCCAGGTGGGGCCTCACTAGTGTCTTGTATAGTGGAATTATGACCTCCCTTTTCCTGCTGGTGATGCCTGCCTATGCATCCCAGCATCCTATTGCTTTACCTGCTGCCTTGTCCTGTTTCCTACCTTGAGGTCATCAGAGATGATAACCCCAAGATCCCTTTCCTGCTTGGTGCATGCTATATCCTCACCCCCAACTGATATACTGTGCCAGGGTTTTGTGCCCATATGCATTATCTTGCACTTTTTGCATTGAATTTCAACTGCCAAACCCTGACCATTCTTCAAGTTTCTGCAGGTCCCTTCTCATTCTGTCTACACCCTCTGCTGTGTCTACTCTGTTACAGAGCTTTGTGTCATCAGCGAACAGTGAAATTCTGCCTTCTAGGTCCTGCGCAATGTCACTGATGAAGATGCTGAATAGGACCAGTCCCAGCACTGATCCCTGTGGTACCCCACTGGTCACTCTTCCCTCTGTGGAGTGACAGCCATTTACCACCACCCTCTGTGTCTTGCCGCCCAGCCACTTACCTACCCACCACACTACTGTCCTGCCCACACCCATATTCCCCAGTTTGTGTAATAGTCTTCTATGTGGCACAGTGTCAAAGGCCTTGCTGAAGTCCAGATAGGCCATGTCCACTGCCCTCCTCTGATCCACCTCCCTAGTCACCCAGTCAAAAAATTCAACGAGGTTGGTCTGACATGACCTCCCCCTGGTGAAACCATGCTGCCTTGGGTCCTGTAGTCCATTGACAACCAGATGTTCCACCAATCTCTCCTTCAATAGTGCTTCCATGATCTTCCCCACTACTGAGGTGAGGCTGACTGGTCTGTAGTTCCCTGCTTCCTCTTTGTTCCCACTTTTGTATAAGGGACTACATCTGCTGTTCCTCCAGTCTTTGGGTACCTCCCTGTTTCCAGTGATCGGGCTAAACAGGATAGCCAGAGGTTCAGCCACCACCTCTCTTAGTTCTTTAAGGACCCTGGGGGCACCCCATCGGGCCCCATTGCTTTATCAACTCTTATTACTTCCAGTTCATTCAGGACCCTTTCTCATGTAAAGGGACTTGTGTCCATTTCTGCACCATTCTCACCCCTTGTACTCCCTTCAGACCCATTACCCTCCTCTTCCTCAGTAAAGACTGAGCAGAAATACCTGTTCAATATGTCAGCTTTACTGTTGTCATCCTCCACGCGGCCCCCATCCTCCCCCTTCAGTCTCACTATCCCTCCCTTTGCCTTTCTTTTTCCACTTATGTACCTGTAAAAGGTTTTGTCCCCTCTACCCACTGATTTTGCAATGTGTTCTTCTGTCTGAGCTTTGGCTTCCCTTACTGACCTCCCTGCCACCCTTTGCTTCTCCTGGTACTTCTCCCTATCCCCTTCTGCCTGTGTCTTTTTCTATTGTCTGAATGCAATCTTTTTGGCTTTCATTTTCTTTGCTACCTCTTTGGAAAACGATAATGGTCTCCTCTTCCTTTTCCTCTTGCTAACCTGCTTAATGCATAATTCTGTTGTTCTTGTAATCCCCATTTTAAATACTGCCCACTGTTCCTCAACCCCTGATTCCTGCTCCATTCCCCTTAATGTCTCTTTCAAGTATCTCCCCATTTTCCCAAAGTCTGCCCCCCTAAAATCCAGGATACATGTTTTTGCGTGGTTTGGTTCTGCTCTTTCTGTGATTTCAAACCACAATGACTGGTGGTCACTGTTCTCCAGGTGCTCCCCCACTGTTACCCCCATCACACTGTCCCTGTTTGTGAGCACAAGGTCCAGTATTGCCTTCTGCCGAGTTGGTTCCATGACCAGTTGCTTGAGGAAGGCACCCTGAAGGGAGTCCAGGATAAATCTGCTCCTAGTTGATGCTGCTGCTGGGATGCTCCAGTCCACGTCTGGAATATTGAAGTCTCCAACCAGTACTACCTCACTCTTGTCTGCCATCCTTTGGATGGCTTGCATCAGCTCCCTATCTGTTTCTTCCTCCTGGGCTGGTGGTCTATAGACCACACCTGCAGCGGATGGCTGTCCCCATTTTCCTTTCCAGCTTAACCCACAGTATCTCTCCCCATTTTGTTCCTCCTGGATCCTCTGTGGCCCTTATGTCATTTTCATACAGTGCCACTCCTCCTCCCTTCCTACCTGCCCTGTCTCTTCTGAATATGTTGTAGCCAGGTATGGCCATCTCCCAGTCGTGGTTATCATTACACCAGGTTTCAGTGATGGCCACAATGTCCAGGTCTGACTGCACCATGACAGCCTCCAGATCTTCCATCTTGTTGCTAAGGCTCCTGGCATTGGCACACATGGCTTTCCATGATTTGATCTCCCTAGTCTGTTTCGCTGTTCTACTCCAGCCCCTTCCTTGGTTGTCCTTTATCCCTGGTTCTCCTTGCTGTCTGCCCTTCTGCTGAATCTTGACCCTTTTCTGCCTATCCACCTCTTGGGCACTAATCTCCATCTTTTGCACACTGGTTTGTAGAGATAGCCACTCCTCCAGTTCACTGGTTCCACTGCTAGCTGTGGCGGGTGAGCAAGTAGGTACCCTCCTTGTTGGCCTGCCACCCCCCTTTGCTAGATTAAATGCTTGTCAATGTAGCATTTAAACTTATCATTGAGTGCTTGGATTCCCCTCCAGGATGGATGCAAGCCGTCAGGCTTGAACAAACCTCCATCCCTCCAGGTGGGTCCCCATTCACCAATGAATCCAAACCCCTTCCTCACAACACCAGTTCTTCAACCATGAGTTAAAGTTCCTGATGCATGCACCCCTATGCTCTCCCTTGCCTCTCACAGGTAGTACTTCTGGAAAAGTGACTGAAGTAGCTACTTGCTTGAGACCCCTCCCCAATTTCCTAAACTCTTCCTGAACTTCTTCTGGCTCCCCATTTGCCAGGTCATTAGTACCTAGGTGGATAATGACATCCAGCTCACCCTCCCGTCTTGCCTTCCCAGTGATCCCCAGGATCTTCTTTCCATCCCTCCATGCCATGGCACCTGGTAGGCACCTTACCTCCCTGTCCTCCCTCATGTGTTCCTAGTGATCCTCTTATGATGGAGTCCCCACCAGGATTCGCTTCCTCCTCCTCTGGGGTCCACTGCTCTCCGCTGAGGTCACCTCCTTGGCTAACCTCCACATCCTTTCCTTCCACTTCTCTGGGTACCTCTATTTGGTTGTCCCGTTTGCCAGTGTGGCATATGAGTTCTTAGTGGAATAGGATCTGGGATGTGCCTCTGCCTGACCGCTCTAACCCTCCTTGAGCCCACTATCACCCAAGTGCTCTCGCTCTCGGCATCCTTTGAGGCAGTTGCATTGGACTGGTGGTTTCTGGATAGGATGATGGTACTCTGACCCAGTTTGCTTCCGCTCTGAGTCTGGCTACCTCATCCCACAGTCCAAGAGATGCATGCAGATAGGGCAGCACCTCAGTGTCCAGAGGGTCTGCCTGAACATGGCTGCCCCGCAGCCACTGCATTGCACCACTCCCACATTATAATACTGCAATTATACTGCTACTCCACTACTTGTCTGTTACCGAAGCCTCCTAGTTCCCTTTTATTAATTTACTGTCCTAAAAATCCTGCCACTGATCCTCAGATACTTTTCTTTTAAAAAAAAAGAAAATAAACCAATAAATAAATAAATGAGTCAAAACACTTGTCGTTCTGAGGGTGGGCTTCTTCCCCCTTATGCCTCTCCTACTCCACGCCCTCACTATCCCTGTGTTTAGCTCCTGTCAATCAGATTTAACAGGCATATACTTAAGAGTTGGGGGAAGGGGTGGGAATTGCAGCAATTAAAGACAGCAAAGAAATACACCACCACTGTGTTTTACATTTTCGACAGCCCAAAAACAATTCTAAGTAAAGACAGCAAATAAATTACAGTGTCACTAAAAGCCCACAATCTAAGTTTAAAAGAAAAATAGCAATTACCAGTTACTGTAAAGTACTGAATTGAATATGCTTCCTTCCCCTTCTGGCTTCTTCTGAGAACAAAACTCACTTGCTACTTCAACTCTGACAGAAATCATTTTTCTGTGGCCGTTGCTAACTAGATTTTACCACCCAGTTTACGAAAGCACTAAGGCATAACTGAGCATTTTTGGCTATCATGGCAGATAAGTTTTTTGTCCTTAACATAAGACTTTCAACATGTTTGTTACAATCTATTTGATTCACACAGCCCTATATAGAACATCCCAAGGTAGGTCAACAATATAACATTTTTCTGCAAGTTAGCTGCAAGGGTTACATTTAAAGGTGACTTACGTTCCAAAATAACTGAGAAAAGCTGCAATGTACTCTCTCCTCTTATGATATCCTTGTATAACATACTGCACCTGCAAAATACAAGAGGAACACACATTGGAGAGCTATAGTAGCATAGGCACTTGAGGTAGCCATACTGTATATTAAGTAAAAATCTGAATTTACTTCACGAAGTAGCATACTTTTTTTTTTTAACATGTCACTGTTTTCGTCACCGGCATGCCCCATTCAAGCCCAACCGCCCCCAACTCCCGACACCCAGAATTACCAGGGCTTACCTATGCCGGGCCTGAGAGTGGTGCCTACAGAGGGTCAGGCGTTATCCTGCCTGCCGGGTGTTTTTCTCCTCTGTTTTTCTCCCTGTTACTCAGAGCCCCAGGAGTAGAGGCGCATGCGCATGGAGGCGCGCATGCCCTCTACAGCACTGGCAACAGCCCCTTCTGCCCACCCATTGGCCTAGCGCCATTGCACCCCTCTGGCTTGCGCTGCAGCTTGGCCTCCACCAGAAGGCAGACCATGGCTGGGGGATGCAACCCCACCACCCTGGAGAGGAGAGCTGCCTTTCGGCCGCTCCTACCAGCTCTGCACCCTCCCCCCTTGCCAGCCTCCGGCGGCCTGTGCTCGTACCCGAACATGGGTCTCCGGCATGGCGTGAGGTAAGGCATCCAGCGCTTCAGCCCTCAGCACCACCAGGCCAGCCTATGAAGTAGCAATCTTTTTAAGTTGAAGTGGTGTTTACCTAGAAGAACAAACTAATTTGAACAAAGAATACAGGTGAGAGCAGCAGAATGATTTATTGAGTGCTAACCATGAGACAACTTCACAGATATGAAATGGATTTATCAAGAAACCACTGCTGAACATGGATGGCAGATTAATCCTGAATACTAGACTTTTCCTTTTTTTTATTTCAGATGAAGTGGCTCAGGTCACCAGGAAGTAATATATAACTGTCTTAGCCAAAAACAAATCATTAACAAGCGCAACCAGAATGACAAAGCAAATTCAGGATGCAAAACTACATCCCTGATACATAATAATAAAAGTATCACGTGATAAAGAAAGGTATTTGGAGCTTATAAAAACTCCCAAACATGGAGCTTTATTGGCTGATTTTGAATGGAGGTTTAAAACAATAATTGGTTGTTGCACAAACAAAAATGAAATAATGTTTTGTCTCTGCTATGTAAATGTAATTATGGTGGAATAGATGACTTGAAATATGCAATCTTAGTATGACCATTGTATAAAGAGTGAAGGGGGAAATGGCTTGGTTTTTTGTTTAATCAGAGATATTTTTGATGCCTGAAGAAACTATAAAGTACTTTTTTTTAAATCATCAGATGTGAGATATTTGCATGTATTTATCACATTTTTACAAACTGTTCTTTTGTAGTAAGCGTACCATGTTGGAATGAGTAAATGTTGTACTTAAAAGTATATAAAGACAGAGTAGAGGGACTACAACTTGCTGGGGTGTAACAAGGCCTGAACTCAACACGTTGTCCTACGTTTTATGCAGTTTGTAGTATTTTTTCTTACCTTGTAAATTATCAATTTTGATTACAAGTCGTTATTTTTGTACTTTCTTTTAGCTCCCAGGGAAACAGTATATTTTGTATTTAAACTGTTAAAAAGTTTATATGTTTTGTAATTTACTTTTTATTCAATGTGTGTCTTTTTTTTATAAAGGTTATTAGTCGAACAAATAAACTATCTGAAGTACAAAACTAAACTATTTGACCAACTAGCCCCAAAAAAAAAACCAACAACAATGTGGGATCTATGATTATTCATGATAAAAAGGAATATTCTCCAGGACAGAGCAAGACATTTGGACTTTGCCAAAACCTCACTGTAACACAGTGACATGCTGCAGCAGTACTGGTAATAAATAATATTGATGGTCTGTCAGGTCTGTCCCCCTGCTGTCTGAGCAAATATATCTAGCTATGATATTTCAATTCAGCTATTCATCTATTTTCTGTTTAAATCCTGCTACTGCTCCTGCTTCTACTACCATTCTGGGTCCTCCCTCACATTCTTATAAATTTTCATGTGAAATAATACTGCTCCAGCCAGTTGACACTGAAAGTTAAGAATGAAGGGTGGTGCTTCTTTCACTGACAATGACGATAACTGCCTGAATGGGCCTCAAAAGCTTGGACTGGACCACACAAGCGAGTTCGTCAACCAAGAGTCACCTAGAGATTTCAGTTGCCGAGCATGGTCCTTTAGGGTGTGGTTTATCACTGCCAGAATGAAATTACAGTTAGCTTGTCTCAAAACATAAAAACTAAGATCAGGTCAGCAGGATCGCTGTACACCTTTATTGGGACATTTTTAGCAGTTTAATAGTCTTCTTCACTTGACTTTTGTGCAATTGTCTTTTTAGTGCGTTTTTTAACTTTCTGGTTTCAGAGTGCTGAGGTTTTTAGTGTGCAACTGTGAATTACTATTCTGAACATCAGGTCCCGTGAACCATTACGCTTTTTGTTTGTTTCAATCCTGGACTATATTCCCTCCAGCCTTATCCAAGGCAGCCTTCCCACACTGGTGCCTTACATATATGCTATCAATCATTCCTTATCAAAAATGATTTGTCTCAGACACCATGAAAATTGTGGTTGTTCATTCTAATTCAAGAAATCAACCTTGAACTCAGTAAAACACTCTAATTTTCACCATTTCTAACTGCCATTTCTTAATACTGGAGAAGGTGGACTATACCCAACAATCTGAAAACCGCTAACAAGCTCTTGGATTCCATTCTGGTTTCCCCTTGCATCACAGTACTGAGACTGCAATGGTCCACGTAGTGAATGACTAACCTCTTCAGGACTAATGACCAGGGCTCCCTTTCTGTCCTAATACTCCATGACCTGAGCTCAGCATTTGATACCAACATCCACCATGTTTTAACTGGCCACCTTACCAAATGTATTTGCATCTGTCGGACTAAATGGCACTATGGCCATCATTTCTATCCCCACTAATTCATAAACAGGGATGAAAAAAGTATTCTGACCTTGTTTAATCCTGCTCTCTTTTTCTTTGTCTCTGGCGATGGCTTCTTCTCCCTCGCCCTAAATCAAACTTCTCTTCCATGGGTTTTCTCCGGGTTCTGTCCACGATCTGTTCCTTTTTTTTTTCTTCACAAACTTGGACACAATCTCTTAGTTGAATATTAGCTGCCACTTTTATGCAGATGGCATCAAAATTATAGATCTCACTTGACTTTTTCAAAAACTCTGCACTTACCTCATTAGCCACGTATCTCTCTCTAATCAAGCTCCGTCTCAAATCCAACTTTCTCCAGCTTAAAGATGAACGTTTATGGACAGTGGCTATCATAATTTGGATGTTCATGAAAAGCTCTTTTAAATGCAGTATTGATGTTATCTATAGCTGGCACAGTCAGTTATTGAAGGCAAAGTCTTCCCTGTATTGATACTTCATTGCCACTTATCTGAGAACCTTGTGAGGCCATGGAGGGTGAGGCTGTGCCGAACCACACTGTAGTTAAAGCCAGCTTTACTCTGTGGCATCACATGGTTCTAAAAATGTTACCACTGCAGTATCAATACAGGGCAGACATAATCATCAATATCTCTGGACTGCTGCCCACTACAAGTATACCCTTTACCTGATTTAAAAAAGTTTTTATGGACGTTCAACCTATGATGGGCACTGTTCATAAATTTCCTCCCATAATGTGTAGAAATATAAATTTATTTTCTTAGTTAAGAACTCTGTCCTCCAGAGAAACCCCTTTCATCCGTGTTCCCACTACTAGCTTCCGATCACATTCTAAGCAAAACCACCAAAAACCTGAGGGAATCACCTTACACTGTTTTTTAGCCCCACCTAAACCATACCAGTAAATCTGTGTTCTGTCCTCTTTTAGATCTTACTTTGACTCTTCTCAGAACACACACTAGTTAATGACTTGATTACATCTCTTATCACCTACTTCAGCACCACTCTCACTGGCCAGTCTGTACAATTCTCTCATCAGTTAGCCAAGATGCATTTAAAATGTTGTAGCACATCTCCAAACAAGCGGGATTATATTACTTTTATCCCTCAAGATCTATACTGACTCCTGCCCCACAATACATTCAATATAAGGTTGTCCATTATTTTTTATTTATTTATTTAGTTTTTGTTGTCCTTTAAAGGGAACTACAGCCAAAATTTACAAAAAGAATGTTGCACAGAGTGTTCTGATTTGCAGTTGTAGTCCTAGAGCAGTGGTGGCCAATACGTGGATCTAGATCCACTGGTGGATCTCAACAGATTTTTGGTGGATCTTGGGGCAAAGGTTGCATTTTCGAATCAAAGAAGTTCCTAACAGCTGATGGACATAATTATTATACTTTTTGCTTACTTTATTGGTGGATCTCAGAGCTTCTTGAGATCCACCAAAATGGATCCCAATACAAGGTGCACTGGGCACCACTGTCCTAGTGCGTCCCTACCTTTGTTTGACTTAAGGTTTTTTTCTAAATTGTCTGCTAGTTTTATGGCCCTTGGGGATCACAATGTTTGTATTTGTTATTGCCCTTCTTTTTTCTGCAATGCCTCCTGACTCATGTGACAGTGATGCATTTGCAGTAGTAGTAGTAATAATACCAGTTTTATTTATTTAGCACCAAATATTGGAGGTTGTGGGTGCTGTACAACATAACAAAGCTTATAATAAAATTAGACAACATAATGTAGCCCAGGTGCCATATGGCTATGGGCTACTACCCCTGCCTGTTGACCCTCTGACAGGTTAACGGTTCTGCTACAGTGGTGGTCAGTGGTTCTAACCCAAAGTTATAGTAAGACCATCCAGAGTAGGTAGCTAGTGGGTCAGGTGACTGCCTGGTGCAGCCTCCTGGGATGCTGCACCTACCCACTTCCCTTATCAACCACCACACACACTGGATAGCCAACAATTTCCCAGTACCTTGAACCATGTACACTTTACAGCTGACAATCACAAAACACCCTTCACACAATGATTTCAAACAGTAAAACACAGCTTTATTGGGGGTAAGGGTTAGGAATGGGGTACCTGGACAAGGGATAACTGTGGGAAGGAAGTTGGTTAGTAGAAATAGACAAAGTGATAACAACAGGGCCCGTAGGCCAAACCACCCTAGTGGCCCACTCCACTCCAACTGGTACCAGTGCTATGGAGAAACAGTCTTTTTGGGTACCTGGATGGTGCAGTGGGTTGGCCGGCTGTTGGGGCCCTTAAAACTGAAAAGGTTATGTTTAAGTTCTAGAGAGAATAGTAGCTTCTAGAGCCGGAAGGATGTCACAATTTGAGCTCCAATGGAGGCCACGGGTTTTCTATATCTCACCTCTGGATGAAGCATTTGTTCCCTGATAGAGCTATTTGAAAGTAACTAGTTTTTGAAGGATATGAATTGTGATCGAGTGTGATTTGATATATAACAGAATGATGGTTTAGAAACATGAATTGCCATTCCGAAGAACATTCCACTTATTGTAAGACAAAAGAGCAATACTGTATAGATGAACTCCTGCTATCAAATGTATATATATATAACTATATAAAAAAACAATAAAAAAATAAAGAATATTAAAAAAAAAAGGTTATATTTAAGTTGAAAATGAACACTCCCCTTGGGTTCCAGAGCAAGCCCTGGGTACTCATGGTTTGAAGATTCTCAGGAGTCTGACTTAACAGGCTCCACCAATCCAGGAGTGCTGGGCTCAGTGCTCAGAGGGCACAGAGTTGGGCAGCAGAAAGGTGTCTTGAGGCTTGATCTTGCTTGAAGGTCTAGCAGCTTGTCTCCTTGACTGGAGATCTGGCTGTTTGTCACCTTCGGCCTCTTCTGGCCCACTGCAGGGCACACATGCAGGCCCCACCATACCTCAAAAAGCGCAGAACCAGGAGTGGCTCCACAGTCCATATCCCACCATGGGTCGCAGGTGCTCTAGCATCTCAGCAAGCACGGTGACCCCCCTTGGGGCTAACAGGCCTCACTTGAGAGGGGTTAGCAAGTTCCTTCCCTGGCTCTGGAAAATGCTTCCGTAACTGGTAGAGTTCACTCTTTTCCTGCACCAATACACAACTGCTGGGCCAGCCAGGCAACTTTCACGTTTCAGTCCACAGTGCCGTTGGGCCACTGACTTCCAAGCTTTAAGCAATAGTTTATTTAGTTTTTGTTTACTGGGTAAGTGCACTAGCCATAGAGATGACTATTTTCAGGCACGACCCGGGAGGTTACAGGGTAAACATTACAGATATACAACAAACGGTGGTTACAGCAAGGTATTAATAATAGTGTTACACAGCAGGTTTAGCAGCAGAAATTAAGATACAAGGTGTTGAGAACCAGGTACAGAACATATTTTACAGTTATAGCATGGTGATGAGACATATTTGCAGTGGAGTAATACAGTGCGGGTCACAAAAATAAAGAAATAAATCTAGGTCAGAGTATACAGTGAAGCAACAAATATGAAAGATAGACAAGGCAGTAGATATGACCCTGAAAGAAGGCATTTCAACAGACAAGTAGGATAAGGGAAACAGAGCTGAACAAGTGCTAAGAGGGTAGATGTAGGAGATGGGCAACTAGAGTATACATGTTTGGAGTCAGGTAAGCTTCAGACATATCAGCCAAGGCAAGTAGTGGGTGAGCGGGACAGGCGAAGAGGGGATATATCTCGCAAAGGTAGACAGGCAAGATAGTACTGATTCAGAGAAGATGGACACAGGGGGAATACGTGCAAAGGGGGATTGATGCAGAGGACAGGCTAGCTGAAGGTTGGTGAGGTTTGAAAAATGCAGGCCTGATGAAAAGGGGTCACTGTGGGAGGAGCATAGGGGAAGGGACGTAAAGTGTTATTATAGCAGAAACAAGTTTAGAACTGCTGCCAGGGAGGAGGGCAGGGTGCTAAGGAGGTTTAAAGCAGGAGCACTGGTCAGATGAGATGAGGTGGTGATGGAGCGATTTTTTTAAAGATGTCATGAGTGGGTGCTAGGAGGACCTCGAGAGGGAAGGAGTTCCATAGCAGAGGTGCATGGTGTGCAAAAGCGCTAACACCTTTGATGGTTGTGTATTTCGGCACACATAAGAAGGATTTATCACTTGAGCGCAGAACATAGTTGGAGGTCTGTGGAGTGAGCAGTTCAGCCAGAGATTTTGGGGTTTGGGACCTCATAATACTGTCTATAGTAGAGCCAAAGGAATACAGCCTGGTGGCATTTGGAGATAGCCAGTTTAGATCAGAATAGAGGAGGCAGTGGTGTTTTCTCCTATGGGATGAGGCAGCATACCAGCATGTATTATTATAGGCAACATCCCACCTGTATAGATTTGTTTTAGGTATGTTGGCAAATGAGGATGATCCATAGGTTAGGGTCGTCAGGAGTATGCCTCGGGCAATAGCTAGTCTTGCTGAAGGGGTTAGAAGACAGCTAGTGCGGTAAGCTACTCCTAGCTTGGAGTTAAAAGACTTACATATGTTTGTTATATGATGATCAAAGTTTAAGGATTAATCCAATGTGATTCCAAGGTACTTAAAAGAGGTAACTACGTCAATGGGTGAGCCATCTATGCAGGAGACCCTGAAATTGTTTTGGTAAGATCTGAGTTTAGAGGGGCTCCAAAATAGCATAGACTGTGTTTTGCTCTCATTAAGAACAAGTTTCTTGTCCGAGAGCCAAGTTTGAATGCGTTGGAAATCAGCAGAGAGCCGTAGATTGATGTCAGTTACATTTTTCACACTGGTATAGAGGACAATGTCATCTGCATAGAGTAATGAGGAGGAGGCTGAGAGATTGGAGGTAACGTCATTAATAAATATAGAAAAAAGCAGTGGTCCCAGGATAGAGCCTTGGGGTACACCAATATTCACTGTAGCCTTGGCAGAAATGATGAGTTGAACTTTACAACTTGGACCCGGTTTGACAGGTAGCTCCTGAACCAGCTGACTACATTAGATGCAAAACCCATGGATTGTAGGGTGGCGAGGAGGAGGGAGTGGTTCACCAGGTCAAAAGCCTTCGTCATATCAATGAAGATGGCCCCTGTTAGAAGACCAGAGTCCATAGCAGTGAGAGTGTCAATGGTAAATTTAAGCAGAGCAGTAGTGGTGCTACAGCCTCTGTGAAAGCCATGTTGGGTGGTTGTTAGTAGGTCATGTTTGGCGAGAAATTCTATGGTTTGGGTGGTGACTAGTTTCTCTAGGATTTTACTTACCACCGACAAGATGGCTGTAGGCCTATATTTCAAGGGGTCACTGGGGTCACCCTTTTTAAAGACAGGAGTGACTCTCACTATCTTCCAAATGTCAGGAACACTACTTTAGTTCTACTTTATACTGAGATGCACAGCAATAGTAGGGATTCTGAGACATGAAAATCCCCTGCTCTCCTTTTGCTCACACAGTCTCTCGATTTCAAACCAGCTTCCGAAGTAGTTTTAGCTGGCCCAAAGAAATGCAAAGGGGTGATGCCCAGGGGAGTGATGCCATCAGGCAGGGGATGGGAGTGGGGAGGAGCACCCAATATACAGGAGTATCTCTTCCTCAGAGGACTAGGGAGCCTAGGGTGGAGGAATGGCAAGTGGGAAGGGGTGGGAATGTGAGAGTAGCATCAGGGGTGGGAAATTCTAAAGGGATGCTTTTATTGAATAGATCTGCACCACTGTCTGGAAAGAGGGAGGGGGCAGCAGGAGGTGAGGTAGGAGGTCAGGTTGAGCAAGGGGTGAGAGTAGGAGTACAGGGGAGGGGGGAGGAAACTAATCAGGGTGGGCAGGAAACAATATGCAGGCAAAATGGACCAGAGGATGGGGGGAAGGAGAGAAAAGGAATGGACGAGGGGAAGGAAAACTGAAAGCAGATATGGATAGTCAGAAGGGGAAGGGCAGATTGGGAGATGGAAAAACATTTTGGGGGTTTAATTGTGGATGTGTAGATAAGTTCACCAGGGTGCAGAGGGAGCAGGTTAGGTGGGGAAGCAGCTAGTACCGAAGGTAAGAAAGGAAGGACGGGGAGCACAGATGCAGGGGATGGAAGGGTGGCAATCACAGGGGACTCCATAATTAGGAATATTCACTGGGGAAGGAAAGGGGACTCAAATGCAAGCAGGAGGGTGGTTTGTATGCCAGGAATGACAGCGGGGAAGGTGGGCAAGAATAAGGGAACTAGTAAGGGTGGTTGAAGAAAAACCTAATTTAGTTATACATTTGGGAACCAACAACCTAGCTGTGGAGGAGGTTGAGATAGTGCAAAGTAGGTTCAGGAAGTTAGGGAAGATCTGCAGGGAGGAAGGAAGTTCACTGGCCTTCTCAGAGGTGATACCAGTACCAAGGGCAAGCACAGCCAGGAAAAGAAGAATAGAGGATTTTAATGACTGACTGAGGAAATGGTGCAGGAAGGAGAGGTTCATCTGTACTGGGGACTGGGAGGAGACCTGGTCAAACAAAGCACTCTTTTCATCAGACAGGCTACACCTCAGTAGGGAGGGTTTGAGGGTACTCAGGGACAGACTGGGGAATGTAACCACACTTAATTTAAACTACGGAGGCAGTGGGAGTGCATGCCCACAGATTCCAGGAGAGGAGGTGCAGTGAACCCCACAGTAATGGAACAGGTCTGGAGGAGGGAGGTGGAAGGGGCCAAAACACAGTTAGCAAAGGGTGGAGGGGGTGAGGAACACATAACAAGGGTATGTGGAGGGGCACACACAGAGGGGATAAATGTGAAAAGAAGAAAAGAGGAAAGAGAAGGAAGGTCAGATTCTAGGTGGAGGGTGGTGTCTCTGAATGCGCAGAATCTTGGAAACAAGATGGATGACCTGCAGGCAATATTAGCAGACAGGAGGGTGGACAGAGCTGCAGCAATTGAGACTTGGGCAACATCGCACCATGACTGGGACCTTGCGATCTCTGGATATAAATTATACAGGAGGGACAGGGAAGTCGGGAAGGGTGAGGGGTGGCAGTTTGTATTACGAAGGGAATAACTTGCATGAGGGAAGAGTCGAGGAAGGGGAGGTGGAGGCATTATAGGTTCAGTTAAGGTCCAATAGGGGGAGAAAGCTGAGGTTGGGGGTGGTTTACAGACCAACCAGTCAAGATGAGGAGAGGGACAGGGAACTGATCTCACAAATACTGGAAGCTGCGGGGAAAGGAGAGGTGGTAATTGTGGGGGACTTCAACCTGCCCAAGGTGAACTGGAGCATACCATCCACAATATGTGCCAAGAGGCAGGTGATCCTGGAAGGACTGCAGAGTGGGTTCCTGACTCAGGGCGTCACTGAACCAATAAGAGCTGAGGCAATTCTTGAGCTGGTGCTCACAAATGGGGAGCATGTACAGGAAATAATGGACTGGGAGCCACTAAGTGGAAGTGACCATTGCACAGTGTGGTTTCAGTTGGATATGGGCAGGGAAAGCATCCTGACTAAGAACAAAATCTTGGATTTCAGGAGGGTGGACTTCAGGAAAATGGACTAAGTGCTAAGAAGCCATCTGGTGGGCATCCGAGCAGATATGGGGGTGGACCAAAGGTGGTCCATCATTAAGGAAGGAATACTGGTTGCCACAGATGAGTGCATTAGGCTCAGGGGGAAGAACACAAGGGCCAAAGCGCCCAGCTGGTTCATTTCTGGGGTTGCCAAGGCAGTAAGGGAAAAGAGGTTGGCCTACAGAAAATTCTGGAAGACCAAGAGAAAGAGGTGGATAGGGAAAATTACCTACGGTTGGCTAGTGAGGCAAGTAAGGAAGTCTGGTGAGCAAAGGCACAGAAGGAGCTGCAGATAGCTGAAGGAATTAAGAAGGGGGGAGAAGGCTTTCTTTCATTATATAAGTGAGAAAAGGGACAAGAAGGAAGGGACTGTTAGGCTTAAGAAAGGGGTGGAGTGGGTGGAGGATAATGGTGGAAAAGCAGAGATACTAAATTAATACTTCTGTTCTGTCTTCACTTGGGAGAAGGACGGACCAGTGCCTTCAGGAGGGAAAAAGAGGAGGGGGAGGCACAGATATTGTGATAGAGCAGGATACAGTGAGGGAGGGTCTGCTGGCACTGAAGGTGGACAAATCACCAGGCCCGGACAGAGTACATCCAAGGGTACTAAAGGAACTGGCTGGGGAGCTGGTAGGGCCACTGGCAGACCTATTTAATAGTTCACTAGAGTTAGGCGTGGTACCCCAGGACTGGAGAACTGCACATGTAGTACCCCTCCACAAAAACAGTCCCAAGGATGACCAAGGGAAATACAGATCAATCTGTCTGACCTCCATTGTGGGCAAGCTCATGGAGACCATACTAAAGGAAAGGTTGGTGGAATATCCAGAGGAGCATGGTCTCCAGGATGAGAGGCAGAATGGGTTCATGGGGGAGAGCATGTCAAAAAATTTAATTTACTTCTTTGACTGTGTCACAAAGACAGTAGACAGGGGCCAAGCGGTAGACATCCTCTGTCTTGATTTCAGCAAGGTCTTTGACTCTGTGCCCCACAAAAGGTAGATCAGGTAGTTGGTGGATCTTGGAGTTGGGGAAAAGATGGCCAGATGGGTGGAAAACTGGCTGAGGGACAGAACCCAGAGGGTGGTTGTAGGGGGAGAGTTATCTGGCACCAGACAGGTAACCTGTGGGGTCCCACAGAGCTTGGTGCTGGGGCTGGTGTTGCTCAATGTCTTCATCAATTACAATGGGGATGGCATAAAGGGCAAAATGTGCCTATTCGCAGATGACACCAAGCTCTATGGGAGAGTGGGCACAGCTGAAGGGATACAGGACCTACAGGAAGATCTGGATAAGCTGGTGAGGTGGTCCAGGATCTGGCAGCTTGGCTTCAATGCCAAGAAATGCAAAGTTATGCATACTGGAAACAAGAATCCCAGGAGAAAGTACTACCTGGGTGGAGTCAGAGTATCTGCATCAGAGGAGGAGAAGGACCTGGGAGTGATGATCACTAGTGACCTGAAGTACTCCACGCAGCGCAAGAAAGCAGCAGCAAAGGCAAACAAGATGTTGGGATGCATAGCTAGGGAGATCAGTAGTAGGAGAGAGGAGGTTATACTGCCCTTGTACAGGTCACTGGTAAGGCCGCATCTAGAGTATGGAGTTTAGTACTGGTGCCCACACCTCAAAAAGGACATTAACCTGCTGGAGAAGGTCCAGAGGAGGGCTACAAAGATGACAGTCAGTCAGCAGGGTAAGGCATACGTGAAGAGGTTGAGGGCACTGAACATTTACTTCCTGGAAGACAGGAGTGAGAGAGGGGACATGATTGGACCTTCAAGTACTTGAAAGGGATAAAAAGGGTTGATAAGGAGAGTCTCTTTAAGCTGAGTGCCAACCATAACACGAGGGGGCACAGTTTTAAGTTGGTGGGTGGGAGGTTTAGGAGGGAAGTTAGGAAGCACTTATTCACAGAGAGGATGGTGAACACTTGGAATGCGCTGCCAGAAGAGGTCATCTCGTTGAAGACAGTGGGCAGCTTTAAGTCAGGCTGGGACAGGCATAGGAGGAAGGTAAGGATCATGGGTAGGGAGGATGGAAGAAGTGGGGAGGGAGGGCAGGGACATTTGCTCAAGCTATGGACCCTGCAATATGAGCAGACTTAACAGATCAAATGACCTTCTTCTGCTGCCTTCTTTGTATATAAATATCTTGGTATACTACTAGATGATTCCACGAAATTTGATTTACACATGCAAATGCTTTCCAACAAACTTAAAAAACAGTTGGTAAACTCTGTTCTCGTCTCAAATTGACTATGGAGATTGCATTTATATGAGAACGACAGACACTATTTTGAAACTTTTAGATCTTCTTTACCATAGTTCATTGAGGTTCGTCACTGGGCTGCTGTGGTGGTCCCATCACTGCAATCTCTATTCTGAGATTGGTTGGCAGCCACTGTCTGTCCAGAAACAAATCCATTGGTCAATTTATGTCTACAAATTTGTTTTAAATAAATTGCCTTCATATTTGTTATGATTGATCTCTAGTAAACAGACTGGGAGGCCAAAGAAGAACTCGAGGTCGAGCGGTGCCGAATCCTCAACGAGGATCGAGAATGGGACGGCTTCTTTTAGTGCTTTCGGGAAGACCGCCCATCCCCCCAAGCACTGTACTGCTTGTAGTCAGGCCTCCCCTCCACAGAGGGCAGCAGACCAGACCGAACCCTACTGACAGATCAGCTTTCATGTGAAGTCTCCCTACTGTTACCTCCCCCGTTCAAAGTCTACTCCATCGAAGGAGGGCTGAAGACTTCTTTTGATGAACAATCTAATTAACTTCAAAATTGTTTTAAACTGGTAAGAAAATAATAAAACTACTAAAACTAATCAAAACTGAAAGACTATAGCTGCTGTCGTATAGACAGAAGTTTTGACTCCGGGTGAGTGACGTTGTCACTGAAGCGCACTCGACAGCGGGGAAAAAAGGAACTGAGGTGGTTGGAGGGTCGTCGCTGGATAGCCTATATGGCACGAACCGAGCTCGCGGTGCCCCTGCCTCATGGCCTTACCTGGCACCAGCACTCCTGATGAATTCTGGCTCCCCGCTGGGTCCAAGCGCCTCTGGTATAGTCCCATCAATGTGAATGAGTGGTGAAGACTTTATATCCAGGAAGATCTGCTGATTTACCTTAGTATACCATACCTACATTCAGAACTAGATTTGGTAGCCATATACTAGCTGTTGCTGTCCCTACGACCTGTGTCTATACAAAAAAAGTTGAAACTGACATCAATAGTTTCTATATCATGCTTTAAATGACTTATTTACGAAATAACGACACGTTTGTAGATGTTTTAACTGAATGACAACCTAAATAGCTTTGTACATTTTATTGTAATATATGTATGTGAAAGTATGTTTATATGTACTTTGTTGGATGCAACTGTAAAAGAGAGAGATCTCTCTCAATTTTGCTTTTCAATAAATTGAAATGAATTTGAAATTGGAATGCTCAGGGTAATACACTGGCAAGTGTATGGTCTGATTCAAAGTAAACTCAGAAACTACCTTGGGTAAAAACTGAGGATTTGTACGCGGAGCCACCCAGTCTCTGAAAAATCAAATAAGGCTCCTTACACATCAGGGCCTGAAGCTCAGAAATCCTCCGTAAATATATTTATGGCAACAACTCGAAAAGATAAACACAGGACCACCTTGAAAACAGGGCTTGTCTGGCCCTATGGTGAAATATTTGCTTGTCAAATTTGTCTGTATAAATAAAGTTGTTTTACTACTACTTTGAGCAGAAGTTAAAGCAACTAAAAACAATGCTTTCAAAGAAGGATCACGCAGGTCACAACTCACGGCCAATTCAAAGGGAGGCAAAGTGAGTTTCTTAAGAATGAAGTTCAGGTCCCACAGAGGAACAGGGTTCCGAACCGGGGGTTTCAGGTGGATTATTCCTTTCAGAAAGGTTTTGGAAACCTTCAACTGTGCCAGGGTTTTGCCGTCCACTGGAACGTGGTAGGCGGAAATGACCGACAAATGAACCTTCAGTGAGGAATAGCTTAGCCCAAGGTCCAAGAAGTGAAGCAAGTACTCCATGACCTAAGGAACTGGGAAAGGAAAAGGATCCCAACCTTCTGAGGCTGCCCAGATGGAAAACCTTCTTCACTTCATCGCCTAGGTGGTTTATGTGTATGGCTTTCTGGTCTCCACAAGAACCTATGCGACTCTGGCAGAAATCCCATATCGTGAAGCAGCTATGACAGAAGGTGCCACATGTGAAGGTGAATGGATTTGAGGCCCGGATGGACTAGCCTGCCCTATTCCTGAGTCAGAAAGTCTTGACAGAGGGAAAGGGGAACCAGAGGTTCCATGGCCAACTGCTGGAGCAGAGGGAACCAAATTTGACGAGCCCAGTAAGGGGCTGCCAGAATCATGTGGGCCCCTTCTGCCTGCAGTTTCAGAAGTACCCTCTGCAATAGCGGGAAGGGAGGAAAGGCATAGAGGAACCTCCCTGTCCAGCAAAGAGACAGCGTGTCTTGACAAAAAACACCCCAGGAAAGAGCCAGCAGAAACTGGGTAGTTTTGTGTTGTATGGGGAGGCGAACAGATCTAGGTCTGGGCAACCCCAAAGATTATGAAAGATGTCTTGACTGACCTTATAGTTTCCCACTTTCCATGTACCCTTGCCTGAGTGCGGCCGAGACTGTCTGCTAGGATGTTCTGGACTCCTGGGACATGCACTGCTGTCAGCTGGAGACTGTGCTGGTCTGCCCACTACCAAATGCGCATCGCTTCCCTGCACTGGGGATACAATCGCATTCCTCCGTTTGTTCAGGTACCACACTACACACACTTTATCTGTCTGGACAAGAAGTGGACCTGGGAGGAGAAAGGGCTGGAAGGTCTGAAGGGCATACAACATGCCTCGCATCTCCTGCACATTGATGTGCAGGGAGAGCTCCCGCTGAGACCAGGATCCCTGGGTTCTGCGGTCTCCCAGATGAGCACCCCCGCCTTGGAAGCATTTGTGGTCAGGGTCAGGACCAGAGGGGGAGACTTAAAGGGAACCCCCTGGCAGAGATTGTTGAGATCTTACCACCATGAGAGATCCTGTCACATGGAACTGGACACAAGGACTCTGTGATCCAGGTCGTCCAATCTCTGATCCCACTGGACCCATAGTGTCCACTACATAGAAACATAGAATTTGACAGCAGATAAGGACCGCTTGGCCCACCCAGTCTGCCCATTTCTCTACCTAATGGATAAGCTGCAGATCCTAGTTACATGATCCACATGTGAAGCCTGGCTAGAGATACAGAGGGGATAGCCACTGCCATCAGGCTCAAAAGGTGGAAAACAGACTGGGTCAAAGTCCAGCGACTGGATGCCACCTGTTTGGTTTGCTGTTGCAAAGTTTCCACTCTGTCCAATGGGAGGAAAACCTTGCCCTGAACTGTGTCCACCACAGCTTCAATAAATTGGAGGTACTGGGAAGGGGTAAGGTGAGACTTGGGGTAGTTTATCGTGATACCCACCTAGTGCAAAAGGGCCAGAGTTGTTGGCAGGGAGGCCATCAGACCATCCCTCGATGGAGCTGAAAGGAGCCAGTCGTCGAGTTAGGGGAACACAAAAAGGCCCTGACCGCGTAAAGCTGCAGCAACTACCGCTAGGCACTTGGTAAAAACTCTGGGTGCTGAGGAAAGCCCAGAAGGAAGAGCCCTGAACTGTTAATGCTCCCCCTGAAAGGCGAACCTGAGGAAGCAGCGATGGGAGTGGAAGACTGGGATATGTAGGTAAGCATCCTGCATATCCAGTGTGCAGCAGTGGCAAGAGACCTGGAAGAGTTAGCATGCAGAATCTTTTGTACTCGACATACAGATTGAGTGTGCTTAGGTCCAGGATTGGCTGAAGATCTCCAGTCTTTTTGGAGACCAGGAAGAAGTGGGAATAATATCCCCTGTCCACCTGGGCCCGAAGAATGGGCTCTATGGAAGATGTGTGCAGAAGAGCCTTGATTTACGCCTTGATAAGAGGAATGTGGCCATTTGGGTAGCAAGAATGACCTGAAGGATGGTTTGGAGGTCTCTCTAGAAACTCTACTGTGTGACCGTGAGTTATCAAGTAGGACCCAAGAGTCTGTCATGATGGCCTCCCAGCCAGGCAGGTGATTGGCAAATCTGTCCCCTATGGGTTCCTCTGAAGTTGGTAGTAGAGGCGGGGGGCACAGCCGTGAGTCAGAAGGCAGTGGGGGGCTTGGGGAGGGCCCCACCGGTGGCTCTCTGGGACTTGGCCAGGGGGGTGGAAGCTGCCGAGGTAGCCCGACGTTTGTTCTGACATCTGGTGGGTTGCTGTTTGGACTGGCACCACTGCTGGTGATGAAGGGGTCAACTGGATTTAGAACTGGAGTGGTACATAGTCTGCATGGAATGTAATGCTCCGCCACTGTCCTGCAGACTAGTGTTGATATCTATAGCGTCACCCCCAAACAGTACTGACCCCCGAAAAGGGGCGTCCTGGATGGCAATACTTTATATAGAACCTTCTCCCTTATCCTTTTTTTATGATGCGATGTAAAAAATTATTGCATCAGCTGTTACTTCTGTTGACCTATGTGAACCACCCAGGTTCATCTTGTAAATGAGACTGCGGTCAATGATGTTTCACCTGGTAAAATAAAGACAGACTGATTGATTGATTGAAGTCTATCCAGATAACATTAAGAACTGAAAGTGACCACTTTCCTATTTCAATTTTAATTGAGAGAGGGTCAGAGAAGAATAAATCAAATGAGTGTTCCTCATCACAGTCAGAAATAAATGTAATAATTCAAAAATGAAGAAAGCGGGAAGGACACTTACAAGTGAAAATAATACATATTATGCAGTCACCATTGACTGGAAGGCTATATGATAAGATCATGTGCTCAAACAAGGCAAAAGAAATTCAATCTCCCTTTAAGGATATTATGAGAAAATTTTACCAGAGCTCTATAAACCTAGACAGAATGTGAAAAAGAATTTCACTTGATTCATATGAATGTTCCAGCAGATAAAGGCCTTATGGTCTATCTAGTCTGCTCGAGTGTGCAGGTCCCCATGTTTACAGAGAAACCTCCCCCTTCCCAAATCCCCCCCTTGACCCCCCCAGCAGCTACTTTCCCCTTCACTCTGTCTCATCCTGTCTTAAAGCTATCCACCATTTCCAGGGAGACCACCTCCTCCGGCAACTATTTCCACTTGGCCATCACTCACTTAGTGAAAAAGTGCCTCTTCATCTTTCTCCTAAGTCTTCCTTCCTTCCTCCTACCAGTTTTAGACTGTGCCCCTAGTGAATTTGATGGATAATACAGGCAAAAAAAGAACAGTTACGTACTTTTTTATTAATCTATTTATGCTTCCCCACGGTCCCCATCCACCGGTCCCCCAGCCCCATCACCCTGGCATCTACTGGAGCTTACCTCATGCTGCTCAGAGGTGTCCAGCTGACCAGATGAGGAGCCTGCGATGGACTGGTGTCAACCTACTGGTCGGCAGTCTTTTCCCGATTTTTCTTCCCCACTGGTGTGGAAGTAAGGCATGCAATGACGCTAACGGTGGTGCCGCACACACTCCCGTTCACGGCACGCCAAGTGTCTGCCTAACCTCTGCCCCCATGTTGGCAGCATCAGTGTGCCAATCCCAAGCTTCTGCTAGGGACCAGGCTAACACCGACCACTAGTCCCCTCCCTTCCTCCCCAGGAGAGGAGAGCAGTCCTCCAGACACTTGATCCTCTCCCTGCCTGGCCAACCCCCAGCAACCTGCTCGCACCGCGAACACTGGTGGCTGACGTGGCAGGAGGTAAGGCATCAATGCTTCAGCCCTCCACACCACTGGCCTGGCAACAGTTATGCAGTTACCCTAACAGAAGATCTTTGAGAGTGAGTCTCTTTCATCAGGCCGCACCTATGGAACTATAGCCACCAGGCACTAGGACCACACGGAAACTTTTTGCAAGCAGTCCACTACGGGCCACCCACAATTATGTCCTGCATTGGTACTCTCATATAAACATGGGCGGCCCCTTCCCTCCTCAGATCCCCGCTGGATATCATGCTCAGGGGACCTCCCTCTAGGGAACCAGGAGACAGATTATGGTTCCAGCTACCTGGTGAGGCTGGAAACAGCAGGTAGGCCATCCTGGAGAAAGAGACAGGAGTTATAGAGCGCTCTGTCTGAGAAGGATGGAAGGTGGGATGGCGTGGCCTGATGAAAGAGATTCTTTTGATGATAGTACAGTTGTGTAAGAACTTACCGTAACAGTAGATCTTCGAGAGAGGCTCTTGCAGTAGGTAATAACCATTAGGACTGAAGCCGTCGGGTACTAGGACCACACGGAAAACTTTAGCTAGCAGTGTCTGGTGGGGGACCACCCACTCAACGTCAAGTGATGGACAACAGTGTGACACTGTATCGTGGATGGTCCCCACGCCCGCCCTCCAGTTCTCCCACCGGAGACATAAGAAGGTGCGACAGGAGAAAGGAGTGGACTCCTGGAACCAAGAGAAAGGCTAGACGTAGTAGCCACAGAAGCATGGGGGATACATTTTCTCACTCCCAGTGACCCACCCCTACTTCTCTCAGGCTTCACTCTCTCTCTCTGTCTCTCTCTCTCTCTCTTAAAGGGGTAGTACCTCATTCCTGAGGCATCTCCTTCTTTACTGTGAGATCACTGCCTGTTGAATCTACAAGTGCTATCTATCCAATCTGCTGAGCTACCAGTTTAATTACACCCCAATATTGTCTCGAACCCTGTACACCACAGTCGGTACCTTTTCCACTGTGCTAACCGGGTGCTTACATTGACCCTGCCTATTTCTGTCCTTACTGTTTTTTTCTTTTATTTACCTGCCATATATTTCCTCCCCTTTCTCCTGTTACTGCTGTCAGCCCCCCATCCTCTCACCCTCTTGCTGTAACCCCTTCAAGCATTCTAGTCCCACCTCCACCCCCCTTAAACTACCTCCCCCTGCCTTTTCATCTTTACAATTCTTCCTGACCCATCCTCCCACCCATGGTCCCTCAAAATCCATTCTCAGATGATCCTATGCACCCCCCATCCCTCTACTGCCCCTGGTGTCTCACCAAGAACACACCAGTCATTATAATAAAACGCCTCAGATCTAAAAAGTCTTAAGTCACATACTCTCATTTCATATCTCTTCAGGGCCCTCATCCTGCTCTTAATCCTCTCCGGGACCATCCATCCAACCCTGGTCCAGAATTCTCCGGTACTCCTGCCTCGCAACCTTGCCCTTACAAAGATAAAAACATAAGTATTGTCCACCTCAACATCCACCATCTCCCAGCTAAATTTGACTCTTTCCAAGCCTGGGTAGCCATACGCAGTTTTGATGTGATAGCTCTGTCTGAAACATGGCTTTCCCACAAGATTGCCGATGGGGAGATTGAGCTTAGTGGCTACTCCTCTATCAGAAAGGACAGACTAAGAAAAAAAGGAGGTGGCTGCATGTTGAATGTCTCCAACAAATTCTCCTTCACAGAACACAACCCCAGTTATGAATCTTCCCTCCTTAAAACCCTCTCCATCCACCTCCACCTAGGACCAAATAAATAGGTTACTCACCTGTAACAGTAGTTCTAGGAGTAGTATATGTTGTTCATCCACACTTGCTGGCATGACCTTTCTCTTTAAGAATCTTGCTGAAAGGTCTAAAAGCTGGCTCCTCCCACCCACCTGTGTGGTATATCCCTTGGTTCCGCCCCATGACGCCAGATCTTTCCCCACTGGAAGCAGAAGGTTGTGCATCGAAGCCGGGGAGGTCAGGTGGGTTTGTGTGGATGAACAACAAATACCACTCCTAGAACTACTGTTACAGGTAAGTAACCTGTTTTTCTAGGATTGTGGATATGTTGTTCTATTTACACATGTTGGCAGATTCCTAGCAGTTCTCCGGGAGGAGGGAGGCAAGACACACATGCCCTACTTGGGAAACAGATTGGAGTACTGAAGCCCCAAAACCAGCATCCTGGCGTAACTCTAGGTCGATGTGGTAGTGGGAAATGAAGGTGTTTGCTGACTTCTAGGTAGCAGCCCTGCAGATTTCCTGGATAGGGATGTCTCTGGAAGCAGCCACAAAAGCAGCAGTATGGCAGGGGGAGTGAGCACTTACCTCTACGGGTAACTCCTTGCCCACCAATCTATAGCAGAGATCAATGCATGATGTGATCCATCTGCCAATCATCCACTTGGCTGCAGGTCTTCCAGGTGTGGCTTCAGCGTAGGTGGCAAACAGCTGGTGAACCTCTCTCCGAACTTCAGCCGTCCGCTCCTTACAGTAAGAGAGCGCTCATCTCAGGTCCAAAGTATGGAGCCTGTATTCAGCCTCAGAGGTGTAATTGGAGTAGTACACTGGCAGAGTCAAAACCTGGTTAAGGTGAAACTCCAACACCACCTTCGGAAGGAATTTCGGGTGGGGGCACAGGACAACCTTCTCCCTGTGGAAGACCAGGTAAGGAGACTTGACAGAGAGCACCTGTAGCTCCCCAGGCCTTGTGGCTGACATGATAGCCACCAAGAAGGCAGCCTTCCATGACAGATGCGACATCTCACACCTGTGCATCGGTTCAAATGGCTTGCCCATGAGCTTTGCCGGTACCAGCAGTAGATCCCACAGTGGTGGTTCACGCACCAGAGGGGAAATATGGTCGAGGCCTGTAAAGAAGTGCCAGACTACCTTCTCCTGTGCCATCGTCTGTTGACCGGCCCACGCCCGGTAAGCAGAGATGGCTGCCAGGTGCACCTTACGGGTTGAAGACCGAAGACCCCCTTTGAACAGGGACCAAAGGTAGTCAAGGATGCTAGCTACCAGACAGGACAAAAGGTCCAGGCCCTTGCCCTGGCACCAAATGGAAAATCTTTTCTATTTGAAGGCACAGAATCTCTTGGTTGACTCCTTCCTAGATGCCTCCACAACAGTGAGTACATCCTCGGAGAGACCCAAAGCCTGCAACTCTTGCCACTCAGGAACCAGGCCGTCAGGTGCAAGGACTGAAGGTCCAGATGGAATACCTTCCCCTGACTGACTGATATCAGGTCCGGGTATACTGGAAGATTCCTCGGAAGCCTGGAGCTGAGGCTGAGGAGATCTGTATACCAGAACTGGCGAGGCCAGTCCGAGGCTACCAGCACTACCTGTGCCTTGTCCCTCCTGACCTTGAGGATCACCTTGCAAACTAAGGGAAGGCATAGAAGAGGCCTGGGGTCCACGGCCTCAAGAAGGCATCCCCCTGCAGTGAGCCCTGCTGAAGGGGGTGGGCATGAAACAGCCTCAGCTTTGCATTCTCCCAGGAGGTGAACAGATCCACCTGAATGTTTGCCCCAGCAGGAGAACAGACTGTGTGCTATCTCTGGATGGAGAGACCACTCATGGGATGCCTCGCTCACATGACAGAGAGTCTGCCAGTTGATTTGAGGCTCCTGCCACATGGATGGCTAGAAGATCTGCCTCCAGTCGACTCATGAGAGTCCAGATGTGGAGCGCTTCCCTGCGCAGAGGCCGGGAATGCGTGCCACCCTGCTTGTTGAGATAGTACATAGTCGTGGTATTGTCCATCTGGACTTGCACCACCTGACCCCGAAGGAGCGCAGCGAATGCTGACAGTGCCAGCCAGACAGCTCTGAGCTCAAGCAGGTTGATATGACATCAGGATTCCTCGGCTGTCCAGAGTCCATAGACTCTGTGATTCCCCATGTGGGCACCCCAGCCCGTGAGAGTGTCACTGGTCCAGAGAACAACTGTCGGCTCGGGATGGACAAATGGGATCCCTTCCTGCAAGTGTGCTAGGATGGTCCACCATTGGAGAGCATCCCACATCTTCTGAGTCACAGTAACCAGCTGGTTGAAATGACCATGTCGCTGAGTCCACTGGCTGGCCAGCTTCCACTCAAGGGGGCGCATCGGGCCATGGCGGTGCAGGTCACCATGGACCCCAGAAGGTGCAGGAAGTCCTGGGCAGGGCGCAAGTGCCCAACCAGAAATGGTTGGGCAAAGGAGGAGAGAACCGCCATCCTGACTGTTGGGAACCTGGCTCTGGCTTGGCAAGAGTCGAGCTCTGCCCCGATGAAGCAGATCACCTGCGAAGGTATGAGTTGCGACTTGGTCTTGTTGACCAGGAGACCAAGTTCGATGCAGGTCTGGAGGGCCAGATCCCTGGACTTCTCCACCCCCTGTCTGAAGGAACCCACTACGAGCCAGTCGTCGAGACAGGGGTACACTCTGACCACTCAACACCGAAGATGGGCCACCACCACTGCAATGCATTTGGTGAAGACCCGGGGGGCCGATGACAGGCCGAACGGCATGGCTCAGAACTCAAAGAGGGCTCCTTCTGCTCAAAAATGGAGGAACCTGCGGTGGGATGGATGGATCAGAACGTGAAAGAATGTGTCCTGGAGATCCAGAGAGCAAAACCACATGTTCTGCTTGAGAGATGGTATGATCTGAGACAGAGTTATCATCCTGAATGTGTGGGACCTGAGAAACTGATTCAGGTCAAGCAGATCTAGAATGAGGCACCAGGCCCCCCCCATCTGTTTTGGAACCAGGAAATACCTGGACATGAACCCTGGGTTGACAGAGGGATCCATGACTCTGGCCACTACCTCCTTGTGGAGGAGTTGGGCGATGTCATCTCGGAGAGACGACTGAGTGTGCACAGACACCATATCCTCCTGTGGGGCATGGGCTTGGCTTGATGGGTACTGCTCGAATTCCAGAGGCAGTCCCTGACTGACCTCTTCCAGAACCCACCTGTCCGTTGTAACAGCAGACCAGGCAGAAAGGAAGTGGCGGAGCCGGCCCCCCCACGGGAGGACCCAGAGCTGGTATGACTGGAATGGGGTTGGCAACCCCCATCCTGTCACTGTGCAGGCTTGGAGGAAGAAGATCTGGTTTGGGGACCACCGGGACCCTTTCCTCCACGCTTACAGGCCACCGGGGGCCCTGACTTGGACCGAGGGCACCAAGGTTACCGAGCACCATTCTGGTTCAACTCCCTTCGTGATAACATTGCTAACCTGCCCACATTGAGTGCCTTTAAAGCGAGCCTCAAGCAGCAGATGGTACTGAACTCCCGCTGTGACTGCATACAGTAATCTTACATCCAGATCTGCATTGTCTGCCTCCGCTCAATCCACCCCCCCCTCGCTCTCCTACTCTTTCTCGCTCTCCCTCCCCATCTCTATGCTTCCCGTCATCTTGGCCTTCTGGTGTCCACTTACACCTCTTCCTGTATGACAATCGGGGCCCTGTTACCCTAAGCACTTAACTCTCAAGTGTTATGCTTATAATTACTCCCCATGCACATGATCCACTTTTGTATATTGTAACCCCTCATTACCATGCTTATATTTTGTTAGATGTTGCTATTTGTTCTACATATCCTGTTAATAATTCCTGTATTAACCTTATCCCCTCTGTGTAACTGTTCTCATTATTCAATTTGTTTTGTGCATTGTTCATGACGTGGAACCTATGTAAAGAGCTTGTAGCTCAAAAGGTATCATCTGAGACTTTAATAAATAAATAAAAAGGTTGGGCCTGCTGCTGTTGCTGCCCCGATTAGAAATGGAGTTGCCTGGCCACAGGGGCAGAAGGCCAAAAAGGCTTTCTTTTCTGCTTTTTGGAACCCTGGGATTCCTTCTGAGCAGAAGTCACGAAGTCCAAGGTGGCACTGGACTTCTCTATGCAGTAGAGAGACTATCCACTCCGCGACTGAAGAGGTCAGTACCCAGGAATGGGACGTCCATCATCTCATGCTGTGTCTGCTGTGAAAGGGGAGACCCTCAGCCAGGCCCTGCAGGCACATGGCAACCGCAGCTGACACCGGGCGGGCGCAAGATTCCTCGAGTTCAAAGCCGCCTGAGTTGCTGTCAAGAACCACCCGGCCCTGGTCGCGGGCCTGCTTGACTGTGGTCTGGAGGTCTGGCAGAGGTGAGGAAGAACCTCATCAAGACAGCCCAGAAGGGCGTTAGAAAAATGTGCAATGATGATGGCCAAGCTTGCCTGGTGAAGGCAAAGAGAAGAGGCAGTACAGACTTTCCGGGCCAAATGGTCCAATTTTTTGGACTCTTTGTCCGGGGGTCTATCGGTATCTCCCGAATTACCAGAGTGCCTGAACACAGATTCAGTCACCAATCCCTTGGCTGAGGGGTGCTCTGTGAATCCCGAAAGGAAACCAATGGGTACTGCATACTTGCGGGCCATTCGGGCTGAGAGCTCAGGGCAGGAGGCAGGGTGCTGCCACAGCTCTAATGCTGGACCAGCAATGGCCTCTGCCACTAGGAAGGCCTCCATCAGTGAATCCCTTTGTTTGAGGATATCAGTGAGGGGGTATTCGGCCCGTTTCTGAACGGGTTCTAAGGGCATTCCTGTGAATTTGCAAATGAGACGGAGAATGCCCATGAAGGAAGTAGGGCCTTCCTCCATCGAAAGACTCCCGACAGATTCCTTGTTCAGGGGGCGAAAATGTAGGCCGGAGTCCATAGATTCTGAGGAGTCCAGATAGATTGGTCAGCCACCAGAGTCGCCTTCTACCCGCCTAGGACAGTTGGGAGTGAAGGTGACAGATAGCCTATGCGGGAGACCTGGAACGGGCCGAGACTCCTTAGAAGGAGGCCCCGAAGGAGGCTGCTTAGGTGGTGGTTCCATCACAATCAGTGGAGAGGCCAGTTTCAGCTGAGCCGGAATGGTCTTGATTGGTTCTGCAGGTGGAGGAACGAAATGGACCAGCTCATGAGGAGTTGACATCATCCTAGAGGGTGACAGCCAAGTAATGACTGGGGCAGCAGCCAAAGCCAACTTCTGGCCGGACATAAACAGCTGCTGCCACATCAAATCTTTATAGCGTCGACGCAGTTTTTGTTGAAGTCTCTCCTCATCCAAAAAGGATGAGGAAGAGTGACGGCGGTGCAGCTTTTTGGAGCATTTATGCGCCTTCTTCGGCCTGTCGGTCAAAGGGGTCCGAGACCTCGACTTGGACTGTCAGGGGGACCGAAGGGGTAATTCGGAAGGAGCCAGGGAGAACCATGGCTCTTCCTGGTCAGGGACCAGGACCACAAGGGGTTTCCCAGTGGGCTCGGTCTCCTCCTCGGTGGGAGCAAGCAGGACCAGGATCCTGAATAAGGAGTTGTCGGCCTCATCGAGCGACGACAGGGTCGAGAATAATCTCGACTGGGTCGTCGTCCCGCGTCTTAGCCAGCTGGCCTGACAATGGTAATGAGAAGCCAGCAGCTGAAGCCACAACCTCGATCGAAGTCGAGACAGAAGATTTCTAGGACCGAGATCTCTCACGGTCCCAAGAAAGTTGTCGGTGAGATGATCCTTCCTTGTGCTCCTTGTCCTTCTTAAGGGACGGAGAGATGTGCATGCCCGAGAAGCCCTCTCCTTTAGTAGGGAGGGACTGACATCTCCCGAAAGGAGCCTGAGAAGGTGGAGCCAGACTGAGCAGAATGAAGATCGACATAGAAGAGGACCGATCAGCGGCCCGAGCCGCCTCCTCTATGAAGGCCTTCATCTTTTCCAGCTGCTCAGCGGACCCCACAGTTGTGGAGACCACCAAACGGGCTTCCTTGGATTTGACCGGCAGGTTCCGTTTCTCTGGTCTGCCCAAATGCAGTCGTGCGAGACGATCGTCCAAACCATTTGGATGAAATGCGTGATGCATTTTGCACGCCTGGGTATCATGATCGTGACCCAGGCAATAAATACACAAGGCTTGTGGGTTGGTCTGAGACATCTTTTGCCTGCACGGGCAGCAGCGGACACTGGGTGAGGACTTGTCCTACATCATGGTCGAAATCGCAAAGTGATTAGGAGAAACTCTAATGAGGCTAACTTTGGGTAAATCCGTAGATTTATGCGCCAGGGCCTACAGTAATGTACGAGTGATAAGGAGGGAACCGAAATCTTCCAGCGGAAAGAAAGATCTGGTGTCATTGGGTGGAGCCAAGGGATATACCACCCGAGTGGGTGGGAGAAGCCAGCTTTTAGACCTTCCGGCAAGATTCTTAAAGGGAAAGGACATGCCAATAAGTGTAGATAGAACAACATATCCAAGATCCTAGAAAAAAACCTTACCCTCATGACCGCCTGGCCTTGAAGCACTCTTTTCCTATTAACAGAGAGTGGATCCTCCTCGGAGACTAACATCAACTGGAATTCCTGCCAAGTCAATACAGCTCACTCTTGCACTGCAAATCTTGGGCTCCACCAGCTTATCACCTCACTTGACCAGACATAATTTTAAAACAGGAACACAAACACTAATCGACTGGATCATCATCACGCACCCCCTCTGGCATCGGAGTCTTGCCTGACTGTATCAGCGCTTATTGTGCCATATAATATATATGGTCCGCTCAACTTCTCAAGCACCCCCCTACATTTATCTTCACCAGGAAAATAACCGATCGGAACATCCAATTAATTAACCACGATCTCAGTCTAGTTGACTGGTCCTTCACATATGGGCCGGGCGACTGCAACATCATCCTGGAGAACCTCTCCAGCATCCTAATTAACATCTGAGATAAACACGTTAAATTAGGACAAGAGGGAAAATTAATTAATGGGTCTCCCCAGATATTATTTTGTTAATGAGAAAAAGGGACAAAGCCTGGGCCAGTTACCACAAACACAGAGACCCTGCTCAGCTTGCCCTTTACAGGTCCCTTAGAAACAAATGCAAATCAGCTGTAAGAAAGGCAAAAATAGACTTCCTACAAAACAAGCAACTCAGGGAATCCTCAAACCCCCATCAGCTTTGGGGTACCCTCTACTCTCTTCTCGGCAAATTCAGAAACTCTGACCTAATCACCCTGTTTCATGATGGTAGACTAACCCACAACCCCACGGAAGTGGCAAACATCTTTAACTCTTTTCGGTGACCTCAAAAAGTACAAACCAGCCACCCCTTCTCCCTCACCCATCCGTCCCCGACCCCAATTTTGGCCTCCCCAAATTCTTCTTTAAGACTCTAAAACCTGCGGACACTATCAAACTTATTTGAGGAACAACCCGAAAACCAGCAAAGGGCTGACGGTATAGACTACAAAATCCTTAAACGGTCCATCAATGTCCTTGCAATCTCCATCACCAATCTTCTAAACAGCTCCCTCTGCTCTCGTACCTTCCCTAATGCCTGGAAATCCACCACCATCAAACCATTATTTAAATCTGGGTCCAGAAGCAAGATAGGTAATTACCATCCTATCTCCCTTCTCGCCACCCTATCAAAGATCATTGAGAAAGTTGTCCACTCTCAACTTACTGCCTACCTGGAAGACAACAATCTACTCTCCTGTGCTCAACATGGCTTCAGATCTGGTCACAGCACAGAAATTGCCCAGGTCAGGTTCACTAGCGACATCCTTAAGGCCAATGACGAAGGCCAATACATGGGGACAGTATTTGTCTACCTGACCAAGGCATTCAATCTTGTGGATCACACACTGCTACTTGACACCCTCAAATATCTGCACCTCCCCATCAATGTCATAGACTGGGTCAGAAGCTACCTTTCCGGGAGATCCCATTAAACCTTCACTGAAGGTCATCTCTCCGTCGAATGCCCAATCAAATATGGGGTCCCTCAGGGCTCGATTCTGGGCCCCCTCCTGTTCTCACTTTTCATTAACAATCTCCCCTCTATCTGCCCTACAAACAACTTGTTCGCTACACTGACGACGCAGCACTATACAGAAGTGACGTCAAGCCTGTCACCATGTTCGGCAATCTACAGTCTGATTTCACGAAGTTGCACTCCTGGTTCTCTGGAAATGGTATGGTCCTAAATTCTAAGAAGACCAAGTTTATGGTCTTCTCAGGCCCTAGAAAATCCACCATTACTGGCCTTACATTAGTTGATAATTCTGGCTACCCAACTGAATAGGTGTCTGAATTTAAATACCTTGGGCTCCTCCTGGACCCTCACCGCTCCTTTAATCTCCATGTTAACCTCATACAGAAGACCCACAACAGGCTTGGTCTTCTCTATAGGATAAAAAAGTTCCTTATCCCTGCAACCAGGCTTTGCTTAGCAAACTCTCTTCTCCTGCCACTCATTGACTATAGAGCCATCATCTCTTCCCCCCCCACCGTCACATCTCTATTCTACTCCAAACTAAGATCAACCTGCAACAACATTGCCCGTTTCGTCACCGGTTTACCATGGAAAACTTACCACTGTACCCTCTACTCCTCCCTTAGCTGGCCCACCCTTGAAAGGCGGTTCCAACAAAAAATGCTCTCCTTCCTCCATAAGATACACCTGAATTTGCTGCCGCCCAGCATGATTTCCCTCTTCTCCTTCGCTACCACCGTGCAGGCAAACAGAGGGGCCTCACGTATGGTTTCTCACACCCCGTTCTACCGCACTAAGCAAGCTCAGAACTCGATCACCTATAAGGGCACTAAGCTGTATAACCAACTGCCCCCCAATATCCAAGCCTGTAGGTTCACCCACACGTTCAACTCCAACCTCAAAGTTCACATACTTAGTTCTTCTATCTGCAGCTGCCCCAGTTGGCCCTCCAGCTAAACCTGGCCGCTCTCCACCTTGCTTATTTCTAGTCCCTATAAACCCCTCCCCTTCCCCTCCTCCCCCACACCCATCCCCCCAAACTTAGTTTCACTCCCACAACCCACTCCTTATTTATTTATTTAAATCTTGGATTACATATACCTTTGAGCTAAGAGCTCTTTTACAAAGGTTCCACGTCAATAGAAAGGACAACAAAGTAAACAGGACAGTAACGTACGGTACACAAAAGTGTAAATAGGAGGTACAAAACTCATAATGGACACAAAATCATAATGGACAGACAACGTAAAACAACAGAGACACAATATGCTAATCAGTTTCAGGCACAGGAAAATGCATACAGTACACTGATATCAACCAGCAGGCTTTGTCAAGACACACAGGGTGTAGGAAGGGATGTGGGAGGGTGGGCTGGGAAGAGTAATGGGGAGGGAGTGGAGGACGTGAAGAGAGGTGGGGCAAGGGAGGAAGGGTGGGTGGGTGGGTAAGGGGGATGCAGGGAGGGTAGTAGGCAAGAGTGCCAAGTTACTATGAAAGAGTATTTCAATCACGGACCCGATTACAACCAACCACAAAAGATTTGCACTTTCCCCACCTCTAGCACTTAGGTTACTGACCTCTCTATACCCCTTCTCTTCTCTTTCCAGCTCTCCACATGTTACGCACATAAATCTTTGGGCCGCTCTATGTGTCTCTCTCTTTTTACTTTATTGTAATCGATTGCCTCCTGTGTTTCAGTTTTTGAAAATTGCTGTAACTGTTAGTCTTTGACACTGTTCTATATATCTAAACCACGTGTTTGGATTATTTAGCCTGTATAGATCTTGTTTCTATTAGACTCTGTTTTGTATTGTCATACCTTCTTGGTATCTCTTACACTGGACGTTTGTGAAAACAGGCATTTTGCTCACTTATCTTCCAGTATACAAATAAAGATTGATTGATTGATTTTGGATAGTGGGAGGGAAAAAGGTTACCTACTGCAAGAGGCCCTCTTGAAGATCTAGTGTTACGGTTAAGTTCTTTTGTAACTGTACTATCTTACTTCAAGAGGGCTCCTGCAGTAGGTAATAACCATTAGGACTGAGTCCCAAGCAGTGAAATTCAGTCAAAGGCTGAAGCATGGGAGGCAGGAAAGGTCTGTAGTAGGTACCAGGTTAAGACAAGAGGTCCTCAAGGACGGCTACCCCAAAGCCTGCCCTGTGCCTAGAGGCAATGTACAGACTACAGTGTTTGGTAAAGGTGTGGGCAGAGTTCCAAGTGGCTGCCACACAGATGTCTGCCGCAGAAACATTACTGAAACAAGCAGTAGATGCAGCAATACCTCTGACTGAATGTCCCTTGACTTCCCCCAGAAAGGGCTTGTTATACTTCTGATAACAAAATAAAATGCAGTTTGCTAACCATTTGGATAAGCATTGTTTGTACACTGCTGTGCCCTCTCTTTTGGGCGTAAAAGAAATGAAAAGCTGATCTGTTTTACAGATTGACTTTGTCCAGTTCGTATAATAACACAAAATTCTGTGCACATCGAGTGTGTGCAGAATGGCCTCCCCTTGTTTCGAATGCTCAGGATAATACACAGGCAAGCGTATGGTCTGATTCAAAGTAAATTCAGAAACCACCTTAGGTAAAAACTTAGGATTTGTACACAGAACCACCAGGTCTCTGTGGAAAATCAAATAAGGCTCCTTACACATCAGAGACTGAAGCTCGGAAATCCTTCGAGCCAAAGTAATGGCAACTAAAAAGAGCACTTTCCAGGAAAGGAAGCGCAGGATGCAACTCGTGGCTGGTTCAAAGGGAGGCAAAGTTAGTTTCTCAAGGATGAAGTTCAAATCCCACGGAGGAACAGGGTTTCAGATGGAAAATTCCTTTCAGAAAGGTTTCAGAAACCTCCAACTGAGCCAAAATATTGCCATCCACCGGAGTGTGGTTGACAGAAACAGCAGACAAGTGGACCTTCAGCAAAGAATAACTAAGGCCAAGGTCAGAGAGATGCAGCAGGTATTCCATGACCTGTGGGACAGGGCAAGAGAAAGGGTCCCAACCCTTGTTGGATGCCCAAATGGAGAACCTCTTCCATTTTCATAGCATATGTGGTTCTTGTGGATGGCTTTCGGGCCTCCACAAGGACTTGAGCCACTCTGAAAGATATTTCAAAGCATGCAGCCGCTACGTCAGCAGGTGCCACATGTGAAGGTGAAGAGACCTGAGACCTGGATGGACCAGCTTGCCCTGGTCCTGAGTCAGCAGGTTCTGGCAGAGGGGTTGGGGATTCAGAGGCTCCACTCTCAAATGCTGAAGCAGAGGAAACCATACTTGGTGAGGCCAATAAGGGGCTATGAGAATCATGCGGGCCCCTTCCTGCTGTAGTTTCAGAAGCACCCTCTGCAACAGTGAAAAGGGAGGGAAGGCGTACAAGAACCTCCCTGTCCAGCAGAGAGACACCATGCCCGAGAATGAGCAAGCAGGAAAAACAGGTTATTCACCTATAACAGTAGTTCTAGGAGTGGTATATGTTGTTCATCCACACTTCATGGCAGGTACCTTGCCGCTTTAAGATGTGCCAGAAAGCCTTCAAGCTGGCTCCTCCCACCCACCCGGATGGTATACTCCTCGGTTCCGCTCCATGATGGCAGATCTTAGCCCGCTGGAAGCCAGGCTTGTGCATCACAGCCAGGGAGGTCGGGTGGGTCAGTGTGGATGAAGAACATATACCACTCCTAGAACTACTGTTACAGGTGAGTAACCTGTTTTTCTAGGATCATGGATATGTTGTTCTATCCACACTTCATGGCAGACTCCTAGCAGTTCTCCAGGAAGAGGGAGGTGAGAAGCACACCCCCTACTTAGGGAAGAGGGACTTGAGAACTGAGGTTCCAAAACCAGCATCCCGGCGTGACTCAAGGTCGATGTGGTAAGGGGAAATGAAAGTGTGTGCTGACTTCCAGGTAGCAGCCCTGCAGATTTCCTGGATAGGGACATCCCTAGAAGCAGCCACTGACGCAGCGGTATGGCGGGTGGAATAAGCCTTAAGCCCTACGGGAGGCTCCCTACCCACCAACCTATAGCAGAGGTCAATGCAAGACGTAATCCATCGAGCTACTGCCTGCTTGGCTGCAGTCTGCCAGGTATGGTTTCAGCATAGGTGACAAACAGCTGGCAAACCTCTCCCCGAATTTCCGCCGTTCGCTCTTTGTAGTAGGCGAGCATTCATCTCAGGTCCAGAGTATGGAGCCTGTACTCGACCTCCGAGGTGTGACTGGAGTAGAACACTGGCAGAGTAATCACCTGGTTAAGGTGAAACTCCGACACCACCTTCGAAAGGAATTTCAGGTGGGGGCACAGGACAACCTTGTCCCTGTGGAAGACCAGGTAAGGAGACTCAATGGAGAGTGCCTTAAGTCCTCAGTCCTTCTGGCTGACGTGATAGCCACCAAGAAGGTGGTCTTCCATGACAAATGTGACATGTCACACTTGTGCATAGGTTCAATGGCTTGCCCATGAGCTTTGCCAAGACCAGCAGTAGATCCCACAGAGGTGGAGGTTCATGCATCAGACGGGATATGTGATCTAGGCCTTTGAAGAAGCTCCAGACCATCTTCTCCTGCGCCGATCGGCCCGCGCCCGGTTAGCGGAGATGGCTGGCAGGTGCACCTTTAGGGTCGTCGACCACAGCCCCTGCTGGGAGAGGGACCAAAGATAATCCAAAATGCTAGCCACTGGGCAGGACGAGGGGCCCAATCATTTGCCCTGACACTAGATGGAAAATCTTTTCCATTTAAAGGCTAGCATTTTCTGATTGATTCCTTATGGGACGCCTCAACAACGTTCAGGACCTCCTCGGAGACAATCAAGGCCTGGAGCTCTAGCCACTCAAGAACCAGGATGTAAGGTGCAGGGATTACAGGTCCGGGTGGAGTACCTTCCCCTGGTTGACTGAGAACAGGTCCCAGCATACTGGAAGCGGCCTCAGAAGCCTGGAGCTGAGGTCGAGGAGATCTGGATACCAGAACTGGCGAGGCCAGTCTGCGATTACCAGGATCTCCTGCGCCTTGTCCCTCCTGACCTTGATGAGCACTTTGTGAATCAACAAGGGGCGAGGGGGGAAGGCGCAGAAGAGGCCTGGGGTCCACGACTCAAGAAGGCATCCCATGCAGTGAACCCGCTGGGGGCGGGCATGAAACAGCCTCAGCTTCGCATTCTCCCTAGGTGAACAGGTCCACCTGAGGGGTGTGCCAGAGGAAGAACAAATCTTGCACTACCTCCTGGTGGAGTGACCACTCATGAGATGCCCGCCCATCCGATTGATGGCATCGGCCAGCTGATTCGAGGTTCCTGCCACACGGAAGGCCAGGAGATCTGCCTCCAAGCTGAGCACAAGTGACCAAATGCAGAGAGCTTCCTTGCAGCGAGGCAAGGAGCATGTCCCACCCTGCCCGTTGAGATAGTACATGGTCGTGGTGCTGTCCATCTGGACATGAACCACTTGACCCCAGACAAACGGAACGAATGCGGTTAGGGCTAGGTGAACCGCTTGAAGTTCCAGTAGGTAGATGTGGCATCAGGACTCCTCAGGGGACCAGAGCCTGTGGGCTTTGTGTGCCCCCAGATGGGCACTCCAACCCATCAGAGAGGTGTTGGTCGTCAGGATGACCGTTGGCTCAGGGCAGACAAACAGGAGCCATTCCTGCAGGTGGAACAGGATGAGTCACCATTGGAGGCCGTCCCACATCCTCTGGGTCACAGAGACCTGCTGGTCGAGATGACGTGAGTACTGACACCACTGGCTGGCCAGTTCCCACTGAAGGGAACACATGTGCCAGCGGGCCCATTGCACCATGCTGGTGCAGGCCACCATGTAGCCCACAAGACGCAAGTAGTCCCGGGCATGGCGCAACTGCCCAACCAGAAATGATCAGGCAAAGGAAGAGAGAACCTCCGCCCTGTTCGCCAGGAGCCGAGCTCTGCCCCGATGAACTGGATTACCTGCGCAGGCACGAGTTCTGACTTGGCCTCATTGATCAGGAAGCCAAGTTCTAGGCAAGTCTAGAGGGCAAGATCCCTGGACCACTCCACCTCCAGCCTGGAGGGACCTGCTTTCAGCCAGTCATCCAAGTAAGGGTACACCTGGACCCCTCGGTGCCTCAGGTACGCCGCCACCACTGCCATGCATTTGGTGAAGATCCTGGGGGCTGAAGGGCATGGCTTGGAACTCGTAAAGGGTTCCCTCAGCTCTGAAGTGGAGGAACCGTCGATGGGACGGATGGATCGGGACATGACAGAACGAGTCCTGAAGATCTAGGGAGCAGAACCACATTCCTTGCTTCAGGGATGGTATGATCTGAGCCAGAGTTACCATCCGAAAGATGCGAGACCTGAGGAACTTGTTCAGCTCGTGCAGATCTAGAATGGGGCACAAGTCCCCCATTCGCTTCAGCACCAGGAAGTACCTGGAGATGAACCCTGGGTCTGAAGGCGGGTTCGCTGTTGGGTGCACCACCTCCTTGAGGAGGAGCCAAGCCAAGTCGTCTCTGAGAGCCGACTGAGAAACTGCACACATCAGATCCCACCGTGGGGCACGGGCTTGATAAGGAGGGGCCTGCTCAAATTCCAGAGGCAGTCCTCGAACTACCACTTCTAGAACCCAACAGTCCGTGGTGATAGCGGACCAGGCGGAAATGAAGTGGCTGAGCAGGCCCCCCCAAGTAAGGTCCCAGGGGAGGCATGATGGGATTGAGGGAGGCAGCCCCCAACCTGTCACTGGGCAGGCTTAGAGGAGGGTCCGGCGGAGGGGCCACTGGGACCTTTCCCCCCGAGCATCCTAAATGAGGAGCCACGGACGTTGCCCGAGGACGTCAAGTCTGAGCCTGCTGACCCTGCTGCTGGGCCAGTCTGGCGCAGGAGTGGATGAGTGTAAGGGCTTGCAATTTTGACGCTTGGAGCCCTTGTCCTTTTGGGCAGATGTGGTGGAGTCCAAGGTGGCATTGGACTTCTCTATGCGCAGGAGGTAACCATCCACACCAGGCCCGAACAGGTCAGTGCCCAAGAAGGGGACATCTGCCAGCTTATGCTGCGTATCTGCCATAAAGGTCAAGATGCATAGCCAAGAACTGGGTGCATGGCCACTGCGGCTGCTACTGAACGGGCACAAGAATCACCAATATCCAGAGCCATCTGGAGTTGCTGTTTTGCCACCACCCTAACCTGGTCCCGGACCTGCTTGTCCGTGGTCTGGAGGTCAGCCAGGAGATGAGGAATTACCTCATCCAGGGAGCCCGAGAGGGCGTGGGAAAAATGTGCCATGATAATGGCTGAACTGGCCTGATGAAGACAGAGCGAGGAAGCTGCGTACAACTTCTTCCCGGAATGGTCCAATTGTTTGGATTCCATGTACAGGGGTCTGTCCACATCCCCTTTGATGCCTGAGCCCCAAAACACGGAGTCAGCCACCAACCCCACTGCAGAGGAGTGCTCCAAAAAGCCCGACAGGGACCCCATGGGCACCACGTACTTACGGGCTATGTGGGCAGAAGGCGCAGAACAAGATGCCAGACGCTGCCACAGCTCCAAGGCTGGACCCACAATGGCCTCAGCCACTGGGAAGGCCTCCATAGGAGTGTCCCCTTTATCCAGAATCTCTGTAAGGGGATACTTAGCCTGTTTCTGCACAGGCTCCAGCTTCATTCCCATGGATTCGGAAATGAGCCGACAAATACCCATCAGTGAGGAAGGGCCCTCGTCGGCAGAGAGACCCCCCCAAGGACTCAATGTCCACCAGACGGGAGACCATGGACAAATCCTCAGACTCCGAAGAGTCCTCGTAGAGCGGGCGGCCACCTATGTCACTCTCCACCTGCCTTGGGCAGTCGGGAATGACTGACCGACAACTGATTGGGCAAGCCTTGGGCCGACTAAGAATCCTTGGTCGAAGCCCCAGACTTTGGTTGCTTGGGCGGCAGCTCCACCTGAATCGGTGGAGTAGCTGACTTCAGTTGAGCAGGCAGGGCCTTTACCGGCACCTCGGTGACGGCAGCCGTGGCCGAAGTCGGTCATTCTGGTGAAAAGCCACTTAATGGCTGGAGTCGAAACCGGGAGCGGTTTGGACCCGGATAAGACCAACTGCTGCCACATGAGGTCTTCGTAGCATCGACGCAACGTGTGCTGAAGCCTTTCCTCACCCGAGGAGGACGAAGTCGAAGAGAGGCAGCACTGCTTACTATAATGACGGGAACAAGATCACCGGCAGGAGCAAGTCATGCCCGACGTCAAAGTCGAGGAACAGGACCGAGACCTCGACTATTGACGGGGCCGATGGGGGACCTCAACAGGAGTCAGGGAAACCCTTGGCTCCTGGTCCAGTTCCTTGGTGGATGGGTCGGCCCAGCCCACCATCCGAGGACACCGGGAGCACTGGTGTCTGAAAAAGAGACTTGTCGGCCGGATCAAGCGACAACCCACTGATTGGCTTGAGAAAGATCTCGACCGCGTCGACAGGTGACTCAGCCGACTGGTTTGATGGGGGTACCGTGAAACCAGTGGCCTCGGCTGCAATTTCGACCGAAGTCAAGACAGGAGATTCCAATGAGCTAGACCACTTTTGGGCCCCAGAAGCGTCGGCGTGTGGAGCTTTTGCTGTCCTTTTAGAGCTCCTTCTTGGGCCTGAAACATGAGACCTCAAGGACCCTCTCCCTTGGTAAAGAGAGAGACTGGCACAACTCCTTGAAAATAGGAAGATCCCAGATGCAGCGGAATGAAGGCCGAAACTGAAGAGGAGCCTGCCGCGGCCTGAGCTGCCTCCTCCTCGAAGGCCTTGAGCTGTTCTAACTGCTCAGTAGACCCCCGCAGCCACGGAGACCACCCAACGGGCATCCTTCGATTTGACCAGCGGGTAATGCTTCTCTGGTCACCCCAGCTGAAGTCGGGCAGCATGATCTTCAAGCATGTTCGGAGAAAAGGACCGACAGTGATCGCAGGCCTGCGGATCATGGTCCAGTCCCAGGCAGTACACACATGCGGCATGAGGATCTGTGCGAGACATCTTCTGCCTGCAGGAACACCGGCGAAACCCAGGGGCCGACTTTTCCTCCATTGTGGGAGCGAGGAAAGAAGATGAAGACTGAACTCAAGAGAGTTCTAGAATCAGTTTTGGAAGTGAATCTGTAGATTCAACAGCCAGGGCCTACTACAAGCAGGAGCGCTAAGGAGGGAACCTGAACCTTCCAGCGGAAAGGAAGATCTGGTGTCATGGGTGTCACAGGGTGACCTGTGATGAGTGAGGGTTTTAGAAAAATGTCAAACCCCCCCCCCTTCTGTAAAGGAGATAAAGTGCTTAGGTGATTGAGTTATTTATAGTACAGGTATGGATACAGCTTTATAATAAAATGGGGCTGGAAAATATTTGTTTGAAGTTCCTTTGGAGATTAGTTTTCCTAATAGGAATTACAGGTGTCCTTAGGACGCTATGAAATAGTGCACGCCCGAGTTAGAATTCCCTGCTACTTTTGAATGTATCCAAATAATAGCAGATGCTTGTAAGCAGAGGATTAGAACTGTTCGTATTTTTTGTATTCCAATAAAAGCAATAGTGCATAAAATAGTGCTCTGAATTGTGAAGTGCTCTGCTATTTGTCCCTATATTTATAGTGGTAAGCAAGAGCGCTTGAATAGTAAAAGAATAGTGAAGGAAATTAGTGGAAACCGCCACTAGGGGACTTGCAGGTGGTAGACAAAGGTTTTTCCTCCTGGTGGTGTGGCTTCTCTAATTTTATGCTAATGCAGGCTGCGTTCTGTGAGATGAAAGGGTTTAAGTGTAGAGCTGTGTGTCTGGTTGTACTTTATTAATTATGGGTTTAGTTGCAGTCCAGGGAGATTGACAACATAAGACTTTAAAGAAAGTTTATAAAAGAAATACATAGTTTAGCGCTGTTTAGCACTACGTGGGGTAAACACTTGAATGGGGAATGGGAGACTGTTGTAAGTTGTAAGATGCTCTTCTCCCCACCCCCTTGGAGTGAAAGTGGCGTAAAAGCCTGTGGTCTCCTCCAGCTTCTCGGGCGTTTGCCTGTTAAAGGGAATAGTTTTTTGGTGGTATGACTTGGGGCAGGGTTATACCATAGTCTGCTGAACAGCTGAAAAAGGTGAAGGTGCGCAGTCTCTGAAGTAGGAAAGCCGCCGCCCGGATAACCCAAGGACTTGGTGCAGTTGCTCCGTGGCAGTGCGGCTTGGTGGGTTGTGTGGTGTGTTTCCCGACCTGTTCCCTTTGCTTTGGCGCTGAGTGTGGCAGTCCTCTATGCATTCATGCACATTTGTGCTGTGGGGCTGGTTTGGAAGCCAGGTGAGCACCTTTGTGGGGTCTCGGGGCCTTCCTTCAGCTTGGCTGTTTTTGCTTGTGGCGCTGGCCACTTTTGCAGGCCGTTTCTAGAGCCGCCACCGTGCCTTATGGCTTGCCTGCTTGTTCAGACCACATGGATGGTGTCCTTGCATCCATTGGGGAGATATAAAAGAAATACTGAAACATGGTAACGGGTGAGCCGAGCAAGGAGTGGAGCGCCGAGGGAGGTGAGCGAGATGGGCATCTGCCTCCTCTCCTCGGTGTCTCAGATCTTGTGTTCTTGTTTCTACTTCACCTTTATGTATTTTACCTTTAGGGCTCTAAAATAATGATTACTGTCTGCCCAAAGAAACTAAAGCATGTGGTTTTTCTTATTTCTTTTTAAATCGTTTCAATTTAGATGAAACAATGGCCTTAATGGAAGGAGCTGCACCTTCCCCCTTAACTGGTCTGCTTCTCCCTGTATGATTTCAGGACTCCTGTAGGAGCCTGCTGGCCTTGTAGTTACTATATTTATACAGTTCAAGGCAGGACCGTTTGAATGGAGGTGGAGCTCATTAATTATTTATGGTGTCTTTTTTTTTTCTTCTCTTGAAATATGAATTAAACAGTATTTATTTCTAGTGTCATGTTATACAAATGTTATAATAGTACTGTTAATTGATGATGGAAGTAAAAACAGTTTGTATTATTTAAAATAAAAGTTTAAAACACTAGATGGGGCGGGCTCAAGGTCACACGGGTTTGTAAGCAAGTATATAAGGACTGATATTATAAGCCACTAGAGATAGGTGTTGGGTCTGGAGGCAGACTCCAGCAGGGAGCTCTGAGCATTGCTCCCTGATATTAAAGCAGAACACTTAGGATGGCTAGCCCTTTCTGGCCATGTATTTCTAATTCCTAGTGATCGTTATGATTTGTGGTTGCCATTTATGTTTTTTATTTATGTTATACCAGTTCACTGTATATATATGTCCTGCTAAAAGAAGAAATATGCTAAAAGTAAAATAAATTTGCTGATTTTTTAACCGCATCTGTGTCACTCTACTGTGCAGTCTGTTCAGTCCACAAAGTCACCCGCACCCTATGACAATGAGGCGGAGCCGAGGACTATACCACCCAGGTGGGTGGGAGGAGCCAACTTGAAGACTTTCTGGCATATCTTAAAGCGGCAAGGTACCTGCTATGTAGTGTGGATAGAACAACATATCCACAATCCTAGAACTGGGTAGTTTTGTGTTGTATAGGAAGGTGAACAGATTGAGATCTGGGTGACCCCATCAATCGAAGATGTCTTCGACTACTTACTGCCTCAGTTCCAACTTGTGTGCTCTTGCCTGAGAGTGGCTGAGAGTGTCCGCCAGGACATTCTGAATGCCTGGGACATGCACTGCCATGAGCTGCAGGCTGTGTTGTAAAGCCCAATGCCACACGCACATCACTTCCCTGCACAGAGGATACGACCGCGTGCGTCCCTGTTTCTTCAGGTACCAGACCATACACATGTTGTCCGTCTCTACCAGGAAGGGTCCAGGGAGGAGTAAGGGCTGAAAGGGCATATAGTACCACCTGCATCTCTTGCACACTGATGTGCAGAGAAAGCTCCTCCTGCGACCAGGATCCCCGTGTCTTGTGTTTGCCCAGATGGGTGCCCCAGCCCTGACCGGAAGTATCCGTTCTCAGGGTCTGGGCTGGCAGGGTCATCTGAAAAGGAACCCCTCTGGTGAGACTGGACAGATCCTGCCACCAAAGGAGGTCCCAATGCATGGGGTTGGACACCAGAATCCTGTGATCCAGGTCATCTGATTTCTGGTTCCACTGGACTCGGAAGGTCCATTGCATAATCTGCATGTGAAGCCTGGCTAGGGGAACAATGGGAATAGCTGCTGCCATGAGGCCCAGCAGGCGCAAGACCAAACAGGCCGGGGTCCATCGCCTGGTGGCCACTTGAATGGCCTGCTGACGCAGGGTTTCTACCCGGTCCAAAAGGGAGGAAAGCCTGACCATGAACAATAACCAACACTGCCTCAATAAACTGGAGGCATTGGGAAGGTACAAGATGGGACTTGGGGTAATTCACCAAGATCCCCACTTGCCTAAACAGATTCAGGGCAGCAGTCAGGGAGGCTGCCAGGCTGTCCCTCGACAGCGCTGACAGGAGCCAGTCACTGAGGTACAGGAACACATATAATCACTGGCGGCATAAAGCTGCTACCACCACCACTAGGCACTTGGTAAATACCCTGGGTGCCGAGGAGCGGCCAAAGGGGAGTACTCTGAACTGCAAGTGTTCCCCCTGGAAGGTGAAGCATAGGAAGCGGCAGTGGGAGGGAAAAATTGAACATGCAGGTAGGCATCCTGCATATCCAGAGCACACAGCCAATGACCCTGGTGCAAAAGAGGTAACAGACCCGGTAGCGTCAGCATGCGAAATCTCTTGTACTCTATGTACAGGTTTAGCATGCTGAGGTCCCGGATCGGACAGAGGTCCTCTGTCTTTTTGGGGACCAGGAAGAAGTGGGAGTAATATCCCTTTCCTTCCTGGGGCAGAGGAATGGGTTCTATAGCTGATTTTGTCAGAAAAGCCTGGATCTCTTCCCTTATGAGAGGAATGTGGCCTATTGGGTAGAGAGAGAGACCTGGAGGATTTCTTGGAGGCCTCTCTGTGAATTCTACATTGACTGTTAATTGTGAAATGACAGGTATATATTCTGTTATGTTTATAGAGGTATGTAATTAATTCCGTGTCGCCCCTGAAAAAGGGACTGTTTCGATCTCAGTGGGACTACCTGGTCATCAAAATTTAAATAAATAAATTTGATGGTGTAGCCTTTAGCGATGAGTTGAAGGACCCATGTGTCTGAAGTGATCGCCTCCCACCCAGCCAGGTGGTTGACGATCTGCCCCCTACTGGTTCCTCTGGAGCTGGTGGCGGGGGCTGGGGGCCCTGCCACAAGTCATGAGGCAGAGGGGGTGTGGGGGAGCATCACCCCGACAGCCCTTTGGGTCTTGGCTGGAGAGGTGGGTCCCACCGATGGGGCCCGATGTTTATTCTGACATCGGGCTGGCTGTTGCCTATTCTGGTGCCATTGCTGGCAATGAAATGGTTGTTTTGGCTTGGTGTTAGAGCAGTACAAAGACTGGACAGTGTGCAGTGCCTTGCCACTGTCCTGGAGATCAGTGATTATGTACTTGACGTCATCTCCGAAAAGGACTGGTCCTCTGAAAAGGGCGTCCTGGATGGCCGACTGGACATCTTGGGCCAATCCAGATACCTACAGCCAGGAGTACTTGTGCATGCTAATAGCCATGGCGGTACTCCAGAGAGGCATCTACCACATCATGTGCCACTCTAAGGGAATGACAGCAGGAGATTCCCGCTATCCTGACAGTCTGGGAAATTTTGGTTTTAGCCTCGGAATCGGGCAAAGCCTCAAATTCTGACTTCAACTGTCCCAAGATAGATTTCTGGTACAGAATCATGTGTGCCAGGTAGTTCAAAGCTCTGAGAGCCAGAGTGGAGGAGGAGTAAATCTTGCACCCAAACTGGTCTATTTGCTGTAACTCGTCTGGAGGAGAGGTGCTCATGTGTTTAGGTTTAGCCGTACGGTCATGGGCCGCATTAATGACCACTGAGTCCGCTTTAAGGTGAGAACTAAGGTGGTCTTTACCCTTGGGGGCTTAATACAGTCTATCGGCCTTCTTGGTGACTGCGGCCACTGACAAAGATTGCTTCCAGACTGTGAAGGCCAGGTCCTCGTGTGGTCCAGTCCACAGAGGAATGAGCAGAGGGGACAGCTTGGGCATATCCAGGTGTTCCACCAACCTCTTGCTTCGGGGATCCTGATCCTCCGTCTTCCACCCGGTTGCCTCCTGAATCTTCTGAAGGATCTCAGTAAAGGAGGGGTCCTCCGGAGGGGACTTGGGAAAATCTTTGGACTTCGGATCCACTGGAGAGGGGGTCTGAAAACATGAGGTGGAAGAGTCTGCGGTGACAGAGCCCGTGGGAGTGGGATCTCTTGTAGTGAGACTGCAAAGCCCCTGCTGGCACCGGCTACCGCGGTAGGACACGAGGTCCATCCTGAGATACAGGGGCGAGACGCCACTGGAGAAGGGGATCTTGGTGTGGAGTCCATGCAGACCGGTGTAGAAACCACAGCTGGATGCAGAAAGTCCAGTTCCGAGACCAACTGCATCCTGGTTTCAGATCACCAAGACTGTAATGCCTCCCTAAAATCCACCTGAGGCTGAGGTGGTGGAGGGGGCTGATAGACAGGTGGGTATCCTTGGAAGGTAAACCCCAGCGTCGTATAATGGTATCCTGGTTCTCCATAGGGCGCACAGCTCGGCGTCAGATACCCCGGTGTGGGGTACCCTGGCGTACGTTACCCTGGTGGCAGGTACTCTGGCGAAGGGTAGTGAGGCACAGGGTAGCCTGGTGTTGGAAGGCACAGCGAAGGGCCTGATGGTGTAGCCGATGGACCTGCTGGAGGCTCTGATAGCAGGTAACTCAGCATAGGACCCGATGAAGGAGCCAAAGTTCCTGACGGCGATTAGCCAGGTGTGGCCCAGAAGGAGGGGCTGAGGGACCTGACAGAGGCCCTGACGGAGGGTATAAAGGGCACAGTAAAGTTAGGTCTGGTGCCAGACCACCCCCGTAGGAGGTTCCGGCGTCGGCCCCAAGGGGGCCGAGGGACCCACAGGAGTCTGGAGTGGGGGAGCTGGCCCAGATGAGGGAGCCTGAGATGCAGGAGACACCGGCTCCCGAAGGAGGTCCGGCATCAGGCGTTCTGGCCCCCGGCACCAGGGTTGTCTCAAGTGGATGCTCCTCCAACTCCGGCTCTGGATGTGCAGGAGAGCCAGGAGTCACCACCAAGGGACGTGGTGATGGAGGATCCCGAGAGGCAGAACACTCTGAGAAGGGCTACAATAAGAGCCGCAGTGTATGCTGATTCGGAGGATCAGTGTCAGGTCTGTGATCGTGGCCCAATGGAAGCGCAGTGGCTGGGCAGAAGCCAGAGGACCTGGCGTGCAATTTATCAGCCTGGGCTGGATGTTCGTCAGAGGGGCTGATGACTGACTTATCGACTGCGCCACCAGGCTTAGGCCCCGGGGTTTTGAGGGGCCCAAGGGTGGCAGAGCTCTCCGGAGAATTGGAGGCACCCATCTGAACTGTAACCAGCTCAGGCAAGGGGACCTAGGGCTGCTCTCTAGAGGGAGGGGAAGGCTTGGTAAGAGGAGAGGTACCCGCACCAGCGGGAGGCCACTCGTCACCCGCAACCCCCGAAGGAGGTCGCGGGTGGGAAGGAGACTGATTGCAGTCCCGGTGCTTCTCCTTGTCCTTCTTCTTCTTACATAGTAAAATGCCAGCACAGTAGGCCTCATAGTCTATCGAGTCTGCTCTAGAGTCAGTATCCTGAATGGGTACCGTTACCATCCTCCTGGCCCCTCATCTGATTTCCCTTTCCCCACCAGGGTTCACCCCCTCAGACAAGCAGTCCTCAGCTTCACCCCTGACCTGTACCTGTCCCAGCCTCTCCTGAACCTCTCCACCGCTGATATCTCCACCAGCTCCTCAGACAGTGCATTCCATGGTTCCACCACCATCTCACTGAAGTACCGCCTCCCTCCCCCCCAAGTCTCCTGCTCTCCAGCCTCCAACCATGCCTCCTGGTGGCCCCCTCCCACCTTCCTCTGAAAGACCCCATGTAGGCTTACCTCATTTACCCCTTTGAGATACTTGAAGACCTCAATCATATCCCCCCCCTATCTTTCCTCCAGTGAGAAAAGGCTGAGCTCCACCAGTCTCTCCTCATATGCTGTATCCCCCACACCCCAGATCATCCTGGTTGCCCTACTCTGAACCCGCTCCAGGAGCTAAATATCTTTCTTGAGGTGCGGACACCAAAACTGCATGCAGTACTCGAGGTGTGGTCTGACCAGGCAACTGAATAGTGGCAGAATCAACTCCCTGCTTCTTGAGGTAATCCCCCTGGTGATGCAGCCCAGCATTCTGTTGGCCCTGGCCGTGGCCCTCCTACATTGCTCTGAATTATTCATTTTGGCATCCACCTGCACCCCAGGTCCTTTTCCCCACTCGAAGCCTGCAGTATATTCCGTCCTAGGTTGTACACCTGGCCTGGGCTCCTTCACCCCAGGTGAACCACCTTGCAGTTCCTGGTGTTAAATTTCAGTTTCCAGGTGCATGACCATCTCTCCAGAGCATCCAGTTCCCCCGGCAGGGCTTCCCTACCCTCTTCCCCATCCACCACCACCCCCAGCTTAGAGTCATCCACAAGGAGGCTCATTTTGCTCCTGATATCCTCCCTGATATCGGAGATGTAAGCGTTAAACAGGACTGGCCCCAGAACAGATCCCTGTGGGACCCCACTTATAACCCCGCTGGAAGACAAGACTACCCCACCACCACCACCTGCTGAGTACGTCCAGATAGCCAGTTACCAATCCACCTGATCATCAGTGCCCCCATCCCCATCCTACCCAACCTGTGCAGCAGACCAGTGTGGGGGACCGAATCCAACGCCTTGCTGAAGTCCAGAAGAGGACATCAGCAGGCCTACCCTGGTCGAGCGCCGTTGTCACCCAGTCGCAGAACTCCACAAGGTTAGTCTGACACAATCTGTCTGGGACGAAGCCATGGTGGCAATCATCCAGGTATCCCTGTTCCGCCAAGATCACCCACAGCAGTGCTCCCAGATCTACAGGGATTCCTGTATTTTAAGGGAATTTTACTACAAAAACCGGATACGGGAAGGAAATATTTTATTTTTAAAATATATGGGGAAATGGACAAACACTACGGGAAAATGCCCACTATGAATCTCATGGCTGCCAAGATCCAGACAGAGCTCTCCAATTGGTGCTCAGTTTGCTGACTTTGCTACAGTAAGCAATTCTGTTGGTCCATTTGCAGCCTGTGTTTCTCTGGGGTAGTAAGGTAATGTGTTGGCAGTGCATCTTTATGAGGATGAATTCAGATCTTCTGATCAAGAACCAGTGAGCTGCTGCATGATCCAAACTCCTGCCATGTGGCCCCACTCAAAACAGCAACACCGTTGAGTCAGCAAAGCTGCATCACAAATGCCACTGTTCTGGAATGGCAGAGAGCCTAAGCCACTGAATGTAAACTAACCTTCTTGTGGGCAGCCTCAGGTTAGTCTATTTTAAACTTATTTTAAGTGCAAAAGACTGACCACTTGATGATTACATACTTTGGGGGGTGCAAGAAAGAGTGCTTAAGTGTTGCTTGAGGGAAGCAGCGCCCCAAGCCACCAAGGCAAACAAACCTTCTGTTTTGCAAATTTGTCTATTTTAAACACATAAAGTACAAAAAGCAAGCCAGACAAGAGACTCGATGATGGTGGGCTTTAAAGGGTGATGAGGACACAAAGGCTGCTTAAGTGCTACTTGGCTTGTTTGGTGCACAGAGCAGAGTTGTGTTTTTAAAAAGATAACTAAGGCAGCACTTCTTCTGACCAGCCTAGAGGTTGAGGTTATTTAAAAAAAAATTAGACAGTGTTTCTATTTAATTGTGAGCTTGGGAAAGGTATGGGGGTGTCTTCATCAAGATAAGCTGGAGTTATGAATTATATGTGTGAGATCAGAAGGGACCCATAGACCCTGGTCTGGCCTAAGATTAGTAAAATAAATGGAAAAAAAAAGAATATTTGATCTTACTTCGAGAGGGCTCTTGCAGTAGGTAATTACATATAGGACTGATGCCGGCTGGCGGCAGGACCCCACGGAAAAATTTCTAGCTAGCAGTCCCTGGCAGGGACCGCCCCCACGTCAGGTGACGCGTCAAGCGGCGTCGGTATAGAGGGCGGTCCCAAGCATCCACTTTCTTCCTGTTCTTTCCTTGCGTCAGCTCGTGCAAGCGCCTCACGGTTAAGTTCTTATCGCTCAGTCCTATTACTTCGTCGTTTTTTTCCGATTAGTTTCAGAATTTTCCTCTTTCGTCAGGTGAACGTCAGTATATGTCGTCTCCTTCAAAGAATAAGTGCGACTCGTGCGGCACCCAACTGCCTCACAAAGATGGTCACTCCCTCTGCCTCTTCTGTTTAGGCCCCGACCACGTGGTCGATAAGTGCCCGCACTGCCTCCAGTTCAACGCAGCCACCCGCAAACGATGCCAGCAGTCCCTCGAAGCCCATCTCCTCAAAAAGATGTCTGTGATGGAGAAAGAGTTGAGAAAACTTCGGCAGGCGTCAACCTCCCCTGAAGGGCACAAAAAGCGGGATAAGGAAAGGCACCGGGAGAAGGCCTCCTCTTCCGCGACTCCAGTCGGAGTCACGGGCAAGGTAACATCCCCTCCAGGGGATCGCCCGACGGCAGCCTCCAAGGCTTTGGAGGAGGCGTCCGCCCGCCCGACGGGTTCGAGATTGAGCCCACTGGGCGTTTCCGGACGAAAGGAGACTCCAGCCCCCAGTACTGCCGCGGGCCTCGGCCCTACTGTGCGGGCACCTCCCATAAGCCGGACGTCGGCCCCTCGGCGTCGCGCGAAGAGGCCTTTAAGGCGCTCGACCCTTTGGGGCGCACTGTCAGCATCTCCCTCGGACCGGCCTCTCATTCTTGGCCCGCCTCCCGATGAGGGACCCCCGGAGCTGGATGCCGGCTCCTCTGGCGTGCGCCGGGACTCGGCCCATAAGTCACACATCGGGCGCTGGGCCTCTAAGCCTACGGCGGAACTTACTTCTTCTGTCGTTCCAGGCTCTCCGCAGCCTTCGCTGCCGTCAGGGGAGCCCCAGTCCCCCCTGCCTGACCCCAGGGATCCCCCCCGTCCCCGGAAGAGACTCGGGACCATGGGCTACCGTCCGATCCTCTTCCTGAAGTGCCGGATCTGACGCCGGTTCCCCTGACGCCGGCTCCGACTCTGGCCCCAGCGCCGGCTCCTCCAACGCTGGCCCCGCCGATGCCGGTTCCGACATCGGCCCCTCCGACGCCGGCGGGGGAATTTCCTCTTCCTTTGGGCCCTCCACCCCACTGGCCTATCCCGGCTGATCCGCCCGTGGAGTACCCGGCTGGGCCGTCTGCTCCGGCAGCTCCTCCAGCGCCTGGGTTTCCGCCGTCGTATCCGACGCCGGTCTACCCAGGTCCGCAGTATCCTGCGCCGCCGTAGCCGGTGCCGACTCTTCGACGCCACAGTACCTGACGCCACAGTACCCGACTCGGGATACCCGCGCGGGTTACGGATACTCCCACGATTTCCTCCATACAACTATCCCTCCTCCTCCTCCACCCCCCTAGGCTGCCGTGGACCTGCAGGAGACTCTTGCTTCTGGTGGGCTGAGGCCAAGGCTCAACTCACCAGGGAAGTCGAGCCAGCTCTACGCGACATGGTGCCACCCCTGCCCTGTACACCCAAGGCGGCACACTCCCTCTCCACCTCCGTTCCCGGGCTTTGCCCTCGGGATCCAGAGAGGGGCAGGACACGCGTTCTGGGATCCCTCCCAAGGAACCCGTTCCTCCCCCTAGACGAGTTACATAGAAACATAGAATTTGACGGCAGATAAGGACCGCTTGGCCCACCCAGTCTGCCCATTTCCCTACCTACTGGATAAGCTGCAGATCCTAGTTAACCAGCAGCCTACTTCTTTCTACCCCCAACCCCCAGAATTGCCTTATGACTTCCCATGCATGCTTGAATTCCACCACTGATTTTGACTCCACAACCTTCCTCCGGAAGGCCATTCCATGCATCCACAACCTCTCTGTGAAAAATACTTCCTTCAATTACCTCTGAGCCGCCTCTATCTTCAAATTGTGCCCTCTTGTTCTTGCACACCTCTTTTTTTGAAAGATGCTACCCTCTTGGACTTTGTTGATTCCCTTGAGGTACTTGAAAGTTTCTATCATGTCCCCCCTCTCCCTCCTTTCCTCGAGGCTATACATATTAAGCTCCTTAAGTCCTCCAGCGCCTGGGTTTCCGCCGTCGTATCCGACGCCGGTCTACCCAGGTCTGCAGGGAGTCTTACTCTGCTTCAGACTCTTCCTCCCCTTCTCTCTCGGACTCCTCAGAGGCTTCCAATGGAGGTTCCGAGAAAGACGATGAGCCATGCTCTCCGTCCAAACCCTGGCCGAGGACTCCTCCGAAGTCTCCTCTGGAGGATCCTTCCTTCACGGAGTTGCTCAGAAAGATCCAGGAAGTTCATCAGTGGCATTCCTTAGAACCAGATCCTCAATGGGTAAAACTCGCTGAGCATCTGGACTTGCCCCTTACGGCTCCTACCTTAGTGCCACCCTGGATTGAGCCTCACGCCCACCTTGTTTCCACTATTTGGAAACAACCGTCGGCTTTAGCCCCACTTTCCTGGAAGTCGAACAGGCTATACCAGGCTCCGGAGGGTGTTGACTTTTTAGACTCTCACCCCCGTGCAGACTCGGTTGTGATTAGCGCCGCTCACGGCCGGTCAGCACATCCAAAGCACTTGAGCTCGTCTCTCCCGGATAAGAAATCTCGCCTTCTGGATCAGTATGGAAGGAAGATCTACGCTTCTTCCACACTGGGGATTAGGGCCCTGAACTATGTTGCACATATGGGGGGATTACCAGAAGGCTGTCCTTACCCAGGCGGAATCCAAGATCGACTCTCTGCCTGACTCTCAACTCAAGCAGGAGTTGGCCGACCTGGTCCGTTCTGCTCGTTCGGCCAGTCGTCACATTTTGAGGATGACCTATGACACAGTGGACACCGCAAGACGGAGCTCTGCGTTTGCTGTAAGTCTTCGACGTCACACATGGCTCCGTGTGTCAGGTTTGGTCCCGGAGGTGCAGTCAGCCATCCAAGAAGCACCTTTCAGAGGTTCTGAGCTTTTCGGTGGTGATGTCAAGGACATCATCACTGATTTGCAGGAGAAGGGGACGGCCCTTAAATCCGTTGATTGAATATACCGTCCCCATCCCCCACAGCGCCGTCCCTTTCGCAGACGCAGCCGGCCTCAAGCGAAACCTCAGGGAAGGTGGGCCACTAAACGTCAGGCCCCCACAGCTGCCAGGCCCCCGCCACCCAAAAAAGCAACGGGTGCCCCAGCTGCGGCACTACCTCACACCACCTGACTCCTTTCCTCTCCCACCGCCTCCAGACGCCCCGGAGGAACCGGTAGGAGGGAGGTTCTCCCTCCACCTTCCGGGTTGGGAGAGGATAACTTCGGATTCATGGGTGCTTCAGATCATTGCAGAGGGGCACTCCATAGAGTTTCTACAGAAACCTCCACATCACCCCCCTCTGAACTCCGCTTACTCAAGTGACCATCTTCCTTTGGTCAGGGAAGAAATCTCAGCGCTTCTTGCGAAACAGGCTATAGAACCCGTCCCTCCTCACCTCTACGCGACGGGGTACTATTCCCACTTTTTCCTTGTACCAAAGAAGGCGGGAGATCTCAGACCTATTCTCGATCTCAGCTCCCTGAACCTGTTTGTGGAGTACAAGAGGTTCAGGATGCTCTCCCTTCAATCCCTCTTGCCCCTGCTTCGGCCGGGCCAATGGCTTTGTGCACTAGATATGCAGGATGCGTACCTGCACATCCCCATTCGCCCTTCGCACCGGAAGTACCTCAGGTTTGCGTTCCAGGGGGTCCACTACCAATTCCGGGCGCTCCCATTTGGTCTTTCCTCGGCTCCCGAGTCTTTACCAAATGCCTGGCGGTGGTAGCGGCCCACCTGCGTTCTTTGGGAGCTCAGGTTTTCCCCTACCTGGACGACTGGCTCCTGGCGGCCCCGTCCAGGGAGGAACTCCTGCATTTCCTCTCCCTCACCCAGCAGGTTTTCACTGGCCTGGGTATTACCATCAACCATTCCAAGTCTCACCTGGATCCTTCACAGAGGCTCCAGTTCATCGGGGCAATTCTCGACACAACTTTGTGCAAAGCCTTTCTGCCTCCGGACAGGGGGTCTTCCCTCCAGTCACAGATCTCCCTCCTATCGGAACACAGGAGGGTCCCGGCGAGGTCAGTGCTCCGTCTACTGGGGCTTATGGCGGCAGCCATCCCGACGGTTCCGCGCGCACGCATCCACATGAGAATCTCTCAGTGGACTCTTCGATCTCAGTGGGATCAACGAGTAGACGACCTAGATCATCCGGTTCTGATCTCGCCGATGGTAAGAGACTTGCAATGGTGGATGGTTCGAGAGAACCTCTTCCGGGGGGTCCCCTTTTTTCGTCCTCCCCCCAATCAGACCCTGACCACGGATGCTTCAGGCGAAGGTTGGAGAGCCCATCTGGGTCCTCACTGAACCCAAGGCCTTTGGTCAAAGTTGGAGACAGCTCTCCACATCAACGTGCTCGAGTTTCGAGCAGTGCTTTATGCCCTCCAGGCCCTTCACCAATACATCCTTCCCGGTCATCTAGCTGTCCAAATGGACAACATGTGCGTGGTGTGGTACATCAACAAGCAGGGAGGGACTCGGTCCTACCCGCTGTGCAGGGAAGCAATGAGGGTCTGGGATTGGGCAACTCTCCACAACTTTCACCTCCCCGGCGATCCATGTTCCGGAGTCGACAATGTCCTAGCAGACAGACTAAGTCGCTCGTTGGCTCTTCCACACGAGTGGGAACTGGACGTAAAAGTCCTAAAAAGCATCTTCCAGGTTTGGGGGACTCCTCAGACAGACCTGTTCGCCTCCTCCCAAAACGCAAAGCTTCCAATCTTTTCTTCGCTCGCTCCAGGCAGGCGCTTTCTGGAGCGACGCTCTATCTCTAAGCTGGAAGGACAAATTCGTCTATGCTTTTCCCCAATTCCTCTGGTCCCTCGTGTGTACAGAAGCTTGCTCTAGAAGGAGCGAGAATGATTCTGATCGCTCCTTTCTGGCCCAGGCAAATCTGGTTCTCTCTTCTACAACAATACTCAGAGGTTCCTCCTCTTCCTCTTCCTTTATCTCCAGGATTACTGACCCAGGATCAGGGGACCCTGATCCATCTGGGACTCAAGTCCTTTTAACTTCATGCATGGCTCCTACAGACCTAGCCCAATCTCGTTTTGGCGTTTCTTCTAAGGTGGCCGAGATTCTGGTGGAGGCTAGAAAACCCTCCACTAGGTCCACCTACGCCATGAAATGGAAAAGATTTTCTATCTGGGCAGCGTCCAGGAATGTGGAGCCCTTTTCCTGCCCTGCGACTTTTCTGCTTGAGTACATGCGTCATCTCTTTGACCTGGGTCTCAGTCACTTCTCTTTGAAGGTCCATATGGCGGCTATTTCAGCCTACCATGTCCCTTTCGCTGATAAGGCATTCGCTCAGCTGGAGGTATCCAAAACTTTCCTCAGAGGGGCCCATCATCTTAGGCCCCCTATCGGGACTCCAGCTCCACCTTGGGACTTAAATTTTGTCCTCGAGAAACTTACCCTTCCTCCCTTTGAGCCTGCGGCTTCCGCAGACCTGAAGTTTTTATCGTGGAAGGCACTCTTCTTGGTGGCCATTACTTCTGCTCACAGAATTTCCGAGCTCCATGCCCTGATGTGCAAAATCCCCTACTTGATTTTTCACAAAGAACGAATAGCTCTTCGCACGAATCCTAAGTTTCTTCCAAAAGTGGTAGCGGAGTCTACCTTAAATCAGTCTATTGAATTACCTACCTTTTTCATGCAGTACTCCAACCAAGGAGAATACCTGCTCCATACCATGGATGTCCACAGGATTCTAAGATACTACACCGATAGGACAAAGGATCTCAGAAAGACTGATCAGTTGTTCATCTCTTTCGCTCACAAAAGAGAAGGCAATGCTGTCTCTAAGCAATGTCTATCAAAATGGTTGGCCCATTGCATCACTTTCTGTTATGACAAGTACAACAAGACCCTCCGGGTCAGTCAGAGAGTCACTCACTGTGGAGTTGCCGCCTCAGCTTGTTTCAAGCGTGTCTGCAGCAGACATCTGTGCTGCTGCCACTTGGACTTCAGTCCATACCTTTACTAAACATTACAGTTTGGACATTGCCTCTCGCCGTAGAGCAGGCTTCGGGTTAGTTGTCTTGCAAGGCCTCCTTTCTTGAGTCCTGCTAGATTATTTTCTACTTTTGGAGTAGTTCCTCCTCCCGGTGCCTTTTGTTTGTTCCAGACTGCTTGGGATTCTGTCCTAAATGTAATTACCTACTGCAAGAGCCCTCTCGAAGTAAGATAGTACAGTTACGTAAAAACTTACCGTAACAGTAGATCTTCAAGAGAGGCTCTTGCAGTAGGTAATACCTTCCTACCCTCCATCCCCCTAGGCTTTTTCAGCTCCTTTTCCATTCAGGGAAATATCTGCTTCTCTCTCGTCCGGGTCTTCTCGGCCTGTGGCAGGGAAAGAACTGGAAGGCGGGTGTCTGGGACCACCCCTTTATACCGGCGTCGTTTGGCATGCGGTCACCTGATAATGAGGCGGTCCCGCCAGGGACTGCTAGTTAGAAATTTTTCCGTGGGGTCCTGCCGCCGGCCGGCGTCAGTCCTATATGTAATTACCTACTGCAAGAGCCTCTCTCGAAGATCTACTGTTACGGTAAGTTTTTACGTAACTGTACTTTTTTACCTCTGAGAGTTCAGTGCACAAAGCTGTGTGTGTGTGTGTGTGTGTGTGGGGGGGGGTGCTTAAGCATGCCAATGGAAAACACAACAATACACTGAAACAATGTTTATTAATGGAGCACTACAGGTACACAGAGCTGTAGGCCCAATGCACGACTGGTGTGCAGTGGCTAAGCATGCATATCTGGGGCGAGTAGCTACTCCACACCCCCTGTGCCCCCCGCATGGCATGCACAAAGGGGGCACATGCAGACCCACCACACCGATCCCCCATGTCTGCAGACAGCTCTGTGATGGGGACATTCCGGGGAGGGTGCCAGCACTACGTTATTCACTAACCCGAGGTGCTGGCCGCATGGGTGCAGAGGGTGGTGCAGGGTACACCAGGGAGACCCTACCATAACCCACAGCATGCCCCCATGAACACAGGTATTCGGTCACTGGGGGACCAGGACAGTGCACACTGTGCTGCTCCCGACTGCTGGGCAGCAGGAGGCGGCAGGGGCAGCTGGAAGGTGAGTGCCCAGAAAGTTTATGTGAGGCAGCACTGGGACTGGAGGGTCCTGCCCTCGTCTGGGTGCATGCTATAGGCATGCACAGCCCCTGACCCATGCCACCCTATGTGTGAGATCCACTATGGGTCCCAGTGGGGCATCCCATTGGATGTCTGCCTGGGACAACTCCTCCCCCAGCCACCCTGCAGAGTTCTGTGCATTGGGGGAGAAGCCATGGATAGGTGGTCGGCATTGGTGAATGCCAGTATAGGTGCATCTGTCCGCAGGGTGCAGGGGCAAGGGTGGGGTATGTGCATTTTGTGCATCCCTATGCCCCTTTCATGCACTGTGAGCAGAACACAAACTGTATCAGTCTGTGATTAAGGGGTAAATTTGAATTTAAGGCATTTCATACTATAAATAGAATACTGTATAAGGGACTGTATTATTACAAAGTTATAATAACTTCAGGACGTTCTGGAGACATGTGAACCTTTAGAACTGAGCTTTATAGGTTCCAACATGTCCCCAGAACCTCAAGATGGTATTATATTGTTACATATAAAGTTTTTATAGTTGTAGAGTAGTTATGTGATACGTTGTCGGTGATTTTTTATATTTAAAATAAATAAAAACACATAAAACAGCCTGGGCATTTGTCCTAGTGATTTTATTGACTGGCACGATGACACCAATTGCATACTTACATTGATTTGTGCATACAGGAAAATCTACAGGAATTTCATCCCAGTTTTACAGGGAAAATTAGGGTGCACTACAGGAAAATGCTTTGCCTCATCTGGGAGCACTGCCACAGCATCTCCTTTAGTATGGCCTCCATTGATTTGCCCAACACTGATGTCAGGCTGACAAGCCTGTAGTTCCCCAGCTCTTCCCTTGATCCTCCCTTATGGATGGGCACAATGTGTGCCTCCCTCCAATCCTTGGGCACCCTCCCTGTCTGTAGAGAAGCATTAAAAAGGGCCGGCAGGGGTGCAGCCAGGACATCAGCCATTTCCCACAGTACCCTGGGATGGATTCCATCAGGACCTGGAGCCTTATCCTTTTTCAGGGACTTGAGGGCTTCCCACACCCTGCCGACAGGGATTTCAACATCCGTACCTCCTGCCCCAACAGACGATCCAGCTTGCCCCCTCCCATGTGGAGCAGCTCCCTCAGCCCCCTGAGTAACAACATGTACCCCAACATTTAAGGCCCCCGCCCCATCTACCCCCTGCGTCCTCCTTGCTTGCGGCTCCCCCACATCCTCCCTAGTGAAGACTGATGTAAAGTACTCATTGAGTACCTCCGCTTATTCACCTGCCTCTTCCGCCAACCCCCTCCTCGTCCTCAACCTACTGAGCTGCCCCTTTACTCTCCTTCTCTCTCCAATATACCTAAAGAACCTCTTTCCCCCCTCCTGATCCCCTGCGCCAGCCTCTGCTCCGTCCTAGCCTTGGCCCCTTTCACTACCCTGGTAACTAGCCTGGCCGTTTGAAGATGCTCATCCCCATCCAAGACCCCACTCGAACGCTTGTACCTACTGTATGTAGCCCTTTTTTCCCTTACCACCTCCTGGACCTTCCTGGTCCACCAGCAAGGCTTCCTAGACCTACTACACTTACGTCTCAATCTCGCACAGGACCTGGTAGCCTTCTGTAACCCTCTCTTGATGATTTCCCACCTGCTCTCCGTGTCCATGCCCGGTTTAATCCCACCCAAGTGGCCCTTGAGGATTTGCCCCATGCTCTTAAAGTCTGCTCCTCTAAAATCAACATTGTGCTTGTGCGATCCCTTCCCCCACCGGTCCAAAACAAACCAGACCGTGGTATGGTCACTTCTGGCTAGGGGGTCCCCCACCTGAAGTTCCCTAACTAGGTCACCGTCAGCCAGAACTACATCCAGGATACGACCCTCTCTCACTGGGTCAACAACCTGTTGATTTAGGAATGCATCCTGGAAAACGTCCAGCAGCCTCTGCTCCTTGGCCAATGGGAACGTCATAGTTCACCAATCAGTTGCTGGCATGTTAAGGTCACCCAATATCACCACCCCAACCCCTTCCTGACCACAGTGGTCCTTAATATTAACCAGCAGGCTATCCACCAAATCATCAGACAGCATGGGGGGGGCCTGTAAACCACCTCCATCTTGAGCGTCCTGCCCCCCCGGGGTTTGCATGGTGACCCATAAGGCCTCAATGTTGCCCTCTTCTTCCTCCACTCTGCTTATCCCGATGCTGTCTCTAATAAGCAGTGCTACTCCTCCCCCCCTGCCCACTGCCCTATCCTTTCTGAGCACAGTATACCCACTCAGGTTTAGGTCACGATCATGTCCTGGGGTGGCCCAAGTTTCGGTGATAGCAGCCATGTCCTCATCCCCATCCGCCAGCATTGCCTGAAGCTCAGGCATCTTGTTTCCCAAAGTTCTGGCATTTATCAGGACCACCCTACAGCCCTTACCCCTACCCCCATCCTGTTCTCACCCAGAGAGGTTACACGCAGCCACCCACAGTGTGCAGTCTGTCACTCCCATGTGGGGCATGCTAGGATCAGCCACACAACCCACCCCTTCCAGCCTGAATAAATTCGGTCAGTTTCTACTTTAGTACCTCCTTTCCTACCAGGCTGAGGTGAAATCTATCTCTTGCGTACAGCCCCTTGTCCTCCCAGGTAACCCCCCAATCACCCACCACACTGTATCCCCGAGCTACTTGTTAACCTCCCTAATTTTCTGCTTGTTTTTCACACTGGCCCTTAATACTGGCAGGATTTCTGAGAAGGAGACCGAGCAGCCATTGTCGTGACAGACCCTGGCAAGCCCACGGTTCCAACACACTATTTCCTGCAATATAATTTTTGCCCAGGTGCACTAAAATATCAGGAGAATCTCCATAACCCTGTGCCAGTGAACAAACCAGGTGCTCTGCCTTGTGCACAGTCAACCCGGAAATACTCTTGACCCCAACAGGACTGGGTTCCCTCTCACCCTGCCCTTCATACTGAACACCTCTAATCATGGAGTCCCCCAGCAGAACCACCTAACCCCTCCCGTGTCCTTAGGCCCACCCATTTTTCAGGCCACTTCACCAAGCCCAACCTCTTCCCTCCAGCCAAGCCTTCAGATGATTGCTGACCCCCATATGAAAGTCACATGTAGCCTTTTCCTCTTATCCCATTGCATTACCCTGGATGCCTCATCCGCCTCAGTGCTACCATGCCCCCGCTCCTTACCCTAGCCAACCCTTCTGCTTCAGGCTCCCCCACCCCTCAGCCCCTTCAGCAACAAGTACCCCTCCCCCTTCTGTGTCACACTGGCTCTTCCCTGGGGCTCCTTCCCCTGTCTCGCCACTGGCTCCTTCGCTGCCTGCTCTCATCAAATTTGCCATTTCTAAATTTTTTGTGCACTGTGGCCCCCTGGAGGGAATTTCCTTCCTCAGCAGTTGCTCTGCTTGCATAGGTCCCTCTCTGTGTTGCCCCCTGCATCTCCCATATTGTTCTCTACCCTTTTCCCTGCCCTATGCTCTCTTTCCCATTGATGACCCTCGAGGGCCCCATCCCTAGCACTTTTGTTTCCCTTGCCTTAGTCTCTCCAACCATGATCACCTCGCTGCTTCCTCCTCTGGGCCCAGGCTCCTCTATAGTACCTCACCCTTGTGTGTTCCCAAAGGGTCCCTCCCCTTTCCATCATGTGTTTCTACACTCAAGAGATCATTCCCTGTGCCTCCCAACTTCCTTTCCCCTGCTTCCCCCTCTGCTGGCTCCTCACAGTCGCTCTCCTCCATTACTTCCTCTACTAGTAGATCAAGGGGCGCAAATCTGTTTTCTTGCTCTGTTCCCATGCTACCCTTTTTGCTGCCGGTAAAGGGCTTATTTGAAGCCTGTCCCCGAATTGCAGGAATCTGCCTTCCTTTACCTGGTCCTACTACCTTCCATGCCTCCTTTTCCCCTAGCTGCCTCCTTGCCTCCTGTCTCAAGATTCCTCGTCACACCTCTAAATTTGCTATTATCCTCCTCTCGCACCCTGTTGCATCCACTTGTCCCCCTCCCATCCTCCTTCCTCCAAGCCCCTGTACTCTCGAATCTGTTTCCCAGATCCCTGTGCATTCCTTAATCCCTCCTCTCCATCCCTGGCTTATACTGACACTCCTGCCCCGCCTCCCTTTCCTCCCGCTTGCACAGTGCCCACCACAGCCACCCTATTTCCTCCTTCAGCTATGCGAGTTGTTTACACACCATGCAACCTCCCATCCTCCAGGCCCAATTTAGAACCTTGGCTGGCCAACATCCGCTACACCACACCATCCTACCAAAGAGGCCACCCCCATGGCTGCCCCTCCAGCTGTGCTAGCTATGTCAATAGGTTGTGGATAATGAATGTTCCCGCCACCTGAATAGGCAGCCCCAATCCCCCACAGCTATGTCAATAGGTTTTGGGTAATGAGTGTTACCTCACCTGAACAGGCAAGTTATAGAAGGTAGCTCTGATACCCAACAGATTCCCAAGAACTCAAGCTAGGCAGAAAACTAGTGTTGCAAACAATTTGAGCTCCCCTACTCAAGCACCTCACCCCTCCAGCTTTTCCCCACCACCCTGAGCAGTACCCTAGTCCCTTTTAACAGCTCTACCCAGATTAATCAAAGACACCAGTTCATAGTCACCACTTGAATCCCTTTAACCGTTCTACCCAGATAATCCAAAAACACTAGTTTATAGTCACCACTTGAATCCCATTGGTCCAGATTCTTTGTGCAGCTTCCCCTGCAGACACTAGGTCAATTCCGCAATAACAGCTCCTCACCGAAATGTTCCTTTGTCCAGCTCAGTGTTCCAATGAATCCTATAGAAGTGGTCAAGCAGCCCAGGATATCCTTCAGCGTGCAGATCCCAGTTTTACCAGCAGACCTCCATGCCCCTTTGGCCACTCTCTCCTCCTTCTGTAGTTGCCAACTCCTCCTCCGATTTTCTTGTTCCTCCCCACTCTGGAATTTAACACAGGCCGGGGTGGGGCAGGGGTGGTGAGAGTCTGAGAAGAACCCCCTGGGAGGCAGACGATCCCCGCAGCTTCTACAGCTCCTTCTGCATAGAAGTCATCCTGAGTTTGAGAATGTGGGCTTCCAGGGCCTGTTGGCGGCGTTTCCGTGTGGCCTGGCTGAAAGACTGGCAGTCCTCAATGTTGTGCTCTGGTCCCCGGCAGAAAAGGCAGAGGGAATGGCGGTCCTTGTGAGGGAGCTGGGTGCCGCAGGAATCACACTTGTTCTTATGTGACTTGGAAGGCGTTGGAGAAGACATGCACGAAAAAAGTAATACTTTTCAAAGATTTACAGAAAGAAAAAAAAGCAGTGAAATACTCATCCAAAAATGGCGGTCGACTGAAGCAGCATTCTCCACGAGGTCTGACGTGCACAGGTTAACGGCGGGAAAGAAATGGAGGGTGGGTGTGTGGACCACCCACTATATAGTGACATGCTGATGTCCGTCACATGACATCGGGTGGGCAGTCCTCCACCAGACACTGCTAACTAAAGTTTTCCATGTGGCCCTAGTGCCCGATGGCTCTAGTCCTAATGGTTATTCTGTATTGCAAGAGCCCTCTCAAAGTGAAATCTACTGTTACAGTAAGTATGTAACTATTCTATCTTCTTCGAGGATATCTCTTTCATCAGGTCACTCCTACAAAACGAGTGCCAAGCAGTACTGACAGAGAAACAGTCTGGGTGGCTGGAGCCTGTAGGCCTAATAAAGTAGGCCTTGAAGCACAGCTAGTTGAAAGCCTGCCCTTTTCCGTGAGGCAATGTTCAGACTGTAATGTTTAGTGAAGGTGTGGACAGTACTCTAGGTGGCAGCTGCACAAATCTCAGCAGCAGACACATTCTTGAAACAGGCAATAGAAGTGGCCATGCCTCTAGTGGAGTGGCCATGAACAACCCACAGGAAATTCCTTACCATACTTCCTATAACAGAAACTAATACAGTTGGCCAACCATTTTTTAGAAACAAGAATGCTCTCTTTACCAGGGGCAAAGGAAACAAGTTGTGAGGACTTCCTGCAGTCCATCATGTGGTATATATAGTACTTGAGCATTCTACATATATCTGAAGTATAGAGCAATGCTTCTCCTGGATTGGCATGCTCAGGAAAATAAACTGGCAGGTGGATAGTTTGATTTAGAGTAAATTCGGCCACCACCTTAAGAAGAAATTTAGGACTGGTACATAAGGACACCCTATCTTTATAGAAAATCAAATAAGGAGGCTCACACATCAGAGCTTGAAGCTCTGAAATCCATCAAACATAAGTAACAGCAACTAAAAATAACACTTTCAAAGAAAGAAAGCGTAGGCCACAAGTTGCAGAGTGCTCAAAAGGAGCCAAAGTATTGTTTTATTAAGTAAGCTTAAAGAAAGCTTTTCTAACGCAAAAATCAGGTCCCAAGCCAGGACTGGATTGTGGATAGGAGGCTTCAAGTACAAAATGCTTCTCAAGAACTTACGGGTCACCACCAGCTGAGCAACTGTACGACCATCAATAGACAAGTGGAAGGCTGAAATGGCAGACGTGCACTTTAACAGAAGAGTATTGCAATCCTCAATCTGATAAGGACAGCAAATACTATAGAACCTGGTCTACCAGACATGTAAAAGGATCCAGTTGATGAGAAGCAGCCCACAAAGTTCCATTTCATGGAACAAGTGGCTCTGGTGGAAGGATTTCTGGCAGCCACCAAAAACAGTAGTTACGTAAGAACTTACCGTAACAGTAGATCGAGGCAGGTTCCTGCAGTAGGTCTTCAGAGAATAGGACTGCGACCCCGGCATCAGGACAGCACGGCAAACTTCTAGCTAGCAATTGTAACACCTAGATGGCGCTATCCCAGGGGCTACTACCCCTGCCTGATTTGCCACTAACAGGTTGAGGGGCCTGGATCCAATGGCGGGTGCCTCCACCCAGAGATCAGGGTTTGCAATAGTTAAACTTACTTGGTCACAGCCCTCTGGGACACTGCCCCTTTCTTCCACTAGTGGCCCACAATATATCAAATTACCTTCACAGTATACACTTACCCCAGGGTGGTTCAGGCACTAGGACCTCCTGTACAATAAGATACAGTGCAACAATCACAGTACAATACTTTAACATAGACAAATACCTCAGGCAGTATAACTTTGCTGAAACAAGCAGCTCGGATTTATTTAGGGGAATATAACAAGGACAGGGAAATCAGGTTAATTAGCTTATCACTTTACTATCTACCTGCTGGCTCTGTGCACAGGCCTATCCTACCAGTTACTGTCCTGGGTACCCAAGCCCTGGTAAGCTGAGTCAAACCGTGGCAGCTGGTGAGGCCCTTTCACACAGTGAAAGAAAAATTAGTTTAAACAGTCAGCAGTACAGTGATTCCAGTTGGATTTAATGTGGCAATTCAACAGGGCGACCCTGAATTAGTACTCACGACCTCCAAACAAGATAGGGTCCTTCAACGTCAGCAGGGCTACTCTTGAGCTCCACGAGACTCTTCACACATTTATATGGTAAAAAAGTACTATACCAAGTAGGCTGCTTCTCTATCGATCGCAATTACTGCACAATACCGGGGAGAACACACAGCAGATTCAGTTCCTGACAGACAGAGTGCAATTCAACAATTTCTCCAGTCTTCTACAGGGTGAGCCTGGTTTCTACTCTTCAGAGATCCTTTGATTCTTTTCACAGGACTGATTCAGTCCTAACAAGCAATTACACAAGCTGCAGACGGAACTCTGGGCCTTACACACGTTTTTGACTGAAACTGTGCACTGAAGGAGCACAGGGTTTCTTTCCTTCACTTCCAGATCTAAACTGAAACTCCAACAGACAAAACCGAGCACTTCCTTTGAGTTCCTCCCAGTTCTTGACTGGATTGGCTGTCACTCACAATAGACTGCTGCTGTTGGTCCAAAAGGCGCGAAGTCTAAACTACATCTCCCAAGTCACTGCCCATACAATCCTCTTGTGTCCGGCTCAGATTATGAGTCAAGTTCTGATTCGTCAAGGCACCATTTTAGAGCTAGCTTACCACACTGATTGGTCCAGTTCAGCAGTTCAAAACCAGAATGGGGAACTAGGCAGACACAGTTCTGACTGCAAAGAAAGCAGGTTAGACAAACTGTAATTTCATTATTACTCTAAATGATTTCTGGCAAACAGTTACATCTTTCAGATAGGTTCCCTTTGCACTCCTAGTGACTGCAAAAATGGAGTGAATTGGCAGCAGCTCAGTGGTACTCAAACAGAAGCACACAGTCCCCCCCATATAAACTAATTATGTCTGCAAGCAGACAGCTCTTAAAGAGACAGTACCAGAGGCTCTAAAAACACTCACTGATAAATGGCTTAAACGCCAAACACCATTCAGGCTTGGAGCATTCAAGCAAGCTCCTGGAAGTCTTTTGGGAACCCCCATTTGCAGGGGGGTTACACAATCTATAGCGGGGGACCGCCCGCGGCATCACATGCCCACCCTCCAGTTCTCCAGCCAGAGACCTCGGAAGAGGGAACAGGAGAAAGGAGTAGAAACTCCTGAAGCCCTGAGCTGGTAAAACAAAGCCCTGGAAAAGGAAAATACAGGAGCTGGGGGAAGGTCGGAGGGAAATCGAGACCTACTGCAGGAACCTCTCTTGAAGATCTACTGCTACGGTAAGTTCTTACGTAACTGCTATATCTTACTTCGAGAGGGATCCTGCAGTAGGTCTTCACAGAATAGGACTGAATACCAAGCAGTCAAAAAAAAAAAAAGGAAGTTGGAGGCTAAGTTCCGGGAGAAGGAAGTGTCTGCCAACTACAGGTCTGCTTAGGACAGGAGGCCTTGCAGAATTGTGAGGCCAAAACCGGCTCTGCGCATAGAGGCGATGTCCAGACTGTAATGCTTGGTGAAGATATGGACAGAAGACCAAGTGGCCCCTGCACAAATGTCCACAGTGGACAAGTTCCTCAGGAAAGCCGTAGAAGCAGCCATGCCCTGGGTCGAGTGGCCTTTTACGTCTCCTGGAAGGGGCTCCTCATATTTTTGGTAAATGCACGAGATCCAGTTAGCCAACCATTTCGACAACCCCTGTTTGGAAATGGCCTTGCCCTGACATTTGGGTGCGAAGACCACAAACAACTGGTCAGAACTACGAGCCTCGTCGGTCCTAGAGATGTAATATCGAAGAATTCTGTGCAAGTCTAAAGTGTGCAAGAGGTATTCCCCCGTTGGAATACTCTGGGTAATATACCGACAGTTCAACATTTTGCTGTAAAGTAAACTCCGAGACTACTTTCGGAAGAAAGAAAGGGTTAGTCCACAGAGCCACCTGGTCTCTGTGGAAAATCAAATATGGCTCCTTACAAACGAGGACCTGAAGCTCTGAAATCCTTCGAGCTGACGTAATAGTGACTAAAGAAAAAATTACTCACCTTAGTAATGTTGTTTCTTCTAATGGAGTCTTGCTATATTATAGACATTAGCAGTTTGATCCAGCTCTAGAACTGCCCCGGAGTGAAATGGTTAAAACCATTCCAAAACAGAATTTTGGCACGAGAGCAGCTCTATCTGTGTCATGTCAAACCTGAACTGTCAGATCTTTACGAGCCAAACTCACTAAGGTCTGTGTGGAAGCTGTAACCTACACTAGCCAAATGGCTACCTAAATAATAACAACCATTGATGGTCCCAACACCCAAGACTCAAGTCAGGGGACCGAAATACTAACACCATTCTAATAATATGAAAATGGAACATAAGTATAATAAAACACACACGCGACACATACACACCCCAAAGTCCCAAAGGGACAAAATGCTAACAGGACATAAGTAGTGCCCACACTAAGTTGCCCGCACCCCACCAAGTAGAGAGTTCTGAGAGGGGCAGGTTGGGGAGGTCTATAATAGCAAGACTCCATTAGAAGAAACAACATTACTAAGGTGAGTAATTTTTCTTCAAACAACATGAAGTCTTGCTATATTATAGACATTAACAGAATACACAGCAGTACCTCCATGGAGGGCAGAACCTACTTAGGAATAGGCTCTGAAGAACAGCTGTGCCAAACCAGGCATCTCTCCTGGCCTGGACATCAGGGAGTAATGCTTGGTAAAAGTGTGCAGTTTTCAAGTAGCAGCCTGGCAAATCTCTAATAAAGGGATATCTCTGGCAGCAGATAGAGAGCGCAGCTGTACCCCTGGTAGAATGAGCCCTCAAACCGGGGGCTCTGCCCACTTTCTGATAACAAAATTGGATACAAGAGACAATCCACCTGGCTATTGATCTCTTAGTGGCAGGTTTGCCTTTCCCAACTTCACCATACGTAAGGAAAAGTTGGAGGGATTCGAACCTTTGACCTTTGGTTCGCTCTATATAATAACTAAGAGCTCTCTTAACATCCAGGCTGTGCAACCTCCTCTCACCCGAAGAGGAGTGATCAGTGAAAAATACTGGAAGGGAGATAGATTGATTAAGATGGAAATCTGAAACCACCTTAGGCAAAAACTTCCTATTAGTCCTAAGGACCACCTTATCCTGTGGAAAGAAATAAAGTCAGTCTCCACTGACAAGGCTTGCAATTCACTTATGCATCCGGCAGAAGTGATAGCCACTAGAAAAACAGTTTTCCAAGTTGAGGTACTTAAGCTCTGCAGAAGACAGAGGTTCAAAAGGGGTTGCATTAACTGGGCAATGCAAACATTAAGGTCCTAAGCAGGGGCCGGTTCCCGAAAGGGAGGATTAGTATGGAGTAATCCCTTAAAAAACTTGGAAAACACAGGATGAGAGGAAAGAGGGGATGACTTTCCTGCTGACAAAAAAGCAGACATAGCTGCCAAATGAACTCTCAGGGTAGCTGGTCTGAGACCCAAGGAATTAAGATGTACCATGTAATCTAACAAAATGGGCAATTCAGCAGATTCTGGGGAAATATTTTTCCCAGCACACCAAATGGAAAACCTTTTCCATTTAGAACTATAAGTAGCCCTAGTGGAAGGCTTTCTGGAAGCCTTTAGGATCTCAAGAACACCCTGAGAGAGGTGTAAATCAGCAAACTCTAACTCCTCAAGAGCCAGGCCTTGAGGTTGAGGATTGAGGTCCGGATACCAAACCCTTCCTGGGCACAAGTCAACAGATTGTGATTCCTGGGGAGGCACAGGGAAGATGGACTGTCAGAGACAGAAGGAGTGGGTACCAGGGCTGCCTGGCCCAATCCGGGGCAATCAGAATCACCCTGCAAGGCTGAGATCTGATTTTTGACTAGTACTTTGAATAGGAGAGAAAGGGGAAAGCATGAGGAACTTCCCTCCCAATCCAGAAGAAGGGCATCCAGGGAACTGAGCCCAGCACTGGAGGCCTGCAACAGAACAGAGGAAGTCTGTGACTGTCTGGGGCTGCAAAAGATCTATCTGAGGATGCCCACCTGGCAAAAACTATCCCCAGCACTTGAGGATCCAGGGACCATTCGTGATGGCCCTGGGAAATCCTGCTGAGGGCATCCGCTAGGACTTTGTCCTTCCCTGGAAGATGAACTGCTATGAGGGAAGTGTTCAGGGAATAGGCCAGAGACCACAACTTCACTGCCTCGGTGCACAAGGCCGAAGACTGAGTGCCCCCCTGTTTGTTGATGTACCACATTGTTGTGGTGTTGTCTGTTCTGACTTGTGTCACCTTGTCGTGGACAGATGCAGAAAAAGCTTGAAGAGCTAAAAAGACAGCTCTGAGTTCCAGCAAATTGATGTGGAGCAGAGATTCCTGGGGGGACCAAACTCCCTGAATGGAAAGGTCGCCCATGTGGGCTCCCCAACCCAGAAGGGAAGCATCTGTAGTGAGAGTCAAGTCGTGAGAAGGGGAAATGAAGGGGACCCCCGCTCTTAAATTGCTCTGATCCTGCCACCACTGGAGAGCTAGGATCAAGGTTAGTCACTGGGACCAACTTGGAAGGGGTCTCTTCTCTGAGACCAAGGTTCTCAAGTGAAACTGAATGTCTCTCATCTGAAATCTGGCTCCCTGCACAACAGCTGTGGATGCAGCCATGTGCCCAGGAGCTGCAGAAGTGTCTTGCTGGTGAGAGACCTGCAGAGTGAAAGTAGAGGCCAGAGCCACTAAATTCCTTACCCTTTCTGGGGAAGAAAGGCTCTGGCTAGCTTTGTGTCAATTCTGCCCCTATAAAGGTGAGTACCTGGACTGGTTCCAGAACCGACTTTGATAGGTTTGCAGAAAACCCAGGAGGTGAAGCTGCTGGGTGACCTGCAGGTGAGATTTTACCTGTTCTGGGAACTGACCTACAATGAGCCAGTCGTCTAGATAGGGAAAAACAGCAATCCTCTGCCTCCTTAAGTGGGCCACTGCCACTGCTAGACACTTTGTGAATACCCTTGGAGCAGAGGTAAGGCCGAAGGGCATTGCTCTGAACTGGTAATGACCTGAGGGCAGTTCGAATCTGAGGTACTTTCGATGGGATCTTCTGATTAGGACATGGAAATAGGCATCCTTGAGGTCCAGGAGGCTAGCCAGTCCCTGGCCTTAGGGAAAGGTAAAATCATTGCCAGAGTTACCATTTTGAACTTTGGTTTCAAAAGATGCTTGTTCAGATATCTGAGATCTAAAATGGGCGCCATTCTCCTGTCTTTTTGGGGTAAGGAAGTATGTGGAATACAGACCCTGTCCTGATGCAGGGAGAACCCTTTCTACTGCTCTGAGGCTAACAGGGATGAGACCTCTGTTTCCAGGCGAGGTCTCTGAAGCACTTGCAGGTAGAAAAGTCTGCTTCTCAACTTAGGAAACTTTTGAAGCTGAGAACCAGACCCTGCTTACTACTTCCAGAACCCACTTGTCTGAGGTTAAAGAAGCCCAATTCTGACTGAAGTAAGCCAGCCTGCCCCCCACTGGTACAGGAGAATCGGCCCTGGGCACCCCATCAGGGTACCTGTTTGCAGGAGCTTTAGGCTGGGGGTGGAGCAGGTCTGCCCACCCTCGTCTGCCCCTGCCTCTGAAGAAGCCCCTCTGAGCATAGGCAGAGGGCCTGAGTCTGGTAGAAAGGCCTGTGAAAGGCCTACCCCTACCCCTGGGGCATGCCTTTGAGGAGTGGCTTGCCTCTCCTTAGCCTGGGCACTCTTGTAAGTAGTCCTATATTCATTCATCTTCTTCATGTAATTCTCTGTCTGCTCTCCAAACAGAGAATTTCCCACCACAGGAAAATCCATAGCCTTAGTCTGGGTATCCTGTGACAAACTAGTACACCTGAGCCAGGCCAACCTACGAAAAGCTACAGATGTGGCAATGACCCTAGAGGAAACATCATTAACATCCACAGCAGCATGAAACTGAACCTTAGAGGCTTCAATGCCATCAGCAGCCACCTGTTCTAGTTCACTAGCCAGCTGGCCATGGGCCTGCTTGGCCAATTGCATAACAGTATCCCATCTAGATTTCTGATACCTAGCTACATAAGCCATATAATTTGCTTGCCTGAGTCCCAGAGAGGCTGCCATATACTGTTTTTTTGCCATGGCATCAATCTTCCTGGAATCCTTGTCAGGAGGATGTGAAGCCAAGGAATATTAGCTTTATCACAGGCAGCAGCCTGAACTACTAACATGACTGCATTGCTGAGAAGGAATTCTGTATCAGGGCCTGACAATGTATACCTTCTGTCCATCTTTTTATCTACAGGAGGCACAGAATTAGGAGCTTTTAAAATTTTAATTGTTTGTTTCCTAAAAGACTTATGTAAAGGAATAGACAATCTCCTAGACTCTGGAATATCCATCATTTCTACAAAATCAGGCTCCTCTTGCTCATCCACAGCCTCTTCTAAAGGAAGCTGGAGGTTTCAACAACTTTTATAAAACATAAAATGAGATGGGGACTCAGACAGCATGGGGAGATTCTAAAGGTCTGTCTGGGAGATGTTCGTTCAATAGGCACACCCAGACCTTCCCAGCCACATTCATACTGTTCATAATCCTCCTCCCCTCCTCTGGTTCATAAAATTCCTCAATATCATAATCCTGAACCACTGGGACGGACGAACCGACCTTTTACCAGATAGTGGTGGTTCAGGCGGACCCTGAGACAGTGACTGGACAATTTGTATGGCTTTTGCTATCTCTGCAGCAGTTGGAGAAGGAATTTTGGACTCCAGACCTGCTGATTTTCTTTTTTCTTCATTGGAATTGGTTCCTCAGAACCAGCTTTTCTTTGCCGAGGAAGTCTGGCCTGGTCAGAGGCACTCCCTCTGGTTCGGTTGGCACCGAACCGGGCTGCCATCGGGTCAGCGGACTTTAGCCTCTCGTTCCCTGAGCCTGCCCAATCTTTTTTCCAGGGTGGCTGCAGGAAATTCTCATACCTGGCAGTCTGACTGGAGGTGGTCAAACCCCAGACAATAAACACATGTGGTGTGGGTCAGCCTTGGCAAAGACTTCCCCACAAACATCACAGTGTTGAAACCCAGTGGGCCAGTTTTCTTTTGGGTTTCTCAGACATAATGCCAGCCTAACCAAAAACTTGCCCTTTAGCTTGGCAGTGCCTAGGCAAGACACCTTATCGGTTCCTAACACGTGTCACGGTATTGGAAAAAGCGTAATAAACCGTTTTTTTAGAACCGATAAGAACCGGAACCGCACTCTAAAATAGTAACTTTTAGTTTTAAATGAGTTTTAAACCCACTGATCGGTTCAAAACCGAACCGATAACTTACAAGTTCCACACAGACAAAACCTTCATTTGACTAGGTTACCACAGATAGAACTTGAACCGAACGGTTTTATGTGTTAAATAAAACTATTCTCGGTTAAATCCAACCGAGAAACACTTCTAAACCGAGAAATGAACCGAGCAGAAGGAGAAATCTCCGGAGCGACTGTTCACTGAGGCGGAGTAAAGAATCTGACAGTACAGGTTTGAAATGACACAGATAGAGCTGCTCTTGTGCCAAAATTCTATTTTGGAATGGTTTTAACCATTTCACTCCGGGGCAGTTCTAGAGCTGGATCAAACTGCTAATGTCTATAATATAGCAAGACTTCATGTTGTTTGAAGAAAGCATTTTCCAGGATAAATAAGGCACGCCGCAACTTGCTGCCAGTTCAGAAGGGGTCAAAGTAAGTTTCTCTAAAATAAAATTCAAATCCCAGGGGTGAACCAGAGGCTTAAGGTGGAGGATTCCTTTAAGGAAGGTTTCTCAAAGTCTAGGCTTCTTAAAACAGGGGCTGAACATAATGCAGCCTTAATGGCTTGAAAATCTTCATCACACTCTGTGGTCCATTTCACATTATTTGGGTACCGTTTTTTTGTGAGTTCAGTTCAGTGAGGGGAGTAGCTAACTCAGCAAAGTTGGAAACAAATCTCTGATAATAACCAGCCAGCCCTAAAAATGACCTAACATGTTTGGCAGACAAGGGTGAGGTAGTGCTGGTTGGAGACCTCAATATTCCAGACATGGACTGCAGCATCCCAGCAGCAGCATCAACTAGGAGCAGATTTATCCTGGACTCCCTTCAGGGTGCCTTCCTCAAGCAACTGGTCATGGAACCAACTCGGCAGAAGGCAATACTGGACCTTGTGCTCACAAACAGGGACAGTGTGATGGGGGTAACAGTGGGGGAGCACCTGGGGAACAGTGACCACCAGTCATTGTGGTTTGAAATCACAGAAGGAGCAGAACCAAACCACACAAAAACACGTATCCTGGATTTTAGGGGGACAGACTTTGGGAAAATGGGGAGATGCTTGAAAGAGGTATTAAGGAGAATGGGGCAGGAATCGGGGGTTGAGGAACAGAGGGCAGTATTTAAAATGGGGATTACAAGAACAACAAAATTATGCATTAAGCAGGTTAGCAAGGGGAAAAGGAAGAGGAGGCCATTTTGGTTTTCCAAGAAGGTAGTGGAGAAAGTGAAAGCCAAAAAGATTGCATTCAGGCAATACAAAAAGACACAGGCAGAAGGGGATAGGGAGAAGTACCAGGAGAAGCAAAGGGAGGTCAGTAAGGGATGCCAAAGCTCAGTCAGAAGAGCACATTGCAAAATCAGTGGGTAGAGGGGACAAAACCTTTTACAGGTACATAAGTGAAAAAAGAAAGGCAAAGGGAGGGATAGTGAGAGTGAAGGGGGAGGCCCGTGGAGGATGACAACATTAAAGCTGACATACTGAACAGGTATTTCTGCTCAGTCTTTACTGAGGAAGAGGAAGGTAACTGGTCTGAAGGGAGTACAAGGAGTGGGAATGATGCAGAAATGGACACAAGTCCCTTTACACGAGAAAGGGTCTTGAAGGAACTGGAAGTAATAAGAGTTGATAAAGCAATGGGGCCAGATGGGGTTTAGGGTCCTTAAAGGACTAAGAGAGGTGGTGGCTGAACCTCTGGCAATCCTGTTTAGCCGATCACTGAAACAGGGAAGTACCCAAATACTGGAGGACAGCAGATGTGGTCCCCTTATGTAAAAGTGGGAACAAAGAGGCGGGGAACTATAGACCAGTCAGCCTCACCTCGGTAATTGGGAAGATCATGGAAGCACTACTGAAGGAGAGAATGGTGGAACATCTGGTTGTCAATGGACTACAGGACCCAAGGCAGCATGTTTTCACCAGGGGGAGGTCATGTCAGACCAACCTAATTGAATTTTTTGACTGGGTGACTAGGGAGGTGGATCAGGGGAGGGCAGTAAACATGGCCTATCTGGACTTCAGCAAGGCCTTTGACACTGTGCCACATAGAAGACTATTACATAAACTGGGGAATATGGGTGTGGGCAGGGCAGTAGTGCAGTGGGCAGGTAGTTGGCTGGGCGGCAGGACACAGAGGGTGGTGGTAAATGGCTGTCACTCCACAGAGGGAAGAGTGACCAGTGGGGTATCACAGAGATCAATGCTGGGACCAGTCCTATTCAACATCTTCATCAGTGACATTGCGCAGGACCTAGAAGGCAGAATTTCCCTGTTTGCTGATGACACAAAGCTCTGTAACAGAGTAGACACAGCAGAGGGTGTAGACAGAATGAGAAGGGACTTGTAGAAACTTGAAGAATGGTCAGGGGTTTGGCAGTTGAAATTCAATGCAAAGAAGTGCAAGATAATGCATATGGGGCACAAAAACCCGGACACAATATATCAGTCGGGGGGTGAGGATCTAGCATGCACCAAGCAGGAAAGGGATCTTGGGGTTATCATCTCTGATGACCTCAAGGTAGGGAAACAGTGTGACAAGGCAGCAGGTAAAGCAAATAGAATGCTGGGATGCCTAGACAGGGGCATCACCGTCAGGAAAAGGAAGGTCATAATTCCACTATACAAGACACTAGTGAGGCCCCACCTGGAGTACGGTGTTCAGTTCTGGAGACTTTACTTACGTAAGGACATAGACAGGGTAGAGAAGGTTCAGAGGAGGGTAACAAAGATGGTACATGGATTGCATCACAAGTCCTATGAGGACAGGTTGAAGGAATTGAATATGTACTCCCTGGAGGAGAGGAGGGAGAGAGGGGATATGATAGAGACATACAAGTATCTTACAGGGAGAAACAGGGTGCAGGAAGACACTATTTTTAAGTGAAACAGATGTTCCAGGACTAGTGGGCATGGAATGAAGTTGCAGGGAGGACGATTCAGAGAAAACATGAGAAAGAATTTCTTCACAGAACGGGTGGTGGACAAGTAGAACACCCTGCCAGAGGAAGTGGTGGGGGCTGAAACAATCACGGATTTAAGAATGCATAGGATAGACATAAAGGAATTCTGGAGGTCAGGGTTAATGGGCAATAGACTTGAGGAAAACACAAACTGAACTTACAAGCTCAAATGGGCAGACTGGGTGGGCCACAGGCCATCTGCCGACACTATCATGTACTGTATCTATGTTTCTTTTGTTTTAGGTCATGCGTTAGCTACAGCTTTTATTTTAGAAATTTCTGGCTTAACTTCTCCATTCCCCAACACATAGCCCAAATATCTGGTTTCCGGCATGCCCAATGCACATTTGGTAGGATTAATAGTCAGACCTGCATTTTTGATAGCTTGGATAACTGTTCATAGGTGTTCCAGGTGGCTTTTCCAGTCTAGACTGTACACCACGACATCATCCAGGTACGCAGCACATTTACCAGTGTGAGGTGTTAAAATTACATCCATGTAACGCTGGAATGTAGCTGGCGCACCATGTAAACCAAATGGCATGGTGGCGAACTGATAGAATCCAACAGGAGTGGCAAATGCAGTTCTGTTTCTGGATTCTTTAGCTAGATGTAGTTGCCAGTAATCCTTGGTGAGATCGAGGGTACTGATATACTTTGCAATCCCCAGTCTGTCCACCAGATCATCTACTCTGGGCACAGGATAACTCAAATTCTTACACTTGATTAAATTTTCTAAAATCAAGGCAGATTCTAACACCCCTTTCTTTTTTGTTTGCAATTACCATTGGAGATGACCAAGCACTCCTCGACTCCCCTGTGATACCCAATTCTTTAATTTTTTTGTATTTCCTTAACCATATCAGCTCTTAACTCCTCTGGTAACCTGTATGTCTTTTGCCTAATAGGACAAGCATTCCTTGGCCCTATTACGTGCGCAACCCCTTTTGCTCAGCCTGGTACTGTGGTAAAAGTACTGTTAAATGTCTTTAGCACATTATGAATATTTGCAGTTTGTTCTGAGGTTAAGGAAACATTCACCTTTACAACATCAGCATTTACAGTTTGTTTCAGTCTATCATACGCTACATCAATATCTTCTTTATTGGTTTCTGGTAAAACTAGCAAAGCAGCTTTTGGCATTTTTCAACCCATTTCTTGAGGTGGTTAGCATGGTATATCTTAGTAGGATTTTTCCTGTCAGGGGTCTCAATCTTGTAGTTAATGGTGCCAGTACGTCTAAGTAAGCATTAAGCCACGATGAAGGTGGCATCTAATGGGGAATTAATGCATGACTGGGAGCGTCGGCCTCATGCCTGAACGGCCCAACCATGCATTAATTCCCCATTACATGCCACCTTCAGAGTGGCTTAATGCGCTTGTAACATGGTTTTCTAATACTGAAGTGTGTTACAAATGTACATACTATTAGTTAACAAACACTACTGAGACACAGTTTTGTTTTCTTACAAATGTTTACTGCACTTTGGAAATGTGAAGAAATCCTTTTTTCATGCAGATGTTGTACAAAACAAAAATCACATGTTGACAGAAGACGGCTTACTTAAAATTAGTTTCAGTACTTTTGGTAAATGTGCACGGCTATTATTGTTATAGCGTGCTTGGGAGGCCTCTATTGTCTGATCTTCTCTTGAGGTCCCAAACGTCCGTCCGATGGCGCATCCTGCAATGCTTCCATTTTTGTTCAATCTGACTGTTGCTCATATATTGTGAATGGCTACATGTGGTTATTTCTTACACTCTGTGTTATGCTGAGTGCCGCAGTAATAGAAATTCACTGTTCCGCATACCATGAAACTCCGGAATTGGGGTCTGCTCTGGAACTGCTTATCTCTGAGGCGTGATGCTCTGTGCTGCGGTACTCCTGGTTCCGGGTGTCACTTCTTGTAGTTCTATGCTACTGTGCTATGCTACATTTCTCTGTCGTGCGACAGTCACGAGCATGTCGGTGGGTGGGTGGATGGGAAAGATAAGATGTTTTTGCCAGCATAACCCTGTGTTTTAAAAACAGTGCTTTTCTTGTTCCGTGGATTTGTTAGGTACTTCACTCTCAACATGGCATTATTGGTTCAATAATGCGGTGTTCAGCTATTACCAAGTGACTGATTTTAGCCAATCACTTTTCTGATTTATGTGTTTCATAACTTTGCCATGTTACAAGAACCTTATAAGGCCCTTGCCACTTCATTAACAGTTTATTTTCTGTTGTGGGTAACAGTAGCAAAACCTTTTTACCTGGTTCAAAAACTTTTTCTTTTACCCCATGCTCATAATATACCTTCTGCTGGTTTTGGGCCTCTTCCCGATTACTATGGGCAATTTCAACATATTATGCCAGATTCTTTTTTAGGGCACATATATAAGACGTTATAGATCGTTTCCGAGTGGGTTATCGTCCCACATTTCTTTTAACACATCCAGTGGCCCTCTTAGCTGCCTACCATACAGCATTTCAAATGGTGAAAACCCTGTTGATGCCTGTGGCACTTCTCTATAAGCAAAAAGTAGGTAAGGCAAGTATTGGTCCCAATCTTTCCCCTCCCTTTTTAACATGCGTTTTAGGGTTTGGTTAAAACGCTCAACAAGACCATCTGTCTGACGGTGATAGGGGGAGGTTCTTATGGCAGTGATACCTAGTAGTCTGTATAGCTCCTTAAGTAATGCAGCACCAAAATTACTACCCTGATCAGTAATAATTTTTTTACTTATGCCCACTCTGCTGAAAATTTTTGCAAGCTCTGCTGCTACTTTTAAAGCTGTGACAGTACACATTGGAACTGCTTCTGGGTATCAAGTAGCATAGTCGCATACTACCAGGATAAATCTATTACCCTTTCTACTTTTGTCTAAAGGACCAACCACATCCATTGCAATTCTCTCAAAAGGCACATTTATCAAGGGTAGGGGCACCAGGGGCACCTTGTCTTTTCTAGTGACTGGGGCTACTTTCTGATGCTCAGCACAGGAATTACAATAGGTAGCAACATCTTCATGAATTTCAGGCCAATAAAATCTATACAGCAATCTGGCAAAGGTGCGATCCCTCCCTGAGTAACCAGCCATTGGCCTATCATGTGCTCTCTGTAACAACTCTGTTCTATACTTTTGTGGTATAACCAATTGTTCTATCTGTTCCTGTGTCTGAGGTTTAACCCAAACTCTGTACAGTAACCCATTACATTTTTTTATTTTTTTTTATTCAGTATACTTTTTCCCCCCACTGCTGACAGCCCGGTACCTCTGCCTGGTCACGGACCCCAGCCTCCACCTCCATATCGAACAGCAACCCTCGGATAACCCCTGGTTTGCCCCCAGGATGGGGTTAAACATAGAAACATAGAATCTGACAGCAGATACGGACTGTTTGGCCCACCTAGTCTGCCCATTTCCCTACCTAACGGATAAGCTGCAGATCCTAGTTAACCCGTGGCCTACTTCCTCCTACCCCTCACTAGAATTGCCTTATGTCTGTCCCATGCATTCTTGAATTCCCCCACTGTTTTTGAATCTACGACCTCCTCAGGAAGGCCATTCCATGTATCCACAACCCTCTCTGTGAAGAAATACTTCCTTACATTACCTCTGAGCCGCCCCCCCATCTTCAAATTGTGCCCTTGTTTTGCACATCTCTTTTCTGAAAGATGCTACCTTCTTGAACTTTGTTGATTCCCTTGAGGTATTTGAAAGTTTCTATCATGTCTCCCCTCTCCCTCCTTTCCTCGAGGCTATACATCTTTAGTTCCTTTAGTCTTTCTTCATATGTCTTCTGATGCAGACCCTACATCATTTTGGTTGCCCTCTTCTGGACAGCCTCCACCCTGTCTATGTCTTTGCGGAGATGGTCTCCAGAACTGTACACAGTACTCCAGATGTGGTCTTACCAACTGTCTGTACAGAGGGCCAACAACTTCCTGTTTTCTACTGGTGATACCTCTCCCTATGCATCCCAGAATCCCCCCAGCCCTCCTTACTGCCTTCGTCATGCGGCACTGACCCCTCTTACAGCGCCGCATGACGGGACTAGACCCGAGGGCCGGTCCTGGAGGATAATCAAGGCCGAGACAGGTGTCATCTAGGGCTGTCAGAAGGAAGTATTATGTGTGTTATTTCTGGGGGGTGGGGACGTGCAATGACATCCTGCATCTGCCCCACCCCCTGGATCACTCTCTAATGCTGGTTGCTGCGGTACCCCCGGTCTCTGCAAGGGGTCCATCAAGCATGGGACATTTGCCCCACCCTTCCCCCAGAGAAGAAGAGCAGTCCTCAGGATGTTCCATCCTTCTCCCCCCAGCCAGTCCTTCGACGACTCGGATCCAATCCTAAACCTGGGTCACCGGTGTCGAAAGTGGAAATCAACCGCTGCGCCGACGGGCCGGCCACCCATTACATTTTTTAAACATTGGTCCATCCTGCTTTGGTTTCACCCCCAGCTGCTTAAAAAAACCCTGGAGAGAAACATCATTAGCTTGCTCGGACAGAAAATCATAACCAGTTATCAATTTAGCTTCAGCATTTTCATATGTTAACCCCTTATGTCCATCAGTCATTTGTTGCCAAAGTTTCTTCAGGCATCGTCTTTCTTTCCTGGATTTCCAGATCTTGGAGCTGTGCTCAAACAAGTCTGAGTCAAAGTAACTAAAAGGAAAAGTGTCCCCATCATTTGAGATTTTCTTTGCCTGAGCTCTTGTTACCACTGCTGCTGAAACTGCAGGGTTCAATTACTCTGAGATCAACTCAGTAAATCCTGGACAGTCATTTCCAATAATCAAAGGTACAGGTAACTTAGGTACTACTCCAACTTTCATTTGGTGTGACACACCCTTAAATGGTCAGATTCACTTGGGTGGTGGGTTAGTATCGAGTGTCCCTGTGGATGCAGATGACATCAGTACCTGGTCCTTTTGCACAGTGTTTCCCAGCACTTCAAGATGCACTAGGGTCTGTCTGCTTCCCGAATCAATGAGTCCCTTTACAGTCTTATCCCCCACCTTCACATCTGTTAAGTACTTGCCCCAATTTGCCAAGGACAAATCTGCTCCAGTGTCACTCTTCCTACAGCAATTTCTTGCAATATGACCTGGCTTATTACAGTTATAGCAAATAACGTCTTTGGGCATAGATTTGTTACCCCCACCAGAGTTCTGATCATACTTGGAGTTTAAATGGGAAAAAGAGTGCCTTACCGGTGCTTGGTTGTTACCTCACTGCTGTGGCATTTGTCTGGCCATTTGGTAGTCCTCGGCCAAAGAAACGGCCTTTTCCCCACTTTCTAGTCAATGTTCCTTTACCCACAGCTGCACATCTGTAGGCAGGATGTCAATGAATTGCTCCACAGCAAATGTGTTAATGATCTGTGGGACTGTTTTGCCCTCTGGTTGGAGCCATTTTATCAGACGTTCTCTGAGTCGGGTGAAGGCTTCTCGAGGATTGTCGACTGAGTTATACTTCAGAGATTGAAATCTCATGTGTAGGTCTCTCCCGAGATGTCATACCTTTTCAGGATTTCACTTTTCACCAGGTCATGGTTTTCTGATTGTGCAGTGTCCATATTGCTGTAGGCAAGTTGGGCTTTCCCTGTCAGGTAGGATACCAGTCTGATTGTCCATTGCTGCTTTGGCTATTGGCAGGCTGTGGCAACTCTTTCAAAAGTTGTCAGGTATGCCTTGATATCATCCGAGGGACACAACGTTTCAAGTTTAATGGCTTTTAAGTTGCTTGTGTTGTGCTGCTCATCTGGATCTGTAACAGATCCTCTGCCTCTGATAGCTTGCAAGGCATCTAGCCATCGCTGCTCCTGTCGCTGCATCTCTTCTCTCCTCTGCTTCTCCATTTCTTTTTTGTTGTATAGCCCACCATTTGAAAAAGTCCATCAGGCTTTCAGGTTCTGTCACTGCCTGTTCTTTTTCCATAACTTGTGCTGGCTGTACAATCTCAGCTTGGACTTCTGTCTCTGCTAGTTATGCTGCCATTCTCCTGGTAACCACTCCTGGACTTGCTGCTGCAGAATCCAAACCCTTCTCTGTGCTTCCCTGGTACTAGGTCCAGTACCACACACAAAACTCCTGCCTTAGAGGATGCACGGCGTAAATACCACTTCTCACACTATCTGTCGTCGAGAGACAGGTCAGGAAGCATAGGAAAAACCAGGAGCAGTTATAAAATTAGCAAAAAATATTTATTTACACTAGCAGTAACATAAAAAAAACTTGTTCAGAATAACTATTTACAAAGGAAGAATAAACAGCAGATTCATCAGAGTTTTCAAATCAAATCAAATCATATTTTATTTTTAAAGCGCTTTTCTAAAATCAAAGTGTGTATACAATATTAGAAACAACCAATGAACAGTTAAAACACACAGAATTAAAAGGCAGCAGAAATAAAACAAAACATCCTCCCCAAATGCTAGGCCAAATACATGTTTTTAAGGAGGATTTAAACATCTCAGTGGACAGGCACTCTCTAATCCGATGAGGCAGAGAGTTCCACAGGGTCGGGGCTACAAAAGCAAAAGCCCTAGCACCTGATGTCTGAAGACAGACCCTGGGAACCTCTAGCAATCCCTCGTCGGCGGAGCGTAGAGGACAGAGGGGGTGGTAAGGCTGAAGGAGGTCTTGCAAGTAACCCGGTCCCTGTCCATGTAGGGTCTTACAGGGCAGCAACGCGACCTTGAAGGAGATCCTCCACCGCACCGGCAGCCAGTGCAATTCACACAGCACAGGCGTGACATGGCAAGATCTTGACAGCCCTGTCAACAGCCTGGCCACTGCATTCTGCACCAGCTGCAGGCAATGGAGATCCACCCCCGGTAACCCTAGGTATAGAGCACTGCAGTAGTCAAGACGAGAAGACACAAAGGCGTGAACCAATACAGGAAGGGCATTGGGTGGAACAAGGTGCTTTATCCAGGTGATGTTCCTCAGATGGAAAAACGAGGACTTCACAAGTGCTGACAGCTGTGTTTTAAGTGTCAGTTCACTGTCAAGCATGACCCTCAGATTCCATACCCTTTCAGAAGGTCTAAACTGGTCACCCCAAGCACCAGGCCGGACGGTTGCCCAGGAGTCAACTTCTCTACCCCGTGACCTGGGTCCACCACCAACACCTCAGACTTATCCAGATTTAGTTTCAACCAGTTAGTACTCATCCAATCTTGAATCTCAGTGAGGCAGTTGTTAAATACCGAGACCGAACTACTCTGTTTGGGTTCAAAAGACATGTAGAGCTGAGTATCATCTGCATAGCAGTGAAAACTCAGCCCATACTGCCTTATAATGTCTACCAACGGCAGCATATACACCATGAACAACATGGGGGACAGAACAGAACCCTGCGGAACCCCACAAGACAGGGCAAAGGGGGCCGAGGAAAAAATTCCTGACACCATCAACTGAGACCTGCCTGTGAGACAAGAATGGAACCATCTGAGAACTGTCCCCGACAGTCCACAGATTAGCCACAGGCATTCCAACACCATCCCATGGTCCACGGTGTCAAATGCTGCAGAGAGATCAAGGAGGACCAAGATCGAATGACTCCTCTGATCCCTCGCTATTAGATCATTCATCACCCAAACTAATGCTGTCTCAGTACTATGCCTCTTCCTGAAACCCGACTGGAGAAGATCATAGATTTCATGGGTGGTAAGAAAGTTCTCAAGCTGCAACGTGACTACCTCCTCAATAACCTTACCCAAAAAAGTAGGTTTAGAGACCGGTCTGTAGTTCGCAAGACAGTCTGGGTCGCTGGAATTTTTTTAAAAAGTGGAGTCACCACCGCCTCCTTCAATGGATCCAGGAATACCCCTTAATCCAGCGAACACCAGACTATCTCAGCAAGGATCGTTCCAATGACATCTATGTACCCCACAAGGAGGCGCGTTGGACCCGGATCCAAACTACGGTAAGTCGGTCGCAAGCCCTGAACAATCTTCATGATATCCATGATCGCTGGCCGGTCAAAATCTATCCAGACAGACCGGGTGTCTTCGCCCTCACATCGACCTCTACTATACTCATTTGAATGAGTTGAACAGATCTCTGACCTGATGAATGGCACCTTACCTGCAAAACATCGAGTGAACTCCTCACACTTAGATTGTGAAAAAGCTCTCTGGCCCCGGAGACAGGCTGGATTGCACAGCCTGTCCATGGTGTGAAAGAGCTGAGCAGGTCGGTTTCTTGCTGCAATAAGCTCTGTGGACAGGAACTCTGCCTTCCTATGGGAGATTTCTGACTGATAGTCCGAATAATGGGCGATCAACCTAAGTCAGTCCTCCTCCAGGCCATATTTCTGCCAACAACGTTCCAACCTTCGCCCCACACTCTCCTCAACTCCCTCAATGTCCCATCAAACCAAGGGGACTGAGGATGAAGAGGGAGGGGGCAAACTCGGACAGGAGCTATGGAATCCAGGGCCTCCTGCACCACACTATTATAGCACATTACTAGATCCCCTGGATCCAAGCATTCCAATGGCCAACTCGATAGGTCCAGCACCGCCAGTAGACCCTCTGGGGTAACATCCCTCAAAGGACGGTACTGGACCATCTCCAAAGGGGCTGGTCTCAATGGGGGGGGGGGCGCGAAACTGAACCTAACATAGTGATGGTCTGACCATCCAACTGGTTCCACCACCAAATCAGCGGCCTCCATCCCCAGGAGGAACACCAGGTCCAAGAAGTGACCCTGACAATGGGTCGCAGTGGTAACTACCTGTGTAAAGTCCAACAAAATCATCAGCTGGAGGAGGTTTTGGCCAAACAGCGAGAGTTCATCGTCGACCCAAGCATTGAAATTCCCCAGGACCAACCACCTGGAGGATTCCAATACCACGTCAAACATGAAATCTTCAACTTCCTGCAGGAAAGCTTTCTCGTCTCTGGGTGGACGACAGACGAGAAGAATCCTGCTACCCACACCTACTCCCAGGATACACTCAAAGGATCTGGTGATCCCCACTGGAATCTCGACAAAGTCCAGTTCCATCCTAAAACAGATGGCTACCCCCTTGATCCAATCTCAGGTGGTGTATCACCAAGTACCCGGACAGAACTGCTGACTCCAATACCGGACAGGCATTTTCATCCAACCAGGTCTCGGTGATGCAAGCCAGATCCGATGACTCAACCAGATCAGCAATAACTGCTGTCTTGTTTTTTATAGATCTGGCATTGCACAACACCGCCCAAGTTGGATGAGAAGCCAAGGAAGAACGGGCAAATTGCCCACTATCAGTGGAGTTGCCCAATATCAGTTGAGCCCCGGGGAATGGGAACCAGGCAGGGAGGACCCCTTTCCTGGACCCATTTTGCTCCAGGCGCCTCCTCGATCTCACCAACCCTATCCGCCCACCCGCTCCACCCGTTCCCCGGTCCAGGGCCCCACCCTTCGGCCCCTCCGTACAATACCTAAGGCATGACACGCCTATACACCTCAGGCTGCAATGAGGGACTGTCTAAGGGGTGGAGGTCCCTTAACCTGGACAGGGAATGACTCCTGCCCACCAGAACACAATTCCAACACATGCTACCTTTGCAACTACCTACTATCAATATTTAATACAAACACACCAATATCAATTATTAATTAAAACTAAAAAATACCCCTTGATCTCTCACTTCAAGGATTTAAAACAAGCTAAATTTAATAAACTTTTGAATGTGAGTTCTAGAACCAGACTTCTCTCACTACTCCAGCAGATTGACCAACTCCCCCCCACCACCTCCTCACATAGCAGGGGAGAGTCTTACAGAATAAAAAGAAAAAGTCAGTTTAGATGAACCAGCGTTCAAAATGTTCAGTCACTTAATTTAAGTCCAGCAGCAGTGGCCACAGGCAGCAAGCTATGCACATACAATAACTGGCCTCCTAGAGCCCCCCAATTGTAACAACAGGAATAACCCCCTTAAACCCCGGCTACCCGTGACACACGACCACAGGTGCCCCAGAGGCAGGCCACTAGGTCCACCTCCTAGACAACTTAGGGAACTCCCCTCTCCCCTCCGACTTCCTGCAGAAGCAGCAGGGATACCCCGCCTGGTCCCAGGCCGCACAAGGAAAAAGAATGAGGTCCCAGGCACAAGGAGGGAAGACCCCCCCCACCCTCAGTACAGCACAGCACTGCTCCCTGACCCCACTGCGCACTATCTCTCCTGCTCGCAGATCCAGGGCAAGTAAAGTTCATATATAATTGTTTTAGTGCTATACAGTCGACTCCAAATTCCATCAGACTCCAGCCCATGAACTCTCCTCAATCCACACAGCGTTCAGGGAGTTTTACCAAAAATAGCCACTAATCAGATACCACACTTTCAGGTCATTTAAGCATTTTGGACAGTTACCGAAACTGATTTACTGAACATTCGATGCATTGTGCACCTGCTGAATTAATCTCTCACCAACACCTCTCAGCTCCAAGGCAGGTTCAAAAAAACACCGGCTAATATTCCCCTTTTTTCTAGTCGTAATCACTCAGTGGCTCCCATTCAGCTACGAGAGAAATTCGGACAAACTCGCTGATGTTCCTTGTCCACCGCTCCAGATCACTCGGCAGCTCCCAGTCAATCCACTCGACAGTTCCCAATCAAATCAGTCCAACCAGCAAACAAGCTGCCAGGTGAAAAAGGCAGAACAATACCCACCAGGCGAACCCCGACACACTCCCTTAAGACGCAGCGGATCATGCACGTCCCTCCAAACAGTCTTCTCAATCGACAAAGCCCATCAGTCAATAACGCACAGAATGACGATAACGATGATAGAAAATAAACTTTCACACAAAGGAACAGCCACTCGAACATCTAATAAAATAAACCAAAAATCTAACAGATCTAAAAAATGTTTGACAGCCGGCGCAGCATGGCCGCCATCTTGACCATCCTTTTTCTTTTAATCTCTGTGTCCATCTCCAAGCCATTGCAGCTCTGTCTTTTTATAAGTCCTTGCAACAACCCCCCTTCTTAACAAGCATCCTGTTTTTTCTAAAATGTCCTTGTAAGTATCAGGCAGGTGCTGCTAGAACACAGTGTGCTTGAGATGAGACCCCTTTTCCACAGCTGTTCTGCAAAAGGTTTAAAAATTGCACTCAGGCAACCTCTTGATTTTCCAATAGCTTTTTTGCAATCATCTCAAACTATAATTATATACCTTTCAAAAATTAACACTATATAATTTCTAAACAAAGGGATCCCAATATCAGTTACAGTTCGACATAATGATTTGCATATATTTTTATATCAGCAGATGTGTAAGGGAGGAAAAGACAAACAGCAAGGGAAGACTGAGATACACTGAGAAGCAAATAATTGAGAGACTGTCGAGGTGATCAAATCCTAGGTCTCAAAGAAAGATTTGGTTGCGCAACCAGACAGACAAGAGACAGAAAAGGAGAGAATAGAACAGATCCCTGCACTCAAACTCGTTCCATAACAACTGGGACAGGGTCCTATTCAATCCTGTCACAGAGAGCAAAGAGCACAGCCCTCATCTCCAGAATGTTTATATGCAGATTCTCCTCTAGGGGAGACCATATGCCTGGAGTCCGATGGTCTCCCAAGTGGGCTCCCCAACCATGGCCTGAGGCGTCTGTCATGAGTCATGGAAGGGGGCGGGGGATGAAAGGAAACCCCCAGGGAAAGGTTGGATAGGTCCTGCCACCAGAGGAGATTCCTCTTTAATCTGTTGGAGACTAAGACCCTATGATCCATGTCGTCCATGCGCTGATTCCACTGGACCCTGAAGGACCACTGGGTTACCCTCATATGCAGCCTGGCCAGAGGGACTGTGGGTATGGCAGCTGCCACGATACCCAACAGGCAGAGGATAGAATGCGCTCTGGTCCAACAAGAGGAGGACACCAATGCAGCTTGGTGAATCAGGGTTTCCGCCCTGTCCGTAGGAAGAAAGGCCCTGCCTGGATCATATCCAGCACCACTCCAATGAACTGAAGCCACTGAGAGGGTGAGAAATGAAAATTACGTACCTACCGTAATTCTTGATCTTCTTGGACGAGTCTCCACCACTCATTCACACTAGTGGGATCTGCGCCGGAGGCACCAGGACCCATCGGGAGCAAACTTTTTGCTGGAGGGTCGGCGCGAGAGATGGCGCCGCGAGGCATGGCACCGCGAACGGGGGCTCACGCGGTAATGACTATCCGGCAACGCACCCTCCAACCGCCCAGTACCTTTTTACCAAGGAGGTGCAGCGCAACTAACGTGAAAGAGTAAACTAACCTTAAAAACGGACATAAGATAGTCCGGACGACCGGTAAGAAGGGTCAGCAAAGAAGTCTTCACGGCCTAAAGATTTGAGGGAGTGAAGACCAACACAGCGGTGAGCTCGGGGGATGGAGGGTGGGCGTGTGAATGAGTGGTGGAGACTCGTCCAAGAAGATCAAGAATTACGGTAGGTACGTAATTTTCATATCTTCCTGGACATAAGTCTCCACCACTCATTCACACTAGTGGGAGAGTACCAAGCTGATAATCCCCCAAAAGGGCAGCAGGGGAGCCAGAGCTCACACGTCTAGGACAGAAGTCCATTAAGGATAGTTCTGCGAAGGCGGAATGATGCCTGGCATGAACATCAGTGCATAATGCTTAATGAAGGTATGCACTGAAGCTCCAGGTGGCGGCATTGCAGGTATCATGCTGGAACATTGCAATTTCCGCTAGGGATGCACGCGCAACGCCTAATGAAGTGGCGTACACTCTACCTTCCAATTTAACCTGTGCCATGGAATAGCAATGTCAAGACATGCCACTAACCACGATGAGATGCATCTGATAGCGACAGGCTGACCCAGCTGGGTCTCGCTGAAGGAAACAAACAATTGCTGAGTCTTGCGAAAATTCTTGGTTCTATCTAAGTAGAACATGAGCTCTCTTAACATCCAAGGAATGAAGAGACCGTTCTCCTTCATTTTGGAAGTTCGAAGTAAGAGGGAAGCACCAGAGGTTGGTTTAGATGGAATTCTGACACAACCTTGGGAAGAAATTTAGGATAGTCGAAGAACTACTTTGTCCTTATGGAACACAGTATACGGAGGTCCGTAACCAGGGCATGTATCTCAGAGACCCTGCGGGCTGAGGTAATGGCCACTAGGAAACTGTCTTCCAGGTGAAATTTTAGCTCACAGGTAGCTAGGGGTTGAAAGGCTTCGGTGAGCATGTCTAGCACAAGGTTAATGTCCCAGGCTGCGACCGGACGTCTAACAGGGGTCTGGTATGCAGAATTCCTTAAGAAATCTCTTCACCATAGGTAACTGAGCCAGAGACAAGGAAGAAACCGGCTCATGGAATGCCGAAATGGCACTAAGGTGAACTTTAACCGTGGAGTACTAGAGACCTGGTTTGATAGGTCAAAGGTACTCCAGAACCTTGTCTGGAGGACAGGAAAAGGATTCAAGAGGACTTTGCACACAGAGAAAGCGTTTCCACTTAGAAGCGTAAGTTTTCGAGTAGCTGGCTTCGAGCAGCCAGAAGGCGTCTGAGACTCTCGAGGGCGTTAAACCAGTTCACTTCTACCTCTTCAGGAGCCAAGCATGAAGGTGAAGTGACCTCAGGTTGGGTGGACCAACGAACCCTGAGTCAAAGATTGATTTGCAAGGAAGTGGTCTCGGAGGCTATCGACATACTGTTGAAGAGGAAACCATAGTTGCCAAGGCCAGGAGGAGCAATGAGAATCATCTTGGTCCCCTGAGACTCGAACTTGAGGAGAACTCTCTGAATTAAAGGAAGCGGTGGAAAGGCGTAAGAAAGCGTTTTGTCCACCGAGCCTGAGCATCCTGACAGAAAATGCCAGGCCCTGGATTTCTGGAGCAGAAGAGGAAGTTTTGCGTTGAGTGGGGATGCAAAAGGTCAGGTCTGGAGTCCCCACTCTTGAACAGTGACCGAGCTACGGCTGGGTCGAGACCACTCAGTGAGGTCTGCCTCCGTCCTGCTGAGGTGATCTGCTAAGTAGTTTTTGTACACCCGGCAGATATACCGCTTGAATTAGAGACTTGTGCTCCAAGCACCACTCCCACACTCTCATTGCTTCCCTGCAAAGGGGATAAGAGTGAGCACCGCCTTGCTTGTTGATGTAATACATCACAGCTTTGTTGTCCGTTTGAAGGAGAATGTTCTTGTGACAAAGAACATCCTTCAACACTCGGATCGCATAGAGGACCGCTCTCATCTCCAGGACATTTATGTGGAGCTGAGTTTCGAGCTGAGTCCATACACCTTGAGTGTGGACAGAGAGACAGTGAGCTCCCCATCCCATTAGCGATGCGTCTGTGGTGATGGAGATCTGATGATCCAGAGGAGCAAAGGGGAATCCTTCCAGGAGACTGCTCTCTTGAGACCACCAGGTGAGAGACCTTCGGAGGGGCTCCGTCACCTTGATGGGATAAGACTGGGGTGAGAGGTCGGTGACCACTGGGGAGAGCATCCATTGGGTGGTCTCATGTGTAACCGAGCTAGGGTACAGTGAACACTGAGGATGCCATGAGACCCAACATACGTTGCATCGAGAGAGCTGTGACCGATCGGTTCTCCCCGATGTAACGGACCATCTGAAGGATGTCGAGTCTTCTGTCCTCTGGAAGGAAAGCCTTCGCGGAAGAGGTCTCCAGAAGAGTCCCTATGAAAAGGAGCCTCTGGGAGAGCTGCAGTTGTGACTTCTTCAGATTTAGCAGAACTCCCATGGACGTAAGAAGGCGAGAGGCCGTTTGAACGGCTTCCAGAGTCCTTGGCTGGAAGGACTCGCTGGAGCCAATCGTCTAGGTGAGGAAACACTCGAGTCCGAGCTTCCTGAGATGCTGCGAGAACTGCACAACACTTTGTAAAAACTGCGGTAGCGAGGATAGCCAAAGGCAGGACTCTGAACTGATAATGCTGACCCAGAGCTACAAACCTCAGGAATTTGCGATGGGTCGGGTGGATGAGGGATATGCTGGTGGCGTCCTGCATATCCAGGAGGCCAGCCAGTCGTGCTGATGCAGAAAAGGTAACAGGGTACCTAGGAAATCATTTTGAATTTCTCCTGGGAGGAATTTGTTTAACTTTCTGAGGTCTAGAATGGGGCGCATCCCCCCAGATTTCTTTGGAACCAGAAAGTAATGGGAGTAGAACCCTGTGTTTCGCTGATGTGGGGCACCAGTTCTATTGCCCTGTTGTTTAGAAGGCCCTGGATCTCGGCGGTGAGGAGGTCTGACTGAGAGGTCGACAACCTGGGTTGTCGTTTGGGAGAGACAATTCAGGGGTTTCAAAAGATTGAGAGAATAACCCTCATGAATTATCCAAAGGACCCATTTGTCTGAGGTTATGGACTTCCACTGATTGTGGAAGTACATCAGGCGACCTCCACGGAGAAAGTTCCATCTCGGGCAGTGTGGATGGAACTGGGGCGCAATTCATAAGGTGCGCTGGGGCTTTAGGCCCTACTCTCTGCTGCCTTCTTTTGAGGTTGGGCAGGTTGGCTTTTATGGAAGCTTCCTCTGCCTCTGCCTCGAAAGGACTGGCGACTATAGAAGTGGCGTTTACCTACATGCCCCGAGAGAAGTAGGCGGAGTCTAGCCAACTCAATGGCCGACCCTAGTCTTCTGAGTGGCCTCTAGGGCTTGCTCTACCTGAGGCCCAAAAGATAGGAGCCATCAAGGAGCGCCATTACCTGCTGCTGAGCATCATTAGTAAAGCCAAATGCGCAGCCAGGAATGGCGTCGGTACAAATACCTGCGGCTGCTGAGCGAGAAGCAGTGTCGAAAGCGTCCATGGCGGCTTGGACTGTTGGTTATTGGACTCAATACCTCTGATACAGGTTAGAAGGAGCTCTGACTTGGAGTCGGAATCTGGAAGAGCTTCAACCATTCGTTTCATAGAGTGCCACAGGATATACTCATACTGAGAAAAATAGCCTTGATAGCTGGCATACGATACTTAAAGTGGAGGCAGCAAAGACTCTCTTACCTAATGTATCAATTTCTGAGACTCTTTGTTAATAGATTGAGCTGTAGTAACTAGGAAGAACAACCTTGTCATTCTCTGCCAGGACTACAATAGGATCCGCAAAGGCTTGGGATGCCAAAATGGGACGATCCTTGGGAGCTGAATATTTCTTATCAATGGATTTAGCCACTGAAGGAATAAGAGCAGGATTATTCCATACCATTTGAGACAGCGTCTCGAAGGAGGGTTGAATCGGAGGAGTCAAATCCGTAGGGATCTCCGGAGCATGAAGATACTGGAGTCTTAATATTTTCCCAGGATCGATGTCCGTAGTCTGGAGAGAAAGAGTGGATCTCAGGTTCCTCAACAGAGACTTAAAGGATAGGTCCTCGACCACAGGCTCTGTAGCGGTGAAGGATCCTGTTTCCTCCACTTCATCACCCAACCGAAGGTCTGGGTCAGGCTCAACATCATCTCCTGACAGCCAGGAAGGACTGCTTGGACAGGAAAGGGTGAAAAATAGGAGAAGAAGAAAGAGCAGATAGAAAGGAGAGTCCCGAGGGCCGGCGCCGAGGCGAAAGTCAGCAGCGCCGCGGGCGCATGCAGGCGCCGAAGCCTGCGGCACGCAGGCGCCCCCAACAGCACAGCGAGACACTTGACACCGAGGCGGCGCCACAAGACCCAGCGGCGCGCGACAGAGCCATAAGGCCCAGAGCGCCAGCCAGCGCCGACAAGCGCAGCGACCCAGCGGGAGCGCCGAGGACACCCTGGAACCTGGAAAGCAAGAGGGAAAAACCAGGAGATAAGGGCATCGGTGTGGCCCCTGCGCAGCCATGTGAGGAAACACCTAAGCAGAGTCGCTGGCACGAAGGCGCGCGTAGCGACTAGGAAGGTCAACACGCCCTGCCTGATCGCCCGGCAGCCCGAGGCTCCGGGGCAACCGAGCCAGGCAGAAGAACCAACCTCCGAGCCCATCGCTCCATAAGGCGGCCCACTGATGAAACTGCTCATCTGGAGCCCTACCTATAGGCGGGGTGGGGCTCCGATGTCGAAAGCGGCGGAAACCGGAAGTTGGCGACTCGAAGGAGAGACCGGCAACTCGTCACGATAACCGACCGTTGGCATGGCAGGCGTATCAGAGGGTGACCTCGGTGATGCCTTCTCTTTTGACCTGTGGGCGAAGAGCTCGGGCGGAGCGGTGCGAGAATGCGACCGTTTATTTTATGCCAGCGGGGGACCGCCATCCCGGGCATCGGACTGACCGTTAGCCGAACCCGCTGAGGGAAGGGGCTGACGGACCCAGCCGACTGACTGAACAGCTTTCATACAGAAGTCTCCCTACCGTCACCTGACCTGCTCATGGTTGACTCCGTCCAGTGGCGAGACTTCTTTACTATAAGTTAAATTTTAAAATATAACAGAAATAGAATAAAATTAAGCGATACTACTATCGAGATAAAATTACAAAAAATAAACTGAAAATATGCGCTAGTTTGAAGTTTGACTCCCGACAGCTGCGGCGTTGTCACTGAAGCGCACTCGGCGGGGAAAAAAAGGAACTGAGGCGGTTGGAGGGTAGTCCCGAGATAGTCATTACAGCGAGCCCCCGTCACAAGGCGCCATGCCTCACAGCGCCATCTCTCGTGCCGACCCTCCAGCAAAAAGTTTGCTCCCGATGGGTCTTGGTGCCTCCGGTGCAGATCCCACTAGTGTGAATGAGTGGTGGAGACTTATGTCCAGGAAGATCTGAAACTTGGGATAGTTTGCAGTGATGCCAAGTCTGGAGAAAAGGTCCAGGGTGGTGGAAAGAGAATCCATCAGACTGTCCTGAGACACAGCTGACAGTACCAAGTCATCCAGGTAGGGGAATACATAAATCCCCTTGCTGCTCAAGGCCACAGCCACCACCGCCAGGCACTTGGTGAAAACCTGAGGTGCCGAAGAGAGGCCAAAACGAAGGGCCTTTAACTGATAATGGTTCTCCTGAAAGAATAATCTCCAGAAATGGTAGTGGGTGAAGAGGACTGGGATGTGCAGGTAAGCATCCTGCATGTTCAGGGAGCAGAGCCATTGATTCTGTTGGAGCAGGGGTAAGAGTCGCTGGAGGGTTAGCATGTGGAACCTCTTGTACTCTACGAAGAGGTTGAGCAGACTGAGACCTAAAATGGATCTCAGATCTCCCATATTTTTGGGCATTAGGAAGAAGTGGGAATAATATCCCCTTCCTATTTGCCCTGGCAGAACTCGCTCTATGGCTGACTTTGTCAATAGAGCCTGGATTTCCTGCTGAATAAGGCTTTGATGGCCTGACGGGTAGTGAGACCTTTCCAGTGGATTGCCAAGAGGTCTGTCCAGGAACTCGATGGAGTGCCCTCTTGCGACAATCTGCGGTTGTCGTCTTCCAGGTGTAGGGCGAACTTTCCCCCCACTGGTTTCTCTAGAAAAATGGGAGGAGGCCAGGAGAACCCCTCGTGTCAGGACGCTGGCCTTTTGGGACTTCACCTGAGGAGTCTGGGTATGAGAATCGGTGGCACTACACTTGCCCTGTCATCTGCCCTAGTTCTGCCTATTCCATCTCTTCTGGGGGCGACGAAAAGTCTGCTTGGGTTTTTGGCCCAAGCAGTACATGGAGTGGACATCTTTAAGAAATCTCCCGCTCTCCTATAGCTCCGTTATTGTATCTTTAGCATCGCCCCCAAAAAGGATGGAACCCCCGAAAGGGGCATCCAGCAGGGTGCTTTGGACATCTTGCGCCAGTCCCGCAAGATGGAACCAAGCCAGGTGCCTTAAGCAAACTCCTGTAGCAGTGCAACGGGCCACAGAATCAACAAGAGTCATAAGTGGCCCGTAAGGAATGGCAGCAGGAAGACTTATTAAGTCTTACCTTCTCTAAAAGTCTATTCCTGAGGTCCTCGTCTGGAATGGCCTGGAGTTCCTTCTCCAAGTCGGATAAAGTCAACTTCTGAAAGGACACCATATAGGCCACATAATTTAAAGAGTGAATGGCGCAGGTAGATGAGGTGCAGACCTTGCGGTCATATTGATCCATCTGTTTGGACTCCTTGTCCAGTGGGGAGACACTGAGGTGTTTAAGTTGAGCTGACCTATCATGGGCTGCTGTAATGACAATAGAGTCGGCCTTAGGCTGGGTTGTCAAATAACAAGCTCCTTCTGGGGGGTGATAGGTCCTGTCGGCTTTTTTGGAAACTGCTGGAATAGAGGACGGTTATTGCCATATGGTAGAGGTTAAGTGCTCATGTGGCCCTGTCTATGGAGGGATGGGTAGGGGGTCTGCATTAGTGAGATCCAGATGTTCTGCCAGCCTCTTTCTCTTGGGTTCCATTTCCTGGGACGCCCAGCTGCAGGCCTGTTGAATGGACCGCAGGAGTTCCCGCGAAGGACGGATCACCAGTGGAGGCTTTGGAGACTCCTTGGGCTGAAGCTCTATAGGTGAATGAGGCTCCGACTGGCCCACACAATCGAAGTCCGAATCCGAGTCGGAAGACTCCGGTTTGTTGGGCAAAGAAGTGACATCTGGGACAGCCTCCAGGACCCTAACTCCCGAGGGAATCCCCACTGGATGTCTGCTCAAATCCCTATTGGACGTCTGATCCATAGGGGATGGGCTCCTTGTTAGTGCTCTGTGGGCTGGGGTGGCAGCCACGACCAGTTGGGGTTGTCCCAGCTCTTGCAAAAGTTGGTACTTAGCATCCTTCCACCAAACCAGAATGGTCCCTTGGGGTTCCGACTGAGGCGGGGGCAGTGGAGGTGGTAGAGACTGTTAGCCTGGGTACCCAGGAGTCTGGTACCAGTAATGGTACGGATGGCAGCCTTGGTACATGTGGCTCTGGCCCAGCATCGGGCACCCTGGACTCGGCACCTGCGGTGGGTAACCCGGCGACGGCCCTCCCAGTGTCGGGTAGTAAAGGAACTGAGGCGGTGGGTAGCCAGGAAAGTTGCCCATGGGGCCTGACAGAGAAGGGGCAGAAGGTCCAGGGAGTGGCGGTGCTGAGGGACCACTGGGGATAGTAGGGTCTGATGGCAGGCCTGGGGTCGTTAAGGGTGCCCCTGAAGGGCCAGAAGGGTGCTCTGGCATTGGAGTGAATAGTCCCTGGTCCATGTCTAAATTTATGGAAATGTGAATCAGGGATTGGCCCGGCATCGGGGGTCTAAAGGTGCCCAATGTCAAATTTGAGAAAGGCGAGGGGGGTAAGGGGATAGACACCCCCATCGACAGATCTGCTGGGGAGGCAGGAGTCTCAGAAAGTAGGCCCGAGGCAGGAAAGGTCTCCTAGGCAGTGACACTCGATTCCAGGGGATCCGGGGAGAGCGAGACATCGGGCTGGGTTAGTGAGGCCCGAGAGGGAGAACCCTCGCGGGACCGAGGGGAGCCTGGAAGCTCACTCTGCACAATGTCGGGAACCACAGGAGTATCCAATTAGAGAGCAACCGCCGAGCGGACATTGGGTGAGCCAGCTACCGACTTAACGGCATCAACCTGGCGGGCGCTAGAGGAGCTGATGTCCGACTTACAGGTCGTGGTTGGGCCGACAACAACAGGGAGGCTGGAGTCTGGCTGGTTGACTAAGGCCGAGCACCCGGCGGTACAGCCGGAAGGAGACTTATCGGCCGAGCTTGCAACAGGCCCTGAAGGAAGATCCTCCGAAGAGGAGACCAATGACTGTCCACTGACCAAGGCAGGAGGGGGAGAAGGCGTCCGATCTGCCAGGGCAGATGGAGACCTAACAGTTGGGGTACTCACCAACGTGGAGGCCTCACCCGATATGGCGTCGGCTGTCTGGCGACACTGAGTGGAGGGATAACGATCCCACTCCCGGCACTTCTCCTTCTTCTCTGGGGTAGGTGAAAAAGAGCGTTCCCTCAGCTCCTGGAGCTCTTTTCCATCAATGCTAGGCACTGTTTTAGGAGATGAGCATCAAGGGCCTTCTGGCGATGAGTGTGCATAGCCTGGTTAAAGGACTGACAGATTTTGCAATCTGCCATCTTCTGCTTGGAGCCCAGGCAGAAAACGCAGCGGCAGGGGTCGTCCCCATGCGGGATCTGAGCACCGCACTTCAAACACTTTTTCTTCAGTCTATGCGAAGACATATAACAACATTTTTGAAGAATTATATGGAAAAAACTTGCTACTACACTAAAAAAAATGGCGGACGACTTAAGCTGTTCACCGTGAGATCTGACGGCGGGAAAGAACTGGAGGGCGGGTGTGGGGACCGCCCCTTATATACAGTAATGCCGACGTCCCATCATGTGATACCGGGGGCGGACCCCCGCTATAGATTGCTAGCTAGAAATTTGCCGTGCGGTCCTGATGCCAGGGGGCACAGTCCTATTCTGTGAAGACCTACTGCAGGAACCCTCTCGAAGTAAGATCATCAGCCACCTTTTGAGACACCCTAAACTTAGCAATTGCTATGTTTTTAGGAGCCATCCATGGAGATGGAGTGACCCAAGGTCTGGATAGACCAGGGTTCCCTGTTTCTATGATAGTAAGCCCTTGCATAGGGGCAGAGGCCCTGGTGGTTCCACTGCCAATTGCTGCAATAAGGGGGACCAGATTTGATATGGCCAAAGGGAAGCAATGAGTATCAGAGTTGCTCTTTCTATCTGGAGTTTGATTAACACCCTCTGAATTAGAGGGAAGGGAGGCAGGGCATAGAGGAACCTCCCCTTCCAGGAGAAGGCCAATGCGTCTTGCCAGAAAACTCCAAGCCCTGGAACAAGCGAGCAGAAAGAAAAAATTACTCACCTTAGTAATGTTGTTTCTTCTAATGGAGTTTTGCTATATTATGACAATTGCAGTATGACCGCAGGTTAGAACTGCTCCGGAGGTGAAATAGTTAACTTTCCATGCAGGCATGGAACTTAGAGCGTGAGCTCGGTTGAAAACTCTGTCTGTTGTACTTCAAAGGTAAACTGTCAGATCTTTACGAGCTAAAACTCACTAAGGTTCTGTGTGGAAGCTGTAAACCTACACTAGCCAACTGGCTACTAACATAAACACTCATTTTTGGCCTAAAACAAAGACTCAAGTCAGGAGGCCCAAAATGCAAAACCTAACACAATTCACCCAAAAGGTAGGTGAAAACAACAAGGTGGGCATCAAAAAGTGCCAACTCTGTACTGCCCACCCACATCCCAAAACAGAGGTTCTGAGAGGGGCAGGCAGGGAGGGAGGTCATAATATAGCAAGACTCCATTAGAAGAAACAACATTACTAAGGTGAGTAATTTTTTCTTCAAACAACATGAAGTCTTGCTATATTATGACAATTGCAGACTACACAACAGTACCCCCATGGAGGAGGGACAGAACCTACTTAGGAAATAGGCTCTGAAGCACGGCTGTGCCAAACCGAGCATCACTCCTAGCCTGGCTGTCCAAGGAGTAATGCTTGGTAAAAGTGTGAACTGTTTTCCAGGTAGCTGCTTGACATATTTCTAGAATAGGAATGTCTCTGGCAGCAGCCAGAGAAGCAGCTGTACCTCTGGTAGAGTGAGCCCTCAGGCCTGAGGGAGGAAATTTACCCAACTTCTCGTAGCAGAATTCGATACAAGAGACAATCCACCTGGCAATGGATCTTTTAGTGGCTGGTTCCCTTTCCAACTCGCCATAGGTAGCGAACAGTTGGAGGAGTCAAACCTATGACCCTTGGTACGCTCTATGTAGTAACTAAGGGCTCTCTTCACATCTAGGTCTGTGCAGCCTCCTCTCCCCAGAGGAGGAGTGGTCAGTGAAGTACACTGGAAGAGAAATAGATTGATTAAGGTGGAAATCTGAAAACACCTTAGGCAGGAACTTTCTGTTAGTCCGAAGGACCACCTTATCTCTGTGAAAAGAGATGAACTCCTGCTCCACTGACAACGCTTGTAATTCACTTATGCGTCTGGCAGAGGTGATGGCTACCAGAAACACAGTTTTCCAAGTCAAGTACTTGAGCTCAGCTGAAGACAAGGGCTCGAAAGGGGGTTGCATAAGCTGAGCAATGCACACATTAAGATCCCAGGCAGGGCAGGATCTCTAAATGGAGGTTGGTGTGCAACAACCCCTTAAAAAACTTGGAAAATACGGGATGAGCTGAAGAGAAGAGGATTTACCTGCTGAAATAAAGCAGACACAGCTGCCAAGTGCACCTTGAGGGCAGCTGGTCTCAGCCAAAAGAATTCAGGTGGACCATATAATCCAGGACTGTGGGTAGATCAGCAGAGATGGGGAAATATGCTTTTCCGAGCACCATATGGAAAACCTTTTCCATTTGGAATTGTAAGTAGCCCTGGTGGAAGGCTTCCTTGAGGCCTTCAATATATCCATTACACCTTGGGAAAGGTGTAAATCAGCAAACTCTAACTCTTCAAGAACCAAGCCTTGAGATTGAGAGATTTGAGATTCGGGTACCAGACCCTTCCCTGGGCACAGGTTAACAGATTGTGATTCTTGGGAAGGCACAGGGGAGGATGGACTGCTAAGGACAGCAGGAGTGGATACCAGGGCTGTCTGGCCCAATCCGGAGCTATCAGAATGACTTTGCAGGATTGGGATCTGATTTTGACTAGCACTTTGAACAGGAGAGGAAAGGGAGGGAAGGCATAGAGAAACTTACATAGAAACATAGAAGTTGACGGCAGATAAGGACGCAAGGCCCATCCAGTCTGCCCATTTCTTTTCTACCTTATAAATATGCCATCGACCTTTGCTCTGTCAGTGGCCTATCTATTCATAGTCATTTGTATTGCTCCTTATGCCTATCCCATGCCTGTTTGAAGCCCTGCACTGTATTCATAGCCACCACTTCTTGTGGTAAGCCATTCCATGCATCCACCACCCTTTCTGTGAAAAAGAATTTCCTCACATTCCCCTTAATCGGCCCCCTCTAATCTCATGCTGTGTCCTCTTGTCCTGCTATTTTTCTTATATTTAAACATGTTAGACTCTTTCACCTTGTTAATGCCTTAAGGTGTTTGAATGCCTCGATCATATCACTCTCTCCCTCCTTTGCTCAAGGGTATACATATTGAGCTCTGTTAATCTGTCCTCATATGTCTTCTGATGCAGTCCCTGCACCATTTTGGTTGCCCTTCTCTGGACTGCCTCAATTTGGTTTATGTCCTTGTGAAGGTGTGGCCTCAATACTGCACGTAGCACTCAGATGGGGCCTAACCAGTGTCTTGTAAAGAGGATTATTACCTCCACTTACGACTTGTGATACCTCTACTAATACACCCTAACACCCCTAACCTTACCTACTGCCTTAGAGGTCTGCTTGGATGATTTCAGGTCATCAGTGATGATGATGCCCAAGTCTCTTTCTTCCTTTGGACTGCTAGCAACTCCCTCCAGCCTATGGTGGCTTCAGGGTTTCTCTTCCCTATGTGCATGATCTTGCACTTCTTTGCATTAAATCCCAGTTGCCACTCTTCTGACCATTTTGCTAGTTTATCCAGATCTCTTCTCATTCTGCCCACCCCATCTGGATCATCTACACTGTTGCAGATCTTGGTGTCATCTGCAAACAGACAAGCCTTACCCTCTAGTCCATCTGCAAGGTCACTAATGAAGATGTTGAAGAGGACTGGCCCCAGGACTGATCCCTGAGGTACCCCACTTGTGACTTGCATCTCTTCTGACTGTATAACATTTACCACCACTCTCTGTTTTCTGCCCGTCAACCAGTTTGCCACCCAGTTGACCAACTTCTGACCCACCCCGAGCCTACACAGCTTATTTATCAATCTTCTAACTTCCCCTCCCAACTGAGGGCTAAGGCATCCAGCGGGAGAGAGCCCAACACTGGGGCCTGCAGCAAAAAGGAAGTTGGTGATTGTCTGGGGCTGCAAAAGATCTATTCATGGGGTGTCCCATCTGGCAAATACTAATTCCAAGACTAGGGATCCAGTGACCATTTGTGGTGGCCCTGGGAAATCCTGCTGAGAGCATCTGCCAGGACATTGTCCTTGCTCTGGGAGGTGAACTGCCGTAAGAGAGGTGTTCAGGGGTAAGCCAGAGACCACAATCTCATCGCTTCGGTGCACAAGGCCGTAGACCGAGTGCCCCCTTGCTTGTTGATGTACCACATTGTAGTGGTGTTGTCTGTTCTGATCTGAATACTCTTGTTCTGAACAGATTTGGAAAAAACTTGAAGTGATAGAAAAACTGCTCTGAGCTCCAACAGGCTGATGTGGAGCAGGGATTCCTGGGGAGACCACAGACCCTGGGTGGTGAGGTCGCCCATGTGAGCTCCCCAGCCCAAGAGGGATGCATCTGTAGTAAGGATTAGAGAATGAGACTGAGTGACAAAAGGAATCCCTTGTCTCAGGCTTGTCTGATCCTGCCACCACTGTAGGGCTTGGATCAGGGTTCGAGTTACTGGGATCAACTTAGTAAGAGGATCCTTTCTTTGAGACCAAAAAGCTCTCAAATGGAACTGGATGTCCCTCATCTGAAATCTTGCTCCTGCACAACCGCTGTGGGAAGCAGCCATGTGCCCTAGGGCTGCAGAAAATGCCTTGCTGGCGGAGACCTGCAGGGTAAATGAGGAGGCCAGGGCCTTTGCCCTGTCTAGGGGAAGGAAAGCCCTGGCTTCCTGAGTGTTCAGCTCTGCGCCTATGAAGGTAAGAAGCTGGACAGGCTCCAGAACTGACTTTGAGAGATTCAGAAGGAAACCTAGAGAGGTAAGCAGTTGCTGCGTTATCTGGAGATGTAATTTGACCTGGTCTGGGGACTGGCCTACTATGAGCCAATCGTCCAGGTAAGGAAAGATGGCAATCTTTTGCCTTCATAGGTAGGCAACTGCTACTGCCAGACATTTGGTAAATACCCTTGGGGCAGAAGTGAGGCCGAAGGGCATTGCTCTGAACTGGAAGTGGCCTGAGGGCAGCTCGAACCTGAGGTACTTTCAATGGGAGCTTCTGATGGGAATATGGAGTAGGCATCCTTGAGGTCCAGGAAGCTAGCCAGTCCCTGGCCTTAGAGAGGGTGGGATAATTCCCAGAGTCACCATTTTGAACTCTGGCTTTAAAAGGTGCTTGTTTAAATATCTGAGATCCAGGATGGGCGCCATTCTCCTGTCTTTTTGGGGTAAGGAAGTACCTGGAGTACAAACCTTTGCCCTGGTGTAGGGAGGAACCCTTTCCACAGCTCTGAGAGCCAGGAGGGTAGAGACCTCTGCCTCTAAGGCAAGAGCCGCTGAAGGAGTTGCAGGTGGAAAAGATCTGGTTCTCAGCTTTGGAAATTTTTTGAAACTGAGAACCAGTCCCTGGCTTACTACTTCCAGGACCCACTTGTCTGATGTTAAAGACTTCCAGTCCTGGACAAAGTAAGCCAGCCTGCCCCCTACAGGTAGAGGAGAATCGGCCCTGGGAATCCCATCAGGGTTCCTGTTTGGCAGGGGCTTTGGGCTGAGGGGTGGAAGCAGACCTGCTTGTACCCCATCTGCCTCTCCCTCTAAAGAACCCCCTCTGAGCATAGGCGGAGGAGGAGGAAGCTTGGGCTTGGTAAAAAGGCCTATGAAAAGGCCTGGCCCTGCCCCTAGGAAGCTGCTTTTGAGGAGTGGCCTGCCTTTCCTTGGCCTGTGCACTCCTATAGGTGCTCCTATATTCATCCATTTTCTTCATGTAATTCTCGTTTGCTCCCCAAACAGAGAATTTCCCACAACAGGAAAATCCATGGCCTTGGACTGGGTGTCCTGAGACAGGGTAGTACATCTGAGCCAAGCCATCCTGCGAAGTGCCACAGATGTAGCCATGACTCTTGATGAAACATCATTAGAGTCCACTGCAGTATGAAATTGCACCTTGGATGCCTCAATACCATCCATAGCCACCTGTTCCAGCTCCCTGGCAAGCTGGTCAGGGACTTGTTTTGCTAGGGCCAGCACAGTATCCCATCTGGATTTCTGGTACCTAGCAGCATAAGCCATATAATTTGCTTGTCTGAGCCCCAAAGATGCTGCCATGTACTGTTTCTTTGCCATAGCATCAATCTTCCTGGAGTCCTTCTCAGGGGTGTGAGGTTAGGGAATATTAGCCTTGTCACAGGCTGCAGCCTGCACTACCCACATGGCTGCATTGCTGAGTGAGGAAATCAGTGTCAGAGCCTGATAAGGTATACCTCTTGTCCATCCTTTTATCCACAGGAGGTATAGTGTGAGGAGTTTTAAAACTTTTACTGTCTGTTTCCGAAAAGATTTATGCAAAGGAATAGACAGTCTCCTAGACTCTGGAATATCCATCATTTCTACACAGTCTGGCTCCTGCTGGTCATCAACAGCTTCCTCAACAGGGAGCTGGAGAGTTTCAGCAACTTTTTTATAAAATATGAAATGAGAAGGGGACTCAGAAAGTCTTGGAGGAGAAACCCCTAGGGGTCTATCTGCAGAGATGTCCGGATCAATGGGCACATCCAGATCTTCAAAACCATATTCACTCTCCTCATATTCCTCTTCCCCCTCCCCCGGTTCATAAAAATCCTCAAAATCATAATCTTGAACCGGTGGAACCGGCCAAACCGAACGCTTACCAGAAGGTGTCGGTTCGGTCAGAACCGGGGAGAGAGACTGGACAATTTTAATTGCTTTAGCTATTTCCTCAGCAGTTGGGGAGAGAACTTTTGGCTCTAAACTAGCTGACTTTCTAGCCCTTTTTGATGGAACTGGCTCCTCAGAACCGGCTCTTCATTTGCCCGAGGAAGTATCACCCTGGTCAGAGGGCACTCCCTCCGGTTCGGTTGGTACCGAACCGGGCTGGCCATCTGGGTCAGCAGACTTTTTGGCCTCCCTTTCCCTGAGCCTACCAACTCTCTTATCTATGGTGGCAGCAGGGAATTGTGACAAATCTGGCAGTCTGAATTGAGGTGGTCAAACCCCAGACAATAGACACATGTGGTGTGTGGGTCAGCCTTAGCAAAGCTTCCCCACAAACACTACAGTGTCAAAACCAGTGGGTCGGTTTTTCTTTTGGGTTTCTCAGACATAATGCCAGCCTAACCAACTTGCCGTTTATGGCAATCCACCAAGCAAGACACCCTTATCGGTTCCCAACACGTGTCGCAAGTCGTGGAAAAACCCGTAAAGAAATCCGTTTTTTTTAGAACCGATAAGAACCGGGACCACACTCTAAAAAAGGGCTAGTAGATTTAAATACAACCTGATCGGTTCAAACCGAACCAATAACAAATTACAAGTTCCACACAGAAAAAAATAATGTAAAACCTATCTATTACTTACATTACCACAGAAAGAGCTTGAACCGACCGGCTGCGGTTTAATTTTGGCTAAAAACCGAAAAATAATACTTTTAAACCGACAAAATGAACCGAGCAGAAGGAAAGGCGGAGTAAAGAATCTGACAGTTTACCTTTGAAGCACAACAGACAGAGTTTTCAACCGAGCTCACCCTGTAAGTTCCATGCCTGCATGGAAAGTTAACTATTTCACCTCCGGAGCAGTTCTAACCTGCGGTCATACTGCAATTGTCATAATATAGCAAGACTTCATGTTGTTTGAAAGTGGCAGTTTTGCACTGTGTGTGGTCGCAAAAAGGTCCAACTCTGGATGACCCCACCTGTCAAGCAAGTCTTCAGCTACTGAGGTCAGCAGGTCCCACTTGTGCTTTCTGAACTGCAACCTGCTTAGCATGTTTGCCAAGACATTTTGGACGCCTGGAACATGAACTGCCGATAGTTCTAGGCTGTGTTCTGGAGCCCAGTACCAAACCCTCATTACTTCCCTGCATAAGCGTATGAGTGAGTTTCCCCTTGCTTGTTTATGTAGTGCACCACACTGATGTTGTCTGTTTGCACAAGCAGATGTCCTGGGCATAGATGGATCTGGAACGCTTGTAGAAGGTACAGAACAGCCATAATTTCCAGGATGTTTATGTGGAGGGTGCTCTCTACTTTCATCCATGTTCCCTGTGTCTGATGAGGCTCCAGATCTGCCTCCTAGCCCATCCCCAAGGCATCTGTAGTGAGAATCTGATAAGGGGGGAGTATTAGGAAAGGAACCCCCTTCAGCAAATGGTTGGGTTCCATCCACCGCTGAAACATCTTTTGGACAGGAAAGGTTACTAAAACCTGATGCTCTAAGTCATTGGTGCATTGGTCCCATTGGACTCAATGTCCCTTGGGGAATCCTCATATGCAGTCTGGACAGTGGTACCGTAACAACGGCTGCTGCCATCTGGCCTGTCTCAGGAATGTCCTGGCTGTGATTGTTGTACACCATCTGGGCCTGTGCAATCAGGCATTCAGCCCTGTTCTGGGGCAAGAAGGCTAAGCCTTGGGCTGTGTCCAAAACTGACCCTATGTACTGCAGGCACGGACAGGGGGACAGGACTGATTTTGGCACACTGATGGTGATCACTAGGGCATCAAACAGCTGCCTGGTGCATGCTAGGATCTGGGAAAGCTGCTCTTTGGAATGAGCTTTAAGTAGCCAGTCATTCAGATAGGAGAAGACATACAGTCCTTCTCTCCCGAGGGCTGCTGCCACTATTGCTAAGCGTTTGGTAAGACCTATGAAAACAGAATCATGAAAAAGGCAATACCCTGAACTGGTAATGTTTCCCTTGGAAAAGGAATCTGAGGTACTTCCTGTGAGGGGGATAGGTCTTCATGTGCAGGTAAGCATCCTGCATGTCTAGGGAACAGATCCAATCCCCTACTTGCAGCAGTGGTAACAGGCCTTGCACAGTGACTATTCTGAACTTCTTGTACTGAATAAATATTCTTAAGCCCAGAACAGGCCTCAGATCTCCTGTACATTTTGGGACCAGGAAGTAGTGAGAATAGAACCCCCCTCTTCCTCTGTTCCCAAGAACTGGCTCTATGGCCCTTTTCTGCATCAGTGTATGTACTTCCTCTAGCAGCACCAGTATGTGTTCTGTGGATGGTCTGGAGGTAACTCCAGACGCTCTAGAGCATGGCCTTGTTCTATTATCTGCAGGACCCAAGCATCTGATGTGACCTTCCTCCACTAGTCCAGGTGGAGGGAAAGGCGACCACTAATACCATCCTTGAAGGTACTGGTAAGTGGGAGTCTAGGAAGAAGTCATGCAGATCCTGCAGCTGCAGCCAGACTCCCACCTCTACGGGCTTTTGAGTGGGCTCCTGGGGTGGATCCTAGGGCACACAAAGATGATCCGCCTCTGCTTTTACTTTGTTGTTTGGCCCCTGAATGGTGTCTGCTGCTGGCCAGACGAAAAGGCACCCTCTGCCTACTTCTCAGCTGTGTATGGTAGAGGGAGTCTACTGATTTTAAAATCCTACCCGAAGCCTGTAGGTTTGAGAGGATATCCTGAACGTCTGCTCAGAACAGCTTGTATTTTCTGGTGCATTTAGGATGGATTGCTGCACATCACTAGCAAATCCAGCCACCCTCAGCCAAGAATGTCTTCTCAAAGCAGACAGCAGAAGCATTGGAAATGTCTTAGGTAGACCTTAATAGGTGTTTACCGACATCAGCCCTTGCCTGGAGGACCTTTGGTAGCTCCTGCTTAGGAGTACCCTCCAGTAGGGCTTGGGCCGCTATCTTGGCCTTCCTCCAGAGGGTATTCTGGCATTTTACCATATGGGCCTCATAATTTGAAATTCTCAGGCCCAAGATAGAAGAAGCAATGGTCCTCTTCCCCGGGACATATAGTCTCATGGACTCCTTGTCAGGAGAGAAAGAACTGAGATGTTTAGGCAAAGTAGACCTATCATGGGCTGCATTTATCACAACTGAATCAGCCTCAGGCTGTCCTGCAAAAAAAAAAAAGGCTTTCCTGAGGAGGCCTGGTACATTTTGTCTGCCCTCCCAGGAATGGGAGGAATCATATTTGGTCTGTGCCAGGCAGCCAGGGTGGCATCCTCTAGGGAAGGCAATAGAGGAGGAATAATAATAGGTGAGGAGTTAGGTACCGGTAGTTCTAAGAACTCCACCACATTCCTTTTGGTGATATCCTGCTCCTCAGCTTCAAACCCCATGGCAAACTAAAGTTGCTACATCATCATGGAGATGAATGAGGGGTCCTCAGATCCTGGCCACCTGCTGCTTCAAAAGGTGGGTTTCCAGGGCATTCTTTTGGCATCGCCGGATAACAATACTGAACTTAGGGCAGATGTCACAGGCTTTAACATTATGGGCCACACCAAGGCAGTACGTAGAGACATCATACGAGTCGCCTGAGTAAATCTTTTCACTGCACTCACAGTATCTAAAGACATACACCACGACGACGATGATCACTTATGAAAAGTGATAGCGGACTAAGGAGAGAAACATACAAAAATACTGAATAGCAGTCGACACTAGCAGCAGCGTCTCCATGGAGGGCCCAACAAGTATGGTCAATGGTGGGAAAAGAACTGAGGAGGGAAGGGGCCACTCACATTTATATGGGAGTGCCAACGCAGGACATCATCATGGGCAGCCCCTAGTGGACTGCTTGCAGAAAGTTTCTGTGTGTTCCTAGTGCCTGGCGGCTATAGTTCCACAGGTGTGGCCTAATGAAAGAGATCCTCGAAGAAGAAGATAATGAACTTCTAACAAGTGTTAACTATGTACACAAAAATCCAAATAGACCTAATTTTATCTGGTTAAAAAAGTGCAGAAAGATATTAATTTTTTTTTTTTTTGAAATATAGAGAACACAGTTCCAACAAAATCAAAGGTAAAGTCTCTGCATAGCAATTGAAAATAGAGATGAGAAACAATCTCGGAGAATCTTAGGGAATGGTATGGGTAACTACAGATCTAGCATTACTATACAAATGAGCTAAATGTATGGCTAGACTATTATTCAAGGGTGCTTCAGGAAGTAAATGTGATAAATTCTTATCTGGGAAACAATGGGGACTTTTTTGACATAGACACTGTTACTCCAGGAGGTGGTTGAGGCCATCACTTGTTTTACATCATAAAAGGTTGAGAGAATAGAGAGACATCCTACTGAAAAGGCTGGCCGTATAGCCTATAAGTTAGAGTAATGAGCTGCAAATGAGCTTGGTACATACAGCAGACCTAGGTTTGATTCACACAACCTCCACTTGCATACTTACTGTGTGTCCCTGAGCAATGCACTTAACCTACCAACTGCTCCTGGGTCGCCCGAGAAAACATGCCTTGTGCCTTACCCAATTATCAAAAGAATAAATAACCAGCATTTTTGCAATGCCACATGTTTGCTTGCATGATGTTGTACTGGAGCCTGCTTGTACACATTTTTACTATATATCTACTCAAGACAGACAAGATGAGATGTAAAATGTCATTTGCAATGGGGTCCTGATTTTACACATTTTTATACTGCATGTACCCAGGATAGTCAAGGCAAGATGCAGTATCTCATGTTTAGTGTGGTCCTGTTTTTATTATGTATTTTTCTAGGACAGGCAATCTTAGATTGGAGCAAAGAAGAGTTGCTAGTTTATTACACATGAAGCACATGAGCTGTGCGTTTTAAAATACAGCCGTAGGCATTTTATAAATGAAACCTGAGTTATATGCTCGAGCCCTACGATATACATGGGTAGAGCATTCTGGTGCTTGTGCATTATACAGGACAAATAGTTACAATTGGGGAACGTCTGTGTTTATACCTGACTCTCTGTATTTCTACCTAGTGGGTTGCGAGGGGCACTGTGACCCAGAACTGACACTTCCGGGTTCGGCAGTATTTAAACACGCCCTGCAGTGAGCGGGCGAGCAAAGAAGAGTTGCTAGTATATCATGCATTAAGCACATGAGCTGTGCGTTTTAAAATACAGCAGTAGGCATTTTATAAATGAAACCTGAGCTATATACTTGAGCCCTACAATATACATGGGTAGAGTGTTCTGGTGCTTGTGCATTATACAGGACTAATAGTTACAATTGAGGAACGTCTGTGTTTATACCCGACTCTCTGTATTTCTACCTAGTGGGCTGCGAGGGGCACTGTGACCCAGAACTGACACATCTGGGTTTGGCAGCATTTAAACACGCCCTGCAGCGAACAGAGCGAGCATGTCCGCTGTGGACACTGGGGTCAGGGATACCCTTTGTAGGTGGCATGGCAAGGATCCTAGTAAGGTAACTAACCATACCACATATAAAGCAGTTTGTGTTTCACGATCACACCAAACGACTAACAATGTTGCAAAATAAGGCAAAATGGAGTAAAGGAAAGAAAAAGATATGTGTATAGTGTAATATGTATACTGAGGAACCACCTTGTCCAGATTTCACGTGTACCAAATGTCTTCAGAATGAAACCTTGCAGCAAGAAATAGCACAGTTAGCACAACGTTTAGAAACACACAGAGAAATAAACCTCTTAGAAAACTTTATAGATGAAGCCATGTCTAAATCAATCAATCAGATACCTAATTTAAGTACCACGGATCTTAATAATGACACTGGACTAAATAACTTATCTACTGATTCAGAGCATGCACAGTTTGTATCTCCCTTGCCCCTATCTAACAAATTTGATATCTTGGTGGAAGAAGCGGAGACCCAAGAGAGTGTGGGTGAAATAAAAACATCAACTAAGACGGTGCAGGCCCAGCCTATAGCGACTACCTGCACTTCGCTAGACAAGGAATATCCTTCTACCCATCCACCTATAGTTAGGGATATGGTGGTTATTGGGGACTCCATTCTCAGAGGGGTTGATTCTGTAGTTTGTCAAGGAAGAAAGGCTAATACAACAGTCAGCATGCTTCCAGAGGCCCGTGTGAAGGATGTCTCTAGCCTTCTGGATGGCTTGCTGGAAAATACTTCTAAACCTGTCGTATTGTTACATATAGACATTAACGATATACCTACTAAAAACTGGACGGACCTTCAAGCAGATTATATCCAGATAGTTGACCGGATTAAAGAAAGGGTGGGGTGGGGTGAGGTAATAATCTCCGGGGTATTACCCACACGGGGAATGCACTCTTACAAGAAGAGCACCATTGTAAATTTAAATATTTGGCTTCGTCAATTGTGTCACCAACAAAATATTGGTTTTATGGATAATGCAACTACCTTTTCCAACAAAGCTTGTTTTAAAAATGATGGGCTGCATCTGAATTACTTCGGCACACGAGTTTTGAGAAAAAAAATCAACGATGTATTAAGGTTCCATTTAAACTGGAAATCGGGGAAGGAGGGAGTACATCAAGCCATGGTAATATAAGTCCCAATATTACATGGAATGGTTTATTAACCAATGCCAGAAGTTTGTCTAATAAGTTCAATGAATTCAAACTAATTTTGGCCACCCAGGACATTCATACAGCATGTGTCACTGAGACATGGGGCAATGATAATGATACTTTGGGGAATATACCAGGATACAGGCGTTTCATAAAAAACAGAAAATACAAAAAAGGGGGAGGCCTGGCTATCTACATTCATGATTCATTAAAAGTGGAGGAGATTCCGGATAGTGTTGAAGATCTAGAAGTACTTTGGGTCAAATTGCATCCTATGGTTGGTGCCTCTATAAGATTCGGCCTAGTATATAGCCACCTTCCACATCTTTTGAAGAGGATAATAAATTATCAATGCATATCAGTGAATTGAACCCAGTTGATAATATCTTGATATTAGGAGATTTTAATCTGCCCAGTGTTAACTGGATAACACATACTGTGCAGAGTAAAACAGACAACTTATACCTAGCTCTCACAGCACAATTAGGTCTTGCACAACTTGTTCCCTTTGCAACTAGATATGATAACATACTGGATATTATTTTATCCAATATGAACAAGAGAGTAGCTAACGTTAGTACTATAGCTCCTGTGGGTAATAGTGATCATGTTTGTGTGAAATTTCAGATTCAGGGACCAATTAGGCATAGTGGAAAGGGAACTACAAAAAAATTAAACTTTAGAAAGGCCAATTTTAAAGCTATTAAAAACAACATGACTAAGTGGGATTGGGCCAGTGACTTTTCAGATCTACAAATTCAGTAGACCCATTTATAAATAGTTTGGGGCTACGTACTAATAATAAAGAGACGGCTGATTTGTAAAACAACTTTTCTGTACAGTATTTAATAACAATATTGTAAGCTCGTTTGAGGACATATCACTACCTGTACCTGGTCAAATAATTATTGATTCAACAGATGTTAAAAGACTAAAGAATTTACCAACAAATAAATCTCCTGGGCGTGATGACATACACCCTCAAGTTTTACATGAAATCGCGGATTATATATTTTTAACCCTGACATATATATTCCAACACTCCTTAGACTCGGAAGATATACCACTCGGCTGGAAGGTAGCCACAGTGGTGCCCCTTCTAAAAAAAAGGACCCCAGACACATCCTGAAAAATTTAGACCAATTAGTCTAACATCACTATTGGGTAAAATACTGGAGGGTGTAATTAAAGGTTATATTCAACAACACCTACTTACATTGGGACTTGTGGACCCATGCCAACATGGTTTTACTAAGTCTAGGTCCTGTCAAACCAATCTCGTCTTTTTATGAAAATGTTAGTAGGGAAATAGATAGCAAAAATCCAGTGGATGTAAAAATCCTGGATTTTGCTAAAGCATTTGATAAATTGCCCCATCCAGCGTTGGTTAAAACATTAAGGGACTTTAACCTGAGTGGCAACATAATTTGTTGGACTGCTAACTGGTTAAGAGGTCGTCAGCAAAGAGTGGTGGAGAATGGTGTCTTTTCCGAATGGGCTAGGGTTACTAGTGGGGTGTCGCAGGGGTCGGTCTTGGGACCAATCCTTTTTAATACATATATTTCCTCATTACAATTGGTATCCTCAAACATTTGATTGTCTAAGTTGGCAGATGACTGTAGACTGGGAACAATGGTAACTGGATCAGGAAGTATCACTGCATTGCAAACAGCTTTGGACCACATTTTTGAATAGGCTAATAACAGCAAACTGGCATTAAATATAAGTAAGTGTAAAATTATGCACTTGGGAGCCCATAACAAACAGTGCAAGTACTTTTTAAATAATGAACCACTAATTGAAACGCTCTCTGTAAAGGATCTTGGTGTAACAATCAGCTCTAACTTTAAATTTAATACACACTTCAGGGACCAAGTAAAAAAAACAAATCAAATAATGAACTGTATTTTCAGACACATTTCTAGTAGAGCTAGCGAGGTGATGCTCCCCTTGTATGTGGCATTGGTTAGGCCCCACCTGGAGTACTGCGCTCAGGTCTGGTCTCCATATACTGTACAAAGACGATATAAAAAGAGTGGAGGCAGTTCAAAGAAGGATGACTAGATCTACAAATCGGCTTAAAGGGGAAACCTTATCGGAAAAGACCAACAACACTTAAACTATATTCCCTACAATACAGAAGACACAGGGGGGACCTGTGTATGTTATTTAGAGCAATTAATGATAATACCTTAAACCACAGCAGAGTTAGTGGTAGGGAACATCCAATACAACTCTACTCAGAGAAATGGAATTTGTTGCTAAGAAAATACTGGTTCAGTCAAAGGGTGATTTCAACATGGAATGCACTACCCGAGGTAGTCATTAGGAGCAAAGATATAATGGCATTTAAACATAACTTGGATAACGCCATGAGTGATGAGGTTATATTTTGGGGTTTTACATAAATCTACTAGGGGTAGATACTTACAATAGGCAAGCATTACGGACAAAAGTCTAATTAGCTTGATATAGTCTATGAAATCCCCTTTTCAGGAAGGTTCTGCTGTAGGGTCCTGTTTTTACACAGTTTTGCAATATATTAATCCAAGATAACCCAGCTGAGATGCAATATCTCATTTTCTTTTTTTTCATTATTTTTTATCTCTGTCGGCCACCCCCTTCAGCCCGACTGGCCCCCCCAGCCCCAACATCCCGGAATTACCAGGGCTTACCTTATGCCCGACCCGGGAGCGGAGCCGGCGGAGGGTCGGGCGTCATCCTGTGGCAGAATCCATTTTCCTCCATTTTCTTTGTTGCCTCCCAATTACACCGGGGCCCCAGGAGTAGAGACGCATGCACGTGAAGGCATGTATGCGTACTACAGCTCTGGTGACAACCCCTTCCTCCCAGCTGTCAGCCTAGTGCCTGGCACTCCCTCTGGCCTGTGCTGCCCCTGGCCTCCACCAGAAGGCAGTCAAGAGCCGAGGGAATACCACCTTCCCCCCTGGAGAGGAGAGCTGCCTCTTGGCAGCTCCATCCAACTCTGTGCCCTACCCCCACCCCGCTGACCTCCAACAGCTCATGCTCGTTCCTGAACACGGGTCGTTGGCATGGCGCACAGTAAGGCATCCAGCGCCTTAGCCCTCAGTGCCTCCGGGCCAGTTCAATATCTCATTTTCAATGGGGTCCTGCTTTGACACATTTTTGTACTATATTTAGTCATGATAGCACAGCTCACATGTTGTCTTGTTTTCAGTGGGAAATATTAGGTTTTTTTAGAGTTCATCTTCAGCGTCAGTGACTACTGACAAAATAAATTTGATGAGACAAGGTTGTAATTTTCCTTGGCTTAATAAATTAAAAGCAAATCAGATACAGGGCCCCACATTCAAAGCTGGCCTTGTGCACTATGCAGATAGGATCATTGTGCGGCAATTAACGCAAGGCTGGCTCAAGGCAATATTCAGACAATTAGTGCACTCTGACCAGACTTTCTGAATATGGGGCTATGCCAATGCAGCACATAGTGACTTATCACTGCACTGACACAGCTCAGACTGAAGATGGCCAACACAATCCCAATGAAGATAATGCAGCCCAAATGGGATAGCACCAGGGCTCCTGTGGGCCATATTCAGCCCTATCATATTAATGAGCCGACTGGGTATGCAAGGCACTAAGAGGCCCTTAGCATGCCCCTTATCGGCTCATTAGCATGCGTGTATCCCGGCCAAGCACTCGTCTTGTCATGTTATAATGCTATCCTGGAGCTCTAGCAGTCTCCCCACCCCTTGATCGCCTGACCATTAATGTTACTGATCTCAGTCCAGGGGGTCTAGCAGTTCCCCCATCCCTGATCACTGTCCAGGACGGTAGCCTAGTGGCTCTCTGTTCCTCAATGAAAGTATATTTGCCACCCTCCCAGCCCGCCTGCTCAGAAACCTCCTCGCAGCAGCCGCCCCATCCCGATCGCTAATGCCATACTTCAGCAGCTGAGATGGCAACCTACTATTGAGATGTCTATGATATAGTTACATCAGGGCTGTTAATTGGTCCATTGTTTAGTAAGTTCCCAATCACCCCAATCGAAGCAGTGTACACATTTATGACCATAAACGAAACAGCAAATACCGGCGCCAGAACCAAAAGTAAAGTGCATAAGTAAGCAATAACCCATGACAGGGTGTGGGGTTATAGGCATTTAATCCACGTCTGGGGTGCATTGTGAGGCACAAGGCCGCAGGCCGAGTCCCATAATTAAAACAACCTGCACTGCACACCGGCTGTAGTGTAATAAATACAAACTTCCCAAGCATTTTGATAGATAGAGTTGCTGCCGTGACTTCTGTACCAAAGAGGGGCCGATGCTGTGTGTTCATACAGTACTATGCTGCTGTACTATGGCTGCAGACTGGGTTACGGGACAAATCTGTGGACAGACTGTGAGACCATGGAAATGAATCATCATGTTTCTGGTACTACCCGTTCCACTTTCAACCATCGGGACAAAAAGGTAAGAGGTGGCTGAGATGATACGGCATCTGCCATGACTTTGCTGACCAGTGGGCGGTTTTCTGTGTAGGGAGGATCAGTATTTGCAGCAGGACCTGTCATGGGAGTCACCTCCGAGATTTAGATTTTTTTTTTTTTTAAAACATCTCAGAGAATGGCTTCACTGCTTGGAAACCTCTGCTGCAACCAGTCCTCTATGGTCAAACTCTGCCGTGACTTTACTGACCGGTGGGTGGTTTTCTGTGCTGGTTGCATCAGTATTTGCAGCAGGACCTGTCACAGGAGTTGCTTCTGTGATATTGGGTTTTTTTAACATCTCGGAGAACAGCTTCACTGTTCGGAAACCTCTGCTGCAACCAGTCCTCTGCAGTCAAACTCCCAAATAACGAAAAATGTATATCCATTTTCCCGTGGGTTGCACACTGTGCTGTGCTCGCTAACAAGTGCAAAACAAACGGCTGCTCAAAAAGAACAGCAGAGCAAGCTGTGCAGATCCCTCCACAGTGTGACAAGCCCCACACTAATGTGAGGAACAGGATCCGGCAGGTAGACCATGGATTAAATAGGAAATCTAATCCACGGCCACCTGACACGTCTTGTCCAATCACTTTTACACTCAAAAGTAACCCATGTTATAAATGGCTTTATTTAGAACAAATAGCAACCGCCCACAGCTCGGGTAAAAACCTCTACCAGCATTGCATTCAAAATGCGTCGTCAGGAGGTTATGACCATAAAAGATGAGTTATGTATTTAAAAAATTTCTTCATTACTTAAGCTGCTCAAAAATAAGACTACAAAAGAGAACTTAAGAGGAAAAAGATCACCTCTTTTTTCAGACAGTGTACTGTTGGCTGCCATTGACATGGTCAGATATTTCCAAACATTTTGCGATATTTCTAAAGAGATTCTTTCTGGTGGCCCTAAAGCAGTACTAGAGGCAGGAAGAAATTTCTCTAGAGATATCAGAGACATTCCAAAAGCTTTTTGACCATGGCAATGACTGCAGCAGTATACTCTGTGAACATCTGAATCATCTGAAAAAGGCCCCTTCTCCTCCCTCTTCTGCACTGTCTGAATTTTTTAACTTAAAAACATATCTATAGATCAGAAACCTGTTTAGGATTTATCTGTTGTATGCATTGCATTTTAAGTCGATGTGTAAATTATTAATTTTCTTAAAGTGTTTTTGCCATTCAATAAAGCTTTGATGATGAGGGATGGTTTTCTTGCAGACCACTGAACCTGATAAATCTACTCAAACACACCAAACCTGTTGACTTCTACGTCCCCAGGTTCCAAGTTTGGAGCCGTGCAGACACAAGGTTTGGATGTACCAGCTGACCCTGGTACTAGGCCAGTAGGCTGGATCTCGATGGGAAATCTAATGGATCTTGATTTGCAATCTAGCAAAGTAGCAGGTACCATATCTGCCATAGCCAACATGGTACTATCAAATCCATTTGACCCCAACTGGCTTTCAGTTTGAGAAGGACATGCTGAATTAAGAGGTACTTGCAGATAGGTGTACAGAAATAGATTTATTTAATGCAGCCTGAACACATCCTGTGAAAAAACTAAATGCTCTAGATGTCTGGAGCAGTAGAGCAGCAGCTTTCCATTGTGACTGGATGCAAAAATGTCTACCTCTGGTTCGCCCCAGTTGTTGAATAGGGCCTTCACCATGGCTTTTGTGAGAGAGACCGCTCTTGTGGCTTTGCCACTGTTTGACTCAGACTGTTTTCCAGGACATTTTCCACACTCAGGTGATGAGTGGCCTGGATCAGTAAATTGTGTTCTGGTGTTTTCACTCCCAGACTCTCAACGCTTCCCTGCAAGGGGGATAGAAGTGCGTGTTGTCCAGCTTGTTCAGAAAGAACATGGCACACTTTTCCATTTGCAGATGTACTACAGTACCTTGCTCTAAACTATGTCTAACAGAGCATGAACCGCTCTCAGCTCCAATGCTGCTCTCAGAATGACCCATATCCCTGGGTTTGGAGACCCAGGCAGTGCACTTCCCAAGTCAGATGGGATGCATCCATCATAACTGTCATTTGGAGATCTAGAGAAGAGAATGGGAGCAATGTGAGCCTTTGAGGATGTTCTCTTTTTTGGTCCACCACAAGAGAGAGTGACTTAGAGGATTCATCATGCTTATGGGGTGATATGGTGGTTGGGATGTTTGAAACCATTGTTTGCTGAGTATCCACTAAGAGGCTCTCTTGTGTAGCCTTGCTAGGGGTACTTAAAAGACTGTGGCTGCCATTGAGACTCAACATTCTCTGCAGTATGTGCTACTATGTAGGGTTACCATCCGTCCTGATTTTCGCAGGACAGTCCTGATTTGGGCAGCTGTGTCCTGCAAAAAAACATGAAAAATGCTACATGTCCTGACTTTATAGTAGAAAAAATATTTTCTAACTTTCCATTAAATGTTGCAGAAAACTATAATACCTTAATTAAAACACCTTAAAATGATAAGAAACAATAGAAGCAACTAAGAAACTGCAATAATTAGCCTTAATTCTAATTATATAGAGAAAAGAAGTCTGTTGCATTGGTCGAGGTTACGTACTGTCCTGTGAAAAATCATGTTTCAGTAAGAAATGTCCCACTTTGGGCTTCTTAAAAGGTGGTAACCCTACTACTATGTGACCCTTTGTCCTCATGCAACAGGCCATCCAAATAATCAGCTCCACTCTGTCTTCTGGTAGGAAAGATGTGGTGCAAGTTAAGTCATGGAACAAGAACAAGGGGGCACAATTTGAAGATAGAGGGGGGACGGCTCAGAAGTAATGTGAGGAAGTATTGGGTTGTGGATGCATGGAACAGCCTCCCTGAGGAGGTCGTGGAGTCAAGAACAGTGGGGGAATTCAAGAATGCATGGAACAGACATAAGGCAGTCTTGGTGGGGGGTAGGAGGAAGTGAGCTGTTGGTTAACTAGGATCTGCAGCTTATCTGTTAGGTAGGAAAATGGGCAGACTAGGTGGGCCAAGCGGTCCTTATCTGCCATCAAATTCTATGTTTCTATGTTCTGTCTCTATGAACTTAAGTGTCTGAGCCGGAATTAGCTGAGACTTGGGAAACTTCAGAAGGATACCTATGGAACTAAGGAAGGAGCATGATAGCTGTACTACTGCTTTCTTCTGATTCCTGGTTTGGCTCTTTATAAGTCATTTGTCCAGAAAGGGAAAAACTTGTATATCCTGCCTTTTGAGATACATACCTAGAATAGCAAGGCACTTGTTAAAGACACCCAGTCCGATGCTAGCCCAAAAGACAGGACTCCAAACTGGAAATTTTCAAGACCCACACATAATCTGACATATCTGCAGTGTCTTCAATCAACAAGGATGTGCTGATATGCATCCTTTATATCTAGGGAGGTCAATCAGCCCTGCTGCTTTAGATATGGTATCAAGGAACCATGGGACACCATAAGGAGCATCGTATGTTTTATAAAGATGTTCAGATGCCTAAAGTCTAGGATGGAGCGCTTGACGTCTGTCTTTTGGGGAATGTGAAACTACCTGGAACACCGAAGCACAGAATTGCGGCGATCCCGTCAGGCGTGTGGGGTTGGATTTCCGCTTGTGGCGCTCAACCCGGTTGCTGGAGGGCCAGCCGAGGAGACGAGGGAGAAGGATGGGCGTCCTGTGGAAAGCTCTCCTTCTCCAGGAGGAGGGTGGGGATCTCATCCGGTGCTCGGAACCCCTGGTGGAGGCCGGGGTGCCACAGCTGTCGATGAACAACAGTACCAACGGGGCGAAGTGGAAGCAGGACGTCATTGCACGTCCCTGCCCTCAGTAAAAATGGGAAGAAAACTCCCTCTGTCTGCCACCTCCGTGAAGCCTGCCTTCAGCTTCAATTAGCCTCCTGACTGGCTCTCCCCAGATAGTCACAAGGCTCACGGTACCTAGCCAGTGCCGCGACCCCACCCTCCAAGGGGTAAGTCAGGAGTTTCAGTGGGATGAGCACAGCGGGCAGGTAGAAGCCACATGAAGGTGCCGTGACCAGGCGGATAATCGGCAGCAAGACAGAGGGGCAAAAAAGATAAAATTGAAAAACAAAATTACAAATTCAACGGGAGATAAGGACTGTCTGGCCCACTCTATCTGCCCAGTTTTCCCTACCGACATTATTACTGCAGACTGTACTTGCAGCTCCTAACCCCCTTCCTTTCCACTATGATTCCCTTATGCCTATCCCATGCATTCTTGAATCTCACCACTGTTTTTCCCCACACCATCTCTGCTGGAAGGCTATTCCAGGAATCCACCACTCTTTCTGTGAAGAAGTACATCTTCACATCCCTACTGAATCTACCCCCCCCCAGCTTCATAACATATCCCCTTGTTCTTGAGCACCTTTTTTTTCTGAAAAATACTTCCCTTTTGTACCTTATTTACCCCCATGAGGTAATTAAAGGTCTCTATCATATCCCCCCTCTCTTCCAAGGTGTACATATTGAGGTCCATTAGCCTCTCCTCATAGGGCTTTTTATGCAGACCTTGCACCATTTTAGTTGCCCTCCTCTGGACTGCCTCCACTCTGTCTATGTCCTTCTGGAGATGTGGTCTCCAGAACAGGACACAGTTCTGTAGGGGGGGTCTTACCAGCGATCCAGACAGAGGCAATACAACCTCCCTCTTTCTCTTAGTGTATACCCCTCCCTATGCACCCCAGCATCCCGCTAGCCCTCCCGGCTGCACTGCTGCACTGCCTGGCCACCTCTAGGTCATCAGATATGACTACCCCCAGGTCTCTTTTCCACTTGGTGGTCTTCAATACCACTTAACCATTTTGTACTCTGCCCCTGGGTTTCTGTGTCCTAGGTGCATTATTTAGCACTTTTCGCATTGAAACCCATGTAACCCCCTACAGATGCGGGTTCCAGAAAAGTCTTCCTTAAACTTGCCTAAATGCTCACTGCCAGGCTGGTGTTCTGCGTTTTAGCAGTTTAAATGTATTGCCAGAGAGTGCCTGTATAGCCTCTGTGTACTGTCTCTTTAAGAGCTGCCTGGATTACAGTCATAATTAATCTGAGAGGGAGCTCTGTTAGAAGATGTACTTGTTTACTGATCATTTGTTAGAGTAGTAATAATATTGCAGTTTGTTCTAACCTGCCTTCTTTGCAGCATGGACAGTTCTGTTTGTTTCTATCATCTTGGTCCTGGACTGCAGAATGGGCCAATCAGTACATTTGGGACTCTAAAATGGAGCCTGCCTACAAGGGCTTGGTGGGGCCAAAACTTGTAGGATTGTAGTTTTGGGCTTTTGGCGCCTAAAATAACCTGGAGGGGGGAGCCCTTGTTGTGAGTGACAGAGAGATCAGCCAACCAAATCTTTTGGATCTTGGGGAAAGTCCCACACTGCTTGCAGTTTCAGTTAGATCTGAGTTGGGAAGTGAAGAAGTAACAGCTTGAGATAGTTCAAGCAGCAATCCGTAGTGGATTTGCGTGGGAGAACTGTGGAAAGGCCTGAGTTCGGCCTGCATGCCTGCCTGCTGTTCCTGAGAGGGAATTTGTGCTTTTTTTTTTTTTTCGGACTGAATCCGAATTTGGAGAGCGAATTAAGCCACTGAATTGTGACCAGGCTTTAACCTGAAGAAGACCGAAGATTTACTGAATGCGATCGGCCTGTCAGGACTTCTAGCTACCTCTGAACTCCAGGACTGTGCAGAGACTCTGTAATTGCGACCGGAGAGCCATTTGCATAGTACAGTGGAATTTTCTTACATATTAATGTGCTGTGTGCTTATAGTGGGTCGTGATTTGGTTCCCCACTGTGTGTCTGAACTGTGTTTTGCTAGCTGGAGGCTGTATCCAGCTCCATGGACTGAAAACATATCCATTTTCGTTTGCCTAAGCACTGCTACACTGGCCCAGCCAGAATACCTGCTACACAGAGAAAGTCATTGATGAGTCACCGGCCTGGGGATCAGCCCTCTGCTCAACGCCTTGAACAGGAACGACACCTTGGTGATTTGTGTGGGCCCTGCTTCTCCGGGCACTCCAGCTCAACAGCCTGCAGTCTCGATTTCGTCCTGCCTGTGTCCAGCATTGGGTATCATTCGTAAACATCAGGGTAGCTCCCTGCAACAACAGCTAAATCTAAAAGTGTTGTCATCTGATTGTCTTGTTGCCTTTTCTTTCACGAACTGAGCCCTCCGGCTCCGGATTACAAATAGTGTGTGTTGTGCATGTTGCTTTCTTCCATCACAGGGCCCCAACCAGCTGCAACACTCCTGGCTAGCCGACCATTTTCCTACCTGGGTACCCAGAGTGTGTGACTGTGTAGGGACTCTGAACTGCATACATAATTGTCTGATTAATATAGCTTTTAAGCAAATCAACCTGATTACACCCCTCCCTTGTTCAAGTCCCCTGAATAAATCAGATTTAACTTTGTTTGCATTTAATCTGACTGTGGTTCCAGTTTGTGCCAAAAGTATTGTACTGTTGCTATTTGCTGTGCTTAACCTTGTTTTACAGGGGGTCCCCAGGGTCAAGCTAGAGGAACCAGCCCTGGTGGTAAGTGCAAACAGTGTGGGTAATTGCCTGGTGAATAAGGGTCATTGTGAAAGTAATTACTGTATATTGTTCAGGCCACTAGAAGGGAAAGAGGGTGTTTACAGTGTCCCGGAGGGCTGAACCCAGGTTAGCCTGACCACTAACTACCCTGACCTCCGGGTGGAGGCACCCGTTTCATTACCCAGGCCCCCTAACCTGCTACTAGCCAAGCAGGTGGGGTAGTAGCCCTTGGGATAGCGCCACCTAGGGGTTACACCCAGCTGCCATATTCTTGATCACTTCTGTAGTTTTCCCAGGTCTATACTCATCCTTTCCACCCCTTACCCAACCCCTGGAGTGTCCACCCTACTGCAGATTCTGGTGTCGTCCACAAAGATACTTCACCAAGTGGGCACACCAGCTGACCTGAGGACCGACTGCTGCCTGGGACCGGCCACGCTCCCCGAGGCCCCGACTGCCATCACAGCCCAGATAAAAATACTTCCCCAAGCGGGCACACCAGCTGACCTGTGGACTGGCTGCTGCCTGGGACCGGCCGCACTCACCAAAGCCCTGACTGCTGTCACAGCCCAGAGAAAGGTACAGTGCACTACCTGGCTTCCGTGGCTTGAGAGCCAAGGATACCACTGGCCAGTCGGCCACTCTGCAGCCCTGTTATTGGCTGCTACAAACTTTTCAAACCTCTGAGCGCTCTCGGAGCCTCTCACGATCAATTTACAACCTGAATTTTCTTTTATTATCACTCTTGTTTAATGGTAGCCCAGAATTTAATGTAACCAGATTAATTGAATTTGGGACCCAAGTATAGTACTGTGTTTAACCTGCTACTGTTTCACTATCACTTTAAAAATAACTTTGCAGCAGTTAATTATTTTACCTAGTTAGAACCTTTACTAATGCCTTGCCTAGGATTTATTGAGGTTACCAGTTGAAATTAATTTATCTAAGTCAGGAACCGTGTGTACAGCTGTGTTTTAATCTGCTGCAGTAAACTACTACTCTGTGCAAGTGCTGATCCCCTCTCTAACTGTCTGTCTGAGGTGAGACACCACTGGCACAACAGCCCACACCCCACCGCCCCCATCCCCAGCTATTCTCGCTCACAGTTCTTTACACTTAATCTCTCTCTGCCTCGCTAAATCCCTCCCTACCCCCAGGCTTAATCCTAGGCACTTGTCCCACCCAGCTGTCTTGTCACTGCCTCTTACTACCCACCCCCCCAATTACCCTCGCTCTGTCTCTGCTCCATAATCACTGCCTCTATCTCTTCCCTCCCCAGATACTTCCCTGAGTGGGCACACCAGCTGACCTGCGGACAGGCTGCTGCCTGGGACTGGCCGCGCTCCCCGAGGCCCCGACTGCCGTCACAGCCCAGAGAAAGGTACGGTGCACTACCCAGCTTCTGCGGCTTGAGAGCCAAGGATACCACTGGCCAGTCGGCCACTCTGCAGCCCTGTCACTGGCTGCTACAAACTTTTCAAACCTCTGAGCGCTCTTGGTGCCTCTCACGGCCAATTTACAACCTGAATTTTCTTTTATCATCACTCTTGTTTAATGGTAGCCCAGAATTTAATGTAACCAGATTATGTAGAAAGTAATTAATTGAATTTGGGACCCAAGTATAGTACTGTGTTTAACCTGCTATTGTTTCATCATCACTTTAAAAATAACTTTGTAGCAGTTAATAATCATTTTACATAGTCAGAACTTTTATTAATGCCTTGCCTAGGATTTATTGAAGTTACCAGTTGAAATTAATTTGTGTAAGTCAGGAACCATGTATAAAGCTGTTTTAATCTGCTGCAGTAAACTACTATTCTGTGCATGTACCGATCCCCCCTCTCTGTCTGTCTGTCTGAGGTGAGGCGCCACTGGCACAACAGCCCACACACCCCTACCCCCATCCCCAGCTATTCTTGCTCGCACTTCTTTACACCTCATCTCTCTCTGCCTCGCTAAATCCCTCCCTGCCCCCAGGCTTAATCCTAGCCACTTGTCCCACCCAGCCCCCATCACTGCCTCTTACTACCCACCCCCCGATTACCCTCACTTTGTCTCTGCTCCTCAATCACTGCCTCTACCTCTGCCCTCCCCAGATACTTCCCTGAGCGGGCACACCAGCTGACCTGTGGACCAGCTACTGCCTGGGACCGACCGCACTCCCTGAGGCCCTGACTGCCATCACAGCCCAAAGAAAGGTACAGTGCACTGCCCGGCTTCTGCGGCTTGAGAGCCAAGGATACCACTGGCCACTTGGCCGCTCTTTAGTCCTGTCATTAGCTGCTACAAACTTTTCAAACCTCTGAGCATTCTCGGCGCCTCTCACGGCCCATTTACACCTGAATTTTTGCCCTCTACCCACCCCGCACCGCTGCCCTCATTAAATACACCAACTCCAAACCCTGCCCCCGCCTCTATCTCCTGACTGTTGTTTACTCCTTCACCCAGTGTGTACTTAGAGACACACCGCTGCCACCTCCTTTGCTGTCCTCTCCTATGTCCCTTTTCTTAACGCCCCTGACACAAGGGATAGAACTCTGAACAGGTAGGAAGCAAACAGATAGTTGTGCAGTTAGTTCCTAGAAGGAACTCCACCCAATAAAAGCAATATGGACAGATACAGGACCCAAGCAAATGGCTCACACTGGCCTCTCCACATTCTGGCATTAATACTCCTACTTTCTCTGGTAGCAATCTATGAACTCATTTCACCCGGTGACAATCTCAGTGAACTGCCCTTGCTAAGAAATTTGCCTACACCGAAACAGGGGACATGTATATGGCAAGCTGCTTACCAACTAGCACCATGGCTCTACTGCCCCCAGACAGAGGCAATATTCCTGTGCCTATCAACCTGGAGTTTGCCCTGGCTCTGGTGTGTACCTACCCTATCAGGCGTCACCCACAAACACATGGTCCCACTTCCCGCAAATGTGTCAGGGCTCTCGAAACTTGGCTGAAGAATTACCTCTCCAGGATAATCATCATACTACTACTACTATCAGGGAATGTCCACCCAAACCCAGGCCCTACAGGATCAGAGAACGCCCAACATTGTGGACATCTAAAAATGGCTGCTATTGGGCCAGCCCGGTGGCACTGAGGGTTGAGGCGCTGGACACCACACCTCGCGCTACGCCGGCGACCCGGGTTCAGGAACGAGCCCGGGCTGTCAGGGGTCGGCAGGGGAGGGAAAGGACTGAGCATCTGATGGACAGCTCTCCTCTCCCAGGAGGGTAGGGGTTCAGCGCTCAGTGCTTGGCTAGCCCCTGGCGGAGGCCTGGGGCTCTGCAAGCGTGGAGCTAGTTTCAGGGGCAGGGGAGTGGCGATGGTGGTGGTGATGCCATGACATCGGTTGTAAGCCACTCCTCCACAGAACAGGGAAAAACAACATGTGGTCTCCTAGATGATGGAGCACCACAGTGGAGACCCTGATTGCCCACGAGTCTGCCTGACTGCCCGGAGGGTCAGAAAAAACTGAGATGTATTCGGGGTTACCTGTCCCATACCCACCTGGGAGGTACAGCCAAGGCTCCATGGGGACCGATCGGGAGATCAGGCAGGCCATGTGTGCATGGATACCACACTGTGTCTCCCGAAGGAGTGGAGACCATACGTAGGGGGACGGTGTAAAAGAGAAATTAAAAAAAAAATTGCTATCAACATCTGCAGCCTTCTTGTCAAACTACCCCAACTCCAGGCATGGACTGCAATAAACAAGCAATATATTTTGGCACTAACTGAAACATGGCTCTCCAGGAAAACCCCGGATACCCAACTCTCGCCTGATGGCTACACCACCTTCAGACTAGATAGGCTGTCCAAGGGGGTGCCTCATCTACCTAAGAGACAACATCAGTGGACAAATTATGCTGCATATCGTCAATACCATTGAGGCTCGAATCACCCTTATCAAACTTTCTATTGGTCACCAGGGTAAAACCCTATTACTCACAGCTGTTTACATACTACTGGGAAGGCAGGACCCAGGCCTTGATCAATTCTATGACAGGGTTGGGAAAAGATAATATTGGGAGACTTTAACATGAATTGGATGGCAAAAGATTCAGCTTGCGCTAGGGATAAAATACATAGCCTGTTCCTAATGCAGATGGTCAAGCAAGCAGCCAGACTAAATTACCAAACAGGGACCAGCACACTTATTGACTGGGTCCTCACCAACACCCCGAGCACGTCAAAGACACCACTGTGCTGCCTGACACTTTAAGCGACCACTCACCAGTTATCTGCTACTGGACAAAAAAGGCAAAAAAAAAGACACCCCCTTTGGTCTCCAGGAATCGCATGCTCAAGAAAAGACAGCTGGAGATCCTTCAAAGGCATCTGGCTGAAGCTGACTGGACACCGCTGGACAATTGTGAAGATGCTAAAACAGCCCTCAATTACTTCATAGCTATTTTCAATGAGGCCTGAGACCTGTTTTTCACCTTACAAAACCTCCAAAGTCAAAGGTTTTTTAAACTCTTGGCTCAATGGCCCACTATTATATAAAATGAAATTAAGGAACAATCTCTGGCACATAGCAAGAGTGTCAGGAAGTCAGATGAATATCGCGGCATACAAAACTGCTAGAAACCAGTGCACTAGGCTGATAAGGAATGCCAAGGCCTCCTACTACAAGGAGCAGCTCTCCAAAACTTGGGGCAATGGAAGGGAATTCTGGAACAACGTCAAGTCCCTGACCGGCAAGGAATCAAGAGCTCTACCCGATCTTATTGTAATCCCTTCCAGCACACTACAAAATCCAAGGGACCTAGCCAATGCCTTTAACTGTGCTTTCACGGACGTAAGCCCCGTCCTGCCACCTAAATACTTCTCAGCTCCATTCACCACTATTCACCCTGTCACTACAACTCCACCTGCCAGCAAAACCAGACATCCACCGTTCTACTTCAAGCAAATCACCATCACTCAGACTATCAAGTATGTAAGAAGAGTCTTGGGAAAAACTAGAACCGGTAGCGACATGGCAGATATGAATGTAACCCCCCTGCAAATGGGGGGTTCCCAAAAGTCTTCCAGGAGCTTGCCTGAATGCTCCAAGTCTGGGCGGTGTTCGGCGTCTCAGCTGTTTAAATGTGGTTCCAAGTGAGTGCTATTTGAGCCTCCACATACTGTCTCTTTAAGAGCTGTCTGCTTGCAGACTTAATTCGTTTGTATGGGGGGAGTGTGTACTTAATGCTCGAATCCCACACAAGCTGCAGTCAATTTGCTCCGTTTCTGCCGTCACTACATGTGCAGAGGGAGCCTTGTTGAAAATATATAACTATTTGCCAGAAATCATTTGGAGTGACTGAGAAAATGTAGTTTGTCTAACCTGTCTTCATTTCAGCACAAACTGTTTCAGTGTAGCTCTTTCATTTTGGTCTTGAACTGCCGAAATGGACCAATCAATGGGGAGGGGTTCCTTAAAATGGAGCCTGTGGTTGAATCGGAACTTGGACTTTCAATTTTGAGCCAGCCACAAGGGGACTGTATGGGCAGTGACTCTGGGAAACGTAGTTTTGACCTTGGCGCCTTTTTTCATCAACAGAGGGAGTCTTATTGTGAGTGACAGCCGAACCAGCCAACAGAATGGTGTGGAGCTAAAGGAAATGCCCTGCTCTGTGACTGGAAAGATCAGATCAGTTGTGACAGTGAAGGGAGAAGGAGCTCTGTGCTTCTGCAGTGTATAGTTTTGCGTGGGAAGCGCATGTGAGGCCCTGAAGTTTGGCCTGCAGCCATTGTAAGTGCCAGTTCAGACTGAATCCGATTTCTGAGGAGAAAGAAAGAAGTCTGAAGAGTGGAAGCCAGGCTCACCCTGTAGAAGACTGGAGAAATTGCTGAATTGCGCTCGGTCTGTCAGGAACTGAAGCTGCTGTGTGTGCTCCCAGGTATTTTGCAGTAATTGGGATCAGGATCTAGGAGCAGCCTGCCTGGTATAGTACTTTCCTTTTACATATGAATGTGCGTAGTGCTTGTGGGGAATTGCTATTTCCAATCCCCTGTGCCGTGTGTTGAAGCTGGAAGCAAACCCCAACTTGTCTCAAACTAAATCCATTTGCTATAAACTGCAGTGGGGTCCAGTCACAAGGACCCTGTCTCCATGCCCTGCTGTTTCTGACAATCCAGAAGAACATCCACCATCCGGTTCTCAGCTTGGGTATTGTGAGTACAAATGAGGGTATTCCCCTGCAGCCTGTTTTCAATTACAAGTGTGTCATCTAATTATTGTTGTTTCACTTCTTCAAGAACTGAGCCATCCGGCTCCGGATTACAATTGGGTATTGTGCATATTTTTTATTCTACAGGGCCCTGTCCATCTGCACCTGCTGGCTAACCCCGGGAAACAGACCTGGCTAGCCCCCCCGACCTGGGTACCCAGAGTGTGACTTTTCAGACCCTGTATGTGTGCACAGTACTGTGATTTAATTCTACCAATTAACCTGATTGCCCCCTCCCGTGTTACTGTCCCCTAAATAAATCAGATTATTTGTTGTTGTTATACTATATACTGTCTGTGGTGTTGGTACTTATGGAAACAGTATTGTATTTTGCTGTGTATGTTGTTTAACCTTATTTTAGAGGGGTCCTCAGAGACATGCTGCAGAATCAGTCTCGAGGGTAAGTGTGGTACTTACAGTGAAGAAAAGGACAATGCAGGCTGGGGCTGTAACTCCTGTGTACTGTGTGAGCCACTAGAGGGAATAAAAGGGGGTCTCAGTGTCCCAGAGGGCTGTGTGACCAAGCTAGGCTAACCACTATAAAACCTGACCTCTGGGTGGAGGCACCCACCATAGAACCTAGGCCCCTCAACCTGTCAGTAGTCAAGCAGGCACGGGTAATAGCCCTTGGGACAGAGCCACATGGGGGTTACATGAAGATACTGGCTCTAGTTTTGAATGAACTAGCCCTCCCAATAACCCATCTTTTTATCATACCACTTAGGACAGGCATCTTCCCAGACATGTGGAAGATCACCCTGGTCACCCCTGTTTTCAAAAACAAGGACAGAATCAGATTGGGAAACTATCATCCGATCTCCATACTTTCGACCCTCTCAAAAGCCCTTAAGAGAGCTGTCTCAGACCAGCTCACGGAATACCTTAACAAGTATGACCTACTCTTTCCACAGCAGCATGGGTTTTGGCAAAAACACAGCACCGTAACAATGCTAATTGATTACACCTCCCACTTGTACGAAGCGCTTGACTCAGGTAGGACGGTGGGGTCTATTTCCACAAGCCTCATCAAAGCATTCGATATGGTTAACCACCAGATCCTGACCAGCCACCTTGGGGCCTTAGTCCTCTCCACAGACACCACCTCCTGGATCAATAACTACCTAACCAACAGGACCCAATGTGTTAAGATCAGAGGGACTACCTCTAATCCAAAGTCTGTAAAACTAGGGGTTCCTCAAGGGTCTCTCCTCGGACCCCTTCTATTCAGTCTCTTTATCAACCCCCTCCCAGATGGATGTCCCACCAAAATGATACTCTACGCGGATGACACGGTACTTTCAGTCTCTGGAACTAACAGTGAGGAAATCAGTTCGGAACTGCAGCACAGTTTCAAAATGCTGGAGTCCTGGTTCACACAAAACAGACTGCTGCTGAATTATAAGACAACGAAAATAATGCACTTCTTGGCTCACACAAAAAAAGAATGCTGCCCCCATGGCCATACAAAGTCAAAACAGAGAAATCATTGAGCAGGTTCAAGTACCTCGGAATGTACATAGTCGAAACCCTCTCCTTTGCTCCTCATATAGACCACATAGTAAAATTCGTAAATGTAAAACTTGGAATCCTATATCGCCACAGACAGGCTATAATAACTGAGACTTTAAACCTTGTTACCCATAGCTCCATTCTGTCTGTCATAGACTACGGCCTAGTTATCTAGTATGCTGCCTCTGACACAACGCTTAGTCATGTGAAACTTCTACTCAACAAGACCTATCGACTAGTACTAGGAGCTAAACACTGCACCCACACCTGCTGCCGCTACAACTCCACAGGCTAGCTTCTGCTGAGCCTAAGAGCCAGGTATCAGGCTTGCTTGATAGGCAAAAAAGCACTACTTGAACTCGCCTCCCCCCCGGTCCACAGCCACCTGTTCCAATGCACCCAGAACCCAAAAGGTACTAGAAGTCGCAGCCAATGGTGCACCCAAGTTCCACTTAAATAAACCTTCTTTGCTCAACAATCCCATGCCTATCGTGGGCCTAAATGGATGAATGAACTACCCTCCTCCCTCCTGGAGCGCGGTATAATGTGGCCTTTTAAAAAAGAGCTGTGTGCATCACTGACCACAGAAACCCAATGTAACCTGTGTCCCTGAGCTCTGGTTCCCTCCCCTGCCCTCTATCCACTCCTGATCTCACCTATCACCATACTAGTGCCCTCATTGCATTAGTTATAACTCTTTGACCACAGGCACAGCACAGATACCTATCTATCCCCAAGTCATCTCCAGAACTGCTTCCTCTCCCCTCCCCCCCTTTTTATCACCTTCACTTAGCCTCCGTCTTTCTTGACAAAGCCTCCTGGCTGCTACCCTCTCAATTACCATCTGAACCGAGGCTCTTCCTTGCTATATCCTTTCTCGTCGGCCCTGACACAACCCTGCTACCTATTTCCCCTGCAACCACCCTCCAAACTCTATCCACCCCCACCCCCCCATCTTCTTTAATCACCTACTGACAAAGCCTTCTGGCTGCTTCCTTCACTTCTCTAAGCACTCAGTAGCAATACTGCACCTACCTAGCCACGCTACAAACTGACACTACGTAGTCAGCGTATATCTGTATTAGATTAGTACTAAATCCTCACTGACATTCAGACTGTGTGTAACCACTGACTGCTGTTATGTACCTGCTGTTATGTTATAGGTATTAGGACTCTTATCTGTTATGAATTTATACCATGTTTCACCAACATGGAACCTTTGTAAAAGAGCCTATGGCTCAAAGGTATTCAATTCCGCAACCATAAATAAATAAAGAGGCAGACCTTCCCTTCCAGCTCCTCTGCAATGTCACTTATACAGGCATTAAAGAGTACTGTTCCTAGCACTGATCCCTGAGGCATCTCACTGGTCGCCCTCTCTTACTTGGAGTGAGCTCTGTTTACCATCCTCCTCTGTTGCCTAGCTCCTAAGCAATTTTTTATCCAGTTTCCCACCATTGGACTCACACCCAAGCTACCCAGCTTGCTTACTAGTCTCCTATGTGGAACGGTGTTAAAAGCCTTAATGAAATTTAAATAGGCCAAGTCCATCACTCCACCCTGATCTAATTCGTTTGTCACCCAGTCAAAGAAATCTATCAGACTCGTTTGACATGACCTCCCCTGTGTGAACCCATGCTGCCTCAGGTCTTGTAACTCTCTGGATTCAAGATATTCCACAAGCCTTTCCATCAGCAGCGATTCCATTAACTTTCCCACCACCAATATCAGGCTGACTGGTCTGTAATTCCCAGCCTCCTTCCTGCCACCACTTCCGCATAGTGGGACTACATCCGCCCTCCTCTAGTTCTCTGGAACCACTCCCATTTCCAATAAGCTGTTAAATAGGACTGTCAGAGATAGAGTCAGTAAGAAACATAGAAACATAGAATTTGACAGCAGATAAGGACCGCTTGGCCCACCTAGTCTGCCCATTTTCCTACGTAACAGATAAGCTGCAAATCCTAGTTAACCAACAGCTTACTTCCTCCTACCCCCCACTAGGACTGCCTTATGCCTGTCCCATGCATTCTTGAAGTCCCCCACTGTTCTTGACTCCACAACCTCCTCAGGGAGGCTGTTCCATGCATCCACAACCCTCTCAGTGAAAAAATACTTCCTCACATTACCTCTGAGCCGTCCCCCCTCTATCTTCAAATTGTGCCCCCTTGTTCTTGCACATCTCTTTTTCTGGAAGATGCTACCCTCTTGGACTTTGTTAATTCCCTTGAGGTACTTGAAAAGTTTCTATCATGTCCCCTCTCTCCCTCCTTTCCTCTAGGGTATACATATTAAGCTCCTTTAGTCTTTCTTCATATGTCTTCTGGTGCAGACCCTGCACCATTTTGGTTGCCCTCCTCTGGACAGCCTCCACTCTGTCTAAGTCTTTGCGGAGATGGGGTCTCCAGAACTGCACACAGTACTCCAGATGGGGTCTCACCAACTGTCTGTACAGAGGGATAACAACTTCCTGTTTTCTACTATTGATGCCTCTTCCTATGCATCCCAGTATCCCCCAGCCTTCCTTACTGCCTTCTCACATTGCTTGCCCACCTTTAGGTCATCTGATATAATTACCCCCAGGTCCCTTTCTATTTTTACTGTTGTCAGTATCTCACCCCCCATTGTGTACACTTCCCCTGGGTTTTTGTTTCCCATGTGCATTACCTTGCACTTCTTTGCATTGAATCTGAGCTGCCATACATTTGACCATTCCTCCAACCTTGCCAAGTCCCTTCTCATCCTATCCACTCCATCTTGTGTATCAACCCTGTTGCAGATCTTTGTGTCATCTGCAAAGAGACATACTTTTCCTTCCAGTTCCTCTGCAATGTCACTTATAAAGACATTAAAAAGGACCGGTCCCAGTACTGAACCCTGAGGTACCCCACTAGTAACCCTCCTTTCTTCACTGTGTATTCCATTTACTACTACCCTTTGCGTCCTGTTGTCTAGCCAATTTTTTATCCAGGCTACCACATTGGGACCCACTCCAAGGCTGGCTATCTTGTGAATTAATCTTTTGTGTGGGACTGTATCAAATGCCTTGCTAAAATCTAGGTAGGCTATGTCCACAGCCCCTCCCTGGTCTACTACTTTGGTCACCCAGTCAAAGAAATCTATTAGATTCATCTGACGACCTTCCCATTGTGAATCCATGCTGCCTTGGGTCCTGTGCCCCACTGGCCCCTAGGTACTAACAATCCTTTCCTTCAGCAGTGATTCCATCATTTTCCCTACCACTGAGGTCAAACTAACTGGTCTGTAGTTTCCTGTCTCTGCCCTGCTCCCACTTTTGTGAAGAGGAATCACATCTGCCCTCCTCCAGTCCTCGGGTACCACCCCATCCTCCCATGATTTGTTAAAGAGAGTAGTCAGCGGTGTCACTAGTTCTACACTTAGTTCTTTTAGAATTCTTGGGTGAATCCCATCAGGCCCCATTGCTTTGTCCACCTTCAATTTTATTAGTTCTTTCAGAACCCTTTCTTCTGTAAATGGACAGGTATTGACCCCCATCTTCAGAGTGTTTCTCTTGTTTGGTTTAGGTAACTCCCTCCTCTTCCTTTGTGAATACTGAGCAGAAATATTCGTTCAGTATCCTGCTTTTCACTGTCACCTCTACCCACATTCCCTCCCCTTTATTAAGCTTCAGTATCCCTCCTTTGGTCTTTCTTCGCTCCCTAATGTACCCATAAAAGGTCTTATCCCCTTTCTTAACAGAATTGGCTATCCTTTCCTCGGTTTGGGCCTTTGCTATTCTGACAGCCTTCCCAGCCTCTTTCTGCTTTAACTGATAAAGTTCTCTGTCCTGCTCCTTCTGTGTTTCCTTATATTTCCTGAATGCATTCTTTTTCTCCTTAACCTTCCCTGCCACCTCTTTTGAGAACATAGCGTTTTTTTCCTTCGTTGTGTTTTATTGATTTGCTTTACACAAAGGCTTGTTGCCTCTGTGATGGCTGTTTTGATCACTCCCCATTGTTCCTCCACCCCTCCTTCTTGCCTGTTTGCTAGTGCTTTTCTGAGGCACTCTCTCATTTTCCTAAAGTCCAGTACTCTTGCTTTTGTATGGCTTGATTGTATGGCTGTGTTTATCGTGAACCACACTGTTTGGTGGTCGCTTGTTCCCAGATGGCTACCCACTTCTAAATCTGAGATTCTTTCTCCATCCCCATTTGAGAGTACCAGGTCTAAGATTGCTCCCTCCCGAGTGGGTTCCAATACTAGCTGTCTGAGGCATGCCCCCTGTAGGGCATCAAGAATGACCCTGCTCTTGGATGTGCCTGCAGCAAAGGTGCTCCAGTTAACATCTGGCATATTCAGGTCCCCCATCAACAATATCTCCCCTTTTTCTGTCATTCTAAGAAAGCTTCTATCATTTCCTTGTCCATTCCCTCCCCCTGAGATGGGGGTCTGTATACAACCCCCATGCGGATTGTGGTGCCATTTCCTGTCTCCAGGGTGACCCAAAGTGCCTCATCTGCTCCCTGTTTACTCTTTAGTTCTGTTGCTTTGATCACTTCCTTTACATAGAGAACTACTCCTCTTCCTCTTTTACCCTCCCTGTCCCTCCTGTAGATTGTGTATCCTGGTATGTTAACATCCCAGTCATGGTTCTCTGTGTACCATGTTTCTGTGACTGCCACAATATCCAGGCAACCCTCTTCCATCAAGGCCACTAGTTCAGGGAGCTTGTTACACAGACTACGGGCACTGGTACTCAACACCCTCCACTTTTTGATAGCCTTACCCCTTTTAGCCTCATTTCTGTCCTTACTGCCTTTGCCTTTTTTACATTTAAATCTGTTCTGCTCCCTAATAACTTCTGTACCTTGGTGTTTACCTCATTAATCACCATGTTTTGTGGGGGGGGAGGCTGGGATTTCCCTGCTCTTTTTCAGTGCCTCCCCCCTTGGCTAGTTTAAATGCTTGCCAATGAAGCATTTAAACCTCTCACCTAGGATCCTGGTTCCCCCCCGGACAGATGCAGGCCATCGCACCAGTACAGGTCTGCATCACTCCAGGTGGCTCCCCAGTCCCCAATGAAGCCAAAACCCTGAGCTCCACACCAGTTTTTCAACCACACATTGAATTCCCTGGTGAGAAGTGCCCTAGCATCTCCCTTGCCATAGACAGGCAGCACCTCCGAGAAGGTTACCGTATGCGCTACTTGTCTAAGGCCCCTTCCCAACTCTATAAACTCCTCTTGCACTGCTCTGATCCCATTCCTAGCCAGGTCATTTGTCCCTAGGTGGACAATGACATCCAGCTCCCTCTCTCGTGCAGCTCCTCCCGCGATCCTGAGGATTCGCTTCCTGTCCCTCCAAGCCGTGGCGCCAGGAAGGCACCTACCTCCTTTCCCCTTCCTCCCCATTTTTACCCCTAATGATTGAGTCCCACCAGGAGTTGTTTCTTTCCCCAGTCCCATGCCACCTCTCCTGTAGGTCTCCTTTGTGAAGGTTCCCAGCATCCTCCTTGGTCTCCACTGCAGGTGACTCCATAGAGGAACCACTATCCACCAGAAGAGTGAATGAATTGTGGAGAGGTACAGCTGGAGGGATGCAACTCTGTTCCACCACCCTCTCCCTCCTTGAGCCCACCCTGGTCCAGCCTCTCCTCTTTCTTGGCAACCTCTGAGGTAGTGGCATTGGCCCTGGTGGTCAGTACCTCCCTGAGCTCCCTCAAAACCCCCTAGATTCACCCCATCTGGTCCACCTTCAGATCAGCAAGACCCTTCAGGACACTCTCCTCCGAAAAAGGAGTAATGTCCACCTCCCTCCCTCCAAAAAGTACAGTTACGTAAGAACTTACCGTAACAGTAGATCTTCGAGAGAGGCACTTGCAGTAGGTAATTACACATAGGACTGAAGCCGGCAGGCGTCAGGACCCCACGGAAAAATTTCTAGCTAGCAGTCTCTGGCCAGGAACCGCCCCCATATCAGGTGACAAGCATCAGACGACGTGAGTATAAAGGGGCGGTCCCCCATGCCCGCCTTCCAGTTCTTTCCTGTCAAAGGCCTAAAAAGGTGTGACGAGAGAGAAGAGGATGTTTCCCTCACTGGAAAAGGAGCTGAAATAGCTTAGGGGGATGGAGGGCGGGAAGGTATTACCTACTGCAAGAGCCTCTCTCAAAGATCTACTGTTACGGTAAGTTCTTACTTACTTACTTAAGTTCTTCTAGATTCCACTACCACTTTGGGGAGAAACTTAGGACTGGTACGCAGAGCCACACGTTCCTTGTGGAAAATCAAATACGGGATTTTGCATGAGGGCCTGGAGCTCGGAAATCCTTCGAGCAAAAGTAATGGCCACAAAGAAGAGCGTCTTCCATGAGAGGAACTTTAGGTCTGCTGAGGCTGCCGGCTTGAAAGAAGGCAGAGTAAGCTTCTCAAAGATAAAATTAAAATCCCAAGGAGGGACAAGAACCCGAATGGGGGTCTCAAATGGAGGACCCCCCCTAAGAAAAGTCTTGGAGACTTCCAACTGCACAAAAGTCCTGTCCAGGAAAGGAACATGGTAAGCCGAGATGACCACCATGTGAACCTTCAGAGAGGAATGACTGAGACCCAGATCAAAGAGATGGTGCAAGTAATCCAACAGCCACCCAACAGAGCAAGAGAAAGGCTCGAGATCTTTGGAAGCGGCCCAAATAGAGAACCGTTTCCACTTCTTGGCATAGGTAGATCTAGTGGAGGGCTTTCTGGCCTCCACCAGAAACTCAGCGACCAATGGGGAAATCCAAAAACGAGCCTGAGCTACGTCTGCAGGAGCCACACATGCAACTGAAGGGACTTGAGGCCTGGATGGACTAGGGTCCCCTGATCCTGGGTCAGCAAAAGTCACGACAGAGGAAGAGGAGGTTCCTCTGAATACTGTTGCAGAAGAGAGAATCAAACTTGCCTGGGCCAGAAAGGAGCGATGAGGATCATGCAAGCTCCTTCTGAGCTGAGTTTCTGTAAGACCCTCAGAATCAAGGGGATCGGGGAAAGGCATAGAAGAATCTTCCCTTCCAGTCTACAGACAGAGTGTCTCTCAAAAAAAATGCCGTGCCCTGAAGTGAGCGAGCAGAAGGCAGGAAGTTTTGCATTGAGAGGAGATGCAAACAGGTCTACCTGTGGCATCCCCCAGCGTAGGAAGATATCGTCTGCTACCCCCTGATCTAGTTCCCACTCGTGAGCAGACGACCGACTGAGGTGGTCTGCCAACGTGTTCTCGACCCCCGGGACATGAATGGCCATGAGGTGAAGGTTGTGCTGCACTGCCCATTCCCAAACCTGCATCGCCTCCCTGCAGAGAGGGTAGGAATGAGTTCCCCCCGTTTGCTGATGTACCAGACCATGCACATGTTGTCCGTCTGGACAGCCAGATGTCCGGGAAGCAGATAAAGATGCAGAGCCTGAAGAGTATAAAGCACAGCCCGACACTCGAGCACATTGATGTGGAGAGGTTTTTCGAGCTTGGACCGGGAGCCCTGGGTCCTGCGAGGCCCGAGATGGGCTCCCCAACCCTCGCCCAAAGCGTCTGTAGTCAGCATCTGAGAGGGGGGAGAAAGACAGAAGGGAACTCCCCAGAAAAGGTTCTCCTGAACCATCCACCATTGCAAGTCCCGAGACATAGGACTGGAGACCAGAACTAGCTGATCTAGGTCGTCGACCAGAACTAGCTGATCTAGGTCATCCACCAGCTGATCCCACCGAGACCGAAGCGTCCACTGAGAGATTCTCATGTGGAGTCGAGCGCAAGGGACTGTCTGAATAGCAGCCACCATGAGTTCGAGGAGGCAAAGGACTGATCTGGTGCTGACCTGCCTGTGGCTGGACAACAGGCTGACCTAAGCCTGGAGAGAGGCTGCCCTGTCAAGTGGCAGGAATGCTATGCCGGAATTTGTGTCCAGGATCGCCTTGATAAACTGAAGCCTCTGGGATGGGATCAGGTGGGACTTGGCCTGGTTGACGGTAACCCTCAGGCAGGTAAAAACCTGCAGGGTAAGGGAAAGGAAGCGCAGGAGTTCCTTCCTGGATGAGGCCGCCAGGTGCCAGTCATCCAGGTACGGGAAAACCTGCACCCTGTGGGTACGCAGGTAGGCTGCTACCACCGAAAGGCATTTGATGAACACTCAGGGTGCTGAGGAAAGACCAAATGGGGGGGCCTTGAACTGGTAGTGGTCCCCCCTGGAAGGCAAAATGCTGGTATTTGCGGTGGGAAGGCGAATAGGGATATGCAGGTAAGCATGTCCAGCGAGCACAGCCACTGACCCGGCCAAAGAAGGGGCAGAAGACTCTGCAGAGTGAGCATACTGAACCTTTTGTACTCCATGAACAAGATCAGGGAGCTGAGTTTGAGAATCGGCCTCACATCTCCTGACTTCTTTGGGACCAGGAAGAAGTGGGAATAGTAGCCCATCCCCCAAAGATGGGGAGGAACGGGCTCTATCGCCTCCTTAAGAAGAAGAGAGGATATTTCTTCCTGAACCAGAAGATGATGTTCTGGGGAGTAAGACGACCTGGGGGGAGGTTTTCGAGGAGGTTTCCGAAGCAACTCTATTGAGTGTCCTTCTGCGATCAGTTGGAGCACCCAAGTGTCTAAAATGATCCTCTCCCAACCCGGAAGATGGAGAGAGAATCTCCCTCCTACCGGTTCCTCTGGAAGGCCCAGAGGCTGTGGGAGAGGAAAGGAGTCAGGAGGTGTGAGGCAGCGTCACGGCTGCAGACCCCACTGCTTTTTTGGGCGGGGGGGGGCTTTGCAGCTGGAGGGGCCCCGACGTTTGTTGGCCCGCTTTCTCTGAGGTTTCGCCTTTTGCCAAGAATATCTGCGAAAGGGACGATGCTGAGCCTGAGGGAGTATGTACATGGAGTCGACCAACTTAAGTGCAGTACCCTTCTACAGCAGATCGGTGATGATGTCCTTGACATCGCCACCGAACAGCACTGAACCCCTGAAGGGCATGTCCTGGATAGCAGACTGCACCTCTGGGACCAAACCCTGACACCTGGTACCAGACGCCGCAAACCCACAGTGAAAGCCGAGCTCTGCTGGCCTGGTGGCGCTGAGGGTTGAGGCGGTGGACGCCACACCTCGCGCTATGCCAGCGAGCCGGGTTCAGGAACGGACCCAAATCATCAGGGGTCAGCTGGGGAAGGGAGGATAGAGCGTCCCAATGGATGCTCTCCTCCCTCGGGGTGGGATGCCAGGGGCGTGTTGGAGCGCCTGATGTCCTGAGAGAGTCGGTGGATGCACCCGACTCGAGGACTTAGTGGCCTGGCTACTGGAGCCGGGAGGGGGACATCGTTAGGCGCTTGAGAGGAGTGTAAGGCCAGCACGCAGACCTCTGCGCGCCTCAGAGGGCAGGGTTATGGGGAAACTACTCTGAGGAAAATGCCCTCCAGTCGCCTGGATGAAGTCCTCCGGAGCCGGCCTTACCACCCTCCGACCAGGGGCAGACCCCAATGTGCAGCTGCCACAGGGGGAAAGAGGGGGGGAAGGGGGATCCTCTCCTCGGCCCACCCGGGGGGTAATCCGAGCCATCAAAAGGGCCCCCAATGGCAGTGTGGCACTCTAGGGGCAGACCAAGCTGGGCGGCAGAGGTTGGAGGGTCGTCACTCCTTGCAGGACGGAAGGAGTGGTGATTGGAAGGGACAGCAGGAGTAGATAAAAAATAAGTGGAAAAAAAAAAATAGCCGAGCTCTGACCAGCAGCATCTGCTGCGTTGTACATGGCACGAAGCATGTGCCGACTGGCCGAACGTGCAGACCGGACTAGATCCGCCACTTCCTGCTTCGTCTGAGACTCAGGAAGGGAGTCCAATTTAGCCTCCACCTCGCTAAGGATCACCTTCTGGTAATCCCCCATATGACCAACGTAATTCAGGGCCCCAATACCCAGAGTGGAAGAAGCGTAGCCCTTCCTCCCACACTGGTCCAGAAGGCGGGATTCCTTGTCGGGTGGTGATGAGCTCAAGTGCCTGGGGTTAGCTGTCCAGCCGTGAGTGACGCTAATCACGACCGAATCAGTCAACACCCTCCGGAGCCTGATAAAGCCTGTCCGACTTCCTAGGAAGGGGGGCTAATGCCGACGGTTGCTTCCAAATGGTAGAAACAAGATCAGCATGAGGCTCAATCCAGGGTGGCATCAGGGTAGGAGCGGTCTCGGGCAGATCCAGATGCACAGTGAGTTTCTTACGCTGTGGATCTGGCTCCAAGGAATGCCACTGATGAACTGCCTGGATTTTGCGCAGCAACTCCGAAAAGGAAGGATCCTCCAGAGAAGACTTTGGAGGAGTCCTTGGCCTGTGCTTGTCCGAAGTGCGGGGCTCGTCATCTGGGTCAGAACGACCATCGGAGTCATCCGAGGAGGAAGAAGAGGAAGACTCCTCCTCCTCCCAGTGCAGGGGAGGAACGGACTCCTTGGGAAGCCCCAGGAAGAGTATCCTCTCCTGCCCTGGAACTGGAGGGCTCGCATCTGGTATCGGGAGGTGGTAATGGGGTCTCTCATCTCTGACGTAGGGAGTCCGGAACCAGGACCAGCGTCAGACCACAGCTCTCTACCTCCCCGGTGAGCTGAGCCTTGGCCTCAGTCCACCAGGAAGCCAGAATCTCCTTCAAGTCCACCGGCGGCTGAGGGGGCGGTGGAGGAGGAGAAGGAGGAGGGGATATGGATACTGAGGATATCCTTAAGGCACGTATCCGTACCCCCACGGCGGGTAGCCCAGCATCAGGTACTGGGCACCGTGTACTGCGGTGTCGGCTAGGCCGGCGTCGGGTACTGGGGTGCTGTATACTGCGGGCCCGGGTATGACGGTGTCAGATAGGATGGGGTCGGATACCCAGGGACCAGGGGGTCTGTGGGAGTAGAAGGCCCTGGAAACAACCCAGCGGGTAGGCCTGGAACGGGAGGCTTGGCGGGCGGCAGACGCAGCGTAGGAGCAGTGTCCGGCAATGCGGTACTGTCGGACGTTGGGCAGGCCGGCATCGGCGCTGGCATCCGAGGATCCAGCGTCGGGTCATCCGGCCCAGCAGAAGGGAGACCCAACAGCAGCATACCTACCTTCTCCGTGTCGCCCTGGGAAGAAGGATTATCATCCCCGGGATCCAGCAGAGGCAATGCTGGCGCCTTGGAGTGCAATGAGCGTTATGGCGAGCTCGGGATGACAGATAGGCCCAAAGGGTCCGGTGTCGGCTCTAACATCGAGCGGACATGGGAGGAGCCGATGTCCGTCTTATCGACGGGATCCAGGTGGACGTCAGAAGAGCTGGGTCTGACTTATCAGACCCAGCGCCCAACGGCGTCGCTGGGCGAGGCAGCCTTGCCGGCGCTTTTGAGGTCGTGACGCGTCCTTTCGTAGGGTCAGGTGTCTTAGCGGCCTTACCCAGGCAGGCGCCAGAGGAGCCGACGCCTGACTTATCGGGCCGCTGAACGGTGGCGTCGCACAGCGCACCTTACTGGGAGCAGCTGCCCCTTGACCCGGAGGCTCCAGAGGGGCCCTAGCGCGCGCTCGATGGGAGGGTTAACGCCGTCTTGGAAGCCTCCAAAATGGCCGCCACGGAGCTGCCTCCCAGGGGAGGCGTTACCTGCAGCACTGTAACCCCAGCCGAGGCCACAGCGACTGATGAGGAGTCCCGGTCCTGGTGCTTCTTCTTGTGGTGGCCCTCTGGAGAAGTCGAAGCCTGCCAAAGTTTTTTCGGTTCCTTTTCCATGGAGGTCATTTTTTTGGTTAAGAACGTGGGCCTCCAGGGACTGCTGCCTCCACTTTCGGGTGGCTGCGTTAAACTGCTGGCAGAGCTGGCATTTCTTGACTGGATGATCAGGGCCTAGACAAAAAAGGCACTGGGAATGTCCGTCCTTATGTGGGAGCTGGGCGCCGCAAGAATCGCACTTGTTTTTGTGCTTGGAAGGAGTCGGGGATGACATACACGGCAGCAGAAGGTAAAGCTGGGGAAAATCAGGACAAAGTAGAAAATTGGCGGTAAAAACACACGACGACTGACTATGACAGTGAATTTAACCGGAGGGCGCTGTATGGGCCAATGTGGAAAGAACTGAAGGTGGCGAGGACCGCCCAGTTATACTGACGTCACCTGATGCCGGTCACCTGACGTGGGGGCAGTCCCCCCGCAAGAGACTGCTAACTAGAAATTGTTCTGTGGGGTCCTGACACCTGCTGGCTTCAGTCCTATGTGTAATTACCTACTGCAAGAGCCCTCTCGAAGTAAGATCTTCTGTTACTTTTTTGTGGCCCCTCTCCTTCTCCTTCCTCTGTGAACAATGAACAAAAGTATTTGTTCAGAATGTCTGCGTTTTCCTGGTCCCCTTCTGGACAGTCCCCCACCTTCCCTTTTTAACCTTACAATCCCACCCCTGGTCATCCTCTTTTCACTTACATACCTAAAAATGTCTTGTACCCTTTTGTTACCTCCTGGGCTATTTTCTCTTCAGTTGAGGTAGTCTGTACCAAGGCTGGAACCATTTCTGACACAGAAGCTGACCAAGGTGGTGTAAAACGTATTGGAAATGCCTTGGCCACAGCATCAACGCAGACCTGGGAAATGGTCTGGCGGCAACTAGAACGAGACCTATATTGTGTTTTTCTTATACAAAGATAAGGAGACTGAAGGGTTTCTCCAAGATGCTGATACCAAGTGTGACAGAGACCACTTCTCTTTCTTATGGCTGCTCTATTCTGAGGACCCCTATGAGTGAGTCTTATCCGGACATAGCCTGGTAACTAGGACAATGTCAGGCATTGTGCTCGACACTGAGACACTCCAGACAAAAGAGTGAGGGTCTTGAGTAGAAATCATGTTGCCACTGCAACAGCATTTGAAAGGAGCCTTACTCGCTATAACAGTTGTTGAATGAATGAATGAAAAAAAGGCTGCCACAAACCATGCTGACAAAAAAATATATATATATATATATTTATGAAAGATATAAGAATAGCATTGAGACTATATAATAACACAACAAGAAAAACAGTGAGAAAATATGCAACAAATTACACATAAAATTCTATTTGAAGCAACAATGAGTTCTGTTCCCCAAGACAGGTAGTATACTACAATGACAGAAAAAAAGAGAACTTAGGTGTTTTGGGGATGGTGCCATTTTAAATACTGCAGGGGTCCACATGGCGCAATATGTGGCTGGTACTGTGCACCTGTGTTGCCAGTCCCAACTGTTCTGGATCCCGTGAGGTTCTAGTGCCCATGATTTTAAGACCAAAGAGTGGGACTCTGAGGATGAGCTTGACTTTGGTAAGATTTGGGACTTTACAGAACACAGCAGTGTAGAAACAAAACTTTTTTTTTTTCACAACTTTATTTGTTCACCAGTTAATGGAGGCAACTCTCAGAGGTGCCCTCTCGACACTAGCCCTTCTCCTCCCCTCCGTGACAGGCCGCCCCCGGAGATCTCCCTTCACTCGAGGGAAGTCCAAGCGCCCTGGATCACCCCCCGGGGCAGGGCCCGCCCTCCCTTGGCATCATCTGTCTGAAATTAGAGGGTCCATCCCTCTCATGAAGTCGGCCGTGGATCCCTGGCATGGCCTGCCCGGAACTGGGGATGTGAGGGAGGTCCCTGGGGCCCTTGTTGCCTCCTCAGCAAGCCAGGGTTTTTGCTTGGATTTTACACCCTCTCCCCTTCCCTTCACAGGAGGCCTGAGTGTGCAACGATGCCAGGGATGTCCGCCGTGGCTCTGCATCCCTGCTTCTTGAGCTCTTAACTGCTGTCGCCTCCTGTCTCCCCACCGGGGTCGCTGCAGTGCAGGGCTTAACCCTGGATCCCCCCTGAGAGAGGAGAGCAGTCTTCCGGACTCTCGATCCTCTCTCTCCCCTGCTGACCCCTGGCAGCCCGGGCTCATTCCCGAACCCAGGTCGCCGGTGCAGCATGAGGTGTGGCGTCCAGCGCCTCAACCCTCAGCGCCACCGGGCTAGCGTAGAAACAGAACTTCTGACTGAGCCCTTAAAGCGATTTTCTGATTTTCAGAAAAAAATTCTTAGTTGGCATCAGCAAAACTCAGCTATATAAAATAACACTGAAATTAGAATTTCTGGGCATTCAGTTTTTGCAACTGAGGAGATACTACATGAAATCAGGCTCTTGGCCTTTTAGACTTTAGCGGTTCCTGCTGCTTTTCCAGTCTTGAAGTTCCAATCCACTACTTTGACATCAGAATTTTTTCCATAGCAACAGGCTGTAATGTCACAGCAAAGGATTATGACTTCAAGGCAGGAAAATAAGCAGGAACAGATTATCTCTAAGCGGAAACTAGCCAGATTTCCTGTATCTATTTTAAGTAATAAAGAATGGAATGTCCTGAAATTCAATTTTTGTTGAACGTGATGAGATTTTAGTCCTGCTGATGGCAACTGTCAGTATTTTGTAGAAACCTGAAAAATCACTTTAAAGTGCAAGCACTGCAGCAGTATGGCTTCTGTTTCATATAGAGACATTGAAATATGTGGCCATTATCTGAAGAGGGGACCTTTGTTGGCCAAAAAGCTTGTGAAATGTGTTGGTCCAATCAAAGGTGATCTGGTGTCCTCAAGCAGGATGCAGAAACACGCACAAAAGTTCAGAAGTGGCAGATTCAGTGGCAACATTTGGATACAATTCCCCCAGACAGAGGTACACTCCATTGTATCCAAATCCTACCAATGAATCTGCCATCTCTGAACTTATGTAACGGTCTACCAGCAGAGACAGGAGACATAAGGACAGTACATTTTTCCAGGGAAAACCTAGACAAAGTTTTGCTTCCAAGGGAATCACAGGTTACCCTGTATAGTACAGTAGGCAGGAAAAACCCTATAAATTAGTTCATTTTTGCACAGCATCCTTATTCATCCCTGTCTATGGACCTATAAAGTGAGGGGGGGGGTGCAGATATGATGGACCTGGAGTCCCTTCACATCTTAAATTACTATGCTACTACTGTGTGTTATGGTACTGCACACCTGCTGTACTTTGCCTTTTTATTTTTAAAAGGAAAACCGTCTTTTCTAGACTACCTCACTAGATTTTTACATTATCTCACTAGATTACCACCAATTCTAACTCCACTTAAGGCACATTTACACTGCCTTATCTAGGCTGCAGCATTCCACTCTGGCTGCTCCTCTCGTAGCTGTGCTGATGCAAGAAGCACACCCATATGGCCCCTCTCAGGGCCTATGCAAATTGTGCTGGGGAGGGGCTGTGAGCTTGGGGAAAGGGGCGTGTGTTGGGTGATGCTGTTCCAACACCAAATCCTCCTCCCCACATACATGCACAAAAGATGCTTATGGCAGGCCCCCTCCCCAAACACATAAACATCTTAATGGTGATCACTGTCCCCAAACCAAAGAAAACTGACTTGGAGAATTGATTTTTTTCCTCTCCTTTTGTGCTGCTGATGCTCCGCTCTGCTGCACTTCCTGGCTAGCTTTAGGAATCATGGAAGCAGAGTGGAGTATTATGGGTTCCAAACATGTTGCGATAATGCAAGCAGTGCTGCCAGTCCACATGGCAGCTTACACTGCTTGCTTTGCTACCTGTCTCCAACCTTGCTGTGGTTCACAGAACAATCAGGGGTGACTCTCTGTGATCGCGTTAAGTGTCCACATTGCCACATTTGCACCACAGCAACATGTCTATTCCAGCTGCAGAAGTGCAAATGTGGCTGTGTAACATGCCTTTAGAGATGGTGAGGGAGTAAAGACCAGGGACCATTCTGGGTTAGAAACCTCCTCACCCCTGAAGAGCACTGCCTGTAGCAAAGTCTGCTAAACCCTTTCCCACAGTTCATAAGCTTGTCCTTGCTCCATACAGGAAACAAGTTGGGTAGAGGAAAGCAGTCCATTGTGGTTTGGCTTGCTCCTGGTTACATACATGTTTGAAAACTAAGTATAGCTTGACCTTCAGATAATCCTGTCTCTTAGTCCACTGAAGTAGACAAACAAGTGGCTTCACATACACTCCATTCTGCAGTGAAGGCTATGAGTCTTTGAAACTGTGTATTTCCTGGGCTGCAAGGTCAATAAGTATGCAGCAACCTTGATCAAATCAGTACTAAAATATACCCTTATTCCCCTCCGAGACATGGGTGGACAAATGCTGTGCGTTACAAAACCTAAAACAGAAGACTCCCGATCCTTAATCATATTAACAGCTGTTAACACAGTATGGTGGCCCTCTGTTACCAAAGCCTGAAAGTTCAAATCCTGATGCCATTGTACAGTGTTGGAAATGGAAAATAAATTCACTGAGGGAACCCACCACCTTTCATGTAGGATCAAACCTACCTTGTAGGGGTCTGGGGACATACTTTCTCATAACTTGTTGCATTTTTACACTTTAGTCAGTTTTATGCATTAAAGGGGTACATTTTACACAGCAACAGTCTTCACCCATTTTGCTCCTGGAATGGAGTCAAACTTCTAATTTTAATACCAGAACTGAGTTACCCCGGCTCCCCTTCCACCCCCACACAAACACTTCAACCACTGCCAGTATTGTCTGAGGGCAGAACCAGATAATCTCTGCCTCAAGCTGCAACATCTTAGTATGTTGGTCATGGCAGTTGTAAGTAGGTGGTGGTGCATGGTGACCACCTTATGGAACACAACATTCTGATTATATCACACTGTTGAATTCACTGCAACTAGGAATTTGCCAAAAAAAAAAGTCTCCCTGTTTAAAAACATACTAAAAAGACAGCTGTTTTACTTGTCATTTAAGAATACTTAAAGAGAAATGATAAAGTACTGTATAAAGAGGAAATGCAGACTGCTCCTCTTGACCACCTGAATTACTAAATCAAACGGTGGGCGTATGCAACTTCAGTTCTGTTTAAGTTATTTAGAAACTCCAACCAGTCATTCGAGCTCAGGCAGAAAAGAATGCAGAACATGGATACATGACTTCCGGTGACGTCACCATCCAGTATGGAGGAGTAGTAAAGGAGCTCTGTTCTCAACCCCGATAAAGCTTCACAATTTGGCATTTATACATGTTCAGTTGGACACAGAAAGGGCGACAGAAACTTATATTTTTGATGGGTGGTGGCAGGAAATCCAAAAACTTAAGCAGCTGGCAGATTCCACTGGATTCCCTCAAACCAGGACTCTAGTAACCAGTAAGACTGGCAGTATGATGGATGGAGGAGCTGCAGTGGGACAGCCAACCAACGTGGCCATCCTAATTGAGTTGAAAGAATTTCGAACAGAAATACGCATGTTACACTCTGAATTGAAAAAGAACATTGTGGCATTGGAAACAAAAGTGATAGAACCAGAGCAGCACACCTCGGACACGGTCTCTAGAATAGACTATCTCGAGCAGATATTTCTGCACATTATGCAGGATCAACAATCTTTAGTCGACAGGTGTGAAGATTTGGAGAACTGCTCGAGATGGAACAACATCTGAATTTATGGTGTGCCAGAGATGGACAAAGGATGGAATATGGTCTCTGTTATACAGTTTTCTCACCTTGATTCTCAACATCAAAGACCTATGCCCACTAGTGATAGAGTGGGCTCACCGAGTATTAACCCCAAGTCATATGGATCTACAATGAGGCCCCGTTCCATAGTTCTCTGCCTTCCTGATTATGCGGTCTAACAGGAGATTTTAACTACAGCAGTCCCTAAGCATACACAGACTGTGTTACAGTGTGCAGCAACTGGGGGTGGGGGTGGTGGGACTGTCTTCGGTTGGGCACCACATGGGAGACAAGCTGGAAGACATGGGGGTTTTCAGCACAGTTGCCTGTATACGCTGGGTTCCCGACTAGGCACACCTCTCCCCTCTCCACCATTTTGCAGACCAGCCACTCTAGGAGTAAGCATCTCTCCCCAGGTTTGAGGACTTTTTACTTTTTTGCCTTGCTAGGGTTTACAAGCATTCACTCCATATACACATTACTATGGAAGTCTTGAATTATCTTCTGATGTACTGCACTATTTTTACTACTATTTATAGGTTGGTTGTTGTGAGTTTTTTTGTTTATCTGGTTGTGCTTATTATGATCTTACAAGCGCAGAGGTCTTTCACTCTCCTGACCCCAGGATGGAGGTGACTGTGATGCAGTGGGAGAGCTGGGATGGCTGCCGCTAGAGTTACTAAAGGTTTAGGTGTTGTATACAGGTACATTTGGGCATGCTACTATTTAAGGGGAATCAGGTTATTTCATAAGTAAGCTCTTGAGAGATCAGCACGGGGGTCAGGCATTCCCATATTGTGTTCATGACCCAGTTTGTTTGAGTCTGCAAGCTGCTGCACCGGGGATTCACACATTGCTGGCGGGGGAGGCAAGGCATTTCTGCCACTGTTTTTAGGTAATGGTTTTCATAAGGGGAAGGTGAAACTCATCCTGGTCTCAGAATGGCAGTGAGAATTACAAGTTTTAATGTAAAGGGGGTACATAGCCCCATAAAACATACATGAGTACTCTCTCACTTGAAGAAATTGAATACAGAGGTCGCACTCCTTCAGGAATCTAATTCATCCAAGGTGGAGCATGCAAAGTTCTGCCTACAGTGGTCTGGGTTGCTCTATGCATCTTCTCATCCCTCTGTGAAAATTAATGGGGCAGCCATTCTGGTCAAAAGGGGCTTGATGTTCATCCCAGAGGAACAATAGCCTGATTCCGATGTAAGATGAGTCATGGTGAACGGTTCCCATCAGGGCACACAGCTATTTCTTTTAAATGTTTACGTCCCCAATATGGCATTACATACAGTCTTCCTGGAGATATTTAAGGTTACAGCAGGTAAGGCTCACGAGCTTTGTGTATTGGGTAGAGACTTTAATTGTATAGTGGATCCTGAGTTGAGTTCCTCCAAATCCATCTCAGGACCTCTCCAAAAAACACCTGTAGCAAAGCTTTTGGGGTCCTTGGTGGCAGAGGCAGGAATGCAGAATGTCTGGAGATGGAAACATCCAGGGAACCAAGATTATACTTTTTACTCACATCCCCACAAGACCTAGAGTTGAATAGATCAGTGGTTTCTTCCTGTTCCACACTTATATTGTGTGGTTGTCGTGGGCATACATCTGATTAGTTTCTCAGACCATGCGCCAGTAACCCTGGACTTGGAACTGGGAACTCAACCCCGTTGAGGGCTACGGCACTTGATTGTGGGTGCCCTGGTGCAGGACTCCTTTAGCAACATAATTACATAATCCTTGGAGGAATATTTCCATTTGAATACATATTCATCACTATCCCCCAGCATAATATGAAACACTTTGAAACCAATTATATGTGGGGAAAATCATAGCATATCTCACTCACCCGAAAAAGGAGAGACAGAATAAGAGAACTGAACTAGAGCACCAATCGGAAACCCTAGAAAAACAACACAAAATGGGGGGAGATCGGGATGTGTTTTCTCAACAGCAAGAGTTTAGGGGTCAACTTTTCAAATTATCAGTGGGGGACGTGGAAAAAAGATTAAGACGTACCAAATTTGCATATTACTCTCAGGGAGGCTGAGTGGGCAGACTGTTAGCACTGCAAATGAGAAAGGTACAAGCTGCTAGGGTAGTTAAAAGACTCCACAAAGATGCCCCAGACTCTGACACTGCCAACCGATAAAGCAGATGAATTTGGGAAATTTTACCAAGCTCTGTACGTGGCCCGGAACATTCTGAAACAGGATGAGGAGTGGATCAGAAGATTTTTACAAGACCTGCCTATCCCTACCTTGTCACAGGCAAAGAGAACCAGTCTGGAGCAACCCATAGCACAAGAAGAAATTTGTTCGGTGTTCACAAGTCTTAAAACTAAAAAGACCTTGGGGGGAGCATGGTTTTGCTGCAGAATTTTATAAGTAGTTCCTTGATATTTTGGCACAACCTCTACAGAAAGCAATGAATTACGTATGGAGAGCCATTCATTCACCATGGAATGGAAGGTGGTGTTGATTTCAGTGTCCCCTAAACTGGGGGAAAAAACAAATGAAATTTGCTAATTCTATCACCCCATTTCCTTAATAAATGTAGGCACACAAATTTATACCAAAATTTTGGCCAACAGAATTCAAAAACTGATTACCAATTTAGTCCACCCTGACTAGACAGGTTTTATACCAGGCTGCAACTTCTATACTAATGTAAGATAACTACTAAATATCATTACCCACACTAGATTATATCACTCTACCACACTGACAATCACTATACAGTAGATACAGAAAAAGTCTTTGATAGGCTAAACTGGTCCTATCTGGCAGAGGCACTGTCCTCCTCCTGGTTTGGTCCTGAATTCATAACAAACTTATTTGCACTGTATGAGAGACTCACCAACCAGGTGAAGGTTAATAGTGCCTTCTCCCCTACTTTCCAATTAAAAAGAGGAATGCGGCAGGATTGCCCCATCACCTTACTCTTTGCATTGGCAATGGAAACACTAGCAATTCATCTGAAAAATAACATTCAAATAAAAGGTATTAAATTGGGCCTATCTCATATAAATTAGCATTATATGCCGAAGATACCTTATTGTTTGCAGAGAATCCTAAATCCTCCCTTCAACATTTATTGCAAGTGCTGGAAGAGTTCGGAGTGGTCTCTGACTTCAAAATTAATTAAGATAAGGCAAAACCCTATTACTGAGTGGCAAATATAATCCATTGGGGCTTTCCCATTCTGCTAGGCTAGCGAGGATTCAGGTACTTGGGCCTTGATATTACGAAAGCTATAATTCAGTTATATAAGAAAAACTATAAAGTTATCATTTCCAAGGTCAAAAGAAATTTGCTAAGATGGAACACCTTACCCCTCTCATTGGCGGCTCACTAAAATGGAAAAGAATGCATGTTCTACCTAGATTCTTACATTTTTTGGATGTTCCCGATACAACTCCCTAATATATTTTGAATGCAGTTAGACCAAGTGGTTTCCAGGTTCCTATGGGGTGGATAGCATCCAAGAATTAGAAAAGGCACATTGCAAAGAGGCAAGTCAACTGAAGGGCTGGCTTTACCAAATCTTAAGGAGTATTACATTGCTGTTCAAATCCCACAAGTGCTAGCAATGTTAAAGCGCAAAACAGATAAGGGCTGGCTAGAAGGAGAGGATGAGCAACCGAGGGGTTCCATTTGAGTGTTTTCCCACTGCTGCCTTTGGCGCAGCTTCAGCTGGTGAGGCTCGTGAACACATGGACCCAGCACTCCCTCCAACTTTGGGGTAAATTTGGAAGTCTGGTAGGGGAACAGGATAGACTGGGATGAGTAACACCTATTGCAGGTCATGAGGATTTTGATCCAGGTATGGTGGAGCGCCGCTTCGCTCAGTGATTTGGGAAAGACATCTAGTGCATAAGCAATATGTTTGACCAAGAGGTGCTCTTAAGTTTTGAGCAACTGCAAATTAAATTTCACCTTCTTAGGACAAATCATTTTCATTTCTTGCTGCTTTGGAGCTACATCCAATGCCCATCCCAGACCAGGGAATTCCACAGAGCGCCCACCCACCTAAAGCAATATCTTACAGCTGAAAGGGAAACTGGGATGGAAGTGTGGCAGATCTCTCACCTATATGCCTTTTCTCAATGCAAAAGAGAGCAGGAGGATCATCCTATTTTGGATAAGTGGATTTAGGAAGGGGGACTAATGCGGTGAAACGTCAAATTAAAAAACTGGCTTGACTGGAGGTCAATAAAACTACATACTCTCCACAATGGAGAGAATTTAGGTGGAAGGTACTGGTACAGTTTTCTAGGACTCCTTCAATTACTAAACATCACATTGCAGGTGGAACATATAGATGCCTGCTGGAGGAGCTATGGTGGTAAGGTGGATCATTTGCATGTGTTCTGGTCATGCCCCAAGCTAAGGGCTTTCTGGCAGGCATTAGCTAATACAATTTCAGGAATATTAGAGACTGAGATTCCACAGACCTTTGTGACCGATTCTAGGTATCCTTCCTCAAGGGAGGGGGGTCATCTCAGCGTAGATACATATTCAGAATTTTTTTTGTGGCAGCAGCTCTAAAAGCTATAACTAGGAGATGGTTATCTGCTGCTGTCCCCACTGTGAAAGAATGGATAGACCTAGTGAAAGAATTGCACACTTTGGAAGAAGTGTACATTACCTTGCACTTTAAATATGATGGAGAGAATCTCAACTCCATCAAGAAGTTGGCTCAGTGGGAGTCCTTTTGCCTCCGAGAGAACTGTCTGCCTAACACCCTACCTGTAGACACATGAACACCCTCAATCTGTATATTGCTATTGGAGTAGACCAGGATGGGGTGCTGTGAACACTTGATGTAGCATGTTATCATAGTATTGTGGTGGATATTATCATTTTATGCTATGTCCTTTTGCTAGCTTTCATTAGTATACTCGTCCATTTGGATAGTGCTCACCGTACTATGATGCTTTTTACTTTTGTGATTTCCCCATATAATTCTGTACTGATGTCCTTTGGAACCTAGTAGTGTGTTCACACAAAATCTTACAGAATATATTTCTAAGATTTGTACCCAGTAGGATGTATGTAATGCACAATTTGTTGGCACATTGTGTGTTTGTAAAGTTCCATGTTTATTGAGAAAACTTCAATAAAAAGTTTTGTTTAAAAAAACTGAAGAACAAGGATACATGAAGTCAAAGAAATAAGTACAAATTGCAGATCCTAACTGGTGGAGGAGCAGGGAGACCCCAAATAACTCCAGTAGGGCAGACAATGTGGACAGATGCAGGTTCAGCAAGGCCACAATTAGGTATAACTGCAGGCAGAGAAAAAAAGAAAGTGCCTCCACAGAACACCCTGAAAGGACAAGTGTGTGGATGAACCCCCTAGAGAGAGGGGGACGGCATTTCAGAACCTAAGTGCGAAGGAGAAGAGGGACTGAATCCCCATCCTGGTGGAACATTTAGGGATAATGAGGAGAGAAGCGTTGGAGAATTCGACTGCACAAGACTGACATGTGCTGTGTAGAGGGTATATGTGGGAGGCAGGAGACGAGGACCTGAGTAGTCTATTACAGAAGCAACCAAGACAATAAGCAAATGCTACAGAGGGGGTGAGTTAGCCCAAGGTGTTATAGAGCATACAGTGGTGGGTTAGTCAAGTACAGAACAGGGGGGTATGACAGATACTGTTGTAGGCCACATCCCATTTGTGAATTGCTGATTTAGAGGCATGAGAGAAAATTAGCTAGCCATATTGCAGGCAAGGTAGCAGGACTCCTTTAGTAAGAACTAGTCTTGCCTTGGGAGTGAGGAAGTGGCAAATGTGATCAGCAACAGCCCAGTGTTTATGGATCTGCAGACACAGGAGAAGTGGCTAGAGTAGTCCTGAGCCCAGTCCACGGTTATTCCTAGGTATTTAGATTCCTACGCAAGGAAGAGTTGGGAGCAATCATTAAAGTATATAGACAGCCTTCAAACCAAAGAGCATGGTTTGAGTGTTGGAGGCATTGAAGACTGGAGTGTTGTCAGTGGGCCAGCACTGGATCCAGGCAACATCATGGCTGACTTGAGAGTTTATGTGTGTGGAATAGGGACAGCTGAAGTAGAGGGTGATACTGTCAGCATACATGATTGTGGAGCAGGATATGGAAACAGCAGGAAGGCTGCTGGTCTTCTGGAACTAATAAAACAGAAAAGATTAGTGGACCAAGTATTGAGCCTTGCAGAACACCCATGATTGATTGGGACTACACTGTAGGTGGTGTCACAAAATGTGACAATTTGTTGTCTTTTCAATAGGTAATTAGAGAACAAGACAGCCACATGGGAGAAGAGGCCAATTTTAGATAACTTTCTGAGCACAGGAGAGCATGATCTACCAGGTTAAAGGCTTTGGACCTGTCGATAATTACGGCACGTTTCAAGAAGCCTTTATCCATGGTCAATTTAATGTCACTGGTCAGCTGAACCAGGGCAGAGGTGATGCTATGTTCCTTATGAAAACAATGCTGATTGGAGGTGAGAGGATCGCACAGTAATTCTGAAGGCATTCTGTTAATTCAGCGGCCACTGCCTTTTCTAGTAGCTTACTGGAGGCAAGTAGAAGAGCAGTAGGTCAATATTGTGAGAGGAGCTTGGGGTTGCCCTTTTTCCGCACAGGGACAATTTTTGCAATTTTCCAGGAAGTACATACCAACCCAGGGGGTCACACAAAGACAGAAAATATGTGATATGGGATAGGCTAGAACAGAGGCACCAAAACAAAGTACTCTGGGTTCAATTCCTTTAGGACCGGGGCTTGCTCCCAATAGGAGAAGCTTAAGTCACTGAAAATCTTTCATCTGGAAAGGGGGCTCAACCTAGCCAACCAAAGCAAGGAATGCCTCCAAAGACATAGAGCTGTGGCTGCTGCTCTAGAACCAAACATTGCGAACCATCTAAAAGCAATCATATGCTCATTATACAAGATGTCTGTTAGCTTCAGCACCTTTGGTAGCTAGGTGAGGAGAAACTGCTTTTTCTCACCACAGTGCAAGAGAAGCAGCCTGGCATAGACATGTTCCCATAAACGAGGTCAGAGTGTAATTCCTCAATTCATCCCTTGGACCACTTTTATAGAGAGGCACCACATGTGCAGTTCTCCAGTCCCGGGACACACTCCAGGACTCCAGAGAGTTGTTGAACTGGTGTGCCGTGGGGATGTCAGCACCTCCGTCAGTTTCCTTAGGATCCTAGGGTGCACTCTGTCTGACCCTGGTGATTTAATCAGTTTGCCTTCAGGTCTTTTGGCCCTTATGCCATGTGTACCTCTATTATACCATCCGTGACTCCCCCTTCCCCACCCCCGTGGCACTGCTCTGTCTTCTTTAGTGAAAATGGAATAGCAGTACTTGTTAAGCACCTCCGCTTTCTATTCACTACCTTCTACCGAACCCCACTCTTTTCTTTAACCCTGACAGTCTCACCTTTAATGTCCCTCTTCTCCCTTATATGTTTGACAAAGTCCTTCTCACCCGATTTTACTCCCTATGTCAGCCTCACTTCCCTTGTAGCCTTTGCCTCTTTAACTGTTCTGCTCGCCATCACTGATTTAGCACAACAGACCTCTGAGTACATCTGTACTTCTGGAAGGCTACCCTTTTTTCCCTAATCACATTTGCTACTTCCTTTCTGAACCAGATGGGCATTTTGGCCTTAGATATCTTGCTTTTGATTTCGGCACACTCACTAGTGGCCTCCATCAGTCCCTCCTTTATTATAGTCATCTCTGTTCCACTTCCATCTCCTTTCAGATCCTAGCAAGGTGTCCTACTAGAATTTCTCCCATCTTTTTAAAGTCAGCCTTCCTGAGGTCCAAAACCCTTGTCTTGGTCATGACCATCTCTCAGCCCATGTCCAGGTGGAACCACATCACATGGGGGTCGCTTCCTGCAAGTAGTACTTCCACCTTTACATTCTGGACATGCTCACAGGTCCACTGCATACCATTTTTGGTCATATACTGTACCACTGCATACCAGGTGCTTACCACCACCCCCGCCCATTTTCAAGTAGTTCCCAAAGAGTAGCTGCTGAGTACATACCCCATAAACTTGTTCCTAGTTGTCCAGTAAATTTGTTTTTTTTTCATCACAAAAATACAGCAAGTAAATTACAAGTAAGCCATGCATTATTCTATTTCTCTTATCAGCCTAATGCATTAACAGCTGTATTGGCTATGCCCAGAGCTCGTCTTTCATTTTGTAACTCTTAGCCTTATTAATCTCTAATGTAAAACTGTATGAAATGCTTTTTGAAGAGGAATTTGCATTTCTATAGTGATTTACATACACTGTGAAAGTCTATGTTAATGACATGCACTGTGTTTCCTTTGTCCACTATATCTGTAATGCTTTCACAGAACTCCCACAGATCTGTTAGATAAGACAGTTGTCTCTCTCTTTTTTGGAAGCACAGAAACATAAAATGTTAAAGAGCTCCTGACGCCTTTGGAAAAACATTGGAAAACAATAGATACAAATCAGGTTGTATTTCACATATCTTCTACAGATTTCTCCTCTCCATTATTTATTACCGAAGAAAGTACCATAAAAATAAGATCTTTATCCCTCAGAGTTCCTCTGTCTCTATAGTTTATTCCCTACTTGAAATCAAAAAGCTCTGTTATGACATCACAGTCTCTTGTATGGGGCTAACTGTGATCTCACAAACACATCATTATGATATCAGGTTAGAAGAAGCAATAGGAGCTGATGAACCCTCAAGGAACAACTTTCCTGTTTTCATGGATATGACCTCCATAACAAATAATGGGCATATGAAAATACAGAGCTAATGAGAAATATAAGCTGCTTTGTGGATAACTATTATGTTTTTTAAAGTTCTTCTCGAAGCATCAGTGTCTCTTTAAGGGCAGAAAAAGACTTGGGGCAAGATTCACAAAGAAGTACACCCATGCAAAAAATGGACTGTGTGATAGACTTTAATTGCGCAAGAACAAAGCAGTCCCATTCATAAAGGTTTAGCACCCGCGCTAAACACATAGTGATTATGGCATAAAAGGAAGGGGTGCAATGGGACTGCATCGCGCAACACTACCGGTTGCCCCGTTTGCAGAACAGGACAACGCAGTTCAATGGTGCAGTGGTGCAAGGCAGCAGGCCAAGCAAAGGACAGTGGCATAAGGCTACATAGTACTGGAAGGCAACATGGGCCCACAACAATGTCCAACACACATGGCTAGGTATGCCACATGCCGACCTATATGTGGCCAGATGGGACATGTCTGGTGGGCCCACAAAGACACAAGCACAGGAGACAGCACAACAAAGCACGTCCAGGTGGGCAGCACTGCGCGGTGACTCAGCTGATGACATAGGTGGACTGGCCAAAAAAGGGTGGGGCACAGTGTGTCCTGTACAGTACAATACAGAGTCTGGAAGGACGATGCCAGCGACAGCCCAGGGAACAGCTCCCATTGTCGGCCCATGGGCAAAAATTGCAACCAGTCCCGGTGGACATCTGCCAACACACAGGTGTCCATCTGGCAAGGGATACAGGTGGTATGGTGACATGTGAGGGTTCCCCCCTTCCCCACTGGATCTGCACAGGTGGAGGGTGGAACAATGAACATCAGCAAGTAAAGACCTGCAGACATAAAGAAGAGACACAAGACACAGGCTAACAAACATAATACAAATGAAAACAGCATTATAAAAACATCAATAAACAAAAAGAAACCAACACTCAACTATTTACAGGGAGGGATACAAGGTAGGGATGGGTGAGGAAGATGGGATGAAAGAGTCTGGGGTCTGAGGGGTAACTATTTACAATATACAGCTTTACAGCAATGGGGGAGGAAGTGGTAGGGATATGCTTGGGGGTCAAGGAAGTGGATGACTTAAGGGATCACGGTGCAGGAGGAGGGGAGGTGGCAGGAGCCTACTCTCAATTCGCTGCAGGATGTTACACACCTCCCGCAGCTCACACAGGACATCCTCCTGGCACCGCTCCATGGTACGCAGCGCCCATGCTTGATTCTGGCCCTCCAGGCCCGCCTGTGCCACCCTACGTCAGGCTGTTGAGTTGCACCTAGGAGGAGCAAAGGGGTGAAATCAATACATACGTCGCAAGTCTGCTGAGATGTACAAGGTATTCCAACCCCCCAAACCCATGTGATGTGTGGCTGGGATGCTGAATGTGATCTGGAAATAGGCAGTGGCACCACACGCTGTCACTTGGAGGTCTCATGCCTAGGAATGTAGTGCATGACAATATGCTAAGGGCCAGTGGCAGGGTGTGCAAGGAAGGCTAGGCACTGGGACCCAAAGCTGCGTGAACACACCACCACAACATGAGGGGGAGGAGAAGTGAAGGGTTGCCTACGATGTGTGGCACCAGCAGCCATGCCTGGTGGGCCAGACCGACAGGTGCAGCATGGGCCCAAGGGGCATATTAAATGGCAAAGCAGACACACAGAGGCAGGAGGATGTCTGGTTCAGTGCCCACAGGGCACAGCACCCTAAGACTGACACGCCCACAGATGCATCCCACTTCAAGCTCCGTCCATTGCTGGCCACCTGAAGGCCAATGTCCCTGTAACATTGTGAGGAGACAGCAGTGCTACCCGGAGACATGGAACGTGGGACAAGATGGCAAACATGGCGACAGGTGGGAAAAGCAAGCCCAATGCTGGGATACAAGGTCACACGTGGAGGGTGGTGAGTCCAGAAAGCAGCATATGTCCACCAACATATCGCCAAGCAGCTCCTGATGTACACAAAGCCCGGGAAGCGTATGGCAGCATGTGTTACCTGGCCTTGTTATCACAGGCACCACAACAAATGGAGGGTCAAAGGGAGCACTTGCAAACCATGCCAGCAATGGATGGAGGGACACTGGCAGATGTCCAAAGTGGTCTGAGGTAGTCGCAAGGGGGCACAGCCTGTGGACATGCATCTGTGGCAGTGCATAGGCCAAGAGATGCCAAACCCAGTACTGGCTCTGCTTGAGGATGCCATCTGCAGCTGAGCACTCCCTTCACAGTTATGGGATCATGCTGCTGGTGCACACCACAGCATGGCATTTACGCGATAGCATGACATGGTGGGACATCGCGCAATGGTTGTATCAAGACCATGTTTGCACAATAGATTACAATGGGCATTATGTTAATGTGTACCGCACATGCATCGTGCTTGGGAAGGTTCTGGAAATACCAAGATCTGCGCAACCATTAGCGTGCTATTCACAAACATGTAGAGCTTCACAAACCCATCGTGCAAATGCACCATGGTTTAGCATGATTCCAAAAACCTGCTATTCACAAAGCTGACATGTAAATGAGCTGCTTACGCAGTCAGTGGGCAAAGTGGCTTATCTGCATCTCATTCTGGAGCTTTCTGCATGCATTTATATACTACTCTGCTCCAGCGCTATAACAGGGAATTTCTGCACCACTCAGACAGCTGTGGAACTGCAAGTCATAGAGCCACACAGTAAGGTAAGCATATGCCACTTTCTTAATGTCTAAACATTATATATTACCATGTATGACACATGTGCTGCCCCTCTCACCATGCTACACACCACCCCTGCTTATCTGATTGTCATTAAGCAGGCACTGTCCTGCACACACCCTACAATTTTATTTATTTTTATTTTGAATTTTGATGACTGGCTAGGCCCAACTGAGATAGACATATCCTTTTTCAGGGGTGACCTGGGGAAATACAATTCCAGTAGTACAAGCAATGAGTATGCTGTTACACAGAGCAGGTTTACAGAGTAAAGTAAGCTAACAAATTGGAGTAACACAGTAGTTAATTACAGAGAGTAATCAGCAGGATTAGGTTTTGCTGATAAGTGTTACTTAAGTGCCAAGTTCAGAAATGAGAAATGAATTAAAGGTGTATGATGAGAGGATACCAGTCAGTCCATAAGTGCAGTGGTCTCAATCATATGCAGACATAGAAAGAGTAGTATGTGAAGAGGGTATGGAGAAGGGTAGCAAGAGTAGCAGGGGAAGAGGGTAGGGAGAAGAAGGGGTGGAATACTGAGGGAGAGTGACGTAGGGGAGGCAGGGAGGGTGTTGTGAAACAATGAGGAAGGGATGAGAACTTAGTAGCAGCTGCAGACTGGTGTGGGAAATAAGACATCTTTAAAACATTTTCTGAACTGGGGAAGGGATGAGCAGGATAGTAATCCGTGAGGGAGGCTGTTCCATTTTTGGGGTGCTAGAAAGACAAAGGATCTCCTGCCTACGGCAAGACGGGTCTTGGGTAGGCTTAGCAGGGGTAGGTGGGAGGAGCGAAGGGTTCTGGGAATGGGTTTCAGGGTGAGCAGACTAGTAAGGATAGGAGGAATGGGAAGGTAGTTGAGTCTGAAGGCAGTACAAAGTAGGGGGGGGGGGTGAGGTTTGGCCTTGAAGGATGGCCATCCTAGGGCATGAAGGCTGCTGCAGTGGTGCATTCAGGCAGGCATATTAGCTGTAAAGCATATGATTCGGAGATAAGTTTGCTTCAGTTTGGCCTGGGTTCTTTGTGTGGTGGTGTGAAGTAGGGGGCACCATAAAAAAGACATAGAATGTGATGGCGGGAGTAAAGTAATGGATGCCAGGGTTCTTAGAGACTGAGGGGTCAGGTAAGGAGCAATTCAATGTAGGAGGCCCAGTTTTTGATGTGTGAACTTAGTAATTCGTTGCATGGGCGCTTCGAGGGAGAGGTTTTTATCAAGGGTTAATACTAGATATTTAAAGGAGTCCACTCCTTCAAGTGCCGTACCTGTGGAGGTATGGATAACAAGGGGCTGCTGGGTGGACATGTCAAAGGAGGAGTGATGGAACAGCATGGTTTTAGTTTTTTTGGTATCGAGAACCAATAGGTTTCGTTTGAACCATGCTTCGAGTGCCCAGAAGTCATTTTCAAGGTCTGAATTAATGAGGAGATGCAGTTGCCCGATCTGTATAATATGGCATCGTCCATGTACAGTTGTACCTTCGCACCGCTGCAATTACTAGGTAGCTCATTAATGAAAATGGAGAATAGCACAGGACCCAGGATAGACCCCTGGAGAACTCAGTCCATGTTGTGTGCTAGGGGAGAGGTAACGCCAACCCATTTGACGCACTGCAGCTGATTCGACAGATAGCTGGTAAACCAAGACAGGGTGTGGGAGTCAAGACCTAGTTTGTTGAATTTAGATTAAGAGTAACTGGTGATTTACAAGGTCAAATGCCTTTGTGAGATCAACAAAGACAGCCCCGGCTGCACATCTATATTCTATAGCTTGACAGATATCTGTGGTAACCCTAATGAGAGCAGATTCTGTTCCATGTAGTTTCCAGAAACTGTGTTGCGAAATGCTAAGGGCATCTATCGATTCTAGGAAGGAGTATAGCTGATTATAGAGTATTCTTTCTTGAATTTTAGCCAGGGGACACAGTATGGATATTGGTCTATAGTTGTCCGTATGGTTGGGTGGGTCACTCTTTAGGATAGGAACCACTACTGGTGTTTTCCATTTGTCAGGTATGGTATGAGACAGGAAGGACCGTATTGATTAACAGAGAAACAGGACAGGCAACTGCAGAGGCGCCAATCTTGAGGAATCTGGGAGGGAGTCGAACTCTGGTGAGCTGTATGGATTAAGTTTGTTTAGGAGCTTAAGGACTTCTATGCATGAAATGAGTCTCAGATGGAAGGGGGTGGCGGGGGATCCCTGCCTGTCACCCTGCCATCCCTTCTGGCTGCATGTCCCTGCAGGTACATTGACTGTGGTGACATTTTGCCTGTGGGTCCACTACCGATGTTGGTGTATGTATATGGCACATTGGCCAGCACCTGTATAGGCAGTCTCTGTCCTGCATTCCAGCCAGCCTACATGGGATAGGGAAAATTCCATCTCCCACTGCATGTCTTGACCCCTGCTAGAACACACAGCAGAGAAGTCATGCACTGCCTGGGGCCTGCTGGGGGGGGGGGTTCCCTCAGTTTTATGGCACACCCAACAGCGTGGTGGCCCTCCTGGCCACTATGTGCTTTGGGTTGTGAGTCTCTGGGCATTCCGCAGCCCACCTCCCTACATCCTATCCCAGAGGTGTCATGTTCCAGTGCATGTGTGCAGTTCAGACCTGTAGGGTTGTATCCCGGGGTACGGTGTGGTGCACGGATGGGCACATATCCGCTGTTGGCAACCTGACATTTGAAACAATATTGCCACTGGGTCGTCAGGTGGATACATTACCATGGCATGACAATGTGTCACACACAGAGTGTGACAGCCCCTTGGGTGTCCAGCAACCCACATGGACAGGCTTGTCTCTTAAGAGGGACATGGCTCACCATCCATATCTGTGATGCACCATGCTGTATATATATCTGCCTGCATACCCAACATCATCATGTCCAGTGTTCCTGTTGTGTCCAGGTGGACCCCCACAGCCCCAGCATGAGGGTATGGTGCTCTTGCACGTCGGCATGGACGGCTGTGTGTTCCATGTGCATTTCACCCTAGCTCAATACACAGTGGTGGTACTGCGGGCCAGGGTACTATGGCTTTGTTCAGTGCAGCCCACTGTGGCTGGCTCACGTCAGTCAGTGGTGCCACTGCCATAGCTGTTCATGTTGTGTCATGCAGTCCCCCTATTGGCCTAGTGGTTGCCCTGGTCAGGGGCCCCTGTGGTTAGCCTGTGGGGCATACCCCAGTGCATTTTGCTGTAGGATAGGAGTGGGCACTAGGGGTTACAGTCAACCACTCACCAGATGCACACTGGCATTCGGTTCATCACCCTGCCATAGATAGGTTTGGCTAAGCTGATAACACAAAGGGCCTACATGACACTGTCTTCTCCCTCTGCAGTTCCCCTAGCAAGTGCTGCCCATTACAAGGACAGGATCTGTGCCCACAGGTTCAGTGCCCTGGAGCTTGAAGTCCTAGTCCAGGCATATCAGGCCAGGAGTGTGTCATCAGGCGATACTGCAACACCCATGCCATTGTATGCCAGGCGTGGCAGGAGATCGCTGACGAAGTGAATGCCGTTGGTGGTAGGGACAGGTTGGCTGATGCTGTGCGCAAATGGTATGGTGATCTCTGCCATCGTGGTAAGTCTAACTTGGCCTCACTGCAAAGGGAATTGCATGCCACTGGTGGCAGCCCTCCTGCCCCTGCAGTGTACTGCCCCCTTGACCCTAATGGGGAGGTTGAGGCGTCAGTGTTGTGGGAAGTCAAGGTGTCCAGGGAGCCTGGCAGGGACTTTGAGGCCTACATACCAGACAGTGAGCCACATAAGTAGTACACTGGCATCACCATGGTGTTGGCATGCAGCACATCACTGGGTGTGTGGTTCCATGACAAATATCTATGGGCCACCCTTGCTACAGCTGGTGAACACCTTTGTAATGGTTTCTGTGGGTGGCACTGGACTGTCCTGGGCCCCACTGCCGATGGCCAATAATGGGTTGGGCTGCCCTGGTGGTTTGGAGCCACACCACGCACAATGTGCACCCTCCAACGGTATCTATGTCACCATGGTGCATTGTGTCTCATTCCCACCCCACTCCTACTGTCACCTCCACTGTATGCACCCCCCTGCATGGTGTGCTTTTGTGTACTGATGTGTGTGCATTTCTTGTGCCATGCCCTACTGCTTTGGTTGTACTGCATGTCCATGTGTATGTGTGCACATTCCTCACTGTGTGTTGCACAGTGGCAGTCTCCAATTCCATCTGCAAGTGTTGCCTGGTCACACAGGGCACAAACATGGGGCTCTGTCATGGCACTGCTGCAACATTACTCTGTCAGTAGGCTTTGCTCTGCATCATGTGCTGTCCCACTCAAACATGTTCCTGTCCCTGCAGCTCCTGACACTGAACAGTCACAGCCAGTGGAAGAACAGCCAGGTATATCCCGTGGCATAAAGGGAATGTCCCCCCCAGACAAGCAGACCTCCCTTTGGAGAATGACGGAGACTCCTTGGCAGGCAGTGACCTTGGCACATGGGGAGTCAGCCAGGAACTCTTCTCGACATCTCTATTGGCAGTGATGGATGCTACTTTGATCACCACCACAGATTTCACCCAGCACCACTCTGCGACCGTCCATTCCACCTGTACCAACTCAGAGGCCCTTGGACCAGACTCAACCTGGCCGTCCCACACCTCCATCCCCATTTCCATTTCCTCATCTTCCCATCCCCCCCATTTCCAGTGTCATACCTGCTCACGAACTGGCCGGTGGCCCACTCGAGCTCGACACCCCCACAACGAAACTCAAAAAGAGACCATTACAGCGGCATTCGCTGTAATTGTCCGTTTTCGGTGATTCCCTTTTCCCAGTGTCCTGCCCTAAGTTGATCACCATTAAATGTGGTGGGTGCAGGGGATACAGCCTTCTGCATGGGGATGCGTAGCCCCCCATAAAAAACACAGTTTGTTGTGAGGGCAAAATACCGGTGTCGGTACTGTGCCATCGCTGATGGGGATGTCAGAATTTTCACTGTTGCTGTCACTTGGTGCTTCCCGGACTGGCACAACAGGGTCTGGGGTTCCCACTCTGCCCAGGGACAGCATGGGTCCAGGAATGCGGGGTGGCGCACATTACCCACCTCCACCTAGGCTACCACTGACTGGTGGTGCTGTCCCAGGCGCACACACAGACCTCCTCTGACCCCGCATCCATCTAGGGCCCTTCCAGAGCCTGTGCCCCCTCCTGCACAGCATGCCAAGCGTAGTGCCCATGAGATGATATGTGCTGCCATGGCCACCCAGGCCACATCCCAGAGGGTCTGCGAAGAGATGCGGGACCTGCTGCATCAGTACCTTCACCTCTGCCAACAGCAGCACTGGCTGGAATTGCAGTGGGCCCAGGAGTTTGGGGGAATGGTTCCTTGGGACCACTGTGCACCTGTTTGGGGACCTCACGAGGACAGTTGGCCACTGGGGCAGGCTGCATCATGCAATTCAGTGCCACACTTGGGGCACGTCTGCAGACAGTGGGCAGTTCCCAGTCTCCCTGCAGGGATGATGTCATGTGTCCACACCACGGGGGGATACATCTAGCAGTGGCAGCACAGTTGTGTCCCACACATCCCTTGGTCAGCCACGCAACCCTGGTCAACAGCTGTTGTGGGCATCACATCCCCACGCAGCCACGCTGGCTTCCAGGTGGTGTCCCAGGCCCTTATGTCCTCCAGCTCAGCATCAGCCTCCTCTGGGGCCACGATGACATCCCCCTGTCTCATGCGCCATGGCATTATCCGCACACATGGTGGCCTCTGGAGGTCATAGCCTGCTGTGTTCCCAGCTCCCCCATTCTCCCCTCAGCCAGGTCCTGTGCATTGGTTTCTTTTTCCATTACCCCATTCACCATCTGGCCCCCTACTGTGTGGTGTCCTGCATAACATGGCTGGGCAGGCTATCCCTGGTTACATCTGTGACATGTTACATAACGGTTCTTGCATTATGTGACCCTTTTTTATTTAACTCTATTTCATTGGTGTATGGCATTGCTCCTTGCATTTTTCCATGCCCCTGTGCATTTTTGTTTGATTCCATGCTGCATCATGTCTTGATTGTGACTGGTTGTACCTTTGTGTGCCTGGTTTGACTGTGTCCTTTAGGTTCCATTTCTGTTGTGTGGGTCTGTGCATGTTGTGCGTTGTGTACAATAAACAAGGGTCATACATGGTGCTGTATGTGTTGTTTGCTTCTTAATAACTTTCTGCTGGCTTTCAGCTGTCATATGATGTTCTGCCTGTACTACTGGGCCCTCTGTGCCATGTGCGTATCCCTGCCTTGCATCCATTGTGCCGGCTCCTACCCCTCTGTGTCTGTGGATGTCTGTTCCTCTTGGACTGGCAGCGGTATTCCATGGGTGTTTGCCATGTTGTGTAGTACACAACAAGCAAGGAATATGCTACAGGCCTTCTGAGGTGTGTACTGTAGGGCACCGCCTCAGTGGTGCAGGCAACGTAAACACATTTTAAGCAATGGGGGTGGAAAGTGCCTCCTGCCAGGAGGCACATGGCAGCAGTCACCTTCACCTCCACCATCCGGGCATGGCTGCGAGGGGTGGTGGTGCGCCGGTCTTCCTGCAGGTGTTCCTACAGCTGCTTAAGCATGGCCCATTGAGGTGGTACCAGCCAACCAGCTGTTCATTTGTTCAGTCTCTCAAAGGAGACTCTTGGCCGAAACCGTCTCTGTGTGGCAGGGCGCCTCCAACGATGACAAATGGGCCCTGGATGTCCCACCTTCCTGAACTTCCCGGAGTGCCTCCCCCAGCAAGTACAGCAGCTGCAGGGTGGTGTCAACCATTGTGCTGCCTTCTGCAGTTTCACCTCTGGCCTCTGCTCGGATTAAGACCACCTTTTTACAGATGGTAATTTGCACAGTGCAAACTTCCATGCAAGGTGATTTGCGTGATAGAAACGCTTTGTGAATTGCATTGTACCTGTATGCATGGCCACTCCCCTCCTGTTTGTGCCATGCATACATTATATTGTCCCAATCGAGCAAACAAGTTTGTACCAGGCAACTATCCTTTTGTGCATCGGGCACTGGCACAAAAGCCGAGTAAACTCTGCGCAAACACTTTGCGCTATTCGAAAAACTTTGTGAATCCTGCCCTTGGAGTTCTTCCAGTCTGCCCTGAAACCTTACTTACGGCTGCTCTGAGAGGACACTTCCCTCTAAGCCCAACCTCCACCACCCAGTCCTCACCATTCCCTGGTTAATAATTCCTTTGTAGCCATCTCAGCATTTTTAAAGCCAGCAATTATTTTTGTGGTGAATACTGCACTGAGTGGGGTATTCTGCATATGTACTACTCTATGAAAAAGTACTTTCTAACATTTAACTTCCTCATCACTGTCGTTGTATTGTGCTCTGTGGTGGACGAACTTTATTCAGTTGAAGCAGCTCTGTGAGGTCTATCTTGTTGTACCCTTGCAGTCTTTGTATGTCTCTATCACACCCCCTTTTCCCTTCCTGTCCTTCAGGGAGTATATATTGAGGCTCCCTAACCTGTCCTCGCAAGTCTTACCTTGCTGCCCCGGTATCATCTTGGTTGCCATGCGCTGTACTGTCTTCGGCCTGTCCCCGGATTTCCTTATGTGCAGCAGGTGCTCTGCTTCTCCAGATATTACCCTTCAGGTCTCTTAAAATAGTTTTGGGGATCTCCCCTACCCCTGTACATAGATATATAGACAGTGTCAGCAGATAAGGGCCTATGGCCCACCCAGTCTGCCCACTTGAGCTTGTAAGTTCAGTTTATGTTTCCCTAGAAGTCTGTTGCCCCTTACCCCCGACCTCCAGAATTCCTTTATGTCTATCCCATGCATTCTTAAATCCCGTGATTGTTTCAGCCCCCACCACTTCCTCTGGCAGGGTGTTCCACTTGTCCACCACCCGTTCTGTGAAGAAATTCTTCCTCACGTTTCCTCTGAATCGTCCTCCCTCCAACTTCATCCCATGCCCTCTAGTCCTGGAACATCTTTTTCGCTTAAAAATAGTGTATTCCTGCACCCTGTTCCTCCCTGTAAGATACTTGTATGTCTCTATCATATCCCCTCTCCCTCCTCTCCTTCAGGGAGTACATGTTCAGTTCCTTCAACCTGTCTTCATAGGACTTGTGATGCAATGTAGAGTGACTAATCTCAAATTCCCAGGCACCTCTCTAGTTCCTTTCTTGAATAACTGTGTGATCGTTGTAACATTTCAATCCTCAGGAATTTACTTCTGAATAGAGAGCTACGAAAACTGTCTACCAGTGCCTCACTAATTACAGTTCCTGCTTCCTTCAGTACTTTATGAGGTATAAGGAAGCAAGACCTTTATGCAAATCAAACAAATAATTTGCAAATTTTGAGCTTGACCAACAGTCAGTGTAAAAAAGTGAGGGACAAGTGTACTGTGGTGTGGTACTTGGAGTCAGTCTGGGTAACATTTCAAGCACCAGAAAGCTGCAGAACTTGTAACTTATGTCCTAGGGAAGCTTTGACAACTCCTTTTGGCATAGGAAGTACAGTGAGGGTCACAAGGCTTGGCTGGGTAAGATAAGGGGAAACATCGGGAAGCATTTTTATTATCTTGTTTATCCCCAATTTCTTCGGTTCACCACCATGATGACAGATGGTGCCACAGTTGCACCCTTCCCCTGTCTGGGATGGGGAAAGCATCTGCCTTTCCAGCCGATGCCGATCCTGCTGTCTGATCGGCTGGCGGGGTGTGAGAAGGATAAGAAGGATGGGCAGCACACACCCTTCCTCGCCGAGCACAACATCTGTATGAAATGCTTAACCCCCCAAGCCAGATGAAGTTACAGGATTCTGCAGTCTCTCCACTTGCAGTGTGATGCTCTGCTGCTGCAACACTGGTCCGCCCCCATGAAACAGGCTTTTTTTTCACCCAGACAGCGGTCAACCTGCGAAAATGGCAGTCACAGTCAGGAGGCTGTATACAGTACGCAGAGTGTGTGGATATTTTTTATAATTAGGATAGAAACATTTCCACTGGAGCAGAATCTCACTGTATATAAGAGTTGTACAAGCAGAGGTGTAAAATAATTCTTCACTGAAGGTTGCAATAACATGATTGCCACTGTTGTGAGGGCTAGGGACAAACTCAAGTAAATTCGTACCCCCCCCCCCCCGCACTCCTGTGACCAATCTCTCTTGGAGGTCCCTTGGTTTTCCACAAGAATGGATGAGTGCAGGCTTTTGCCACCTTTGCCCCCAGAATATGGAACATCCTTCCATCCCATCTATGAGCAGCACAGTCTCATTTCAGTTTCAAGTGAGCACTTTTCAAGGAATTAAGAGAAATGGATGTCTGCACCTGTATCTAACTCTCAATTTCTCCTATCTAATTTCACTTACTCTTTTTAATGCCTTTTGTCTATCTATCCCCTCTGGCTTACAACTCTGCTTTAATTCGACCCCCACCCCCCCCCACTGAATCACCTTTGCACACCACCATTGTTAATGTCTCCCCTTCTGACACCCAACTTATTATACCATTAATTGCTATGCTTTTCTGTACTTATCGTATTTATCCCATTGTTATTCTAACTATGCTCACAATGAGATGCTATTTTCTCTTGTTAATGTATTGTAGAAGTTACTATGCTTTATCCACTGTGTGGTACACTAATATGTGTTGATCTACTGTTGTGCTATTGTTCTGTAACCTCCCGGGTCGTGCCTGAAAATAGGCAATGTCTTGTCTAGTGCACTTACCTGGTCAACAAAAACTAAATAAAATAAATAAACTGGATGAACCACTGGTTTGCTTTTATCAGGCACAGCATCAGTTCTGATATATAGAGGGATATGAGGGAAGCCCAACGTAAAGAGAAATAAATTAAATCCGGCATGAAGAATGGATTAGTTACAAATTCAGCTTCAAGGAGATATATAGGACAGGGTTTGGTAGTGTATTTTAAACTTTAGTGACCTGGGAGTCAAGAGTTTGCCAAGTATTAAACATGCCACCCAACTTAAAGTGTACAGTCGCCAGACTGGAGAAGCTGAACATCAAAGGCTGGAGCCATCATCAAAGGCTGCCAGCTTCTTGGCTGATAGCAATATGGGCATCACAGGTTAGAATTTAGAATCTATACCTGGCTCATATTTTTAGCTATAGAGTGAGTCAAACAATTATACACATTTACCCCAACTAAGACTTCCTTATACATCTAGTAACTTAAAGTTCAATAATTCATAAAACAAATCAGACAATCAGGTACTGCTACCACCAGGATAGACATCACTCACCATTCACTCTGATTCAGACACTGAACAGCAAAGATACTCACTCTGCCAGGGTACAGTTTTCTTCTTTACAGACAGATGGACCAACTGGTACTGGAGTTTGGAGGCTGGGGGGGGGGTATTGGTTCACAAGAGCATGGCAAAGGCACAGGGATGGGGAGGGGGAAGTGGGTAGACTTGGCTTTGTGGGCATCTGGATGGAGACTTTGCATTGACCTGTAACTGCGCAGGAGGGAGGAAGGAAACTGGGACATAGTGGTGGTGGTGGTGGGGGGGGGGTTATGTGTAAATGGCATGGTGGGAGAGGGGTGAGTGTCACTAACCAAGATGGTGAGGGTGTTATTTTGTTCCTGTTCCTTTTTTTTACATGTTTTGAAAAAGAAAAAATAGCGAAGTTGGTGCATGGTCAGGGACCTTTGAGAAGTGCAATGTTCTCCCACTTCACAACTTCCCTAACAAAGTAAAACTAGGCAACATCTCTAGCTGAGACCAGCAGAAGAGGACTGGGGGAGTGCTGGCTGTTCTACTACCTGGCTTTGTCGTAGGGTTTGATAGAGACAGCACACAGACACATGACTGCATAGAAAGGAAGGAATGCCTCTGAGTGTGTGACTCCAGGCACAGCATTCAAGGTAACGGGCGGGGAAGAATGCAGAAACAAAGACCATGAGTGCCAGCCCAGTGGTGCTCAGGGTTGAGGTGCTGGACACCACACCTCACTCTGCGCTGGTGACCCGGGTTCGGGAACGAGCCTGGGTCATCAGGAGTCGGCAGGGGAGGACTAGGATTGAGCGTCCGACAACAGCTCTCCTAGTCCTGGGGAGAAGAGGTGGATGCATACCATGCTCTGCTGGTCCCTGGGGATGCCCGGAGGTACTGCAGCTGTGCAGGTGGCAGTGGGGATGAAGCATGGCAGACGTCTGCATGCTAGTGTGTTGATGTCCTTGCACGTCCATGCTTCCATCGGGGAAGATAAGTGGGGAAAAGGCAGCACAGGTCCGCAGCAGCTTGATGGCTGCAGTTTCACCGGCTGACGATGCCCGGAAGGCATGTGCTGGTAATGGTTTCCTCGCCGGGTGCGGGGGCTGCAGGGGGGGGGGGACCCTTTCACAGGTGTAGCTGTGTCTGCCAGCTGGGCATGCGAAGCTTCGGGGTCGGTGGTGGAATGGAGGAGTGGTGGCTGGATGTAGAGCAGGACTGTGGCTGCAGGTGGAAAAAGTGTTAAATGATAAAAAAGAAACAAAGACCATCACAGACGCCAGCCACAAGTTCCTCAGTGACCCCAGACCCCGTCATTTCTCCTTCCATTCAGTGCCCCCCTGCATATTTCTACCTGTTTCTCACCCTTTTTGGGGAGGGACAGTACCCATACCAGGGAAAGGGGCAGGACCCAGGATGGAGGATGGGACCAGAGGGGGGGGGGAACCAGTGTTGAGCAGTATCCCGACAGGAGATGGCACTGCAGAACAGCAGGATAGAAGCATTCATTTAAAACAAAATATCTGGGGGTACTGCCTCTCTTAATTACATTCAGGTTTGCCTTATTATAACTTAAAAACAAACACAACCTTTTTGAGACTACTTATAAGGAAAGCTTAATCATGAGTAAAGATACTGAGCTCTCTCCCTCCATGCTCTATCAGAAATTGAGATTAGTGGATCACCAACTATGCAGAAACAGTGTGTCCTGCCATAGAGGGGTTCAGATTCCTGGTGACCTTGAGAGAGAGAAGCTTGAGAAGTCCTGAGAATCTGAACCCCGAGGTGCCAGAACACACTGGATCTGTATAAACATGGCCATCCGCTATTTTTTTTTGTGTACGGTGTCCCCAAAATACATCTTTTAACGGTTTGATTTTTTTTTTTTTTTTTAAAGAATGAAGTTTCTACAGTCCGACTTTTATTCATGTAGTTACAGCTGGTTGCTAGGGAGAGGTGCATGGTTGTTAGGGACAAGACATGCCTATGTTTCTTTCATACATTCCTACTGGTTGAGATTCGGGTATGGGAGGGGTTTTCAAGAAAAAGAAAATAGACGTTGTGTTTCTCACTAAGCCAGAGGTCATGTAAGAACCAAGTCTTTTTCTAGTAAGTAATTGCATATACTGTATTTGGTTGATTCTGTGTTTTATTTTTTTGTATAGAGTTACTTATACTGCGCCCCTGCTGCATGACCTCCACCCCTTGTGGATTTTCCCCTCTCGGCAGTTGCGGTGAGATGTTGCTGTGAGGTGGGCACTGAAAGGGGCCAGAGGGGTGTGTGGCAGGGTACTGCCAGTATAGCGGAGGGTAAATAATATCAGGGTGGTCAGGAATAGGAGGTACCCTGAAGCTAGACAGAGCCTCAAGAGTGGTCCGGCATGTTTGGTTCCTATCTCCAAGGCTCCCACTGGACTGCGTGGGCAGGCAGCTAGAGGGTCAGTAGTCTCTGCTAGTCCCCTTTGGGTGGTGCTATGCAATGCTTGGTCAATGAGAAACAACACCACTGTTATGATGGACTTGATTTCTTCTGTTGACCTGGCTTGCATCACTGAGACCTGGTTGAGGGACGACACTGGACCAATATCGGAGGCGTCGGTCCCCGTTGGTTGATCGGTGGTGCACTGCCCGAGGAGGGAACACAGGGGCAGGGCAGCAGCCATCTGTTTTAGATCCAGCCTAAACTTTTCCATGCACCCAGTGGGTTCTGTCACAACCCCACTCAGCAGGTCAGACCCTCTGCTCCCACAGTGCCAACCTCTGAGCGCAGTATTGTGAACAGGAACAGAACAGGGTAACCCTCCCGTCTGTTCTGTGGGTTTGAATCAACCTTTGGTCTCAAGTTCTGGAGGGATTCAAACTGTGAACCTCTTGCTAGCGTACCCAATGTACAGGCTCAGATATTTCTGCTCTTCGGGGAAATGCCAGATATCTTTTGCCTAAGGGCACCTAACCAGGTGTACAAAATGAACCCTTAAAAACTCTGTTAAAGACCTCAGATAAACTCTTACCTTTTCCCAGTTTGGCGAACCAGAAAGCTTTTGCACAGTGTCAACTTTAACCATATATGCTTCACTTGTCAGATAAAGAATTTCAAAGGCACACCAAGTAGTCTCTTAAAATAAAGGTTTACTTTAAAATAGAAAAAAAATATGTAAACTGTAAATACAGAACAATATATTACAAAACCATACAATCACTTAAAAGAACAAGGCTTAAAAGTGCAAATTCCTACTAACCATACACTTAGACTGGTCCATCTAATGTATATCTTGTAATAGTGCTGATGTTTCTTCTTCAGAGTCCAAACATGTATATCTCACTCCAAAGGTCAGTCACAGCATAATTAAAACACTGTCTTGAATCTGCCTTCTCCATGATGTCACTCAGCTCCTCCTCTGTTTATAAAAAAATCATACAACCAGGATGTCTCATCATTCAGAAGGTGACATCAGCAAAAACCTGTTTCCCCATGTCCTTTTGATTTAGAGTGTCTTCCTGTCCTTCACAGACATCAAAGGACCTTTATAACTTAGCAGCCACGTGACATAACCTGTATTCTTCCTCTAAATGTCATAAAAGTTTATGATTTCAATCCTAGCAGCTACAATTAAGCCAGATAAATAGGAGATCCTTAATTTGTGTCTCTTCTAGCCTGTAATTATCTCCTGGCTTTTAGGTCAACAACTTGAATTTGAAACCTGGGGGGGGTGTCATCATCCCAGGAACACAGCATGTCTCAAGAGAGACATTCAATAACACATTTTTATTACAAAAGCATAGATTAATCAGAACCAGCTGTCCAAGTGTCACAATCCTCCCCACCTAGACTGAATTTGGGGAGCTCTATCCCCTGCATGGGATGAGCTTCCCAAATCAGTTCACTCCTCATAGACACAAGACAACCCATCTGAGTTCTGATTTTTCGCTCCAGCCCTATGTAGGATTGTCATGTCAAACCGTTGCAAAGCAAGACTCCATTTAACAATCTACCATTGTTTTTTTTCCCATCTGTGTCAGCCAAACCAGGGGGCTGTGGTCAGGCTGTACCACAGAATGCTCCTGTATAAGTATGGCTCTAACTTCTTTAGGGCCCACACTATGGCAAGACAGTCCTTTTCCACAGTGGAATATGCCTGCTCCCTGGGAAGTAACTTTTTACTCAGATATGCTACCGGGTGATCTTTCCCTTGGCTGGATGTCTGACTCAGTACTGCCCCAATAGCCACATCTGAGGCGTCAGTCTGAACTATAAAGGGTTTGCTATAGTCAGGACTTGTCAAAACAGGAGCACTGCACAGTGCCTGCTTCAATCTGGTAAAGGCTTTCTAACAGACTGGGTCCCAGGTAATTTGCTTTGGCATTCTTTTCTTTACCAGGTAAGACAGGGGAGCAGCCAGGGCACTGTAATTGGGTACGAATTTCCTATAGTACCCTGCTGTCCCTAGAAAACTCATGACCTGCTTCTGCGTTTCTGGTCTGGGCCACGCCTGGATCACCTCTATTTTTATTTGGTTAGCACGGAGCTGTCCCCGGCCTACCACATGCCTGAGGTATGCCACTTCTCCCACGGCCACCTGGCACTTCATAGCTTTGACAGTGAGCCCAGCCCTCTGTATCCTACCCACCACTTCCCTAGGGCGGGACAGGTGTTCCTCCCAGCTGGCACTAAAGATGGCAATGTCATCCAGGTACGACACAGCATACTCCTCAGCACCATATAACACCTGGTTCATCAACCTTTGGAAAGTGGCCGAGGCGTTCTTCATTCTGAAAGGCATTAATTTAAATTCAAATAAGCCTATCGGAGTGATGAAAGCCAACCTCTCCCTAGCTCTGTCCGTTAACTCTACTTGCCAATACCCCTTGGTCAGGTCAATGGTCTTAAGGTAGGTCACCCCTCCCAACTTGCCCAGGAGTTCGTCTGTCCAGGGCATCGGGTGGGCGTCTGACTCTGTGACTGCATTCAGTCCACTATAGCCCACACAGAAACGAGTAGAGCCATCTGGCTTGGGCACAGGGACTATGGGTAAGGCCCAGGGGCTGTGGGATCTCTGGATTACCCCTAAATCCAGCATCTCCTCCACTTCCCTCCTAATGTCCTTTTGGCCAGCCTCTGACACCAGATATGCTGTCCGCCGTATGGGCATCTCTGTGTCCCCGTCTCCACATCGTGCGTTGCTAAGGGGGTCAGTCCAGGCTTGGCACTAAACAATGGGGCAAAGTCTGCTAAAACCTCTCTTACTTCCTGCATCTGGTCCGGGGCCAGCTGGGAAGACAATTTTACTGCCTTCACAGAGGACTCCCGCTTGCTTTCTTTCAGGCCAGCAAGTCCAGAAGGGGGTCTCCTTCGTCCGTCCCCTCCCTAAGACTACATACTGCAAACACCATATCAGCCCTATTAACATATGGCTTCATGATGTTGACATGGTACATCCTTTCTGTCTGTCTTCTGTCAGGTAACTCTATAATATAGTTCACATCATTTACCTTCCTAACCACTTTGTATGGTCCTGCCCACTCAGCCTGCAGCTCGTCTTTCTGGACCATAATAAGGACCATGACTTCCTGACCCACCATGTACGAGCAAGCTCTGGCACTGCGGTCATACCATCCTTTTTGTTTCTGTTGGGCAGCTGCCAGGTTGCTCTGGGCTGTCCCCATAAGCTCCTTCAGCCTTTCTCTAAACCTAAGGACATAATCCACTATGGAAGTTCCCTGGGTGGTGTGGTTGTCTTCCCAGTCCTCACGGATCAAGTCTAGGGGCCAATGTACCCGGCGTCCATATAAGAGTTCGAAGGGGGAAAATCATGTCAGCTCTTGGGGCACCTCCCTGTATGCGAACAACAAGTTGGGAAGTTATTTCTTCCAGTTCCTCCCATCCTGTTCAACAGACACCCAGAGCATAGACTTCAGGGTACCATTAAATCTTTCCACAAGCCCATTGGCTTGTGGGTGATACGGTGTCATGCATCTCTGCACCACCCCACACTTCTCCCACAAACATTTCATCAGGACTGACATGAAGGAATCCCCTCAATCGGTGATAACCTCCTGTGGAAACCCAACACGGAAGAAAATCCCAAGTAAGGCATCTGCTACTTCATCTGTCCTCAGTGAGGATAGGGCGACTGCCTCTGGGTACTGGGTGGCACAATCCACCACAGTCAGGATGAATCTCTTCCCTGAGGAGCTGGGGATATTTAAAGGCCCCACAATATCCATTCCCGCCCTCTAGAATGACTCCTCCACTATGGCCAATGGAATCAGGGAGGCTTGGGTTTTCTTGCCCGCATTCCCTATTTCTTGGCACCGGTGACAAGACCTGCAATACTCCTTCACCTGCTGGGTAAAGTTAGGCCAGTAGAAATTCTGGGCCAACCGCTGCACAGTGCGTACGATTCCCAGATGACTAGATAAGGGAATATCAAGTGCAATCTTGAGCAACTGTTCACGATGCCCCTTGGGAATGACAAGCTGCCTGCTTAGCACCTCTCCCTCTGTCTGCACCGCTTGAGTATACATCAGTCCATTTTCCCAATAAACCCTATGTCTGCTGTCACCTCTCTGTGCTCCGTCAGAGTCTGCCCAAGCCCTCAGCTTCTCTAGACTAGGGACACTTCTCTGAACAGCTGCAAAGTCCTCACACATTCCCAAGACATGGGACAGGTCCCCTTCAGTCGCAAAACTTGGGTCCCTACCACTAGCTTCAGGGCACTGAGGATCACTGTCAATCCCAACCCTCTGACAATGGGTCACCCCTCCCTACTTCAAGCAACCCTCTGTCGCTGTGTGCTTTACTGCTACTGGGGAAATTTCTACCCCCTTTTCATTAATCTCCATATCAGAAGACACAGGATAGGGAACCAGCCTCCCAGTGGTTTCCACAATGGGTTCTGTGGGGTCCAGGGAACTACTGTGTTCCCTTGCCGCTTGGCTATGGGTAACTGCACATACTATTCCCTGTTGGAGATTGTTGCCAAGGATGATGTCCACTGCTAACATTTTGGCTACAGCCACCTATTGCACAGTTCCCCGTTTTACCCCAGTCTAGGAGAACACTAGCGAGAGGCAACCTTTCTCCACACCAGTAAAGTCTTGTACAGTGACGTATTTATTGGGTATAAGCTGACCAGGCTGTACCAGATCCCCTTTTACCAATGTCAGGGATGCCCCTGTGTCCTTTAACCCTTGCATCCATACACCATTCACCATGACTGGGTGCATGTGTTCCCTCATGTTCACAGGCATGCTTCCAGGGACACACAAACAACCCACTTCTTTCTTAGCACCATATTGCGTATTGCTTGCCCTTGTGGGACACTGTCTGGCAATATGCCCAGTTTCTTTACACAACCAACATTCACTTCTTTTTTCAGCGAAATATTTTCTCTGAAACCTGAGAGCTAACTGGTTTCGGTGGAGGCAGTGAGGGTTTTAGCTGCCCTGAGTGCGCTTTCCCTTTCTGCACTGCCACGCCCGCCCCATTCGCTCTCACAGCAGGTCTGCTCTTGGCATAGCGGTCCGAGAGTTCAGCAGCCTCTTGCACTGTTTTGGGATCTCAGTCCTCCAGCCAGGTTTTCAGCTCTGCTAGGCATGCCCAGAAAAACTGTTCTAACAGAAACACATTTTCAATTTTATCAACAGAGTTTGCTTCAATTCCTTCCCACCAACGTTTTAAAAACTGACGTCGTTTCGTGACTAGCTCCTCGTAGCTCAAGTCAGGACTTCTCCTGAGCTTACGGAATTTAGCTCTGTATGATGCAGCAGTTAATACAAATTTTTTTAACAGTGCAGCTTTAAGTTTGCTGTAATCATTACTGTCCTCATTGTCCGTTTGACCCAATGCATCCCGAGCTTTCTCGGTAAGTAGCGGGGATAGCTGGAAGCTCCAGGACTCCCTAGGAATTTTAGCCTGAATACACACTTTTTCAAAAGAATTTAAAAAGGTATCCATATCCTTCCCCTCTTTAAATTCGGCTATCAATATGGAATTCAATCTGTAACCCAGTCCTGTAGTCCCAGTTAAACCCAAGCCACTTACCTGCTCTGGTGCCGCTGGTTGGAGTCGTAGCTTCTCCAGTTCATGTTGCCTCTGGCGCTCTTGCTCCTCTCAGTCTGCCTCCCACTGTTCACGCTCTGCCTCTCGGCGTTCTCTCTCTGTCTTTCGCTGTTCATGCTTCTCTTCTCTTCTCTCTGGAACTCCAGCTCCATTCTGCGCAACTCAATCAGCAGCCTGAGTACTTCTGGATCCAGAATGCTGGTGACCTGCTGCTGTGGCCCTTCGCTGACACTGGCCCTGTTCCCCTCCTTATCAGATCTGGACACTGTACTGGCCGCTAGCCCTTCCACACTCAAGGTTCGGTCCCTTACAGTCACTGTCTGTGACTCGATGCTCTGGGTATCCGCTACCATCAGGGCATCCACGAGGTTCTGTTTGGTGGCTTCCACCTCGTACGGGACTCCTCTGTCCCTGCACAACTGCTTTAAGTAGTCTACAGTATGCCCGCTGTAGTTGGAAGCCATCTTCTTCCCTAACTACGGCTACTCTGACTTGCACTTTAGAAAAAAAATAAAACAGGTAGGAACTTGACTGTAAGCCAAGTGATATAGTTCTGTTTCCTTTTTAAAAATAAATCACTGCCTTTTTCTTTTTTTGCAAGTGAGCTGACAGTATCAAGCCAACACACTGAACAGTAAAAGCTTGTAATACCAAACTTATGCACACCGCTGCCAACCAATCTGTCACAACCCCACTCAGCAGGTCAGGCCCTCTGCTCCCACAGTGCCAACCTCTGAGCACAGTATTGTGAACAGGAACAGAACAGGATAACCCTCATGTCTGTTTTATGGGTTTGAATAAACCTTTGGTCTCAAGTTCTAGAGTGATTCAAACTGTGAACCTCTTGCTAGCATACCTAATGTACAGACTCAGATAATTCTGCTCTTCGGGGAAATGCCAGATAACTTTTGCCTACGGGCACCTAACCAGGTGTACAAAATGAACCCTTAAAAACTCTATTAAAGACCTCAGATAAACTCTTACCTTTTCCCAGTTTGGCAAACCAGCAAGCTGTTGCACAGTGTCAACTTTAACCATATATGCTTCACTTGTCAGATAAAGAATTTCAAAGCCACACCAAGTAGTCTCTTAAACTAGAAAAAAAAATGTAAACTGTAAATACAGAACAATATATCACAAAACCATAAAATCCCTTAAAAGAACAAGGTTTAAAAGGGCAAATTCCTACCAACCATACACTTAGACTGGTCTATCTAATGTATATCTTCTAATAGTGCAGATAGATGTTTCTTCTTCAGAGTCCCAACATGTATATCTCACTCTAAAGGTCAGTCACAGCATACTTAAAACACTATCTTGAACCTGCCTTCTCCATGATATCATCCAGCTCCTCCTCTGTTTTTAAAAAAATCATACACACAGAATGTCTCATCATTCAGAAGGTGACATCAGCAAAAACCTGTTTCCCCATGTCCTTTTGATCTAGAGTGTCTTCCTGTCCTTCACAGACAAAGGACCTTTATAACTTAGCACCCAAGTGACATAAGCTGTATTCTTCCTCTAAATGTCATAAAAGTTTATGATTTCTATCCTAGCAGCTGGCAGCTACAATTAAGCCAGATAAATAGGAGATCCTTAATTTGTGTCTCTTCTAGCCTGTAATTATCTCCTGGCTTTTAGGCTGACAGCTTGTTGTTGAAACCGGTGGTGGTGGTGGTGGTGGTGGTTGGGGGTCATCCCAGGAACACAGCATGTCTCAAGAGAGACATTTAATAACACATTTTTGTGTTACAAAAAGCATAGATTAATCAGAACCAGCTGTCCAAGTGTCACAGGTTCTACCTGTTGTTTGAATGTGTGGCAGTGCATGGGGATCCAGGTGCAGGATTCTCCTCATTACCATCCTCTGGGACGAGGGGGAGATTTCCTGCAGGAGGTATCAGACTTCGTCGCTGATAGGGTGTTGGAGTCCTCTAAATGGTTAATCCTGGGGCATTTCAACACCTGGATCGATGACAAATCCTCGCTTTTCAGTTATGAACTCCTTCAGACAATGACATCGCTGGGCCTGACACCGGTAATTACCTCTACGATCCACCAACATGGCCACACCTTGGACTTGGTATTCTGGCTGAGGCTTGAAGTGATCGACATCAAGATTTATCGGGTCATTTGATCCAATCACTGCACGGTGGAGTTCTCGTTTGCCCCAACCCCCCCCATTGAGATGATCCACTACTGCCCTTTAAGAGGACTGTCCATGGGGACAGTCCCCAGAGGGACTTCTGGCAGAGGTGGATTTTTCTGGCATGAGTGCTGCTTGTGTAGTTGGCATGGGTGAGGTGGCGGCAGCCTATAATGGGGCTGTTAATAAGGCTCTCGGTAACACTGCACTGGTCTTTACATGACTTAGGTCTTCTCGTTTGAGACCCCCATGGTTTGATGGGGCTCTCAAGAAGATGAAGACCAGGGGTCGGCAGTTGGAGCACTGTTGGCGGAGGACACAGTCCATGGAGAACAGACTGGCCCTGAGAAAACATTATAATGATTATCAGGGGGCAATCATCCGTAAGAAGGCAGAATTACTGTCCAGAGAGATTGCTGCTAGGAAGAACAGACCAGCTCAGCTATTTCGGACTGTGGATAGATTGTTACATCCAGTCTGTCTACAACCGAAAAGAGCATTTTAAATCATGAGCAAAGAGTTTGCTCTGTTATTTTCAGACAGGGTGTCCTCCATTCGGGTGGGGATCTCTCCAGTGAACAGAATCTGCCCCGCAGTGGTTGACCTGGTCTGCGCAGAGGTACTCCAATTGTCTGGTGGAGTTTTAGCCAGTTGAGGTGACTGAGGTCGTTAAGATGATTTTGAAGCTGTAGCCCACATGCTGTGAACTGGACTCTGGCCCGACCAGTCTCCTAGTGGGAGAGGCCGAGACCATTGGTCCAGTGTTCGCCAGGATCATCCAGTGCTCGCTCACAGAGGGGTGCTTCCCCGACACCTTGAAGGAGGCGTTGGTAAGGCCCCTTCTGAAGAAACCATCGTTCAACCATGACATCCTGGCGAATTATAGACCTATCTCCAACCTCACATTTTTAGGGAAGGTTGTTGAGAAAGTAGTGTCTCTGCAGCTCGAGGAGCATCTCTTGGCCTTTGACATCTATGAGCCTTTCCAGTCCAGTTTCTGAGCTAGACATAGCACAGAGATGGCACTAGTTCGAGTGCAAAATGACCTCCTCAGGGTGAGGGATATAGGACAACGGTCAATTCTCATCCTTCTCGATCTCTCCTCAGCATTTGACACCATGGACCACACTGTGCTACTGGATTGCCTTAAAAGTGTATTGTGGACTCACTGGAACAGTCTTCAAATGGTTTGAGTCCTATCTCTCGGACAGGAGGCAGAGAGTAGTGATGGAGAATTTCTCCTCCTCCTTGAAGCCCCTGTCGTGTGGAGTGCGTCAAGGTTCAATCCTCTCAACGATGCTGTTCGTGGTGTACATGCTGCCTCTGGGAGAGCTCATTAGACAATACAGTCTGGGTTTCCACTGCTATGAAGACCATGCCATGCAGATGATACCATACCCAGCTGTATATGTCATTTGCCTCTGGAGCTGAAAGTGCTGTTGAAGTGCTAAATAAATGCCTGACTGAGATTCAGGAATGGATGTTCTCTAACTGGCTGAGGCTGAACCCCAACAAGACGGAGGTACTGGTGATGAGCCTGGTAGATGGCGTGATGGGGAGGCCACTGGAGTGGCAACAGGTTTGGTCCTGGGATCCACCCCCTTGATGGCTTCCCCCAGGGTGAAAAATGTGGGCATCATCCTTGTTGGCAGGCTGACTCTGGAAGGCCAGGTGTCATCTTTTGGCAAAAGTGGGTTCTATCATCTAAGGAATGTCGCCTGAATTAAACCCCGGATTCCGTCTGAAGACTTGCCATCACAAGTACATGCCTTTGTGACTTCCAGGCTGGATTACTGTAACACTCTGTACTTCGGGGTCAATGGAGGGAACCTCTGCCGACTGTAGCTAGTGCAGAACACGGCACCCAGGCTGCTGGCAGGACTACCAAAGTCCTGCCATGTGACCTTGGTCCTGTGAGATCTACACTGGCTGCATGTCAGGTGGACGGTCATTTTCAAGGTGGGCTTGCTCACCATCAAAGCTCTATATGGCTTGGGCACTGGTTACCTGTCTGACCTCCTTACTCTAGCCAACCCGGTACATTCCCTCAGCCCCTCCACCAAGGGCCTCCTGGCGGTTCCAAGGGCCAGGCTGAAAACCTCCTCTGGAAGTCACTACCAAAATCTTTTAGGGAGGCCCCAATGGTGGAGGTATTTAAAAGGCCTGAAGACCTATCTTTTTAACAAAGCATATTATGATAGTTTTTAATCTGGTTTTTTAAGTATATTTGTTTATGATGCCTTCAACCCCGTTTTTATCTGTAATGGTGCCCAGAGCCTCTAGGATTGGGCACCAAAATATAAAGCCTTACTTACTTACATATCTGGTTAATCCTGCCTATATTTAATTGTATCTGGTTGATCCTGCATCTGTGCAATTACACGTCTGTCTGTTTGTTCCGTCTCCACCTCCCTTGATCTCACTGATCCTGTGGTTTCAGTTTCTGTTCCTCCTGCGCATGGCAACTCAGCTAGAGTGCTGCTCCACCACAGAAGGGTTGAACAACATTCCATGACCTTTGAACTTGTTAAAAAATAGTTTTTATTTGAACAGCAGGATTGGTACTCTTTACCTCAGTGGACAAAAAAAAAAAAAAAAAGACCTGGACAACCCAGTGTTGTTGGAAAGCTAGATTAGTGTAACCCCCAGGTGGCGCTATCCCAAGGGCTACTACCCCTGCCTGCTTGACTACTGACAGATTGAGGGGCCTAGGTTCTATGGCTGGTGCCTCCACCCAGAGGTCACGGTTTGTAATGGTTGGTCTAGTTTGGTCACAGCCCTCTAGAACACTGAGACCCCCTTCTAATCCCTCTAATGGCCCACACGATGCACAGGAGTTACAGTACCAATACCCCACATGTACACACTGTTCATTCATAAGGTACCACTTACCCTCGAGAATGATTCACGGGTTCGTCTCTGAGGACCCCCTGAAAAATAAGGTTAAGCAGCATACACAAACCAATACAGTGTTTGACATGAAGGTACTGACACTTCAGACAGTTTAAAGTTTAACAACAACAACAAATCTGATTTATTTAGGGAACAGTAACACGGGAGGGGGAAATCAGGTTAATTAGTGGCATTAAATTACAGCACTGTGCACATATACAGGGTCTGAAAAGTCACACTCTGGGTACCCAGGTTGGGGGCTAGCCAGGTCCGTTGCCCGGGGCTGGCCAGCAGGTGAAGATGGATAGGGCACTGTAGAAGAAAATATATGCACAACACCCAATTGTAATCTGGAGCCTGATGGCTCATTCCATGAAGCAAAGAAACAACAAGAATTAGATGACACACTTGGGAGTGAAAACAGGCTGCAGGGGAATACCCTGATTCGTACTCACAATACCCAAGCTGAGAACCGGATGGTGGCTGTTCTTCTGGATTGTCAGAAACTGCAGGGCATGGAGACAAGGTCCTTGTGACTGGACCCCACTGCAGTTTATAGCAAACGGATTTAGTTCAAGACAAGCTGGGGTTTGCGTCCAGCTTCAACACACAGCACAGGGGACTGGAAATAGTGATTCCCCACAAGCACTACGCACATTCATATGTAAAAGGAAAGTACTATACCAGGCAGCCTGCTCATCAATCGCAATTACTGCAAAATACCCGGGAGCACACACAGCAGCTTCAGTTCCTGACAGACCGAGCGTGATTTAGCAATTTCTCCAGTCTTCTACAGGGTGAGCCTGGTTTCCACACTTCTAGTGCTTCTTTCTCCTCACAACTCGGATTCAGTCCAAACTGGCACTCACAAAGGCTACAGACCGAAACTCAGGGCCTCATACACGCTTCCCGCGCAAAACTATACACCGCAGAAGCACACAGCTCTTTCTCTCTTCACTGCCACAACTGAACTGATCTTTCCAGTCACAGAGCAGAGCACTTCCTTTAGCTCCACACTATTCTGTTGGCTGATTCAGCTGTCACTCACAATAAAACTCCCTCTGTTGGTACAAAAAGGCACCAAGGTTAAAACTACATTTCCTAGAGTCATTACCCATACAATCCCCTTGTCGCTGGCTCAAAATTGAGAGTCCAAATTCCGATTCGTCCACAGGCTCCATTTTAGGGTCTCCCTATCATCCTGATTGGTCAAAGTCAGCTATTCAGAACCAAAATGAAAAAGCTACACTGAAACAGTTCGTGCTGAAAGGAAGGCAGGTTAGACAAACTACATTCTCTCAGTCATTCTAAATGATTTCTGGCAAACAGTTATATCTTTCAACAAGGTTCCCTCTGCACATGTAGCAATGGCCGGAACGGAGCCAATTGACAGCAGCCCGAGCGGGATTTGGGTATTAGAACACACAGTCCCCCCCATACAAACTAATTAAGTTTGCAAGCAGGCAGTTCTTAAAGAGACAGTACGTAGAGGCTCAATAGCAATCACTTGGAACCACATTTAAACAGCTCAGACGCCGAGCACCGCCCAGACTTGGAGCATTCAGGCAAGCTCCTGGAAGACTTTTGGTAACCCCCATTTGTAGGGGGGTTACATTAGCATGCTAACTCAATGTTTCTCACCCTGAGACTCTTGGAGAACATGTATCTCACAGAGAAGAAGAGCTCAGCTCCTTGGTGGATGAGGCATGCTGCCTAACATTCAAGCAGTTCTGAACCATAACACGGCACTGGAGTTTGACGCAAAGTCAGATTCTTACCCACTCTCCCTGTCAAAGGAAACAGGCATCACCAGGATGGGATAAACAGTGGGAAAAGGGAGCAACTAGTTCCAAAATAATAACAATGCTAGAACATTTCAACATTATTGTAATCCTAGATGAAATAAATAAAAATAAACATTCTACTGGTACACAATAACACAAATATGTAATCCATTAGAGAGCCCGTGGCATACTGGAGTAAACTATTTCGGTACCTATCAGCTTATATGTCGCATGTTTTCTGTAAGTAGCCACTAGCCAGCTTTTTTTTTTTTTTTTTTTAATAACTATACACAGTCTGTTTTTGCGGAAATAATTAAGATGTTACAAGCAGAAAGGTTTATGATTTCAGGTATACACAAGCAACCAGAACTGCTTAACTCTGAGGGCAGTGATGCTGTTGTACCATCATGTTCAAGTTTAGTTACAAGAAAATGTAAAACAAAACAAACAAACAAAAAAAAAAAAACTTAATAATGGAAAAACATGAGAGCAAAATTGAGAATGACAGCAGATAAAAACATTAACAGATGGCCAGCCCAGTGGTAGCACCATTTCCCACCAAGCTAGCAATCTGGATTTGGAAGTGTACCTGGGTTGCTAGGGGTCAGCCAGCAAAGAGGACTGAGTATCCCAAGGACTACTCTTCTCTCCCAGTGTAGGGAAGCACAGCTGCTCACCTCAGACTGCTACTAGGAGGTCTGGAATAATGCAGGAGCAAAAGGCACCTAAGGGAGGGGGCCTCAGTTGTGTAGTGTTGAGCCTCCACACACATGTGCTTACATGCCGCCATGGCTGGGAAACTGGGAGACATGACTGTGTGGGCTTCATGAAGCCCTGCCCGTGTCCCCGACCCGTGACGCCACCAGAATCACGTGAGGACTCTGGATGCAGTATATCCGAGGCATCCCTCCCCCTCTTGGCTACAAGAGGGGAGGGGCAATCTGTGGGGGACCCTGCTCTGATGAGTACTAGGAGAGGTGAGTGTCAGTTGGGGAAGCCAGGAGAGAGCTGATAGCTTGCCCGCACATGCCAAGGAAGAAAAAATTCTTTACTGGAAACAAACATTACCAGATGGATGCCTTTCTTGTTCTTAGTAGACAGCAGAGAGGGTACTCCTATAATGGGATGCTTTACCATACTTCCCTGAAAACAGCAACTCAGGTTTTGGATAATTATGTGAGAACCTTGTCATATGATGTACTGTGCTTTTTTGTGAATTTGGTAGAAAGACATACTTGGAACAGTAGATTAAGTAATATATTGCAGTCTTGTAGTTGAAACTTCAGAAAGGTGAAATCATTAAATATATGTTCAATACCAGTCTCTTTCTCCATCAGCAAACCAACTATGCCTTGCGCTCTGCTGACCACGCCCCTGTTCTTATTGCAAGACATTGCGCTTCCAAAGGTGGCCATGTTTTTGCCTGCCATGCACCCCTCTTCTGGAACACACTCCCACTAACCTTACGTCAATCTGCTTCCCACATCTCCTTCAAAAGAGAACTACGCCACTATCTCTTCTCCTCCTATGCTTGCTCCTGTTTCAAACCACCCTAGCCCTCACTTTCCCTAATCCGACCCCCTCCTCTGGTTGTCCATTGACCCTGGGGTCCACTCCAACAGGGAGCACTTTTTTTCTTCCATTTCCCACTACCAACCCGTCTCCTACTTTATTACTACTTGCTCTCACTGCACTCTATTCCTCGTCGCTTATATACTGCTCAGTCAGTCTAAAAATGACCAGATTGTATTTTGTTACATGCTTAACCTAAATGATGCATTGTTTTGTCACTTTTACCGCTGTTAATTACTCAGACACTTACTTGTCACTTGTAGTACTGTACTAATATATTTTTCCTGTAGTTTGTCTCTGTAAACTCCCGGGTCGTGCCTGAAAATAGTCTTGTTGGCTAGTGCACCTACTCGGTAAACAAAAACTAAATAAATAAATTTACAAACAAACATACAAATGTGCCAGCAAAAACAGACCACCCGGTCTATCTAAGTCTGCTCGAGTGTGCGGCTAGCATCCCTGAGTTTGCAGCTGCCCACCCCCTTCCCTTTGTCTTCCCACTGCTGCCCCCACCTCCCACATCCTCTCCCCTGTTCCCTGTCCCATGCCCTTTTAAAGCTGTTCACAGATTTACATGATACCACCCATTCTGGTAGTGCGTTCCATTTTGCTACCACCCTCTCCGTGAAATGGTGTCTCCTCATTTCCCTCCTAAATGTTCCCCCTCTATTCTTAGCCATGCCCCCTGGTGTCTCTCCCCCTCCTTAGCTTAAAGACCCCATCTGCCCCATCCTTACTGATTCCCCTCAGATACTTGAATGTCTCTGTCATGTCCCCCCGTCCCTTCTATCCTCAAGGGTGTACATATTCGGGTCTCCCAGCCTGCTCTCATGTCTCTCCCTTCCATTCCACATATCATCTTTGTTGCCCCCACTCTACACCCCCTCCAGTAGCCTGGTATCATGTTTCAGGTATGGCCTCCAAAACTGCACACAATACTCCAAGTGCGGCCTTACCAGCGACCTGTAGAGGGGCAAGATCACCTATTTTCACCTGGACAAGACCCCCCTCGATATGCACCCCAGCATTTTGTTCACTTTTGCAGCCACTCTCCTGCACTGGGCAGTGTTGTTCATGGTCCCTGTTACCATTACCCCTAGGTCCTTCTCCTCCTCAGTGATCCCCAGTGGACCCCCCCCAAGCCAGTATTCTCTCCTTGGGTTCTTTGCCCGAAGTGTATAACATTACACTTCTTTGTACTGAACCCCAGCTGCTACCTCTCTGACCACTCCTCTAGCTTGCTTAGGTCCCCCTGCAGCTGCTTCCATCCCTCCCCTCCATCCACCACTGCTCCCATTTTGGTGTTGTCTGCGAACAGACTTACCTTGCTCACCACCCCGTGCGCAATGTCTGATATGAAGAGCCCAAATAATACTGGTCCCAGCAAACAACCCTGTGGCACCCCGCTCGTCACCGGATTCGGAGTTGAGAGCTCCCCTCCCACCACCACCCATTGCAGCCACCCACTCAGCCAGCTTCTAATCTAGTTTGGCATTTCTGCCCCTACACCAGTTAGCCTCCCCCCAAGCCATCCATGAGGCACCAAATCGAAGGCCTTGCTAAAGTCCAAGTAAAGAAAATCCACCGCATGACCCTTATCCAGCTCACCTGACACCCAGTCATAATATTGTATCAGGCTGGTTTGGCAAGACTTCCACAAAACGGACCCATGCTGCATCACATCCTGGAGGCCATTGTCCTCCAGGTACAACACCAGTCTTTCCTTTAGTATCGTTTCCATGAGTTTGCACACCATGGAGGTGAGACTTACCGGATGATAATTACCCAGTTTGTCTATTGGTTAGCTCTTGTGTAACGGCACTACATGTGCCATCCTCCAGTCTAGTGGCACACATCCCAACTCCAGTGGGCTGTTGTAGAGATCCGCCAGTGGCTCCGCCAACACCTCCGCCATCTCCCTCAGCACCCTGGGGTGGATCCCATCCGGCCCTGGTACCTTATCTACCCTCGGTGCCCTCAGTCCCTCTAGGACTCTACCTCCCTCAACTCTTCCTTCTGTCGCCTCCTCCCACCCTCCCAGCCCATGGTGATGGCGGTCCCCCTTTTCTTCCATGAACACTAAGCAGAAGTATTCATTCAGTGCTTCTGCCTGTTCCTCCCCTTTTCACGTCCTCCCCACCCTTTTAATCCTCACTAGATGTCTCCTTGCACTTCCTTTTCTCCCTTATGTATCTCAAAAGTCTCCCCCATTGATTCCCTGTGCAAATCTCAGCTTCCTCTGGGCCTTGGCTTCTCTCACTTTTCTGGTCACCTCATTGGACCATCTTGCATATTCCTCCCTGGTCCCCTTCCTTCCCAGTCCTCCTATACCTCTGGTGCACCTCTTGTTTTGCCCTCACCACCTCCACTACCTCGCTGTTCAACCAGCATGGTTTCCTTGCTCTGCTCCTCTTACTCTGCGTCTTGGTGCAGGCTTCCGTTGCCTCTGTAATCCCCCGTTTATTTATATCCCATTTCTGCTCTGCGTACATCTCCTGCCTTATGCCCTCCAGTTTCCCTTTCAGTACTTCCTACATCCTCCCAAAGTCCGCCCCCTGAAGTTTACCACCCGGGTTACTGACTTCTCTGGCTCCCTGCACATTGTGATATTAAACCACACCATTTGGTGACTGCTGTCGGCTAGTGGGTCTTCCACCCTTATTTCCCTTACTGCCTCCCCATTCAACAATACTAGCTATAAAGTGTTCTTTAGCCTAGTAGGTACACTGACCAACTGCATCAGGAGGCCCTCCTGGATTGTGTCCAGGAGCACTTGCTCCCTAGCACTCGAGGTGACCGGAATGCTCCAGGCAACCCCCGACAAGTTGAAATGCCCCACAATGACCACTTTCTCTTTTCTACACAACTTTCTGATTTGTCCCGCTAATTCCCTGTCAAGCTCCTCCGACTGGGACGGCAGCCTGTATACCACCCTAAACCTCAGTTTCCTACCCCTTGAGTCTAGCAACTGCAGCCAAATTGCCTCTGTTCTCCTTTCCTTCCCCCTCATCCCTTGTGCATTTGATCCTGTCCCTCACACAGACTGCCATTTGTTTAATGGTATCTTCTGTACATGTACACGAACTGTGGGTACAGAGGAGATGTACACCTTTTTTGGCTGTATCTATGTGTTCATGTTCAAAAAATGAAATATACTTTAAGTTCAAAAACAGTTGTTAAGAAAAGGTAAAAGCTGAATACAAAAAGAATATATGAAATATAAACTGGCAGGTGTCTATATGTGTTTTTTTTTTCAGTTTTCCCAGAGGTGTCAGAGGGTCTGTAAACACGTGTACAATATGTGAACATGCAACACACATGCGCGAACACACTCAAGAGGATAAATGGTCAGGCCAGATTCAGATGTAGACAGAATGACTTACCTTGCTGGTTAAGAGCTGGCAAACCTGGGGAACATAGTCAATGAGACAACCACCACTGGGAAATGCTGGTATGTGCAGAGCAGAAGAAACCTCAAGGGCACTAGGGATAGGAAGAAAAAACAAAAGTATATAAGAGTAATTGACTCCAACTTGTCGACTTACAAAAACAGAAAGGCTATAACTATAAGGCTTGCAAGTGAAATCAGACCTTATTTCTTTTTTTTTTTTAAATCTTGTGTTTGTCTGTTCCTTAGCTGCCCAGCCACCCCATCGCCCCCAGCCTTATCCAACTAGCTTCTCTGGGACTTACCTCACTCCTGCTCACCCTTGGTCTGAGGGACTCTTCAGAGTGCCGGTGCGCCAGTCGCAGGGCCCTCATACTGCTTCTGAGAGGTTTCAATTTTTTTTTGTCTGAGGACGTGTTGTGTGCCATGGGGAATGATCGCCAGAGCTATGCCTCTTTGTGGAAATCCTCCGATGCCCTGCATATGGTCCTCACTCCTATGCGACCTCCGGCCTGCAGCTACCGCCTGGATACCTCAGGTAGCAAATGAGCACTGGGGCCCTGCCCCCCTCCCGAGGTAGTGAGAGCTGTCCTGGGATGCCTCAATCCTACCTCCCACCTGGCTCCCAAGCAACCCGTACATCCGTCTCCAAACCCAGAGCTTGGCATGATAGGGAGGTTAGGCACAATCAACTCAGCCCTCCACATCACTGGGCCAGCCCTAGAACCCAATTTTGTAGCAAAACATCACTGTAATCCCCAAATCCCCCCATCTACCTAGTTAAAATGGGAAACCTGTGGAAAAAGAGGTTACATACCTATAACCATAGTTCTACTATTGGTATTTAGTTCTGTGGCTACTTCCAGTGCATCTGGAAGTAGCCACAAAGGCAGCAGTATACCTAGTGGAATGAGCCTTCAGCCTCGTGAGCGGCTCCCTACCAGCTGACCTGAAGTAGATGACGATGCAGGATGTGCTCCACCTGCTAATCGTCTGCTCTGATGACAGTCTGCCAGAAGCCACTTCAATGTAAAGGGCAAACAGCTGTCGAGTCTTGCAGCGAATTCCTGTCGTGAGCTCCTTAAAACAATAAAAGGACGTTCTATGCGAGTCCAAAGTATAGAGTGTACATTCAGCATTCATGGTAGGGATGTTAAAATGCACCAGGAGGTTTATCATCTGGCTATGGTGGAACTCAGATATATTACTTTGAAAAGGAAAGAACACTTATGCAAGAACTTACCATAACAGTAGATCTTTGAGGCAATCTCTTTCGTCAGGTCACACCTATGGAACTTATAGCCGTCAGACACTAGGATCACACAGAAACTTTTCTTGTAGTCTAGTAGGGGCTGCTCACACCAACGTCCCTGCATATATAACTGTGTGCGGCCCTGCTCCCTCCTTAGCTCCCCGTCAGAGATCATACTCGCTAGGCCACCCTCTAGGGAATCAAGTAGAGAGATGAGGTGCCCAGCTATAAGAAAGGCTGCAGCAACAAGAAAGCCACTTTGGAGACAGAGACCAGGGGGAAGGAGGGTCAGCATGACCTGATAAAACATATTCCCTTGAAAAATCTACTGTTTTGATAAGTTCTTAAGTAACTGTTCTATCTTCTTCGGCTAGATCTCTTTCATCAGGTCACACCCATGAAATGAGTCCCAAGCAGTACAGACAAGACAGTCTGGGTGGCAAGAGACTAGGGGCCTAAGAAAGAAGGCCTTGAAGTACAACTAGGCCGAAGCCAACTCTTCTTCTGGAAGCAATGTCCAGATCGTAGTGCTTTGTGAAAGTGTGGACAGCACTCCAAGTGGCAGCAGTACAGATTTCAGCAGTGGTCAGGTTCCTGAAACAGACAACAGAGGTAGCCATACCTCTGGTGAAGTGACCATGAACAACTCCAGGAAGATCCTTCCCATACTTCTTATAACAATAAAGTAATACAGTTTGCCAACCATTTGGACAAACACTACTTAGAAACTGGAACGCCCTCTTTCCCAGGGGCAAAAGAAACAAATAACAGGGGACTTTCTGCAGTCGTTGATACAGTGTGTGTACAGTACCTGAGAATTCTATGCACATCTAGAGTATGGAGCAATGCTTCCCCTGGACTAGCATGCCCTGGGCAATAAACAGGCAGGTAGATAAGATTGATTTAGAGTAAACTTAGACACCACCTTAGGAAAAAAACTGCAGTTACGTAAGAACTTACCATAACAGCAGATCTTCGAAAGTGGTTCCTGCAGTAGGTCCTCACATACAGGACTGCGCCCCCTGGCGTCAGGTTCCAATGGCAAACTTGTACCTAACAATCATCAGCGGGGACTGTCCCCGACGTCAGGTCGACTATAAAAGGGGGAGGTCCCTCGCCCGCCTCCAGTTCTTTTCCACCAGAGACCTAAAGAAAGATAAGTAGAAAGGAAAGAGTGATAACTCCTGGGACCCTGCTTCCTATCTAGACCCAAGGGCTAAGCCAGATGAAAATAAAGGAAACATTCCAGGAGTCGGGGGAAGGTGGTTGGGAAACTAGACCTACTGCAGGTACCACTCTCGAAGATCTACTTTTACGGTACATTCTTGCGTAACTGCAATATCTTACTTCAAGAGGGTTACTGCAGTAGGTCTTCACATATAGGACTGAATACCTAGCATTCCAAAAGGAAAAATATGGAGAAAAAGCTCTGGGAGGAGGAATTGTTTGCCAGACTGAGTATTGTCCTATGACAAAAGGCCTTGCAGGACCGCGAGGCTGAAACCGGCCCTGCACCTAGAAACAACGTCCAGACTGTAGTGCTTAGTGAAGGTGTGGACAGACGACCACGTGGCCGCTGCACAAATCTCCACTGTGGACACACTCCTGAAAAAGCTGGTAGAGGTAGCGACATTCTGAGTGAAGTGACCGTTAACCGCCCCCGGAAGGGACTTTCCATGTTTTTGATAAGTGAAGTGGATGTAGTTAGCCAACCACCTAGATATGGTCTGTTTTCAAATGGCCTTACCCTGGCACTGGGGGGCAAAGGCCACAAAGAGCTGATTGGACTTACTGACCTCTTTAGTCCGGTTTGTGTAATATCTCAAGATCCGGTGCACATCTAAGGTGTGCAAAAGATATTCCGTCCTGTTAGAAAACTGAGGGTAATATACCGGCAATTCCACACTCTGATTGAGAGTGGTTTCCGAAACCACCTTTGGAAGGAAAGATGGGTTAGTTCTAAGGACAACTCTGTCCCTATGAAAAATCAAATAGGGTTCCTTGCAGACGAACTCCTGAAGTTCAGAAACCCTTCAGGCCAAAGTGACAGCAACTAGAAATAAAGTCTTCCAAGAAAGGAAGCACATGTCACAATTTGAAGCCGGTTCAAAGGGGGGCAAGGGAAGTTTTTCTAACATAAAGTTAAGGTCCCAGGGAGGACAGGGATTCTGGACTGGAGGTTTTAAATGGAGGATACCTTTCAAAAATGTTTTGGCGACCTCTAATTGAGCCAGAGTTTTGCCCTCCTCTAAGGTGGTAGGCGACACCGCAGACAGATGGACCTCAATGGAGGAATGACTAAGGCCCGTCTCCGCTAAATGTACGAGGTACTCTAACACCTGGGTGACTGAGCAAGAAAAGCGATCCAAGCTCCAGGCTAAGGCCCAGATCAAAAATCTTTTCCACTTCATGGCGTAGGCGGATCTGGTAGATAGCTTTCTGGCTTCCACCAAGATATGAGCAACCTGGGAAGAAACTCCATAGCAGGAAGCCGCTATATCCACAGGTGCCACGCATGAAGGTGGAGCGACTGAAGGCTCGGATGCACCAGGGTGCCCTGCTCCTGTGTCAGAAGGTCGTGAGACAATGGCAGTAGAATCAGAGGTTCTAGCGCCAGCTGTTGTAACAGCGGGAACCAAATCTGACAGGGCCACAGAGGGGCAATCAGAATCAAGTGTGCTCCTTCCGCCTGAAGTTTCACCAGAACTTTCTGAATGAGAGGAAAGGGAGGAAAAGCATATAGAAACCTCCCTATCCAAAAGAGAGGCAGTGTGTCTCGCCAAAAAAACACCACGCCCGGGAACATGCAACAGCTCAGTAGTTTTGCATTGAATGGGAAGCTGAATAGATCTACTTCCCGCCGACCGCATCGAAGAAAAAGGTCTTCAACTACCTCCTGCTTTAACTCCCACTCGTGAGCCCAGGCCACTGATTGGCTGAGACTGTCCACCAGGACGTTGCTTACGCATGGAAGAATCACCCAGTACCAAACTCTCATTGCTTCTCTGCAGAGAGGGTACCAGTGTGTTCCTCCCCGTTTGTTGATATACTAGACTGTGAACATGTTGTCTGTCTGGATGAGAAGTGATCCCGGTAGGAGAAGTGACTGAAACGCCTGGAGAGCATACAGGGCTGCTCTTGTCTCCAGAACATTGATGTGGAGCAGAAGCTCCTGAGCTGATCAAGACCCTTGTGTCTTGTGGCCCCCCAGATGGGCTCCCCAACCCATGTCCGAAGCGTCCAAGATGAGGATCTGGGTGGGGGTTGGGTAGTGAAAGGGAGCTCTCACTAGCAGATTGGAAAGAACTTACCACCAGCAAAGATCTTCCTGGAGGCTGTTGGAGATCATGACCTGTTGGTTCATGTCCTTCCTCTGGTCCCATTGAACTTGAAGAGACCACTGGGTGATCCTCATATGCAGTCTGGCCAGGGGAACCATCACGATGGCCGCTGCCATAAGTCCCAGGAGATGGAGCACAGCATGTGCTGGGATCCATCGAGCCTGGGCCACCAGTTTGGCTTAAGAAACTAAAGTCTCAGCTCGATCTAATGGCAGAAAAGCCTTGCTCTGAACTGTGTCTAGTACTGCTCCAATGAATTGGAGGCGCTGGGAGGGTACTAGCTGGGACTTGGGTAAGTTGACTGTGATACCCAGCTGGACAAACAAGTTCAGAGTGAAAGAGAGAGAGTCTCTTTCAGGCTATCTGGAGAGGGTGCTGAGAGGAGCCAGCCATCCGGATACGGGAACACGTAAATGCCCTTGCTGCATAAAAAAGCTGCAACCACCGCTAAGCACTTGGCAAAAAACCCGGGGAGCCGAGGAAAGACCAAAAGGTAGTGCTTGGAATTGAAAATGGTTCTCCTGGAAGGAGAAACGAACGAAGCGGCGGTGGGCCAGGAGGATGGGGATATGTAGGTAGGCATCCTGCATATCCAGGGAGCACAGCCAAGAGTTTGGTTGGAGATGGGGAAGAATACCCTGAAGGGTCAGCATGCGAAACCTCTTGTACTCGACAAAGAGGTTGAGCATGCTGAGATCCAGGATCGGCCTCAGATCTCCCATCTTCTTTGATACTAGGAAGAAGTGGGAGTAAAATCCCCTTCCTATTTGGTCTTGAGGGACGGGTTCTATGGCTGCTTTTTGCAGGAGGGCCTGAATCTCCTGGAAGACTATGGGGATCTGATCCCTTGGATTAAAAAGGCTGTCCCGGAGGGTGAGGGGCAGGGATCTCCGTAAACTCTATCAAGTGACCTCGTTGAATGAGTTGCAGAACCTACAGATCTGCAGTGACGGTCCTCCATCCCACCAGGTGGAGGCCAAACCTCTCCTACCAGTTCTTCCTTGACGATTGGCGGTAGCGGGAGGAGGGGGAAGGAGTCAGAATGCCGAGAGGAGCTTTGGCCCCGGAGGCAGGCTTTGGAAATTTAGCTTGAGGAGTTTGGGCTTCAGGTCCAGGAGCTCGTCGTTTGCCCTGACACTTGCCCTGGGTCTTATTCCATCGTCTTTGACAGCGAAAAGGCTGCTTCTTTAGCCCCATCCTATTCATGGAGCATACGTCTCACAGTGAATGTACGCTCTCCTGCAGCCCAGTTATTATATCCTTGGTGTCGCCGCCAAAAAGGATGGAACCCCTAAAAGGGGTGTCCATGAGGGAAGACTGGACGTCCTGTGCCAAACCTGCGACCCTGAGCCAGGAAAGACGTCGGATGCAGATCTCCGTAGCGGCAGCCCTAGGCACTGAGTCTACCAAATCGTACATTGCTCGAAGAGCATGACGACACGAAGACTTGCTCATATGGACCTTGTCCATTAGTTTGTTTCTGAGCGTCTCATCCTGGACCTCTTGGAGGTCTCTCTCGAGCTCCGAGAGGGAAGCCTTCTGGAAGGCCACAATATGTGACACATAGTTAAGGGACCGAATGGCATAGGAAGTAGAGGAATATATCTTCCTGCCAAACTGGTCCAATTGCCTTGAGTCCTTATTGGGAGGTGAGGAGCTCAAATGCTTGGGTTGTGCCAACCGGTCATGAGTGGCAGTAATGACTACTGAGTTGGCATTTGGATGAGATGTTAGATGTGGAATCCCTTCCAGGGGAAAGTATGTGTGATCAGCCTTTCTGGACACAGCTGGGATAGAGGAGGGCTGTTTCCAGATGGTGATGACTAGATCCTCATGAGGACCCATCCAGGGAGGGATGGGTAGAGGGTCTGCAGTGGCCAGATCTAACTGTTCCGCCTGTCTCTTGCACTGGGGATCCACTTCTTTAGAAGGCCAGCCTCCTGCTGCCTGAATAGTCCTCAGAAAGTCACCAAAGGAGGGGTCTTCTCAGGGTGATTTAGGAGATTCCTTAGGTGGGGCCTCAACTGGAGACAGAGTGTCCGAAGGATCGTAGTCGATGTCCAAGTCTAAAGGTTCTGAACCGCTGGGGATGGACAGATCCACCACAGAAGAAACCACTGGCAGGGAACCGGAAGCTCGTCCAGAAGGAATCGGTGGGGGACGTACCCTAGGCAGGGGAATGTCACCCACTGGATGCCACAGTTCCGTGAGAAGCTGGGTCCTGCCAGCCTGCCACCATGCCGGGATCGTATCCCGATCAATCAGCGGAGGAGGAGGCCGATAGCCTGGATATTGGGGATGCTGCCAAGGAGGATACTGGAATCCTGGCAATCCTGGGTTGTAACCATAGGGAGGATACCCAGGGTATCCCGGCATCGGTGGCACAGGGCCTGGCGCCGGGTAATTAGATGCCGACAGAGGCCTGCCAGGTGGTGGAAAATTGGAGTGTGGCCCCAGAAAACCGCCTGGAGGTTCTGCTGGACCTACCGAGGGGTGGGGATGTGCCTGACGGACACAAGGTGGCGTGGGATCAGGAAGGGCCCCTGAAGGTCCAGGCTCCATAACAGGATCCCAGACTGGCAACAGACTCCTTTCCACGGGTGGCAAAAGACCAGACGATGGGGTTAACTTGGGTAGAGACCCCAGCGAAAGGTCCAAAAACGATCCTGAAGGTAAAGACAAAGCAGGATCGGGTGGCGAATCCCTAGGATGAAGTACCCGAAGGAACGAGGAGTCTCCTGGAAGCACGCTCAAGCCGATGTCGGGGTCCTCACGGGAGCCTGATGGGCGAGACAGAGAGTCTGGGCGGACGATAGAAGATCTGTCACCCGACTTATCGGACCTCACTGGGCTGGCAGTAGCCAAGCGGCCACCGCTAGGCTTAACGGTCATGGCTGTGCACCCGTCAACAGGGTCGGAGGGCAACTTATTGGCAGTGCTGGGTGGAGGAGACGTAATAGACACCTCAAGAGAGGCTACCGCTGGCTGCCCACTCACCTCGACAGGAAGGGGAGAAGGTGCCCGGCACAAAGAAGTGGACAGGGTACCTGAAGAAGTACTCACAGTTTTAGAGGAAGTAGGCCTTCCATGTGGCGATGGACTCCTCTCCTGGCGCATCTCCTTATCCTTCTCCTTTTTCCTCGGGGCTGGCGACAACAACCTTTCCTGTAACTTCTGAAGCTCCTTTTCCATCGATGTCAGCTGTCGGGTAAGAAGGTGGGCCTCGAGGGTCCACTTGCATCTGGTCTGGGTGGCTTCATTAAAGGCCAGACAGATGGCACACTCTTCTGAGTTGTGCTTGGGACCTAAACACAGAAGGCAGCGGGAATGGTTGTCCCCGTGCGGGATTTGAGCTCCGCACTTAGAGCACTTCTTTTTAGGATGAGCCGACATACAATCGGTCAGATGCTGAAGAAAAAATGGTTTGAGAAGTGAAAAAAACTTTGAATGACACACAGGCGTTTGAGCGCTGTTCTTACATGAGAGCCGAATGAACTGAGGCGACGGTGGGAAAGAATTGGAGGGCGGGTGCGCGCAGGACCGCCCCCTTTTATAGTCGGCCTGATGTCAGGGGCGGCCCCCACTGATGATTGCTAGTTACCAGTTTGCCGTTGGATAGTTGTCCTATATGTGAAGACCTACTGCAGGAACCCTCTCGAAGTAATATCATAGGATTAGTGCGCAAAGACACCCTGTTTTTGTTGAAAACCAAATAACACTGCTCACACATGAGAGCCTGTAGCTCTGAAATCCTTTGAGCAGAAGTAATAGCAACTAAAACTAATGCTTTCCACGACAGAAAGCGTAGCTCACAAGATGTGGCTGGCTCAAAAGGAGGCAAAGTCAGCTTTTCTAGAACAAAATTCAGATCCCAAGCCAGGACCACAGTATGGATAGGAGGCTTCAAGTGGAGAATGCCTTGCAGAAAAGTACCGGCCACATCCAACTGGGCCACAGTACAGTCATCAATGGGCACATTGAAGGGGATATAGCAGACAGCTGCATCTTAATAGAGAAATATTGGAGCCCCACATCTGACAAGGACTGGAGATACTCTAGAACCTGGTTCACCAGACAAGTAAACGGGTGCAGTTGATGGGAAATGGCCCATACAGCAAAGCACTTCCACTTCATCGAATAAGTGGTGTGACTCATAGCATCTGCCCATGACTAGTTATGATATATTTGTGATATAAATACATGTTTATGTGAATGTCTGCTTAAAGAACTGGTAGCCATCAGCTTTTGAAGGGACCTGACCTTTTGACCCCCAATACAGAAAACTGCAGAAGCCGAACTGCTAGCTTCCTTAACTGTTTGACACATACTGCTTCCTTCCAAATGCCAGGTTGTAACATCTTGTAAAACCCTTCTACTTTGAAGCGCAAGGGCAAAGTATGCATTTCATAACCTCTGAGGAAAAGGCCATTTTAACAGATTCCTATTAACTTGTAAAACTGAAATTACTTGGGAAGCCAGGAAGCTTGTACAGAGATCAAATGAATATTTCTTCTGTCATAAATGTAATGGCTGTGGGGCAGAAGTCTTCCGGGAGTCTTTCTGGAGGCTGCGATGCTGCCCTGTTTGCAGACAACCCTCTGCCCTGAGGGAGGAAGCTGCCCGTCTTCAGGCTGCACTGGACAGTAGTAAGGGGACCTCCCCCATCCAGGGAGCACCTGAGCCACCACCACTACCTCAGAGGTTGTGAAGAAAGCACAGCAGTTGGACCACAGTGGGCTCAAGGAGGGTAAGGGTGGTGGAACAGAGGCACCCCAGTCAGTTGTTCCACTCCACAATCCATACACCATTCTGGGGAGCACAGTTCCCCTATGGATGCACCCGCAGAGGAGACTAAGGAGGTTGCAGACAACTGTCACAAGGGAGGCCCACAGGAAGGAGGCAGAGGACACAACAGGGAAAGGAAGCAGCTGCTGGTGGGGGACTCAATTATTAGGGGGATAGAACTGGGGGGAGCAGGGAAAACTGAAGTAAGGTGCCTGCCTGGTGCCATGGCTTAGAAGGACAGGAAGCGCATCCTTAGGATCATGAGAACAGTTGCACGGGAGTCTGAGCTGGACGTCATTGTCCACCTAGGGACAAAAGACTTGGCTCATCATGAGATTAGAGCAGTGCAGAAGGACTTTGTAGAGTTGGAGAGGGGTCTAAGACAAGTAGCACACACAGTATCCTTCTCAGAGGTGCTGCCTGTCAGTGGCATGGGTGAGGCGAGGGTACTTTGCACCATGCAGTTTAATGAATGGTTGAAAAAATGGTGTGGAGCACAGGGGTTTGGCTTCATTGGGACTGGGGTTCCACCTGGAGGGACACCAGCCTATACTGGCAGGATGGTCTGCATCTGTCCCGAAGGAACAAGTCTTTTGGGCAATCGGTTTAAATGCTTCATTGGCAAGCTTTTAAACTAGTCAAGGGGGGAGGCACTGATAAGCAGCAGGGAAATCCCAGCCTCCCCCTACAAAACAAGGTACTAAATTAGAAAAATACTGAGGTAGAAAGGTCAGTGGGGGATGCTGCTACAGAAGGTAAAGCCATCAAAAAATGGAGAGCAATGAGTACCAATGCCCGTAGTCTGGGTAACAAGCTTCCTGAATTAGTGGCCTTGATGGAGGAGGAACATCTGGATATCGTGGCAGTCACAGAAACATGGTACACACAGAACCATGACTGGGATGTAACCATACCAGGATACACTATCTACAGGAGGAACAGGGAGGGTAAAAGAGGAGGAGGAGTAGCTCTCTACATAAGGGAAAGAATCAAAGCAATAGAACAAAAGGGTAAACAGGGAGGATAAGAAGCACTGTAGGTCAATTTGGAGACACGCAATGGCACCACAATCCGCACAGGGGTTGTATACAGACGCCCCCTCTCAGGGGGAGGAAATAGACAAGGAAATGATAGAAAGTATACTTAGAATGGCAGAAAAAGGGGAGACATTGCTGATGAGTGATCTGAATATGCCAGATGTTAACTGAAGTGCAGTTGCAGCAGCCACTTCCAAGAGTGGGGTTATTCTAGATGCCCTACAGGGGGCATGCCTTAGACAACTAGTATTGGGACCCACTCGAGAAGCAGCAATCTTAGACCTGGCTCTCTGAGATGGAGAGAGGATCACAGATGTAGAAGTGGGTAGCCATCTGGGAACTAGCGACCATCGAACAGTATGGTTCACAATAAACACAGCAATAGAGTCAAGCCATACAAAGGCAAAAGTACTGGACTTCAGGAGGACTGACTTTGCCAAAATGGGTAAGTGCCTAAGCAATGCACTACCAAATGGGCAGGAAGGAGGGGTGAAAGAACAATGGGGAATAATAAAAACTGCCATCACAGAGGTAACAAGCCTTTGTGTAAAGCAAATAAACAAAACGATGTAAGAAACCACTATGGTTCTCAAAGGAGATGGCAGTGTAGGTTCAAGAGAAAAAGAAAGCATTCAGAAAGTACAAGGAATCACAGAAGGAGCAGGACAAAGAATTGTATCAGTTAAAGCAAAAGGAAGCTGGGAAGGCAGCCAGAACAGCAAAGGCCCGAAGCGAGGAAAAGATAGCCAACTCAGTTAAGAAGGGGGATAAAATCTTTTTTAGGTACATCAGGGAGCGAAGGAAGACCAAGGGAGGGATAGTGAGGCTTAATAAAGGGGAGGGGGGTGGGCAGAGGGTGACGGTGAAAAGACAGAGATACTAAACAAATATTTTTGCTCAGTATTTACAAATGAAGAGGGGGAGGTACCTAAAACAAACAACAGAAACACTCTGGATATGAAGCTGATACCAGCCCATTTACAGAAGAAAGGGTTCCGAAAGAACTCTTAAAACTGAAGGTGGACAAAGCAATGGGGCCTGATGGGATTCATCCCAGAATTCTAAAAGAATTAAGGGTAGAACTAGTGACACCACTGACTACCCTCTTTAACAAATCATGGGAAGATGGGGTGGTACCTGAGGACTGGAGGAGGGCACATGTGATTCCCTTCACAAAAGTGGGAGCAGGGCAGAAGCAGGAAACTACAGACCTGTTAGTTTAAACTCAGTGATAGGGAAATGATGGAATCACTTGAAGGAAAGAATTGTCGAGTACCTAGAGGCCAGAGGGCACAGGACCCAAGGCAGCATGGATTCACAGCGGAAGGTCATGCCAGACTAATCTAATAGATTTCTTTGACTGGGTGACCAAAGCAGTAGATCAGGAAGGGGCTGTGGACATGGCCTACCTAGACTTTAGCAAGGCATTTGACACAGTCCCACACAAAACATTAATATACAAGTTAGCCAGCCTGGGAGTGGGTCCCAAGATGATAGCCTGGGTGAAGAATTGGCTGGAGAATAGGACACAGAGGGTAATAGTAAATGGAGTCCACTCTGAAGAAAGGGGGTCTAGTGGGGCACCGCAGGGTTCAGTATTAGACTGGTCCTCTTCAATGTCTTCTATAAGCTCTACATTGCAGAGGGACTGAAGGAAAGTATGTCTCTTGCAGATGACACAAAGATCTGCAACAGAGTTGATGCACAAGGTGGGGTGGAAGGATGAGAAGGACTTGGCAAGGTTAGAGGAATAGTCAAATGTATGGCAGCTTAGATTCAATGCTAAGAAGTGCAAGGCAATGCACCTGGGAAACAAAAACCCAGGGGAAGAGTACACAATTGGGGGGTGAGATACTAACAACAATAAAAATGGAAAGGGACATGGGGGTAGTCATATCAGATAAATTAAAGGTGGGCAAGCAATGTGAGAGGGCAGTAAGGAGGGCTGGGGGGATACTGGGATGCAAAGGGAGAGGCATCACCAGTAGAAAACAGGAAGTTGTTATCCCTCTGTACAGACAGCTGGTGAGACCCCATCTGGAGTACTGTGTGCAGTTCTGGAGACCCAATCTCCGCAAGGACATAGACAGGATGGAAGCTGTCCAGAGGAGGGCAACTAAAACTGTGCAGGGTCTGCATCGGAAGATATATGAAGAGAGACTAAAGGAGCTTAGTATGTATAGCATTGAGGAAAGGAGGGAGAGGGGGGACATGATAGAAACTTTCAAGTACCTCAAGGGAATCAACAAAGTCCAAGAGGGTAGCATCTTTCAAAAAAAGAGGTCTGCAAGAACAAGGGGGCACAATTTGAAGATGGGGGCAGCTCAGAGGTAATGTAAGGAAGTATTTTTTCACAGAGAGGGTTGTGGATGCATGGGACGGAATTCCAGAGGAGGTTGTGGAGTCAAAAACAGTGGCTGAATTCAAGCATGTATGGGACAGTCATAAGACAATTTTAGGGGGTGGGGTAGAAAGAAGTAGGCTGCTGGTTAACTAGGATATGCAGCTTATCCATTAGGTAGGGAAATGGGCGGACTGCATGGGCCAAGCGGTCCTTATCTGCCATCAAATTCTATGTTTCTATAAAGCCTCATTAATTTAGAAGAAAGATAAATATTTTTATTGGAATGTGTGAGCAGTGGACTGAGACATGTGACTGATAAAATTAATTCAAATTCTCTGGGTTTGAGTGACCTCACAGCAACATCTGTGAGATGTGTCATCAAGGAGGAGGAGTCTAAAAGAAATATATCACCAGCCAGCTGGGAGAAAAGGAAGGCATTTTTGCATTTTGATTTTTGACTTGTGTGCCTTTTGCCTCTGTTTCTGAGGTGGACTATGGATAATCTCTCACAGCACTTAAGTAAATTTCTACCATCTGTTTATTACTTGAAACCTAGGATAGTAGAAATTCAGTAATAAGGCACTGTTTTGTATAATTATCCATTTATTTGAAAAGAGTGTAACCCAATGTTATATGTTCTGTGTTTCATATTTTATCTATTTTCAATTTTTAGTAAACACTATTTTCCTTGAAATTCTGCCTGTGCCTTCTCAGTTTCTTTTGCATGTGAATGCTAGAAAAGTGTTAATAATTCTGACAACTGTTAAGGGCTTAAAAGAGTGTTACTAATCTTGCAACAGTATACCTAGGTCTCAAACTGAGTTATAAGGTAGACTTGTGAACCAGGCTGGTGCCCACTGGGTGAAGCACTGTACTGCATTCCCCGAAGAGAGTACATATCTGAGCCTGTTAACTGGGTGTGCTAGTGGAAAAAGGTACATATTTGACCCCAGGACTTGAGGCTAGTAGGTGATTCGGACCCAAAACAGGCAGGAGATTTACCTTGTTTGTCTCCTGTTCACATATTGCACTTCAAAGTTTGGCACTGTGGGAGCAGAGGGCCTGACCTGCGGGGTGCATTTGTGACAAGTGGCTCTGCTGGAGTGTTTCCTGGTGGCCGCCAGGACATCAGCCACTTTTTGAGACATTCCGAACCGAGCAATGGCTATGTCTTCAGGAGCCATGCATGCAGGTGGAGGGACTTGAGGTCCGGATGGACCAGGGTCCACTGTGCCTGTGTCAACAGGTCCCTGCAGAGGGGTAGGGGAACTGGAGGTTCCACAGCCAGTTGCTGCAGTAATGGAAACCAGATTTGATGAGGCCAGAAAGAATCCACCAAAATTAGGGTGGCCCCCTCCATTTGGAGCTTGATGAGCACTCTCTGGATCACAGGAAAGGGAGGAAAGGTGTAGAGAAACCTCGCTTTCCAGGATAGGGACAACACGTTTCGCCAGAAAACTCCAGGCCCTGTATCTAGCGAGCAGAAATGTGGCAGTCTTGTGCTGGGTGGGGATGCAAAAAGGTCCCACTCTGGATGACCCCACCTGCCAAACAGGTCATCTATGCCCAAAGTCCACAGCTCTAACTCGTGCATCCTGGACTGCGACTGGTTGAGGCTGTCCGCCAAGGTGTTTTAGTCACCTGCAGCAAGGACGTCCAACAGTTCTAAATTGATCTAGAGCCCAGTAACAGACTCTCATTGCCTCTCTACACATTAAGTAGGAATGAGTTCCCCCTTGCTTGTTGATGTATTAAACTATATTGGGATTGTCCAACTGCACCAGCACGAGTCTCAAAGATAGATGGTTCTGGAAGGTAAGGCATACAGAACTGCACTCATTTCTAAAACGTTTAAGTGGAGGCAAGCCTCTGTCACAGACCAGGTGCCCGGGACCAAAAAGGACCCAGATGCGCTTCCAAACCCAGATCCAAGGTGTTCGTGGTAAGGATCTCTTGAGGAGAAGGTATGAGAAAGGGCATCCCTCTTAGAAGACTGTGGGGGTCCATCCCCCAGTGAAGTACTCTGCGTGCGGGGAAAGAGACAAGAATCTGCTGATTCAGATCATCGGTGTATAGATCCTACTAGACCTGCAGGGTCCACTGGGGGATCTGCATGTGCAGTCTGGCCAAGGGTACAGTGACAACAGCCACAGCCATCTGGCCCAACAACCGCAGGAATGTCCTGGCAGTGACGTACTGGCTTTGGGGGACCAACTGCGCCTGAGCAATTAGGCATTTCGCCCTGTCTTGGGGAAGGAAGACCTTGCCCTGGACCGTGTCCAGAATCGCTATGTACTGCAGCCATTCACATGGGGTCAGGACAGACTTGGGCAGACTGACAGTAATCCTTAGAGCTTGGAACAACTGTCTGGTATGTTCCAGAGTGAGTAGCAGGAGATCCTTGAACTGGGCCCCTCAGTAACCAGTCCTCCAGATAAGGGAAGGCATACAGACCTTCTCATCTAAGAGCTGCCGCTACTGCTGCTAAGCATTTGGCAAAGACCCGTGGCACAGAGGATGAGTCAAAGGGCAATACCTGGAACTGGTAATGTTCCCCCTGTATTGCCTGTGGGCGGAGCAAACCCTAATATGCAGATAAGCATCCTGCATGTCCAGGGAGCATAACCAGTCCCCCTGCCTGAGCAGAGGCAACAGGCCATGCAGGGTGACCATCCTAAGCGTCTTGTACTGGATATAGAAATTCAGGCCTTTAATGTCTAGAATGCACCTAAAGTCCCCCATTTGCTTGGGGATGAGGAAGAACCAGTAACAGAACTATCTGTTCTTTTGCTGCCTGGGCACTGGTTCTATAGCCTTTTGCACAGCAAGGTGAGCACCTCCTCCCAGAGCACCAGAATACGGTTGGGAAGATAAGTGAAGGAAACACGCAGAAAATCTGAAGGCTATTCTAGAAGTTCTAGAGCATGGCCCTGCTTGATTAGCTGCAGGACCCAAGCACTGGTTGTAAAGGCCCTTCTCTTATCTAGATGGAGAGAGAAACAACCCCTGACCACCACCTCCTAGCTTGGGCAGGAGGAGGGGGGACAGGCAAGGAGTCATGCTGAAGCAGAGCCAGTGGCCGGGGCTGCATCACCACATCTGGGGCTTTTGGCAGAGGCACCCATGGTGGCAGAAGGACCAGGCAAGGCAGGTCCTGCTCTGCGCTTGCTCTGAGGTCTGGTTCCTGACCCAGTCTTATGGGATATCTTATGAAAGGAGGTCTGTGGTCAGCTCCTGGGTTGGGTATGACAGAGGGAGTGGACAGATCTAATGGCTCTGTCAGAGGCCTACAGGTCACTGATAATATCCTGCACATCAGGGCCAAAAAGCTTAAAGTCCCCAAAAGGGTAATTTAGAATGCTCTGCTGGACATCAGCAGCAAATCCAGAGACTCCCAGCCAGGACTGCCTCCTAAGGCAGATGCCACTGGCAGCAGTCCTGGCAGTGGCATCAGCCATGTCATAAATGGCCCTTAGGAGATACCTGCTGTCATCTGATGCAGCCTGGAGAGATTTAAGAAGTTCCTGCCTCTGGGGACCCTCAGAAAGGGCCGGTGCTGCAGCACTGCCCTTCTTCCAGAGAGTGATCTGGGATGTGACCATGTGAGACAAGTAACTGGCAATTCTGAGGCCTAAACTGGCCAAAGCAAAGGTCCACTTGCCCCAAAAGTCAATCCTACTAGATTCCCTGTCAGAGAGGAGGGAACTAAAGTGCTTAGGCACCTTGGGCCTATCACAAGTCGCCTTGATGAACACGGAGTCAGTTTCTAGTTGGGCGGCACAGAAAAAATTCTCCAGAGGGGCCTGATAAAGTAAAGCTTGTCAGCCTTCCTAGGCATGGCAGGGACTGCGTTAGGCCTGTGCCAGGCCACAGCAGCAGCATCATCCAGGGGTGGCAGTAAGGACAGAGTTGACTTGGGAATCTCCAAGAAATCCACCAGGTTCCTCCTGGTGATATCCTCCTCTTTAATCTGGAACCCCATGGTAGCCTGAAGTTGTTTCATAAGGGAGAAGAAGGTCCTTGGGGGGGGGGATCTTGGAATATGTTTTATAGAGTCATCACTCCCTGATAAGACCGTGGATCTGTCTGAGGAATCACCCCCAACACCTTGCACTTCATCCTACTCATCACAGAGAATGAGATCTGGGTGGTATTCCTCTTCGACATTGACCTGGTCTAAGGCAGGGACTGACAGCAAAAACGCCGATGGCACCCAAGAGGGCGCTGAGTGCTGGGGCTGAATCAGCGTAGACACAAAGGCAGCACCACCTGGCAACAGTGGCGAAGGCGTAGATTGGGGAATGAGCTGCTGGATTAGTGCTGTTGTAATAGAGGAAAGCCCTGTGTTTAGGTCGGCAGTAGGAAGAGGCAACACAAGTGCCAACGGCAGTAACAGAAGGGGCAGAGGCACCGGTGTCACTGGAGCACCGCCTGCCAAAGCAGAGCAGGTGGGACCTCAGCACCGGTGGACCTTGCGGTTGTGGAGGTTGCAGTGGTGGAGCTGGCATCAATGACCCACCTTTAGCTGCCATAGAAGGCTGGTGGAACTCACTACTGGGGATGGCCTGGAGGGAGCTAAGACTTGGGTGGCAGGAGGGGTTGAAACCGAAGCAGTCAACTGTGCTACCCCAGAGGAAGAGGCAGTAGCAGTCAGGGACCGGGAGTGCCTCCAGGGGGAAGAAAGAGTCTCTGTTACATTTCCTGTCCCGGTGAGAGTGTTTACCCGAAGACCTGTCCCAGGTCTTGGTGGCCTGAGAGTCCGGAGACTGAGTCAGCAACTGGGAGGAGGCAGCCCCTGGAGATCCCTGCTCCATCCTGGCTAGTTGTTGCTCCAGAAGAAAGGACCACAGGGCTTTCTGGTGGTGCCACCAGATGGCGAGGTTGAACTTCAGGCACAGCTCGCAGGCGAGGACGTTATGGCTAGGCCTGAGGCAGCACAAGCAGAGGTTGTGCTCATCTTTGGAGTAAATCTTCTTTCCACAGCGGCAACAATGGAAAGAACTAGAGGCATCTTTCCTTCTCGACATACAAAATAAAAGGAATCACTTTTAAATAAAGTGATTTGACACTCAAAAGAAAAAAGGTAAATAGAAAATTGGTGGTCGACTGAATGATGAAGCTTCCACAAAGTCCTTGCAAGTATGGTCGACAGCAGGAAAGAAATGAGGAGGGAGCGGGGCTGCCCACGCTTATATATGCAGGGACATCAGCAGACGATGTTGGCATGGGTGGCCCTTACTAGACTGCTACAAAAATTTCCATGTGCTCCTAGTGCCTGACTGGTTTAAGTTCCATAGGTGTGACCTGATGAAAGCGATATCCCCGAAGAAGATCTTCAGGTAATGGTATGGACAACAGCATCATTGTGGAAAACTAAATATGGAGACTCCACCGAGTGTGCATGGGGCTCACGCACCATTCTGGCCGAAGTGATATCAACCAAGAAGGAGGTCTTCCATTTTTTTTTTCTTTTCAATACTCTTTTACCTCCTGAACTGGTGACCCCCAGACTCTCTCCAGTGTATTCCACTTGATACAGCCTGGTTCCATCCTGCCTGAAGCCCTCCAGCACCTTCCCGATGTGGGATTGTCTCCACTCCTTGTCCTCCAGTCATCCGACCCGATGGCTCTGAGACCCCCTCCCGGGCAGGACTGCCTACTCCTCTGGCGCTCTATCTAGAATCTGAGTAATGAGGGAGTGTCAGTTGCATGCTGGAAAGCCCTGGCATTGGACATGAGGGCTGATCCCTGGGCTCACCGTCCCTACCGGGTGCCAGGAATTTTCACTTGTTCTGCCCATTGGTGTGGATGTGCAATGGCGTCAGCGAGTGGAGGGTGCATTCCCGGCCCCTCCTGCAGACACCTGTCGACACTGTGCCCCCATTGGTTGTCCCCACCAAGGTGTGTGGTGACCCCATTCTCCGCTAGGAACTGCTACCTGGCTGGGAATTCCCTGAATCCCACCCCAGGAGAGAAGAGCAGTCTAACGGGTGCTCGATCCTCTCCTCTCCTCCCCCGCAGACCCCTGACAGCCCAAGCTCGCTCCCAAACCTGGGCTGCCAGCATGGAGCGAGGTGTGGCGTCCAGCGCCTCAATCCTCAGCGCCCTTGGGCAGGCTGTACTTCCATGTTGAGTGGGATAATTCATAGTTGTGCATCACCTCCAATGTTTTTTTCTCCATCTGCACTGTAAGCACCAGCAGTAGGTCTCTTGGAGGTAGTGATCAGTGCCATGGAATGGGAACAGTGGTCCATGCCTTTGAAAAAGCACCCAACCACCTTCTGCTGCACTGTCAACATATCAGCCACACCTGGTAAGCAAAGATGGCTGCCAGATGCACGTGTAGGGTCACAATAAATCACAATCCCGACTGAGACAAGGACCAAAGGTAGTCGAGAAACATAGTAGGTACATGGATCCATATCCTTGCCCTGGCACCACATCAAGAGCTTCTTCCACTTAAATGCACACATTTTACAAGTCGACTCCTTAGAAGATGCCTCTACAACTTGGAGACCATCTTCCAAAAGGCCCATGGCCTAAAACTCTAGCTGCTCATGAACCAGGCCAAGAGATGCAGAAACTGAAGATCTAGGTGACAGACTGTATCCCTTATCTTGTCAGTGGGTCCTGGGGAAGAGGAAGTTGAAGTCGCCATGGGGACCTGCTGCTGAGGCTGAGTTGATCCTGGTGCCACAATGGTTTGGGCCAGTCTGGAGCAGTCAGAATCAGGTCTGTCTTGTCTAGACAAGTCTTGAGTACCACCTAGTGGATCATGGTGAAGGGAAGAAAGGTGCACAAAAGGCCCGAAATAAGTCCTACAGAAGGCACACCCAGTGAGAGTTCCCATCTGAAGGTGGCAGGCACAGAAGAGCCTCACTTTTCTATACTCCCAGGAGGCAAATACTACAGGTCCAGCAAAGGTGTGCCCCACTGGGCGAACATCTGTATCATTACATCCTGATGCAATGATCATTCATGAGACGGCCCTCCCACTCGGCTATAACTGTCCGCCAACTGGTTATCCTCCCCTGCATATCAGGGACTAGATGTGGAGCCCCTCGTGACACAGCGTAAAGAAGTGTGTCCTGCCTTGCTTGCTCAAGTAGACTATGGTGACCATATTGTCAGTCTGGACTTAAACAACCGGACCCTGAATCATTGGAACAAACTCCACTAAGTGCCAGGCACACTGCTCGTAGCTCCAGCATGTTGATATGCTGGCAGATCTTGCTGTACAACCAAAACCAGTGGGCTCTGTGGTCAGATATTTTACTTTAGATAAGCTTTTTAAACACACGCAACTGCAATTAACCAGAAAGTGAGGAGTTGAAGTTCACTACATACACTTTATAACACAGGAATCATCATTTCAGTATTTATACACAGAGTACAAAAATGTAACCATTTTCAATACAATATCAAGCCTACTGCATATATATATATATATTTTTTCATTCAGTATTACTCATTAGTTAAAAAAAATAACCATATAAATTATATGACACACACTAATTTTAAAATGAGGGGGAAACCAGAAGAACAGCATAGACTCTATACAATTAAAAGGGAACAATAGTCCCACTATGCACTTTTTGAGCAAAAACAGTTTGGTTTACTTTTGGTTTACTGTAGTATAGTATATTGTGTCAGACTAATTTTGCTTATTTGAAGGCAGACATCGTCTGTTACTATAAATCCCAGAATCCCCTGCAGCTGACATCAAAGCAGTAGGCAGCAGTGGAAGATTCAGTAGCCTACAGTACATGTTAGAGCTTTAATAATCTCAGATCACATGTTTTCCGGTTCTGCTTTTCTCCAGGGGTACGTACAGTACTCTGTGACTGTACTTAGTCCAGGACGGACAGCAGGACCATCAAACAAAAGATCAGAACGATATAAACTTTAACATGCACTGCAGGCTACTGAATCTCCCACTGCTGCCTACTGCTTTGATGTCAGCTGCAGAGGATTCTGGGATTTATAGTAACAGAATATGTCTGCCAACAAGTAAGCAAAACTAGTCAGATACATATACTATACTAAACAAAAAGTAAACCGAAATGTTTTTGCCTACTCATGCACAGGGACCAGTCCCCTGTTTTACTGTCATTATGCCAAGATGCTATGAACGCTGGGGAGAGTAGCACACTTGGAGGTCTGCCTCTCCCACCCAATGCACTGCTCCCTTGAGCAGGCGTGGCAGTCCTGCACCAATGGGCAGGAGCTCAGTATGACAGCGGTGTCCTCTGCTTCAAAGGAAAGCACCGCCACATACTGAGCCTCACGCCACACGCTACCTCCCCCCAGTGCTTTGTGCCACACTGGGAGCCCACCCCAGCATGTGGCAAATGTTGTTTGCTGATGGGGTGCCCAACCTCGTCGGCTCCACGGCCCCTCCCAAGCCATCCTGCTGCCACGCTGGGAGCCCACCCCAGTGTGGCAAACCGTTGTTACTTTGCCGACGGGGTGCCCAATCCCCGCCGGCCCTCGCCTGCATTGGCCGACCGGGGTGCCCAACCCCCGCCGGCCCTCGGCCCCCCAGTTATCTTCTGCCACGCTGGGAGCCCACCCCAGCGTGGCAAAGGTCCCACGCCGCTTTTTTAACCTGAAAACAAAAACGTCCCACGCGCTGCCTCCCAGCCCCTCCCACAACCCGCACTCCACCTACTGCACACCCAGCTTCCCACACACCCCCCCACCCCATACTTACCTCCGACTCCGCGACGATCTTCGTGACCGAACACATCTGCACTCTTCAAAGGCGACCGCGAACTGAGGAAATGCTGGTAAGCTGTATAATGGGCTACATAGGGGGGTTTCAACTTTATGGCATATCTCAGTCATTTTTTGGAATTTTTGCACCAAATTTTCAACATGGGGTTTTTGGGACCCCTTCTCATGAATGATGTCACTGTCATGGCGTTATTCGGGCCTGAAGGGTGATTTCGCAGGCACTAAAAATCACTGGCATCCGAGTGCAGTATTGGGGGTTGCTGTACTCCTGGGGTGTCCCGTCCTTGAGACGTTAAACCGAGGTCCCTTCTGCCAATCCTGGTGTTGTTCTGGTGGGTGTCCAGGTGGAAGTAAAAGAACCCAGGGCACTCTTCGAAAAGAGCAGAGAGCATTCCCAGTGTCTTGAACAACATTCCCCCTTCCCATAAACCAGTTCATGCAATTATCCAGGCTGTGTGTGGGTGATGATGTGCGATATGGCCGCCACCACACATTCAGTCACTTTACTACCAGTCTAGCACTCCTTGTAAAGCGCTTTGGGATACTGTGTATGAAAAGCGCTATATAAATGCTGATTATTCTTCTTCTGCTGAGCTGGATCAAATCCTCACCTCCTCCTAAGTACAGAGGCAGGAATTCCTAGAACAGATAGAGTGGACAGGGGTGGGGGTCAGGGCCCAAGTGAGTCTGGGAGCATCCTACTTGAGATTGGGTGTTTCTTTTTTCTGGTCCTGACCCCTGGGACTTTGGTTCACAAGCAGCTCAACTACTGTGCATGCAGAGTGTGCAGAGGGGAGCTTGGCTGACATCCACCTTTCAGCTGTATTGCCACTGCACTGCCTCACGTGGTCACCCACATGGAAGTGTTGTAGTGGCAGCAGCTACACTCCTTTTCCAAAGGAAGAAAACATCTATTGGGGTGAGCGGTCTTCTTTCCCCTTGAAAGTCCCCTGCGAATTGAGCTCGTTTCTGAACACGGGTTGCCAGCGTCACGAGCTGTAGTGCTACCACTGCACTGAAGGACCAATGACTTTTTGTTGCATACACATACAAAAATGGCACACCAGCAAGCACATCAAATAATAAAATATTGAACATTAAATATTCTGTTAATGCTTCAAGGCATAAATTAGTGTCGGAGAGTTGATTAGCGGCCTTTGCTAATCAAAATAAAAAATAATTAGCAAGCAGCCAATTTTGATTAGCAGTTTTCTAAAATAGGTATTTTTACTTTAAACCATATAATTATTACTTATAATTGTACATATTAATAAAACAGACATTGTGTAAATATATATATATATATGGGATATACAATGGTGAGCTGTCAGATAAATGATTTATCTACACAAGTGCTATTTGACCTCGAGGAACTTCACAGTGGCGTAAGCCACAGTGAGGTGTCGAGGTCAAACAGTACAAGTGTAGATAAACTCATTTATCTGACAGCTCACCATTGTATATTTCATTTATGCAATAGGATGCTTCTTTCAGTGTGGAACATTTGGTTTTGACTGTTTATGTTCTTTTTAAATGGCAATTTCTGGGACTTTCTGGGACTTTTGGTTAACTTTCCTGGTGTATGTCCGCTTAGCAGGGTGGTTGCTATTAAATGAAACACCACTCATTTTGTAGAGAACTCTTGCTGAACAAATGTCATGGTGACAGTATCATGCTACCTTTTTGTTTTAAAGTTATTCACATTTGTTTGATGAAAAGTGAAACAAAAATTTAATTTTATGCTGTTTTTGCTAATTATAAAAAAACTAAAAGGTGTTTATTAATGAAATGCCACTCATTTTGTAGATATTTTCATGCTGAACATTTTTTGTGCTCATAGTACCATGCTATCATTTTTAGTTTTAAAGTGATTCACATTTGTTTGTCGAAAAAGTGAAAAGAAAACTGAATTTTATGCTGTTTTTTGCTAATTTTGAAAAAACTAAAAGGTATCTCTGAATGAAACACCACTCATTTTGTAGATATTTTTATGCTGAACATTTTTCGTGCTCACAGTACCATGTTATCATTTTTCATTTTAAAGTTATTTATATTTGTTTGTCTGAAAAGTGAAAAGAAAATAGGATTTTTTGCTGTTGTTTGCTAATTATAAAAAAAACTAAAAGGTATCTATAAATGAAACACCACTCATTTTGTAGATATTTTTGTCCAGAACATTTTTCGTGCTCACAGTATGCTATCATTTTTCGTTTTAAAGTTATTCATATTTGTTTGTCAAAAAAGTGAACAAAAAAGCTTTGATTGACAGTTTGCATTTATCCCACATATGTGGGATAAATCTAGAGTGGTTAGATTTATTCCACATATGTGGAAATAAATGGATTTATTCAATGGCTTTTGGTCTCACACCTATTGCATAAATATATATATATATATATACACACTGTATATATATATATACACACACACAATACTATGGCTATACTACCCTCAGAGTGTAATTTGTATCTGCAATGTGGCTCACACCCTCCTGTTTCATTTTTCTTGTCTATTCACACACTCCGCTACACTCCTGTCCCCACCACGACTGTATGTTGCTCTCATCACATGTAACCAGCTGACTGTATCATACTGTATAACTTCTTTATCATACTGTTTTATCAATGCAATGTAATTCCCGGGTTGCCCCTAAAAAAGGGACCTCTGTGGCTCACTTGGCTTACCCGGTCACCAAAATTTAATTAATAAATAAATAGTTTTGATACTGAATTTGCCATTATGACCAAATTGTCAGCACAGCCTTGTTCCTATTACCCCACCTCATGTACCCACTGCAGAAAATTTTCCAGTCCTTGCTAAAGTGTAATTCTGCGCAACTGAAATGCCATTCTGCGTCACAGGTGCAGAAACACATTTTGGCCAGGATTTGAAAAATGACAGCTGTGATGTACATGAGGTGGGGTAATAAGAAGGCTATGTTGAAAATCTGGGGTCAAAATATTTAAAAATTCCAAAGTTACAAGGGTGCGTAGCGGAATTGCAACAAATGGTCATAACGCTGCCAGTTTTTCATATTATGTTACATTTCAACACAGCCTTCTTATCAACCATTCTCATGAACAATATGACTTGTCATTACATAAATCCTGTCTGAAAGGTGAATTCGCCAAGCGACTGCGAAATCACCTTTCAGATAGGAGTTGCTTAATGACAGTCACATTGTTCATGAGGTGGGGTCACCAAAAGGCTATGTTGAAAATTTGGAGTCAACATCTCAAAAAATGACTGAGTTATGCACCAAAGTTGAAATCCCCAATGAAATGCATATCACCGCATTTACCTTAGTTCTCATACTGCAGTCGACGGTTCCAGCAGCAAGACATTTATTGGATCGGAGAGCGGCTCTTGAACCTCAGGTAAGTGAGGGTGCATGGGGGTGTACTGGGGGTATGGGGTAGCTGCTGAGGGGAGGAGTGGAAGGAGGAGGTACGATCGGTGAAGGACTGTTTTTTTTCTTTTCTTGCAGGTTTAAAAAAAACACATTGTGGACGGTTTGCTTTTTTTACAGAAACATACAAGGCAGATTGGGGATAGTGGGGGGGGGGGTGCCACTACACACCAGGGAATTAGGAGGACATGGATGGGTATGGTGCCACTAGACACCAGGGAAAGTACAGTTAGGTAGGAACTTACTGTAACAGTAGATCTTCGAGAGAGGTTCCTTCAGTAGGTCATAACACTTAGGACTAGCGCCATCTGGTGTCATGACCCAATGGAGGACTTTTCCAGCAATACCCGATGAGGGACCACCCACCCGATGTCACGTGACAACGTCAGCGTGGCCCTATACAGTGGGCGGTCCTCATGCCCACTCTCCAGTTCTCCCTCCGGGGATCAGAAGGAGAGGAAGCTGGTCTGGAGACCCAAAAGAAAAAATCTGGGTGGAAGGAGGGCAGGAAAAACATGACCTACTGAAGGAACGTCTCTTGAAGATCTACTGTTACGGTAAGTTCCTACATAACTATACTATCTTACTTCGAGAGGGTTCCTTCAGTAGGTCATAACACTTAGGACAGATTCCCAAGCATTTCCTCAAGAGAGAGAGACCGAGAGAAACACGGAAGGAGGAACAACTGAAAATCAGAAAGGAGCATGCCTAGGACAGAAGGCCCTGCAGGACAGCTAGGCCAAACCCGTCCCTTCACCTGGAAGCAATGTCTAGACTGTAGTACTTGGTAAAGGTATGAACGGAACTCCAGGTAGCTGCCGCACAGATCTCCGCTGCAGAAATATTATGGAGAAAGACTGCAGATGCAGCCATGCCCCTAGTGGAATGAGCCTTGACAGACCCCGGCAAGGACTTATCATCAAGGCCACTGTTTTACCGCGATTCTGGCCGGAATCACGGAAATCTGATTGGCTGCCGGAAATTTAAATGTCCCGCGGTATAGTTACGGAACTCACGCTGTTTGCGTCTGCATTCGGGAACTGGGAGCCCATAAAAGGTGGCCTTTGGCCAGTCAACCACTCCATTTGATCCAGAAGCGTAGGAGAGAAGGACGTATGCCCAGAGAGAGGAGAGTCGAGACCACGTGGACGCTTCCAGAACACCAAACATACGCCAAGCAGCCAAGAGCGCCCGGCGATAAGCGCCATTTGAAAGCCGGCTTTTTTTTAAATTGACTATCCAAGAATTGCATCATGAAGCCTGCCTTTGTCTGCCACCACTCCCCAGACACATCAGGTACCCGCTTACTTTGGGGTTTAATGAGGCAGGTAAAGGGATGCAAGATTAAAGGGATGCAAGACACTGCTACTGTTTGTTTTGTGTGTGTGTGTGTGTGGGGGGGTGTCGTCCAAGATGCTCGCAGATCATGCATATTTATTTAAATTGTGTGTTGTAGGGCAACAAACTGTGTGGGGTCCAAGGTGTGTGGGGTCCAAGGTGTGTGTGTGTGTTTGGGGGGGGGGTCCAAGGTGCTCATCTGCTTTTTCCTTTGCCTTGTATCCTTGGGGCAGGTAAAGAGTGTTGGGAAGGGATGCAAGACACTGCTAATGTTCATACCACTCAACCTCCTGCCTCATAAATCAGGGACAAGGCTTAAAAAAATCAGGGACAAAGGACCAAAATCAGGGACACATCTTCAAAATTGGTGATATCCACTCAGGAAGCTGGTAGAATAAGGTGCATAGTGTAACATGCTTTTTCTAAGAAAGTACACGTCTGTAACTTTAATGTTTGACATTATTTTGTGCCTACAACTTCCATTGTTTGGTCACAGAAACACAATTTTTAGGAGGGACAGAGTAAAATTTGAAGGCAAAATCAGGGACGTCCCTGAAAATCAGGGACAGTTGAGAGGTATGCTAATGTTTGTTTGTGTGGAGGGGGGGATGTCGTCCAAGATGCTCGCAGATCGTCCGAGATGCTCGAGATCATTCATATTTATTTAAATTGTGTGTTGTAGGCAACAAACTGTGTGGGGTCCAAGATATGTGTGTGTTTGGGGGTCCGATGTGCTCGCCTGCTTTTTTCCTTTGTCTTGTAGCCTTGGGGCAGGTAAAGAGTGTTGGGAAGGGATGCAAACACTGCTAATGTTTTTTTTTGTGTGTGTGGGGGGTCGCCTAAGATGCTCACAGATCATATTTTTAATTGTGTGTTGTAGGGCAACAAACTCTGTGGGGTCCAAGGGTGTGTGTGTGTGTGTGTGTTTGGGGGGTCCGAGGTGCCTGGCCTGCTTTTTCCTTTGCCTTGTATCCTTGGGCAGGTAAAGAGTATTGGGAAGGGATGCAAGACACTGCTAATGTTTGTTTGTGTTGGGGGAGGTAGCCCAAGATGCTCGCAGATCATTCATATTTATTTAAATTGTGTGTTGTAGGGCAACAAACTGTGTGGGTCCAAGGTGTGTTTGGGGGGAGTTCGATGTGCCGCCTGCTTTTCCTTTGCCTTGTATCCTTGGGGCAGGTAAAGAGTGTTGGAAGGGATGCAAGACACTGCTAATGTTTTTGTATGTGTGTGGGGCGGGGTGTCCAAGATGCTCACAGATCATATTTTTTTAATTGTGTGTTGTAGGGCAACAAACTCTGTGGGGTCCAAGGTGTGCGTGTGTGTTTGGGGGGAGTCCGAGGTGCTCGCCTGCTTTTCCTTTGCCTTGTATCCTTGGGGCAGGTAAAGAGTGTTGGAAGGGATGCAAGACACTGTTAATGTTTGTTTCTGTGGGGGTGTTGTCCAAGATGCTCTCAGATCATTCATATTTATTTAAATTGAGTGTTGTAGGGCAACAAACTGTGTGGGGTCCAAGGTGTGTGTGTGTGTGTGTTTGGGGGTCCGATGTGCTTGTCTGCTTTTTCCTTTGCCTTGTATCCTTGTGTAACCCTCCTGCAAATGGGGGTTCCCAAAAGACTTCCAGGAGCTTGCTTGAATGCTCCAAGCCTGAATGGTGTTTGGCGTTTAAGCCATTTATCAGTGAGTGTTTTTAGAGCCTCTGGTACTGTCTCTTTAAGAGCTGTCTGCTTGCAGACATAATTAGTTTGTATGGGGGGACTGTGTGCTTCTCTGTTTGAGTACCACTCGAGCTGCTGCCAAGTCACTCCATTTTTGCAGTCACTAGGAGTGCAAAGGGAACCTATCTGAAAGATGTAACTGTTTGCCAGAAATCATTTAGAGTAATAATGAAATTACAGTTTGTCTAACCTGCTTTCTTTGCAGTCAGAACTGTGTCTGCCTAGTTCCCATTCTGGTTTTGAACTGCTGAACTGGACCAATCAGTGTGGGGTAAGCTAGCTCTAAATGGTGCCTTGGACGAATCAGAACTTGGACTCATAATCTGAGCCAGCCACAAGAGGATTGTATGGGCAGTGACTCTGGGAGATGTAGTTTAGACTTCGCCTTTTTGGACCAACAGCAGCAGTCTATTAGGTGACAGCCAATCCAGTCAAGAACTGGGAGGAACTCAAAGGAAGTGCCCGGTTTTGTCTGTTGGAGTTTCAGTTTAGCTCTGGCAGTGAAGGGGAAAGGAACCCTGTGCTCCTTCAGTGCACAGTTTTAGTCAAAAGACATGTGTAAGGTCCAGAGTTCTGGTCTGCAGCTTGTGTAACTGCTTGTTAGGACTGAATCCGTCCTGTGAAGAGAATCAAAGGATATCTGAAGAGTAGAAACCAGGCTCACCCTGTAGAAGACTGGAGAAATTGCTGATTTGCACTCGGTCTGTCAGGACCTGAATCTGCTGTGTGTTCTCCTGGGTATTGTGCAGTAATTGCGATCGGAATACAGATGCAGCCTGCCTGGTATAGTGTTTCTTTTTACCATATAAATGTGTGAAAAGGTTTGTGTACCTCAAGTGAATCCTGCTGCCATTAAGTGACTTTTGCCTGTGACTGTTTACCATATAAATGTGTGAGGAGTTTCGTGGAGCTCAAGAGTAGCCCTGCTGACATTGAAGGACCCTATCTTGTTTGGAGGTCGTGAGTACTAATTCAGAGTCGCTCCCTGTTGAATTGCCACATTGAATCCAAATGGAATTACTGTACTGCTGACTGTTTAACTAATTTTTCTTTCTCTGTGTGAAAGGGCCCCACCAGCTGCCACGGTTTGGACTAGCCACTAGGGCTTGGGTACCCAGGGACAGTAACTGATAGGGATAGGCCTGTGCACAAAGCCATAGGTAGATGAGTAGAGTGATAGCTAATTAACCTGATTTCCCTGTCCTTGTTATATCCCCCAAATAAATCAGAGCTGCTTGTTTCAGCAAAGTTATACTGCCTGAGGTAATTGTCTATGTTAAAGTACTGTACTGTGATTGTTGCACTGTATCTTATTTCACAGGAGGTCCCAGTGCCGGAATCAGTCCTGGGGTAAGTGTACTGTGAAGGTAATTCTGATATATTGTGTGGGCCACTAGTGGGAAGAAAGGGGTTGCAGTGTCCCAGAGGGCTGTGACCAAGTTAGTTTAACTATTGCAAACCCTGACCTCTGGGTGGAGGCACCGCCATTGGATCCAGGCCCTCAACCTGTTAGTGGCAAATCAGGCAGGGGTAGTAGCCCTGGGATAGCGCCACTAGGGTTACATCTTGGAGGCTCACCGCTGGGATTGTGTGTCTAGTGGCCATATTTACGAACCACTGTTAAAAAAAAAAAAATGGGTACCCCGACAGAAGTGGCTGTGCACCGCTGGTGGAGTGGTGTACTGGGGAGGAGATTGACCCCCAAAATGCTATGCTTATCCTGGACATCCCCTGGGTATCAATACGGACACTGTACAGGAGTACTTCAAGGTGGAAGGTTTACAAACCCTGTGGTGGTGGGTCGGCATGCTAATCTGCTCACCCACACTTTCCTGGCCCTAGTAGAGTTTAAGGATCCCATAGATAGCTCCAAAGTGCCACAGACCATTACCCCAGAGGGAGCCCTCACTGCCTGGAGAGTGATAACTGGTACAGTAAAGACCCGGGGGAATGAGCCCCACCACTGTCTGAAACTTTTGAGGAGAAATTTGCTAAATGGGTGCTGGGGAAGGGAAAACTGTGGAGGACTTGAAGAAACTATTCTTGCCACCTGGGGTGTTCCTCCCCAACACCCTCTCCCGCCTCCAGTACCCGTAATGGTGGCTGAACCAATGCAGACTCTATTTCTGCACCTGCCATTAGTCACGACTCTTACCGAAGGTTGAGGATCTTCTGCACCTCCCACCCCCCAAGGGAGGATGACTGGGAGACCTGGATAGACTATGTTGCCCCCCAGTGCTAGAATGGCAATGCTCGGAAGCCAAAGCTAAAGAGGGTTAGTGAGAGCCTCCGAGGTCCTGCCCTGGCTACCATCCGCAAGCAACGGGCCAGTAACCCTGAAGTGACTGCACAGGCCTATCTTGAGGCCTTGGAGAATGTGTATGGGAGCCCAGATTCTGATGAGGATCTATGGTGGAGAGTAAGAAATGCACAACAGTACCAACGGGAGTTGTTGTCTGTGTATGTATCTCGGCTGGAAAAATTGTTGCAAGAATGCCTCAGAAAGGGTAGTTTGCCAGCGATTGAACTGGACCGAACCAGGCTGGACAGGATCCTTAAGTCTGCCCCCTTCTCAGAACTGCTGTTGCTTCAGTTACGCCTGGCAAATCGACTGGAATCCCCACCTCCTATGATGAGTTAATGAGAGAAATTCGAGGAGTTGAGAAAAGGCGACCTCGGGAGGGACCTGCACCAATAGCTGCGGCTATGACCCGAGTGACTGAGGGTGGCCCATCAAGTGAAGTTCAGGGGCAGAGGTTGGCAGTCAATGAGTGCTCTGACAAGGAAAAAGATATGCCACAATGGGGCGAACTGTTGAGAGAGATCCGGGAATTCAAAAACAGTCCCTTTATGAAGGCCACGCCTGCAAGTACGGGCCCCAACCTATATCCGACTGCATCTGCTATGGGGGTGGGGGTACCCACCCATGTATCTCCTGCTGATAACAGCTCCAAACTCAATTCCTTGACCATGGAAGTGGAAAAACAGACGAGATGTCTCCAAATGCTTATCACGCCGCAGACAGAGATGGCATCAAGGTTTCCAGTTAGTAATACCCCCGCCCTGGCTCCCAGTGTGGCGCCTCGGCCAGCTCAAACTCCAGAAAATATGTTTTGCTATAATTGTGGGAAGGATGGGTACATGAAAAGAGAATGCTCGTCCCCAAAAGACACTGACAAAGTTGCATATAGGCTACAAGGAGAGCTCGAGAACAAATCAGTGGTTAAGAGGTGCACGAAATGATCCCAGTGAGGGCACCAAAATGCTAATTCACGCCCTTTGTGGCAAGGTCAGTTGCCCAGGCCCCCACCACCGCCTCCAGACTGGTTCAGAATAGTGGGTCCCTCCATGGAGACCACTGTAAAGGTGAATGGAGTGTCTACAAGAGCTGTATTAGACAGTGGCTCCCAAGTGACAATTATGTTCCAGGATTGGTATCAGAAGCATTTGTCAGGCGGTACCTTACAACCATTAGAAGGACTGCATGTATGGGGTTAAGTGAAGGCCTACCCTATTCTGGGTATATCCGATTTGGCTGTCTTCCCCACCTCCGTGGCTGGAGTGGCCGAACAAGTAGAGACCCTAGCCTTAGTGTGTCCCCACTGGACTGTATGATGGTGTCCCTTGTTGATTGGAACAAATGCTCATATGTTCGGAAGGCTGGCACAGTTGTGTTATGAAAACAGGGGTCAAAGACTAGTAGAGCTTTAAGAGTTCCAGCTTTAATTAAGAAGGCCTATGAGGCACAGAGATACTGAAAAATAGAACCAGAGGAACCGGTTGGAATTGTGTGGAAGAAGGATCCTGAGTCTCTGATCCTGGCGCCAAATGCCCAGTGTACCTTACAGGAGAGGTCCGTATCAGAAAGGATGTTAAGAATAAAATATTAATGTTGGATGCACCAGGCGATGGAAAATTGCTAGAGGGACTGCTGGTCAAGCCTAGTATTTTGCCCGCTAGAGCCCATGCTTATGCCAGAAGGGTAATGGTCCAAGTTCATAATGTGTCTGAAAGAGACATTCGAGTAAATAGAGGTTGCATCCTGGCTAATGTGCATTGTGCAGATACTGCAGTGCTACCCAGCAGCAAGAGTTCGAGGAAGAGTGACAGAGTAACGCCTGACTTGTTTGATTTTGGCGACTCCCCGTTGCCAGCTGAATGGAAAGTGAGGATCAGTGAGAAGCTTGCCCAGAGAGACCAGGTGTTTTCTTTAAAGGAATGGGACGTAGGATGCGTGCAAGGAGCTGAGCACAATATCCGGCTGCATGACGAAAGACCATTTCGTGAGAGGTCTCGACGCCTGGCACCTGCTGATATAGATGATGTGAGACGGCATCTGCAAGAGATGTTAGCTGCTGGTGTAATACAAGAATCCAGAAGCCCTTATGCTTCCCCATTGTGGTAGTGAGGAAAAGAATGGGACAGTAAGGATGTGCGTGGATTATCGCACCTTAAACCGGCGGACTATCCCTGATCAGTACACAATGCCCCGCATTCAGGATGCTTTGACTGCCTAAACGGAGCAAGTGGTTCTCTGTGCTGGATCTCCGAGTGGGTACTACCAGATCCCGATGGCCCCAGAGGACCGTGAGAAGACAGCCTTTATCTGTCCGCTTGGCTTCTATGAATTCATGAGGATGCCTCAAGGATTTCAGGTGCCCCAGCCACTTTTCAACGATTGATGGAGTGCAGTGGGGGACATAGAACTTACTAGAGTGCCTGGTATACCTAGATGATGTTATTGTGTTTGGCAGCTCACTGGAGGAACATGAGAGCAGATTATTTAAGGTATTGGACCGACTGGAGGACTTTGGCCTTAAACTGTCCATTGATAAGTGTCAATTCTTTCAAACATCAGTAAAGTATGTGGGACCATAGTATCCACCGAGGAATAGAGACCACCCAAGTAAAGTTGAGGCCTTGACCACCTGGCCACAGCCCAAAATCTAAAAGAACTGCAAAGATTCCTGGGATCTGTGGTTATTATCGGCGTTTCATCAAGGACTATTCAAGAGTGATCCGCCTTTACTTAACCTTACTCAAGGGTATCCCCAACCCACAAAATACCAAAGTCAGCGCCCTCAAGACTGAAAGAGTGTATTTTCGTCCGAGTGAAGTATTTGGGGTTCCTGGACTCCTGATTGTGAGACTGCTTTTCATGAGATCATATATCAACTTACCCATGCTCCAGTGCGGCCTATGCCGATCCAAGAAAACCTTACGCCCTGGACACTGATGCTAGCTTGCAAGGGTTGGGGGCTGTTGTACCAAGAGCACGAGAATGGCCTGAGACCAGTGGCCTTTGCCAGTAGAAGCCTGACCCCATCCGAAAAGAACTATCCTGTACATAAGTTAGAGTTCCTAGCTTTGAAGTGGGCTATTGTTGACCAATTCCATGAGTACTTGTATGGGGCTAAAATACTAGTAAAACTGACAATAATCCTTTGACCTATGTGCAGACCTCAGCTAAGTTGGATGCCACTGGCCATAGGTGGCTTTCTGTATTATCTACATATGACTATGCTCCTAATACCGCAGGTCTGAACCACATAGATGCTGATGCTCTCTCCCGAGGCCTGTTTCCAGAATGATTGGGTCCGATTAGCAGAACCTGACATTCGGGCACTCTGCCAGAAGTTTGACAGGGAGGAGCAATGTCCGCGACGCAGTGGACTGCATGGTGATTGCTTGGGACCCTCTGAGAATTGCATACCTGCTGCTTATTGCCACTTTTCTGCAATAGACATTGGTGCACTGCCTCAGCTGGACAATGACAGTATTCAGCGGCTCAACTCGCGATCCCATGATCAAAGCAGCTTTAGAAGCCCTCTGTGCAGGAAAAGATGTGTCCAAATTACGCCCACTGATTTGAGAACTGCACTGTTATACAAAGAAGGTCCTAAGTTGAAACTGATCAATAAACTGTTATACAGAGAAACAGTAGACAGAGGGGACAAGTAGACAAACAACAACTAGTGCTGCCCACTGCCTTCGAGACTCAGTACTGATGTCCTTGCACAACCACATGGGGCACCTTGGTATAGACAGAACACTTGACTTGGTGAGATCCAGATTCTATTGGCCTAAGATGGGGGCTGATGTGGAGCAACACATTCGAACTTGTAGTCGCTGCTTACAGAGGAAAGCTTTGCCCCAGAGGGCTGCCCCCCCTTGGTAACATCACCATCAGTGCACCCATGGAGCTGGTCTGTATTGATTTTCTGAGTTTGGAGTCAGATCAAAGAAATTTCAGTAATGTGCTGGTGGTCACTGACCATTTCACGAGATATGCCCAAGCTTTCCCCACCAAAGACCAGAAAGCATCCACTGTGGCCAAAGTACTTGTAGAAAACTTTTTTGTTCACTATGGGGCTCCACAAAGAATCCACTCTGATCAAGGGAGGGACTTTGAGAGTCGTCTGATCAAAGAGATGCTTTCTCTGTGGGGAGCGAAAGTCCAGAACCACTCCTTACTACCCCCAGGGGACCCCACAGCCTGAACGCTTTCAACCGCACTTTGCTAGATATGCTAGGCACCCTGCACCCAAAGGACAAGCCTAGATGGAGCCAACAAATTAGCACCCTGGTACATGCTTATAACTGCACCAAAAGTGATGCCACTGGGCTCTCCCTACCGCCTGATGTTTGGAAGAGAAGCTCACTACCGGTAGATGTGTGTTTGGGGTCTCTCCTGATGGGGTTCAAGCTGACAACTATTTACAGTATGTGCAAAGTTAAAGGCCCAGCTAACTCATGCGTACTCAACTGGCTCAAACCATGGCTGCCAAAAGAAATCTGGCCAACAAAGAAAGGTATGATAAAAGGTGAAAGCACAGGAACTCCAGGAGGAGATGGTATTGCTAAGAAATCTGGGACTGCATGGCAAACACAAGATTGCTGACAGATGGCACCATCTCCCTCACATTGTAGTGGGCAAACTAGATGATCTGCAGTGTACAAAGTAAGGCCTGAGAATAATTCAAAGATGTAAAAAAATGCATAGAAATCATTTACTACCCATTGGACAAATCTTGATTGAGTCAGAGCCCCAGAAGATGCCCCTCTGGACCAGTGACTAGAGCTGCTGCTAAGAAAAGATCAAGAAAGTCTGTACCTACAGAAGCAGAGTTAAAGTCTTCCTCCACAAGTCCCAGTTGAGCATGACTGTCAGTCCATATCAGAAGAAAGTGGAGTGACTTTGAATACTATCCTTCTTACGAACTGAGTCAATTGTTTTGGGCAATCCCTAGTCAATACTAGACAGTAAGCTGGGCCTTCTGACTGTCTAAGTCCCCAGCTTCGTCCCTGGAGCCAATGCTCCCAGAAAGTGAAGTGCAAAGCATCACATCAGAGGAAATGGAATCATTGTGCATGGTTGAACTGTTTGAGCTTTCAGGGGAGGAAAATGATGGATTGGGTCAGACTGGTGATACACCAGAACAAGAAGAGTATTTTGAGTGCCCTGACAGTCCACTGCCAGTGTCCGAAAGCTCTCCATGCGAGCCAAATGTTGTGGACTCAGAAACTGTAACTCCTGGAGCTGAAAGTGCCCCAAGTTCTAGCCCTCTACCCCATGGAGACTCCCTGACAAGTGAGGACAATGCTGAAAATGAGGCTCAGAGTGCAGAGACTGTAACAGTTCCCCTAGAAAGACTGGTCGAGCTGTAAAGCCTGTGGTGCACCTCAGTTATGATTCCCTGGGCCGGCCAGTGGACCTGCCTCTCAATGTTGTCCATAAAGGAGTGTGTGTCTCGAGCTCATTGCCCAAACTGAGCGTCAGTGCTAACTCAAGTTACTTGTGTTGCCCTCTAGTATGGTGCCTTCGCCCGTCCAGCCCCAAGGTAACTGATAGGAAGGGCCCCTCTTCAGGTTTCATGTACAAGAGGTAATAACTTGAGTTATGGTACAATGTGTGTGTAATACTGTGTAAAGAGTGACGACTGCAATGTTTCAGAAATGTGTTCTTGTAAAATGATGTATTGACTGATGATTACATGTGTGAGCCTAATGCAAATGTATATGGTTGCAGTTGAAACTTATGGGTACTTGCTTGACGCGACGCCAAGCTTTCCCAGGCTAGGAAGGGTAACCCCTGCAAATGGGGTTCCTCAAAAGACTTCCAGGAGCTTGCTTGAATGCTCCAAGCCTGAATGGTGTTTGCCAAGCCATTTATCAGTGAGTGTTTTTAGAGCCTCTGGTACTGTCTCTTTAAGAGCTGTCTGCTTGCAGACATAATTAGTTTGTATGGGGGACTGTGTGCTTCTCTGTTTGAGTACCACTCGAGCTGCTGCCAAGTCACTCCATTTTTGCAGTCACTAGGAGTGCAAAGGAACCTATCTGAAAGATGTAACTGTTTGCCAGAAATCATTTAGAGTAATAATGAAATTACAGTTTGTCTAACCTGCTTTCTTTGCAGTCAGAACTGTCTGCCTAGTTCCCCATTCTGGTTTTGAACTGCTGAACTGGACCAATCAGTGTGGGGTAAGCTAGCTCTAAAATGGTGCCTTGGACGAATCAGAACTTGGACTCATAATCTGAGCCAGCCACAAGAGGATTGTATGGGCAGTGACTCTGGGAGATGTAGTTTAGACTTCGCGCCTTTTGGACCAACAGCAGCAGTCTATTGTGAGTGACAGCCAATCCAGTCAAGAACTGGGAGGAACTCAAAGAAGTGCCCGTTTTGTCTGCTGGAGTTTCCAGTTTAGCTCTGGCAGTGAAGGGGAAAGGAACCCTGTGCTCTTCAGTGCACAGTTTTAGTCAAAAAACATGTGTAAGGTCCAGAGTTCTGGTCTGCAGCTTGTGTAACTGCTTGTTAGGACTGAATCCGTCCTGTGAAGAGAATCAAAGGATATCTGAAGAGTAAAAACCAGGCTCACCCTGTAGAAGACTGGAGAAATTGCTGATTTGCACTCGGTCTGTCAGGAACTGAATCTGCTGTGTGTTCTCCTGGGTATTGTGCAGTAATTGCGATCGGGATACAGATGCAGCCTGCCTGGTATAGTGCTTTCTTTTACCATATAAATGTGTGAAGAGGTTTGTGTACCTCAAGTGAATCCTGCTGCCATTAAGTGACTTTTGCCTGTGACTGTTTACCATATAAATGTGTGAGGAGTTTCGTGGAGCTCAAGAGTAGCCCTGCTGACATTGAAGGACCCTATCTTGTTTGGAGGTCGTGAGTACTAATTCAGAGTCGCTCCCTGTTGAATTGCCACATTGAATCCAAATGGAATTACTGTACTGCTGACTGTTTAACTAATTTTTCTTTTCTCTGTGTGAAAGGGCCCCTACCAGCTGCCACGGTTTGGACTAGCCACTAGGGCTTGGGTACCCAGGGACAGTAACTCGATAGGGATAGGCTGCACAGAGCCATAGGTAGATGAGTAGAGTGATAAGCTAATTAACCTGATTTCCCCTGTCCTTGTTATATCCCCCTAAATAAATCAGAGCTGCTTGTTTCAGCAAAGTTATACTGCCTGAGGTAATTGTCTATGTTAAAGTACTGTACTGTGATTGTTGCACTGTATCTTATTTCACAGGAGGTCCCAGTGCCAGAATCAGTCCTGGGGGTAAGTGTATACTGTGAAGGTAATTCTGATATATTGTGTGGGCCACTAGTGGGAAGAAAGGGGGGTTGCAGTGTCCCAGAGGGCTGTGACCAAGTTAGTTTAACTATTGCAAACCCTGACCTCTGGGTGGAGGCACCCGCCATTGGATCCAGGCCCCTCAACCTGTTAGTGGCAAATCAGGCAGGGGTAGTAGCCCCTGGGATAGCGCCATCTAGGGGTTACACTTGGGGCAGGTAAAGAGTGTTGGGAAGGGATGCAAGACACTGCTAATGTTTTTTTTGTGTGCGGTGGGGAGTCACCAAGATGCTCAGAGATCATATTTTTTAATTGTGTGTTGTAGGGCAACAAACTGTGGGTCCAAGGTGTGTGTGTGTTTTGGGGTCCGATGTGCTTGTCTGCTTTTTCTCTTGCCTTGTATCCTTGGGGCAGGTAAGAGTGTTGGGAAGGGATGCAAGACACTAATGTTTTTTGTGTGTGTGTGTGAGGGGGTCGTCCAAGATGCTCGCAGATCATCCAAGATGCTTGCAGATCATTCATATTTATTTAAATTGAGTGTTGTAGGGCAACAAACTGTGTGGGGTCCAAGGTGTGTGTGTTTGTTTGTGGGTGGGGGTCCAATGTGCTCGTCTGCTTTTTCCTTTGTCTTGTATCCTTGGGGCAGGTAAAGAGTGTTGGGAAGGGATGCAAGACACTGCTAATTTGTTTTGTGTGTGTGTGTGTGGGGGGTCATCCAAGATGCTCGCAGATCGTCCAAGATGCTCGCAGATTAAAACTGAGTGTTGTAGGGCAACAAACGTGTGGGTCCAAGGTGTGTGTGTGTTTTGGGGGCGTCTGCCTTTTTCCTTTGTTGTCTTGTATCCTGGGGTTTGATTCAGCACCTCTCACTCCATGATGTGCTAAGGCACCTGTCTTTGGACCCCCATTTTCAAAATCAGCAGGGCAGACTTGATGGGCCTGGTGGCCTTAGCTACCTTTACTGTGGGTAGGAGCACTCCATTTTGCTGTATTCTGAACATTTTGAACCGCATGGAGTCCTCTTATTTTTTGAGCTAATGTGTATTTTTTCCTTTAATGTATATTTGTACTATTTCTTTGCTGTACTTCCCTCTCATACAGCTTACACCTTGGAATGAGTTTTATGTGCCTAGCCTGGTTAACTTCATTAAATAAAATGGTATGTCCTTGGTTACCCACAGTTTCTTTGTTTCTATCCGCTTAACTTGTATATACAGCCAAGAACCCCTGTATCAGTGCAGTATCATGTTTCCACTGTAACCCCCAAACCCCAGGGCGCATCTGGAATTTAGCAGTACTCTGCTCAGCATGCCTTCCTGGTAAATCTCTTAAATAAATAAATGTGTGTGGGGGCAGGGGAGTGGGGTCCAAGGTACCCCAGAGCAGTGCAGGTGAGCTAGCATGAAGAACGTATGTGTGTGTAGCAAGGGACAAAAATCAAAGGGGGTGTCTGAGTAGGGTGGTGGGGTCTGAGTAGTGCTCGGAACACTACTGCCATTGTGTGCCCCTCTAGCACAGTGTGGGTGTGGGGGGAGCAGCTATTGACAGACCTTCAGACTTGGGGCACCCTGACTGCTCCCTCCCTATTTAACTCCTTCATGTACCTGAAGACCTCTATCATGTCCCCGGTCCCTTCTCTCTTCCAATGTGTACATATTAGCTCTTGACGTCTCCCCATAGGGCCTGTACCCCAGGCCCCAGATCATTTTGGTTGCCCTCCTCTGGACCCTCTCCAGGAGTTTAATGTCCCTCTTTAGTCTGGCCTCCAAAACTGCATGCAGTACTCGACCTGGAAGTCATCCTCTCAACCACCCGGCCCGAGACCAACCTTGCGCCCCATGTAGCTGTGGTTATACTCTGGCAGGAACGAGGTGGGCCTGTACACCCCTGCACACTTCTTGTTTCATTGGGCAAGGTGGTCTGAGAGAGTGGCATATGGAGGCACGCTCCAGCCATGGAAGACTGTATTTTTCCTCTGGTTTCTACCCTCATGTGGTGTGTGCCTTTGATGTCAAGGTGCTGTGTGCCAACATCCACCACGCATCATGGCAGCCCCCCCTTGTTGCACCTCAAGCCTCCGCTCGGGGTCAGGCAAGTTGTGGGCAGTAGCCCCCCTTCCCCCGGAGAAGGCGAGCTGTCATGGGATGCTCAAGCCATTCTCCCCGGCCAGCCCTGGGTCGCTGGCGTCGCAAGCAGAAATCCAACCGCTGTGCCGATGAATGCAACTATTCACTGTTTTACTTTGCTTTTTATTGTATATTGCTTGCTTTGCTTTTTACTGCAGATAGTATACGGTAATATTAAATAGTATTTTTTTGAACTGATGTTTTGGTCGTGCAGTAGGTCCCCACAGAGTGCTTTGCAGGGGAGCCCTTAAAGTCCTAGGCACAGCCCTGTGCACAGTAGATGCTGGAGTTACTGCAGGTAAAATACTGCACTATTTTGCTGATGTGATGAGGGGGATCGAATTATCTATAGTAAATGCTGCATTTAAAAGGAGGTTGGTGGCAGGGTCCAAAATGGGAGGTACTCACAGAACACAGACCCAACCCTGTGCTGCATCTCACTGCTGGTTTTGCAGGAGAATGGGAGTCATGGGCTGCTGCTGCCATCGTATCTGGAGGATGGGAGTCGTAGGCTGCTGCTGCCATCGTACCTGGAGGATGGGAGTCGTACAATGCTGCTGCTGTCATACCTGGAGGATGCGATTCGTAGATTGCTGCTGCCTTCACACCTGGAGGATGGGAGTCGTGGAATGCTGCTGCCATTGTACCTGGAGGATGAGAGTTGTAGACTATTGCTGCCATCTCACCTAGTGAATGGTGGTTGCTGGATGCTACTGCCATCCCAGGAGAATGGGAGTCGTGGGTTGCTGCTGCTGCCATCATATCTGGAGGATGGGAGTCGTAGGCTGCTGCTGCCATCGTACCTGGAGGATGGGAGTCGCACAATGCTTCTGCTGTGGTACCTGGAGGATGCGATTCGTAGATTGCTGCTGCCTTCACACCTGGAAGATGTGAGTCGTGGAATGCTGCTGCCTTTGTACCTGGAAGATGGGGACTTTATGCGGTGGCTACTGCCATCAATATAGCCAGAGGATAAAAGTCATGGATTGCCCTATCCATGGGATCAGTCTGCCATTTTGTTGAATTCTTATCAAGCAGATTAGTGGAACACACTACTAATTATTTTTTTGGGGTTGTGATTTCAATATTCATACTTTCTGCCTGCATGATGTTTGCTGCACCACTGAATAAGAGGGCCAAGCTTTGCTACACATTGGCTAAGGAGCGAGCCCAGCAGTTTAAATCTGAAGGCCTCTACGAGGATGGAGGAAAACTCTTCTGTCCTTACTGCAACCATGTCCTGGACCATACCAGAAAAGATACAGTTAAAGATCATCTGTTCAGCAAGAAACATACTAGGAATAAGGAACGAGCTGCTAGTGAAGGAAGACCAGTAAGGCAGGTGACCCTGACCAGCAGTTTCAGAGCTGCAACAGAATCATCCATAGTAAGAAATGAGATGGTCATGGACACAGTTAAGGCATGGGGGGCTGCAAATATCCCGTTGGAGAAGCTGGATCATCCACAACTGAGGGAATGGATGTGCAAGTATGTGAAGGGGAGTGGAGCAGTGCCAAAAGCAGACACCCTGAGGCAACTCTAATTTACCCAAGGTAAGAGAGCAAATTGATGAAGACCTTAAAGCAGCTGTGACTGGGAAATCCTGTCTGTGATATGTGACGAAAGCACGGATGCACAGTCATGGTGCATTCTTAATGTCGTCTTTGTGTTGGAAGGGGGCACGTTATATCTTGGAAACAGCACAGAACTAGACTCTGTCAACCATTCCACAGTGGCTCAAGCTGTCTTGAAGACTCTCCAGAGTTGTGACATTGACTTTACAAATGTAGTTTAATTTGTCAGCGACAGCGCTCGTTATATGATAAAATGTTTCAATGACGCACTTCGCGGGGTTCTTGGGGACCACGTTGTGCATGTGTGTTGCTGGGCACATGTCTTGTCCCTTGTTGGGGATACATGGCTGCGCCATTTCAAAAAAAGTTAATGAACTGGTTTCATTGATAAAATATGCTTTTCAGCAATCACCAAAATGCAAACGAGAATTCATCACATTTTTGCAGGATCTGGAAGCTCCAGGAGAAATGATTGCATTACCACCAGTTCCTGTTTTAACTAGATGGAACACATGGTTTGCAGCTGTGGCATACCACTCAACACACCTACAATACCTGAGGGACTTTTTCAGGGAAGATTCGAGTGATGCCACCTCAATAAACAATCTACGGGCATTACTGGACGACTAGTACGATGAGCTACAAGCACAACTGGCCTTTATTACAGATAATTCAGGTGACATTATTGCTGCGATAGAACTTTTGCAGTCAAAGAAGAAACCTCTTGCGACGTCCATGTATGTCATGTCAATGTCAATTAAGAGCTGCTTTGAGGCTGGCACAACAAAAAATGATGGCTTTGGGGAGAAGGCAGAGCTGTACCTCTCTAAACTGAGGAATAAAGTAAGGGATGAGAACATCAAATTGTTCAAAAATGCTTTCAAGGTCAGTTTGGAGAAACTGACAAAACACCTACAGTCAAATCCATATGTACAGTTTGTAATGGCCTGTCGAATTCTAAACCCACTCAACCTACCCAAACTCAATAAGGAATTCCAACTGTACTTGCCCTATATCCCAATGTTCACGTTACACAATAAGAATGCACTGTTAAGGGACTGGGAGATCTATGTACGGCAGGATGTGCGGGAACTACCAGAGATTGAATCATTTGATCTTCACCAGTACTGGATCTCTGCCCTCACAGGTACTAATCTGGCAAAGGCAGCCCTTCAGGCCATTTGGGTCCCTGTTTCTAGTGCAGATGTGGAGCGGTCATTTTCTGCACATGGACAAATCCTGACTGACCAACGGAGAAGCCTGACTGTGGACAATTTAAAATTATTTTCAATGCTGCTATTCAATAAGTAGACTCTCCCACCCTCTTGTGTAAAATTGCAGTTCTGATGCACTATTGCAGAAAAATGGTGTTCCCTGTGCAATAAAGTTGTAGACATGCAGTTCTAGTGCAATATTGCAGAAAACAAAGTGGTGCTCCACTGTGCAATGACGAAGACGTAGAAGTTTGGTGTAGACAGGGAAAAATGGTGCTCCACTGTGCCAAAGTGTAGATATGCTATATTATATATATATATATATATATATATATATATATATATATATATATATATCATGTCTACACTTTATTGCACAGTGGAGCACCATTTTTCCCTACAATACTGCACCAGAACTGTATATATATAAAATCTCCACATTATATGTAGCTATGGGTTAGATTCTGCTGTCCTTCATAGTGTGCTTTAGTTCATGTAGTCTGGGTAGTGTATTCATCTGGGTAGTGTATTTATCGACCCATGTTCAGTAGTCAATGCTTGAATTGTGTTTTTTGTACATATTTATCTTTATAAATCTTTTAAAAATAAAACACATTAATTGCATTTTAGCTTTGAGAAGTTTTTATTATACATGTCACAGAACACAATGTCAACATTAAAATGAAGACTAGATTTTGGTGTCTTTGGTATCGCGCAGACTTCAGAATTTGTTAATCCATGTGAGAAAAATGTTACTGTTACATGAGACCATTTATTTTCACCGGCTGTACTGATCTGAGAAGGGAATATTTTAATAATTATGCCAGTTTGGCCAATGGAGTTCCACAGTCAACTTTATCCTTGATAGTGTGTAGATGCACAACTTGGGTAGCTAATATAACATGCAATATGAGATTAAATGTTCTTGTTTTCTGCTGATGTGACTTAAATCTGCATAAAAACATGATAAAACACTGACAGACAAATTTATTACTTAAAATGAGTGAATAATATAAAGTTTTGGATTACCGGAAAAATCCCGGAAATTGGATTCCCAAACACCGGTAAAATCCCGGAATCCAGGATGGTCAAAACGGAATTTGCTTTTTTCAAGCACCAAAAAACAGTGGCCTTGCTTATCATACTTCTGATAACAGAAGCGAATGCAGCTGGCTAGCCACTTAGAAAGGCACTGCTTAGAAACAGCTTTACTCAAGGATTTGGGGGCAAAGGAAATGATGAGTTGATCATCTTTACGCATCTCTTTTGTTTGGAAGGCGTAACACCTAAGAACCCAGCATACATCTAACGTATGTAACAGAGCCTCACCTCTATTTGTTGGGGCCTGGTAGTACACCGGAAGCCCGACCGATTGACTGAGCGTGAGCTGCAATACCAACTTAGGAAGAAACCTAGGATGAGTGTGAAGGACCTGCCCGGTCCTAGCAAAAAATAAGATATGGCTCTTTACAAACAAGAGCCTGAAGCTCAGAAATCCTTCAAGCAGAAGTAATGGCAACTAAAAAGAGCACCTTCCAAGATAGGTAGCGCATTTCACAGCTCATCACTGGTTCAAAAGAAGAGTGAGCGAGCCCAACACAAAAATTAAAATCCCAAGGTGGTGTAGGGTCATGGATGGGGGTTCAGATGGAGAACCTTTCTGAAGGTTTTGGAGATTTCCAACTGAGCCACGGGTTTACCATCCACCCGCACATGGTAAGCCGAGACAGCCAACAAATGAACTTTTAAAGAGGAATAAGAGAGCCCAGAATCTGAAAGATGAAGCAGGTAAAGGGGTCCCAACCCTTGGGGGCCACCCAAACAGAAAAATGTTTCCACTTCATAGCGTAAGTGGACCTCGTAGAAGGCTTCCAGGCCTCCACGATAACCTGAGCAACTCTCAAAGAGACCCCGAAGCGAGAAATCACTATGTCTGCAGGAGACAGGCATGGAGATTCAGGGTCCTGAGCCCTGGATGAAACTGCCGTCCCTTGTCCTGGGTTAACAGGCTGTGCTTTAATGGAAGTGGAACTGGGGGTTACCTGGACAACTGAAGAAGAAGTGGGAACCATATTTGTCTGGGCCAGAGAGGAGCAATCAGAATCATTCGAGCTCGCTCTGTCTGAAGCTTGAGTAGCACCCTCTGAAGATGGGGAAATGGTGGGAAGGCGTATAAGAATCTCCCTGTCCAAGAGACACAACACATCGTGCCAAAAAGCACCAGACTCTGGAACAAGCGAGCAGAAGCTGGGAAGCTTTGCATTGGATGGGGAGGTGAATAGGTCGAGTTCCAGTCACCCCCATTTCTGGAATAGTGACTCTGCCACGCCCTGATCTACAGTAGCAGCCACAGACACTGATATTTCGCGAAATTTCTGAAGAGTTTCTCTCTGCTGCCCCTACGGGTGGGTGGGAGAAGCCAGCTTGAAGACTTCCAGTGGATCTTAAGGTAGAAGAGGACATGCCAACAACATATCCATGATCCTAGAAACACCTTTTTCCAGAACTGATCAAACTGTTTCGACTCTTTGTCAGGAGGAGAAGTACTCATGTGCTTAGGAGCAGAACAACAGTCTTGAGCAGCAGAAATGACAACACAGTCCGCCTTGGGTTGCCCGGACAAAAAAAGGGGCCTCCCTAGGCACCCAGTAAGTCTAGTCCACTCTCTTAGTAATGGCCCGGATGGAGTGGCGCAGTTGCCAGATAGTCGAGGTGAGGTCTTGGTGAGGTCCAATCCAGGGAGGAGCTGGGATCAGGGACAAAGACTCCAGGTCCAAATGTTCGGCGAGCCTCTGCCACATTGGATCCTGTTCCTCCGACTCCCACTCATAGTACTTTTGGATGGACCTCAGAAGGTCTGAGAAAGAAGGATCCTCCAGAGGTGATTTGGGAGAGACTTTCCCTGGGACCGGCGATTCTGTGTGGGTAGATTCCTCCGATGATTCTGCCCCCAAGTCCAGATTGTCCCCCGCACTAATACTAGAAGAGGAATATTCAAAATCACTGTACCCCGGACGTGGACCGAGTCGGAAAGAGAGTCCATGGGGGGACTGGACCTGAGAGAGGGAGGAGGAGGGAGCCTACTCTTCAGGTTCGTAACCAGCTCAGTCCTCACCTCTTTCCACCTGGACTGGATGACTGCTCTGACGTCCAGTTGTGGTGCCAGAGGAGGAGGAGGTGGAGGAAAAGGAGGTGGAAGCGGAGGGGGGCAGTATGCACGAAAAGGGAAAGAATACCTGGGATACCCCTGTGGAGGATAACCTGGGAACAGGTTGTAACTCGGTAATAATGCCCCAAGTTGTGCCAGTCGAGCAAGGGACCAGCGGGGGTATGGTTTGTAGGATACCCCGAAGGATAGTGAGGGGCATAGTAGGGTCTCGAAAAAATCCCCGTCATCAGAGGAGCCGATGACGAGGGCATCCACGTCAGACCTGGCATCGTATATATGGGTGGCTGGTCCGGCACTGGATTGGCTGATATCAGGATCCCCATCAACGGGGCCGGCGGATCTGGCATCAGAAAAGGATCTGGAGTCGGACAGGCTGGCGTCGGAACCCATCGTGAGATATCCGTCGACAGACCTACACCTGCTGAAAGGGCCAACGGCGGAGGCAGACGAATGGGTCCCGGCCAGGAGACTGTCGTTGGATAGCCGGTGTAGGAGGAGGAGGAGGAGGAAGAATCGGGTCTGATAAGGGCATAGGATCTGGTGTCGGTTGGCCAACTGGTTGGGAAGGACTCCCTGTATTGGGAATGGAAGGGACCTCCATGGGCAGCTTCAACAGAGGAGGGAGGAGGGGCCTCCCGGTCCGAGACCCCCAAAGGGGAAAGCAGGTGCGACCCTGGCTTGTGGACGTTGTGCAGGGGACCAGCGCTATCTCCAGCTGGAGTAGCTGGCTCTGAGGTTGTCGCTACCGGCAGAGGAGTAGGAGGAAGAGGGACTATCTTCCCCGGGCTTATCCGGATGTCGGGTTGGCTGACTTGAGTCCCTGATGGGAAAGCCGCATCCGTGCGATCCCCACGGGGATCGACTGATCGGGTGCTTGAGCTGTGCGAGGAGGGGAGGAGCCTGGCTGCTGTGCAGTCCACAGAGGAGCTGGGGAGCGTCTTAGCGGCAGTCACAGCGCGTCCTCGGAGGAGCCAGGGGCCGACTTACCTGTGCTCATCACCAGGAGAAGCGTCGAAGCCTTAGCATCCCCGGACACGGCCTGGATCTTCACAGCAGGTGGCAGGGGAGAGGCCTTACTGATAGCGGGCTTCAAAGCCTCGGGCCAGGCACCTTCTGGCTGATGCTCCTTCTCTCTGTGCTTCTCCTTCTTTTTGTGTTTAGAGGGGGAAGCCGAAGATGTTGAAGTGGAATCTCTGATTTTCTTCATCTGTTTCTTGAGGGAGGCTAGATGCTATTTTAAAAGATGGGCCTCCAGAGCCTGCTGCCTCCGTCTCCGAGTGGCCTGGTTAAACGGGATACAATCTGAGCAGGTGGCTGTAGGATGGTCTGGCCCTTAACAGATAACGCACTGACAGTGACCGTCCTTGCGCAGGATCTGGGTTGCACAGGATTCACACTTCTTTTTAGGTGGAGACGACACAGAAGCATGAAACTACTGAAGAAAAAGAAAGTTTTTTAGAAAAATAAACACGCAAAGAAATACCGGCGATCACTGTAGTGAGTCTACCAGAGGGAGCTGCATGAGACGATGGAGGGAAAAAACTGGAGGGTGGACTTGGGGACCACCCACTATACAGGGCCACGCTGACGTTGTCACGTGACATCGGGTAGGTGGTCCTCCATTGAGTATTGCTGGAAAAGTCTGCCGTTGAGTCCTGACGCCAGATGGCGCTAGTCCTAAGTGTTATGACCTACTGAAGGAACCCTCTCTAAGTAAGATCTTTAATAAATCATACATGGATCGTGATTGGAGGGTGGGGGTGCCACTAGAACACAGGATATAAAAAAAACATAGGAGGACAGCGACTGGCAGAGGGTTGGGGAGGGGCTACTAGACACCAGAGAAATAAAAATAAACAAAGGGCATGCATTCGGAGGGAGGGGGAACGCCACTCGACACCAGAGAAAATTAAAATAATTAGGGGGACGGCAAGTTTACGTGATTAGCAGTCACTGCTGATCATGCAGACAACTGGCTCGCATTTTCCGATTCTTGGGTTACAAATTGTGATGTGAACCCAATTTATTATCCCTTGTGCTCTCTTCAACTAAAAATAGAAACATCAAGTTCACTTGTTGGTAGGATCCAAACGTTCTCTGTTATAAGCAGCAGTGGCTCTCTTTGCCACGTCACACCTTACGTAACACTCCCAGTTAACAAACGATTAAGTATAATTCCATCCTTCTCTGATGATACATTTTCTAAAAGGTTAAAGAGCCACTGACGCCTATGGGAACACTTTGGAAAACCTAATATTTAGACAAACTTCAGCTTGTATTGCATATAACTTTCGCAGATTCCATCTCCCCCTTTTTCATCGCTGAGGAACTTTGCATAAAAACAGGAACTTCATCCCTCAAAGTTTATTTGTTCCGGACTTCCGGTCTGGTCAACTTCCTGTATGGCAGCTTAGCTTTTCAGCTCCGCTACAACCCGACCTAAATCCGTTGTAATCAATAAATAAGAAAACCCATCCTGTCGTTCAAATGTAGAATTACAGACTACCTGATGCCAGCTAAACAAATCGAAGACAATTACAAAATAATAACTGGACAATTATTGGCCCCAAAAGTCGAGGGGCGAGGGAGAAGGGGGACACTTCCACTCTGTGGAACAAGACTGGAACGAAAAGACCCATGGATGGAAGCTCAGAACAACAGGTGGTTCGAGAGGAGCAGGGCGTTTTGGTTTCGCAGCTGCAAGACGTGCTGGAAGAGGAAGGAGGCACCTGAAATGGCAGCCGTTTACTGGGGCTTAAGTAATCAGCACCAGGTGGTGGACTAGGACTATTATTACCGAAACAGCAAGTTGCTGATGAAGCTAAAGGAAAGTACAGTTACGTAAGAACTTACCGTAACAGTAGATCTTCGAGAGAGGCTCTTGCAGTAGGTAATTACATACAGGACTGACGTCAGCAGGCGGCAGGACCCCACGGAAAAATTTCTAGATAGCAGTCCCTGGCGGGGACCGCCCCCACGTCAGGTGACCGGCGTCAGATGACGTCAGTATAAAGGGGCGGTCCCGGACGCCCGCCTTCCAGCTCTTTCCCGCCACAGGCCTGGAAGGCCCGGACGAGAGAGAAGCAGATATTTCTCAATGGAAAAGGAGCTGAAAAAGCCTAGGGATGGAGGCTGGAGAGTTATTTATCAGAAGAGCCTCTCTCGAAGATCTACTGTTACGGTAAGTTCTACGTAACTGTACTATCTACCGAGAGGGCTCTTGCAGTAGGTAATTACATATAGGACAGAATCCCAAGCAGTCTGGAACAAAAGAAAGGCACCGGGAAGAGGAACTACTCCAAGAAGTAGCAAACAACCTTGCAAACCTCAGGATAGGAGGCCTTGCAAGACAGTTAACCCGAAGCCTGCTCTACGGCGAGAGGCAATGTCCAAACTGTAATGTTTCAGAAGGTATGGACGGAAGTCCAAGTGGCGGCAGCACAGATATCTGCCGCAGACACATTCTTGAAACAAGCCGCAGAGGCTGCTACTCCTCGAGTGGAGTGGCCTCTGACTTGACCCAGTAGGGTCTTGTTGTACTTGTCATAACAGAAAGTGATGCAATGAGCCAACCACTTTGATAGGCATTGCTTGGAGATAGCATTGCCTTCCCTTTTGTGAGCAAAAGAGAAGAACAACTGATCAGTCTTTCTGAGATTCTTCGTCCTATCGGTGTAGTATCTCAGAATCCTGTGGACATCCATGGTATGGAGCAAGTATTCTCCTTGGTTGGAGTACTGCGTGAAAAAGGCAGGTAATTCAATAGATTGGTTTAAGGTAGACTCTGCTACCACTTTCGGGAGAAACTTAGGATTCGTGCGAAGAGCTACTCGTTCTTTGTGAAAAATCAGATAAGGGATTTTGCAAATAAGGGCCTGGAGCTCGAAAAATTTAAGAGCGGAAGTAAGGACCACCAAGAAGAGCGCCTTCCATGATAAGAACTTCAGTTCTCGGAAGCCGCAGGCTCAAAAGGAGGAAGGGTAAGTTTCTGAGGACAAAGTTCAAGTCCCAAGGGGAGCTGAGTCCCAACAGGGGCCTGAGATGAAGGACCCTCTGAGAAAGGTCTTGATACCCAATTGGGCAAATGCTTTATCAGCGAAGGGAATAGGCTGAAATAGCAGCCATGTGAACCTTCAAAGAGGAGTGACTGAGACCCAGGTCGAAAAGATGATGCAAATAGTCAAGCAGAACGGCCACAGGACAGGAGAAAGGTTCCACATTCCTGGAGGCAGTCCAAATGGAAAATCTCTTCCATTTCATAGCGTAGGTGGGCCTAGTGGAGGGTTTTCTAGCCTCCACCAGAATCTTGGCCACCTTAGGAGAGACGCCAAAACGGGATTGGGCTAGGTCTGCAGGAGCCATGCATGAAGTTGGAGAGACTTGAGTCCCGGACGGACCAGGGTCCCCTGATCCTGGGTCAGCAGTCCTCGAGATAAAGGAAGAGGAGGAACCTCTGAGTATTGTTGTAGAAGAGAGAACCAGATTTGCTTGGGCCAGAAAGGAGCGATTAGAGTCATTCTCGCTCCTTCCAATGCCAGCTTCTGCAGCACACGAGGGACCAGAGGAATTGGGGGAAAAGCATGGACAAATCTGTCCTTCCAGCTTAGGGACAGAGCATCGCTCCAGAAAGCACCTCGCTCTAGCGCGAGCGAGCAAAAGGTTGGAAGCTTTGCGTTTTGGGAAGAGGCAAACAGGTCTATCTGTGGAGTCCCCCAAATCTGGAAGATGCTTTTTAGAACATTTTGGTCCAGTTCCCACTCGTGTGGCAGAGCCGAAGAACGACTCAGCTTGTCTGCCAGGACATTGTCGACTCCCGGAACATGGATCGCCGTGAGGTGGAGGTTGTGAAGCACTGCCCATTCCCAAACCCTCATCGCTTCCCTGCATAGCGGGTAGGACCGAGTCCCTCCCTGCTTGTTGATGTATCACACCACGCACATGTTGTCTGTCTGGACAGCTAGATGACCGGGAAGGATGTATTGGTGAAGGGCCTGGAGAGCATACAGCACCGCTTGTAGCTCAAGCACATTGATGTGGAGAGCTAACTCCACTGTGGACCATAACCCTTGGGTTCGGTGAGGACCCAGATGGGCTCCCCAACCTTCGCCTGATGCGTCCGTGGTCAGAGTCTGGGCGGGGAGGATGAAAGAAGGGACCCCGAACAGGTTCTCTCGAACCATCCACCATTGCAAGTCTCTTGTCATCGGCGAGGAGATCAGCACCAGATGATCTAGGTCGCCATGCGTTGATCCCACTGAGAGCGGAGAGTCCACTGAGAGATCCTCATGGAGGCGCGATGCGAACGGCCGGGATGGCAGCCGCCATAAGCCCCAGGAGACGGAGCACCGACCTCGTTGGAACCCTCCTGTGTTCCGAAAGAAGGGAAATCTGGGACTGGAGGGAGGCCCCCCTATCCAGAGGCAGGAAGGCCCTGCACACTGTCGTATCGAGGATTGCCCCGATGAACTGGAGTCTCTGGGAGGGGTCCAGATGAGACTTGGAATGATTGATGGTGATACCCAGGCCAGTGAAAACCTGCTGGGTGAGGGAGAGAAAATGCAGGAGTTCCTCCCTGGACGAGGCCGCCAGGAGCCAGTTGTCCAGGTAGGGAAACACCTGAACTCCCAAAGTACGCAGGTGGGCCGCTACCACCGCCAGGCATTTGGTAAAAACTCGGGGAGCCAAGGAAAGACCAAAAGGGAGCGCCCGGAATTGGTAATGGTCCCCTGGAACGCAAACCTGAGGTATTTTTGTGCGAGGCGAATGGGGATGTGCCGGTACGCATCCTACATATCCAGTGCACAAAGCCATTGGCCCGGCCGGAGAAGAGGCAAGAGGGTTTGAAGGGAGAGCATCGTGAACCTCTTGTATTATACATAGAAGTTCAGGGAGCTGAAATCGAGAATGAGTCTGAGATCTCCTCCTTCTTCGGTACAAGGAAGAAATAGGCTGCAACCCGTCCCAGAAGGTGAGGGGCACGGTGCTATGGTTCGCTTCACAAGAGAGCAGATATTTCTTCCCTGACCAAAAGAAGATGGTCCCTTGAGTAAGAGGAGTTCAGAGGGGGTGGCGTGGAGGTTTCTGCAGAAACTCTATAGAGTGCCCTCTGCTATGATCTGAAGCACCCATGAACTGATGTTATCCTCTCCAACCCGGAAGGTGGAGGGAGAATCTCCTCCCACTGGTTCCCTCCGGGGTCCGGAGGTGGTGAGAGGAAGGAGTCAGGTGGTGTGAGGCAGCGCCGCAGCTGGGGCACCCGCTGCTTTTTGGTGGCAGGGGCCTGGCAGCTGTGGGGCCCGACGCTTTATGGCCTCCTTCCTGGGGTTTCGCTGAGACCGGCTGTGTCATGAAGGGACAGCGCTATGGGGATGGGACGGTACATGGAATCGACAGATTTGAGGGCCGTCCCCTTCTCCTGCAAGTCAGTGATGATGTCCTTGACATCACCACCGAAAAGCACCGAACCTCTGAAAGGTACTTCTTGAATTGCTGACTGCACCTCCGGGACCAGACCTGACACACGGAGCCATGCATGATGCCGAAGACTTACAGCGAACGCAGAGCTCCGTCCTGCGGTGTCCACTGCATCGTAGGCCATCCTCAGAATGTGACGACTGGCCGAACGAGCAGAACGGACAAGGTCAGTTAACTCCTGCTTGACTTGGGAGTCAGGCAAGGAGTCAATCTTAGATTCCGCCTGGGTAAGGACAGCCTTCTTGTAATCCCCCATTTGTGCTACATAATTTAGGGCCCTGATCCCCAGTGTGGAAGAAGCATAGATCTTCCTTCCATACTGATCCAGAAGGCGAGATTCCTTATCCGGAGGAGACGAGCTCAAATGTTTCGGGTGTGCTGAACGGCCATGAGCGGCGCTAATCACAACCGAGTCTGCACGAGGGTGAGAGTCTAGAAAGTCTACACCCTCCAGAGCCTGGTATAGCCTGTTGACTTCCGAGGAAGTGGGGCTAAAGCCGACGGTTGTTTCCAAATGGTGGAAACAAGGTGGGCATGAGGCTCGATCCAGGGTGGCACTAGAGTGGGGGCTGTCAGGGGCAAGTCCAGATGTTTGGTGAGTTTAATCCACTGAGGATCTGGCTCTAAGGAACGCCACTGATGGACTTCCTGGATCTTCCTGAGCAACTCCGTGAAGGAAGGATCCTCCGGAGGAGTCCTCAGCCGGGGCTTGGATGGAGAGCGAGGCTCGTCGTCTTTCTCGGAACATCCGTCGGAGGAATCCGAGGAGTCCGAGAGAGAAGAAGAAGAAGAAGAGTTTGAAGCAGAATAAGATTCCCTAGCTCGTCTAGGGGGATGAACGGGTTCCTTAAGGTGGATCCCTGGATGCGTGTCCTGCCCCTCTCTGGATCCCGAGGGGAGAGCTCGGGAAACTGGAGGCGAGAGGGAGGTGCTGCCTGGGGCAGCGACGGGAGCCGGGGTGGCATTGCGCTGTAAGGCAGCTCTCGACTTCCTTGGTGAGTTGAGCCTTGGCCTCAGCCCACCAGGAGGCCAGAGTCACCTGAAGATCCACCGGCGGCCTGGGGGGCCGTGGAGGAGGAGGAGGAGGGGGACAGTTGTACGGATGATATCCGTAAGGTGAGTATCCGTAACCTGGCTGTGGGAATACCGGAGCTGGGTATTGCGGTGTCAGGTACTGCGGCATCGGTGGAGTCGTCGCCGGGGACTGTGGCGCAGGATACTGTAGACCCGGGTAAACTGGCATCGGATTAGACGGCGGATACCCAGGTACCGGAGGAGCTGCCGGAGCAGACGGCCCAGTAGGGAACTCCATGGGCAGATCAACCGTGATAGGCCTATGGGGTGGAGGGCCCGATGAGAGAGGAATATCCCCTGCCGGCGTCGGAACCGCGCGCCGCCGTGTCGTGACTGGTGTTGGGGCCAAGGCCAGATTCGCCCTGCAGGAGGAGGATCTGCTCATGAAAAGCATCCCAAGCACGCCTGAATGGAGGAGAGAAGTCCCCGGTCAGGCAGAGGGGACTTGGCCCCGGATGGTAGCGAAGGCTGTGGGAACCTGGAAAGACAGACGTGAAGGGTCTGTCATAGGCTCGATGCCCGCACACGCCGGAGGAGCAGACGTATGGCTTAGGGGGCAGTCCAGCGGACACCAGAGGAGCCGGTGTCCGACTTAGGGGTCTCGTCGAGACGGGCCGAGGGGTGGGAAGTGGCCCGGCCGAGGGGGACACTGTCGGCGCCGCCTCGAGGGTCAGGCGCCTTAGCGGTTTTCCGGGCGGACGCCGGAGGAGCCGACGTCCGGTTTATGGGAGGCGCCGCACCAGTAGGCCGCGAGCTCGCGGCAGTACTGGGGCAGAAGCCTCTTGCTCGAGGGCACCCGGCCGGCTCGAACGCGAACCCCACGGGCGGGCCGACGCATCCTCCAAAGCCTTGGAGGCTGCCATCAGGCGATCCCCCAGAGAGGACATTACCTGAAGAGGAGGCCTTCTCCCGGTGCCTTTCTTTGTCCCGCTTCTTGTGTCCTTCTGGGGAGGTCGACGTCTGCCTAAGCTTCTTCAACTCCTACTCCATAGCGGACATCTTCTTTTTAAGGAGATGGGCTTCCAAAGACTGCTGGCGTCGTCTGCGGGTGGCCGAGTTGAAATGCAGGCAATGCGAGCACTTATGCATGCGTGGTGGGGCCTAAACAAAAAGGCAGAGGGATGACCGTCTTTGTGAGGCAGTTACGCCCGCATAGTCGCACTTATTTTTGAAGGCTACGACATAAACAACGCTCGCTCAATTTAATTAAATGCAAAATACTTGAAACTTTCGTAAACCGACGAAGCAACAGGGCTGAGCACGAATCCTTTACAGCGAGTACGCTGTACCCAGCTGACGCAGGAAAGAACTGGAAGAGTGGCGTCCGGACCGCTTTATACCGACGCCGCCTGACGCCGATCACCTGTCGTGGGAAGGCCTCAGGGACTGCTAGCCAGAAATTTTTCCGTAGTCCTGCCGCCTGCCGATGTCAGTCCTATATGTAATTACCTACTGCAAGAGTCCTCTCGAAGTAAGATCTTTCTTTTCTTAAACTGTTACGAGAACAAATATATAATTTGGGTTTAATGTATTTAAAAAACCTGAGAATGGTCTAACAAACGGATATATATTTGGAAAGGGCTGGGGGGGAGCGATCGGTGTCAAGGGGCACTGTGGGGGCTCTCACCCCTGGGAGGCTGGTGACTGAAGCACGAAGGTGCAAGCTACTAGGAGCCAAATAACTTAGGGAGAAAAATACTGTAGCAGGGAACGGTGTACTCAGTGGGGAGTGAGCTCCAATTCATGACCATAACTCTACATCTGAGGATCAGGGGCTAAATAGACCATGCAGAGGCCTAAACATAAAAAATGAAAACAAAAATCACAATGGACGTGTTGGCTTGCACTGAGGGTCTGATAGCCCTCGGGACGACTGGGACCCACCGAACTGGAAACTAGGCAAGATGCTGCTACGGTCGGCCCAAATAAAAGAGGCTCATTCTCCCCAAGGGTAGATTTACCCTAGTATGAATAGAGGAATGCAAAGGGTCTCTAGATGGTATACGGATACTGGCTTCTGTGCTGCGGCCTACCGTGCGGAAGACGTAGTGGCTTGCTCTGGCTGAGTGGTGTTGATCAGGCGTGGACCTGCTATTCCTAGCCCATACCCACACAAAGTGAAAGAGCATATGCAGCCTAAAACAGGTCGAAGGTTGTCTGTCTATGGGATAAGAGACCAAGTACTATCTGCTCTGTGTTGTGTTCTTTCTTTTTGGTTCCACTTACTTTGCTAGTTCCCCTTAAGTTGCTAATTAGTGGGGGTTTACACCTTTACATCCGATTGTTCTATTTTTTTTTTTTTTCAGCTTATCACAACACATCAAAGGCCAAGGTCGGGGCTTCCACCCCCCCCCCCGATAGTTTCACGGAGCTCAGCACCCTTACAGGGCGGCTCCAGGTGAGGGCTTCTGGTACAGGGCAAGTGTACCTCAACTTACTCTCCACTTTCAATTAAGATCTGCAGGAAGGAGGTGTGAGGGTAACTAGAGATTCAATATTATGAATCTCCTACCTTGGAAGTCTGCTATCTTTTGTTTAAAATGTTGGATAGGAGCCACGTTGGCTGATAGTGTTAATGGAAATGTTGAGTATTTAATCTTATTGTACCAGGTAATTCTAATCATCCTAAATGTACAAATGATGTTCACGCAAATGACTTTAGCCAGTTTGGGAAACAGATTAATAGGGCACTCAGGTAATGGCTTTATGAAAGCCTACTTTTATCTTATTTTCAGGGGTGATGGCTGAGACGGGCTCACTGTTCTGTTCCTGTAATGTGAATGGCCTTACCAACCCTGTTAAACGTAGCAAAGTTATGAGTTTTATAAAGAAAACCTCAGCTGACTTTATTTTCTTATAAGAAACGCATTTGTCAAAACAAGAACATGCCAAATAGCTGAAATTCGGGTTTGGGGACATGGTGGCACCTTCATATAAAAAAGGTAGAAGAAGGGGGACGGTGATTCTGGTTCCAGCCAAAACTCATTTTGAAAAGATGGATATACTGGACTGACATAGGAGAGGTCAAGAGAAATAATTTTTGGCGCCTCACTCTATTGTTGCTGAATGATCAAGAGGTCAAGGAGAGCATTAAGAAAACTTTTGATAATTATATGGCTGAGAATCTACCCCAAGATATGTCTCGGGCAACAAGGTGGGACGCCGCAAAAGCAGTTTTGAGGGGGAAATTCATTTCGATAGCTTCCAAAAAGAAAAAGGATAGGGAGGCTAAAAAGCTAATATTATCCACACAAAGGCATGGAAAGGATGAGAAGTGACTTGGCAAGGTTGGAGGAATGGTTAGAAGTATGGCAGCTAGGATTCAATGCAAAGAAGTGCAAAATAATGCACCTGGGAAACAAGAACCCAGGGGAAGAATACACAATGGGGGGGAGGTAGTAACAACAACAAAAAAGGAAAGGGACCAGGGGGTAATCATATCAGATGACCATAAGGTTAGCAAGCAATATGAGAAGGCAGTAGGGAGGGCTGGGGTATACTGGGATGCATGGAGAGGCATCAGCAGCAGAAAACAGGAAGTTGTTATCCTCTGTACAGACAGTTGGTGAGACCCCATCTGAGTACTGCAGCCAGTTCTGGAGACCCCATCTCCGCAAGGACATAGACAGGATAGAGGCAGTCCAGAGGAGGGCAACTAAAATGGTGCAGGGTCTGCAAGAGAAGCCGTATGAGGAGAGACTAAAGGAGCTTAATATGTATACCTTTGAGGAAAGAAGGAGAGGGGGACATGATAGAAACTTTTAAGTACCTCAGTGGAGTCAACAAAGTCCAAGAGGGTAGCATGTTTCAGAAAAGAGACGCAAGAACAAAGGGACACAATTTAAAGATAGAGGGGGGGTTCAGGGCAATGTGAGGAAGTATTATTTCACAGAGAGGGTAGTGGATGCATGGAACAGCCTTCTTGAGGAGGTTGTGGGGTCTAAAACTGTGGGAGAATTCAAGAATGCATGGGACAGACATAAGGCAATTCTTGTGGGGGATAGGAAGAAATAGGCTGTTGGTTAACTAGGATCTGCGGCCTATCCTGTAGGTAGGGAAATGGGCAGACTAGATGGGCCAAGCGGTCCTTATTTGCCGTCAAAGTCTATGTTTCTAATGCAGAAATTTTAAGGCTTAAAGCGGGTGAATGCCCGGGTTCTGACGGGTTACCATCGGAGTTTTCTAAGACATTTAGAGGCAGTGGCGGCTCTACACCAGGGCCCGCCAGGGCACGTGCCCCGGTAAAAAAATGCCGTGCCCCAGTTGGTGCCCCATATGGTGCAAAGCTTCCCCCATAGTAACAATATATCAGTGCCCTGGCTGCCATCGGTTGTGCCCCAGCTGTGCCCTGGTAACCATTTGTGGCTAGAGCCGCTACTGTTTAGAGGGATGGTACTCCCAAGCCTCCTGGGCTTATACAAACCTGTGCTTAGTGAAGATGAGCAAATACCTCCCTCATGGGCCAGGGCTGTAATTTCTGTGCTCCCCAAACTGGGAAAGGATCCTACTAAATGTTCCTCGTATCGACCAATTTCCTTACTAAATACTGACTATAAAATTTTTACTTCCATCTTAGCTAAAAGAATACAACAATACCTACCTGGTCTAACTGGAATGGATCAGGCAGGTTTTGTTCCAGAGTGTCAGGCTCAGGATAACCTGAGAAGAACATCTCATGTTATAGATCAGATTAACTATACAAAGACCCCTTCCCTTCTTATGAGTCTAGATGCCGAAAAGGCATTTGATAAAGTATCATGGGCCTTTCTAGGCCAGGTCCTTTCCCAGTTTGGTTTCCCTCAGCAATTTGTGAGGGCTCTGTTTAAGATACTGTATATTAGTCCCCTTCAGCTCATATACGTGCGAATGGCCATGTCTCAGAAGCTGTCCATCTAGGAAGAGGAATGAGGCAGGGATGCCCTCTCTTGCCACTATTATTCGCCTTTTACATACAACCCCTAGATCAGAGTATAAGACAGAATGGAGGTGTCAGGGGGATCTTAATGGGGGGGAGGTGAGGAACAAAAATTAGCTTTATATGCTGATGATGTCCTACTATATTTGTCAGACCCAGATAGTTCATTACCACAGGTGTTTGGACAGATAGAGGAATATGCCTCACTCTCAGATTTTACATTGAACAAGAGTAAGACTGAGGTCCTTAGTTTCTTTTATACCCCATCTGTTGAAATTAGGCAGATACACCCAAAGAAATGGGACATGGAATCTATCAAGTACTTGGGAATCAAGATAAGTAAAAACACGGCCAGCCTGTTCGAATTGAATTATCCCCTGCTAGTGCAACAATTAAAGGCAGACTTCAAAAGATGGACATTGCTCCCCCTAACTTTGCACGCCAAAAATCAAGCATTAAAAATGAATGCCTTACCCAGGCTGCTCTATTTATTTCAATGTGTCCCATGTGCTGTCTCTCAGAGGGATCTTGAATCCTGGCATAAAATGTTTATAAGTTTTTTGTGGGGAGCAATGCGACCGAGGGTTAAAAAAAAAAAATGATTATTTCTTCCCAAAAACCTGGCTTTCCCCCACTTGCAGGGGTACTGGACAGTGTCTCAGATGAGGATTGCATTATTGTGGGGCAATCGGACATACACCTCCCATTGGAAAACGCTGGATCTAGCAGAAGTTAGAGAGGTCCCCTTGCAGGTGGCCTTGTTTGGAGAGGGGAAGTTACAGGGAACTACAATTTACTCAGGGACGGCAGCGGTTTTAGAGGGTTGGATAAGGGGCATTGGTAGAGGTAATACCAAACAACAGATATGGAAATATACATGGTGGGCCTTTGATCCCAACTTTGCACCAGAAAAACTAGATAACTGGTTCCTAAGACATGCAAGAAAAGGATTTCATGCCGCATATCAACTTTTCCATGGATCCTCCCTGATGTCTTTTGAGATGGTACAATTAAAATTTGGTATAGCCCCACAAGATAGAATACGGTATTATCAGTTAAGGGACTATATAAATGAACAGTTGGGAAAGGGAAATGGGGTGAGTAATCAGGAGGGAGGGGGTATACCATTCCAACAGATTTGGAATGCAACAAATGCTAAACATATGATCACTATGTTATATAGAAATTATTTAAATGACCTCAGTACCTCTTCACAATATATCAAGGAATGATGGGAGAGAGACACGAACATTTCTATAACAGACTGACAGTGGCCCCAGGTGTGGAGGGGCACTTGGAGCAACACGTCCTCTCCAACTTGGAAGGAGTTTGGTTGGAGGGTGAGGACCCGTTTCTTCCTGGTCCCTACACAACTGGGTCATTCCAACCCAGGGGTGGGCACAGAGTGTTGGAGGCAGTGTGGAGAGGGAAGTGAGTCCCAGGCACATGTCTTCTGGGCTTGCCCGGAGATCGTCTCCTTCTAGGAGGGAGTCAGGCGACAGACACATTTCCACACTTTTTGAAGTCCAGACACCTCTAGGACCTGAACATATGGTTTTGGGTATTGTTCCACAAGAAATAAAAGGGAGAGAGGCAAAGTACTTGTGGTTAATACTAGTAATTGCAGCTGTGAAATCTATTACCAAGAGGTGGTGAGAGAAAGAGAGGCAGTCCGGATCTGAGGGAATGGGCCAAAATAATAGAAAATATAATGGATATGGAGAAAATCACCTTTTCTCTCAAGCAGTTCAATCAGGAATACCAGAATAGATGGACAAGATGGCTTTTATATGAGGGAAAGGAAGAATGGCAGACCTAATAGAGATAGATCATCGAAAATCATGATCCTAAAAGAATGGAAAGAGGTAATGGAACAAGCCTGAGGGAACAAGGGGAGAACAGTGGTTAGGACGGGGGGAAAATTCAATCCTATGTGGGGGGGTTTCCCATAAAATCTGGCGTCTTTGTGAGACTGATAGGATGATTGTGAGTTATGTGATAGGATGATTGTGAGTTATGTCAAGTAATAACCTGGTAATTAGTTACTGTTAATGGTTATTAGTGAAAGAGAAAGATATGTTTATATCACTTAATATTTTAGTACTGAGAGAGGAATGAAGGGACATTATTATCTTATGGATTTCTAGCTTGTCATCCTACCTAAATATGTAATAACTGTGTAAAAGGTATGTATATTGGGATGTACCTGGAAACTATGAAATATCTCTATATTATCTTTAATAAAGCAAGTATTAAAAAAAAGTGTATTTGTTCCTACAGCTTATTCCCAACTTGAAGTCATAATCTTCTGTTGTCACATCTACAGCCTGATGCCATAGGAATAACTGTGATGGCAAAGAGTATTGTGACATTAGGCAGGAAATAAGCAACAGGAGCTGATGAACTCTTAATAAACAAAGATCCTGTTTTCATGCCTGTAACATTAGTAGTATATTGCGGGGAGGAGAAATACAGAACTAATGTGAAATAATCTGAATTGTGTCCAAATAGTTTGTTATTCAAAGTCCTCCTGAAGACGTCAGCAGCTCTTTAAGCATTTAGACATAATAACTAGGGGGAGTGGGAAGAGAAGATAAATGTGGACAAGCAAAAAAGAATAAAATCCTTCAGGCAGTTAAACACTGATGTACAGAATCAGCCTCAGCTCTCCAAGGGTTCTCCTAGTTTTTTCTGTTCTCCCTAGCTGTATTCCCTCCTCCTCAATTGTGCTAGCAGCAGGTAGGCACTTGGTTACTGGAGCACAGTACGAGTCCTTCAGAATCCTTGGCGGCAGTAGCAGTTTCTCCCTCTCTCCTTCTCAGGCTAGGTGATGCTACCCTCTTGCAGGCTGTGGATAATCATTTATTTATTCAGAACAGCTGGCCACCATCATGCCTCCTTCCATTACCCTCTTCCCCCCGACTGGCTATGTGTCCAAAGGTACATGAATTTTAAAACAAAAATATGGCCAGTATTTGGCCTTCAGCCTAGCTCCTCTCTCCATGCCCTCCATTCACCCATGTATATGAACAGGCTGCTGTCACATGAACTTGACTGACAGCAGCAGCATGTGTGTGCCCATGTGAGAGAAAATGTAGGTTGGTAAGGACAAGGAACTGGCTCACAGTCTTCCAATTATCTCAACCCCACCCCCTCACCCCCACTTTGAAAAACCTCAAGCAAGCCAGCATATTCAGAAATAGACTATATTTTATTTCACAGTGCAAACAGTGTGTGCAGAATTCGACAGGCATTTGTTGGGTTACCTGAATCCCATGTTAGGAACCCAATCTTAGAGTGCTTCCATGTGATGCCAGTGCTGCTCTGAGACAGGTCTACCTGGGATGGAGAACCAGGATGCCAGGGTGTTTTGTGATGCAGAGTTGGAAACAGCGTGCAGTTGGCTTCTAAATGGGACAAAGTCACAAATGGCAGGATGTGGGCGGAAGAGTAAGACAGAGGTTATTTTCAGCAGTAATAAAAGATGTTCTGTGGAATCTGGGACAGTTGAGATGCATGCAGCTCAGTGGTGGTGGGAAGGGAGAGCTCAGGACCTCAGTCTAAACCAAAGAGTGGTGAAGAGAGCTAGGATGTGGTCTGGGAACCTACCCTGAGGTGTCCAGGGTCAAGATGTGCTCATGAAAGTTAATATCAGTCATCCCAGCTTCAAAGCTCAAATCTCTAATGTCCAGTAGTCAAAGGAGAAGCAGGCATTGCAAGTGTCCATATTATGGCTAGGCCTAAGGCAGGCGAAGCACAACATATGTCAACTGGTTCAGGTGATACCATGCCCATACCCATTGTGACAGAAAAGTGGCCCTGAGGGTTTCAGGGCTTTTACTTTTTAAGTCACAACATAACATCTGGAAAACAATAACATGGAAGAAACGGACAAAGCAGTAGAACTGAGGTTATGAAGTTCACTCCCTGTTGCACACTTGTGGGAAAAACAGAACTGAGGCAGTTAGGGCATCATCAACGGTTACTGTCTCGGGTGTGTAGTGTCTCGCATGTGCCAGTGCCATCACTGTTGACCTGACTACAAAAGTTTTACTCTTGCAAGGTCCTAGCACCTCTGGCCTAAGACCGGGGTTCTGTGAAGAAGACTGATTCTTGCATGATAAAATGACTTCTGTAATCTGTTTATCTTTCTGTACAGAGAAATCAAACAATTTGGTATGCTACCTCTAAGCATATGAAATACTGAACTGTTTAGTGTTGAGTAGGCACTTCTCTGTTAACCCCCTAAAAGCACTTAAATCTCGGCCTTCCTTTAACACAGAGACCTAAAAACTGGCATGCAACCCTTTGTAGCAGGATCTCCAGATTCCCCCCCTCCCCACCAAGATCAAGTAGCTTGTAAGTTATAGGCTATCAAAATATGAAACAAAGATGGTTTTAAGACCCATTTTGTTTTTACTCGTGGATAACTAAAACAAGGCTACACACTGTAATCTAAAACATCTAGGTTTGTTAGTTACTGTCACAAAGATGTCACTGTGGTATATTCTGGAATGAAATTGTTTTATATAATGCTATTAAAAATCCACTGACGCCTGAGAAGAACTTTAAAAAACATAATATTTGGACATAAAACAGCTTATTCTTCTCATCAGCTCTGAATTTTGTATCAACAGTATTTATTACTGAGATCATATGCATAAAAACAGGATAGTTGTTCCTTGAGGGTTCATCAGCTCCTGCTGCTTCTTCCCAACCTGATGTCATAACACTGCTTGTGACATCACAGTTATTCCCATGGCAACAGACTGTGATGTCACAACAGAGCATTATAATTTCAAGTAGGGAATAAGCTATAGATTTCAGTGAACTCTAAGAGAAGATGATGTTTTTGTGAGAATTTCTTTATTAATAAATAATGGAGGGAGAAATCTATACCAGATATATAAAATACAAGCTTGAATTGTGTCTGAATATTATGTTTTCCAAAGTTTTCCCAATGGCATCAGCAGCTCTTTAACAAAACATTTTTCTGCCTCTGCAGAAGTACAGACCTCCCGGAAGAAATTACATCTTTTATAAGGTATTTTCATGCACTACAGCTGAAACTGTGGTTGCATGTCAAACCACGGAGGCAAAAAATGTGTCCATACATCTGCAAACACATTTTTTATTTCTTGTTCACAACAGTGGGGGCTTTCTGTTTTTTTATCTTCTTCTGACGTTGGAAGTCCATCTCTAGTGCTGTCTATCTTGTTTTATTTTCTGTCGACACTGTGACCCCATCCTCAGTGTAGACAGTCTTTCTTCATCACTTTCCAACCCCAAGAGCCCATCCCACTGCCAGCAGCCTTCTTTTACCTTCTCATGAGACCAGGAACCCATCCCCAGTGTCAGCAGCCTTCTTTTACCTTCTCATGAGACCAGGAACCCATCCCCAGTGTCAGCAGCCTTCTTTTCCCTTCTCGTGAGACCAGGAACCCATCTCCAATGTCAGCAGCCTTCTTTTACCTTCTCGTGAGACCAGGAACCCATCCCCAGTGTCAGCAGCCTTCTTTTACCTTCTCATGAGACCAGGAACCCATCCCCAGTGTCAGCAGCCTTCCTTTACCTTCTCGTGAGACCAGGAACCCATCCCCAGAGTCAGCAGCCTTCTTTTACCTTCTCGTGAGACCAGGAACCCAACCCCAGTGTCAGCAGCCTTCTTTTCCCTTCTCGCGAGACCAGGAACCCATCTCCAGTGTCAGCAGCCTTCTTTTACCTTCTCGTGAGACCAGGAGCCCATCCCCAGTGTCAGCAGCCTTCTTTTCCCTTCTTGTGAGACCAGGAACCCATCTCCAGTGTCAGCAGCCTTCTTTTACCTTCTAGTGAGACCAGGAGCCCATCCACAGTGTCAGCAGCCTTCTTTTACCTTCTTGTGAGACCAGGAACCCATCCCCAGTGTCAGCAGCCTTCTTTTACCTTCTCGGGAGACCAGGAACCCATCCCCAGTGTCAGCAGCCTCTTTACCTTTCTCGGAGACCAGGAACCCATCCCCAGAGTCAGCAGCCTTCTTTTACCTTCTTGTGAGACCAGGAACCCATCCCCAGAGTCAGCAGCCTTCTTTTACCTTCTCGGGAGACCAGGAACCCATCCCCAGAGTCAGCAGCCTTCTTTTACCTTCTTGTGAGACCAGGAACCCATCCCCAGTGTCAGCAGCCTTCTTTTACCTTCTAGTGAGACCAGCAGCCCATCCCCTGTGTCAGCAGCCTTCTTTTACCTTCTAGTGAGACCAGGAACCCATCCCCAGTGTCAGCAGCCTTCTTTTCCCTTCTAGTGAGACCAGGAACCCATCCCCTGTGTCAGCAGCCTTCCTTTACCTTCTAGTGAGACCAGGAGCCCATCCACAGTGTCAGCAGCCTTCTTTAACCTTCTCGTGAGACCAGGAACCCATCTTCAGTGTCAGCAGCCTTCTTTTACCTTCTCGTGAGACCAGGAGCCCATCCCCTGTGTCAGCAGCCTTCTTTTACCTTCTCGTGAGACCAGGAACCCATCCCCAGTGTCAGCAGCATTCTTTTACCTTCTTGGGAGACCAGGAACCCATCCCCAGAGTCAGCAGCCTTCCTTTACCTTCTTGTGAGACCAGGAACCCATCCCCAGTGTCAGCAGCCTTCCTTTACCTTCTTGTGAGACCAGCAGCCCATCCCCTGTGTCAGCAGCCTTCTTTTACCTTCTAGTGAGACCAGGAACCCATCCCCAGTGTCAGCAGCCTTCTTTTCCCTTCTTGTGAGACCAGGAACCCATCCCCTGTGTCAGCAGCCTTCTTTTACCTTCTAGTGAGACCAGGAGCCCATCCATAGTGTCAGCAGCCTTCTTTTACCTTCTAGTGAGACCAGGAACCCATCCCCAGTGTCAGCAGCCTTCTTTTACCTTCTCCCAAAACTGGAAGCCCGCACCTGGTGTCAGCTGCCTTTTTTTTTTAATCTTTGTCCTCTTTCCATCTGATGCCATCACTGGGAGCCCATCCCCAGTGCAGACTGCCCTTTTTATATTATCTGCTGACCCCATGAGCCCATCCCCAGTGTCAGCTGCCTTATTTTGTCTTCTGCCGACACGAGGAAACCATTCTCGTTGTTGGCTGCCTTCCTTTATCTTCTCCCAACACTGGGATCGCATTCCCTGATGTCAGCTACTTTTTTATCATATGCCAACAATAGGAGACCATCCCCAGCTGCATTCTTTGACCTTCTCCTAACACTTACTGCCCACCCCTGGTGTCAACAGCCTTTTTAAAAATCTTAGCTCCTTTCCATTTGAGGCCGACACTGGGAGCTGACCCCCAGTGTTGAGACATACAGCCCCCCCAACAGAGCTTGACACCAGAAGCCCATCCCTTGTGTCACAGACATCTAAATAAAAACAAGAAGCCCACCCTGGTGACACACTCTTCGATCCCTTCCTCCCTATGACCCCCCCTTCCCCACCAGCCAGCAATGTCCCTTCTTTTATCTCCTAGGTCAGCCGCCATCTAAGTAACATAAATGTGATTATCACTATTTTGTTTATTTCAGTATCATGAGCCACAATAATAAAAAATACATGTATTTCATGATCACAATTGCAGTTATGTTAAGAACCAGCTGAGGAGGTGAGACGTGGGAATAATGTTTGCCTCCGTCTGGTGGGGCTAAAGTGAGGGAGGATGATACTATGGGATGCCAGGGAATGATCATTTGGGCCACGGTAAAGAAAAGGGTATTACTGTATGGTAGGGACTGGTGATTTAGGGCAGGGCAAGGGAGAAGGTATAACTGTATGTCAAGGATTAATGTTTTGGAGTAGGGTGAGGAAGGGAGCACCATGCAGATTCCAGGGACTGAATGTTTGAGACAGGGTGAGGCAAGGGTGCATACCACTGGATGTCAGGGATTTACTGGTGGAGGGCAGGGTGAGGGAGAGGGTATTCACTGGACACCAGACAGGGATGTTTTGGGGCAGGGAGAAGAAGGGGGATACCACTAGACACCAAGGAGTGATGGTCTGGGGTAAGGTGAGGGAGGAGAGTACCCCAGGATGCTAGGGACTGATTGGTTTGGAGCAGGTTGAGGGAGGGGTGTCACTGAATGCCAAGGACTGATTAGACTCAGAGAGGGTGTGCGGCACTGGACAAGAGTGACTGCTTGGCACAGGACCAAGTAAGAAAGGCAGTGCAGCTGTACTCCAGGGACTGCCTGGCACAGGGTGAGGGTGAGGAGTGCCACTGGACACCAGTTACTGCTTGTCATTAAAGGTACTGAAAATGCAGTCCAATGTGCATAACTGTCAATAAAAAGTATTGTGTATTCGTTATTAAAAGTACTGTACTTTAAAAAAAGTAAGGAACTCAATTGCAAAAAACCAAGTCAAGGCATCAGTTAGGGTTGGAACACATATGCTGCGTGGTGATTGGGGGTTAATGAGCAGCTGATGTAGCGTTGGCACTCCCGACTTTGGCACTGTCCTTCAAGGCACATTAATTTACTCACACACCAAGAGGGTACCAAAGTTGGTGACACATCAGTGCTGTGTCAAACGATCGTTCATACCCTTTGGAACACTACACTACAGATTCACTATGAGTCGGGACATTTTCTTTACCCTTACGTCACATTTCCCTACTTTTGCCGGCATTTGCACCAAAAGCCCTTAATAGCAGGATAAGAAGCCTTTCTTCATCTGGAGTCCATCCATACAAAAAGTACAATTTTTAGAAACATCAATCAATCAAAATCTTTATTTAACCAGGCAAACACTGTTGAGCAAAGCTCATTTTCGAGGTGGACCTGGACATAGATATATAGTCAAGCACAGAAGGGTTACATACACAACAGAATGATAATACAAGTCATAATACAATATAAATTGCCATTTTCAAAAGCCTAAAACTTTTTTTTATCTCATCTCCATTTTTCTCCCCCATGGAGCGGATCTCTGCGATCCCCCGGCCACCAGCACCCGCACCCCCGGGCCCGGTCTGGTACCCCCTCAGAGCCGGTCATTAATCGCTCACGTCGTTCTGAATGCAGGATCCTCTCGGGTACTGGGGGGTGCCGGGCACGGCCACCAGCCGCCGAGATCGCGCCCCGCCATTTTCCGCCTGGTCTTCTTGCCCCAGAGAGCTGGACGTGCAATGGCGTACAAGCACATACATGCTGACGCCTGCCGCACTCTCCCCCCATTCTGCTGCTGTAGTGCTACTGGCCTCCACCAGTCGCCGCTACAGTGCGCTGCAGTGCCCCAGCCCTCCCCAGAGGAAGGAGTCTTGGGATGCCAAACCCCGGCAGCCCGATTCTGTTCCCGAACCCGGTGTGGCAATCAGTGCAATCCTCAGCACCACTGGGCCAGCAAAACTAAAACTTTGTGTCGCCATATGAGGGACCCCGCTGCCCCCACCACCACCCTTGGTCAACTCAGACCTTTATAGTTGCAGACATGTGACAGTTGAAAGCCTATCAGGCTAGTTTCCCATCTGCGGGTTACCTGCTCTTGCCTCTAGTGGCCGCTTGTCATTCTAATCCAAGCTACAACAGTCGAGCTCCAACCAGCTACAAACTTGGCCTCTCCTCTAGTGGCCACTATCTGCATTACTGCTTCTCTTTTACACAGTCCCTCCCTAGCAATGTTAATCCAAAATGCAGAAGCTTCTGCTACGCTGCTTTCTCCTTTCCAGCTGTCTTTTTCTCACTCCCATCTCCATCACTCTCACTTTAGTGTCCACTCCCCAACCCCCAAACAACCCTCCACCTCCCTTCCTACAGGAACCAACCACCCTACTCCCATACACCCACCCCGCTACTCTGCTACTCTCTCCTCCCTTTCTCCCTGCTTCCCCCATCCACCCTTTCCTACCACTCCCCTCCAACCACTCTTCTCTGCTCCACTCGAACCTCCTTAACCTGTTGGCACTAAACCAATGCCTGAACCTCCACGCACCACCCTCAAAGCGCTGTTCTGGCACGTCCAAACATTCTCCGCTTCTAACATACTCCGTTATCCTCTTACTTCTTGCGGGCGACATACATCCCAACCCTGGCCCTTTTGTGCCCAGGCATTCCTCCACCTCATCCTCCGCCTCTACCGGACTGCCCCCTTCTCTAGCCCATAACTCACTCCCCAAGGGCCTCTGTATTTTCCACCTCAACACCAGGAGTCTCTTCCCCAAAATGGATGCCCCAACAGTCCGGGTCACCCAGTACAACCCTGACAGACTCTGCATTACGGAATCCTGGCTAGCCTCCAAAATCCCAAACTCCTCTCTCACCATTCCTGATTCCAACTTATTCCACCAGGACCTCGGCAAGCGAGGCAGGGGCGTGGCACTGTACAATAGGCATTCCTTCTCATGCTCCATCATTTTCAATGAATCCTGCCCTTCTTCCCACGAATCAATTGTTGCACACCTATCCTTCCCCTCCTCTGCCCCCTCTACATTGGGGCCCTATATGCCCCATCAAGGTCCTCGCCCGACTCTGCCGTCAAGGCCATCTCTTCAATCTCCACCAAAACATCCAACAGTGAGCTCGTGCTACTAGGCAATTTCAATCTAGACTGGCTCTCCCTCCTCTGCTAAACTCACCATCCTAAGGCTCGAATCCCTAAATCTCTCCCAGCTAATCCACGAACCCACTCGCCTAAACCACCGGTCCCAAAAACACACCCTTCTGGATTGGATTCTATCTTCCCATCCCCACCATATCTCTGCCTCAGGTATCTTCTCCGACACCCTCAGTGACCACTGTATCACTTATTGCGTCCGCAAAATCCATTCACCACTCTCCTTTCCCAAATTCATCTGGTCCCACTCCCTACACAACCTCAATGTCCCTGCCTTACTCCAAGACCTTGCAAACGCAGACTGGCTACCTGTGCTGTCTGCAATCGATGCTGACGTTGCCCTATCTCAGTTCTGCAGTATTTTCCAGAGAATTTGGGACATGCATGCTCTCCTAAGGAAAGCAAGGGTTAAACACCACCACCACCACCCCTGGATCACAGCCGACCTCATCGCCTCGTGTCGCTCCAGAGACAAAGCGTGGCAACTTTACAAAGCTTCCCACTCAGCAACTGATCTTCAATCTTATAAGTACCTCAGAAATAAATGCAATAAAGCCACCCGGCAATCAAAATCTTCCCATTTTAAAGCGCAATTCACACAAACCCAGAACCCCCACGCATCTTTCTGGAAGCTGATCAACTCCTCCTTAACCCCCACTAAACAGACTTGCTCGACCATTACTTTAGATAGTAAAACTATCTCAGATCCTGCCTCCGTGGCTGAGCTATTCAACAAGTTCTTCATCTCCTGTGCCCTACCCAACTCCACCTCTCCCTCCCCCAGCCTGCAAAATCCATCCTCCCCGATCTCGGTTTCCACTTTCCACCCATCACACCTCTGGAGGTTTATAACGCACTCTACTCACTTAACATCCAAATCTAGCCCTGACGGAATCCACCCCAAAATGCTCTGTATCTCTGCTGCAGCCATTGTTGCCCCCCTGACCCACATACTGAACCTTTCCCTAACCCCAGCTACTGTTCCCAAAGCCTGGAAATTGGCCAAAATCATCCCTCTTCACAAAGGTGGTGACTGCTCCCAACCGGGAAACTATAGGCCTATCTAGCATCTCCCCTCCCTTGCCAAAGTCCAGGAATCCCTCGTACGATTCAAACTGTCAAACTTTCTCTCTTCCAACAACTACCTTTCACCAGTTCAGTCTGGCTTCCGAAAACACCACTTCACCGTCACCACCCTCCTAAGCGTAACCAGTTCCATCCTCACAGCCATGGACAATAGCCAAGTCACAGTTTCCATATTCATAGACCTGGCTAAAGCGTTCGACTCTGTCTTCCACCCACTACTACTCAGCAAACTTGGCTCTTTCGGCATCGCCCAACCTGCCATCTCCTGGTTCCACTCATATCTCCACAACAGGCAACAATCAGTTCAAGTAGGCGACACTCTCTCCTCTCCTCTTCCTTTCATATCTGGCATCCCCCAAGGCTCTATTCTTGGCCCCCTCCTCTTCTCTCTCTTCATAAATGACCTATCCTCTTCCTGCCTCGACTCAAACGTGCATCTTTACACAGATGACACTGTCATCTTTGCCTCGGACCCCTCCTTTGACAGTGTCCTCCCCCTTCTCCAAAACGATTATGAAAGAGTCCAGTCCTGGTTCCTTGAGAACCTGCTCACACTCAATGCAAAGAAATGATCACAATGGTCTTTGGTTCCAGACAGAAGCTGGCCACCCTCCCAGACCCCCCTGTTATCACCACCACCATGGATGACTCTCTTCTGGGGCTAGTCTCAGCCTTCAAATACCTGGGAGTTTGGTTGGACAGCCACCTCAGCTTCTTCACTCACATCGAGGCAATCTGCACCAAACTCCGACCAAAACTCATCATCCTCTACTGCCACAAATCTAGCCTACCAATGCCCACTCAGTGCGAGCTTTACGTAAAACTATCTTGCCAGTTATAGACTATGCCTACATAGTCTATGATACGGCCCCATCCCCCTCTCTCTCTCTCTCCAGACTTGACATCCTTCTTAACTCCTTCTGCCGCTTTGCCACCGCCTCGCCCCCACTTACTCACCATTGCTCTATGCACCTCTCTCCCTGGCTCCATTCTCCTATAGGCAAACCATCCAAAGCGCCTTCTTCCTAGCTACATTCTGATTCGGGTCCCTCCTCCCTCCACCTCACCCCAGCCACCTCCCTAAGCTACCCCCTCCGGCATAGGGATCCCCACACTTTCCACCTCCCTTGCCCTCGCTCTCTTACTGGCCAAGCTGCCTTCTCGTACCGCCTCACCCTTCTCCGGAATAACCTCTCCCTGACCTTCACATGCCCCCTTCTTGTTCTGCTTTTACTCAGCTCCTCAGGTTCCAACCCACCCTGCACTGCCCTAAATGCTCAAATGGTCCCAGCACGCAGCCGATGCACCACACAGTCCCCACTCACCTACCCTAGCCGCCTAGTCCAAGCTGACCTCATCTCCCTTCTCCCACTCCACATGCAATTTTAGCTGTTTAACCGCCGAACAGTGTATTGTAACTGTTTGTAAAAATGTTGTGCAAACTGTCTGTATTCCTCAATCTATTGTTATTCTCTGTACAAACTGTACCCAGGTCACACCTGGAAATGAGCCTCAGCTCAGTGTGCCTTTGCCGGTCATCACAGTTTAAATAAAATAAAATAAAATAAACAAATAAAATAAAATAAATAAATTGAACATAGAACAATGTACAGAATTCAGATGGATAACAGTACTAATTCTTGGTAAAAAAAAATATATGTACAAAAATATACATGAGATTCTCTGGACTGTATGAAGGGAATAATAAATACATGTTACAAGGAATATACAGCATGCAAGAGACAGAGAGGCTCTTAGATTAGATATGAAGTAGAAGGATAGATCCATAAAGTGAGGGGGAAGGGGCAGATGCCTAAAAGGGAGGAGACAGAGGGACAGAAGACTAAATTGGCAGTGGCAACCATACGATGGCCACTGATCGCAGAGTGCTGCTGAGACCACCAATAGAATGAAGATGAGCCACAGGATGCTGGTCAAAGGCAAGGGGAGGGAGGAAGGGGATAAGGGAACAGAAAGAATAGGGGTCGGGGAGGACAGAGAGTGGGAGGCTCATTTCAAGTAATAAGACAGGGTCAGGTAAAACAATTACAGGATTCCTTGAAAGAACAAGCGTAAAGAGTTTTGAATGTTGATAGTTTGATAAGGTAGACCAATTTCAATGTTTTTTGCAGCTTGTTCCAGAGTGAGGGTAACGTGTAACTTAAGGATGTACTACCAAAGCGCGATTTGACCTTAGGCTAATAAAGGAGATGTAGGAGGCACTCCTCAAAGCATATTTGCCTACCGAGCTTAGGGGCAGGCAATCCAGGACATATTGAGGCAACTTTTTAGTAATAGCTCTGAAGGTCCAAAAGGCGGCATTCCTCTGTCTTCTATATTTGATGGATGGCCATCCCACAGCAGCATATATGGAGCAGTGATGCGTGGTGAAGGGGAGGTTGGTAATGAACCTTAAGGCTCTATGATAGAGCATGTCCAGTTTGACCAGTACAGAGGTGGGGCCTTGACTGTAAAGGAAGTCCACATAGTCCAACAATGTTAGGAAGGTGCATTGGACCAATCGCTTCTTGGCCTCCCGAGTAAAAAGGTGATTAATCCTATAGAAGAGACCAAGCCTCTGTCTAAGCTTTTTTATAAGTTCTTTAATATGGTCATTATAAGAAAGTCTATGGTTGATCAAGACCCCCAAGTATTTGAACGTAGTTACATATTCCAAAGGTTCGCCTATGAGTGTAGAGATCTAAGGAAAGGTTCCTTGGGCAGCGGAGTTCGTTATATGTGCAGAGGGTGAGAAGAGCATCACCCTTGTTTTCTTAGCATTCAGTAGAAGTTTCTTGTTCAAAAGCTGCAGTTGCAGCAGATTAAACTCCTGCTGAAGATCACTACATGTAGCTTCCAGGGAAGATCTGCTGATGTAAAGTACTGTATCATCTGCGAAATAATGAACGTTTGCAGTATTGAGGTTGGTATCAGCTCTGTTTATATATATATATATATATATATATATATATATATTATGCAAGCAGGGGGCCCAATATTGAGCCCTGCAGTATGCCCCTTGGCAGGGGTTTCAGGGCGAGAATTCCACGTCTGCTTTTACCTGCTGGAGATGACCTGATAGTTGGAGAACCAGCTCAATGACTGAGAGTCCAGACCTATGTTCCGGAGGAACGTAAAGAGCAGATTGTGATCGATAGTGTTGAATGCCTTACTTAAGTTTCAAAATACTGCACAAACGAAATTCTTGGCATTCAGGTCACACTGCCAGTCATTAGTCACCTTAGCAAGTGCCGAGATGGGTGCTATGGCGTGGTCTAAAGCTCGATTGTAAAGGGTAAAGCAAGTTTGCAGATTCCAGGTAATTCCTGAGCTGTGCACTCATGATTTTCTCTAACAGTTTAGACAGGATGGGGAGTAGAGAGATAGGCCTGTAATTGTTAAGGTCACTAGATCTCCGGATCTGAAAAGGGGGATCACGTGCAAAGTTTTCCATAGGGGAGGAAGGTCACCCAGAGAAAGGGATAAGTTAAAGAGGTGGGTAATTGGCACAGCCAGGACGTGATGATCAAGTTTCAGGAAAAAGGGGTCAAGGAGGTCTGCACCAGCACTCTTCCTGGTATCTAGTTGTAGGAAGAGGTCCTCAACAGCCAGCCTGTCAGCGCCGTGGTTGGATTCCCATCTGCGACGCCGGCGACCTGGGTTCAGGAACGGACCCGGGTTGCTAGAAGACCAGTCGGGGGAGAAGGATAGAGCGTCCAGCAACAACTCGCCTTCTCCGGGGGCGAGGGGGGGGATGTGGCCCCGCGCCTGCTGGCCCCTGGCAGAGGCCAGAAACACAGCAGGACATCAGGTCACAGATGACTAGGGAGGGGCAAACATCGGCATATGCCCAGTCGGCTGTGGCATGCCACTCCCTGGTAAGAAAAGTGGAAATGGCACCCTAACTGATCAGGTGACGGCCTCTCCAGACCCTCATCATTGAGCTCCCAGGCCTCCATCTGCTGCCTCAGCAGCACCCAGGATTATTGGCATGGCCGGAAGGCTTATCTGTTACGAAGGTAAGGAACCTCCCGATGAAGGGATATATCGGGGTTACCTGGGCTGGCTGCGATTTGTGGGGTGGTGGGGTCGAAGTAGCCGGGTGAGAAGGTCCACGAGGCCTGAAAGAGGATCGGCCAGGGTGCTGGGGTTGGAGCATAAAAACAAACAAAAAAAAGAGGTCCTCAACGTCTTTCAAGGATGCAGGCTGAAGGGAGAATGCAGTGCTGATGACAGGAGCTTCTTGGTCCTGTACACCAAGTTGAGAGCAGAGGTTACTGGCGGGGGAGGTAAAAAATGCTAAACCTGCAGTAGCAAAGTGGTTATTGAGGTAGTCAAGGATTGTTTGCCAATCAGAGACTGTAGTGGCCCCAAAAGTAATTCTTGTGAGTAGGGAATTCGTGGATGCATGACTTTCAATGTCCTTAAATGTTTGCCAGAATTTGCAGAAACATTTAGAGGAACAGTCAAGTAGTTGTACGCTAAAATAGTTGGCCTTTGCTTCCCTGACCATCCTAGTACAGAGATTCCTTGCTTTCCTAAACAAAATCCAGTCAGCTGGAAGCTTTGCCTTTCGCGCTGTTTTCCATGCAAATCTCTATTATGCAGTGCTGCCTTTAGGTCCGCTGTAAACCACCAGCATAATTTTTCCTTAGATTGTACTTTAACCAGTAGCGCATGCTTATCCAATGCCCCTAACACAATATCCTGGAAGATATCGTAGGCCGTATTCACTGATTTTGCTAGGTAAAAGTCCTGCCATCTCAAAGAATCCCTCAAGTCAGCGATAAATGCCCAGGTGTCAAGGTTGCAACGACACCTCTTGATGGTGAATTTAAAAATAGATGGTGGTTTCAAGGCGGATCTTACACAGGCAGTGAAACAATGGTCACCGATATCAGAGAAGAATACACCAGCATGGGAAAATAGGTGAGGCTTATTTACTAGAATGAGATCCAGCAGGGTGCTATTGTTAGGATTCTTTATATTAGAGCGTGTAGCTTCAGTAATGAGTTGCGATAGTCCAAGGGAATCACACAGGCATTTAAGGGGAACAGAGATGCAGGAACACCAGTCCAGATTAAGGTCTCCTAATATAACAAACTCCGAGGGCAGGATCTAATAAAATTACTTAAGTGGTCCAGGAGTTGAAACCTGCTGAGGGGGCCTATAGCATCCTATAATGCAGAATGAGACGGAAGAGGAGAGTTTGATTTTGATAGTCAGGCTTTCAAATTCTTTGGGGATTGAGTTCGAGTGGATAACTGAGGCCGAAAATCTGTCTTTACCATAGATGGGATGGTTTATGCAAGGGAAGGAACTGTATTTTGACTTCATGGAGCTGATCCACAGATCCATTCCACTTCCTTGTATTCAGAGCTGCCCCCAAGCTAGCACCTATTATGATGTGTTATATGGAGAGTGTGAGTACGTGCTCCATAGATTACCACAGGGGCTGATTTTCTTGTCTTTTTTTTAATAGTTCAGGGTTCCGATTCAGATAAGTCAAGGCTACCACTCAACTAACAAGAGCCTTGTTAGTTCAGCGGTGGCCTTGATTTATCTGAATCAGAACCCTGAACTATTGAAAAAAAGACATAAAAAGCAGCCCCTATAGTAGTCTATGGAGCGCATCCCCGTGCTCTCCATATAATTACGCCACAAAACATGCTAGCACGGCGATGGCGCCGAAGACAAGATAGTGAAAGGAATCGGTGGCTCAGCACCATGGAGCCAAAATATGATCCCTTCCCTTACATAAACCATGGCTCTAAAAATTTTACTTTTTTGCATGGATGAACTCCAGGTAAGGTAAGGCATTATGTAGACTTGCCTTGGGTATAGCAAGTAAGGTGCTCTTTAAGATGTGGACAAATCTAGGTTGCCCCAACTTATGATTATTGCCTCATAAGGCTCAGCAAACCCACTCAACTCATGTAACCAACAAAATGAACTCCCAGCTCATCTGCCTCTATGGTTGGGTGCCCCTAAATCCTGGGTCCTCTCATTAGAAGATTTACTATCACAGATCACAAAGTGCATTATTTTCAGTCAACTTGGATACTTTGCTTACCTTTAATGTGTACAGAGCTAACTTTTAACTTGGCCTTTCGTGTAATCTTTTGAAGTGGTAACTAGTAATTACAGTCAGCAAAAATCTTTCCAGTGCATGCGTGCAAGTAATTTTGCAAGTCTCTTTTAAAAGCCAGGATAGAGACGATGACAAACATTACCTAATTCAACTGTTCCTCTCATGTACACCAGGCAGGGCACTGCAGCAGATTACGACAGGTATAGCTAAATGTCATGCTGATAACTTGGCTGATTCAAATAAAGACCCACCCCATTGGTAAATATTTAACAATCTTACAATACACTGGAACCAAGGCAGTGCTGGTACTATATGATCTGAGAGTAAGGGTTGGTCTGGCGGAAGGGGAAAGAAGGAAAAAAAACAGTCTGCTGCTTTTGTAAACAGAAAATTAGTTTCTTTACATGTTTAGAGCATTTCCTTGAATTGTTTCTTTATTAAACCCAAACTGTAGCATAATGTCATCCACAGATGCCAAAATTAGGTGAAAAATTAATATCAGAGTTATAAATAGAGAATAATGCATATGTAGGGGGTTGATACGCAGTTTTTTTTACACACCCAAGGTGTGTGATATTAGAGAAACCTCGAGAGCGAAGCTCGAGAGGTTTCACTAGTATCACACATCAAGGGTGTGTATTAAAAAACTGCGTATCAACCCCCCACAAATGTTTTATTTTTTATAATAACTGGTGCATGGACATTTGGTGTAAACATATTTGGGCGAGAGAGAAAGCATGGTTGGCGGTGATTTGATTGATGATTATATGCCCAAAATCACAAAAGAGAAGTGAAACATATGAAAAAATTCTAACCTGTGGGTGCTGAAGTTAATTTTTTCGTTTTAAGATACAAAAGCCACCGAGTGTAGACTGGCGAGGCGAGTTCACTCGGCAGCTTCAGAAGGCGTAGATTCAGCGAACCAGTATTGCTATGCAGCACTCATTCACGCCTGAATCTAGCCTACTGAAGCTGCCGAGTCACTCGCTCTCTTCGGTCTATACGTAACGGCTTCTGTTTCTTGAAACAGAGAAAAAAATAGCTCATCACCTACAAGTTAAAATTATTCTATACAAGGCACTTCTCTTTTTGTGGATTATGGGGGATATAATTTACCGAACACTGCTTGGCCACGCTACTGTGTTGGAGAAAAGTGATGATCATCACTTACAGTGTAAGTGAGAAGTGACTTACAGCTACTCAATTACGGCGTTTGAAGGGTATATGAAATCAGGCTTCTTAGCACGAGACTGTAAAAGTCGTATAAACCCACGGATTGATGCGACTTTTTTTGTATTGCCCTGCGGGTTGATACGACTTTTTAACAGCACTTGAAAACGGGTTGATAACGGGGGGTCACCAGTTATTATTATTAAACAGCATCAGTGTACCATTTAAGTAACAAGGCAGGACGGGGGACTTTCATCGGATGTCATCACACTTACGGTTTGTTGGGAAGCACAGGATGAAGCTGAGTTGTGTCAACAGCTGGAGGTGTGCTATGTGCTATGCAAAGATAACATTACACCTTGACGTGGCCTCTACTTTTGCAAAATGACACATATACTGCCAAGAATAGTATTTGTTTAAAAACAAAAGAGAAATGAATATAGAATAATGTACAGTTGTGACCCACGGTGTGCAGTTTTCTGCTACCTCAATGACTGGATGCCCCTAGAGGTTCAGGGAGGAGCGGTAGATCTGGGCCTACCTGGATTTCAATAAGGTCTTTGACACCATTCCACACAGAAGACTGGTAAACAAGCTGACCTGCCTGGAAGTGGTCAAAAAGTTATAAACTGGCTAAGAAGCTGATTAAACTGCAGGAGTCAGAGGGTGGTGGTAAATGGTGCCACTCTGGAGAAGGCAAGGTGACCAGCAGGGTGCCTCAGGGCTCAGTACTAGGCCTGGTCCTCTTCAACACCTCCATTAGTGACACTGTGGAAGGGCTAGAAGGGAAAGTATGCCTGTTCATGGGTGACACAAAAATCTGCAAAGGAGGGGGAGGGATGATTTGAAAAAGCTGGAAGAATATCAAGGGTTTGGCAGCTGGGTTTCAATACAAAAAAGTGCAAAATCAAGCACTTTGGGCAAAGAAACCCAGGGCTACGTACCAATAGGGAGGGGAAGTAATGGCAACCACCAAACAGGAAAGGGACCTGGGGGTAATCATTTCTGATGACCTGAAGGTAGTCAAGCAGTGTGATAAGGCAGTGGGGAAGGCTAGCAGGATGTTCAGGTGCACAGAGAGTGGCATCACCAGTAGGAAAAAGGAGGTGATATTGCCTCTGTAAACATCACTGGTAAGACCCCACCTCAAGTACTGTGTCCAGTTCTGGAGGCCCCACCTCCAGAAGGACACTGACTAGGTGGAAGCGATACAAAAAAGGGCTACCAAAATGGTGCCGGGCATGCATCAAAAGCCCTACCAGAAGAGACTCAAGGAACTGAATATGTACTCTCTGGAGGAGAGGGGAACATGATAGAAACATTAAAATACTTAATAGGTATTAATACAGTACAGAAAGGCTGCATTTTCCACATAAAAAGAATCTCGAGGAGAAGGGGTCACACTATGAAGCTGGGAAGGGGGCTCAGAGGAAATGTGAGGAAATAGTTCTTCACGGAGAAAGTGGTGGACTGCTGAAACAACCTTCCAGTGGAGGTGGTAGGTGCCAAAACGGTGACTGGATTCAAGCATGCAAGGGACAGATACAAGGGGACCTTGGTAGTAAGGCAAGGGGAGATGACCAGAGATCAAGTAGGGTCTGTGGTAGCACAGTAGGCAGGGAATACTGGGCAGACTAGGTGGGCCAAGAGGTTCTTATCTGCCAACAACTTCTATGTTTCTATGTAGCCAACTGGCAGATTGTATCACAAGCTATGTGGCAGATAATTAAAAGAACAAAAGATCCTTTGATAAAGGTTCCTGGGGGATCTGAAATGCATCAGGCGGGAGCTTTTTTTGCTTTTATATTTGTTGTGCTGTCCACTGCAAAATAAAGTTTACTTCTTTGCTGCTAATCACAAGAGTTGGTGCATTTTTGTGGTGCTGAGTGCCCAAGTTACCTGGTTGTCTGCTATTTGAGTCTTGTGAGCACCACAGTCCTTGTGCATACTTTCCATGACTGTTTATGTTTATGAGTACCATGAAAAAAATTAAGCAAAGGACTTTAAAACCATATACTATAACAAAATACTAAATCAACTACAGCAATGCATGGGATCCCATCTTGAGATTCAGATGACATCACAGACCACTTGAGCTTCGAAACTGTGGTTTATGATGTCATCAAACAACCCCGATGGAATTACGGTCTTGTTGTCCCTGGTTTACTATCTATGATTCTATTTTTGTTCATCTCCTGTCATCTGGGCAGCTGAAATATTCAATACAGTTGTAAATACCTGTAAGCCACTATCATACAGGATACCTGTAAATTTTATCGACACTGGTGCTGTAGAGAGAATAAGAGCTAGTGGCAGAAACCTCCTGGAACCTGATGCCAAGCTGTCCACTGTCTGCTACTTGGCATACTAACCCTGCTTAGATATATTGTAAATGTTCCCTAATTTTTAAGTCATTCTCACCTAGGTGGCCATTTTGTATCAAGGTTAAGCAATGGATGGTTTGGACTTGTAACAGTTATTTGAAGTAATGGTAACTGACTTTGCAAATAATAAACTTTACTCCACAGCTATATCAAAAGATAATGTAACAATCAACTGTGCCTGAATTCAGTTAGCTGGTCTACTGTTGACCTCCTAGTGTAGGACAGTACACAGTCTCATTCTCTGTGGCTGGAAGTTAAGCAGATCTCATCTGCATGGTATCTCATATGGGGCCGAAGGCTAAACAGGTATGAATAATTTAATTTCCTGAATTTGTAAAGAGCAGAGCAGTAATACAAAGGAGACAGTGTTCAACTAACAAAGGAAGGTACAACTTGACCTAGCAGAGGCCTTTAAAAAAAAAATAGATAAAGCCCAGCAAGAAAGGGCAAAAGTAAATCAGAGAAAAAAGGCAAAGCAAAATAAGTCCATCTCTGTACTTGTGTTCACATGAGACGTCTGCTTGCCAGTAAATACATAATTCTCTGTTTTGTTTTACATTTTATCCATCATTATAGGCACCCTGCTAACTGCAGCCAAACAATGTTGTTTACTACACTGTGCAGACTGTGGGTTCTCATTCAAGACATTCAAGGCCAACTTTTAGGAATTGTTCCAAAGCCTGTGCAGTAGTATAATTACCCAGCCTCAAAGGTAAGTATGCTTGCCTTCCAGCATCCTTATTTACTACCACCAAAATCAAAAAATAATATTAACATCAACCGCTTAATTTATATTTTTGGGGTTGGGGAATTACAACTGTTGCTGGTTTTTTTTTTGTCTTATTTATTTTTGCGCCCCCCCTCCCCCCCAGTCGGTCATTCCTTCTGGCCATCTAGGACCACTCCAACTCGCCGATCATCTCTGCTGCCATCCTACCATCCCCGTTAACTGTGGCCCTGGTTTACCCAATGTATCCCTTCACAGGGGAGGGGGGGCCCCTCCATACGGGACACCAGGGAGGGGAGAGTTTTGCTGTAGGCATGGAGAATTCACCTGGGCACATTTGGGGAGAACAGCACGGGCACTCCCAGGCTATGTGGCAGGCAGGGGGAACAGCCGCCATCATCCAGCCGGCCGAATGGGCATTTTCCTGTTTTCTCCCTGCCCACTTCCCTCCCAAGAAGGCTGCACGCCTGTGGCATCCGAGAAAGATGCACTGCGGCACGTGGTTACCCACACTGCAAAGTGCGTCACTGCAACTGGCCACTAGGAGCCGCACAACAGCAATGCAGGCTTCGACTCTCACGAGAGAAGAGTGTCCCACTGATGCTCAATACCATCCATGCTGGCCTCCGCTCCTGAACTTTTGCTGTTTAAGTAATCTACGAAACCTAATATTCTTCCAAGGAGAATGGCCTACCTCCTGACTCTCCCTTATATTTATTTATTTATTTATAAGTTGGTGACTGGGAGAGGTACACTGAGCTGCGGCTCATTTCCAGGTGTGACCCGGGGGAAAAAGAAGGGGAATATATGTTCAGATGAAAACTGACTTTCAGAACCAGATTAAGCTGTTGGTGGTATTAGTGAATGGGGGACATTTGGCCAGGACACCGGGGAAATTCCCTCCCTGCAGGTCCAGCCCTGGAGATTTTGAGTGCTCTTCCTGATACTGAAGTGCCTGTGGAAATGGAAACTAAAGTATCTGTACCTAGAGAGAGCGAGCAGAGCGAGGAGGACTGGCTCAGACAACTTTGTTTGGAAAAAAAGACAGTTCATTATGTCCTTGCTCGAAGCTGAACCACAAAATACTCATGAGCTACCTGAGACCGTGCAAGTACCTGCCATGGACGTATCTGCTGAATTGAATCCTGTGGAACAGACTGTACTTTGTTTGCTGTCAACACCCAGCATCACACCGCAAGAACAACTGCAGCAGCCTGACATTTCGGGATCCACTGCCAAGCCGGCCCCAGCTGTGAGTGACACAGTAGCATCAAAGGAGGCGAATGACTCACCGATCTCAGCTACTGCTTCTTCGACGCCGACCACGATATCTTCCCCCTATCACTGCTTCTACCTCTGATAGCCAACATACATTACCCGAACAGGACGTGAGTACCCCTAAACAGCATAAAAATGTAATATTTGCGGGAAAAAATCTGGGACTCCGTCATGGGTGGGTGGGCCCCTCAATCACAACACGATTCTGGGTTTGTACAAAAGAAGCTGCCTTGGTCTTTAGAAAATTCCTTAAAACATGCTGTGTGGAAGAAAACAACTTTGAGGAAATGGCTCCTGGACCCTGACCATAGTCCAATACCGGGGTCCCCTGCTAGGAATGAACAACAGACTGGCACTAATAATATTACAGTGGTTAAGTAAACCCCAACTGCTTTTGCCACAGCCTCGGATCTGGACCTGCATGCTGACGATGTTCAGCATGATCCCCAAGAATCTGTTAGTATGCATTCAGCCTCATACTCTGGTGATGAAGGGCCCAGTAATCATCAAGACACCTGAGGAGGAGATAGAATGGACACTGAACAGCCTGCCCCTGCCCCCGGTTATTGCAGCTGAACAGGCAAAAGCGACATGGGCCTCCTTCGGAAAGAGAGACCAATTTTTCCAGCAATCCCCTCTTGCTCAAAGACGAAATGCCATCAGGTTGCAATACACTGGAGGCCTGGATAATGTCCTGGACAGGATTTATGTTGGAAAAAGACTAATATAAGAGTCTTTGAGATTTTTTAATTAGTGAAATTTATGTCTTGATACATGCTTCTGGTGATTCATTGTATGATGTCACTTTTAAAACTCCTCAAGGCCTAGACAGGTTCTGGGTAAAATATGAGAAGCTAAGGTATTCTGCCCTTTGGTTACCCTTTAGGGCCATTTCCCTTACTAGACCGGCTGTGAAAACAATCACTATATTATTTCATAATGAGAGTGTGGCAGTGCATGATATTACGCATTGGCTACAACAACAATGTGATCTACTAGGATCCCCTCAACCCATTTTTGATGAGGAGCACATTTGGACGGGAGGTTGGAGGTATAAAGTTAAACTCTGTGGTTCTAACATAGGCCCACTAGACCTTTCTAGTAGTTTGTTTCTGGGCAGGGACTGTGGCCATTGTTTTTATCCCGGTCAGCCCAAGACACATTTTAAATGCGGGTCCTTTTTACACCTTAGTTCAGCCTGTGACTGCATCAAGTGTAATGTGTGTCTAACATATGGACACACCAGTTCTGACCGTCCCAATGACATAACTTGTAACTTATGTGATGAAATGGGGCATTCTTATCGCTGTTGTTCGTAGGCTAATCATAACAGAACAGACCAGGCCAATCAGGATTCCTTACTTACTGAGGCTCAAAAGAAAGATATTGCAGTACACAAGGTATCACAGGAGCCCCCTGCACCAGCAGCCACTGCTGAAAATCAGACTCTGGTTACTGAAAATCAGACTTCAGGTTCTGGTGCCCCCCCGACTCTATTCCACTCAAAGATACTTTGAGCTCAGCCCAACCACCTGTGGGGACGATCTCCCATGCTGTTTCCGTTGTGGAAGTTGGTAATACGATTTCTGTTTCCTCCCCAACTACTCGGGGTTACCACTGCACAACACCTCCCCCTCCTGAGAATGACTCTGTGGACATTCCACCACCAGACATGACTGTAGTTTCCAAAAAGAGAGCCTTGCGACAAATGAGACCCAAGACCAAAATTGCTAAATCTGCTATTTCCCCTCAGGGGATTTCATTGTCTAATAAATATGAAATCCTCACTTCTGGACCAGTAGAGTCTGACCAAGGTGCTGAGTCGGAAACGTCTTCTACCATTTCCTCCCAACATATGGTATCTTCAGACTCAGAGGATAACCCCCGACCCCAGAACAGGAGATGACATCAACTTGGGTTAACACCTCAGAAAAGTTCCAGACTAGGGAAAGTCCCCTGACCTTTTATTTTTTTACTGGATGTCTGTTTTACTGCACCTACAGTAGCTACTATTAATGTTAATAGTATCAGGAATGCAAGGTGCAGGCGAGTAACCTTGTCCACACTTAAATATTTAAATTTTGATCTCTGTTTTCTGCAAGACGCCAGGCTGAATACTAGTTCATTGCTAACAGCGAAAAATTATGGTGTTGGGGACCTTTCTACTTTTCCTTTGGTACTGATGTGTGTGATGGGGTAGGGATTTTACTCCAAGGTTATAATTTTTTTTTAAGTCTCCCAGATTCTGGATATGTCTCCTGGTCGTGCATTGTTACTTGATTTTACTGTTCATGGAACTGCACGGAGGGCAATATGTGTGTATGCCCCTCAGAAAAAAAAGTGGGTGGAGCTCTTTACTACTATCAAACCTTATTTGCATACTACTGAACACATTTTGTGGGCAGGAGACTTTAATTGTTTCCTATCTAAATAGGACAGTGGAGCTACAACCCTGAAGGACTTCTGTGATACTAATTGCCTTGAGTCTATTATAAACACTTCTGGTTTATTAGATACTTATAGCGTAATACACCAACATGAAGGTCGTACATTTCATAAGGGTCATCTATCCTCCATAATAGATTTTGTGTTTTCTTCTAAATATATCCATGTGCAGGATGCTAAAACTTATCCATTAGAAACATCAGATCATGTTATTGTAGTTATTACACTGGGGTTACAGGAACATATTCCTATAGGGAATGGGTACTGGAAGATTAACAGCACCTTACTGAACACTCAACACGTATGTACTCAGGTTCAGGAGGTGCTTAGAGCTTGTCAGTCCACAGCGTGTTTAATGGAAGACCTTAGCCAGTGGTGGGTAGAAACGAAGGTAGAACTGAAGAATATGTTCATGAAACATGCTTCAAGTACAAATACATCACAATATAAAAAATACTGGACGTTATGAAACCACTTAGCTGAATTATATTCCCATCAATCAATCAATCAATCAATCAAAATCTTTATTTATCCAGGTGATCATCATTGAGCAGAGCTCATTTGCAAGATGGACCTGGTTATGATAAGATCTCAGACAAAATACAAAAGATGAGGGATATATATAGGTCATAGCATACAAGACATCAGCCAATAGCACAGAGTAAACAATGTTGCAAAAGTATCATCTGCAAGTGACGAAATTGTGGATATCTCAGATTAAGTGACAGTATGATAATTTAGGTTTGGTGGGTAATAGTAGAGGAGGGGACTAGGGTAGACCTAGAAGTAATAGGCCAGGTGGTAGGGGAATGCATCATCATAAGGCAGGGCCAGAATAAAACATAATTATTATTAGGTAGCTTTGATGAAGATCGGATAGGTAAATCAACAAAGGACAGTGGAAAGCAGCAGATGGAGGACAGAGCATGAGGAGAGGAAGGAATAAGGAAAACGTATGTAAAGGAGGACAGGTTAAAGACAGCCAGTATGGTGATACTGTGGTTATTGATTCTGATTAATGGCGAGAAAAGCACCTGCATGATTCCTTAATGAGACGAGAGTACAAGGTCTTGAATGAACCGATGCTGATGAATGTATTCAATTTTACGTCTTTTTGTAAACTGTTCCACAGGGAGGGTAGCGCAAAGCTGATGGTTGTTCTGCCTTGGCGACAGCAGACTTTGGGAATTTTTAATGAGATGTAAGAGTGACTTCTCAAGGCATAGTTGCCTACTGCGCTTAGCGGGAGGCAGTCCGAGATGTGTTGTGGACTTTTTTTGAGATAGCTCTGCAAGTCTATAAAGCAGCATTTTCTTCCCATCTAAACTGAAAGGAGGTCCATCCTACGGCTGCATATAAAAACAATGGTGCATACTGAAGGGGAGACTGGTAATAAATCTCAGCGCTGTATGGTAGAGCGTATCCAGTTTTGTTAGGTAAGAGGTTGGACAGTGGCTGTATAGAAAGTCCACGTGATCTACTAGTGAGAGAAATATAGCTTGCACCAACCTCATCTTGGCACTGCTTGTGATTAGGCAGCTGATCCTGAAGTAGAGACCAAGTCTCTAGCGAAGTCTTTTCAGCAAATCCTCGATATGCTCAATGAAGGATAGTTTATGGTCTCGCCAGACTCCCAGGTACTTGAACTTTGTAATGAATTCTAGGTTTTCCCCTAGAATTGTAGAGATCTGCAGTACAGTTCTTGTAGTTGCTGGGATAGCTGCATGTATGTAAGGAGAGAGGAGCATCGCTTTAGTTTTCTTTGCGTTAAGAAAGAGCATTTTGTTTAGGAGCTGGTTTTGAAGTAGGTAAAATTCAGATTGAAGGTCACTACATGCAGCTTCAGGTGATGGGCAGCTTAAGTAAAGCACCATGTCATCCACGACTAGGTGGACTTTAGCCTTAGTTACACTGTCACTAATGTTACTGATGTAAATTGCAAACAGAATGGGACCTAGAATAGATCCCTGGAGCACTCCTCTTAGTAGGGGTTTGACAGACGAGAGTTCAACTTCTGCTTTGACTTGCTGTAAACGGTCAGTAAGGTAATTGGTAACCCATCGAAGGGAAAGAGAGTCCAAGCCTATAGACTGCAAGGATGAAAGGAGTAGGCTACGGTCGACAGTGTCGAATGCCTTGCTTAGGTCCAGGAATACTGCACAAAGTTTTTTTTTTCCCATTTCAATCTGCCAGTCATCAGTCACTTTTGCGAGCAGGGTCGGCTTTAGGGTTTTGGGGGCCCCCAGCAGATTAATGAAGTCATGGGCCCCCACTTACCATCACCCTGTATGTTTAACTGTAACCAATACACACATCATTTTATTGTATTTTGAGTACTAGTGGCATCTTAAAAAAAACTAAAGGGAGACCGCAGTGTCAGTGCATACTGTTCCTTCTCTCACATCCATTGTTACTTGTCTGCCTCTTATTGCCTGGGTCATAGCTTAATAAGGCTTTTCATGAAATCAAGATCCCATATCAAAATCTGCACAGTCCTTTATTGCTGTTTTAAGAAGATAATAAAAAAATATTGCAAATAATTAAGGTAAACTATTTTAGTTGGGGCCCCCCATAAGCAGGAGGCCACCAGCGATTGCAGGGTTTGCTGGTGCCTAAAACCGGCCATGTTTGCGAGGGCTGTGATAGTGCTATGGTTAGGCCTGAATCCAGATTGGACGGGATTTAGCAGATCTGATAATTCTAAATAAGATCTCAATTGTGTACTTTCAATTTTTTCCAATAATTTTGACAGGACAGGGAGAAGGGAAATTGGCCTACAGTTGTTGAGGTCGCAGGGGTTTCCTGATTTAAGCAACGGTATAACATGGGCTGTTTTCCAGATGGACGGAAGGACTCCTTGGGTAAAAGACAGGTGTGTTATAGGTACAGCTAGTATGTGGTAAGCAATCTTTAGGAAGTATGGGTCTAGGCTGTCAGTGCCAGCACTTTTCTTTACGTCCAGTTGACACAGAAGGTCTTCAACCTGCTTCAGGGAGGCAGGATGCAGGAGAATGTAGAGTTTGTGACTCAGACTTCATTAGGTTGGGAGCCCAGCGGGGAGCATAACAGGTTCGCAGGAGAGTTATCGAAGGCTAGCCCCGCTGTTGTAAAGTGGTTATTAAAGGAGTCCAAAATGTCCACCCTCTCAGTGATGGTGCTGTTACCCGAAATGATCTTATGTGGGAAAGAGTTACCTGGTATGTGACCAGAGAGGTCCTTGATGGTATTCCAGAATTTGGCTGGGTGCTTGGGGGCCAAGTCCAGTTCTGTTTGGTAGTATGCAGCTTTTGTGTCTCTAATCTTCCTGGTACATAGGTTTCTGGCCCTCCTAAGTGCATACCAGTCCGATGGGGTCTTATATCTACGTGTTTTCTTCCTAAGCTTGTCCCTCTCTAACAGAGCAGATTTGAGTTCAGAGGAAAACCAAGACATGTTCTGTTCTTAACATGCACATTTATTAGAGGGGAGCATTTGTTTAAAGCCCCTAGAATTATGTCACTGAGGATATCGTAAGCCGATTGTACTGACCTCCCCAGGTAAAAATCCTGCCATCATGTGGAGTATTTTAGCTTGTCTAGATAGGCGTATAGGTCAAAGTTCCGCTTGGATCTTTTAACAGAGAACTTTGAGGAGGACAGAGGTGTAGTGACTGATTGTACTCCAGCTATGAAGCAATGGTTGCTGACATCACTGAAGAAGGTGCCTGCATGTGAGAACAGGTGTGGTTTGCTCACTAGTATAACATCCAAAAGTGTATTATTGCTAGGGTTCTTTTCATTCAGGCGCTTTGGTTCATCGGTGATTTGCGTTAGCCCATGGGCATCGCAGAAGGATGAGAGGGGTGTTGAGGCCTTGGTTAGCTAGTCTAAGTTAAGATCTCCTAGAGTAATTGTTTCCGGAGAACCATTCCCTAAGGCAGCACCCAGGTATGGTGGGAGTTGTAGGCCAGCGGATGGTGGTCTCTAGCACCCTATAACACACACCGATGTGTTGTGTTAGATCACTACCTTGAGGGACAGACATTCGAATTCATTTGTGATGGTTGCCGAGTCGAGACAGGAGACTGTGTATTTGTCCTTGACATATATGGCTACCCACCACCTCTTGCTTGCCTGTCAGCTCTAAATAGTGAATAATTAGGGATGCTGACCTCCCTGTCAGCTGTTGCTGGCCTGAGCCAGGTTTCCGAGACCACTAAGAAGTCTGGCGAGGTGTGATAGATCCAGGCCTGAATCGTGGTGATCTTTTTTAGCAGGCTACATACACTGACATACAGGAAGCTCAAGTCTTGGATCTTTGCTAGGTCCGAGGGCAAAGTGATGGCGGCTTGAGGCCCGGGATTAAGCTCTACATTGCCAGAGCATATAAGCAATAGTAATAGAAGCTTTTTTAGTGCAGTGCAGGATAGTTTATAGCTCCTGGACCTGGCGCAACATTGCGGGTAGTCAGATTGGGAAAGGGTTTCCCCTTTTCTGACATTCAGTCGGCCTACTGTAGGTAGCACAAAGTAACACCATGACTGAGAGGTGCAGGGAATGATCAACACTGCGGAAGGCAGGTGGTGGATGCCTCGTAGGGAGCTCAGTTCATGTCCGGCCATTAAGAGAGTGCCGAATCCAGGGGCTGTATTATTTTTGAAGGACTTTATGGCAGTTAATGAAGGCCATAATGCGGCTGTATTATTTTTGAAGGACTTTATGGCAGTTAATGAAGGCCATAATGAGGTATCTTCTCAAATCTTTTAAGTTAAGAAATGGAATCCTTACAATACTCCAGGGCAATCTCTTTATTAATGGAGCATAGAATATGCATCCCTGGAAAATCTAGCTTCGGAGATGTCTTTTCTAGTTGTAGGGCGAGAACAGAAAACAGAACTATGACTACGTTGACTACCAGGGTGGATAAGAAGGTGTCCACTATCCCTGAGATTTTCCAAGAAGTTCAGTCACATCTTAGGAGTATGTATGCCCCTTCCCAAACTGAAGAGGCTGCAATACAGATGTATTTCAACCCCCCCAACCCCGATATCACAGATGGACTGTTGGTCCCCATTTCTAAACTAGAAATTGAAACTGCCATAAAGTCCTTGAAAAATAATGCAGCCCCTGGATTAGATGGCCTTACAATTGCATTTTATAAGAGATTTATGGCCGATTTGGTGGAGATACTACATGTAGTTTTTAATTGGATTTTGACCTCTTCCCAAGTGGACTTCCATTTTTGCACTGCAGTACAAATTTTTCTTTATAAAAAGAATGATAATTCTGACTTCAATAACTGGAGGCCTCAGCCTTTTGAATACGGACTTAAAAATGTTGATGACATTTTTAAATTTAAGATTAGCTAAGATAGCTCCATATTTGATTTCCACGTCACAAACATGTACTGTGTCTGGGAGGTCTATTGCAGACAATCTTTTGCTTATCCATGAATTAGTGGAGCAGGGAAAGGAGGATCAACTATATGGCTGCATTTTTTTCTTTAGACCAGGAAAAGGCATTCAATAAGGTTTCTCGCGCTTTTCTGATAAAAGTTTTAACATCATATGGAGTGCCATCTGTATTTTGTGCCTGGATTTCCACACTGTATAGTGCAGCCACAGCCCTCCCACTAATTAATGGTCACTTGGGTTCTTATGTTACCATTCATAGAGGGATTCGGCAGGGCTGCGCTATGAGCCCTCTACTTAATGTGTTTTGCTTAGACCCCTTACTGAGAAAGATACAACAGACAGACCTTGTCAGAAGTCTCTGTCATTCTGCAGGTTCCCTAGAAGTATGAACAGCGGAGTATGCCGATGATGATGTTTGTTTTTTCCTAGCTGACCCCTCTTCAGGAACACAGGCATTGTCTCAAGTACCAGGAGTGTAGCCAGAAATTTCCATTTTGTACACAATCTCCAAAAGTTACACCCCCCCAATTAAAAAATGCACACATCCTTTCCAAATAGCAGCCCCTTCCAAACAAGTCAGATTGTTGTCAGACGACTCCTCTACTCTCTAAAGAGGTTATACATGTATTGGACACTCCTCAGTGGCCTACACTAACCCAAGTACTACAGATTAGAATGATAATATTAACATAGTGGCTTATGGTTTGTGACAGGCACTCAACAAAACTGTACACAAATGTGTACAGTGAGTATGCCTGTCTACACCATTGTCAAGTACAACAATATTCAGTAGTGGCTGGAGCATCTATTAATAAGGCCAAAAGCAAGGGTTATATTCTTAGTAATTCCACAGTCCCTTTAGATGATTTACAAGGTATCCCAGTCTCCACAGAACCTCTGAAAATATTGGAGATACAGTTTAGTAGGGGGGACAACTCGCTGTTGAATTGGGAGGAGAAATTAGAAATTGGGAAAAGGAAAGTTGCTTGCTGGAAAATGTGGCAACAAACAAAGAAACAGAAGGTGATACTGCTGAAAACATTTAAACATAGAAATATGAAATTTGACGGCAGATAAGGACCGCTTGGCCCACACAGTCTGCCCATTTCCCTACCAAATGGATAAGCTGCAGATCCTAGTTAACCAGCAGCCTACTTCTTTCTACCCCCAACCCCTAGAACTGCCTTATGACTGTCCCATGCATGCTTGAATTCCACCACTGTTTTTGACTCCACAACCTCCTCCGGAAGGCCGTTCCATGCATCCACAACCTCTCTGTGAAAAATACTTCCTTAAATTACCTCTGAGCCGCCCTCCTCTATCTTCAAATTGTGCCCCTTGTTCTTACACACCTCTTTTTTGAAAGATGCTACTCTCTTGGACTTTGTTGATTCCCTTGAGGTACTTGAACGCTTCTATCATGTCCCCTCTCCTCCTTTCCTTGAGGCTATACATATTAAGCTCCTTTAGTCTCTCTTCATATGTCTTCGGTGCAGACCTTGCACCATTTAGTTGCCCTCCTCTAGACAGCTTCCATCCTGTCTATGTCCTTGCGGGAGACTGGGTCTCCAGAACTGTATGCAGTACTCAGATGGGGTCTCACCAGCTGTCTGTACAGAGGATAACAACTTCCTATTTTCTACTGGTGATGCCTCCCTATGCCTCCCAGTATCCCCCAACCCTACTTACTGCCCTCTCACATTGCTTGCCCACCTTTAAGTCATCTGATATGACTACCCCAGGTCCCTGTCCATTTTGTTGTTGTTAGTATCTCACCCTCCCCCATTGTGTACTCTTCCCTGGGTTTTGTTTCCAGGTGCATTACCTTGCACTTCTTCGCATTTAATCTAAGCTGCCATACATTTGACCATTCCTCTAACCTTGCCAAGTCCCTTCTCATCCTTTCCACCCCACCTTGTGCATCAACTATGTTGCAGATCTTTCTGTCATCTGCAAAGAGACATACTTTCCTTCAGTCCCTCTGCAATGTAAACATAAAGACATTGAGAGGACGTTATCTAATACTGAACTCCTGCGGTACCCACTAGTAACCCCTTTCTTCAGAGTGGACTCCATTTACTATTACCCTTTGTGTCCTATTCTCCAGCCAGTTCTTTACCCAGGCTATCATCTTGGGCCCCACTCCCAGGCTGGCTAACTTGTATATTAATCTTTTGTATGGGACTGTGTCAAATGCCTTGCTAAAGTCTAGGAAGGCCATGTCCTCAGCCCCTCCCTGATCTACTACTTTGGTCACCCAGTCAAAGAAATCTATTAGATTTGTCTGGCATGACCTTCCCGCTGTGAATCCATGCTGCCTTGGGTCCTGTGCCCCTCTGGCCTCTAGGTACTCGACAATTCTTTCCTTCAGAAGTGATTCCATCATTTTCCCTATCACTGAGGTTAAACTAACAGATCTGTAGTTTCCTGCTTCTGCCCTGTTCCCACTTTTGTGAAGGGGAATCACATCTGCCCTCCTCCAGTCCTCAGGTACCACCCCATCCTCCCATGATTTGTTAAAGAGGGTAGTCAGTGGTGTCACTAGTTCTACCCTTAGTTCTTTTAGAATTCTGGGATGAATCCCATCAGGCCCATTGCCTTGTCCACCTTCAGTTTTAAGAGTTCTTTCAGAACCCTTTCTTCTGTAAATGGGCTGGTATCAACTTCTGTATCCAGAGTGTTTCTATTGTTTGTTTTAGGTACCTCCCCCTCTTCATTTGTACATACTGAGCAAAAATATTTGTTTAGTATCTCTGCCTTTCACAGACCCTCTGCCCACCCCCACCCCCTTATTAAGTCTCATTATCCCTCCTTGGTCTTCCTTCGCTCCCTGGTGTACCTAAAAAAGGTTTTATCCCCCTTCTTAACTGAGTTGGCTATCTTTTCCTCGGTTCGGGCCTTTGGTGTTCTGACTGCCTTCCCAGCTTCCTTTTGCTTTAACTAATACAATTCTCTGTCCTGCTCCTTCTGTGATTCCTTGTACTTCCTGAATGCTTTCTTTTTCTCTTGAACCTTCACTGCCACCTCCTTTGAGAACCACAGTGGTTTCTTACATCGTTTTGTTTTGTTTATTTGCTTCACAGCAAAGGCTTGTTACCTCTGTGATGGCAGTTTTTATTATTCCCCATTGTTCTTCCACCCCTCCTTCCTGCCCATTTGCTAGTGCATTCCTTAGGCACTCACCCATTTTGGCAAAGTCAGCCCTCCTGAAGACCAGTACTTTTGCCTTTGTATGGCTTGACTCTATTGCTGTGTTTATTGTGAACCATACTGTTCGATGGTCGCTAGTTCCCAGATGGCTACCCACTTCTACATCTGTGATCCTCTCTCTCTCCATTTGAGAGAACCAGGTCTAAGATTGCTCCCTCTCGAGTGGGTTCCAATACTAGTTGTCTAAGGCCAGGGCCCCTAGTGCTCTGCAGCAGAATGTTCTGATTTCTGTGGCAGGGCTTCTTGGTTTCTGCAGCAGCATTTTCTGATTTCTGCGGCACGATTTATTCATTTCTGTGGCAGAACGCAGTCCTGCCATTGATTAAATATGATGTGATGTCATCAATGACATCATATAAATATCATCCTCTAAATATGTGCTTCCTCCATTACCCTCTGCCTATTGAAACTGTATGCCTGCCTTTGAAATTGTATGCCTGTACTTGTACCAATGTACCTTTGCCTGTATTGTGTTAAACCTAATTGTCCTATCTTGTACTGTAACTGTGTCTCCTGGGTCGTGCCTGAAAATAGTCACCTGTTGGCTAGTGCACCTACCCGGTTAACAAAAACTAAATAAAAATAAAAAATATGCTGATCATAGAGGAGGGGCTTCAGGATAAACAAGATGGGAAAGAAAGCCTGACACTATGAAAAAACAGTATATTTAAATACAAATTCACCAAAAAACGTTAATTCTGCAGCACTATATTCTGCGGCATGATGCAAATTCTCTGGAAAATTCTGCAACCGCAGAATCGCAGAATTCCAGGGGCCTTGTCTAAGGCATGCCCCCTGTAGGGCATCTAGAATAACCCCACTCTTAGAATGGGGTTCTGCAACTGCACTCCAGTTAACATCTGGCATATTCAGACACCCATCAGCAATATCTCCCCTTTTTCTGCCATTCTAAGTATACTTTCTATCATTTCCTTGTCCATTTCCTCCCCCTGAGAGGGGGGGTCTGTATACAACCCCTGTGCGGACTGTGGTGCCATTGCCTGTCTCCAAATTGACCCACAGTGCTTCTTCTCCTCCCTGTTTACCCTTTTGTTCTGTTGCTTTGATTCCTTCACTTATGTGAGAGCTCCTCCTCCTCTTTTACCCTCCCCATCCCTCCTGCAGATAGTGTATCCTGGTATGTTTACGTCCCAGTCATGGTTCTGTGTGTACCATGTTTCTGTGACTGCCACGATATCCAGATGTTCCTCCTCCATCAAGGCCACTAATTCAGGAAGCTTGTTACCCAGACTACAGGCATTGGTACTCATTGCTCTCCATTTTTTGATGGCTTTACCTTCTGCTGCAGCATCCCCCACTGACCTGTCTACCGTGGTCATTTTCTCATTTAGTACCCTGTTTTGTAGAGGGAGGCTGGGATTTTCCTGCTGCTTATCAGTGCCTCCCCCCTTGACTAGTTCAAAAGCTTGCCAATGAAGCATTTAAACCGATTGCCCAAAAGACTTGTTCCCTTCTTGGACAGATGCAGACCATCCTGCCAGTATATGCTGGTGTCTGTCCAGGTGGAACCCCAGTCCCCAATGAAGCCAAACCTCTGTGCTCCACACCATTTTTTCAACCATTCGTTAAGCTGCATGGTGCAAAGTACCCTCGCCTCACCCATGCCACTGACAGGCAGCACCTCTGAGAAGGATACTGTGTGTGCTACTTGTCTTAGGCCCCTTCCCAACTCTACAAAGTCCTTCTGCACTGCTCTAATCTCATGATGAGCCAAGTCATTTGTCCCTAGGTGGACAATGACGTCCAGCTCAGACTCCCGTGCAAATGTTCTCATGATCCTAAGGATGCGCTTCCTGTCCCACCAGGCAGGCACCTTACTTCAGTTTTCCCTGCTCCCCCCAGTTCTATCCCCTAATAACTGAGTCCCCCACCAGGAGCTTCTTCCTTTCCCTGTGGTGTCCTCTGCCTCCTTCCTGAGAGCCTCCCTTGTGACAGTTGTCTGCAACCTCCTTAGTCTCCTCTGCGGGTGCATCCATAGGGGAACTATGCTCCCCCAGAATGGTGTATGGATTGTGGAGTGGAACAACTGACTGGGTGTGCCTCTGTTCCACCGCCCTTACCCTCCCTGAGCCTACTGTGGTCCAACTGCTGTGCTTTCTTCGCAACCTCTGAGGTAGTGGTGGTGGCTCTGGTGCTCCCTGGATGGGGGAGGTTCCCTTACTACTGTCCAGTGCAGCCTGGAGGAAGGTTCCCTTACTACTGTCCAGTGTGGCCTGAAGACAGGCAACTTCCTCCCTCAGGGCAGAGAGTTGTCTGCAAACAGGGCAGCATCTCAGCCTCCAGAATAACTCCTGGAAGACTGCTGCCCCACATCCATTACATTGCACTACTCCACACATGTCTGTCCACCTTGTTTATTTTTTTTTTAAATTTTTTTGTTTATATTTTTTTTGGTTTTGTGTGTGTGTGTGTGTGTGTGTGATTGATTTGTTATATAGAAATATATATATTCCTTTGCAAAGGCTCCATGTCGAGGTACAGTGATCAAACACAAAGTATACAGTACAAATACAGTTAGAGCATAGACAGATACAAGAGGGAGCAAATTCTAGGGTCAGGGACCCGGTGTCAAACATAGGATCACTGTCAACATAGAGCAGGATACATTGTAGAGTGCACATTACAATGTAGGTAATATGAGCAAGGGTACAAAAGGGGTACAAAGCTCTAAAGCATTAGTTCTCACACTTTGTGATAGTGAGCCTCCCCCAAGCCATGAAAAAGATTTCGAGCCTCCCTCAAATTTGGAAAAAAATCTTGGGCCTCCCCACAGAAAAAAAGAACTCCTACTTTGCACAGTACACCAGGAATAAAGTGAAACTAATAAAAGTGACTGAGTATATTCTCTTTTTATTCAACTTATTGCTCCCCCCCCCCCCGACCTGGCACCCCAGGTTATACCTGTCACTCCTTTTTCTGACACTTCGGCCCTTGTTACTCTGTTTCCTCTCTATCTGGAACAACCAAACCTAGCCACTTCATCTCTCCCTCTCTTACCCTGTTGCTCAGTAACTTCCTGTACTCTTACCTCAGGTCACACCTGAAAACATGCATTGGATCTCTCTGCCTTGCCTTTCCCAGTCACTAATTTACATATAAATACCTATTACAGAAATGAGCCTCGACTCAGTGTGCCTTTCCAAGTTACTAATTTGCATATAAACACCTATTGTAGAAACAAGCCTTGACTCAGCATGCCTTCCCCAGGCATTAATTTACATATAAATACATACCTATAAACACGTTTTAGCTCAATGGGAACTTCCTGGTCACAAATTTGTGCATAAGTAAAGAAATTCACCTGCAATTATCCATATTTAATTTGTTTTATCTTTTCAAACAAAACAGCCTAAACTTAAAATTTAAATACTGTACATTCTCAGACTTGACTGGGCCTCCCTTGGAATAATTTGGGGCCTCCCTTGGGAAGCTCTATTTGAAAACCATTGCTCTAAAGCAGGAGTTCTCACACTTTGTCATAGGGGGCCTCCCCCAAGCCTTGGAAAAGATCTTGAGCCTCCCCCAATACAGAAATAATTCTGTGCCTCCCCATAGTTAGAACAACTATCATACTTTGCACATTACAGGAAGAATTCAATGAAGTGCATCTGAGTAGCTGAGTTTATTCTCATTTTATTGACGCTATTATTCTCCCTCTCTATAACACTCCTCCCCAGGTCAGCCAACTCGCTCCACACTTCTGCGTTTTGGCCCTATTTACCCCTCGTTGCAATACCTCCATGAGTCAGACTGTTTTCTTTGTCAGTTTTACCCTCCTCTTAAATACCTTCTCGGGGACCATTTTGCTCCCTCCTGGCCTTGCTCCTAGCATCTCTGTGCTTAGCATTTGTATTTGTGCTTTTCTGCAGCCAGTATAATAGGTTAATTGTTATCTTGTTCCTATTCATTTGTATTATTTTGTATTTTGTTTTGCATAGTTTCCAAGAATTATATTTCCTCCATTCAGCTTTCCCCCATGTCATACCAGGAAACAAGTGTTTGTTGAGTGTGTTTTCCTGGTAACCATTTTGTACATAAATTCGCATGCCATTATTCGCTTTCAGTTTGCTGCATCCTTTCACACAAAGCATCCAAAACTTGACAATTAAATGTAGTACATTTTAAGGCTTGCTTGAGCCTCCCCTGGAAGAGGTTGGGGCCTCCCCAGGGAGGCTGGTCTCACCATTTGAGAAACCATGCTCTAAAGTAAAGTAACCCAGCATCAGTAAAACATCATTAGTTGTGTAATTATGTTTATGACCAAACATATAGTGTCAAGGAGGAGTCCCAGAAAAGAGCAATATCACAGTAGAGTTGCGGATGGGTCAAAGTGAGGAGAAGGGAAACGCCTGGGAGATTAAGAACAGTCACAGGCAGAGCATACCCGGAGTAGACATTTTAAGCTAGTTTTACATATGCCAAGCTTGGGTTCCAGGAAGATGGAGGCTGAGAGACTATTTAGCCAGCGGGGGCCATGGTATAGGAAGGATCTTTGGCACAAGGAGGTCCTACAGCGTGGCACATGAAAGGATGCTTTTGCAGAGTTTCTGGATATCCTCGGGGGGGCATTTGGATAAGGGGTGAAGACCTGGGGGAACTTGTTTGTGAAGAATCTTTTTCACAAGCAGACAGGTTTGCTAAAAAACATAAACAAAATATCTGAGAAACTGCAAAAGTCAAGTAAAGATGGCAAGGCAGATTTTCTCAATTCTTACTATGCAAATTTACTACTATCTCTGCTCAATCCTACTTTATTGTTATTACAGTATTTATCTAACAAAATTCATTGAGCAGAAAAAGCCACTCCTTTCAAAGTAAGTCACATGTCGGTGCAGTACAGTTTTACATTGCAATCTTACACAAGCATACAGTATACAAGCAGATCAAGAACAATAGTGGAAGCTTTACAACAAACAGCTTAGTAATAAAATTACTGGATAACAAAAAAAAAAAAAAAAAAAAAAATGAACACATTTTTGCCAGGTGGGCACGTAAAGAATTAACAAACAGAGGCAGGCTCCAGGAAGTATTTATATTATCTGGAAGACTGTTCCAGATAAAGAGGCCCAGAAAGATAAAGAGAGAGCTGCTGACCTTTGTCTTGAAATTTGAGATGACAAAGTTAATAGAAAAGTTAGACTGCAGAGCTGATGTGGGCTGTACCTAAAAGCACAGGTAAAGGGAGAAGAAGTTAGTGCCTGTAGAACAGACAAGCCAGGTGACACTTTCTGTAGTTGGTGGGGGTTATGAATGTAGTGTGAAATACCTATCATCTTGGTGACTTCTGGGATTGCATTGTAAAATAAATCTCATACCCCCGCGTGGTGTGGTAGTTGCTAAACTACATAACAGGATAGGGTTAACTGTTTGGTATGCTGGCTCCCCTTTCACGTGATGGGGTCCGGGGTGTAAAGGGGAAGTGCTAACTGGTGCTGAGGTGATGGAAGTGGAGGTTAAAAACAGAAAGTGACAGCCGGACCCACTGCACAGGGTTAATGCAGTCATTCACTACACTAGCACCCCGGGATCAGGAATGGACTCCAGTCATTCAGGGGCTGGCTGTGGGACGGGGAAGAATGAGCATCACAGGGACAGACAGCTCTCCATCCCTTGGGAGGTGAGACGTTGCATCCTACTGCTTAACTGCACAGAGGCCAGGTGGTAGTGCAGAGAGCTCACAACACAGAGGAAGGGACGACTACTGGATGCTACACACATGCTCTCTATTTCTTCGATACATAAAAGTCTCCTGGTTAAAAAAAGAAAAAAAAAGATCATCAGCATCAATAATGGTATTCCCCCCACAGGCCCAAACATGACCGACACAGCAGGCCATCCACTACTACGCTGATCTTGGGTTAAGTGTTGTCTAACATGTAATTTCATAAGAAGGTCAGTGATGGAGATGGTGGGTGCCACTGGGAGGGGAGGGTGAACTAGAAGCTGCATAGCAGAGAAAGCAAGATGAAAAAAAAATGAGAAAGTTGAGAAGAAGGTGAAGGACCAAAAGGAAGGGGGGCCCTGGAGGGCTTTCTGGCCTGGTCAGCCCCACCTTGTGGAATCAGTCAGAACCCCGGTCACTGCACATGGGCTGGGAATGTGGATGAGGAGTTAAGAGGTCCCTGTTGTGGGGTGGGGGTACTAAAAGCCATCGGAGGGACTGGGAGTGTGAAGCATGGTTTGACTTCTGGGCAGTTTGCCTTCTCCCACTTTCACAATTAAGGTGTAGAAATCAATCACAGGAATACTTTTGAGGGACCCATAGACTTAATTTTATTTATTATTTATTTATTTAGTTTTTGTTGACTGGGTAAGTGCACTAGACAAATCCTGCCTATTTTCAGGCACGACCCGGGGGAGGGGGATACAGATGAATGCCAATTGACCTTGAACCAGATTAAGCTGTTGGTTAACTGTGCTCCTGTCCAGCAGGGGCAGATGGGGCAAGATGAGGGCTGGGTCTCAATAAAGCCTGCCAGATCAGTTTAAGGTCTGGGGATAGGACTGAGGGAGACATAAAACAAGAAGTCTGTTCAGTCAACCATGTGGTGTAAGGACTGGTGGCAATGAAAAGGATGCCTTGCATGTGCCATGTAGGGGTTTCCCAGCAATGGAGGGTGCTCCAGAGACACAGCCAAAGTTGTGAAAGGATCTGCCTCCACATCTGAGAAGGAGAGAGGCAGAAGGTGCGGCTCCATACAGGAGTATGGATTCTTGGCATGGGGACCCAAGTATGGGACGGGCATAACCACCGTGTGTCTCGGGGTAATGTACTGTTTAATCCCACTGTCAGTTAAATCCTGTCATTACCCTCAGCCACTGGTGCAGACAATGAATTCATTTATTTTGGAATTGTTGATTTGCTTTTGCTGCCCCACACATACCACTGTTACCTCTCAGTGTGAAACATCTGCCTTACTCCTCGTCAATGGGTATCCACTACGGGTCAGGGTTCTATAGTACATAGAATTTAGTGGGACACATCATGCCTGTGGTGTTAGGCTCAGCAGGCAGAGCTTGAGATTATAGCCGTTTACATAGTCACATTTGCACTGGAGTAACACGAAAGCTTGGGTTGCTCCAGTGCAAATGTGACCATGTAGACACACACTTGATCATGGTAAGCCACTGACTAACACGCTCCCGGATTCCCTAGCAAGCTGGGAATGCAGAGCATAGCAAGCAGTTTACAGTGGCTGCTATTGCCGTGTGGACAGTGTGCATCGCTGCTATACGGCTTCAGGCTCATGATTCATCGAGCTGCTGTCCTGCCCCCCCCCCCCGATGCACAGCCCCTCACCAGCGCAGATTGGAGTGATTCAGAGAGGCAGACCATCAAGTCACGGGTGGTTGGGACAGCACTTTTGAGGTCAGAATTCAAAAAGCTACTGCCATGTAAACACGGCTTATACCTCCGTATTGCAGGATAGGAAGCAGCATTTGTGTCATAAACACCACTTATTTCTTCACAGCACACTAATTTCTGAGTGAAGTTTGTCAGTAGCCTTGTCTATGTGGGCTGAAAAGATAAGGAATGGGTCAAACCAAACTACAAGGTACTTGAATGAGGGCGCAGAGTTCAACAGATTGCATCCATTGTTCATAACAGTTCTTTTGCAAGCATGTGTGAGATAGACACGGGAATATTAGTTTGGTAGATTTTTTAGACCATCTTCATCCCAATCTTTTTTTTTTTGTTATTTAAATGTTTTCAATGAGAAACAAGTCTCATTTGCAGAATGTCCCAAGTCAAATATCAGTAAAATAACAAGTAACTTACAATAGATATCATACATTACAAGAGAAGAATAAAAGACTACTGTTTTCGCCTCCACCACTTCCACTGCCAGCCTGTTCCAGGTGTCTACAACTCTTTCACTGAAGTAGTACTGTAGTTCCTCACCCCCCCCAAACTCCCCTCACTCCAGCTTCACCGCATGCCATCTGGCCCTGGTGCTATTTTGCACATGAAAGAGGCTCCCCTACTGCAGCCTGTTTACCCCTGTGAGGTACTTGTAGGTCTCTATCATGTCCCCTCTTGCTCTCCTCTCTTCCAGGGTGTACATGTTGAGATCCAGCAATCTCTCCTCATAGGGCTTTTGGTGCAACCCCTCAATAATTTTAGTTGCCCTCCTCAGAACTGCCTCCTCGGGATTGCTTTTGCAATGCTGCAGACAGTAAAACATTCCTTTTGCTGGACAACATTGGTACCTTTACCATTCTGAGGTATAATCAATTCTTTAAATACTGTGGTATATACATTTAATCATATTCGGACAGCAGCCTTTCTGTACTTCCCCCAATTTTATGTTTGCTTGCATGCATGTGCAAGAAACATTATGTGGCAGCTTAGGAGAGAAGCAGGTTGTGGAGACGGGGCACTGTAGCAGCCAACTGAGGTACTAGGTTTGGGGGCTTGGCACTGGTGACCAATGGAGGCACAGTGTGCTGATGACACTGGTCTCTAAAAGTGCCACCAAGTTTACATGTTTTCACTGCAGCAATCAGGGTCTGTCCCATCACTGCAGCGTCAGCCATTCCGCTGCAATGAGGGAGCGACCCGTCATGGCTGGGCGGAATGTTGCCTAGTGTAATATTATTTGTGAACGTGGAAGCAAGCCGCTGCCATGTTCACAAACAATACACACCCTACCATGTGGGGTGCCCAATCCCCTCGGCATCATGTGCCCCCAGGAACACTGTTTTCCTGATGGGGGCCCAATCCCATTAGCTTCATCCCCCATGTCATTTGCCAGACGGAGAGCCCTCCCGTCGGCATAATATCCCACAAAATGTCGGTTTGTGCCAAGGGGTGCCCAATCCCCGTTAGCTACAGCCCCCAAAAAAATCAGTGGGGTGGCACGCTGGAGCCCCCCCAGCGTGCCAAATGACCCAGTAAAGGGAAACCATCCCGCAATGTTTTTTTTTAACCTGTAAAGCAGAAAACGGTCCCTCGTCGAGTCCGGTGGCTCTCTCCGAACCCTGCCTCTCCACACACACCCTCACCCCATACTTACCTCCGGGGCCCAGCCCAATGATCTTCAGTGGACCGGGAACATGTCTGCACTCTTCAAAGCCAACCGTGAACTAAGGAAATGCCAGTAAGCAGTATAATGGCATAAATAGTTTTTTTTTTTCAACTTTGGTGCATATCGTGGGCATTTTTGGGAATTTTGGCACCAGATTTTCAACATGGGGTTACTGGTCCCCCTCCTCATGAATTCAGCCACTGTCATGGCGTTAATCAGTCCCGAAAGGTGATTTTGTGGTCACTGCGTGGAATCACCTTTCGGGACCGATTAATTAAACGAAAGTGCCAGTGTTCATGAGGTGGGCTCTCAAAAAGTCTATGATGTAAATCTGGTGGGGAAATCCAAAAAATGACTGTTTTACGAGCGTTCGTTGCGTAGCTGCTATGTACGCTCGTAACGTCATCAATCTGCAATATTTTCACTCCAGATTTTCAATATCATCATTTTTCCCCACCTCCTTATGAACAGTACAGCTTTCATTTTTCACCTCCTGGCCAAAATGTGTTTTTGCAGTTCTGGTGCAGAACAGCGCGGTCGCTGTGGGAAATCAGTGTTCAGGACACAGTAAGAAAATCACAGTAACACTGTTAATGAGCAGAGGTCCTAAAATGTCTATGTTAAAAAATTTTGTGATGAAAGTCCATAAAATGACTGTGTTACGAGTGTGCGTTGTGCAGGTTCCACGCATGCTCGTAACTTTGCAAATTTGTACATTTTCACTCCAGATTTTCAGCATTGCCATTTTTCCACACCTCCTTATGAACAGTGCAGCTGCCATTTTTTACATCCTGGCCAAAATGTGTTTTCATACTTCTGGCGCAGAATAGAGCGGTCACTGTGGGAAATCAGTGTTCGGGACACATTAAGAAAATCACAGTGACACTGTTCATGAGCAGCGTTCATACAATGCCTATATTGAAAATTTGGCAATGAAAGTCCATAAAATGAGTGTGTTACATGCGTTTTGTCTTCACGCACGTCAGAATCTCAGAATTTGTTATATTTTCACTCCAGATTTTCAACACTGGCATTTTTCCACACCTCCTTATGAACAGTACAGCTGTCATTTTTCACATCCTGGCCAAAATGTGTTTTTGTACTTGTGGTGCACAATAGCGTGCTTGCTGTGGGAAATCAGTGTTCGGGACACATTAAGAAAATCACAGTGACACTGTTCATGAGCAGAGGTCCTAAAATGCCTATGTTGAAAATGTGGTGATGAAAGTCCATAAAATGACTGTGTTACATGCATGCATTGTGCAGTTTCCAAGTATGCTCGGAAGTGCAAGCATTTTTAGTTTTCCCACTACAGATTTTCAGCATTGCCATCTCTTCACACCTCCCTATGGATGGTACAGCTGTCATTCTTCATATCCTGCCTGATCTGCGTTTTTGTACTTGTGACGCAGAATAGCATGGTCGCTGTTGGAAGTCAAACTTTGGGACACACTGACAAAATCACGCTACCGCTCTTCATGAGAAGAGGTCCCAAATGCTTTCATGAGGTGGGGCCACAAAAAGGCCATGCTGAAAATTTGTGGTGCAAATACTAACGCACGCCTGGGGCATTAGGGTTTCTAACCATAACGTCCCACCCTGTACAGACTGACAGGCATCGGGGTGTGCCTTTGGATTGCCAATTGTAATGCTCATGCCATCCCACCCTGACCCAGTGACAGGGGTATCGAGGTGTACCTTGGACTCTTTGGCCCCACAGTTCAACCCATTCTTCTATGCTTCACCCATTTCAGCGTATGTCCTTATGGAATGGGGTGACTGTAAAGCCTAACACCCTAAGACACACCTCAACATGTGTTGGTGTCTGCAGAATAGAGTGAGGTGACATAGCATGAACATCATGGGCGATGACCCAAACACTTACCCTAATGCCTGTCCATCTCTACAGGATGGAGGTGGGGTTGGCGTGAAGTTCAATACTTCACTGCCATTCCTATTCTGCATCAGTCTACCTCCTACATTTCCAATGCTAATACCAGCAAGCAAACATTCGGCATTGACAAATGTTTGTTTACTATGCTAAGGAGATGTCTTTGAATAGAAGAATACAGATACTTATATTTCAGTGGTTACATGAAGAATCTTTATCTGCAGTCTTATGGATCACATCTGTACTTGCAGAACTTACGGTATGAAGTCTGTATCTGTGACAGCTGTCTCTGTTAGGCTATAGAATTGAGTTGCATGGTAATACCAGTCAAGTTAAGATTTTGAATCATACGGTAACAATGAAACTAACTACTTCCTCCACATAAATTGCATGGTAAAAATCAATCCTCTTTTTATACAGTTATTACTAGATAATTACCATGTAACCTGTGCCTTGAAACATTAAGTGATACCAGTCTGTGACTTGGGTCATATATACAGATGCCACAAAGTTTTAATTCACTAGCAAAGTTGGTGCAAAGTCAGGGAACTTCCCAGCAGTTTATTTTTGGGGGAGCTGAAAAAAAAAAAAAAAAAACACAACACCCCACCTTCTGGGTCATATTCACTCATACCCCTCCCACCATTCCACATGGTTTAAAATAATATCCCCCCTGTGACGGCATGGCTAGGCACTCACATGATGGCTGCCTAATTCGACAGTTCTATAAACCCGACTTCTACCAGCTATAATCTGTCCTAGTTCCTTCCTAACCTGTTTTCAGAAGTGTCTAGTTCGATGGAGCGACCTTTAAGGAACATCCTAATCCAAACAGCTTCCAAATCGGAGATTTGTGGACTGACTTATCATTTTGGATAGTCATATGTAGAGTCATTCTGTCAGATGCTTCAAAATGGCAACGGCTGTCCTGAGAGGATTCTGCGAGGGAGTGGGCAAAATTATTGCCAACTTATTCACAGATTTTAGAACACTTACCCCTCAAGCAGCTATTCATCTTCTATTCCCTAAACAGATTAAGCATAAACCATAAAAATACCTACTTAACATACTTCTTACTGCTGCTAAAAACTGCATAACCAGACTTTGGTCAAGCCCAGAGGCCCCTACCATGATCTCTTGGAAGAACACAATCTATGATGTATACAAGATGGAAATCCTCACGGCCCACCTCCAGGATAGAACACAAGTGATCCAAACATACTGGACCCCTGGTTCTTGCAAATTGCGCAGACCAGACTTGATTACTTGAGAGAGAAGTGATGGACTTTGTTTTTCCTCCTCCTCCTTCTCCTCCTCGTAAACCCTAACGGCCCACTGGGGTCTCCGGCCAGGCCAAGGCAATTATCTAACACTGACAATCTGATACAGTTTTAGGAGAGAGCCCTTCTCCCGGTCCCTCTCAGCCCCCCTGGCTATTCCCCCCTCCACCATATAATACGTGACCCCCCATTAAGAAATATGCCCCCATTGATACTCTACAGACCCAGATCCTAGACTTGGTTTTAGCAACAATGCTTATTAATGTAGTGATACTATTATATGCATCTACTTAGAATACAGATTGTAAGGCCAGAACTGGATGTAAAGAATTGTGCCTTTAATGCAATAGTATGTACTGACTGTTGACTGAAATGAAAATGTGAAAATAAAAAGTGAAAATAAAAAATGGCAACGGCTGAAACCAGTACCACTCCTGTAACCCCCATCAGAGATTAAGGGCATGTTTGAACAATTATTCTGCGGTATCAACAATCTTGAAATTACCCCACAGCAAATTAACTCTGATATAGTGCAAATCAGGGACAAACAGAATGTGACAGAACAAATAACAACCTACACAGAGACAATTTGGAGCAACTCTTGGCCCACTTGAGGGAACAGGACCAGGTGATTTGCCAGTTGTGGGAAAAAGATGAAGATTTAGAAAACAAGGGGCAAAGAAACAATTTTCACTTTGTTGGTTTCCTGGAGGGCTGTGAAGGGAAGGCCACCACCCCCTTCCTTCAAACAGCTCTTCACGACCTGCTGGGCCCTGACTGTCTCCGGGCTCGTTGATCATGCTCACTAGTCCCTTGCCCCCCCCCCATTCCCAAACCTGGGGAAAGTGCAGTTCTGCTCTTGGCAAGATTTCTCTGATAGTCAGATCCGGACAATATTCTGACTTAGGCCAGACAAAAAGGAACATTAATGTGGCAGGGATATCAAATACAGATTTTTCCAGACTTTTCACAGGAACTGTCAAATTGCCAGAAGATGGCATACATCCTAGCTTGTGCAGCACTTATGGAGCTGGGGTTCCTATACAGCATAAGATACCCTGCTTTGCACCGCAAATTTCATAACAAGGTATTCCAACAATTTGATGCCCCAGCAGCTGCTGAAGCATACATCACAAAAATGTGGCCCCAAACAGACTTGGCAGGCTTTAAACCGAGGGGTCACGTAGGGAAGTCTGGGGGTTGATAGCAACAGATGGATACTACCCCAGTCCTGAAGAATGGAGATGCGGCCCAGTCAAGCTACGGTACTGCGTTACAGGCCCCTCTGACTGTAAAAGACGCATGATATCCTGCTGTCTGCTCTAAGTGCCGCAACGAGAAACAAAAGTAGAAAAGGGAATGGGCTACAGTTGCAGCCACAGCAATGACTCACCAACATCATCCCTCACCCACTCACCTCTCGTAGGTAACAAAAGGTTTGCACTGATCCTGAATGAACTTCGTGACACCCAGACAACCCAGTCTACAGCTCCGTACCCTCCAATCACAGCTGAATCCACACTTCACCCTATTATCCTGGGTAGATGCTGTTAGCCTTGCAACAGCAGTGACAAGCCTCCCGGCTGAGAATCATCAGTCCCAGATGAATCCTGCCAGAAGTCCGGCCCTCAATCCCTGATGACTGCACCAACGCCTTCTGATGCATCCAGCAGCAGTGCCCTGCCCTGAAGCTTTATAGAACTATCTATATACCACTTGACTGCTGAACTTATCAGGATGCGACTGCTGAACTTATCAGGATGCTCAAACAATGAACAACAACCTCTTCCAATGGACTTGGCTACCAGAACCTCATACCTTTAACTATTTCCACAGTCCTTCTTAGCATGTCTTTTTCTGCTTTTCAGGTCCCTCCCAGCATGTACAGTATTGCACCAATTTTAAGAACCAAGTGTGTGTGTGAGGGTGGGGGGGACTGTGACAAAATATCTCAATCTAATGCTATTCTAGCTCCCTAATCTTAAATTACAACACTATTTAAGGGAGTTATTGCAATGTGTGTAGGAGGGATTGACAGGGATGGGTCCACTTACAAGGCAGGACTGATAGCAGCCATTGCGGCAGGGTCTAAGACTCCCATACATAATAAGCAAGGAGAAGGGTTCAATTTTTGAAGGGCTACACCCCTTGTCTGGGATGACTGGCACTGGTGGTTCCTTCCTGACAGACCCCTCGCTATTCGCAAGTCAGTGAAGGAGCAAGGGTGCTCATGGGTTGTTTTCTATGCCTGGTGCTAAGCACCCTACACAAAGACTCTTGGTTCCACTGATTTGGCATAACTAGGCATGCTCAGTAATGCTTCACTATTCCCTGACTGGATTTTGACCATGGGGACGAGCGATGGATTTTCCTGCACTTCAGTCCCCTCCTCAGGTGGGAGTAGTGTACTTCTTTGTTGCAAATGTGCGCAAGCACACGGAGATACTCCAAGTGGGAACCCAGTGCACGCAATAGTTACTTTGCACTCTGACAATATCAAGCAGCATGGCTATGCAACTATGCAATCTCAAGGAGGGCAGGCAGACAATTGGTTTTTAGTTACATAGCAGAAGCCGTTTATCTGTCTTGTTTTTTTAGCACCACTAAAATCTCACTGACACCAGCCCGTCGGTGCAGCAGTTGGATTTGCGCTTGTGGCGCCTGGGACCCAGGTTTGGGAATGAGCCCAGATAGCTGGAGGGCCGTCCATGGGAGGAGGCTTGAGCATTCCAAGGACAGCTTGTCTTCTCCAGGGAGCGAGGGAGAATAGTGTCTCAGCACTTGACTGGCCACAGGTGGAGGTCTGGGGCATAGCAAGCACTGAGGCAGACACAATGGGGAGGACGTCACAGACATTGGTGCTATGCGCCTTGACGTCAAGGCACACATGACATCCACAAGAGAAAAGGGAGAAAATGCCTTCCAGCTCCGAGGAGACGGAGTGCCAGAGCTAGACCCTAATGTGCTTCCACCCACCAGGCCGCCTGAACCCAACAAAACAAAGAAGTGTTCAGGGTGTACAAGCCCCACCACATCCCCACCTGGGGGGGGGGTAAACCGTGGCTCTATCATGAGGAGTGGGACAGACGAGGTAAGGTAGCTAGCAGGGCCAGACTCCATTGGAGCTCCCGAGGAACCGGAGCTTGAGGGGTGTAGGGGGAGATAAACAGAGATTTCAAAAAATGAAAAATTCTCACTGACCGCAGGGCAGTGGGAAGCCTCACTAAATGTACAGTACTGGTGGGGTCTGCATCCCTGTTAAGTTTCAGTCTTTTTCAAGTAGGGGCTATATCACTAAGACAACTGAAGCAAGGTGGGCAGGGTTGGGATGGGGGTGCCTTTCGGCTGTCAGCTCCCACTGACAGGAGATTACTTAATTAAGGCGAGGGAAGTTACATTAAGGCAATCAACACCATGACCTTCCAGATAACCTTGGTACAGCTGGCAAGCTTTCCTATGAGGAGTGATTCTACATGATGTAGTCCACACCAGATGAGGATGTACTAATTTTCAGGTTATATCTCCGTAATTCCAGACAACGGGGGGAGGATGCGCCACCCTGGCCATGGTCCCAAACCAGCCAATACTGAAGACAGTCACTATGGGGGTTTGTCCCTACAGACATTTTGGTCATTAAGGCTGGCACAGTTCAATTCCCTGCAAGAGTCCTTAAGGTGCAGGATTTATACATGGTTTGGATCTGAATCCCTCATTTCTCTCAATTAACTGTTGAACTCTCACCAGGACAATTTAGGGACTGGTATTTATTTATTTATTTTTAATAATTTATCAATCAAAACCTCAGCTTCCGCAAAACCAGCATTGCCGCACAAACACAAGGCCAAAGATCCTTTGCTTACCGGGCCGCTAGTTGGTACAACGGTCTTCCCAGCGACATCTCATCCTCACTATCGCTAAGCGCTTTTAAGACTCGGCTCCGCCTAACACTCACTGCCTCCAACCTCTGTGACTGTTGTGGCTAAACATGTCTTTTGGTTCCACATCTACTCCTGCACTTTTCCAGTACCTCCCCCCCCCCAATTTTCACCTCCCCTGCTGGCCCAAGACAAATGCCACCTGGCTGCACTACCTTTATTCGTACCCACCTTCCACCTCTCCTCTCTCTGTCCCCCCCTCACCTACCTCCCCTTTTCTCCCATCCACTTAGTCTCCCTGATTTTACCCTTCTCCTTTCCCCTCCCCAAAGTTTCACCTTATTGTTCATTTTTCCCTCTACAAGACTGTTTTTTTTTATTTTATAAACTGTTATCTTTGCTTATATTTGTCTCAATTGTACCAATGACGTGGAACCTTTGTAAAAGAGCCTCGGCTCAAAGATATTTGTAATCCTAGAACAAATAAATAAATAAATAAATAAATAAAAAAAAAAAAAAACGAACTCTCACCAGGACAATTTGGGGACTGTTATGGTTTACAGAAACATAGAATCTGATGGCAGATAAGGGTCGCTTGGCCCATGCTGTACTTGACTAATTCCAGGCTGCCCCTGAAAAAAGGACCTCTGGTCTCAGTGGGCTTAAACTGTTACCAAAATGCTAAATAAATAAATACAAATGTTGCGGCAGACCGACTTCATCTATTGCAGTCTCTCCCCCACCTTCTTTACCCCTATAATTTCCTTGTGCCTATCCCTGGCATTTTTGAATCTCACCATTGTTTTCATCCCCACTACCTCTGCTGGAAAGCTGTTCCAGGAATCCACCACTCTTTCTGCAAAGAAATACTTCCTCACATCTCTCCTGAATCTACCCCCCTCTAGCTTCACAGCATGTCTCCTTGTTCTAGAGGGAGCCATCCACAGCTACTGAGTATGGCACCTGCACACCCCATGTGGTGTTATGCACCAACCAAAAATTGCTGGCTCCCTCAGTTTTCTTCCCACGGTCAAGTGCACACCGTGTGAATGACAGCGCCTCAGTTCTGTTGTTGCCATCTTTCAAAGTGCAACACCACTATTTTTCTTTATCGTCACACTGCCACTTATCCTCTTGGCTGAGCTATGTTTGCTATTTATTGTTACATGTGTGTTTTTGCTGTATTTGCATTGTATATTCTGCAAATTTTACTGTGGAATTACTATTTTTGTACAATGGGACCCCACTGAAAATGAGCTTTGGCTAAACTGGGTTATCCCTTTTTGATGTGTCTCAGAATAAAATTTTTACTACTACTACTTGTATTTATTATTTTCTGCAATGCCAGGCCTGAGAAGAAGGGGGCTAACAACCTCTGCCTTGGCAACAGTCGAAAGAACAGCCTTGGTGCCAGTCACTCTTTGGACATCGCAGTGTCAGAAGGGGGCCATCATTGTTTCCACTACCACCCGACTTGTAGCCACCACAAATGGTGACAGCACGGGTGATGTAAAAAGATGACACCAAAGTGTCCACTCGCGTAGACCAAAGGTATAACTTCCGCCCCGCCACTAGAGACGTCTGTTGTTCAGGGCAGACAGACTATGGAAGGTGCTCAGCTGACTGCCTAGGAGGAGCTGGTTGTCCCACAGATCCAACCACGAGGGCCTCCAATGCCTCAACACGATTAGGTCGAGAAGGTCACTAATATTTTTGCATTTCAGGAACTTTCTGCACAGTAAATCTCGTTGTGCAGTACTCCTTCATCTAGTGATATTTCTTTTGTTTTTGGCATTAGCAAAATGTAACAGGCTGGGTGTCTGGGGGATGCCTGGGCACACTGATAAGAAAAAATTACTCACCTTAATAATGTTGTTTCTTCTAATGGAATCTTGCTATATTATGACATATGCAGTTTGTCCCAGCCTTAGAACTGCTCCGGAGGTGAAAGAGGTAACTTTCCATGCCAGGCATGGAATCTTGAGCGTGAGCTTGGCTGAAAACTCTGTCTGTTGTTCTTCAAACCCAAACTGTCAGATCTTTATGAGCAAAACTCACTACGATTCTGTGTGGAAGCTGTAAACCTACACTAGCCAACTGGCTACTAAAATATTAACACATTTTTTGGTCCCAAAACCAAGACTCAAGTCAGGGGATCCAAAAAATAAAATAAAATAAAATACAATACCCAAACACCCCAAAAAGGAGGGGTGAAAAAGACAAGGTGGGCATCACTAAGTGCCAACACTGCACTGCCCACCCACATCCCTAGAGCAGAGGTTCTGAGAGGGGGGCGGGGGGAGGGGAGTCATAATAGTAAGACTCCATTAGAAGAAACAACATTACTAAGGTGAGTAATTTTTTCTTCAAACAACATAAGTCTTGCTATATTATATTTATGTCTGAACTACATAGCAGTACCTCCATGGAGGAGTACAGAACCTACTTAGGAAATAGGCTTTGAAGCACAGCTGTAAGAAACTTCATATCACCCTAGCCTGGATGTCCAGGAGCAATGCTTGGTGAAAGTGCGACTGTTTTCCAGGTAGCTGCTTGACATATCTCTAAGATAGGGATGTCCCTGGCTGCAGCTAGGGACGCAGCTGTACCTCTAGTAGAGTGAGCCCTCAGGCCTGAAGGGGGAACCTTACCCAGTTTTTGATAACAAAATTGGATACAAGAGACAATCCACCTGGCAATGGATCTTTTAGTGGCAGGTTTCCCTTTACCAACCTCACCATAAATGAGGAACAGTTGGAGGGAGTCAAACCTGTGACCCTTGGTACGCTCTACGTAGTAACTAAGGGCTCTCTTTACATCTAAACTGTGCAACCTCCTCTCACCAGAGGAGGAATGGTCAGTGAAGTACACTGGAAGAGATATAGATTGATTAAGGTGGAAATCTGAAACCACCTTAGGCAAGAACTTCCTGTAGTCCTGAGGACTACCTTATCTCTGTGAAAGGAGATAAAATTAGGCTCCACTGACAGAGCTTGTAATTCACTTAGGCGCCTGGCAGAAGTGATGGCTACTAGAAACACAGTTTTCCAAGTCAAGTACTTAAGCTCTGCTGAAGACAAAGGCTCAAAGGGGGGTTGCATTAGCTGAGCAATGCAAACATTAAGATCCCAGGCAGGAGCAGTGTCCCTGAATGGAGGGTTGGTGTGAAGCAATCCCTTGAAAAACTTGGAGAATACAGGGTGAGCAGAAAGAGAAGAGGGCTTTCCTGCTGAAATAAAAGCAGAGACAGCTGCCAAATGTACTTTCAGGGTAGCTGGCCTCAGCCCCAAAGTATTTAGATGGACCATATAATCCAGGACTGTGGGCAAATCAGCAGATTCTGGGGAAATATGCTTACCAGAGCACCATATGGAAAACCTTTTCCATTTAGAATTATAAGTAGCCCTGGTGGAAGGCTTCCTAGAAGCTTTCAAGATATCGAGTACACCTTGAGAAAGGTGTAGGTCAGCAAACTCTAACTGTTCAAGAGCCAGGCCTTGAGGTTGAGGGGTTTGAGATTCGGATACCAAACTCTCCCTGGGCACAGGTTAACAGATTGTGATTCCTGGAACAGGGAAGGTGGACTGCTAAGGACAGAAGGAGTGGATACCAGGGCTGTCTGGCCCAATCTGGAGCAATCAGAATCATCTTGCAAGGTTGAGATCTGATTTTGACTAGCACCTTGAACAAGAGAGGAAGGGGAAAGGCATAGAGGAACTTCCTTCCCAGTCGAGAAGGAAGGCATCCAGAGGGACTGAGCCCAACACTGGGGGCCTGCAACAAAAAGCGGAAGTTGGTGATTGTCTGGGGCTGCAAAAGATCTATCTCAGGGTGCCCCACCTGGCAAATACTAACTCAGTACTAGGGGATCCAGTGACCATTCGTGATGGCCCTGGAAATCCTGCTGAGAGCATCTGCCAAGACATTGTCCTTGCCTGGGAGGTGAACTGCCATGAGGGAAGTGTTCAGGAACAAGCCAGAGACCACAACTTCATTGCCTCGGTGCACAAGGCGAAGACCAAGTGCCCCTTGCTTATTGATGTACCACATTGTAGTGGTGTTGTCTGTTCTGACCTGTACCACTTTGTTCTGAACAGATGCAGAAAAACCTGAAGTGCTAGAAAAACAGCTCTGAGTTCCAACAGATTGATGTGGAGCAGAGATTCCTGGGGGACCACAATCCCTGGGTGGTGAGGTTGCCCATGTGAGCTCCCTATCCCAAAAGGGACGCATCTGTAGTAAGGGTCAAGGAGTGAGATTGAGAGATGAAAGGAACCCCTGTCTTAGATTGCTCTGATCCTGCCACCACTGCAGGGCCTGGATCAGGGTTCGAGTTACTGGGATCAATTTGGTTAGAGGATCTCTCCTTTGAGACCAGAAGGCTCTCAAATGGAACTGAATGTCCCTCATCTGAAATCTTGTTCCTTGCACTACAGCTGTGGAAGCAGCCATGTACCCTAGGAGCTGTAGAAAAAGTGCCCTGCTGGTCGAGAGACCTGCAGAGTGAAGGAGGAGGCCAGAGCCACCAGGGCCTTTATTCTTTCTAGAGGAAGGAAAGCTCCAGCCTGCTTTGTGTCCAGTTCTGCGCCTATGAAGGTGAGTAGCTGAACAGGCTCTAGAACTGACTTTGGAAGATTGAGAAGAAAACCTAGAGATGTAAGCAGCTGCTGGGTAACCTGAAGGTGTAATTTGACTTGGTCTGGAGACTGACCCACTATGAGCCAGTCGTCCAGGTAAGGAAAGATGGCAATCTTTTTGCCTTCTTAAGTGAGCAACTGCTACTGCCAGGCATTTTGTGAATACCCTTGGGGCAGAGGTGAGGCCGAAGGGCATTGCTCTGAACTGGTAATGGCCTGAGGGCAGTTCGAATCTGAGGTACTTTCGGTGGGAGCTTCTGATGAGAACATGGAAGTAGGCATCCTTGAGGTCCAGGAGCTAGCCAGTCCCCTGGCCTTAGGGAGGTAAAATAACTCCCAGAGTCACCATTTGAATTTTGGTTTTAAAAGGTGCTTGTTTAGGTATCTGAGATCCAGGATGGGCCGCCATTCTCCTGTCTTTTTTGGGGTAAGGAAGTACCTGGAGTACAGTCCTTTGCCCTGGTGTAGGGGAGGAACCCTTTCTACAGCTCTAAGAGCCAGGAGGGTTGAGACTTCTGTTTCCAAAGCGAGAGCCTCTAATGGATTTGCAGGTGGAAAGGATCTGGTTCTCATCTTTGGAAATCATTTGAAGCTGAGAACCAGTCCCTGGCTTACTACTTCCAGGACCCACTTGTCTGATGTTAAAGACTCCCAGTCCTGGGCAATGCAAGCCAGCCTGCCCCACAGGTAATGGAGAATCGGCCCTGGACATCCCATCAGGGTGCCTGTTTGGCAGGGGCTTTAGGCTGAGGGTGGGAGCAGGCCTGCCAGCCCCATCTGCCTCTCCCTCTGAAGAACCCCCTCTGGGCATAAGCTGAAGAGGAGGCCTGGGCTTGGTAAAAAGGCCTGTGAAAAGGCCTGCCCCTAACCCTGGAAAGCTGCCTCTGAGGAGTGGCTTGCCTCTCCTTGGCCTGTGCACTCCTATAAGTGGTCCTACACTCATCCATTTTCTTCATGTAATTCTCTATCTGCTCCCCAAACAGAGAATTACCCACAACAGGAAAATCCATGGCCTTAGCCTGGGTATCCTGTGACAGGCTAGTACACCTGAGCCAAGCCATTCTACGAAAAGCCACAGATGTAGCCATGACTCTTGAAGATACATCATTAGAGTCCACTGCAGCATGGAATTGCACCTTGGATGCCTCAATACCATCAGCAGCCACCTGCTCCAGCTCCTTGGCAAGCTGGCCAGGGACCTGTTTAGCTAAAGCCATAACAGTATCCCATCTGGATTTCTGGTATCTTGCAACATAGGCCATATAATTTGCCTGTCTGAGTCCCAAGGATGCTGCCATGTATTGTTTCTTTGCCATGGCATCAATCCTCCTGGAGTCCTTGTCAGGGGTGTGAAGCCAAGGGAATATTTGCCTTATCACAGGCTGCAGCCTGCACTACCCTAACATGGCTGCATTGTTGTGAAAGGAACTCTGTATCAGAGCCTGACAATGTGTACCTCTTGTCCATTTTTTTATCCACAGGAGGTATAGTGTTAGGAGCTTTTAAAATTGTTATTGTCTGTTTCCTAAAAGATTTATGTAAAGGAATAGACCAATCTCCTGGACTCTGGGATATCCATCATTTCCACATAGTCAGGCTCCTCCTGTTCATCCACAGCTTCTTCCAAAGGAGCTGGAGGGTTTCAGCAACTTTTTATAAAGAGAAAATGAGAAGGGGACTCAGAAAGCCTAGGGGAGACACTCCTGAAGGTCTGTCTGGAGGATGTCGGTTCAATGGGCACATCCAGACTTTCAAAATCACATTCACTCTCTTCATAATCCTCCTCCCTCTCCTCCGGTTCATAAAATTCCTCTATATCATATTCTTGAACCGGTGGAACCGACCGCTTACCTGATGGTGCCGGTTCGGTCGGAACCGGGGAAAGCGACTGGACAATTTGGATCGCTTTGGCTATCTCTGCAGCGGTTGGAGAAGGAAATTCTGGCTCCACACCTGCTGATTTTCTAGTCCTCTTTGCTGGAACTGGCTCCTTCGAGTCAGCTCTTCGTTTGCCCGAGGAAGTCTCGCCCTGGTCAGAGGGCACTCCCTCCGGTTCGGTTGGCACCGAACCGGGCTGGCCATCCGGGTCAGCGGACTTTTTGGCCTCTCGTTCCCTGAGCCTACCAACTCTCTTATCCAGGGTAGCTGCAGGGAAATTCTTGCAAATCTGGCAGTCTGCACTGAGGTGGTCAAACCCCAGACAATAAACACATGTGGTGTGTGGGTCAGCCTTTGCAAAGGCTTCCCCATAGACACTACAGTGCTGAAACCCAGTGGGCCCGGTTTTTCTTTTGGGTTTCTCAGACATAATGCCAGCCTAACCAAAAACTTGCCCTTTTACGGCAAATCGCCAAGCAAGACACCCTTATCGGTTCCCAACCGTGTCACGGGTCATGGAAAAAAACCGTAATGAAATCCGTTTTTTTTAGAACTGATAAGAACCGGGAACCGCACTCTAAATGCAATTTAATTAAGTTTAACAACAACCTGATCGGTTCAAACCGAACCGATAATACCGTTTGCAAGTTCCACACAGAGAAAATGTAAAGCCTATCTATTACTTATGATACCACAGACAGAGCTTGAACCGACCAGTTGCGGTTAAAATAAGACAAATGCAGTTTTAAAAAAACCGAGAAATTACACTTTTTAACCAACAAAATGAACCGAGCAGGAGAAATCTCCGGAGCGACTGTTCAGTGAGGCGGAGTAAAGAATCTGACAGTTTGGGTTTGAAGAACAACAGACAGAGTTTTCAACCGAGCTCGCGCTCAAGATTCCATGCCTGGCATGGAAAGTTAACTCTTTCACCTCCGCGGAGCAGTTCTAAGGCTGGGACAAACTGCATATGTCATAATATAGCAAGACTTTATGTTGTTTGAATCTTGCATTTTTTTTTAAGTAATATATGGTGTTGTATTTTTCATAAACAAACCATTCAGCATATAGTATCTGCAAACACTATAATTTCATGACAAGTACATGGTGTACGTGTGCAATACAATAATTTTATAGTTTACACCTATGATACTTTATGTCGGCTCATTCCATGATTTCTCATGGATAAGTAACACATGTGCCAAACCACACAAGAACCGTTAATTTTTTATTTTATTTAAAAGAGATTTACCAGGAAACACATACTGAGCCATAAAGCTCATTCCCAGATGCATCCTGTGGGAGGCAGGAAGGGGATAAGTACAAAATACAAGCAGAAAGACAATAATACAATAAGGCACAACAATGTACAAAATATGCAATATCACTTAGGCATAATTAATAACTGTACAACTGATAACATCAGGAGCGTGATGTTCCAGCACTCCCAGGCTGTAGTGTCAGGAAACAGGGCAGGGTGGCAAATGAGCAATAATCAGGAGGGGCCATGGGGGGAGAAACTGGAGCAGTGAGTGGAAGACGAGAGAGAGAGTGGGGTGGGGCAGGGAGAGGAGAGAGGGGAGGGAAGAAGGTGAGGAGATCAGGATGGAGGAAGAGGAGAGAAAGGAAGGAAAGGGAATGGTGTTGGGAATTGGCAGTGATGGCGATTAGATACAGGAGGAGAAGAGGATAAAAGTTAGTGGGGGATGTGGGAGTAGATGAGAAGGGAGAGTGGTAGTAGCAGCAATGGAGGGGAGTGAAGCGAGGAAAGAGTGGAGGGGGAAGGAGATGGAGGGAAAGGTTGGGGGGAGGAAAGGAGGGTGGGGGCTGGAAGTAGGAAGGAGGAAAGGGGTTGAGATGGGAGGAGAGGAAGCGTATAGTGGTTGGAAGAAGCAGGGGGAGGTAGGGCCTTGGACTATGATCATTTGAAGGAGGGAGCAGTGTGGGCTTGGAGTAACGAGGAAAGAGCACGTTTGGAGGATGCAGAGCGAACTGTTAGGGGAAGAGAGCTCCAGATATTGGGGAAGTGGAAAGTAAAGGCATTCTGTCCAGCAAGGGATTTACGAGAAGGAAGCAGTAGTAAATGATAGCCCGAGTTAGAGAGAGAGTAAGAGGAGGGTGGAATAGTGGAGAGAAGAGAGCTGAGATTTGGGGGGGGGGGGAGAGAGAAGCCAGCCAGAATTTAGAGATGAAGGAGGTGCTGAGGGTTAGGCGGTGATCTTCCAAGGGGAGAAGGGAGAGCACAAAGAACAGTGGTGAGTGTGGGGAAGGCAGGCCAGGGCAAAACAGCAGAAAGAGTGGAAGAGGAGGTCCAGTCTGGCCAAGGTGGACTTTGGTGCAGCACCTAGACAATATCGCCATAATCAAAAATGGGGAGGATCATCTTGGTGATATCTCATCGAGCAGGTATAGGGATGCAGCTCTTGTTTCTGTAAAATGTACCGAGCATGGGGTGGAGCTTTTTGTGTATGGCGTCTATGTGCAGAGAAATGCCAAGGTGTCAGTCAAGCCAGACACCAAGGTATTTAAATGAAGGAACACCAGAAATTGTACCTCCCTCTAGGGTGTGGAAGGTGGGGTGGGACAGGAACCCTGAAAGTCTCTGTCTCGTGCCGAAGCACATAGAGACTGTTTTCTTAGCATTTAGGAATAATTGATTTGACCTGAACCATTTCTGGACAGAGTCAAAGTCAAGTTGAAGTCTGGATGTTAGCTAAGATGGAGAAGACCCAGATGCAAAAAGGACCATGTGATCTGCATACATATGGACAGAGGGGAGATCATAGAGGAATACGGAGAAGAGCAACGGGCCAAGGACGGACCCTTGGGGAATGCCGGTGTGAATTTGGGGGGGGGGAGGAGAACATGGATTCTCCAATTCTCATGGATTGAGTTCTTTCTATTAGGTAGGGTCTGAACCAGCTGGCTGCAGAGTCTGAGAGACCCTCTTGACTTGAGTTTGTCAAGGAGAGGAAGGTGAGAGACAGTGTCAAAAGCTTTCGCTAGGCTGACAAAGATGGAGGTGGCGAGGAGGCCTTGGTCCATGCCAGTATTTTATTTAGTTATTTAAAAAACTGGTAACCGGAAAAAGGCATACTAAGCCGAAGCTCATTTCCAGGTGCAATTCGGGTGAGAAGACACAATATGCAATACAGACTACAGGGCAATAAAACAATTGGGTAAGGAACAGAAAGGCAGACTTTGTGCACAATAAAAATTGGAGGAAGTATTACAGGACTATATACAATTGCAGAGGGAACTAATACAGTGGTATGCATCACAGTTCAAGATTGATAAGATGATAAATAATGTTTAGTAGCAAAGATCTAAATACAAATAAACTAGACAATAAAATGCAGCATGATGCAGGACAGGCGAGGAAAAAAAAACTACTTCATACACTTGCAAACAGACAGTGAGGGGTTAAGTTGGTATAGGACAGAGAGCTAAGTTACAGGAGAATAGATAAGGAGCCTGGATCTCCTAGCATGGAGAATGGAGTAGAGTGCAATAGAGGTAGTGGGGTTGGCTAAGGGGGGTGCAGGAGGGGGACGGAGGATGGTGGATGACAAGAGTAACTAGTGGGAGGTAACGTTTGGAGTTAAGATTTCAGGGCAGCAGGAGAGGAGTGGCGAATATTACAGGGAAGTGGATTCCAGAGGAGAGGGACACGGCAGGAGAAAGTTGCCTGACCTGAGCAAGTGTGTGGATGGGGAAGAGAGAAGGTATGATCATCCCTATGGATGGAGTCAGTGAGCCTGAGGAGAGAGGAAGTGGTGGAGTGGTGTTTGCGAAAGCCAGACTGGAAGGGGGTGAAGAATGAAGAGGAATCAAGGTAGGGGAGAGTTGAAACAGAACTATGTGCTCTTGGGAGTTTGGATAAGGTTGGAAGGACAGAAATGAGGTGGAAATTGCCAGGAGAGGAGGAGTCATCACCTTTTGGGAGGGAGATGACTGTTGTGTGCTTCCAGGAGTCTGGGACTGAGGCAAGTAAGAATGACAGGCTAAGAAGGGAGGAAATGGTAAAGGTAATGGCAGGTGCAGAGAGGTGCATGAGTTTGGGGTCAAGCCCATCAGGGCTCCAACCTTTCTGAGGGTTGACAGCCAGGAGGGCATTTGGAGAGGAAGTAGGGGTAACTGGTAATTAAGGAAGGTATTTACTGGGGGGTCATGAGAGATGGGGTGGGAGACGAGATGGAAGTCGAGCATGGGTGGGAAATAGTAGTTGAAAGCTGAGGTGACAGATGGAGGGCCTGAAATGGTGGAATCACCCACTTTGAGGACCAGAGCAGGGGACTGGGAAGAGGGGGAGAAGAGGGAATAGATGACTTTCCAGAACTTTCAGGGGTGGTTTAGACTGCACCTGTGGTACAAGCAAAACATTGAGCATGGCATAATTAGAAAATGCAATCCTTACAGGTACTGTGCCCCACTTAACTATCATCCTTCAACAGATCACTAGGGCTTCTTACAGAGAGGTCGCTCCCTGGCCCCACTACATTACAATCATGAAAATGATTGTAAAAAAATGTCAAACAACCTACTTACTTATCATATCCATATAATGTGCTAAGCAGACTACTCGTGATTCCAAGTTAAGAGTGCATCTGAATTTACAGTCTGGTGTCAGTGATAACGAATCAGCCGTGTCCCTGCTGCACAGAAGTTAGACAGCGTGGTTCAAACTGCAAGACATCTGCTAAAGAACAAGTTATCCAGCCCAACAACCTCGTGGGTGGTGCCGTTTTGATAAAATTAAAGCAGAGTTTAACCATCGAAAAAAGGAAAAAAAAACTTTATATACCCAACTTGCAATATAAACAGAATAAGGTGGTCACAAACTGATAGAGACAGACTGTTTAGTCCAAGTGAGAATTTAGATAAATGTGAGTCTGAGAGTTACAGATCTTTACTCATTCACCCTCAAATGATGTCTTGGATTCTTCAGCTCCGTTATCCTCTGGTACCCTCCAAAATTAAGCTGCAGTTTTAGGGCCTATTTGCCAGACTCCTTTGGGTCACTAAAGTGATAAGATTTTCCAACATACATACAGGGCCAGATTAAGGTAACCTGGGGCCCTAGGCCCAAGAGAAATCTGGGGCACCCTCTTGACATGGCTATGCCCCTTTGACGCAAAGGGACCCTGTCACAGACTGTAAGGCACCTTGGGAATCCATTTATATACAAACTGTATCTCATGGTAGGATACAGTTTGTAAAAGACATGGGCAACAGAATACAAATCAAAATTCCTACCCTTCTGCTACCCTCTCTCATAGAAGTTCGCCCACCTAGTCTGCCCTGTTAATCCTGTCTATAGCCCCTCCTTAGTTCCCTGTAAGTCCTCAGATTTCCCCCATGTTTTCCTAAGTGCTAGGATTCCTTTATGCCTATTCCACAAGTTTCTGAATCCTGTGATCGTTTTAGCTTCCAGCACTTCCACCGGGAGTTTGTACCAAGCTCTCATCACCCTGTCCATAAAGAAAAATTTCCTGACATTCCCCTCAGTCCCCCCCAGTTTCACTGGAAACTCCTGGTTCTTCTGCAAGTGTTCCTCTGGAAAACACTCCCTTCCCACATCTTGTTCATAACCGTGAGATATTTATATCTCTCTATCACGTCTCCCCTCTCCCTCCTCTCTTCCAGAAAGTGTATATTTAATTCCCGAGTCTGTCCTCATAGGGCTTTAGGTACAGGCCCTGCACCATCTTGGTTGCGTTCCATTGAACCCCTTAAACCCTGTCTATGTCCTTTCGGAGGTAAGGCCTCCAGAACAGCACACAGTACTCAAGGTGAGGTCTCATCAGCTTTATGGCTTCTCTTCTTCAGCAGGTGATCCCTCAACCTATGTGTCATCAAGGCAAAGGTCAGGAAGCATAGGAAAAACCAGGAGCAGTTGTAGAATTCGCAAAAAGTGTTCATTAGTACTAGCAGTAACATAAAAAAATAAACTAGTTCAGTATAACTATTTACAACGGCAGAATAACCAGAGAAGATCCATCTGAGTTTTCTTTCAATCACTGTGCATGTCCCAAAACACTGCAGCTCTCTCTTATAAGTCTTTGCAACCCCCCTCCTTAACAAGCATCCTGTTTTTTTCTAAAGTGTTCTTGTAAGATTCAGGCAGGTGTTGCAAGAACACAATGTCCCAGAACTGAGGCCCCTTCTCCACAGCTTCTGAAAAAGGGCACAAAAACTGCTCTCAGGTCAGCCCCTTGAGTTCCCAATAGCTTTCTGCAATCATCTCAAACTATAATTATATACATTTCAACAGTAATACTATATCATTTCTAAACAAAGGGATCCCAATATCAGTTACATTTCCACATAATGGTTTGCATATATTTTTATACCAGCAGATATGCAAGGGAGGAAAAGACAGAAACAGCAAGGGACGACTGAAAGACAGTGAGAAGCAAAGAACTGCAAGACTGTCAGAGTGATCAAATCCTAGGTCTCACAGGAAAATTTGGTTGCGCAACCAGACAGACAAGAGACAGGAAAGGAGAGAAAAAAAAAGAAGATCCCTGCATTCAAACTCTCCAGAACAACTGGGACAGGATCCTATTCAACCCTGTCACACCATGCACCCCATCATTCTGCTGGTTTTCCCCACCACCTTAGCGCACTGCTTAGCCACCTTCAGGTCTTCAGAAATAATTACCTCAGGTCCCATTCCTGTCTTGTGACTGTCAACCCCCCCCCCAGATGGTATTTAACCGCAGGGTTCTTGTGACCAAGGTGCATGATCTTGTACTTCTTTGCATTAAAGCCCAGTTCCAAAGGTCTTGACCACTCTTCCAGTTTGCTAAGGTCCTCCCTCATTTGCTCCACCCCCTGGAGTGTTCACTCTGTTGCAAATTTTGATATCATCTGCAAACAGACACACCTTCCCTACCAGTCCTTCAGCAATATTGCAGATAAATATACTGAAGAGTACTGGACCTAGCATTGACCCCGTGGCACCCCACTAGTCACTTTGCCTTCCCCTGAGTGCATACCATTAACCACAACCCCTCTGGCTTCTACCTGCCAGTCAGATTCTCACTCATCTAACTACCTTTGGTCCTACCCAAGGGCTATTTAGTTTGTTCAGTAGCCTTCTGTGACAATTCTTAGAAAATCCAGCCCCATTTTTTCTTTTTTTCATAACTCTGATTATCATTTTCATGACACTCATCACCCCAGCCCAAACTCAACCATGAACCCTCCTGGGCTGGCAGTATAGGCTAGAGGTTAGAGGAATGAGGTGTGAACAAGCTTGGTACATCCAGCAGACTAGACCTGAGTTTGATTCTCACAACCTCCACTTGCATATTGTGTGACTCTGAGCAAGTCACTTAACCACCCAGTGCTCCCAGGTTGCCCCTGGAAATAGGCACTTGTGCCTAGTGGGCCTTACCCGGTTACCAAAGACTTAAATAAAAAAAAAAATAAAAAAAATACTAATTTTCCCTGATAGAAGAATTGCATTTATCAATGATCATCCAATTCCAGTCAAGGGGTGTAAAAATTAATTGAAACATTAGGCAGTACAGCCTAGTAATTACAGCTCCAAGCCAAGAACCTGGAAAACATGTAGACTCAAAATACTTGGATTTGTGAACCAAAACCTCTGTCTGCATACTACATGACAAAGGGCCATAGCACGTCACAGAAATGAAAATTATGTACCTACCATAATTCTTGATCTTTCTGTGCATCTTCACCATTCATCACTACTGGGTATAGTCCTCTGGAGTTAGGACCCTGTGGAAGACTTTTTCTTTTTTTAATGGGCGGAGCCGATGCAGTGATGGCGCCGCCCTCAAGGTCGACGTTCTACGTGGCGCTCGCGAGTTGGCTGTTAACTACAGTTGGCTCAGCCCCAAACCTCAGTTCTGAGACGCTGGAGAGAGAGAGAGGAAGAAAGGGATGGAGGGGTGGAGCAAGAGAGCCCAAGGGACAGACAAAAAGGAAAGGATATAAAAATCAAAGGAAACATAGAAACATAGAATTTGACAGCAGATAAGGACCGCTTGGCCCACCCAGTCTGCCCATTTCCTTACCTAATGGATAAGCTGCAGATCCTAGCTAACCAGCAGCCTACTTCTTCCTACCCCCACCCCTATAATTGCCTTATGAGGAGAAATAAATGTCAGAGAAGACAGAATAAGAAATAAGTAAATTAGGGACTGAGAGGGGCCCCAGTCTTTGGAAAAGAGGAGGGATGGGGGGAAGAGGAAGAAGGAAAAGAAGTAACTGGGAGGAAGAGAGAACTGCGCTACCTCACTCTGCAGACCTAGACCCCCAATGTCAAGAGGAGGAAAAACCCTGGACCACCTGGTCCAACCAGTCTGCCCATTTAGAGAGGAAAAGATTGCCAAGGCGGCAAAGCCTAGCCAAGGCAAGCAAGGTTTTTAAGGAGTCAAATAGAGTAGGACAAAACTCGAGACAGACAAAAGGCAAATCGGAAGGGTTAGCTGCAAGACTTTCACAAGGTCAGCAGCTAGAAGAAGAGAGTACCAGGAAACCAAGAGCATGTCCTCTCCCTAGGGTTGCCACCTGTCAGGTTTTTTACCTGCTTATCAGGTTTTCAGGGTCCCTATCAGGTAATCCGGTTTTGCTCTGTGCTGGTCAGGTTACTGAGCCATTTTGAGTGCTCACATACTTCTGAAACAAATGTCATATTATTCATTGTTTCAGCTGCATGTCCAGCTTACAAACAAGTTCTGTGGTCAGTATAGCCCTTTGTTTGTGAAAGCAGTCAGCCTGGGAGGTGTAAAGTATGGCCATTAACACCATTAGCACTTACATAACCTAATCTTTTCCACTGCGTCTTAAAGTGGCATAGCAGCACAGCTGTCCCCACCTTTTGTAATAGTAAAAGAGCCAATTGGGGGGCGCTAATGAGCGGCTGAGAGAGTAGACGTGCCTTTGCGCCGCTCTGTCGCGACGGGCAATCAAAAGTAAAATTAATTAAAAAATCGACCTGTTACCGGAAATTTTACAGGTGCAGCACGTGTTGGAAGGAAGAATGGAGGAATATTTGGTGGCAGGAGGTGGGAAAAGCCAGAGGCAAGCTGGAAAGGCTGGCAAGTAAGCGGCGACCCCTGCGGCCTCTGCTGCGGGTGAAAGCATGGGGGTACTCTCATTGTCAGCAGCTGAAATTGGAGCCCTGGGCCACGAGGTGACAGGCCAAGTGATAGCGGCCTTAGAACCCAGATTACTTAAGCTTGAGGGCAAGATAGATCTTAAGCTGCAAGAAATATTAGAGCAGCAAGCGGCCCATACAAACAGGATTGCAGAGGCTAAGGAGAGAATATCACGACTGGAAGATGATACAGGGGAAGTGCCGAGTCAAGTAGTGTGCTTGCAAAGGAGTTGGAAGAGTTGAAGATCGATGGACTATCAGGAGAATCACTACAGAAGGTTAAATTTAAGGCTCAGAGGGTTGTCAGAAGGAGCGGAAAAGGGTGATGTGCTGAGTTTTGTGCAAGACTGCCAGAGTTGCTGGGGCTGCAGCAAAAATGGGAAATTTAGTTGGAAGGGCGCATCGTAATACCAGGCCTTCGGGAGGGGATGCCCCCACGACAAGTTATTTGCTTTCATTCATATCAAGATAGAGAGGCGACCGTCAGAGCATACCAAGAAGCAGGAACGTTGGAATACCAGGGCACGCGCCTATATATTTCCCAGGACTACTCAATGAGGCTGTTACAGAGAAGGAAGGCCTTTAATGGACTGATGGCCCAGCTACGGAATCTTAAAATTGAGAACTTTATGGTGTACCCAGCGGTACTGAAAACAAAGCATGAAGGAGCAACTTACTCTTTTGGGGAACTGTAGGCTGAGCAATTCACCATGAGCTGCAGAAGAAGATGAATGGGTGAAGCTGGGACCAGTGAGTGGCATGGGATTATGAAAAAGATGCACAGTGCTGGACAATTCAGGGAAATTATGATGATGTTACTGAGACTCGCAGAGACATAAGGATGTGTTGAGGGGGAGCAGGGGAAATGTGTTTTGCTTTTTCTCCACTTCTTTTTCCTTTTAGTAATGTGGGAGAGATGGCAACTGGAGCAGCAAACGAGTGAACTGGGAGGCTGTGTCTGGCAGAAGACGGGGGAGGGGAAATGGCACGGAGCACTGAGCAGCAGCCAGGCCTCGTGGGGAAGGTTGCACTGAGAGGAACATGTAAAATGGATAATCAGAACCTTGGGGACATGATGGCAAGTAGTGTGGGGACCGGGGGGGGGATAAGAGGGAGATCTGACGACGCAGGAGAGAATGTGTCAGATCTGTCCCAGTGAAACACTCGCAGCCATGTTGGGGATGCAGTCAAACAACGCTGAAGAGGCTGAAGGCGCCACTCTGTTTGTGGGGTATTGCAAACAGCTGGGAATGGGCAGAAGGGGAGAAGGGTAGACCATGATGAATATGGAGTGAGCATGAATGGGGGGAGGATCTTCCCGAGGGCCTCAGGGAAGGTGTTTGGTGAATACGGGGAGGAAAGGAATTCCTAAGGGATTGACAACACCACACTGTCTGGGTGGTACTGCAAATAGATGGGAATGGGCAGAAGGAGAGGGGGATGAGCTATGATGATCAGGGAATTTATATGAATGCGAATGGGGGGGTCTTCCTGGTGGCCTCGGGGAGATGTCTGGCGAATACTGGGAGGAAAAGGATTCTGAAGGTGGGGTGATGCCTGCTTGCCAGTCTGCTTTTGTTCAACCTCCTTCGTATTTTTCGGCCACTCTCCATTGTATGATAACATAGCTTCACAATGCTGTGACTGAATGAAACAGGTCGACATAAGATGGAGTTGCTCTCATGGGCAGGGCGGGGGGCACATGTCTATGTTTGGGGTTTATGGTGGATACTTATGCGGATTTTGCAATTAGTGTCAAAGAGAGGGGAAGAAATCTGGTATAGAACAGAGTGTGTTAAAGGAAAACTAAAGATGGGAATGAAGGGAGGGCAAAAGGGAGGGAAAAGAAGTTGTCAGAAAAGACCTTACAGAGGGAATACTGTTCTTGTTACTGTGTATATAGTTGAACTGTTTAACTGTTTTTTACACTGTTTGTTGATGGATGCACTTCATACAAAACGAAGGTTAACAGGGGCCTGTGGATGGGAAGGCAATGATGGGACAAGAGGAGTGGGAGATTGGAGAGAGAACATGGGGAAAGTAAATGGATGGACGTGGGGAACATATGACATAATTAGATGACTAATAAGCAGGAAATGGTGGTAGTCTCTTGGAACGTGAAGGGGATTGCAAACCCGATTAAACGCACCATGCTGCTGGCTGCGCTGCAAAAAAGGGGGCGCAGATTGCGTTATTGCAAGAAATGCACCTGACGGATGTGGAACACGCAAAGCTGGCGCGGGGTTGGGTGGGTATAGATGCTTTGCGTCCTCTTACTCATCCCGTAAGAGAAGGGTGGCCATCCTCGTGAATAAGAACCTGCCACTAGAGGTCCATCGAATTGTAAAGGATAGTAGGGAGGGTAGATACATATTTCTGATAGGGAAGCTTTATGGGGAGTTAATTACATTGGGGAATGTGTACTGACCCAGTATGATCCCTGTTCTTCCGAGGTTATTGGACCTGATTACCAGAGAGCAATTCCCAAGTCTGATTCTGGGAGGAGACCTCAACAGTACTTTAGATCCCGTGTTGGATCACTCAGAGGGTAAGGGGAGAACACCGGAAGCAGTGGTTCAATGGAGGGTTGGGATGTCAGAGTTGGACCTAGTAGATAGCTGGCGAATGGCATATCCGGGGGCTCGGGAATATACGTTTTATTCCAACCCGCATAGAACGTGGACAAGGTTAGATTATATCCTGATACCTAGGGCCTGGCATGGAAGGATTACAGATGTCTCGCATAGCCCCATTCACATATCGGACCATGCTATGGTGGTGGGTAGATTCCATATGCAGGAGGAAAGAGATATAAGGCTGCAGTGGAAGTTCCCTACGTATATGCTCCAACATAAGGATTTTCGGGAATACCTGAAAACACAGTGGAAATTATACAGGGAGACTAATGGAGGCACAGAGGTGGAGGGGGCAGTTTATTGGGATGCAGGAAAAGCTTTTATTAGAGGCTCTATAATAGCATACATGGCCAGAATTAAGAAGGAGAGGCGGGACAAAAGACAAGAGCTGGAGAGGCAGTTAAAGGAGCTGGAAAAGCGGGTTGCTGGAGGAGAGAGAGGGCAAGTGGAGCATTTGTTGATGGTCACAAGAGAGGCATTAAATTCCCTGGTAAGGGGGGAGGCTCAAACCTCTTGGTTCTATTGTAAGAGACAGGTATTTGAATGGGCCAATAAACCAGGCCCACTGTTGGTAAGATTAATGAAGGGGGGGGATGCCCAGTTAAGTTAACAGGGATCAAGGATAAGGAGGGCAGGATACAGCGAGGGAAGAAACATATGAGAGAACGGTTCCGGGAATTTTATGCTCAGCTGTATAGGGCGGAGGGGGCAGGGGAGAAACAGAGTATGCAGGGTTTTTTGGATACGATTAACCTACCTAGCCTCACGAAGGAGCAAAGAAACTGTTTGGGCCAACCCTTGACAAAGGGAGAAATACTAAAAGCGATTGGAAGGCTCCAGGTGGGGAAAGCGAGTGGGCCGGACGGATATTCTATAGAATTTTATAAGGCGCTAGTGAGCCCGATGGCAGAGACGCTAAGTGAGGTTTTCAAGATGGAAGAGGGGCAGGAGGTACCGTATCTCCCAGAAACATGTTACGATGCCACAATATGCTTGGTCCCAAAGGGTGGGTAGAGATCCCTTGGATTGTGCCTCGTATAGGCCAATTGCCCTGCTGAATTGTGATCTTAAGATTCTGGCCAAAGCATTACCTCTGAGGCTGGGGGAATACCTGCCATTGTTGGTTCACCCAGACCAGACCGGGTTTATTAAGGGAAGGTTTTCGTATTATAATGTACGTAGATTACTCAGTGTGGTCTGGAAGGCGGGTCAGGATGTGGGGAAAACATATGTCACACCAATGGATGCTGAAGAGGCTTTTGACAGGGTAGAGTGGGAGTACCTCTTTGAGGTTTTAGACCGGTTTGGTCTGAGTGACCCATACGTACCGTGGGTCAGAGCAATGTACCGCTCCCCACGGGCCAGTGTTATAGTTAATGGAACCCCTACAGCTCCCTTTAAACTGGAAAGGGGAACCAGGCAGGGCTGCCCGCTTTCACCACTACTATTTGCTTTAGCGTTGGAACCATTGGCGGCAGCAATTAGGCAGTGTCGGAGGGTGAGAGGGATGGACAACACTGAAGACAAGGTCACGTTATATGCAGACGATATGCTGGTGTTCCTGAGGGAACCAGAGGCTTCCATGACGTCACTTCTGCAATTGGTGGAGAGCTTTTCGGAGTTCTCTGGCTATAAAATAAATATGAACAAATCGGAAATGTTGTGCGGCCCCAAACAGGAAACAGATGATGAACGATGGGGTATACAATGTAAATCTGCAAGTATTAAGTACCTTGGTATCAATGTGGGAAGAACAATAGGTTCTCTGTATGACTTGAACTATGCTCTCTTGATCAAAACAATAGAATCGGACCTCAGAAGGTGGATGCAGTTGCCAATATCTTGGTTGGGGCGGATAAATGTATTAAAAATGAATGTCCTGCCTAGAATAGTGTACCCTATGCAGATGCTACCTATCGAATCACAATGGAGGGACGATATAATTGGAAAAGGTATTTGCTCAGTTTATATGGAGAAGGAAAAGGCCAAGAATGCGGCCCAAAGACTTAAGGCGGAGGTGGCTAAGGGAGGTCTCAATTTCCCTGACCTGCTAAATTACTATTTGTCCATCCAGCAGAGGTATATAGCGGATTGGGTATTCAGGCCAGAAGTAGCAAGTTGGGTGATGTTGGAGCAGGAGGGATGCATGGGGCGGTTATTGGCCTACCTGCACAGTAAGGGACCATTGGCATATAGAAGCCAGGGGGGCCGGAACCCGTTGGTGGGAATGACCTTGGATGCTTGGGAGATGTTAAAGAAGGAGAGAGGGATAATTAAAGGGGAAACTATACTTATGCCGGTGGCGAGGAATCCATTTTTCTTACCGGGGATAGAGGATTTAGGGAATGGGAGAAGAGGGGGATAAAATGTGTGGGTAGTATGATTGGAAGGGGGATGTTGCTTCCGTTAGAAGACATTAAAAAGAAACTGAGCTTACAGGGGCAGCAGGTGTTTCGATACCTCCAGGTGAAAGCGTTCATGGGTAGAGTAGAGAGAGAGAAGCTGGGGGGACAGGGGTGGGACTCGGTAGAACTAGTGATATTGGGAGCACAGAGGGACCCCAAGGGGTTTATTGGGAAAGCTGCAAAGATTGGAAAACAGGGATGGCCGGATTATACTCAGAGGGTAAAACAACAGTGGAGTAGAGATCTGGGGAAGGAAATTTCTGCGGAGAATTGGCAAAAGTTATTGTCGGACATATGGGCCTGTTGATTTGTAACACGTTTAAAGAAGCATATTTTAAGTTTCTGCACAGGTTATATTATCCTGCAGCAGTGGTGCACAGGGCCTATTCGACTATTTCTCCGCTGTGTGGGAGGTGCAAGAGAGAGGTGGGGACATATATGCACTGTTTTTGGGGTTGTCCGGTTCTGAAATATTTTTGGGGAAAGGTATTTAAAGAAGTGGAGCTGATGGCGGGAACTCCCATCCAGTTGGACCCTATCAAAGGGCTATTTGGCCTAAATGCGGATGAGGTGGAGGATTGGGAGGAAATGCCACGCTGGATTAGGATTCTTAAGCTGATGGCTAGGCACTGCATTCAGAATACGTGGGTTAACAATGCCGTACCTACCATCCGGCAGTGGCGCCAGTTAATATTGCAAAATTTGGCACTAGAACGGCTCTCATTGATACTGGCGAACAGATCAGAGGCATTTTATGGGGAATGGGCGCCATTTCTTTCTACACTTGAAATGCAAGAGATGACCACCCTATGTGAGGGACTGGTCTAGGTAGATGGGGACTGACTGGATGGGTGTCCACCCCCCTCCCCCCCTCGGTGCGCATGAGGGTGGACATATCCGAGGGAGATGTGTGTTGGCATCTGTAGTATATACATGTGACAATTAATTTAGATATTGGCTTGTCTTGCTCTTTCCTTCAATATTATAAATGAGCTCTTGGGAATCAATTGTATGGAGCAGGATTGTTGGACGTAGGAATAATTGTATGAAAGTGCATCTATTTATGTGTCTGTTATAAGTATCAATAGCAACATACATGTATGACTGTCTGTTGACATAAGAGAAAATAATAAAAAGATTATACAAAAAAAAAAAGGAGCCAACTGTCTTCCACCTTGATTTGCTGGTAAACATTTTCATCTCTAACAGAATTTAGGTCTTTTTAAATGTTTTAAATTATTTTTTTTCCTCAAGAAAAAAGTATGGTCACTTCTTTGGCTTTGAAATAGTAATGTGGACATGAAGAGGGAATGGAGACAGAAAAAGATACAAAGTACACATTACAGGAAACCATTTATTATGTATTATTATATACCATGTACACTGTTGTATGTTATTTACAGTATTTCCCCTGTCTCCTCCTAGATCATATCTGTAAATTATATTTCTTTCATCTCTGTATGTTTATTTGGTAAACCGATGTCAATAAATAAATAAATAAATAAATAAATAACTAGGAAGGATCTAGGAAAGTAACTTCAACAGGTACAGTATCTTAACATTTTTGTTTAACTGCTCAATCAATCAAAATCTTTATTAAGCATCGTCTTTTATTGATATAACAAATGGCCTTCTAGGAGGAACAATGCAAGATGAGTCACAAAAGGGTGGGAGCTAGGGGTGGAGCTTAGGATCGGTTTTGCCTTATCAAGGTGGCAGCCTACCTCTCTCCCAAAATAAAGGGACTCCAATGAGGAACCTAAATTATAATATAATCATAAAGGAATTAGTCGAGGGACAGCAGAAGGAGAACACCAAAGGTCCGGAGGGGTGGGAGAGGGAGGTCTCAGTCACCACCCACCCCTGGAAAGAGGAACAGGAGACACAGCGATAAGAAGAAGGAGAAGCCCCCACCATCCAAGATCCCAAGGATAAACTTCACCCTGCATGTCTCCAGGATCTCCTCCCTCCTGGCCACATGGGAAGGAGAGGGGAGAGCTGAAAAAGGCAGGGAGACTAACAGGGGGAGGGGGGACGCCTAGAGACTGAGGCCCAAGAGGGAATGTGGGTGGGATTTAGTGATGAATGGTGAAGATACACAGAAAGATCAAGAATTATGGTAAGTACGCAATTTTCATATTTTATCTGTGTCAAGTCTTCACCATTCATCACTACTGGGTGAGTACCGAGCCCCCCAAAGGGGGCCCAATACAACCCTAAGGGACAAAATCCCTTAGCCTCTGGTGGGGAGACAACACAGGAAAGAAGCCCTATGGGCCTGGGGGCCCAAGACTGGTCTGGGTGAGACGGAGAACCCCAGTGGGAGGGAGAGCACCCCAAAGGCTGTCTCGTCTCTCCTACAGGAGAAAAGGTGGGTTTTTCTGGTAGGCGGAGGAAATCACTATCGGCCGGGTCAAGGGTGACAACCAGGACAGAAGAAGCTATGCCATATGCCTAGTGCAGATCGCTGTCCCCACAATCCTGGAGGTCACCTCACTGGCGTCGTAGGATGCCCTTGCTTGATGCCTTGCTAGCTCCAGGCCCTGAGCAGAGAGGGTGATGGCTTGCTTGGTTACCGCCAAATCAGGCATCAGGCTAGGAGCTGACCCAGCCTGGACCACAAGAACCAATCATAGGAAGCATAAATGGGCCTGATGAGAAGCAATGGAAAAAAGGAGCCGTGCCGAGTAGAAGGTTCTCCTCCCCAGAAGTCAAAATCTGCAGAGTCTGAGTGTGGAGGCCAGTCACAGTGAGGTGTGTGAAGCCCAGAAGGAATGTCCAGCTGTGTCAGACCTGAAAGGGGGTGAGGCAAGAGTCCTGGAGACACCGGAGAAGCGTAATACTGCTGGCACAGATCCCTTGGGGCTGGAACTGTGGTGAAGGGATGCTGCCAGAGCCGATGTGACGCTTCCCAGAAGGGGATAGGCCAGGCGGGAACCACCAGGCTGGCCGCACTGTACTCACCTAGGAAGGTGCGTGTCACGTGGTCAGTATTGCTTTCAGATGATAGGGTAATACGGAACTCGTCCACCATCCTTGCAAGGAAGTGCTGATACCAAATCAAAACAAATCAAACTTTATTTTTACAGTGCCTTTCAAGAACCAAGGCGCTGAACATACAATCAATGATAAAATATAACATTAAAACAGGAAGATAAAACACATTAGTCATTAGGAAAGGCAAAATTAAATAAATACGTTTTTAGCTCAGTCTTAACTCTATCAGCGGTCGGACATTCTCTTAACCGACGAGGTAGAAATTCCACAGGGTTGAGCCGAAAAAGCAAAAGCACAAGCACCTGATGTTTTTAATCGTACCCTGGGAATCTCTAGCAATCCCTCGTCGGTGAATCGGAGAGGACGGGAGGGGCAGTAGGATATCAAGAGGTCTTGCAGGTAACCAGGTCCCTGATCATGTAGGGCTTTAAAGGTTAGCAAACCAACCTTAAAGGTGATCAGCTACTGAACAGGCAGCCAGTGCAGTTCGCGGAGCACAGGAGTAATATGACTGGACCTAGAAGTCCCAGTCAAAAGCCTGGCTGCCACGTTCTGCACTAACTGCAAGCTGCGGATATCAACCCCAGGAAGCCCTAGGTAGAGAGAATTGCAGTAATCAAGGTGGGTAGTGATGAAGGTGTGGACCAGTGTTGGAAGGTCATCCGGAGGAACCAAGCATTTCACCCAGGTGATATTCCTCAGATGATAAAAGGAAGATTTGACAACAGCCGACACCTGAGACCGTAGTGCCGGACCGTCATCAAAAATAACGCAGAGGTTACACACTCGGTCTGAGATAGCGAGCTGTATGCTATCAATCAAAACACCTGATGCCTGGACAGCTCACATACCCGCCCCCGGACAACCAGGGTCCACAACCAGCACTTCAGTCTTATCCGGATTCAGTCTCAGCCAACTAAAACTCATCCAGATTCTGATCTCGGTAAGGCAGTTGTTTAGCACAGAGAAAACAGCATCCTGTACGGGCAGAAAGAACATATATAGTTTAGTATCATCTGCACAGTAGTGAAAACTCAAACTGTATCGCCTGATGATATCTCCCAATGGCAGCATATACACTGCAAACAACATGGGGGGCCAAGATGGAGCCCTGTGGCACCCCGCAAGACAGGGAGTAAGTACCAGAGGAATAAATTCCAGTGGTAACTCTCTGAAGCCTGTCTGCGAGGAAAGAGTGGAACCATTTGAGGACCGTGCCAGACAGACCACAAAGCAGCCACAGGCGCTCCAACTGCACACCATGGTCTATGGTGTCAAATGCTGCGGAGAGATCAAGAAGGACCAGAATGGTACATGTCTTTCGATCTCTAGCCATCAGGAGGTCATTCAAAACTCGGACAAGTGCAGTCTCCATGCTACGCTTCTTCCTAAATCCGGACTGCAGAGTATCATAGATCTTGTGAGTTGAAAGATGATCATCCAGTTACAACGCAACCACCTTTTTCAATAACCTTACCAACAAATGGCAGGTTAGCGATAGGTCGGTAGTTAGCGGGACAGTCCGGGTCTAAGGAGGGTTTCTTAAGGAGTTTTAGCAAGGATCGGGCAGATAACATCAACACATCCCAATAAGAGGGGTTGAGAGATATGTTGAGAGATCAGATGCTGGGGAGATGTGAACAGAAAGTTCCTCTCCCCCTGAGGAGGGGGATGAGGAGGCTGACGAGCCCGGTGAGTCAGGATCAGGCCTCTGGAGGCGTGTGGAATACCTGCTCATCCATGGCCCGAAGGTAAGTGCCAAAATGCACAGCTGAGCCCCTGAATTGCTCTCAGGTCAGAGGCCCCCTAGGATCGAAAATACCTGGGAGAGAAGGAGATGGAGATAGAGACATGGGGGCCAAGCTCTTCGCAGGAAGAGTACATCCTCTGTTCCGGCAGGGGCCTAGTGTAGCCAACTGGGAGGGAGACCCGGAGGCCCTAACAGCCAGCAACCACTCAACCGGGTTGGAATGGCTGTAACTGTGCCGAGGGAAGAATCCTCCCATGAGGTGACCAGGACCTTGTGAGCCTAGAAGGACGGTCCCTGGCCTCCAAAGTAGAGGCCCCTCTCGAGGAGAGAGAAGGGGAAGGGTGAGGGTCCACACTACCACTCCTCCCTGAACCCGGGTGGGCCCAAAGGGAGAGGCCGCAATGCTGAACCCAGGGCCCTCGACCCACTGGACTCCGAAAGAACCCTCTGCCTCGATACCACTAGCCTAGGCAGATGGCAATGCCGGACGGACTCCGAAGAGTCTACCCAGGGAACAGCACCCTCTCCCTCCTAGGGTGCCCTGGGCTGTCCCAAACTTGGACTGTCCAAGCACACCAAGGAAGGGGGTGCCCCAGCTGAAAGGGCAGACAACCCAGTGACTCCGGGTTGTGCAGCAGTGGCCACCTGAACCACTGCTTGCTGGTCAGTGCCACTGACCCCCGAATCAGTGGGAACTGTCCACCCCACAGAGGGAGGCCAAGTGGGGGCCGAAGTGGTGGACACGGAGGGGACAGAGAACTCCAAAGAGTCCGGGAGCCAATCCGGAGCAGACCCCGAGTCCTCCTCCTCCGAAGTGGACACAGAGGTCCAGTGCCAGACCACTCCCCGATCCACACCAGTTCCTGGGCCGTGAGCAGGTCCATCCTCAGCCCCGGCACCACGAAGGGCACCGGAGCCAGGCACGACACTGCATCCGGCACTGCACTCCCCCTCGGAGCGTGAACAGCACCAGAATCGGAAGTGGCACCCCCCGGTGCCGCACCCCCCCCCCCGGCACCGGAGCCAGAGATGGGGCCAACCGCGATGCTGCTCCCCTTCCTGATGCTGCCAATGGCACCAGAGTCAGAAGCGGTGCCGTCCCCAGCCCCAGCGTCACGCACGACACCGAGACCAGGAGCGGCCCCAAGAACGGCGTTGACACTTCCCATGGCACCGCTACCATTTCTGGGACCGCAAACCGTACCGGGAGCAAGAGCAGCACCAAGGGACAGCCCGGCTCCCACTGGCATCGGAAGCAAGAATGGTGCCGACAGATGGCGTCGAGGATGGTGCCGGCCTGGGCCAGAAGGCCCCAGGACATGACACCGAGGGAGCCCTCGCCTCCGACAAAGTGACTGCCAAGGCAGTGCCTCCCGCCCGAACCCCAAGAGGGCTGGACTGGGCCTCCTGCACCACGGAAGGAGCCCCCACCACAGCAAGGCTAGATGAGGTGGAGGCCTCCTCCTCAAAGGGCCATATTGGACCGGGAAGGGACCCGGAGGAAGAGTCAAGAGTCCTGGCCTTATCCCGCTGACTGCAAACCCGTCCCCAGAAAGTCTGTGGCATACATCCTACTTTTCATGCACGCAAATCAAGAATGTGGCAGTCCATCAAAAAACAGGCATCGCAGTTGTCCCTCTCGTGGGCCAGGCCAAGGCAGGCAGGAGACAGCAGTCATGCTGGTCCATGAGCGAGGAATACTGGCCTGACACATGAGGCACCGTCGCATGGGAGGCGCGCCTGCCTTCAATTACTTTTTGGCCCGGGACGAGACATGACCGGACAGAAAAAGAATCAAAACACAGTACTCGATGTCGCTGAGAAAGAAAAAAGGAATGGTCTTACCAGTACCAACAGCGGCGTCGAGTAGGCTAAACAGAATCGAGATTTAAAATGCGGATTACTAGGCTGCAAATACTATGTGGTATTTTTGCTTGAAGCCCCTCACAAAGTCTTTTCTCGACTGTGGGAGAACTGAGGTTTGGGGCAGAGCAGACGGCAGTAAACGGCCAACCCGCGAGCGTCACGCAGAATGTCAGCCTCGAGGGTGTCGCTGTCCCTGCATCGGCTCCACCCATTTAAAAAAAAAAGTCTCCCGCAGGGTCCTAGCTCCGGAGGGCTATCCCCAGCAGTGATGGACGGTGAAGACTGACTCAGATAAGATCATCCATGTGCTAATGAGAGGCATCTGGTACTTCTCAGCGACATCGAGTACTGTGTTTTGATTTTTTTTCTGTCTGGTCATGTCTCGTTCCGGGGGTAAAAAGTCATCAAAGGCAGGGTGGCCTCCCATGCGACGGTGCCCCTGCAGCTGCCAGTATTGCGTCATGGACCAGCATGATCGCTGTCTCTCCTTGATGGAAGAGGGGTGCCTGGATATCGTAGCAGTCACCGAAACATGGTACACAGAGAACCATGACTGGGATGTTAACATACCAAGGTACATAACCTACAGGAGAGACGGAGTGGAGAAGAGGGGGTGGAGTAGCTCTCTATGTAAGAGAAGGGATAAAAGCAACTGAAGAAAAGAGTAAACAGGGAGGAGAGGAGGCACTGTGGGTCACCTTAGAAACTGGAAATGGCACTACAATCCGCACAGGGGTTGTATACAGACCCCCGTCTCAGGGGGAGGAACTGGACAAGGAAATGATAAAAGGCATACTTAGGATGGCAGAGCAAGGGGAGTTACTGTTGATGGGGGGACCTTAACAAGCCGGATATCAACTGGAGTACCTTTGCTGCAACCACATCCAAAAGCAGGGCCATTCTCGATACCCTTCAGGTGGCATACCTCAGACAGCTAGTTTTGGAACCTACTCATGAGGGAGCAATCTTAGACCTCATACTCTCAAATGGGGACAGTGAGAGGATCTCAGATCTAGAAGTGGGTAGCCATTTGGGAACAAGTGACCACCAAACAGTGTGGTTCACGATAAACTCAGCTACAGAGTCAAGCCATACAAAAGTAAGGGTTCTGGACTTCAGGAGGGCTTACTTTGGCAAGATGAGAGAGTGCCTTAAAAAACACTAGCAAACAGGCTAGAAGAAGGGGTGAAGCAACAAAGGAGAAATATCAAAACTGCCATCACAGAGGCAACAAGCCTTTGTGTGACGCAAATAAACAAATCAAAACGAAAGAAAAAGCCACTATGGTTCTCAAAAGAGGTGGCGGTGAAGGTTAGGGAGAAAAAGATAGCATTTAGGAAGTATAAGGAAACACAGAAGGAGCAGGACAGAGAACTGTACCAATTAAGGCAGAAGAAAGCAGGGAGGGTAGTCAGAAAAGCAAAGGTCCAAACTGAGGAAAAGATAGCAATCGGTTAAGAAGAGATAAAACCTTTTATAGGTATATCAGGGAGCGTAGAAAGACAAAGGGAGGGATAGTGAGGCTGAACAGAATGGACGGTGGGTGGGCAGAGAGGGATAGTGAAAAGGCAGGGATACTGAATGAATACTTCTGTTCAGTATTCACAAAAGAGGAGGTGGGGAGGTGCCTAATCCAATTAACAGAAGCTCTCTGGATGGGGGCGATCCCAGTCCTTTCACAGAAGAAAGGGTTCTGAAAGAACTCCTAAAACTGAAGGTGGACAAAGCAATGGGGCCAGATGGAATTCACCCCAGAATTCTAAAAGAATTAAGCAGAGAACTAGTGACACCACTGACTACCCTTTTTAACAAATCATGGGAGGATGGTGTGATACCCGAGGACTGGAGGAAGGCAAATCGGATTCCCCTTCACAAAAGTGGGACCAAGACAGAGGCAGGAAACTATTGACCTGTCAGTTTGACCTCTGTGGTAGGGAAAGTAATGGAATCACTTCTGAAGGAAAGAACTGTTCAGTACCTAGAGGCCAGTGGGGCACAGGACCCAAGGCAGCATGGGTTCATAGCGGAAAGGTCATGTCAGACGAATCTAATTGATTTCTTTGACTGAGTGACCAAAGTAGTAGACCAGGGAGTGGCTGTGGACATGGCATACCTAGACTTTAGCAAGGCATTTGACACAGTCCCACACAAAAGATTAATAGTCAAATTAACCAGCCTGGGAGTACATCCCAGGGTGGTAGCCTGGGTAAAACGTTGGCTGGACAACAGGACACAGAAAGTAATTGTAAATGGAGTCCACTCTGAAGAAAGAGGGGTTACTAGTGGGGTACCACAATGTTCAGTACTGGGTCCAGTCCTTTTTAATGTCTTTATAAGTGACATTGCAGAGGGGCTGGAAGGAAAAGTATGCCTCTTTGCAGATGACACAAAGATCTGCAACAGGGTTGATACACAAGGAGGTGTGGAAAGGATGAGAAGGGACTTGTCAAGGTTGGCAGAATGGTCAGAAGTATGGCAGCTTGGATTCAATGCAAAGAAGTGCAAATAATACACCTGGGAAACAAAACCCAGGGAAGACTACACAGTGGGGGTAACAACAACAAAAATGGAAAGGGACCTGGGAGTAATCATATCAGATGACCTTAAGATTGGCAAGCAATGTGAGAAGGCGGTAGGGAGGGCTGGGGGATACTGGGATGCATGGGAGGCATCACCAGCAGAAAACAGGAAGTTTTATCCCCTGTACAGACAGTTGGTGAGAACCCATCTGGAGTACTCGTCCAGTTTTGAGACCCCATCTTCGCAAGGACATAGACAGAATGGAGGCAGTTCAGGAGGGCAACCAAAATGGTGCAGGGTGTCAACAGAAGCCATACGAGGAGAGACTAAAGGAGCTTAATATGTATACCCTTGAGGAAAGGAGGAGGGGGGACATGATAGAAACATTTAAGTACCTCAGTGGAATCAACAAAGTCCAAGAGGTAGCATCTTTCAGAAAAGAGATGTGCAAGAACAAGGGGACACAATTTGAAGATAGAGGGGCGGCTCAGGGCAATGTGAGGAAGTATTTTTTCACAGAGAGGTGGTGGATCCATGGAACAGCCTTCCTGAGGAGGTTGTGGGGTCTAAAACTGTGGAGAATTCAAGAATGCATGGACAGACATAAGATAATTTTGTGGGGGGTAGGAAGAAATAGGCTGTTGGTTAAATAGGATCTGCAGCTTATCCTCTAGGTAGGGAAACAGGCAGACTAGGTGGGCCAAGTGGTCCTTATCTGCCGTCTAAGTCTATGTTTCTATGAACAGGATCTCCAATAAGCAGGCTCTACTGGCTCTCTGTTCCTTCCAGTATGAATGACAGGGCCCACCAAATGCACAACAGATGAGAAAAGTAGTGGACACACTACCGCGGAGGGGGGAGTCACATTTAAGATTTTCACCAGTCACTCTCCCTATCAAGAACACCAAAGGGGGGCAGGGATCTTTCTAGCTATTTCTTCCCTCTTGGTATACCAGGGGTAGGCGACAAAGCAAAGGAAAAGGACCTGTTTTCACCTTAAAGGTCAGTCTGGCTGGAGTCTCACAAAGCCATCACCTGTACTTAACACCTAATCAGGGAGGTGAGCTTCACATTCAAGCAGACAACGCAAAGGAAAAGGGCCTGTTTACACCTTAAAGTTAGTCTGGTTGCAGCCCACTGACGCTATCAGCTGTACTTAACACCTAATCAGGAAGGAGTGTGTCCCATCACAGTTCAGCTCCTGCCTTGTTCGTCTTATTCAGCAGTCAAGTCCATTACAAAAAATTTCAGCACAAAGAAATGGGTATGTAGTAAATATATTTAGGGAACTGTTAGGGGCCCCTTGGCCTATGTTGCCCATGCCTTAATCTGGCCCTGCGTACATGACCTGAAAGTGGGCCAATGCCAGCAGATCGTGGACGTTGTCAAGGCTTTTTAGCTTTTGACTCACAGTGTAAAGCCGCTTCCATTTGTTCTGTATGGCATAAACCCAGTCCGGCAACAAACCAATGTCCTGGTTCACAAATTTAATCTGGTGCTGGTCCCTCGAGACTTATATTTTTGGCAATTAATGAAGGAGGAAGATCATCTGAGGGTCATGTTCCATGTTCAACCTGAAGAATTGTACTGTCATTTTAAGAGTGTAAAACTGATGCAAAAAACATTGGTAATAAAAGCCTTCTATACAAACCTGACTTTGTTTAATTTTTTAGACACTGTTTATTCATCGTCTTCAGGTGGGAATTTACACCTTATCAGTCCTTGTGGAGTGCCCTATCCCACTCAGACCTGGCATCCCGCTAGGCCTAACTGCTCAAGTAGTGGCCCATGGCTTGACCCCTCCCCCCGGGAAGCTGAAAAGGGGAGAGAGACAGAGATCAAGATCTACCTTCTCCCTGGCCAGTCGTTCTGGGCGTCACTTCAGGCAGAGCTGAGGAGGGCCCCTGGCATCACAGTACACATCTGAAGGGAATTCTTTTGTGCTTAGCTACAGTCCCCTGGCAGAGTGGATGTGGGATGACATTCTGGCACGCTGGTGTTCTCCAACGCTGTAGGTGCCAATACCCATCGCTCTGCCAGTCCCCAGCTCACCTACCCCAAATCATTGCTAGGGGTCAGAATTTTGTCAGGCAAATCCCTCCATCCTAGGAGAAGGAGAGCAATACAATGGATGCTCATCCTCCCTCCCATGGATCCCTCCTGATGCTCTGGACTTCCAAACATGGATCGTCAATGCTGCAAGTGGTAGCTCTAGCACTGTGCTGGCACGCCAGCTCAAACCTAGCTTTCTTGCCAATGTCTCTCCGGGTATCCCTTGCCTCTGTGCTTCTGTAGTAAATTTCTTTGCTTTTCAGATTGCTTTCTTATTTTGGGCTCACCACGACCCATAAGGTTGGATTACTCACAAAAGAAGAGGAGGGGGAGCTACCTAAATCAAGCAACAGAAGCACTCTGGATAGGCGGGTCAACACCAGTCCATTTACAGAAGAAAGGGTCCTGAAAGAACTCCTAAAACTGAAGGTGGACAAAGCAATGGTGCCTGACAGGACTCACCCCAGAATTCTAAGAGAACTAGTGACACCACTGACTACGCTTTTTAGGAAACCATGGAAGGATGGTGTGATACCTGAGAACTGGAAAAGGGTGGATGTGATTCCCCTTCGCAAAAGTGGGAGCAAGGCAGAGGCAGGAAACCACAGACCTGTTAGTTTGACATCAGTGGTAGGGAAAATGATGGAATCACTTCCGAAACAAATAAATGTTGAGTACCTAGAGGCCACCGGGGAACAGGACCCAAGGCAGCATGGATTCACAGCAGGAAGGTCATGTCAGATGGATCTAATAGATTTCTCTGACTGGGTGACTAAAGCATTAGACCAAGGAGGGGCTGTTGACATGGCCTACCTAGACTTTAGCAGGCATTTGACACAGCTCCACAGAAAAGATTAATAAACGTGTTAGCCAGCCTGGGAGCGGGTCCCAGGATGGTAGCCTGGGTAAAAAACTCGCTGGACAACAGGACACAGAGGGTAATAGTAAACAGAGTCCACTCCGAAAAAAGGGGGGTTACTAGCGGGGTACCGCAGGGTTCAGTACTGGGACCAATCTTCTTTAATGTCTTTATTCCTGACATTGCGGAGGGACTAAATGGAAAAGTATGCCTCTTTGCAGACGAGACAAAGATCTGCAACAGGGTTGATACACAAAGGGGGGGTTGCTGGAAAGGATGAGAAGGGACTTGGCAAGGTGGAGGAATGGTCAAAAGTATGATGGCTCAGATTCAATGCAAAATAATGCACCTAGGAAACAAAAATCCAGGGGAAGAGTACACAATGGGGAGGGGAGGGTACTAACAACATAAATGGAAAGGGATCTGGGTGTAGTGATATCAGACAACCTAAAGGTAGGCAAACAATGTGAGAAATCAGTAAGAAGGGCTGCGGGATACTGGGATGCATGGGGAGAGGCATCACCAGTAGAAAACAGAAAGTTGTTATCCCTCTGTACAGAGTCGGTGAGACCCCATCTGGAGTACTGCACGCAGTTCTGGAGACCCCATCTCTGCAAGGATATAAACAGAATGGAAGCAGTCCTGAGGAGGGCAACTAAAATGGTGCAAGGTCTGCACCAGAAGCCATATGAGGAGAGTCTAAAGGAGTTTAATATGTATACCCTCGAGGAAAGGAGGGAGAGGGGGGACATGATAGAAACTTTCAAGTACCTCAAGGGAATCAACAAAGTCCAAGAAGGTACCATCTTTCAGAAAAAGAGATGTGCAAGAAAAACAGAGTACTCACCTGTAACAGTATTGCTAGGAGTGGTACATGTTGTTCATCCACACTTGTTGGCAGATCTGCCTTGTCCTTTAAGATCACCGGAACGTCTTCAAGCTGGATCCTCCCACCCACCCGGGTGGTATGACCTTCGGCTCCACCCCATGACACCAGATCTTAGCCTGCTGGAAGCCAGGTTTGTGCGTCAAAGCCGGGGAGGCTTTGTGGGTCAGTGTGGATGAACAACATATACCACTCCTAGAACTACTGTTACAGGTAAGTAACCTGTTTTTCTAGAATCATGGATGTGTTGTTCTATCCACACTTGTTGGCAGACTCCTAGCAGTTCTCCAGGAGGAGGGAGGCAAGACGCACACCCTCTATTTAGGGAACAGGGACTGGAGAACTGAGGCACCAAAACCAGCATCCCTGCATGACTCAAGGTCGATGTGGTAATGGGAAATTAAGGTGTGTGCTAACTTACAGGTAGCAGCCCTGCAGATTTCCTGGATAGAGACATGCCTAGAAGCAGCCACCGATGTAGTGGTATGGTGGGTGGAATGAGCCTTAAGCCCTACGGGAGGCTCCCTACCTGCCAACCTATAGCAGAGATCCGATGCAGGAAGTGATCCACTTGCCAATCGTCTGCTTGGTTACAGATCTGCCAGGTGTGGCTTCAGCGTAGGTGACAAACAGCTGATGAATCTCTCCCTGAACTTCCGTTGTATGCTCTCTGTAGTAGGCGAGCATTCATATCAGGTGCAAGGTATGGAGCCTGTACTCGGCCTCCGAAGCGTAACTGGGTAAAACACCGGCAGAGTAATCACCTGGTTGAGGTGAAACTCCGACACCACCTTTGGCAGGAATTTCAGGTGGGGGTGTAGGACAACTTGTCCCTGTGGAAGACCAGGTAAGGAGACTAAATAGTGAGCGCCTGCAACTCCCCAGTCCTTCTGGCTGACGTGATAGCCACCAAGAAGGTGGTCTTCCACGACAAATGTGAGATGTCACACTTGTGCATTGGTTCAACTGGCTTGCCCATAAGCTTTGCCAAAACCAGCAGTAGATCCCATGGAGGCGGAGGTTCACACACCGGAGGGGATATGTGATCTAGGCCTTTGAAGACGCGCCAGACCACTTTCTCCTGCGCCACTAACTACTGACCAGCCCACGCCCGGTAAGCAGAGATGGCCTCCAGGTGCACCTTCAGGGTCATCAACCGAAGTCCCTGTTGGGGAAAGGGACCAGAGATAGTCCAAAATGCTAGCCACCTGGCAGGACGATGGGTCCAACCCTTTGCCCTGAAACCAAATGGAAAATCTCTTCCACTTGAAGGCGTAGCATTTTCTGGTTGATTCCTTATGGGAAGCCTCAACAACGTTGAGGACCTCGTCGGGGAGACCCAAGGCCCGGAACTCTAGCTGCTCAGGAACCAGGCTGTCAGGTGCAGGGACTGAAGGTCCAGATGGAGAACCTTCCCCTGATTGATGGAGATTAGGTCCGGGCATGCTGGAAGCCACCTCGGGAGCCTGGAGCTGAGGCCGATGAGATCTGGATACAAGAACTGGCATGGCCAATCTGGGGCTACCAGGATCACCTGAGCCTTGTCCCACCTGACCTTGATGAGCATTTTATGAATCAAGAGGAGTGGTGGGAAGGCGTAGAAGAGGCCTGGGGTCCACGGCCTTGAGAAGGCATCCCCCTGCAGCGAGCTCTGCTGAGGGGAGCGGGCATGGTGCAGCCTCAGCTTTGCATTCTCCCTGGAGGCGAACAGGTCCACCTGCGGGGAACCCGAGTGGGAGAACAGATTAGATCTTGCACTACCTCCTGGTGGAGACACCACCTGTGAGATGCTGTGCCCAATCGGCTGAGGGCATCGGCCAGCTGATTCGAGGCTCCTGCCACATGAATGGTTAGGAGATCTGCCTCCAAGCTCAGCACGAGAGACCATGTGCAGAGAGCTTCCTTGCACAAAGGCAAGGAGTGTGTCCCGCCCTGCTTGTTCAGACAGTACATGATCATGGTACTGTCCGTCTGGACCTGGACCACTTGACCCTGAATGAACGGAGTGAACACAGTCAGGGCTAGCCAAACTGCTCGGAGCTCCAGCAGGTTGATGTGATATCAGGAATCTTGAGGGGACCAGAGCCCATGGGCTCTCTGCTCCCCCAGATGGGCACCCCGACCCTTCGGGGAGGCGTCAGTCGTCAAGATGACTGTCGGATCGGGGTGGACGAATGGAATCCCTTCCTGCAGATGAGCTGGGGTGAGCCACCACTGGAGGCCATCCCACAATCTCTGGGTCACAGAGATCAGCTGGTCGAGATGACCTGAGCGTTGAGACCACTGGCTGGCCAATTCCCACTGCAGGATATGCCAGCAGGCCCATCGGACCATGCTGGTGCAGGTCGCCACGTTGCCCAGAAGACGCAGGAAGTCCCAGGCAGGGCGCAACTGCCCAACTAGAAATGATTGGGCAAAGGAGGAGAGAACCTCCGCCTGGGAACCGAGCTCTGGCTCGGCAGGAGTCGAGCTCTGACACAGTGAACTGAATCACCTGCAAGTGCAAGAGTTCGGACTTGGCCTCGTCAATCAGGAGGCCAAGGTCGAAGCAAGCCTGGAGGCCCAGATCCTTGGACTGCTCCACCTCCAGCCTGGAGGGACCTGCTATCAGCCAGTCATCCAGGTAAGGGTACATCCGGACACCCCCGGTACCTCAAGAAAGCCGCCACCACTGCCATGAATTTGGTGAAGACCCTGGGGACTGAAGATAGGCTGAAGGGCATGGCTAGGAACTTGCAGAGAGTTCCCTCAGCTCGGAAGTGAAGGAACCGTCGGTGGGATGGATGGATCGGGACGTGAAAGAACGCATGCCTGAGATCTAGGAAGCAGAACCATGTCTTGCTCTAGGGATGGTATGATCTGAGCCAGAGTTACCATTCAGAAAGTGCGGGACCTAAGGAACTTGTTCAGGTTGTGCAGATCCAGAATGGGGCATGAGCCCCCCCATCCGTTTTGGTACCAGGAAGTACCTGGAAATGAACCCTTGGTCTGAAGGAGGGTCTGCTACTCTGCGCACTACCTCCCTGTGGAGGAGCTGAGCTATGTTGTCTCGGAGAGACGACTGAGTGGCTGCGGATACCAGATCCCCCAACTGAATTCCAGAGGCAGGCCTCGACCGACCACTTCCAAAACCCAATGATCCGTGGTGATAGTGGACCAGGCAGAAAGGAAGTGGCTGAGCCAGCCCCCCACAGGAGGTCCCAGGGGAGATGTGACATGATGGGGGGAGGCACTCCCCAATCATCACTGAGCAGGCTTGGAGCAGGAGGACCTGGCGGAGGGGCCACCGGGACATTTCCCTCTGGGCTTACTGAATGAAGAGGCCACAGATTTGGCCCGAGGCCACCAAGTTTGAGCCTGCTGCCCCTGCTGCTGGGCTGGTCCGGCCGCAGGAGTGGATGAACGAAAGGACTTGCGGTTCTGACGCTTGGAGCCCTTGTCCTTCTGAGCAGATGTGGTTGAGTCCAAGGTTGCATTGGACTTCTCAATACGTTGGAGGCGGCCCTCCATGCTGGGCCCGAACAGGTCGGTGCCCAAGAAGGGGACATCTGTCAGTCTGTGTTACGTATCAGCGGTAAAGTTTGAGATACACAACCAAGCTCTATGGTGCATGGCCACTGCGGCTGCAACCGAATGTGCACAAGAGTCACCAATGTCCAGAGCAGTCTGGAACTGTTGTTTCGCCACTGCCCTACCCTGGTTCTGGACCTGCTTGACCGTGGTCTGGAGGTCCGCCGGGAGATGAAGAATCACCTCGTCCAGGGAACCCAAGGGGGCATGTGAGAAGTGTGCCATGCTCTCAGCCGAGCTGGTCTGGCAGAGGCAGAGACAGGAAGCTGCATAGACCTTTTTCCCTGAGTGATCCAACTGCTTGGATTCCTTGTACAGGGGTCTGTCCACATCCCCTTTATTGCCCGAGCGCAGGAAGACGGAGTCTGCCACCAACCCCACCGCCAAGGGGTGCTCCAAGAACCCCAACAGGGACCCCACAGGGACCGCATACTTGCGGGCCATCCAGGCAGAAGGCGCTGGGCAAGATGCAGGATGCTGCCACAGATCCAAGACTGGGCCCACAATGGCCTCAGAAATGGGAAAGGCCTCCACTGGACTATCCCCTTTGTCAAGAATCTCCTTAAGGGGATATCTGGCCCACTTCTGAATGGGCTCAAGCTCCATTCCTGTGGATTCTGAAATGAGCTGACAAATGCCCATCAACGAGGTGGGACTCTCGTCGATGGAAAGATCCCCAGCAAACTCAATGTCGATGGGACGGGAGAGCAGCGAGGAGTCTTTGGACTCTGAGGAGTCCTCAAAAAGCGGGCAACCACCTGTGTCATCCTCAACCCGCCTTGGGCAGTCAGAAGTAAGGGTAACTGACAACCGATGGGGCAAACCTTGAGCCGACCAAGATTTTCGGTTGGAGCCCCGACCAAGTTGCTAGGGCGGCGGATCCACTAGGATTGGTGGCATAGCCGGCTTTGGCTGAGCCGGTGGGGCCTTAGCCGGCACCTCCGTGGATGTGACAGTGGCGGTGGCTGATGTCAGTCGCTCGGGTGAAAGCCATTTAATGGCTGAGGTAGAAGCCAGAATCGGTTTCGAACCGGTTAGGACCAACTGTCGCTACATCAGGTCTTCGTAGCACAGACGCAACTTGCGCCGGAGTCTCTCATCTGAGGAGAATAAAGATGAATACCGGCGGCGCGCCACCATAGTGTCGGGACAGAGATGGTCGGTGGCCAGGTGTCTTGTCCGGACGCCGAGTTAGAGGAACGAGACCAAGACTGTTGACGGGGCCGGCACGGGACCTCTGAAGGAGTCGGGGAAACCTGCGGCTCCTGGTCAGGCTCCTCGACAGGCGGGTCTGACCCAGTGAACTGAGCTAACCCATCAGAGGGAACCGGTAGCACTGGAGTCCTAAATAAAGTCGTCGGCCGGATCAGGTGACAAGCCGACGATCGGCTCAAGAAAAGTCTCGGCCACATCGACAGGCGTCTTGGCTGACTGGTTTGATGGGGGCACCGTGAAACCAGCGGCCTCAGCTGCGACTTCGACGGAAGTTGAAACAGGAGTTTCTTGTGAGAAGGACCGCTGCCGGTCCCAAAAGTGTCGACATAGCAACTTTTCCTTCTTCGACTCCTTGTGGAGTGTGAAACATGCAACCCAAAAGGGCCCTCTCCCTTGGTCGAGAGAGACTGGCACAACTCCCTGAAGGAAGCTGAATAGGAGGATCCTAGTTGGAACGGAATGAAGGCTGAAGCTGAAGAGGAGCCCACCACGGCCTGGTCCGCCTCCTTGATAGTTTTGAGCTGTACCAGCTGCTCAGCAGACCCTGCAGCCGCGGAGGCCACCCAACTGGCATCCTTAGATTTAACGGCAGGTAACACTTTTCCGGTCACCCAGCTGAAGTCGGGCAACAGTCTTCCAGAACCAACGGAGAAAGGGAGCGACAGTGATCGCAGGCCTGTGGATCATGGTCGTATCACAGACAGTTAACGCACATGGCATGAGGGTTGGTGCGAGACATCTTCTGCCTACAGGGGCACCGGCGAAACCTAGGAACTGATTTTTCTTCCATCACGGTAGCAAGGGAAGAGGTAGATGATGAAACTCAAATGAGTTTTAAAGTAAATTTTGGAAGTAAATCCGAAGATTCGAGAGCCAGGGCCTACTACATGCAGAAGTGCTAAGGAGGGAACCTGAACCTTCCAGTGGAAAGGAAGATCTGGTGTCATGGGGCGGATCCGAGGGTTATGCCACCGGGGTGGGTGGGAGGAGCCAGCTTGAAGATGTTCCGGCAATCTTAAAGGGGATGGCAGATCTGCGAACAAGTGTGGCTAGAACAACACATCCACAATCCCAGAACAAGGGGGCACAATTTGAAGATATAGAAGGGGGAGGGCTCAGGGGCAACGTGAGGAAGTATTTGTTCATGGAGAGAGTGGTGGACAAATGGGACAGCCTTCCTGAGGGGGTCATGAGGTCAAAAACAATGGGGGAATTCAAGAATGCATGGGACAGACACAAGGCAATTTTAGAAGAGGGGTTGGAGGAAGTAGGCTGTTGGTTAACTAGGATCGGCAGCTTATCCAATAGGTAGGGAAATGGGCAGACTAGGTGGGCTAAGCGGTCCTTATCTGCCGTCAAAGTCTATGTCTCTATGATTGTTTCTTCTTCCCCTCAGTTGCGACAGAGATAAGGTAATCTAATGAGTCTCCCCTCAGAAGCACAAAACAGGTCTGTGTCTTGCATACGCAGCATTTGCAAAATGTGTGAGACCATTTGGCACACTACACTCTTGCTTAAGCAGAACCAGTCTGATTCTTTCATGGCAAACTGCATACATTTCCCTTAATGCTTTGCATTAGTGGGGTATAAATAATTTTGTATTTCTTTTATACAAAGGTTTCTTCAGGAAATTTTTGAGACTACACAGATCCATTCTTCGGGTGCTGTACGAACAGAGATAAGTCAAGAGGAATTTATATAGAGATCAGAGTTGCTTAGTGTTGTAATTGGTCCACATGCATAAAAAAAGAGAAAACCCTTTAACAGTTTTGTCAATAAGAACATAGACAGCAGATACCCGAGTACTGAGTAGTGCTACAAATTTCTACTTATCTTCCCAAGTCTCTTTTACCGAAGAAAAAACTACTTTTTACCCTACTGTGACACTTTTATCAATAGGAAAATATATAGTGGTCATGGCAGAAGAATCATAAAAAAATCAAGTGTTTACATACATTGATGGCCCTCAAAATTCAAAGTACTCAATCAGCATGGAAATTATAATGGGCCAAGATCCACATACTGGTGTGTTCTGAATGCCACTTGCTACCTCCTTCCAGTTCAGAGCACTGATAAAACATGTCAGACCTTTAATCTCCAAGAGAGATCGCTTTTAAATGCAATAACATGCTTCGATTTGTCAGCCTACACCTGATAGTCATATGATACAGAAAATGCTATGGCTCAATCCAGTATTTTATTAGCAAGTACATCTAACAACCTTTGCATTGCACATCACAGTTTACAGGCACAGATGATGTTCAGAACTGTAATAATAATAATCTTTATTTATAAAGCGCCTTTCAAATTGTCAAGGCACTGAACAGTAAGAACAAGTAAAAGCCATAAAATACACAGTAACCAAACAGATGGATACAGGGCTAAAAATCAGTTTGGGTATGCTTGTAACCATAGGTGTGTTTTTAGGACCTTCTTAAAGCCCTGTAGCCAGACTGGTGGGGGGAAGACTTAAAGAGCGGCTGATGCCATTAGGACAACTTTAACAAAACATATTATTTAGACAGAGTTCAGTTTGTATTTAACATTAGTTCTATATTTCTCATCCCCATTATTTATTACTGAGGTCATATGCATGAAAATGGGATCTTTGCTCCTGAAGAGTTCATCTATTCCTGTTGCTTTCTCCCTACCTGAGGTCATAATACTCTACTTGTGACATCACAATTACTCCCATGGCAACAGACTGTGATGTCACAACAGAGGACTATGACAAGAAGTAGGGAGTAAGCAAAAGAGGCAAATGAACTCTAAGGGACCTAGAGCATGTTTCCATGCAAATTTCTCAGTAATATGTAATGGGGAGGAGAAGTCTATTGACCACATTTAGAATGCAAGCTGAACTGTACCTAAATATTGTTTTTCAAAGTTTTCTCTGAGGCGTCAGCAGCTCTTTAAGTGGGACAGATACACACTGGGCACAGGCACCTTTGCTATTATGTTCTCTTTGTGGCATTGCCCATCATCCACTTCCATCTCATTAGACAATCTTGAACTCAGCATGCATGGCATTCCGTAATTCCAGGTGAGGTGAGCATTGCAGGGGCAGAGCTGCTGCAAGTGTGTCCTTCTATTGTGTGCACTTGCAGGGCCACAGTTGTTGCAAGTGTGTCCTTCTGTTATGTGCACTTGCAGGGGCACAGAACTGCAAGTGTGTCCTTCTACTGCATGCATGCACAGGGTACAGCTGCTACAAGTGTGTCCTCCTATTGTGTATGCTTGCAGGGGCACAGAACTGCAAGTGTGTCCTTCTACTGCAAGCACTTGCAGGGGTACAGCTGCTGCATGTGTGTCCTTCTACTGAGTGTGCTTGCAGGGGTACAGCTGCTGCAAGTGTTTTCTCCTACTGTGTGCACTTGCAGGGGAACAGCTGCTACAAGTTTGTCCTTCTACTGTGTGCACTTGCAAGGGCACAGCTCCTGCAAGTGTTTCCTTCTACTGTGTGCACTTGCAGGGGCACAGCTACTGTGAGTGCATCCATCTGTTGTGTGCGCTTGCAGGAGTACAGCTGTTGCAAGTGTGTCCTAGTACTTTGTGCACTTGCAGGGTACAGCCACTGCAAGTATGTCTCCTATTGCGTGCGCCTGCAGGGGCACAGCTGCTGCAAGTGTTTCCTCCTATTGTTTGCGGTTGCAGGGGCACAGCTGCTGCAAGTGTGTCCTTCTATTGTGTGCATTTGCAGGGGCACATTTACTGCAAGTGTGTCCTACTGCATGTGCTTGCAGGGGCACAGCTGCTGCAAGTGTGTCCCTCTACTGTGTGCACTTGCAGGGACACAGCTGCTGTGCGTGCGTCCTTCTGTGTGTGTTTGCAGAGGCACAGCTGCTGCAAGTGTGTCCTTCTAGTGTGTGCACTTGCATGGGCACAGCCGTTGCAAGTGTGTCCTCCTACTGTGTGTGCTTGTAGGGGCACAGCTGCTGCAAGTGTATCCTTCTATTTTGTGTGCCTGCAGGGACACAGCTGCTGCAAGTGTGTCCTTCTGTTATGTGTGCTTATAGAGGCACAGCTGCTGCAAGTGTGTCCTCCTATTGTGTGCGCTTGCAGGGATACAGCTGCTGCAAATGTGTCCTTCTATTTATTGTGTGTTCTTGTAGTAGCCCTGCCTCTACCTTTTCAAATAGAATCACAGAGCATTTATGACTGTAGCAGGCAGCATGTGAAGCGAGTGCTCTTTTCTGCACTGCAGTGGGGCATCTCTATCTGCTGGAGTAAGGACAAGTCCCCACTGGTGGCACAACTATGTGGCTTGGAGGCAATTGTTTTTGTTTTTTAACTCATTGCTGTTTTAATGTTAAAAAAACACACTGCTTTTCAGGCTACCATCTCTGTGTGTGTAAATACTAGAAGAAAAATTTACTTACCATAGTAATCTTGTTTTTTTGAAGGGAATCTTTACTGTATTCTGACATATGCAGTCAGCCTTCACCATACAACTGCCCCAGAGAGGACAGAGTTAAAGAATCTATGCAAATAGTAGAACACTGATAGGCTCGAGCTCGGTTTTTAAACTACTGTCCCTGGTGCATTCTATGTAACCATCAGATTCTTACGAAGCATATACAGAAAGATACTATCTATGCTATCCTAAAGAACTAATTCTAAGAACTACAATCCTCCCTTTGAACAGGACATCTGAAAAGACTGAAGTCACAGATGGTCAAGAACAACCAACCTAAATAAGTTTCAACAACAAACCATGAACAGCTGGAGTGCAGTGCCCACCAAGTTCTAGTAGGGAAGGTAGGGTGGGAGCTCAGAATACAGTAAAGATTCCTTGGAAGAAACAAGATTAATATGGTAAGTAATTTTTTCTTCAAGCCCCAGGAAATCTTTACTGTATTCTGACATATGCAGACTACCAAGCAGCACCTTTGGAGGTGGGCATAGAACATATTTAGGAAACACGATCTGCAGTAGTGCTGTGCCAAATCTGGCATTACGTCTAACCTGGGTGTCCAGGCAATACTGTTTAATACAGGTGTGAACAGTTTTCCAGGTTGCTGCTCTGCAAATTTCTAACAAAGGAATGTGTCTGGCAGCTGCTATAGATGCAGCTGTACCCCTGGTGGAATGAGCCCCAAGGACCACTGGGGGTTCCTTGCCTAGTTTGCTACACCTAAACTGAACACAGGCAACAATCCAGCATGCAATAGTCTTTTTTGAAGCTGATTTGCCTTTCCCCGCTTCTCCATAGGTCAGGAAGAGCTGAGTCTTGTTCTGTCTATGGCCTTTTGAATGATCCAAATAATAGCTCATAGCCCTCTTAACATCTGGGCTATGCAGCCTGCGTTCCCTTGAACTGAAATGATCAGTGAAAAAGACAGGCAGTGTAATAGACTGGTTGAGATGAAAGTCCTGGGAGGAACTCCCTATTGGTTCTGAGGTTTACCATGTCCCTATGGACTGAAATGTAAGTTTGCCTCTCTGGACAAAGCCTGGAGTTCACTAATCCTTCTGGCTGAAGTAACTGCCACTAAAAAGATGGGCTAAGTAGTCCAACAGGACTGTGAGTCCAGCTTGATAAGGATCTATGACCTTCTGCTGGCACCAAACGGAGAACCTCTTCCATTTAGAGGTGTAAGTTTTCCTGGTAGAGGGCTTCTGAGAGACCATTAGGACCTCCAGGACCCCTTCAGAAAGGTGCAGATTAGCATACTGTAAGTCCTCAAGAGCCAGGCCATGAGCTTGAGGGACTTGACTTTGGGGTAGAGGATCCTCCTCTGAGAGGATGTCAGCAGGTTTTGCCTCCTGGGGAAGACAAATCAGTCTGGAGATTGACAGGGACAAGAGCATGGAGCACCAAGGCAGCGTGGCCCAATCTGGAGCTACAGAATGAGGATCACTGTTGCTGGCTGGGACCTGAATTTGTTCAGCACCATGAGCAACAGAGGGAATGGAGGAAAGGCATCCAGGAACTTCCCTGTTGAATCCAGTATTAACACATCCAGTGGCACTGTGCCCACAGCTGGAGGCCTGCAATAAAACTGTGGCAACTGGTGATTGCCTGGGGCTACAAAGAGATCCATCTCTGGAGTGTCCCATCTTCTGAAGACAGTTTGCAAGATCTGTCTGTTCAGAGACCACTCGTGGTGATTTTGATTGATTCTGCTCAACGCATCTGCTAGGACGTTGTCCTTCCCTGGAAGATGGACTGCTGAAAGAGAGACCCCGAGGGAATATGCCAGACCCAAATTTTCATAGCCTTATACACAGCAAGGTGGACCTTGTGTCCCCTTGTTTGTTTATGTAATACATGGTTGTGGTGCTGTCTGTTCTGACTTGCACCACCTTGTCCTGGACCAGTGAGGCGAATGATTAGAGGGCCAGAAGGACTTCCCTTAGCTACAACAGGTTTATGTGCAGTAGTGACTCCTGCCGTGACCATGTACCGAGTACAGTGTGCTCCCTCAGATGGGCACCCCACCCTTTTCTGAGATTAGAAACATAGAAACATAGAATTTGACGGCAGATAAGGACTGCTTGGCCCACCCAGTCTGCCCATTTCCCTACCTAATGGATAAGCTGCAGATCCTAGTTAACCAGCAGCCTACTTCTTTGTACCCCCACCCCTTAGAATTGCCTTATGGCTGTCCCATGCATGCTTGAATTCAAACACTGTTTTTGACTCCACAACCTCCTCCGGAAGGCCGTTCCATACATCCACAACCCTCTCTGTGAAAAAAATACTCCTTACATTACCTCTGAGCCCCCTCTATCTTCAAATTGTGCCCCCTTGTTCTTGCACACCTCTTTTTTTGAAAGATGCTACCCTCTTGGACTTTGTTGATTCCCTTGAGGTACTTGAAAGTTTCTATCATGTCCCCCCTCTCCCTCCGTTCCTCGAGGCTATACATATTAAGCTCCTTCAGTCTCTCTTCATATGTCTTCTGGTACAGACCCTGCACCATTTTAGTTGCCCTCCTCTGGACAGCTTCCATCCTGTCTATGTCCTTGCGGAGATTGGGTCTCTAGAACTGCACACAGTACTCTAGATGGGGTCTCACCAGCTGTCGGTACAGAGGAATAACAACTTCCTATTTTCTACTGGTGATGCCTATCTCTATGCATCCCAGTATCCCACCAGCCCTTCATACTGCCCTCTCACATTGCTTGCCCACCTTTAAGTCATCTGATATGACTACCTCCAGGTCCCTTTCCATTTTTGTTGCAGATTGTCCCTTTCCTGCCACCACTGCAGTGCTTGAATGAGAGTCCCTGTGACTGGTACTAGCTTAGACAGGGAGTCCTTTTTCTGGGACCAATGGGACCTGAGGTGGAACTGGATGTCTCTCATCTTGAACCTGGCTCCTAGCACTGTTGCTGTTTAGGCTGCCATGTGGCCCAACAGTTGCAGGAAATGTCTTGCTGGTCTGGGGATGTGAAGCTGGAAGGAGCTTGCCAGCTTTATCAGACTGTCCACCCTTTCCTGAGGAAGGAATGCTTTCCCTCTTTGAGTGTCCAACTGCGCTCCTATGAAATCCAAGAGCTGGACTGGCTGCAGGACTGACTTTTTCAGGTTCACCTGGAACCATAGAGACTGCAGGGTAGCCTGTGTGAGGGCTAGAGCATCCCTTATCTGCTTAGGGGACTGCCCTATAACTTGCCAGTTGTCTAGGTAAGGGAATACTGTTACCCCCTGCCTTCTCAAATGTGCCACTACCACAGCCAGGCACTTTGTGAACACCCTTGGGGCAAAGCTGAGACTGAAAGAAAGAGCTCTGAACTGGTAATGGCCTGATGGCAATCTGAACCTGAGGTACTTTCTGTGAGACTGTCTGATGGGAATATGGAAATAGGCATCCTTCAGATCTAAGAATGCCAGCCAGTTTCCCTGCCCAAGAGTGGGGAGAATCATTGCCAAAGTGAGTATCTTGAACTCTGGCTTTGTCAGATATCTGTTTAGGGTTCTGAGATCCAAGAAGGGTCACCACTCCCCATTCTTCTTTAGGGTTAGGAAATACCTTGAGTAAAATCCTTTTCTCCTCTGGGAAATTGGGACAGGTTCCACTGCTTTTGCCAGTAGAAGGCTGGCTACCACTGATTCGAGTAAGACTTCTTCTACTAGGGTTGCAGGTTTGAACAGCCTTGCTCTTAATTTTGGTATGCTCTTGAAGCTGACAGCAAGACCCTGGCTCACTACTTCCAGGACCCACTTGTCTGTGGTGCTGGCTTGCCATGCCTGGAAATAATGAGCCAGTCTGCCACCTACTGGTACCAGGGAGGTGACCCTGACAAGCACGACAGGGGTTCTGCTTTGCTTGTGTCCTGGGCTGAAGGCTGGGGTCAGAGCGCCTGTTGCCCCTTCTACCTCTAAAGTAGCCATGGTGCTGCTGGTTGTCTGAGAGAGCCCGAGCTTGATAAAAAGGCCTGGTATAGGGTCTCCCCCTACCTCTTCTATTTTACTCCTTCTGGGGGGGGGGGATGACTTTTCTTTGGCAGAAGCACTTTTGTAAGCAGTCTTGTACTCATCCATTTTTTTCACATAAGCTTCTGTTTGCTCACCAAACAGAGAAGTCTGCTCATAAGGGAAATCCAATGCCTTAGTTTGGGCGTCCTGAGAAAGGTTAGTGGCCCAGAGCCAAGCAAACCTTCTCAGACACAACGTGGTTGTCATAAGCCTGGTAGCAGTGTCGTTGGCATCCACTGCCAATTTGGAAGCCTCAGTGCCACATCTGGCAGTCTCTTCTAGACCAGCTGCTACTGCAGGATGAGCGTTGCTGGCCAGCTCCAACACTTAGTTCCAGAGACTTTTTTGGTATCTGGACACATAAGCCATATAAGTGGCCTGTCTGATGGCCAACGAAGCCCCCAAGTAGCCTTTTTTGGCCATAGATTCAATTTTCCATGAGTCCTTGTCAGGGGGTGAGAGGACAATGGCACATTAGCTCTGTCACAGGCAGCTGCCTGTACCACCCCCTCAATGGCTAGGGTGACTGAAGAGGAATTCAGCCCCACCCCTGGCCAAATGGAGGGAAAGAAGTGTTTTTTTTTTTTAAGATTTTCAGGACTTGCCTCTTTAATGACTTGTGGATGAGGGGTAAATACAGGTTACTCACCTGTAACAGGAGTTCTAGGAATGGTATATGTTGTTCATCCACACTCATTGGCAGTATCCTTGCCGCTTTAAATCTTGCCGGAAGGTCTTCAAGCTTGCTCCTCCCACCCACCCGGGTGGTATAACTCTCGGCTCCGCCCCATGACGCCAGATCTGGCCCGCTGGAAGCTCAGGTTGTGCGTCAAGCCGGGAGGTCGGGTGGAATGTGGGGATGAACAACATATACCATTCCTAGAACTCCTGTTACAGGTGAGTAACCTGTATTTCTAGGGACATGGATATGTTGTTCATCCACACTCATTGGCAGACTCTAGCAGTTCTCCGGGAGGAGGAGGCAGAGCGCACTACCCCTATATACTTACTTGGGAAAGAGAGACTGGAGAACCGAGGCCCCAAACCAGCATCCGGCGTGACTCAAGGTCGATGTGGTAGTGGGTAATGAGGTGTTTACTGACTTCCAGGTAGCAGCCCTGCAGATTTCCTGGATAGGGGCGTCCTGGAAGCAGCCACCGTTGCAACAGTATGGCGGGTGGAATGAGCTCTTATCCTCTGGGAGGCTCCATGCCCGTCTAACTTATAGCAGAGATCTATGCAGGAGGTTACCCACCTGCTTATCGTCCGCTTGGCTGCAGGTCTGCCAGATGCTTCAGCGTAGGTGACAAACAGCTGGCGAACCTCTCCTCAATTTCAGCCGATGCGCCTTATAATAAGCGAGCGCTTCTAGGGATCCAAGAGTATGGAGCCTATATTCCGGCCTCCGAGGTGTGATTGGGGTAGAACACCGGCAGAGTCAACACCTGGTTAAGGTGAAACTCGACACCACCTTCGGAAGGAATTTGGGTGGGAACGAGGACAACCTTGTCCCTGTGGAAGACCAGGTAAGGAGACTCGATGGAAAGCGCCTGGAGCTCTCCCATCCTTCTGGCTGGACGTGATAGCCACCAAGAAGGCGGTCTTCCACGACAGGTGAGAGAGAGCACACCTAATATAGGTTGAATAGCCTTATGAGCTTTGCCAGCTCAGCAGTAGATCCCACGGAGTGGGGTTCCCGCACTGGAGGAAATGTGATCAAGGCCTTGAAAAGCGCCAGACCAATCTTCCTCCCAAGGCCACTCGACTGCTTCCCGCCCATACTGTAAGCAGAGATGGCTGCCAGGTGCACCCTTAGGCTGCCGACCTAAGCCCTTGACTAGAAAGGGACCATAAATAGTCCAAGATGCTTCCAAGGAACGGGAGGAAGGGTCCAAGCCCTGTTCTGACACCAAATGAAAACCTTTTCCATTTGAAGGCATAGCATTTTCGATGACTCACGGACGCCTCAACTACATTGAGGACCTCAGGCCGGAAAGACCCAAAGCCGGAACTCAGCCGCCAGGAACCAGGCCGTCAGGTGCAGGGATGAAGGTCCGGATGGAACACCTTCCTGATTGACTGAGAGCAGGTCCGGCGAGCTGGAAGCTGTCATGGAGTCCTGGAGCTGAGACTGAGGAGATCTGGGTACCAGAACTGGCGAGGCCAGTCTGGGGCTATCAGAATCACCTCGCCTTGTCCCTCCTCGTGAGAAGCACCTTGTGGATCAAGGAAATGGGAAAGGCGTAAAAAGGCCAGGGGTCCATTGCCTCGAGGCATCCCCTGCAGCCAGCCCTGCTGAGGGGGGCATGGAACAGACTCTACCGCGTTCTCCATGGAGGCAAACAGGTCCACCTGAGGTGTGCCCCAAAGGGAGAACAGATGCTGTACTACCTCCGGTAGGGAGAGACCACTGTGGGATGCAGCCCCATCCGCCGCTCAGGGCATCGCCAGGGTGTTGGAGGCCCTGCCACGTGAATGGCTAGGAGATCCGCCCAGGCTGCGACGAGTGACCAAATGCGGAGCCTTGCATAGAAGCATGGAGCGGGCCCCGCCTCGGCGCGGTTTAGGATAGTACATGGTGCGTGTATTGTCCGCCTGGACTCGGACCACTTGACCCCGGAGGAACGGAGCAAAGGCGGTGAGAGCTAGGCGGACCGCTCGGAGCTCCAGCAGGTTGATGTGGCATCGGGACTCCCGCGGGACCAGAGGCCATGAGCCCAGTGTTCCCCCAGATGGACTCCAACCCATCAAGAGGCATCGGTCGACAGAGAGGGCCGTCGGCTGGGACGAACGGGATGCCCTCCTGCAAATGAATCTGGAACGGTCCACCACTGGAGAGCATTCCACATCCCTGGTGTCACCGACTGAAGCTGGTCCAAGGGATCGAAAGGCCAGGACCACTGGCTGGCCAGTCCCACTGAAGGGGACGCATGTTCCAGCGGGCCCAACGGACCACGCTGGCACAGGCCGCCATGAGACCCAGGAGGCGCAGGGAGTCCCGGGCAGGGCGCAATTGCCCAACCAGAAATGATCGGACAAAGGAGGAAAGACCTCGCCCTGTCCACGGAGCCGCTCTGGCTCGAGAGAGAGTCGAGCTGCGCCCGATGAATAAAATCACCTGCTTGGCTCGAGTCCCACTTGGCCTCGTTGGATAAGGAGGCCCAGTTGAGAGCAGACCTGAGGGCCAGATCTCTGGACCACTCCGCCTCCTTCCTGAGGGAGCTGCTATCAGCCAGTCGTCCAGGTAAGGGTACACCCGGACCCCTCGGGCGCCGAGAGGAATGCTGTCACCACTGCCATGCATTTGGTGAAGACCCTGGGAGCTGGAGACAAGTCAAGGGCATGGCTTGGAATCAAGAGAGATCCTTCCGGGAAGCGAAGGAATCTCTGGTGAGACGGACGGATAGGACGGAAAAAACGCGTCCTGCAAGTCCAGAGAGCAGAACCACACGCTCCAAGGATGGTATTATCTGAGCCAGAGTGACCATCCTGAAGGTTCCGAGACCTTAGGAACTTGTTTGATGGGTAGGGTCGAGAATGGGCGCCAGCCCCGTCCGTTGGAACCAGGAAGTACCTGGACACAAACCCTGGGTCTGAAGGAGGGTCCACCACCTCTCTTACCACCTCCTTCTGGAGGAGGAGAGTGATGTCGGCTCGACGAGCCGCCAGTGAGGCTGGGGATCCGAGGCCCCCAGGCAGCTCTGAAGGGTGGTGCCTGAACGATTGGAGGCAGGCCTCTTCCACCACCTCCAAGACCCACCTGTCCGTGGTAACAGGCGGACCAGGCGGAGCGAAGAGTGCAGGCCGTCCCCGGGGGACTGAGGAATGAGTAGACGGGGATGGGCGACTCCTCAGCCGTCACTGGGCAGGTAAGAGGAGGGACGCCGAGGGACCTCCTGGGCCTTCCTCCCTGCCTCCTGTTAGAGGAAGCCGGCGCTTTGGGTTTGGGATGCCAAGCCGAGCCTGCTGGCCCTGACGTTGCTGGGCAGGCGCACGGGGCACAGAAGGACGAAAGGGCTTAGGCTGTGGTTTGCGGCCTTTGTCCTCTGGGAGCTGAAGAGACCGAGTCCAAGGTCATTGGACTTCTCGATCCTCTGCAGGTGACCTTCCCCCAGGGCCGGAGGTCAGTCCCAAAAAGGAACATCCGCCAACATGTGCTGGGTATCCAGTAAAGGTGGATATCCTCCAGCCAACCCACGGACGGATAGCCACTCTTGCCGCCACCGATCTAGCACATGGTCCCCATCCAAAGCAGTCTGGAGCTGCTGTTTGGCCACTGCCCTGCCTGGTCCGCACCTGCTTAACCGTAGTCTGCAGATCGGGGGAAGATGAGGGATGACCTCATCCAGGGGCCCAACAGGGCATGAAAAATGTGCCATGAGGGGCGGCGAACAGGCTGGCTGAACGAGCAGAGGACTGGAGAGACTTTCAGCCCGACATAGTCCAATTTCTTGGACTCCTTGTCAGGAGGTTTGTCCACATCCTGGCGTTGCCGCGCAAGCAGCTCGTCGTAATCAACCCCTCAGCAGAGGGTGTTCAAAAAACCGGACAAGGAACCCGGTGGGGACCGCACATACTTCCTGGCCATCCTAGCCAGGCGCGGGGCAGGAAGCAGAGGCGCGCAAAGGTTCCAGTGCTGGACCCACTGGCCCCTCGGCCACCGGAAAGGCCTCCGTCGGAGAATCCTCGGTCAGAATCTCCGTGAGGGATACCTAGCCCGTTTGGAAGCGGGTTGAGCTCCATCCGGTAGACTCCGAGATAGAGCGAAGCAGTCCTAGGAAGGACTGACGGGCTATAGATCATTGGCTGACCTCCTGAAGCTCAAGTCCAGTCGGCTTGGAGAAGAAGGAGGAATCATCTTCGGACTCGGAAGAGTCCTCGAAAACTGCCTCTGGCCTGAGCCACCCTTCACCTGCCGAGGTCGGTCGGGAGTGAGGGTAACTGACAGCCGATGGGGTAAACCCTTAGCCGACTGAGAATCCTTGGTGGAGCCCCAATTGGTGGCTGTGGGCGGAGGTTCCACCTGATCGGTGGAGCAGCTGGTTTTGGCGAAACAACCGGCCTGGGTATAGGCTCCTCGGGCAAGTCGAGGTTGTGCCGCCGTTCCGGTGACAGCCACTTAATGGCAGGAAGGATACGAAGTCGGCTTATTCCCGACCAGGAGCTGTTGCAACATAAAGGTCTCGTACCGTCGGCGTAATTCGCCGAAGCCTCCCTCATCCGAGGAGGAGGGCGAGGGCGCATGAGCGCCGCTTACCAGCAGTGCGAGGACCGAGACCGCCATTGCGGTGGGAACGGCTGGACCGACGAAGAGTCCAGACCGAGACCGAGAGTCCCGGAATTTCAGGTCGGTGCAGGGAGGTGTCGGCGGAACCGACACTCCTTCGACTCGGAAGGTCCATCCGAGGAGCTCCGGAACGGAGGCACAAGCGAGCCACGGGATCTCAACTCCTCCCGGGGAACCGGGAGAGGAATCTCGGCTGCTAAAGCGACAGCCGTCAATGGAGTGAGAAAATCTCGACTTCATCAGTGGAGTCTTGGTCAACTGACCTGAGGGACACCGTGAGGCCAGTGGCGGCAGCAGCGAGCGAAACCCGGCACGGTCGGCGGCCGGGAGAGGACCTTTCCCGCTCCCAAGAGGCGTCGACGGAGGGACTTACCTTGTCCTTCTTTTGGACGAGAAAAAGGTCCAGCGAGCGCGAGCCCTTCTCCTTTAGTGGAGAGGGACAGACAAAGCTCCTTAAAGGAAGCGTGTAGGAAGAACCCAGAGGCGGGATAAATGCAGCCGCCGAGAAGATACGACCCGCGCGCCTCCTCTTGAGGGCGACCATCCGCTCGAGAAACGATCGCCAACCGCGCCCACGCACACGCCAACCGGCCTCCTTGGACTTCACGGAGAAGCGCTTCTCGGGCGGCCCAGTTGCAATCGGGCAGACGGTCTTCGAGGGCGTAGGGCCGAGAAAAGATGAGCACAGGTCGCAAGCCTGCGGGTCGTGCTCAAGGCCTAAGCAGTAGACACCGTGGAGTGTGGATCCGTCGAGACATCTTCTGCCCGCATGGGCATCTCCGAAATCCGAGTCGATTGTCCATCGCGGCCGCGGGATCGAAGACTGAAGTCTTTTGCAAAATATTATTTTAAATCCATAAGCGGAGAAATAGGAACCAGTCACAAACGCAGAGCGTTAAGGAGGGAACCTGAGCTTCCAAGCGGTAAGGAAGATCTGGCGTCATGGGGCGGAGCCGAGAGTTATACCACCCGGGTGGGTGGGAGGAGCAAGCTTGAAGACCTTCCGGCAAGATTTAAAGCGGCAAGGATACTGCCAATGAGTGTGGATGAACAACATATCCATGTCCCTAGAACAAATGTTTAGTGGCTGCCAAGTCCATCATCTCCATATAATCTGGTTCCTCCTCCTCCTCAGTGGTCTCCTGAGTGGGAAGGTCTAGAGTCTCTGCCACTTGTTTCATAAAAGGAAGGTGGGAAGAGAAATCTTCAGAATGTCACGTGGGGGACTCGAACTCCTGCTGCTCTGGCGAGGCCTCGGATTCAATTGGCTCCCCAAGGTCGTCATCTTCCTCCTCTTCATAGCAGGTGTCCGGTTCAGCTGAACTGTGAACTGAGGAAGCAATCACTGGAAGAAACGATGGTGAACTGGAGTTTGAACCGGTGGTTGTTGAGGTGCTTGCTAAGGAACCGGTGAGCTCTACAGTAACTGTATAATCTTGACAGTGTTTGCTATTTCTTCAACGGTTGGAACAGCCACAACCTTTGGTTGTGGTTCCTTCCCTGTATGTTTCTAACATACTAAAATGCCAGCAGAATAGGCCTAACGGTCTTTTGTGTCTACTCGTTTGGTCAGCCATCACCCTGGGAGCTGACCTTACTGCCCCCCTCACCTTCTCTGGCTTCTCCCTTCTCAGTCCCGAATATTCTCACTGCACTGGACTTTGCATCTAGAACCCTTCCCCTGTACCTGTCCCACCCCCTCTTGAACCCCTCCACCATCTCTGCCTCCACCAACCCCCTGGGCAGTGCATTCCATGACTCCACCACCCTCTCAGTGAAGTAGCACCTTCTCCTTTCTCCCCTGAATCTCCCCCCCCAGCTTCCACCCATGCCCTCTAGTTGCCCCCGACCTTCCTTCGAGCACCCTGACTGCTCCTCCCCTATTTACCCCCTTCATGTACCTGAAGACCTCTATCATGTCCCCCCGGTCCCTCCTCTCTTCCAATGCGTAAATATTTTACTCTTCGAGTGTCTCCCCAAAGGTCCTGTTCCCCAAGCCCTAGATCATTTTGGTTGCCCTCCTCTGGACCCTCTCCAGGAGTTCAATGTCCCCGTTTAAGTGTGGCCTCTAAAACTGCACACAGTATTCTAGATGCGGCCTCACCAAGCAGTTATACAGAGGGAGTATCACTTCCCTCCTTCTGGAGGAGATCCCCCTAGCGATGTATCCCAGCATCCTGTTGATCTTGGCCACTGCCCTCCTACAAGTCCCTGAGTTGTTCATCTTGGCATTCACCACCACTCCTAGGTCCCTCTCAGCCATCAAGACTTGTAGCATCCCCCCCAGCGGGTGTACACTTGGCCTGGGTTTCTGGCTCCCATGTGCAGTACCTTGCATTTCCCTGCATTGGACCTCAGCTTCCACTTTCTAGAGCCTCCAGGTCCCCCTGTAGGGCCACCCTCCTCTGCTCCCCATCCACCACTGCCCCCAGTTTTAAGTCACCAGCAAAGAGACTCATCCCACTCCTGATACCCTTCCGTATGTCAGAGACGTAGGCGTTGAACAGGAGGGGCCCAAGGACCGATCCCTGAGGGACCCCACTAATGACCCTCCTTGGGGATGAGACGAATCCGCCAACCACGACCTTCTGGGTCTCGTCCTGAAGCCAATTGCCTATACATCTGATCATCTGGTTCCCCAACCCCATTTCTCCCGGCTTATCCAACAGGTCCCCATGAGGAACAGAGTCAAACGCCTTGCTGAAGTAAAGAAAGAGGACGTCCACCGGTCTACCCAGGTCCAAGGCACTCGTCACCCAGTCAAAGAAGTCCACAAGGTTTGTCTGACACGATTTCCCCAGGACAAAGCCATGCTATCGTTCAGGCACCCCGACCTTTCCAGGTCCCCCCCAGCTCTCCTTTTTATTCTTCTTTTTGGAAGGGGCCGGTTCAGCAGCCATTTCTGCACTTCTCTTAAGCTTTGAGGAGGTTTCGCCCTTGTCAGAGGGTTTTTTCCCCTCTGGTTCCTTAGTTTTTCCTTGCTAGAAAAAGGAACCGGTTATTCAGGAGCTGGGTCAGCAATATTTCTAACATTTTTTCTCTCAGTCTGTTGAGGTGCCTGTCAAGCATAGACTGAGGAAAAGTTTTGCAAATTTCACAGTCTGCGTTCAGGTGGTCAAACCCTAAGCAGACAGCACAAGCTGTGTGGGGATCAGTCTTAGCAAACGGTTCACCACACACAGTGCAGTGCTGAAAACCAGTAGAACCAGTTTTCTTTTCGGGCTTCTGTGACATAACCTTTGTTGTAAATGGGGTTCTCCCCAATCAAAATCTCCTGTATAAAAATAAATCTTTTAACAAACAAACAAACCTTTTACTCAAGAAAAATGCCAGTTCTGTACCAATTAACAAATAATAATAACACTAGCAAGTTGTTTTTTCTTTGGTCAGTTCAGCAACCGTGGATAAAACCGAGAAACTCTGGTTCGAGACCCAGGTCAATTAGGCAAGAATCAGCAACTACAATTTACTAACAATTATTACGAAAATGAAAAAAACTTTTACCTCCAAGAAGCAGAAAAAATATTTGAATCTTTACGGTTCAGGGAACACAAAGAACTGCTAACACAAACTAGAAGCCAGCCGGTGGCGCAGAGAAGTTGAGCACTGAGCATCACACTGGCAACTGGGAATGGAAATGGGTTGTCGGGGAGGGAGATGATTGCGTGTCGGAAGACTGCTATCCTCTCTGGGAGAGGGGTTGTAGATCCCAGGTTTTGCAGGCTCCCAGTGGTGACTGGGGGTACGGCAGCCTTTGGAATCCTTTGCCAGGGGATTGGCTGAGGCGGCAACCCTGTGTGCCTGTGCAGGAATGTGCACGCACATGCTGGGCGCACTACATGTCCGAGCAGATGGGGAGGCCAGAACAGAAAAAGGAAAAATGGCCCTGGCCCTCTGTAGCTGATGGTGGGTGCAGTGGCCGGCCCCCACATCTAGTGTCGGGTCCTCTAGCCTGCCTTCCATGCTTCCTGCATTTCCTGGTCCCCTAACTAAATCTCAGAAAGGTCGCCAAGAAGGTGTTGGCGGTCCCACTCCAGAGGGCTTAGATCTGGGGGGATCAGGGTGTGTGTGTAGTGAAGCAGGCACCCCACCGGTAAGGTAAGGCTGGGGACTTCAGGCGGGCAGGACAAGGCTGAGCCGGGTGTCCACACCAGAGAGAGTCCGAGTAGCCAGAGATGTGGAAGGTATAAAGAAAATGTACAAAAAAAATTCAAAACTTACCAAACTGAAGCTAAATCTAGACTAGTCTACCTGTATTAACCATTGACAGTACTTTGAATAAATAAAAAATAAATGAACTGGTAACGTGAAAACCGAAGAAATAAAGTAAAATCTTCAAGAAGCTGAAGGAGCGATCTCCGAGGCATCTAACTTTGGCAAGTGGAGTAAAGAATCTGATGGTTACATAGAATGCACCAGGGACCGTAGTTTGAAAACCAAGCTTGAGCATATCAATGTTCTACTATTTGCATAGGTTCTTTAACTCTATCTTCTTTGGGGCAGTTGAATGGTGAGGGCTAATTGCATATGTCAGAAGAAAAAATTACTCACCTTAGTAATGTTGTTTCTTCTAATGGAGTCTTGCTATATTATGACATATGCAGTCTGTCCCAGCCTTAGAACTGCCCCGGAGGTGAAAGAGTCAACTTCCATGCCAGGCACGGAATCTTGAGCGTGAGCTCGGTTGAAAAAAACTCTGTCTGTTGATCTTCAAACTGAAACTGTCAGATCTTTACGAGCAAAAACTCACTAAGGTTCTGTGTGGAAGCTGTAAACCTACACTAGCCAACTGGCTACTAAAATATTAACACATTTTTCTGGTCCCAAAACCAAGACTCAAGTCAGGGGACCCAGAAAATAAAATAAAATACAACACCCAAACACCCCAAAAAGGAGGGGTGAAAAACACAAGGTGGGTATCATTAAATGCCAACACTGCACTGCCCACCCACATCCCTAGAGCAGAGGTTCTGAGAGGGGCAGGCGGGGAGGTCATAATATAGCAAGACTCCATTAGAAGAAACAACATTACTAAGGTGAGTAATTTTTTCTTCAAACAACATAAGTCTTGCTATATTATGACATATCAGACTACACAGCAGTACCTCCATGGAGGAGGGACAGAACCTACTTAGAAATAGGCTCTGAAGCACAGTTGCAATAAACCGAGCATCACTCCTAGCCTGGATGTCCAGGAGTAATGCTGGTGAAAGTGTGAACTGTTTCCAGGTAGCTGCTTGACATATTTCTAAGATAGGGATGTCCCTGGCGCAGCTAGGGACGCAGCTGTACCTCAGTATAGTGAGCCCTCAGGCCTGAAGGGGAACCCACCCAGTTTTTGATAGCAAAATTGGATACAAGAGACAATCCACCTGGCAATGGATCTTTTAGTGGCAGGTTTCCTTTCCAACCTCACCATAAGTGAGGAACAGTTGGAGGGAGCCAAACCTGTGACCCTTGGTACACTCTGTGTAGTAACTAAGGGCTCTCTTCACATCTAAACTGTGCAGCCTCCTCTCGCCAGAGGAGGAATGGTCAGTGAAGTACACTGGAAGAAATATAGATTGATTAAGGTGGAAATCTGAAACCACCTTAGGCAAGAACTTCCTGTTAGTCCTGAGGACTACCTTATCTCTGTGAAAGGAGATAAAATCAGGCTCCACTGACAAAGCTTGTAATTCACTTATGCGCCTGGCAGAAGTGATGGCTACTAGAAACACAGTTTTCCAAGTCAAGTACTTAAGCTCTGCTGAAGACAAAGGTTCAAAGGGGGGTTGCATCAGCTGAGCAATGCAAACATTAAGATCCCAGGCAGGTGCAGGGTCCCTGAATGGAGGGTTGGTGTGAAGCAATCCCTTGAAAAACTTGGAGAATACAGAGTGAGCAGAAAGAGAAGAGGGCTTTCCTGCTGAAATAAAAGCAGAGACAGCTGCCAAATGCACTTTCAGGGTAGCTGGCCTCAGCCCCAAAGTATTTAGATGGACCATACAGTCCAAGACTGTGGGCAAATCAGCAGATTCTGGGAAATATGCTTCCCAGGCACCATATGGAAAACCTTTTCCATTTTAGAATTATAAGTAGCCTGGTGGAAGGCTTCCTGAAGCTTTCAATATTTAAGTACACCTTGAAGAAAGGTGTAGGTCAGCAACTCTAACTCCTCAAGAGCCAGGCCTTGAGGTTGAGGGATTGAGATTGGATACCAAACTCCCCTGGGCACAGGTTAACAAATTGTGGTTCCTAGGGAGACACAGGAAGATGGACAGCTAAGGACAGAAGGAGTGGATACCAGGGCTGTCTGGCTCAATCTGGAGCAATCAGAATCATCTTGCAAGGTTGAGATCTGATTTTGACTAGCACCTTGAACAAGAGAGGAAGGGGAAAGGCATAGAGGAACTCCCTTCCCAATCGAGAAGGAAGGCATCCAGAGGACTGAGCCCAACACTGGGGCCTGCAACAAAAAGCGAGTTGGTGATTGTCTGGGGCTGCAAAAGATCTATCTGAGGGGTGCCCCACCTGGCAAATACTAACCCCAGTACTAGGGGATCCACTGACCATTCGTGATGGCCCTGGGAAATCCTGCTGAGAGCATCTGCCAGGACACTGTCCTTGCCTGGGAGGTGAACTGCTATGAGGGAAGTGTTCAGGGAATAAGCCAGAGACCACAACTTGATTGCCTCGGTGCACAAGGCCGAAGACCGAGTGCCCCCTTGTTTGTTGATGTACCACATTGTAGTGGTGTTGTCTGTTCTGACCTGTACCACTTTGTTCTGAACAGATGCAGAAAAACCTGAAGTGCTAGAAAACAGCTCTGAGTTCCAACAGACTGATGTGAGCAGAGATTCCTAGGGGACCACAATCCCTGGGTGGTGAGGTAGCCCATGTGAGCTCCCCATCCCAAGAGGGACGCATCTGTAGTAAGGGTCAAGGAGTGAGATTGAGGGATGAAAGGAACCCCCTGTCTCAGATTGCTCTGATCCTGCCACCACTGCAGGGCCTGGACTAGGGTTCAAGTTACTGGGATCAATTTGGTTAGGGGATCTCTCCTTTGAGACCAGAAGGCTCTCAAATGGAACTGAATGTCCCTCATCTGAAATCTTGCTCCTTGCACTACAGCTGTGGAAGCAGCCATGTGTCCTAGGAGCTGTAAAGTGCCTTGCTGGTCGAGAGACCTGCAGAGTGAAGGAGGCCAGAGCCACCAGGGTCTTTATTCTTTCTAGAGGAAGAGAAAGCTCTGGCCGCTTTGTGTCCAGTTCTCGGCTATGAAGGTGAGTAGCTGAACAGGCTCTAGAACTGACTTTGGGAGATTGAGAGAAAAACCTAGAGATGTAAGCAGCTGCTGGGTAACCTGAAGGTGTAATCTGACTTGGTCTGGAGACTGACCACTCAGGCCAGTCGTCCAGGTAAGGAAAGATGGCAATCTTTTGCCTTCTTAAGTGAGCAACTGCTACTGCCAGGCATTTTGTGAATACCCTTGGGGCAGAGGTAAGGCCGAAGGGCATTGCTCTGAACTGGTAATGGCCTGAGGGCAGTTCGAATCTGAGGTACTTTCGGTGGGAGCTTCTGATGAGAACATGGAAGTAGGCATCCTTGAGGTCCAGGGATGCTAGCCAGTCCCCTGGCCTTAGGGAGGGTAAAATAATTCCCAGAGTCACCATTTTGAATTTTGGTTTTAAAAGGTGCTTGTTTAGGTATCTTAGATCCAGGATGGGCCGCCATTCTCCTGTCTTTTTTGGTGTAAGGAAGTACCTGGAGTACAGTCCTTTGCCCTGGTGTAGGGGAGGAACCCTTTCCACAGCTCTGAGAGCCAGGAGGGTTGAGACTTCTGTTTACAAAGCAAGAGCCTCTAATGGACTTGCAGGTGGAAAAGATCTGGTTCTCATCTTTGGAAATTTTTTGAAGCTGAGAACTAGTCCCTGGCTTACTACTTCCAGGACCCACTTGTCTGATGTTAAAGACTCCCAGTCCTGGACCAAGTAAATAGCCCCTACCAGGTAATGGAGAATCGGCCCTGGGCATCCCATCAGGGTGCCTGTTTGGCAGAGGCTTTAGGCTGAGGGGTGGGAGCAGGCCTGCTCGTACCCCGTCTGCCTCTCCCTCTGAAGAACCCCTTCTGGGCATAAGCTGAAGAGGAGGCCTGAGCTTGGTAAAAAGGCCTGTGAAAAGGCCTGCCCCTGCCCCTGGAAGGCTGCCTCTGAGGAGTGGCTTGCCTCTCCTTGGCCTGTGCACTTCTATAAGTGGTCCTATACTCATCCATTTTCTTCATGTAATTCTCTGTCTGCTCCCCAAACAGAGAATTACCCACAACAGGAAAATCCACGGCCTTAGCCTGGGTATCCTGTGACAGGCTAGTACACCTGAGCCAAGCCATTCTACGAAAAGCCACAGATGTAGCCATGACTCTTGAAGATCCATCATTAGAGTCCACTGCAGCATGGAATTGCACCTTGGATGCCTCAATACCATCAGCAGCCACCTGTTCCAGCTCCTTGGCAAGCTGGCCAGGAACCTGTTTCGCTAAAGTCATAACAGTATCCCATCTGGATTTCTGGTATCTTGCAACACAGGCCACATAATTTGCCTGTCTGAGTCCCAAGGATGCTGCCATGTATTGTTTCTTTGCCATGGCATCAATCCTCCTGGAGTCTTTGTCAGGGGGGTGTGAAGCCAAGGGAATATTTGCCTTATCACAGGCTGCAGCCTGCACTACCCCAACATGGCTGCATTGTTGTGAAATGAACTCCGTATCAGGGCCTGACAAAGTGTACCTCTTGTCCATCTTTTTATCCACAGGAGGTAAAGAATTAGGAGCTTTTAAAATTTGTATTGTCTGTTTCCTAAAGGATTTATGTAAAGGAATAGACAATCTCCTGGACTCTGGGATATCCATCATTTCCACATAGTCAGGCTCCTCTTGTTCATCCACAGCTTCTTCCAAAGGGAGCTGGAGGGTTTCAGAAACTTTTTTATAAAACAGAAAATGAGAAGGGGACTCAGAAAGCCTAGGGGGAGACACTCCTGAAGGTCTGTCTGGGGAGATGTCCGGTTCAATGGGCACATCCAGACTTTCAAAATCACATTCACACTCTTCATAATCCTCCTCCCCCTCCTCCGGTTCATAAAATTCCTCTATATCATATTCTTGAACCGGTGGAACCGACCGAACCGACCATTTACCTGATAGTGGCGGTTCGGACGGAACCGGGGAAAGCGACTGGATAATTTGGATCGCTTTGGCTATCTCTGCAGCGGTTGGAGAAGGAAATTTTGGCTCCACACCTGCTGATTTTCTAGTCCTCTTTGCTGGAACTGGCTCCTCTGAGGCAGCTCTTCGTTTGCCCGAGGAAGTCTCGCCCTGGTCAGAGGGCACTCCCTCCGGTTCAGTTGGCACCGAACCGGGCTGGCCATCTGGGTCAGCGGACTTTTTGGCCTCTCGTTCCCTGAGCCTACCAACTCTCTTATACAGGGTAGCTGCAGGGAAATTCTTGCAAATCTGGCAGTCTGCATTGAGGTGGTCAAACCCCAGACAATAAACACATATGGTGTGTGGGTCAGCCTTGGCAAAGGCTTCCCCACAGACATTACAGTGCTGAAACCCAGTGGGCCTGGTTTTTCTTTTGGGTTTCTCAGACATAATGCCAGCCTAACCAAAAACTTGCCCTTTACCGGCAAATCGCCAAGCAAGACACCCTTATCGGTTCCCAACCGTGTCACGGGTCGTGGAAAAAACCGTAATGAAATCCGTTTTTTTTAGAACCGATAAGAACCGGGAACCGCACTCTAAATGTAATTTAATAAGTTTTAACAACAACCTGATCGGTTCAAACCGAACCGATAACAACGTTTGCAAGTTTCACACAGAGAACGTAAAACCTATCTATTACTTACGATACCACAGACAGAGCTTGAACCGACCGGTTTGCGGTTAAAGTAAATATAATTGCGGTTTAAAAAACCGAGAACAACACTTTTTTAACCGAGAAATGAACCGAGCAGTAGGAGGAATCTCCAGAACGACTGTTCAGTGAGGCGGAGTAAAGAATCTGACAGTTTCAGTTTGAAGATCAACAGACAGAGTTTTTTTCAACCGAGCTCGCGCTCAAGATTCCGTGCCTGGCATGGAAGTTGACTCTTTCACCTCCGGGGCAGTTCTAAGGCTGGGACAGACTGCATATGTCATAATATAGCAAAGACTTCATGTTGTTTGAATATAGTAAAGATTTCCTGGGACTTGAAACACAAATATTATAATGGAGGAAAGCGGAGATTCTCAGCATCCTATCAGAATACAATTGTTCCTAGCCCTTACAGGCAGAAGGCGAACAGACCATAATAAACAGTATTTCATTAACATAACTGTCTACTGGTAATAAAAATTGTTTTTATTGCCATAATATTTAGAGGACTTTAGGCCCCCCCCCAAGCCCCTTATATCAGGTGCCCTTGTCTCCCAAGCAACAGTCACGTACACACAGTTTTAGCCTCCCTTTACTTTCCTAATGGCAATCAATCAAAATCTTTATTTAACCAGGCAGACAGCATTGAGCAAGCTCATTTTCGAGGTGGACCTGGGGTAGACAATATAAGCGTACAGACCAAAAATCATCAAATAAAGAGCAAATACAAGAAAATAAAGTAAGATACATAGTAGCAGATATGTACAGGCTAAGTAGAGATAAAAATTGTGTTTAGACAAAATATACAGGGCACATTAATACAGTATCAGATATATACAGGTTGCAGGCATGACATATGTGAAGTGAAACGTAAGTGTTCATGGACTGTCAAGTATTTGGGGATACAGTCCAGACAAATCCAAATTCCTTTCCTTTTTCAACATCTGCAGATTCCAGGTCATGTAAGGACATCCATTAGCAGCTCTGATCTGATGACTGATGGCTTGCTAGTCCTATCCTCCAGGCTGAGACTGAGACACACTTTTGCAACTGTGGGGCCTAGGGGGAAAATGTTTACAGTTTATATCCCTTTGATAAGACTCTCTCCTCCCCCTCTCTCTCTCCCCTCCCCTCCCCCCTCACAGAAGTCAACGTACAACATACTTTTAGCCTAAAGCTGGAGACAGAGAAAACAGGAAGGTAAAGGTGACTTCTCCCAGAACACGTCAGTAGGGGAGGGGTTCCTAAATCTTTCAACAGCCTGACTGGCGTCATTCAGCTCTGTTCTTAGAGCCAGAGCCAAGGTACAGCAATCTTGTAGAAGAGATAGCCTTACTGCGAGTAGCTACTGAAGAGATCAGGCTTCTACTTTTTCTCTTTGCTGTGTTAGTTGCTCCATAGTTTTTCAAAGACATGGGTGTCTTTTTTATCCAGTTTTGTAACATATCTGTGCTTGGCTGTATTCCCTCTGCTCTGTTCTAATGTCTTTTCTGCAACTTCATCAGGATTTCAGGTTGTGTTGCTTTGGCTATGAAGACCTGGAACCACATCAAACAGAACAGTGCAACCACAAGAGCTGCATAAGGCTCCCAATCCCAAATTTGGTGTCAGATTATAACTCTTCCACAGACAAATGCTCTCTATCACAGTAGGAATGTGGTCCAAGTACAAAGCCTTTTAAATTTTGCTAAGGTCAGCAACCAGCAGCTCAACAATGAAGCTAAACAATTACATCTGTCCCCGTTTTTCCTTTATTAAATGACAACGGCTGAAAGACACTTGTTTTAATCTTGAAAACAAAAGGAAAATTAAAAGCTGAATAGCAATTCTTGGTGCCTTTATAGCCTGCCAAAAAACACAGATGCGAGACTTCAATTAAAGATGTTTCAACTTAATTAAAATGTAATCTTCCAACATTGTTTCCTAAGCGGTAGATTTTATGCTACTCTGACAAAGAAAAGAACTCCACACAAACACTGTAGCAACACTGTTCAGCACAACTAAAAGTCTTCGCTCCAGAAAAGACTCTGACTGAATTTATTTATTTATAAGCCCCTGGCTAAATTTATTTATAATATTTGTCTACCACGGCCTGCTGAGCTGGGGCAGCTAGTTTCCAAATGTGTCCTGGGGGAGAGCACACTGAGCTGCAGCTAGCTCAATGGCAACCAAAGGTGAACTACTACTACTAGGGAACTTCAATCTGCCAGATGTATATTGAAGCACCCAGACTGTGAGTACAGCCAAAGACGGAGACATCTGACCACACTGCAGGTGGCATGCCTGAGACAGCTTGTGACTGAACCCACCCGTGAGGGGGCTATACTTGACCTGATGCTCACCAATGGGGACAGGGTCAAGGAGTTTAAGGTACAATGGCATCCCCAAAGATGAAACCCAATTCTGCAGCATTTTGCAAAACTCTGCAGAATACTGCAGCAGACCTATTGAATAAAGCAATGTAATTTCAATGGCAATTAGTCCCTTTTGTCATTCAGGAAAATGTGACACTGCCAGGATGACGTGAATGCCGCAGTTTCCTGCATGACACAAGGGACTAATTACCATTGAAATGACATTGCTTTATTCAGTAGGTCTGCTGCAGCATACTGTAGAGTGCTTTAAAAGTGAGTTTCATCTTGGGGGATGCCACTGTAGGCAGCCACAAGGAAACAGTGACCACAGGATGGTATAGTTCAATGTAACCACAGCAGAAGTGGCTGACCACACAAAAATAAAGGTCCTGGATTTAAGAAGGGCCAACTTTGACAAAATGGCAGAATATCTCAGGGGAGCCCTGGCAAAAAAGGACGGGGGGGGGTGGAGAAGCAGTGGTGTGTTCTCAAGGGGGCCATAGCAGAGGTAATGAACCTCTGTGTTAAAAGCAAAGCAAGAGTAAGAGAAAGAAGCAACCCCTTTGATTCTCGAGGAAAGTGACCAGGAAAGAGAGAGAGAAAAAAGAGGGACCTTCAGGAGACACAAAGAAACACAAAGGGAAGAGGACAGGGAGCAGTATCTAGAGAAGCAGAGGGAGGCAGGGAAGGCAGTCAGTAGAGCAAAGATGAGAACATAGAACATATAGCACAGGCTATAATGAAAGGTGACAAGACCTTCTTCAGATACATCAGCGAGAGGAAGAAGACCAGGGGTGGGACTGTCAGGATAAAGGAGGAGGAATGAGGGTATGCAAAGGAGGACATAGAAAAAGCAGCAATACCGAACCAATAGTTTTGTTCAATTTTCACGAAGGAAGGGGAATGTGAAGGCAAAGGTCCACAACTACACAAAAAAATAGAAGCTATCAGGGAAGAGGGGTAGACACCACTCCATTCACAGTAGAGAGAGTCCAAGAGGAAGTCGGGAAACTGAAAATAGGTAAGGCAATGGGGCCAGATGGAATTCACCCCAGAATATTAAAAGAGCTCAGAGAAGTACTGGTGGCCCCACTGACCACCCTATTCAACAGATCACTGGAGATGGGGGCAGTCCCAAAAGACTGGAGGAGAGCTAATGAGGTCCCTCTACACAAAAGCGGGAGCCAAGAAGAAGCAGGCAACTACAGACCAGCCAGCCTGACTTCAGAGATGGGGAAATTAATGGAGGCACTGCTAAAGAAGAGGATTGTGTCATTCCCTGAATCTAGCAGAGCACAGGATCCAAGGAAGCGTGGACTCACAGCGGGAAGGTCAGGTCAAACAAACATAATAGATTTCTTTGACTGGGTGACCAGGGAGGTAGATCAGGGAAGGGCAGTGGATGTGGCCTACTTAGATTTCAGCAAAGCCATTGATACCATCCCACATAGAAGGTTGGCAAACAAGTTAGGCAGCATGGGGGAGGGCCACAAGGTGGTAAACTGGGCTAGAAATTGGTTATGGGGCAGGACACAGAGGGTGCTGGTGAATGGTGTACAACCAGATGAAAGGGAGATGACCAGCGGGGTGCCACAGGGATCAGTCCTGGGATCAGTCCTCTTCAATGTCTTTATAAGTGATACTGCGGAGGGTCTGGAGGGGAAAGTATGTCTTTTTGCAGACAACACTAAGATCTGCAACAGGGTTGACACTCCAGAAGGGACAGAAAAAATTAGAAAACACCTAAGCAGATTGGAAGAGTAGTCAGAAGTGTGGCAGCTAAGATTCAAAGCAAAAAAGTGCAAAGTCATGAACATGGGGAGCAGAAATCCAAGGGAGGTGTACAAGATGAGGGGAAGGGAGGTACTGACGGCCACCAAGCAGGAACAGGACCTAGGGGTACTCATACTGGATGACTTAAAGGCAATCAAATAATGTAAGAAGGCTGTGGGGAAAACCAGTGGAATGCTGGGGTGCACAGGAAGAGGCATCACCAGCAGAAAGGAGGAGGTGGACATGCCACTGTACAGATCGCTGGTGAGACCTCAGCTGGAGTACTGTGTCCAGTTCTGGAGACCACAACTCCGGAAGGACATAGACAGACTGGAGGCAGTCCAAAGGGGGGCTACAAATGTGGTGCAGGGTCTGCATGAAAAGCCCTATGAGGAGGCTAGGAGAACTCAATATGTGTTCCTGGAGGAGAAGAAGGGGGATATGATAGAACATTCAAGTTACCTCAGAGGTAAAACAAGGTACAGGTGGGTAGCACCTTTCAAAAAAAGAAGATGTGCAAGAACAAGGGAGCACAAAGTGAAGTTGGGGGGGGGAGTTCAAGGGTAACATGAGGAAGTACTTTTCCACTGAAAGAGTGGTGGATGCTTGGAATGGCCTCCCAAAGGAGGTAGTGGGGGAAAAAAGAGAGAATTCAAGAATGCAAGGGATAGACATAAAAGTACCCTAGGGATAGGAAAGAAAGAGTGAGCCGCAGATCAACTAGGATCTGTGATTTGTAATAGGTACGCGAAATGTGCAAACTGGGTGGGCCACACGGTCCTTATCGGCTGTCAACCTCTATGTTTCTATGTTTCAGGTGCGTCCTTGAGAAAGGGAGTTGGTTGACATCAGTACAAATACAAACAATGGTTATTCACCCTCTTTGTACCCTTCAGGCACTTAAACGTGGCAGTCATGTCTCTCCTCTCTCTCCTGGCCTCTAAGCAAGTGCAAGCACACACTTTTATTGAGGTCAGTCAATCTTTCCTGACAGGATCCTTCCTACAGTCCATAAATCATTTTGGTCACCTTTTTTGGACTGCCTCCAAGAAGTCCTTGTCCCTTTTAGGTGAGGGTTCCAGAATTGTGCACAGCACTCCATGTGCAGCCTCAATAATGGGCCACTACAGAGGAAGAATCTCTTAATTTCTTCTACTTAAAGGGGAAGTAAACATTGCAGGGGTCACTCAAATTGTGAAAGCACAAGACAAGACCATAAAAATCATAAAAATGTGGTACTTGGCTTAGCTGTAGGTGTCGTGAATCCTGAGATATCAATATCAAATTATCTGTAAATGAAAACAAAGCAGCAGCCATTTCATGTAATTTTAAAACAGGAAGTGATGTCACTGAGGGGCCAGCTCTAGGTTGTTAATTACAGCTTGCCCCTCAGTGACATCACTTTCTGTCTCAGAATCCCATGAAATAGCTGCTGCCTTGGTTTGATATACAGAGTAGTTAGTCGTATCTCAGAACTCTTGACACTTACAAGGAAGTTCCATACCTCGTCTGAAATATATTTTTATGGACTTTCACAATTTGAGAGACCCCTGCAATGTTTCTTTCCTGACTGTACCTATGCAACTCAGCATCCTGCCAGCTTTCTCATTCACCTTGTGATGTGGTCTTGAGGCTGTGACTTATGATTCCAAGATCCTTCTCCTCACAGGTCTGGTCTAGTCCTGTCCTCTCCTGTCCAGTACTCAGTCCTTATAGTCCCCCTTCCCAAGTGCATAACCTTGCACTTTTTGGCATTAAATTTCAGTTGCCAGAGTAGAACATCTTTCTACTTTCCACCGATCCCTTTTTAATTTCTTAATGCCCTCGACATATCCACCCTGCCACAGATGCTAGTGCTGCCTGTAAACAGACACATCTTGCCCTGGATCTCCTATTCAATGCCGAAAATGAACATATTGTAGAGTATAGAGCCCAGGATCAACCCCTATGGCACCCTGATTATTACCCCCTGACCTCGAAGTGCATATCATTTAGTATCCCTCTTTAGGTTCACCTTCATAGCTAATATTTTTTCTACAGTATCTTGTGACTTTTTTCTCAACCCCCAAGTCCCCAAATTAATTTTTTTCCCCATACAGATTTTATCCCCAACCAACCGTCTCTCTCACCAGGATATATCCTGCATCAGACTGAAAAGTACAGTTACGCAAGAACTTACTGTAACAATAGAAGTCTGAGAGAGGCTCTTGCAGTAGGTATTCACAAGTAGGACTAAGTCACCAGGCGTCAGGACCCCACGGAAAAATTCCTAGTTAGCAGTTTCTGGCAGGGACCGCCACCACGTCAGGTGACCGGCGTAAGCTGACATCAGTATAAAGGAGGCGGTCCCGATGCCCGCCCTCCAGTTCTTTCCCGCCAAGAGCCAAAGGGCTGACAGAATAGAAGAGGACATGGCCATATATCTGAAAGAGAAGAAAATGAGGGGACGGAGGGAGGGAAGGTAATACCTACTGCAAGAGCCTCTCTCAAAGATCTACTGTTACAGTAAGTTCTTACATAACTGTACTATCTTACTTCGAGAGCTCTTGCAGTAAGTATTCACAAGTAGAACCGAGTCCCAAGCAGTCTGGAACAAAAAGAAAGCAGGAGGAGGAACAAACCATTCACAAAGGCTGAGCTTCTAGACAGGGATCATGAGAGGATTCCCTGCAGAACATCTAGAATGAAGCCTGCTCTACGGCAAGAGGCAATGTCCAAACTGTAATATTTCGTGAAGGTATGAACAGAAGTCCAAGTTTCGGCTGCACAAATCTCAGCCGCTGACACATTCTTGAAGCAGACCCCTCTAGTAGAGTGGCCTTTGATCTGACCCGGTAGGGTCTTGTGATACTTGTTGTAACAGAAAGTGATACAATTGGCCAACCATCTAGAAAGGCATTGCTTAGAAACAGGGTTGCCTTCTCCTCTTGTGAGCGAAAGACACAAAGAGTTAGTCTGTTTTCCTGAGATCCTTAGTCCTGTGAGTGTAGTATCTCAGAATTCTATGTACATCCAGGGTATGGAGGAGGTACTCTCCCTGATTGGAATGCTCCGTGAAGAAGGCTGGAAGCTCGATGGACTGATTCAGAGTCGATTCAGCCACCACTTTTGGAAGAAATGTAGGATTAGTACGCATGGCCACCCTATCCTTGTGGAAAATCAAATAAGGGAGTTTACACATCAAGGCTTGCAACTCAGAAATCCTACGAGCTGAGGTGATGGCCACCAGAAATAAAGTCTTCCAAGAAAGAAACTTCAGCTCTGCCTCTGCTGCAGGTTCGAAGGGAGGCAGAGTAATCTTCTCGAGAATGAAGTTCAGGTCCCAAGGGGGGTGCAGGGTTGTGGATCGGGGGTCTTAAGAGCAGGACCCCTCGGAGAAAAGTCTTTGAGACTTCTTGTTCTGCAAACATATTGAGGGACGAGGTAAGCCAAAATAGCTGCCATATGTACTTTCACTGACGAATAACTAAGGCCCAAGTCGTACAGGTGCCTAAGGTAGTCCAGAACCTTACTGGCTGGACAAGAAAAAGAAACACAGAAACATAAAATCTGACAGTAGATAAGGACCGCTTGGCCCACCCAGTCTGCCCATTTCCCTACCTAATGGATAAGCTGCAGATCCTAGCTAACCAGCAGCCTACTTCTTTCTACCCCCACCCCCTAGAATTGCCTTATGACTGTCCCATGCATGCTTGAATTCAAACACTGTTTTTGACTCCACAACCTACTCCGGAAGGCCGTTCCATACATCCACAACCCTCTCTGTGAAAAAATACTTCCTTACATTACCTCTGAGCTGCCCCCCCTCTATTTTCAAATTGTGCCCCCTTGTTCTTGCACACCACCTGTTTTGAAAGATGCTACCCTCTTGGACTTTGTTGATTCCCTTGAGGTACTTGAAAGTTTCTATCATGACCCCCTCTCCCTCCTTTCCTCGAGGTTATACATATTAAGCTCCTTTAGTCTCTCTTCATATGTCTTCCAGTGCAGAACCTGCACCATTTTAGTTGCCCTCCTCTGGACAGCTTCCATCCTGTCTATGTCCTTGCGGAGACTGGGTCTCCAGAACTGCACACAGTACTCCAGATGGGGTCTCACCAGCTGTCTGTACAGAGGGATAACAACTTCCTGTTTTCTACTGGTGATGCCTCTCCCTATGCATCCCAGTATCCCCCAGCCCTCCTTACTGCCCTCTCACATTGCTTGCCCACCTTTAAGTCATCTGATATGACTACCCCCAGGTCCTTTCCATTTTTGTTGTTGTTAGTATCTCACCCCCCATTGTGTACTCTTCCCCTGGGTTTTTGTTTCCCAAGTGCATTACCTTGCACTTCTTAGCACTGAATCTAAGCTGCCATACATTTGACCATTCCTCTACCCTTGCCAAGTCCCTTCTCATCCTTTCAACCCCACCTTGTGCATCAACTCTGTTGCAGATCTTTGTGTCATCTGCAAAGAAACATACTTTTACTTCCAGTCCCTCTGCAATGTCGCTTATAAAGACACTGAAGAGGACCGGTCCTAATACTGAACCCTGCGGTACCCTACTAGTAACCCACCTTTCTTCAGAGTGGACTCCATTTACTATTACCCTCTGTGTCCTATTCTCCAACCAATTCTTTACCCAGGCTATCATCTTGGGACCTGCTCCCAGGCTGGCTAACTTGTATATTAATCTTTTGTGTGGGACTGTGTCAAATGCCTAGCTAAAGTCTAGGTAGGCCATGTCCACAGCCCCTCCCTGATCTACTACTTTGGTCACCCAGTCAAAGAAATCTATTAGATTTGTCTGGCATGACCTTGCCGCTGTGAATCCATGCTGCCTTGGGTCCTGTGGCTGTGCCCCCTGGCCTCTAGGTACTGACAACTGTTTCCTTCAGAAGTGATTCCATCATTTTCCTATCACTGAGGTTAAACTAACAGGTCTGTAGTTTCCTGCTTCTGCCCTGCTCCCACTTTTGTGAAGGGGAATCACATCTGCCCTCCTCCAGTCCTCAAGTACCACCCCATCCTCCCATGATTTGTTAAAGAGGGTAGTCAGTGGTGTCACTAGTTCTACCCTTAGTTCTCTTAGAATTCTGGGATGAATCAAATCAGGCCCCATTGCTTTGTCCACCTTCAGTTTTAAGAGTTCTTTCAGAACCCTTTCTTCTGTAAATAGGCTGGTATCAACTTCTGTATCCAGAGTGTTCTATTGTTTGTTTTAGGTACCTCCCCCTCTTCATTTGTAAATACTGAGCAAAAATATTTGTTTAGTATCTCTGCCTTTTCACAGTCACCCTCTGCCCACCCCCTCCCTTTATTAAGCCTCATTATCCTCCTGGGTCTTTTCGCTCCCTGATGTACCTAAAAAGATTTTATCCCCCTTCTTAACTGAGTTGGTTATCTTTTCCTCGGTTCGGCCTTTGCTGTTCTGACTGCCTTCCCAGCTTCCTTTTGCTTTAACTGATACAATTCTCTGTCCTGCTCCTTCTGTGATTCCTTGTACTTTCTGCATGCTTTCTTTTTCTCTTGAACCTTCACTGCCACCTCCTTTGAGAACCGTAGTGGTTTCTTACATCGTTTTGTTTTATTTGCTTCACACAAAGGCTCGTTACCTCTGTGATGGCAGTTTTTATTATTCCCCATTGTTCTTCCACCCCTCCTTCCTGCCCATTTGCTAGTGCATTCCTTAGGCACTCACCCATTTTGGCAAAGTCAGCCCTGAAGTGCAGTACTTTTGCCTCTGTATGGCTTGACTCTATTGCTGTGTTTATTGTGAACCATATTGTTCGATGGTCACTAGTTCCCAGATGGCTATCTACTTCTACATCTGTGATCCTCTCTCCATCTCCATTTGAGAGAACCAGGTCTAAGGGTTCTAAGTTTTTAGAACCCGCCAGATGGTGAAGCGCTTTCATTTCATGGCGTAAGTGGACCTGGTGGAAGGCTTTCTGGCCTCCACCAGGATGTCAGCAACCACAGGAGAAACTCCAAAATGAGCTTCAGCTACATCTGAAGGAGCCATGCGTGAAGGTGAAGAGACTTGAGGCCTGGATGAACCAGGGTCCCCTTCTCCTGTGTTAGCAGATATTGTGACAGTGGTACAGGAAGAAGCGGTTCCTCGGAAAACTGTTGCAGAAGAGAAAACCAGGCTTGCCTCGGCCAAAAAGGAGTGATGAGGATCATTCTCACTCCTTCCGACCTCAGCTTGTTGAGCACTCTTGGGATCAAAGGTATCAGAGGGAAGGCATAAATGAATCTGTCCTTCCAGCACAGAGACAGCACGTCCCGACAAAAAACGTCTCGCCCTGGAGTGAGTGAGCAGAAGACAGGAAGTTTGGCGTTGTTGGGGGAGGTGAAGAGGTCCATTTGAAGAGTCCCCCAGTGCTGGTAGATGTCGTTTAGCATGACCTGGTCAAGTTCCCACTCATGAGACTTGGCTGACGAGTGACTTAAGGCATCCGCAAGAGTGTTCTCCATCCCCAGCACATGAACGGCCATTAGATGAAGGCTGTGCTGGGATGCCCAGTGCCAGACTCTCATGGCTTCCCGGCATAGGGGATAGGAACGAGTTCCCCCTTGTTTCTTGAGGTACCAAACAACACACATGTTGTCTGACTGTACGAGATAACCGGGGAGAGCAACCGGAAAGAGAGCCTGGAGGGCATAAAGGACTGCCCTCAGCTCGAGAACATTTACATGGAGTATTTGCTCAAATTGAGACCAGCTGCCCTGGGTCTGGTGAGACCCGAGATGGGCTCCCAGCCTGCCCCTGACGCATCCGTCATCAGGGTCTGGGTGGGTGGGCGGTACAGAACGAGGTCCCCAGACTGAGATGTTCTGGAACCGTCCACCATTGCAAGTCCCTGACCATAGGGTCTGACACCAGGATCTCGTGATCCAGGTTGTCCTGAGACTGGTCCCATTGAGACCACAGCGTCCACTGAGAGATCTTCATGTGGAGACTAGCTAGTGGGATGGTTGGGATGGCAGCTGCCATTAGGCCGAGAAGACAGGGGACCTTCCTGGCTCTGACACTTCTGAGACCCACTAAGAACCAAGCTTGGTTTGATAGCGTCTCGGCTCTGTCCGGGGGCAAGAAAGCCTTGCCCAGGGTCGTGTCCAACACTGCCTCTATGAACTGCAACCGTTGGCAAGGGATCAGACGGGACTTGGCAGGGTTGATCATAATCCCCAGGTCGGAGAATACTTCAAGGGTGAGGGGAAAGGGAGCCCAATAGTTCCTCCCTTGACGGGGCTGCCAGAAACCAATCGTCCAAGCAGGGAAAGACTTGGACCCCCTTGGCATGCAGGAAGGCCACCACCACCACCAGGCATTTGGTTAATACTCAGGAAGCTGAGGACAGACCAAAGGGGAGGGCCTTGAACTGGTAGTGGGACCCCTGAAAATGAAATCAGAGATATTTGTGGTGGGAGTGGCAAATGGGGATATGGAGGTACACATCCTGCATATCCAGGGGGCATAGCCACAAGCCTGGCCGAAGCATGGGGAGAAGGCTCAAGAAGGAAAGCATTCGGAACCGTTTGTACTCCGCAAACTGATTGAGGAAGCTGAGGTCGGGAATGGGCCTCAGGTCTCTGGTTTTCCTTGATATTAGGAAGAAGTGGGAATAGTAACCTGTCCCTTGAAGATGGAGGGGGGGGCAGATTCTATTTGCGGTGGGAGTGGCAAATGGGGATATGGAGGTACGCATCCTGCATATCCAGGGCGCATAGCTACAAGCCTAGCCGAAGCATGGGGAGAAGGCAGGGGAGGGAAAGCATTCAGAACCGTTTGTACTCCACAAACTGATTGAGGGAGCTGAGGTCGAGAATGGGCCTCAGGTCCCTGGTTTTCTTTGGTACTAGGAAGAAGTGGGAATAGTAACCTGTCCCTTGAAGATTGGGGGGGGGGGCAGGTTCTACTGCCTCTTTCAGCAGAAGAGAGTGGATTTCTTCCAGTTCCAACTGCAGATGAGTGTGGAGCACTGTGACATTGGCAGGACAGCCCCCATTGCAGGGGACGCAAATGCCAGTGGTCCCAATGGACCACGCTGGTGCAGGCCGCCATGAGGCCCAGGAAGCACAGCAAGTCCCGGGCAGGGTGCAATTGCTCAACCAGAAATGACTAGGCAAAGGAGGAAAGAACCTCGGCTCTGTCCGCCGGGAGCCGTGCTCCGGCTCGAAGAGAGTTGAGCTCTGCCCCGATGAACTGAATCACCTGCACTGGCAGGAGTTACGATTCGGCCTTGTTGATGAGGAGGCCAATCCGAGAGCAGACCTGGAGGGCCAGATCCCTGACCGCCTCTGCCTCCAGCCTGGAGGGGGCTGCAATCAGCCAGTCGTCCAGTTAAGGGTATACCCGGACCCTTCGGCGCCGCAGGAATGCTGTCACCACTGCCATGCATTTGGTGAAGATCCTGGGAGCTGGAGAAAGGCTGAAGGGCATGGTCTGGAACTCGTAAAGGGATCCCTCTGCCCTGAAGCGGAGGAATCGCTGGTGAGACTGACAGACTGGGACGTGAAAGAACGCGTCCTGAAGGTCCAGAGAGCAGAACCACACACCTCGTTCCAAGGATGGAATGATCTGAACCAGAGTGACCATCCTGAAGGTACGAGACCTTAGGAACTGGTTCAGGTCATGTAGGTCTAGAATGGAGCACCAGCCCCCCGTACGTTTTGGGACCAGGAAGTACCTGGACACAAACCTTGGGTCTGGTGAAGGATCCGCCACCTCCCTGATCACCTCCTTCTGGAGGAGCAGGGGAATGTCAGCTCGACGAGCTGACAGAGAAGCTGCAGACCCCGTAGCCCCTCGTGGGGCGCTTTTTCTGATAGGTGGGGACTGCTCGACCAAGAGGCAGCCTTTTCCTACCACTTCCAGCACCCAGCGTCCGTGGTGACATCGGGCCAGGTGGAAAGGAAGTGGCGGAGCTGCCCCCCCAGGGGGGGAACCCGGGGAGGATTGACGAGGTTGGGGGCGACACCCCTCAACCCGTCACTGGGCAGGCTTGGAGGAAGGGCCGGCCGAGGGGCCTCCTGGACCTTTCCCTCCCAACTTCTTGCTGGAGGAAGCTGCAGGCTTGGCTTTGGTATGCCAAGTGCGAGACTGCTGGCCCTGATGCTGGTGTTGCTGGGCCGGACGTGCTGCAGGGGCTGAAGGTCGAAAGGGCTTACGCTGCTGCTGGCATTATTAGAACAGAGGGGAAACAATGTATATACAGGAAGGTACATAAGCCAAGGATTAGTTCAAATTTGTATCTTATCAAGGTAGAGGGAAGATGGAAGGATGACAGAGATGGAAGACTGCTGGTGGTGGGCAGCTATTATAGGTGGAGGGGTGTGGAGAAAAAGGGAATGGATAGGTGCGGGTGAAGCGGGGTATGCAGGCTGGGGATAATGAAGGAGTGTATGGAAAGGACAGATGGCGATGGCAGGGGGTGGCTGAGAGCATGGGTAGGGGAGGGAGAGGGATGGAATATCCATGTAGTTGGTAGGGTAGAGACGGGATTGGATGAAGTCTGGTGGAGAGGTGAGGGTGGGATTGAAAGGAGAGCCCAGCAGGAGTTGTGTGTTTCCTATGGAAGGCGAGGAGGAGGTGCAATATGGGTGGGATGCATACCTCTCAAGTGTCCCTCATTACGAGGGACATCCCTCATTTTGCCCCTTAAAATTGCTCTGTCCCTCATCCGTCCTTCATGGAAAAGGTGCTGCCTACACAGAGAATGTGCTGTAAAGTGAGACTTTAAAGCAGAAACTCTTAATATTCTAAAATACTAAATTCAAAATAAATGTTGTACAAGTAAACACTATGGGTTTCACGGGGTTCTGAGCTAGTATCTCCATGTTTGAGGACGTATCCCTCATTCTGAGGTTCTGTGTCCCTCATTTTGAGTGTCCAAAAATGTCCATGTCCCTCATTTCAGTGACAAAAGGTTGAGAGGTATGGTGGGATGTGTGGGAGGGAATCCTAGATGAGGAGGTGCAATATGGGTAGGAGGTGTGGGAGGGAGAACATAGGGATCCTGTGAGGGTCGTAGGTAGCCTAGGATACACAGAGTGCTTGGAAGTGATTCTTAATGGTAGATGAAGATTTCGGTGAGCTTGCAGGAAATCAACGATTTGAAACTGCTTGGGGGATCAGGTTTTGTAATTTAAGGCTGGATTGGGCTTTGTTCCAAGCAGTTAGGGGGACATGGCTTATGGCCAAATCGCTGAATCAGGATCGGACGTTTGGAAGATTAAATATAATGTAAGAGTTCCTATGGAAGGGGTATTTTCCGACTGACTATGGAAAGAGATTTGAGATGTAAGGGGGAAGTTTTGACAGGAGAGCTTTGTAGAGCCCAGTAAGGGAGTGGGTGAGGCATCTAGTGTGCAAGGAGGTCCATCCTACGGAGGCATAAAGGTTGCAATGGTGGGTCCAACAGTAGCCATTAGAGATGAATCATAGTGCCCTATGGTAGAGCGTATCCAGTTGATGTAGCAAGGCTTCAGAGCAGTGACTATATAAAATGTCCACATAGTCAAGGAGTGGGACGAAGGCTGCCTGAACCAGGCAGAGTCTGGCATTGGTGGTAAACAGGGATTTGTTTTTATAGAAGAAGCCAATTCTATAAGTAGTCCAGAGAAGGTGGTCACCTATGTCAGAGACTCCCTTGAGGTGGTCCTGCAACTCTGACTTAGGAGTCCCTTCGGGGAGGGAGAGGACGACCTCCTGGATCTTGTCCCACAGGGAGTTCTGATATTGTAGCATGTGGCCAAGGTAATTAAGGGCCCAGATGGCAACAGTGGAGGAAGCAAACATCCTTTTGCCAAACAGCATGATTCCCTGTCTGGGGGCAGGGAACTAAGGTGTTTAGGCCGTTCGTAACGGTCATGGGTAGTATTAATGACCACCAAATCCACCTGTGCCTGTCCTCCCAAAAAAGGTCTGCTCTCTGGGGCACTACAAAAAGCCTGTCTGCCTTGTGAGATATGGCAGGGAGGAGATGCTGCCACTGTAATATCTTCATAAGCGTCAATCAACGGGGGGAATCTCCAATGGTGGGGCATCAGGCTTGCGTAGGTATATGGCCAGCCGCCTACGCTCGGGGTCTTGCTCCTCTAGGCCAAAGCCCATGGCCGCCTGAATGCAGCACATGATCGCAGAAAAAGAGGGGTCATCCAGGGGGCGGACTGTGGAACACCCTTGGGGGCAGAGACCCTTTCAGAGGACCCCGAAGAGTGAGGGGGTGCCCGAATTGCCTTCCCCTTCATCTGGGGCACCTTCATCCCCTGAATCAGGGAGAACCAGGTCAGGGTTGTATACATCCCCTTCGTTGACTGGGGGAGAAGGGAAGAAAGCCCTCCATGGTGTCAGGGGCGGGCGACATAGGCCCCTGCGGTAGATCTCTCAGAGGAGGCGTAGAGGCTGGTGTTGGCGCTTGAGAATGTCGTACCTCCAAAAGGATGGACACAAATCCCTGAATGTCCACCATGACCGACATTGGGCCCAATGGAGGTGGGTAGGGATAACCCAGAGAAGCCTCTGGGGTAGGTAAAGGGAAGCCAGGGTAGGGCACCAGGTAGGGATAGTACAGGCCCTGAGGCATACGGCAGTGAGGGTCCTGCGGTGGAGCAAGTGACATAGGGGCTGGCGAAGGGTGAGACCTGCGTGGGGTAAAGCGAGAGCTGGGAGCCATTGAAAAGCCTATCTCCACCAGGGGCGAGGATCTACAGTACATGAGGTGTCCGATGCCAGGGAGGTGGGCGACGAAGGTGCTCCTGTGTCTGTAGAACCTGCATCAGCAGAAGGACCGCCGACAGTTCCACTCTGCTGTGTGCCCAATGAAGAGATGGGACTGAGCAGCAGGGGCCTAGCCGAGCTGGGAGGATCCCTGGCCTGACGCTCCTCCACCAGTAACAGAGACAGTGGTGAAAGGAGGAACCACCCTTTGCCCTGTACAAGGGGGGGCATTAGTGGGACACAAGGCTGACCCTCCCCAAAGGAGGACCCAGACGCGGTCAAGCGAGAGTGCAGCAACTGCGAGCAGGAAGACGAGGACCGGGATCTATGTTTTTCCTTGTCATAGTGCTTGTGTTTCCATAAAGTTCTATCCCAGGGCTGAGCCATAGCCGAATCCGAGGGCTGGGCCTGGGAGACTGAAGACTGGGCCTGAGTGGCCGAAGGCTGGGCATGGGAGGCCTGAGAAGACCGTGCCTGCAGTTCCTGCTTCATTGAGTCAACCTTCAGCTTGATCATGTGCCCCTTGAGGGTCCACTGGTGGCGGCGGGTGGTGGCATTGAACCTGTGGCAGAACTCACAAGACGAGTCATCGTGGTCCAAACCTAGGCGGAAAAGGCAAGCTGAGTGGCCATCCTTTTTAGGAATTTGCTGGCCTTAGGCTCAATTGTTGCAATGCTCCGACATTGACGAGGAAGGAGAAGATGAAATAAAAGAAAAGAAAGACCATCTAAGAATGGGGAAAAACTAAGGTGAAAAACAAATAGAAAATGGCACAAAAATGGCAATTGAAGCAGTGGCGGTTTCCTTGCTTCTATTAAGGCCCCTCCAGGTTACCATAACAATATGTTGTATTTGTTGTATGACGATGGCCAACTACTTTTATGGTAAGAACAATATATATAGGGGCTTTCGGACTTTTCCAGAGATTCCATCGTTATATGATTGCTCAAGGGGGTAGGGAGGGACATCATGGGGAGGTGTTGTGGCAAAGGTTGCAACCTGGCTCTCACCATTTCCAGAGGGGCTAGTTTCCCTTTGAGAACCAGGGGGCTCACAGGTTTGGGCTTGACAAGTGGTTTTGTAATGGCCCTGGACCTGAGGCCTGAAACATAGCAGTTGAACCGCTGTCATGGAGTGGCTAATACAAAGTATAGGGGAAGGGACATGCACATTGGAATATAGAGTGGAAAACTGGATTAAATGTCATGGATCTGCTAGGGGATGTTTTGTCCATGGTTCTGGGACTAGGGGCTGACTATTTTCTTTTTTTCTCCAGCCCTATTGGCCATCAAATAGCTGGCCATCGGCCCTGGACATTTACTGGCCAGTACATAGTACAGATCAGGCTTGCCACCATCGCAAACACTGTAGCTTTAAGCAACTCTATCCTTGTTTACACAAGGTAGATAATTCTTCACCCTTGGAAGCTTCATACTTTGGGGGAAATAAAATGTGCCATTTTATTTGTACTTGGATGAGATTAGTAATGTTTCTGTGTGTTAATGTACCTGTTGTGCCGAGTTTATCAGTTACCTTTAACGTTCAATTTAAAATTTGAATTTAAGGTGAGGCTGTTCATAGAGACCCTGGGTGGTGGTCCAGAAAGAGGGTCGGAGCCCTTGGGCCCAGCAGTGGGATGGCGTGATGTATCTGCGTATGGCACTGACATCATACAAATATGGGTTCTTTGAAAGTCATTAACCTGAATGTACACTGTATCAACTCCACTGTCAAGAGAACTAAAATTCTCACCCATCTGAAGCGCCTAGAGACCGATATCAGGTTCCTACAAGAAACCAGACTCATGGAGGAGGAACATCGTAAGCAATGTCAGAGCTGGGTGGCCAGATGGTGGTGGCTTCCCACCCATCAGGGAAGAGGGCGGGAGTTGCTATACTGCTCTGCAGGGATATACTCTTCGAAGTACTTCACTCTGAAGTGGTGAAAATGGCAGATTAGCAATAGTCTCAGGGATGATGTTTGCCCAAAAAATCCACTTGATCAATATTTATGCAATAAAAACCGACTCTCCAGACTTCTTTAGGAGAGTTTGTTTTTTTTTAATTGCAGGTCATGGGGAGGTTTGGTTTTATTAAACAAGGACTTCAATTGTGTCCTGGACCCACTTACAGACTGCTCTTCGCAGTCCACAACTACTAATAAACTTATGAGCTGGGCAGTACGATCTGGCGTGGAAGAACTAGCTCTGGTGAATATCTGGCGAGAGCTTCACCAGTTTGAAAAAGATTACACCTTTAACTCAAATGTACACAGATCATACTCCAGGATAGATTATTTTTTAGGTAGCAAAACAGACCTATACAAATAAAAACATGTATTATTCAACCTAAGGTACACACAGATCATGCAGCAGTCACTGTTGAGCTGCAGCTAGGTGACTGGAAAATAATCACTTTCTGGGCAATGAATTCATCCCTGCTAGTCAGGGAGGATTTCGAACAACTAATTAAGTAAACAATACAAAATTACCTGTCAGACAATCATGGGTCCGATCTAAAAGAAAAATGGCTCTGGGATGCCTTGAAGGCTACCCTCAGGGGTGTCAACATTTCCTACGCCTCTGGTTTGAAAAGAACAATTATTTGCTCAGCAAACTAAGCTAGAAACGCAGTTTAGGGACCTAGAATGAGGTCATAAGAGGTTGGGGTGCCCAAAGCTCTATCAGGAGATGCAACAGGTCTGCAAGGACCTCCAGGCACTCTTAGATATATAAACAGAGGGTCAACTCAGATATTTAAACCAAAAACATTGTGAGCAAGGCAACAGAACTGGCCACCTCTTGACGTTCCGGCTGCACAAGGCCCAGGTAGAGCGATATGACAAAAAGGTACAAAAGGGAGATAGTATTCTTAAAAAGTACAGTTATGTAAGAACTTACTGTAACAGTATATCTTCGAAGGGATCTCTTGCCACAGGCCATCACAGGTAGGACTCCATTGTCAGGCACTAGGACCACATGGAAACTTTCTAGCTAGCAGTCTACCAGAGGGGGCCGCCCAACTCCGACGTCGCTCACTGACGTCAGCTACCCTTTACAGGTGGGTGGCCCTCCACATCCTCCCCAGTTCTCCAGCCAGAGAACCCACATTATCTAGCTGAGGGAACTGAGGAGGAACCCAAGGTTCAAGGGAAAAGGCAGAAAAAGGGAAGGCTGAAGGTCTTCTCTTGGAGAGGAAGCATAACAGGATAAACAGGCCTAGGGGGAAGGAGGGAGGGAAAAGCAAGGCCTGCTGCAAGAGATCCCCTCAAAGATTTACTGTTACGTAAGTTCTTACATAACTGTACTATCTTATGTTGCAGGAAATCTCTTAAAGCAGGCCATCACAGGTAGGACGAGTAGAAAGCAATTCCAAACCTGACAGAACTATGAAACCGGGAGGAGGTGAATCCACCTAAGAAAGAAGGCCTTGTAACATAGCCAGGCCAAAACTACCTCTACACCTAGAAGCGGTGTGAACTGAACTCCAAGTGGCTGCTGTGCAGATTTCTGCAGCTGACACATTATGGTAACCAGCTACCAAGGTGGCCATCCCCCCTGGTGGAATGGCCATGAACAACACCTGGACGCTCCTTGCCATACTTCCAGTAACAAAAAATAATGCATTTGGCAAACCATTTGAACAAACACTGCTTAGAAATGGGTGAGCCCTCTTTCCCTGGGGCAAACGAAACAAGCAACTGAGAGGACTTCCTGACCTCTTTAGTCCTGTGCGTATAACGTAAAATTCTATGCACATCCAAAGTGGAGAGCAATGCTTAATCTGGATTTGCATGCTCCGAAAATACACAGGGAGATGAATGGATTGGCTCAAAGTAAACTCAGATACCATTTTTGGGAGAAACTGAGGATCAGTATGTAAAGACACCCTGTCTTTGTGAAAAAACAAGGCTCCTTACACATGTACAAAAAAAAAATGGCACGACAATGGTGACTGAAGCAGCGGCGGTTTCCTTTCAGATCCAACGTGACTAGGTTGAAGGCAGGAAAGAACTGGGGAGGACATGGGGAGGCGCCCACCTATATAGGGTGGCTGACGTCACTGAGTTATGTTGGAGGTGGGCGGCCACCTCTGGTAGACTGCTAGCTAGAAAGTTTCCATGTGGTCTTAGTGCCTGACAGTGGAGTCCTACCTGTGACGGCCTGCTGCAAGAGATTCCCCCGATGTAAGATCAGATGTTTTTACCCCCAGGCATATAGCTTTGGTGTTTCAGGGATACTATGGATCCATTTATAGTAAAGACACCACAGACCGGACTCAAAAGGAGGAAATACATAATTTTCTGGATTGCACAGCACTCCCTAATTTGACTAAGACAGAGGTAGCTAGGCTAGATGCCCCTATTACCCCAGGTGAAATAGAAGCGGTACTCCAGAATATGTCCACGGGGAAATCACCTGGCCCCGATGGCTTTAACACGGAATTTTATCAAGCGTTTAAGCATGAGTTAATCCCATTGCTTACAAAAGTTTTTAACACATGTATGGAACCTAATGACCTAACAGATTCATAGCAATCGGCTTTTATAATGATATCCCTAAACTCAGAAAATCTCCAGACAAGTATGAATCATATCATCCAATTTCCTTGTTAAATGTGGACTCAAAAATATTTTCTAAAATATTGGGCAACAGGATAAACACAAGTCTACCAAAACTTGTCCACCCAGATCAATCAGCCTTTGTGCTGGATCGCCACCTGGCAAATAATGTTAGGAGATGCTTAAATATTCTCAATGAGGGGCGGAAGGTAAAGGACCAACAAACAGCCATCTTCATCATCACCAAAAAGGTTTCTGATAGACTTAGTTGGGACTTTCTTTTTGCCACCCTAACAAAACACGAGTTTGGAGATCAGTTCTGTGGCTTGCTTCAGGTGCTGTACTCAGCTCCCACTGCAAGGGTAAAAGTAAATGATACAGTCTCCGCACACACTGTAATTGAGAGGGGAACCAGGCAAGGATGCCCCCTCTTTCCCTTGCTTTTTGCCCTCAAATAGAACCACTAGCAGAATGGGTACAATCCCATCCAGATCTGGAAGGGATTAAAATCTGGGGGGGGGGGGGAGACGACAGAATATCCCTATATGCAGACGACACCGTGATATACTTGAAAAACCCTAGTCACACCTTCCCAATTTTGCATATTTTACAACAGCATGGTAAACTCTCAGGCTTTAAAATAAATGAAGGGTAAGCTGAAGTATTAATGGAAGGTGGCTCCACTACATCGGCTCTTAAACAATTAATTCCCTTCAAGTGGTTAATCCAACAGATCAGATATCTGGGTATATACATCCCAGTTGAGACATCTATACCAGGTTAATTATGGTAAACTGTTCAACTAAGTGTTTACAGGCTTAAAAGATGGAAGATGCTCCCTCTGTCCCTACTTGGCAGGGTTGACATAGTTGGTACGAATATTCTCCCACATTTTTTATGTCTTTTTCAAACTCTCCCATTGACCATTCCTTAGACAGAATGGGCCCAGTTAAATTGTGCTTTGAACAGTTTCATTTGGGGGAAACCTTAATGCCAGGACTCGCTGGTCTGATTTACAGAGGCCCAAAGGTCAAGGTAGGGTTGGACTCCCAAAACTAAGAGTTTATTTTCAAATAGCCCAACTTCTCCCCTTGATAGCTTATCTGAAACAGGACCTAGGTAATGTCTGGGTGTCTCACGAATTGGGGAGTAATCTGGATGCACACCCCCAGAAGGGTTTGATGCCACCATGGAGAGGTTGACCACTTTAACAGTTATGAGTCCATGGACCAACAGCTTTATAAGGTATGGGGAGCAGTCAAAAAGGAACTGGGAATCACAGTGGTCTGACTTCCCACACCCAGATAGTCCGTTGTGCTGAGTTTGCCCCCCTCCCCATACTGACAGCACTTTTCATCGTTGGAAAAGACTGAGTCTGACCCGGTTTTCCCTGTTTACACGGGAGGGTACGATTAAGACATTTGTGTAAATGCAAAGAGAAAATCAGTTGAGACAGGTGGACTTCTACAGATGCCTACAGGTAGTTTCTTTCCTTCGCACGGGGACTAGGTGGATGGAGGTACAGGCTGATCCTCACCCTCTCTGTTTGGTTACTGAACAAGCAGCAGAAGGTAGGTTGCAAAAGAAATACATCTCAACACTTGTCCAAACATTCACTCACACTAGGGAGCTGCCATTGCCCTTCTATCAATTGGCCAGGGAAAGGGAATCGTGCCTTGGCCTTAGCAAGCAAACATGGAAACATATATGGGAGGGAGCGTTTCGTACTTGCATATCAAATAATTGGAAGGAGTTTTGCTAGTAACCTCCAAGTCATTTTTTTTCTCACCCCAACCAGAACAAAACATTACAAGAGGGACCACAGACTGATTTTGGCAAGGTTGTAGCGAGGAGGGTATACCATACCATACTTTTTGGGGATGTCTTGCAATACGGCCTTTTTGGAAGGATTTAGGACAGAAATATTATAATATGGCCAGTATATCAAAGACACTCAGTTCTGAATATATGATCCTGGGACAGTTACCTAAAGGGAAAAGAACAAACCGCCAAAGGCAATGTCTGGGAATTTTTTTAGTGGCTGCAGGTAAAGCCATTGCAAAATGATGGTTAACCCCATATCCCCCAACATTATAGGACTGGATCAGTCTAGTTAAAAACACCTATCAGATGGAAAAAAATTACTGCAGACCTCTGGTTACAAACAGAGAAATTTATGGGGGCCTGGTTGCCCTTTATGACTCCTATAGAAGAAACTGAGGTCAGATCGGAGTTTTCCCAACAGGTCTCGAGGTACTGACATATTCCGGAGTTGCCACCCAGGAATTGGTAACATAGGGAAGCATGACAATGTGTTATGTAATAGATCAGTTAATGCTCAATTAAATATAGCAGCCTCACTTCTGTTTATTAAACATTTTCTTGTTTTTTTGCAACTGAGTTGTGTGTATTTCTGTTTTAATAGTGCGGTCAGGTGTATCTCTGGCTCCAACAGACAGACAACAACTATTAGGTCATGCTTTAATTTCTAAAGAGTTTACAAGATTCAAGACCAAATATGTCCAATTAGAGTTTAAGTGTGTTTACAAAAATTTAGTTCTGACCTCGGTCAGTATTTAATCAATAAAAAGACTTGGTTTGAAATGGAATACTGTATTATAAAAGATGGTACCACATTTTTGGCTGTTCCTTTCTGCTCTTGTTGTCTTGTACGCATGACCACTTCAATAAAGAAGTTTAAAAAAACACATTTAATGACTGGTCACATTCTGTAGAGACTGTCGATGTAGCTGGTAGTTTATACTAACTCCTTTTTTCTCTTTGAAAGTGAAAAACAGGCTGCCCACCTTACTGGTGCTATCACACCAAAACATGTTTGTTTACAGTCCTTGATCAACTCTCACTGCATCTTTCCTTGACTTGAGAATACTCTCAACACAGTCTTACCACTCATAATGCAGTGGGAGAATTGGAGTGAGTTGCTGCACTGTCTGAGTGTGTTCCTAATATTCAAAGTATGCAATAAGAGTATATCAAGGGTTTGAAACAAAAGAAGGTTGGGTATACCTGCACCACTAGCATTTGTTTCACTTCTAAGAATGCAGTTAACAATTAGCAACATCAATGAATTTTAGAGAAGGTAAGCAATTATAAAATGTGGGCTTTCAACTAGAAATTAGATGTATAAAGGGTTGACAGTGTCCCTTTAATATGTTTACATCAACTGGGTCACCAACAAACAAAACGGGGTCCCCGGGTTGTGATCTGAACTGGGAATGGCTGGACAAGAGGTGCAGGGAGGTTATTCCAAAGTTAAGGTGCACATATGGAGAAGACTTCAGAGCCCACAGTTGTTTTTGCAGTGGGAACTGACACTAAGTGCTGGTTAGAGGAACTCTGGTTCCTTGGACAGCGCTTCACATGCAGGAGCTCAGACAGGGGTAAGGAGTTAGTGTATCACAGGGATTTGTCAATATGGCATCTGAGAAAAAGTCTTTATGGGCAGTAGGCAGGGTTTAAAGTGTGCTGGGTCTGCTAGGGTCTCAGACCCAGCAAAACATTTTTGAGGGATTTTAGGAGGGGTCTCACAGGGTCTCAAAGCAGAGCCCTTTCTCCATGATTAGTTTCCTAGTAACATGACTTCAAGAAGGCAATATGACCCTTAGTTCCTTTGTCCCTTCATTTCCTACAGTATCTTCATATTTTGTGACTGTGCTTTGACTATATAATTGAAAAATTGGATAAATAATGAAAAGGCAAATTCCACACTATAAAGAAAAAGAGGACTTCCACAACAGTAGTCCATGCCTCTTTTTATAAATGTGACGCTTAGAGACCCAACAGTTTTTTCTGCATACTTCATGCACTGGCAATAGGCAAGAACCACTGCAGACTGCACTGGAAGTTAAATACTCTTAATTTCACAATGAATGTGAATAACTCCCAGCTTCTGATAAGTAACTACACACTTGGATAGCATGTCACTGTAAGACAAGTAAGGATCCATGATAACCCCAACAACACCCCATTCAAGTAGATTACTTCGAGATCCAATAGTTGCAATGCAGAGTTAGTTGGTCTGACATTGTCTGGGGTGCCAAATAACACAGATTTGGTATTTTTTAAGACCTCCTCATATTTACATGAGGTAGATGAAACCAGTTCAAATATACATGAAACAGAAACTAGTACTTAGCAATTCGGCACTACTTAACTGTGGAGCTCATGTTGTCTTTGGTGCTACTTTTTCCAAGCATTTATGAGATCTGTTGAGGCAATAAAGCGTTATAAATACCAGCAAAAAGACCTTTGGAATGCCAACTGGAATTTAGTTACATGCACACAATAGTCTGGTTTAATGGGAGAGAACACAAGAAGATAAGCAGATCCTGAGACGAACGAAAAAAACAGAAGGCCTCATAAGTTGTTGTTTTGTTTGCTTAAGAACAATTTATCTCAGAGTCCACGTCCCCTTAAACCAAAAGACTACATTTATATATGGTTACTGGATCATTTATGGCTATGAGAGTGTCCACTGTGAGTTCTTTAGTAACAGAGCTACAAAATGAAGTTGAGAGTTTTATTATTTTCATTTTGTCCATCCCATACTCCCTTGTTCCCACACCTTCGGGCCCCATCCCCACCGCCAGACTCCCCTTGGAGTGTCTGTTTTCCACAGCTCCAGTTTATTCCTGTAGGGAGCCATCTCTGCTCCCTCCAGAGAGGAAGTGCATCCAGGCAATGTGAAGAGGTGGCTAGCAGAGGGAGGGAGGTGGTGGTGATGTGCCACAAGGTCAGCTGACATAGGGTGAGCACAACAGACAGTCATTTGGAGCGGTCAGGTGGTCTGTTTCTATTTTTCCCCTCTCACCCCCTCTCCACTAAGGCATGCACATAGCAATGTCCTGAGGGTGGGAGATGTATGGTAGTATGTGGTTACCCATGCCACCCAGTGTACTTCCACTGTGCCACTAGCAGAAAATGAAAATTATATATCTACCATAATTCCTGATCTTTCTGTGTATCTTCACCATTCATCACCTTTGGGTATGTGGAAGCTTTTTTTTTTGATGGGTGGAGTCGACACACTGTTGGCGCCGCTCTCGAGGCCGACACACTGCGTGGCGCTCGCGGGTTGGCCGTTAGGTGTCACTGACTCTGCCTTCCCGCCAGTACCGAGTCACCGTCGAGAAAGAAGGGGTTGGGAGGGACGGACAAGGAAGTTCAAGGGACAGAGAAAGGAAAATATATACAAACTAAAAGGAGAAATAAATGACTGAGAGGACAGAAGGAGAGTTAGAAATCTAATGGGGATTGGGAGGGGCCCCAATCTCTGGAAGCAGAAAGAAGAGGGAAGGAGGGAGGGAAAAATTAGAAATAGGGAGGGGGAGGACATACCCTGAACCCTTGACCTGACTCCAGATTGTATAGGAACTGCGAGGGAGAAGCCAGAACTGCCAGAATTCAAGGCACAGAATCACTGGCAAAAATCTTCGACATGAGCAGAAGCGGCTATTCTGAAAGAAAAAACAGGATACAGGGCTGTACTCCCCCTGAAACCACCTATCTGGAGGTGAGAAATAAAGTTTCTTAAATTAATTTGAGGAATGAGTCCCTAAGGACAAGAATGGAGAAGGACAGAGGAAAAGAGAGAGAAAATAAGAGAGGGCAACCACCAACTCCCACCCCAAAAGGGTGGAGCCGAAGCATTGAGGAGAAAGTGCCCCTTCCTCCGATCCCTCCTCCCTCCTGACAGGAAGTAAAAATCTCCCTGTGTGCCCAAGATCACCCCGCTCCTGACCAGTGGAAGGGGGGGGAGGGAGGTGGGGCACACAGAGGGAGGGGGACCCAGAGACCGAGGCCCCAGGGGGATGGAGGGTTGGATTCTGATGAATGGTGAAGATACACAGAAAGATCAGGAATTACGGTAGGTATGTCATTTTCATATGTTATCTGTGTCAGTCTTCACCATTCATCACCTTTGGGTGAGTACCAAGCCCTCCGAAGGGGGCCCTAGAACCTAAAGGACTAAGTCCCTTAGCTCTCAGTAGGTGAGACACTTGGAGGGAGAACCTTTACGGGTCTAATGAGACCAGAGACTGGGGAGAGTGAGACAGGGAACCCCGAAGGGGGCAGGAGGTTGCCCCGACAGATGCCACCTCACCCTAGGATTCGTGAAACCTCCTCCCCCACCCAGGAACCACCAGGGCCAATGCCACTACCTCAGAGGTTGCCAAGAAAGAGGAGAGGCTGGACCAGGGTGGGCTCAGGGAGGGAGAGGGTGGTGGAACAGAGTTGCATTCGATCTTCTGGTGGATAGTGGTTCCTCTATGGAGGCACCTGTAGTGGAGACCAAGGAGGATGCTGGGAACCTTCACAAAGGAGACCCACAGGAGGGTGGCATGGGACCCCAGGGAGAAACAACTCCTGGTGGGGACTCAATCATTAGGGGGTAGAAATGGGGCGGAAGAAGGTGCCTTCCTGGCGCCACGGCTTGAGGGACAGGAAGCGAATCCTCAGACTGTGGAGGAGCTGCACGAGGGAGGAAGCTGGATGTCATTGTCCACCTAGGGACAAATGACCTGGCTAGAAATGGGATCAGAGCAGTGCACGAGGAGTCTGTAGAGTTGGGGAAGGGCCTTAGACAAGTAGCGCATACGGTAACCTTCTCGGAAGTGCTGCCAGTCTATGGCAAGGGTGATGCTAGGGCACTCCTCACCAGGGAATTCAATGAGTGGTTGAAAAACTGGTGTGGAGCTCATGGTTTTGGCTCATTGGGACTGGGAGCCACCTGGAGGGATGTAGACCTACACTGTGCGATGGTCTGCATCTGTCCGGGGCCAGTATCCTAGGTGAGAGGTTTAAATGCTTCATTGGCAAGCATTTAAACTAGCCAAGGGGGGAGGCACTGAAAAGGAGCAGGGAAATCCCAGCCTCCCCCCACAAAGCATGGTAATTAGTGAGGTAAACACCAAGGTAGAGAAGTTATTAGGGAGCAGGACAGAGGTAAATGTAAAAAAAGGCAAAGGCAGTAAGGACAGAAATGGGGCTAAAAGGGGTAAGGCTATCAAAAAGTGGAGGGTGATGAGTACCAATGCCCGTAGTCTGTGTAACAAGCTCCCTGAACTAGTGGCCTTGATGGAAGAGGGTTGCCTGGATGTTGTGGCAGTCACAGAAACATGGTACACAGAGAACCATGACTGGGATGTCAACATACCAGGATACACAATCTACAGGAGGGACAGGGAGGGTAAAAGAGGAGGAGGAGTAGCTCTCTATGTAAAGGAAGGGATCAAAGCAACAGAACTAAAGAGTAAACAGGGAGCAGATGAGGCACTCTGGGTCACCCTGGAGACAGGAAATGGCACCACAATCCGCACAGGGGTTGTATACAGACCCCCATCTCAGGGGGAGGGAATGGACAAAGAAATGATAGAAGGCTTCCTTAGAATGGCAGAAAAAGGGAAGATGTTGTTGATGGGGAACCTGAATATGCCAGATGTTAACTAGAGTTCAAGTTCAAGTTTCAAGTTCAAGTTCAAGTTTATTGCAGGAAAACTCCATTGAGCAAGCTCATTCACAAGGAGGTCCTGTGACATAAACACTTAAAGTACAAACACAGATAGGTAATAACAGTATATACATGAAATACACATTACATGATGCAGGCTGGATACACATACAAGGGTACCACACAGGGTGACCGCAGGTGGTAAACATTGATATGAGATAGGAAGCTACTTATAGGTCGATACTGATAAATGAAACATGATGATTGGTGTGATTTGATTTAATCAAATCAAATCAAATCAAATATACAGTATTTTGGCAGCTAGAACAAACAACAGTCTACAACTGATATGGGAGGAGGAGAAATTTGATAGAGTAGCAGTGGAGCGTAAGCAAAGATAAAGCCAGGAGTAGAAGGGAAGGGAAAGCAGTTAATGTGACAAATCAATTATACCTTACCAGTGGATAAATATAGCACACATGGGGAAGGAAGAGACTTAATGACAGTTACAGGTGTCTTTATTTTGGCTGAACTTAGCGATTTGTAGAAGTTTATTGAAACTGTGCTAGTTAGTTTCAGTACGGTTTGTAATTGGTTCCAAATGGAGGAAGGGCATATGTAATAGCACGCTTTACCAAAGGAAGTCCAGTTCCTTGGTATGTCAAGCATAATAAAGTCAGATTTTCTTAACGAGTATGCACTATGTGAGATACTAATAAGGGAAGAGAGATAGCTTGGCAATTTCTGTAGGAGCAGTTTAAGAGTCCATAGCCCAGCATGGAGCAGGCGCCTAGTAGTTAGGGGATGTCCAACCAACAGCTGCATATAAGTCACAGTGGTGCTAACGGTAAGGAGTTGGTAATGAACCGTAATGCACGTGATAAAGGATGTCCAGTTTACTTGGATTTGCAAGAGTGGTGGAGGAATAGATTACATCGCCATAGTCTAGTAGGGGGAAAAGTGGCCTGTACAAAGCTTGTTTCGAGTTTCAAGGGGAAAAGGGACCTATTTCTGTAGAAGAAACCTAACCTTGCTTTTAACCTTCTAGAGACATCTTCGATGTGGTCACTGAAAGATAATTTATTGTCGATCCAGATACCTAGATATTTAAATTTGGTTACAACTTCCAAAGGGTCGCTTAGCTGCAGACAATGAAGTCTTGGGCAAGAGTATTGGGGGGGCCTGAGACAGCACTGAGAGAGAATATCATCGCTTTAGTCTTCTTGGCATTGAGCAGAAGCTTTGCCTTTATTAAATTATGCTCAAGTTGTGCGAAGTCCGCTTGAAGCACTCCCTTGACTTCAGATAACGATGAGCCAGAAGTATACAACACAGTATCATCTGCAAAAAAGTGCAGATTTGACGTAGATATGTTAGCATCTAAGTCATTGATGTACAGAGAAAACAAGATAGGGCCTAAGATGGATCCTTGGGGACTCCTCTTGCAACTGGCAAGGCAGCAGAAAAAAAGCTTTCCGCCTTTACTTAGAGGAGTACCTTTGCTGCAGGCACATCCAAGAGCAGGGTAATTCTTGATGCCCTACAGGGGGCATGCCTCAGACAGCTAGTACTGGAACCCACTCGGGAGGGAGCAATAATAGACCTGGTACTCTCAAATGGGGACGGAGAAAGAATTTCAGATTTAGAGGTGGGTAGCCATCTGGGAACAAGCGACCACCAAACAGTGTGGTTCACGATAAACACAGCTATAGAATCAAGCCATACAAAAGCAAGAGTATTGGACTTTAGGAGGGCTGACTTTGGGAAATGAGAGAGTGCCTTAGAAAGCACTAGCAAACAAGCAAGAAGGAGGGTGGAGGAACAATGGGAGTAATCAAAACAGCCATCACAGAGGCAACAAGCCTTTGTGTAAAGCAAATCAATAAAACACAACAAAGGAAAAAACCACTATGGTTCTCAAAAGAGGTGGCAGGGAAGGTTAAGGAGAAAAGGATAGCATTCAGGAAATATAAGGAAACACAGAAGGAGCAGGACAGAGAACTTAATCAGTTAAAGCAGAAAGAGGCTGGAAAGGCAGTCAGAATAGCAAAGGCCCAAACCGAGGAAAGGATAGCCAATTCTGTTAAGAAGGGGGATAAGACCTTTTATAGGTACCTTAGGGAGCAAAGAAAGACCAAAGGAGGGATACTGAGGCTTAATAAAGGGGAGGGAATGTGGGTAGAGGGGGACAGTGAAAAAGCAGGGATACTGAACGAATATTTCTGCTCAGTATTCACAAAGGAAGAGGAGGGGGAGGTATCTAAACCAAACAAGTGAAGCACTCTGAAGATGGGTGTCGATACCAGTCAATTTACAGAAGAAAGGGTTCTGAAAGAACTAATAAAACTGAAGGTGGACAAAGCAATAGGGCCTGATGGGATTCACCCAAGAATTCTAAAAGAACTAAGTGTAGAACTAGTGACACCGCTGACTACTCTCTTTAACAAATCATGGGAGGATGGGTTGGTACCTGAGGACTGGAGGAGGGCAGATGTGATTCCTCTTCACAAAACTGGGAGCAAGACAGAGGCAGGAAACTACAGACCAGTTAGTTTGACCTCAGTGGTAGGGAAATGATGGAATCACTTCTGAAGGAAAGAATTGTTGAGTACCTACAGGCCAGTGGGCACAGGACCCAAGGCAGCATGGATTCACGATGGGAAGGTCATGTCAGACGAATCTAATAGATTTCTTTGACTGGGTGACCAAAGTAGTAGACCAGGGAGGGGCTGTGGACATGGCCTACCTAGATTTTAGCAAGGCATTTGATACAGTCCCACACAAAAGATTAATACACAAGTTAGCCAGCCTTGGAGTGGGCCCCAAGGTGGTAGCCTGGATAAAAAATTGGCCAGACAACAGGATGCAAAGGGTAGTAGTAAATGGAGTGCACAGTGAAGAAAGGAGGGTTACTAGTGGGGTACCGCAGGGTTCAGTACTGGGACCGGTCCTTTTTAATGTCTTTATAAGTGACATTGCAGAGGAACTAGAAGGAAAAGTATGTCTCTTTGCAGACGACACAAAGATCTGCAACAGGGTTGATACGCAGGAAGGAGTGGAAAGGATGAGAAGGGACTTGGCAAGGTTGGAGGAATGGTCAAATGTATGGCAGCTCAGATTCAATGCAAAGAAGTGCAAGGTAATGCACATGGGAAACAAAAACCCAGGGGAAGAGTACACAATGGGGGGTGAGATACTGACAACAGTAAAAATGGAAAGGGACCTGGAGGTAATTATATCAGATGACCTAAAGGTGGGGAAGCAATGTGAGAAGGCAGTAAGGAAGGCTGGGGGGATACTGGGATGCATAGGAAGAGGCATCAATAGTAGAAAAAGTACAGTTACGTAAGAACTTACCATAACAGTAGATCTTCGAGAACAGCTCTTGCAGCAGGTAACACCATTAGGACTGAAGCCGGCAGGCGTCAGGACCCCACGGAATTCTTCTAGCCAGCTATCTTCAGCGGGGACCGCCCCCGACGTCGGTCCCGCCTCCGACGTCAGGCGTAGTACATAAGGGGGCGGTCCCGCCAGATTCCCCAGTTCTCCCGCCGGAGACTTCCGCCGAGACACATCAGAATGGAGACCGAGATCCACCATCAGGAGATAAAAGGGCGAACCCCTGCCAAAGGCTCAGAAAGCCATGCCTCCTCCAAGGGGAAGGTGGCGGGAGTAGCTGCTGCAAGAGCTGTTCTCGAAGATCTACTGTTGTGGTAAGTTCTTACATAACTGTACTATCTTACTTGAGATACAGCTCTTGCAGCAGGTAACACCATTAGGACTGATTTCCAAGCAATAACGCCAGAAGCATTCTGGAGGAGGAAACTAGGAAAATCCATACCAAGTCCTGACTCCAGGGACAGGAGACTCTGTAGCATCGCCAGGCCGAAACTGGCTCTTCACCGTGAAGCAATGTCCAGGCTATAATGCCTGATAAAAGCATGCACAGAGCTCAAGTGGCTGCAGCAAAAGCAGCAGAGAGGAGACGTTACAAAGTGCTGCAAAGGAGGAAGCCACCCCTAGTGGAATGGCCCGGACTGTACCCAGGAGGGGTTTCTGCTTTGTATCATAGCAGTATGATATACACTGACAAGCTCAGCGAGAAAGGACTGCTTGATACTGGTTGGCCCATCATCCTCTCAGCGAAGGAAACGAAGAGTTGTCTACCTATGCGGTTGTTTAGTCTTGTTCAGGGTAATACCTAGACAGCAGTGAACATCCAGGTGTGGAGCAGCGCTTCACTTATTAGAATATTTAGGGAAATATACAGGCAGGTCAATGTCCTGATTAAGAGTGAGTGCAGAGACCACCTTAGGATTCGTCCTCAGGGACACTCTGTCCTGGTGGAAAATCAAATAAGGTTCCTTACACATGAGAGCGTGAAGCTCGGAAATTCTCCTTGCTGACGTAACAGCAACTAAAAATAACGTTTTTCATGACAGGAAACGAGCTCGCAATCCGCTGCAGGTTCAAAAGGGGAAGCGTGAGTTGTTCCAGGACAAAGAGTAAATCCCATGGAGGAACAGGGTCCTTAATGGGTGGCCTAAGGTGTAACACCCCTCTCAGAAAGTCTCGAGAGGCGTCAAGTTGCGCCACTGTGTGCTGTCCCACCGGGAAGTGGTAAGCAGAAATAGCGTAGAGGTGCACTTTAATAGAGGAGTAGGAGAGACCCGAATGGAAAAGGGAGAGCAGGTATTCTAACACCGCTTTCACCGGGCAACCTAGAGGGGAAAGGCCGCATGCTTGCAACTACAAGCAAAAACAGAGCCATTTCATGGCGTACATACTGTACGCTGCAGCTTTCTGGCCATGAAAGAACTTCCCCACTCTATGAGACCCCGTGTCGAAAATGGCTATGTCTCTAGGGAGCCATGCATGCAGGTTCAGTGAACGTAAGTCCGGTGACCAGTGACCCTTCCTCCTGAGACAAGAGATGGGAGCTGAAGCAACGCGACCAGAGGTTCCCGGACAGCTGCGTGAGCAAGGGGAACCAGATCTGCCTGGGCCAGAAGGGGCTACCAGGATCAACGTTATGCGGCTCCCCGCGAGTTTGAGAAGAACTCTCTGGATCAACGGGAGGGAGGAAGGCGAGAGGAATCTGTTCACCCAGGAGAGGGACAACGCATCTCGCCAGAAAACACCAGGCCCTGGATCTAGCGAGCAGAAATTGGGCAGTTTTGCGTTGGATGGGGAAGCGAATAAGTCCAGTTCTGGAGTGCCCCATCGAAGAAACAGATCCTCTGCAACCCCTTAAAGAAGTTCCCACTCATGGACCCTGGCCTGGGAATGACTCAGGCCGTCTGCGATTGTGTTGTCCACTCCGGGAACAAGAACTGCAATCAGGTTCACGCCATGTTGGATTACCCAATCCCACACTCTCATCGCTTCCCTGCAAAGGGGGTAAGAGTGTGCGCCTCCTTGTTTGTTGAGGTAATACATCACCGGCGTGTTGTCTGTTTGGATCATAAGAGTAATCGGCGGATCTCTGACTGGAAGGCCTGCAGGGCATAAGGGCCACCCTCATCTCCAAAATGTTGATGTGGAGATGAGCTTCTTGAGGGGTCCACGCTCCTGGGACCTCACCCGCTCAGGTGTGCTCCCACCCCAGCCCTGAGGCATCTGTGGAAAGGATCACCTCCGGGACGCGCTGAGAAAGGGACACCACAGAGAGCGCTCCTGGGTCTAGCCACCACTGCCAGTCTCAATCACGGCATTTGTGATTCTGACCGGATGCTGCATGGTCTTGCCTTTGGTCCCACTGCACCTGAGCATCCACTGAGTTACCCGCATGTGGAGCCTTGCCAAAGGATAGTCGGAATGGCCGCAGCCATGTGTCCAAGCAGACGGCGACCAGCCTGGCAGGGACAGTCTTTCGCCGAGATCCCTGATGAGGGATCTGATGCGCTCCGCCTGTCGCCTAGAAGAAATGCTCTCCCCGAACAGTGTCCAGAACTGCGCCTATGAACTGCAGCTTCATGCACGGTACTAAGGAGAGACTGTGATTGATTATGATGCCCAGAGACCGAAACAGAGTCTGGGTGCTCTGGATAGCCATCAACAACGCCTCTCTGGAGGCGGCCATGAGAAGCCAATCGTCCAAGTACGGAAACACATAGTGGCCCTGTCTCCTTAGAGACGCTGCCACGACTGCCATGCATTTGGTAAAGACCCCAGGGGCCGATGACAGTCTGAATGGAAGAGCTCGGAACTGGAAGTGGTGGCCGAGGAACTCGAAGCGCAGGAAACTCCTGCGCGCTTGAGCTACGGGGATATGCAGGTATGCGTCCTGCATGTCCAGGGACGCTAAGAAGGCGTCCTTCTTTAGCATGGGAATAAGACCCTGCAGAGTCACCATGCGAAATTGTTTGTAGGCGACCGACATATTGAGATCGCTGAGGTCCAGGATTGGACGGAGGTCCCCTGTTTTCTTTGGAACCAGAAAGAAGTGGGAATAGTATCTGTACCCTCTCTGGTTCTCTGGGACATACTGTACTGCTCCCTTTTGCAGGAGCGCAAGTATTTCTTGCCTGATAAGCAATTTGTGCTGACCCGAGTAACGGGAGAGCAGAGGAGGCCTCGAGGGTGGTTTGTCTGCGAATTCTATAAAGTAGCCTTTTTCGACCAACTGAAGAACTCACCTTTTGGTGGTTATGGACTGCCATCCTGGCAGGTAATTCGCAATACGACCCCCGACCTTGATGTCCCATTGATCCTGAGGGGCCGGGAAGGAGTCAGGCTGTGGCGGCGGAGGGGCCCGCGGGCTGAGCAGGCTTAGCTGGACGCTGACTTCGGCCCGCGGGCTGTCTTCCCTGGGCTCTGCGGGAACCGGAGCCCCTCTGTTGTGGACTGGTGCGGGACTGTTGTCTCTGTGTCCGTCCACGAAAACGGCTTTGGTTCCTACGAAAGGAACTAAGCCTCGGTCGGTACATTGCCTGGACCAACCTCACCGCCTTCCCGGCCTCTTGGAACTTGGTGAGAACCTTCTCAGAGGGTTCACCAGAGAACTTCTCCTTCGAAAGAGGCATCCATGATGTTCTTCTGGACATCCAGGGTAAATCCGGAGACACGGCGCCATGAGTGTCTCTGGAGACATATGTCTGAAGCAGCCGCTCGGGCCGAGGAGTCCGCAGAATCATACGCGGCTCGCAGCACCTGGGTTCCCACGTCCGAACCCGTATGGAGGAGCTGCAACATCTTCTCCTTCTGCTCACCTTCTGGCAATTTCTCCGCCAGATCCAGTCCCTGTTCCCACAAGGCATTTTGGAACTGCACCATGTAGGTCAAGTAGTTCAGGGATCTGATGGCGCAAGTAGCGGAAGCATACATACGCCTGCTCATAGCGTCCAGCTGTTTGGACTCCGGGTCCGGTGGCAGGGTGCTCAAATGTTGTGGTCTCTGGGACTGGTCATGAGAGGCTGTTATGACCAGAGAGTCGGCCAGAGGATGTTGTGCCAAGTACTGGTCCTCCTTAGGAGCCTTGTACAGGCGGTCAGCTTTCTTCGGCATCGCCGGGAGCGAGTGTGGACGCTTCCACGCTGCCTTGGTGACATCCACAAAAGTGTCCACCAAGGGTGGTACCACCACAGGCTTAGGGTCCTTCTGCCGAAGATACCTAGCGAGGCGTAATCTCTCGGGGTCTAATTCTTCCGCATCCCAGCCCATGTTCTCTTGGATATGTCTCATGATCTCTGAGAACGATGGGTCATCCGGAGGAGATCTAGGAAGCCCACATGGGTCCGGAGAGGGGATGTGAAGGGGAGAGGGGGATCTGGATCCTGCCGAGAACTCCGATCCCGTATCCTCCGTCAAAGGCAAACGACGGCGTCTTCTGGGTCTCTTAGGACTGGGCGACCCTGAGGAAGATCTAGATGGAGGTCTCCTTTTATCTGATCTCCCCCTTGGAGGGTCCGTAGGCTCCTGGGTGAGAGCTACTCGGCCTGCTGCCCCGGACGGAGAAGGGGGTGCAGGAGCCGGAAGGGTCGCAGGTGGCAGAGAAGGAGGAGGAAGAGGAGGTGGTGTGGGAACCATATCCCTTTTAATGGTATCCCACCAGTAAGTAAAGAGCTCCTTAACCTCAGAAATGGAAAGGCCCGACGGCGGACCGGGCGCCGGTGGCCGGTCGTCGGGTTCCGGCGTCGGCTCCTCAGGGGCCTCAGGTTGTGGGGAGGGTTCCCTGGAAGGTGCGACAGGACCAGGTTCGCCCGTCTGGTCCTCGGGCTGCGTCAACTCCTCCTCCGTGATAGTCTCCTGACCGACGTCGGTAGGAGGCATCGGGGTCCTCTTCTCTACACGTACAGATGCGGACATTGGCCCCCCTGCCAACGACCGAGAGGGCGAAGGCCTGACCGGCAACGGGCGTCCGGCAGTCGACGGCTCCTGGGACCTGTGCTGAGTGGCCGACGTCGGGTCCGACGGCTTTTTAAGAGAGGTAAGCTCCTTGGTCTTCCGCTGGGGAGGAAGAGGCAAGGAGGCAGACCTGACGTCGGGTTCAGAATGGAGGGAACCCGACTTGTGGTGATGATGACGGTCCCCAGACCTAACCAGGGCTTTGGAAGAAGATGACAAAGAGGGCCTGGAGGTCTTGGCCTGTGAGGAGGAAGAGGAGCCCGAAGGTTTCTTCACCGCAGCAGGGGAGGCTAAGAACGGGCCCGGGAGGGCGAACGGTCGGACCGGGAGCCGGAACTACGGGAGTCAGAGGCCCTAGACGGGGACTTGGATGGAACCCTCTCCCTGTGCTTTTCAGAGTGTTTCCAGGCCTTCTCTGCTGAATCCCCCTTGGAGGTGTCCATGGCCTTAATCTTCTCCTCGAGCAGGAACGCCTGCAGGGCCTTCTGGCGACGGATCCGGGTTCGGCTGTTGAACCCCTGGCAGAAAGTGCAGGACCGGGTGTCGTGGTCTGGGCCTAGGCACCGGACGCAGGCCGAAGGCAGATCCTTGAATGGGATTTGCTTCCCACAGGTGCACTTCGAGGGATGGCCTTCAACGGAGGTTGGAGAGGACATCAGACAGCAACTGAGCTGAAGAAATGAACGTTTTCCCGAAGGAAGAACTTAACCGCAAGGCCGCAAGGCTAGAAATGATCCGGCAGGTCGGAGACATGCAAGTCGACGGCAGGAAAGAACTGGGGAATCTGACGGAACCGCCCCCTTATGTACTACGCCTGACGTCGGAGGCGGGACCGACGTCAGGGGCGGTCCCCGCTGAAGATAGCTAGCTAGAAGAATTCCATAGGTTCCTGACACCTGCCGGCTTCAGTTCTAATGGTGTTACCTGCTGCAAGAGCTGTATCTCGAAGTAAGATCAGGAAGTTGTTATCTATCTGTACAGACAGTTGGTGAGACCCCATCTGGAGTACTGTGTGCAGTTCTGGAGACCCCATCTCCGCAAAGACATAGACAGAGTGGAGACTGTCCAGAGGAGGGCAACCCAAAATGGTGCAGGGTCTGCACCAGAAGATGTACGAAGAAAGACTAAAGGAGCTTAATATGTATACCCTTGAGGAAAGAAGGGAGAGGGGGACATGATAGAAACTTTCAAGTACCTCAAGGGACTCAACAAAGTCCAAGAGGGTAGCATCTTTCAAAAAAGAGATGTGCAAGAACAAAGGGCACAATTTGAAGATAGAGGGGGATGGCTCAGAGGTAATGTGGGGAAGTATTTTTTCACGGAGAGGGTTGTGGATGCATGGAACAGCCTCCCTGAGGAGGTCGTTGAGTCAAGAACAGTGGGGGAATTCAAGAATGCATGGAACAGACATAAGGCAGTCCGAGTGGGGGGTAAGAGGAAGTAAGCTGTTGGTTAACTAGGATCTGCAGCTTATCTGTTAGGTAGGAAAATGGGCAGACTAGGTGGGCGAACCGGTCCTTATCTGCCGTCAAATTCTATGTTTCTAAAAGATGGGTTCTCTGGTACGCGGAGGAAATCACCCTACGCCGGGCCAAGGGTGACAACCGTGAAAGATGCAGCCATGCTGTCCGCCTAGAGCAGATCGCTGTTCTCATGACCCTGGAAGCTACTTCGTTGGCATTGTAAAATGCCCTTGTTTGGTGTCTTGCCAGCTCCAGGCCACGTGCAGAGAGTGCAATGGCTTGTCTGGTTGCCTCCGTATCACGCATAGAGGCTAGGAGTTGACCTAGCCTGGACCACAGAAACCTATCATAGGTAGCATAATGGGTCTGATGACGGATCCGGGTCGTCGGAGGCGGCGGGGGGTAGGATCGGGTCCGGCGGAAAGCTCTCCTACTCGGGAGGCGCGGGCAGCAATTGAATGCGCTGGGGACCCCGTGAGACCGAGTTTACCAACCGACGCCGACGGGAGGGCTGACGAGGCGCCATTGCACGCCCCGCCTCCCCGGGGAAAATGCAGGTGGAAAGATGGTGGGCAGGACCACGGATTAATGAAGCCCTCCCTGGAGAGCCTCACATTGCCGCCGTCGCTCACGGACCCCGACCAGTCACAGTTCCGGTCACGCGCAGGTGTGCCACGGCCCCCCCCTCCGGGGGGGCAAGCCGGGGGTGACCGAGGGTCCTCAGCAGCAATTGACGGCGGTAGAGGTCTCTGGGGGCCGTGACCAGGGCGGATGGCTGCCGGTGGTCCTGCCAGAAAAAGGGGAAATTAAAAAAAAATGGGTCTGATGTGCAGATAATGAAAGAAGAAACCGTGCCGAGTAGAAGGTCCTCCTCCCCCAGAAGTCAAAATGCATGGAATCTTGATCTGGGGTCTGGTCACAGTGCATGATGCGAAGCCCATCAGGAGTGTCCAGCTGCGTCAGTCCTGACTGAGGATGAGGCATATGACCTGGAGACTCGGGGGGGTGGGGTACAATACCCAAAGATGCCTCCTGGAAAGTAGCAGGCCAGGTGGGCACAAGGGTGTCCGCACTGAAATCACCTAGGAAGGTGCGCGTCGAATGCTCCGGATTGTGTTGAGTGCGTGGGGTGACATGCAGGTCCTCCATCATCCTCACGAGGAAATGCTGATACTCTGCGAGATCAGCAGCAGGAGAGATGTGGACAGAGGGCTCCTCTCCCCCTGAATAGGGGGATGAGGAAGCAGAGGACCGCGGAGATCCAGGGGTTGGCTGCTCAGGGTGATGGTGAAACACCTGTCTGTCCATGGCCCTGACATATGAAGGAAAGTGAGCAGCCGCACCCCTGAATTGCTCCCAGGAGAGAGGTCCCCTAGGATCAAGAATGTCTGGGAGTGCAGAAGGTGACAGAGGAGTGGGGGCAATGCCAGCGGCAGAAGGCGACAGTCCTCTGTCCAGGCAAGAGAGCGTACCAGGAGCCTCAAGAGAAGGAGGGGCTCCGGAAAACCCTACAGCTGACAGCTGATCAACCACACTGGAACTGCCTAGGCTGTGCCCTGAAGATCCCCCCCCCATGAGGTGACTGGGACTGTGGAACTCCAAAAGGACGGTCCCTACCCTCCAAAGACCAGGGCCTTCTCGAGAAGACCAACAGAGAAGGGCGGGGGTCCACGCTATGACTCCTTCCCGAACCAGGATGGGTCCCAGAAAAGGGTCGCTGCATCGAACCCTGACCCCTAAACCCCTCAGAGCCCGAAAGAGCCTTCCTCCTCGTGCACACCAGCCTAGGCAGCTGATAACCCAGGGAGTAGCATCCTCCCCTCAAGTGGGAGCTCTGATCCGCCCCGAGGTTGAGCGATCCAGGCACACCACCTGAGGGGGTACCGCAACTGAGAGGGCAGAAAACCCTCCGAACCCAGACTGCAGAGTAATAGTGGCCTGCATCACTGCCTGCTGGTCAGCACCCCTGACCTTACACTCGGGGGCAACCGCCCACCCCTCAGAGGAAGGCTGGCTCCGATCAGCCGAGGAAACTACCAGGATGTCCACGTGAGCCACCAACTCCAAAGAGTCGGACAGCTGGTCCGAACCAGACCAGACTCCGTCTCCGAGGAGGTAGAGACCGAAGTCTGGTGCCAGACTGTACAGAGACGCCCAATGCTGTCCCAACCGAAGGGGGTACCAGTCTGGATGTCTGCACCAGAGCCGGCGCCGAACTCTCCAACGGCACCGCGAACAGTGCCCGAAGAACGCACGGCACTGAGAACGGTAACAGAAGCAGAGTCGATGCCTGCCATGGTGCCGTCCCGACCTGCAGCACTGTGAGCGGCACCGAAGTCAGGGACAGCGCCAACGACAGCACCGACAGCTCCCAAGGTGCTGTGTCTTCACTCGGCACCGCAAGCAGCACCAAAGCTAGACATAGCGCCATGCAAGGCGAGAATCAGTCAAAGATGATGCCGTAGAACCTCCCACGGTGCCGTCAGCACCATCAGTGCCGCGAACGGCGTCGAAAGTAGAGACGGCGCCAAGCACAGTGCCATCAAGACCCACGGCACCAGACAGCACCGACGGACCGGTGTCGAGGACATGCCAACCCAGGCTTCCCAGCCCAAGGAAACTACACTGGGGGAGTCTTCGCCCCCAAAGGGGCGACTGCCGGAACGGTGCCTCCCACCCGACCCCCAAGGGAGATGGACTGGGCCTTCTGCACCGTTGAAGGGGCTTCTGCAACGGCGAGGCTACTAGGAACAGAATCCCCCTCCTCCACAGTCTGTACAGAACCAGGAGGGGACTAGGAGGAAAAGACGAGAGACCGTAGTTTGGCCAGACGAGTGCGCGCCCAACCCCTGAAAGTCGGCGGAGCTCGTCCAACTTTCCACGCGCGTTGCTCGATGACACGATGGTCCATGGAGAAGCAGGCATCACACGAATCCATGTCGTGAAGCAGGCCAAGACACGCGAGGCAACAATCATGCTGGTTGGTGATGGAGTACTTGCGGCTGCAAGGGCAGCGTCGCATAGGGAGCCGCCCCGTCTTCAACTATTTCTTGTCCCTCGACCGAGACATGATCCACGGCAAAACAAGTTAAACAAAGACTCGACATCGCTGACAAATAAAGAAAAGGAACAGTCTTACCACAGTGGCATCAAGTGGCGACGAAAATGGAACCGGCAGGAAAAGTTTTTTCTTGCGGCGTCGAAGAATTTTTCGGCGTTGACGACAATAATACTAGGCCTCTTGATAGTAGCTACTCACGAGGTGCGACCTCTATGGTGAGAGATGAAGAACTGGTGGGAGGGCTGAGTCGACGACACCCAACGGCCAACCCACGAGCGCCACGCAGTGTGTCGGCCTTGAGGGCGGCACCGGCAGTGCATCGACCCCGCCCATCCAAAAAAAGCTCCTGTGGGGTCGTGACCTATGCCCACATACCCAAAGGTGATGAATGGTGAAGATAAGATCTGCTCTAGGGAGTGGTGCATGCCATACCCTCCCCTCCTAGGAAGGAGTGCATCCACCCAGATTCTCCTCACTGCCCCCCCCCCTCGCGCTTCTGCTCACCATCCTGGGCTTGGGGCTCAAAGGTATGCCAGTGTCCTCAGCAGTTACCACAATGTTCGGCACCATGCTCCAACTGCCAAGTTTATTTTGAATTCACTATTTTCCCAACTCCAGAATACCTTCTCCCTCTCACACCTATATCCCACCCTTGCCACCGACTACCATCTGGGCCTTGGCTCTCATTTGTCTGGCTCCATGGGGGTGGGGTGGGGGGTTGAAAGTAAAGAGCTGAGAAGGAAATGGGCTCACTGACATGCATGGTAAGCAGAGCCTGCATCCATGACATGCAGCGGGTATGTCTTTTTGCCCTTTTTGTTCCCCCCCTCTGCCCCGTGTTAAGTTGTGCAAGTCAATGCTTGGTCTGTGTAGGAGAAGGCCAACTCCTTTTGATCAACTGCAAATCCAAGGTCGCTGCACACACACCCTTCCTCCCCAATGTGAAGCCAACAGGCCTCCTACATGGAACTGCTACTGGGCTGGGCAGTTTGGGCAGTTCTGGCACTCAAAGGACTTGCAAAAAGACACATCTACAATAAGAGACCTAGTAACCATACATATAAACATAGTCTAAATAACATTAAAATGATTTCTGTTAAATGGAACTTTAATTTAAAAATTAAATGGTTTACTTAACAGAAAACAGGGACACACACCAGTGAAAACGATGGAAAGTTCAACAGAACTCGGAGATGATTTATCCTGCTAGTCTGTAGTTTTGTTGGTATTTTTTGTAAATACCCCCTTACCCCGTTTCCTCTGTACTCTCTGAGCCCCACCCCTGGTCACTCCTCAAACCAAGTCACAGCTTAGTGTGAGTCAGGCTAAAACCTCTAAATACTTACATCAACAAAATAACACTCTATTATAATATGAATGCTGCCTTTTTTTGAGAAGAGAACTGGGTATATCGTGGACAATTAATCAATCAACAAATTCTAACGAGTAAATGGTAACTAATCTGCCATGTTTGTGTACTTCTGACTGGAGACAGAACCTTTTGACAAATCAGTTACAGCACTTGCCTTTCCTCTGTGGTTCTTGTCACTTTACAATACTGATAAACTTGGTTGATTATTGCCCTGACAACTTCATAGGTACAAGGTGTCCCCTACTTCTGACTACAGGTCATGATCAATGAATTTGTACTCTACACTGCTGATGCTGCTTCTTTTATACTTAAAGGAGAACTGCATTGAATCTATACGTCATGTTCCTCTGTAAAAGATGATTTTTAAACACTGGTTTCAATTCTGTTACTGTTCCATCTCTATGGGCTTTTTAATGACGACATGCAGAAATTGATTAGTTGCCATATTGGTCCTTGTAAGAACAGATCCAGAAACAAATGGTTTGATACCTTTTATTTGGACCAAGATAGATGTTACAAAAAGAAAACAATGTCTAAACTTCTTCAAGGAAGGGCTTGGTTGGTCCGACAGTTTAGACAATGTTTTCTTTTTGTAACATCTATGTTGGTCCAATAAAAGGTATCAAACCATTTGCTTCTGGATGTGGGCTTTTTAGTCATCCTACTGGGAGTTTCGGATTCATACACAAGTAGCAAATACCATTTTAGAACTGTATCATGTAGTTTATGTCCTTAAGTTCTATCATTGCTGGCACAATGTATCCATGTTCTATTACAGAACTATGTGGCTGAGAGGGACCTAAAAGTACATCATACAGTTCCAATATGGCACTTAACATCAGAAACGCTCAACTGTGTTTACTAAGAGGGCCATACAGAGAGAACAATAACAGAATTGGATCTAGTACTTTAAATAGCTGCTCCTGGGAAAATGGCTTCTAGGTTCAGTGCAGTTCTTTAACTGATTTGTATTTTGTTGTACTGTAAACAATGCAACATCAGGGGCATCACCAGCAGGAAAAGGGAGGTCATAATTCCGCTATACAAGACACTAGTGAGGCCCCACCTGGAGTACAGTGTACAGTTCTGGAGACCATACCTACGTAAGGACATAGACAGGGTAGAGAAGGTTCAGAGGAGGGCAACACAGATGGTGCATGGATTGCATCACAAGTCCTATGAAGACAGGTTGAAGGAACTGAACATGTACTCCCTGGAGGAGAGGAGGGAGAGGGATATGATAGAGACATACAAGTATCTTACAGGGAGGAACAGGGTGCAGGAAAACACTATTTTTAGCGAAAAAGATGTTCCAGGACTAGAGGGCATGGGATGAAGATTGGAGGAAGGACAATTCAGAGGAAACATGAGAAAGAATTTCTTCACAGAACGGGTGGTGGACAAGTGGAACACCCTGCCAGAGGAAGTGGTGGGGGCTGAAACAATCACGGGATTTAAGAATGCATGGGATAGACATAAAGGAATTCTGGAGGTCGGGGTAAGGGGCAACAGACTTCTAGGAAAACAAACTGAACTTACAGGCTCAAATGGGCAGACTGGGTGGGCCATAGGCCCTTATCTGCCGACACTGTCTATGTATCTATGTATTATTAGTTATACTTCTTAAATTACAATGTAAATATTCCTGATTGTATAATCTTAGATACCGAACATATTTACAATAATGTTTGGTATTAGTTAACGTAATTATTGTGTACTGAATCAGTTCCAATCTAATTATCTGCATGGTGTGTAATTCCTCCTTGCTTACCGTGATTTGAAATCCACGCTTGCTTCGACTGTTAATACTCAAGTTCTGTTGCTCTTTTGTAGTGCCCCAGGTCCTACCTGAAAAATGGCATTCAACTGTCTAGTGTACCTACCCGGAAAACAAACTAAATAAATAAGCTTGCCTGCTGGCATAGTGGTAGTGTCTCCGCTTGCAACACTTATGCCCCAGGTTCGGGAATGGACCCAGAGAATCGGTGGGCCGGCCAGGGGAGGACTGAGCATCACACGGACTGCTCTCCTCCTCTGAGGAGAGGGTGAGGACTGGGGAAACATCCAGTGCATGTCTGACCTCTGGTGGAGGCTGGAGCTCATACTGCTGGGAGGCGTACCATCCGGCTGTGCCTATGCACCGTATGTCACTGTAAGCCATGTCTCCTGAGGGGACAAAATCTATTAAATGCCAGCCTGCGGAATGATGCCCCGCCTAGTTGCAAGCCCTGCACCATCAACTGTGGCACTCAGCTGGGGACTGAGCTGTAACACCGTCCAGAACAGCCTGTCCCTGTGAACCCACCCTGGGGAGCAAGCCAAGGAAGAACACCAGCAGAGGTGTCTGCTGGGAATCGGGCTTCAACTCCATCAGGGACATGCCTACTCAGCACGGAACACCATCTGAGGTAAGTCCCGCGGTAGTGTGGGCAGGGCCTGATCCAAAGACGGGAGTGGATCAAAAAAAAACAACAACTACTAAATAAATATATTTTTGGGGTAGTTATGTACCAGTGCAAGTGGAAGCAGCACACTGCTCTGTCCTGTGGTGGGAGACCCAGGTTTAGGAGTGATTTCAGGTCTCTTGTTCACTAGCTTGTGGAGGATGGGCACACTGCAGAGGCAGTCCCCATATTCTCAGGCAAAAGAGACAGGCTAGACTGCATTGCTCTATAGTACCCTCTGTGGCAGAGGGAGGAGAGGGGTCCTGGAATAGACAACTGCTCATGCTCTTTATTGGTGGTAGCCCTATGCTGTAGGAACAATCAGGGTGGGAGAAATAGGGATTCTGACGGAAAACATGGCAAATTGGGGGCATCTGGACCAAGCAAAACTTTCCACTCAAAAAAAAGAAAAAAACAATATACGGTATAGAAACATAGAAGTTGACGGCAGATAAGGACCTCAAGGCCCATCCAGTCTGCCCATTTCTTTTTCTACCTTATAAATGTGCCATCGGCCTTTGCTCTGTCAGTGGCCTATCTATTCATAGTCATTTGTATTGCTCCCTTATGCCTATCCCATGCCTGTTTGAAGCCCTGCACTGTATTCATAGCTACCACTTCTTGTGGTAAGCCATTCCATGCATCCACCACCCCTTTCTGTGAAAAAGAATTTCCTCACATTCCCCCTTAATCGGCCTCCCTCTAATCTCATGCTGTGTCCTCTTGTCCTGCTATTTTTCTTATATTTAAACATGTTAGACTCTTTCACCTTGTTTATGCCCTTAAGGTGTTTGAATGCCTCGATCATATCACCTCTCTCCCTCCTTTGCTCAAGGGTATACATTTTTTTTTTTGAAATTTAATTTTATTAAAGTTTCAGATAACAAGACATACAAAACAAATCAGACAGTGAAAAACAAGGCGAAAAAACAAATATATATCGGTACAAACAAAACCCTCCCCAAAACCACAACTTCCCCTACCCCCAACCCTTCAGACTCATCCCCTCCCCTCACCCCATATACTGGTGTGCCTATTGTTTATAAGAGAATGTCGGTAGATTGGAGTTGTTCACTGTCCATCCATAATAGATAAGGTTACTGTTTCTTTAAAGTAATTAAGTAGAACAAATAATCAAAACAGCTCTTTCTGAGCAAACTACAGAGATCAGGTCATAGAGTTATTGGTACAAACAAAGTGCCTGCAATTTACCCCATCTCTTTTGGAATAAATCTGCACGACGATGCAGGCTGGCAATTAAGCTCTCCGATCAAGGGTATACATATTAAGCTCCGTTAATCTGTCCTCATATGTCTTCTGATGCAGTCCCTGCACCATTTTGGTTGCCCTTCTCTGGACTGCCTCAATTTGGTTAATGTCCTTGTGAAGGTGTGGCCTCCAATACTGCACGCAGTACTCCAGATGGGGCCTAACCAGTGTCTTGTACAGAGGGATTATTACCTCCCTCTACGACTTGTGATACCCCTATTAATACACCCTAACACCCCCCTAGCCTTACCTACTGCTTTAGAGGTCTGTTGGATGATTTTAGGTCATCAGTGATGATGATGCCCAAGTCTCTTTCTTCCTTTGTGACTGCTAGCAACTCCCCTCCCAGCCTATAGGTGGCTTCAGGGTTTCTCTTCCCTATATGCATGATTTTGCACTTCTTTGCATTAAATCCCAGTTGCCACTCTTCTGACCATTCTGCTAGTTTATCCAGATCTCTTCTCATTCTGCCCACCCCACCTGGATCATCTACTCTGTTGCAGATCTTGGTGTCATCTGCAAACAAACGGTATTTGGGAGTCTGTACAGGTAGGACTTCAAATAATAAATATGGAGACACATTCATCTTAATTGTGTTGACCCATCCCATGAAGAAAAAATACTGGTATAACCACCCTTTTATGTTGGCTTGCATGCACTTGCACGCAACATCTTGTGGTGGTAGCAGAAATGCAGAGATTTGTCAGTGTTGGCCCATGCAGGGGACACTTTAGTGCGTGCGTCCCCCTCAGCCCCCAATTAGTGAGCATGCTGCCGATGACAGCTGTTTCAAAGAAAGCCACGGAGATTAAACAAATCTGCCGCTGCAATCAGAGACAAGCTAATCATTGCAGCAGCAGATGGCATGCCTCCGCTAAGTGCCTTTCCTGGTGAAACACTTTAGCAAAAATGGCGGCTCCCGCCATCCGCCACACAATCTGCAGAAAGCTGACATCGGGGTGCCTAATCCCCATTTCGGCATGTTTGCAACTCCTGCTGCCTGCCACACTGCCGCCTCCCACTGCTGCTGCCCTCCCTGCTCCCTCCATTTTTCATCTCTCGACAGGAAAAAAAACAAACCCTCCTGCAACCCCCACTGCTGCTGCCCTCCCTGCTCCCTCTGTTCCCCATCCCGACAGACAATAAAACCCTCCCGCAACCTCCCACTGCTGCTGCCCTCTCCATTCCCTTCATCTCCGTCCCACGACAGACAATAAAACCTCATGCAACCTCCTCTGCTGCTGCCCTCCTGCCCTCCCCAAAGAACTATAGCACACTGGGACCCCATTCCAGTGTGCCTATTTTTATTTTTTGTTTCTTAACCTGCAAATGAAGAAAACCTTCCCTCACGGTTTATTTTCATTTTTTCCCTGCAAACAAGAAAACAGTCCACCGATGTCTCCCCATCCCCCTCCCTCTGTGCACCCACCTCCCCACACCCCCCTACCCATACTTAACCTCCGGAGGCTGAGAGCCGTGATCTTCTCTGAACCGGGATGCGTCTGCACTCTTCAAAGTCGAACTACAATGTGAAGAAATGACGGTAAGCTTTATAATGGGAAGCAATGGGGGGCATTCAACTAAGGTTGATATCTAAGCCATTTTTAGGGAATTTTGGCCCCAGATTTTCAACATGGGGTTCTTGGGACCCCACCTCATGAACATGTAACTGTCATTTCGTTTCTCAGTGCCAAAAGGTGATTTTGTGGTTGCTGTGCAGAATCACCTTTCGGGACTGGTTAACGAAACGGCACTGCCACTGTTCATGAGGTGGGGTCCCAAAAAACCCATGTTGCATATTTAACGGAAAAATTCCAAATAATGACAGTGGTATGAGCGTACATTGCGCAGTTTCTATGCACACTCCTAACTTCACCAATTTTTTATATTTTCACTCCAGATTTTCAACATTGCCATTTTTTCACACCACCTTATGAACAGTACAGCTGTCATTTTTCACATCCTGCCCAAAACGCGTTTTCGCACCTGTGACGCACAATGGGCACAGTCGCTGTGCGAAATCAACTTTTGGGACAGGTTAGCAAAATCACAGTGCCACTGTTCATGAGGAGAGGTCCCAAAATGCACATGTTGAAAATTTGGTGAAAAAATTCCAAAAAATGACTGCGTTACAGGCGTGCATTGCGCAGTTTCTACACATGCTCATAAGTTCGTGCATTTTTCATATTTTCTCTCCAGATTTTCAACACTGCCATTTATTCACACCTCCTCATGAACAGTACAGCTGTCATTTTTCGCATCCTGCCCGAAATATGCTTCCACAACTGTGGCTCTGAACGACGCAGTTGCTGTGTGAAATCACCTTTCAGGACTGAGTAACAAAGTGACAGTGCCAATGTTCACGAGGTGGGATCCCAAAAAGCCCATGTTGAAAATCTGGAGTGGAAATACCAACAAACGCCCGGGGTGTTAAGGTTTCTAATCATACACCCACCCTGTGGAGACTGACAGGCGTCGGAGGCGTAACTTGGGTTCGTTGACTGTAATGTTCGCAGCATTCTACCCCCACCCTACGGCCACTGACAGACACTGAGGTGTGCCTTGGGATCTGTCACCCTAACATTCACCCCATTCTCCTATACTGCACCCATCTCAGCTTATTTCTTTAAGGAATGGGTGAGCATAAGGGCCGAAGACCCCAAAACACACCGCCACACCTGTCGGTGTCTTGGGGGGGGGGGGTGGCAATTCAATACTTCACTGCCATTCCTATTATGCACCTCTCTAACTCCTGCACTACCAATGCCAATGCCAGCAAGCCAACATTCGGCATTGACAAATGCTTGTTTCATCTTGCATTTCTGCTTCTGCCCCTCCCTATGGCCACGTTTCGAAAGAAACCCCAGTCCTCATCACCCACCCTCTTGTGATGTACCCCCACCTGTTCTTATCACTATGGGTGGGCGGGTCCCATGTGCAATGGTGCGCAGCCTTCGGGGTTGCCGTCATCACCCTGCCTTTGGTCGAGTTGTTTTTCCTCTTATTCCTAGTAACTGAGTTTAGTGTGCATGTTATGGTATGGATGTGGAGATGTCACACACACACATTCAGCATCTGTTCCCAACCCTCTGAGAAGCAGCCGCCACAGCACTACCTAGCTTTTGCTAGGTGGCGACCATGCAGCAGCAGGCATTGTCCCCCACCCCAAAGAAGAAGAGCCGTCCATGGTCACTCAATCCTCCTCCCCCCAGCTGGCTCCTGAGGGGCCTATGTTCATTCCTGAACCTGGGTCGTTGACACGGCATGGGGTGCCTCAGCCTGCCACCCCACTGGGCAGGCTATCTATTACAGTCACTTTCAATTGGAAAAGGATGTGGTTTCATACAGCAAGTTTCATACAAATCGTGCCCCAAAATGATTTACAATCCAGGATACATAGGAATACAATGTCACTGCCATTAAGTGCACAGGCAGATCCAAACAACACAGAAATAGATGAGAGAGGGAGATGAGAATGGGGGAGATAGAGTGCTAGAGTTTACAGAGAGATTGAGCAAAGGGAGGTTAAACGACTTGTTTAGGATCATGCAGAGTGAGTAACTTGCCCTGGGAGAATATTAAAAGCATGTTTGTAATTATTAGGTGTCTTCACCCTCAAATAGGTCACTGAATCTGCTACATTTGTCTTGTGAACTTTAGAGAGATGCTTAATAGTTTTCTACTAGCTCAAAGATAATAATTAATGTTTTGACCAATGGATTTCACAGACGTATAATTAAGTTCCACTGAAAATAGCACACTGTATTTTTTAAAAGTAGCTGGATGTTACTTTTTTTTATATCTGAAGCATTTCTTATTGTTCCTTTTGCTCATCAGAATATATTCTTTTAATTGGCAAATGGGTTTGAGGTACAGGAGCTAAAGCAAATTGTTGTCATCACATAATGAGATAAAACGTATGACCCTCTCTGTGGGAATGTCTTTTATAGCACTGCTGTTATGGCCATGGTGAGAGGCTCTATGGACAGTATGACACACAGAAGCAGCAGCAAAACGCTGTCACAGAGCTACAACAGACATTAATTTTCAACAGATGTAAAGACAGGAAGATATGAAGTAATCACCAGAACAACTGGCAGGTATGTTACTGACCATGTGCAAGGGTGGTGGAGCTGAATTCACAGCTGGATAACCCGTATAGGGAGGAAGTAGTAGTTGTCATCACACTGGAACCAACAACATAGGAAGGCACAGCATTTAAACGCGGCTGGTACAGAAGGGAGGCTGACTATACAGGAGAACACTGAAGTACAGAGAAACAAATAAAAATAAAACAAAATCACAATAGAAGTAAGCAATGGAAAATCTGACACAGCCTTAGACAAAAACCTTGGGTGCTTTCCAAGACTACAATACCATGTCCATGCAAAGAGGCCGAAGCTCCCTTACTCTTCTGGCTAAGTTTAAAACAATGAAAAATGTTAAATTTCAAAGACAAAAAAGTTCAATCACAAAAGTTCAAAGGGTTAGGGAGGCCTCATCAGTTTAGACAAAACTAAGTTTAGGACCCAGACAGGGACAGGATCCTGATAAGGGGGATATAAATGATTCAGACACAAACAGGAACTGAGGCTATCGAAGGAGCACATTGTGGGGTCTTGTGGGATAACAGATGGACCAGACACAGAACTTTAGGTTCAACACACAATCTGTGTGTGATGTTTATTTAAAACACAAGGGATAACCTTAAGAAATGGCATATCCCTTCTTCAACGCATCAGTTTGCAGCAACAGACTATGCATGTCCTTCTTCTGCACTTAGTCAGCACCTACTGACTCACTGATCTACTGATCTCTCTCTCTCTTTAATGAAACTTATTTTATTCCCTATGTTGGTTTTGTATGTTTGGGTGATGGGGAGCTCAAAAAAGAAAAAGAACAAAAAAAAGCAACAGACAAAGAACCTCAGTGCAGAGGCACTGAAGCAAGGGTGTTGGCAATAAAGCCAAGTTTCAAAGAAACACACAATAACACATACCCCCATAATGCAAAGCAGCATCTCCAGCCACCCACTGCCCCTCCCCGACAATGTCCATTGGACAGCTATGAAGTTATTCCATGTTATATCTCTACTAAATGAAGTTATTCTATGTCATACCTCTGTTATAGTGTTATACTGTTATGCCAACTCATGTACCTACAATACTATATGAAACTCTGTTGTTATGTTACTCTGTTACTATGTCATGCTTTTGTTTATTGCAATCTGTATGTGTCTGACGAGGAGCCTTTGGAAATGAGTGCATGACTCAAAGGATTGTAATTCTGATTTCTACAATAAATTAAAAAATAAATCATGGGATGTGTATGCAAATCACCATGACATTTTAAGCTGGTTCAGCTTAAAGCAGGAATGCATGGTGCCAAAGGGCCTCTCAAACAATCTGTAATTTACATGCATTTTTAATGACACAATGGGGGTTTCTGACATTATCTGCCCCGGTAACTGAATTCTATAATACAGTCACCTAAGTAACTTTTAACCTTTATAAAAAACACCTAGTGCAATGGTATCTTCAACATTTACAGGTTTCATACACATAAAGCATATACATCAAGGTATTTTATGACACAGTGCTATTGCATACTAAATCCAACAACAAGGAACACAGCTTGTTATTTTACATCAGCTCGGAGGTCACCAGAATAACCTCCCTGTATGAGGACCTGAGATGGAAAAGGAAAATTAAAGAGGACATTATAGCATAGTCAAGAAAGGGGAGGGGCGCCCAGAGGTGGCCAACCTTATGGACTAATATTGTAAAGGATAGATTTAGCTAAGAAACAGAAGAAGTGTTGCAACAGATTTAAGAAAAGGTCGGTTCTCAAGATTGGCAGAATCTCCCTGTCACACATATTCTCTGGACCTACATGCCAAAAAGGCTGACAGGTGACTCTTCAGGAAGGCAGGTTTGAGCCCTGAGGAAATTAGAGACAGTATGTAGTCTACTAAACCGGCAACTGGACAAGGGCAGGGGAGAAAGCAAGCTTGCTGCACCAAATAGAGAATCTTTTCCATTTGAAAGCATAGGTTGTTCCACTGGCTGGCTTTCTGAAACTCATCAGCACATCCAGGAGATCATCAGACAGGCCTAAGTCCTTAAGTCTATCCTTTCAGAGGTGCTTTCCAGTGCAGTGACTGGCTGTCTGGATGTGCTTTTCTCCTCTTAGACATGGTGAGAAGGTCGTGACTGAGGTGACTGGGATGGACTTTTGGATGCTCATGAGAAGAAAGTCTCACTATCAAGCCTGCTGGGCCCAGTCTAGAGCTATCAGAATTATCCAGGGCCGATCCTGGCGAACCTTAAGGATGATCAACTGAATCAGAGGGGAAAGAGGAAAGGCATATAGAAAATGAGTGTTACATACTTACCATAACTGGTTTTCTTCCTGAATATCTTCTCCATAGATTACCACTAATGGGTCTGTGACAGAGGCAATAAGACCACACAGGAGCCAAAACTTTGCTAGATGGCTGGTGGCATAAGTGTACATATCACCACATGCACCCACTGATGTATAGTGGCACCAGCTCCCAACTGCCTCAATACCCTTCTTACTGAGGAGGTGAGCAGCAAGATCTCAACGAGTAACCTATGCACTTAACCACCACCCCACACCACCCCACCCCACAGACAGGCTGGTGCTGGACATCGTCACAGAAGGTCTATCTCTGGAATTTCTATTACCTTCTCCTCATCGTCGTCGGCGATCCCTCGATTCGAGGATGATCTCTACCATGGTTCACTGATGGGTCTGGAGGTGGCTCAGTAATCCAATCATAGAGCCACAGATTCATCCGTAGAAATTGCAGATGTTTCCATGTGGGAGAGCTGCCCGTTGGCTGGGGTTTCTTTCCCTTTCCTTCCTATGCTCTCTCTTTTCGGCTTTGAGGGCAAGGTGCTTCTCTTTGAAGCAAGCCCCCACTTGATGGAGGTTCTGGCGCCACTGAGATCGGTTGGTGGCTAGCTCCTCCCAGCTCATGATGTCCATATCTGTTTTCTTGAGATATGCCTTCAGTGTGTCTTTGTAGCGTTTCCTTTGACCACCACGGGATCTCTGGCCATGACTGAGCTGGGAGTATAAAATCTGTTTGGGGAGTCGAGAGTCGGGCATCCATACACAGTGTCTAGTCCAGTGGAATTGATGTCTGAGGATCACTGCCTCAATGCTGGTGACATTGGCCTCAGTGAGAACACTGACATTAGTGCGGTGGTCTTCCCACTTGATGCAAAGAATTTTCTGGAGACATCGTTGGTGGTACCTCTCCAGGCTCTTTAGATGATGTTGGTAAGTCACCCAAGTTTCACATCCATAAAGAAGGGTAGGGATGATAACCAAACTGTATACCTGGATCTTGGTGTCCTTTTGTATGTCATGGTCAGTGAAAACGTGCCGAAGCAGTTTCCCAAATGAGGTACTAGCGCAATGGATCCAGTGCTGAATCTCGCTGTCGATATTCGCTGTTAGGGAGAAACATAGAAGTTGACGGCAGATAAGGACCGCAAGGCCCATCCAGTCTGCCCATTTCTTTTTCTACCTTATAAATGTGCCATCAGCCTTTGCTCTGTCAGTGGCCTATCTATTCATACTCATCTGTATTGCTCCCTTATGCCTATCCCATGCCTGTTTGAAGCCCTGCACTGTATTCATAGCCACCACTTTCTGAGGTAGGCCGTTCCATGCATCCACCACCCCTTCTGTGAAAAAGAATTTCCTCACATTCCCCCTTAATCGGCCTCCCTCTAGTCTCATGCTGTGTCCTCTTGTCCTGCTATTTTCTTATATTTAACGTTAGATTCTTTCACCTTGTTAAAGCCCTTAAGGTGTTTGAATGTTTCGATCATAACACCTCTCTCCCTCTTTTGCTCAAGGGTATAAATATTGAGCTCCGTTAATCTGTCCTCATATGTCTTCTGATGCAGTCCCTGCACCATTTTGGTTGCCCTTCTCTGGACTGCCTCAATTTGGTTAATGTCCTTGTGAAGGTTTGGCCTCCAGTACTGCACACAGTACTCCAGATGGGGCCTAACCGAGGTAAGGGAAGTGCTCGACTGTCTCCAGGGTCTGTCCCTCGATGGTGAATTGTGGAGGCTTATTTACAAGGCCTTGAGCAGGCTGCTAAAGCACCTTGGTCTTCTTGATGTTAAGTAAGAGTCCCAGACTTCTGTAAGCTTCCGCAAAGAGATCTAGAGCAGACTGAAGGTCGCTCCTGGTGTGTGCAAGGATAGCACAGTCATCAGTGTACTGGAGGTCAGTGACGGATGCCTTGCAAACTTTGGTCTTTGAATGGAGACGTCCAAGATTAAAGAGCCCTCCATCCATTCTGTATTCAATGTCAATTCCAGTGGGAAGGTGGCCTTTGGTGAGGACTAGAATGACTGCTAGGAAGACAGAGAACAAGGTTGGAGTGATGACACACCCTTGCTTGACCCAGTTTGTAAGATGAACGGGTATGTCTTTGAACCATTATGGAGAACACGGGCAGTCATTTGGTCATGCAGAAGCCTCAGGACCTTGATGAATTTTGTAGGGCAGCCAAATCTGGCCAGCACCTTCCACAAGGCTTCATGATTGATGGAGTCAAAGGCCTTTGTCAAGTCGATGAAAGCCATGTACAGGTCCTGATGTTGTTCCCGACACTTTTCTTGGATCCGCCTGGCAGTGAAGATCATGTCGGCTGTCCCATGAGATGGTCTGAATCCACACTGAGATTCTGGCAGGACTTCTTTGGCAATGGGAAGGAGACGGTTCAGAAGAATACGGGCAAGGATTTTCCCTGTGGTGGAGAGTAAAGTAATGCCTCGATAATTTCCACACACCGACTTGTCTCCCTTCTTGAAGATGGTAACAATGTTGGCAATCCTCAAGTCCTCTGGAATCTCCTCATTGTTCCAAATTTGGAGAATGAGTTTGTGGAGCTTTAGTACCAGTTCCTCACCCCCAGCCTTGTAGACTTCAGCCGGTATGCCATCTGGTCCCGCAGCTTTGTTGTTTTTGGCCAGCTTGATGGCATGTCTTACCTCTTCGATGGTAGGAGGGTTGGCAAGAGATTCTCTTTCAGGGTGTAGAGGGACAGAATTGATGGTGGCATCCGTCACAGATGACTCGCGGTTCAGAAGTGTCTCAAAATGCTCCTTCCATCTAGGTTGAATGCCTTCATTTCCCTTTAGGAGCGTCAAGCCATCTTGAGATTGGAGGGGAGTGGGACCATGGAAGCTTGGACCATAAATGGCCCTTGTAGCCTGAAAGATGCTCCGCATGTCATGTTTGTCAATATAGAGCTGGATCTCCTTGGCCTTGTCTTGCCACCATTTGTATTTGATGTCGCGGATCTTCCTTTGAGCTTCTGCCTTCAGCTGCTGGTATGACTCTTTCTTTCGCTGGCATGAGATGTCATCTTGCCATGTGCAGTGAGCTCTTCTTTTCCGGTTCAGCAGGCCTTGAATCTCGGTATTATTTTCATCAAACCAGTCCTGGTGATGCCGGGTGACACAACCAATAGATTCAGCACATACCGAGTGGATGGCGGTCTTGAACTCCTTCCAGTATCTCTCAATGTTATCATCAGCTGCAGGCATGGCAGAGAGCCTTGCTTGGAGACATTGCTGGAAGTCCTCTTGAACCACTGGGTCTTGAAGGGACTTGGTGTTGAATTTCCTTTGCACTGATTTTGGCTGCCTTCGATGTTTCTGAGTGAGCCGGATGTTCATGACAGATCTGACAAGAAGATCAGCTCCTCGCATGGCCCTTGTGATGTAGACATCCTTTCAATCACGGGTTCTAACAATGACATAGTCAAGGAGGTGCCAGTGCTTGGATCGAGGGTGTCTCCAAGTAGTCTTATACTTGTCGCTCTGTCTGAAGATGGTGTTCGTGATGACCAAGCCATGCTCCGTACATTTGTTCAGGAGTAGGATGCCATTAGAGTTTGTCTTTCCTACTCCCTCCTTCCCAATGATACCATTCCAGAGATCTGAATCACGCCCAACTCTGGCATTGAAGTCACCAAGGAGAATGATCTTGTCTTCTTTAGGGGTGTTGGTCAGGACTCTGTCAAGGTTGGAGTAGAACTGTTCCTTGACATCCTTGTCAGCATTCCTCTCCTTGGACCGAGACCTTGTCATGGTGGAGAGGCTTGTGTGTTCCAATGACCCTCAGGGCTATGTCGTCTGGAGTCTTGTACTCCTGGCAGGGTCACCTGTGGCGAACAGGTCCGAGGCAAGGTCCCAGACTAAGTGCGGTCCATCCTCCAAAGTCCTCAGTGGTGGATCAGGCAGAAGATGTTAGGATCTCAACGACTGTGAAGGCTGTAACAAGATGGGGATCTCCAGTCGTCTTGGATTCTCCTTGCCACTGGGCACTAGATCTCCTGCTTGTCAAGGTTGTGTGATTGCTGTAGGCGCACCAGCTTCCCCACACTAAAAGAAGTCACGCGCAGGCTTCTACCATGGGAAACAACATCCCCGCAACCAACGTTCCAAGCCCTGCGGCGACAGACTAGTGGTGACGGGGACAGGACCAGTGAATCCGGCAGTCTCTAGCCACTAATCTGCATGTAGGCGGCGGTAGTTTGATGGTCGTCTGGCACCTGGACTGGGACAGGGGTGCAATTCGGTAGCTGCTACTGTGACTGAGCAGTCCTCTTTAGGATCCCCTCTGCTCACCCCGCATGGGGAAGGGGCTAGAAAAGGTGCCCTAAACCTAGGCTGTCTCACCTTCTCCTGGCTGGATAGCCGCGTCCATCGGGATCACTCTCTCTGTGGTCAAAACAAGAAACAGACAATGATTTTTGCGACATGGAATGTTCGTACTCTGATGGACAACCAGTATAGTGAACAACAAGAAAGAAGAACTGCTATTATCGCTAGGGAACTTGCAAGATTTAACATCGATATTGCTGCTCTAAGCAAGACAAGACGACCACATGAAGGCCAGTTGAGGTGAGTTGAGTTGAGGTGGAGGTTTCACCTTCTTCTGGAAAGGGAAGCCTACTGAAGACAGATGCATTCACGGCATAGGCCTTGCCATCAAGAACAAGCTCATCAACCAGCTTACAGAGCTCCCAATTGGTATCAACGAACGCCTCATGACCCTTCGTCTTAAGCGCAGCAACAATCAGCATGCCACTGTCATCAGTGCATACACCCAGACACCGTCTCCTCATAGTCATAAAGTAAAGTGCAGGGTGTTTTGCAACCAAGAGCACAGAAGTTTAAAGATGGAAATTCAGGAGATTCCAGACTCCAAATAAGAGAATCCCCACACCACTACCACCACCAATAGCAATTCTTCAACAGGGCTTGCTCTGCTACTCGTCACTGAAGCAAAAAAAAAAAAAAAGATTTTTATTTTTAAATGGCAACTTTTAAAGCTGAAACTAGGACCAGCCTACCATATGACACAGAATATATACATTTTCACAGAGATATTTGGTGCATAAACATATAAAGCCAGAGCTAAGCCCTGTTCCTGGTTCCAAAATGTCAAGAGGCTGACACCCTATCTTTAATCTCAGAGGCCTGTACACATTTCCGAGGTATATAAAGTTCAAAATGGCAACTTTGAGGGAGATAATTCTGTCCCTCCAAAACGGAGATTGCCCTTGTGACCTAGCACAAGATTTCACAATGGCTATATTCCAGAAACTAGGATTCATCCCAAATCTAGACTAGTCCGTGCAGACCCCAGCTCTAGATATCACATTTATTATGGAGGACCTAGATTCCAACTATAGTAAAAGCTCTCCTACCTTAGATCCGAGTTTTGGAGCTCGTGTCCTTTGCTGGATACTGTCAGCTGTACACAGCCAGGGAGTTTCCAAATGCCTCAACCTGATGGCTTCAACCACTTAGAAACACAGAAATTGTAAGCAGATAAGGACCGCTAGGCACATCTAGTCTAGTCTGCATTTGTTGTCCCTTGGGATTGGCTTCACATGAGGTCAGTTCAGTGGTGCTGTACCTCAAGTAATGGTGGCTTCAAAGGAGGGGATCGCATAGATTACACTTTACAGGTAACCCCAAAGTTGGTGGAGACCCTACCTTGGTGACAGGTGGAAAAGAGCCCTAGAGTTCAGGTTCCCTTTATGCCCACTTACCCTACACTCCAATTAACCATGGACACCTCACTGACAAGCTGGAGAGCCAATCGTATCTAGGAAGTGGTGCACAGAACTGTCCAAAAATGAATCCACCCTCTCCATAAATATCCTGGAGCTGTGGGCGATTCGCCCAGCACTTCAGGCAATCGATCCACTAGTAGTATATCAGTCAAGTCAGATAAACACGGAAAACACCACTGCAGCATTTTACTTGAAAAAGCAAGGGGGTACCGGATCATCCAGATGGTGTCAGGAAGCCCAGGCCTTGCAGTTTTTCTAATGAGACAGTCTCAGTCATATGGAGACTGTAACACACAAGTGGTCTCTGAACAAGGAGATTCCGACAGCATCTTCAAGAAGTCAGATGCAGATCTTTTCTCTTAAGAAAACAGAAAACTTCCCCTGTTCTGTGCAAGGCCACCACATAGAGGAACCATATGAGTGGAAGCTGTCTCCATCAACTGGGAAGAAAGGATCTTCCAAGAATAAATCATCTCCATAGAGTCCTACTAATGGGTCTGTGATGAAGGTGCTAGGATCCTGCGGGATCCAGAATTTTTCTGTAGGACTGGCAGCATAAGTAGGCCCTATATGCATGTCACTGCACACACCTGCTTGTATACAGTGGAGCCAGCCTCCAACTGCTTCAGTTCCTTTTTTTCCCGCTGTCAAGTGTACAACAGCAGTGTCGCCACTCTCCATGTCAAGGCCAGAATTTCACTGTCTATACGACAGCAGTGTTCAGTTCTTCGGTTTTAGTTTAGAATACACAAGCATTTGTTTTTATGTCAATTTAGTTCATTTAACACATAAATATCTACAGTTTTCTCTCAGCCTTACCTCATAATAACAATAATAAAATAATAATAAACTTTATTTATAAAGCGCTCTTCACCAAGTATCAAAGTGCTGTACAGTAAAACAATTAAACCCTTAAAATATTAAAATACAAATAAAGTCAGAAGTTTTTTCAATAATAATCAATTACCAACAGCCCCAAGTGCAAGCTGAAATAAATAAGTCTTTAAGGCGGTCCTAAAGCTCTCCACTGTCAGGCACTCCCGTATCAGCGAGGCAGAGAATTCCACAAGGTAGGGGCCGCAAATGACAATGCCCTTGATCCAGATGTTTTTAACCATACCCTGGGAATCTCCAGCAATCCCTTGTCGGCTGAGTGATGCAGTCAGAGGGGGCAGTAAGAATGCAAGAGACCTTGCAAGTAGCTCGGTCCCTGTCCATGTACGGCTTTATAGGTCAACAAACCGACCTTGAAGGTGATCCGCCACTGAACTGGCAGCCAGTGCAGCAGAGGCGTAATGTAGCTGGATCAAGATGACCCAGACAACAACCTGGCCGCAGCGTTCTGCACCAGCTGCAGGCAGCGGATATCAACCCCTCAAAGTCCTAGGAAAAGGGAGTTACAGTAGTCAGGCCGTGAAGTCACAAAGACATGGATCAGAGTAGGTAAGTCGCCAGATGGAATTAGGTGCTTAATCCGGGCAATATTCCTCAGATGAAAGAAAGTAGTAGTAGTAAAAGCATTTATTTTTATACAGGATACAAAAATGACTACTCATTTTAAGCACCATTAGGATAAAATCCTATTTACTAGGCGTTCCTGTCTTACGTGTTAATAAAAGATCATCAGTTTCATACATTAAATACAATCCAAAATACAGTACATACAATCATGCATTTTCATAAAACTTTCTATATCTAATCAAAACAAGTACATCTAACTGCTAATTCACCTTTCAAGGCAGTACTAAGTTCATGCAGACCTGTATTTATATATTTTTCTTAAATCTTTAACTCATTCCAAAACTTCACTGCCACATAGGCAAAGGGCATTTTTCCCTATCCTAGTTCTCGGTGTTATTATTTTAAACTCCCTCATTTTTGTTTTATGTCTTAGACCATAAGTGTGTTCTACTTTTTGTAATTTCTCATTTAAATAAAATGGTCTCCCTGTGTCCAAAAGTTGCTTTGTCATGCTAACCCACAAGATTTCTTGTATACTTTCTAAAGTAAGCCAGTTTAGCTTCTCATACAATATACAATGATGGGTCACCCTGTATACCCTCAGTGCAAATCTGGCCAACCTATGATACATAATTTCAACCCTTTTTAATGCAGAAGCTTTAACAAACAAATATTTATTCCATATTTTAATACTGGTACCAACATTTGATTAACTATAGACTTCCTCATGAGTTCATTTATACAGTGACCTGTTCTTCGCAGGGCCCCAAGTCTACCATTTAGTTTCTTTACCTTCTCGTTAATATGATATTCAAAAGTTAATCTCTGGTCGATCCAGAAGCCCAAATATGTGTATTCATTCACTTGTTCTAACTCTTTACTGTCTTTGGATGTAATTTTTAAGGTCACTATATCCTTTATTATCTGAGTGAAAAACATTGTTTTTGATTTACTACTGTTTAGGACTAAATTTGATCTCCCAAACCAATCTTGAATTGTATTAAAATCTGCTTGTAATTCTGATTGTATTTTGTAAGAATCTTTACCTTTAACTATCAAGACGGTGTCTGCATATAGACGAATATCTGAAACTTTTACAGTTTGATTAACTAGATTTGTATAAACCAAAAACAGAAGAGGGCCCAGGATCGATCCCTGGGGCACCCCTCGTTTCACCCCTGCTTTTGTTGACAAGAGTTTCACCTACCGCAGTCTGTTGTGTTTGTTCTGTCAAATATGACTGAAACTATCTCCTAACCTCTTCTGACACTTCTGCATTTTTAAGTCTTCTTATCAGTACTTGGTGGTGCACTGTATCGAAGGCCTTTGACAAATCCACGAACACTGCACCCACCGACATCCCCTTATCTAGGGAGGAAGCTAAGATGTCAATTATGTCGGTAAGTGCAGTGCTCGTGGGATGCCCTTTTCTAAACCCAGACTGGTAACCGGACAGCTGCCCATACCTCCCTAGGTAATTATAGAGCTGTCCGTGCCCCAGTCGTTCTAGTACCTTAGAAACTACAGATAGTAAAGCTATAGGCCTATAATTCGTAGGATTAGATATGTCTCCCTTTTTAAAGACTGGGACAATTTTAGCATTTTTCCATGTTGAAGGAAATACCCCCTCACATAAGCTCCAGTTAAAAAGTTTTGTCAAAATTAGGGCTACAATATAATTTGCATCTTTTAGAAACCTTGTTTCCAACTGGTCAATACCTGGAGATCTATTTTATTCATCTTCTTTATCATGTTTTTAATTTCCCTGCAAGTTAATCTCTTGAACCTAAACTTACATAGAAACATAGAATGTGACGGCAGATAAGGACCGCTTGGCCCACCTGGTCTGCCCATTTTCCTACCTAACAGATAAGCTGCAGATCCTAGTTAACCAACAGCTTACTTAGGGATGTTCTGGTCATTTGGTTCATTTACTTGGTCTTCATTTATGTTTTTCTCATTTTCCTCCAAGTCAATTACATCTGGTAAGTTAGTGAAATAATTGTTTAAAATGTTTGCTGATCTTAACTCATTTACCAGTACCCCATTCTCTTCCATTTGTATTTGGGCCTGTTTTATTACTGTTTTTTCCAGGGTTTTTATTAATGACCAGTATTTTCCTGTCCCCTTGTCTCTTCACTTTTTTTAATATAAAACTGTTTTTTCAGCATTTCTTATTCTACTTTTAAGACATTTTCTACTAGCTTTATATTTTTCCCAGTCTGAGGGGTCTAAGGTTTGGTTTGCCTTCTTCCACAGTCTGTTCTTCACCCTAATTTCTCTTCTTAGTTTTTCAGTGACCCATGGTACATGGTCATTTTTTTTGCTTAATTTTTACAAATGGTGCCATTTCATTACAAACCTCCAAAAACAGATTTTGAAATTCTTGTACTGCCAAATGTTTGGAAGGAATAAGAAATAACCTAGATCAATTATCCTGACTTAATTTGTTGTGAAAACGCTTGATAGTATATTTTTTAAAACTTCTGACCCATTTAGTATTATTTTCCTTATCCACTCAACCATTTCCATCCAGATTTACTTCACAACTGAGGGAGTTATGGTTTGCCAAAATTGGCTGATTTACCTGAACACTATGTACTTGGATATTCTGGGATAGTAATATATTAGATTTAATATTTATATCACTCCTTTGGGTAGTCTTCCTTGTTTTACTGGTAATAATTTGGGTCAAACCCAAGTGTCTGAAACTATCTTGTGGGGCTCTCCCTCTGGGACAGCCCCAGGCCGCATTAAAATCCCCTATTAGAGTTAATTTTTTTCCCACAGTATGGTCCATTATTGTTTGAGCTAACTGTTCAAACACTTACGTTCTCGTTTTTGGTGGTGAGTAGATGACCCCTATTACCCAATTTAATTTTGGAAGCTCCACTAATAAACAATCTATCTTGTCTATTGTCCCATTATATACTACTTTAGTTAAACCCAGACCCCATTTGGTGTACAGCAGGACTCCTCCACCACTTTTATTACTCCTATTCAATCTGTGAATATTAAATCCGTCCAGATCAAGCTCCTCATCTTTACATAGAAACATAGACTTTGACAGCAGATAAGGACCGCTTGGCCCATCTAGTCTGCCCATTTCCCTACCTACAGGATAGGCCACAGATCCTAGTTAACCAACAGCCTATTTCTTCCTACCCCCCACAAGAATTGCCTTATATCTGTCCCATGCATTCTTGAATTCTCCCACAGCTTTAGACCTCACAACCTCCTCAGGAAGGCTGTTCTATGCATCCACTACCCTCTCTGTGAAATAATACTTCCTCACACTGCCCCTGAACTGCCCCTCCCATCTTTAAATTGCGTTCCCTTGTTCTTGCACGTTTCTTTTTCTGAAAGATGCTACCCTCTTGGACTTTGTTGATTCCACTGAGGTACTTAAAAGTTTCTATCGTGTCCCCCCTCTCCCTTCTTTCCTCAAGGGTATACATATTAAGCTCCTTTAGTCTCTCCTCATACGGCTTCTCTTGCAGACCCGGCACCATTTTAGTTGCCCTCCTCTGTACTGCCTCTATCCTGTCTTTGTCCTTGCGGAGATGGGGTCTCACCAACTGTCTGTACAGAGGGATAACAACTTCCTGTTTTCTGCTGCTGATGCCTCTCCCTATGTATCCCAGTATACCCCCAGCCTTCCCTACTGCCTTCTCACACTGCTTGCTAACCTTAAGGTCATCTGATATGATTACCCCAAGGTCCCTTTCCTATTTTGTTGTTGTTACTACCACCCCCCCATTGTGTATTCTTCCCCTGGGTTCTTGTTTCCCAGATGCATTATTTTGCACTTCTTTGCATTGAATCCCAGCTGCCATACTCCTGACCATTCCTCCAACCTTGCTAAGTCCCTTCTCATCCTTTCCACGCCTCCTTGTGTATCAACCCTGTTGCAGATCTTCGTGTCATCTAAAAGAGGCATACTTTCCCTTCCAGTCCCTCTGCAATGTCATTGAAGACATTAAAAGGACCGGACCCAATACGAACCCTACCCCACTAGTAACCCCTCTTTCCTCAGAGTGGACTCCATTTACAATTACCTTCTGTGTCCTGTTGTCTGGCCAATGTTTTACCAAGGCTACCACCCTGGGATCCACTCCCAGGCTGGTTAATTTGACTATTAATCTTTTGTGTGGGACTGTGTCAAATGCCTTGCTAAAGTCTAGGTAGGCCATGTCCACAGCCCCTCCCTGGTCCACTAGTCAAAGAAATCTATTAGATTCGTCTGACGTGACCTTCCCGCTGTGAACCCATGCTGTCTTGGGTCCTGTGCCCCACTGGCCTCTAGGTACTCAACTATTCTTTCCTTCAGAAGTGACTCCATCATGTTCCCTACCACAGAGGTCAAACTAACAGGTCTGTAGTTTCCTGCCTCTGTCTTGGTCCCACTTTTGTGAAGGGGAATCACATCCGCCTTCCTCCAGTCCTCGGGTACCACACCATCCTCCCATGATTTATTAAAAAGTGTAGTCTGTGGTTTCACTAGTTCCCCCCTTAATTCTTTTAGAATTCTGAGGTGAATTCCATCAGGACCCATTGCTTTGTCCACCTTCAGTTTTAGGAGTTCTTGCAGAACCCTTTCTTCTGTGAAAGGACTGGGATCGACCCCCCTATCAAGAGTGCTTCTGTTAATTGGATTAGACACTTCCCTCCTCTTTTGTGAATACTGAGCAGAAATATTCGTTCAGTATCCCTGCTTTTACTGTCCCCTCTGCCCACCCACCGTTCATTCTATTCAGCCTCTCTATCCCTCCCTTTGTCTTTCTATTCGCTGATGTACCTATAAAGGTTTTATTCCTTCTTAACGGGTTGGCTATCTTTTCCTCAGTTTGGGCCTTTGCTATTCTGACTTCCCTCCCTGCTTCCTTCTGCCTTAACTGGTACAGCTCTCTGTCCTGCTCCTTCTGTGTTTCTTTATACTTCCGGAATGATATCTTTTTCTTCCTGACTTTCACAGCCACCTCTTTTGAGAAACATAGTGGCTTTTTTCTTTCGTTTTGATTTGTTTATTTGCTTCACACAAAGGCTTGTTGCCTCTGTGATGACAGTTTTGATGATTCCCCATTGTTGCTCCATACCTCCTTCTAGCCTGTTTGCTAGTGCTTTTCTGAGGCACTCTCCCATCTTGCCAAAGTCAGCCCTCCTGAAGTCCAGTACCCTCACTTTTGTATGGCTTGACTCTGTAGCTGAGTTTAACGTGAACCACACTGTTTGACGGTCACATGTTCCCAGATGGCAACCCACTTCTAGATCTGAGATCCTCTCACTGCCCCCGTTTGAGAGTACAAGGTCTAAGATTGCTCCCTCACGATTGGGTTCTGAAACTAGCTGAGGCCTGCCACCTGTAGGGCATCAAGAATGGCCCTGGTCTTGGATGTGGCTGCAGCAAATGTGCTCCAGTTAACACCTGGCATATTCAGGTCTCCCATCAACAGTATCTCCCCTTTCTCTGCCATTCTAAGAATGCCATCTATCATATCCTTGTCCATTCCCTTCCCCGACATGGGGGTCTGTACACAACCCCTGTGCGGATTGTAGTGCCCTTTCCAGTCTCCAAGGTGACCCACAGTGCCTCCTCTCCTCCCTGTTTACTCTTTTGTTCAGTTGCTTTTATCCCTTCTTTTACACAGAGAGCTACTCCTCCCCCCTCTTCTCCCCTGCCTGTCTCTCCTGTAGGTTATGTACCCTGGTATGTTAACATCCCAGTCATGGTTTTTTGTGTACCATGTTTCTGTGACAGCTATGATATCCAGGCATCCCTCTTCCATCAAGGTCACCAGCTCAGGGAGCTTGTTGTCCAGACTACGGGCATTGGTACTCATTACCCTCCATTTCCTGATGGCCTTACTCCTTTTTGCCCCATCCCTATCCTTCTTGCCTTTGTCACTTTCTCCATTTACCCCTGCCCTTCTCCCTATCGACACCGCTATGCTGGTGTTTACTGCACTTACTACCGTGATTTTTTTGGGGGGGGCTAGGATTTCCCTGCTCCTTTCCAGTGCCTCCCCCCTTGGCTAGTTTAAATGCTTGCCAATGAAGCATTTAAACCTATCACCTAGGATTCTGGTTCCCCTCCCGGACAGATGCAGCCCATCATGCCAGTATAGGCTTGCATCACTCCAGGTGGACCCCCAGTCCCCAATGAAGCCAAATCCCTGAGCTCCACACCAGTTTTTCAACCACTGATTGAATACCATGGTGTGGAACACCCTAGCCTCTCCTACGCCATAGATGGGCAGCACCTCCGAGAAGGTTACCGTGCGTGCTACTTGTCTAAGGCCCCTCCCCAATTCCACAAACTCTTCCTGCACTTCTCTTATCCCTTTCTTAGCCAGGTCATTTGTCCCTAGGTGGACAATGACATCCAGCTCCCTCCCCTGTGCAGCTGCTCTGGCAATCCTGAGGATTCGCTCTCTGTCCCTCCAAGCCATGGCGCCAGGCAGGCACCTTACCTCCCTCTCCACTTCCTCCTCCAGTTCTACCTTCCTAACAATGGAATCCCCCACCAGGAGTTGTTTCCTTCCCCTGCGGGGTCCCCTGCCACCCTCCTGTGGGTCTCCTTTGTGGAGGTTCCCAGCATCCTCCTTGGTCTCCACTGTGGGTGCCTCCATAGAGGAACCACAATTTGCCAGAATGGCATAGGAATTGTGGAGAGGAACAACTGATTGGCTGGTTAACTGATGTATTAAGCCAAGTGTAACCCCCCCCTGCAAATGGGGGTTCCCAAAAGTCTTCCAGGAGCTTGCCTGAATGCTCCAAGCCTAGGTGGTGTTTGGCATCCGAGCTGCTTAACTGTGGTTGCAAGTGAGTGCTATTTGAGCCTCCACATACTGTCTCTTTAAGAGCTGTCTGCTTGCAGACTTAATTAGTTTGTATGGGGGGGGACTGTGTATTTAATACTCAAATCCGTCTGAGCTGCTACCAATTAGCTCAGTTTCTGCCGTTGCTACATGTGCAGAGGGAACCTTGTTGAAAGATGTAACTGTTTGCCAGAAATCATTTAGAGTGACTGAGAAAATGTAGTTTGTCTAACCTGCCTTTATTGCAGCTTGGACTCTGTGTGTGTTACCTCTCCATTTGGACCTAAACTGCTGCGCTGGGCCAACTGGGTTAAGGGAGCCCTAAAATGGAGCCTGTGGACCAATAAGAACTTGGGACTCTTAATTTGAGCCAGCCACAAGGGGATTGTATGGGCAGTGACTCTGGGAAATGTAGTTTTCACCTTGGCGCTTTTTTCTACCAACAGAGGGAGTCTTATTTAGCTTAGCTTTTTTTGTTGACCGGGTAAGTGCACTAGACAAATCCTGCCTATTTTCAGGCACGACCCGGGGGAAGGGGGGATACAGACGAATGCGAACTGACCTTGAACCAGATTAAGCTGTTGTTGGTATTTTTAGTGAATGAGGGAAATTTGGCCAGGACACCGGGGAAATTCCCCTACTCTTTTCGATAAGTGCCATGGGATCTTTAACATCCACCTGAACTACCACCAATCCAGGCAGATGGGACCTCGGTTTAACATCTCATCCGAAAGATGGCACCTCAGAAGTGCAGCACCCTTCTCATGCTGCACTACAGTGTCAGTACTGGGATATTAACCCAAGTGCCAGATGTGGGAACTGAACCCACAGCCCTCTGATCTCCCGGCCTCAGAGGCGAGTGTGCTACCTACTGAGCCACTGACACTGCCTTATTATGAGTGACAGCTGAATCAGCCAACAGGATAGTGAGGAGCTAAAGGAAATGCCCTGCTCTGTGACTGGAAAGAGTAGATCAGTTGTGGCAGTGAAGAAAGAAGGAGCTATGTGCTTCTGTGGTGTATAGTTTCGTGCGGGAAGCGCGTGAGTCCCTGAGTTTCAGTCTGCAGCCTTTGTGAGTGCCAGTTTGGACCGAATCAGAGTTGTGAGGAGACAGAAGGAAGTCTGAAGAGTGGAAACCAGGCTCACCCTGTAGAAGACTGGAGATATTGCTGAATCGTGCTCGGTCTGTCAGGAACTGAAGCTGCCGTGTGTGCTCCTGGCTATTTCGCAGTAATTGCGATTGGGATCGAGGAGCAGCCTGCCTGGTATAGTACTTTCCTTTTACATATGAATGTGCGTAGTGCTTGTGGGGAATTGCTATTTCCAATCTCCTGTGTTGTGTGCTGTATGTTGAAGCTGGAAGCAAACCCCAGCTTGTCTTGAACTAAAACCACTGGCTATAAACTGCACTGGGGTCCAGTCACAAGGACCTTGTCTCCACGCCCTGCTGTTTCTGACAATCCAGAAGAACATCCACCATCCAGTTCTCAACTTGGGTATTGTGAGTACAAATCAGGGTATTCCCCTGCAGCTTGTTTTCAATCACAAGTGTGTCATCTAATTCTTGTTGTTCTTTGCTTCATGGACTGAATCATCAGGCTGCGGATTACAACTGGGTGTTGTGCATATATTTTCTTCTACAGGGCCCTATCCATCTGCACCTGCCGGTCAACCCCAGGCAACGGACCTGGCTTGCCCTCCCCCCAACCTGGGTACCCAGAGTGTGACTTTTCAGACCCTGTATGTGTGCACAGTACTGTGATTTAATGCCACTAATTAACCTGATTTCCCCCTCTCGTGTTACTGTCCCCTAAATAAATCAGATTTGTTGTTGTTAAACTTTAAACTGTCTGAAGTGTCAATACCTTCATGCCAAGCACTGTATTGGTTTATGTATGCTGCTTAACCTTATTTTTCAGGGATTCCTAGGAGACGAACTGGCAAATCAGTCTCAAGGGTAAGTGGTACCTTATGACTGAACAGTGTGTACACGTGGGGTATTGATACTGTAACTCCTGTGCATCGTGTGGGCCATTAGAGGGATTAGAAGGGGGTCTCAGTGTCCCAGAGGGCTGTGACCAAACTAGACCAACCATTACAAACCCTGACCTCTGGGTGGAGGTACCCGCCATAGAACCTAGACCCCTCAACCTGTCAGTAGTCAAGTAGGCAGGGGTAGTAGCCCTTGGGATAGTGCCACCTGGGGGTTACACAAGTTTCTGTCAGGGCTACGACTTCAGTGGTCTCTGCTGTAGTCCAAGTCTGAAAAATATATTTTTTATTTTTAAAGCTACGAGCATTATCATACAATAGTTTCATCTTGCCTATATACTGGGGTCCAGGATTTTATTCCACATCTCCACTTAATATTAGTTCTATCCATATTTGGTTTTGTGCTATTTGAGTCTTTATTTTAATTTCTGAATTTTTCTTACTCAGTAGGGCTTGCTTTGTCATAACAAATGGATTTCTCCTTTTGTGTAAAATACCCAATCCTCCTTCTACTTGGTTTACTTGTGTAAATGTACAAGCCTTCAAAAAATCACCTTGTTTTTCAGTTGAAACTGTATATTGGACCAGAGTTGCCACAACTAATATACCCACCACTATCCTATCATTTTACTTAAGATTTGCATACTAGATGTTACTGTGGGTTAAGATTGTTTTTTTTTTTTAAAGAAACATAAACAACTTCCTCGTAAAAAAGATATGCCAGTTTTAAAAAAAAAATTAGATAAACATGTGTGGAGCAGTGCAATGTAATGGCTGTGGGGCAGCAGTCTTCCGGGAGTCTTTCTGGAGGCTGAGATGCTGCCCTATTTGCAGACAACTCTCTGCCCTGAGGAAGGAAGTTGCCCGTCTTCAGGCCACACTGGACAGTAGTAAGGGAACCTTCCCCCAGGCCACACACTGGACAGTAGGAAGGGAACCTCCCCCATTCAGGGAGCACCAGAGCCACCACCACTACCTCAGAGGTTGCGAAGAAAGCACAGCAGTTGGACCACAGTGGGCTCAGGGAGGGTGAGGTTGGTGGAACAGAGGTACACCCAGTCAGTTGTTCCACTCCACATTCCATACACCATTCTGGGCGAGCATAGCTCCCCTATGGATGCACCCGCAGAGGAGACTAAGAGGCTAAGGACAACTGTCACAACGGAGGCCCACAGGAAGGAGGCAGAGGACACCACAGGGAAAGGAAGCAGCCCTGGCAGGGGACTCAATTATTAGGGGGATAGAACTAGGGGGAGCAGGGAAAACTGAAGTAAGGTGCCTGCCTAGTGCCATGGCTTGGAGGGACAGGAAGCGCATCCTCAGGATCACTAGAACAGCTGCACGGGAGTCTGAGCTGGACGTCATTGTCCACCTAGGGACAAATGACTTGGCTTATCATGAGATCAGAGCAGTGCAGGAGGACTTTGTAGAGTTAGGGAGGGGCCTAAGATAAGTAGCACACACAGTATCCTTCTCAGAGGTGCTGCCTGTCAATGGCATGGGTGAGGCGAGGGTACTTTGCACCATGCAGTTTAATGAATGGTTGAAAAAACGGTGTGGAGCACAGGGGTTTGGCTCCATTGGGGACTGGGGTTCCACCTGGAGGGACACCAGCCTATACTGGCAGGATGGTCTGCATCTGTCCAGGAAGGGAACAAGTCTTTTGAGCAATCGGTTTAAATGCTTCATTGGCAAGCTTTTAAACTAGTCAAGGGGGAGGCACTGATAAGCAGCAGGAAAATCCCAGCCTCTCCCTACAAAACAGAGCATAATGAGAAAAGACCGAGGTAGAATGGTCATGGGGATGCTGCAGCAGAAGGTAAAGCCATCAAAAGTGTAAACAGGGAGGAGAAGAACAGTCTGGGTAAATTTGGAGACTGCAATGGCACCACAATCCGCACAGGGGTTGTATACAGACCCCTTCTCAGGGGGAGGAAATGGACAAGGAAATGATAGAAAGTATACTTAGAATGGCAGAAAAAGGGGAGATATTGCTGATGGGTGATCTGAATATGCCAGATGTTAACTGGAGTGCAGTTGCAGCAACCACTTTGAAGAGTGGGGTTATTCTAGATGCCCTACAGGGCATGCCTTAGACAACTAGTATTGGAGCCCACTCGAGAAGGAGCAATCTTAGACCTGGTTCTCTCAAATGGAGTGGAGAGAGGATCACAGATGTAGAAGTGGGTAGCCATCTGGGAACTAGCGACCATCGAACAGTATGGTTCACAATAAACACAGCAATACAGTCAAGCCATACAAAGGCAAAAGTACTGGACTTTAGGAGGGCTGACTTTGCCAAAATGGTGAGTGCCTAAGGAATGCACTAGCAAATGGGCAGGAAGGAGGGGTGGAAGAACAATGGGGAATAATAAAAACTGCCATCACAGAGGTAACAAGCCTTTGTGTGAAGCAAATAAACAAAACAAAATGATGTAAGAAACCACTATGGTTCTCAAAGGAAGTGGCAGTGAAGGTTCAAGAGAAAAAGAAAGCATTCAGGAAGTACAAGGAATCACAGAAGGAGCAGGACAGAGAACTGTATCAGTTAAAGCAAAAGGAAGCTGGGAAGGCAGTCAGAACAGCAAAGGCCCAAACCGAGGAAAAGATAGCCAACTCAGTTAAGAAGGGGATAAAACCTTTTATAGGTATATCAGGGAGTGAAGGAAGACCAAGGGAGGGATAGTGAGGCTTAATAAAGGGAGGGAGGTGGGCGAGGGTGACTGTGAAAAGGCAGAGATACTAAACAAATATTTTTGCTCAGTATTTACAAATGAAGAGGGAAGGTCCCTAAAACAAACAGTAGAAACACTCTGGATACAGAAGTTGATACCAGCCCATTTACAGAAGAAAGGGTTATGAAAGAACTCTTAAAACTGAAGGTGGACAAAGCAATGGGGCCTGATGGGATTCACCCAAGAACTCTAAAAGAACTAAGGGTTGAACTAGTGACACCACTGACTACCCTCTTTAACAAATCATGGGAGGATGGGCTGGTGCCCGAGGACTGGAGGAGGGCAGATGTGATTCCCCTTCACAAAAGTGGGAGCAAGGCAGAAGCAGGAAACTACAGACCTGTTAGTTTAACCTCAGTGATAGGGAAAATGATGGAATCATTTCTGAAGGAAAGAACTGTCGAGTATCTAGAGGCCAGAGGGGCACAGGACCCAAGGCAGCATGGATTCACAGCGGGAAGGTCATGCCAGACAAATCTGATAGATTTCTTTGACTGGGAGACCAAAGTAGTAGATCAGGGAGGGACATGGCCTACCTAGACTTTAGCAAGGCATTTGACACAGTCCCACACAAAAGATTAATATACAAGTTAGCCAGCCTGGGAGTGAGTCCCAAGATGACAGCCTGGGTAAAGAATTGGCTGGAGAATAGGACACAGAGAGTAATAGTAAATGGAGTCCACTCTGAAGAAAGGGGGGTTACTAGTGGGGTACCGTAGGGTTCAGTATTAGGACCGGTCCTCTTCAATGTCTTTATAAGCGACATTGCAGATGGACTGGAAGGAAAAGTATGTCTCTTTGCAGATGACACAAAGATCTGCAACAGAGTTGATGCACAAGGTGGGGTGGAAAGGATGAGAAGGGACTTGGCAAGGTTAGAGGAATGGTCACAATGTACGGCAGCTTAGATTCAATGCTAAGAAGTGCAGGTAATGCACTGGGAAACAAAACCCAGGGAAGAGTACACAATGGGGGTGAGATACTAACAACAACAAAAATGGAAAGAGACCTGGGGTAGTCATATCAGATGACCTAAAGGTGGGCAAGCAATGTGAGAGGGCAGCAAGGAGGGCTGGGGGAATGCTGGGATGCAAAGGGAGAGGCATCACCAGTAGAAAACAGGAAGTTATTATCCCTCTGTACAGACAGCTGGTGAGACCCCATCTGGAGTACTGCGTGCAGTTCTGGAGACCAATCTCCAAGAGACATAGACAGGATGGAAGCTGTCCAGAGGAGGGCAACTAAAATGGTGCAGGGTCTGCACGGAAGACATATGAAGAGAGACTTAAGGAGCTTAATATGTATAGCCTCGAGGAAAGGAGGGAGAGGGGACATGATAGAAACTTTCAAGTACCCAAGGGAATCAACAAAGTCCAAGAGGGTAGCATCTTTCAAAAAGAGGTGTGCAAGAACAAGGGCACAATTTGAAGATAGAGAAGCGGCTCAGAGGTAATTTAAATGTTCTTTCACAGGAAGGGTTGTGGATGCATGAGCGGCCTTCGGAGGAAGGTTGTGGAGTCAAAAACAGTGGTGGAATTCAAGCATGCATGGGACAGTCATAAGGCAATTCTAGGGGGGTGGGGGTAGGAAGAAGTAGGCTGCTGGTTAACTAGGATCTGCAGCTTATCCAGTAGGTAGGGAAATGGGCAGACTGGGTGGGCCACGCGGTCCTTATCTGCCGTCAAATTCTATGTTTCTATGTTAAGCCTAACAATCTAAACGTGAATTAGCTATGTAAATTTAAAAGGAAACATTTTTAGTTAAAATTCAACATGTAAAAAGCAGCTCGAGTCTCTTTAGAATGGCTTGTCTAAACAAGCTGATCCAAACAGACAGTAATATTTAGTCACATAGTCAGCCTGCTTACTGAAATAACCAACCACAACAACTGTAAGCTTAAGCACTATGGTTAAATGAGTTCAGCATACAAACCCTGAACACAATTTGTTAAAAACCCCTTTCCGTCATTAAATTAATACAATACCCTTACAAAATATTTTTTCCAAGTGGCGCTTGTGCCACTCACACTCACGCACCATGCTCGCGCTGTGCATGAGCGCAAAGATTAAATACAAAATCCGCACTCCCACAGAGGCGGTCCCGTTCAGCTATTGGCTCACCTCTGAGCCCCAATTACAGCAGGTAAACCAGCTTCTTGCACACACCTGTTTGTTACCCCAGTGTTCAGCGTAGCAGCAAACAAAGATAATTACAGCTCACAGTCACTGATTGCAATATTGCTGCACCCCCAGTCACTAGTTGTAGAAGTGATGTCTTCTGTAGATCAGTCAAGATGTTTAAATGGCAATGTTCATTAGGGACATAACAATACTTTGCAGCAGATACACTGGCAGGACCTGTAGAGATGTTGCAAGCAGACGTCCCCCGGGTGAGCAGTTGGTGTTCTTGCAGGGAAGGTAATTTCAGCGCTGTGCGTGAGCGCGAAAATTAAATACAAAATTTGCCCTCCCACAGAGGCAGTCCCGCTCAGCTACTGGCTCACCTCTGAGCCCCCCAATTACAGCGGGGGGGGGGACTTAACCACGGCCGACACCTCTGAATGAAGTGTCAGACTGTGTCATCAAGAATTACTCCCAGATTTCACACCTGTTCAGAGGTTGGTAACTGGGACCCCCAAGCCACAATCCTGAGGGGCACCCCATCCCCAACCTCTCTATCCGGCGACCAGGATCCACCACCAACACCTCAGTCTTGTCCGAACTGAGCGTTAACCAGCTGATGTTCATCCAGTCCTGGATTTCTACGAGGCAGTTATTAGTAACCGAGTGTGTACTATCCTGGTCGGGCGCAAAAGACAGATAGAGCTGTGTATCATCTGCATAACAGTGAAACCTCAGCCTGTACTGTCTCACAATGTCTCCCAATGGCAGCATGTACACTGCAAACAACATGGGGGACAGCACGGAATCCTGCGGCACCCCACAATGCTGGGGGAAAGCCTCAGAGGAATAAACCCCAGAGACAACCCTCTGCGATCTACTAGTGAGGAATTAATGAAACCATCTAAGGACCGCACCAGACAGGCCACAGATGGTCTGCAGGTGATCCAGCAGCACCCCATGGTCCACAGTGTCAAAAGCTGAAGAGAGATCAAGAAAAACCAAGATGGTAAGGGATCTCTGATCTCTCGCAGTTAGGAGATCACTGAGCACCCGAACCAGAACGGTCTCAGTACTATGCCTCTTACGAAAACCAGACTGGAGATGATCGTAGATGTCATGGATGGTGAGGTGGTTCTCTAAGTGCAGTGCCATGACCTTCTCAATAACTTTCCCCGCAAAGGGAAGATTAGAGATTGGACGGTAGTTAGTGGGGCAGGCTGGGTCAAGCAATGGTTTCTTGAGAAGGGGAGTTACCACTGCCTCCTTCAGGGAGCAAGGGAACTCACCTGTCTCAAGTGAACACCAGACTAATTCCGCAAGGACCGGGCCGATGACATCAATACAGCCTAATAAAAGACGAGTGGGGCCCGGATGCAAACTACAACTGGTCGGGTGAATGTCTCTGAGAATCTGCATGACATCCTCGCTCCCCAGTCGCTCAAACTCCATCCAGCAAAGCCGAGGTGAAGCAACAATTCACCGACCACCATCTCCCCCCACAGAATGAGCTGAATGGATCTCTGATCTGATATTGGCAATCTTATCAGCAAAGAACTGAGCAAGTTCTTCACACTTTTCACGTGAAAACGCTCTCCAAACTTGAAGACAGGCTGGACTGCATAGTCTGTCCACAGTTCAGAAGAGCTGAGCTGGTTGATTCTGAGCTGCAGCAATCTCCCCATGGTTGATGACCATGGAATAAAGTATGGAGCCTGAAAAAGCAAGTTGCTCTGTCAACAAGGCTGTGACTGGTCACCACCTCTCTCTGAGAGGGTACTCTGACAACAGGCAGTCCAGCACCCAGGAGGATGGATTGTCCTCCTGAAGTCTCAAAAAGAAACAGTCTAGATCAACACACGCTCTTCATCGAGGTCTTTGCACCATTTGGCCTCCACCTCTTCACATAAAAAGCACAAGGGGAAGAAGCAGCATCTGACAAAGTTGTCCTCTGGTCATTTTGCTGTGAGACATTTGAATTCTGTGGGCCGGGTACCCCACCAATGATCTTCGGGATCCCTAGGCCTGCGAGGTCGAAGTCTCCATTCCAGAACCCCTCTCTGTCCAAAAGAGAGGGCTCCAGTGGGCAGTTTGGCGACTGGGCAGCTCTTATGGAGCAGTGGGTAAGCATATAAATGAAGCAATGACATTTTTGGTGCCAACTACTGGCCCCTCAGGATCAGTTCAGTTGGCACCATCTTCGGTGCTGCTTGACTTAGGCAAGTGGCTGACTCTGAATCCAGACTCCAGTCTATGGCCACTGTTGGAGCCGCCTGCGCTTGTCCCACCTGTGGCGCTGCCTCTGTTTTCTCCACAGATGGGAACAGCCAAGGTGCTACTGATTCCTTTGTGGCCAGCACGGTTGTCAATACTATTAATGATGCCATATGTGGTGCCGGGGTTGGACTCTTGGGGCCCACTCTGGTGCCAGCACCGGCACCACTGCCATGTAGGCCTTCTGTGCTGGGATTTTTCCCTTTGGGGGCAGACCCAGGGTCATCTTCATTTCTGCTGCTGATGCAGTTTCCCATGGCCCCATTCAGTGCCTGGTCTGGCTTCACTGGTGTTTCTGGTCCACAGCCTGCAGTGTTGCTCTTTTGACTCTCTCCTCTTTACTACCCCCTGGGTGTGGAGGAAGTAGAGCAAGACTAGTCAGATCCTGACCTCATAATCCCCGATGATGAGAATGATGACTTGTACTATGGTACAGAGAACTCAGAATTAGTTCCTGTCACTATATCTTAGGAGGATCACTCCTTTCAGGCTAAGGCTAAGCACCTTCAACTGGTGTATCTAACTGGGCCTAATATCCCGGTCTCTCTAGTTCATCTCATCGAGCCAGCCCAGGAGACACTCTGTGAGATGGCTTGGAGGAGGCCTGCTACTCTGGCAGCTGTCCCCAATCAGGCAGACAAGAAATACATGGTGGGTAAATCTAAGCCCATGTATTTCACTCAGTAAACAGTGGATGCTATTGTTATTCTGACTGAGAATAACAAAGACATAGTGCCCAAGGAGGTCACTTGGCACCCCACTAACAAAAAGCTGCACAAGGTAGACACCATGTGCGAGTGAGTCTATACTTAATGCCCATGGCATGAGGATGGCTAGCTACCAGGGTCACTTCAGAAACTACAAGTACACACTCTGGTGGAAGCTTAAGTCTCTGGCAGAGGCTCTACTAAAGACAAAGGCAAAATAAGAAATGCCTCCCCAGTAGGGGGAGTCCTAACCCAGTTTTATCATCAATGGGAATCCATCTCGATGGACAAATGGGTTCCTAGGATCGTCCAAGAACAGTACTCCCTGGAATTGTTGGAACCCCAGCCCCCGCAAGACAATCCTCCCAGGAGGCAAGTCTCCTCGTCAGCTCAAATGTCAGAGCTTCTTTCACAAGAGATTGCAGGCCTTCTGGAAAACAGGGCAGTGGAACTACTGCCAGAATAAGGATGGAACACAGGGTTCTACTCCCACTACTTCCTGGTACTAACGAAATCAGGGCGCATGTACCCCCTTCTCAACCTCAGAAATCTGAACAAATACATGAATCGAGAAAAAATCAAAATGATTTCTCTGGAATTCTTGTCACCTTACCTGAAACATCAGGACTGGCTAGCATCACTAGATACGCAGGGCACATACTACCACATAATCGTGAATTCCAGCCATAAGTACCTCCTGTTCTGCACAGAAGGACACCACCACCAGTTCAGAGTCCTACCCTTTAGGCTTTCACCAATGCTGTGAGTCTTTACAAAGTGCTTTGCAGTACTCACAGCACACTTCACAAACCTAGGAATCCAAACAAATCCTCCCGTACCTGGACAACTGGCTAATTTCAAGCCCGTCCAGAAAGGGGGTACAGTAGGCAGTAGCCACTGCCTCTCAGTTTCTAGCATCCACTGGAGTCCTGCTGAACCCCTCAAAGTTTCAGCTGCAGCCTTCTCAGTAACTGCTATTCACAGGAGCTGTTCTGGACAGAACCCAGGCTCAGGTCTTCCTGCCAGATAGCAGACTATGGGCAATCTTGCACATGGTATGCTACATCATGGAATGCAAGACTGTGCCAGCCAACTTCATGCAATGCATGCCTGGCCTAACAGCCTCCTCAGTGTTCACAGTGCCTCTAGCAAGGCTGCATTTGAGAACATCTCAGCAGATGCTTAGTACCCAATGGTCATAGGCATTGCACTTTCAAAACAATCTCATTCAGGTGACCAAACCCTTGGTGAGGTCCCTGATGTGGTGGTCACTGAAAGACAATCTCTTCCATGGCCTCCCCTTGTCCCCACCAAAGCCAGTGGTGACTCTAACCACAGATGCCTCCCAGATGGGGTGGGGAGCCCACTGCCAGGGTCTCCAGACCCTAGGCATCTGAGACTCCTCAGAAACACCTCTTCATATCAATGTGCTGGAGATGTATGCAGTTCAGCATGGTATGAAACACCTAGTGGACTTGATCAGCTGAAAGACAATTCTCCATTAGACAGACAAGTTTGCCATGTGCTGCATCAGTGAACAAGGAGAAGCACACTCTTACCTTCTACGCAAGAATGCAATGAAAGTGCGGTGCCTGGAACTCAAAGCAATCTATCTGCCAGCAGCCAGGGAAATCCAGAACACTCTGGCAGATGAAATAAGTCGAATAGAGACAAAGCCCAATGAGTGATCATTAGCACCAGATGTCGTGAGATCGCTAGTGGAGCACCCCAGATATCCAACCACTCTCATCCAGAGAGTGCTGTTGAAATTGGAGGTGCATGGTGCTGGAGGCGCACGGTGGTGAGATGATCCCAGTGGCCCACTGCTGGCCTCGGCAGATATGGTTTTCTCAGCTGAATCGACCTTCAGCCAGCAAACCTAGGCTTTAGCCACTCTGGATGAACTAATTGACCCAGGTCAGCTAGTCCATCCCGACCTGCATTCCCTTCACCTTCAGGCCTGGCTCCTGAAGAGACAGAAGTGAACAGATTGAGGGTATCTCAAGGGGTCTCTCAAATACTTCTGAATGCATGTAAACCTTCCACTAGGAAGACATACACAGCCAAGTGAAAAATATTTCCCATCTGGTGCTCCAAAACCCCATGTGGACCCTTTCAGGTGTCTACCTGAAAAGGTTTTGTAGTACTCACTGGATCTTTCTGATGCTGGCCTGCAGTATTCCACAGTTAAGAGCCACCTATGTGCTATATCAGCAGTACCCTCTCTTTGGCACAGCTGCCACAGTTTAAAAGGTTCCTCGGGGGTTTTCTGTAAACAAAGCCTCCCATCAGGAAGCCAGTGGCTCTCTTGGATCGCAACCATGTGTTGGACATGCTCACTCATAAGCCCTTCAAGCCTACTGTGACTTGAAGTTCCTTACTTGGAAAGCAGCGTTTCTGGTAGCTGTCACCTCTGCATTCACAGAATCTGAAATCGGGGAAATCAATGCTTTTGTCACAGATCCTCTGTATAATGTTTTCTATAAAGATAAGGTAGTTCTCTGTACATACCCCAAGTTTCTACCAAAGGAGGTGTCAGAGTTCCATGTTAATTAGACTATAATCCTGCCTACCTACCTTGCTAACTTCCAGAATGAGGGAGAAAGGACTCTCCGCTCACTGGTTGTTACGAAGGTCCAGAGGTTTTACCTGGACAGGACTAAGGACTACAGACAGTCAAAACATCTCTGTCTCTTTCAACACTACTTGAAAGGGATGGCCTGTAACAATCAAGTGCATTTCAGCATGGATAGTAAACTGCCTTCGCCACTGATATGCCATGGTCCAGGTTAAACTGGAAGGCACGGTACATGCCCACCCCACCACAGTATTTGCCACTGCCCTGGCAGAAATACACTCTGTGCCAACTGGAAAAATTGCAGAACTGCAAGTTGGAGCACAGTGCATATTTTTATCAAGCACTATGCCCTGGTTGCCCAAGCCAGGCAGCATGCCACATTTATACTGATGAACTACTGACCAAACCAGCACAATCCCCTGATGAAGGTCTTTTGACTGACGCACTGTGGTAATTTCAGTCTGTTTGGTGTAGTATCACAATAAATTCTGGAGGCTGGATTTAACCATCTGAAAGTGATTTTGCCTTTTGTCTTGGAAGGAGTGTACTGGTTTGATCAGTAGTTTGTCAATGCAGTGGGTTTTGGTTAAAACCCTCAGCTGCACCACCGGTGCCTACTGACTGCAGGGCACCCTCTGCTTGTTTGTGGAGCATGCCACCTTTAGCAGGATAATTCTGAATGGATTACTAACTTGAGAGAGCCCTGTGCTCCAGCCTCCCTAGTCCATGAGACTTTCTCTGAGCTTTGTACTCTGACCCCTTAGTGGGAATCCATGGAGAAGACTGATTCTTGTAAGGTATAACAGTCACGTACTTACCATAACTGTTAATCTTCATGAATATCATCTCCATAGATTACCACACCCACTTACCATCCCTCAGATTCACTACAGTATTGTTGTGTTGGTCTTCACCCCTTTGTACTTGATTTGGGCTGTGAAGACACTGTGTTACTGGGTTTGGTGGCCCTTCTTACACGGGTCACCAGGGTTATCTTGTGATCTTAGGTTACGTGCATAGGTTACTTGATAGGTTCATGCTGCTCACCTCCTTTGCATAAAAGGTGCTGAGGTGGTTGGGGGATGTCACCAAGTACACCAGTGGGTGAGTGCGGTGATGCGTGCACTTGCACCCTCAGCTCATCGGCAAAGTTCTGGGTCCTACGGGGTCTTAGCACATCTGGCACAGATCCATTAGTGGTAATCTTTGGAGAAGATATTCAGAAAGATAACAGTTATGGTAAGTACATAACTCTCATTTTCTTTATGCCTTTCCTCTTTTCCCTAATTCAGATGGTCATCTTTAAGGTTTGCCTAGAGCAACCCTGGTTAATTCAGATAGCTCTGAACTTGGCCCAGCAGGCCTGGTACTCAGACCTGCTTCTCATGATTATCTGAAAGCCCATCCCCATTCCCATCAGTCAGAACCTTCTCACCATGTTTGAGTGGAGGCAAGCAGATCCAGGCAGCCAGTCACTGTGCCTGAAGGCACTTATGAAAGGATAGACTTTCAGGACTTAGGCCCGTCGGACGAAGTCCTGGATGTACTGGCGAGTTTCGGAAAGCATACTGGCGTACTGGACCAGAGAATGTGCTCCTTTGATGGCCTCAGTTCCTGTCTGTGTCTGAATCATTTATATCCCCCTTATCAGGATCCTATCACTGTCTAAGACCTAAACTTAGTTTTGTCTACATTGATGAGCCCCACTTTAAAACCGTTGGATTCTTGTGATTTAACATTTTTGTCTTTGAAAAGAAGCATTTTTAGTTGCTGTAAACTCAGATGGGGATTGTGTAGAATATTGGACACCCTTACCAGCTACGGTAAATTTGTAGTGCTCCTTGTGTAGAAGGTCACGTTGAGTCATGATGCATATAGTGTGGACAAGACTACACAGTTGTTTAGTAGTTGGTTTAGTTGTTCTGCATATATATTAAGAGGGTTTTCATGTGACGGTTTAGATTTTGACTCATGTTCAGAAGTGAAGGGGGTGTAATTAATGATGTATTGTGTTACATGTTACTAAGTGAATGGGGGAGTGGAGGCAGAGCCCCCCAATCGTATATCATAGATCGAGTGTCAGCCGACAGCATGGCAGAGTAAGAAAAAGTGTAGCGGGAAGTGCGTGAGCAAAGAAGCAATGTATTCACAAAGTGTTTAAGCAAACTCATTACATCTGTCCGACATTCTACACAAACGCCAAACAGCAAGCCCAGAACAGTAAGAGAGCTTCAACCTCTTTGCATGGACATGGCGTGCTAGTCTTAGAATGCACCCAAGGTTTTTGCCTAAGGTTGGTTCAGATTTTCCATTGCTTACTTTGGTTGTGATTTTGTTTTATTTTTGTTTCTCTGTACTTCAGTGTTCCTCTTTTTAGTCTGCCTCCCTTCTATACCTTCCTAGTTTAAATGCTGTACGATCCTCTGTTGTTGGATCCAATGTGATCACAACAACTAGCTCCTCCCTACATGGGTTATCCAGTTGTGAGTTCAAGTCTACCATCCTTGCACGTGGGTGGTAACATACCTGGCATTTCTTGTGGTCATGGCTATCTTTGCATCTATTGAAAATTAATGTCTATTTACTGCAGCTCTTTAAAAGAAAGCCTTTTGCTGTTGCTTCTGTTTGTCATACTGTTTATAATACTGTTTATAGAGCCCCTCACCATGGGCACAAAAGCAGTGTTATAAAAGACATTCCCGTTGAGGGAGTCACGTGTTTTGTCTCATTATATGCTGAAGACATTTTGCTTCATCTCTTGTACCTCAAGTCCATTTGGCAATTTGAAGAGTATCTTCTAATTAGCAAAAGAAACCATAAGAAATGCTTCAGATATTAACAAAAAGTAACAGCTGGCTATTTTTAAAAATACAATATACTATTTTCAGTGAAACATAATTATACATCTGTGAAATCAATTGGGCAAAAAAATTAATATTATCTTTAAGCTAGTAAAAAAACGATTAAGGGTCTGTTTAAAGTTCACAAGACTAACCTAGCACATTCAGTGACCTATCTGAGGGTGAAGACATCTAATAATTAAAAATATGTGTTTACTCAGAATACTCTCCCACTTTGTGTCAAGTAACTCATTTTGTTTTATACTAAACAAGTCACTTAAACTCCCTGGGCTTAATCTCTCTGTAAACTCTAACTCTCATTGGCAGTCATATTGATGGTTATGGGGGGATTCTGTCCTGTTTTCTTCCTGGCCCTCCTTCCCTCCTGCCCTGGGATGGGCCTGGCTTTCTCACAACCTGGAACATATGCAGCGACGCCTCTGGAGGAAGCATGCTCCCCTGGCCCAAACAGGGGTTGCTGTGGCACCAGAGCCCAACACCAATCCCTTCCAGCCACAGTGCACTGCCCGGCAGCAGCTGCTGCCGCTCGGCCTCACTTCCGACATGGCAACTCAAGTTTGCTCTGAACCTGGGTCGCCTGCCATCAGCACATAGCACTGCCTCTGGGCCATCAAGGCAGCCTGATACATGTTTTTTTTTCCCACTGTAGATGCTTCCTCTAGTATTTCAGTTTGCAGGGTGTCTGGCCCTGCTGCTTCTCAGATCGTTTCAGGAAATGATCCTGTATAGTAGGTTTCCTTTTTATATAATGAAAGGTGACAGTATCATCTTTGGCAAGTTAGTTATTTATTTATCGGATTCTTTTTTATTTGGGTAGCACACAATATTTCTGTGCAGTTGTACTACTGTAATGTGTCCTGTGGAAATCCTTGTAAGCTTACAGTGTTTTGACTGTGTAATACAAATACTTTCTCTTTTTGGAAAACGATATGAAACTGAACAACGAAAGTTGTAAGAAAAGATGCAGCATGACACTTTACTGGGGGAAGTTCTATATACACATAGCAGCACTGTATATTAGAGATGAAAGAAACCTGGGGGCCACCTTGTCCATCCCTCTAAGTGTACATGGGTGAATATTCCCTGAGTTTGATTATGGTAGTTACGTTATATGTTTAGCTACAAATGTCAAAAATGGTTGCAGCACTGTGGGTAGAAAGAAAATGCCAGTGCTGGAAACATCCTGGACTCCAAGGCTGCTAACCAGCCTGTTCCTCTCAAGCATGCAACAGAGTTAATTAAATAGGTTCCCCTGCTGGTGCCTTAAGCTGTACAGCTTAGGCCAAAGTATTTTGTGGTACCTTTACTAACAGACTAGCTGTGTAGCCCTTGCTAACTTACTCTGCTATAAACATATCAAATCCAAGCATAAAAGTCTTCACTGGGCCAGCCTGCCAGTGCAGCAATAGTGCTACAGCTTGCGGCACCGACGACCCGACCTTGGAAGCGACCTCAGGAGCCGGAGGGGGGAGGAGGATTCAACGCCCCAAGGACTGCTCTCCTCCTCTGGGGAGAGAAGGAGGGGATCTGTGGTTGGTGATACCCTAGTGGTGGCTTGGGGTTGGCACACTGACACTACCATTGGGTAGGGCATAGGTGGGGCAGACACCTGGCATGCTGCACACAGGAGCATGCACGGCACCGCCACTGGCACCACTGCACATCCCTTCATCCGAGCCAAGGGAGAAAAAGAGAAACTGCCAACTGGTAGATGACACCCAGCTATCTGGGCTCATCCTGGACAAGGTAATTCCTGGAGGATGCTGGGTTGACGGAGCTGGAGGACCGGTGGATGGAGGCTTGTTGGCATGAGTATAAAGAGAAAACATAAAAAAAAAAAAATCTTCACTGTGGCTGCCATCATATTCTCCTCATGAAAACTGTTCAATACATTTATCTTCCTCTGCATGAAATGGTGCTTACTGATGGCCCCCTTTATCCCACCCCTAGAGCTTCAGAAAATGCCCCCAGGTTCTACAAAACCAAACCAATAAATACCCTGCATGGTCCACACGTTATTTATTATATACTAGGTGTTTATATCTGTTCCATGGTCACAGTACATAAATAGCATGGGGAGAGTTCAGAGAAGGGCCACTAAGATGGTGCATGGGTTAAGCGCGAAGCCATACGAACTGAGGTTGAGGGAGTTGGATTTGTACCAGATAGAGACCTGTAGGGAGAGAGGCGACATAACAGAGATGTTCAAGTACATGAAGGGGATTAATATGGGGGGAACATATTAATGGGGAAGGTAGCCACTAAAACTAGAGGGCATGGACTGAGGGGGGAAGGGGGAGGTTTTAAGGTAATGCGAGAAGACATTACTTCATGGAAAGGGTGGTGGAGTCCTGGAACGGTCTGCCTGGGGAGGTGGTGGGGGCCAGAACAGTGGAGGGATTCAAAAGAGCATGGGACAAACACAAGGAGTTGACTAGAGAGGAGAGGGGATCCATGGGGGCAAGGGGGAGTGGGCAGACTCTATGGACCAAGTGAGTCCTTTTCTGCTGACAAACACCTATGAATCTATGAATTTGATGTTGTACGTTCTTGATGAATTTTGTACATGTGCTCCGAGGCTTGGAGGGTCATCTTTAAGAAAGAAATAAACCAACCCACCCCTACATTAAGCCCCCTAAGAATGGATATGATGGACATAAGAGTCCCTTCTGATCTTAAAGAGCTACTGGATTGCCTCAAATGAATATTACTTTTCAAAACTACTGCACTATTACTTATATCAAAAGTATTTTTTCCCTACTTGTTAATTATAAGATTTTCTACCTGTGAGTTCCAGGTGTGATGTGTTGAACAGTACTCTACCTGAAGGCTGACAGAGCTCGTTCTTTTCCCCCTCATACATCATCAGCCCTATGACCTCACAGTTTGTGACATTACACCTGACCAAGAAGAGCCATTCACCTGCTGCCAGATTGGTTACTTGTAAGGTCACAACATGTGAAGTCACAATTCTGATGAGGTATGACGAGGAACAGAACTAGATATAACAGTCTCCAGGTATTGAAGTACTCCTCACATTGCACCTAACACTATCAGGTTGAAAACTACTTAATCATAGAAACATAGACTCTGCCTACAGATGGACCAATGATCCATCCCATCTGCCCAGAAAAGTTTCCTACATATCCCCCTGACCTTCTGACTCAAAGGGGTATCCACAAATGGACAAAAAAAATACTTTGGAATAAAAAAGTATCTGGTGACTATCTTTAATCAAAGCACCAAACATGTAACTTGTGTGACATAACTGATAGTCAAACTATAACTGAAATTATACCATGGACATAAGTGAACAACCAACGAACTCATCAGACTGGCCAGTTTACCACCAGTATAAATTCTCTGATAACCACTGGCTGATGATTAAAGATGCTAATAAATCATCTGCAGCACAGTAATAAATAGAATAAAAATAAAAAAACAAAGCAACCTCTTTAATATTTGTATTTTATTATAATAAAAAAAATTAACCTTGGTATAATCGCAATAAGCCACTCGGAGGATGTGGGTTATCAGGGGAATTACCACAGCTGGCGAAGATTTGCAAACCACTCCAGCCATGGTAAATTCCCTGATAACCCACACCCCCTCATGGCTTATTGCTTAAATGAGATTCTGCATCTCAACTGCACTATTTTGAGTGTATAAAGCGTTGTTGCTGCTTACAACTCCACATTACCCTGTGTGTGTTAAAATCGGTGTTCACATGGCTGTTCCATGCTGATTCTTTTGGCAACTCCTGTGCTGTCCCTGCCTCCAACCTTGATCTGCATATAGGTTTACACAGACCCTCTTAGCACTGGTGTAAGCTGTGCTGGAGAGTGGGGGTGAGTGTGGGAGCCGGAGGAGAGGATGCAGGACCAAAGACTGTGTGCTGAAGTGAGTGATGCAGCCTTTACACAAGGTTACTTACACTACTCACTCTGGAATGCATGCCCAACTCAGCAGCAGTTCAGGCAGAAGAGTAGGGAACAGCGTAACCGCAATTGGCTGAGTGATCACGCGGTTGCATTTGCACGGCAGCAACTCGAGTGGTTGGGCCGCTGCGGTGCAACTGAAGCTGTGTAAACATGCTTAAAATTAGAAGACTACATAGGGAAGTATGTATTATGAGGCAATAATATCATCAAGAGATTCTGATGACCTATGAACCTGAAGAGCAAAACTCGACAATTTCCAACATGCAATCAGAGCCTCAAGATGGCATTACTGCCTTGCAATACATACTTCTCCATTTGTTATTTTTTTAAATATTATGGATTCAAGTTGTTTGCACAGACAAATTATGAGAAAATAAAAGTGAACTTGCTGGTGTAGATGGAGGAATTGCCAAGTGAATTCATATAAATGTAGGCCAAATGACTGATGGCAACATGATGAAACTAGTTCAACAAATACTTCACAGGAACTTTGTATGGTTCAAGAAAGCAATAAAGACAGACTTTAGGAGGGCTGACTTTGCCAAAATGAGTGAGTGCCTAAGGAATGCATTAGCAAATAGGCAGGAAGGAGGGGTGGAAGAACAATGGGGAATAATAAAAATTGCCATCACGGAGGTAACAAGCCTTTGTGTGAAGCAAATAAACAAAACAAAACCATGCAAGAAACCACCACGGTTCTCAAAGGAGGTGACAGTGAAGGTTCAAGAGAAAAAGAAAGCATTCAGGAAGTACAAGGAATCACAGAAGAAGCAGGACAGAGAATTGTATTAGTTAAAGCAAAAGGAAGCTGAGAAGGCAGTCAGAACATCAAAGGCCCGAACCGAGGAAAAGATAGCCAACTCAGTTAAGAAGGGGGATAAAACCTTTTTTAGATATATCAGGGAGCGAAGGAAGACCAAGGGAGGGACAGTGAGGTTTAATAAAGGGGGGGAGGGCAGAGGGTGACTGTGAAAAGTCAGAGATACTAAACAAATATTTTTGCTCAGTATTAACAAATGAAGAGGGGGAGGTGCCCAAAACAAACAACAGAAACACTCTGGATACAGAAGTTGATATCAGCCCATTTACAGAAGAAAGGGTTCTAAAAGAACTCTTAAAACTGAAGGTGGACAAAGCAATGGGGCTTGATGGGATTCATCCCAGAATTCTAAAAGAACTAAAGGGTAGAACTAATGACACCACTGACTACCCTCTTTAACAAACCATGGGAGGATGGGATGGTACCCGAGGACTGGAGGAGGGCAGATGTGATTCCCCTTCACAAAAATGGGAGCAGGGTAGAAGCAGGAAACTACAGACCTCTTAGTTTAATCTCAGTAATAGGGAAAATGATGGAATCACTTCTGAAGGAAAGAACTGCCGTGCACCTAGAGGCTAGAGGGGCACAGGGTCCAAGGCAGCATGGATTCACAGCAGGAAGGTCATGCCAGACGAATCTAATAGATTTCTTTGACTGGGTCACCAAAATAGTAGATCAGGGAAGGGCTGTGGACATGGCCTACCTAGACTTTAGCAAGGCATTTGACACAGTCCCACACAAAAGATTAATATACAAGTTAGCCAGCTTGGGAGTGGGTCCCAAGATGATAGCCTGGGTAAAGAATTGGCTGGAGAATAGAACACAGAGGATAATAGTAAATGGAGTCCACTCTGAAGAAAAGAGGGTTACTAGTGGGGTATCGCAGGGTTCAGTATTAGGACCGGTCCTCTTCAATGTCTCTATAAGTGACATTGCAGAGGAACTGGAAGGAAAAGTATGTCTCTTTGCAGATGACACAAAGATCTGCAACAAAGTTGATGCACAAGGTGGGGTAGAAAGGATGAGAAGGGACTTGGCAAGGTTAGAGGAATGGTCAAATGTATGGCAGCTTAGATTCAATACTAAAAAGTGCAAGGTAATGCACCTGGGAAACAAAAACCCAGGGGAAGAGTACACAGTGCGGGGTGAGATACTAACAACAACAAAAATGAAAAGGGACCTGGGGGTAGTCATATCAGATGACTTAAAGGTGGGCAAGCAATGTGAGAGGGCAGTAAGGAGGGCTGGGTGGATACTGGGATGCATAGGGAGAGGCATCACCAGTAGAATATAGGAAGCTCTTATCCCTCTGTACAGACAGCTGGTGAGACCCCATCTGGAGTACAGTGTGCAGTTCTGGAGACCCAATCTCAGCAAGGACATAGACAGGATGGAAGCTGTCCAGAGGAGGGCAACTAAAATGGTGCAGGGTCTGCACCGGAAGACATATGAAGACAGACTAAAGGAGCTTAATATGTATAGCCTCGAGGAAAGGAGGGAGAAGGGGACATGATAGAAACTTTCAAGTACCTTAAGGGAATCAACAAAGTCCAGAGGGTAGCATCTTTCAAAAAAGAGGTGCAAGAATCAAGGGGTACAATTTATTTATTTATTTATTTATTTAAGAATCAGTTAACAACCTTGAGCCAGAGGCTCAATTTGAAGGGGGGTGGCTCAGAGGTAGGGACAAGGAAGTATTTTTTCACAGAGAGGGTTGTGGATGCGTGGAGCGGCCTTCCGGAGGAGGTTGTGGAGTCAAAAACAGTGGTTGAATTCAAGCACGCATGGGACAGTCATAAGGCAATTCTAGGGGGGTGGGGTAGGAAGAAGTAGGCTGCTGTTTAACTAGGATCTGCAGCTTATCCATTAGGTAGGGAAATGGGCAGACTGGGTGGGCCAAGCGGTCCTTATCTGCTGTCAAATTCTATGTTTCATAGAGTTGCGACTACTGGTTTTTCTTGTCTACATTGATAAACTGAGCCAATTTTTCAACCATGCAGCACGTCAAGTTTTACTGTACTCAGTGGTTATAGTAAAACCCAACTTGTACTAGGCATGAATATTCTTTTCAAGGTTTGATCCCATAATACTATCAATGTAACATCAATGGATCATGACAATGTTGACATCACAATGGTCACAACGATCACATTACTCTGTTTTTTCGCACACTCTCTCAAAGAGAAAATCAATCATCCAGATGTAGCATATTACAATGGAAACATAAATGCATGTCACATATTTTCCACCCGGTCATAAACCATACCCTATGAGCTAACAATGGCTGCCTTTGCACAAGCTTGATGAAGAAGGTTTTATTTTATTTGTTGTACAAGTGTAATATGTGTGATCATTTTCAGGATTTTGAGAGGTGTATGTGTTATAACTTGCAGTGATACTACCTTTCAGAGTTCTGTCATTTATCCCAGAGTTCCATCACATTAATAAAACATAAAATCTTACACATATTGCCCTTGACACATAAAAATAAACATGAACACACACAGACACATATGTTCAGATACAGAGTGACAGAGACAGGCACATGTACAGAGACATATTTGTACATGTACTTGACAACACGGCACAATTAAGCACACAAAGAGTAACATGCACAGTAACTCAAGACAGCAACACATCTACACCTAGTAATTTGCAAGAGTAAACACAATATAAAATTATTTTCCATCTTTCTAAGGTCCAAGGCACCTGAAAGAGACACATAAATACAGTAACGATCAATATACACCCATGCAGTATCAAAACAGCATACAGTTCATTCCGAATCACATTTCCAGAACTATTTCCCCTCCATGGCACTGGAGGCTACCTGACTCTTTCTTCAAGGTGTATCTACTGTCCCCCATGCTACCCCAACTTGAAGCAAGATTACATTGCAATTTACAGTATATGTTGGGTCTACAGTTACCTTACAACTGAGTACAAGTTTATTTTTCTGCAACAGTCTGTCAGCATTCTTATACTGGTTTTAGCCCACAGTCAATTCCAGTTTCTCTAGCATCTTACAGTACTGTAAAAGGCAGAACGAAATGCACCTATCAGAAACTGTGCCTTTAAGTCAAGCCCAGCCTTGTACTCCTGGTAGAGTGAATAGTGGTAAAAACCTGAGGCTTGCTTTAACCTTATAATGAAGTAGCCATATGTGACTCTGCAAGGGATTTTTAACCACAAAATCAGTTTGTCTTAATAACTGATTCTGTATGCTGAAAGTTTGCACATGTATGATTCCCAGTAGGTCACACAATTTCTTTCTCACTACAGTTTGTGATTTAATTGCTATACAGTGGCTAATACTGCACCAAAGCATCGGTCATCTCACTGGTGTCATTCATAATATGATTGTCAGGCAATGTTATACAGAAACACTTCAGCAGATTTGTGTTTTCCCAGATTTGACTGCCCTTGAACACACAAGCAGAGGATCAAATGGACCACCACATTTTCCTATGTCAATTCAATCTTTGTAAACCCTTCTACTTCAAAAAAAATGTATTTGTTTCCTAAAACAAGAGGAAGTCAGTACAGCCTCAAGGTTAAAGAACTTGGATGTAAATCTGGAGAACCAGTAGACCAGAGTTTCAATCCCAGAAATACTACATGCATTCTGTGTGATCCTGAGCAAGTCACTTGCCCTTCCTGTGCTTCCAGGATGCACCTGGAAATGAGCTTTAGCTCAGTATGCATTTCTTGCTCAAAAACTGTAAAAGCCAGACCTAGTTGTTGTTATCGATTGCTGGTTATGTAGTATAACTGCAGATGTGTGAGATGATTTGGACAAACATGGTTAGCCTCACACACACACATACATACGCACTCATGCACTCACACAGCAATGAACACACTCTTGACACACACACAGCAACATGCACAAGCAGCCATACTAATGTAAACATAGACAGTAGTACACATGAACAGTGACACATGTGTGCACACACATATACAAACATACCAGTACACACATTACATGTGTACAGACATGAAAATACCCATATACCAATATACACACAGCAGTATGCACACACATGCATAGAAATTACACTGATATGCTCAAACTGATGCACACACTTGGGCACAATATTACATCCAAAGCGCCGAGTGCAGACAGACACACACACACACGCGCTCACTCACACTGACACACTATTAGAGGTGGTGATGGTTCCAGCGGATAGGTTAGATCCTCAGAGTACCATTTCTAACTCCTAATACTTTAAAAACCTAGTTAAAGAAAATTACATTAATGTCACAAAATCAATAAATCTATATGTAATTTGGTAAAATAGCAATTTGGTATGGCCAGCAGGCTAGTCCAAAGATATCTAAGGAACATGGCCATCACAGTTAATGCATCCCACTGGTGGTGAGAGCTCTACAGTAGTCAGATGGGTCAGGTCCCAACTTGTCTCAGTCTTGCTGGAGAGATGCTGGATGCCCTTAACCTGTTCACCCTAAAAAAAAAGGAGGCTAACAGGACAAACGATCTCAAATCTTTTCACATGCTGAAAGAGTACTGACAAGATGAAACTGTCAGAGATATTAATTCTTGTACCTTGCAGCAGGATGTGGGGATATGCCCTGAAGCTCAGAGGTGGACATTTTTTTTATTTTTGTATTTATGCGCCTTGCTGGTCAGCCCCCATCCAACCGACCCCTTAGCCCGTCTCCCAGAATTACCAGCGCTTACGCCTTAGCGCGGGAGGCGGCACCTGCGGGAGCTCGTCTTCATCCTGTTGACCGCATATTTTCTCCCAGGGCCCCAAGAGGCGCGCGATGCACCGTACAGACCCAGTTCTGATCCCTTTCCCCCAGCCCATTGCCTAATGCCTAGGCACCCTCGGGCCCGTGCCACCCCCAGCCTCCACTGGGGGATGCCATCGGCCAAGGGATGCCATGCTTCCTCCTAGGAGAGGAGAGTTTGCCTGCCAGCAGCTCTATCCAGCTCCACCCTCCCCGTGCTGACATACGATGACCCAGGCTCATTCCCGAACCCAGGTCGTAGGCCTGGGTCGAGGTAAGGCACCAGAGCCTCAACCCTCTATGTCACCGGGCTGGCATAGAGGTGGAAATTTTAGTGATAATATTAGGTACTTTTTAACCCAGAGGGTAGTGATTAGTGAACCTATGGGACAGCCTACCAGCAGAAAGAGTGGACATGAAGACGGCACATGCCTTCAAGGTAAGAATGGAGAAATTTCTGCATACCAAGCAAATCACTAGTTCCCCCTGGGCAGTAGGCTGGGTAGGGCACCCATATATACTGGCATGTGTCTGCACGGCCTACTTATTAAATTTCTGTTTTTGAAGTGGGGTGGACATTCAGGACACAGAGCTCCTTTAGACTTTAAATTACTATGTTACTGCTAGACTCGACAAAGTTCACAGAAGGTATTAATAGTTAAACATTTTTATCTGTAAGATTTGCATTAAACAAAATTATATACTGGCCACTCCTGGGTGAGTCCACCCAACCCCAACAGGCAAACACACACTGGCAGCTCTTCTCCTCTGCAGGAATAATTACCATTTAATTCAAACATCTACCTTTGGCTTATCTGCCTCAGTCCGAATTTTCCTTATGGCAAACAGCAGTAACTTCAATTGCATTTTTTTCTCAGGTCGAGGCTGTACTCATTCACACATTTTGCAGAAAATAGACGCTTCACTCCCTTTGTATAAATATAAATACTGTAATGTTTGTCTTGTTACGTAGCACACTGATCACTCGTTCACTGCAAGCTGCCATGACTTGGGTCCTGTTTTCCTCATGCACTGGCTGCACTTGCTCATACTTTTGGTAGTACATAACGATCAGTCACAGTGTAAGGATAAATAATAAAAGATATGTTCCAGCAACCTGCAGGCTGAGGTAAAGAGAAAATGCAACTGGCATTACAAGTGGCATTATGCAGTGAAACTAAGCAGAATGTCCCCTGAATTACACACATATATTAAACAAAGTTATTAGTGTGTGTTTTATCTGTGTGCATGGGGGAGAAGAAAGCATCTAGCACGTACTTCTGTTAATGGTCAGGATGGGATAAATACAAATTAAAATGAAAAATCAATCAGTGAATGAGAGGGGGCACTGGGAGACAACTGACAGCAGCATGAAGAATGGGAGATTCTGGTTTGCTGTTTTGGAAACAACCAGTAGCAGTGATAAGGGAGAAGAAGATATTTTAAAACAGATGCATACAGTGAAAAATTTGCAATACAAGTCATACCATTTTACTAAAGGAAATATTATTCTCCCAGCTGGTCTACTCATCTCCTCTTCTTCAGAAGAAGCAATTAGAAACAGCACTAGGACTCCTTTCAACAACTTAGAAATGCAGACTTCAGTCGAGATATGTAAAAGAAAAAATGATGACTCCAGCTGTTAGTTTTCATGCAATATAGTCACACTGCAGTATAACAAAATCAGCATGTCTGCTGTTGGGGTTGTTTTGTTACACTGTATATTGGTTTTCACATAAAACTAACTGTTGGATTCTAAATGGTTTCTTTATATATCTTAAGTGGAAATTGTCACAGCAGGTCCTATTTGACTTCACTGTACTGCTGGTTATCTAGCTTCGGCTTCTGTGGCAGAATTGTGCAGACAGACACCAAACTGATTATAAGCTGCCACCGCTGACAATTTAATAGTGTCTGTGACAAAGTATGTTAGACACTTGTTGGCAGCAGTAAAAACTTGATGGAGATTTGAAGCAACAAAAGTGAACGAGTGTCAGTTGCTCCTCCCCATAGGGCACCTTCTGATGGTGCTGTTAACACCAACCTCTGTGCTGTGGAGGCTTCCCGGCAATATTTTATCACAGCTGACCAGAGAAGCAGCAACACTGGAGCCAGTAGAAAGCAAGTACCCTATGTGGCATCGGCTAGCAACAAGTTTCCGAGTGGTCCTGATGCTGATGGCTTATAGTTCCACACGTATGGCCTAATGGAGAAGATATCCTCGAAGAAGATCGGTCACTTCTAGTAAGTACAAATTCTCCAACCACAGGATGAAATGGGAGCTCGTCAGTGTTTGGCATTCCCAGAGGACTCTTCCAGCTAAATTTGGGTGGCATGGATCCCATTGTGAGAAAACCCAGTTCCGCACACGATCGCAGAGAAACATTAAATCAGAAAGCTGTTGTTTCTGCTTCAGCTGCCCTACAGGACCACAGTGTCAGTGCAGGTGGTGAGTGAGGAGCAGCTCCACCACCTGTAACTGACCCAGGACAGAAGGCGTGAATTGTATTGGGGGGAGGGGGTTCTGGCCAAACACTGTACCCCCCGAATCTACTTCCTGGGGCTCCCATCTCTCCCTCCCAGCAGTGTCTCCTGGTCCAGTTCTGACCCCTCCTCCACTTCCTTTTTTGCAGCAGTAGTGCGCAGGCTGCAATATAATGTAAGCCCACAAAAAAATTCTCAGACCTCCTAATGCAATGCTCAATGTCCAAAACCCCACTTTGTCACTTAAACTATGTCCCAGAAACAATACTGAAAATGCCAATGCTCAAGATTTCCTTATCCAAAGAATCTTTAATTTGGATACCCTCCTTTCAAATTCCTGATGACTGAGATCCTGCTCTCCCCGCTACATGGAGCAGCTAAACATATCATCTGGCCTCCCAATGCCCCAAATTCCCCCTCTGTCAGCCACATCAACTCCTGGAAAAGCATTCAATGGTTGAGTGCATGTTTTACTAATACAATGCAAGCTGCTTATAATGAACTACTATGTGTAAGGCACTTTCGAATGTTATAAGCTGCTGACTTATCCCAAAAACACATTTCTACATAACGAACACATTTAAAGGTAAACCATGACCGCGTTTACTTTGCTTTCTTGCACTCGCTCAGCCACTACTTGACTGGGCTAAATCAACTTTGTTTGAGTTTTGGATTTCAAATGTTTAGACTGAGCTCTTGCCCCTACCTCTAAATCAGGACTGGAGGGATCTGCTAGCAGCCACACCAAGTCTTGTTGTGATGTATCGATAATGTGCATAGCCATTGGCTCTTAAGAGAAGTCATGGTAAGCTACTTAAAGTCTACTAAAATACTCTTGCACTCATAAACTCATATTTTTAAACATTCTTAAGTGAACTGCACCTGAGAACCTCCTCCCCGAAGCAGAACAAACTTAAAAAAAAAAAAAAGGAACAAGGACTCAGAGGTGCCTAAACCTGAAATCCAACATCCTCACCAGATCCTTATGAGATGCCCGCTCACATCACAAGTCTCCAGTGCCGAAGACCCCCCACTCCAATCCACCCCTCAGAGCAAATAAAATACTTACCTTACTGAGAAAATTATAGTGGCATCCCTAATGCAATGAAGAAAACAAACCCCAGTCAAACTTGAAACACATCATTCTGCCAGTGCAAGTCAATGGCTCAAACCTGGGTAAATCACATGACCGATTTTTTACTTGACTGTCAATTTATTTTATTTTATTTATTTAAATTTTGGTAACCGGGTAAGCCCACTGAGACCAGTGGTCCCTTTTTCAGGGGCGACCTGGGATTAGTTACAGAGTACATAACTTGGCAACTTTACACAGTAGTTTTAGAAAAATACATTGAAGATTCAGTGTGTTCATACATAGTAGAATAGTGTATGATGACATTAGATAAAGTGCATGACAGGGAGTGTGATACATAGGAGCAACAGTAGAGCAGCTTTAGCAGAATGCTTATTTAGACACAAGGGGTACATAGATGGGTAGTAACATACATAAGTTTATAGTTTGTACATAGTCCACAATAGGGTACACGTTCGCTTGGCACAGAGAACAGAGGATGCCACTAGGCTAATAGAAGTGTAGGGCAGTTTCTAAGGCACCTTAGCAGTGCATGCAAGGGAGTTATAGGAAAGCAGTAGAAGTAGTCACTGGAGGTGCGGGGGGCGTTGACCTGAGGCTAACGGTTACAGCCACAGAGGCTCAGCTCAGGAGATACGCTTTAGGGCCCGATTTAAATGCTAGGAGAAGGCTTGTTGACTAGGGTTTCAGGGAGGGCATTCCATAAGAGGGGCAGCTGAAGGAAAGAGCTGTCCTTGGTGGAACGAACCCGGGGGATGGCAAGGTGGCATCTAGCTGAGGATCGAAGAGTGCGTTGCTGGATCTTGGGGGTGAGTAGATTGCACAGGTGAGGAGGAGGGCCAAGGGAGGTGAATTTGAAGGCCAGGCAGGCAGGGGAGTAGGTCAGCTTGTGTCGGAGGGAGGGCCAGTTTAGGTCTGCTAGTACCTCGCAGTGATGCCTCCTGGGGAGCGAGTTAGTAGCAAAGCGAGCCACTTTATGGTAGAGTGTAGTGAGCTTGTTGAGCTCGGTTTCTCGGAGACTGCAGTAAGGGCTCCATGAAGGATTGAAGGGAGGAGATTGCAGTTTATGCATTGCACGATTTAGCCCTCCAGAGAGGGAGTTTCCCAAACGGTAGAGGAGGCCTATCTTCTGGTGGACAGTTCGGGTTAGGAGATGATGTGTGATTTATAGTTTAGTTCTTGGTCGAGGAGGACCCTAGGTACTTGAACTGATCTAGGACCTCACCCTCTTCCCTAAGGAGGTGAGCTGGAATAGATCACTTCTGTCAACGCCGAACCATCTGGTCCCAAACAGGACGGCCTTGGTTTTGTCGTCATTCAGTTTTAAAGAATTTGCAGAGAACCAGGCCTCAAGGTCAGAGAGACAAGCCTGCAGCTTGGTAGAGATGACATTAGGGTGGGGGTTGCTAAAGTAGACAACCGTGTCATCTGCATAGAGAATGAGGTTGCTAGGTCTGCGGTCTCCCCCAATGTTATTTATGAAGAGTGAGAATAGTAGAGGACCCAGGATCGAGCCCTGGGGTACCCCAGAGACCACAGGTCTTTCACTAGATTGTGAGCCCCTCCAACGGACTTTCTGGGTTCTGTTGGACAGGTAGTTCTTGAACCAGGAGACGGCATGTGCATCCAGGCCTAGTTGCCAGAGCTTAGGGAGGAGGAGTTTGTGGTTTACCGTGTCAAAAGCCTTGGATAGGTCAATGAATAGGGCGCCCGTTGGGAAACCTTGGTCCATGGCCTTGAGGATGTCAGATGTGAGCCGGATCAGGGCGGTGTCAGTGCCATGGCCTTTCCTGAACCCATGTTGTGCATCGGAAAGTAATAGGTGCTGCTCAAGGTAGTCCTGCAGCTGATTATGTACAAGCCTCTTCTGTACTTTGCCGAGAGGGCTGAGGAGGGAGATTGGCCGGTAATTACCCACGAGATCTCGGGGACCTTTTTTATGTACAGGGACAATAGTCGAGACCTTCCATTTGAGTGGGATAGTGCCTTCGCGCGGAGTGACCTGTTGATCAGAAGGGTGACAGGATAGGCAATGGCCATGGCGGCTGCTCTCAGCAGTCTAGGTTCGAGAAGGTCATGCCCAGGGGAGGAGCTGGGATTTATTTTGAGGAGCAGTGGAAGTACAGCAGATGGTTTGACTAGTTTCAGATGGAATTTGGGCCGTGGGAGGATAGGGTCCCTAGCAGTGTAAGGAGGGGATCCGGTGGAAGCTGTGGGCAGGGATCCTGAGGGACTAGAGAAGAAGTCCGAGAAGGCTTTGGCAACTGCTGAGGGGTCGCTGGTCAGGGAGTTACTGACTAGAAGTGAGTCATTAGGTGAGTTTGTGGTACCCTTGAGGAGGGAGTTAATGTGACCCCAAAATTTCTTAGTGCTACTGAGGTGACCTGTTTGGAGGTCCCTTAGATACTGTGATTTAGCCAGTTTAGAGGTTTTCTTGCAAAGGTTTCTCAGCTCCCTGTACTTCTCCCATTCAAGTGTACTGCCAGAGGATTTGTATAGTCCCCAGGCCCTGTCTCGGAGTATCATGGTTTGCTTAAGGTTAGGGCTCAGCCATTTGTGGCACTTTCCCTGGACCCTTAGTTTCTTTCTTGGAGCGTGTAGGTTGGCAAGGGACAGGAATGAGTTAGAGAAGTAGTCGAGTGCCTCAATGAGCGAGGGAGAGAGATGATGGGGTCTCCAGTCGACGGTCCCCAGGGCTGAGAGAAGTCTGCAGGGACAAATGCTAAAATTCCGGCTTCTATGACTCGAGCGGGGTTTTGGGAGGTTTGTTGGACCAGATACAGAAAGTTGGGGAGTGGTCACCAGGGAGTCAGACATGATCCCAGCAGTGAGTATCACGGTCAGGCAGGAGACTAGAGCCCAGTCGATCAGGAGTGGTTGCCAGTTTTAGCGTTGTGCCTGGTAGGGAGGTCAATGACTTGGGTGAGAGAGGAATCAAGTAATAGGTTCTTTGTCACAGGGGACCCTAGGGCCAGCCAATTTAGGTTGAAGTCACCGAGAAGGATGACCTCCCCTAAGGGATGCTCCGTGAGGGTGTTGATTAGGGGTTCTAGGGAAGCGACAGCTGAATGAGGTGGGAGGTAGGCGCAACCTATGTAAAGGGGCTTAGTGTCACCAAGGAGCACTTTAAGGATCAGGATCTCACTGTGCAGGTCATGAGAGGCGGGGCGGTCGACCTGCGAGGCATTCAAGGTGGAGCTGAGGTAAATGAGAACCCCACCTCCTCTTTTTTATCCCACTCTGTCCTTTCTGAAAACCTGGTAGCCAGCTAATTCCACTTCATGTGGGAGGATCTGGGGTTTGAGCCATGTTTCGGTGACAGCCAGTACATCAGGTTTGTACAGTGCTGTCCAGGCCTCCAGGTCATGGATTTTATGTCTTAGGCTACTGATGTTCACATGCACCAACTTGAGTCCCCTAGTGTTTTCCCAGAGGTGGTTGGTAGGGTTGGTTAGAGTGAGATTTGGGGAGTATGGACCTGGGTTTGGTTCAATGTCCCCCCCTAGCGAAAGCTTGGGGAATAATTCCTTACGTACTCCGCTTCAGAAAATCTGAGACACAAAATAGTCATACGGATGACAACAGGCTCCAAACTTTGTTCGCTGCATAAAAATGAATGACATTTTCTTGCTGCTGTTTGTGGTGCTAATAGTGCTTTAAGTTTCTATGTTATTACGTAATTCAGAATACTGCAATCACATTCCCCGGCTCCTCTCTCCAGACTAAACAAATTTAGAGTTGCCATCCCTACACATAGTTTGTGTTCTCTGTCCACTTAAGTTATTTGGTGTCCCTGGCAGCACCTTCTCTATCTGCTCAATATACTTCTTGAACTGAAAAAACAGGATTGAATGCAGCACTCCACATGAGATGTAACCAGGGCCTTGTACAAGGGAAGAATAACCTCTGTTGATCAACTGGTCACACCCCTCCTGACGGTCCAGCATCCTCTTAATTTTCTTTACTGCTGCCACACACTGCTTCTCGTGCTCATATTTTCCCCTCTGTACAAACAGCTCCTGACCACAAATGGTGTACATAAAACTAAAAATGCAATTTTTACTTTTTTTTGGCATTTTACAATTTGTATCTTTTAAGAATCTGGAAATTTGATGACTACTCCTGTATTTGAATACAACTGTGGCTGTGTCTTTGTGGTACAAGGCTGTTATTTCCTACCTTCTAAGGTTTGAATAACCACTCAGCTTCACTGCTGGGGGTTTTCTCACCGTGAAATTGTGCAGGACTACACTCTTATACAGAAAGAAAATGGTTATAATGCCATTATTATATTACTGGCCATTTTGACATTATTTTAAGACAAATATTAATTGTAACAACATACAGTTGCCATTCCAGTAATATATAAAAGCACTGTGATCCCTGCTTGACTTGCCCTCCTGAAAAGGTACAACTGTTTGTAAACCTACGTTTCTTTGTATGATTCACATACTCATATGAATGGGAAGCGTGCTAGGTCATTTCCTTCTGCTCATCATAAAGTAAACTTAGAGTGTGGGCATTTATGTTGCAGGGAGGCATACGTAACACATTAATGTAAGGACCTGGTTGCTTGCATGAGTGACAATAAAGAAACTAAAACTTATTTGGGAGGGAGTCAGTGCCCCAAAACGTACACAGTTTGAAGTATGACTAATTTACAGTATAAAACAAACCTGGCATTCAGCTCTTATCACTTGGCGTGAGCTTGTTGAAAACAAAAACTGGCAAAGGATTGTTTTTGCCCTGATACCATTTAGCACCCCCCTCTTCATTATGAGATCATGAGGATTATGACCAGTCCAGAAGGAATCTGCTGGTTGCACACCACTGTCCAAAGGAATTCTAAGCATTCTAAGAGGCCAGTCACACCCTATAATTAGTGACCAGTTCACTAAATACCTGATCAGATTGCAAGGCTTCACAGCAGAGTTTAGCCAGCTATGAGATCCACTTGGAGGACTAGAAGTCCCCCCTGCATCTGTCTGAAACACAGTACATGCTACCTTAAAGCTACAGTGATATTCTACATCCTAAGGGTCAGAATGCAGCCTCATAATTAATAGAAACATACACAGAATTTGACGGCAGATAAGGACCGCTTGGCCCACCTAGTCTGCCCATTTCCCTACCTAATGGATAAGCTGCAGATCCTAGTTAACCAGCAGCCTACTTCTTTCTGCCCCCACCCCCTAGAATTAGCTGAACAACGCTAAATGTAGCCTTTGCTATGTGTAATCGATATTTTTGAAAGATCAGAAGTAAGCATTACTGAAGCAGCAATTAGTTCAGAGTACAGCTGAATGAGGTTATAGTGTACAGTAGTGTTGTTCTGTATAGAATTCCATCCCTTTCCAAATGCTGTTGTACCACAGTTCAAAGGTCATGGAATGTGATTCTACCCTACTGTTGTAGAACACCATTCTGGAACCTCTAGAAACTACACGAGTCAGTTTCATTTTGAAAGCAAAAGAACTCACACACACACACACACATTTCACACAGTTCGACACACTATAAAAAAATACAGGATGAGCAACTATCTGCACAACCAGTGTGTTTTGCCACCTTGGGGTTCTGATTCCCATGGACCTCTCGAGCCTCGCTCTCAAGATCTGAGGGAATCAGAACCCCTCTGTGACAGAACTCACTGGTTGTGCATATAGTTGCCAATCCAGTATTCTCAATGTCAGGATGAGGTGGAGCAAAAAGTCACAGCCTAGGATTACCTAAGAAATTCAATTCACATCATGTGCAAGGCCTTCAATGATTCAATTTACAAGGAACAAAATGAATGCCTATGTGAAGCAGCAGTAGTTTCACCTTTGGCCTTTATTACAAAGGTCACAACAGTATCTCGGAGTATCGACAAAACAAGAGGGACAGAGTATGAGTGTTTTTACACATGGCTAGCATTTCAATCTTAACCCAGCAAGTCTTAACTAAGCAGTAAAAGATCAAGAATGCAGACTATTGTTTTTATTATAAGCAACAATTACATAAAAAATACATAACTATAGCAGCACATGTACGCTATTCACACTACTGGACTGATGCAGATAGAATAAGGAAATGTAGTACAGCCAATCAGATTGCATTTGTACTATGACACTCTAGTAAGATTAAAGAGCATCAATCATGCTCAAATTAATGAAAATAAATGGAAACTACAAATGTTATTTATTTATTTGAAAAGTTTCAGCAGGAAAGACATACTGTACTGAGTTAAAATAGCTTGTTTCCAGATGTGTCCTTGTCCTTCAGATAAGGCACAAATGTCCTTATTTCCATGTCAGTCAGTTTGTTTAATCTATTTTTTATTGTATTTGTATTCAGTTTCACATCCACACTTAGGCAGTGTTCCACTGAGCATGCAGTCTTCAAGCTTGACTCCTCCTACCACCCAACCATGTGGCCTTCCAGCTCTGCCCCAATGCACTCAGAACTGCACACTGGAACAGGAATCTGAGGCAATCCTTGTCATGGGTGTTTGGGTCAGTCACGTGGATGTGAACGGACTACTAGTAGTAGAAATGAAAATTACGTATTTACTGTAATTCTTGATCTTCTAGGAATATCTTCACCATTTATTCACACTAATGGGTCAAGGCTGGAGGCAATAGTACCCCACATGGAACAAAACTTTTGAAGGGGCCGGTGCCAAGGCAAGCTGTGCACATGCACAGTGCTGCAAGAGTAGCTTGCAGCACTAGGCTTACCTTGGTGTCAACCCCCAACCACCTCAGTTCCTTTTTTGCCAAGGAAGTGCAGTATAACCTAACTAGTGGTGATGCACTCATGCCAAGGGCATAAGGATCCCTGATGACCTGAGCAACAGTGGTCAGTATGAGAGTTACACAGTATCTCCACAGTTCAAGCCTTGAACAAGGGTGAAGACCAATAAAATACTGGAGTGAGCTCGGGGGATGGCAGGCTGGGTGTGTGAATAAATGGCGAAGATATTCCTAGAAGATCAAGAATTACAGTAAGTACATAATTTTCATATCTTCCAGGAATGTATCTTCATCACTTATTCACACTAATGGGTCCGAGTACCAGGCTGAGCTAGAACCCCTGGGGTAGGGTGGAAGGACTGAAGAGCTCACTCAAGCCTGAAGTCCATTCAGGACAGCCCTGCTAATCGGCATACTGCCTGGCAGTGACATGTAGGCATGGCGCGCAACTAAAATGTGCACTGTGACCCTAGTTATAACTTTGCAAAGCATCACCCACACACAGAATGAACCTCTGCTAGGGACACAACTGCAATGGTGAAGTTGGTGTGTACTTGACCTTTCATCATGACCTAGCCATGGCATAGCAGAGGTGTAGACAGCTCACAACCCCAGCAGAATGTGCTTGAGTGGGGCAGGCTGAGTTTTTCAACTAAAAGCAAAGGAGACCAAAAACCATTTGGATTTTTTGAAATCCTAGTTCTGTGCAGGTGAAAAGTAAGGACCCCCTGAATGTTCAGAGAATTCATTCTGGAAGCTGCAAATAGGTGAACAACGCAGTGGCAAATTCAGAGAAAACTCTGGTGCCACTTGAAAAGGAACTTATTGAGTGCAGAGCATAACCTTTTCCTGTGGGAGACAGTAAGGGAATCTGAGATCAGGAGATGCTTTCAGACAATCTGCAAGCAGAAAAGATGGCCACTAGAAGCGGCTGTCCAAGTAGAAACATAGCTCAGAAATCACAAATGGCTCAAAGAGCTTGTGATGAGCATGTCCAGCACAAGGCTGATATCCAGGCAACCACCAGCTTCTGGAGAGGGACCTCATGTGTAGAAATGCCTTAGGTATCGCAGGAATGGAATAGAAGACCATGAGGCAACCTGTCCAAACTGAGAGGAAGGATCCTCTGCTGGCTGAGTGAAAGCCTGATTAACAGAGAAAGCACATCAGCCAAGGCAGAGTGCAATCGACACTTTTATTTTATTTTATTTTTTTATTTATTTATTACATATTTGAAGAGTACCTTTGAGTCACAGACTTATTTACAAAGGTTCCACGTCACATAGATTGTATACAGACAGACATTACAGCAAGTGAGCTCAGAGACAGATACAGATTGTTTACAAAGAATCAATCAAGCAAACATTTGAAATACTTGGGTTACTTATTAAGTAAATTACATTGTACACATATGACATCGTCATGAGCAACAGTGGATGGACACTAAGAAGAGAGACAGGCCAGTGGCCATTGTCATATATTAAGGAGGAGGTGGAGGACAGGGAATCAGTTGCAGTTACAATTATTGGAGGATAGCAGGAGAGCCCTAAGTAGGGTTTTTAAATAGTCCTAGTCTTTGTTCATTCACCAGTGTGGAGGGACGGCTGTTCATCCACATGGGGGCCCTATAGCTAAATGACCTTTGAAATTGGGAGGTACGGCTGGAGGGAATAGAGAAGAGATGGTGGGCTGAGCTACGAGTACACTTGACCTTGGGGTTTGGGAGGATTAAGGGGGCGAGTCCAGAGGGGGAGAGGCCTAGGCTGATATTTTTAGCCATCAGACAGTGTGGAACCTAATCCTGTTGTCTAGATTAAGCCAGTTGGTAGCACTATAGAGTGAGCAGGTGTGTGTAAGACGGTCACATCCTAAAACAAGATGGCTGACTTTTTCTAGGGAGATATGGAGTCTAGCTAGGGATGAAGTGCTTGCTGCCCCGTATATCAATAGGCCATAATCTAGCAGGGAGAGGACAGAGGAGGTGACAGTGAGCCTGAGGGCATCAGGGGTGAGGCAGTGCTTGAAATGGTGCAGAAGCCCCATCCTAGCATTAAGGGCCTTGGATAGCTGGTGGATGTGTTCGTGGAAATTGAGACCTGGGTCCAATGTGATGCCCAGGTATTTAAAGGAGTCCACCTGCTCCAGAGGGGTGTAGTTAGAAGTTAGAACTTGTGGGCATAGCATCTTTCTAGTGTTCTGCGGGTGAGAGAATAACATAACTTTGGTTTTGTTGTAGTTGATGATAAGGTGTTGTGCAGCGAACCAGTTTTCAGTGCAGCTGAATGAGGTCTGAAGGGACCGGTGGAGTTGTATAGGGTCAGGGCTGGAGGAGAAAATGACTTCATCGCCCGCGTATAGTAATAGATTGCCAGGGCAGGACTCAGGGAGGGAGTTGAGGAAGAGGCTAAAGAGCAGTCATCCCAAAATGGACCCCTGAGGGACACCAGAGAGGACAGGTAGCCTATTTGAAACTGTGCTACCGATTTTGACCTGTTGATATCCGTTCGAGAGGTAGTCAGAGAACCATCCCAAGGCATCCCTAGAAAGACCCAAATTTGTTTAAGTGGTTAGTAGGAGGGAGTGGTTGACGGTATCAAATGCCTTTGTGAGATCAATGAAGACAGCTCCCATGATGTGCCCCTTATCCAGTGCAGAGTGTATGTGTGTGTGGTAAATTCGAGAAGGGCCGTGATTGTGCTGTGTCCCTTGCGGAAACCATGTTGCTGCTTGCAGAGAAGGTTGTATTTGGGGAGATGCTCCGTTGGATGATCAGAAACAATCCGCTCTAGAGCCTTAGAGAGGGGAGGGGAGGGAGTATGGAGATGGGGTGGTAATTATTTGTATTGGAGCGATCCCCTCCTTTAAACATTGGTGTGATGGAGGCAGATTTCCACTTGGTGGGGAATTTACCTAGTCAAAGGGAGCGGTTTAGGATGCGAGTAAGGGGGCCAAGAACCTCGTTTAGGGTAAGACGAAGGAGCTTCATGTCCAGAGAGTCGGAGCTGTGTGAGGAGTGGCTGAGGGCTGCTTTGAGGTATGGCTCTGCAGTCAGAGTAGGGGGGCTGCAGGAGGGGGAGAAATGGCGTTAGTTGCCGGAGGGTCAAAGAAATTAGGAGGGAGAACGTTACTAAGGTTAGTGAAGGCATTATTGAAGGTAGAAGCGATTTGAGAAGGGTCAGTAGTCAATGACCCGTTAACCATGATCTGCGCTGGAAGTGGGTTGGGAGCCTTACCACAGATTTCATTAATGTTGTTCCAGAACGTACGTTCAGAGCCCCAGGAGGAGGTTAGTGAGGATTTATAGTGCTCTGTTTTAGCTTTATGAATGGCCCAGGTGCACTTATTCCGGGCCTCTCTGTATTTATGCCTGTCAAGCGGGAGTCCAGATTCTAAGGAGCATTGCCACAATGAGTCTCTTGCCCGCAACAAGGCTGTGAAGTGATCGGTGAACCAGGGCACATGGTTGCCTTTAACCATTCTTTTGGTGAGTGGGGCAAATTTGTCACATATGTTGTTGAAAGACAGGATGAAAAGGTCAAGGGCTATTTCCGGGTCTGGGGAGCTAGTAATGAAGGACCAGTCCATGGCTCTGAGGTATGCTTTAAGAGCTGCTAGTTTACCAGGGCCAAATTTGCGTTGGGTTATGAATTTGGGAGGGGATCGAGGGGCTTTGCAGGACCAGGAGCAGAGAACTGAGGAGTGGTCACTAAGGGTGTCTGGGAGAACACAGACATTAGAGATTTTGTGTGGATGATTGGTGAAGACAAGGTCGAGCAGGGAGGAAGACCCAGTGTGCAGGTCAAGACGGGTAGGGGAGGTGACCACTTGAGAGAGGTCTTGGGCTGTGGCAGCATCTATGAGCAGGGAGGCGTCCTTACTTAACCAATTTATATTAAAGTCACCTAGAACAATCATTTCCGTGCAAGATGATAGAGTGTCCAGATAGGACATTATTGAGTGGAAGGCTACTTTTTGGTCCCTGGGTGGACTGTATACTGCAGTGATGTATAGCAGGTTGTGGGTGCGACCCAAGGTAAGTTTAATGGTGAGGGCATGTGGTCCTGGTCCCAACTGAGGGGAGGGGAGCTACTGAGCATGTAATATGTCTTTAGCGTAGATGGCGTAACCACCCCCATGTTTACCCTGTCTGTCCGTCTGATAGAGGTTGTAACCTGCAAGGGTTACTGAGGAGCCAGGAACCCGATTTTAGAGCCAGGTTTCAGTCACGGCTATAACATCAGGATGATAATGTACGACCCAGCCCTGGAACGAGTCCCACTTTTTTAATATGCTGCAGACATTGAGGGAGGCGATGCACAGACCACCTGTAAAAGGTTGGAAGGGTGTTAAGGGTACCGGGGGCCCAGGATTTGGATGGACATTGCCTGACCTAATCATGCTCTTGATGAGGTACAAGAGTCTGGCAGAGTGCACAGAAGAAGAGATGGTAGGAATGGGGAGAAATTGTAAATAAGGGGCAGCCAGGTGGAGGAGTTAGCACGAGAGGTGGGAGGGCTGTATTACCTGGTGCAGTTGGTGATGCTGCCAGTGACCGTAGGGCGAGTCCAGAGTTGTGCCCCAAGGATGGTGACTGTAGTCGGTATCTGGTGTGGGTGTCGTATGCACAGTCCTATTTCTAGAAAGGTGGGTGTGAGAGGATAACCAGGAGTTTATCAAGTGCCAGGGCGCCACATAATTGACTGTATGGGGGGGAGGGGTTGATGGTGTAGGGTAGGACAGGGGTCTGTGCAATGGGTTGTAGAGAACAAAGGAGGAGAGTAAGTGGTAGCATTCTATCCCTATATGTGAGAAGTGTAAGGGATAAGAGAAATCCAATGTTGAAGCAGAAAGAGCAGCCTCTAGTGGAAGTGATTAGGATGGTAGTCCTCCCAAGGGCGCTGTACCTATTCCAAATGATACCCCTCAATTTGCCAGCGAAACTATTTCAAACATGGAATACAGCCATCTTGAGGTTTGTATGGGGAGGTAGGCATCCAAGAATAAGGTTCAGCATCCTCGCTCTACCTAAGTCACGGGAGAGTTGGCACTTCCCAACCTGAAATTGTACCACTGGGCCTCACACATAATGTTTCTAGTCCGACGAGGGTCAGGTGATACCCTAGCTCACTGGAGAGAGATTGAGGAAGACGTGACACCTCAGCTTGTGTGGGAAAGAGCGATATTACACCAACCCCCCCACCCCAATGGGTCACTGCACCACAAACCCATGGATTCTCCACCAGGTGCGAGCCTGGCACACTATCTGCAGAGCTCTGCAAATTTCCCCAAACTTAGTACTCCTCTGCCCTCTAGGATACCTGGAGGCCTTCCCCCCAGGACGAACTGATCACTCTGTCAGAAGTTGGAGACATTTACAACTTACTACACTCATGCAGTTCCTGTGTGGGTCTCAGTTTAAAGAGTTTGCAGAGATGCGGCAAGAATTTAACTTGCATCAGTCAGATGTTTTCCGATTTCTGCAACTTCATCACTACTACGATATGCTCCCCAGCTGAAAGTCGTAACCGGAGGAGCCCCACCCTGATAGCACATAGGTCTTCTGAAAGGGAGAACTAGTGCATGCCATCTCAATTCTCTATAAATCCCTAGTGGAAACAACTGGGGAAAATAACCACCTAGTAATGAAAAAATGGAACTCTGAATTGGAGCTTCACCTTACCCGGGAAGTCTGGGGAGCTATTTGGCTCTCTTCATCTAAACTTACCTGCTCACATGCCTGGAGACTATTCTCATGGCAGCTCCTCATCAGATTCTTCCACACTCCGGCTGTCACCTCACACTCTGGGAGTGCCACATCGGCTACATGTTGGCACCTGTGTGGTGAAACCAAATCCAACCATGTGCATGTGTTCTGGGCCTGCCCGAAATTACAGTCATTCTTGGGGGATCTCAGGGTGGAGCTAGAGGAACTATGAGGGCAGGGGAATCCCTGAACAGGAGAATTTTTTATGTTATATGTTTTTCCTCATGAATTAAGAGGCCTGTATAGTGGTCCCCTCCTGGGAATCCTATTGTTAGCCGCAAAAAAGGCCATTACTAAATGCTGACTCACTGTGTGGATACCCACAATTAGAAATTGGCAGACTTTGGCTAATGATATATACAGAGCAGAAAAATCCACCTTCTCTCTAAATGACAGAGCCTCAATATGCTCTACGAAATGGAACAGGTGGATATTATATATAATGCCCATAGATCCTGATTTTGTCCTCTAGGGTGATGTGAACTACAATCCAGAGGCTTGAGGGACACCTACGCCCTTAGCCTAGTGGGAGTTCGGTAATGGAGTGCCTCCTTTCCTGAGATGGAGCATACTGAGTGTGGGGGATGAGGGGAGGAGCTGCCAGGGTGGACTCCAGGGTGGGAGTGGCTGGAGGGACATGGGGGGGTGCCAGTGAGTCATGGGCCCTAGTCAGAAGATAAGAAGTTTGCCTGAAATGAGAAGCAATGAATTGTTGGTTTTCATTAGCCTGATGAGTTTGTTAAATATGATGCACCAATGTATGAATTTTATCTCTGCCAAAGTTCTAATAATGCCTGGCTATACTAAATGAACTGTGACTGTAAAAATGGAAAATGCCTAATAAATATATATTTACAAAAAAAAGAAAAGTAGTACCTGAATCTGAAGAGACCAGGGAAGAAGTCATAAATACCACCCCCAGTAAGGATGAGGAGAGGGGAGAGGAATAGGTAGGTCCCCTCTAAACTGAGACCATCTGGCATCAATTGGGTGCCACACGGAACATCCTATAGGGTGTTGGAGATGGCACCAGGGATAGCGCAGACCCAAGCCAGATCCAGCGTGAACCTGGCCCGGCACCGGACATGACACCAGAACAAGCGCCATACACAACGCTGGACCGGGTGCCGTACCCGACACCAAACCTGGTGCCATACATGACGCCGGGCCAGGTGCCACACACAATGCCGAACCCAGCACCATACATGACGTCGGCCCAGGCAAAGGACACGATGCTGGACCAGGTGCCATACACTATGCCAGACCTGGTGCCGCACACAACGCTAAACAAGGCCAGCCCAACAGTAGGGCTCCTCTCCACACACTACAGGCACTGAAAAGGCACCAAGAAAGGGGAGAGACAGAGAGAGAGAGAGAGAATCTGGCACCAAGAAAAGCTAAAGAGCCGAACCAGCACTAGAACAAGGGCTAGGAAGGCACCAAGACAAGCCAGGAGGCTGAACCCAGCACCAAAGCCAGCCCCAGAGTACCAACAACCCTGCCAGACCTGAGGTGACCAGAGAGGTACACGGCCGGTCCTACCAAGAGACACAGGTAGGGGTGCGGCTAGCAGGGCAGGAGTTGGTGGCGTGGTCACTGGCAAGGGCAGAAGTTCGCTGCTGGAGCCAATGCTCTACCTGGCTAGGAGGGCCCCGCCAGTGGGTTCAGTGCTGCCAACCAACAAGGTCTAGAGACCAGACCCACTGGCAGTGACACCCCAGCCTGATGCTACACTCACTGCTCCAAAGAGCTGCCCAGGGAACACTACCCACTGGGACCCCCATAGGGACAGAGGTGGACTGTAGGCCTGAGGTTTCAGTGTCCCGGCACCAAGGCCCATGGCAACAAGGACTGTGCCAACAGGCCCATGGCCCCAGGAACAGAGGGTCTTATGGAGACTTCTCGTAGGCAACCTCAAGTGGTACCATTACTTCTCCCACTGAAGAGCCAGAGAAGAACTTGAGGCTGAGCAGCGTCAAGATCCCAACCAGAATCGGGAGCTGGACTGCTTCTCCGTGCTCCAGAGAACTACCCTTCCACTGAGCACAGGACCACCCGTGGTCAGAACTCTTCCCTCACGGGAAAGTGGCCCGGACATGGCGTCCACTGCCGGAGCAGCCTGCTAACCACTGTGTCAGGCCAACACAGCACCAGCCCAAAAAGGGCCCCGGTAAAACACGGTGCTGGGCCAAACATGGCGCTGAGGCAACACAGTGCCGGGCCAGACTCGGTGCTAGGCCAAACATGGTGCTCAGCCAGCACAGCACTGGGCCAAACACAGTGCTGGATCAACACAGCTTCATGCTAACACAGCACCCAGCCAACATGGTGCCGGACCAAACTCCGCACCAGGCTGAACATGGTGCTGGGGCAAAACACTGTGAAGGCTCCCTACTGTAATCCTGTAGAGAGGTCATCACGAGACTCAATAGGGCTGAGAGAAACACAGATATTTTTTCATAAAATTACTAAACTGATACAAAAATAATAAAATCTAGCTTTAAATAAATAACAAACTGAAGCAGCTGTCATATAGATGTGAAGTTCTGATTCCCGAAGGGCAAGTAACATTATCACTGAAGTGCACTCAGTGGGGAAAAAACGAACTGAGGTGGTTGGGGGCCAGCACTGAGGTAAGCCTAGTGCCGCGAGCTACTCTCGTGGTGCCGTGCATGCACACCGCTTGCCTCTGTGCTGGCCCCCTCGAAAGTTTTGACTCCTGTGGGGTCCTAGTGCCTCCAGCCTAGACCCATTAGTGTGAATAAATGGTGAGGATACATTCCTGGAAGATCTATGATTACTAGGAAGTAGCAGACCTCTAGCAGTCCTCAGGAGGAGGGAGCAAGGCATGCACCCCAAACTAGGAGAAAAGATACTGAAGAATTGAGGACACAAAGGCAGTTTCTCGATGACAGAGCAACTTGATACTGCAATGGGATACGAATGTGTGCTCATTTGACCAGGCAGCAGCCATACATATTTGAGAAATGGGAATGTACCTGCCAGAAGTAAAAGTGGTAATCACTTTGTATTGTTGTATACCATGCAGTGTTTGCACAGACAAATTGTGGTGCAGTACAGCATTAACGCTTTAATAACATGTATTTGCATGTGCAAACACCATGGTCTGCTTATGCAAACACTGCGGTATACCACAGTACTGTTCATCTTCTGCATACTACCACTGTACGTCTGGTGGAGTGAGCCTTCAACATCCTGGGTGGTCCTCTCCAGCCAACCAAATTGAGGCAGTCCAGAGAAGGGCAACCAAAATGGTGCAGGGACTGCATCAGAAAACATATGAGGACAGATTAACGGAGCTCAGTATGTATATCCTAGAGCAAAGGAGGGAGAGAGGTGATATGATCAAAACATTCAAACACCTTAAGGGCATTAACAAGGTGAAAGAGTCTAGCATGTTTCAATATAAGAAAAACAGCAGGACAAGAGGACACAGCATGAGATTAGAGGGAGGCCAATTAAGGGGTAATGTGAGGAAGTTATTTTTCGGAGAAAGGGTGTCAGATGCATGGAATGGCCTACCTCAGGAAGTGGTGGATATGAATACAGTGCAGAGCTTCAGACAGGCATGGGATAGGTATAAGGGAGCAATACAGACGAGTATGAATAGATAGGCTATTGACAGAGCAAAGGCAGATGGCACATTTATAAGGTAGAAAAAGAAATGGGCAGACTGTATGGGCCTTGCGGTTCTTATCTGCCGTCAGCTTCTATGTTTCTATCAAATGCATCTTGCAGCACAGATTCAATTTGAATTATAGATGTTCCCCCTTCGTAAATAACGGTGTCGTCAGCATATAGGTGGTAATTTATTAAGGTATTTGAAAATGTGAAATTATTCATGTAAATATCAAAAAGGATCGGTCCCAATATTGAGCCCTGCGGGACTCCTGATACTGTAGTGGTTAGACAAGACTTGATATCATTCAAGGCTACTAGTTGTTGCCTGTCTATTAAATACAATTTGAAGCAGTCCACTACTCCTTCTGCCATTCCAACTAATTTGAGTCTAGACAGGAGGATGTCATGGTCTGAAGTGTCAAATGCTTTGGATAAATTTACAAAGATAGCCCCCAATGACATCCTCCTGTCCAGAGTTTCATGGATTATCATCTATAACCTTTAGTAAAGCAGAAATGGTGCCGTGTTGTGGTCTGAAACCCGATTGGTGTTTGTTTAAAATGTTCCCCTTTTCCAGAAAATGTTTTAGTTGACCCCCAACCAATTTCTTAAACATCTTTGACATCGTAGGCAAGAGAGAAATTGGTCTATAATTTTCTATTACATCTTTCTGACCAGATTTGAAGACTGGTACAGTATTACCTTTGCATTTCCCCACGTTCGAGGATATTCTGCTGAAAACAGTGATAAACTGAATAACTTTGCCAGTGGATATGCAATGATAGGTGCTGCATATTTAAGTAAAATAGGTGGTATACAATCAAGGCCTCCCAATTTCCTAGACTTTACTTTTTTTTTGTTGTTAGTTTCTTGCTCTCTCCCAGGCAGCACTCCTTCTAGCCTGATCCCTCAGCCCTGTGCCCTGCTTGCGGCCTACCTTCCGCTGTCCTCCACTGCTTGCCCCCTGTGGCAGGGATCCCTCAACCCGCCGGAACGGATCCAGTGCGGAGGTTACCGCTATTCGCAGGAGCAGGACCTGTGGGGATCGGCTGTCTTTGTGTTGCACCCAGAACTCTTTTCCACTTTTCTCACCTTAGGAGAGGAGGCGTGCAATGACGCCCTAGGGAGACAACACACATGCGCCCGCACATGCTCCTCCCCCTCTCTAAGCATCAGTGTGCCATCCCTCAGCCAAGGCTAGGGGCCAGTCAACACAGACTGCTGGAGGCCCCCCTCCCTGGAGAAGCAGAGCAGTCCCTCGGATGCTAAATCCTTCTCCTCCCCTGCCGACCCCCGGCAGCCCGTGCTCATTCCAGAACACAGGCCACCGGCGTAGCGCAAGGTAAGGCGCCAGCACCTCAGCCCTCAGCGCCACTGGGCCAGCCTGGACTTTACTTTTAAGGTTTTTTCTAATACTTCATTTGCACTAAGTCCATCCGGAGTGACAGAATCCTCAGCTTGCTGTCTGACAGTTGACTCAACAGAGAAAACCACATCTGATCAGTCCAGCAGGGGGCCACTAGGACCATCTTGCCCCCGTGTGCCTCCAGTTTGAACATCTTTCTCTGAATGAGAGGGATTAGAGGCAATGCAGACAGAAACAGCTTGTGCCATGACAGTCTGAATGTACCCTGAAAAAAAGAGTCAGGTCCTGGATTTGTGAAGCAGAGGCAGTTTGGCACTTAGTGGGCAGCAAAACATATGGAGTGCCCCACTTGTCGAATAGTGATCTCATGATGTCTGGTACTAGTGACCACTCAGCAAGATTTGCTGCTGTTCAGCTCAATTCGTCTGCCAGGGTGTGCTGGACTCCTGGCAGACAGATTGTTTGGAGCATGATCCCCTGTTTCTGGCAATCTTTCTCACACTCTCATTGCCTCCCTGCAGAGAGAGTAAGAGTGTTCCCCCCTTGTCTTTGATATAGTACATGACAGACTTGTTATTTGTTAGGAAGAGGGCTGTCTTTCAGCTGAATAAGTCCACGGCAGCTTTCAGACCATAGAGAACTGAACACATCACCAGCACATTTATGTGGAGATGTGTTTCTGATGAGTCAAAAATCCCTGTGTCTGGACTTCCGGTTCCAGTATGGAAAAGAGAACATCGTCAGCGTGAATCCTCAAGCAATACCGGATAAAATATTATTAAAATAACCCGATCCTCAGACTAAAAACCCTGCATTTGCTAAAACAATACCTTGCATTACCGCAGAGTGACAGGTCATCGGGAGTATTTAGCGGAGCATTGAGCTGATTATGGCTGAACAACTACGCAACAGATACCACTTGCTTTCCAACCTGGAAGACCACGAGGAGCGAGGCATGTGTGATTCGGAACAGGCCGCAAAACAAAATAAATATCCCGGTCCTGGGAAAGTAACCCCTGCATCTAAATTGGGCAGAAAGAAGGGCCAGGAGCCTCAAATTGGTAAAAATATTCTACAAGCTATTTCTGAATTCTGCAATGAAATGCGGAAATCTACTGGGGAACTAAAAGCAGATATTGGGGCCCTCCAGCAGTGCGTGGAGGGAGGCTGATCACCAAATAGCTGCAAATACAACTAAACTAGAGAATATGGAGGATAGCATTCGCTCTATCTTAAAAGAACAAATTTACCTAGCAGCCAGACAAGAAGATGCAAAAAACAGAAGCCGCCAAAAAAACATTCGAATTTATGGTCTGCCCAAGGGGGAGGAAGGGTCCGACCTAGTAGCCTTTTCAGACTACCTTTTTCATTTGATTCTAAACTTGGAGCCAGATTTCCCGATAGATATAGAGTGGGCACATCATGCCCTGGGTCCTAAACTAAAATAAGACTAAAAATAAATAAAAATAAAATAAACCTACCCATTCAGATGCAAGACCACGAACCTTCGTGATCAAGCTGCAAAGTTACCAAACAAAGGAACAACTATTGAGAAAGGCTTGGCAGGCAGGCCGCGCAATGTTGGGGACACGTCAACTGATCCTAGACAATGATTACGCACCCTATACTCAAAAACTGAGGCCAGAGGCCGGCCGCGGTCTGTGGTTAGTTCTGCTTGCGATGCCAGCGACCCGGTTCGGGAACGGAGCCGGGAAGCTGAGGGGGTTTGGCTGGGAGAGGGCTTGAGCGCCCTAGGGACTGCTCACCCTTCCGGGAGGGGGGGACCAGAGCCCAGTCTTGACTGACCTCGGGTAGAGACCCGAGGTGTAGCAAAGCCGATGGCAGAGAAAGAAGCGACATGCCAGGCGTCGGCGCTCAGCGCCTTGGCGTCAGGGACATGGCTGCGTCGCGAAGAACACGGAAAAAGCACCTTGCGGTCTCGGTGGAGCAGACACTAGGCCCCGACCCTCAATGCCCCTGCTGCCAGGGCAGCATCCCGGCGAAAATTTGTTGGTCTCGGGGTGTGGGCCCACACCCCGTACCCCGCCTGAGGGGTAAACCAAGACTCCGTGGGGGATGGACTGCTCTGGTCTACAGGCAGGTGAGCGAGGGCTGAAAAGCCCGTAAAAGTGACTCCCGAAGAGAGGGGGACCGCAGGGGAGAGGGGGAAAAAAAAAAAAACTGAGACGGGAATATGCTCCATTATTCCCATTACTGCGGGCTCAAAATAAAATCAAATTTCGGACACCTTACCCCTCGAGACTGTCAGTGTTGCTTCCCTCGGGTACAGTCTCTTACACCATGGCCCAGGAGTCCTTACGGACTTGATTTTTCGAGTTATCCTTAAGGAGACACCAGCAGTATTTACAAGACTCACACCAGCCCTGAAACCACAGTGGGACTCAGAGGACCATCTTCGTAATACCCCGCTTGTTGAACTGCTGGATAGGCTCCGTCAATACTGGAACCCCACTCGGACCACCTGAAGGGGGACGGTAGGCTTGTTCTGAGCTTTCTCTTATTTCCTTTCTGTCTGGATCTCCCTGTTTGTCCTCTGCCCAGTCCTACCTGGTTCGGGGGGAGACGAGTCCTGACTGTAGGCCCCTGCCTACTATACTTATCCCAGGCAGTTAATACATATAAACAATGGAAGGCAAGCTTTACTGACTGCATTCTGGGAAAACAGTAGCCATTTGATGGCAGGGGACACCCCAGGCCAAATGGCTAATTGTAATATAAATTCTTTTAAAGCCCAGGATGCCATGGAGTTGGGATGGACTCCCCTCCCAGGGTTCAATTTCTGACCCTACTTTTTGCTCCTCTCGATCAGCCCCCCCAGTATCGCTGCAAGGTGGGGCTGGTAGGACGTGGAACTTGGATGGATGGAGGGGATGGCTCGGCGACGACCCTGTCCTCATAGGGTTAGTGGTGGTCCCAAGCTATTATGGCTCTACGACTGGATCTTCGTGCTAATCCACTAACTGAACTGTTGAATGGCAATTTAAATTGGAACTCTACCCTGGCCACCAGGCAGATGGCAGTAGAGTTCGTTTCAGCTCTCTTTAATCCTAGTCCTATCAGGATCTCTCTCACTCATAAGCTCAGTCCTGTCCTGCTCGGGAGTTGCTGGGGGGGGGGCCTAACTATCCTACCTAAAGGCTCCCGGTATATCTTACTTCTCCCAGGCAGCAAAATAACAATAAACATAATGAATAATTCACACTATTCTATTCACAGGCTGCAACTGGGAATGACAGCCATTTTGATGGTGGAGGTCTCCTCAAATTGAATGGCGATAAATGATTTACTTTTATATTAAAGGGATGCTTGGGGGCTTGGAGGGGCTCCCCTTCCCAAGACTTCTATCTCATTCTCCTCCTGCTTCCCGGGGCAGTAGCCTCTCCTGGATCCTCTGTGAAGGGGAGGGCTAACGGGACTTTGGGGGAGGGGATGAGACCTTGATGAACAGAGGGGACTGCCTGGAGGCGACCCTGTCTCAGCTGGGCAGGTAAAGGCTCTGATTCTCATCATTTCAATATCTAATTCTTCTTTTGAATATGACCCTTTTTTTTGTTTTCTTTTTCTCTTTGGACAAGTAAAAGGGGACTAAACACCCCCCTTTTTTTTTTTTTACTTGGATATCTCTCTACAGTCAAGCCACCTATGGGGAAGAAGACATTATGGTTCATTTGGTACATTTCTATCATACTGAGACTTTTATCTCCTTTATATATTCCATTCCCCTTGGGAATAAGAGGTGGTGATGAAGATACCTTGATAGAACTGTTAACAGGAAGTGCTTTAGACCCTGGATCAGACCGGGGATGTTGTTTTATATAAATACCCGCGGGAGGGTTGGCCTTGGGTTAAGGTCATATCTACGACCAAGGTTAATGCAGATCCATACCAGTGGGGGTTTCCTTCAGGACACCCTCACTTTTTAGGTAATCTTAGTGTCCCTTAGGTGGTTTTACACCCACTTGGGGGATGAAAAGAACCCAAACCTCATAGCGTTCCCTCTCAGGGAATTGCCCGAGGCTTCTCCTAAGTGTCCACAGATAGACACTTTACAGTTGGAAGTCAAAGGGTTTATAGTTAAGCCATGCAAGCTTTTATCGTTTATTAGGTTTATATCACAAATCAGTGATTTAATGTTAGGTTAAGTTCTAGGCTCCACTGTTAAAGGGGCCACGCTGTATACAATTGAAGAGTTCAAAATTTGCGAGTTAGCACTGGGGAATAAGTGGGGGAGAGAAGGGAAAGTATTGGTTTGGCTCAATTATAAGATACCCAGGGAGGGTTTTTGGGAATATAGTTTTTGGGGGGGTGGTGTGGGTTGAAAAAAAACACACAGGCACAACAGATATATTGTTTACAGATTCTTTATTGTTACTGGAACACATCGGAGAAATATTGGTGGCTCCTTTTCACATCGTTCTGGTCCTCTGGGGGAGAGTGGTCCAAATGGCTGGTAGGGTCATTTTCCTGGGGGACAAACAAAACGACTACAGTTATTTAACATGCTATGGCCACTTTGCCAGTAAGAATCTTTTCCCAGAACATTAATGGCCTACATAACACGATAAAGCGCTCATGCTTTCTGCAGTATATTAAATAACAAAGTGCTGGCATTTTTAAGATTCAGGAAACACATCTTTCTGATGACGAACATAATAAGATAGGCTGGGGAAGGAGATATAAAAGGTATGTCTCCTCCCACCCTGGTGGACATCGAAGGGGGGGGGCAGCTATTTTGGTCCCAGCTTCCACACAACTGGAGGTTACTCAGTCCCATCTAGATGGCAAAGGCTGCTTTGTTATCCTACAGGGGAAATTATATTCCACTTATGTGACACTGGTGAGTGTTTACCTACCTCCCATGTCAAAACCCTCTGTTGCTCAGCATTTAATGGAACTGGTCAAGGACCTCCACTGAGGACAGTTAATTTTAGGAGGTGATTTAAATATTACTATGTCCACCTATTTGGACAGCTCCAACCACCACCAAAGGCATCAACCCGGCATAACCAATATTTAAAACACACAATGGACCACTTAGGCATAGTAGATGTCTGGCGCCGCTTATTCCCATCGAATCCGGGTTTCACTTTTTTTTCAAATGGGCATCACACCTACTCTCGAATAGACTACTTTTTGGTAACCTCTGAACACTTAGGTTCGGTACAGGACATTACAATCAACCCTATGGTCCTTTCTGATCATCATCCTCTCCTTCTCAAATTAGATTTGGGTAGGAAGAAAAGGCAAATGCTATGGTGTTTTAATTCAGTTCTACTAAAAGACAAACAATATGTGGAAGACATTAAGAAACATATCCCTCTTTTCTTTCAGGAAAATACCTCCCCAGAGACTTCAGAGGCCTTGGTTTGGGACGTGTTAAAGGCTACACTCAGGGGGGAAACCACAGTATATGCCTCTAGGAGGCGGAGGGAGTTAGAATCTAAATATACCTCTCTTTTGGAACACTTAAACACCTACCAACTACTATACACAGAAGGGGATCGAGAGGTCCAACAAAAGATCCAAGATACAAAAGTGGAAATACAGAAATTAATGGACATAAAAATTCAGCAGGCCCTTCTATATTTAAAACAGGCTAGATATGAGGGGGGACCTCGGGGCACCCATAGACTCGCTCAATGCCTTCGGGGACAGAAGGTTTCCACAACCGTTTTAAAGATCAAAGACCTGATTTCTGGGAAGCACTCACATAGGGAGGCGGATATAATTCAATCATTTGTAACCTTCTATCAACACTTATATCAGGGTAGGGACTCATCTACCCCCGGAAAGAGACAATCTTTTTTAAGAGATCCCCATCTTACGGCAACCCAACACAGTCTTTTGGAATCCCCTACCATGCCTGAAGAAATTTCTCATTGTATTAAATCTCTTTCCTCCCACCGTTGTCCAGGTCCCTATGGGCTACCACCTGAAAGGTACAGGGAATTTGAGAGTGAGATTTCTTCCAAGTTACTCACTACATTTAGAGAGGTTGCGGAGGGTTCTCTCCCCCCCCCCACCCTCCTAGGCCTATGCAACACTGGCCACTTTGCTAAAACAAAACACTGACCCTACTGACCCCTCCTCTTACCGTCCTATTTCAATCCATAACACGGATTACACACTTTTTACAGCTATATGGGCTTCTCGTTTGGAGAAGACCCTGCCTTACATAATTCATTCTGACCAATCTGGCTTCGTTAAAAATAGAAGCACTACAGACAATATCCACAGGACCCTGATACTTATCGAATACATTAGGGACCGGCAGATTCCTGCAGCAGTCATTAGCTTGGATGCAGAGAAGGACTTCGACAGGGTGTCCTGGCAATTTCTTTGGGACACACTGTCAAAGTTCCATTTTCCAGAGTCCTTTCTGAAGTGGCTGGGGAACCTCTATGCTGCTTATCGGGCATATGTGAGAGTCAACGGAGGGGCATCTCCCCCTTTCATCTTATCACGGGGTACCCGGCAGGGTTGTCCCCTTTTATTTGCCCTCTATATGGAGCCGTCGGGGACGGCTCTTAGAATTTCTTCTGAGGGTTGAGGGTACTCCACTGGGACAACAGCAATACAAAGTCAGTAGATTTGCTGATGATGTTCTTTTAACCCTCCTTTCCTCAGATACCTGTATTCTGGCAGTCTGGAAAATCCTTCAGAAATATGAGGCTGAAGCAGGATTCAGATTAAACACTGCAAAATCAGAAGCCCTTCTTTTTAATTTTTCCCCAATGGACACTGTTCATCGCCTTTTCCCTATGAGGTGGAGATCCATGAAGATAAAATATTTAGGAATACACATTCCACTAAATCAGGAGATGACAGAGATGGCGAATTATAAGCCACTAACTATTGCAATACAAAAAGATTTGGAAAAGTGGTCATCCCTACCATTGTCATTTTTTCAACGTATTGAAACCATCCGTATGAATGTCCTCCCTCGACTTCTATACCTCTTCCAAAACATCCCCTATTTACCCTCCACTTTTTATTTTAAATCCTGGGACAAACTACTTTCTAAATTTATCTGGGGCAAACAACATCCCAGTATCCGTCTCTCTATCCTCCAGCTTCCTACCACTCAAGGAGGAGCAAACTTACCTAATCTTAAACTGTATGCCCAGGCGGCATTTCTTCGTACCATCATTTATCGGCTGACAGATGGCCTCTCTACACCCTGGAAATCTCTGGAGTTCATCTTAAATGACATGTATGATATCTCTGCTCTTCTCTTTTCCTCTATCAACAATACGCCTTCTTTGAGAGTTTTTACACAGATAACATCCCAGACTCTCCAAGTCTGGTATAGGTTAAGAAATAAACCGACTATAAAACCAATATATGATCTCTGCAAAATTCTCTCTAAGGATGATCTTTTTCAACCTTCCCATATGGACCTGACCTTCTCCCACTGGCGCCAATCCTGTTTGTCCCATTTGTTCCAGTTCCTGGATGAGAGGGGGATCTTATCCTTTGATAGGCTCAAAGTCCAATATGGGCTTTGAAGCACAGATTTTTTTTAGATACCTCCAAGTGAGGAATCATATACTCTGTCATCGGTTGTTTGCCACTAAACTCCCCTCCCCAAACCCACCTTTACTTAAAATTTTCATTGATTCCATCCGTGGGAACCAAAGTGGCCACCTAATAGGGAACATCTATAAGGCATTAAGAGATTTGCTGGGAGATTCCACACAGTCAATACTAGATAAATGGAATGGGGACTTGGCTTCGGAAGTTCAATTCACTGAGTGGATTCCTGCGACCTCATCAGCCATTAAAGTGACCTTTTCCCTGTTTTGGCAGGAGTTTTCCTAGAAAATCCGAATTAGATATTTTCAAGCTCCAGCTATTCTAATCAAGTTCCTCCCTGCCGTTTATGGTCATTGCTGGAGACGATGCGGATGCAGTTTGGCAGATTAAGGCCACATTTTATGGCATTGTCCCCTTCTGATGGCTTTTTGGTGCGTCCTCCAGTTGGAGCTGTCTAACTGCTTGGGGTAATCGGTAAATTGACAGGGGAAATTTTACTGCTTTCTGTATATCCCGACCACTCACCCAAATGGACCAAAATGTTGTTGCCAATATATCTTATAGGATCCAAGAAGGCCATCACCAGAAGATGGATGACCCAGAAGGTTCCTTCCATTCAGGATTGGAGAGCCATCAAGCTAAAAATTTACCAGATGGACAGCCTAACGGCAACGCTTCAGGATAGTAAGCAGGCATTTAGAACTAAATGGCAGGGCTGAGTCTGTCATTACTTGGGGATTGACTCATCCTTTGTTCCTTGAAAATATGTCATAGCACCTTACAGCGAATTTAGGGTCAGGTGTTCTGGGAGGGAATAATATGATTAATTTGGGACTCTGACTAAGGCTGTGCAAACTGAATGAACGATGGCACTCTGTGATCAATCTGTATGTTACATGAAGTAAAAAGTATGCATGCGTGTATAAAACTACCCACAATAAAAATAAATTAAAAAAAATCCCTGTGTCTGGACACCTTGGCAGTGGGCTCCCAAACCCAGTAAGGAGGTTGCCTTGGTGAGAGTTGCCTATGGCTCCAGTGGGGAGAACAGGAAGCCCTGGAGGAGGTTTTCCTCCACTGACCACCACATCAGAAACCTCACCCGAGGTTTGGTCACCTGAATGGAGTAGTTCCAAGGATGTGATGCCTGAGACCATTGGGTACTGAAATTTAGTGCAGAATGCATATTTCTAAGCAGGGCCTGGAAGAACAGATCCTCATACTAGTATTCATACTAGGATTTTTAGAAGTTCAGAAGGCCAAGACCCATAGGTAGCTTTTTATATCTCTCTATAAACAATTTGATGGTTACCCATAAGATATTCATCCAGTCTTCACTTGAGTTCATTTTTGGTATTGCTTATGACTACATTTTCTGGCAGTCGATTCCAGGGTCTATCACTCTCTGGGTGAAAAAAAAAAGTTTTCTAGCTGTGGTTTTATAAAGATGTCCTTCTGGTGTGTGTGTGTGTGTGTGTGTGGCTAGCAGCCAACAAAGCAGTACGCTCTAAGCGGGGGATCCTGTACTCACTGCGATTAAACACAAAAAAACACTAAGTTAGCTGAGACTGACAAGTGCTGCAGCACTTGATAGAACTCCATACCTGGAACTGAATAATACCAGACTTGGCCAGACTAAAGATGGGGGACCAACGGAAACTGCACAACAAGAGAGTGGTACAGGCAGTGGCTGGGGTCGAGCCATTCAATACAGTCTTCTTACAAGTGATCTGAGACTTAGATAAAAAGGTGGAGGGCCTCTACACTAGGTTCTCCACCATGGACAGTAAACTTGCACAAGTATCGGAGGAAGCTAAAAAAAAACCCACCGAGACAGCTAACAAATCAGTAACAGCACTAACTGGGGTAACTACTGAGAAGAATTTGTTGCACCTCTTGTCTCGAACATCTAGAAAATTAGGTGAGTATGGCTAACTTCAGGCTGCTAGGGGTCCAAGAAGGGCTGGAAGGAGACAACATTCTAATGTTCACTACTCAGCTTTCGGAGCAGTGTCAAGAAATTTCACTAAATGATTTATTACTCAAAACATACAGAATCACGCCAAGACACCACCTGACTGGTCCTGTCCAACTTCAGATTTTATTTATTTGAATTCTGAAAACCAGGTAGGCCCACTGAGACAGGACTGTCCCTTTTTAAGGGGCAACCTGGAATTAGTTACATACGTTAAGTGAAAAGCAAATACACAACCTTTACGGAGTAGAAAAATAAATATAAGAAGTCATCATATGTACAAGGTACAGCATATTTAGTTAAACACAGGAGCATCAAGTAATATACATACATAAATATGACTCAGGATAAAACAGGAAAAACTGGAGATGTCCAGGATTCATCAGAAGGATGGTGAACATCCAGGCACAGCCCAGAGAGATAATTCAGGTAAGGATGGCAATGGTCATCAATTGCACTTGCAGGGCGCCATTCCATTTGAAAAGGCTTTGAGCCTCTTTTAAATTGTGCAAGAGTGGAGCATCTAAGGATCTCATATGGGAGCGAGTTTCAAAGAGAGGGGGCAATGAATGAAAAGGATCTCCTTCCAGATGTTATTCGTACCCTGGTTTCTAGTATTAGACTAGCAGTGGGTCTCAGGTGCCTTGCATGTTGCTTAAGCCTGATTATTCCATTAAGGCATGGAGGAGAAGTTTCAGCAGCCTGAAGGTAAGGCAGTATGTTGGGTAAAGGAGTCTTGAATTAAAAGTGGGCCAGCCGAGTCCAGCAAACACCCCGCAACAGTGGACTCTGTAGTGGGCACCTGCTGTAAAATGTTCAATTCTATTATATAGTGTTTTTAACCTGCACAGTTCAGAGTCACAAATGGACTGTAATACAGGGGTGCCATAGAAGAGTGAAGGCATTAGAGTTCTTCTAGCAATGGTTATTTGAGCCTTCTTAGAAAGATATGGGATAAGCCTGTAAAGGAGTCCAAGCTTCTGATGCATCATTTTGACTACAGTGTCAACATGAGGTGCAAAGGTCATGTTTTAGTCTAGCACCACCCTAAGGTGTTTATTTATTTGGTTATTTCTTTCTGCTCGACCTACCTGGTCTTCATTCCTAGCAACTCCTTGGGACTCCAGCCACCATCCGACAACCCCCACACTCCATTAGGGTTCTTGCTTGTTTCCCCTGCGGCTTACCCCCCCGCAGCAGGGTGGCGGGGAGCCCCCATCTCACCCACCTTGTCTGGTTCCAGATTCAGCAACTTCCTCCAGAGCCAGTGTTTCATTGGCTGGCCATCAAGCCACCTGACCAGGAGGTCTACCTTTTTCTTCATTTTCTCCCCAGACCTGAGGGCGTGCCATGACACTGATGGAGGGGAGCACGCACACGCCTGCACGTGCTCTCTCCTGGCATCTGCCCCCAACTCCTCCCCTGTAGTACCACACAGCACTTTGCCCTCCAGCCTCTGCCAGGGGCAATCAGGTGCCGACGGTTGTGGACCCCCCCCCCCGAGAAGGAGAGGAGTCCAACGTACGCTCAATCCCTGCCGACCCCCGGCAACCCATGTTTGTTCCCGAACATGGGTCACTGGCGTGGCGTGAGGCAACGTGACCAGTGCCTCAGCCTTCAGCGCCACCGGGCTGGCCTATGGCAAGGTATTTAAGTGACTCCACCAGTTCAAAATGAGTGCCACCAGTGGTGGACAACTTGAGAAGGTGTCGCCCCTCAGTGCCTAGTCTCCTGTTTCCAAAGAGCCTGGCTCTGGTCTTTTTAACACTGAATACAAGTTTGTGTGTCAGGAACAAGTTTTCTGATTGCGGGAAGTTACTCTCCAGATTAATGTTTATCCAATTAACGTCTGCCAAGGATCTTTATAGAATGGCACCATCTGCATATAGCTGTACCATTACCCTACCACAGTTAAGGGGTACATTATTTATGAAAAGGGAGAATAGGAGTGGGCCACAAATTGAGCCTTGTGGAACACCATCAGCTATCACTCTAAGATCAGATGTGCTGCTCTGCCATTTTCTGCGTTGTTTCCAGTCAGTCAAGTAGTTGTGAAACCAGAGGCAGGATATTTTATCAAGATCAATTGCCTTTAGTTTGTTCAGTAGTAGGCTGTGATTAACCAAGTAGAATGCCTAAGAGAGGTTGACAAAAACTGCAACTGTAGCCATCCCATTATTGAGGATGTCAGTGGACACATGCACCAGCTCGGTGTCAGTGCCATTATTCTTACAGAAGCCATATTGAACACAAGTCAGGGAGTGATTATGTTCCAGGTAGGCCTGGAATTGGTCATGCAGTAGCCTCTCCTGGATTTTGGCAAGCAGCCTTTCCTGAATTTTGGTAGATTATCCTTTTAATTTTAGTGTGACAGCATGTCAGAGACTTCCTCCTGAATGAATCTAGGAAAGAAGGATAACTGCAAACTTCTGTTGGGACAACCAGCTTCCTTTCCCAAAATGTCAGCTATACTATGAGACAATGGAGGAAGAGTTTCAAAGCTGCCCCAGTGAGCTTAAGGTTACTGGGAGTCAGCCATGCATTACAGTTTCCTGTTCATCTGAGAACCACCTACGAGGGCAGAACATACTCCTATACAAAGTCCCTGCAGGCAGGTATGCGACTCGAAGCCATTAAGAAGAAGAAGAAGAAACAGCGTTTATATAGCAGTTTTCACACACATTGTATCTCAAAGTACTTTACAAGCAACAACTAGACTGGTACTGAAATGACTGAGCTTGTAGTGGCAGCCATTTCACACAGAAACACCCACACAGCCTTGGACAACTGCATGAACCAGTTTTATGGGAAGGGGAATATTTGCCACTACTCTTGCGAAAAGTACCTTGGGTTCTTTTACTTCCATCTGGACACCCACCAGGACAGCACCAGAGATGGGTAGAAGGGACCTCGGTTTAAAGTCTCATCCCGAGGACAGCACACCCCGACGGTACAACATCCCCCTAGTACTGCACTTGGGTGCCAGCGTTTAGGTGTAAGCCCAATCCTGCGGTGGGACAAGAACCCATGATGACCTTCTGGCCTAGATGCGGATGTGCTACCAACTGAGCTATGCTGACACCTTAAGGCTGCCTTTGCACAGTGAGCTCAAGAAGCTGCTGCTGAGGGGGACAAGACCCATGACTGACTGACTGCTTTATAGCAACCCTGTTAATCTATTGAAATGTTTCTGAACCTTTCATATTGATTGTTATTGCTATGTGTATAATATTGTCAATCTGAAGTTTACTCCTTACTTTTGTATTATCTGTTTGGGATGTGGGAGACTCGGCATTGCTAAGTAGGAGGAATCCTACAGAGTTTCTTTTGAATTGATCACCACGAGGACTACCTTGAAAATGAGCTTGCTCAATGGTGTTATGCCTGGTTAAATAAAGTCTGACTGACTGATTGATCAGATGAGTGAGTAAGGGGAACCAAACTTGAAAGAAGGCCACTACCCTGTGGCAGTCCTGTAGCACGCTATGTGTGTGCATTGCCCCATTTCCCCCACATAAAGCCATGTTCTAGCATTCTGATTAGCACACACAGGCTGAGATGGCATTTGTTACATGTTTAACTGTGCAAAGTAGGCCATGAAAGGTCCAGCAGTTAAGGTGACAAGTTGGTTCTCTTTCTGTTTATTCCAGCTGCATGGACGTTGTTGAACTTGTTGCTAAGTTGACAATAATTTAAAAAGTTGTAGTTCCCTTTTGCAAGACCATCTTTACTCTGGAAGTAGGATGTTGTTAACTAGGATCTGCAGCTTATCCAGTAGGTAGGGAAATGGGCAGACTGGGTGGGCCAAGTGGTCCTTATCTGACATCAAAGTCTATGTTTCTATGTTTACACTGCAAAAGTTAAATTTTAGCAATTGTGTTACTGATCGATGTTGGGGGGGGCTAATGTTTGGGAGCGATCCTTATATATGTGCTCTTTTTTTTTTTAGGAACTTCAGGACTTTCATGGACTTCCCATCACTTAAATGTGATGTGACTGGTGAATTTGCACTTCAGTTTTCAGACTTTACAATGAACGTTAATCCATGATCATTGCTGCAATGGCTTATTTAGCTCAATTTTAGAAACTATATGAAATGTGGTCTCTGGACTCCTATATGCCATAGCAACAGAAGACTAGTAAAAGTAGTCCCATGTATAAAATGTTATTAAATGTTAATGCATCCTTACCTTGGAAACAGGTAATTTTATTTGTACTTGGTATAGTTGAAATTCAATAAAAATAAATAAAAAAATTTGTCCTTTTAGCTGCAAGGGGTGACCTCTGGTATTTATGTTACATTGTTTAAAAGTGAAATTCATCTCAGATGTGATGTAAGGATCTTGTACGATGTCATGGAAAGCTAGGAGGTCTCCTTTAGTTGCCTTAAATGTAATGGTATTAATCTGGGAGTGTCCAGTCTAGGGGAGGTTTTCTAATCCCTTAATGGTTTTAGTTGCTCTACACTGAATTTGCTCAATCCCAGTGCTATATTTACAGATGTAAGGATTCCATACTTGGCTAGCGTAATCCAGATGAGGTCTATAAATATGATCTATAGAGTGGCAAAATTATCTCTGGAACTCTACTCTTTGTATGTTTTTGATACACCATAATATTTTATTTGCTTTAGAAATAACTGATGTATAATGTATGTTAAATCTGAAGGAGTTGGAGATCATGATTCCCAAGTCTTTTGTTTTTTTATGAAACTGATTTTAGGACACTGTTACTCAGAATATATTATACCCCACACCTACAGGCCCAAATTCTGTATTGTAATGTACACAGCACTCAGCAATGACCACAACCACTTCCTTCTCCGCTCACTGCCAGAAGACTTGCTCTGAGTTCTACTGTTACTGTTCAGTGTCTAACTGTATTCAGCAACTCAACAATATTATGATACTAAAGCCTTGGAATATAAACTGGTGATGCAGATGTCTGGAGCTTTGTTTTGCTCTCCCCTAGACTATCCAGCAAGCAGCACTGCACTTGACCGTGACCGATGGCAACTTGTATTAATGATTACTTTGCCTTCTCCTGGACTTGGTAAAACTTAAAAGACCATTGTTCCTCTTCGAAACCACTCGGGCCTTTGGAAACAGTTTCTGGTGTTTTCCCCATTTATGCTGGTGGCTGTAAGTGGTTGTGTACCTTATTAAATAATACTGATCAAGTTAAATGTTGTCAGTGCTGATCTTTTTTGTTTTGCCAAGTACTGTTATGTGACCTGGCACATTTTTGAGCAGACCTGCTTTCTCTTGAACTGTGCTTCCCTTGGACTACCGAACCAGCAACACTGTACCACCCATGACTGTGACCTATGGCAACTTGCATTTTAATTAATTATTGCTTTGCCTTCCCCAGGACTACCAGCCAGCAGCACTGCACCACCTGCGACCATGCCTATGGCAACCTGTATTTTAATTAATGATTGCTTTGCCTTCCCCTAGACTATCCTACTACATACACACAGCCTGATTGCTTTGCCCTCTGGAGTACCCTATCAGACAGTATACTGTACATTGATGGTTGCTTTGTTTTGTCCCCCACCAACTACTATACACACACCTGATGCTTTGCTTTGTCCTGCCCTGCCCTGCCCTGCCCTGTACAGCAAGTAGCAATGCACCACCTAAAGAAACTGGCACGTCAACTGGCAACTTGTAGTTCTATTTTTGTTTATTTTTTCCTTCAACAATATTTCTATTATTTTTTTTATTTTGCAGCAATTGCTTGCCCTTCCCTAGACTATCCTGACCTGCAGTATTAGCCAAAAGTCAGCAGCACTAGACTGTACCGCAGCAATTCAACAATTTAATTTTTGAGGGGCACATGCACAATTCTCCTTTTGTCAGGCGTTAAGGGTTATTTTTCCCAAGTGGATTTGCCGCTCACCAGTCTCCCTACCCCCCGACTTGGATCCCACTGATTTTTTTCCTGACACTTTCTTCAGGAAGCACTGACTGCACACAGTCATGCACCACCACCCCGATCTGGGTTTGGGCTCATCTGCCCACCTGTGCCGTCTCTCCTCACTCCACCAGAGAGTAGTCTGTTCTCTTGTCCAGCTCTCTCTCTCTCTCTCTCTCTCTCTCTCTCCCCTCTGTGCCGCACTTACATGGCTTTTATAGCCAATTTCTGGTTTCATAAGACATCCTGTCAACTGTCTTTCCCACTGGATGCTGCCGCTGCCTGTGCTGACAGCATGTGGATGGCTGGGAAGTAGAGCGGAAAGTGGGATACAAAGCACGTTACTTACCCACGGACCTGGCACCAGACATTTTATGCAAAGTCCCTATTTATCAGAGTCCGTGGGTAAGTACCGGATCGAGGAGGTTCTGATTTATGGCGGAACAGATTGCCGAGCCCTAACAATAACCCGTTGCTTGGCCTCACCACCTCTCAGCACTGTCAGTCAATTTCTGTTTACTGCTTAATAAACCACTGTTTTGAAAAATGCTGACTGGTCACAGATAAGTATGGAATAATCCATGGTAGGGTGTGCAGCAATATTGTAATAACTGAACAGGTTAATGGTGTTCTAGATCAGGGCAAGTCAATTTGGCTGCTGTGCTAAATTAGTCAGCAAAGCCACTGCCTGACCACATGCAAAGTTCTTAATGACAAAACGTGACTCATTTGTAATAAAATGCTTTTCATGTTTTATTTTAATACAGAAAAAATGTACGACAAAGAGCAGAATATTGAGTTAATGGGCTTTACATGCTGCAGTAAAACAAAAAAGGTTTTCTCATCATGAAAACTATAGCAGCTCAGCTACTTGCCAAAAGAAATTCAAATATATGTTTTTTGATTGGGTGACCAAGAAATTAGACTAGGGTGGAGCGGTGGATATGGCCTACTTAGATTTCAGAAAGGCATTCAATACTCTTCCACATGGGAGACTACTAAACACGATGGTTAGCTTAGGAGTGGGTCAAAAGGTGGTAAACAGGGTAAGAAACTGGTTAAAGATAGGCAACAAAGGATGGTGGTAAATGGAGTTCATTCCTAGGAGGCGAGGGTGACAAGTGGGGTGCCTCAGAGGTCAGTGCTGGGACCGGTCCTCTTTAATTTCATTATTGGTGACAGTGCAGAGGAGCTAGAGGGAAAGGTCTGCCTCTGTGGATGACACCAAAATCTGTAATAGGGTGGATACTCCGGGGGGTGGAAAGGATGAGCAGAGACCTCAGAAAACTTGAGTGGTCAAGGTTATGGCAGCTGAGTTTAAATGCAAAAAAGTATAAAATAAGGCACTTGGGGCACATAAACCCAGTGGAAGAGTACAAAATGGGAGGGAGTGTTATTAACAACCACCAAGCATGAGAGAGATCTGGAGTAATTATCTCTGATGACCTAAAGGTGGCCAGGCAGTGCAACAAGGCAGTTAGTAAAGCTAGTGGGATGCTGGGGTGCATATGGAGAGGAATCACCAGCAGAAGGAGGCAGGTGGTGTTGTCTCTGAATAGATCACTGGTAAGACCTCACTTAGAAGGTGTGCCAACCGCACATCGAAACATTCACGGCGAAATCCCTCACAGCGACAATCTCAACAGGTTTGAGATTGTCACAGTGAAAGGATCCGGCATTCGCTCTTTGCTGTGTCACTTCCCTTCAAAATCAACTCTGACCTGATAACTATGAAGGGTGGGCGCTGGGGCAAACCCCCGCAGGGGTTCAGGAGCACAGCCCCTGATAGAAACACACCAACGTCGGACAGGTGAAATTTCACCTGTCAACATTGGGGATCTCGCTATGCTAAACTCTGACAACAGTGTTGTTGATTCAGCATAAGTAAACCCACTTAGAGTACTGTGTACAGTTCTGGAGGCCACATCTCCGGCAGGACATAGACTGAGTGAAGGCGGTCCAGAGGAGGGCAGCCAAAAGCCATACAATGAGTGACTAGAGGAACTCAATATGTACACCCTGGAAGAGAGGAGGGAGGGGGATATGATAAAGACCTTTAAAAACCACACGGGGTAAATAAAGTATAGGAGAAAAGTATTTTTCAGAAAAAAGTGCATAAGAACAAGGGGACATGCTATGAAGCTGGAAGGGGGGTAGATCCAGGAGAGATGTAAGGAAGTATTTCTTCACAGAAAAAGTGATGGATTCCTAGAATAGCCTTCCAGCCGAGGTGGTAGGAGCGAAAACAGTGGTGCCTTCAAAAATGCATGGGACAGGGATAAGGGAATCTTAGTGGAAAGGAATGAGGTGGGAGAACCGGAGATCAGGTAGACTTTACTGTGATACTGTAAGTTGGGAAAAATGGGCAGACTGGGTGGGCCAAGCAGTCCTTATCTGCCAACAAATTATATGTTTCTATGTTCTCTGTTTCTATGTAGCTATTCAATGAACTCAACCTGTAGAAGGATGCATCTGCTTGCCCCCACCAAAAGAACAGCAAAACAAAAATGATTATAAAACACTATTTCTTGTTTTAAAATTAACGTTTTCTTTGTAAAGACAACATACAACACAGTGACGATATACATACAAGGCGACTACAATACTGACCCCCCTCCCCCTGCAACTTAATGGCATTATCAGCTATAAGCAGTGGTGGGTCCTGAATTGAGACCGGCTTAGGCTGTCGGCCAGAATGTTTTAGATGCCCGGGACGTGGACTGCTAAGTCCAGGTGATGGTCCACTGCCAATGTCCACACGTGCATGGCTTCCCCTGCAGATGGGGATAAGAATGAGTCACGCCTTGCTTGTTGATGTAAAATACCACAGACATGATGTCGGTCTGGATCAACAGGGGTCCAGGCATCAGGGTTGTCTGAAAGGCCTGAAGAGCATACAGAACCGCCCACATCTCCAAAATGTTGATATGGAGATGAAGCTCGTGTTGGGCACAGGACCCTTGAGTCTGTCGATCTCCCAGGTGAGCTCCCCAGCCTTGGCCTCATGCAGCTTTTGTTAGGATCTGTCTGGGAGGCTCCTTCCGAAGACAGACTCCTCTGGAAAGGTTGGAGGAAGTCAGCCACCATGTCAAGGATTGCTTGACAGGGTTGGAAATCAAGACTGGTTGGTCCAGGTCGTCTGATCGTTGATCCCACTGAACTCTCAGGTTCCAATGGATTACCCTCATGTAAGTCTGGCAAGAGGGACCATGGTGGTGGCGGCTACCATGTGTCCCAAGAGTCTGAGGATAGTCCTGGCTGGGACTTGACGAGCAGAGGAGATCTGTGGAGCGTGTCTGAAGGTGCTCTGCTCTGTCCTGGGGAAGAAAGCCTTTGCCTTGAGCCATGTCCAGAATTGCCCCTATGTACTGTAGCTGCCGGCCTGGCCAATGGGAGGACTTGGGGAGATTCAAGGTGATCCCTAAGTCCTGGAACAGGGAAAAGGTGGCCCGTATAGTGCCCAGTAGCTGATCCCTGGTGGGAGAGGTGAGGAGCCAGTCATCCAGGTAGGAGAAGACATAATGGCCCTGCCTTCTGAGAGCTGCAGCCACTACTGCAAGGCATTTGGTGAAAACCCTGGGGGCCGAGGACAAGTCGAAAAGGCAGAGCCCTGAACTGATAGTGACGTCCCTGGAAGCGGAAGCGAAGGAACCTCCTGTGTGGCTGAAAAATCAGAATGTGGAGGTATATATCCTGCATGTCCAGGGAGCATAACCAATCCCCGATGGAGCACAGAGAGAAGATCTATCAGACTGACCATCCTGAATCTTTTACATTCAATGTAATGATTCAGGCGGATGAGGTCCAGGATCGGACGCAGGTCCCATTTTCTTTGGCACTAGGAAGAAATGGGAATAAAACCGTTCCCTCTGTTGTGCCGGGGGACAGGCTCTATGGCCCTTTTTTGCAGAAGAGCCGGATTTCCTCTGCGATAAGAATGCTGTGGGCCTAGGAGTGATGGAACTGGATCAGGGGTTGTCTGGAGAAACCTCAGTAAACTTGAGAGTGTGTCCTCTTTCTATAAGATGCAGAGATGCAGAACCCATCGATCTGTGGTTATCTAATGCCACCCTTCGATGTGCAAGGAAAACCAACCCACCAACATCTTCCCTGAGACTTCGGCCGGGGAAGGGAGGAGTGGTAACAAGTCAGGCTGAGGAGCCGGGGAGGGGGAGTGCAGACTGGGAGGTTCTGAGGGGCTATGGGGTGGAACCTCTGGAGGCAGGCATGGAAGCCTTTTGTTTGAACCCTGCTATCTGCTGCTGTCCCCTGGATTGCTACCTAGCATTCCTTCGAAAGGACTGCTTGGAATGCTGCTTAGGTTGAGATCTGTACGTAGTATGTGCAGATCCAATGGCTTTCACAGATTCCCGTAGTCTGGTTGTGACAGGGTAGAATAGGACCCTGTCCCATTTGTTATGGAAAAAGTGTTTAAATGCAAGGATCTTTCCTTTTCTGTCTCTTCTCTGTCTGGTTGCGCAACCAAATTTTCCTGTGAGACTTTGGACTTGATCAACCTGACAGGCTCGCAGTTCTTTGCGTCTCACTGTCTCTCAGTTTTCTCTTGCTGTTTTTCTCCTTTGCATATCTAGATCTGCCGATATAAAAATATGTGCAAATCATTGTATGGAAATGTAACTGATATTGGGATCCCTTGTGTTTGGAAAATATATAGCATTACTGTTGAAATGTATAAAATTATCATTTGAGATGACTGCAAAAAGCTGTTGGAAGCTAGAGGTTACCACAGTTCATTTTTAAGCCTTTTGCAAAAGCTGTGCAAAAGGGGGCCTCAACTCAAGAAGCACATTGTCTTCTAGCAGCTCCTGCCTGATATTTACAAAAATAGGATGCTAGCTAATGATGAGTGTTGAAAGAGCTAAGCTGCAACTGCAAGAGAGATAAGAAAATGGGGCACAGAACCTCAAGGAAAACTACTGTTTTTTGTCATTTGTACATAGTTATACTGAACAAGTTTATTTTTTTAATGTTACTGCTACTGTAAATAAATATTTTTGGAGAATTCTACAACTGCTCCTGGCTTTTCCTATGCTTCCTGACCTGTGCCTCGACACTGGTGATGATTTTTTTGTGAGTCCTCACCAAACAGGACCGGCCCTCTAAAGGGGGCATTCATAATTCTGGACTGGACGTCCATAGCAAACCCAGAAACTCTTAGCCAGCAATAACGTTGGAAACAAACTGTGGAAGCAGTGGCCCCACCCACTGAGTCCACTGTATCATAGGATGCCCTGAGGATGTGGTGACCGATATCTGAGCCTGACTTCAAAATAGCCAACAGCCCTGTCCTCACTGGGCAATCTGGTATGGCTTGGGAAACCTTCACTGCCTTGTCCCATAAGGTGATCTGGTATTGAACCATGTGGGCAAGGAAGTTTTGGAAGTGTATGGCACATGTGGCCGGGGAGTACACCTTCCTGGCCAAAAAGTCAAACTGCTTTGAATCCTTGTCTGATGGTTGTGTACTGAGATGCCTAAGGCACCTGGCCCGGTCGTGGGCAGTGTTAATCATGCCATGCGTCCGCCTCCAGTTATTCCCCATAAAAGGGATCTTCCCTGCAGGTAGTATATGACCAGTCTGACTTCTTGGACACTGCCAACATAGAAAAGGTTTGCTTCAATGCAATCTTGTTGACGTCTTTGTAAGACTCAGTTATAGGAGGGACCACCACAGGCAGGGTGTCTTTTTTCCTGAGAAAGGTGGCCATCCGTTTTCGCTCTGAATCCAGCTATTCTGTATCCCAGCCATTCAGCTGTTGGATGTGTCTCATTGCATCCATGAATGTCAGGTTGTCAGGTGGGGAAAGAGGGGTGTGTCTGCCACCCTCAGGCTCTGACAGCAGGTCATAGTCCCCTTGGATGGAAGAAGAGGAGAGGAGTACCCGTCCGAGTCCCCCGAGTCTGGGGAAGAGGACAGTGAATGTGGGTGCTCACATGGTCGACCTCTAGGAGGGGAGGAGTCACCCCATCCAGCGTCGGTGTGGTCCCCCTAGGGAGAAGAGTAGTTGGCCAGACTGGAGGTTTGTCCAAAAGTGGCCCCTGCGGAATTGGCTGAGCAGGTTCCCTGGGTGCCTCTTTATCTTTAAAATAGGCCCACCAGGCTGCAAAGAGTAGTTTAGGACCTGCTGCTGGGGGTTTTGCGGTAAGGTTGGTGTGTCCGGCATTGGAAGCGGGGTTAGGCTTAGAAGGCCCTGGCATCTGGTCATCAGGTTGGGGTAGGTTGATCTGAGGTACCTGGCATCGGACCCAGAGGGGTAGCACCATCTGGCATTGGACAAACTGGACCGGGTGTCTGGTTATCGGGCGTCGGCTGAGGGTGTCCGTTAGGCTCAGCCGGCGACCCAGGAAGATTTGGAGGCAACGGGGTAGCCGGCGCTGAAGGAACTGGCGTAAGCGGAGGCCAGGCTGGACACTCAGCTGGCAGCCGCCTGGGTGGAGTTGCCTGAAGAAGGGAGCTAGCTCCTGAGCGGGATGGATGCCCCTCTTTACCGGAACAGGAGGGTGACAGTCCTGGTTGTCGCTTTGTAGCTTCAGCCCATGACTTCAGGACGGACTCGGCAGACACCCTGGTCCGGAAAGTGACAGGCAAAGGCCTGCTGTCCGAAGAACCACCGGCTGAGTCACTTGGCTTAGAGCCCTCTGGTACAATGGGCTTAAGCTTGATAGGACGGGAGGCGGGGCAATGTCCATGCTCCGAAGAATCTTCTCCCGTAACTGTGATAAGGGAGGGAGGTTTGGTCACTGGGATCCTGGAAGATGAAGGGGCAGCCGCAGTGGTAGGGGTCAATCCTCCACGGAGGTATGATCCAGAGACAGTTACCAACTACATCAGGGACCTTGAGCGGTCTTCTGCCGTAGTTTCTCCTTGTGCTTCTTGCTCAATTTTTTTTCTCTTTATGAGAAATGTGACAGGGTGACCCCTGTCATAGTGGACACACCTGGGATATATTGAAATCCCTTCTCCAAGTAGTTTATATGTTTTGTATAATGTCCAACATGCTGGTTAGCTGGTTGTAAATTAAGTGCTTATAAAGCTTTTTGTGCATATTAACCTAAACACTAGCTAGAAACAAGCCAAATCCCTCAAAGAATGTTGACGTTATATATTGTTTTCTTCTCAGGTCTTTGGCCATAAAACAAAACTAAGAGGGCAGTTTTCACAGAAGAATAACAAAAGTTTGCATCTGCTTTTTCTAGATGTTAGCAGCCCCCCTCTAAGACATATTTTGCAACAGATAGCATGGGGTAATAGGACCCTGCAGGAGAGTTTAGGAGAGCACAGAATGGTCTGACCTCAGCTCTGACCTTTTCAAATGTTGTAAGCAAGTTATGAAATGTTCTCCAGGTGCCAAATAACTGTTCTCCATGGAGCAACAGTGGCCCCTAGTGGTTAGTTTTATGTTATGTCTGCTGTTAATCAAAATGCAGGGGAAATTGTTTTTCCAACTTCTAGTGAGCTTATAAAAAGCCCTACCTCAGTGCTGAGAGAAGTGAGATAGGGTGGTCAGTTGAATACTGACTGAGGAAGGTGAAATACCTCCTTGTAGTGTGTGCTTTCACACTGTTTGATTCATGCTAGGCTGAAGGAAAGCCTTTAAACTGTTGAAGCTAAGCAGTTGCCTGAGTTACCATTTTGCTTTCTGTATATTTTACTTGATGAAAATAAAATCATAAACGCAACCATGCGTTTTTTATGTACCCGATTTGTGGTCTGCCAAAAATTGTGTTACCCTAAACCCACGCCCAGTGACAAAAAGAAAGGAGGTGGAGGCCCCAGAGGCTGGAGAAGAGGATGAACTCTTGTTGTAAAGATCCTTCTTCATCTCGGATAGTTACTTGGAAAGCAGGAAGGCTTCAGTGGTCTTCTGGTGGAAGAGCTGGGTGTGATGATTAAAATCTTGGCAATGCTGGCAGGCCTCAATATTGTGGTCCGGGCTTAGGCAGAAGAGACAGGCCAAATGGTCGTCTTTGTGAGGAATCTGCTTACCGCATGCACACTTCCATTGCCGCCTCTCAATTGAGGAGGATGGAGAAGACAACATGCAAGAAAATTGTTGAAGAAATCACTGGTTTTGGAGGCAATTAAAAACAAAACGTGTGTTAGCGCGATGAAAATGGCGATCTACTAGCTGAGAATTTCCACGGAGGTCCGACTTGCGCGATCGATGGCGGGAAAAGAACTGGGGAGGGGGCTGGGGGACCGTCCCTTTTATACTGTACGTGACGTCGGGGACAGGCCCACTGAATACTGCTAGCTAGATGTTTTCCATGGGGTCCTGGCGCCAGCTGGCTTCAGTCCTAAAGGTGCTACTGCTGCAAGAGCCCCATTGAAGTAAGACCTCCGCTTGTCACTCTCCCCTCTGCAGAAACTGTACCATTTACCACCACCTTCTGAGTTCTGTTTCCCAGTCAGCTTCCCACCCATTTCAGTGTCTTGTACCCCACACCAAGACTCCCCAGTTTGTTTAACAGCCTTCTGTGGGGAACCTTATCGAAAGCTTTACTAAAATCAAGATATGCTATGTCCACAGCTTCTCCGTGGTCCACTTTTATGGTTACCCAGTTAAAAAACTATCAGGTTGTTATGGCATGACTTCCCCTCAGTGAAACCATGTTGTCTTGGGTCTTGCCAGGTGGTCCACTATTCTTTCTTTTAACAGTTTTTCCATCAATCTGCAGACCACTGAGGTCAGGCTAAGTGGCCTGTAGTTACCTGTCTCTTCCTTGCTACCGCTCTTGTGTACTGGGACCACATCAGCCTTCCCCCAGTCCTCCGGCACCTCCCCTGTAGCTATCGACAGACTGAACAAAGCTGCTAGCGGTGCTGCCAACACCTCTCTCAGGTCTTTCAGCACCCAAGGGTGTACCACATCCGGTCCCATTGTTTTATCGACCTACACTGCTGTGAGTTCCGTGTGGATTCTTTCCACTGAGACTGCACTAGTATCCACCTCCCTTCCCTTAGTGTCCCTTGCCTTTAATGATGGGCCGTTTCCTACTCCCTCCACTGTGAATACGGAACAAATAATTGTTCAGTACTTCTGCCTTGAGTCTGTCATCCTCCACACATCCCCCTCCCTTAGTATTCAGCCCTACAATACGCCCTCTCATTTTCTTCCTATCACCTATGTAAACCCCTGCAAATGGGGGTTCCCAAAAGACTTCCAGGAGCTTGCTTGAATGCTCCAAGCCTGAATGGTGTTTGGCGTTTAAGCCATTTATCTGTGAGTGTTTTTAGAGCCTCTGGTACTGTCTCTTTAAGAGCTGTCAGCTTGCAGACATAATTAGTTTGTATGGGGTGGGACTGTGTGGTTCTCTGCTTGAGTACCACTCGAGCTGCCAATTCACTCCATTTTGCAGTCACTAGAGTGCAAAGGAACCTATCTGAAAGATGTAACTGTTTGCCAGAAATCATTTAGAGTAATAATGAAAATACAGTTTGTCTAACCTGCTTTCTTTGCAGTCAGAACTGTGTTTGCCTAGTTCCCCATTCTAGTTTTGAACTGCTGAACTGGACCAATCAGTGTGGGTTAAGGTAGCTCTAAAATGGTGCCTTGGGCCGAATCAGAACTTGGACTCGTAATCTGAGCCAGCCACAAGAGGATTGTATGGGCAGTGACTCTGGGAGATGTAGTTTAGACTTGGCACCTTTTGGACCAACAGGGGCAGTCTAGTGTGAGTGACAGCCAATCCAGCCAAGAACTGGGAGGAACTCAAAGGAAGTGCCGGTTTTGTCTGCTGGAGTTTCAGTTGAGCTCTGGCAGTGAAGAGGAAGGAGCCCTGTGCTTTTTCGTGTGCAGTTTTAGTCGGAAGCGGTGTAAGGCCCAGAGTTCGGTCTGCAGCTTGTGTAACTGCTTGTTAGGACTGAATCCGCTCCTGTGAAGAGAATCAAAGGATATCTGAAGAGTAGAAACCAGGCTCACCCTGTAGAAGACTGGAGAAATTGCTGAATTGCACTCGGTCTGCCAGGAACTGAATCTGCTGTGTGTTCTCCCGGGTATTGTGCAGTAATTGCGATCGGGATAGAGAAGCAGCCTGCCTGGTATAATACTTTCTTTTTACCATATAAATGTGTGAGGAGGCTTGTGTAGCTCAAGTGAATCCTGCAGCCATTAAAGGACTTTTGCCTGTGACTGTTTACCATATAAATGTGTGAGGAGGCTTGTGTAGCTCAAGTGAATCCTGCTGCCATTAAAGGAGTTTTGCCTGTTGCAGTTTGCCATATAAATGTGTGAGGAGTCTCGTGGAGCTCAAGAGTAGCCCTGCTGACGTTGAAGGACCCTATTTTGTTTGGAGGTCGTGAGTACTAATTCAGGGTCACTCCCTGTTGAATTGCCACATTGAATCCAAATGGAATTACTGTACTGCTGACTGTTTAACTAATTTTTCTTTCTCTGTGTGAAACGGCCCCACCAGCTGCCACGGTTTGACTTAGCTAATTAGGGCTTGGGTACTCAGGGACAGTAATCATAGGATAGGCCTGTGTACAGAGCCATAGGTAGATGAGTAAAGTGATAAGCTTAATTAACCTGATTTCCCCCTGTCCTTGTTATATCCCCCTAAATAAATCAGAGCTGCTTGTTTCAGCAAAGTTATACTGCCTGAGGTATTTGTCTATGTTAAAGTATTGTACTGTGATTGTTGCACTGTGTCTGCTTATTTTACAGGGGGTCCCAAAGCCTGAACCAGTCCTGGGGGTAAGTGTATACTGTGAAGGTAATTCTGATATACTGTGTGGGCCACTAGTGGGAAGAAAGGGGGGTTGTAGTGTCCCAGAGGGCTGTGACCAAGTTAGTTTAACTATTGCAAACCCTGACCTCTGGGTGGAGGCACCCGCCATCAGATCCAGGCCCCTCAGCCTGTTAGTGGCAAATCAGGCAGGGGTAGTAGCCCCTGGGATAGCGCCATCTAGGGGTTACATCTTGGAGGCTCACCTTGGGATTGTGTGTCCTCTAGTGGCCATATTTACGAACCACTGTTAAGAAAAATGGGTACCCGACAGAAGTGGCTGTGCACGGCTGGTGGAGTGGTGTACTGGGAGGAGATCGACCCCAAAATGCTATGCTTATCCTGGACATCCCCTGGGTATCATCACGGACACTGTACAGGGAGTACTTTCCAAGGTGGAAGGTTTACAAAACCCTGTGGTGGTGGGTCGGCATGCTAATCTGCTCACCCACACTTTCCTGGCCCTAGTAGAGTTTAAGGATCCCATAGATAGCTCCAAAGTGCCACAGACCATTACCCCAGAGGGAGCCCTCACTGCCTGGAGAGTGATAACTAAGGACAGTAAAGACCCAGGGGAATGAGACCCCACCACTGTCTGAAACTTTTGAGGAGAAATTTGCTAAATGGTTGCTGGAGGAAGGGAAGACTGTGGAGGACTTGAAGAAACTATTCTTGCCAGCTGGGGGTGTTCCTCCCCCAACACCCTCTCCCGCTCCAGTACCCGTAATGGTGGCTGAACCAATGCAGACTCCTATTTCTGCACCTGCCATTAGTCATGACTCTTACCGAAGGTTGAGGATCTTCTCTGGCACCCTCCCCACCCCCCAAGGGGAGGATGACTGGGAGACCTGGATAGACTATGTTGCCCCAAGTGCTAGAATGGCAATACTCGGAGAAAGCCAAAGAGGGTTAGTGAGAGCCCCGAGGTCCCGCCTGGCTACCATCCATGCTAAACGGGCCAGCAACCCTGAAGTGACTGCACAGGCTCATCTTGAGGCCTTGGAGAATGTGTAGGGAGCCCAGATTCTGATGAGGACCTATGGTGGAGAGTAAGAAATGCACAACAGTACCAAGGAGTTGTTGTCTGTGTATGTATCTCGGCTGAAAAATTGTTGCAAGAATGCCTCAGAAAGGGTAGTTTGCCAGCGATTGAACTGGACCCAACCAGGCTGGACAGGATCCTTAAGTCTGCCCCCTTCTCAGAACTGCTGTTGCTTCAGTAACGCCTGGCAAATCGACTGGAATCCCCACCCTCCTATGATGAGTTAATGAGAGAAATTCGGGGAGTTGAGAAAAGGCGACCTCGGGAGGACCTGCACCAATAGCTGCCACACCGGAGTGACTGAGGGTGACCCATCAAGTGAAGTTCAGGGGCAGAGGTTGGCAGTCAATGAGTGCTCTGACAAGGAAAAGATATGCCACAATGGGGCGAACTATGAGATCGGGAATTCAAAACAGTCCCTTTATGAAGGCCACGCCTGCAAGTACGGGCCCCGACCTGTATCCGACTGCATCTGCTATGGGGGTGGGGGTACCCACCCATGTATCTCCTGCTGATGACAGCTCCAAACTCAATTCCTTGACCATGGAAGTGGAGAAACTGACGAGATGTCTCCAAATGCTTATCACGCCACATACAGAGATGGCACCCAGGTTTCCAGTTAGTAGTACCCCCGCCCTGGCTCCCAGTGTGGCGCCTCGGCCAGCTCAAACTCCAGAAAGTATGTTTTGCTATAATTGTGGGAAGGATGGGCACATGAAGAGGGAATGCCGGTCCCCAAAAGACACGACAAAGTTGCATATAGGCTACAAGGAGAGTTTCGGAGAACAAATCAGTGGTTAAGAGGTGCACAAAATGATCCCAGTGAGGGCACCAAAAATGCTAACTCACGTCCTTTTGTGGCAAGGTCAGTTGCCCAGGCCCCCGCTACCGCCTCTCCAGACCGGTCCAGAATAGTGGGTCCCTCCATGGAGACCACTGTAAAGGTGAATGGAGTGTCTACAAGAGCTGTATTAGACAGTGGCTCCCAAGTGACAGTTATGTTCCAGGATTGGTATCAGAAGCATTTGTCAGACGTACCCTTACAACCATTAGAAGGACTGCATGTATGGGGTTAAGTGAGAAGGCCTACCCTATTCGGGTATATCCGAATTGGCTGTCTTTCCCCACATCCGTGGCTGGAGTGGCCGAACAAGTAGAGACCCTAGCCTTAGTGTGTCCCCCACTGGACTGTATGATAGTGTCCCTTGTTGACTGGAACAAATGCTCATATGTTCGGAAGGCTGGCACAGTTGTGTTATGAAAACAGGGGTCAAAGACTAGTAGAGCTTTAAGAGTTCCGCTTTAATTAAGAAGGCCTATGAGGCACAGAGAGATGCTGAAAAAATAGAACCAGAGGAACGGTCGGAATTGTATGGAAGAGGGATCCTGAGTCTCTGATCCTGGCGTCAAATGCCCAGTGTACCTTACAGGAGAGGTCCGTATCAGAAAGGATGTTAGAATAAAATATTAATGTTGGATGCACCAGGCGATGGAAAATTGCCAGAGGGACTGCTGGTCAAGCCTAGTATTTTGCCCGCTAGAGCCCATGCTTATGCCAGAAGGGTAATGGTCCAAGTTCATAATGTGTCTGAAAGAGACATTCGAGTAAATAGAGGTTGCATCCTGGCTAATGTGCATTGTGCAGACACTGCAGTGCTACCCAGCAGCAAGAGTTCGAGGAAGAATGACAGAGTAACGCCTGACTTGCTTGATTTCGGCGACTCCCCGTTGCCAGCTGAATGGAAAGTGAGAATCAGTGAGAAGCATGCCCAGAGAGACCAGGTGTTTTCTTTAAAGGAATGGGATGTAGGATGCGTGCAAGGAGCTGAACACAATATCCGGCTGCATGACGAAAGACCATTTCGTGAAAGGTCTCGACGCCTGGCACCTGCTGACATAGATGATGCGAGACGGCATCTGCAAGAGATGTTAGCTGCTGGTGTAATACAAGAATCCAGAAGCCCTTATGCTTCCCCCATTGTGGTAGTGAGGAAAAAGAATGGGACAGTAAGGATGTGTGTGGATTATCGCACCTTAAACCGCAGACTATCCCGATCAGTACACAATGCCCCGCATTCAGGATGCTTTGGACTGCCTAAATGGGAGCAAGTGGTTCTCTGTGTTGGATCTCCGCGAGTGGGTACTACCAGATCCCGATGGCCCCAGAGGACCGTGGAGAAGACAGCCTTTATCTGTCCGCTATTTATGAATTCAGTGAGGATGCCTCAAGGATTTCAGGTGCCCCAGCCACTTTTCAACAATTGATGGAGCGTGCAGTGGGGGACATGAACTTACTAGAGTGCCTGGTATACCTAGATGATGTTATTGTGTTTGGCAGCTCACTGGAGGAACATGAGAGCAGATTATTTAAGGTATTGGACCGACTAGAGGACTTTGGCCTTAAACTGTCGATTGATAAGTGTCAATTCTTTCAAACATCAGTAAAGTATGGGACACATAGTATCCACCGAGGAATAGAGACCGACCAGTAAAGTTGAGGCCTTGACCACTCGCCACAGCCCAAAAATCTAAAAGAACTGCAAAGATTCTTGGATTCTGTGGTTATTATCGCTTTCATCAAGGACTATTCAAGAGTGATCCGCCTTTACTTAACCTTACCAAGGGTATCCCCAACCCACAAAAAATACAAAAGTCAGCGTCCCTCAAGACTGAAAGAGTGTATTTTCATCCGAGTGAAGTATTTGGGGCCCGCTGGACTCTGATTGTGAGACTGCTTTTCATGAGATCATATATCAACTTACCCATGCTCCAGTGCTGGCCTATGCCGATCCAAGAAAACCTTACGTCCTGCACACTGATGCTAGCTTGCAAGGGTTGGGGCTGTGTTGTACCAAGAGCACGAGAATGGCCTGAGACCAGTGGCCTTTGCCAGTAGAAGCCTGACCCCATCCGAAAAGAACTATCCTGTACATAAGTTAGAGTTCCTAGCTTTGAAGTGGGCTATTGTTGACCAATTCCATGAGTACTTGTATGGGGCTAAAATACTAGTAAAACTGACAATAATCCTTGACCTATGTGCAGACCTCAGCTAAGTTGGATGCCACTGGCCATAGGTGGCTTTCTGCATTATCTACATACCACTATGCTCTGAATACTGAGCAGGTCTGAACCACATAGATGCTGATGTCTCTCCCGGAGGCCTGTTCCCCAGAATGATTGGGTCAGATTGGCAGAACCTGACATTCGGGCACTCTGCCGGAAGTTTGACAGGGAGGAACAAATGTCCACGGACTGAGTGGACTGCATGGTGGATTGCTTGGGACCTCTGAGAATTGCATACCTGCTGCTTATTGCCATTTTTCTGCAATAGACATTGGTGCACTGCCTCAGCTGGACAATGACAGTATTCAGCGGGCTCAGTCCCGCGATCCCATGGTCAAATCAGCTTTAGAAGCCCTCTGTGCAGGAAAAGATGTGTCCAAATTATGCTCCACTGATTTGAGAACTGCACTGTTATACAAAGAAGGTCCTAAGTTGAAACTGATCAATAAACTGTTATACAGAGAAACAGTAGACAGAGGGGGACAAGTAGACAAACAACAACTAGTGCTGCCCACTGCCTTTCGAGACTCAGTATTGAGGTCCTTGCACAACCACATGGGGCACCTTGGTATAGACAGAACACATGACTTGGTGAGATCCAGATTCTATTGGTCTAAGATGGGGGCTGATGTGGAGCAACAGATTCGAATTTGTAGTCGCTGCTTACAGAGGAAAGCTTTGCCCCAGAGGGCTGCCCCCCCTTGTTAACATTACCACCAGTGCACCCGTGGAGCTGGTCTGTATTGATTTTCTGAGTTTGGAGTCAGATCAAAGAAATATCAGTAATGTGCTGGTGGTCACTGACCATTTCACGAGATATGCCCAAGCTTTCCAAAGACCAGAAAGCATCCACTGTGGCCAAAGTACTTGTAGAAAACTTTTTGTTCACTATGGACTCCACAAAGAATCCATTCTGACCAAGGGAGACTTTGAAGTCGTCTGATCAAAGAGATGCTTTCTCTGTGGGGAGTGCGAAAGTCCAGAACCACTCCTTACCACCCCCAAGGGGACCCACAGCCTGAACGTTTCAACCGCACTTTGCTAGATATGCTAGGCACACTGCACCCAAAGGACAAGCCTAGATGGAGCCAACAAATTAGCACCCTGGTACATGCTTATAACTGCACCAAAAGTGATGCCACTGGGTTCTCCCCCTACCGCCTGATGTTTGGAAGAGAAGCTCGACTACCGGTAGATGTGTGTTTTGGGGTCTCTCCTGATGGGGTTCAAGCTGATAACTATTTACAGTATGTGCAAAAGTTAAAGGCCCAGCTAACTCATGCGTACCAACTGGCTCAAACCATGGCTGCCAAAAGAAATCTGGCCAACAAAGAAAGGTATGATAAAAAGATGAAAGCACAGGAACTCCAGGAGGGAGATCGGGTATTGCTAAGAAATCTGGGACTGCATGGCAAACAAGATTGCTGACAGATGGCACCATCTCCCTCACATTGTAGTGGGCAAACTAGATGATCTGCCAGTGTACAAAGTAAGGCCTGAGAATAATTCAAAAGATGTAAAAACAATGCATAGAAATCATTTACTGCCCATTGGACAAATCTTGATTGAGTCTGAGACCCCAGAAGATGCCCCCTCTGGACCAGTGACTAGAGCTGCTGCTAAGAAAAGATCAAGAAAGTCTGCACCTACAGAAGCAGAGTTAAAGTGTTCCCCTCCACAAGTCCCAGTTGAGCATTACTGTCAGTCCATATCAGAAGAAAGTGAGAGTGACTTTGAATACTATCCTTCTTACGAACTGAGTCAATTGTTTCGGGGCAATCCCCTAGTCAATACTGGAGACGAAGCTGGGCCTTCTGGACTGTCTAAGCCCCAACTCAGTCCCTGGAGCCAATGCTCCCAGAAAGTGAAGTGCAAAGCATCAGATCAGATGAAATGGAATCATTGTGCATGGTTGAACTGTTTGAGCTTTCAGGGAGGAAAATGATGGATTGGGCAGACTGGTGATACACCAGAACAAGAAGAGTATTTTGAGTGCTCTGACAGTCCACGCCAGTGTCCAAAGCCTCCATGCGAGCCAAATGTTGTGGACTCAGAAACTGTAACTCCTGGAGCTGAAAGTGCCCCAAGTTCTAGCCTCTACCCCCATGGAGACTCCCTGACAAGTGAGGACAATGCTGAAAATGAGGCTCAGAGTGCAGAGACTGTAACAGTTCCCCTAGAAAGACTGGTCGAGCTGTAAAGCCTGTGGTGCACCTCAGTTATGATTTCCTGGGAGGCCTGTGGACTTGCCTCTCAATGTTGTCCATAAAGGAGTGTATGTGTCCCCGAGCTCATTGCCCAAACTGAGAGTCAGTGCTAACTCCAAGTTACTTGTGTTGCCCTCTAGATGGTGCCTTGCCCGTCCAGCCCCAAGGTAACTGATAGGAAGGGCCCCCTTCAGGTTTCATGTACAAGAGGTAATAACTTGAGTTATGGTACAATGTGTGTGTATACTGTGTAAAGAGTGACGACTGCAATGTTTCAGAAATGTGTTCTTTGGTAAAATGATATATTGACTGATGATTACATGTGTGAGCCTAATGCAAATGTATATGGTTGCAGTTGAAACTTATAGGGTACTTGCTTGTCGCCGGACGTCAAGCTTTCCCAAACCAGGAAGGTGTAACCCCTGCAAATGGGGTTCCCAAAGACTTCCAGGAGCTTGCTTGAATGCTGAAGCCTGAATGGTGTTTGGCGTTTAAGCCATTTATCTGTGAGTGTTTTTAGAGCCTCTGGTACTGTCTCTTTAAGAGCTGTCAGCTTGCAGACATAATTAGTTTGTATGGGGGGGGACTGTGTGGTTCTCTGCTTGAGTACCACTCGAGCTGCTGCCAATTCACTCCATTTTTGCAGTCACTAGAGTGCAAAGGAACCTATCTGAAAGATGTAACTGTTTGCCAGAAATCATTTAGAGTAATAATGAAAATACAGTTTGTCTAACCTGCTTTCTTTGCAGTCAGAACTGTGTTTGCCTAGTTCCCATTCTAGTTTTGAACTGCTGAACTGGACCAATCAGTGTGGGTTAAGGTAGCTCTAAAATGGTGCCTTGGACGAATCAGAACTTGGACTCGTAATCTGAGCCAGCCACAAGAGGATTGTATGGGCAGTGACTCTGGGAGATGTAGTTTAGACTTGACACCTTTTGGACCAACAGGGGCAGTCTATTGTGAGTGACAGCCAATCCAGCCAAGAACTGGGAGGAACTCAAAGGAAGTGCCGGTTTTGTCTGCTGGAGTTTCAGTTGAGCTCTGGCAGTGAAGAGGAAGGAGCCCTGTGCTTTTTCGTGTGCAGTTTAGTCGGGAAACGTGTGTAAGGCCCAGAGTTCCGGTCTGCAGCTTGTGTAACTGCTTGTTAGAACTGAACCGTCCTGTGAAGAGAATCAAAGGATATCTGAAGAGTAGAAACCAGGCTCACCCTGTAGAAACTGGAGAAACTGCTGAATTGCACTCGGTCTGTCAGGAACTGAATCTGCTGTGTGTTCTCCGGTATTGTGCAGTAATTGCGATCGGGATAGAGAAGCAGCCTGCCTGGTATAGTACTTTCTTTTTACCATATAAATGTGTGAGGAGGCTTGTGTAGCTCAAGTGAATCCTGCTGCCATTAAAGGACTTTTGCCTGTTGCAGTTTGCCATATAAATGTGTGAAGAGTCTCGTGGAGCTCAGGAGTAGCCCTGCTGACGTTGAAGGACCCTATCTTGTTTGGAGGTCGTGAGTACTAATTCAGGGTCGCTCCCTGTTGAATTGCCACATTGAATCCAAATGGAATCACCTGTACTGCTGACTGTTTAACTCATTTTTCCTTTCTCTGTGTGAAACGGCCCCTACCAGCTGCCACGGTTTGGACTAGCCACTAGGGCTTGGGTACCCAGGGATAGTAACTGGTAGGGATAGGCCTGTGCACAGAGCCATAGGTAGATGAGTAAAGTGATAAGCTAATTAACCTGATTTCCCCCTGTCCTTGTTATATCCCCCTAAATAAATCAGAGCTGCTTGTTTCAGCAAAGTTATACTGCCTGAGGTATTTGTCTATGTTAAAGTATTGTACTGTGATTGTTGCACTGTGTCCTGTTATTTACAGGAGTCCCAAAGCCTGAACCAGTCCTGGGGGTAAGTGTATACTGTGAAGGTAATTCTGATATACTGTGTGGGCCACTAGTGGGAAGGAAAGGGGGGTTGCAGTGTCCCAGAGGGCTGTGACCAAGTTAGTTTGACTATTGCAAACCCTGACCTCTGGGTGGAGGCACCCGCCATTGGATCCAGGCCCCTCAGCCTGTTAGTGGCAAATCAGGCTGGGGTAGTAGCCCCTGGGATAGCGCCATCTAGGGGTTACACCTATATATATAAAGAAAGTTTTGTTTCAATTTTTTATTGAATCTGCTAACCTTTCTTCTGACTGCACTTTTGCCATCCTAACTGCCTTCCCTGCTTCCCTTTGTTTAACCTGGTAAATCTCTCTGTCTCCTTCCTCCCGACTCCGTTTGTAAACCTTAAAGGACAGCTTCTTTGCCCTAACATTTTCTGCCACTTCCCTGGAGAACCACAGTGGTTTCTTTCTTTTGGTTTGTTGCTTGATGAAGAGTTGTGTTGCATCCTCAATGCCTGCCTTTATTTTCTTCCACTGCTCCCTCCACCACTGACATCTTTGAGACCCCCTCAAGGGCTGCCTTCAGGAAATCTCCCATTTTACCACAATTCACTCTTCTAAAGTCTAGAATTTTAGTCCTTGTTGAATTTGTTTCCTGCTCAGCTTGCTCCTCAAATCACACTGTCCAGTGATTGCTGTTACCCAGGTGCTCCCCCACTGAGACATTACGCACATTTTCCCTGTTTGAAAGTTCCAGGTTGAGTACTGACCCCTCTCCAGTTGGTTCTGCGACTAGCTGTGTTAGGAATGCCTCGTTGAGGCCTTCTAGGAATTTTCTACTCCTAGCTGTTGCAGCTGTGTTTAGACTCCAGTCCACATCTGGGAGGTTGAAGTCTAGTATAGTACTAACAACATCTCCCACTTATGCGCCATTTATTTAAGTGAATTTACCATTTTCATGTCCCTTTATTCCTCCTGAGATGGGGGTCTGTAAACCACATATGTATGGATGGCCGTTCCCTTCCTTTTTTCTATTGTGACCCATAGAATTTCTTAATTTTCCTGACTACTCTGTTGCTCTGTGGCCTTTGTGTTGTTCCTTACATACAATGCCACCCCTCCCCTTTTTTGCCTACTCTATTCCTTCTGAATGAATTATATCCTGGAATGTCCACCTCCCAGCTGTGGTTGTCGTTTCACCATATTTCACTGATGGCCACTATGTCCAGGTTTGCTTCTACCATAGTAGCCTTTAGCTCACTGATTCTGTTGCTCAGGCTGTGAGCACTGGTGCACATGGCTCTCCAGTGTGCGATTTCTGCCCCCCCTCCCCACTCCCATTTACCTCATCCTACTAGTCTCGCTGTCTTCCCTGGCCCTGTTTGAGACAGCCTGTTCCTTGTTTATGCGACTGTTTGGGCAGTCTGATTTGTATATACTGCCAGGGCCTAAATTTATATTTATTTGATATGGGGGTGGGTTCATTTCTTCTTGTACTCTAGCAGCACCACCCCGGCAAGTTTAAATCCTTCTCAAGGAAGTTTTTAAACTTAGTAGTGTCGACTGTGGTTCCCTCCCTGGATAGATGCAGGCTGTCTCTTTTATACAGGCCCTTATCCCCCTAGGTGGGGCCCCAGTCCCCATGTAGTGAAACCCGTAAACTTGCACCATTATTTCAGCCAGTTGTTGACGTCGATGATGCGACGTGTCCAACCTCCCCCTAAGCCATGGACAGGCAGCACCTCCAAGAAGGATACAGAGGTTGCTGTCTGCTTGAGGCTCCTTCCAGTCCCCTGACTTCCTCCTGCACTTGACCTAACCCCTCCTCATCCCTTGCAAGATCACTTGTCCCTAAGCAGACAATGACATCGAGCTCCCCCCACCTAGTAATTGCCCTTGTGATTCCTAGGATTCGCCCACTGTCCCACCAAGCAGTGCCTCCTGGCATGCACTTTACCTCCCTCCCTCCCTCTCCCCGTTGCTCCCAGTTCGATTCCCCTAACAATTGAGTCCCCCACCAGGAGTTGCTTCCTCCTCTGTTGGGGTCTATCAGTGTCTTCCCTTCGGGGTCCAGCCTGGATGTCACTTCCATCCCTCTCAGACACTATCACGGGGCCTCTGCTGGACCATCCCATTCCTCCAGTACTGTGAAGGAGTTTCGTAGTGTTATGGGTGTGGGGATGGGTTCCTGTCCCGCTGTCCTCCCCCTCCCTGAGCCCACAGTAGTCCATCCACTCCTTCTTGGCAACCACTAAATGAGTGGGGGGTGGCTAGGTGGTCTCTGGGTGGGAACAGAGATACCTTGCATCTTTTCCAGTGCAGCCTGGAGACTGATGACCTCTGCCCTCAGCCCAGAGAAGTACCTAGAGACTGGGCACCACCGTAGTGTCCAGAATGCCCTTCTAAATACTGCTGCCCCACAACCATTGAGCTGCACCACTCCTGTCATTTTATGTTCCTGGTGCTGCTACTGGTGCTTCCCTGCTGTACCTTGCTGGGCTTCACCGAGTAATCTCTAGTTCTACTTTTTCTGGAGGTTTGATCCTGCTTGAGTCTTTAACCCTTACTGTCTCCTAACCTTTTTTTCTTCTTCTTTTCGTTGTCTTCTCTCCCTTTTACCCCTTCTTAGTGGTAGTGTTTGTAACTATACTTTACCTACAGTATATAACTGGGTTACCCCTCAGATGCCTCCGCAAACAGACCAGACTATAAAGAGGGATATGGTACCAGTACCTGTTGTGGCTATACCTGTGCACAGCAGGAAGTATCAAAGAACTGTCAGACTATAAAGGTGGGTGACCCTGGGGTGGGTGGGATTTGGGCGGGAGGGATGGGCAAGTGCCTGGCATCTGAAAGAAAACAATCAGCCCAAACAGAACCTACACACTGCCCCTCGGTGTAGCCTTTTATTGTGGCTGTTGCTCTCTGGCAGTAAACAAAAAATTACCTCTCCTCCTCCCTCCTTTCTCATTCTCTTCCTTCCTGCTACTCCATATGTTTGGCTGACTTCCACTCTTTCTCAGACACATTCCAAAACCTCTGCTGGGAAAGATGCCTTCTCCTCTCACCTCCCACTTTTCTGTCATAACCTCCCAATCTTCTGCTCCTCTTCCTCCTTCTCCACCATTTTCTTTTACGTTCACAACCATAAACTCTCCTTGAACACTTGCTCTTGCAGCTAGCCCCCATCCTTCCCTACTCCCCTCAGTCACTTGCCTCTACTCCACCCCCCTTTTTACCCTGTCCACTAGTTGCTCCTTCAGCCCATTCTACCCTCTATGTGCCTTTTTGATCACTGACAGACATGTTCATGTATTTGTTGCTCAAACGTTCAGACGTTTTGCTTGTATTTTATTTAAAATTCACATGGTTGGCCAGTCCAGTGGCACTGAGGGTTGAGGCGCTGGATGCCACACCATTCACCATGCTGACGACCCAGGTTTGGGAACGAGCCCAGGTCATCGGGGGGGAGGGGCCAGGAGTGGGACTGAGCAGCCGTAAGGCAGCTCTCCCATCCTGGGTGTGGACTCAGCTGCTCCCGCTGCAGGGCTGCCCCCAAGTGGAGGCCCGGAGGTAGTGCAGTCAGGAGCGACTAGAATAGGAAGGGTGCCGCGGGTCGCTGCGTGTGTGGGCCTCCACATGCATGTGAGCAACTATAGCAAGGGGCCGGGAGAAAATTGTAACTGCCAGGCTCCATGACGGCCCTGCCCCTGAAGTTTAGATGTTGGTCTCCGGGGAAGAAGGAAATTCAGCCCTGCCATGGGGGTGAAACCCATGACAGATCACCGGGGTCGGGGTGGGGAAGCAGAGGACCAGAGACTGAGCCCTTCCGGGGGGGAGGGGGAGTGTGTCCTGCCAGCTCCGCCCATGTACTGTATCCCATCGCCAAGTAGGCGGGAGGTGGCTACGGGGATCAATGATCTAAATAAAAAAAAAATTTCATAGTGGGATACAAGAGGGTCCCAGGAGGTAGTCAGCAGCAAAGGTTACAAGTGCAGTACACTCAGCTGCAAGTTAAAAGTTAGTTACAAATACAGTGCATTCAGTTAGATGTAAACAGAAAGAAAAGCATTGCCAGCACATAATAAGCTGTATTCTCCTACATTAGCAACTAAAGGCAGAGGACAGCAACTCTGAGTGCACACTGTATGGAAGTATGATACACCACTATTTCACATCAAGTAAAATCACTTTTATTGGCTTTTATACAGACCTGGAATGTTTTTGCGCATCACTTTTAATGTTTTTACAGACTAATACTTCATTCTGAGCTACTTTGCTTACTTAGTGTATATATTTTGGCTGTCTGTACCTTTACTTGTGAATTTTGCACTGTGACACACTATATTTCCCTGGTCACACCTGAAATTATGCCTATCCCAATCCAAAACTCCCAGTTAGTAATAATAAAAAAATAATTCTGTGACCCTCCCTCCCTGGGAGGGACAGGGTTAAACAGTTGTCTTGTGTTACATTATTCTCAACTCACCCTCTTAAGTGGTGAAGACACTCCTTTGTCTGACAAGCATGACTGCAAACACCTACTGGTGGGTGGACAGTGGAAAAGGCAACCATATCCGTTGGAGAATCAAACCACAGCTTGTGCTAACAACAGGGAGGGAGGAAAGTCAAACTACCTGAGGCTGGCTGAAAGTCAAAAACTGATTTCCATCTCAGGATGTGGAGAAAGAATCCTACTCTGCAAGTACAGTGAGCAGAAACCACACAAAAGCTTCCAAGGCAGAATGAGAGAGAGAGAGACAGAAAAAGAGCTGACCACAGAAAGATTAACTTCTTTAACACAGTGGGCCTTTTATTCAGTCTCCATGTATAAACTGGGCCATCTGCACATCCAAATCTTTGGTGCCTCATTGAAACGATGCCAGCACACATATCTCTCATCCCCTTGCTGCCTCACAACCTGAACAGCCAAACTTGTGGTGCCCCAATGAAATAAAACCAGCACCCATCTCTCTCATTCCTCATGCCTCACTACCTGCAAATCCAAACCTTTGGTGCCCTACTGAAATAACAGCACCCATACTTCTCTTCTCCCGGTCTTGCCACCTGTACATCAAACCTTTTGGTGTCCTACTGAAATTAAGCTTGCACCTGTATCTCTCACCCATGCCCTATACCCAAACCTTTGGTGCCCTACTGAAACAATGCCTGTAACCAAGTCACTCTTCCTCCCAACTCACCACCTGTTAACCAAAACCTCTGGCGCCCCACTAAAACGATGTCTGCACCCACACCTCTCACTCCCTGCCTTGCTAGCTGCGCAGTCAAACCTTTGGTGCCCTATGAAAATTATACCTCCAGCCATACATCTCACTTCCTGCCTTGCCACCTGCACAGCTAACTCTTTGGAGTCCTATGTACTGGGCCTCCACGGATCAGGCAGAGGTGAGACAGTATCTAGAGCATATACATCCCTGCTAGAAGTAGATCACTCCAAGTTTAATACTATGGGGATGCAATGGGAAACAGAAGCCAAGATCACTATCTCAGAAGAGGCGTGGAAAAAGACCAGGGAGAGGGGGTAGAAGGTAATGGCCTCTCGAGGTTGAAGGGAATTTCCATGGAAATGTATATCTGGAGTCTTCTACACTCCCCAATAATGAGACATTTCCTGACAGGGAATTCCAGCCTGTGCTAGAGAGGGTGTGGGCACACTGGGTCTCACTTTCATATTTTCTGGGCTTGTTCAAAGATTACTGCATTCTGGTCTAAGATACATGCAGAGCTAAGCAGGCTCTGCAACATCCCAATCCCCAAAGAATTTTAAAAAATGGTCCTAAAGACGGAAGGGAATAGGGAACTATAAGCAACAAGGACTCCTGCGGACCATTTGCTTGACTGCTCAAAAAGTAATCATGGCTGTCTGCAGGAGAGGTCCCCATCACTGGAGTCCTGGGTTACAAGGGCGCATAACATTAGGAAGATGTAAGAGCTGACAGCAAAATTGAGGCTAACATTAATCAGAAAATGGTAAAGAAAATTTCAGTGTGCTGATTGGCCGGCAGCACTCCAGAGGTGTGCAGCATCTATTTTTCGATAAAGCTCTCTGAAAAACAAGTGCCAGTGGCACACTGTCAAACTGGTATCACTGTGCCAGTTTGAATCTGAAAATACAGCAGACGCCATTTTTTTTTCCGCTTGATAATGGAGAGAACCGAGCGACTCAGGCCCCCCCCCCCACACACACACACATATACACAATTGAAAGGCAGTGTTAAAGAAAATTACACATTTTAATAATCATCTGTCTTTTTTCCCCCAAAGTACTGACCTATATTAAAAATGTTTTCTACAAACTGCTGCAGTCCCCTTGGTCACACACTGGATCCGTGCTGCTCCGCTCCAGCCCCCAGCCTGCCCACCACTCATTCAAAAAGAACCCCATTAATTTCAGTGTTTCTTTATGGTACTTCATAGTCTTTAACACTACTGAAATGCCTCCTCAGAAAATGGCAACTGAAATCCTTTCTTGTCCTCGTTGTTGTCACTGAAACGATCCTGCTTGCGGTATCTCTCTGCTCCCGATAGCTGCCCGAATGTGACAGCGAACCAAACGGAACATGACTCTTCTAAGAAGGTGCACTGCAGCTCTTCATTAGGGTACTGGCTCCCCAGCTCATATAAGAAAACTGTTACTTCAAACAACAACAACAAAAACACTTCTGACAGCGAGAGATCACGGGGGTTGGGGTGGGGCATAGGAACACAGCCAGCCATGAAATGAACATCACACAAAGAAGGAATCCTTAAAGGGGCACTGTCAGCCTTGTCCCTCGTTTTACTGCCACAAAACAACAGTGTGCCTCTGTGGACACAGTGATCACATATGGGCCACAGAATACCCTCTATATAGAACATAATCGAGAATTCTTACCAATTTTCTTAGTTTTCACAATATTTACTTTCCCTCGGGTTCTCCATAAGTACGCTGTGCTCCGGAAGCAGAATCAAGATGAGTGCACATCGGACACTGTGCGCCGCACATACATCGATTTTGCACATGGCCATGATAAAAGTTAAACACAGCATGTATTTTCAAATGCTGTACACAGAAGTCGCTTTTTAACTCAAACCGAGCGCTGGATAAGCACCTAATGCATTAGAAAGGAGTTGCTGCAATTCGCCGATGCGCCGGAAAGCAGGACGACGCACAAATCACACGCATGCGCAGTAGGCCCCACTTCGCCAGCATGCGCGAGATTTCGCAGCTCCTTTCTAATGCATTTAGTTGCTTTTCCAGCGCCGTTTGAGTTAAAACAGCTTCTGTAGTACAGCATTTGAAAATACATGCTGTGTTTAACTTTATCATGGCCACATGCAAAATTGATGTATGTGTCAAGACAGTGTCCGATGTGCGCCTCATCTTGATTCTGCTTCCGCTGCACAGCGTACTTATGGGGAACCCGAGGGAAAGTAAATATTGAGAAAACTAGGAAAATTGGTAAGAATTCTCGATTATGTTCTATATAGAGAGTATTCTGTGGCCCATATGTGATCACTGTGTCCACAGAGGCACACTGTTGTTTTGTGGCAGTAAAACGAGGGACAAGGCTGACAGTGCCCCTTTAACAGCAGTGCCATAGACATTAAATGAGAATCCTAAACAACAGTGCCCTCTATTGACAAATATAGCAGTACAGGGACTACTTTACAACAAAATTGATTTTTTATTCTGTTTTTAACATTTACCACGTTATCTAATTTTATAAAAATATTTTTACTAATAAGCCATTTTCTACATGCAATAATACCTTCCAGGGTGGGCCATATAGGGCAATACCGGACCTTACAGGGAGGCTTGCTACTGTCCAATACCACCCACCCTGGAGGGTTATTATTGGTTACATAAACACTCTGAGCTGTGGGCAGGATGGGACTGTAGAAATGCATGGGCTCTCATGACCAGTGAGGAGCTAAGAGACCAGAACACACAACTGGGTCAGGACCCTTGAGTAGATAATATATGTAGTAAGGGGACACTTGCTTCCCTGTGTATTCAACCTGCCTTCATTCTGTAGGATAGCTAAAACATGATTAGCAGTGTCAGTTTAATTTAGCCACAGTTGGCGGTGTGGCAATGCAGGCCCCGTCTTGTTAATACCCAGATACCGGTGTGGTGGTGGATCTAACCCCTGTGGATTTTTATTGACGGGTGAAGCTCGAAGTCCAAAGAAGATCTGTCCAGACTGCCCTCTGCACTGATGAGAGTAGTGCAGAGGGATGAAGTTGATCGAAGAAGCCGATGGGATTGTTCCATTATTGCTCTGAGTTTATTGCCCTAGCAGAAGTGAGAGTTTTGTTAGGGCTGGCCTGTATCTTCTTAAGCCTGTCCCTCCTGGGAGATAATTTTCTCCTTTAAAATTTTGCCTCCGTGGATATATTCCCTAATGTTTCTGGGACTATCAGACATCTTGGTGAGAGCAAGCTGTTTCGGGAACTGAAAAATACCTGGTTTCTTAGGAAGATTTTATTTCCACTGATCTTTCATTTTTGCTTTGTGCTGTTGAAATTTTTGGACTTTCCCTTTGGAAGGGGTATTATATCTTTAGTCAGCACTCATTTCCTCTCTTGGACTGCAATAATTGCTGGTATCTGTTGGCTGGGGGGTTCGTGGGGGACAATTCTGGGTTAGATAGTGTGTGACTGTTGAGTATTTGTGTAGGGAAGTTATTGTATTTATTGAATGATTGATGTGCGAGTAAGTAGTTAGGATTGTGACTCGTTATAATTTTGTTTTGCTTTGTTAAATTGTGATTAGTTGGTTTTGACATCTAGGATTTTATTTTAACTTTAGATATTAAGTTAGTTAGGGATTTGTGTTTGGTTGTCTTGTACTTAAAATCTAGTGCTAAACAGGGTTTTCATTGTTGATCTGGACGACTAGGCTGAGATGTGTTGGAGCCACAGCACAGCTCGGATTACCTATGCTGCCGCTTGGGTTCGTGACCTACGCCCCCTTCACCGACCTCCCTATTTCTGCCACCACAGCTAGGCACTGCAAGGAGGTCGGGGTTACAAGGAGGCAAGTGGTTTGTCGATGGCTGGGGGTGGGGGTGGGCAGCACTGAGGTTGTCCGGGTGCAGGAGACACCTTGGGTTTAAACGGAGCCTAGGGAGATGCCAGACATGTTTGGTTCCCGAACTCAGGGTTCCCATCGGACCAAGTGGGCAGGTAGCTAGAGGACCGTCCGCATCCTCTAATCCTCTTTGGGCACTGCTGTGCAAAGCCAAGTCGATCAGGAACAAGACTGCTATTTTTGCAGACTTGATTTCCTCTGTCGACCTGGCTTACGATACAGAGACCTGGCTGGTTGACGATGTGAACCCAGTTTTAGAGGCTGCTGTCCCCGCCAGGTATACCATTGTGCACTGCCCGAAGGATTGCAGGGGTTGGGGTGTGGCCATTGTATTTCGATCCAGCCTGGGCTTCACGGTGCACCCAGTTGGCAATACCCGATCTTTTCGGTGCGTCGTTGTGCTTGAGGGTGCAGGTGCAGGTTGCAGGATTCTCCTCGTTTACTGCCCTCCTGGGGCTGGGGGAGAATTTCTGCAGGAGGTAGTAGACTTCAACGTCAACCAGGTATTGAATCTCCCAGGTGTTTAATCTTGGGGGATTTCAACGCCTGGATCAACAACGAATCCTCGCATTTCGGTTATGACCTCCTCTAGTTGATGCCATCACTGGGCCTGTCATAGGCTGTTGCCTCTGCTTCCCACAAGCATGGCCACATACTAGATCTGGTGTTCCAGCTGGGTCTTGAGACTGACAACCTCAAGATTGATTGGGTCTCCTGGTCTAATCATTGTACCATGGAGTTCACGTTTAGGGCCCCCCCCCGAAAGTTCCTCCCCTGTGGAGATGGTCAGCTACCATCCCTTAACAGACTTGCACCCAGAGGGACTGTTGGCATTGGCTGACCTATCTAGGGTTGGTACAGCATGTGCGACTGGCACCGAAGAGGCGGTGGCCACCTATAACAGGGTGGTCTCTGAAGCTCTGGATGCCTTCGTACTAGTTCGTATATGACCCAGATCCTCTCACTTGAGATCCCCCTGGTTTGATGGGGATCTTAAGGCAATGAAGATCAGGGGTCAGAGGCTGGAGCATTGTGGGCAAAAGATCTGGCTGGAGGCTGACAGACTGACCCTGCGTGCTCACTATGTTGAGTACAAGGGGGCAATTTCCCATAAGAAGACAGAATTCCTGTCTAGGGAAATTGCTGCAAGGAAAATCAGACCATCTCAGCTGTTTCAGACTGTGGACAGACTTCTTCATCCTGTCTGTCTATAGACGAATAAAGCCTTTTTATTCACTTTATGTGAAGAGTTTGCTCTGTTTTTCTCCGACAGGGTGTTGGCTATCCCATCGGGGATTCCGCCAGTGCGGCAATCGCCTCGCAGTTGCTGGACTGAGAGGTTCAGAGGCACTCCATCTGTCTGGGAGGAGTTTAGGCCAGTGGAGGTGGCAGAAGTGACTAAGGTGATCTTAGAGCTGAAGCATACATCCTGTGAACTGGACCCGGCCCCAACGCATTTCTTAATGGGATGTGTCGAGGCTGTAGGCCCGGTGTTCGCTGGGACTGCCAGGAGATCGATGATGGAGGGTGTTTTCCCGGTGGCTCTGAAAGAAGCTCTGGTGAGGCACCTCCTCAGAAAATCTTCCCTCGACCCTGACATCCTGGTGAATTATCATCCAACGTGCCTTTTTTGAGCAAGGCTGTACAGAAATTAGTAGCACAGCAGCTCGAGGATTACCTGGTGTCCTCTGACATCTATGAGTCATTTTAGTCAGGTTTTCGGGCCAGACATGGCACAGAAACAGCTCTAGTGATGAGGGTGCATAATGATCTGTTCAAGGCTAGAGATCAAGGAGACGAGTCAGTTCTTGTGCTCCTCAATCTCTCTCTTCAGCTTTTGACACCATGGACCATGGGTGCTTCTTGATTGACTCTGTGAGTTTTGTGGACCTGCCAGTACTGTCATCAAGTGGTTTGAGTCTTATCACTCGGACAGGGTGCAGCGGGTGGTGATAGGGAATTTCTCCTCCTCCCCAATGCCTCTGTCCTGTGGAGTACCACAGGGCTCGATCTTGTCGCCAGTGCTGTGCGCGGTGTATATGCTGCAGCTGGGTGAGATCACTAGACAATACAGCATGGAGTTTCACTGCTATGCAGATGATACCCAGCTGTATTTGTCTTTTGCCCCCGGAACATCCCAATGTGTCGACGTGCTTAACAACTGTTTGATTAAGATCAATGATTGGATGGCTTCTAGCTGGCTGAGACTAAACCCAGCCAAAACGGAGGTACTGGTTGGTGAGCGAGCCTGGTCGCGGACGTGATGGACTGCCGCGGGAAGCGGACACAGGCCTGGTCCTGGGGTCTGCTCTGTTGGTGGTGTCCTCAAGGGTGCGAAATCTTGGCATGATCCTGGATAGCAGATTGACCTTTGAAGCTCAAGTGTCATCTGCGGTCAAAAGTGGGTTTTAGCACTTACGGAACATTGCCAGGATTAAGCCCCTCGTTCTGCCCGAGGATCTACTGACACTAGTGCATGCCTTTGTTACCTCTAGGCTCGACTACTCCAGTAATGAGCACCCTACAAATAAAATTGCCTTGCCTTACAGGGAAATCACACAAAAATGAGGAAACTTTGTCAAATGTAATGTCATAAGTAACTGGATCACTCTGAAGGGTGATCATCACTTCTTAGTATTGATGGACTGGATTATAGTGTAAGGTGGAACGTTGTTCTTGCTCATTTTTTTATGTGTACTGAAAAACTGTTCAGCACAGATAAAAAAAGTTCATAGAACACTGTTCAGCCCGTATGTGAAGAACAGCGTTCGACTCATTCAAAGCTTCAGCATTGTGAAACAAACGACCATGTGCTACACTAACTGCAAACCGCAGGATCAACCAGAAAATCAGTCCTGGTGTCGATGGTACTTTGGTGACATGAACTATCCTGGATACAAACACCGAAACAGCAGGATCAACCAGATAAGTAGACTAAATGAGTGCATGAACAACCAGATATTTTATTTTACTAAACGCAAGTCTCTCGCTTAGCGAGAATACAGCCGCCATGTGTTTTTTTTAAAGTCCCTCTCTAATTAAACTGACAGCCAACTGAAAGACACACTAGAGATGTACGCTGGTTTGCTTCCCTAGCAATGACCAGTGAACCTAGCAACCAGCCAGTAACACGGACTAAAACAACACAGCAAAACTGTATTTCAGTATAAAACAGAAGCCTATAAAAAAATATTTTCAGGCACCATACATTATAAAAAATACTGTATGGGCCACCCAGTGCAGAACCAGTGTATTCTGACACCTCAGGGCTCTGATTCCCCGAGAACTCTTGAGCTTCTTTCTTGAGGCAACAGGGAATCAGAACCCCTTTGTGGCAGAACACACTGGTTCTGCATGGTTGCCCATCCAGTATTCTTTATTTCTGATATGCAAATCCCAACTGTTAATAGTCATGCATGTATAACCATGTTGTCAAGCCTTGGGATGCTCTTTTATCTCACAATACAGATGAGTTAGTTTAAAAAAAGGAAAAAATAAGTTTAAAAGAGTTCATAAAATGATGCCTGTAGGTAGATAAACTTTATTGATATGGTACAAAATCCCAGATGCTCTGGGCGCCTTACAAGGTCAAAACAGGCAGGGTAGACAACATCAACATACAAATAGATCTAAAATTATACAATAAATAAGCATCAATAAATAAATAATAAATAAACCATTAAAATTGGCTGCAGTTAGTCTGGAAACACTGGCCCTGCACCTATCGCCTGTCCCCCCTGCCTTGCTACCTGCACACCCAAACCTCTGATGCCCACCTGAAACAATACCTGCACTCACACATATGTTCCCCGCCTCATTACGTCCACACCCAAACCTTTTATGCCCTACTGAAATTATGCCTGCACCCATACTTCTAATCCATCTGCCTCACCACCTGCACACCCAAACCTTCAGTGTCCTACTGAAATGAAGGCTACACCCATACCACTCACCACTGGCCTCACTACCTGCATGCCAAAACCTCTGGTGCACTACTGAAATGTTCCTACACCAATATCTCTCAGCCCTTGCCTTGTAACCTGCACATTCAGCCTTTAGTACCCTACTCAAATGATGCCTGCACTCTTACCCCTTGTCCACTGCCTTACTATCTGCACACCCAAACCTTTGGTACCTTACTGAAATGATGCCTGTATCTATACCTCTCACTCTGTCTCACTAGTTGTACAACCAAACATTTGGGGCCCTTTATTTATTGTTTATTTATTTACAATTGTTGATCAGGTAAGGTACACTAAACTATGATGGCTTGTTTCTTGGTGCAATTTGGGCAGTGCCTTAAACTGTTTCATGATGGAGGAATGTTGGCCATGACACTGCAGAAACTTCCCTACTCCTTCTGTGAGGGGTGATACTGACTTCCTACAGGACAGTACGGTGAATCCTGGAGAGGCTTCTGGAGGTGGTGATCAGCAGGAGACAGGATAGTCGATGACCTTCTGTGTCCCAGAGCCACTACAGTTTGTCGAGGTTACTGAAGAAATGGAAATTTCAGATTCTATTCTTATGAATGAAATTGATGAGTAAGAAAAATGCTTGTATGATGAAATGTAGAAGAAAAAAAGACTTTTAAGTATGAGGAAGGTGGAGGAAGAAAAATAAAATTTTGAAAGCAATTGGTTGGAGGAGGAAAATAACAATTCTGTTAGTCCACACAGTCTAACAGGGAAAAAGTTCCAAGTTGGCACTGAAGAAACTACTCCTGTCCCAGTATCAAAGTCTGCAGCAACAAGCCCTGAGCGTTCTTCAGTGCAACAAAAATTTAATTATGAACATACCAAAGGTTGGTCTCCAGAGAAGGCTTTGGCTGATGCAGGCTGAAAGCGATGCCCCAAATCCGGTAAATGGATCCCTGAAATGTCAGTTCCCTTCTATCAGGAGACTCCGACTAGAGTTGCTAGGGGTATGGTTGGTAGAGCCAAGGTCGACCACAACACTACTGACATGCCAACAGTTGTTTCTGACATATCAAAAACTCCCGTTAACGACCAGGAACTGGGTCTTGACAGCACAAATTCTACTGCCACAGACACTGCACACGCAGAGGATACTAAGATGCATGGATCCTAGCGGGACAAGGTTGCTGACCAGTGCACTATAACTGAAAGACTGGCAGTAATGCCAGCTGGTACCAAAGAGGCCTCCCTATGATGTGCAGGGGTCAAAGACCAACAGTGCTCGTCTTGGGAGGTCTGCCAGTAGCTCAGTAAATGGCAGCCGTGGTTTTATAAATGGCAGAATCTGTCTCTGCAGCCACTGTGGTGGACACTGCTGCAGCACCAGCTACTACTGTAACCACCTCAGATGATGGACTACATAGGGGTGTTTGCTATTGAGGATTTTGCTACAATAAAATAAGCCAATAAAGTAAGCCGGTACTTCCAGCTGTGGTGCGTGCATCGCTTTTTTTCCCCCCATTTTTGTTTTTACTGATGGACTTTTTCAGCTGGGTCCCCTACACATGGCCTCTTCAGGTTAAGGCACTGAACAAACCAAAAGTAAAGCAGCGCACCACTAACGAGGGGGGTGCTCTTATGGAGGTCGCAAACCACAGAACAGTTCAACAGGTGGGTAAATAAGAGCAACTCCAGACAAAATAACCAAAGATAAACGCTGTAATAGCAGTTTACTTAAGCCAAAGTAAATACGGCCAGGAACCCCTGCGCTTCGGCCTGCTAGCCTTCAAAGGCGGCATGGCTTCGTGAAGCAACAGGCTCACATATATACATAATGAAAGAATGACATCATCAAAGGGTGACAGCAATACATTGCATAAATCTGTGTTCTAATTAGTGTTACAAAAGCACGTATGTTTATACACCTAAAAAAGGTGACTAGAACGAAATAATACATTTAAGTGAATCAGCAAAAGAAATTAGGAAAATATAATGTCTCTGCAGACCTCAAGATTCAATCTAACCCTCCAGTAAGTTACGTTAGTCTCTCTACTCTGAGAAGGTGACCAAACAAAACTTTCTACTAGTGTACAGTTCCTTAAAATTATTTTTTAATTTCCTAGTTTAAGGGCTGGTCTGACATTATTCATTATAAAACGTATAAACATTTGAGGTGTTTCTAATATTTGAAGCATGTTAAGACACCTTTATTAGGCTAACAAGAACTGAGAAGCTAAGTCTGCAATAAATACATGACTAAACATTAGAAAAAATACAGACAGAAACTGATACAAGCAAGTAGTAGGCAATTTTATAGATTTCTTTTTACAAAAAGAGGTAATAAAGTTAGAAAGATACTACACATCATCAACAAATTGAATTATGTTCAGTGGACAGACAGAATAATGTGGCTGACGATTGATGCTGAATCTCTCTATGCACGCATACAGCATGAACAAGGAATACATGCCTGTAGATATTACCTGGAGAGAGGGAATACCACAGAGGATATTCCTGTAGATTTAATTCCGTCAGCTATCCATTTTATTCTGACTCACAACCATTCTGAATTTCTAAGAGATAATTACAGACAGATTCGGGGGACAGCTACGGGGGCCTATATGGCACCATCATATGCAAATTTATTTATAGGTATGTGGGAAGAAATTTCTGTATTACAGAGCACAAATCCCTTCCTAGAAAAAATAATTCCGTGGACCTACTTTATTGATGATATTCTGGTTGCGCGGGAGGGAAGACATGTTGGAGGCAGATTTATTTGTAGAATGGCTTAACAATGACGACATCTACATGAAGTTTACACACAAAACTGACCCAGAAAATATAGAATTCTTAGATTTCACTATAAAAAGACCCACTTTCCCTGAAGGACCTATAATCACAAAAAACTATAGGAAGCCCACGGCCACTAACAATTTACTCATGGCTGACAGTTCACACCCCAAAAATCTTAAAGACTCGATCCCCTATGGACAGTTCTTATGTCTGCGGAGGAACTGCATGGAAGATTCTGACTTCTAGGCACATGCAGAAGAACGAAGAAATAGATTTACAGAAAGAGGTTATAGGGAGGATTTACTTACACAAGCTATGAACAAGGCATATGGTATGAGAAGGGAGGAGTTACTTAGAGAGAAAATGAAGGCTTCACCTACTAACACTAATTGTGTCACATTTGTCACTGAACACAATAACTGATCAGCCCAAACAGGGAATGTAATATACAGAAACTGGCACATCTTGCACTCTGATAGAAATCTGAGGGAAGCTGTTGGAGAAAAACCACGTATCACCTTTTCAAGGGGACCTAATTTAAAAGAAAAGCTAATTCAGAGCAGATTGACTGAACCAACCAAGAATACATGGTTAGGCACTAAACCAATAGGAAGCGTCAAATGTCAGAGGTGCAACAGATGAAGGGAGCAAGGCTGATGCCCAATGGACTCGAAGAGAGCGAGGGACCTGGCTCTCAGAAAAAGGATGGAAACAGCAGACAGCCAGGTCCTGAACAGGAGACCCAAAAAGGGGGATGGTGGGAGGGAATAGACCAGATGACTGAGATCCCCTCAAAGATCTACTGTTACGGTAAGTTCTTATGTTACTGTTCTGTCTTCTTCGGGGGCATCTCAGTCATCAAGTTACACCGTAGGAACAAGTCCCAAGCAGTGACAAGAGTATATGGACAGTCTGGGAGGCTGGATTTCCATAAACTTAAGACAGGAGAGGTGGAACAACCTACCCAGTCAAGAAACTTCTTAAGACAGAAGACCTTGAAAACTGAACCGGTCAAGGAAGTCCATACACTTAAGACGGGAGTTCTTGCAGAACAGCCCTGCCAAATCCTGCACAGGCTCTAGAAGCAATGTCCAGACTATAATGCTTGGTGAAGGTGTGGACTGTACTCCAGGTGGTAGCAGCGCAAATGTCAGTGGCTGAGACCCCTTTGAAACAAGCCACAGAGGTAACCATGCCTCTGGTGGAGTGAGCTTTGACAGCATCTGGCAGTTCTTTGCCATTCTTATTGTAGCAGAACACAATGCAATTTGCCAACCATTTGGATTAACATTGCTTAGAAACTGAAGCGTCCTCTCTACCTGGGGCAAAAGAAACAAACAACTGCGTAGACTTTCTGGACTCCTTAGTCCTAAGCAGGTAACACTTCAAAGTTCTATGCATACATCTAAAGTATGGAGCAGTGCTTCCCCTGGACTGACACGCTCTGGAAAATAAACAGGAAGGTGGATTGGCTGACTAAGTGTAAACTCAGAAATCACATTAGGAAAAAACTTAGGATTTGTGCACAAAGTCACCATGTCTTTGTGAAAAATCAAATAAGGCTCCTCGCACCAGAGGGCCTGAAGCTCTGAAATTATTCAAGCAGAAGTAATTGCAACTGAAAAGAGCACTTTCCAAGAGAGAAAGCTCAAATCGCAAGTCGCCATTGTCTCAAAAGGAGACAGGGTCAACTTTTCCAAAATAAAATTCAAGTCCCAAGCCAGGACCAGAGAACAGATTGGAAGTTTCAGATGTAGGATGCCCCGGAGGAAGGTATGGGAGACATCCAGCTGAGCAATAGTGCAGTCACCCACGGGCTTGCGGAATGCAGAGACAGCCGAAAGGTGGACCTTGAGGGAGGAATACTGGAGACCTGAGTCAGACAAAGACATCAAGTATTCCAGGACATGCTTCATTGGGTAGGTGAAGGGGTCAAAGGAACGTTTGGCAGCCCAGATGGCAAACCATTTCCACTTCATGGCATGAGTGGCACAAGTGGAAGGCTTGCGACTGGACATGAGGACGTCTGCCACCCTGCTGGAGACGCCAAACCTGGCAATGACGACGTCCTCAGGAGCCATGCATGCAGATGGAGGGACCGCAGATTGGAATGGACCAGGGTTCCCGATCCTGGGTCAGCAGATTCCTGCAAAGGAGCAGAGGGACCGGAGGTTCCTCTGCCAGTTGCTGAAGCAGAGGAAACCATATCGGGTGAGAACAGAATGGAGTCACCAGGATCATGCTGTCCCCTTCCATCTGCAATGTGATCAGCACCCTCTGTATTACTGGGACCGGATGAAATGCGTACAGAAATCTCCCTCTCCAAGAGAGAACAATGTGTCTCGCCAGAAAACTCCAGGCCCTGTTATCTAGTGAACAGAAACTGGGCAGTTTTGAGTTACATGGAAACGCAAAAAGGTCCAACTCTGGACGACCCCATCTGTCGAACAGATCTTCTGCTACGAATGAGAGACACTCCCATTCGTGCATGCTGGACTAAGTCCTGCTGAGGCTGTCCACCAGGGTGTTTAGAACGCCTGGCACGTGTACAGCAGACAGTGTCAGATTGTGGTCCAGTGCCCAACACCACACTCGCAAGGCCTCCTTGCAAAGGGGGTACAAGAGAGTCCCGGCCTGCTTGTTGATACAGTAGACAGCACTCAGCTTGATTACATCAACAACTTGCCTGAGGCCAGATGATCTTGAAAGGCCTGCAGGGCATACAGCACCGCTCTCATCTCCAGGACACTGATAGGCAGGGCTGCTTCCCACTGGGACCAGGATCACTGAGTTTGGAATGGACCCAGGTGGGCTCCCCAGCCCAGACCCGAGGAATCCGTGGTTAGGATCTGACTCAGGGTGGGGGGGGGATCTGAAAAGGGACCCCTTGAAGGAGGTTCAAGGGGACCATCTACCACTGAAGTACCTTGCTTACTGGGGAGGAGACCAGAACTAGTTGGTCCAACTCGTCTGTCCATTGGTCCCACTGTCCCCTGAGGGTCCACTGCAGGGTGCACATATGGACTCTGGCTAGTGGGACCACTGGAATGGCTGCAGCTGTGAGTCCTAGGAGCTGTAGATACAGCCTGGCAGGGATGTACCGACTCTGGGCGACCTCCTGCACTTGGAATATGAGGCATTCTGCTCTGCTCTGGGGTAGGAAGGCCTTCCCCTGCCCAGAGTCCAGGACTACTCCAATGTACTGTAGTCTCTGGGATGGAACTAGAACAGATTTGGGCAGATTGACTGTTATGCCCAGAGACTGAAAAAGCTGAAGAGTATGCTCCAGAGTGGACAACAGCTGCTCCCTGGACGGGGCCTTGAGAAGCCAGTTATCCAGGTATGGAAAAACATACAGTCCCTCTCTTCTGAGGGCTGCTGCGACCACTGCTAAGCATTTGATAAAGACACATGGCACTGAAGATAAGCCAAAGGGCGATACCTTGACATGGTAATGTTCTCCCTGAAAGGCTAAGTGAAGAAACCTCCTATGAGGACGGAAGACTGCAATGTGCAGGTAGGCATCCTGCATGTCCAGTGTGAATATCCAGTCCCCGAATTTGAGGAGGGAGAACAGGCCTGGTAAGGTTACCATTCGGAACGTTTTGTATTGGACATAAAGATTGAGGTCTTTCAGATCCAAGATTGGCCTCAGCTCTCTGGTCTTTTTGGGAACCAGGAAGAATCCTGACTAGGAACCCTGGTTTCTCTGCCTTTCTGAACCAGTTCTATCAACTGCTTGCACAGGAGGGACTGCATTTCCTCCCAGAGAAGAGACAAATGAGCCAGGGGGTAATTTAAGGGAGGTGGGGGGGTATCTGGAGGATGCTGTACAAGCTCCAGAGTATGACCGCATTCTGTGATCTGCAGGATCCAGACGTCTGACGTTATGGTTCTCCACTGATTCAAATGGAGGAAGAACCGCCCTCCGACCACTACCTCCTGGTCCTGGACTAGAGGAGGAGGGCCCAGCAAGGAGCCAAGCTGAGGTGGGACCAGCGGAGAAGACTGGACCCTCAGTCCTGGGATGCTTGGCTACTGCTCCAGTATGGGAAGAAGCAGGCAAGGAGGGCTGGGCTCTGCATTTGCCCTGAGGACGGGAGCCAGAGGCTGGTTTGTCAACTTGCTTACGAAATGTAGGGTGCACCCTACCAAGCTGTTGAGTGTGGCAAAGGGAATAGATGGACTTAATGGCCGTACCCGAGGCCTGTAGATCATTAATGATGTCCTGGACATCCAGACCAAAGAGTTTATTGCCATTACAAGGGGCATTCAGCACTTTGTTTTGCACATCAGCAGCAAACACAAATATCCTGAGCCATGAATGCCTATGGAGGCAGATGCCAGTGGCTGCCGCCCTGGCACCAGTATCAGATAAGTCGTAGATGGCTCTCAGAAGATGCCTCCGAACATCCTCTGTGGTTTGGAAGTTTTTTTTTTTTACTTTCTTTTTATCCCCTCCTATCGCCCCGTCATTCCACTCCTTCGGGCCCGCTCATGCTACCCACCCCAACATCGAGTCTGTCCCTAGAGTGCCCATGGGTGACACCTACCTTTCCTCCCATCTTTTCTGGAGCCCCCCTGGCACAGTGGGGTCTGTCCATAGTTCCTGGACTGCGCAGCTGGGCGGCCGTAATCTAGGACCGCCGAGGTTGGTTTCCGTTTTTCTGCTTCCCGTCCCCACTCCCTGAGGGACGTCGGCTCGGGAAAGTGCGTGCTGACATACGCCTGCCAAGTGCCTAACAACATCCTCCCCTTCCCAACTCCAGCCCTTCTGAAGCCACCAGTGCCCCGTGAGAACCGGTGCTCCCACCAACCCCCAGGGACGTCGGGTGCATACAGCACCCCTGGTAACCCACCCCGAAGGAGGAGAGCAACTGTTGGGACGCTCAATCCTCCTTCCCCCTGCCGACCCCCGACGACCCGAGTCCATACCTGAACCTGGGTTGCTGGCGTGGTACGAGCTGTGGCGTCCAGCGCCTCAACCCTCAGCGCCACTGGGCTGGCTCGGTTTGGAAGTTTTGGAGCAATTCCCGTTTCTGGGCACCATCAGGAAGGGCTTGGGCAGCTGTCTTGCCCTTTCTGGCATTGGTGTTCTGGAATTTCACCATGTGAGACAGGTAATTTGCTATCGTCAGGCCAAGGGTAGAGCAAGCATATGCCCTTTTGTCCCAAAGATCTCTCCTGCAGGATTCTTTGTCTGGTAGCAAGGAACTAAGGTGCTTGGGCACCTTAGACCTACCATGTGCCACCTTGATGACCACTGACTCAGTTTCAGCCTGGGCAGCCAAGTAAGGAATGCCCTGAGGGGCACTGTACAGCTTATCAGCTCTGTGGAGCATAGCTGGCACCATATCTGGTCTGTGCCAGGCTGCAGAGGTATCATTCCTGAGGGCTGGAAGCATGAGAGGAAACTTCTTTGGGTGAGATTCAGGGATCTCCAGGTAGTCCGCCAGGTCATTCCTGGTGGCATCTTCCTCCATCTGAAATCTCATAGCTGAAGACAGCTGCTTCATAATGTTGAAGAATGAAGCATCCTCAGGCAGAGATCTGGGGGTACGCTTGACAGATTCTTCATTGACAGAGGAGGCAGTGGACTTATCTGAAGTGTAATACTGCTCTTCCTCTCCTACCTCCTTTACCTCATCAGGGTGGTATTCCTCCTCGACGTCAACCTCTTCCTCTGGATCAGGCGTCGGATGTGCTGTTGACGGTCACCGGGCTGGCTCTGGGGGCTGCTGAACAGGAGTCGACGATGAAGGTGTTAATGGAGGCGCTGGTGACAAAGGCCTGTTAAGGGCCACAAACTGCTTGACAATCACATCAGTGAAGCAGACTAGAATGTCATTCAAGTCCATGGTCACCGGAGGAAGGGTCAATGGCACTGACGTTGTTGGACCCGACTGCACACCCTACAAGCCCATAGCCTTCAACTGGGAAGGGTCAGGTCACATCTCGAAGAGGTTGTAGTCAATGAACCCATCATTGACCGGGGGGGGGGGGGGAGCTCCCAACAACCCAGAGGTCGATGGCCGAGTACCCTGGGAGTCGGGCAGACAGGCTGTTGGTATGGTTCTGGAGTGAATCAGGATCTGGACAGCAGGTCTCTACATTGGGGCAACCACCGACGACAAACAGCCCCCCGAAGGAGAGGCCGACGGGGAACAGGATGGCTGCCAGGGGGGCACGGTCGCAGGCCCCTTTTTTTATGACTTTCCCCAAGGACCTGTCTCTGGTCTGGGAGGCCTTGGAGCTCTTAGACCTGGACATCAACTGGCTGGCCAGCGCTCCGAAGGACCCCGGCTTGAAGCTGGCTACCTGCTGTTCCAGGAAGGTATGGAGAGCCTTTCTGCATCACCGAAGGGTGATTTGGTTAAACTGTTGGCAGAGCTCACAGTCTGAGGCTTCGTGATCAGGCCCAACACAGCAAACACACATAAGAGTGCTCGTCACTGGAGGCAATCTTCTTTCCACAGTGATGTTAGAGAGAAGCTGATGGTTTAACTCTTGACATAAAAGAAAAAAACAAAAATAAATCTCTGAAAAGAGATTTGAGAGGGTTGTGTGGAAAACAGGCTGTAGGGTGCAACAAGGCGGGAACACTGTGACGGCTCCTCTGTGGAGACTGTGCTTGCAAGTCAACGGCGGGAAAGAACTGAGGAGGGCACGGGTCCACCTGCGCCTCTATAGAGTCAGTGACGTCAGCTGACATCAATGGCGTGGGCGAGCCCAGTTGTACTGCTGAAAATCTTCCATGTTGATTCCCATTCACCGATGGTGAAGTTCCTACAGTGTAATGTGATGACTGAGATACCACCAAAGAAGATTTTAAATTACACCAGATGCATACAGATATATGTCATCTGCCCAACAGTTATTTATTTATTTTTTTTAATAGGTGGGGACAGAGGTATTTTGTTTTACCCAGGCCAACCAAAAGCCTGCTACAAATGTTGGTCCTGGACATATTGTATTTAAGTAGTGTCTGACTAGCAGCGCTGTGATATCTGTTGTATGCATGGGCATGTCAGTACACAAAGTCAAAATATCCAAAAGTGCAACTTGTGCAATGAAAGGGGGCATTCCTTTCATTCTGGCCTAGGGCTGCTCACAATCATGAGGATGCCATGAATCAGGACACTCTTTTAGCACATGTTCAAAAGACAGGTTTGCAGAAACAGAGCTCCCCTGATTTTCTGCAAGCCCACACTGACTATTTGTATAATAACACAGGTTCTGGTGATCCACAAACCAGCAGAGGAACAAATAAAAATTACACACCTACCGTAATTCTTGATCTTTCTGTGTATCTTCACCATTCATCACTGTTGGGTATGAGCCGATCAGAACCCCGGGGGAGCTTTTTTCCTTTTTGCAAGAGGAGGAGTCGACGTAGAGATGGCACCGCCCTTGAGGCCGACATATTACAAGGTGCTCGCAGGTTGGCCAGTAACCGTCATCGATGCCTCCTCAGCCCCAGTTCAGCATAACAGAGAGAGACAGAAAATAAGGAGGGTTGAGAGCGTGGGCAAGGGAGCCCAGGGACAGAAAAAGGAAAGGATATAAAACTAAAAGGAGGAATATGCCGAAGAAAGGACAGAAAAGGAGGAAGCCTAAAGGACTGGAAGAGTAGGGCCCCCAATCTCTGGGCAAAAAGGAATGGGTGGGAAAGGAGGGGTAGGAAGATAGAGAAGAAGGGAGGTGTAGAAGCAGAAGAAACTGCCCTGAGGCGTCGCCCTGGACTGCCCTAAAGAAGGTAAGCCACAAGTCAACAGATAGCCAAAGGAGACAAGGCTTGGAGAAATAGCACTCTTTCAGAGGGCAGAAGCAGGCCAGGGACTAAGGATGGGTCAGTGTCTCCCACCCCTGCAAGCAACTGAGGCAGAGGAACTGCCTAAAAATGCCCTGGAGAGACACCCCAGGGGATAGAAACTTAATTATCTGGAGGTGGGGGGTACCTCCAGAGCAGGAACTGGAGGGAAAAACCCAAATTCTCCAGAAGGAGGAGAAAATCATAAAGAGGCAATGAGGTTGGAGGACAACTGAGGGAATCACCACAGCCTCCCCTTAGCAGCAGACTCCCTCAAGAGGACAAGAGGGAGCTGGAAACCCAGGGGCTACCTGGGCTGTGAGAGAAAGGGCTCCGATGACTCCCAACAGCAGAATCCTCCGTCTGCCCCCACAGAGAAAAAAAATCCGACCCAAAAAACAGAGGGGGTTGAAGGTGCTGGAAAAGGACCGAAGTCCAAAAGGGAGACAAAAAGGGAGGAGGAGGAGAATCGCCCAGAGACTGAGGCCTAAGAGGGGAAGGTGGGTTGGATTCAGTGATGAATGGTGAAGATACACAGAAAGCTCAAGAATTACGGTAGGTACATAATTTTCATATCTTATCTGTGTCAATCTTCACCATTCATCACTGCTGGGTGATTACCAAGCCCCCCCCCCCCCGAAGGGGGCCCAGAAACTCCCTAAGGGACAGTGTCCCTTAGCCTCAAGTGGGAGAAAAACTGGAGGACAGAAACCTTGCAGGTCTGGCTAGGCCTGAAACTGGTCTGGGTGAGGCAAGGATCTCCTCGCAGGAGAAGGAAGGTGCCCCTGACACTCTCGCCTCACCCTACAGGAGAAAAGGTGGGTTCTCAGAAAGGTGGCAGAGGTCACCATACACCGGGCCAGGGGTGACAAGTGGGAAAGACGAAGCCACACCGACCGCCTAAGGCAGATCGCTGTCCCCACTAACCTGGAAGCCACATTTCTGACATCGTACGATGCCCTTGCTCGCTGCCTTGTGAGCTCCAGGCCTTGCACAGAAGGCAATGGCTTTTCTGGTTGCCTCCGAATCAGGCAGAGAAGTTAGGACCTGGCCTAGTCGCGACCACAAGTGCTTGTTGTAGGCAGCATAGTGGGCCTGATGTGCTGACACACAAAGCAAGAGACGTGCCGAGGAGAAAGCTCTCCTAACCCAAAAATCAAACTCAGATGAGTCAGATTCCAGGGTCAGTAACGGCTCTGGCTCCTATGCCGAGATGGGGTGTCCAGGAGCATCACACCTGAAGGAGGGTGAGGCAGAGTTCCTGGAGACCCCAGCGGGGCACCATACCAATAACAAAGGTCCCTTGGGGCTGAAGCTGGGGAAAAGGGACATCGCCAGACCCAGTGCAACACCTCCTGAAAGGGAACAGGCCAGGCGTGAACCAACAGGTTGGCCGTGCTGAACTCACCTAAGAAGGCATGTGCCGACCGGTCAGGATTGCATTCACCAAGGGGGGGATACGTGGAGCTCGTCGAGCATCCCTGACAGGAAACGATAATAACTAGAGAGATCAGCTGCTGGGGGAAGATGGACGGAGGGCTCCTCTCCCTCAGAGGAGGAGGAAGACGAGGAAGCCAATGAGCTTGGAGAGATAGGGTCAGCCTGCACTGGGGAATGGTGGAACATCTTTTCATCCATGGCTCGACAGTAGGCAGGGTACAGTGCAGCCGTGGCCCTAAACTGTTCCCAGGTAAGGGGCCCCATAGCAGCAGAAAAACCTGGGAGAGAGGGAGGGGTTAGCAGAGGCAAGGGAGCCAGGCACCTTCAAGGAGGGGCACGGCCTCTGCCTAGGCAGGGGGACCAGATGGGAGACCTCAAAGGAGGAGACCTGATCATCCCAAAAGGCAAAGGCTGCTCAACCAAGCTGGAACGGGTAGAGCTCAGCCCGATGGAAGAATTCCCCTCGTGAGGCGACTGGGGCCACATGAACCCAAAAGAGCAGCCCCTGACCTCCAGAGAAGCTGTCCCTCCTGGAGGGACCTTGGGGGAGAAGACTAGTCCAGCGCTATGGCTCCTCCCCGAACCCCTGCAGGTTCCCAGGGGAGGGTGCTGCACCGAATCAAGTTCTCTCAACCCCTCGGCCTCTGAAACAGTCCTCTTCCTCACCACTAGCCAAGGCAGCTGGCATTCCGTAACTGACTCCTGGGAGACAGTCAGGGTTGAAGCACCCTTCCCTGCATGGGAAGCCCCAGCCTGCCAAGAAGTTGGGCTAGCTAGAACTATCCTAGGAGGGGTACACCTCCCAAGGGGGCAGATGGATCGTCAATTCCAGGCTGCCCTGTAGTGCCCACCTGGGCACCCGAGGACTGGTTGGTGCCACCGACCCCGGTACCAATGAGATCCGTCCGCTCCTCAGGAGGGGGCTGAGTAGGGGCTGAAGCATTGGACAAAGAGGAATCGAAGGATTCCAAGGAATCCGGGAGCCAGTCTGGGTCAGTTTCTGAGTCATCATCCCCCAAGGAGGCTCGGACCCAGATGTCCTCCCGATCTCTCTCAGCCATGGTACCATGAGTGCGACGGCGAACCAGTCCCACGCTGCCCACAGCGCTGCCCCCATTCCCGGCAGTGCAAACGGTGCCAGAGCCAGAAACGGTGCCGGAGGCTGGTCCCGCACTGCCCCGATCCCCGGCACCACAAGCGACACCAGAATCAGGGCCGGCGTTGCCTGGGCCCGGAGGTCCCACAGCATGACACCGGGGGAGCCTTCGCCTCCGAAGAGGCAACTGCCTGGACGGTGCCTCGCGCCCGGCCCTGAGGAGACCAGACTGGGCCTCCTACACTGTGGAAGGGGTTCCTGCCAAAGCAAGGCTAGAACAGGCGGAAACCCTCTCCTCTGCAGGTCATATAAGACTGGGAGGGCACCAGGAGGAAGGGTCAAGAACCCTGCATTTGGCATCCCGGGTATGAGCCTGTCCTCCAAAAGTCGGCGGTGCATGTCCGACTTTGAATGCACGCAATTCCAGAACTTGACTATCCATGGAGAACAGGCGTCGCAACGATCCATATCGTGGTTAGGGCCTAAGCAGGTCAAGCACCAGTGATGCTGGTCCGAGATGGAGAAAAGTAAGCCACAGGGACATCGCTGCATAGGAGGCCGACCCGCCTTAGAAAGTTTCTTCTTGTCCCCTGAACGAGACATGACCGGACAGAAAACACAATAAACAAAACAAGGTACTCAGTGTTGTTGAAATAAAAGGAAAGATCTTACCAGAAGGACAGCACCAAGAATAGAGGCAGAGCAGAACTCGAGCTGACAGAGCCGACGGACTAGGCCGCTAATACACTTTTGAAGAGCTTCACACATGAGGTCCTTACTCGGCAGGAGGAGCAGAACTGAGGCTGAGGAGGCGTCAACGACGGCGCATTGGCCAACCCGCGCAGTGCCACTGCACACGTGCTGGCCCCATGTGTGCCACCGACGACCTCCTCTTGAGGGAAAAATGTAAAAAAAAGTCTAGCGGGGTCCTGATCCCGGCTCATACCCAACAGTGATGAATGGTGAAGATTGACACAGATAAGATCTGAGCCTGTGGCAGTGTTGATCCCCTGTGAAGAAATCTGTTTCAGCCCCCCCACCCCTCAACCTGCACAAGAAGCTTCCACTTCAGGGATTACAGAGGTAATGGTTCCTTCTGTCCCTCAGAGAGATATGATCTCTGTTGTACAGCCTGACGATGCAGGTCCAGTTGAGGTCAAGCCTTCCCCCCAGACAACTGAAGCCTACTCTAAAACTGTGACCTGTAGATCTAGGCTGGGTAGTAGTCACTCAAAGGTTAAAGTGCAGAGGTTAGTCCCAATCCCTGTACAAAGTAGGTATGAACCTTTAAGTAAACTGAAAAATAGGGGGGACTTGGATGAGGACGCTTCTGATGCTCCTTCAGTACTCTATTCACAAATTTCCCTTTCTTTGGAGAATGAGGACACTGCAGGGGGCATACGAGAGTATGAATAGAGAGGCCATTGACAGAGCAAAGGCCGATGGCACATTCATAAGATAGAAAAAGAAATGGGCAAATTGGATGGGCCTTGAGGTCCTTATCTGTCGACAACTTCTATAACACTCAAGTTTAAAGCTCTGGCAACAATAAGGGAAGCATAGGAGGTGTGGAGGTTTGCACCACTGGAGACGAGAGCTCTACTGCATGAAGCGTCCACTCACTTGTTGTGCGAATCTGTTAAAGGATCCTTCAACAGGAACAGTGGCATGTCTGACAGAGTTATGAACCACCTTACCCGCCAGAAGAGGGGTTTCCCACTTGTGAGCATTTTCTTCCAAAAAAGGGAGACACTATACCTTAGGTTTTGGAAGATATTTTCTTTGGTCCACACCTGCCCATTCCTGCTCAATATTTAGTTACTTATTTATTTGTTTTCAAACGTTTCACCAGGAAAGACATAATGAGTTAGTAACAGTTCATTTCCAGATGCATCCGGGGCCTTAACCGTAAGAGACATATTAGCTCGAGTAACACAATGGGGCAAGAAGGTCAGAGGAGAGGGTCACATTACCCTTTTGCAAGTCTTACATCTTTCAAAAATGAGAGGTCTCTGATAAACCAAGGTGCCAATAATTTGGTCACAGTGAATAAAGACTGGAACGGAGGAGGACGCAGACAGGATAGGATTAACATTCAATGCCTCCATGAATTGCACCTCCTTGAGCTGTAATTTCCTACATGCCTCAGTTATCAGACAGGACAAAGAATTTGGTATCAAACAGGGGAAGGATAGCAATCCTCCTCTCTGGCTCCATCCACTCCTCTTCCTTCTCCTCCTCAGAGGTTTCCGTCCATCATCGTAAGTAACTTCCTTGGGTCAGGATGTTCCCCAAGATCCCTGATATCCTCATCCCTAGTCTTTGAATGGTCAGGGTTGGGGTCTGCCTGTAGATCCGTACCAGTAGCCCTGTCCTGCAACAGCGCACCTGAATGTGCCTGTGTGTGTTCCCCTGACCTGAGGGCCTGGTTTGGGGTTGGATGTGTCTGATGGAATGTCCTGAGGGACAGTGGGGCCCAAAAGCTCTCCTAAGAGCAACAAGAAAGATTTATGCAATTCTGCTTTGCCACTGCTAGCCGGTGCACCAGGTGCACCCCTCCCCCTCGGAAGTCCGACTGGGAGGAACTGTAAGACAAGTATTAACTTGAGTAACACAATGAGGGCAAGGAATCCAGAGGAGAGGGTCGCATTAACATTTTGCATGTCTTACATCTTTTAAAAATAAGAGGTCTCCGTTAAGCCAAAGTGCAATGTAAAGTTGTCAAGCAGGTGCCCATGGTTAGAAACCTGAAGTTGTTTCTCCAAAATGAAATATAGTGTACTACTGCCACGATCCTCACCTCTGATTGTGGGGAAAAGGAAAACAACCTGAAAATGTACACCTTTCAGCTCCTAAAGTTTACTGTCAGAAAGAACAGGGCTGTACAAGCAGAGCCGACGTATCTAGCACTAGGGAAGTGCAGACGCACATGCGCTGTCTGAAAATGTGTGCGTGTGTGACTTCATGACACTGTGCGTGATGTCAGCACGCCAGAAGAGTGTGTGTGCACAACACAGGCACACAAACAGTGCGCTGAAACTAGAGATGCCTCTTGGAGGAGCGTGAGCCTAACAGTCAAAAAAAGGAAGAAAAACATCGGGAAGCTGTGCAGCTCAATGGAGCCTAGAAAAACCTCCAAACCACCTGAAGGGTGGAAAACATGGAATATTAATCCGCCAAAAGACTCAGAGTACCCAGAGCTGAAAGGCTCTCACTTCAGAACCCCATTTTTGGGTTTTTTTGACTGAGGAAAATTAAAGGCGGAAATGTCCCTGTAAGGCAGAGGGCTAAATTAAATGGGGAAATGTCCCTTCAAAGAGCAGTAAAAAACACCTGACAGCCAAACACAACCACGAGAGATCCTAAACACTGGGTGGTGGGGGGAAGGGACTGATGCCTAGAGACGGAGGGGAGCCCCCCAGGAGTGCCCTAGACTAAACCCCAAAGAAAAAACAGGTACTTTCCAGAGGCACTTTTTTAAAAAAAATAAATCGAAGAACTGTTAAAAATATACACCCCTAAAGTATGTGGCAGACATGGCCACCAAGCCAAGTACAGGGTGTGGAAATGAAAAAAGCAGTTAGTCAATTTGAAAGTTGCAGCTTAAACAGGCACAATTTTGATTTGGGGTGCTTCCTGTTACCAGGTAGCCCAACCCATACCTCTCAAGTGTACCGGATTTTGCGTGACGTTCCGGATTCAAAGCCCAGCAATTCATCTGTACCGTCGCCCCGCGTTTGCCGTCTTGTTTCTGCATGAACGCTAAAACCATGCGACCGTATCACGCTCAGCACTGGTCCTGGTCCCTTTGTTTGCCAGTGTGTCATTTTTTTTTTTCTCCCAGGCTCCTCACCTCCTCCAATTAAATCTCTGGCTGCACTCGACTCGCAGTTCCGTAATGACGTCGGGGGAGGGCTTGGGGAGGTGTCATCAGCCACTGAGAGCCAAGGTCAGAGAGAGAGAGAGACAAGCATAGCCTGTCCCGGCCCACAAACCAATTATAGTGCTGCTGTGCTGTTTGTCAGGTCCCCCATCAGGTCTGCCACCCAGCCTGCTGCCCAGAGGGGGAAGCATAGCATCGGGATCATTTTGAGGATAGGACCGCTACGGCGAAGGACCAGAAGGCACCAATCACAGTGGAGTGCTGCAATGCCAGGAAGGAAGCCTGTGGGAGGAAAAACAAGGCAAGGCACTGAACAAGCTTCCAGAGAGTGAGCCGAGGAAGCAGAAGAATGCCACAGCACCAGCAGCCATTATCTGAGTCCTGGAGGAGAGAACCCAGACCAACCACCACCAGACACCAACCCACCCGACTAGGACTGGACTGGAGGGTCAGTATTTTTTTGTGCTTTGTTTTGGGGACAGAGCTGCCCGGGGGGAGGGGGGGTGAGGTTCTTCCAGTCGTGAGGGTCCACTCCACAGACTAGAGATTCGAGTCAGAAACTCGGCGGCACTGTAACGCATCATCCAGGGTCGGGACAGGAGAGGACTCTTAGAGGTTGATCGTGGGGACGGAGTGAAAAAAGACAGTCGGCCCGACCTGGAGGAGATCTGAGATGGAGTAGCAATAAAGGGGGACGGAAGAAACAAACAGTCCCTTCTTGGGGAAGTCGGGAGCAGCAGCGTTCATCACATACTGTGCTGCCAAGTTCCTTCCACTTCCTTGTAAAAGAGCTATAATCATGGAAGTTGCCTTGGGCTTGGCTGCAGTGCTACTGCTCTGACAAATCTGTGTTGGCAGCATTAAGGAGCATTGTTTAGCACTCAGCCAGTCTGCCAACTTAATTTCTGTAATTTGAATTCATTGGATGTTGGCTATTGGCTTGGCCTGTGCAAGCAGTGTGTGTATAGTGCAGAGCAGACTGGGTGGGTGGGTCCTCCTGTGTGGTTTTAGGTTCGGTCCCTCCCTGGTGGGCCAACAAACATGCCACAGCCTGGTGCTCACTTGCTCAGCTGGCAGAGCAGCAGAAGAGCAGCAGCATCTCCACCACCACTGGAAAAAGCTGACCAGAAGGGACCACCACTACCTTAATCAGAGTGCTGCTGCCTGCTGGCTACTTTTTTTTTTTTGTGACTGAGAGGGTCCCTTCTTTCCTTGCTCCTGCACAAAACCATGCCAGAGCTGCTCTTGCCTGGCTGATCATGCTCCTCAGCAAGCAGCAGGACAGAAGAAAAGCAGCAGCACCTCACTGAAAGAGCTGACTGGCCAGAAGGGACTACCTTCCCTTACGCTGCTGCTGGGCTACTAGGTACTGAGTGAGCCAACCATCCAGGCCAGTTACTGGTGCACTGCTGCAGGAGTCCAAGGCTGTGTTGTGTGGATCTTGATGGCAACAGTTATAGCAATGCCACTGTACTGCTTGTAAAGTGCTTTGGGATACAATGTGTATGCAAGCTATACATGTTAATGTTTCTTTGTCTTCTTCACAACAGATACATCTGCCATCCTGACTGAGGGAGAGAATAGCTGCCACTGTACCGGTCTGGAGGTTCTGAGGAGAGGGAGATTGCTCCAGCCAAGAGTGACCAGCTTCCATCGCCTGACTCAAATGTAGCCCTACCAGAAACCCAGAACACTCCAGGAGGTGTGACCTGACCACCGCCATTCAGAGGGAACATCAAGGACTACACCATGCAGGCGTTCATCAACAGCAAAAGAAGGCGAGAGGAAGAGCAGGAGCAGCCGAAGCTGAATAGAGCCACAGGTATGTTCCTGGGGATTTTTGGAAATGGAACTGCTTTTTTGTGCCATGGTGTTTAACAGACTTTTTTTTTTTTTGGGGGAGACAGTTGTTGCCTGCTGCCAATTATTCATGTGTCTGTTTTGTGTAGGTACACCTTGTTTTATGTATGAGGATGGGGTTGGTTTGCTGTGTGACACCTAGATGGTGTATTAATATAGCTGTTGTAATGTCAGTGTGACAAACACAGTATAGTTATGTTATTAAAACATCAGCATTGTTTGTACATGTATTTGGTTGCATTGGGGGGGGGGCTGCATGCTGCTTCCAAACAATGTGTGGTGGTTTATTAATATGTTTGTAGTGTTACAGTGTAACACTCTACAGTCACGTTAATAAACCATCAGGACTGATTAGGCACAGCAATAGAAACATAGATTTTGATGGCAGATAAGGACCGCTTGGCCCACCCAGTCTGCCCATTTCCCTACCTATTGGATAAGCTGCAGATTCTAGTTAACCAGCAGCCTACTTCTTCCTACCCCCACCCCCTAGAATTGCCTTATGACTGTCCCATGCATGCTTGTGTAACCCCTAGATGGCGCTATCCCAGGGGCTACTACCCCTGCCTGATTTGCCACTAACAGGTTGAGGGGCCTGGATCCAATGGCGGGTGCCTCCACCCAGAGGTCAGGGTTTGCAATAGTTAAACTTACTTGGTCACAGCCCTCTGGGACACTGCAACCCCCCTTTCTTCCCACTAGTGGCCCACACAATATATCAGAATTACCTTCACAGTATACACTTACCCCCAGGTCTGGTTCAGGCACTGGGACCTCCTGTAAAATAAGATACAGTGCAACAATCACAGTACAATACTTTAACATAGACAAATACCTCAGGCAGTATAACTTTGCTGAAACAAGCAGCTCTGATTTATTTAGGGTGAATATAACAAGGACAGGGGGAAATCAGGTTAATTAGCTTATCACTTTACTCATCTACCTATGGCTCTGTGCACAGGCCTATCCCTACCAGTTACTGTCCCTGGGTACCCAAGCCCTAGTGGCTAGTCCAAACCATGGCAGCTGGTAGGGGCCCTTTCCCACAGAGAAAAGAAAAATTAGTTTAAACAGTCAGCAGTACAGTGATTCCATTTGGATTCAAAGTGGCAATTCAACAGGGAGCGACCTTGAATTAGTACTCACGACCTCCAAACAAGATAGGGTCCTTCAATGTCAGCAGGGCCGTTCTTGAGCTCCACGAGACTCCTCACACATTTATATGGCAAACTGCAACAGGCAAAAGTCCTTTAATGGCAGCAGGATTCACTTGAGGTACACAAGCCTCTTCACACATTTATATGGTAAACAGAAAGTACTATACCAGGCGGGCTGCTTCTCTATCCCAATCGCAATTACTGCACAATACCCGGGAGAACACACAGCAGATTCAGTTCCTGACAGACCGAGTGCAATTCAGCAATTTCTCCAGTCTTCTACAGGGTGAGCCTGGTTTCTACTCTTCAGATATCCTTTGATTCTCTTCACAGGACGGATTCAGTCCTAACAAGCTGCAGACCGGAACTCTGGGCCTTACACACGTTTCCCGACTAAAACTGCACACTGAAAAAGCACAGGGCTCCTTCCTTCTTCACTGCCAGAGCTAAACTGAAACTCCAACAGACAAAACCGGCACTTCCTTTGAGTTCCTCCCAGTTCTTGACTGGATTGGCTGTCACTCACAATAGACTGCTCCTGTTGGTCCAAAAAGGCGCCGAAGTCTAAACTACATCTCCCAGAGTCACTGCCCATACAATCCTCTTGTGGCTGGCTCAGATTATGAGTCCAAGTTCTGATTCGTCCAAGGCACCATTTTAGAGCTAGCTTACCCCACACTGATTGGTCCAGTTCAGCAGTTCAAAACCAGAATGGGGAACTAGGCAGACACAGTTCTGACTGCAAAGAAAGCAGGTTAGACAAACTGTAATTTCATTATTACTCTAAATGATTTCTGGCAAACAGTTACATCTTTCAGATAGGTTCCCTTTGCACTCCTAGTGACTGCAAAAATGGAGTGAATTGGCAGCAGTTCGAGTGGTACTCAAGCAGAGAAGCACACAGTCCCCCATACAAACTAATTATGTCTGCAAGCAGACAGCTCTTAAAGAGACAGTACCAGAGGCTCTAAAAACACTCACTGATAAATGGCTTAAATGCCAAACACCATTCAGGCTTGGAGCATTCAAGCAAGCTCCTGGAAGTCTTTTGGGAACCCCCACTTGCAGGGGGGTTACACCCTTCCTGGCCTGGGAAAGCTTGACGTCCGCGTCAAGCAAGTACCCCCATAAGTTTCAACTGCAACCATATACATTTGCATTAGGCTCACACATGTAATCATCAGTCAATATATCATTTTACCAAGAACACATTTCTGAAACATTGCAGTACGTCACTCTTTACATAGTATTACATACACATTGTACCATAACTCAAGTTATTACCTCTTGTACATGAAACCTGAAGAGAGGGGGCCCTTCCCTATCAGTTACCTTGGGGCTGGATGGGGCAAGGGCACCATACTTAGAGGGCAACACAAGTAACTTGGAGTTAGCACTGACGCTCAGTTTGGGCAATGAGCTCGGGGACACATACACTCCTTTATGGACAACATTGAGAGGCAGATCCACTGGCCGGCCCAGGGAATCATAACTGAGGTGCACCACAGGCTTTACAGCTCGACCAGTCTTTCTAGGGGGAACTGTTACAGTCTCTGCACTCTGAGCCTCATTTTCAGCATTGTCCTCACTTGTCAGGGGAGTCTCCATGGGGTAGAGAGGCTAGAACTTGGGGCACTTTCAGCTCCAGGAGTTACAGTTTCTGAGTCCACAACATTTGGCTCGCATGGAGAGCTTTCGGACACTGGCAGTGGACTGTCAGGGCACTCAAAATACTCTTCTTGTTCTGGTGTATCACCAGTCTGACCCAATCCATCATTTTCCTCCCCTGAAAGCTCAAACAGTTCAACCATGCACAATGATTCCATTTCATCTGATCTGATGCTTTGCACTTCACTTTCTGGGAGCATTGGCTCCAGGGACGTAAGCTGGGGCTTAGACAGTCCAGAAGGCCCAGCTTCATCTCCAGTATTGACTAGGGATTGCCCTGAAACAATTGACTCAGTTCGTAAGAAGGATAGTATTCAAAGTCACTCTCACTTTCTTCCGATATGGACTGACAGTCATGCTCAACTGGGACTTGTGGAGGGAACACTTTAACTTTGCTTCTGTAGGTGCAGACTTTCTTGATCTTTCTTAGCAGCAGCTCTAGTCACTGGTCCAGAGGGGCATCTTCTAGGGCTCAGACTCAATTAAGATTTGTCCAATGGGCAGTAAATGATTTCTATGCATTGTTTTTACATCTTTGAATTATTCTCAGGCCTTACTTTGTACACTGGCAGATCATCTAGTTTGCCCACTACAATGTGAGGGAGATGGTGCCATCTGTCAGCAATCTTGTGCTTGCCATGCAGTCCCAGATTTCTTAGCAATACCCGATCTCCCTCCTGGAGTTCCTGTGCTTTCACCTTTTTATCATACCTTTCTTTGTTGGCCAGATTTCTTTTGGCAGCCATGGTTTGAGCCAGTTGGTACGCATGAGTTAGCTGGGCCTTTAACTTTTGCACATACTGTAAATAGTTGTCAGCTTGAACCCCATCAGGAGAGACCCCAAAACACACATCTACCGGTAGTCGAGCTTCTCTTCCAAACATCAGGCGGTAGGGGAAGAACCCAGTGGCATCACTTTTGGTGCAGTTATAAGCATGTACCAGGGTGCTAATTTGTTGGCTCCATCTATGCTTGTCCTTTGGGTGCAGGGTGCCTAGCATATCTAGCAAAGTGCGGTTGAAACGCTCAGGCTGAGGGTCTCCTGGGGTGGTAAGGAGTGGTTCTGGACTTTCAGACTCCCACAGAGAAAGCATCTCTTTGATCAGACGACTCTCAAAGTCTCTCCCTTGATCAGAATGGATTCTTGTGGAGCCCCATAGTGAACAAAAAGTTTCTACAAGTACTTTGGCTACAGTGGATGCTTTCTGGTCTTTGGTGGGGAAAGCTTGGGCATATCTCGTGAAATGGTCAGTGACCACCAGCACATTGCTGATATTTCTTTGATCTGACTCCAAACTCAGAAAATCAATACAGACCAGCTCCATGGGTGCACTGGTGGTTATGTTAACAAGGGGGGCAGCCCTCTGGGGCAAAGCTGTCCTCTGTAAGCAGCGACTACAAGTTCGAATGTGTTGCTCCACATCAGCCCCCATCTTAGGCCAATAGAATCTGGATCTCACCAAGTCAAGTGTTCTGTCTATACCAAGGTGCCCCATGTGGTTGTGCAAGGACCTCAATACTGAGTCTCGAAAGGCAGTGGGCAGCACTAGTTGTTGTTTGTCTACTTGTCCCCCTCTGTCTACTGTTTCTCTGTATAATAGTTTATTGATCAGTTTCAACTTAGGACCTTCTTTGTATAACAGTGCAGTTCTCAAATCAGTGGAGCGTAATTTGGACACATCTTTTCCTGCATAGAGGGCTTCTAAAGCTGCTTTGATCATGGGATCGCGGGATTGAGCCGCACGAATACTGTCATTGTCCAGCTGAGGCAGTGCACCAATGTCTATTGCAGAAAAGTGGCAATAAGCAGCAGGTATGCAATTCTCAGAGGGTCCCAAGCAATCCACCATGCAGTCCACTCGTCCGTGGACATTGTTCCTCCTGTCAAACTTCCGGCAGAGTGCCAGAATGTCAGGTTCTGCCAATCGACCCAATCATTCTGGTGAACAGGCCTCGGGAGAGCATCAGCATCTACGTGGTTCAGACCTGCTCGGTATTCGAGAGCATAGTCATATGTAGATAATGCAGAAAGCCACCTATGGCCAGTGGCATCCAACTTAGCTGAGGTCTGCACATAGGTCAAAGGATTATTGTCAGTTTTACTAGTATTTTAGCCCCATACAAGTACTCATGGAATTGGTCAACAATAGCCCACTTCAAAGCTAGGAACTCTAACTTATGTACAGGATAGCTCTTTCGGATGGGGTCAGGCTTCTACTGCAAAGGCCACTGGTCTCAGGCCATTCTCGTGCTCTTGGTACAACACAGCCCCAACCCTTGCAAGCTAGCATCAGTGTGCAGGACGTAAGGTTTTCTTGGATCGGCATAGGCCAGCACTGGAGCATGGGTAAGTTGATATATGATCTCATGAAAAGCAGTCTCAATCAGGAGTCCAGCGGGCCCCAAATACTTCACTGGATGAAAATACACTCTTTCAGTCTTGAGGGACGCTGACTTTTGGTATTTTTTGTGGGTTGGGGGATACCCTTGAGCAAGGTTAAGTAAAGGGCGGATCACTCTTGAATAGTCCTTGATGAAACGCCGATAATAACCACAGAATCCCAGGAATCTTTGCAGTTCTTTTAGATTTTTGGGCTGTGGCCAGGTGGTCAAGGCCTCAACTTTACTTGGGTCGGTCTCTATTCCTCGGTGGATACTATGTGTCCCACATACTTTACTGATGTTTGAAAGAATTGACACTTATCAATGGACAGTTTAAGGCCAAAGTCCTCCAGTCGGTCCAATACCTTAAATAATCTGCTCTCATGTTCCTCCAGTGAGCTGCCAAACACAATAACATCATCTAGGTATACCAGGCACTCTAGTAAGTTCATGTCCCCCACTGCACGCTCCATCAATCGTTGAAAAGTGGCTGGGGCACCTGAAATCCCTTGAGGCATCCTCATGAATTCATAGAAGCCAAGCGGACAGATAAAGGCTGTCTTCTCACGGTCCTCTGGGGCCATCGGTATCTGGTAGTACCCACTGCGGAGATCCAGCACAGAGAACCACTTGCTCCCGTTTAGGCAGTCCAAAGCATCCTGAATGCGGGGCATTGTGTACTGATCAGGGATAGTCCGCCGGTTTAAGGTGCGATAATCCACACATCCTTACTGTTCCATTCTTTTTCCTCACTACCACAATGGGTGAAGCATAAGGGCTTCTGGATTCTTGTATTACACCAGCAGCTAACATCTCTTGCAGATGCCGTCTCACATCATCTATGTCAGCAGGTGCCAGGCGTCGAGACCTCTCATGAAATGGTCTTTCGTCATGCAGCGGATATTGTGCTCAGCTCCTTGCACGCATCCTACATCCCATTCCTTTAAAGAAAACACCTGGTCTCTCTGGGCAAGCTTCTCACTGATCCTCACTTTCCATTCAGCTGGCAGCGGGGAGTCGCCGAAATCAAACAAGTCAGGCGTTACTCTGTCATTCTTCCCTGAACTCTTGCTGCTGGGTAGCACTGCAGTGTCTGCACAATGCACATTAGCCAGGATGCAACCTCTATTTACTCGAATGTCTCTTTCAGACACATTATGAACTTGGACCATTACCCTTCTGGCATAAGCATGGGCTCTAGCGGGCAAAATACTAGGCTTGACCAGCAGTCCCTCTGGCAATTTTCCATCGCCTGGTGCATCCAACATTAATATTTTATTCTTAACATCCTTTCTGATACGGACCTCTCCCTGTAAGGTACACTGGGCATTTGGCGCCAGGATCAGAGACTCAGGATCCTTCTTCCATACAATTCGACGGTTCCTCTGGTTCTATTTTTCAGCATCTCTCTGTGCCTCATAGGCCTTCTTAATTAAAGCCGAACTCTTAAAGCTCTACTAGTCTTTGACCCCTGTTTTTCATAACACAACTGTGCCAGCCTTCCGAACATATGAGCATTTGTTCCAATCAACAAAGGACACCATCATACAGTCCAGTGGGGGACACACTAAGGCTAGGGTCTCTACTTGTTCGCCACTCCAGCCACGGAGGTGGGGAAAGACAGCCAAATTCGGATATACCCGAATAGGGTAGGCCTTCTCACTTAACCCCCATACATGCAGTCCTTCTAATGGTTGTAAGGATACGTCTGACAAATGCTTCTGATACCAATCCTGGAACATAATTGTCACTTGGGAGCCACTGTCTAATACAGCTCTTGTAGACACTCCATTCACCTTTACAGTGGTCTCCATGGAGGGACCCACTATTCTGGACCAGTCTGGAGAGGTGGTAGTGGGGGCCTGGGCAACTGACCTTGCCACAAAAGGATGTGAGTTAGCATTTTTGGTGCCCTCACTGGGATCATTTCGTGCACCTCTTAACCACTGATTTGTTCTCTGAAGCTCTCCTTGTAGCCTATATGCAACTTTGTCAGTGTCTTTTGGGGACCGGCATTCCCTTTTCATGTGCCCATCTTTCCCACAATTATAGCAAAACATACTTTAAGGAGTTTGAGCTGGCCGGGGCGCCACACTGGGAGCCAGGGCGGCGGTATTACTAACTGGAAACCTTGGTGCCATCTCTGTCTGCGGCGTGATAAGCATTTGGAGACATCTCGTCAGTTTCTCCACTTCCATGGTCAAGGAATCGAGTTCGGAGCTGTTATCAGCAGGAGATACATGGGTGGGTACCCCCAACCCCATAGCAGATGCAGTCGGATATAGGTCAGGGCCCGTACTTGCAGGCGTGGCCTTCATAAAGGGACTGTTTTTGAATTCCCGGATCTCTCTCAACAGTTCGCCCCATTGTGGCATATCTTTTTCCTTGTCAGAGCACTCATTGACTGCCAACCTCTGCCCCTGAACTTCACTTGATGGGTCACCCTCAGTCACTCGGATCGTAGCCGCAGCTGTTGGTGCAGGTCCCTCCCGAGGTTGCCTTTTCTCAACTCCTCGAATTTCTCTCATTAACTCATCATAGGAGGGTGGGGATTCCAGTCGATTTTCCAGGTGTAACTGAAGCAACAGCAGTTCTGAGAAGGGGGCAGACTTAAGGATCCTGTCCAGCCTGGTTCGGTCCAGTTCAATCGCTGGCAAACTACCCTTTCTGAGGCATTCTTGCAACAATTTTTCCAGCCGAGATACATACACAGACAACAACCCCTTGGTACTGTTGTGCATCTCTTACTCTCCACCATAGGTCTTCATCAGAATCTGGGCTCCCATACACATTCTCCAGGGCCTCAAGATAGGCCTGTGCAGTCACTTCAGGGTTACTGGCCCGCTTAGCCGGATGGTAGCCAGGGCAGGACCTCGGAGGTCTCACTAACCCCTCTTCGCTTCGCTTCCGAGCATTGCCATTCTAGCACTTGGGGGCAACATAGTCTATCCAGGTCTCCCAGTCATCCTCCCTTGGGGGTGGGAGGGTGCCAGAGAAGATCCTCAACCTTCGTAAGAGTCGTGACTAATGGCAGGTGCAGAAGTAGGAGTCTGCATTGGTTCAGCCACCATTACGGGTACTGGAGCGGGAGAGGGTGTTGGGGAGGAACACCCCAGGTGGCAAGAATAGTTTCTTCAAGTCCTCCACAGTTTTCCTTCCCAGCAACCATTTAAATTTCTCCTCAAAAGTTTCAGATAGTGGTGAGGGCTCATTCCCCGGTCTTTACTGTCCTTAGTTATCACTTCCAAGCAGTGAGGGCTCCTCTGGGGTAATGGTCTGTGGCACTTTGGAGCTATCTATGGGATCCTTAAACTCTACTAGGGCCAGGAAAGTGTGGGTGAGCAGATTAGCATGCCGACCCACCACCACAGGGTTTTGTAAACCTTCCACCTTGAAAGTACTCCTGCACAGTGTCCGTATTGATACCCAGGGGGATGTCCAGGATAAGCATAGCATTTTGGGGGTCGATCTCCTCCCCAGTACACCACTCCACCAGCCGGTGCACAGCCACTTCTGTCGGGGTACCCATTTATTTTTATTTTTTCTTAACAGTGGTTTGTAAATATGGCCACTAGAGGACACACAATCCCAGCGGTGAGCCTCCAAGATGTAACCCCTAGATGGCGCTATCCCAGGGGCTACTACCCCTGCCTGATTTGCCACTAACAGGTTGAGGGCCTGGATCCAATGGCGGGTGCCTCCACCCAGAGGTCAGGGTTTGCAATAGTTAAACTTACTTGGTCACAGCCCTCTGGGACACTGCAACCCCTTTCTTCCCACTAGTGGCCCACACAATATATCAGAATTACCTTCACAGTATACACTTACCCCCAGGGCTGGTTCCAGGCACTGGGACCTCCTGTAAAATAAGATACAGTGCAACAATCACAGTACAATACTTTAACATAGACAAATACCTCAGGCAGTATAACTTTGCTGAAACAAGCAGCTCTGATTTATTTAGGGGATATAACAAGGACAGGGGGAAATCAGGTTAATTAGCTTGTCACTTTACTCATCTACCTATGGCTCTGTGCACAGGCCTATCCCTACCAGTTACTGTCCCTGGGTACCCAAGCCCTAGTGGCTAGTCCAAACCGTGGCAGCTGGTAGGGGCCCTTTACCACAGAGAAAAGGAAAAATTAGTTTAAACAGTCAGCAGTACAGTGATTCCATTTGGATTCAATGTGGCAATTCAACAGGGAGCGACCCTGAATTAGTACTCACGACCTCCAAACAAGATAGGGTCCTTCAATGTCAGCAGGGCTACTCTTGAGCTCCACGAGACTCCTCACACATTTATATGGCAAACTGCAACAGGCAAAGTCCTTTAATGGCAGCGGATTCACTTGAGCTAACCAAGCCTCCTCACACATTTATATGGTGAACAGTAACAGGCAAAAGTCCTTTAATGGCAGCAGGATTCACTTGAGGTACACAAGCCTCTTCACACATTTATATGGTAAACAGAAAGTACACTATACCAGGCAGGCTGCTTCTCTATCCCGATCGCAATTACTGCACAATACCCGGGAGAACACACAGCAGATTCAGTTCCTGACAGACCGAGTGCAATTCAGCAATTTCTCCAGTCTTCTACAGGGTGAGCCTGGTTTCTACTCTTCAGATATCCTTTGATTCTCTTCACAGGACGGATTCAGTCCTAACAAGCAGTTACACAAGCTGCAGACTGGAACTCTGGGCCTTACACACGTTTCCCGACTAAAACTGCACACTGAAAAAGCACAGGGCTCCTTCCTTCTTCACTGCCAGAGCTAAACTGAAACTCCAACAGACAAAACTCGGGCACTTCCTTTGAGTTCCTCCCAGTTCTTGACTGGATTGGCTGTCACCACAATAGACTGCTCCTGTTGGTCCAAAAGGCAAGTCTAAACTACATCTCCCAGAGTCACTGCCCATACAATCCTCTTGTGGCTGGCTCAGATTATGAGTCCAAGTTCTGATTCGTCCAAGGCACCATTTTAGAGCCAGCTTACCCCACACTGATTGGTCCAGTTCAGCAGTTCAAAACCAGAATGGGGAACTAGGCAGGCACAGTTCTGACTGCAAAGAAAGCAGGTTAGACAAACTGTAATTTCATTATTACTCTAAATGATTTCTGGCAAACAGTTACATCTTTCAGATAGGTTCCCTTTGCACTCCTAGTGACTGCAAAAATGGAGTGAATTGGCAGCAGTTCGAGTGGTACTCAAGCAGAGAAGCACACAGTTCCCCCATACAAACTAATTATGTCTGCAAGCAGACAGCTCTTAAAGAGACAGTACCAGAGGCTCTAAAAACACTCACTGATAAATGGCTTAAATGCCAAACACCATTCAGGCTTGGAGCATTCAAGCAAACTCCTGGAAGTCTTTTGGGAACCCCCATTAGCAGGGGGGTTACACCTGAATTCCACCACTGTTTTTGACTCCACAACCTCCTCCGGAAGTCCGTTCCATGCATCCACAACCGTCTCTGTGAAAAAATACTTCCTTACATTACCTCTGAGCCGCCCCCCTTCTATCTTCAAATTGTGCCCCCTTGTTCTTGCACACCTCTCTTTTTGAAAGATGCTACCCTCTTGGATTTTGTTGATTCCGTTGAGATACTTGAAAGTTTCTATCATGTCCCCTCTCCCTCCTTTCCTCGAGGCTATACATATTCAGCTCCTTAAGTCTCTCTTCATATGTCTTCTGGTGCAGACCCTGCACCATTTTAGTTGCCCTCCTCTGGACAGCCTCCATCCTGTCTATGTCCTTGATGAGATTGGGTCTCCAGAACTGCACGCAGTACTCCAGATGGGGTCTCACCAACTGTCTGTACAGAGGGATAACAACTTCCTGTTTTCTACTGGTGATGCCTCTCCCTATGCATCCCAGTATCCCCCCAGCCCTCCTTGCTGCCCTCTCACATTGCTTGCCCACCTTTAGGTCATCTGATATGACTACCCCCAGGTCCCTTTCCATTTTTGTTGTTGTTAGTATCTCACCCCCCATTGTGTACTCTTCCCCTGGGTTTTTGTTTCCCAGGTGCATTACCTTGCACTTCTTTGTGTTGAATCTAAGCTGCCATAGATTTGACCATTCCTCTAACCTTGCCAAGTCCCTTCTCATCCTTTCCACCCCACCTTGTGCATCAACTCTGTTGCAGATCTTTGTGTCATCTGCAAAGAGACATACTTTTCCTTCCAGTCCCTCTGCAATGTCGCTTATAAAGACATTGAAGAGGACCGGTCCTAATACTGAACCCTGCGGTACCCCACTAGTAACCCCCTTTCTTCAGAATGGACTCCATTTACTATTACTCTCTGTGTCCTATTCTCCAGCCAATTCTTTACCCAGGCTGTCATCTTGGGACCCACTCCCAGGCTGGCTAACTTGTATATTAATCTTTTGTGTGGGACTGTGTCAAATGCCTTGCTAAAGTCTAGGTAGGCCATGTCCACAGCCCCTCCCTGATCTACTACTTTGGTCACCCAGTCAAAGAAATCTATCAAATTTGTCTGGCATGACCTTCCGCTGTGAATCCATGCTGCCTTGGGTCCTGAGCCCTCTGGCCTCTAGATACTCAACAATTCTTTCCTTCAGAAGTGATTCCATCATTTTCCTACCACTGAGGTTAAACTAACAGGTCTGTAGTTTTCTGCTTCTGCCTTGCTCCCACTTTTGTGAAGGGAATCACATCTGCCTTCCTCCAGTCCTCGGGTACCACCCCATCCTCCCATGATTTGTTAAAGAGGGTAGTCAGTGGTGTCACTAGTTCTACCCTTAGTTCTTTTAGAATTCTGGGATGAATCCATCAGGCCCCATTGCTTTGTCCACCTTCAGTTTTAAGAGTTCCTTCAGAACCCTTTCTTCTGTAAATGGGTTGGTATCAACTTCTGTATCCAGAGTGTTTCTACTGTTTGTTTTAGGTACCTCCCCACTTCCTTTGTAAATACTGAGCAAAATATTTGTTTAGTATCTCTGCCTTTTCACAGTCACCCTCTGCCCACCCTCCCTCCTCTTTATTAAGCCTCACTAGCCCTCCCTGGTCTTCCTTCGCCCTGACGTACCTATAAAAGGTTTTATCCCCTTCTTAACTGAGTTGGCTATCTTTTCCTCGGTTTGGGCCTTTGCTGTTCTGACTGCCTTCCCAACTTCCTTTTGCTTTAACTGATACAGTTCCCTGTCCTGCTCCTTCTGTGATTCCTTGTACTTCCTGAATGCTTTCTTTTTCTCTTGACCCTTCACTGCCACTTCCTTGGAGAACCATAGTGGTTTCTTACAACGTTTCATTTTGTTAATTTGATTCACACAAAGACTTGTTACCTCTGTGATGGCAGTTTTTATTATTTCCCATTGTTCTTCCACCCCTCCTTCCTGCCCATTTGCGAGTGCATTCCTTAGGCACTCACCCATTTTGGCAAAGTCAGCCCTCCTAAAGTCCAGTACTTTTGCCTTTGTATGGCTTGACTCTATTGCTGTATTTATTGTGAACCATACTGTTCGATGGTCGCTAGTTCCCAGATGGCTACCCACTTCTACATCTGTGATGCTCTCTTCATCTCCATTTGAGAGAACCAGGTCTAAGACTGCTCCCTCTCGAGTGGGCTCCAATACTAGTTGTAACACGGCTCTCAGTCGGGCGCTGCAAAGGAGTGCGAGGATTGGCTGAATGGCCACAGCTGACTGAAACCGAGCGGGATTAAGCCAGACATAACGCCCGCTCGGTCAGTACCAGCTGTGGCCATGGAGGCTCCCAAGGGTAGCAGCCCGCTCCGTGATTTCGAGCCGCCGCTGTTATGCGAACAGTACTGTGGGACAGGCAGGGAACAGGTGAGAAGGGTGCAGGAGACAGTGTCGTAAGTGAGGGCCGTTTTGAACCAAGCGGTGGCAGAACAGATTGTGTTCCAGATAGGCAGCTGTCAAGTCTTCCTGCCTTTCCCAGGAACTGCACACACAGCGGGGCTGCGCAGAGCGGAGGCGGGCTCCTCACCAGGTGCCTCCATAGCCACAGCTGGTACTGACCGGTAGGCGTTACAATCGCTTAATACCCGCTCGGCTGCAGGCGGCTGTGGCCGTCGGCGATCCTCGTCGCTCCTGCGTTGCACAGCAGCAAGGGTGATGCAGTAACATGGCTCCGTCATCGCGGCGGCGAGCCTATGTTACAAACACATTAATCACCTTCAGCCTCGGCTCTTCGTCGATTAATGCCCATGGCGGTTACGCCCGGGTGCCCAACCTCTAGCGGCATTAATCCATTGGCAGAGCCGTCAGCTGGCGGTGATTAATGCTTACTTGTCTAAGGCATGCCCCTTGTAGGGCATCTAGAATAACCCCACTCTTTGAAGTGGCTGCTGCAACTGCATTCCAGTTAACATCTGGCATATTCAGATCACCCATCAGCAATATCTCCCCTTTTTCTGCCATTCTAAGTATTCTTTCTATCATTTCCTTGTCCATTTCCTCCCCCTGAGAAGGGAGTCTGTATACAACCCCTGTGCGGATTGTGGTGCCATTGCCGGTCTCCAAATTTACCCACAGTGCTTCTTCTCCTCCCTGTTTTCCATTTTGTTCTGTTGCTTTGATTCCTTCCCTTATGTAAAGAGCTGCTCCTCCTCCTCTTTTACCCTCCCTGTCCCTCCTGTAGATAGTGTATCCTGGTATGTTTATGTCCCAGTCATGGTTTTGTGTGTACCATGTTTCTGTGACTGCCACGATATCCAGATGTTCCTCCTCCATCAAGGCCACTAATTCAGGAAGCTTGTTACTCAGACTACGGGCATTGGTACTCATTGCTCTCCATTTTTTGATGGCTTTACCTTCTTTTGCAGCATCCCCCACTGACCTTTCTACCTCGGTCTTTTTCTCATTTAGTACCCTGTTTTGTAGGGAGAGACTGGGATTTTCCTGCTGCTTATCAGGCAAGCAGGACCCCTCCCCACCAACCCAAAGAATGACGTACACAGGATGGTTTTGATGGTGAGGCTTGCTACATGACATCACCAGATTACTTGGTTCACATGCATTTTCTGGAACATTAATCAATCTTTACCATCCCTTGGCCAAGTTGCCTCTGGCTTGCTATGCTACTTGCCTGTGGGTTACTTTGGATGCATGTCATGGAATTCTTTTGTCTTTGCTGCTATATCTTGTCAAGTTGGGGCACACAAGTGTGTTTCTCCATCTCCTGTTCTTCATTGCTTGAACCTGTCCTGCAGTGTCTTGCCAACTTGGGGCACACAAGTGTGTTTCTCCATCTTCTGTTCTTTGTGGTCTTTACTTGCACCATCCCTCCTCTTGTTGGGTCAGTCTTTTTATTGAAGACTGAAGCAGGCAGGCCCAGTTGCGTGTAAGGCTGAGACATCACACCTTACCTCCTGCCACTCCGGCGAACAAACAACTATTTAAAATTATTGTCTGCCTGAAGGGATTACAATCTCTGAGTGTGGAGGTCATGTTGTTGAGATGTGGTGCCTTCTGTTGTTGAGATTGTTGCATTTCCTGTTTACATAGATTGCGGGGTGAGTCAGAATCTGATCATTCCAGTGCGCACAGCCCAGAGAAGAAGCGAAGACGGTACACAACATTCCAGGCTACCTGGAAATCTTCATTTGATTGGATCACTGACAGCAGGACAGGAAGAACAAACACATTCTGCAAGATGTGCTTCTGTGATTTCATCATAGGTCGTGGAGGACATCATGATCTGCAGCGCCATGCAGCCTCAGAGAAGCACTGCCTCGATGGCAAGCATGCCACATCTAGACAGAAGCTCGCCAATATTTTTGCAGCACAAGCCGCCAAAAGTTACAGAGGGTGAAGTTGCTTTTGTCGCTATGCTTGCAGAACACAACTTGTCACTTTTCATGTGGGGATCATATTATTAAATATATGAAGGAGTACTGCTCTGATCCTGAGGTACAAAAAAAGATGACTTGCGGTGCAACAAAAGCAACCTGCACAGCAAGGGACGTCATGGGACCTAAGTACCAAGAAGATGTTGCAGCAAAGTGCCAAAAAGTGCCATACTGCGTCTACATGGATCAGAGCACAGACATGGGAGATGAAAAACTATTAGTTATTTTTGTGGGTTATTTTGATGAAGAGCAAGGAAAGCCTGCGATAAAGTTCCTGGACATGCCAGAGTGTATTTCAGGAACTGGACAAGGCATGTTTGACTGTCTGATGGAAACCCTAAACAGATTTCATAGCCCAAAGGACAATCTTGTTGCACTGTCATCTGACAATGCTGCCTCCATGTTCGGCAAGAGAACTCTGTTTTAGCAAGGCTCCAAATCCTAAATCCACATATTGTCAACATGGGGTGTCTCTGTCACCTGACAGACATCTGCAGAAAAAGAAGCAGTAGTAAAGACTCTGACAAAAATTGACGAGCTTGTGTCAGATGTTTACTGCCACTTCGCTTCAAGTGCACAAAGACAACAGAAGTTAAAAGAATTTGCACTGTTTGCGGCTGTCGAACCACTCAAGGTTATAAAGCATGCACCAACACGGTGGTTCAGCCTAAATAAGGTTGTCAAGAGGATGCTGGATCTGTGGCCTGCACTCCTGTCATATTTCCGGTCAGCAGAACAAAGACCAGCAAAAGTGGAGAGCATCACCAAAAGACTGGAGAGCCATGAAATCCGAATGCAGTTTATGTTTCTAAAATATGGACTTGAACCTCTGTGCCAGTTCAACCAACTGATGCAAAAAGGTGACAGACAACTAATGACTTTGCACTCCGACATTTCTCGACTCCTCCACATATATGCCGGCAGAGTTTTGTGGCCTGAGATGGCCAGGAAATTGCTAAATGACAATGATGCTACCATTCTGGACAATCTGGACAGTTTTCTGTGCCACAGTGACCTTCATCTAGGGGCAGAAATACGACAGTACATGATGGAGCAGGAAGACAGCATTGCTGGGACAGTCACAGAAACCAACATTTAACAGAAAGCAGTTGAGTTTTATTCTACTGTCATATCCAAAATACTAAAGAAATTCCCTGTGAACAAGTTTGTGCAAAATGTAGGACTAGTCCTCAATCCTTCATCGAAGCTCAAGGAAACACCCTCTATGATGACAGACTTGGCAGATCATCTAGGAATCTGCAAGACCACAGAAGAGAAGGACACATTGCTGGAAGAATTTTCTGTGTACCAGTTGTATGATACAGGGACCCTAACTGGACCAATAAATGGATCCCATTCAGCCCTCCCAAAATATTTGGCCGCAGTCCTCAAAACTGTTGGTGGAGATGGTTCACCGCAGTACTTTTAAAAGATTGATGATAGTACTACTTTGCTTGCCCCATTCAAAAGCAGACGCAGAGCGTGCTTTTAGCATGGTATGTAAAGTTAAAACACAACTACGACAGTCCCTGCATCTCAAAACGCTGAACTCTTTGCTGGCAATCAAGATGAATGAGGAGCGAGACTGTTACGACGTTCACTATCCGAAGGAGACTCTTGCTGCTGCCAGAAAAGCAACAGCCGCCTATAATAAAGAACATCAGACCACAACATAGACAACATGCCCCACACTCCAACAGTGTTTTGAAGGAAGACATTTGACATTTTGTGGTCCTACAGCTGTGATTTTATGTTTGCAGTTGCATATACTGTTCTTTTTAGTGTCCAGCTGCCAGCAGGTGTTTGTGGTTAAATGTGAATATGTTTTCATTAATTAAGTTCAATAATTGCTTACTTGGGTTTTTAAGGTTCAACTTTCAAGCACTTTGTTTTATTCACTGGTGGTGCACTTACTCAGTATATTACAGTACAGTATTATAGTTGCAGGCTGCAGTCAACACACATTTTTATTTGTATATATTATAGTGTAGTAGTAGCATAGTTTCAGTACATATTTAGTTTTATAATTGCCATAAACGCTCTACAAATAGTTGTTCTTTCATTCAGTAGTGCTGCATTAGTATAGTTTTAATATTTCCTCAAATAAGTGGTGGTTTTTCATTCTCTAGAGGTGTGTTTATAGATTAAATCAATAAAATGTTAACATACATTTAAGATTTGCATCACTCTTTATTTTAATTAAGGATACATACACATTTAGGATTTGCATCACTTTATTTTAATTAGGGATACATAGACACAACACATTTTCATTTTCTCTTTAATTTGCAACACAAACCACATGCCAAGCATACAAACAATAATTTTACTGTGCTAAAATTTATTTTACATGAAAACGACACAGTGCGCGACTCCGCATAATGTGAAAAATCAGGTGTACCACATTTTTGCCAGTTGTCACACATTTTGTAGCCCTCTGTCACACATTGGCAAGTTGGGAGGTTGAGAGGCATGCCCCAACCTGCTATGCAGAAAACTAGAAGCTGTGTTTTTTTTTTTTCCCCACAGAAGTTTTTCAGTTGTTTTCCCTTCAATTGCACAGCAAAGACTGGAGAGTTCAGTTGCTGCTGTCCAGAATCCTCCTGTGCCCAGCATTCTCTTCTGATAACAGCCTTGGGCTGTACCATTTCCTCTAGTAGGGTGCACAAAACCCACTGTAATGACTACCCGTTGGCAATGTGGAGTGCTATGGAAATTATTTCTATTTATGCAACAGGTGTTGCCATAAACGGAGTGTGATAAATTAATTTATCTAACTGTGTAGATTAATGTACAATTTTACATTTATGTACACAGTCACTAGATCATCCCCCCGCCACTCCTTCTAGCTATTGAGCTCAGCCACTATACCTCCCTCACTTATAGCACACTAACAACAGGTTCAACCTTCTCATAAATGCCTTACACATGGACCCAGAAGAAAAAGAAATATTACCTTAAGAGTTCTAGTCTTGTTCACAATACAAAACAGCCCCTCTCTTGTATTCCCCAGTACATCTTTACCTAACACACACCTACAACACTACACTCCTGCGCTCACTCACTCGCTCTTGTTCTGGCCAAAACTTAACCACAGCACACAACCTCATAAGATAAAGGATTTCCAAAATGCTTTAAAAATATTAAACCCCCACACTGCTCGTTTTTACAAATTTTACACCCTAAAATGTGTCAAGACAGCTGTTAACAAATGCTGTAGACTTCTTACTAGTGCAGGGAAGCATACGCATACCTGTGCTCTCTACAAGCAATCCAACTGGCTCAATCTAAATAGTAGACTTGTCTACCAGACCTGTCTACTGGCTAAGAAAATTTGTCTTAACCTTACACCCCCCGCAACTCATGCTTTAATGTTGCCCGCAGTCACTGCACATTTTACGCGCAGTTCCCTCAAACCAACATTTATTGTTCTATTCAGCCGTACCAACCAAGCTCAACGTGCTTTCCACACCAGGGCCCCTCTGCTGCTAAACAACCTTCCCCCGAAATTGCAGCTGAAACCAAGCTTGGCTCATTCAAACATAAACTCCGCCAGCACCTCACTGACCTCAACAGTTGTGACTGCTCTGCCTAGGCTTGCGGCTTTGTTTCACCTCTCCCTCCTCTTCTCTCCTCCCTTGCTACCCTCCCCACTTCTCTCCACCTCTCCATCCCCTGCTACTCCCCATCTCTCCCCCACCCCACCTACCATTCTACCCCTCCCACCTACCATTTCACCCCTCTCCCGCCTCCTCTCCTCCTGTCTCCCCTCCCTAACACCCTATCTCTTTTGCCCCACCCCAGACTACCTAGCACTTATCTTTCTGTTCTTGCACTTACAACAGTGCCAAATCCTTGACTCCTTGACTGCTCTACCCCTTTTCCCCACCCCTCCCCTCTTATCCCCACCCTTTGCTCCACTTAAGTCACCCCAAGGATGTTTTTTATTTGTATTTGTGTCTTGCTATATATACACACTCATATTGTTAACTGTGCATTGATATTTGCCACTGACTGTTTGTTACTGTGCTAGTCTATACACATGTACTGTCTTTTGCTACTAAGTTAACCTCCTGACCTGTATTGTATCTTACGTCTATGTTAACATCCTGACCCTGTATTGTATCTTACCACTGTTTTGCTTACACTCATTTTTGATGTGGAACCTTTGTAAAAGAACCCTTGGTTCAAAGGTATTTGTAATCCTAGTAATAAATAAATAAAAAATAAACAAAAAACAAATGAACCTTTTTCTTCTCCACACTGTCATCAAGGCACAGGTCAGGAAGCATAGGAAAAACCAGGAGCAGTTGTAAAATTTGCAACTAGAGTTTTATTATGAATAACAATAAAATAAAAAAATAAAATTGTTCAGAATAACTATTTACAAAGACAGAATAAACAGAGAAGCTCCATCTGAGTTTTCCTTAAATCTCTGTGTGTGTCTCTCTTGCAAGAAACTGCAACTTTGTTTTTGTAAGTCCTTGCAACCCCACTTCTTAACAAGCATCCTGTTTTTTTCTAAAATGTTCTTGTAAGAGTCAGGCAGGTGCAGCTAGAACACAATGTCCCAGAACTGAGGCCCCTTATCCACAGCTTCTGCAAAAGGCTTAACAATTGCATTTCAGGTTAACCCCTTGTGTTCCAAATAGCTTTGCAATCATCTCAAACTATAATTATATACATTTCAACAGTAACACTATGTAATTTCTAAACAAAGGGATCCCAAAATCAGTTACACTTCCACCTAATGATTTGCAAATATTTTTACACCACCAGATATGCAAGGGGGGAAAAAAGACAGAACAGCAAGTGAGGGTAGCAAGATAGTGAGAGGCAAAGAACTGCAAGGCCATCGGGGAGATCAAGTCCTAGGTCTCATGAGAAAATCTGTCCGTGCAACCGACAGACAAGAGACAGGAAAGGAAAGAACAGAAGAGATCCCTGCATTCAAACTCTCCATAACAACTGAGACAGGGTCCTATTCAACACTGTCACATACACCCGCCTCCTTACGAGGGAACCGGTTTTATCAAACAAGTTTCCAAAACTTTCTCTTAACTGTCTAATAATATTAGCTTCTAACGTTCAGAAATTAAGCACATGTGCAGTATCCTTTTTTTCTATAACAGTACAGCAAACAGTAAAGCTTAAACTCATACATTTGTGTTTCATCCTGCAGACCCCTCAGTTCCTGATCCATATCTTGATAGAAAATCAGCATTGCTATTCTCTTTACCAGATTTGTGTCACCTTCAGTTTAAATGGCTGTAGTGCCAGGTACCACCTTGTGACTCTGGAATTTTTATCTTTCATTTGGTTAAGCCAACAGAGAGGATTGTGATCTGTTATTTGTACAAAGTCAGTTCCTAGCAAATAATACTAAAGCGACTTCATGGACCACTTTGCTGCAAAACATTCCTTTTTAATGGTAGAGTACCTTTTCTCTCTGCCATGCAACTTCCTACATATGTACAGAACAGGATGTTCTTTCCCATCTATATTCTGACTCAGGACTGCACCTATGCCTAGCTCTGATGCATCTGTTTGTAACAAAAATGGTTTCTCAAAGTCTGGGCTTCTTAAAACAGGGGCTGAACATAATGCAGCCTTAATGGCTTGAAAAGCTTCATCACACTATGGGGTCCATTTCACATTACTTGGGAACCATTTTTTCATGAGTTCAGTGAGGGGAGTAGCTAACTCAACAAAGCTGGGAACAAATCTCCGATAATAGCCCTAAAAATGACCTGACATGTTTGTTTGTTTTAGGGCCGGGGCTGTTAGCTACAGCTTCTATTTTAGAAATTTCTGGCTTAACGTCTCCATTTCCCAATATATAGCCCAAATATCTGGTTTCCTTCATGCTCAATGCACATGTGGTAGGATTAATAGTTAGACCTGCATTTTTGATAGCTTGGATAACTGCTGGTAGGTGTTCCAGGTGGCTTTTCCAGTCTCGACTGTACACCACATCATCATCCAGGTATGCAGCACATTAACCAGTGTGAGGTGATAAAATTACATCCATGTACCGTTGGAATGTAGCTGGCGCACCATGTAAACCAAATGGCATGGTGGTGAACTGATACGAATCCAACAGGAGTCGCAAATGCAGTTTTGTCTCTGGATTCTTTAGCTAAAGGGATTTGCCAGTAACCCTTGCTGAGATCGAGGGTACTGATATACTTTGCACTCCCCAGTTTGTCCACCAACTCATCTATTCAGGGCATAGGATAATTGTTAAATTCTGACACTTGATTAAGCTTCCTAAAATCAAGGCAGATTCTAACATCCCCTTCTTTATTTTTTTTAAATATATTTTTATTGCATTTTTTCTTTTAAGTCAGGAGACATTTTACAATCAGAATTTTTTCTATGCTTACTTCAGATTTGTTATTATACATATTTACATTATTCATGTATGCATGGAGATCTTTTACAATTTATACAGTTTAGCATTGAAATAAATTATTCATATTCTTTGCTAAAATTGAATAAATCTGGGGCACCATTCTAGTCTCGTTTCTTCTCCCCGATTCATATGTGTTATGGGCAAAAATCAGGATCAACCCTTGCTTGATAAATTGACCATCTCTGCCAAAGAGTGGCAAACTTATCCGTTTGGTTATTAAGTTTTGCAGTGATATTTTCCATCTGGTATATAGATTTCACTATTCGCCTCTAATCTTGTATGGCCGGGATTTCTTTGGTCATCCATTTCCTTGTAAAGGATTTTTGCAGCCAACTATAAAATGGCAGCATGGTTTTGTCCATGGGGGAACGATCCGGGTAGACAGCCATAAGCACCACTTCAGTTGTGAGCTCAAGGCTCTCCCCAATGCTTTCACTGATTTCTTTTTGTATACATATCCAGAAAGGCATCAAGCGTGGACATGGCCACATTATATGTGCCAGGTCTGCCATCTCAGCTCCACACTCCCTCCAACAAGCCCCAAATTCAATCGGAAGGTATTTCATCAGACTTGCCGGTGACCTGAAAAACCTAGATCTACATTTCCATAAGTATTCTCTCCAAATATGTGATTGAGTGATTTTGACCCCACGCAGAGAAGAGGACCACTCTTCTTCAGATACGAGGCCTAAATCTTTGTTCCAACTTGTCAATATTGAGTTTGTTGATTCTTTAGTTCAATCTCGCATCATTTTATATAGATTTCCAATTAAATGATTCCAATGTTGTCCCTGGGAGTGGTCAAAAAATAGTTTTAAGAGGGGAGGGAGAGGAGGGGTCAGTTTGACCTGAATAATTCTGTTGCGTAATAGGTGGTTTCTGATTTGGAGATATCTAAAATTATCAACATTTGGTAGGTTAAATTTAAGTTTTAGTTCTTCAAATGATAGGATCCCATTTGGACCTAAACATTGGAACGCCTGCTCCAATCCTAATCTACACCAGCGGGAGAAAGTTAGGTCATCATGGGATGGAATGAAAAGGTCATCCTCTGAAATAATCTTACAGTACTCATTGATTAACTGAAGTGGCTCTTTATCTCGTATTTTAAACCATATTTTTTAAACCTGTGAGGTGATATCAGTAAAGTCTCTTAAAGGAGGAGTCCTCCCTGAAGAAGAAAAAAATATTTTTTTTATGTCATACATATCATTCAGGTGGAACTCTAATTTCTTCCATAGGGAATCAAATTGTTCAGAAAGCCACAAAAGAAGAATTTTAAGAAATGCCGCTTCTGCATATTTTTTTGAGGTCCAGGAGGTTAGTACCACCCCGAGACAATTATAATTTTACTAATGAAAGACGGATTTGTGGTTTTTATTTGTTCCAAATAAACACTGATATCATGTTATCCCATGAGTTAAAATAGTATTGAGATGGGAAATACGGAACATTTTGGCACAAATACAGTAGGTGGGGTAAGACACTCATTCTGATAGTTTCAATGCATTGGAACAGGGAGAGTGGAAGCTGAGTCCATCTATCCAGGTCTTTCTTGATTGCAATGGAAATAGGTTCGTAACTAATTAATTCAATTATATGAAGATTATGGGGCATGTGTATGCCTAGGTATTTTATTTTGGTTGAGTGTCATTTAATGGTTAGACTTCATTTTAAGGTATTTGGAGGGGTGTACTTATATAAGAGGGCTTTGGTTTTTGAAATGTTTAATTTAAAGCCGGCTAATTCTTCAAATCGGGATAGAATGTTCCATGTCTCTTTGATTGAATCTGTAGGAGATAGGAGGGAAAGGAGTATATCATCAGCAAAAAGACTGATCTTGTATTCAGTTTGCTGCATTGGGACACCTTCTACTTTTTTGATATTCTTATCGCCCTTGCTAGAGGTTCAAGATACAATACAAACAGTAGAGGGGAGAGAGGACAGCCCTGCCTTGTGCCTTGGCATATTGTGATCGGAGAGGAAAGTCCATTTATGCGAATATAAGCTTTTGGCAAGAGGTATATTTGGCTCAGCCATTGTATCAATGAGTCCGGGGAAGCTGAAGGTTTTTAATGTATCCCATAGAAAGGGCCAATAGACCCTGTCAAATGCCTTTTCAGCATCAAGGCTTAAAAAGGCTGCTGGAATTTTCCGAGTATGAACATATTCCATTAGTATTAGGGACCTTCTGACATTGTCCATAGTTGACCTGTTTTTTATGAAACCCGCTTGATCTGGATGTATTATTGTTAGGAGGAAAGTTTCTATTCTCTTGGCCCAGATGGCCATGAAGATTTTATAGTCTGAGTTTAATATGGATATCGGGCGGTAGGAGGAGGGTCTAATTTATTTCCATTAGGTTTTGGGATAGCAGCAATTGTGGCATAAACCCATGATGGCGGGGCTAAACTTTCCCGCTGCCGTTTCTCTATACAACTTGAGAAGTCTTGGGTTTAATTCTTTACTAACAATTTTATACTATTTGTTAACGTATCCATCAGGGCCGGGGCAGTGACCCGAAGATTGTTTAGTGACCATGGCCTCTATTTCTCCAATTACTATTGGGGCTTGTAATTTCTGAGCTTGTGTTGTGATTTTTGGGAGTTGTAACTGGGCTAGGAAAGTTTGTCTGTCCTCTTGGTAAGAGGTATTATGTGTTGTGTAAAGCTGTTGATAATAATAAGCGAAGGCCTGTCTTATGTGTTCTTCTCTGTGGGTAATCTTACCAGTTTGAGGTTGCCTAATTTTTAATACCGTAACTGCGTTTTTCCTTGCTCTCAACTTCTGTGCCAGTCTACATGTTCCCCTGGATCCACCCTCATAATTAGTTTGTTTTAAATATATTAGAGACATCTGGATCCTTTGATCCATTATTTTTTGAACAGCAGATGTAGTTTCTCTAATTTTTGTTTGTACTTCTTTGTCCCCCTCTCTATAGAGCAGCTGAAGAGTTTGTAAGGTCATGGTAAGATCATTATATTTCCTCTCCCTTTCTTTTTTTTTCTAGAGGCATATGCAATGCCCTCGCCTCTAATGGTGGCCTTCATGGCGTCCCACAATGTGGCTTCTGAGACAGCCGATGGTGCATTTTCTTCAAAAAATTGTGGAATTCTCTTCTTTATTTGGTCGTGAATGCTTTATCTTTTAAGAGATAGGGATTAAGTCTCCAGAGTGTTTGTTTCATTTTTTTACCCAAATCCACTTTTAGTAGTAGGGGGTGGTGGTCAGATATTATTTTTGGACAAATAGTTATGTCTCTCGCTGTGGAGAAGTGTTCGCATAAGGTAAAAAAATAATCTAGAATACGAATGAAATCTTCCCGAGTAATATGTAAAACCTGGGGCTGAGGGAAACAAATTTCCTCCAGATGTCTACCAAACCGAGGTTTTCAAGTTGTGCTTTGAAAAACTTTACTGGGGTTGATAGACGGTAGATTTTAGGGTTAGATGAATCAAGATTTGGAGTGATTGTCATATTGAAGTCTCCTGCCGATAGTAATTGCCCCTGATGGAGATCCAATATTTTATTCAGTATTTGACGAATTATTGGTGATTTAATCTGTGGAGGTAGATATATATTAGCTAGTGTGACTTCTTGGTTATATAAGCAGCCTTGAATGATGATATAGCGTCCTAGTCTGTTGGAATGTATATTATTTATTTTGAATTGAGTAGTAGATGGGATCATTATTGCCACACCCCTTTTGCGTCCACTCGGATGAGATGAGGAATAAATGGTGGCTCGACCCTCCCATGTTAATTTCTGATGCTCAGTGTCTGAAAGGTGAGATTCTTGCATAAATATAACATCTGCCTTTTGTTTATTTAAGTGCTGCATCACTCGCGATCTTTTGATGGGGTTATGAAGACCATTTACATTTACAGAGTAGATCCTTACTGGCTGGGAAGCCATTTGGGTTTTTTGTTCTTTGATTCTCTTTGTACTGTTTTAAGTTTAGTACTTATTGCTTTTGTTGTCATTTTAATTTTCTGACTTTCACTATTTTGTTGTTTATTTTCCAGGTCACCCCAGTCCGACGTCACCCGGATCATTCCCCCCGGACCCTGTGGAAAGAATTACCAACTGTATTCAGTTCCTCCTTCAAAAATCTGTTGGATCTCCCACATAAAAGTTTCTTAAGTTTTTGTAATAAAGCATAACATTGAAATATTGTACTCTGTCTCCTGTGTCACCTTTCCAACTTCGATACATAAACCAAGATTAACTTCAACATTAACTATAACTATATAAAAAACTGTGAATAAGATGACAAAGCTGTGAGCCTGTACGGTTTTCAGCTGACAAAACATTACTTAACAGAACTATATATATCAGTGCTTCCATTGTTAGGGTGGTAATACAATTCCACCCTTCCATGATCTCAAACTGATTCCCTTAGAAAATCAGAGTTGATCGAGGATCTCCTTTCATAGAGATTCCTCAGAGGGTGTGGGTCAGCACCCGAAAGGTTCACCGAAATGGGCAATCTGGGCTCCCTAAACTCCCTTTATGGACAGTCCCCCTTTTCTCTGTATTATGAGAAAAAAAAAAGGGGGAGAATCAAGACTCACCCCCCCCTCCCCTGTACCTATCCCCCCCAACCCCTTCTTCTCCCCCTCCCTGTCACCCCTCTTTTATTGGGGGCTCTTCTAAAGGAAGGACTCATCTCTCAGATGTACAGGGCCCCCAAATTGTGAGCGAATAGTTACATTACTATGTATTAACATCTTGTTTTGCTACAACAGTCCTATAGAAACCCAGGAACAGAATAAGACTGCCACCCTTGAAGATGTGGCCTAGCAGAAAAAGAGATCCCCAAAGCTAATAAACTGGTAAAATGTGCGGCTGGCCTGGCATTCAGGATGAGAGACCAGCCACTTTAAAAAGAGACCTGTTTTACACATACTCAACTCTTAATGTTTATTTGCAACATTGTTTATGAGTATTGGGTTAAGTGCCAATAGGATGCTTTTTTCATATATATTTTACCCTCTCTGTAGTTTTTCAAAGTGAAATGCCTTTTTAACTAAGTTTAGCTCCGCCTCAACTATTCGTAGTGGGGAAGTAATTTGCATGTGTTTTTAATCGTGTAGAACAAGATAGTGACAATATATAAGACAGGCAGTCTGTATGTTCTGATCACTCTGAAAAAAACTCTGCAGTGGGGGTGTAATGTCAAAATCATAGAATTCGTCAGCACAAAAGGACCAGTAGGCCCCTCTAGTGCCCTGTTTACTCTGCCTATTACTACACCCTGGACCCCATTCAGTTTCAGGTGCCCCCTCTCCTGACTTTTCATTACTTAATATGCCCAGGTGCCTATCTCATGCATGCCTGAAGCTCCTCACTGTCTTCACTCCATCATTTCTTCTGGCAGGTTGTTCCAGGCATCCACTAGCCTTTCTTTGAAGAAGTATTTCCTCACAACCCTCTTAATCTCTCACCCTCAGGCTTCACTGCATGCCCCTGCATTCTGGTGCTACTCCATCCTATGAAAGAGACTCCCCTTCCTGCACCTTGTTCACCACAGTGAGGTACTTAGATGTCCCAATCATGTTCTCTTTTGCTCTCCTCTCCTCCAGGGAATAAAGATTGAGCTCCTGCAGTCTCTCCTCATATGGTTTCTCATGCAACACCAGCACCATTTTGGTAGCCCTCTTCTGGAGCGTTTCCACCTTGTCAGTGTCCTTAGAGAGGTGCTGCCTCCTGAAGTAGACACAGTACCCTTGGCAGGGTCTCACTGGTGCGCAATACACTGGCAACACCATCTCCCTTCTTATGCTAGAAGTCCCCCTCCCTATGTACCCCAGCATCCTACTAGCCTTGTAGCAGTTAGTCACTTGGCTGATACTTGTTTCACATTCATTTTGTATTGTATTATCTCCAGCACATTTTCTGAACAAATTCATGTTGTTTAGGATGGAGTTTGCATCAGCTGGTCTATCAATATTGCCTAGAGGTCAGAGTCAGCTGTGAATAAGCTGGGTACATCCAGAAGGTGTGGGTTTGATTCCTACAACCTCCACTTGCATACTGTGTGACTGAGCAAATCACGCCCAGTGTTTCTGGGCTGACCTGAAAAAGTACAATTACATAAGAACTTACCGTAACATTACATCTTTGAGAAGAACTCTTGCAGCAGGCAACAGCGGTAGGACTGAGGCCACCTGGCGCCAGGACCACACAGAAAACTTCTAGCTAGCAGTCTATGATGGGGGACTGCTACCGCTGATGTCAGCATGCTGACATTTGTCTATCCTATAAAGGGGGCAGCCCCTGACGCCTACCTCAGTTCTCCCACAGGAGACCCCGAACAGATGGCGAAAAGAAGAACTGAGGCGGTTCCTCAGAGCCGAGGAAAAGCAGAAGAGGAGCAAAGGAAAAAAGCATCAAGGGGAAGGAGGGAAAGCAGCACCTGCTGCAAGAGCTCCTCTCACAGGTCTACTGTTATGGTAAGTTCTTATGTAACTGTACTAGCTTACTTCAAAGGGGCTCTTGCAGCAGGTAACACCGGTAGGACAGAGTCCCAGGCAGTACCGGAACTGACTAAAAAGGCAGCCGGGAGGAGGCAGCAGAAGTCAACAGAAGGCACAGGAAAGAAGGCCCTAAAGGATGGTGAGTTGGAAATTGGCCCTGTATCTAGAAGCAGTGTCCACACTGTAGTGCCACATGAAGGTGTGGACAGAACTCCAGGTAGCAACTGCACAGATGTCCACAGCAGAAACATTCTTGAAACAGGAGGTAGAAGAAGCCATACCTCTTGTGGAGTGGCCTTTAACCGCCCCAGGCAAAGGCTTGTTGTACTTCTGCACTAAATAAAAGGGACTGTCTTTGGTCCATGGCAAGGTGGATCAAACTCCCTTCAGACTGGGCAGTTTTCAGGGCTAGCTGGAATGAGTGTACCAAACTGGTTAGGGCCACCAAAACAGACCATTACCTCTCAGCATTCAAATCTGCCAAGGGTAATACCGAAATGTTTTGGGGTATAGAAAAATCAGCAGAGGTCATCAAAAAGGCAACCACACTTCCCAACAAAATCACCTACCTGGGTACAACACTATCCGATAAGTCAGACATCCTAAATTCTTTCAACATCCATTTTTCTACTGCAGGGCTAGCTTTCAACACCTCCAAAGCTGCCACCCTAAACCCCAGCCTACCTACGAAGTACCCTACACCCACCGACAATATCTTCACATTTGCCCCATTCCAATTTAAACAGGCAGAAGACCTGGTGCTTCATCTGGATGTAAACAAATGTGCCGGAGCTGATAGGTGAGGGCCTTATTTCCTTAAATCTCAGTTCCAGTACCTAACTGCACCTATCCTGCACCTGTTCAATTTGCCCATTAGTTCATATATTGTACCAGAAATCTGGAAAATTGCACGTGCTACCTCTGTTCAAATCAGGTGATCCTACAGACCTGAACAACTACTACCCAATTTCCCTCCTACCCCTACTCTCCAAACTCCTCGAGAAGCTAGTTAATACCCAAGTAAGCGATAACCCCGATAGGACAAACTTAGTTAGCCCAACCCAATCTGGCTTCAGACCTGTGCACAGTACTACCACTGTCCTTGCATCAGTTACAAACGATTGGTGCCTTGCCATGAACAAGAAACAGATCACAGAGACTGTATTCCTGGATCTTAGTAAAGCTTTCGACACAGTTGATCATGCTTTACTTCTTGACTCACTAAACTGTCATGGCATTACTGGACCCACGCTGAGTTGGTTCACCAGCTATCTGTAGGGAAGACGGCAGCAGATCAAGACGGAAGGTGTACTCTCCCCACTTCTCCCCCTAACAAAAGTGTACTGCAAGGCTCAATCCTTGGATCTCTTCTGTTAAAGATTTATATAAACCCCATCGGGGCCAGTGTCAACAAAGCTAAGTTACAGCTATTCGCAGATGACACAGTTCTCTATATCTCCAAACCCTCAGTGAGTGAAGTATGCACGGAGCTTCAGGCTAATTTGACCTCCTCCAACAAAATCTTTTACAGTCTAAACTTCTATTAAATGCTAAGAAAACTAAGGTCATGTACTTCCATTCCAACCAACTGACCGCAGTTCCAAAAGCTTTCTCCTCTTTGCCGCCCATCAAAACCCTCCTTGGTGAGAACCTTGAAGCTGTCAACAAATTTAAATACCTCAGTTGTGAATTAGACCACCACCTAACGTTCTCAGCCCATATCACTTCACTCGTAAAAAAACTAAGGCAAAGACTCGGTTTCGTCTTTAGGAATAAATCCCTTTTTTCAACAGAAGCTAGGCTGAGATTGGTATAGACCACATTCATCCCACTCCTTGATTATGCCAATGTAATCAATGGCCGTTGCTCAGACTCCCTGCTTCAACAGCTCGATGTACTCTACCATAGGTCTATACAATTCATCACTAATGCTCACCATCGCATACATCACTATGATTTATATGCCTCCCTAAGCTGGACTTCCCTCTCTGCAAGACAGCTCATCCACTCACTCACAATACTCACATGGCTTTACAAAGCCCTCCAGCTAAAACTCTCCTCTTACATATCCAGTCTTTTTCAGTGATCTGCCTGCCACTATCCACTACGGAGCAGCTCACTCATTTTGCTGGATGTTCCACACTCTAGCTCCTGCTTCGGCCAACTGGCTATATCCAGTGCCCTTCCAGCTGCTTGGAATAAATCACAAGCTACTCTCAAACTTCTAAATCTTGTATCACTAAGTATCTTTAAAAACCTTGTCAACAGCAAATTGTACGACTCCTGTACATGCCAATCTCAAAAATAACTTTATCATATACTTATCATTCTAATTATGTCACTATCACACCCTCTTCTCATTAGAGGTGGCTATAGCATCAACTTACCACAAAGAGGATAAGTATGTACCCCATACTCGCGCCTTCTATCCTTCTGCCTATCCTGTCTATCCTCTCTGTCATGTCACCTATCTTCATGTCTATCTCATGACCAAACTCCTACCTGAACAAACCTATCTCCCTTGCCTACTCTGGTTGTAAAAGCTCCCATTATTCAGATTAAGGCACTTACCTCTAAAAGTCTAGTACTTATACCCTTGCACTTGTTGTTGACCTCATAATGACTAAAGTGACTGTTTCCATTGTATAAATGAAGTAAAAAAATATTTTCCCTATTGTTATCCATCTATCTAACCTGTTCTATTGTGTTGACTATTGTAAAATATTATTTCTGTATTTGTACCATTTGCTAGTTGTCTATCTTGTACCAAATTGCCCGTTCATCACCTCCTCGTAAATGAACAAGCTCAATGGAGTTATTCCTGCTAATAAACTTGAACTTGAACTTACGGTAGCAGTAAACAATCCAATTAGCCAACCATTTTGACAAACTCTATTTCGAAACAGGTGCCCCCTCTCTCGGAGGCAAATGAAACAAACAACAGGTCAGTTTTTCTAACAGTCTGGGTGCAGTTCGTAAAGTACCGAAGCACCCTATAAACGTCCAAAGTATGGATCAATGCCTCCCCTGGTTATAATACTTAAGAGAAATAAACTGGTAGGTGGATGGATTGATTTAAAGTAAACTCAGACACCACCTTAGGTAAAAACTTAGGGTTAGTACGCAAAGACACCCTGTCTTTGTGAAAAACCAAATAAGGGCCGACCCCATGGTGCTGAGGGTTGAGGTGCTGGATGCCACACATCAGGTTGCACTGGCAACCCGGGTTCGAAAATGAGCTCTAGTCGTCAGTGGGTCGGGGGGGGGGGGGAGAGATGGACTGAGCCACCGCTGGCAGCTCTCCTCTCTGTTGAAGGGATGGACACCTATCTGAGCAGCGGACAGTGTCGGGAAGGAAGGCGCTGTTAGGTGCTTGGCGGAGGATCTTGGTCCTTGCGCCGTGCACTCCTGACGGGGGTGAGATCGGTGCAATTTGCATAACAATGGAAAAAACCCACACCTCCTGCCGCGGCCCCTGTGATCCCAGTACGGGGGCAGAGCGGATGGTCAGTACGCCACCACTGAGCCTCACCAGCAGTCAGGGCAAAAAATGTCCTAATTAAAAAATAAAAATAAGGCTCTTTACATCAGAGCCTGAAGCTTGAAATCCTCTGAGCAGAAGTAACAGCAACAAAAACAGGCTTTCCACAGAAAGCGCAACTCATGACTGGCTCAAAGGGAGGCAGAGTGAGCTTTTCCAGCATGAAAAGATCATCCTATGGAGGGACAGGGTCCCGGGGGCTTCAAATGAAGGATTCCCCAAAGAACTGCTGGGCAACAGATTTGCCCTCAATAGCTGCATGGGACACAGAGATGTCGGAAAGGTGCACCTTAAGAGAGGAGTACCTCAGGCCTGAGTCCGAATGGGAAAGGAGGTACTCCAAAATCAGATTCACCAGACAGGTGAAGGGATCCAGGTGGTAAGCAGTGGCCCATAGGGAGAAATGCTTCAACTTCAAGGCATATGTGGCCTAGTGGAAGGTTTCCTAGCAGCCACCAGGACATCAGCAACCCTGGAAGAAACCCCACAAAGTGGGCTACTGCAAAGTCTGTAGGAGCCATCCATGTAGATGCAGGGACTTGAGGTCTGGATGGATCAGAGTGCTCTGTTCCTGGGAAAGCAAGAGGGTGCACAGGGGCCAGGGTACTGGAGGTTTCACTGCCAGCTGCTGCAGCAGGGGAAACCAAATCTGATGCGGCCAGTAGGGAGCTATGAGAATCATCTCTGCCTCCTCTGACTGAAATGTGAGAAGAACCTTCTGTAGGAGCGGGATGGAAAGGAAGGCATATAGGAACCTCCCATTCCAGGAGAGGGACAATGCATCATGCCAGAAAACTCCAGGCCCTGGATCGAACAAGCAGAAAAGAAAAAATTACTCACCATAGTAATGTTGTTTCTTTTAATATAGTATTGGCTGTATTCTGACTATATGCAGTTAGCCCCAGCACTTGAGCTGCTCCGGAGAGTAAAGGGTTAACTCTATGCCAAGGCATAAAACGTTGAGCTCAAGCTCGGTTTTTAAACCTCTGTCTGTGGTACTCTGAAATCTAATCATCAGATTCTTACGAGCACTAAACTAACTAACTCAATAGTTAGAAATTGTTTATAAAATTTTTATGCCAAAAAGCACCAAACAGATTTTTTAGGGTCAAAAGACTCAAGTCGAGAACCCCAAAAAGAACCTAAGCAGGTAGGGAAAACAATCAAAACATTTATAATAAAAACCCTTAATAAGATAGGAGATGCCAAGTACACCTCTGGGGTGCAGCACTGTGCCTGCCAGACCACATCCCAAAAGTACTAGGTTCCAGGAGGGGAGGTCAGAATACAGCAAGACTCCATTAGAAGAAACAACATCACTATAGTGAGTAATTTTTTCTTCAAACAACATGAAGTCTTGCTGTTTTCTAACTATATGCAGTCTACCAAGCAGTACCCCCTTGGAGGAGGGACTCACAGAACCTATTTTTGGAACAAGATCTGCAGCACAGCTGTGCCGAACCTAGCATCACTTCTTGACTGAATGTCCAGAGAGTAATGCTTGGTAAATGTGTGAACAGTTTTCCAGGTGGCTGCTTTACAGATTTCAACTAATGGTATGTCTCTAGCTGCTGCAACCGAAGCAGCTGTACCTCTGGCGGAGTGAGCCCTCAGGCATGAGGGAGGCTCTTTCCCCAGCTTTGAATAACAGAACTAGATACAGGAGACAATCCACCTAGCAATAGCTCTCTTGGTGGCAGGTTTGCCCTTTCCCACTTCCCCTTAAGTAAGAAACAACTGAGAACAGCCATGTCCATGGGCCTAAGTGCGTTCCACATAGTAACTAAGAGCCCTCTTTACATCAAGACTGTGTAATCTTCTCTCCTCAGAGGAAGAATGGTCAGTGAAAAATACAGACGACGACAAACTGATTCAAATGAAAGTCTGCTATTACCTCGGGAAGAAACTTTCTGTTGGTTCAAAGGACCACCTTACCTCTGTGAAATGAAATAAAGTCAGGTTCCACTGATAAAGCCTGTAATTTACTGATTCTCCTGGCAAAGGTAATGGCTACCAGGAATATAGTCTTCCAAGTCAAGTACTTTAGCTCAGCTGAGGAGAAAGGCTCAAAAGGGGGCTGCATAAGCTGTGTGATACAGCTGTTCAGGTCCCAAGAAGGGGTAGGCTCCCGAAAGAGAGGATTAACATGTACCAGGCCCTTGAAAAAATTATTGAAAACTGGATGAGATGCCAGGGAAGAGCCCTTACCAGCAGAAAGGAAGGCAGACAAAGCTGTCAAATGTACCTTGAGAGTAGCAGGCTGGAGGCCTAAACTGTTAACATGCACCAAATAGTCCAATACAGCAGCAATGTCAGCCAGCTCTGGCAAGACATGCTTCTGGAAACACCAAAACCCAAATATTTTCCATTTAGAGTTGTAAGTCTTTCTAGTAGCAGGTTTCCTGCTAACCTTTAAAATGTCTAAGACTGATTGAGAAATATGCAGGCTTGCATATTCTAGCTCTTGAAGAGCCAGGCTTTGAGCCTGAGAGTCTGAAGGTTGGGCTAAAGAATCCTCCCCTTAGAGGAGGATAGGAGATTGAACTGTCTGGGAAGATAACAGAGGCATTGTTACTGACAGTGACAAGAGAAGGGGGTACCAAGGCTGTCTGGTCCAGTCTGGAGCCACTAGAATTACCTTGCAGGGTTGAGACCTGATCTTGATCGGGACCCTGAATATCAGAGGAACAGGAGGAAATGCACAGAGAAACCTGCCTGTCCAATTCAGCAAGAGAGCATCCTGAGGGACAGGGCCCAGAAGAGGTGGTCTGCATTAAAAAGAGCAAGCTAGTGATTGTCCGGGGCTGCAAAGAAAAAATTACTCACCATAGTAATGTTGTTTCTTCTAATGGAGTCTTGCTGTATTCAGACATAATGCAGTTAGCCCCAGCACTTGAACTGCCCCTGAGAGGAAAGAGTTAACTCTATGCAGAAGCATAGAACGTTGAGCTCAAGCTCGGTTTTCAAACCTCCGTCTGTGGCACTTCCCAGCGTAACCATCAGATTCTTACGAGCACACTAACTAACATACTATAGTATGGAAATTGTTCAACATATATCCAAAGGGCAAAAAATTATTTTTGGGCCCAAAAGATTCAAGTTTAGAACCCAAGAAGGAAAAGTTGTGACAATACTTAAGTATAAAACACCAGAAAAAATAACAACATCCACCCCACCCAAGAGGGAGGGTACAAGGTACACCCCTGAGGTGCAACACTGTACCTGCCAGCCCACTTCCCAAAAAACAGGTTCTGAGAGGGAAGGCTGGGGGGAGGTCTGAATACAGCAAGACTCCATTAGAGGAAACAACATTACTATGGTGAGTAATTTTTTCTTCAAACAACATGAAGTCTTCCTGTATTCAGACATAATGCAGACTACCAAGCAGTTCCTTATGGAGGTGGGAATGCAGAACCTACTTTGGGAAGAGGCTCTGCAGTACTGCGGCTGTGCCAAACCTAGCATCACTCCTAGCCTGGATGTCCAGGGAGTAATGCTTGGTAAAAGTATGTACCGTTTTCCAGCTGGCTGCTTTACAGATCTCTAACAAAGGTATATCTCTGGCCGCAGCTAGAGAAGCAGCTGTACACCTAGTCGAATGAGCCCTCAGGCCTTAAGGGGGCGTTCTACCCAACTTGTCATAACAGAATTGTATACAAGAAACAATCCACCTGGCAATAGTTCTTTTAGTGGCAGGCTTACCTTTCCCCACTTCAACATAAGTGAGAAGCAATTGAAGACAGTCATTTATATGTGCCTTAGTATGCTCAATGTAGTATCTAAGGGCCCTCTTAACATCCAGACTGTGTAACCTTCTTTCACCTGAAGAAGAATGATCAGTGAAAAACACAGGGAGAGATATAGACTGGTTCAGATGAAAATCCGATACCATTTTGGGCAAGAACCTCCTATTGGTTCTTAGGACCACTTTGTCCCTATGGAAGGAGATGAAGTCAGGTTCAACTGACAGAGCCTGTAACTCACTAATCCACCTGGCAGAAGTAATAGCTACCAGGAACACAGTTTTCCAGGTCAAGTACTTCAATTCGGACGAAGCCAGAGGTTCAGAGGGTGGTTGCATAAGCTGAGCAATGCAGACATTAAGAGCCCAAGGTGGAGTGGGCTCCCTAAAGGAAGGGTTAATGTGAACCAGACCCTTGAAAAACTTTCTGAAAACATGATGAGATGCCAGGGAAGAGCCCTTCCCTGCTGAGAGGAATGCAGAGACAGCTGCTAGATGAACCTTCAGAGTGGCAGGCCCAAGACCTAGGCCATTCAGATGAACTAGATAGTCTAAGGTTGTGAAAATGCCTGCAGAATAAGGCAGGATGCCTTTCTGAGAGCACCAAATACTGAACCTTTTCCATTCTGAGTTGTAAGTTTTTCTAGTGGAAGGTTTCCGGGAGACCTTCAGAATATCCAGAACTCCCTGAGAGAGATGTAGTGCTGCATATTCTAACTCTTCATGAGCCAGGCCTTAAGATTGAGAGACTGGAGATCGGGGTACCAGATCCGCCCCTGGGAGAAGGACTGGAGATTGTATGTCCTGGGCAGAGACAGGGGACGTGACACTAACAAGGACAGCAGTAGAGGATACCAAGGCTGTCTGGCCCAATCTGGAGCCACCAGTATCACTGTGCAGGGTTGAGTCCTGATCTTGATCAGAACTCTGACCAGCAGAGGGAAGGGAAGGAAGGCATAGAGAAACCTGCCCTTCCAGTCCAAAATGAGAGCATCCAGGGGAACTGTCCCCAGAACTGGAGGTCTGCAACAAAACAGAGGAAGTTGATGACTGTCTGGTGCTGCAAAGAGATCTATCTCTGGAGTGCCCCACCTGGAGATGACCTTCAGAATGTGAGGATCCAGGGACCATTCGTGATGTCCCTGTGAAATTCTGCTCAGAGCATCTGCTAGTACGTTGTTCTACCCTGGAAGGTGAACTGCTACCAGAGAAGTCTGAAGAGAATAGGCCAGAGACCACAGCTTCATGGCCTCTGTGCACAAGGCCGAGGACTGAGTGCCTCCCTGTTTACTGATGTACCATATTGTGGTGGTGTTGTCTGTCCTGACTTGGACCACCTTGCCCTTGACTGAATCCGAGAAGCTCTGCAGGGCTAGGAAAACTGCCCTGAGTTCCAGAAGATTGATATGAAGGAGAGACTCTTGTGGAGACCAGACCCCTTGAGCTGTCAGGGCTCCCAGGTGGGCTCCCCACCCTAGGAGAGAACATCCATAGTTAGAACTACTGATGGGACTTCATGGAGAAATGGAACCCCTTGTCTGAGGTTGTCCTGGTCCAGCCACCACTGGAGAGCTTGGACCAGAGTCTGAGTCACTGGAATCAGTTTGGTAAGTGAATCCTTCTTTTAAGACCAAAAAGACCTTAGATGAAACTGAATATTCCTCATCTGAAACCTTGCTCCCTGTACCACTGCCGTGGAAGCTGCCATGTGGCCCAGGAGGTGGAGGAACTGTCTTGCTGGGCGGGATACCTGAGGTCGAAAGGAGGAAGCGAGATCCACTAGGGCCTTCACCCTTGCCAGGGGAAGGAAGGCTTTTGATTGTACAGTGTCCAACTCTATACTTATAAAGGTGAGAAGTTGAACTGGTTCGAGGACAGACTTTGGAAGACTGAAAAGAAACCCCAAGGAGCTGAGAAGGTCCTGAGTAGTTCGAAGAGCTGACTTGACCTGTAAAGGTGACTGACCCACTAAGAGCCAGTCATCCAGATACGGGAAGATGGTGATACCCTGTCTTCTGATGTAAGCCACCACTACTGCAAGGCACTTTGTGAACACCCTTGGAGCTGATGTTAGGCCGAATGGCATAGCTCTGAATTGGTAATGGCCTGCAGGCAACTCAAACCTGAGGTATTTTTTGCGGGAGCACCTGATAGGAATATGGAAGTAGGCATCCTTGAGGTCCAGAGATGCTAGCCAATCCCCTGGCCTTAGAGAGGGAAGGATTATTCCCAGAGCTACCATTCTGAATTTGGGCTTTGAAATGTGTTTGTTCAAATACCTTAGGTCTAGGATGGGTCGCCACTCCCCTGTTTTCTTTGGGGTAACGAAGTACCTGGAGTGCAGTCCTTTTCCCTTGTACTGAGTAGGAACCTTCTCTATAGCTCTGAGAGCTAGAGGAGATGAAACCACTGCCTCTAGGGCAATGGTTTCTGAGACTGATGCAGGTGGAAAAGACATGGCCCTCTCTTTTGGAAATTTTTTGAAGCTGAGGGCCAGTCCCTGGCTTACTACTTCCAGGACCCACTTGTCTGAGGTCACAGACTCCAGGCCTGGAAGTAGTAAGCCAGCCTGCCTCCTACTGAAAATGGGGAGTCGAACCGGGCTGACACATCAGGGTGTCTGCTTGGCAGGAGCCTTAGACTGAGAGGAGGAGGAAGCAGCTCTGCTCATCCCCCTCCTGCCCTCCCTCTAAAGAACCCCCTCTGTGGGAAGGGAGAGGAGGCCTGGGCTTGGTAAAAAGGCCTTTGAAAGGGCCTGCCCCTGCCCCATGACTGCTGCTTGTGCGTAGTGGCTTGTCTTTCTTTGGCCTGTGCACTCCTGTACATGGTCCTGTATTCATCCATTTTCTTCATGTAAGCCTCTGTCTGCTCCCCAAACAGAGAGTTACCTACTACAGGAAAATCCATAGCCTTAGTCTGAGTATCCTGTGAAAGGCTAGTACATCTGAGCCAAGCATGTCTTCTGAGACACACAGATGTAGCCATGACTCTAGATGCCACATCACTGGAGTCCACAGCAGCAAGAAATTGCATTTTAGATGCCTTAATTCCATCAGCAGCCACCTCCTCCAGTTCCTTGGCTAGCTGGGGAGAGGCCTGTTTAGCCAGTTCCAGAACCATGTCCCACCTGGACTTCTGGTACCTGGCTGTGTAGGCCATATAGTTAGCCTGTCTGAGTCCCAAAGAGGATGCCAAATACTGTTTTTTGGCCATGGCATCCACTTTCCTGGAGTCCTTATCTGGGGGCTGTGAAGCCAAAGGAATGTTAGCCCTGTCACAGGCTACAGCCTGCACTACCCCAACATGGCTGCAATGATTATAAAGGAACTCCACAGCTGAGCCTGATAACAAATACCTCCTGTCCATTCTCTTATCCACAGGAGGTACTGAATTAGGGGTTTGTAAAATTTTGTGTGTCTGTTTCCCCAAGGATTTATGAAGAGGGATAGATAGTCTTTTAGACTCTGGGATGTCCATCATTTCCACAAAATCAGGCTCTTCATCCTCCTCTGCAGCTTCAACCAAGGGAAGCTGCAGGGTTTCACCCTTTTGTAGAACAAAAAATGTAAAGGGGACTCAGAGAGCCTGGGAGGAGAGACACCTGAGGGCCTGTCTGGGGAGATGTCCAGTTCAATGGGCACATCCAGACCCCCTTGGTCATCATCATCATCATCATCACCGGGATAGTCTTCGTCTCCCTCCCACTCCTCATAATAAGTGTCTGGATCATAATCCGGAGGAGACAGATCTGACCAAACTGACCGTCTAACCGGTGGTACCTGTTCGGACGGAACCGGTCTAAGCAACTGAACAATGCTAATCGCTTTGGCTATTTCGTCCGCAGTTGGAGAGTGCGATACCGGATCCGAACTGGCAGACTTGCGCTTCTTTTTTGATGGACCTAACCCCTCGGGTCGGCTCTCCTTTTGCCCGGGGAGGTATCGCCTAGGTCAGTAGGCACCTCCTCAGGTTCGTCAGCAACCGAACCGGGCTGGCCATCCGGATCTACGGACTTCTCGGCCTTCCTTTCCTTCAGCCTACTCAATCTTTTGTCTAGAGTGGATTTAGGAAAGTTTTTACAGATTTGGCAGTCTGACTTGAGGTGGTCAAACCCCCAGACAATAAACACAGATGAGGTGGGGGTCAGCCTTAGCAAAGGCCTCCCCACACTCAGTACAGTGTTGAAACCCAGTGGGACCGGTTTTCTTCTTGGGTTTCTCAGACATGGTCAACCTAACAAATTACCCTATTGCAGCTTTCAAGCCAGGTAATACAATAACGGATCGGTTACAAACCGTGTCATGGGCTTTTTAAAAGAATCAGCAAAAGTCGGTTCTTTGAAAACGATCGGTACCAGAACACCACTCTAATCCCAGAAATAAAATTGAACAGAATGGTCGGTTCAAACTGGACCGACCGAAAGAAACTGAAGAAAATAAAAATTTCAACTTTTCACAGAAATCAAACACAGTCACTACCTATCTACACATTACCTGTACCGTACACAGAGGCTGGAAATCCGAAAATAACAAAAAAATATACGGTTTAAACCGAATGCTTTATTTTTACGGAACTGAGCAGAGGAAATCTCTGAAGCGAATTCACTGTTAGGCGGAGTAAAGAATCTGATGGTTACACTGGGAAGTACCACAGACAGAGGTTTGAAAACCGAGCTCGAGCTCAACATTCTATGCTTCTGCATAGTGTTAACTCTTTCCTCTCCGGGGCAGTTCAAGTGCTGGGGCTAACTGCATTATGTCGGAATACAGCAAGACTTTATGTTGTTTGAAGAGATCTATCTCTGGAGTGCCCCACCTCTTGAAAATTACCTGAAGAATTAGAGGGTTCAGGGTCCATTCGTGTTGACCCTGGGAAATCCTGCTAAGAGCATCTGCTAGAATGTTGTCCTTCCCTGGAAGATGCACAGCCATCAGGGAAGCCTGAAGGGAATAACCTAGGGACCATATTTCCATGGCCTCTGTGCACAAGGCTGAGGACCGAGTGCCTCCCTGCTTGTTGATGTACCATATGGTTGTGGTATTGTCTGTCCTGATCTGCACCACTTTCCCCTGAACAGCAGCTGAGAATGTCTGAAGTGCTAGAAAGACAGCTCTCGGTTCGAGAAGGTTTATGTGTAGCAGAGACTCCTGGTGAGACCAGGTTCCCTGAGCTGTAAGCTGATCCGTGAGGCCCCCAGTAAAGAGGTATCTGTGGTGAGAATCACTGAAGGAGCCTGACTGATAAAGGGGGCACCTTGTTGAAGATTGTACTCCTCCAGCCACCACTGGAGGGCCTAAACTAGGGTTTGAGACACAGGAACCAATTTGGAGAGAGGGTCTTTTTTCTGAGATCAATAAGATCTGAGATGAAACTGAATATCTCTCATCTGAAACCTTGCTCCCTGGACCATTACTGTGGATGCTGCCATGTGACCCAGCAACTGTAGAAAGTGTCTAGCTGGACGAGAAACTAGAGGATGAAAAGAGGAAGCCAGAGTGACAAGGGATTGAACCCTTGAGAGATGGAGAAATGCTCTTGCCTGAATAGTGTCTAGTTCCACCCCTATGAAAGTGAGTTTCAGGGTTGGTTCCAGGACAGACTTTTCTAGGTTCAGAATGAAACCCAAGGAGTCTAAAAGTCTTTGAGTGACCTCCAGGGCTGATTTGACTTGGTCTGAGGACTGGTCTACAACGAGCCAGTCATCCAGGTATGGAAACAGAAGAATACCCTGCCTCCTGAGGAATGTCACCACTACTGCGAGACACTTGGTGAACACCCTTGGAGCAGATGCTAGGCCAAAAGGCATAGCTCTGAATTGGTAATGGCCTAAGGGCAACTCAAACCTGAGGTACTTTCTGTGGGAATGTCTGATAGGTATGCAGAAGTAGGCATCCTTGAGATCCAGAGAGGCTAGCCAGTCTCCTGGTCTCAGAGAGGGAAGAATTACTCCCCGAGTCACCAACTTGAATTTTGGTTTTGTTAAGTGTTTGTTCAGGTATCTTAAATCTAGGATGGGTCGCCAGTCCCCTGTCTTTTTTGGGGTAAGGAAGTATCTGGAGTACAGTCCTTTTCCCCTGTGACAATGAGGTACCGTCTCTCCTACTTGCAGAAGCAGAAGAGAGGAGACTTCCGCCTCTAAGGCCTTTGTCTCCAAGGGAGAGGGAGGACTGAAGGACCTTGCTCTCATTTTTGGGAACCTTTTGAAACAGAGAGCAAGTCCCTGGCTCACTACTTCCAGGACCCATTTGTCTAAAGTAATAGACTCCCAGGTCTGGGAGTAGTGAGCCAATCTGCCCCCTGCTGGAACTGGGGAGACAACCCTGACCGACACCCCAGGGTGTCTGCTTGGCAGGGGGTTTAGACTGCATGGATGTTTGGGTCCTAGTCATCCCACGCCTGCCTCTTCCCCTAAAGAACCCCCTCTGCTGGAAAGAAGAGGAGGAGGCCTGAGCTTGGTAGAAAGGCCTGTAAAAAGGCCTGCCCCTGCCAGCCATGAATTGCTGCTTCTGAGGGGTGGCCTGCTTTTTCTTGGCTGCGGCACTCCTATAGCAGGGTTTTATTTAACTCTAAAAACTGATTAGCGTTTTGTTCATAAAAGTTCTAAAACGTGAAAATGCATAGCACTTGCCTCACTGTGTTTAACAAACTTAACACTTCCAGAAAACCTATATAAATGTTTTCTGTACAGTTAGTATTGTCCCAAGAAAAAAACTGCTAATCAGTTATTTAAAACCCTGTATAGGTGGCCCTATATTCATCCATCTTCTTCATGTAGTTATCTGTTTGCTCACCAAACAGAGAATTACCAGTTACTTGGAAATCCAAGGCCTTAGTCTGGGTATTCTGTGAAAGACTGGTACATCTAAGCCAAGCAAACCTCCTCATGGAGAGAGATGTAGCCATGACTCTAGAATGCACATCATTTGAGTCCACAGCAGCATGAAATTGCACTTTGGATGCCTCTATACCATCTACAGCCACCTGCTCCAGCTCTTTGGCTAGCTGGGGAGGGGCATTCTTGGCCAGCACCAGAACCGTATCCCACAAAGACTTCTGGTACCTGGCTGTATATGCCATGTAATTTGATTGCTGAGCCCCAAAGAGGATGCCAAGTACAGTTTCTTAGCCATGTCATCCACTTTCCTGGAATCCTTCTCTGGGGGGTGAGATGACAGAGGAATACTAGCCTTGTCACAGGCTGCAGCTTGCACTGCCCCAATATGGCTGCAATGTGCTGAAAGGAATTCTGTGCCAGGGCCTGATAAAGCATATCTCCTGTCCATTCTTTTGCCCACAGGAGGAATGGATGTGGGAAATTGCATGATCTTCTATGTCTGTTTCCCCAGGGATTTGTGCAGAGGGATAGACACTCTCTTTGACTCTGGAATGTCCATCATTTCCACATAATCAGGCTCCTCCTGATCCTGATCAGCCTCTTCCATAAGAAGATGAAGAGTCTCAGCCACCTTCTTGTAAAACAAGAAGTGGGAGGGGGACTCAGAAAGCCTGGGAGGGGAAACATTGGAAGGCCTGTCTGGGGAGATGTCAGGCTCTACTGGTTCATCCAGGCCTTCAAACTCACCTTCTTCATCATCTTCATCCTCCTCCCAGTCACCCTCATAGTATGCCTCCGGATCAATATCTGAGGCAAAAGCTTCCGACCGAACCGATCGCCTTTGAACCGATGTTGGTTTGGTCGGAACTGGGCAAAGCGATTGCACTATTGAGATCGCTTTTGCTATTTCCTTAGCGGTCGGCACATGAGGTGTTGGATCCGAACTGGCTGATTTTCTCTTTTTCTTTGACAGAACTGACTCCGCAGAGTAGGCTCTCCTTTTGGCGAAGAGGTATCGCCCAGGTCAGTAGGCACCTCTTCAGGTTCGGTAGCAACCGAACCGGGCTTGCCACACGGATCAACGGACTTCTCGGCCTTCCTTTCCTTCAGCCTACTCAAATGTATTTCAAGAGTGGCCTTAGGAAAGTTCTTACAAATTTGGCAGCCTACCTTGAGGTGGTCAAACCCCAGACAATAAACAAATACGAGATGGTGATCAGCCTTAGCAAAGGCCTCCTCAAACTCGGTACAGTGCTGAAACCCAGTGGGACCGGTTTTCTTTTTGGGTTTCTCAGACATACCTAAAATCAGGAAGTCACCCTTCTCAGCTTTCAAGCCAGGTAACTAAAACCTATTGGTTCCAACCGTGTCATGGGTCAGTTAAAAAAATCCCACAAAAATCTGGATTTTTTTAGGAACCGATAAGTACCGGAAAACCACAATTATTTGTACCAGAAACAGAAAAAAACAATAGGTTTCGGTTCTGAACCGGACCAACCAGAAAAGAACCGAAGACAGACCAATTTCTAACAATTTCAATAAAATACCACTACCTACTACTACCACTTACTGTTACTGAGACAGAGCTAAGAATACCGATGAAATTACGAACTGCGGTTGAAAAAAAACAACTGATTCGAACTTTTACCGAACTGAAGCGCAGGAGGGATCTCTGGAGCGACTTCACAATTAGGCGGAGTAAGAAATCATACGGTTAGACTTCAGAGTACCACAGACAGAGGTTTCAAAACCGAGCTCGAGCTCAACATTCTATGCCTTGGCAAAGAGTTAACCCTTTACTCTCCAGAGCAGTTCAAGTGCTGGGGCTAACTGCATATAGTCAGAATACAGCAAGACTTCATGTTGTTTGAAACAGCAGTTTTGCATTGAGTGGGGATGCAAAAAGGTCCAACTCTGGATGGCCCCACCTGTAAAAGAGATCTTCGACCACTGAGGAGTGAGTGCCCCCCTGCTTGTTGATGTAGTACACTACAGATATGTTGTCCATCTGCACCAGCAGTGGGCTGGGAAGAATGTGGGTCTGGAAGGCATGCAGGGCATAAAGAACTGCTTGCATCTCCAGCATACTGATGTTAAGATACTGCTCCACTTTAGACCAGGTCCCCTGGGTCTGACAGTCGGCCAGGTGAGTCCCCCAGCCCAGACCCCAATGCATCCGTCATGAGGATGTGCTAAGGGGACACAGCCTGAAAAGTGACCCCTCGCAGGAGACTGGCAGGGTTTTGCCACCATTCCAAGGCCCTCCACACCCAAAGGGTCCACTGAGGGACTCTTACATGCAGGTGGGCCAGGAGGACTGTGGCTATGGCCTCTGCCATGTGCCCCAGCAACTGGAGGAACACTCTGTCCGGGATTGGTTGACTGGAGGAGACTAGACAGGCCTGCTCTATCAAGCATTCCATCCTGTCTGCTGGCAGGAAAGCTCTGCCCTGGGAGGAGTCCAGGATTGCCGCAATATACTGGAGGCACTGGCACAGAGAAAGACAAGACTTTGGGTGACTGACTGTGATCCCCAAAGCCTGAAAGAGCTGAAAGGTACAGTGCAAGGTCTGCAGTAGGAGAAACATATAAGTTGACAGCAGATAAGGGCCACAGGCCCACCGCATCTGCCCTGTTTTACATCTAGTGAATCCCACATTAGCTTAATGTTTACTCTCTTAGTGTTGTCAGGCTTCCTTTGTGCCTGTCCCATGCCTTCCTGAAGCCTGTAACCATTTCTGTCTCCACCACCTCAGCCGCCAGACTGTTCCATCTATCCACCACCCTCTCCGTGTAGAAGTACTTCCACCCATTTCCTCTGAGCCTCCCCCCCTCTAGTTTTATGCTGCGGCCCCTCGCAGGAGATTGGCAGTTTTTTGCCACCATTCCAAGGCCCTCCACACCTGAAGGGTCCACTAAGGGACCCTTACATGCAGGCGGGCCAGGAGGACTGTGTCTATGGCCTCTGCCATGTGCCCCAGCAAGTGGAGGAACACTCTGGCTGGGATTGGTTGACTGGAGGAGACTAGACAGGCCTGCTTTATCAAGCATTCCATCCTGTCTGCTGGCAGGAAAGCTTGAGGAGCACTTTTTTGTTTAGAAAATTTCATCCACTTGCATTCTGTTTCTTCCCATGAAGTATTTATATCTTTCAATCATGTTTCCCCTCTCTCTCCTCTCCTCCAATGAGTACATGTTCAGCTCCCTTAGCCTCCCTCCATAGGCTTTATTGTATAGGCCTCCCACCATCTTGGTTGCCCTCCTCTGTACAGCCTCCACTCTGTTTCTATCCCCCTGGAGATGGGGTCTCCAGAAATGGACACAATACTCGGGGTGTGGCCATACTAATGATCTATACAGTGGGAGTATAACCTCCCTCTTTCTGCTGGTCGTACCTCTACCTATGCAACCTGGTAAGATGCTACTTGGGAGGTCCCGGCCAGGAAGGAGCTGTCTGCAACCAGTCATCCAGGTAGGAGAACACATAAAAGCCTGGTCTCCCCAGAGCTGTCACCACCACCGCCAGGCACTTGGTAGAAACCTGAAAGGCCAAAAGGGAGGGCCCGGAACTGAAAATGGTCTTCCTGGAAACAGAAACGGAGGAAGGGGCGGTGGGCCAGGAAGAAAAAATTACTCACCCTAGTAATGTTGTTTCTTCTAATGGAGTCTTGCTATATTATGACATATGCGGTGAGTCCCAACCTTCAAACTGCTCCGGAGGTGAAAGAGTTAACTTTCCATGCCAGGCATGGAACTTTGAGCACGAGCTCAGTTGAAAACTCTGTCGTCTGTTCTTCAAACTCAAACTGTCAGATCTTTACCAGCAAAACTCACTAAGGTTCTGTGTGGAAGCTGTAAACCTACACTAGCCAACTGGCTACTAAATATAAGAACACATTTTTTGGTCCCAAAACAAAGACTCAAGTCAGGGGATCCAAAAAATGAAAAACATAACACCCAAACACCCCAAAAAGGAGGGGTGAAAAACAAGGTGGGCATCTACTAAGTGCCAACACTGCACTTCCCACCCACATCCCAAAAGCAGAGGTTCTGAGAGGGGCAGGCAGGGGGGAGGCCATAATATAGCAAGACTCCATTAGAAGAAACAACATTACCAAGGTGAGTAATTTTTTCTTCAAACAACATGAAGTCTTGCTATATTACGACATATGCAGACCACACGGCAGTACCTCCATGGAGGAGGGACAGAACCTACTTAGGAAATAGGCTCTGAAGCACAGCTGTGCAAAACCGAGCATCACTCCTAGCCTGGATGTCCAGGGAGTAATGCTTGGTAAAAGTGTGAACTGTTTTCCAGGTAGCTGCTTGACAGGGATGTCCCTGGCAGCAGCCAGAGACGCAGCTGTACCTCTGGTAGAGTGAGGCCTGAGGGAGGAACCTTACCCAGTTTTTCATAGCAAAATTGGATACAAGAGACAATCCACCTGGCAATGGATCTTTTAGTGGCAGGTTTCCCTTTACCAACCTCACCATAAGTGAGGAACAGTTGGAGGAGTCAAACCTGTGACCCTTGGTACGTTCTATGTAGTAACTAAGGGCTCTTTGACATCTAAACTGTGCAGTCTCCTCTCGCCAGAGGAGGAATGGTCAGTGAAGTACACAGGAGAGACACAGATTGATTAAGGTGGAAGTCTGAAACCACCTTAGGCAACAACTTTCTGTTAGTCCTGAGGACCACCTTATCTCTATGAAAGGAGATAAAATCAGGCTCCACTGACAATGCTGGTAATTCACTTATGCGCCTGGCAGAAGTGATGGCTACCAAAAACACAGTTTTCCAAGTCAAGTACTTAAGCTCTGCTGAAGACAAGGGCTCAAAAGCGGGTTGCATAAGCTGGGCAATGCAAATATTAAGATCCCAGGCAGGGGCAGGGTCCCTGAATGGAGGGTTGGTGTGAAGCAACCCCTTGAAAAACTTGGAGAATACAGGATGAGCTGAAAGAGAAGAGGGTTTACCTGCTGATAAGAAAGCAGACACGGCTGCCAGGTGCACTTTTAGGGTAGCTGGTCTCAGCCCCAAAGTATTCAAATGCACCATATAATCCAAGACTGTGGGTAAGTCAGCAGATTCTGGGGAAATATGCTTGCCAGAGCACCATATGGAAAATCTCTTCCATTTGGAATTATAAGTAGCCCTGGTGGAAGGCTTCCTAGAAGCCTTCAAGATATCCAATACACCTTGGGAGAGGTGTAGGTCAGCAAACTCTAACTCTTCAAGAGTCAGGCCTTGAGATTGAGAGATTTTAGATTTGGGTACCAAACTCTCCCCTGAGCACAGGTTAACAGGTTGTGATTCCTGGGAAGACACAGGGGAAGGTGGACTGCTAGGGACATAAGGAGTGGGTACCAGGGCTGTCTGGCCCAATCTGGAGCAATCAGGATCATCTTGCAGGGTTGAGATCTGATTTTGACTAGTACCTTGAACAGAAGAGGGAAGGGGGGAAAAGCATAGAGAAACTTCCCTTCCCAACTGAGAAGGAAGGCATCCAGAGGGACTGAGCCCAACACTGGGGTCTGCAGCAAAAAAGGGGAAGTTGGTGATTGTCTGGGGCTGCAAAAAGATCTATCTACGGGTGCCCCATCTGGCAAATACTACCTCCAGTACTAGGGGATCCAGTGACCATTCGTGATGGCCCTGGGAAATCCTGCTGAGAGCACCTGCCAGGACATTGTCCTTGCCTGGGAGGTGAACTGCCGTAAGGGAGGTGTTCAGGGAATAAGCCAGAGACCACAACTTCATTGCTTCGGTGCACAAGGCCGTAGACCGAGTGCCTCCTTGCTTGTTGATGTACCACATTGTAGTGGTGTTGTCTGTTCTGACCTGTACAACTTTGTTCTGAACAGATGTGGAAAAAATTTGAAGTGCTAGAAAAACTGCTCTGAGTTCCAACAGATTGATGTGGAGCAGAGATTCCTGAGGGGACCACAATCCCTGGGTAGTGAGGTCGCCCATGTGAGCTCCCCAACCCAAGAGGGATGCATCTGTAGTAAGGATTAAGGAGTGAGACTGAGGGGTGAAGGGGAACCCCTGTCTCAGATTGCTCTGGTCCTGCCACCACTGAAGGGTTTGGATTAGGGTTCGAGTCACTGGGATCAATTTGGTTAGAGGGTCTATCCTTTGAGACCAAAAGGCTCTCAAATGGAACTGGATGTCCCTCATCTGAAATCTTGCTCCCTGCACTACTGCTGTAGAAGCAGCCATGTGCCCCAGGAGCTGCAGAAAATGCCTTGCTGGTCGAGAGACCTGCAGGGTGAAAGAGGAGGCCAGAGAGACCAGGGTCCTTGCTCTTTCCAGAGGAAAGAAGGCTCTGGCCTCTTTTGTGTTCAGTTCTGCACCTATGAAGGTGAGAAGTTGGACAGGCTCTAGAACTGACTTTGGAAGATTGAGAAGGAAACCTAGAGATATGAGCAGTTGCTGAGTTACCTGAAGGTATAGTTTGACTTGGTCTAGAGACTGGCCTACTATGAGCCAGTCGTCCAGGTAAGGAAAGATGGCAATCTTTGCCTTCTTAAGTGGGCAACTGCTACTGCCAGGCATTTTGTGAATACCCTCGGGGCAGAGGTGAGGCTGAAGGGCACTGCTCTGAACTGGTAATGGCCTGAGGGCAGTTCGAATCTGAGGTACTTTTGATGGGAACTTCTGATAAGAACATGGAAGTAGGCATCCTTGAGGTCCAGGGAAGCTAGCCAGTCCCCTGGCCTTAGAGAGGGTAAAATAATTCCCAGAGTCACCATTTTGAATTTTGGTTTTAAAAGGTGCTTGTTTAAGTATCTGAGATCCAGGATGGGCCGCCATTCTCCTGTCTTTTTTGGGGTAAGGAAGTACCTGGAGTACCACCCTTTGCCCTGGTGTAGGGGTGGAACCCTTTCCACAGCTCTGAGAGCCAGGAGGGTAGAAACTTCTGTTTCTAGGGCAAGTGCCTCTGATGGATTTGCAGGTGGAAAGGACCTGGTTCTCATCTTTGGAAATTTTTTGAAGCTGAGAACCAATCCCTGGCTTACTACTTCCAGGACCCACTTGTCTGATGTTAAAAGACTTCCAGTCCTGGACAAAGTAGCCAATAGCTCTCAGGTAGTGTAGAATCGGCCCTGGCCACCCCATCAAGGTGCCTGCTTGGCAGGGGCTTTAGGCTGAGGGTGGAAGAGGTCTGCTTGTACCCGCCTGCCTCTCCTCTAAAGAACCCCTCTGGGCATAAGCTGAAGAGGAGGCCTGGGCTTGGTAAAAGGCCTATGAAAAGGTCTGCCCCTGCCCCTGGAAGGCTGCCTTTGAGGAGTGGCCTGCCTTTCCTTGGCCTGTGCACTCCTATAGGTGGTCCTATACTCATCCATTTTCTTCATGTAATTCTCTGTCTGCTCCCGAACAGAGAATTACCCACAACAGAAAATTCATGGCCTTAGTCTGGGTATCCCATGACAGGCTAGTACATCTGAGCCAAGCCATCCTGCGAAGAGCCACAGATGTAGCCATGACTCTTGATGACACATCATTAGAGTCTACTGCAGCATGAAACTGCACCTTAGATGCCTCAATACCATCAGCAGCCACCTGCTCCAGCTCCTTGGCAAGCTGGCCAGGGACCTGCTTTGCTAGAGCCATAACGGTGTCCCATCTGGATTTCTGGTATCTAGCAACATAAGCCATATAATTTGCCTGTCTGAGTCCCAAGGATGCTGCCATGTACTGTTTCTTTGCCATGGCATCAATCCTCCTGGAGTCCTTGTCAGGGGTGTGAAGCCAAGGGAATATTTGCCTTGTCACAGGCTGGAGCCTGCACTACCCTAACATGGCTGCATTGTTGTGTAAGGAACTCCAGTATCAGAGCCTGACAATGTGTACCTCTTGTCCATTCTTTTATCCACAGGAGGTATAGTGTGAGGAGTTTTAGAATTTTACTGTCTGTTTTCCAAAAGATTTATGCAAAGGAATAGACAGTCTCCTAGACTCTGGGATATCCATCATTTCTACATAGTCAGGCTCCTCTTGATCATCCACAGCTTCCTCCATAGGGAGCTGGAGGTTTCAGCCACTTTTTATAAAACATAAAATGAGAGGGGACTCAGAAAGCCTAGGGAGACACTCTGAAGGTCTGTCTGGGAGATGTCCGGTTCAATGAGCACATCCAGACCTTCAAATCACATTCACTCCTCACACTCTCTTCCCTCCTCCGGTTCATAAAATTCCTCTAAATCATATTCTTGAACCGGTGGAACCGACCGAACCGTACGCTTACCTGATGGTGCCGGTTCGGTCGGAACCGGGGAAAGCGACTGGACAATTTTAATCGCTTTGGCTATTTCTTCAGCGGTTGGAGATGGAAATTTTGGCTCCACACCTGCTGATTTTCTAGTCCTTTTTTGCTAGAACCGACTCCTCCGAGTCGGCTCTCCTTTTGCCCGAGGAAGTCTCGCCCTGGTCAGAGGGCACTCCCTCCGGTTCGGTTACAACCAAACCGGGCTGGCCATCCGGGTCAGCGGACTTCTTGGCCTCTCTTTCCCTGAGCCTACCAACTCTCTTATCCAGGGTAGCTGCAGGACAATTTTTGCAAATTTGGCAGTCTGCATTGAGGTGGTCAAACCCCAGACAATAAACACAGGTGGTGTGGGGGTCAGCCTTGGCAAAGGCTTCCCCACAAACACTGCAGTGTTGAAACCCAGTGGGCCCGGTTTTTCTTTTGGGTTTCTCAGACATAGTGCCAGCCTAACCAAAACTTGCCCGTTTATGGCAATCCGCCAAGCAAGACTCTCTTATCAGTTCCCAACTGTGTCACGGGTCCTGGAAAAAAACGTAATGAAATCCGTTTTTTTTAGAACCGATAAGAACCGGGAACCGCACTCCTAAAAGACAGATTAATGTATTTACAACAACCTGATCGGTTCAAACCGAACTGATAATACCGTTTACAAGTTCCACACAGAAAGTAAATGTAAAACCTATCTAGTACTTACGATACCACAGACAGAGCTTGAACCGACCGGTTGCAGTTTAAATTTGGTTAAAAAAACCGAAAAATTAATACTTTAACCGACAAAATGAACCGAGCAGAAGGAGAAATCTCCGGAGCGACTGTTCAGTGAGGCGGAGTAAAGAATCTGACAGTTTGAGTTTGAAGAACAACAGACAGAGTTTTCAACCGAGCTTGTGCTCAAAGTTCCATGCCTGGCATGGAAAGTTAACTCTTTCACCTCCGGAGCAGTTCGAAGGTTGGGACTCACTGCATATGTCATAATATAGCAAGACTTCATGTTGTTTGAAGACCTGGATATGGAGATAGGCATCCTGCAGTTCTAGGTGGTAGAGCCAGTCCCCCTGGTGAAGAAGGGGCAATAGCCCCTGCAAGGTGGCCATCCTGAAGCGTTTCTACTCTATGTACTGGTTAAGGTGGCTTAGATTCAGGATTGGCCTCAGGTCCCCTATTTTCTTGGGGACAAGGAAGAAGTGGGAGTAGAACTTTCTGCCTCTTCGAGCTGGGGAGGTGAGTCTATGGCCCTGTTTTTCAGGAGAGCCTGAATCTCTACCCGGATGATGGAGAGGTGGGCAGAAGGGTAATAGGAGAGCAAGGGAGGGTTTTCCGGAGGGAGTTCCAGAAATTCTAGGGTGTGACTGTGCTCGATGAGCTGTAACAACCATTGATCTGAAGTCACTGCTCGCTACCCGTCGAGGTAGAGGGATAACCAACCCCCAACCGCTTCCCTAAGATCTCTGCTGGGGGTGTTGGGCAAGGAGTCAGGCGGTGGACTCGAGTGTGGGCAGAGTGGTTGTGGGGCCCTAGGAGCAGCCACTGCAGCTGGAGGGGTCTGAGCCTTGCACTTGAAGGGGCCTTTCACCTGTTGGCCCTTAGCAGGCTGGTGAGAGGACTGATGAAAGGACTGACACCGAGCAGTCCTAGGCTGAGATCGGTAGAGGGAATGAACTGATTGAAGTGGCTTTGCCAGACTCTTGGAGGTAGGAGAGGATAACCTGGGCATCTCCCTCAAAGAGGAGGTAACCTCTGAAAGGAGCATCCAAAATGCTGGCTTGAACATCAGGTGCAAGGTCAGACACTTAGAGCCATGAATGGCAATGAAGGCAGATACCCATCACTGCCCCATGCCCAGAGGCATCAACACTGTCATATGCCACCCGCAGGGCATGGATGCCCACATCCGACCCTGATTTCAGGAGCTGGGCCAGCTGTGTTTTGGTAGAATCCCCAGGAAGGGTTTGAACAAGATCCCTCGCCTGATCCCAGAGGGCATTCTGGTACTGCACCATATAGGCCAAATAGTTAATGGCTCGAATGGCCAGTGTGGCAGAGGCATACATTCGCTTGCCCCACTGATCCAGCTGTCTGGACTCCTTGTCAGGAGGGTGCATACTAAGCTGTTCGGGCTTCTTAGTGTGGTCACGGGCTGCGTTCATGACCATGGAGTCTGCTGTGGGGTGTTCTCCAAAGAAGGGCTTACCCACTGGCACATGGTAGAGATGATCAGCTTTCTTAGGTAAGGCCAGAGTAGAAGAAGGGTGGTTCCACGCCGCCTTGGTAACATCTTCATAAGAATCAATTAAAGGACGTACCACCAAGGGGAAGGTCTCCTTCTTCCCTAGGTATACAGCTAGGCGACTGCGCCTCAGGTCAAGCTCCTGTTTTCCATCCCATGAGGGACTGGATATAATGCATAAAGTCCAGAAAAGAGGGGTCATCGGGGGGGGGGATTTAGGGGCATCCCTGGCCTGGTTCTGCCCCTCAAAGGGGTCCCCGGAGCCCCCTGGGGACTCTGAAGAAGAAGTGGAGGAGTCGTCTCCTGATGGTTCAGTATCAGGTACTGGCATCTGGGGGCGATGATCAACCACATGCTAGCCAGAGCCCATGACAGTAAGCCCTCTGGAACACCAGGTAGTACGAGGGTCGCTAGATCTTGCCCAGTCTGGGTCCTGAGGCAGGGGACCCTGGGGATCTACCTCTGTTCGAAGAATTTCCAAGTGCCCCAGTCCTGGGAGAGCAATCCAGTGCACAGAGGTAAGGGCCCTGGAGGTTCCACCATCAGTTGTTGCAGCAAGGAGAACCAACTCTAACGTGACCAGAAGGGAGCTATGAGTATCTTTTCTGCCCCTTCCAACTGGAGCTTGAGCAGGACCCTCTGTAGAAGCAGGAAGGGAGGAAAGGCATACAGAAACCTCCCCTTCCAGGAGAGGAACAATGTGTCTTGCCACAAAACTCTAGGCCTAGGATTAAGAGAACAGTAAAGCGTCAGTTTTGCGTTGAGTGGGGACACAAAAAGGTCCAACTCTGGACGAACCCACCTGTTGAAGAGATCTTTAAACACTGGGGTCAGAAGCTCCCACTCGTGAGCCCGCAACCAGAAGCGGCTGAGACTGTCTGTCAGGATATTTTGGATGCTTGGAACATGTACGACCAAGAGCTCCAGACCATGCTTGATGGCCTGTCACTGATGCACAGGACAGGAAGCATAGAAAGACCAGGATTAGTTGTAGAATTTGCAAGCAATGTTTTATTATAAATAACAGTAAAATAAAAAATTAAAACTGTTAGTATAACTATTTACAAAGGTAGCACAAACAGAGAAAACAAAGTCCTTTGTCTGATGGTTTCTTTACAATTCCAAGTCTCAGTCTCTGTCTCTAGCAAAAGCATTGCTGCTTTTTTTTATGTCTTTTCCTGGGAACTCATTAACACACGTCCTATTTTTCTCAAATGTATCAGAACTTTGTAAGTTTCTTTCTTTGCAGGTGCAGCAATATAGAAAGTACAGTTACGCAAGAACTTACCGTAGCAGTAGATCTTCGAGAGGAGCTCTTGCAGCAGGTATTACTAATAGGATTAATGCCACCAGGCATTAGGACCCCACGGAAAAATCTTGTAGCTAGCAGTCTGAGGCGGGGGACTGCCCGGACATCGGCTTCGCCCAATGTCAGACGAGGTATAAAGGGGGCGGTCCCCCGGCACCATCTCAGTTGTCCTGCCGGAGACCTGGCTGAAGTAAGTGAAGAACCGAGCAGGATCTCCCCTACCCTACAGAAGGGTAACAACAGTAGTTCTTGGGGGATGGTGGATGGAAAGCCACCGCTGCAAGGGTCCTCTCGAGATCTACTGTTACAGTAAGTTCTTACGTAACTGTACTATCTGACTTCGAGGTGGAGCTCTTGTAGCAGGTATTACTAACAGGACTGAGTCCCAAGCAGTACCCAACGATAGGCCCAGGTCTGACGGGTGGGAGAGAAGAATAAACAGCTGAGAAGCCTCAAGAGAGCAGGCCGTGAAGGATGGCTAGTCTGAAACCTGCTCTCTTCCTAGAGGCGATGTCCAGGCTGTAGTGTCTAAAGTGTGGACCATGCTCCAGGTTGCGGCAGCACAGAGATCTGCCGAGGTCACATTCCTCAATGAAGCAAAGGAGGGAGCCACAGCTCTGGTGGAGTGGCCCTTTACCGAGCCCGGCAAGGGCTTACCATAATGTTGGTAACAAAAAGAAATGCAGTGGACTAAACACCAGGTTAGTGTCTACTTCGTGACAAGATCCCCTGTCTTCCTGTGAGCAAAGGAGACGAACAACTGGTCCATCTTCCTGAAGGAACTGGTTCTGTGACGGTAATAAAGTAGAACTCTGTGAACATTCAGAGTATGCAGCAATGCTTCCCCTTTATCAGAGAACTCCAGAAAATAAACCGGAAGTTGGATATCCTGGTGCTGCGCCAATTCGGACACCACCTTCGGTAAAAACTTGGGATTCATACACAGGGCCACCCTGTCCCTATGAAACACAAGATAAGGCTCCTTGCACATAAGGGCCCGAAGCTCGGAAACCCTCCGAGCAGAAGTAACAGCAACTAAAAATAAGGCTTTCCAAGACAGAAAGCGAAGCTCGCAAGTCATGGCTGGTTCGAAGTGAGGCAGGGTAAGCTCCTCGACAACAAAAAGGAGTGGCTGGCTGGTTCGAAGGGAGGCAGGGTAAGCTTCTCGAAAACAAAAAGGAGATTCCGGGGGGAACAGGGTCTCTCCTTGGGGGTTTGATATGCAAGACACCTCACAAAAGGTCTTGCACACATTAAGCTGTGGCAACGTCTTCTCCCTGAACGGTGCACGATATGCTGATAAGGCACACAGGTGCACCTTGATGGACGAGTAGCTCAAGCCCTGGTCCAGAAGGTGGAGAAGTTAGTCTAGCACATGCTTGACCAGACAATCCAGAGGATCTAGGGAACATACTGTTGCCCAGAGATAGAAACGCTTCCACTTCATGGAATAGGTTGCCCTTGTGGAGGGTTTCCTCACTGCTACTAAGACCTCTGCCACCCTGCTTGACACTCCTAATCTCTCTTCTGCTAGGACTGCAGGAGCCAGGCATGCAAATGAAGAGACCACAGAGCAGGATGGACGAGCGTCCCCTGCTCCTGAGAAAGCAAGTGAGTGGAGGGGCAACTGCACGGGAGGCTCCGTGGCCAGTTGCTATAGCAGTGGATGCCAGATCTGTCGAGGCCAAAGAGGAGCTACCAGAATCATTCTGGCTTCCTCTGTCTGCAACTTGAGTAGGGCTCTCTGAATAAGACGGAAGGGAGAGAGAAGGCATACAGAAACCTCCATGTCCAGGAGAGGGACAATGTGTCTCGCCAGAAAACACCAGGCCCTGGATCTAGTCAGCAAAAATTTGGAAGTTTGGCATTGCACGGGAACGCAAAGAGGTCCAATTCTGGTTGGCCCCAATGACCGAAGAGGTCGTCTGCGAGTTCCTAGAGCAACTCCCATTCGTGGTTCAGAGAACGAGCGTGACTTAGACTGTCAGCGAGAACGTTCTGGCTTCCAGGCACGTGCACTGCCATGAGATCCAGATGCCATTCCACTGCCCAGTCCCAAACTCTCATGGCCTCTCTGCATGGGGGATATGACTGAGTGCCCCCTTGCTTGTTGATGTAGAAGACAACCGGGGTATTGTCTGATTGCACCAAGAGAGGACCCTGGGATACCTGGTCCTGAAAAGCCCAAAGGACGTATAGAATGGCTCTAATTTTGAGAATGTTGATATGAAGAGACCACACTATGTGGGACCAAGCTCCTCTGGTCCTGTGATTCCCTACATGGGCCCCCCAACCTGAATTTGAGGCATTCATCGTCAAGGTTTGTGATGGGCACAGTCTCTGGAAAGAGACTCCTCTCTCGAGATGTGGAAGCAGAGCCACCACTGGAGAGAACGATGGATCGCCGCTGAGACTTGAATCAGGTGATCCAAGTCGTCCACCGTCTGGTCCCAGTGAACCTTGAGATGCCACTGCAGAACCCTCATTTTCAGTCCGGCGAGAAGGACCGTAGCTATGGCCGCCATCATGTGGCTTAGTAACTGCAGAATTACCCTCGCTGGAAGAGAAATTGCTGCTTGAACCCTGCACGCCAGGTCCATCAGACGGGCTGCCCTGTCTGACGGCAGGAAGGCTTTGCCCTGGGTAGTGTCCAGAACAGCTCCAATGTACTGAAACCACTGGGAGGGCCAGGGTTGCGATTTTGGCCAGTTTACAGTGACGCCCAGGGAGAGAAATAGATCCTTCATCTCTTCCAGGGCCAAAGCCAACTGGCTTGCTGACTGAGCCAAAATAAGCCAGTCATCCAGGTAAGGGTAGACGAAGTGGCCTTTCCTCCTCAACACTGCCGCTGCTACCACCACCAAGCACTTGGTGAAAACCCTGGGTGCCACTGAAAGGCAAGACCTTGAACTGACAGTGCCAGTCTTGAATGCGGAAACACAGAATCCTCCTGTGCGAGGGCAGGACCTTGATGTGCATATAGGCGTCCTGCATATCGAGGGAGCATAACCAGTCTCCCTGATGGAGGAGGGGTAACAGGCTTGCCAATGCACCATCCGGAATCTCTGGTACCTGATAAACAGATTGAGTTGGTTAAGATCCAGTATGGGACAAAGATCTCCTGTTTTACGTAGAATCAGAAAAACGGAGGTAAACTTGTGCCCCGCTGGGCACGGGGAACTGGCTGAATAGGCTTCTTTTGAAGGAGGGACTGTATTTCATCTGCCAGAAGCCGGGCATGGTCGGGTGAACAATGGAGGGGTGGATTGTCCGGGTGTATGCTGAGAAACTCAGGAGAGTAACTCCTCTGAATGGTTTCTAGTACCCCTTGGTCCTAGGTGATACTGGGCCATTCTGCGAGGTAAAGAGAAAACCTCCCTCCTACTGTCTCATTCTGCATGACTCGAGGAAGGGGGGGGGCTGGGCCCAGGGCCCGAGCAGCTTTGGGTTGCTTGGGGCCCTGGGCACCTTGAAGGACAGGGTGGTCGCACCTCTTGAACTCTTTTCCTTGGGGCTGCATAACCCCTTGTCCCAGACCTTTATGAAAGGAACAACGACAGGGACCTTGAGGCTCTGACTTGTACATCTTATGAACGTCAGCGACAGCCTTGCCTGAATCTTGCAGGCTTTTGACGAGTGACTCTTTCTCCTGGCCAAACAATACTGAGCCCTGGAAGGGGGCATCCAGTATGAAGTCCTGAAGGTCAGGTCAAAAACCAGATACCATAAGCCAGGAGTGCCTCCTCAGACAGATTCCAGCTGCAGCCGCACGGGAAGCCATGTCCACCAAGTCATAAGAACAGTGGAGGAGGTGCTTGTCCATGTCCATTCCAGATTGGATATAAGCTAGGTTCTCATTCTTACTGAGTCTGGCAGAGTTTTTACCAGCTCCATGGTCTTCTCCCACAAGGACTGTTGGTAGGTGAACATGTGGACAAGAAAGTTCAGCGAGCGGATAGATCCGATGGCTGATGAATACACTTTTCTGCCCCAGTGATCCAACTTTTTGGACTCTGGATCAGGGGGCTGGGCACTCAGGTGCTTGGGTTGACTGACACAGCCGTGAGCATGCTGCCATCACTGAAGAGTCTGCCTTTGGATGCTCCTCCAAAAAAGGCTCCTCTTTGGGGGCTTTATAGAGTCTGTCTGCCTTCCTAGAAACAGCCAAGGTGGATGATAGTTTCTGCCTCGTAAGTCTGGTGACGTCCTGGAAGGGCTCCACCAGTGGTGGGATAACCAGAGACTTGGGTTCTTTGGACCAAAGAAACTTGACCAGTCGCTTTCGTTCTGGGTCCAGCTCCTCAGTGTCCCAATCATAAACGGACTGTATATGGCGCATAATGTCCAGGAATGAGGGGTTGTCCAAGGGGGACCTGGGCGAGTTCCTGAGACCTGGGGATGAGGGAGCAAACCCGTCCTCATCCATAGAGTCCGAGGAAGAGGGGCTTGCAGCACCTTCATCCAAAGAGGTTGGGTGCACACTGGAGGAGGGGACCGGGGACGAGTACCTTCTCCTCCATTTGCCTTTTGGATCTGGTTGGGGTGGGTCACTCCTATCAGGTTTGTCAGGAGTTGGAGGGGGGCACATAAGAGGCTCCCTTGGAGGAGGGTCAGAGGGTCTGTACACTAGGTCCCCTTTGACCGTTTTCCACCAAGTCAAAAAAAGAGACCCAATGTCCACGAGAGGAACCACAGGTGGGGCAGGCATCGGATTTGCAGGTTCAGGTATCTGCGGATCCTGAGGATTTGTTGTCCGGTTGGGGGAACCCTCTTTGGCCTTGTCCGGCTGCTGCTCGATGTCCGTGTCCCTGGGGGACCTGGTGCCTGGAGAAGGGAGGGAGGGCCCTCGGGTGACTGACCTTCAGAAGGTGGGGTGGGCATCCGTATATCATCCAGTGATGACCTCCACTCTGGCGTCGGGACCCGAGTCGCAGGAAAGGGCGATCGTCTCAAGGGATGCTTGTCAGCTGGGAGTGGGCGTACCTTGGCTGAAGGAGGCGTCCGATGGCAAACGGCCTCATGTTTCCTGTCCGAGTCGTCCAGTCATTTGCGTTTCTCGGATGACCGCTAATGGCGGTCCTTAGGCTGCGGGCGAGGTATTCCTGGTTCGACCCAGTCAAGAATTTATAGGGTCGGTGGGCCAGGGAAGGCTGGGCGGGTGAACGCCCCAGAGGAAGACAGCTCCCTGTGCTTACCTTGAGAAGAGGAGGAAGCCGACTTCGAAGATGTCCCTGCAGCCATAAGAGGGACGGAACCCAACCTTCCGCCGGAGGTCAAAGACAAAGACGCACTGGAAGAAGACTTTTGGCAGGACTCAGACCTGGCCCTATCCTTCTCTCTATGGCGTTTCCCTTCTGAAGCCTTCTCTCTGAGGGGGGAGTCCTTGGCGGGAGAAGAAGAGCTGTGTTCCGAGGTCCTCTGCATAGCTGCCACCTTCTGCTCAAGGAGATAGGCTTTAAGGGCATTGGCTCTCCGAGTCCCCGTCTTCTGGTTAAATTTCTTGCAGTGCGGGCAGTCATCAGGCCGATGGTCGGGGCCTAGACAGATGAGGCTGACCGTGTGGCCGACCTTGGCTGGTATCTGTTTCCCGGATGCACACTATGACTTGTGCTGTGGTGGAGAGGGCAAAGACATGCAAGAAAATAATTAACTATCAAAAATCTGAAAAAATGGAAAAACGGCAAAAAAGCACAGTCGACTGCAAGTAAAGGCATCCATGGAGCCGAACTAAGCGTGTTGATGGCAGGAAAAGAACTGAAATGGCGCCAGGGGACCACCCCCCTTATACCACGTCTGACATCGGGCAGAGACAACATCAGGGGGAGGTCCCCCGCCTCAGACTGCTAGCTACAAGATTTTTCAGTGGGGACCTAATGCCTGGCGGCATTAGTCCTATTAGTAATACCTGCTGCAAGACCTCCACCTAGAAGTCAGATCAGTGTGTCCCAGAGCTTACCACTTGTTGATAGCTCTGCAAAACTGTTTGCAAACAAGCCTGAGAGGGGCTCAAATTGCATCTCAGGTTAACCCCCTAAAATCCAAATAGTTTTTTGCAATCATTTCAACAGTTTTACTATATATATTTTCAAACCAAGGAATTCCCAGTTTCACATACAGATTCACATATGTTTTACCACAGATATGCGAGGGGGAAGAAAAGACAAAAACAGGAAGTGAAGGTAGAGAGATAGAGACAGGCGGAGAATCATGAGACCATCAGAATCACCAGTTACTAGGTCTCACAAGAACATCTGGTTGCGCAACCAGACAGAAAAAAGACAGAAAAGGAAAGACCAGAACAGATCCTTGTGATTAACTCTTTTTGCATAATAAATGGGACAGGGCCTTATTCAACCCTGTCACTTGGCCCAACACCAAACTCTCATTGCCTCCTGACACAGTGGGTAAGAGTGAGATCCCCCTCTTGTTCATGTAATACACCACACACATTATATCTGTCTGCACCAACAGCGGACCGGGGAGGAGATTAGCCTGAAAAGCCTGCAGAGTGTAAAGGACCACTCGCAACTCCAGGACATTGATATGGAGACCCTGTTCCAGTTCCATCCAGGCACCCTGTATCTGCCAGACTCGTCCATCGTAATAATCTGACAGGGGGTTGGGAGTTGAAAGGAGACCCCCCAAAAAACTAGATTGACCAGCTCAAGCCACCACGACACGACTCTCCTGAACGGGTCAGAGACCATAACCAAATGGTCCAGGTCATCCGTGTGTTGTTCCTACTGGACCCGTAAGGTCCACTGAGGAACTCACATGTGCAGGTGGGCGAGGGGAACTGTGGCAATGGCTGCTGCCATATGGCCCAGGAGGTGAAGGAATACCCTGGAAGGGACCTGGCGACTTGAAGAAACCAGACGGGCCTGCTCCATCAGTCATTCCGCCCTGTCCATGGGTAGAAAGGACATGCCTTGGCTGGTGTCCAGAACCGCCTCTATGTACTGAAGGTGCTGGCAAGGAGGACAGGCAGGACTTCGGCACACTAATGGTGACCCCAAGGCCTGAAACAGACAGAAGGTGTATTCCAGGGTGTGGACCAGACAGTATCTGGAGGGGGCTGCTAGCAGCCAATCATACAGGTAGGGAAACACATAGAAGCCCTACCTCCTCAGAGCAGCCACCACCACCACCAGACACTTGGTAAAGACCCTGGGGGCTGAAGAAAGGCCAAAAGGAGTGGCCCAGAATTGAAAATTAGACCCCTGAAAGTGGAAGTGGAGGAAGCGACGATGGACAAGAAAAATCTAGATATGCAAGTAGGCATTCTGCATGCCCAGAGAGCAGAGGCAGAGCAAATCACCCCCGTACAAAAAGGGATAACAACCCTTGAATGGTGACTATCTTGAAACACTTGTACTCCATGTACAGGTTCAGATGACTCAGATCCAGGATGTGCGAAATCCCCAGTCTTTTTAGGGATAAGGAAGAAGTGAGACTAAAACCACCTTTCCCCATTGAGCTGGAGGGATGGGCTCTATGACTCTTTTTTTGCAAAAGAGCCCGAATTTCCTCCCAGATGAGGGACAGGTGAGCTGCGGGTAAGAGGACTTTACTGGAGGATTTTCTGGAAGCCACTCTAAGAATTTTAGAATGTGATCGTGCTCTATGATCTGAAGCACCCAGTTGTCCATGGTTATGTCCCACCACCTGCCAAGGTGGAGGGAGAACCAACTCCCGACAGCCTCCCGCAGAACTCTTTCTTGGGGGGGGGGGGTGGATAAGGAGTCAGGAAGTGGGGGCGGGCACCAGGAGGGTGGCCGCAGGTGCTTGAGGAGCTCTGGCGGCAGCGGGGACCGACGCTACCTTGCACTTGCCCTGACCTTTGGCAGGTTGGCACGTGTTTGCGTGAGAAGCGATGAAAGGAAGGATGCTGACCCACTCTCAGCTGAGTGTGGTACAGTGAATGAACAGACCGAAGGGCACAGCCAGATTCCTGGAGGGTGGAAATTATGTCCTGAACATCCCCACCAAAGGGGACGGAGCCCTGAAAGGGGCGTTCAAGATGCTGGACTGCACATCTGAGGTGAAGGCGGATATCCAGAGCCACAAATGGCGCCAGAGGCAGACTCCAGTGGCCACTCCCCTGCCTGAGGTGCCACAGCATCATAGGGAGCCCAAAGGACATGGTTGCTGATGTTGAAGCCCTACTTAAAGAGTTGTGTGAGTGGCATTTTAGTGGGGTTCCCAGGCAATTCCTGAATGAGGTCCTTAGCTTGGTCCTAGAGTATATTCTGATATTGGACCACATGGGCCAGGTAATTAATGGCCCAGATAGCTGGGGTAGTGGACATAAGAAAAAATTACTCACCTTAGTTATTGTGTTTCTTCTAATGGAGTCTTGCTGTATTCTGACATTATGCAGTTAGCCCCAGCACTTGAACTGCCCCGGAGAGGAAAGAGTTAACTCTATGCCAGAGCATTGAACGTTGAGCTCATGCTCGGTTCAAACCTCTGTCTGCTGCACTTTGAAGTGTAACCATCAGATTCTTACAAGCTATTCCTATCTAACTGCACCTGCTAGGTGGAAATTGTAAATCTACTAGCCAAAAAGGAAACCAAATGTTTTGGGCCCCCCAAAAGACTCAAGTCGAGAACTCCAAAACAAAAACTAGGTAGTGAACAAACATAACTCTAAAAAACAATATAACATAACCCACCCCCTCTATATAGGGGGAAGTACTAAGTGCACCCCTGAGGTGCAACACTGTATCTGCCAGCCCACTTCCCAAAAACCAGGTTCTGAGAGGGGAGGCGGGGAGGTCAGAATACAGCAAGACTCCATTTTCTTCAAACAACATGAAGTCTTGCTGTATTCTGACATTATGCAAACTACCAAGCAGTATCTCCATGGAGGAGGGACAAACCTATTTTGGGAATAGGCCCTGTAGTACTGCTGTACCAAACCTAGCATCACTCCTAGCCTGGATATCCAGGGAGTAATGCTTGGTGAATATATGGACTGTTTTCCAGGTGGCTGCTTTGCATATTTCGAATAATGGTATATCTCTGGCAGCAGCCAGAGAAGCAGCTGTACCTCTAGTCAAATGAGCCCTCACGCCCGAGGGGGGTATTTTACCTAGCTTTTCATAGCAGAATTGTATACGAGAGATAATCCACCTGGCAATAGTTCTCTTAGTAGCAGGTTTAACCTTTCCCACTTCACCATAAGTGAGAAACAGCAGAGGACAGTCAAACCTAAGTGCCTTAGTGCACTCAATGTAGTATCCAAGTACCCTCTTAACATCCAAGCTGTGTAACCAACTCTCCCCTGAGGAAGAATGATCAGTGAAGAAGACAGAAGAGTCATGGACTGGTTCAGATGAAAATCTGAAACCACTTTGGGTAAGAACCTCCTGTTAGTTCTAAAGGCCACCTTATCCCTATGGAATGAGATAAAATTAGGCTCCACTGACAGAGCTTGTAATTCACTGATATGCCTGGCAGAGGTAATAGCTACCAGGAACACAGCTTTCCAAGTCAAGTACTTAAGTTCTGCTGTGGCCAAAGGCTCAAAAGGGGGTTGCATAAACTGAGCAATGCAAATATTAAGATCCCAAGCAGGAGTAGGATCCTTAAAAGGACGATTGGTATGGTGCAATCCTTTAAAGAATTTACAGAAAACAGGATGAGATGCCGGTGAGGAAGCCTTGTCCACTGACAGAAATGCAGAAACAGCTGCCAAGTGTACTTTCAGAGTAGCTGGTCTGAGGCCTAAGCCATTAAGGTGAACCATATAATCCGGAACTGTATCCAAATCAGCAGTATCTGCAGATATCTGCTTATTGGAACACCAAATGCTTAATCTTTTCCATTTAGAATTATACGTTTTTCTGGTGGCAGGATTTCGAGAGGCTTTGAGAATATCCAGAACCCCTGACACAGATGCAGGCTTGCATATTATAACTGTTCAAGAGCCAAGCCTTGAGGTTGAGAGACCTAAGGTTGGGGTATCAAATCCACCCGAGAGGAGGTTAACAGGTTGTGATTCCTAGGAAGAGATAAGGGAAGATGGACTGCTTGGGACAGCAATAGAGGACACCAAGGCTGCCTGGCCCAGTCTGGAGCAATCAGGATCACTTTGCAAGATTGTGACCTCATCTTGACCAGAACTTTGAATAATAGAGGAAAGGGGGGAAAGGCATACAGAAATTTCCCCTCCCAATCCAGAAGTAGAGCATCCAAGGGGACTGAGCACAAGACTGGGGGTCTGCAACAGAAGAGAGGAAGTTGGTGATTGTCTGGGGCTGCAAAGAGATCTATCTCTGGAGTGCCCCACCTTGACAAAAATCACTTTTAACACTAGGGGATCCAGGGACCATTCGTGATGGACCCGAGATATCCTGATCAGGGCATCTGCTAGCACATTTTCCTTCCCTGGGAGGTGGACTGCTACCAGAGATGTCTGTAGGGAATAAGCCAGGGACAATAATTTCATGGCTTGCATGCACAAGGCCGTAGACTGAGTGCCTTCCTGCTTGTTGATGTACCACACGATGGTGGTGGTGTCCGTCCTGACCTGAACCACCTTGTTCCGTACTGAGTCCGAAAAAGCTTGTAGAGCCAGGTACACTGCCCTGAGCTCCAGAAGATTGATATGAAGTAGAGACTCCTGAGGGGACCACACTCCTTGTGCTGTGAGGGCTCCCAAGTGAGCTCCCCACCCCAAGAGAGAAGCATCTGTGGTCAGTACCACAGAATGAGGCTGGGTGATGAATGGGACTCCTTGTCTGAGGTTGTCTTGATCTAGCCAGCACTGGAGAGCATGGATCAGAGTCTGAGTCACTGGGATCAGTTTGGTTAGAGGATCTTTTTTCCGAGACCAAAAAGCCCTCAAGTGGAACTGGATGTCCCTCATCTGAAATCTGGCTCCTTGAACCACTGCAGTGGAAGCTGCCATGTGGCCCAGAAGTCAAAGAAAATGCCTTACTGGGCGAGACACCAGAAGGTGAAAAGAAGAAGCCAGATTTGTAAGGGCCTTTACCCTTGCCAAGGGAAGAAAAGCCTTTGTTTGGTCAGTGTCCAACTCTACCCCTATGAAGGTCAGGAGTTGCACTGGTTCGAGAACTGACTTTGGAAGATTAAGGAGGAAACCCAGATAAGTGAGCAATTGTTGGGTCACTTGCAGGTTTGACTTGACTTGGTCTGGAGACTGCCCCACGATGAGCCAGTCGTCCAGGTATGGAAATATGGAAATGTTTTGTCTCCTTTGAAAGGCCACTACTACTGCTAGGCATTTTGTGAACACTCTTGGTGCTGATGTTAGTCCGAAGGGTATTGCTCTGAACTGATAATGGCATGAAGGCAATTCAAACCCGAGGTACTTTCTGTGGGTGCACCTGGTGGGAATGTGAAAGATGGCATCCTTGAGGTCCAAGGAGGCTAACCAATCTCCTGGCCTCAGAACGGGAAGAATTACTCCCAGAGTCACCATTCTGAAATTTGGTTTCACTAGGTGCTTGTTGAAGTATCTTAGGTCTAGGATGGGCCGCCACTCCCCTGTCTTTTTTGGGGTAAGGAAGTACCTGGAGTACAGACCTTTGCCCCTGTGATTAGTAGGAACTCTCTCTATGGCTCTGAGAGCCAGCAGAGAGGAAACCTCTGCCTCTAGGGCAATGGTTTTAGAGGTGTTTGCAGGTGGAAAAGACCTGACTCTCTGCTTTGGAAATTTTTTGAAACTGAGAGCCAGTCCCAGGTTTACTACCTCCAGGACCCACTTGTCTGAGGTTATAGACTTCCAGTCCTGGAAGTAGTAAGCCAGCCAGCCTGCCTCCTACTGGAAAAGGGGAGTCGACCCGGGCTGACACATCAGGGTTTCTGCTTGGCAGGAGCCTTGGACTGGGAGGAGGATGCAGCCCTGCTCATCCCCCGTCTGCCTCTCCCTCTGAAGAACCTCTCTGAGGAAAAGGAGAGGAAGCCTGTGCCTGGGAGAAAGGCCTGCCCCTGCCCCTAGACTGCTGCTTTTGAGGAGTTGCCTGCCTTTCCTTGGCCTGTGCACTGCTATAGGTTGTCCTGTACTAATCCATTTTTTCCATATAATTCTCTGTCTGCTCCCCAAACAGAGAATTATCCACCACAGGGAAATTCATGGCCTTAGCCTGGGTGTCCTGTGAAAGGCTAGTACATCTGAGCCAAGCCAGTCTCCGAAGAGACACAGATGTAGCCATGACTCATGAGGATACATCATTAGAGTCCACAGCAGCATGAAATTGGATCTTAGATGCCTCTACTCCATCAGCAGCCAACTCCTCCAGCTCCCTGGCTAGCTGGGAGGAAGCCTGTTTAGCCAGTTCCAGAACAGTATCCCATCTGGACTTCTGGTATTTGGCTGTGTAGGCCATGTGAGTTAGCCTGCCTGAGTCCCAAGGAGGATGCCAAGTGCTGTTTTTTAGCCATGGCATCTAACTTCCTAGAGTCTTTATCTGGGGAGTGTGAAGCCAAGGATATGTTAGCCTTATCACAGGCTGCAGTCTACACAACCACAACATGGCTGCATTGCTGGTACAAGAACTCCGTACCTGAGCCTGATAGCATGTACCTCCTGTCCATTCATCTGTCCACAAGAGGTAAAGAATTCGGTGATTTAAGAAGTTTTTGTGTCTGTTTCCCCAGGGATTTATGGAGGGGAAAAGAATCTTTTTGACTCTGGGATATCCATCATTTTCACAAAGTCAGACTCCTCTTGTTCCTTAGCAGCTTCAAACAGAGGGAGCTGAAGGGTTTCTGCCACTTTTTTGTAAACCAAAAAGTGGGATGGGGACTCAGAAAGCCTAGGAGAGGAAGCACTAGAAGGCCTGTCTGGGGAGATGTCCGGTTCTGTGGGCTCATCCAGACTTTCCATACCATCATCATCATAGTCTTCATCCCCTTCCAGATCCCGTTCATAATACTCTTCTGGACAATAATCCGGAACCGGAGGAACTGACCGAACCAAGTGCCTACCGAGAGATGCTGGATTGGTCGGAACCGGACGGAGCGATTCAACAATACTAATCTCCCTGGCAATTTCTTCAGTGGTTGGACGATGCGATTCTGGGTCTGAACTGGGTAATTTCTCCTTTCTCTTTTTCTTAGCCGGAACCAACCCCTCAGGATCGGCTCTCCTTTTGCCCGAGGGAGTATCGCCCTGGTCAGAGGGCACTCCCTCTGGTTCGGTTGGAACTGAACCGGGCTGGCCATCCAGGTCAGTGGACTTCTCTGCCTCCTTTTCCCTAAGCCTGCCCAATCTCTTTTCTAGGGTGGCCTTAGGAATATTTTTACATATTTGGCAGTCTGAATCGAGGTGGTCAACCCCAGACAGTAAACACAGGTGGTGTGGGGATCAGCCTTAGCAAAGGCCTCCCCACACTCACTGCAGTGCTGAAACCCAGTGGGCCCAGTTTTTCTTTTGGGTTTCTCAGACGTAGCCATCCTAACACTTACCCTTTATTCGGCTTAAGACAGGCAAGACCCCTTATCAGTTCCTAACCGTGTTACGGGTATTGGAAAAAAATGTCTGTAACACATTTTTTTTTTTTTTTTTAGAACTGATAAGGACTGGTACCTCACACTAAACTGTAAATAAAATTAAAGAACTAAAGTTAAACCAGACAATCGGTTCCTACTGAACCGATTGAAACTTTTTTTAAAATATTTCCACAAACAGAATAACACTCAGTCCACCACCTAAGCACTTACTGTACCGCAGACAGGGATATGAACCGAAGTAAATAAAGAAATGCGGTATAAAACTGACGTTTTACTGTTACTGAACCGAAAGCGATGGAGATCTCTCCAGAGTGACTGTTCAGTTAGGTGGAGTAAAGAATCTGACGGTTACGCTTCAAAGTGCAGCAGACAGAGGTCTGAACCAAGCTCGAGCTCAACGTTCTATGCTCTGGCATAGAGTTAACTCTTTCCTCTCCAGGGCTGTTCAAGTGCTGGGACTAACTGCATAATGTCAGAATACAGCAAGACTTCATGTTGTTTGAAAAACACGTTTACCCAAGTGGTCCAGCTGTCTGGACTCCCTATCCTGGGGAAGAGCACTAAGTTACTTGGGTTTTTTGGTACGGTCATGTGCTGCACCGACGACAACCAAGTCAGCCTCCCTAAAAAAGCTCTACCAGCAGGGACACGGCAGAGCCTGCCCACTATCTTAGGCAATGTAGGAATAGATGAGGGGTGATTCCAAGCTGTCCTGGTGACATCATCATCATAGGAGTCAATCAGGGGTGGCACCACCACCAGGAGGGCATCCCGCTGCCTCAACTAAATGGCCAGGTGACTCCTCTCTGTATCCTGCTCCTCTGTTTCTCAGCCCATAATGGACTAGATGTGGTGCATGATGTCCATGAAGGACAGATCATCAGGAGGGGACTTGGAAATCACCTTGGAGAGATCTTCGCCATCTGAAGATGCCCCTGGTGAGAAGGAAGACTCCGAGCCGTCCTTGTCATCTTTGTTTGTCTCCTCCTCCTCACTCTTGGGAAGCAGGCACTCCTCTTGGCGAGAGCCAGAGCTGATGCTGGGTTGAGACCCAGAGGACCCCAATGTCCGAGGATTGCTGGTGCCAGACCATCCCTGGTCCTGGGATGGAAGGTCCCAAAATAGGATGCTGGGGGGGATGTCGGAGGTGGGCCCTGAGGAGCGGGGGTTTGCTTCTGTATGAAGGACCACCATGCAGAGAACAGGGTATTGCAATCCACTGGAGGGGGAAAATTGTAAACCAGTGGTTAAGGATAAGCCAGTGCCGGATAAGGGTATGATAGCGGTAGGGTCAGCGTAGAGTACCCCAGCAAGGGATCACCTGGCGATGGCAGGAGTCTGCAAAGGCACCGGCAATGGGAGAGGTGACACCGGTGCCGGGCCCAAAGGCTGGAGCAGCGGCAGGACAGCCAGTGGACCAGTGGGCATCAGCAGACAGCACCCAGGAGAAGGATCTGCTGGTGCCATGACAGTTGGAGAAGCAGGCGCCTGGGGGTAAGGAGACCGCCAAGCAAAGGCAGAGGTGACGCCTGACTGGGGGAGACAGTGGCAGCCTGCTGCAGGCGCTGCCTAGTAGGGCTGACATTGGGTCCTGAGAAGACTGACGTATGCAATGCCTTGGCCGGGGGGGGGGAGTAAGAGACTGTTGAAGAACTGATGCCAGAGACACCAACACTGGCAGAGCCTACTGGCTGAGAGCTCATGGAAGAAATGTGCCTGAGCATCAGGGGCTGAAGGACAGGAGAAAAAGTCCCCTGCCCTGAAGAGCAGCCACCCGTTATGGCAATGAGAGCGGGCTGCTGTGCCACTGGTAGCCTGGCAGAGGAAAGGGTTGGTGGAGCTAAAGGAGCTGACCCCCTGCGGGAGGACGACCCCGATGTGGTCAAGGGTTTGTGAGGTGACCGCAAGTGGAAAGCAGACTGGTCCTGGTGTTTGTCCTGGTGCTTATGCTTCCCGACGGATTTTTCCCAGGACTGATAAGATGAGGAAGCCTCAGAAGAATGTGGGGGCGAGTCAAAGAGCTCCTGTCTTGCAGCTCCTTTTCCATTGTGACCAACTTCTGCTTAATAAGGTGACTCTCCAGTATCTTGAGACAATATCTCAGAGTGGCCTGGCTGAATTTCTGGCAAATCTGGCAGGCTTCGATGTCATGGCTGGGGCCTAGGCAAAGGATCCATGCAGAGTGGCTATCTTTTTCAGGAATTTGTTTGCTGCAGGTACACATTGTGGAGCGGTCGGGAGACGAGGCAGGTGAAGAAGACAAACTCGAAAAAGCGATGTTCACTACTGAAAGAAAAGGAGAATAAAGCCCAAGTAATAGCAGTCAACTGTAGTTGCAGTGTCTGCTAAGGTTCGACATGCATGGGTCGATGGCAGGAAAAGAACTGGGAAGGGCGTGGCGGACCAACTGCCTTTATGGGATAGGCTTACATCAGAGGTTGACATCAGCAGTGGGTGGTCCCCCATAGTAGACTGCTAGCTATAAAATTGTGTGCGTGATCCTGACACTGGTGGCTAAGTCCTACCAGTGTTGGCCTGCTGCAACAGCCTTTCTCAAAGTAAGGTCAGGCACTTGTGCCTAGAGGGCCTCATCCGGTTACCAAAGAATTAAAACAAAAAAAATGGTGGATTTTTTTTCTACCAACATAAGGTGCTAATAAGTGGCAGTCTGCAGGCGGGTGCTCCATTTTTGTCACAATGAGTACAAATTGTTTGTAGTAGTACTGCCAGCAGTGAGGCGGAGCAGTTTTGTTTTTTTTTCTTGTGTGGATAATGAGAGCCCTGCAGATTAAAGCTGAGGAACTGTCAATGACAGCGAAGCACCTTGATATGGAGGTAAGCTTCCTTCATATCCTGGATCTATATCCAACCCCCTGTAGAAGCAGGGACTGAAGAGATACCAAACAAAACTTTTCATATTCAATTTAAGGTTTAAGTCCCTGAGGTCCAGGACAGGATGTAAATCCCCTGTCCATTTTGGAACCAGAGAATACCAGGAGTAACAGCCCTGGTTCAGGTCCCTGGGAGGCCCAGGTTCCAAAGCCTGCTTGTGCTGTAATGTCTGAACTGATAGTGGCCAGAAGGATAATGACAGGGAGAGGAATGATGCACAAGAATGGCAGGCAGTAACAGGGCACGCACCAGCACCCATGCATCTGTGGTGATCTCCTTGTAACGCTTTACTTTGTCGCAATCACAGAGATGAAATCGACCTAACAAAGGCATTTGACCTAGGATGATCACACCCTACTATGCAGCAAATTAAGTGCTTTGGGTGTCTCTCCCTTGACACTTAATTGGTTCAAAAGCTATCTGGGTAACAGGTATCAACACGTTAAATTTGGCCATACCCTGTCAGACCCATCTGCTACCACAATCGATGTCTCTCGAGGCTTCACACTGGGTCCCTTCCTCTTTTCCATTCACATAGATTACATCCACACTAGTCTCAGACACTGCACCCCGCTTCTATATGCCGGCGACCTTGCCCTCTACACTAGCTCTTGCAGCATCCCCGAAGTGAACTGCCACCTTACTTCTGACCTCCATTCTACACAATCCTGGCTCCAATCCAACAAGCTACTCTTAAGTACCACTAAGACACAAGCCATATTTGGCTAGGCCCCTAAATTAAAAAAGTGTAATACCCCACTCGCAGTCCAGTGCACTGATGGATCTCTTCTTACTACAGTCACTAACTCCGGCTATCTTGGAATGACACTTAATGCATCCTGAGACTTCTTGTCGCTCATCTCCACTACATGCAAGACTGTTAACACCAGGCCTGGACTTTCATATAAAGTCAAAGACAGCCTTCTGCCCTTAACCCATAATGCGGCTGACTGAGGCATCCTGCTTCCCAAACTAACATATGGGATGGCAGTCTACTACTCTTCCTCCAAAACCACACTGCAGAAATGGGACGTGGTCTACAATAATATCTGCAGGTTTGCTATAGCCACAAACAGGTATACTCACCACTGTGACCTCCATTCTAAACTTGGATGGCTCCCTCTAACAGCCCAAAGAAAATCTGCAATGGTCAGTTTGAGTCATGCACTTGTGAACAAGCAATCCCCCCATGTCCCTCTCTGCATTACTAATACCTGCAGCCTAGCATATCCACTAAAATCTAGTGTTCCAGGATTATTATGTATCCCTAGAACCAGGACCAAACTTGAAGAGATATCGTTCTCCTTCAGGGCACCAACAGTATGCCAAGTACAGTCCGCAAGTACTCATCCATTCTTGCCTTTAAAACTGCATTGTGAACCTTCCTACAACAAAGCAACAGTGTGTTCTTGCCCTTAGGCTGTTTACCGACTGAATTCCTACTCCTGTACACGTACTTCACTCCTACCAACTGAAGACATATACCCTAGATCCTTGTTCTGTATGTCAATTACTGCATATACAAATGTATTGTCTTGACTCTCATTATATTATTCCAAACACTGATACCATCCTATCATTTTACTGCTGTCTGTTTTGTGCCGAACTCTGTACTGAACATTTGTTATAACTGTTCGTTACTTTAACATACTAACATACTATTTGCCAGCAGATTAGGCCTTATGGTCTATCGAGTCTGCTCGAACCTCAGATCCCTAGTTGGGTGCCGAGGCCCTCCCCCCCTTGTGTTCCAGAAGCCCTATCATCCATCCCCCGGACTGGCCATCATCTGATACATTCACTTTCTGTGTCTGTCCCACCTCTCTTGAAGCCCTCCACTGTGGATCTCTGAACCAGCTCGCCAGGCAGTGCATTCCAAGGGTCCACCACCCTCTCAGTGAAAACCTCCTCCTCTTTCCCTCTCACCTTCCACCTTCCAACTTCAAACCATGCCCTCTGGTGATACCTCCCTGCTTTAGTCTAAAGATCCCTCCATGTTTACCCTATTTATTCTCTTGAGGTGCCTGAAGACCTCAATCATGTCCCCCCTGTCTCTCCTCTCCTCCAATGAAAACAGGCAGAGCTCCTCAAGTCTGTCCTCATACGTCAAATCCCCTAGTCCTCGTATCATCTTAGTTGCCCTCCTCTGTATCCTCTCCAGGAGCTGTATGTCCCTCTTCAAGTGTGGTCTCCAGTACGATACACAGTACTCAAGGTGTGGTCTAACCAGTCCATTGTACAGCGGCAGAATCACTTCCTTGCTCCTAGAGGTGATCCCCCTTACGATGCATCCCAACATCCTGTTTGCCTTGCTAGCCGCTCTCCTGCACTGCTCAGAGTTATTCATACATGCATCCACCATGACCCCTAGGTCTTTTTCCTCTATTGAGGCCTCCAGCACCTCCCCTCCCAGGGTGTACCTGTGTTTAGGGGTTCCTCACCCAAGATGTAACACCTTGCACTTGATGATATTGAAATTTAATTTCCATGTGTCAGCCCAGCTTTCCAGGGTGTCCAGGTCCCCTTGCAGGGCCAACCTCCCCTCTTCTCCCTCAACTACTGCTTCCATCTTGGAGTCATCAGCGAAGAGACTCATTTCACACCCTATATCCTCCCTGATGTCCGATATGTGTGCATTAAACAGGACTGGACCCAGGACCGAGCCCTGCGGTACCCCACTACCAACCTCTCTAAGGTTCGAGAGCTCCCCACCGACCACTACTCTCTGGGTGCATCCAGTTAGCCAGTTTTCAATCCATCTGACCATCAAAGGGCCTACTCCCAACCCCATCAGTTTCTCCACCAGACCATTGTGGGGGACAGAGTCAAACGCCTTGCTGAAGTCCAAGAATAATACATCCACAGGCTTTCCCCTGTCCAGTTCTGATGTTATCCATTCGTAGAACTCCACAAGATTGGTTTGACATGATCTACCTGGCACAAACCCATGTTGCCGACTATCCAGACCTCCCACCTCCTCCAAGTACACCCCCAATCATTTCTTTAGTATACTTTAGAATACCCTTGTTGTATTCTCCCAGGTTGTGCCTAAAAATAGGCAACTGATTTATCTGGTGCACCTACCTGGTAAATAAAAACTACATAAATCAATCAATTAATTATCGGTCAATCAATCAATAAATAAAGGCTCCTCATCCTTCAATGATGACATACAACATACACTTGATAAAATACATGAATTATGAAAAACATAAACACAGGCAACAGGTTTCAGCGTTGATTCTTTGTAATCTGTCGAGCAGCTAACGGTGGGAAAAGAACTGAGAAATTATGGGGCCACCCCAGCTGGAAGAACTTTACAAGTGGTCCTGACACAGATGATTTATGGATCCATAGGCATGGGGAAATTGTTTAACCAGGAACGGCACACTAAGCTGGAGCTTATTTCCAGGTGCAACCTTGAAGTACAAGGAAATTAAGTGACTTGCTCAGGGTCACACAGTACGCATTTGGGGGCTGATGGAATTCAAACCCAGGTCTCTAGGTTTGCAGCTCGGTGCCCTTAACCACACTATACTGCCTCCTAGGTGTGGCTCAGTGGAGGGAAATGCTCTCGAAGAAGATAGCAGCACCCAAATCAATGTAATTAATTTTCTCCATATTCACTTGAAGTAGAGACTTTTTACTCAAAAACCTCTGTGGTGCTGGAGTCCATGTTCAGATGGTGACAAAATTGTGGTCCATAGGTTGTAAATGTGGGGCAGGCACTTTCGCCCTAAAGAACTGATCTTATGTACTTCATTGCCACTGTCCCCCTCTTAACTGGTTAGGCTGCAATATCTCAATGGAAAATCACAATGTACCAGAACAGGCCCCCAGATTAATTTGGGCATCTTCAATTCAATAGGAGGGGGCACCCCCACAATTTAAGTTGCTATGCAGAGCCCATTTATTACTGTAGGGGACTCCATTCAGCATCACAGGTAGTTAACCATCTTTTATTATACATAATGGAGTAGCTTGGTCAGTTGGCTGGTAAACCAAGACTAGCCACAGCCACTGCTGGTCTGAAGGGTGAAGATTTGAAAAGTAAGGCTGACAACCACATCAAGAGTCCTCCTATGGTGCAACCAGCTACCAGCCTCTGCCTGACATCCTCTTCAGAATCCCCAACCATAACCCACTGCTTCTCCCCTATGATGAGATCTCCCCTTACCCCCAGTTCCCCACACAGGTAGGAGGATACATCACTTGACGGAGAAGGCCTGGGAGGAGGATTTGGTGAGGCCTGAAGGAGTCAGCAGGTCTCTACTATGGCACAAGAGGCAAGGTGACTTCATCTGCCCGGGGCTACTGGGGATTTTTTCCCATTAAGCCCTCCCTAGTACCTACCCAAGGCATGGACCTGACGAGTGGCTCACCCTAGTACCTATCCAGGGCATGGCCCAGAGGAGTGACCCAGCTGAGCACCTATCAGGGCCATCGTTAGGGTGGTTGAACCCTGTTCTATCTTCAGAACTCCCCTGCTGGCCCCACAATGAGAGTGTGATGCCTCAGTGTCACTCACCAGGTGAGTGAGTGTGTGTCGATGTAAGGCCACTCCAGAGGGACACCATATTCCTTCTCACAGGACATACCTTCCTCCTTAGTCACCAGGAGGAAATCCTACAGCAAAAGGAGATTCCATTACTCCCTGAGCCAGAAGATGTCATGGACAGACGACAGCACCTCAACTCAGATGCTGGCACCAGATGTCCTGGGTTCTGGGCACAAACCTGGGTTATGTGGATCACAAAGGATAACGCTAACGCTCTATTTGCTGGCCAGGATCTTCACAGTGAACTGTAGACTTCACAAGCTCAGTGTGGGAGCAAGACTCTGTGCATGAACGCAGATCTCCAGCATGGCATCATACTGTGCTACCTTCCACACCACAGGGCCAGGCGCAGTTGGTGCATTCACTGCTACTGCTGCTAATATTTTAGAAGGCAGGTGGGACAAATGCCCGTGGATCTGGAAATAGACCAGAAAATAATAAGATACCAGCCACTCCAATATATCTTCACTTTTGGTTACTGCTTTATTTCAAGGATTTCAAACAGATCCTCATGCCCAATGTTTCACCTCAAAGGCTTCTTCAAGGGGAAGGATCTATTATTTAAAACAGTAATTATAATTTTTTAGAACAAAGTTTTTTATATACACAAGTTCATTTAAGCTGATTTCCTGTTCTGTACATTAATTTCAAATTAAATCTTTATACATTACACATTAGACACACATTTCTTCATCCAGACATCCTGAACATTTGCTTTTCTGATCTGGAAATAGACACATAGGGTTGGTGTCAAACGATGGTTCTTGGGTAACAGAATGTAATATACATTCTGCCACCTATAGTTGCTTAATGTGGTGACTAGTTCACAATTCTGTGCTCTATCCTCGACCACTCTATCTCATAAATAAAAAAGCACAATTGCAACAACTTTTTATCCTACAGGCTCCCAGCAGAAGCATTTTTATATGGGTTCAGGCAGGCAGCAATAGTAACACTGGCTGACTGCTTCAGATATGCATTCTGTAGTATGAACAGCATGTGGGCATACTGCAGGCATACACTCACAGGCGGACATGGGGAGCACTTGTTAAGTGCTGAACAACTTCTGATTCTGCAGGTGCAGCTGCTAGTGGAGGCAGTTATTAAATCACTGTTTCATTATATAAACTCATAAAAAAGGAAGTTCTAATATACTAGAAAATGCAACCCCTTGATTTCATAACAGCCCAAAAGCAGAACCAATGCATAATTCTCACCAAGAACAGAATGGTTTATAACTTTGTGGAGGGTTCTGGGGGTTGGTTTCGTGGATTAGTGCTCTTAAAATGGAATTAGAGCTGGACTGTCACTGCGCTGTACTTTGATGTCCAGGTCATTTTCAAGGGGTCAAATAGGTCACCAGCACATACCATACCTAAAAATCTACTGTAAGGAAAGGGTAATAAAAAGTCACACAGTAACATAACCCATATATTGAAAGAGATAGTAGCTACATATACAAACATAAGAAGAAGCCAGCAGAAGAAGACCATTTTGTCTATCAAGTCTGCTTGTACTGCAGGGTCCACAGCCTGAGCTGATGTCCCTGCCCTCCCCCTCCCACTCCTCCCATCCTCCCTACCCATGATCCTTACTTTCCCCTATGTCTATCCCAGCCTCTCTTAAAGCTGCCCACTGTCTTCAACAAGATGACCTCTTCTGGCAGTGCATTCCAAGTGTCCTCCACCCTTTCTGTGAAGAAGTACTTCCTCACCTCCCTTCTAAACCTCCTACCCTCCAGCTTAAGACTGTGCCCCCTAGTGCTATGGTTGCCACTCAGCTTAAAGAGACTCTCCTTATCAACCTTATTTATCCCTTACAAGTACTTGACGGTCCCAATCATGCCCCCCCCCGTCTTCCAGGGAGTACATGTTCAGTGCCCTCAATCTCTCCTCGTATGCCTTACCCTGCTGACCCACTATCATCTTTGTAGCCCTCCTCTGGACCTTCTCCAGCAGGTTAATGTCCTTTTTGAGGTGTAGGCACCAATACTGAACTCCATACTCTAGATGTGACCTTACCAGTGACCTGTACAAGGGCAGTATAATCTCCTCTCTCCTACTACTGATCCCCCTAGATATGCATCCCAGCATCTTGTTTGCCTTTGCTGCTGCTTTCTTGAACTGCGTAGAGTGCTTCAGGTCACTAGTGATCATCACTCCCAGGTCCTTCTCCTCTTTGATGTAAATACTCGGACTCCACCCAGGTAGTACTCTGTCCTGGGATTCTTGTTTCCAATATGCATAACTTTGCATTTCTTGGCATGGACGCCAAGCTGCCAGATACTGGACCACCTCCCCAGCTTTTCCAGATCTTCCTGTGGGTCCTGTATCCCTTCAGCTGTATCCACTCTTCCGCAAAGCCTGATTTCATCTGCAAATAGGCACATTTTGCCCTTAATGCCAACCCCTAATGTCACTCATGAAGACACTGAAAGTACAGTTACATAAGAACTTACCGTAACAGTAGATCTTCGAGAACAGCTCTTGCAACAGGTTACACCATTAGGACTGAAGCTGTCAGGCGCCAGGACCCCACGGTAATTTTCTAGCTAGCAGTCTTCAGCGGGGACCGCCTCCGACGTCAGTCCCGCCCCAGATGTCAGGCGTAGTACATAAGGAGGCGGTCCCCCCACAATCCCCAGTTCTCCCGCCGGAGACTCCCGGCTGCTGGATGACATCAGAAGAGGAGACCGAGGATCCGCCACCAGATGGTCAAGACTAAAAACAGAACTTCTCATTCCTTAAGATGGATGTTTGGCTACTACCTACCTCCACAAGAAGGGGATGGTGGGCGGAAGTAGAGTTTGCATGTGTTGTTGCCTCAAGATCTACTGTTACGTAAGTTCTTATGTAACTGTACTATCTTACTTCGAGAAACAGCTCTTGCAGCAGGTTACACCATTAGGACTGATTTCCAAGCAATAGTGACAATCTTACGCCACAGGGAGGAGGAAAGGTAGAGCTCACAACCCTACTCGAGCCTAGGACAGAAGTCCCTGAAGGACGGCTAGCCTGAACCCTGCTCTTCGCCTCGATGCAATGTCCAGGCTGTAATGCCTGATAAAGGTATGCACCGAGCTCCAAGTGGCTGCAGCGCAAATAGCTGAGGTGGAGACGCTCCTTAGCGCCGCAAAGGAAGTGGCCACCCCTCTGGTGGAATGACCCTTAACCGTGCCTGGTAAGGGTTTATTGCGCTTATCATAATAGAAAGATATGCACTGGATAAGCCACCTCGAGAGAGACTGTTTAGAGACAGGAGCTCCTTTCATTCTAACGGCGAAGGAGACAAACAGTTGATCTTCCTTTCCGAACTGTTTGGTTCTGGTCAGATAATATCTGAGGCACCTGTGAACATCCAGGGTGTGTAGAAGTGCTTCTCCTTGGTTGGTGTACTTTGGAAAATACACTGGTAAGTCGATATCCTGATTAAGGGTGAGGGCTGAAACCACCTTAGGCAGAAACTTAGGGTTTGTCCTCAGGGACACCCTATCCTGATGGAAAACTAAATAAGGCTCTTTGCACATTAGTGCGTGCAATTTGGAAATCCTTCTTGTCGAAGTAACCGCAACTAAAAATAACGTCTTCCATGAGAGAAAACATAGCTCGTAATCCACGGCTGGTTCAAAAGGTGGCAGCGTAAGCTGCTCCAGGACGAAGGGCAAATCCCAAGGAGGAATCGGATCCTTGATAGGAGGCCTAAGGTGGAGGACTCCCCTTAAAAAGGCATGAGTAGTGTCCAATTGGACCACCATCCAATGGCCTATGGGGGCATGGTAAGCCGAAATTGCACAAAGGTGCACCTTAATCGAGGAGTAAGTCAGTCCGGATTGAAAAAGGGAAAGCAGGTAATCCAGGACCAGCTTTTCGGTACATTCTAACGGTGAGAAACTGCGCGATTGAGCCCATAAGCAAAATCTGCGCCATTTCATGGTTACGTTGCGTGGGTTGCCGGTTTTCTAGCAGCAGAGAGCACATCTGCCACTTCTTGGGAGACCCCGTGTCGCATCATGGCTATGTCTCTAGGAGCCAAGTGTGCAGGTTCAATGAACGTAAGTCTGGATGGACCAATGAACCCGCCTCCTGAGACAATACATGGTAGCTGATTGGCAAAGGAACTGGAGGTTCCCGGGATAAATGATGCAGAAGAGGGAACCAAATTTATCTGGGCCAAAAAGGCACTACCAAAATGAGCGTCGCCTGCTCCCTGCGAGGTTTTAAGAGGACTCTCTGGATCAACGGGAAAGGAGGGAAGGCATAGAGGAACCTGCCCGCCCAGGAGAGGGACAACGCATCTCGCCAGAAAACACCAGGCCCTGGATCTAGCGAGCAAAAACTGGGCAGTTTTGCGTTGGATGGGGACGCAAAAAGGTCTAACTCTGGAGTGCCCCATCTGTGAAACAGATCCTCTGCCACCTCCTGTAGAAGTTCCCACTCGTGGACCCTGGCCTGACAGCGACTCAGACTGTCTGCGATGGTGTTGTCCACCCCTGGGACATGTACTGCAATTAGGTTTGTGCCGTGTCACAATATCCACTCCCACGGCCTCCCTGCAAAGCGGGTAGGAGTGGGTGCCTCCTTGTTTGTCGAGGTAATACATCATCGCGGTACTGTCTGTTTGCAACAGGAGTGTACCCGGTGGAATCTCCGACTGGAAGGCCTGCAGAGCGTAAAGGACTGCTCTCATTTCCAAAATGTTGATGTGGAGATGAGACTCCTGGGCTGTCCAAAGGCCCTGGGATCGAACACCGTCCAGGTGTGCTCCCCACCCGAGCCCTGAGGCATCTGTGGAGAGAGTCGGAGACGGCGCAACAAAGGGAACCCCCGCGGAGAGGTTCCCTGGATCTAGCCACCACTGCCAATCCCGAATCGCGGCATTCGTGATTTCGTGATTCGAATTGGCTGCTGCAGATGGTCTTGCCTTTGGTCCCATTGCACCCTTAGCATCCACTGGGTTACCTGCATGTGGAGCCGTGCCATCGGGACTGTTGCAATGGCCACAGCCATGTGCCCGAGCAGGCGAAGGACCAATCTGGCCGGGATGGTCTTCTTCACCGACAGGTCCCTGATGAGGGATCTGATGTGTTGCACTCTGTCCGTGGGAAGAAAAGCTTTCCCTCTGACGGTGTCCAGAACTGCTCCTATAAACTGCAGTTTCTGGGATGGCACCAGGAGTTACTTCTCGTAGTTGATGAGAATACCCAGTGATTGAAAAAGGGACTGGGTGCGATGAATGGCCGTCATCAGTGCCTCCTTGGAGGGAGCCATGAGAAGCCAGTCGTCCAGATGCGGGTGATAGTGGCCTTGTCTCCTCAGAGATGCCACTCGACCGCCATGCACTGTGAAAACGCGAGCGATGAGCCCGAAAGGAAGCATTCGGAACTGATAATGGCGGCTCGAAACCTCAAGCGCAGGAACCACCTGTGCGCTTGAGCAATTGGGATGTGCAGGTTGGCGTCCTGCATCTAACAACGCCAAAAAGGCGTCTCTCTTCAGCATGGGGATTAGGCCCAGAAGGGTCACCATGCGGAAGCGTTTGTAAACGACTGACAGATTGAGGTTGCTGAGATCCAGAATTGGACAGAGGTCCCCTGTTTTCTTTGGAACCAGGAAGAAGTGCGAATAATACCCTAGCCCTCTCTGGTTCTCTGGAACGTGCTCTAAGGCTTCTTTCTCCAGAAGCGCGAGCACTTCCTGCTGTATAAGCAGGGCGTGCTGACCCGAGTAGCGGGAAAGCAGGGGAGGTCTTGTAGGTGGGCTGCCTACAAATTCTATATAGTGGCCTTTTTCGACCAATTGCAGCACCCACTTGTCGGTGATGATCGACCGCCACCCTGGCAGGTGACGTGCAATGCGACTCCCGACCTTCATTTCCCGTTGATCCTGAGGAGGGGCGGGGGCCGGGAAGGAGTCATGCTGTGGCAGCATTAGATCCCGCAGGTTGGGCCGACTTTGCGACTCGGTGGCCTCTGCCTGGGGATGACTTGGCCTAGACTTTTCGGGTAAAGAGGCCCCTCTGCTGTTGGTCGGAACGCGGTTGTTGTCTTTGTGACCGGCCACGAAAGCGACCCTGGTGCCTACGAAAGGAACTAGGTCGAGATCTGTACATGGCCTGAACAGATCTAACTGCCTTCCCTGTGTCCTGAAGTTTGGTGATCACCTTCTCGAAGGCTTCACCAAAAAGGACTTCCCCATTGTAAGGGACATCTAGGATGTTCTTCTGGACGTCTGGGGTAAAACCGGAGACGCGGAGCCAAGAGTGTCTCCGGAGACACACGCCTGAGGCTGCAGCTCTGGCCGAAGAGTCCGAAGAGTCGTATGCGGCTCTGAGCACCTGGGTCCCCACATCCGAACCCGTACAGAGGAGGTTTAAAAGCTCCTCCTTTTGACCACCGTCGGGCATCTTCTCAACCAGGTTCTGCCCCTGTTCCCACAGTACGTTCTGAAATTGGACCATGTGGGTGAGGTAATTTAGAGACGTGATGGCGCAAGTCACAGCCGCATACGTACGCCTACCCAGGACATCCAGTTGCTTGGATTCCGGGTCCGGTGGCTGTGTGCTCAAGTGCTGAGGTCCCTGAGACCGGTCATGCGAGGCCGTGATGACCAGGCAATCGGCCAGAGGATGGCTCGCCAAATACTGGTCCTCCCTCGGGGCCTTGTATAGGTGGTCAGCCTTTCTCGGCACTGCCGGAGTCGAATGCGGCCGCTTCCATGCAGCCTTGGCGACGTCTGCAAAGGTGTCCACCAAGGATGGCACTACCACAGGCCTTGGGTCTTTCTGCCGAAGGTAGTGGGCAAGGCGCTGTCTCTCGGGGTCTAGCTCTTCAGCATCCCACCCCATATTCTCCTGAATGTGCCTCATGATCTCAGCGAAAGAGGGGTCATCCGGAGGAGACCTGGGTAGGTCGTGTGGGTCTGAGGAGGGAATGCTGATGGGAGAAGGGGATCTGGAGCACCCTGAGATGTCAGCTCTAGAGTCCTCCGCGGACGAGGTGTACCGGCGTTGTCTGGGTCTCTTAGGGCTGTGTGACCCTGAAGTGGATCTTGAGGGAGGTCTTCTCCTATCTGAGGAACTGCCCCTAGGAGGAGGTGTTGGTTCCTTGGGGGTTGGTGACCAACCTACGGGCCTCTTGGGCAGAGGAGCGGGTTTAGGCGTTGAAGGAGTAGGTGGAGCTGGAGTAGGAGGAGGGTGCGTGGCGACCACATCCTTCCTGATGGTGTCCCACCAGAAGGTGAAGAGCTCCTTCACCTCTGCCAAATTCAGGCCCGACGACGGGCCGGGCACCGGTGTCCTGTCGCCAGGGTCGGGCGTCGGGTCCCTGGGGGTCTCCCACTCTGGGGAGGGTTCCCGTGGGAGCCCGACGGCTCCGGTGTCGCCCGCCTGGTCCTCGGGCTGAGTGGTGTCCTCCTCCGATGATACCTTCCAACCGACGTCGGTCAGCGACGGTGGTGCGGTCCTCCTCTCTGGGGTAGCCGACGTCGGTCCCCTGGCCGATGCCCTGGGAGGCGAATGCCTGGCTGCCGACGGGTGTCTTACTGTAGCCGGCTCCTGGGAGTAGCTATGATATTTGGCCGATGTCGGGCCGGCCAATGTCGGGTCCGGCGTCCATTTTAGGGACGTCAGGTCCTTAGTCTTACGCGGGACCGGGTCCGACCCACGCGGAGGCTGGGATACTGACCTGGTGTCAGAGTCCCGATGGTGGGAGGAGGATTTGTGGCGTTCCCCAGACTTGGACGAGGCCTTAGAAGGAGTGGACGAAGCCGATGGCCTGGAAGTCTTGATAGGCTGCAGGGAGGAGGAGAGTGGGCCCTGGAAGGAGAGTGGTCTGACCGCGAGCCAGAGCTTCGGGAGTCCGAGGCCCTCGACGGGGATCTGGGCCTTTCCTTCTCCCGGTATTTTGCCCGGTGTCTGTGGGTCTTCCCTGACGACTCCCCCCTGGAGGAAGGTTCCCTATCCATGGCCTTGAGTTTCTCCTCCAAGAGAAGCGGCAGAGTGCCTTCTGGCGGCGGATCCTGGTGCGACTGTTGGAAGCCCTGGCAGAAGGAGCAGGCCTTGGTGTTGTGTTCCAGGCCTAGACAACGCACGCAGGCTGAGTGAGGATCCTTGAAGGGGATCTGCTTGCCGCAGGCACACTTCGATGGGTGACTTTCCAAAGAGGTGTTTCGAGAGGACATCAGATGAATCCAAGTTCGTATGAGAAAGAGAGAACGTTGTAGTTCCTAGTCATCGCATGCTAGAACGTGACCGAGAGGCCGATGCTTGCGATGTCAACGGCGGGAAAAGAACTGGGGATTGTGGGGGGACAGCCTCCTTATGTACTACGCCGGACGTCGGGGGCGGGACCGACGTCGGAGGCGGTCCCTGCTGAAGACTGCTAGCTAGAAAATTTCCGTGGGGTCCTGGCGCCTGACGGCTTCAGTCCTAATGGTGTAACCTGTTGCAAGAGCTGTATCTCGAAGTAAGATCAACACTGGCCCCAGAACAGAGCCCTGTGCGACTCCACTGGTTACCTCTCTGGTACCAGATAACTCTCCCCCCACAACCACCCTCTGGGTTCTGTCCCTCAGCCAGTTTTCCACCCATCTGGCCATCTTTTCCCCAACCCCAAGATCCACCAACTTCCTGATAAACCTTTTGTGGGGCACAGAGTCAAAGGCCTTATTGAAATCAAGATAGAGGATGTCTACCACTTGGCCCCTGTCTACTGTCTTAGTGACACAGTCAAAGAAGTCAATCAGATTCGTCTGACACAATCCCCCCCCCCATGAATCCATGCTGCCTCGCATCCTGGAGACCATGTTCCTCTAGATATTCCACCAACTTTTCCTTTAGCATGGTCTCCATGAGCTTGCCCACAATGGAGGTCAGATTGACTGCTCTGTAATTCCCTGGGTCATCCTTAGGACCACTTTTGTGGAGGGGCACTACATGTGCTGTTGTTCTCCAGTCCTGCGGTACCACGCTTGACTCTAGTGAACTATTAAATAGGTCTGCTAGTGGCACTGCCAGCTCCTCTGCCAGTTCCTTTAGTACCCTTGGATGTACTCTGTCTGGGCCTTGGCATTTGTCCACCTTCAATGCCAGCAGCCCCTCCCTCACTCTATTCTTCTCTATCATTACATCTGTGTTCCCCTCCCTCCCTGCTCCTCTTTTCCCTCCTGAAGGCACTGGTCCATCCTTCTCCCTGGTGAAGACAGAAGTATTCATTTAGTATCTTTGCTTTTCCCCCATTATCCTCCACCCACTCCACCCCTTTCTTAAGTCTAACAATACCTTCCTTCTTGTCCCTTTTCTCCCTTACATAGCGAAAGAAAGCCTTATTCCCCTTCATAATTCCTTCAGCTTTCTGCAGCTCCTTCTGTGCCTTTGCTCGGCGGACTTCCTTACTTGCCTCACTAGCCAACCTTGGGTAATTTTCCCTATCCATCTCTCTTTTGGTCTTCCTGAATTTTCTATAGGCCTGCCTTTTTCCCCTTACTGCCTGGGCAACCCCAGAACTGAACCAGCTGGGTGCTTTGGCCCTTGTGTTCTTACCCCTGAGCCTAACGCACTCATCTGTGGCAACCAGTATTCCTTCCTTAATGATGGACCACCTTTGGTCCACCCCCATATTTGCTTTGATGCCCGCCAGATGGCTCCTTAGCAATTCACCCATTTTCTTTAAGTTCTCCCTCCTGAAATAGAAGATTTTGGTCTTAGCTGGAATGCTTTCCCTGCCCATATCCAACTGGAACCACATTGTGCAATGGTCACTCCACCCGGTGGCTCCCTGACCATTATTTCCTGTATATGCTCCCCATTTGTGAGCACCAGATCAAGAACTGCCTCAGCTCTTGTTGGTTTAGTGATGCTCTGAGTCAGGAATCCACTCTGCAGTCCTTCCAGGATCACCCGACTCCTAGTATATGTTGTGGAGGGTATGCACCAGTCCCCACATGGTGATTGCCACTACTGTATTTAGCATGTATTTTGATCTCAGTTACCACTATGAGCACTCTCTGTGAGCTTCTACGCAAGAAACAAAGGATATCTAAGGTAAAAAGGGTGCTATGTGCATAAGGACATATTGTTAAGCAGGGAAAATAGAGCCAAACTATAAGACACTATCACATCGTGGTGACAGAAGCACAGAACACACACATTGTTTGACAATTAGTGCTTTCATGTGTTTGACAATTAGTGCTTTCATGTGTTTAAAGTATGTTGTTGAAGAAAATTTAGGATTGTAATGAATTTAGAATTTAATATGTCTGGTAACAACATGGGACCCACTGGAATTCACTGTATCTTTCAATGAATTTGTCACCTCTCGAGTCACTCCCTCTCTATCTGCTATGAAGTTCCACAGGTGGTGGTGTAAATGTAAAAAAAAAATCACTGGGGGAACCCACAACCTTTGAACCTTTGATGTACGATTGGGCATACCTACCAGTGATATTAAAACATGGTTCCCCATTGCATGTATGTTACATGTTCGTACTTCAGTCAGTTGCATGCTTTTAGGAGGGTATATTTCACACAGAAGCAGTCCTTCTTCATTTTGCTCCTGGAACTGAGTCAAGCTTTTATTTTCACTCCGAAAACTGATTTCCCTTCGGTTCCCCCATTTTCACTACTGCCCATAGGGCTTTAATTTGGGTGCTATCCTTGACCCCATGTTAAAGGACCTCCCCTCCACCAGTGTCAACTTGCACATTCATATGTAAGAGGATAATATAGTACTTTTCGCTTTAGAACTTCTGCCCTTGAACCAGAATCGTTAAAGTTAAATGCACTATGCATACAGATGCCCATTTCAAGCATGACCTGGAAGTGTGCCATAAAAAAAATATGGCAAAGTGATAATATAAAACAATGGTAATATGACAAAACAAGACATGGTAATCTGATCACAGTTAATAAAATTGACAATTACAACAAAAAGCAGAGCACAATATGCATAACAGCAATTACAGTATAACCTAGACCATACCATATACAGCAGATCACAAATGTGGTGGCAACCTTTGCAGACGAAACAAAGATCTGCAACAGGGTTGATACACAAGAGGGGTAGAAAGGATAAGAAAGGACTTGGCAAGGTTGGAGGAATGGTCAAAAGTATGGCAGCTTAGATTCGATGCAAAGCTGTGCAAAGTAATGCACCAGGGAAACAAAAACCCAAGGGAAGAGTACAGAAAGGGGGGGAGGTATTATCGAAAACAAAAATGAAAAGGGACGAGGGGGCGTGGCCAGCAACCGAGTCGAGAAGAGCTTAATCGTAGAGCTCAATTCAATTCAATTTTATTTTTATACTGGAAGGTATGTGAGCAAAAATGCCTGTTTTCACAAACATCCAGTGGTACACAAATTCGATAATACAGAGAAAAAGGTAAAAACAATATTTGCAAAATGTTATGGTATTTACAACAGGAACAGTGTATATGACAGGATCATCTAGAACCGAGAAAAAAAAATACAGGGCACACAACAACAGAGCCAATATACAGATACTTATAAACTCTACTTTAACTCCAGGGTTGGTGGACATTTAGTGGGGATTACCTACTGTTGCAGACACAGGTGGTGGATTGGAGGAGGTGATTCTTGAGGGAGGAGGTGAATGAGCCAATTTAACTACAGGCCTGAAGTTCAGGGGGAAGTTTATTGCAAAACTTAGGGCCCATGTATGCGATGGAGTTCTGCACATGCTTGGTGCGGTAAAAAGGGGTGTTGAAGATATGACAGGCGGCCCCTCTAGTTCTGCGCTTAGGAACCGATAAGGGGAAAAGGGACTTAACGCTGATCGGCAGTAGGTTACAGTGAACTTTGTGTAGGAAAGAGAGCATTTTAAGTTGAACCCTGCCTTCTAGGGTGAGCCAGTTGAGAGAGGCATAGAGGGTACAGTGATGGGTCATCCAGGGGAGGCAGGTCACGAAGCATGCAATATTACTGTATGTAGTTCTGAATTTGGAGAAAGGGGGGGATGTGCTGGGAGGGGGGAGTAGACAATAGAGCCATAATCAAGGAGGGGCAGAAGAAGAGAGCTGGCGAGAGGCGCAGTCTGGAGACAGGGATAAGGAACTTTCTGATTTGGTATAACAGACCTAGCCTCATATGGATTTCTTGATGAGGTTTGTAATATGGATATTATAGGTCAGGTGAGGGTCTAAGTACAGTCCAAGATATCTGAATTTGTAGACTTGTTCTATGATGTTACCAAGACTGACCGAGAGGGATCGGCTGATGATTGGGGCTTTTCTAGGGCAAGAGAAGATTATAACCTTGGTCTTCTTGGAGTTGAGAACCATGCCTTTGGCAGAGGTCCAAATGTGTAGCTTGCTGAAGTCAGCCTGCAAGTTACTGAACATTGTATCAAGGTTAGTTTCGCTGCAGTAGAGGGCCATGTCGTCAGCGTAAGGGACTAGTTGGGTGGTTTGGCAGATGGAAGGGAGGTTATTGGTGAAGAGCAAGAACAGGAGCAGGCCTAGGATGGAGCCCTGGGGTAGCCCATATTTAATTGGACATTTAGTAGAAAAATGACCATTGATACTATTTTTCTTCGATCTGCCGGAGAGGTAGCATCCGACCCATTTGACAATATTTTCAGATATGTGCATGCCATTTAGGGTGTCCAGGAGAAGGTAATTGTCGACCAGGTCAAACGCCTTGGTCAGGTCCATGAAGAGAGAGCCTGCGTACTGGCCCTTACTGCTTGCCTTGAGGATATCAGTGGTGAACCTGACTGGGGCAGTTTCAGTGCTATGTCCAGATCTGAAACCATGCTGAGCAACAGAGAGCAAGTTATGACAGTCGAGGAAGGTGGTGAGCTGGGTATGAATAACTTTTTCAATGATTTTGGAGAGGGGAACAAGGAGGGAAATAGGTTGGTAATTCCCCACTTCATTCCTTGACCCTGACATTAACAATGGTTTGCGGTGGCAGTTTTCCAGGTGCTAGGGAAAAAGCCAGAGCAGAGTGAATGGTTTAGTATGTTGGTGATGGGGACCGCTAATAGCTCCACAGGCTGCTACAGATTTTTGCCAAAAAAAGTTGTTTAAATGTTGAAATAATTGAATTGAGTGTTCTCACTCGATAGAACATGGTATTGGCTATAAGATAGTATAATTTTTCCATAGCTCAAGAATGGATTACCTGAGCAATAGGACGAACAAACAAGGCGGTGGGGAATGTGGAAGGTGCCCGACCTAAAAAGACAAAACAAGGCGGTAATACTGCTGAAGATGGTGATCCCAAGCAACCCTTGAATGCTGCACTTCTACGGGCAATCCAAAGTCTGGATAAGCAGGTAGAAGATTTCTCCTCAATTTAAACAGATGGATACCAGAGTCAGTGTAGTAGAGGAGGAAACCAAAAGTGCTACGAGAACCGCAGACAAAGGTCTGGCGGTTTTCGGCTGGACTAACTAAAGAAAATATATTGCTTCGAAGGCAGTTGGAGAATTTGGAAAATACCACCCAAGCCTTTCACATCCATCTCCTGGAACTGCCTCAGGGTACTGAAGGGGAATCTCCTTGATTGTTTTTACAAACCTGTCTTAAAGAACTGCAATGATTAAACGAGGACTTCAGGGTGTTGAAGGCATACTGGATCGCACCGCAGGGGCAGAGGCTGCAGTCGAACCGAGGAGAACAATATTCCCAAATTCTACTTTTTCAACTACACTCATCTTTGGAGTGGGACATTATTCTAACAGTAGCAAAAAACCTGAGCCCTTTAAAGTGGAATGACCACAATTTACACATATTTCTTGATTTAAGCTATGCAACCCAGTTGAGGTGTAAAAATGTTGACTCAATTCGAACACGCCTTCTCCCTAGGAGTCCATCATATTATTGATGCCAGCAAGTCTCAAAATTATGTCAGGGGAAATGTATTTCAGTTTTTGAGCCCTTGGAGGCTTCCAAATTGCTAGAAAAAAAATCGAGTACCAGTTCGCCACTAGGGGAGAAAAGTCAACATCCGAAATGGAGGAAGATGCCTATAACAAGGTACTGTAATCACTTAATCTATGAGAAGCTAGGGAGGGATGGTTGCTGTCTTCCACATTAATGGTTTATGCTTGAAGATCAGACTCCATGCAAAGGGATGTACATTGTTGGACTATAAGAAGATTTAATGTTGGACTGTATTTGAATAGTGTGGGCCTGATTTATACAACAAAATGACGCTCGTGGTGTACTGGATATGTTCTGAGGCAGCACCTTCCCCCCTTCTTCTCCAACCACAGTGACTTTTTAATGCCTTTACGGTTGAGATGGGGAACTCCATCTGTTGACGACTGGACTTTGGATTTTTTCTTGTTCAAAGACTCTTGAGAACTTACAACTTTTCAGCTACTAAGTAACAATTCCGTTTGTTCAATGTCTGTACCAGTTTTGGCTGTAACATTCACTCTAGTTTGCAGGAAGCTGCATCGTTGGTTTCCTATTGCCTAGTCCAGGTAGCTAATGGAATCTCTAGTGATTAGGAAACACCTATTATGTCACATTATTGTGATAAGATAAGAGGGGATGATTAACCGTAGATAATGGTTGAACGATTTCAGTATTCTTTGGCACCAACCCTGCTCGTGGTTGCATTTGGTCACTTTTCCTTTTAAATAAACATGGATAACTCTAAACTTTACTAATAAATTACTAAAATATATTTTAGGAATGATACTGTTACCCCCAGGTGTTGTAACATGGGATCAGGGCAAATCATATGTTTAGTTACTGTAAGAATGTTGGCTTGTGGCTCAGTGAGCTATGTAATTTCTAACTGGCTGCCTGTAAGAATGCTTATGTTCTGTTTTACATAAATGGTAATACAATATAATTATAAAAAAAAAAATTGGAAGGGACCTGGTGTAGTCATATCTGATGACCTAAAGGTAAGCAAGCAATGTGATAAGGCAGTAAAGAGGGCTGGGGGGACACTGGGATGCATAGGGAAGGAGAGGCATCACCAGTAGAAAACTGGAAGTTGTTATCCCTCTGTACAGACAGTTGGTGAGTCCCCATCTGGAGTACTGCGTGCAGTTATGGAGACCCCATCTCCACAAGGACACAGACAGGATGGAGGCAGTCCAGAGGAGGGCAACTAAAATGGTGCAGGGTCTGCACCAGAAGCCATATGAAGAGAGACAAAAAAAAAGCTTAATATGTATACCCTCGAGGAAAGGAGGGAGAGGGGGGACATGACATACATTTTCAAATACCTCAAGGGAATCAACAAAGTCCAAGAGGGTAGCATCTTTTAGTAAAAGAGATGTGCAAGAACAAGGAGGCACAATTTGAAGATAGAGGGGGTACGACTCAGGGGCAACGTGAGGAAGTATTTTGTCACAGAGAAGGTGGTGGACATATGGAACAGCCTTCCTGAGGAGGTCGAGGGGTCAAAAACTGGGGGAATTTAAGAATGCATGGGACAGACATAAGGCAATTCTAGTGGGAGACAGGAGGAAGTAGGCTGTTGGTAAAACTAGGATCTGCAGCTTATCCGATAGGTAGGGGAATGGGCAGACTGGGTGGGCCAAGCAGTCCTTATCTGCAATCAAAGTCTATGTTTCTATGTTCTATGTTTCTATGTAACCAAGTCACATGAAGTAGGGGGATAGCAGCAGTACATACTTTGAAGTGCATGGAGCAATACAGTTACTTTCATCAAATAGTAGCAGCAGTAGAAGATAATTAAGTACAGCAGCAACTACTAGTGAGGAGCAGGAACTTTGTCCAACACTGGTTCTGACCAAACCAGCTGTCTCACAATGCTAAAAAGACAGGCTCCATGATCTCTGGCACTAAGCAGAGGCTCGGTAGTCTCCTATCTACCCAGGTCTTCATAACTGTGAATGCCCCCCTCCCCAAGTCCCTTACTTCAACTACTTCGGTGTCTAGAGCATCAAAATCTTGATTTCTCCTCCCTTATTAGTGCTATTCTTAGGAATCTTCACTCAAACTTTGCACAATGCACTGCAACAAGTCTTCCCTTCCAATTCTGGTCTGCTGCAAGGTTATCCTCAAGATGATCCTGCGTAAGTTTGACTATGCAGATGTGGTATATAGTTCTGCCACCAAATTTACCCTTGTCAGGATACTGTAACCCCCTTTCCCACTCCTTCAGTCATACTACCCACAAATGCACTCTATTTCTTTTACTTCTGTCCCCTTCCCTCCTGTCCTCATACTCCCTCTGTTCGTCTTTTACCCAATTCCTCTCTGTCCCCATTGAAAAGCCTCTGCTGGGCAATCTGCCCTCTCTTTCCTCCAGAAGCCTCTGAGACTGCCCCCCACCTCCTCCTCCCCGGATCATTTTGATTCTTCTTGGCATGCAACTAGCCAATGCCACAGTTATTCTCCTAGTCTGATTCACTCTAGGCTAGGGGGGGACCTGGAAAAGTCAGGGCGCCTGGACGATAGACAGCATGGATTCGTCCCAGGGAAACTGTGTCAGACAAACCTTGTGGAGTTCTATGACTGGGTGACGAGTGCCTTGGACCTGGGTAGACCAGTGGATGTCCTCTTTCTAGACTTCAGCAAGGCATTTGACTCTGTTCCTCACGTGGGCCTGTTGGATAAGCTGGGAGAAATGGGGGTGGGGAACCAGATAATCAGATGGATAAGCAATTGGCTCCAGGACCGGACCCAGAGGGTCGTAGTTGGCGGGATGGTCTCATCACCAAGGAGGGTCATTAGTGGGGTCCCACAGGGATCAGTCCTTGGGCCCCTCCTGTTCAACGCCTATGTCTCTGACATAAGAACAGGTAACAGGAGTGAGATGAGTCTCTTTGCGGATGACTCAAAACTGGGGGCCGTGGTGGATGGGGAGGAGAGGAGGGTGGCCTAACAGGGGGACCTGGAGGCTCTGGAAAGATGGTCTAGAAAGTGGAAGCTGAGGTTCAATGCAGGGAAATGCAAGGTACTGCACTTGAGGGCCAGAAACCCGGGCCAAGTGTACACCCTTGGGGGAATGCTACAAGTCTCGATGGCTAAGAGGGACCTGGGGGTGGTGGTGGATGTCAAGATGAACAACTTGGAGACTTGTAGGAGGGCAGCAGCCAAGGCCAACAGGATGCTGGGATGCATCGCTAGGGGGATCACCTCCAGAAGGAGGGAAGTGATACTGCCTCTGCATAACTGCTTGGTGAGGCCGCACCTCTCGAGTACTGCGTGCAGTTTTGGAGGCCACACTTAAAGAGGGACATTAAACTCCTGGAGAGGGTCCAGAGGAGGGCAACCAAAATGATTTGGGGCTTGGGGGACAGGACCTATGAGGATAGGCTTGAAGAGCTAAATATGTACACACTGGAAGAGAGAAGGGACCGGAGGGACATGATAGAGGTCTTCAGGTACATGAAGGGGGTAAACAGGGGAGGAACAATCAGGGTGCTCCGAAGGAAGGAGGAGGGGGCCACTAGTGGGCATGCGTGGAAGATGGAGGGGGGGGAAGATTCAGGGGAGAAAGGAGGAGGTGCTACTTCACTGAGAGGGTGGTGGAGCCAAGGAATGCGCTGCCTAGGGGACTGGTGGAGGCAGAGATGGTGGAGGGGTTCAAGAGGGGGTGAGACAGGTACAGGGGAAGGGTTCTGGAAGCAAAATCCAATGCAGCAAGATTAAGAATATCCGGAACTGGGAAGGGAGAAGCCAGAGAAGGTGAGGAGGGAAGCAAGGTCAGCTCCCAGGGTGGGGGCTGACCAAATGAGCAGACGCGAAAGACCGTTAGGCCTATTCTGCTGGCATTTTAGTACGTTAGTATGTTTAGTATGTTAGTATGCCTCTTTTGCGTATTCTTGTGCCCAAGCTCCCACCCTCTTTACTTTATTTACAGGTTTATTTATTTTTTTGTATCATAGAACTTTTGCACATTGTTTCATTGCGAGTTACTGCTGTAAGTTCCATGCTTTGATGTAATCTGCACAACTTTTGAAATGTGTACCTTAAATACATAGTAACATGATATTCTGATGAAGGAGGGGACTTGGGAGTCAAACCTGTCCTACCCTCCTGCCACACAGGAGTGACTATATCTAATTTGAGAATGAACAAACAGCCAAACTAATCAGTTGGACTGATATACCTACTCATTGCTATTTTCTCTAAGGAATCTACTGATTTTCCCAAATACTAGGAATAATGAGCAGGGGAAGAGAAGCAGTTCGGATTATTGCATGACACTAAGCAGAATGGCCAACTAGTCTGCTTAGCATCATTAAATGAAGTGGAATGTTCCTCCCTTCCTCCTCCTGTGCACACACTGAATAAGCTGTCATTAAAAGCATTACAAAGAGAGACGGGCAGCATGTTTTGGGCTAGAAAGGGTGAACCATTGATCTAACTGAAATGTTTAGCCTAGCCTACTCCTCGATCATCATGGATTGTGTGTCAAGGGGCAGGCTTCTTGAGAGAGATGGCCCTTTGGGACCTTGAATGAGTTAGGTTGCCCTGATACAACTGGTGCTGTTTTTAGTTTGCTATAGGGCACAGCAGTATAGCCTAGTAGTTAAAACACAGAGCTGAGAACCTGAAGATCCAGTAGACCTGGGTAGGAATCATCAAATTGCCAGCTGCATACTGTGAGACCCTGACCAAGTCACTTAGCCTCAGGGTGCTTAACTCTCTACTGGGTCACACCTATAAATGAGCCTTGTCTCAGTACCTATCATGGCCAAAAAGACAGGTTACTCACCTGTAACAGTAGTTCTAGGAGTGGTATATGATGTTCATCCACACTTTCTGGCAGTGCCTTTCCCCTTTAAGACAGGATGGAACATCTTCAAGCTGGTTCCTCCCACCCCCCCCAGGTGGTAACTCCCTCAACCCTGCCCTGTGACATCATATTTTGCCCACTGGAAGCCAGATCGGTGTGCCACTTGCCAGGGGAGGTTAGGGGGGTTCATGTGAATGAACATCATATACCACTCCTAGAAAGATCAGTTATGCAAAGACTTTTGCCGTAACAGTAGATCTTCTAGGAATGTCTCTTGCAGTAAGTCATTACTTCTGGGGGCTCCCGATAGGTGGCGCTCTAACACGGTAGTTTCTCCTAGCAGTTTCCACACCAGGGACCACCCACACAACCTCACTTCCCGAGCTGAGCCTATAAAGTGGGTGGTCCCTGGTAGTCTCCGTTCCCCGACAGTTTCAGCTCATGAAAGCGAGGGACCAAGGGGAACCGAGGTACCATAGCCTCCCGACTCTACATCATTTTTAGTTACAGAATGGCAGGGGGTCGGAGGGAGGGAAGTTACTTACTGCAAGAGACATTCCTAGAAGATCTACTGTTACAGCAAAAGTATTTGCATAACTGATCTATCTTCCACGGAATGGTCTCTTGCAGGAAGTCATTATTTCTGGAAGATTCCCAAGCAGTTATATGGCAGTGGGGTGGCCAGATATGGTATTCTGCCATACATATAGTGTGGTCTTAGGACCGGTAGGTGCTGAGAGCAGTATATCAGCATATAAAGAGAATTTTGTATTCTGTCTGTAAGTACTCCATTATAGTATTCATTATAGGGTTATGTCTGAAAGACAAGCCAGACTGGCTATTATTGGGCATCATCAGATGAGTTAAGCAGATGTAAACCCGATCAGGGTATGGCATGTCAGATACTGTGATAAATCAGAAGAAATTCAGCCATATAATGGAGTAATTGGTAGGTCTCAGTGACCTGCACTGGAAAAGACAGAATATGTCAAAGCCTATTGGGTTCTGAGTTTTGAGCAGTAACCCAAATAATACAATGTTATTATTTTGTAGTGTTACAATGTAGCAAGTTAACAGTTTTTTTTTTCCATGTCTGTCAAGTCATTAGATAAATGTATCCATTTTGGCATAAATAGGCTACATAAGTAGCAAACAATGATGTTGTGAAATGAAACAATACATCTATTTCATAATGGAATCCAGTGGCTCTTAGAGTCAGTAGCATTGTTGTAGTCAATATTGTACCAATTTGAGAGTAAAGACATGGAATGCAACAGAGTGATGGTGTCAGTTCCGTTGTGTATTAGTAATCTCGTTTGCAAGAGGGTCCCAAGTATGCCAAGGCCTGCAGCCTTGTTAGGTGTAAACCTGAAATATTAGTAAGTTTATAATATATATGTACTCACCATTGTTTCTGTGGCCTTTAAATATGGCCGGGTGAAGTCCACATGTGGCAGTAGAAGTTTGGTAAGAATATTATGATCCATTTTATAATGATATCAGGATATATCGATTGTTTCTCAGCATGTGAGTAGTAGCAGGCTCTGTTCATGGGAGGGACACGATTGCACAACAGGCCGAGAAGCATCCCGACGGAATGACCGTAATGGCCTATAACAGTGATACCTCAAAAAGTGGCTAGATGTCCAAAGCCTCATGGGAAAGGCCTCAATATAATTTTAAATCGAAGCCCACAGAAAAAGGTCTCTGAGGCCTACAAGAGGAGACCGGGCATAGTCTGAAGTTTTTGTGTGTTTTTTTTTTTTTTATGAGAGGAGGAGGCACCCGACCGTCCTGAGGGGCGGCCATGGGTCGGTTTAGATGTGTTCCTTGTCATTCATTCTTTGCCTCTAAAGTTTTCTCTTTGGTTATAGTAATTTCCAGTTTTGCATGCATAATTATACTGAGGGCGTGGTTTGTGGTATATATATTGTACTGTTTTTAGTTGTCTGCCTGAGGCTTGTAGATTTCTCCAGTATGGTTTGTGCCCCTGGGCCAAAGAGATGGTTACCAGAAAAAGGGGCATTAGCCACTTTTTGTTGAATATCAGGTGCTAGCCCTGAGAGTCGGAGCCATGCCTGATAGCGCATAAGAATACCGACTGCAAAGGCTCTAGCCGAAGCATCGGTAATGTCGTATCCTGATCTTAATAAATGTCGAGAGAGGAAAGTAAGTGTGTTTATTATTGATGTGAGCTGCTCTTTTTCAGGGGATGTAGGTAGTTTACTTATAATGTCCCCAGCAGAGGTGCCCACCGTATGCTGGTATTTCAGCATATGTCCCATGTAGTTAAATATTCTAATATTTAATATGTTTAGAGCAAACACTTTCTTCCCCATATAATCAAAATGTTTAGAGTCTTTTTCGGGAGGTACTGTACCTGCATGTTTAGGTTTGCCAGTGCGGTTGTGAGCGGCTGCAATAACCACAGAATCCGCAGTGGGAATATTTGTTAAATATTGATAATCAAAGGGAGCCTGATAAAGCCTATGCACTTTTCTACGTAGTTCCTGTGCAGCTATGGGTTGACTCCATGCTTCAGTAATCACATTTCTGAAGGAGGGACTGCCCATCTTCCAGGATGTCAAGATATTCAGCCATATCTTTACTTAATTTATCTTGTTCTGTTGTGGTAAATCTCATTTTTTTTTTGTATTCATAACATCATTTCTGGGAATGAGGGGTCAGCCGGTGGGGAAATGACCTTTAGTGGTTGTAATATTTCTTTGCCCCAGTATGATGGTACAGAATATGGGGACTCGTACGCTCTTGTAGTAGGGGGAACCATCATAATTTGTGTCTTTGGAATGTTCTGAAATTATATGAGAATCTGACAAATATTCCTCAGAATATTCATGAGGAGGCAGGAATAGTGAGCATTCTAGCTCTGTGCGTGCCTGTTTTAATGGAGGCGGAAACACAGTCTGTGATTAAGGTTTTTACTGGAGTGGGTGTATAGTCAAAACCCACAGAATTCAACACTGTATTTACAATTTCTTCTATGTTTGGCACGTGTGAGGATGGAACTGCTATGTAAGCAGGTTCTGAACGCTGTGTGCTTGAAGTCGGGAGGGGGGGATCAATTTGTGCCTCCCGATAAAGTGATCCAGTACGTCTTTGACATTTTTATTCATCACAGACCGGTTCCTGAGCACCATGCATGAGTGTGAATGAGGCTGGTTTGCCTCTGTGTTCCGCAGTATATTATTCTTTATTTTGTGGTGATGCAGACCCATAAGTATCTTCTGATACATTTTTTATAAAAAATTTCATGGATTTCATGGTTACATTTTTATAAGGATCTTCCATAAATGTATTATATGCTGGTAAAGGTGCTAGTTCTATGATGCAGGGGCTGCTCCGTCGACGGTGGGATCAGGCCCGACAGACGAGGAATAAAAGCATGCCCTGTTGACGTCGTAATGTGTCTTATTGATGATGAATAAGTGAATGCATGCTCTGTCAATGGTGGAATACACCTCTTCGATGATGGAACAGTAGGTACATGCTTCGTCAATGATGGAAAGTGTGTCGTCGACGATGAGAAGGCAAATGCAAGCTCCGTCGATGGTGGCATACTTCTCGTCGACGATGGCGGTTTAGGAGCATGTCCTGTCGACGGGGAGGTAGCCCCGTCAACGATGAAGCAAGTAGAGTGTGCTCTGTTGATGGAGGAGGTGTTTTCGTCGCTGAGGATGTCTTGTGGAGTCCTCTCGTTGACAGGGGAGTGTGCCCCACCGACGATGAATACAGCAGAACCTCCGTCGTTGACGGTGCATGTGGTTTCATCGACAGGGGAGCTGAGGAATGACGTTCCGTCAACGATGAACATTCCTTTCTATGTGAAGTTGAACTTCTATTTTCTTTTGATGAAGAAGTGCCTGCCGTTGACGGGGGGAGGGGGGGTATGACCCATCAACAAGGAATGTTTTCTTGATGATACATGTTTAGGAGATATGACCATTGAAGGGCGGTCAGGCAGGACTTTAGGTGAAGGTATTTCCTTCCCTATTTTGCATCTTGAAGAGGACTCTGAAGTTTTAGAGCCTTTTGATCGAGTACCCTGAGTCTGTAACAGGGAAACATCCATTGTAAAGCTCTTGGTCGAGCACAGGAATACGGTGCCGTGTATGAAGCCCAGGTACCCCACGCTATGGGTTCAATCCACATCGTTAGACTGCTGGCAGAAGAATAAGCTGCTGTCAGAGCTGAAGCTGGCGGGAAAATGAACAAAGACTACCAGGGACCACCCACTTTTATAGGCACAGCCCAGGAAGTGAGGTCGTGTGGGTGGTCCCTGGTGTGGAGACTGCTAGGAGAAACTGCTGTGTTACAGCGCCACCTATTGGGAACTCCTAGAAGTAATGACTTACTGCAAGAGACCATTCCGTGGAAGATCTACTGTTACAGGTGAGTAACCTGTCTTTCTGGGGATGTGGATATGATGTTCTATCCACACTTTCTGGCAGACTCCTAGCAGTTCTCCGGGAGGAGAAAGCAAGGCACACACTCCCTATTTAAGGAATAAAGATTGAAGAACTGAAGCCCCAAAACCAGCATCCCAGCATGACTCAAGGTCAATGCGATAGTGGTAAATGAAGGGGTGTTCTGACCTCCAGGTAGCAGCCCTGCAGATTTTCTGAATAGGGATGTCCCTGGAAGCAGTCACCGAGACAGCGGAATAGTAGGTGGAATGAGCCATAAGCCGTATGGGAGGCTCCCTATCAGCCAACCTGCAGCAGAGGTCGATGCAGGATACAATCCACCTGCCAATCATCTGCTTAGCTGCTGGTCTGCCAGGTGTGGCTTCAGCACAGCTGACAAATAGCAGATGAACCTTTTTCTGAATGCCAGCCATGCGCTCCTTACAACAGATCACCGCTCGCCGGAGGTCCAAAGCATAGAGCCTGTGCTCAGCCTCTGAAGTGTGATTGGTGAAGTACACCAGGAGATTAATTACTTGTTTAAGGTGAAAATCAGACATAACCTTCGACAGGAACTTCGGTTTGGGGCGAAGGACAACCTTGTCCCTGCGGAAGACCAGGTAAAGAGACTCCACAGAAAGTGCCTGGAACTCATTGATCCTTCTGGCTGACATAATAGCCACCAGGAAGGCAGTCTTTCACGACAGGCGAGACATTTCACAGCTGTGCACTAGTTCGAATGTGTTGCCCATGAGCTTTGCCAACACCAGTAACAAGTCCTAAGGTGGTCGTGGTTCATGCACCAGAGGGGAAGTGTGGTCAAGGCTTTTAAAGAAGCACCAAACCACCTTTTCCTGTGCCACTTACTGCTGATCAGCCCACGCCCGGTAAGCAGAGAAGGCTGCCAGGTGCACCTTCTGGGTTGCCAACCTAACAGGACAAAGGGTTCAGCCCCATGCCCCAACACCAAATGGAGAACCTCTTCCATTTGAAGGCACAGCATTTCCTGGTTAACTCCTTCAGAGAAGCCTCGACCACACTGAGGACATCTTTGGAGAGACCCAAAGCCTGGAACTCTAGCCGCTCAGGAACCAGGCTGTCAAGTGCAGGGATTGAAGGTCCGGACGGAGTACCTTCCCCTGATTGATGAAGCGCAGGTCTGGGTGTAGAGGAAGATGCCTCAGGGGCCTGCTGCTGAGGAGATCGGGGTACCAGAACTGGCATGGCCAGTCTGCAGCCACCAGGATCACCCATGCCTTGTCCCTCCTCACCTTGAGCAACACCTGGTGGATCAAGGGAGACAGAGGGACGGCATACAGGAAGCTCGTGGTCCAAGGCCTCGAGAGGGTATCCTCCTGCAGCGTTCCATGCTGAGGGGGTAGGGCACTGAACAGCCTCAGCTTTATGTTCTCCCTGGAGGCAAATAAGTCCACCAGAAGGGTGTCCCACTGGGAGAACAGACTGCGCACTAACTCTGAGTGGACAGACCACTCATGAGATGCCTCACCCACACAGCAGAGAGTGTCCGCCAGTTGGCTGGAGCCACTGACCACATGGATGGTCAGGAGATTGGCCTCCTGGCAGCGCACGAGGGTCCACAGATGGAGAGCTTTCCTGTACAGAGGAAGGGAGTGCATCCCACCTTGCCTGTTGAGGTTGTACATAGTCGTGGTCTTGTCCATCTGAGCTTAGACCACCTGACCATGAATGCAAGGAGCAAAGGCAGTCAGCACCAGGCGAACTGCTCGGAGCTCCAGCAGGTGATGTGGCACCAAGACTCCTCGGGCGTCCAGAGCCTGTGGACTCTGTGTTCCCCCAAGTGGGCACCCCAGTCCATGAGAGAGACATCTGTCATCAGGATGACCATCGGCTCTAGGTGGACAAATGGAATCCCTTCCTGCAGATGTTCCAGGACTAACCACTATTAGAGGGTGTCCCACATCTGTTGGGTCACAGTGGTCAGCTGGTCGAAGTGGCCACTGCGCTGGGACCACTGGCGTGCTAGCTCCCACTACAGAGAGCGTATTCTCCAGCGGGCACAACAGGCCACGCTGGTGCAGGCCGAAGGTGAAGGATGTCCCAGGCAGGGCACAACTGCCCAACCTGAAATCATCAGGAAAAGGAGGAGAGAGCCTCCACCCAGTCTACTGGGAGCCGAGCCCTGGCTCTGCCCCAATGAAACTGAACACCTGCGAGGGCACAAGTTCCGACTTGGCCTCATTGACCAGAAGGCTAAGAGAGAGATGCAGGTCTGGAGGGTCTGGTCCCTGAACTGCTCCACCTCCTGCCTGGAGGGACCCGCGATCGGCCAGTCATCCAGGTAGGGGTAAACCTGGACCACTTGGCATCTCAGGTAAGCTGCCTCCAATGCAATGCACTTGGTGAAGACCTTTGGGGCTGAGGACACGACGAATGGCATGGCCTGGAACTCGTAAAGAATCCCCTCTGCCCAGAACTGGTGGTGGGATGCACGGATTGGGACATAAAAGAACACGTCCTGAAGATCCAGGGAGCAGAACCACATGTCCTGCTCTAGAGATGGTATGATCTGAGACAAGAGTTACCATCCTGAAAGTGCGTGGCCTGATGAACTTGTTCAGGTAGTGCCAATCTAAAATGGGGTAATAGCCCCCTATCCGTTTTGGTACCAGAAGTACCTGGAGACAAACCCTGGCTGTTCCAGAGGGTCCAAGACAGGAGCAACAACGTCCCTGCAGAGGAGCTGGGCAATATCATCCTGAAGGACCGACAGGATGTTGATGGACACTATGCCCTCCAATGGGGCATGGGCTCGGCAAGGCGGATACACCACGAACTCTAGAGGCAGACCCTGACTGACCACCTCAAGAACCCATCTGTCCGTGGTGATAGCAGATCAGGCAGAATGGAAGTGGCAGAGCTGGCCCCCCCCCACAGGAGGACCCAGGAGAGGGGTGACAGGCATGAGGGAGGCACCCCTCATCCTGTCACTGGGCAGGCTTGGAAGCGGAGGAGAAGCCCAACTGAGGATTTACCTGGGCCTCATCTTCCAGGCTTGTGGACGACCATGGCCACTGATTTTGGCCGAGGTCAACATGCCTGAGCCTGCTGCCCAGTTTGGGTCTGGGCTGGTTTGGACACAGGAGTGGAGGTGGACCAAAAGGGCTTCTTTTTCTGCTGTTTGGAGCCCTTGGGGTCCCTCTGAGTGGATGTCACTGAGTCCAAGGTGGCACTGAACTTCTCAATGCGGGTGAGGTGCACCTCAAATCCAGGCCCGAACAGATTAGTGTCCCGAAAGGGAACATCCACCAGCTTGTGCTAGGCATCCGCCATGAAGGTCGAGATCCTCAGCCAAGCCCTGCGGCGCATGGTCACTGCGGCCGCCAGGGATCAGGCACAGGAGTCGCCAATGTCCATGGCTGTCTGGAGCTGTTGTTTGGCTACAGCCAGCCCTGGTCTCAGACCTGCTTGACCGTAGTCTGTAGGTCCACTGGGAGATGATGGAAAACCTCATCAAGAGTGCCCAACAGGGCATGAGAAAAGTAGGCAATAAGAAGGGCCAAGCGTAGAAGCAGCATAGACCTTTTTGGCCGAATGGTCCAGTTTCTTGGGACTCCTTGTCAGGTGGCTTGTCAGTGTCTCCCACATTGCCAGAGCGCCGAAACACAGAATCAGCCACCAAACCTTCAGCCGAGGGATGTTCCGTGAACCCCGAGATACCGCATACTAAACGGCCATCCTAGCTGACGGCACATGGTGTGAGGCAGGATGCTGCCCTAGCTCAAAAGCAGGGCCAAGGATGGCCTCTGCTACCAGGAAGGCTTCCCCAAGTGAATTACCCCAGTCCAAAATCTCAGTAAGTGGGTACCGAGCCCACTTCTGAATGGGTTCCATCTGAAGCACTTGCTCATAAACCCCCTTGTAACTCTTCATAGCTACGCCATCCCTGGTTACATTAACCATCGCCCCCCCCCACCATCTGTTTAACTTACCTCCCTTTCTTTAAGCTCTCCTCTTTCACCCTTTTTCCACCCCTCATTCTCTACCTGTCAGGTTTCTGTCTTCTGTAAATTTGTTCAGCAAGGCTCCTGCTGTTCCAGTTCTGTTCACTGTTCTACAGTGACGTAATGTTTGTTTAGAACATTGATCTCTGTAGGTTACCATGTTAATGCCTTGTATCTATGACATGCTCTTTGTACAATAACATGTTAATGCCCTGTATCTATATAATAAGTGTACTTCTGTAAAATTTTTCTCTGTAATTGTCTACCTTCAAAATTGTATTTTCTGTTATTGTATAAATATCTACCCATGTTTCTGTTATAACTGGACGCTTGTGATAATGGGCATTTTGCCCACATGCTTTTTCTAGTATAAAATACAAAATTAAATGAAATGGAAACCCGTGGAATCCGAGATGAGGCGGAGAAGGCCCATAAAAGATGTAGGGCCTTCATCCGTTGAAAGACCCCCTGCAATGAGGAACCTTCTGACTCTGATAAGTCGTCAACTAGCGGTCAACCGCCCGAATCCCCCCTGACTATCCATGGACAGTCTGGGGTGACAGTGACGGACAGCTGATGGGGAAGACCTGAGGCCGGTGGAGACTCCTTGGTCGGAGCACTGGTCACCGGCTGTTTCAAGGTGGCTCCACCAGGATCAGCAGAGAGGCTGGAGGAGGGCAAGCCGGGACCATTTTATGGGCCTGCTCCTGCGAAGGCAGAGAACGCACTGGTCTCTGTGGTGAAAGCTAAGTGACTGCCAGGGTAGAAGCCAGTACAGGCTTCATCCCGGCAAATACCAGCTGTTGCCACATCAAATCCTCATAGCATCAACACAGCTTGCACCGAAGCCTCTCACCCGAGGATGCGGATGAAGAACAGCTGCGGCACCGCTTATGAAAGCGTTGAGAGCGGGAGTGCCAGCATTGACATGAGCCACTCAACTCACGGGATCAAGACCAGGACTTGGACCACGATTATCTGGTGGACAGACGGTGGGCCAAAGAGGGGACTGGCAAGAGCCGGGGCACCTCTGGTTCTGGGTCCTTGACAAGAGGTGGCGGGTCAACGGACTGATCCATCCCTTCCTGGGTCTGAGTTAGGACAGAAGTCATAGACAAGGAGATATCAGCCTCTTCAGGTGACAATGGGTCGACCGGCTCGAGAGAAATCTTGGCCAGAAGATCGACCTGCATCTCATCCAACTGGCCCAATGGGGTTACCGTAGAGCCGGCAGCCTGGGCTGAAGATATGAATGAATTTGGAACCTCTGGAGAAGCACGGGACTCAGAAGCCCAAAAGCATTCCCAATCCCACGATTGACGGTGAGACTCTTTTTTGGTCTCTTTATTAGATTTGTACTTGTGCCCAGACAAAGGGCCCTGCCCATGAGTGGGGCGAGCCTGGCATAAATTCTTAAACACCCCTGTAAAGGAGGCACCCAAAGAGTGTGGTAAAAAGGCTGAAGCCGAAGAGGAATGAGCCACGGCCTGGGCTGCTGCCTTACTTAAAAGCCTCATGTTGTTCGGCAGACCCTGCAGCCATGGAGACCACCCAACAGGCGTCTTTAAATATGACCGGCAGGTACTGATCACTCAGACGCCCTAAGAGTAAGTGGGCATGGTGGTACTCTAAAATGGATGGGTGAAAAGTGTGTCAAATGTTGCAGGCCTGGGATCACGCTCGTGACCCAGGCAGTACATGCACAAGGTGTGCTGATTCGTCTGGGACATCTTCTGCCTGCAGACGCACCTCCGGAATCCAAGAACAGACTTTTCGTCGTCCATGTCAGTCGGCGTGAAGAAAGAGCCTGAAGACAAAGTTTGTTTATTTTGATGAAGAAATCTGAATATTTTATAGCAAAGGGCCATCTCAGTGCGAGAGTGGTAAGGAGGGAACCTTCTACTTCCAGTGGAAAGGAAGCTTTAGCATCAAGGGGTGGGGTCAACTGAGTTACCACCTGATTGGGTGGGAAGAGCCAGTTTGAAGATGTTCTGGCATGTCTTAAAGGGGGAAGGCGCCAGAAAGTGTGGATAGAACATCATATCCACGTCCCTAGAAATACTATTACAAAAAAAAAAAAATTGGGATCAAAGGAGTGAAGATGGAGGATGGGTGGCCACAGTGCGGGGTGGTTAAATGCTACAGGACTAGCCTAAGAAACCTAGGGGTGAGGGAGAAAAGCTTTTTAAGGCCTTTTTAAATTAATTTTCAACCAACAATAATGATTAGCCAAATAATCACTATCTGAATAGTTGGCTTCAAATAGGAAAGCTCAGTCGACTACTCAAATTAAGGTACGGTATTCACAATACACCCCCCACCACCATTACACCTATTCATCAGCTACTCACACCCTTCAGTAAATCCCTTGCATGATATAGGGAGAACTGCAAAATCGCTCTATTTCTGCTGAATGGATTTGACAGGAGAGTTCTCCCTCTTTTCAGACAAAACTTGCTGGGTCTGTTTCTCTACAACTGTCCGCTGGCTGACACAGTAATTTCTATGTCTGTATATGCTGTCCTTTGTAAACCACTGTATTGATGGTAACAGTGACTGTTATTCAGGGTGAGCGCCAAGGATCACCAATGGCAACCCTAATTAAATTCAACTAAACTTTTTTTTTCCACCAGATTTGCCACTGTGGCTAAAAGTAAATTGCAGTGTTAATTCTTGTTAAGTGTACTTTAGAAAAATGCATACAATTTTTGATTTGGTTGGTACTGCCAACTATCACATGTCATTGCCGATGCCTGTAAGTACCATATGCCCCCACGGCTGAGAGTTTGATGATGTGTAGGATGGGTTTAGACGTGGAGACTGTCCATGTGCCTGGTGATAGTCAAATTGTAACTGTATAATATCTGAGTGCAATATCATGCTGACACTGCCAGTTCAAATCTCGCTTCCTGAGCCCTGGCTGGGATATGTAGCCCACCCCCGAAATATGGCTAACATTTTTGGTTAAGTTTTAACTTCATTGGCTACCAATTATTAGACCCTAGCACTCACCAGGTTAAAGAGCAACTGACACCTTTGGAGAAACTTTGAAAAACAGAATATTGGACACAATTCAGCTTGCATTTCATGTATCTTCTACAGATTTCTCCTCTCATTTATTACTGTAGAAATTCCCACAAAAACAAGATCTATATGCTTTAAGGTTCATATGCCTCTGTAGCTTACTCCCTGCTTAAAATCATAATGCTTTGTTGTGACATCACAGTCTGTTGCCATGGGAATAACTGTGATGTCACAAGCAGAGTACTATGACATCAGTTTGGGAAGAAGCAATAGGATCTGATGAACCCTACAGGACTAGCTGTCCTGGTTTCATGCATATGACCTCAGCAATGGAAAAAAATTGGGATGAGAAATACAGAGCTAATGAGAATTATACAATGGCAAGAAAAAATTCTGGACTCTGATTGGTCAGTCTGGGGCTGGACCTGTGATGTTAGCCCAGCACAACATCATGGGTCTAGTCTCATCATTATGGCTGCCCTCTTTTTTTGCATCTCCTCTTAAGAAACAAAAATATTTTTCCACACTAATAAAAACATTCTTTAAAATTATTTTTTTATTTTATATATAACAATGAGCCATTGTATAATAGCAATAATGCCCTCCAGGGTGTGTGTCATTTGGGATAACGTCACGCCTCAGTTGTTGGACGCACTTGGCCTGCGGGCTCATGCCCAACCACCTGAGGGATGACGTTATCCCAGTACGACACACACCCTGTTGGGCATTATTGCTTAAATATAAGCCACTTTGTATCCAAATATTATGTTTTTCAAAGTGCTTCTCAAGGCATTGGTGGCTTTTTAATGGTACATTCTGTACTATGTTGGCGTATTATTGAAATGCTAATAAACACAAAGTACAACAAAAACTGAATTGCTACTTTTATACTTGCAGCCTCTGAAGATATTATTCATGCTACAGCAACATGACAACGTGGAGGGTTGTTTACAGTACATGTGCAGAGCATATGTGTGGTGCTTGCAGACCCCAGCCACTGACATACAAATTCGCAGTACACTGGACTACCAGACGGTAAAATAGACTTTGAATTTCAAAACATTACAAAGAGAAATTGTGGCATGAATACATTTATTGTGATCAAAGCAGCAGAAACACTGAGTTCATATTGAGTGTTAGCAATAAAGGTGGGTGGCATAAACATGGGAAATACCTGATTTTGAACTGAAAATGTAGCTTACAAATTCTGCATGTGGTAACAGACACATACAATAATGTGGACACCTGCATTTTCATGAAGACTTAATTTCAGGCATTTTAACTGAAAAAGACTTGTTTGTAGAATAAAAAAATAAAGTTATTATTCAAAAAATATATGAAGAGAGATAAGCTACTTTATTTTTATTTTAAAAAAGGCTTACCTAGTATAGTCTAAGTGAGTGATGGTAACAAAAAAAAAAACTAGCTGTGGGCTACTGTACTAACATAATAAATTGAGAGCATCTGGACTGTAAAAGTAGCAACTGACTGAAGAGCTGAAGTTCGTATCGGAAATTAGAAAATGCATACAAAGCTTAGAGAAATGGTTAACAGAAATGTCATGGGCACAGTTGCTAAATGAAACCACTGATGCAAGCTCAAATTCCTTAACTTGCAGGAATCAAATCCAACAAGAATGGATTAGTGATTTCACTTGGAAACTAGGAACCCAGCTGGGAGGAAGTTTTACAGCGGGCAAAAAAAAACAAACAAACAGGAGTGGAGAGGTCTGGAGCCCACACACAATCTGACTGATGACACAGGAGAATATAAGTCTATGGAGCAAGGAACACCCCCTCGGATGGAGGAGACATGGAGCAGGAAAAACACTATTCAAAGACCTTTGCACAGCAATTGCTGTGGTACAAACTGGAATTTGAGAAGCAACAAGTAAAATATGTGTAGCACTTTGCAAGCCACATTATGTGAAGTATAACTTGCTGCAACTCCCAAGTCTGTGAAGCTTCACCAGTCAAGCTTTGGGCAAATGGCAGGCAATATAGCACAGTGGTTTAAGGCTCTGAGCTGCAAATCTGGGGACATCCAGCAGACCAGACCTGGGTTTGAATCCCACAGCTTCCACTTGCATACTGTGTGACCCTGAGCAAGTCACTTAACTTCCCTGTGCTCCAGGTCGCACCTGTAAAAAAGCTTTCAGCTTAGTGTGCTACTCCTTGTTAAACAACTAAAAAAAAAAAATGGCCCTGGATCTGGTGTAACCTGTCTGTGTGACTGAATACCGTGGTGCCTCAAACTGGGAACCCCACTGCAGTACTGATGCACCTTAGATTAACCCCCTTTGTGAAACTATATAATGCACAACCTTACCTAACAGACCCACTCTACCATATAACAATTACATGGTAAAATAAGGCAATAGTACAAGAAAGATAAAATGTAAAAGTAGATACTAAATGTTGGATCTAATTTTCATGAAAAAAAAAAAAGAATATTTGTCTTTAAGGCCTTAACAAATTGAAAAAAGGGGAATAGAAAACCTAGGAATTAAGCTGTTAATATTGAATGATAGCCAATATGGTTCTATTTTTAAAATGTTGAATGTTTTCAGATTTTGTCTATCCCTGTTCCAGTGAACTTTGGAATATGTTACACAAGGACCTCTGTAAATTTATATGAGGGGTAAACACCCTAGGATTGCTGAAAAGATACTCTGGCAGCTGTTAGAGAGAGGAGGACTTAGCCTACCTTGCTTGAAAAAGTTATTACCTGACTGCTCAGGAGGTCTTTCTATGTAGATGGGCTGCTCAGCAGACTCAGTCGGGGTGGTACCCCATAGAAGAGGATGCCATGGACTCTTCCTGCTCTACAAATACTACCCCAGATTTGGCCCATGATCCATAATCCCTGTACTAGTCACTCCTTTCATATTTTACTTCAGCGTAGGAGACTCAGTGAGACCAGACCTCGTACTCACGAACAGGGACAGTGTTGCAGACGTCAGAGTGGAAGGCCACTTGGAGATCAGTGATCACCGTGCAGTGTGGTTCAATATAAAGTTGGCTGCGGAATCAAACTACACAAGGATGAGTGTCCTGGACTTCAGGAAGGCAGATTTTAAAAAGATTGGTGTATGCCTCAGGGATAACCTAACCGGGGTGGGATGACCTGGATGAGGTGGAGGAACAGTGGGCAAAGCTAAAAGGGAGCATAGGAAAGGCAACAAATCTCTGTATCAAACAAGTGAGCAAAAGCAAGAGGGAAAAAGAGACCACTATGGTTCTCAAAAAAGGTGGCTGAAAAGATAAAGACTAAAAGGGTAGCATTCAGAAGGTATAACAGAAGGTATAAGGAGATGTAGAGGGAAGAAGACAGGGAGGTGAACCAGGGAAAACAGAGGAAAGCAGTAAGGAGTGCAAAGGCACAAAGTGAAGAGAGACTAGCACAGGAGGTAACGATAGGGGACAAGACATTTTTCAGATATGTAAGTGAAAAGAGAAAGACCAGGGGTGGGATTGTAAGGTTAAAAAGGGAAAAGGTGGGGGGGAATGTGCACAGGGGGACCAGGAAAAGGCAGACATCCTGAACAATTACTTCTGTTCAACATTCACAGAGGAAAGAGAAGGGGAGTGGCCACGTAAAAGTAACAAAAGCTTTGGAGTGAGAGAGGTGGACACTAGTTAATTTTTGGAGGCGAGAGTCCTCAAGGGACTTGCTAATCTGAAAGTGAACCAAGCAATGGGGCCAGATGGGATGCAGCCAAGGGTATTGTCAGAGCTCAGGGAAATTCGGGCTGCACCACTGACAGTTCTATTTAACAGCTCACTGGAAAAAGGAGTGGTTCTGGAAGACTGAAGGAGAGTGGATGTAGTCCCACTACACAAAAGTGGTAGCAGAGAGGAGGCTGGAAAATACAGGCCAGTCAGCCTAACACTGGTGGTGGGAAAGTTAATGGAATCACTGCTGAAACAAAGGATTGTGGAATATCTTGAATCTAGTGGGTTACAAGACCCGAGGCAGCATGGTTTCACGATGGGGGTGTCAACAAATCTGACAGATTTCTTTGATCATTGACCAAGAAACTAGATCAAAGTGGAGTGGTGAACATGGCCTACCTAGATTACAGTAAGGCATTCAACACCATTCCAAATAGGAGACTAGTAAGCAAGCTGGGTAGCTGAGGAGTGGGTCCAGTGGTGGTAAACTGGATAAGAAATTGGTTAGAGGACAGGTGACAGAGGGTGGTGGTAAATGGAGTTCACTGCAGGGAAGGGAGAGTGACCAGTGGGGTGCCTCAGGGATCAGTGCTGGGATCAGTACTCTTTAATGTCTTTATAAGTGACATTGCAGAGGAGTTGAAAGGGAATGTCTGCGTCTTTGCAGATGACATCAAAGTCTACAACAGGGTGGGCACTCAGGGAGAGGGTGGAAAGGATGAGCAGAGACCTGAGAAAACTAGAAGAGTGGTCAAGAGTATACCAGATGGGTTTCAATGTGAAAAAGTGCAAAATAATGCACATAGGGCACAGAAACCCCGGGGGCGCTGTACAAAATAGGTGGAGTGGTACTCACGACCACAAAGCAGGAAAGAGACCTGGGGGTAATCATATCGGATGACCTCAAAGTGGCCGGGCAGTGAGACAAGTAATAGGAAGGACAAGTGGAATGGTGGGGTGCACAGGGAGGGAATCACCAGCAGAAAGAGTAGGAGGTGTTGCCTCTGTACAGATCACTTGTAAGACCCCACCCTAGAGTACTGTGTCCAGTTCTGAAGACCACATCTCCGGTAGGACATAGATAGAGTGGAGGGGGTCCAGGGGAGGGCAACTAAAATGGTGCAGGGTCTGCATCAAAAGCCCTATGAGGCAACACTGAAGGACCTCAATATGGGGATATGATAGAGACCTTTAAATTCCTCACGGAGGTAAATAAGGTAAAGGAGGGGATTATTTTTCACAAGAAAAGGTGCTCAAAAACCAGAGGACATGGCATGAAGCTGAAGGGGGTAGATTTAGGGGAGATGTGAGGAAATACTTCAGAGAAAGAGTGGTGGGTTTCTGGAACAGCCTGCCAGTGGAGGCTGTGGGAGCAAAAACAGTGGTGGGTTCAAGAATGCATGGGATAAGCACAAGGGAATCACTGTGGAAAGGAAGGGGTGGGGGGGGGGCTGTAGATCTGGCACAATCTGCAATAACAGTGTAGGTAGGGTGAAATGAGCAGACTGGATGGGCCAAGCAGTCCTTAACTGCCCCCCCCCCCCCAATTCTATGTTTCTCCCAATGGTCTGGGCCCCCTCTCATTGACTAGACACAATGATGACTTTCCTTCTCTGGACAGTGAATTTACATACTGGAAAGGCAGGGGCTCACTCAGTGTGCTCAATGTGTCTCACAACAAGGCTGTATTCTGTTTGCACAGCTCGGGGACCAATTTAGCCTCTGTAGAGAAGATCACTGCAGATATTCATTGTCTCTATCAGACTGAATCTGGACCTTGTGAGACCCTTAACTGCCCTACAACAGTTCTTTTATGATGTCATAGACCCAGTGGATAAAATCAAGCACTTTTCTAAAATTTGTAAGGTCTTGATGGCAGACACCTCTCTCCTATCAGAGGGAGTCAGACAACACTGACAGAGAGAAATGGGGACAGAAATACAGCCTAAGTCGTGGGTGACTTGGCTCAGTAAAGGTTGGAAGGTCACAGCATCTGCTACATGGCAGGAATACTACTGGAAAACCCTGATCTGTTTTTTCCATACTCCATCCATAATGAAAAATTTCTCTCCTACCAATCTGGATGCCTGATAGTGCAACTCGGGGGACGCGCTAGGAACACATTTCCAAATTCTCTGGTCCTGCCATAACCTAGCTCATTACTGGTGGGATATTCATACAGCTACACAATGGATGCTAGGAAGGCCACTTCCGCAAACCTTTACTGCTCTAGTTCTAGATTTCCCCATGCTGATGAAAAGGGTTAGTAATATCAAAAAATTAGGGCAGATGCTTTGACTAGCTACATTAAAATGCATCACCATTAACTGGTTATCCCCCCACACCACCGATGCTGGACCAATGGAAGCATAAAGCTGCTTGACATAGAACGTGTGGAAAAGATTACCAGTGGCCCTAGATTACAGAGGGATAAATTTCTGGAGGTCTGGAACCCTTGATATATTTTCAGCATACCTCTGGTTGCCACAGGGGGACACCACTGAAGTGGAGTGAACTGCACCATCATTCACATGCCATTTTCTGAATGTTATCCGTTTTCAGGGAGAATGATGCTTATACTTAGATTATGTGGTTGTATATGAATACCAATAAGGTTGGCTTACATATGATTCTTATTAACTCATGGAGGGACTAACACCACATGGGCAGGGACCCTGGTTTTCCATTTTTACCGGTAACACCGGTAACAATCACGGAATCCTGCTTGGTTTGCGGATTTTGAATTCTTGTACTGGTGCCTCACGGAAATTGCATGTCACTGCACAGAATCTCTAAAATTTCAGTATATTTTTAATTTTTTTTATTTTCTCTTTCTATGTCCCCTTCTCACAGCATCAATTTCCACTTTTCAGAGATCCCTAGGCTGGGTATCCCCGAGCTTCATCCCCAGGTAATGTTCAGGAGCTCCTGTGGGCCTGCCCCTGTCCTGCCTGGATTGTACTCCCCCAGGTGGAAAGGGAGGGGACCCCAGGTCACCCCTCCACACTCACTTAGTGTGTGTCAGGCAGCTCAGTGGGTCCCTCATGGAGCCTGGTTATGAAGTCTGGGGCACCTGGGTCCCTTCTGCCAGTGGCCGATGTGGAGTGATTGTTCCTAGTTTTCTGGTCTCTGTCCCTGAGGGCACCAGCACTAGAGATCAAAGGAGGTAGGTCACAGAGACATGCCACTGCTCCAGATCCTGGCTAGTGTCCTCCCCTCCTGATCACTCTGCAGCATTTTTGCACCACCACCTGTGGTCACACAGGTGGTGGTAAACAGCAGGACCTGCAGCCCACCCTCCCTGGAGGAGGAGAGCAGTCCCCGGTGCTCAAACCTACTCCCTGGCCAGACCTCCAGCAACCCGAGTTTGCTTCTGACCCGTGGATTGCTGGCATTGCAAGGCAAGCAATAGTGCTACTGCAGCACCAGTGGGCTGACCTAGATTTCAGCATCTTAAAATGAATGCTGCTGCTGTGCTTCGATTCTTTCTGCTTTGTTGCATATAGAGTCAGTAAGGAAATGACCCGCACTGCTTTGTTGTAATCAGCCATTCAGTTTAACTACCCATGCCTAGAGGTTAGAGTAACAAATGGTGATTGAACTGGGTACATCCAGCAGACTTTGGTTTGAGTCCCACAACCTCCACTTGCATACTGTGCAACTCCAAGCAAGTCACTTAACCTAACCAGTGCTTTTAGGTCACTCCTTAAAACAGACAGTTCTACCTAGTGGACCTTATCTGCTTTACAAAGAATATAAAAAAATACCAATATATGTTTACTACATCATAGAATAGTAATCAGGGTACCATGTAATTTACCCGAGTTTTACTTGGGCTGCAATGATTTTGTATAGGTAAAGATAAATGTTCAGACACATTTTACATGTTTTATAAGCTTATTTTTAGATTTTAGTCAGGTTTTTATTGTATTCTTTGCATATAAGCATCTAGGTTGTAGATTGCTAAATGCAGGATCACTGTTACCAACTAACTTATTCAAGTTTATAATCAGTAGGGCCAACCAAAATCCTCAGTTGTTTGAATGAAAAGTAGTCTGAATTAAAGTATGTTCATGAAGAAGAAAGTGCCTTACTACTTGTGAAAAAACTTCACAGTTAGCACCTCATTTAGGGGAATTGGATCATTTACACCTTTCCCCCACCTGCTGTTTCAGTCTCTGTGACAACAAAAAGTTTTCTGACAGACTGCTTTAACAAAAAGCAAATGTTAAGTATTGATGTGTACTTATGTTTGGCCAGTGGATTTTAAAAGCACACTCAATGACATACAGAATGTAAGACCCCAGATGCTGTATGATGCTGGTGGGCAGTAGTTCAATTCACATCTGAACAAAGACATGAAAACTGGGAGACACCCTTTCATGGACACCAAGTAAAAAAAAAAAGCATCCACATGTCTGGGAGATGCATGAATCCATTTGAAGGTCCTCCACTAATCACTTGTGGATTTTTTAGGTGAAGATACTTTATTTGAAAGAAGCAAATTCAAGCAGTGCTTTTTGCTCCTCCTACCCCCTGGCCATCCCCTCCTTCAGGCCTAACAAGTCCCCCTACCACCTGCTGAGTCCCAACCACCATCCACTGACCCTTACTGCTGTGCTACCAGGTAACCCAAAGTAACCCTTCATTGAGTGGGCCCCTACCCCTGTGGGAGGGTACCATGGGAAGAGAATTGCCCCAAAGAGCTTCCTGTGTATCCTGGGCATGGCAGGGGTCAGACCAGACACATGTCTGGGGCTTCTGGCTTATGGAGGGACCAACAGCCATCCTTTGCTAGTCAGGGGGTGTTTTCCCATTTTCTTGGGAGCGTGGCAGGCCACATGATGTCAAGGCAGAGCCGCCTGTCATGCTTCCTCCTGCAGTGAGGGCTGATACGTTGTCATGCCTCTGGCCTCCACCACGGGCCAGCAAATGCTGAGCCATGAACCCACCCTCCTCCCAGGAGAAGGTGAGTGGTTGTTGGGCACTCAAGCCTTCACCCACCAGCTGGCCCTCCAACACCCAAGTCCGTTCCTAACCCTGGTCAGCGGTGTCACAGGCAGAAATCCAATTCAGGCAGTTAAATTATAGATGGGGAAAAACAAAGGTAGACCACCTTAGCAGTGATAGTTCAGATTAATTCACTTCTGAGTTCTAACAAGCAAAGAGACCAAGTCATTTGTAACTTGTGTGCCTGTAGAGTGTGGGTGTTGAAAAGGGGATCATAGTGCTGTCACTACTGCCATCACCCCTGAGGGTGTGGACTGCATTGCTGCTACAGCCATCACACCAAAGGGTGGGGGCTGTAGTGCTTCTGCCATCACCACTGGTGGATGGGGAATGTAGTACTGCTGCCATCCCACCTGAGGGATGGGGGCCATAGTGCTGATACTGCCATCCCACCTGAGGAATGGTGAACGCAGTACTGCTGCCATCACACCTGAGGGATGGGGAATGTAGTACTGCTGTCATCACACCTGAGGGATGGGAATGTAGTACTACTGCCATCACACCTGAGGGATGGGGAATGTAGTACTGCTGTCATCACACCTGAGGGATGGGGAATGTAGTACTGCTGCCATCACACTTGAGGGATGGGGAATGTAGTACTGCTGCCATCATACCTGAGGGATGGGGAATGTAGTACTGCTGCCATCACACCTGAGGGATGGGGAATGTAGTACTGCTGTCATCACACCTGAGGGATGGGGAATGTAGTACTGCTGTCATCACACCTGAGGATGGGAATGTAGAACTGCTGCCATCACACCTGAGGGATGGGGAATGTAGAACTGCTGCCATCACACCTGAGGGATGGGGCCATAGTGCTGATACTGCCATCACACATGAGGAATGGTGAACGAGTGCTGCTGCTTCTGTCACACCTGAAGGAGGAGGTCGAGTGCTGTTGCTGCTGCCATCACACCAGAAGTATGGGGGCTGTAGCTGCTTCCATCACACATTAGGGATGGGGCTGTAGTGTTGTTGCTGCCATCACGCCTTGTACCTAAAATAACTTTAAATTGTTTGTTTTGTTTATTGAATTTTGTTGACCCGTAAGCCCACTGGGCCTAGAAGTCCCTTTTCTAGGGCCGACTGGGAGGGAATACAGATGGTAAGCAATTGAATTTGAACCAGATTAAGCTGTTGGTGATATTTTAGTGAATGAGGGAATTTGGCCAGGACACCGAAATTCTCCTACTCTTTTGATAAGTGCCATGGATCTTTAACATCCACCTGAACTACCATCAATCCAGGCAGATGGGACCTCGGTTTAACGCCTCATCTGAAAGATGGCACCTCAGAAGTGCAGCACCCTCTCATGCTGTACTACAGTGTCAGTATTGGGATATTAACCAAGTGCCAGATGTGGGAACTGAACCCACAGCCCTCTGATCTCCCAGCCTCAGAGGCGAGTGTGCTACCTACTGAGCCACTACACTGACAACTGGCACAAGGATGGAAGGATGTGTGATAGTGGAGGTCAAAATTGCTAAAATGCATGTTAGCAGAGTTAAAAATTGTTAAATAAAGTACACAAAACCAAACACTGGTAAAACCGGATTTTGACTTAACAGACACTGGTGACAATACCATTTTTTACAATGTGCAAAACGGAATATGCCCTTTCTCAATCCCGGTAAACCATTGTCCCTGCACATGGGTTATGTGAGCTGTCACATATCCTATACAGTACTTATGAATCTGCTATGGACTGGATCATTACAACAGAGCTGAAGGGGTAGGGGGAAGGGCACACACTAGTTTAACTGCTGTTGCTAGTTTATATACTCGCAGCTGAATTCCTTTTCTCACTGTGTTTGGATATGTGCACCAATTAGGTCCTTAATGTGTCTTGGGTCCATTGAACATGTGATGATAACATGGTATATCTTGTCTTTTTGGTTTCTTCATATCAACAAAAGCACGAAAAGTTAAAAAAAAGTTGAATGTTTTCTTTTGGCAAACCTTTATGACTCATTGTACTGAAGTGACTGTAATCTGAAATATTTTCATTAAAAATTTCTAGAGAAAAAAGATTTATTAGGGAAAGCAGAAAAGAAGCTCTGTGAGAAGGAATGGCAAGGGTAAGCAAGGCAAACAAACAAATTACAAATAGGCACTCACACAGTCTTGACACTATCTGATGCAATACTTTACCCCACAGTCCCAAGGAAGCTCACAGTTATTAAAGTGGTGTCACACAGTCTAGTAGTAACTTTACAGACCCAATGGTGGAAAGACAAAGATGTTTCCGTAATTTCAGTGGAGAATTGGGGAAAAAGGTAAACAAGCAAGCAGTTCAACTATTTGTTAACACTAGGTAGGTTGGCCTACATGCAGGTCTTCTGCACAGTAAGTCCCCGAAGCATAGTCATGTCCAAGGCTTACATTGTCTGTCTGTAAGTCCATCCATCCATCCATGCAGTGGGGCAGGTTCCACTATAGGGTTGGTGTTCAGGGGCTGGATGCATGTAGCACAGTGGCTACTGCCGAGATTCTGGTAGCAAGCAAGAGTAAGCTGTGCATGGGGTAGGGCATCGCAGCCTCATTGGCATTGACCCCACCTGGAAAATTTTGCCTTTACTCTTTAGAAAGGGACTTTTCAAGGAGACAGGAAATGATTTTTACATAGTTAATTGCCTTTCCATTTACCTTTTCATGCCAGTTATGTATTCAGATTTATGTATTCTGATATGCCTTGATGATCTTCTGATAAATAAATAATCCAATTTTCAGGTGCCCTCAGAGCTACTCAAGAGTTCCACTCTCCTCACCAGCTACTGCTCTTTCTTTTCATATTTCTAAGGCATTCTATGACATCAATAACTTCCATTCCATGCTATTCATCTGAATGGCCTGAAGTGGTGTTACTGATACCATAGAACATTCAGGCAATCAATGTGAAAAAAGAGCAGCAACTGCTGAGGAGAAAGGAACTCAGGGTACTTAAAAAAGGCAACAACATTAGATTATTTAACAAAAAAGGTCAAAAACATCACAATACTTGGTAGACAATAAAAGAACAACTGGAGGGCATCTAGAGGTGTGAAAACAGTGTCCTATCACCTTTCATCCTCTTCTAGTACACGTGGGGACTTTGACAAAACACTCTTGGCTTAGGTGGTGTGGGACTCAAGCTGCTCTGCTCACAGTGACTATGGTCTCCTGTTGAAAAACCCATCTTTCAGATGGTTGCCTGCATCAAATTCAATCTCTGGCTGCTTGGCATCAATGCCACATGTGGGACCAGTCTCGGAGGATAGCTACCTAAGTCCAAACTCAGTGCTTGGACCCTTCTTCTTCTACTCCAGCTGGAACTGATCTTCCCTGCAATTTCTAACAGATCTGTGTCAAATCTAGCACACAAGACTAAGATGACTTTCTCTTGCCTTTCTTGCAGATTTTAGGTACCACAGTCCCAGCCCACTGATTGGCCAAAACCTTTGGGGGGGGGGGGAGGAGGCTGACTGGGCAAACTTCAGTCCCTGGTTGGTTAAGTGCTCCTGGGCTTTTCGCCATGCTATCAAACCCACCAGGGAACTCTGGGTTTCCCCACCAGTCCATTCTAGCCCCTCCCTTGTGACTGACTGTCACGCTGATGGGAAAATACCCAGGGTGGCTACCTGACAAATGTTCCAAGTTATTCTTGGGTTGGGGTGCAAAGAAACATGAAGGAAGCACCACCTGCAAGTGCCCATGGGGCCAGATAAAGAACTGCCTGGACAGGTAGATAGACCACATGAAGCCCTAAAGGTAAGCCCCCATTTGGGGGTTACAGAAGCTACTGTATGACCACTTGTGGGTGAAATCAGAGTATAGCAGGTAATTATTATACTGTACATAAATAATTCTGTATGAGTCAATAAGAATAGGGGAGATTTTTGCTGTGATTTCAGGTATCATTTTCTCTGTCAGGGAGAACAATTAAAAAAGGCTGGAGTCTTGCAGAAAACACCCCAATTCCCTTCTTTCCTATTTGGGCAACTTTTACTCTTTTACTGTACCCAACTCCTTTGTCACCTCCTCCCTCTAGCCTGCGAGTTTAGTAAACTATGTTTCTCCACAGGTTCTGAGGGGAGTTGTGTGGGCATGGTAAACTCCCCAAGGAGTAGGCAAAGGGAGTTGAGTGATGCAGAGGGGTTCAGACAGGAGTATGTCACCACAATGCAAGGGATAATGAAGTGGGTGCTTTTGCAGCTGGCTGAAAGGTAGTTGAGTATGCAAGGAAAAACGGGGATGGGGGGTGGGGTGGTAAGGACAATGTCACCAAACTTTAGAGAGGAACTTGTTACTTTTGGCCACGGTTTACTCTGCCTTACATAATTTGGATTTGTTTTTGAGATGTGCTGCATCTGCCTTTGCTGTTCAGCTGCTGGGCTGCTAGCTCCTGATGATATTACTGTAGGGTAGAGGAGTGACTCACACTGTGCAGTACCATGCAGTTGCAACAGTTTTGCAACGGAAACCTACCAGTATTCAGTGTGCATACTGTTTCCTCTTCCCCAAGACACCCTGTTAGCAATGCATTATGCCAAAATCCAAATGCCTTGTCAGTATGTTTTTTTTTGTGAAACTGACTCTACCCTTTAGTGGTGTCAGCAGTACAGCCCTGGGCCCACATCAACACCAGGCTTGCAACAGAAGCTCTGGTACACCCTGCAGTTTTTAGCAGCTCAGAATGCAAAAATTAATTGCAGCAGACAGTAATGAAATACAATTCCAGAATCAATGCAAGAAGGTGTAATTTATGCATGAAAGTCAAAAGGGCTGAGGAAGTTCTTCTTTAAAATTAGACAAAACTATGAAACTTGCCTTTATTCAAATCCTCTTTTGAAACACGATACTGTAATGAAATCTACTAGTGCTATACAATATGTTTGCTGCTCCTCGTTCTAGGAAAATCTACTCAGGCCACAGACAGATGCTGCTGTCATCACGGCTCTTCTAGGCAGCAACACAGTTTTGCCAGTAGCTACAGAAATAATGAAAAACTCTCAACATAATGTTGCAAAAAATAGAAGCAGGGTAAACACAGAACCATATTTAGGGCTTCTGAGAAATTAGGTATTTGTTTACTAGTTCTCATGAAAACAAGAGCCCTTTGTTTGGCAGGACCAATTTTAATCTGACTGCATTTCAGTAATGAAGCAGACTTTGCAGCCCAGTAATATTCTAGTTTACTTGGTGGGTTCTGAGGTTTTAACAGACTACAATTAAACTGAAAGGCACCGTTTAGTTTAAGGGATTATTGACAGCAGTGAGAGTTAAAGACCTTGCTTCCTCCAGCAGATTCTGAAACTGAAAGATTCCAAAGATGAGGAAAAAAAAAAATCAAAAAGGGCCCATTCAACCAAATGCTTGCAAGTGCCTGTAATACAGGTGCGCTATGCAGCTCAGACAGCTTTACACTCGTGGTAGATACACACAGTATGAAATCATTTTCACCCCTAGCAACACAGCTAATGACTAACAACAACAGAAAATACATTTTTTATTACAGTAAGGAAAGAATAATGGAAACCTTTGCGTAGCAACATTCCACAAGGAGGCTACTTCCGATATAAACTTTTTCTCCCTTGTTGCAAACTGCAATAAAAATACACTTCATAATGGATCTGGTGAGGGCACCATTTTCCTTCTTGTACTGTGCCTTTGTGGTAATATAACAGCAGCACCATCAGCAGCGCAGTGTACTTGACTACTTTTTTTCTTCTTGTTCCACCGCAACCTAACCGCAATATTTACCTCTGATATGGGCCATCACTTATAAGTGAAGTATTGCCCTTCTATTAATGTGCAATGCTCTTTTTTTTTTTTTATATTGCACCATCCTCCTCAGTTGTCATGGTGGTTCTATGTCATAACGGCGATCTCAGAAAGGCGATCGCAGTTAGGGCGAGTGTACATTGCCAAAAATAAAATTTGGCGATCTACACTCACCGTGCACAGCAAGAGGCGCCGGAAACTTTTTTTATATTTGGGGGAGACTGTGCCCCCGCTTAAGGATTCTCAACTCCAGAGGGTACATGTCGGGGTGGGATGCAAACAAAAAATATCGGACTGCGCAAAAACAGACCGCACTTAGGACCGAACCTGGTACCCTCCCAACCCTAGCCTGCCATCCACCCACCATGCCACATGACCAGCTCAGCAGCCGACCACCGCACTACACTCCACAAACCCTCCCTCCCCTTCCACCCGTCGCACTGTGTGCTCGCCCCCCCCCGCACATGTACATATAGAAACATCATGTCACGATATTCGCAGACCCCACCATCCGGTTGCCCTCCCTGCCCGGTAGCCCTGTGTACAGGCACTATGACTGAGTCGCCCTTTTTGAAAGCGCTCAATCGTGGTTGCCATTGTCACAGGCTACCGTCACATGGTCCCTTCCTCCAAACACGAAAACAGATGCCTTCACTGCAGTCACAAATGCAGCTTTTCTACTGGCCGAAAACAGAAGGGTGAATATTAGGCATACCATGCCCTCCCCCCCGGATGCCTAATACTGTACCTCTGTGACATGCCAGATGATCTGGTGGTGCAAGTGTGGGATCGCATGTGATCACTGGTCTTCCAGGTGGCACATTAACATACTGCTGCCATGCAAGTAGACTGGCCATGTATGACCCTGTTTCTTAGTCTGCTGGCAGCCCTAATTAAGGAAACAGGGAAAGCATACAGATGCATGCCTGACCAATCCAGGGCCAGAGCATCCATGGGAATTGTCCCCTTGGCTGGTGGCCTGCAACAGTACTTTGGCAGGTGGTGGTTCTCTTGGGATGCAAAGAGATCTATCTCTGGGGTTCCCTACCTTCTGAAAATCACTTCCACCACCTGTCTGTTCAGGGACCATTCATGATGGGCCTGCCTGATCCAACTCACAGCATCTGCTAAGGTATTGTCCTTTCCTGGCAGATGACTGGCCTGTAGGGAGACTCCTAGAGAGTAAGCCAGGCTCCATATTTTCATAGCCTCTGTGCAGAGAAGGTTTGACCTCATACCTCCCTGCTTGTTTATATAATACATTGTAGTAGTATTGTCTGTTCTGATCTGTGCCACCTTTCCCTGCAGAAGTGGTGTAAAGGCCTTTAGTGCCAACAACACTGCTCTGAGCTCCTGTAGGTTGATGTGCTGAAGTAATGCTGCACTTGACCGTAAACCATGGGTGGTGTGATCCCCTAGATCAGCTCCCCACCCTCGTAGTGATGCATCTGTTGTGAGAATAACTGATGGGGGCTCTTGCTGGAAAGGAACCCCTTCCCTTAGGTTGGCTTCCTCTTTCCACCACTGGAGGGCCTGGAGTACTGTTTTTGTTACTGGAATCAACTTTGAGAGAGGATCCCTTCTTTGACACCAGTGAGCCCTGAGCTGGAACTGAATGTCTCTCATCTGGAATCTGGACCCTGAGACTGTGCCCATGGCTGCAACCATGTTGCTCAGCAACTGAAGAAACTGCCTTGCAGTTTTTGGCCGGTTCAGGCTGAAGGAACTTGCCAACTGAACAATACTTCTTACCCTGTCTGAGGGCAGGTAGTACTCAACTCTGCTCCTATGAATTGCAGCACCTGTGGGTAGGTGGACAGATTTTTTGAGGTTTATCAGAAACCCTAAGGACTTCAAGAGGCCCTGAGTGACCTAAATGTTTTCCTTTACTTGTGGAGAGTTTTCTACCACCAACCAGTCATTTAAATATGGGAATACTGTGACACACAACCTTCGCAGGTGTGCTACCACTACTGCCAAACACTTTGAGAACACCCTTGTGGCCGAGGTCTCGACAAATGGCAGTGCTGAGAACTGGTAGTGGGGAGTCTGAATCTGAGATATTTTCTGTGAGATTCCAACTCGGCAGAAGGCAATACTGGACCTTGTGCTCACAAACAGGGACAGTGTGATGGGGGTAACAGTGGGGGAGCACCTGGGAAACAGTGACCACCAGTCATTGTGGTTTGAAATCACAGAAAGAGCAGAACCAAACCACACAAAAACACGTATCCTGGATTTTAGGGGGGCAGACTTTGGGAAAATGGGGAGATACCTGAAAGAGAGATTAAGGGAATGGGACAGGAATCAGGGGTTGAGGAACAGGAGTATTTAAAATGGGGATTACAAGAACAACAGAATTATGCATTACAGGTTAACAAGAGGAAAAGGAAGAGAGACTATTATGGTTTTCCAAAGAGGTATCAAAGAAAGTGAAAGCCAAAAAGATTGCATTCAGGCAATACAAAAAGACACAGGCAGAAGGGGATAGGGAGAAGTACCAGGAGAAGCAAAGAGAGGCAGGGAGGTCAGTAAGGGAAGCCAAAGCTCAGACAGAAGAACACATTTCAAAATCAGTGGGCAGAGAGGACAAAACCTTTTACAGGTACATAAGAGAAAAAAGAAAGACAAAGGGAGGGATAGTGAGACTGAAGGGGGAGGATGGGAGCCGCGTGGAGGATGACAACAGTAAAGCTGACATATTGAACAGGTATTTCTGCTCAGTCTTTACTGAGGAAGAGGAGGGTAATGGGTCTGAAGGGAGAACAAGGGTGAGAATGATGCAGAATGGACACAGTCCCTTTTACACTAGAAAAGGTCCTGAAGGAACTGGAAGTAATAAGAGTTGATAAAGCAATGGGGCCAGACGGGTGCACCCCAGTGTCCTTAAAGAACTAAGAGAGGTGGTGGCTGAACCCTCTGGCTATCCTGTTTAGCCAATCACTGGAAACAGGGAGGTACCCAAAGAGTGGAGGACAGCAGATGTAGTCCCCTTATAGAAAAGTGGGAACAAAGAGGAAGCAGGGAACTACAGACCAGTCAGCCTCACCTCGGGTAGTGGGGAAGATCATGGAAGCACTACTGAAGGAGAGATTGGTGGAACATCTGGTTATCAATGGACTACAGGACCCAAGGCAGCATGGTTTCACCGGGGAGGTCATGTCAGACCAACCTCGTTGAATTTTTGACTGGGTGACTAGGGAGGTGGATCAGGAGGGGCAGGGACATGGCCCATCTGGGACTTCAGCAAGGCCTTTGACACTGTGCCATAGAAGACTATTACTAAACAAACTGGGAATATGGGTGTGGGCAGGACAGCAGTGTGGTGGGTAGGTAACTGGCTGGGAGGCAGGACACAGAGGGTGGTGGTAAATGGCTGTCACTCCACAGAGGGAAGAGTGACCAGTGGGGTACCACAGGGATCAGTGCTGGGACCGGTCCTATTCAACATCTTCATTAGTGACATTGCGAGGACCTAGAAGGCAAAATTTCACTGTTCGCTGATGACACAAAGCTCTGTAACAGAGTAGACACACCAGAGGGTGTAGACAGAATGAGAAGCGACCTGCAGAAACTTGAAGAATGGTAGGGTTTGTGCAGTTGAAATTCAATGCAAAGAAGTGCAAGATAATGCATATGGGGCACAAAACCCTGGCACAATATATCAGTTGGGGGTGAGGATATAGCATGCACCAAGCATGAGAAAGGGATCTTGGGGTTGTCATCTCTGATGACCTCAGGTGGAAACAGTGTGACAAGGCAGCAGGTAAAGCAAATAGGATGCTGGGATGTATAGGCAGGGGCATCACCAGCAGGAAAAGGGAGGTCATAATTCCGCTATACAAGACACTAGTGAGGCCCCACCTGGAGTACACTGTACAGTTCTGGAGACCATACCTATGTAAGGACATAAGGTAGAGAAAGTTCAGAGGAGGGCAACAAAGATGGTGCATGGATTGCATCACAAGTCCTATGAAGACAGGTTGAAGGAACTGAACATGTACTTCCTGGAGGAGAGGAGGGAGAGAGGGGATATGATAGAGACATACAAGTATCTTACAGGGAGGAACAGGGTGCAGGAAAACACTATTTTTAAGCAAAAAGATGTTCCAGGACTAGGGCATGGGATGAAGTTGAGGGAGGGCGATTCAGAGGAAACATGAGAAAGAATTTCTTCACAGGAAGGTGGTGGACAAGTGGAACACCCCTGCAGAGGAAGTGGTGGGGCAAGCAATCACGGGATTTAAGAATGCATGGGATAGACATAAAGGAATTCTAGAGGTCAGGGGTAAGGGGCAACAGACTTCTAGGAAAACAAACTGAACTTACAAGCTCAAATGGGCAGACTGGGTGGGCCACAGGCCCTTATCTGCTGACACTGTCTATGTATCTATTCCCTTATGGGGACGTGGAAATAGGCATCTTTTAGGTCCAGTGATGACAACCAATCTCCTTTCTGGAGCGTTGGTAGAATCATAGCCAATGTTACCATTTTGAACTTTGGCTTTGTCAGATGTTTATTTAACAATCTGAGGTCTAGAATGGGCTGCCACTCTCCATTTTTCTTTGTGGTGAGAAAGTACCTTGAGTAAAAACCTCTTCCCTTTTGCTGTGAGAAACATGTTCCGCTGCTTTTGACAGTAGCAAGTTTTGAACCTCCTTTTCCAGTAGCTTCCTTTCTGCTATGGAAGCTGGCTTGAACGCTCTGGATCATAGGTTTAGGAAACTTTTGAAACTTAGGGACAAACCCTGACTCACTACTTCCAGGACCCACTTTTCTGTAGTGATGTTTTTCCAAGCCTGAAAGTAATGAGCCAGTCTGCCCACTACAGGTAGTGGGGAGGCAGCCTTGACAATGAAGTCAGGGAGTCTGTTTAGTTTGGGGCTGAGCCTGGCCAGTCTGGGAACCTCATCTAGATCCCCTTCTGCCCCTGCCCCAAAGTACACCATTTGCTGGTACTATGGCATAGCCTGAGCCGGATAAAAAGGCTTGCTGTAAGGAGATCTGCCCCTGCCTCCCCTTCCATAAGGGCTTGTGGAAGGAGACGACCTTTCTTTAGCCGAGTTGCTTTTATAGGTGGCCTTGTATTCATCCACCTTTTTCATATAGACCTCTGTCTTGTCCCCAAAGACTGCATTATTTTCTATGGGGAAATCCATAGCTTTATTTTGAGTGTCCTGAGTAAGGTTTGTGGCCCTGAGCCAAGCAAACCTCCTCAGACATACAGAATTTGCCATACATCAGGCAGCAGTGTCATTTAAGTCAGCTATCATCTGGAACTGGCACTTAGCAGCCTCCAACCCACATCCAGCTGTCCTGGCCAAATCCTCTGAGAGACCAGACTGTGCTTTTTTGGACAAATCCAAAACAGATTGCCATAGTGACTTCTTGTACCATGCTTCATATGCTTGATAGCTGGCCTGTCTAATTGCTAAGCAGGCAGACAGATACCTTTTTTTTTTGCCATGCTATCAATTTTTTTAGAATCTTTCTCTGCAGAGTTGGAGGCTAAAGGCACTTTTACTCTGCCGCAAGCTGCTGTCCATACCACTCCCTGAAGATCAGGATGGTGAATAGAAATTCAGTACCATACCAGCCAAGTTGATACTTCTTCTCCAACCTTTTATCTACAGGGAAGACAGAATGAGGAGTTTGCAAGATTTTAAAAGCATTCTTTTCTGAAAAACTTACAGATAGGGAGCACCAGCTTTTTTGTAGGTGTAAGCCCCATCATTTCAAGGTACTCAGCCTCTTCATCTTCTACTGCCTCACTGGTAGTGCAGTCCAAAGCATCAACCATTTTTCTAACAAAAGGAAAATGTGAAGAAAATCCTCAGTTGTTCTAGGAGGGGAAACAAACTTCTGTTCAGGGGAGACTTTCTGGTCAATACCTTCTTCCTCCTCCTCATACTCCTCATAGTCCTCAGACCCTAGGCATTTCTGGATTGAGGGCTGTACAGAGGGGGTGGCTTGCTTAGATAAGGTTTGTCCCTGGACAGGGATCGGTGCAAACCCCTGCAAAGCTTGAATGACGTTCAGGGCTTGAGCAATTTCCTCAGGTGAAGGCATTAACACAGGCTCAGTTGAAGTCCCCTTAGGTCAACTGGCAGTGGGTTTAATATGCTTTGTCTTTATTGTTTTTAAAAGAACCAGGGAGTTAGCCAGTCCTACAGGTCTTTTGCCTGGCACAACCTTATCAGGAGTGGGAAGAACAGTATCTGCAGTTTCACTCGCTTATTTTGAGAATGTAGACTGGTCAGAGCCGGGGGAACACTTCAGCAACTTTTTCTGCAGCCTCTCCAAATACTGTTCCACTGTTTTAGGTGGAAACGTTTTACAAATGTCACATTCTGCAGAAAAATGTTCCTGGCCAAGCCAGACAACACACAAGGAGTGTTTGTCAGCTTGGCAAAAACTTCCCTAAACTGGGTACAATTTCTGAAGCCAGGTTCACTGGTTTTCTCCTTTGGTTTATCTGACATAATGTAGACCAGTAGAAAAAAGAAACCACAATAAGATTTTTACATGTTAAAGTATTTTTTGTGGTTTGTGGTCGGTTCCAGAACTGATGAAAGTTCCGATAAGAACCAGTACCAAATGAACCGAGGTTATCGGTTACTTTTTTAAAACTTATCGGTAAATTTCAAAATAATATATATAAACGAAACAACTAACTAACCGGAATTTCAGATTAAAGAAACTCCGGAAATAGAGACTAAGGCTCAGTTCCACTGTGGTTATTCTGAACCAGAAGAAACCAATAAAATAATACAAAAAACTAAAAACTAACATAGTGGTTGACGAATTTACAAAAGATAAAGGCAGCAAGAAAAAATTACTCACTATAGTAATCTTCTTTCTTCCAAGAGGTCCTTTAGCATCAGTAACTTTCTTGCACTTAGCTGGCCAGCTGCAACTGCCCCGGAGGTGTGCCTTCAAGAGATATTTAAATGAGTTTAGGGCCAAGCCAATCAAAAGACAGGAGGGGCTGAGAGCTGAGTGAGCGCTGATGAAGGCTTCAGAATTTTTTCTAAGGAAAAACAGCGGCAAAGGCCCCGAAAAAGAATCAACAGGACTCAAAAAACATGCAAACGTCCACAAAAGTGGAAACAGAAACAACAGCAACACAAACTAAAAACTCATCAATAAGAAACTCCAAATTTGGCAAACGGTGACATAAAGACCCCTTCTCCGACAGGCGAACTGGGGAGGAAGGGTGGGAGATTACTGATGCTAAAGGACCCCTTGGAAGAAAGATTACTGTGGTGAGTAATTTTTCCTTCTTACCCCAAGAGTCCTTTAGCAACAGTAACATTTTTGCAGACTACCGAGCAGTACCAAGTGGGAGGTGGGCAGAGAACCTACTTAGAAAAGAAGCTCTGCAGAACCGCCCTGCCAAATATGGCATCAGATCTGGTCTGTGTCACAAACTCACTCAGCAGGTCAGGTCCTCTACTCCCAAAGTGCCAATCTCCGAGCGCAGTCTTGTGAAAAGTTTAATAGAACAAGGTAACCCTCTCGTCTGTTTTGTGAGTTCGGATCAACCTGTGGTTTCAAGTCTTGGGAGGGATTCAAACTGAACCTCTTGCTAGCGTACCCAATGCACAAGATCAGATATTTCTGTCTTCGGGGGGTCAGATATCTTTGCCTACGGGCACCTAACCAGGTATACAGAGATAAACCCTTAAAAACTTTAATAAAGACCTCAGATTTAAAACGCTTCTCTTTCCAGCTTGATATCACCATTCAAGCTTATGTCTATTGTCTGCTATAACTATATATACTTTTACAAATAAAAAAAAAGTCAAAAACAGACCAAGTATGTTCTAAAAAGAATTTTACTACAATAGATAAAAATATGTTAAACACAAAATACAGAACTCTTACATCACAAGACATACAAATCTTTTAAAAGAACAAGGTTTAAACAGTGTAAATTCCTATATACAGTATTTAGATTTGACTCTCTCTCTAAATACCTGTTTACAAGTGCTCCAACGATGTTTTCTTTGTCAGAGTCTAGTTAAAAGTGTGTCTAAGTAAAACAGAGTATTTCTTAACAACTGTATTGGCCAACCCCTTTTTGTGTGAGGTCAGCTAGCTCCTCCTCTGTCAGATTATATATATAAAATATATATATACCTTATACAAAAACAGGGTGTCTTTTTTTTTTTTTAAAGTATTACATTCTGCAACTTCAACATAATTCATGTCCTTCAAATGACAGTTCTTTTGATCTCATAATAAGCTTCCTCCTTCCAGGACATGAAAGCATCTTTCTGATTTTTGCACTTCTATGTAATAACCTGCGGTTTTCCTCCAACGTCATAAAATGGATATGATATAGCAACTACGGCTGTAATAAACTCAGACAAACAGGATCCTTAATTAAAGCCTTACATACGAACATACAAAATTTGTCAGCAGATAAAGGCCTAGAGGTCTATCAAGTCTGCTCGAATGTGCAGCTAGCACCCCTTATTCTGCAGCTACCCCTTCCTTCCACCCTTCCCCTTGTCCTGTCCCATCCCCTTTTGAAGCAGTCCACTGTTTTACTGGATACCACTTCTGCAGGTAACGCATTCCACCCAGCCACCACCCTCTCTGTAAAAAAGTGTCTCCTCATCTCCCTCCTGAACCTTCCTCCCTCCAGTCTCATATCATGGCCCCTGGTGGCCCTCCCCTTCCTTACTTTGAACAGCCCCTCTGTACCCATCTTGTTGATTCCTTCCATGTATTTAAAGGTTTCAATCATGTAACGCATTGTCTCTAAAAACTGAGTGTGTATGAACTCACATGCTGTCAGCATTTTCCCATGTCTTTCATCTTTCAGCTGAAACCTGGGGGGGGGGTGAGGTCACTCCTAGAGCATCAGATTTTCAGCTGAGACAGTCAGTAATACAATTTATATTAAAAAAAAATGATACAGCACTCAGAACTGGCTGTCTAGGTCACTGTCTGCACATTCAAACTGTAGTGTTTCACAAAGGTGTGCAGAGACTTCCTGGCAGCTGCTTTGCAGACATCCAGTAGGGGAATGTCCCTTGCTGCTGTAAGCAAGGCTCACTGTTCCTGGTGGAGTGGGCCCTGATCCCCACTGGAGGTTGGTGACCAGCTTTCTCATAGCAGAATCTAATACAAGAGAGCAACCAAAAAGAAATAGTTCTCTTGGTAGCTGGTCTTCCTCTGCCTACATCCCCGTAGGTGAGGAACAACTGAGTGTTGGAGCCTCTGGACTGTCTAGTATGCTCTAGGCAGTGAAAGATGGCTCTTCTGACATCCAAGCAGTGGAGCTTTTGCTTGCCAGGAGTGGATGGCTCAGTAAAGAAGACAGGCAGAGCAATGGACTGGTTCAAGTGAAACTCTGAAACTACTTTTGGCAGAAATTTTCTATTTGTCCTGAGCTAAACTTTATCATTGTGAGGGATGACGCAATTCGGCTCAGTGCACAGGGCCTGTAGCTCTGAAATCCTCTTGGCAGTTATAATGGCTACCAGGAAGACCATCTTCCAAGTTACAAACCTGATGTGGGCCATGGACATAGGCTGGAAGGGTGGATTCATGAGCCCATCTATGCAAAGGTTCAGGCTCCAAGGAGGAACGAGATCCCTGGCTGGAGCCTGGCAGTGCAAGAGGCCTTTGAAAAACTGTTTAAAACTGTCGTGGGAAAAAATGGATTTCTTCTTTCCCACTGAAAGGTAGGCCAAAATTGCCACCAGGTGTAGCTTGAGTGAAGATGGTTTCAAGCCTGACACCTGTAGGTGCACCAGGTAGTCTAGCAGCTGAGGGTCTGAAGCTGATAGGGGCTCGATCTTTTCGCTCTTGCATCACAGGGAAAACCATTTCCATTTGGCTGCATAAGTCTTCTTAGTGTTTGCTTTTTTTAGCTATCCTCAGTATTTTAAGGATCTGTTCAGAGTATTGTGACGATGGAAACTCTAACTCTTCAAGAACCAGGCCTTGAGGTGAAGAGAGTGTATGTCTGGGTACTGCACTCCGTCTGAGAAAGGGTCAGCAGGGAGTGAGTTGGAGGCAGGCGAATGGACCTGTTGCAGGACACTGAGAGAAGGAGAGGGTACCAGGCTTGCCTGGACCAGTCCGGAGCCACTAGGATCATTGATGCAGGCTGATGTCTGAGTTTCAGCAAAACCCTGAATATTAGGAGAAATGGATGAAATGCATATAGGAAACTCCCTGACCAGTCCAGGATCAGGGCATCCACAGGAAGTGTTCCTGGAACTGGGGGCCTGCAACAGTACTGAGGAAGCTGAAAATTGAGAGGAGAGGCAAACAACAGATCCACGTCTGGTGTGCCCCACCGCCTGAACACTGTGGCTAATACTTGCTTGTTTAGTGTCCATCCACTCTGTCCTTGACTGATGCAGCTTACAGCATCCGCCAGAGTATTGAGTTTGCTTGGGAGGTGAATAGCCGAGAGGCTGACTCCTAGGGAGAATGCTACAGACCAGAGCTTCAGAGCTTCCAAACAGAGTATTCCTGATCTGGTACCACCTTGCTTGTTTAGGTAGAACATTGCAGTGGTGTTGTCCGTTTGAATCTGAACCGCCTGCCCTTCTATGCTGGGAGCGAAAGCTTTGAGAGCTAGTAAGACTGCTCTGAGTTTCAACAGATTTATGTGCAACTGTGACTCTTCAGAAGTCAAGATGCCACTTACTGAGGCACTGTCCAAATGAGCTCCCCAGCCCAAAAGGGAGGCATCTGTGGTGATCACCTTTGTGGGAAGAGAAGCTTGAACTGGAACCCCTGCCTGCAAATTTGCAGGGTCCTTCCACCACAGCAAATTTTTGAGGAATTGCTCCGACACTGGTATTAACTTTGAAAATTTGTTGCTTCTCTGAGACCAGCGATGTCTGAGGTAGGCTTGCAGTAGTCTCATCCTGTATCTGGCCCCTGGGACCACTGCAGTCATAGAGGCCATATGTCCCAGAAGTTTGAGGAAATGTCTGGCTGGTCTTGGCTGTTCCAGGGTGAACGAATCTGCCACTGAAAGGAAACTCTGAATGCTTTCCTGTGGGAGGAAAGCATATCCCTTCTGAGTGTCTAGCTGGGCCCCTATGAAGGTGAGCAGCTGGGTGGGTTCCGGATGAGATTTCTTTTGATTTATCAGGAAACCCAGAGACTCCAGAGTGCATTCTGTGACGGAAAGAGATTCCTTGACCTGGCAAGGAGACTTTGCTACTATGAGCCAGTCATCCAGATAGGAGTAGAGAGCGACACCCAGTCTCCTGAGATGTGCTGCTACCACTGCGAGACACTTGGTAAAGACTCTTGGGGCCGAGGACAGACCAAAGGGCACTGCAGTGAACTGAGAGTGACCCGAAGGAAGTTTGAACCTGAGAACTGTTACCCTAATTGCTTTGTTTTACATCCTTATTATGATCTATCCCTAAAATGTACCCTTATGTAACTATTACTGTGCTACCCAATGTATATCTTGTTTTGCTCCTGTACACCTCTATTATGTCTGTGCATTTCTGCATATTGTAACCAATGTCCTGTGCTCTCCCGGGTCGTGCCTGAAAATAGGCAGGTCTGTTGCCTAGCGCATTTACCCAGTTACTAAAAGCTAATAAATAAATAAATAAATAAACTTCCAGTAAGATCTCCTTATGAGTATGTGGAAGTAGGCGTACTTTAAATCTAGGGAGGCTAGCCAGTCTCCGTGCTGTAAGGACTGTATGATCAGAGACACAGTGACCATTTTTAATTTGCTTTTTTTTCAGATGTTTGTTTAAATATCTGAGATCTAAAATAGGTGGACACTCCCCAGTTTTCTTTTGTGTCAGAAAACACCTGGAGTAGAGGCCCTTGCCCTTCTCATGGGCGGGAACCCTCTCCACTGCTCTTAAAGCCAGAAGGTTTTGTACCTCCATTTCCAACAGCGGTATCTGTGCTGGGGACAGAGGTCTTGACACCTGGGTACGCTTGAGGCCTGGCAGCTGCTTGAACTGTAATGACAGACCCTTCTCCACTATCTCCAGCACCCACTTGTCTGAAGTGACGAGGAACCAGTGCTGAAGAAAGTGGGAGAGTCTGCCTCCAACCGGAAGTGGGGAGGTGACCTGGACACTCACATCTGGACTTAGACTGAGAGGCAGATGGCTGGGTAGAGGTGGTTCTTCTTTGGCCCCTTCTGCCCCTGCCTCTGAAAGACCCCCTGTACTGGCCGAAGTCAGACTGGGGATAGAGACTGTAAGGCTTGGGAACAAAACTTCCGCACCTACCGGCCCGGGACAGGATCTCTGAGGGGTGGCGGGCTTAGGCTTGGATGAGTGTCTCTGCCAGGAGGCCTTGTACTCATCGACTTTTTTCATGTAGTCGTTGGTTCTGTAATCAAACAACATATTTTGATACTCCATGGCCTTGTTCTGAGTATCTGTGGTCAGACTGGCTGTTCTCAGCCAGGCAAAGCGTCTCAGAGGGAATGGCATGGGCCATCACCCTAGAGGCTGCATCACTGCTGTCATCTGCCATGTGGAACTGGTATTTAGTAGCTTCCAGGGCATTTTTTGATGCATCCACCAGCTCCTGCACCATAGAATCTGACCTGTTGTGGGCGACAGCCTGGACAGATTTTCAAAGGGCTTTCTGATATTTGGCTGTGAATGCCATGCAAGAAGAAAGTCTGAGAAGCAGGGAAGCTGTAGCATACATTTTCTTTGCTATAAAGTAAATTTTCTTGGAATCCATGTCAGGGGGAGAGGGGGACAAGGAGACTCCAGCTTTCTCATAAGCTGCCTACTGCACTATACTCTCGTGGTTAGGGTGTGCAGACAGGAACTCTGTATCATTTTTAGACAATTTATATTTTCTCTCAAGCCACTTATAAACCCCTGATATTGAAGTGGGGTGTTGAAGTACCTTTCTGGTATTTTTTCTAAATGCATTATAGATAGGGATGACTGGGGTCTTTGAGGATGAAAGACCCTTCAGCTCCTTATAATCTTTGTCTTCATTGACATCCTGGTTGGGCTCCTGCGTAGGGAGGTCCAGGGTGTGCAGCATATTTTGTATAAATGTAAACATAGAGAAAGGATCCTCATGGTCACCTGGGGGATCCCCAAGATGAGGGTCCAGGGACTCCTGGGGCTCAAGGCCCTCAAAATCCATGTCAGGGGCATCATAAAATTGATCATCATCTGCGTCACCCTCACAGTCTACAAAAGAGAGAACTGTGGAAGAGTGCTTGCCAGCCCCAGTAAATCAAGGACCCATCTTTTGAAGGGTCTGAAACAGTTGCCATGCTTTTTCCATATCTTGCACTGACGGAAGAACCTGTGCAGTTTGTAAGTGTTTTGTTTTTTCTATATGCTTCAAGCTGCCTGTTGTCTCGCTATTGGCTTTTCAAGGAGCAACAGGAGCATATTTGTCTTAACAGAGTTTCTTTTTAGCCACTTAATCAGAGGCTTGATCAAGCTTCCTTTTTTTGTCACTCTTATTATTTTTCAATTTGTGAGGAACTTCATCTTTGGAAGCTTTGTTTTTTGGCTGAGATCTGGAGGGTTCCTCAGCACCTCTGCTTTTGGTATTAGAACTTTTGAATGGCCCCTTGTCGGAAGCCTTTGATTTATCCTCACCCATAATAATCAAAGGTTTGTCTGCTACGTTTACCAATTTAAGCAAAGCAAACCAGTCCTGGACCCACAAACTGAGTGCAGGTCTCTGTGAAAATGCTACCGGCCAGTCCTGCCCCAGTTAATAAACTCTATTACTAGTGCCCCCTTTTTTTTTTTTTGGTTGTAGAACTGTAATCTATACCAGTGCCAATCTTAATAGAAACCCAGTAATACTCAACTGCGCACAGGAGGCTGCTGGACCCTTACGGACAGTCCCGACACAGATGATACCAAGGTCCAGTAATAGAACAAAAAAGGTTTATTCATAATTTCCAATCTAGAGAAAAAACCCCAGGCACTGTATAAATTTGAAATCCACTGCAGGTACACTGCGGTAAACCCCACAAGGTCTGAGGTAAAAAACAAGGCAACTGTCTCTAATTCGATGGTTCCCATGAGACTGTGCCCAAAAATGAAGGAAACAATCAAAAATAAGCACTCACGATAAAATTAGGCTTTAAACTAAATAGTCGCAGTAAAAATAAAGTCAAAATAGCGTGGTCAGTGCTAAAAATAAAAACAATTGTGCGGTGCTAATGAAAAAGTAAAACTTTCACTCAACACACCAAAGGAAATAATTTGTGAGGAAAACTTTACCCAGATAAGTACTAGGAGGCTGTCAACAAGGAAAGTTGGGAGACAACTCAGAGGCAATATTGCTCAGTCCAGCGGAAAAAAAATTCTGAAGCCTTCAACAGCTCTCACTCAGCTCACACTCCCTGCTGTCTTTTGATTGGCTTGGCCCTAAGCTCTTGTAAATATCTCTTAAAGGCACACCTCGGGGGCAGTTGCACCTAGTCAGCTAAATGCAAAAAAGTTACTGATGCTAAAGGACTCCTGTGGTAAGAAATGAAAATATATAAAAGATGAAAAAATTACTCACCTTAGTAATTACATAGAAACATAGACTTTGACGGCAGATAAGGACCGCTAGGCCCATCTAGTCTGCCCATTTCCCTACCTACAGGATAGCCACAGATCCTAGTTAACCAACAGCCTATTTCTTCCTACTCCCCACAAGAATTGCCTTATGTCTGTCCCATGCATTCTTGAATTCTCCCACATTTTAGACCCCACAACCTCCTCAGGAAGGCTGTTCCATGCATCCACTACCCTCTCTGTGAAATAATACTTCCTCACATTGCCCCTGAACCACCCTCCTTCTATCTTTAAATTGTGTCCCCTTGTTCTTGCAAGTCTCTTTTCTGAAAAATGCTACCCTCTTGGACTTTGTTGATTCCACTGAGGTACTAAAAGTTTCTATCATGCCCCCTCTCCTTCTTTCTCAAGGGTATACATATTAAGCTCCTTTAGTCTCTCCTCATCGGCTTCTCTTGCAGACCATGCACCATTTTAGTTGCCTTCTCTGGACTGCCTCTATCCTGTCTATGTCCTTGCGGACATGGGGTCTCGAACTGGACACAGTACTCCAGATGGGGTCTCACCAACTGTCTGTACAGAGGGATAACAACTTCCTGTTTTCTGCTGCTGATGCCTCTCCTATACATCCCAGTATACCCCAGCCTCCCTACTGCCTTCTCACATTGCTTGCTAACCTTAAGGTCATCTGATATGATTACCCCAGGTCCCTTTCCTTTTGTTGTTGTTACTACCTCCCACCATTGTGTATTCTTCCCTGGGTTTTTGTTTCCCAGGTGCATTATTTTGCACTTCTTTGCATTGAATCCTAGCTGCCATACTTCTGACCATTCCTCCAACCTTGCCAAGTCCCTTTCATCCTTTCCATGCCTCCTTTGTGTATCAACCCTGTTGCAGATCTTTGTGTCATCTGCAAAAGGCATACTTTTCCTTCAGTCCCTCTGCAATGTCACTGATGAAGACATTAAAAGGACTGGACCAATACTGAACCCTCGGTACCCCACTAGTAACCCCTTTCTTCAGAAGTGGACTCCATTTACAATTACCTTCTGTGTCCTGTTGTCCAGCCAATGTTTTACCCAGGCTACCACCCTGGGACCCACTCCCAGGCTGGTTAATCTGACTATTAATCTTTTGTGTGGGACTGTGTCAAATGCCTTGCTAAAGTCTAGGTAGGCCATGTCCACAGCCCCTCCCTGGTCTACTACTTTGGTCACCCAGTCAAAGAAATCTATTAGATTCATCTGACATGACCTTCCGCTTGGTCCCATCTTGTGAAGGGGAATCACATCCGCCTTCCTCCAGTCCTCGGGTACCACACCATCCTCCCATGATTTATTAAAAAGAGTAGCCAGTGGTTTCACTAGTTCCTCCTTAATTCTTTTAGAATTCTGGGGTGAATTCCATCAGGACCCATTGCTTTGTCCACCTTCAGTTTTAGGAGTTCTTGCAGAACCCTTTCTTCTGTGAAAGGACTGGGATCGACCCCTATCAAGAGTGCTTCTGTTAATTGGATTAGGCACTTCCCCTCCTCTTTTGTGAATACTGAGCAGAAATATTCGTTCAGTATTCCTGCTTTTCACTGTCCCCTCTGCCCACCCACTGTTCATTCTATTCAGCCTCACTATCCCTCCCTTTGTCTTTCTCTAGCTGCTGTACCTATAAAGGTTTATCCCCTTCTTAACTGAGTTGGCTATCTTTTCCTCAGTTTGGGCCTTTGCTATTCTGACTTCCCTCCCTGCTTCCTTCTGCCTTAACTGGTACAGCTCTCTGTCCTGCTCCTTCTGTGTTTCCTTATACTTCCAGAATGCTATCTTTTCTTCCTGACTTTCACAGCCACCTCTTTTGAGAACCATAGTGGCTTTTTCTTTCATTTGATTTGTTCATTTGCTTCACACAAGGCTTGTTGCCTCTGTGATGGCAGTTTTGATAATTCCCCATTGTTGCTCCACACCTCCTTCTAACCTGTTTGCTAGTGCTTTTCTGAGGCACTCTCCATCTTGCCAAGTCAGCCCTCCTAAAGTCCAGTACCCTCACTTTTGTATGGCTTGGACTCTGTAGCTGAGTTAACGTGAACCACACTGTTTGATGGTCACTTGTCCCCAGATGGCAACCACTTCTAGATCTGAGATCCTCTCACTGCCCCGTTTGAGAGTCAGAGGTCTAGATTGCTCCCTCACCAGTGGGTTCCAAACTAGCTGTCTAATGCCTGCCACCTGTAGGGCATCAAGAATGGCCTGCTCTTGGATTGCTGCAGCAAATGTGCTCCAGTTAACATCTGGCATATTCAGGTCTCCCATCAACAGTATCTCCCCTTCTCTGCCATTCTAAGAATGCCTTCCTATCATATCCTTGTCCATTCCTTCCCCTGACATGGGGATCTGTACACAACCCCTGTGCGGATTGTGGTGCCCTTTCCAGTCTCAAGGTGACCCACAGTGCCTCCTCTCCTCCCTGTTTACTCTTTTGTTCAGTTGCTTTTATCCCTTCCTTTACATAGAGCTACTCCTCCCCCTCTTCTCCCTGCCTGTCTCTCCTGTAGGTTATGTACCCTGGTATGTTAACATCCCAGTCATGGTTCTCTGTGTACCATGTTTCTGTGACTGCTACGATATCCAGGCATCCCTCTTCCATTAAGGCCACCAGCTCAGGGAGCTTGTTGCCCAGACTTCGGGCATTGGTACTCATTACCCTCCATTTCCTGATGGCCTTACCCCTTTTACCCCATCCTGTCCTTCTTGCCTTCGTCACTTTCTCCATTTACCCCTGCCCTTCTCCCTATCGACACCTCTATGTTGGTGTTTGCCGCACTTACTACCGTGATTATTTGGGGGGCTAGGATTTTCCTGCTCCTTTCCAGTGCCTCCCCCCTTGGCTAGTTTAAAAGCTTGCCAATGAAGCATTTAAACCTATCACCTAGGATCCTGGTTCCCCTCCCAGACAGATGCAGCCCATCATGCCAGTATAGGCTTGCATCACTCCAGGTGGACCCCCAGTCCCCAATGAAGCAATCCCTGAGCACCACACCAGTTTTCAACCACTGATTGAATCCTATGGTGCGCAACACCCTAGCCTCTCCTATGCCATAGATGGGTAGCACCGAGAAGGTAACGTCAGTACTACTTGACTAAGGTCTTCCCCCACTCCACAAACTCTTCCTGCACTTCTCTAATCCCTTTCTTAGCCAGGTCATTTGTCCCTAGTAGGACAATGACATCCAGCTCCCTCCCCGTGCAGCTGCTCCAGCAATCCTGAGGATTCGCTCCTGTCCCTACAAGTCATGGCGCCAGGCAGGCACCTTACCTCCTCTCCCTTCCTCCCCCAGTTCTACCTTCCTAACAATGAAGTCCCCCACCAGGAGTTGTTCTCCCTGCCACCCTCCTGTGGGTCTCCTCTATGGAGGTTTCCAGCATCCTCCTTGGTCTCCACTGTGGGTGCCCACAGAGAACCACACTTTGCCAGAATGGCACAGGAATTGTGGAGAGGTACAATGGGAGGGATGCGCCTCTGTTCCACCACCCTCACCCTCCCTGAGCCCACTGTGGTCCAACCGCTCCTCTTTCTTGGCAACCTCTGAGGCAACGGCATTGGCACTGGTGGTCCCTGGATGGAAGAGGAGGTCCCACAAATCCTGGCCAACTCAGCCTGGAGATGAGCAACCTCCTCCCTCAGCCAGAGAGAGGTGCCTGCAGATGGGACAACACCCATCCTCCAGAACATCTCCTGGAAGACTGCTGCCCACAGCCACTGCACTGCACCACTCCAATCATGTCTTATTTCTGGCCCCTTAACTGTTTGCAATCCTTACTCTTCCTCTGTTTTTTCTCTCTCCCTACTTTCTGCCTGTGTACCTTTAAAGCTCCTGATTGTCCTGTTCTGAGACAAGAATATCCTATATTTCGCAGTAGACCACTTACTTGCTCAGAGGCAGACCTCCAGCAGCTAGAGGGGGCCGGAGAGCTACTCTTGCCCTTCTAGGATGGTGGGTCCTTGGTGGTTCTGTGATCACTCACTTCCTGCCCCTAAACAGGAAGTTCTTGTTGTCAGTCAAATTCTGTGCCTATAAATATAGTCCCAGCAGAGAAGTTCAGTCACACAGCAGTCCTTTCTCCTGGTGTCTTCTGCCAAGCTATTAGCAGAAGCTTTCTAAGGCAGTCTTTAAATGTAGCTTCCTTCTAGCTAAGCCACTCCCCCTACTTACCAGATCTTTCTACAAGTAATTTAAACCTCACAGCAGTTAAGTCCTTTCAGTCACCTGAGATTTACACCTAGGTAACTCTTCAGACACCCATTCAGTTCAGTTAACCCAAACACACACTTTTTCTTTTTTTGTATGTTAGTTTTTTTACCCTAAATTAAAGGTCAAATACAAAAGTTCTTCTACTTTAGTCCCAGCAGAGAAGTTCAGTCACACAGCAGTCCTTTCTCCTGGTGTCTTCTGGCAAGATCTGCATCTTTCCAAAGGGGTTCTGGATATTCTCAAAGCTTCTCGAAAGCCCTCCACCAGAAAAACTTATAACTCCAAATGGAAGAGATTCAGCATTTGGTGTTCTAAGAAGCATATTTCTCCAGATACTGCCAAGAATTATGTTTCTTCTATTGGAGTCTTGCTGTATTCTGACAAGTGCAGTTAGCCCCAGCCTTTTTTGGACTAACAAAAGAAGACTCAAGGCAGGAAACCCAAAACTCAAAACCCAAACCAAACAGGAATATAACAAAATAAACACCCACACAAGAAGAGGGTGTAAAAAGAGCACCCCTGAGGTGCAACACTGCACCTGCCCACCCACTTCCCAAAAATCAGGTTCTGAGAGGAGTAGGAGGGAGGTCAAAATACAGCAAGACACCATAGAAGAAACATAATTACTAAGGTGAGTAATTTTTCTTCAAACAACTTAAAGTCTTGCGTGTTATACAAGTGCTGAACTACAACCAGTACCTCCATGGAGGAGGGACAGAACTCACTTTGGGAACAGGCTCTTAAGCATTGTTGTGTTGTCCAAGCATCACCAGCCTGGACATCTGTGAGAGTAATGCTTGCAAGGCATAGACTGTTTCCAGGTGGCTGCTAGACAAATTTCTAAGAGAGGGATATCCCTGGCAGCAGACAGGGAAGCAGCTGTACCTCTTGTGGAATGAGCCCTCAGGCCTGAGGGTGGAGGTTTTCCCAATTTTTCATAGCAGAACTTTATGCAAGACACAATCCACCTGGCAATAGATCTCTTGGTGGCAGGTTTGCCCATTCCTACTTCTCCATAAGTGAGGAACAACTGGAGGGAGTCAAACCTGTGACCCTTGGTACGCTCTATGTAGTAACGAAGGGCTCTTTTAACATCTAAACTGTGTAGCCTCCTCTCTCCTGAGGAAGAAGATGATCAGTGAAGAAAACAGGAAGAGACATAGACTGGTTTAAATGGAAGTCTGAAACCACTTTGGGCAAGAAACCTTCCTAGTGGCTGTCATTACCACTTATCCCTGTGAAAGGAGATAAAATCAGGTTCCACTGACAGGGCTTACAGTTCACTACAATACGCCTGGAAGGTAATGGCTACCAAGAACACAGTTTTCCAAGTTAGTACTTAGCTCTGCTTAGGACACAGGCTCAAAAGGGGTTGCATAAGTTGAGCAATGCAAGCGTTCAAATCCCAGGCAGGTAGAGTCTCTAAAGGAGGATTGATGTGAAGCAATCCTTTAAAAATTACAGAACACAGGATGAGAAGATAGTGAGAAACTTCCACAGATAGAAACGCATGAAACAGCTGAGCAAGTGTACCTGAGGTAGCTGGTCTGAGGCCTAGGCCATTAAGATGGACCATATAATCCAGAACCGTAGAGCAATCCAGCAGTATCTGGAGAAATATGCTTCTTAGAACACCAAATGCTGAATCTCTTCCATTTGGAGTTATAAGTCTTTCTGTAGAGGCTTTCGAGAAGCTTTGAGAATATCCAGAACCCCTTTGGAAAGATGCAGATCTGTAAACTCTAACTCTTCAAGAGCCATGCCTTGAGATTGAGAGACTGAAGACTGGGGTACCAAATCCTCCTAAGAGGATGTTAACAGGTTGTAATTCCTGGGAAGAAACAGGGGAAGATGGATTGCTAGGGACAGCAACAGGGGGTACCAGGGCTCTCTGGCCCAATCTGGAGCAATCAGAATCACTTTGCAAACACTGAAACCTGCCTTGACTAAAACTTTGAACATGAGTGGGAAGGAGGAAGGCATGCAAGACGTCCCTCCCAATTCAGAATCAAAGGCGTCCAGGGGACTGAGCCCAAGACTGAGGTCTGCAACAAAAGAGAGGAGTTGGTGATTGTCTGGGGCTGCAAAGAGATCCATCTCTGAGTGCCCCACCTTGAAAAATCACTTTCAACACCTGAGGGTCCAGGAACCATTCGTGATGGCCCTGAGAGATCCTGCTCAGTGCATCTGCTAGCACATTGTCCTTCCCTGAAAGGTGAACTGCTATCAGAGAGGTTTGCAGGGAATAAGCCACGGACCACAATTTCATGGCTTCCGTGTACAAGGCCATGGACTGAGTGCCTCCCTGCTTGTTGATGTACCACATGGTGGTGGTGTTGTCCGTTCTGACCTGAACCACCTTGTTCTGTACTGACTGAGAGAAAACTTTCAGGGCCAGAAGAACTGCCCTGAGTTCTAGGAGACTGACATGGAGAAGGGATTCTTGGGGGGACCACAGCCCCTGGGCAGCAAGGGCTCCCAGATGGGCTCCCCAGCCCAGAAGAGAAGCGTCCGTGGTAAGGACCACTGAAAAGGCTAAATGGCAAAAGGAACACTTTGTCTTAAATTGTCCTGATTATGCCACCATTGGAGGGCTTGGATCAAGGTCAGAGTCACTGGGATCAGTTTGGTAAGGGAATCCTTCCTCTGAGACCAAAAAGCTCTCAGATGGAACTGAATATCCCTCATCTGGAATCTTGCCCCTTGGACCACTGCTGTTGAAGCTGCCATGTGGCCCAAGAGCTGGAGGAAATGCCTTGCTGGTGAGATACCCGAAGGCTGAAGGAAGAGGCTAGTTCCATAGAACCCTTGCCCTTTCAGGGGGAGAAAGGCTCTTGCTCTGACTGTGTCCCAGTTCTGCCCTATAAAGGTAAAGCTGGACTGGTTGAGAACTGGCTTAGGAGGTTGAGAAGAAATCATAGAGAAGTAAGCATTTGCTGGGTCACTTGCAGGTGAGACTTGACTTGGTCTGGAGACTTGCCCACTATTAGCCAACCATCCAGATATGGAAAAATGGAAATCTTTTGCCTTCTTAGAAAGGCAACTACTACTGCCAGGCACTTTGTGAAAACCCTTGGGGCTGAGGTGAGCCAAAGGGCATTGCTCTGAACTGATAATGGCCTGAGAATCCTTCGAACCTGAGGTACATATCTGTGGGAGTACCTGACAGGAATGTGAAAGTAGGCATCTTTGAGGTCCAGGAGGCTAACTAGTCCCTGGCTTTAGAAAGGAAAGATTATTCCCAGAGTTACCATCTTGAACTTTGGTTTTAAAGATGTTTGTTTAGATATCTTAGGTCTAGGATGGGTTGCCACTCCCCTGTCTTTTTTGGGGTCAGGGAGTACCTGGAGTACAGCCCTTTGCCCCAGTGTAGGGTAGGTACTCTCTCTATGGCTCTTAAGGCCAGAAGAGAAGAAACCTCTGCCTCTAGGGCAAGGGTTTCCGAGAGATTTGAAGGTGGAAAAGACCTGGCTCTCATCTTTGGAAATTTTCTGAAGCTGAGAACCAGTCCCTGGCTTACTACTTCCAGGACCCACTTGTCTGATGTAATAGACATCCAGTCCTGGACAAAGTAAGCCAGCCTGCCCCCTACTGGAATAGGACAGTCGAGCCGGGCAGGCCCGTCAGGGTGTCTGCTTGGCAGGGGCCTTAGGCTGAGGAGTGGATGCAGCACTGCTCATCCCCCTTCTGCCTCTCCCTCTGAAGAACCCCCTCTGTGAAAAGGAAGAAGAGGCCTGTGGTTGGTAAAAAGGACTTTGAAAAGGCCTGCCCCTGCCCCTAGACTGCTGCCTCTGAGGAGTTGCCTGCCTCTCCTTGGCCTGAGCCCTCCTGTAGGTGGTCCTGTACTCATCCATTTTCTTCATGTAATTCTCTGTCAGCTCCCCAAACAGAGAATTACCCACTACAGGAAAATCCATGGCCTTAGCCTGGGTATTATGCGAGAGGCTAGTACATCTGAGCCAAGCCATTCTCCGAAGAGCCACAGATGTAGCCATGACTCTTGATGACACATCATTAGCGTCTACAGCAGCATGAAACTGAAATTTAGATGCCTCAATCCCATCTGCCGCCACTGCCTCCAGCTCTTTGGCTAGCTGGGGGCACCTGTTGTAGAAACCAGTACAGTGTCCCCTGGACTTCCTGGTACCTAGCTGTATAGGCCACTGAAATTCACCTGTCTGAGTCCCAGGGAAGATGCCATGTACAGCTTTTTTGCCATGGCATCAACTCTCCTAGAGTCTTTGTCTGGGGGGTGTGAAGCCAAGGGAATGCTTGCCTTATCACAGGCAGCAACCGGCACACCCCCAACATGGCTGTATTGGTGGTATAAAAACTCCATTTCTGAGCCGGAGAGTGTATACCTCTTATCCATTCTTCTGTCCACAGGAGGTATACAACTGGGAGACTTCAGAATTTTTTGTGTCTGTTTCCCAAAAGATTTGTAGAGGGGAACAGACAGTCTCATGGACTCTGGGATGTCCATCATTTCTACATAATCAGGCTCCTCCTGATTCTCCATTGCCTTTTCCATAGGAAGCTGGAGGGTCTCAGCCACTTTTTTGTAGAACATAAAGTGGGAAGGGGACTCAGAAAGCCTAGGAGGGGATACACCTGAAGGTCTGTCTGGGAAGATGTCCGATTCCACAGGCACATCTAGACTTTCACCATCACCATCATCATCTTCAAACTCCCCTTCCTCCTCAAACTCTGGTTCATAAAATTCTTCCAATGTATAATACGTAACTGGAGACCGACTGAACCGAGCCCCTGCCAAGGTGCGAGATCGGTTGGAACCCGGTAAGCGATTCTACAATCCGAGAATAGCTCTGGCTATTTCTTCAGCGGTTGGAACATGGACTTCTGGATCCAGAACAAACGATTTTCTTTAGCTTTCTTTTTAGTCAGAACCGACCCCTCGGGATCGGCTCTCCTTTTGCCTGAAGAAGTATTGCCCTGGTCAGAGGGCACTCCTTCTGGTTTGGTCGGAACCGAACCGGGCTGGCCATCTGGGTCAGCGGACTTCTCTGTCTCCTTTTCCCTCAGTCTACCTAATCTCTTTTCCAGGGTAGATTTGGGAAAATGTTTGCAAATTTGGCAGTCTGAATCAAGGTGGTCAAACCCCAGACAACAAACACAGGTGGTGTGGGGATCGGCCTTAGCAAAGACCTCCCCACACTCACTGCAGTGCTGAAACCCAGTGGGCCTGTTTTTTCTTGGGTTTCTCAGACATGGCCAACCTAACCAAACATACCCTTTTTTTGGCAACCGCCAGCAAGACTCCCTTATCGGTTCCTAACCGTGACACGGGTCTTGGAAAAAAACGTTTCAAAACACTTTTTTTTTTTTTTTTTTTTTTTAGAACCGATAAGAATCTGTAACCACACACTAAAGTTACACAAGAATTAAACAAATGATTGGTTCGGCTGAACCGATCCACACTTTTTACAAGTTCCACACACAAACACAGTACAAAGCCTATCTAGTACTCCTGGTACCACAGACAGAAACTGAACCGACTATGCGGGAAACTTTTTCGGTTAGAAACCGATGAAAAAACTACACTTAAATCGACTTTCGAATCAAGCTGCACGAGAAATCTCTGGAGCGACTGTTCAGAGAGGCGGGGTAAAGAATCTGACGGTTAGCTTTCAAAGGGAAACAGACAGAGACATCAACCGAGCTCGAGCTCAGCATTCTATGCTCTGCATAGAAAGGTTAACCCTTTGTTCTCCGGGGCAGTTTAAAGGCTGGGGCTAACTGCACTTGTCAGAATACAGCAAGACTTCAAGTTGTTTGAAACTTAAGTTCTTTTGAATTCAACACAACAGGAATGACTGATGAGGAGAGCACTCCGAGGCATCTGTACTTGTGAGGCGGAGAATGAAATCTGAAGCAGCACAACACTGGTAGTTGATAAGGGCAGCATTTGAAAATTAACATGAGCCAATGATGATTCCATCATTAGCACACATTCCATCTCCGGGCAGCTCTACCTAAAGGGATAAGTGCAAGAGTTATGAATATTGGAGAATTCCTGGGGTGAAAAATATATGTTAAAAAGGACTGGTCCCAGTACTGACCTCTAAGGAACATCGCTCGTCACCCTCATTGTCCTAGAATGTGCACAATTTACCACTACCCTCTGACTTCTATCCTTCAGCCAGTTTTCCACCCATCAAGTTATTTTCTGTCCCACCCCAGGCTCTCTGTCTTATTTACTAGCCCAAGGTGAGGAACAGAGTTACAGGCCTTACTGAAGTCCAGGTAGGCCACATCAACTGCCCCCCCCGATCAATAACCTTTGTTACTCCATCAAACAGTAACAGATGGTGTTACAGTTCCTCCTCAGACAGAGATGAGCGAGCTGTTGTTTTCCTGGGGCGCAAAGCAATGTTTGTGGCTCACTGTGTTATGTTTCTTGGGCTAGATGAGGAGGGTGGTGTGGCATCTGTAGGTACATGCTGCCCCTTATGGGACTAGCAGCAACCATGCCCTAGATATTTACAGTCATATTAGAAACACTAGAAAATGAATAAAAAATAATTGGGCACAGAGCCCAGTGAATCCTATAGTGATCGACAGAAGCCAGGAGTGATGATGGCAAATGGAAAAAAACAAAATTAAAACCAGGAAAGATGGAGTCCAAGTTGGGGGGGGGTCGCTTTGGGGTATCTTCAGCAGCACTGGCTGTGGACCTGCATAGAGCCTGACTGAGTCTCCTCTCACCAGCAGGAGCCTGCTGCATGCTAATTTTGGTGATGCAATTACACGCAGCGATAAAGCAGATGCCAAAGGCACTATGCATTGTTTCTGCTTCTGCCTTCTCAGTTTCTTCTCTTAGTTATGCTATGCAGCTGTAGAAAGGAGTGATGTGTTTCATACATGTGCCGAAGTTACACGATCAGTAGCACATTTGCTCCTGGGGTACAAGACTGTGTGTTCAAGTCCCTCAACTGGGGCTACTACACTGCAGCTGCAGCAGGAGGATGATGTGCAATTGTATGGGTTATCCTTTTAGAGGGGGCTTTGTGTATCATCTGCCCATCCCTGACCAGTGTCAAGGAGGAAGCTGGGGATCCCATGACACTTTTCAAAAAGTGATGGAATGCCCTAGTATCTTGGCCCCCATCCCCTTGTTCAATTAAGCTGGTTCTAATGTTAGTGTCCATTACTGTAAAAGACTGTCGTAGAGACTGTTCTTTTTGAATGCAGCCACTGCTCCGGCAGTATCTAATTCCTTACGTGTGAAGTGCTCCTGAGATGCAGTACATAAGAAAATATAGAAAAACAAACTGCATTTGACACAACTTCATAAAAATGACTATAGCCAGGAAAGTTATTGGGGTCGAACTGAATCGTGTTTCACAATTTCCCAACCCTGTCAATGCGGGAAATCCTGTGTCCTTATCAAGCCACTGAATGAAAGCACTGTAATCACCCCATGCAACACAAGCATGAGCTCACCTTCGCTGGCTAGAGCTCAGTAATCCCACGCCCGCACCTAGCCCTCCCTAGGATGGTTTGGTAATGCTGAATGCATTAGGTAGAGCTAACATCTGGGAGACTTGTGGGTATTTATTTATTGCCTGACTGATATAACAATTATTTATGCAATGAATAAAATATTTATGGTCTGAAAAAGGTTATCTGATTGGCACTAAATCATCACATGGTGTGTAATTATTTCTGAATGACATGTCTCTTGTGTGTTACTTTTTCCTCCTTCAGAGTAAACACAAGCATGAACAAGTGTTGCCTACAGCAACACTCGCCAAACTTATTAATGTAGTCACTTCTGAAAGCTGCTTTACTCGCTCGCTCTCCTCGCTCACTACTTGGTGGCTTCTTTTACACAAAATTCACTAAACCCACCTTAAACCCCACAGTTTCCATCCTTTTGAACAAAACATTACTCATTTTAAACCTCTGGCAACATACTGTTTAATGCAAAGAACACCGTACAGTCAAGCTACACTGTAACAGAAAAGTGAAAATCATTACACGTGAAACAGTGTAAAAATGGCAGCTCAACCAGATAAGTTATTTATCAGTTTTCCCCATCAAAATCATGGCAAGATCAATCAAATCACCTACATAAAACCGTAATTTCTGCCACACAAGGCCCACCAGGATCAACCAGATCACCTAAATAAAACTCTAACTTCTTCCGGACAAGGATTACTTTTTGCCACCCCAAAAAAAAAACAACACATTTCTAGCTAATTTATAAGATAAGTACTGTAATCCACTACAGGGCGTGCAGTTGTGCTCTGATACAAGCACGCCTTGGGTGGTTGAAATCACTCAGCCGTATATCACAGCCTGACCGCACGACCTGTAGTGGATTATCTATTACATAGAGCTATATCTATACGGGTTATGTAGAGGGCTGGGGATCTGAGTGATAAATAATTTATCTATACAATTGCTGTTTGACCTTGGGTAACCTCACGAGTGGTGTAAGCCAAGAGTGAGGTGTTTGAAGTCAAACAGCATGAGTATAGATAAATCATGCCTCACACAAGGTCCCTACTGCATGCTCCATTTAGGCAATAGGGTAGGACCTTGTGTGATCATTTAATTTTTTAAAAAGACTGCAAAATCACCTTTTGGGATGGATTCCAAACATTTCACCTATCTTGTTAATGTGGTGGGGTCTAAAAAAGGCCATGTCCAAAGTTTGGGGAAGAAATATTAAAACATTACCAAGTCATGAGTAAAAGTTCAAAACACACTGAAAATACACTGACTGCACTTACCTTGTTTCATTCAGTTCCTGGTTGGCTTTGAGGGAGTAAGACATGATTCTTTGCAGAGACTGGATCAACGGTGGTGGACTTTTTTTGATGAGTGGGGGGTGAGGGTGGGGGAGCTGGGGTCAGGTTGGGGGTCAGACATTGAAAAGGGACTGTTATCTTTTCAGGTTACAGTAAAAAAATAAATAAATGTAAAGAAATGATCTTTGAGAGACAGTTTTCATAGCTTCAGGAGGACGAACAATGGACCAGGTAACCCAGTGTTGGTACACTGTTCAGCGGCATCACGGTGGATACCTTGAGACAACAGTTATGGGGAAGAGGCCAGACCAAACTAGAGGAAGGGCAGCGCTCACTTAAGTGGCACGGAAAGTAGGTATCCCAGTCTGCTTCTGACTTGGGAAGTTTTAACCAGCACCATGGTAGACAGACATTGTCATTATAAAACAGCTGATGATAATCGCAGTGGGACTGGGCACCCGACATATGTTTTTGATAAAACATGGGTCAGGAGGGAGGGATACCAACACTGGGATTGGGCACCCAATGTCCAATTATACCAAAACGTGGGCTAGGAAGGGGGATATCGGTAGCAGGACTGGGCACCTGCTTTCTGGTTATTTTGAAACATGGGTGGGGGTGGTAGGGGTTCTTAAGATAGCTGGAATTTGCTGTTATTAGTGATCAAAAGTGATGAAAGCAGTGTGAAGGAAATCACTTTCAATCACTTGTATTTAAAACATTACATGTTAAAACCTACTATGGGATAGACTCTATTAAACCTGTACGTTTCAACTTTAAAAACAAAACCATTTTTTTTATTAGTTACAGATGGGCAAAAATCACTTTTAATTTAGGTGAATTTTAGTATATTTCCACCTCTGTAACTTTTCCTCCTCCAAACAGACTATCAAAACATTTTCAGAATCCAGAAACCCTGGCATCAACTGCAAGCCCATCACATTTCAAGCAAATTGGCTGAACAGAAGCAAGAGTTATTAAGGTACAAATATTGGGGTTTAACATTACAGTGCTTACTCCATCCTACTGCACCTATATTATGGATGCATATACGTATTATCAACAGACAGACAGATATTGGATGGGCAGATATAGATACAGATGTACTGTATACTGGGAATACACAATGACCAGACTCAGAATACGGTATGTCATTTATCTTCACAAGTGAGTGGGAATATCCTAAATCCTGAGTGGCAGAGCCACTAATAAGTTATAAAGGCAAGGCAACTTTTATTTCTTTAGTGCCCATTCCAAATTGCTCAGAGTACCTTACACCGAAAACAGAAAAATAACACATTAATAAAATAAATAATACATAAATCCATAAAGAACAAAACTAAGAACAGTAGACAAGTTCAAAATAATGTGTTTTTAATGCTCCCTTAAAAGTATTCACAGTGTGAACTGACAACACCAAGTGGAAGGAAGTTCCATAGAACCGGCGGAGCGACCCGAAAGGTTCTATCTCCCAAAAGCTTCAGTTAAGAGTACGGAACTGCTAACAGGCCAGCATACGTGGAATGGAGAGGGCATTGTGAAGGAGAAAGAGCTCTTTCAGGTAGCCAGGACCCAGATTGTATAGGGCCTTGTATGTAATAGAGCATGTCTTGAACTTTATATGCCACTGAATAACTTAACAGGAGGTAGGTTGAGGAGAGATGTGAGGAAGTACTACTTTACAAAAAGGGTGGTGGAACTTTGGAACAGTCAGTTGGCTTAAGTGGTGGGTGGAGAAACAGGGGATTCAAGCAGAGCTGGGACATAAGGAAGGGAATAGTGGTTACTGGGGGTGACAGGACCAAGGAGGAGAATAGAGAGAGAGAGGACGGGGAAGGATAGTTCCCTGGAGGAACAGTATGTTCCAGGGATTACAGGGAACTTGGGCAGACTGGATGGACCTCTGGTCTTTTTCTGTCATCACTGTCTATCTTTCTGTTTTTCTATGAATTGACAGCCAGTGCAGACTGGGCAGAATTGGTGTTATGTGCTCATTACAAGATGTTCCAGCCACAGGCCATACTACAGTATTCTGGACCAACTGCAGGCAGTACATTAAGCTTCCCAATAACCCTAAGTATAAGGTGTTGCAGTAATCTAGTCTTGAAGTAATAAAAACATGCACTATCGTCACCAAGTCCCTAGGCGCAAGATGCAATTTGATCCGGGCAATACTGCGAAGATTGAAGAAGCGACTCTGAATCTACAGTTGACACCTGTGAAACAAGAGTCAGCCTGCAGTCCAGAGTGATGACCAGATTCTTAACCACATCCATAACTCGAAGTGCATCATCACTTAAAGCTGACAACCTGACATCTGCACTTCTCATTGCTGATTCACAGAGACCAGGATCATTCAGTCATTGATTTTACCAAGGCATCGCTCCACCACCACCACCATGTTATTCCTATCCTCAGGTGCACAGTACAGGTACAGCCAAATATAACCTGAAAACAGTGAATCTCAACACCATACTGCCTAATGATTTCAGCCAGCAGCAAGATGTACACATTGAACAGTATGGGCGCCAGGATTCAGCCTTGAGTACTCCATAGCCGAGCACAGCAGTACTAAAGATGAAATTACCTAGTACACCTGGTGTGCTGTCCTGTTTAAGTAGGAATCAAACTAGTACAAAACTGCGAAGGTGAATCTCACATAGTGCATCAGATGATCCAACAACACCCCATGGTATACAGAGTGAAATGCAAATGAGATCTAGAATGACCAAGACAGACCGACACCTTCTCTCTCTCCCAGTGAGGAGATCATGAAGCACCTTGACGAGAGCAGTCTCAGTGCTGTGACAAGGCCAAAAGCCTGACTGGCGAGGTCAGATGTCATATTGAACCAAGCGAGCCTCAAGCTGTACCTCCACCACCTTCTTGATCACCATCTCTAGAAATGGAAATTTCAAGACAGGCCTGTAATTCATGAGACAGTCAAGGTTCAAAGATGTTTTTTTTTTTCCAGAATGGATCTCACCACAGACCATTTCAATACTCGGGGGGAAAAAGCTTCCAAAAGGAATACCTGGTGATTTCAGTGAAAATGGGACCCAGGGATTCCTGAAAGCCAATCAGGAGCCAGGAAGACTGGGGGTCCAAAGTACAGCAGGAAGGGTGCAACCTTGAGACCACCAGAGCACCTCCTCTTCTACAACTGGGCAACTCTCCACCCAGAATGGCAGACTAATTCCCTCATTGACTGGACAATGTCAGCTCATGACTGACCACTTGAGGAGGTCTCAGCCAATATGGTGGACACCTTGTTGACAAAGAATTGGATAAACGTTTGGCACTTTGTTGTGGAAAACGTCTGTTTGAATCTCAGGGGGGGGGATCTGTCTATAGTGCGGAAGAGCTGAGCAGCCCGATTCTTTGCTTCAGCAATCACCCTCGACAAGAACGCTGTCTTTTTCAGGTGATTGCCCACTGACAGGCACCATAATGTCCCCTCAGCACCAATATATCCTCCTCAGAAAGGAGCATCTCTCAAGAACATTCCAACTTCCATCCCTTAGTCTTCAACTATCACAGCTCATTACCATACCATGGTGAGTTACGTCGAGATGTCGAAGGATGGACACAATAACATGCCAGGGAGTTCAAGGCAGTCATAAAGCCCATATAATAGGACTCCATGGCCTTCTCAGTTTGGCACAAGCTGACATCATTCCCAAACTGTTCAGTTCTGCTAGGAGTTTGCTAGACTCCAAGTTCTGGTTTAAGCTGTACCAAATAATCTCCACAGGAAACGTAATACACCAGGGGGCACCACAGAGGAACATCATGGGCTGACCAATTGACCAAAGCAACCTTGATCTCACTTATGTCAAGTCCCAATGAGAAAACCATTTCCAAGGCATGGTACGGTGGTTATCAGAGGAAACAGCCTGTGCAAGGCCCAGTGACGGCATCAACTGGAGTAACTGTTGACCAAGGGACGAGGCTTCATCATCAACCAATGCGCTGAAATCTCCCAGCACAAGAAGTCTGAAGACATCCAACACCTGGTCAGCCATGAAGTGCGTCAGTCCCTGCAGGAACTCACCTCCACGGCCCACAGACCATTACAAGAGTATGATCCTGTACCCAGCACACAGGCCACCCCTAAAGACCATGCAGTCAAACGACCTAGTTATTCTTCACGGGGTATGCCGTGAGTCACAATTTGGCTCCAAAATACAGGGAACCCAGCAGGAACAGATGCCGCCAGCACAGGGCCAGAGTCATCCCTCAACCAGGTCTCAGTGAAGCAAATGAGGTCAGCTGAGGAACTGGCAATAAACCCCCTCCATCACTACAATCTTATTCTTCTTTGATACTCCATTATAAAAATATGGCCTGAAGTTGAAACGCAGAGTCAGCTGGGCTGACTACCACCTGCCTGTCATAAGTGACATCGGGAACAGCATTAAAGGCAAAATATGCCTGTTTGCGGACTACACCAAACTCTGTGGGAGGGCGGACATCAAGGAGGGAATACAGGACCCGAGGAAGGACCTTAATCATAGACTCTGACGACAAAGAAGGTCTGCTTGGCCCACCCAGTCTGCCCATTTCCCTACCTATTGGATAAGCTGCAGATCCTAGTTAATCAACAGCCTACTTCCTCCTACCCCCACTAGAATTGCCTTATGTCTGTCCCATGCATTCTTGAATTCCTCCACTGTTTTTGACCCCAATACCTCCTCAGAAAGGCCATTCCATGCATCCACCACCATCTCTGTGAAAAAATACTTCCTCATGTTGCCCCTGAGTCGTACCCCCTCTATCTTCAAATTGTGCCCCCTTGTTGTTGCACATCTCTTTTTCTGAAAGATGCTACCCTCTTGGACTTGGTTGATTCCCTTGAGGTACCCGAACGTTTCTAACATGTCCCCTCTCTCTCCCTCCTTTCCTCAAGGGTATACATATTAAGCTCCTTTAGTCTCTCTTTGTATGGCTTCTGGTGCAGACCATGAACCATTTTAGCTGTCCTCCTCTGGACTACCTCCATCCTGTCTATGTCTTTGCTGAGACGGAGTCTCCAAAACTGCATACAGTACTCGAGATGGGCCTCACCAACTATCTGTACATAGGGAAAACAACTTCCTGTTTTCTGCTGGTGATGCTGCTCCCTATGCATCCCAGTACCCCCCCCAAGCCCTCTTTACTGCCTTCACGCATTGCTTGCCTATCTTTAGGTCATCTGATATGACCACCTCTAGGTCCCTTTCCATTTTTGTTGTTGTTAGTACCCCCCCCCATGTGTACTATTCCCCTGGATTTTTGTTTCCCAGGTGCATTATTTTCCATTGAATCTAAGCTGCCATACTTTTGACCATTCCTCCAACCTTGCCAAGTCCCTTCTCATCCTTTCCACATACACCTTCCTTGTGTATTGTGTATCACCCCTGTTGCAGATCTTTGTGTCGTCTGCAAAGAGGCATACTTTTCCTTCCAGCCCCTCCGCAATGTCACCTATAAAGACATTAAAGAGGACCAGTCCCAGTACTGAACTCTGTGGTACCCTACTAGTAACCCCCCTTTCTTTGGAGTGGACTCCGTTTACTATTACCCCCTTCGTCCTGTTGTCCAGCCAATTTTTTAACCAGGCTACCACTCTGGACCACTCCCAAGCTGGCTAACTTGTTTATTAATCTTTTTTTTTTTTTTTAACTCTTTTTTCAAGAAATTTTTCTTAAACATCAAGAACATTCCATTCAGGATAAACACAATAATGAAACTTAAATAGGAATACCTATTATACAAATAAGTTAGGCAAATTATTTGGACTAGACACTCATAGTGCTATAATGACAAATTAATGTATGATAAGTTAACCATGGTGTAGAGAGTAATAAATAATTATGAAAAATAGTAAAATTCCATTGATGTTGATAAAGAATAACTAATCTCTAAGGGGGGGCCTAGGGAAAAGAGGACCAGAGGCGGGTACTCTAACATGCCCACCATTAAGTATAAATTGGATTCAATTGTCATCTTTGGTCTCAGGGCAGGGGGAACTCTACGGGACAAAGTCTGGTGTAAGTGGCATGATGTACAATACTCATCTCCTCCAGTGCATTTCACATTTCTCTATGCAGTGGTTTACAAGAGCTATACCCCTTTCCATCCAGTATACCTGGATCATTAGATCCTACCAGTCTTGGATGGAAGGAGGCATCTGCGTGAGCCACCTCCAGGTCACTGACTTCTTAGCCATAAAATTAAGCAGGCATATGTGAATCAATTTCCTAGTCCATGCATGTATGAGACCCCTGTCTAGACTGGTAAAGAGAAAAAAGTCCACTGTGAGATGTATAGGGACCCCCAAAAGTTATGTCAGTGCATCCTGTAGTGCGCTGAGAAAGGGCTTAAGTACTAGGCATTCCCAGAGCATATGAGCCAGTGCAGCCAGGGCCTGGTCACAACCCCGCCAGCAAGAGGCTTCCCTAATGGGGTGTTTATTAATGTTTTGTGTGGGACTGTGTCAAATGCCTTGCTAAAGTTTAGGTAGGCCATATCCACTGCCTCTCCCTGGTCTACAACTTTGGTCACTCAGTCAAAGAAATCTATTGGATTCATCTGACATGACCGTCCCACTGTGAATCCATACTGCCTTGGGTCCTGTGCCCCGTTGGCCTTTAGATACTCAACAACTCTTTCATTCAGAAGTGATGCCATCATTTTGCCTACCACTGAGGTCAAACTAACAGGTCTGTAGTTTCCAGCCTCTGCCTTGCTCCCACTTTTGTGAAAGAGAATCACATCCGCCACCCACCAGTCCTCAGGTACCACATCATTATCCCATGAGTTGTTAAAAAGGGTAGCCAGTGGTGTCACTAGTTCTCCCCTTAGTTCTTTTAGAATTCTAGGGTGAATTACATTAGGCCCCATTGCTTTGTCCACCTTGAATTTTAGGAGTTCTTTCAGGACCTTTTCTTCTGTGAATGGACTGGTATTGAGCACCCAATCTAGAGTGCTTCTACTGTTTGGTTTAGGTACCTCCCCCTCCACTTCTTTTGTGAATACTAAGCAAAAGTATTCGTTCCATATCTCTGCCTTTTCACTGTCACCCTCTGCCCACCCCCACCTTCCCCTTTATTAAGCCTCACTACCTTCCCTTGGTCTTTCTTTGCTCTCTGATGTACTATAAAAGGTTTTATTCCCCCTTCTTAACTGAGTTGGCTACCTTTTTCTCTGTTTGGGCCTTTGCTATTCTGACTGCCTTTCCCGCTTCCTTCTGCTTCAACTGATACAGTTCTCTGTCCTGCTCCTTCTATAATTCCTTATACTTCCTGAATGCTATCTTTTTCTCCCTAACCTTCCCCACCACCTCTTTTGAGAACAATGGTGTTTTTATCATTCATTTTGTTTTGTTTATTTGCTTCACACAAAGACTTGTTGCCTGTGAGATGGCAGTTTTGATTTTTCCCCACTGTTTCTCCTCTCCTCCTTCCTGCCCATTTGCTAGTGCATTCTTTAGGCACGCTCCCATTTTGACAAAATCAGCCCTCCTAAAGTCCAGTACCCTCGCTTTTGAATGGCTTGACTCTATGGCTGTGTTTACCATGAAGGTGTCTCTCTTCCATCAAGGCCACTAGTTCAGTAAGCTTATTACCCAGACTAAGGGCATTGGTACTCATCACCCTCCATTTCTTGATGGCCTTACCCCTTTTAGCCCCATCCCTATACTTAATGCCTTTGCCTTTTTCTTCATTTACCCCTGTCCTGTCCCTATCGACCCCTCTACCTTGGTATTTACCTCGCTAACTACCTTGTTTAGCGGGGGAGGATGAGAATTCCCTGCTCCTTTTCATTGCTTCCCTCCTTGGCTAGCTTCCTTGGCTAGTTTAAAAGCTTGCCAATGAAGCATTTAAATCTATCACTTAGGATCCTGGTTCCCCTCCCAGACAGATGCAGACCATTGTGCCAGTATAGGCCTGTATACCTCCAGGTAGACCCTCAGTCCCCACTGAAGTCAAAACCCTGTGCTCCACACTAGTTTTCAACCATTCAATGAATACCACGGTGCAGTATACCCTAGCCTCACCCATGCCACAGACAGGCAGCACCTCTGAGAAGGTTACCATGCATGCTATTTGTCTAAGGCCCCTCCCCAACTCCACAAACTCCTCCTGCACTGCTCTGATCCCATTTCCAGCTAAGTATTTGTCCCTAGGTGTACAACGACATCCAGTTCACTCTCCCATGTAGCTGCTCCTGCGATCCTTGCCAGACTAGAGAGATAGTCAGAAATCTGGCAACTTGGTTTCAATACCAAAAAAATGCTAAATGATGCACATAAGGGCCAAGAACCCTACGGCGAAGTATTACATGGGAGAGGTTCAGGTAAAGGCTTCCAAAGAGGAAAAGGATCTAGGAGTGGTGATTACAAGTGACCTGAAACACACCTCCCAGTGTAAGAAGGTAGTGGTGAAGGCTAACAGGATGCTGGGGTGTATTGGAAGGGGATTCAGTAGCAGGCAGAGCGAAGTCATTTCACCACTGTACAGGTCACTGGTGAGACCACATTTAGAATATAGGGTAAGCTGCTGGCATCCACACCTTAAGAAGGACATCACTATGCTGGAAGGGGTCCAGAGGAGAGCAACCAAGATGACAGAGGGGCCACAGGACAGGTCCTATTAGGAGAGGCTAGAAGCCCTAGGGATGTACTCCCTGAAGGAGAGGAGGAAGAGGGGGGACATGATAGAGACCTTCAAGAACATAAAGGGAATTAACAGAGTGGAAAAGGAGGGTCTCTTTAAAATGAGTGAAAACAACACCACTAGGGGGCACAGCCTAAAACTGATTAGGTGGGATTCAGAAGGGATGTAAGGAAAGAAAAAAATTACTCACCTTAGTAATGTTGTTTCTTCTAATGGAGTCTTGCTGTATTCTGACATGTGCAGTGATCTCCAACCCTTGACCTGCCCCGGAGAACAAAGAGTTAACTTTCCATGCAGGGTATGGAACACTGAGCGCGAGCTTGGTTGAAGCTTCTGTCTGCTGTTGTTTGAACTCCAACCATCAGATCTTTACGAGCTATACTCACTGGACATTCTGTGTGAAAACTGTAAACTCACACTAGCCAACTGGCAACTAAATTTGATAAAACAAAAAGGGTTTTTTTGGTTTCAAAGCAAAGACTCAAGTCAGGAAACACAAAAAACAAAACACAACACACACCCAAAAAGGAGGAGGGTGAGGAAAAAGGGGGCACCTCTAGGTGCCAACATTGCTCCTGCCCACCCACATCCCAAAAACCAGGTTCTGACAGGGGAGGTCAGAATACAGCAAGACTCCATTAGAAGAAACAACATTACTAAGATGAGTAATTTTTTCTTCAAACAACATGAAGTCTTGCTGTATTCTGACATATGCAGACTACTAAGCATCACCTCCAAGGAGGAGGGACAGAACCTACTTTGGAAATAGGCTCTGAAGTACTGCTGTGCCAAACCGAGCATCACTCCTAGCCTGGATATCCAGAGAGTAATGCTTGGTGAATGTATGGACTGTTTTCCAGGTGGCTGCTTGACAGATTTCTAAGATAGGAATATCCCTGGCAGTAGCCAGGGAAGAAGGTGTACCTCTAGTAGAGTGAGCCCTCCGGCCTGAGGGTGGGGTTCTATCCAATTTTTCATAGCAGAATTGTATACAAGAGACAATCCACCTGGCAATGGATCTTTTAGTGGCAGGTTTGCCCTTTCCGACCTCTCCATAAGTGAGGAACAACTGGAGGGACTCAAACCTGTGACCCTTGGTGCGCTCTATGTAGTAGCTGAGGGTCCTCTTAACATCCAAGCAGTGCAGCCTCCTCTCTCCAGAGGAGGAATGGTCAGTGAAGAAAACAGGGAGAGACACAGACTGAGTAAGGTAGAAATCTGAAACCGCCTTAGGCAAAAACTTCCTGTTAGTTCTTAGGACCAGTTTATCTCTATGGAAAGAGATGAAATCAGGCTCCACTGACAGGGCTTGCAATTCACTGGTGCGCCTGGCAGAGGTAATGGCTACCAAAAACACAGTTTTCCAAGTCAAGTACTTAAGCTCTGCAGAGGACAAAGGCTCAAAGGGTGGTTGCATAAGCTGAGTAATGCAAACATTAAGGTCCCAAGCAGGAGCAGGGTCCCTGAAGGGGGGATTGGTGTGCAACAATCCCTTGAAGAATTTGCAAAATACAGGATGGGCTGAAAAAGAAGAGGGCTTGCCTACTGACAAAAAAGAAGAAACAGCTGCTAAATGTACTTCGTGTGTAGCTGGTCTGAGTCCCAAGCCACTGAGATGAACCATATAGTCCAGGACTGTAGGCAACCCAGCAGATTCTGGAGAAATCTGCTTACCAGAGCACCAAACAGTGAACCTTTTCTATTTGGAGTTGTAAGTCTTTCTGGTGGAAGGCTTTCTAGAAACCTTTAGTATATCCAGAACACCGTGAGAGAGGCGCAGATCAGCAAACTCTAACTCTTCAAGAGCCAGGCCTTGAGATTGAGAGATTTGAGATTCGGATACCAAACCCTTCCCTGAGAGGATGTCAACAGGTTGTTATTCCTGGGAAGAGACAGGGGAAGGTGGACTGCCAAGGACAGCAACAGTGGGTACCAGGGCTGTCTGGCTCAGTCTGGAGCGATCAGAATCACTTTGCAGGGTTGAGATCTGATCTTGACTAGCACCTTGAACAGGACAGGGAAGGGAGGGAAGCACACAGGAACTTCCCTTCCCAATTGAGAACCAGAGCATCCAGGGGGACTGAGCCCAATACTGGGGGTCTGCAGCAAAAGAGAGGAAGTTGGTGATTGTCTGGGGCTGCAAAAAGATCTATCTGTGGGGTGCCCCATCTCGAGAAAATCACCTTCAAAATTAGGGGATTTAGGGACCATTCGTGGTGGCCCTGAGATATCCTGCTGAGAGCATCTGCTAGGACATTGTCCTTCCCAGGGAGGTGAACTGCTGTCAGTGAAGTTTGCAGGGAATAGGCCAGAGACCACAAATTCATTGCTTCTGTGCACAAGGCTGCAGACTGAGTGCCCCCTTGCTTGCTGATGTACCACATTGTGGTGGTATTGTCTGTTCTGATCTGGACTACTTTGTTCTGAACAGACTTGGAAAAAGCTTGTAGTGCCAGAAACACTGCTCTGAGTTCCAAGAAACTGATGTGAAGCAGAGATTCTTGAGGTGACCACAGCCCTTGGGTGGTGAGATCCCCCAAGTGGGCTCCCTAGCCCAAGAGGGATGCGTCTGTGGTGAGGATTAGAGAATGAGACTGAGTGACAAAAGGAACTCCCTGCCTTAAATTGTCCAATCCTGCCACCATTGCAAAGCCTGGATCAGGGTACGAGTCACAGGGACTAGTTTGGTAAGGGAATCCTTTCTCTGGGACCAGAAGGCTCTCAAGTGGAACTGAATGTCCCTTATCAGAAATCTTGCCCCCTGGACCACTGCTGTAGAGGCTGCCATGTGGCCCAAGAGCAGCAAGAAGTGCCTTGCTGGTCGAGACACCTGAAGGGTGAAAGAAGAGGCCAGTTCTATTAGTGTCCTTGCCCTGTCCAGGGGAAGAAAGGCTTTTGCTCTTACTGTATCCAGCTCCGCCCCTATAAAGGTGAGGAGCTGCACAACTCTAGAACTGACTTTGGAAGGTTTAGGAGGAATCCTAAGGAAGTGAGCACTTGCTGAGTTATCTGAAGATGTGACTTGACTTGGTCTGGAGACTGACCCACTATGAGCCAGTAGTCCAGGTATGGAAAGATGGAGATCTTTTTTCTCCTTAGGAAAGCAACCACTACTGCCAGGCACTTTGTGAACACCCTTGGGGCTGATGTTAGACCAAAGGGCATTGCACTGAATTGATAGTGGCCTGAGGGCAACTCGAACCTGAGGTACTTTCTGTGGGAGCACCTGATGGGAATGTGAAAACAGGCATCCTTGAGGTCCAGGGAGACTAGCCAGTCCCCTGGCCTTAGAAGGGCAGAATTATTCCCAGAGTCACCATTTTGAACTTTGGCTTTAAAAGATGCTTGTTTAGATATCTCAGATCCAGGATGGGCCACCATTCTCCTGTCTTTTTGGGGCTTAGGAAGTACCTGGAGTATAATCCTTTGCCCCTGTGTAGGGTAGGAACCCTTTCTATGGCTCTGAGAGCCAAGAGGGAAGAAACCTCTGCCTCTAGGGCAAGAGCCTCTGAAGGATTTGCAGGTGGAAAGGATCTGGTTCTCATCTTGGGAAATTTTCTGAAGCTGAGAACCAGTCCCTGGCTTACTACGTCCAGGACCCACTTGTCTGATGTTAAAGACTTCCAGTCCTGGACAAAGTAAGCCAGCCTGCTCCCTACAGGTAGTGGAGAATCTGCCCGGGCAGACTCATCAGGGTATCTGCTTGGCAGGGGCTTTAGGCTGAGGGGTGGAAGCAGGCCTGCTCATACCCCGTCTGCCTCTCACTCTAAAGAACCCACTCTAAGCAAAAGCAGAAGAGGAGGCCTGGGCTTGGTAAAAAGGCCTATGAAAGGGCCTGCCCCTGCCCCTGGAATGCTGCCTCTGAGGAGTGACTAGCCTTTCTTTGGTCTGAGCACTCCTGTAAGTGGTCCTGTACTTGTCCATCTTCTTCATGTAGTTCTCTGTCTGCTCCCCAAAGAAAAAATTACTCACCTTAGTAATGTTGTTTCTTCTAATGGAGTCTTGCTATATTATGACAATTGCAGTTTGTCCCACCATTAGAACTGCTCCGGAGGTGAAAAGAGTTAACTCCGTTCTAAGAATGGAACTTGGGCCTTGAGCTCAGTTGAGAACTCTGTCTGGGTTATTTCAAACCCAAACTGTCAGATCTTCTAGAGCAAAACTCACTAAGGTCTGTGTGAGCTGTAACCTACACTAGCCAACTGGCTACACCTGACTATTAACACATATTCCTGGTCCCAACACAAAGACTCAAGTCAGGGGACCAGAAGTAATAATATAATATAAGCAATAATATAAGATAAAATAAAAACACCACCCCCAAAACCCCAAGAAGGGTGGAAAACATATAATGAGGCATAAGCCCACAAGGCTCCCACCCCATACCCAAGTAGAAGTTCTGAGAGGGCAGGCTGGGGGAGGTCATAATATAGCAAGACTCCATTAGAAGAAACAACATTACTAAGGTGAGTATTTTTTCTTCAAACAACATGAAGTCTTGCTATATTATAACAATACAAACTACACAGCAGTACCTCCATGGAGGAGGGACAGAACCTACTTAGGAATAGGCTCTGAAGCACAGCTGTGCCAAACCGAGCATCTCTCCTGGCCTGGACATCCAGGAGTAATGCTTGGTGAAAGTGTGTACCGTTTTCCAGGTAGCTGCTTGACATATCTCTAAGACAGGGGATGTCTCTGGCAGCAGTAGAGCCACGCTGTACCTCTGGTAGAATGAGCCCTCAGGCCAGAGGGGAACTTTCCCCAGTTTCTGATAACAAAATTGGATACAAGAGACAATCCACAGGCAATTGATCTCTTAGTGGCAGGTCTCCCTCGACCTCACCACAAGTGAGAAAAAGTTGGAGGGATTGAACCTGTGACCCTAATACGTTCTATATAGTAACCAAGGCCCTCTTAACATCTAAACTGTGCAATCTCCTCTCGCCAGAGGAGGAATGTTCAGTGAAAAGCGCTGGAAGGAGACAGATTGATTAAGATGGAAATCTGAAACCACCTTAGGCAAAAGCGTCCTGTTAGTCCTGAGGACTACCTTATCCCTGTGGAAAGAAATAAAGTCAGTTTCTACTGACAGAGCACAACTCACTTATCGCCTGGCAGAAGTGATAGCCACTAGGAAAACAGTTTTCAAGTTAAGTACTTAAGCTCTGCAGAAGACAGAGGTTCAAAGGGTTGCATTAACTGGGCAATGCAAACATTAAGGTCCCAGGCAGGGCGGATCCTAAAAGGTGGATTAGTGTGAGTAATCCTTTAAAAACTTGGAAAATACAGGGTGAGCGGAAAGAAGAGGGCTTTCCTGCTGACACAAAAGCAGAGACAGCTGCCAAATGTACTTTCAGGGTAGCTGGTCTCAGGCCCAAGAATTAAGATGGACCATATAGTCCAAAACAATGGGCAAATCAGCAGATTCCGGGAAATATGTTTCCCAGAACACCAAATGGAAAACCTTTTCCACTTAGAATTATAAGTAGCCCTAGTGGAAGGCTTCCTAGAAGTCTTTAGGATTTCAAGAACACCCTGAGAAGGTGTGGGTCAGCAAATTCCAACTCCTCAAGAGCCAGGCCTTGAGGTTGAGGATTAAGTTGGGATACCAAACTCTCCCTGGGCACAGGTTAACAGGTTGTGATTCCTGGGGAGACACAGGGGAAGATGGACTGCTAGGGACAGAAGGGTGGTACCAGGGCTGCCTGGCCCAATCTGAGGCAATCAGAATCACCCTCAAGGCTGGGATCTGATTTTGACTAGCACCTTGAATAGGAGAGGGAAGGGAAGGCATAAAAACTTCCTTCCCAATCTAGGAGAAAGGCATCCAGGGGACTGAGCCCAACACTGGGGCCTGCAACAGAACAGTGGAAGTTGGTGATTGTCTGGGGCTGCAAAAGATCTATCTGAGGTGCCCCATCTGGCAAAACTATCCCAGTACTTGAGGATCCAGAGACCATTCGTGATGGCCCTGGGAGATCCTGCTGAGAGCATCTGCTAGGACATTGTCCTTTCCTGGAAGGTGAACTGCTATGAGGGAAGTGTTCAGGGAATAGGCCAGAGACCACAACTTCATTGCCTCGGTGCACAAGGCCGAAGACCGAGTGCCCCCCTGCTTGTTGATGTACCACATTGTTGTGGTGTTGTCTGTTCTGACTTGTACAACTTTGTTCTGAACAGATGCAGAAAACACTTGAAGTGCTAAAAAGACAGCTCTGAGTTCCAGCAAATTGATGTGGAGCAGAGATTCCTGAGGACCACACTCCCTGAGGGGAGAGGTAGCCATGTGGCTCCCACCCCAGGAGGGAAGCATCCGTAGTAGAGGTCAAGGAGTGAGACAGAGGAATGAAGGGACCCCAGTCTTAAGTGCTCTGATCCTGCCACCACTGGAGGCCTGGATCAGGGTTGGGTCACTGGGACCAACTTGGAAGGGGTCTCTTCTCTGAGACAAAAGGCTCTCAAGTGAAACTGAATGTCCCTCATCTGAAATCTTGCTCCTTGCACTACAGCTGTGGGCGCAGCCATGTGCCCAGGAGCTGCAAAAGTGTCTTGCTGGTCGAGAACCTGCAGAGTGAAGGAGGCCAGAGCAGCCAGTTCCTACCCTCTCTAAGGGGTGGGAAGGCTCTGGCCTGCTTTGTTCAATTCTGCACCTATGAAGGTGAGCACCTGAACTGGTTCCAGAACTGACTTTGGAAGATTGAGCAAGAAGCGGGAGGTGAGCAGCTGCTGGGTAACTTGCAGGTGAGATTTACCTGTTCTGGGGACTGGCCTACAATGAGCCAGTAGTCCAGATAAGGAAAGACAGCAATCCTTGCCTTCTTAAATGAGCAACTGCTACTGCAGACATTTGTGAATACCCTTGGGGCAGAGGGTGAGGCCGAAGGGCATTGCTCCTGAACTGGTAGTGACCTGAGGGCAGTTAGATCTCTGAGGTACTTGGGTGGGAGCTTCTGATTAGGATGTGAAAATAGGCATCCTTGAGGTCCAGGAAGGCTAGCCAGTCCCTGGCCTTAGAGAGGTAAAATCATTGCCAGAGTTACCATTCTGAACTTTGGTTTCAAAAGGTGTTTGTTCAGATATCTCAGATCTAAAATGGGCCATTCTCCTGTCTTTTTGGGGTAAGGAAATATCTGGAGTACAGACCCTTGCCCTGGTGTGAGGAGAAACCCTTTCTACAGCTCTGAGAGCCAGGAGGTTGAGACTTCTGTTTCTAAAGTAAAGGTCTCTAAAGAGTTTGCAGGTGGGAAAGATCTGATTCTCATCTTTGGAACTTTCTGAAGCTGAGAACCAGACCCTGACTACTACTTCAGGACCCACTTGTCTGAAGTTAGAGACACCCAGTTCTGAACAGAAGTAAGCCAACCTGCCCCTACAGGTAAGGAGAATCGGCCTGGGCACCCCATCAGGGTGTCTGTTTGGCAGGTGCTTTAGGCTGAGAGGTGGGAGCAGGCCTGCCCACACCCCGTCTGCCTCTCCTCTGAGAACCCCTCTGAGCATAAGCAGAAGAGGCCTGGGTTTGGGGAAAAGGCCTACCTCTACCCCTGGGGGCCTGCCTCTGAGGAGTGACTTGCAGCTCCTTAGCCTGAGCACTCTTATAGGCAGTCCTATATTCATCCATTTTCTTCATATAATTCTCTGTCTGCTCCCAAACAGAAATTTCCAACCACAGGAAAATCCATAGCCTTAGTCTGGGCATCCTGTGACAAGCTAGAATACACCTGAGCCAGGCCAACCTACAGCTACAGGCAGTAGCCATGACTCTAGAGATACATCATTAAAATCCACAGCAGCGTGAAACTGCACCTTAGATGCCTCAATGCCATCAGCACCACCTGTTCCAACTCATTGATCAAGCTGGCCAGAGGGCCTGTTTGCCAAAGCCATGACAGTGTCCCATCTAGATTTTGATACCTTGCTACATAAGCCATGTAATTTGCTTGCCTGTGAGTCCCAAGGACGCTGCCGTGTATTGTTTTTTAGCCATGGCATCAATCTTCTTGGAATCCTTGTCAGGAGGATGTGAAGCCAAGGGAATATTAGCTTTATCACAGGCTGCAGCCTGAACCACATAGCAATGACTGCATTGCTGTGAAAGAATTCTGTATCAGGACCTGACAGGTGTACCTCCTGTCCATCTTTTTGTCCACAGGAGGCACAGAATTAGGAGTTTTAAAATTTTTATTGTTTGTTCCTAAATGATTTATGCAAGAATAGACAATCTCCTGAACTCTAGAATATCCATCATTTCTACAAAATCAGGTTCCTCTTGCTCATCCACAGCTTCCTCCAATGGGAGCTGGAGGGTTTCAGCAACTTTTTTGTAAAACATAAAGTGAGAGGGGGACTCAGAAAGCGAAGGGGGAGATTCAAAAGGTCTGTCTGGGGAGATGTCCGGTTCAATGGGCACACCCAGACCCTCCAAGTCACCTTCATACTGCTTCAACATCATATTCCTGAACCGGTGGAACCGACCGAACCGACTTTTTACCAGACAGTGGCGGTTCGGACGGAACCGGAGAAAGTGACTGGACAATCTGAATAGCTCTTGCTATCTCTGCAGCAGTTGGAGAAGGAATTTTGGGCTCCACACCTGCTGATTTTCTTGTTTTCTTTACTGGAACTGGCCCCTCTGAGCCAGCTTTACGTTTGCCCGAGGAAGTCTCGCCTGGTCAGAGGACACTCCCTCCGGTTCGGTTGGCACCGAACCGGGCTGGCCATCCGGGTCAGCGGACTTTCTGGCCTCTCGTTCCCTGAGCCTGCCAACTCTCTTATCCAGGGTGGCTGCAGGGAAAATTTTACAAATCTGGCAGTCTGAATTGAGGTGGTCAAACCCCAGACAATATACACATGTGGTGTGTGGGTCAGCCTTGGCAAAGACTTCCCCACAGACATCACAGTGTTGAAACCCAGTGGGCCCGGTTTTTCCTTTGGGTTTCTCAGACATAATGCCAGCCTAACCAAAAACTTGCCCTTTTAAACGGCAGTGCCAGGCAAGACACCCTTATCGGTTCCTAACCGTGTCACGGGTCTTGGAAAAAACCGTAATGAAATCCGTTTTTTTTAGAACCGATAAGAACCGGGAACCACACTCTAAAACCTTAAATTTCAAGTTTTAAAAACAAGCTGATCGGTTCAAAGCCGAACCGATAACATTTACAAGTTCCACACAGAAAATAAAGTGTAATTGCTACGATACCACAGACAGAGCTTGAACCGATCGGTTTGTGGCTAAAATAATATTCTCGGTTGATTTGAACCGAGAAAACACTGTTAAACAGAAATAGACGAGCAGTAGGAGAAATCTCCAGGCGACTGTTCAGTGGTGAGATAAAGAATCTGACAGTTTGGGTTTGAAATAAGCAGACAGGAAGCTACTCTAACCGACTCGCTCAAGTTCCATTCTTAGAATGGGAGTTAACTCTTTCACCCCCGGAGCAGTTCTAATGGTGGGACAAACTGCAATTGTCATAATATAGCAAGACTTCATGTTGTTTGAACAGAGAATTACCAATGACAGGAAAATCCATGGCCTTAGCCTGGGTATCCTGTGATAGGCTAGTACATCTGAGCCAAGCCATCCTCCGAAGGGCCACAGATGTAGCCATGACTCTAGATGAAACATCATTGGAGTCACAGCAGCATGAAGTACAACTTGGATGCCTCAATCCCATCCGCAGCCACCCGCTCCAGCTCCTTGGCAAGCTGGTCTGAGGTCTGTTTAGCTAAGTCATCACAGTGTCCCACCTGGACTTCTGGTCTCTAGCTGTGTGAGGCCATATAGTTAGCCTGCCTGAGTCCCAAAAAGATGCCACTGTACTGTTTCTTTGCCATGGCATCAGTCCTCCTGGAGTCCTTATCTGGGGGTGTGAAGCCAAGAATATTTGCCTTATCACAGGCAGCAGCCTACACTACCCCAACATGGCTGCATTGCTGGGAAAGGAACTCCGTGTCTGAGCCTGAAAGACTACCTCTTGTCCATTCTTCTGTCCACAGGAGGTATGGAATTAGGAGTTTAGAATTTTAAATGTCTGTTTCCCAAAAGACTTATGGAGGAATAGACAATCTCCTGGACTCTGGATGTCAACATCTCAACAAAATCAAACTCCTCCTGATCCTCTGCTTCTTCCATAGGAAGCTGGAGGTTTCAGCCACTTTTTGTAAAACATAAAGTGGGAAGGGGACTCAGAAAGCCTAGGAGGCAAAACCTGAAGGTCTGTCTGGGGAGATGTCCAGGTCAACAGGCACATCAGACTTTCATAATCACCATCATCATCATTATCGTCATACTCTCCCTCCTCCTCCTCCGGTTCATAAAATTCTTCTAAAGTATAATCCGGAACCGGGGGAACCGACCGAACCGAGCCCCTGCCAGATGGTGCCGGTTCGGCCGGAACCGAAGTTAGCGATTGAACTATCCTTATCGCTTTGGCCATCTCTTCAGCAGTCGGAGAAAGAACTTGTGGATCCGAACCGGATGATTTATCCCTTCTTTTTCTTTTAACCGGAACCGACTCCTCAGAATCGGTTCTCCTTTTGCCCGAAGTTTCGCCCTGGTCAGAGGGCACTCCTTCTGGTTCTGTCGGAATCGAACCGGGCTGGCCATCTGGGTCAGCGGACTTCTCGGCCTCCCTTTCCCGCAGTCTACCTACTCTCTTATCCAGGGTAGCTTTGGGAAAACTTTTACAAATTTGGCAGTCTGAATTGAGGTGGTCAAACCCCAGACAATAAACACAGGTGGTGTGGGGATCAGCCTTAGCAAGGCTGCACAATGTTGAGGAAACCAGTGAACCTAAGTTTTTTCTTGGGTTTCTCAGACATGGCCAATCCTAACCAAAACTTACCCTTTGACGATCCACCAGGCAAGAACCTATCGGTTCCTGACCGTGTTACTGGTCTTGGAAAAAAATGTAATAAATCCGTTTTTAGAACCTATCACGGACGGTTACCACACTCTAATAAAGACGAAGTTTTACACAAACCTGATCAGTTCAAACGAACGATCCAATGTTTCAAGTTCCACACAGAAACAAATATAGGAAAAACTTGATCTAGTACTCACGGTACCACAGACAGAGACTTAAACCCGACAGGTTAGAAACAGAAATTCAGTTGAAACCGAGCGAGCGACACTTTAACCCGACTTTTTTGAACCGGCGAAGGAGAAATCTCCGGGCGACTGTTCGATGAGTAAGATGAAAGAATCTGGCCGGTTGGGTTCAAACAACAACAGACAAGAGGCTTCAACAGAGCTCAGCGTTCCATGCCCTGCACGGAAAGTTAACGCTTTGTTCTCCGGGGCAGTTCAAGGGTTGGAGATCACTGCATATGTCAGAATACAGCAAGACTTCGTGTTGTTTGAACATTTCTATATGGAGAGGGTGGTGATCACCTGGAATATGCTGCCAGAGGAGGCGGTATCAGCAAAGATGGCAGGAGCATTCAAGAAGTCCTGGGACAAACACAAAGTGAACCCTTGGGACCAGAGAAAGGGAGAGAGGGAAGGACGGTTTGGGGGCAGGGTCGTAAGTGTAAGGCCAGACCCTGCATCATTACGAACAGATACGAAAGACCAAGTGGTCTTCTTCTGCTGGCTCTTTTCATATGTTTGCATAACGTAGATCCACCAAAAAAGTGTAACCCCTAGGGCTCCATTTTCCCCTAGGGCACCTCCTAGACCTCACCCCCCTTCCCTGCATCTCTTGCTCCACCTTCCAAGAATCTTGAGCCCCACACAACAACTAATTACTGCTGCAAGCAGAGCATGTTGAGATACCTCAAATATACTAAGCTGTCTCAGGTAGTTGGGGGAGTAGACGTGCTTGCAAGGGGTGGAAGAACGCACATGCCAAGGCACTTCCTGCCAATTGCCTACTCCACTTACAACTAAACAAACTAAATTATAAACAAAACTACCCACACATCCATTCCACTATTCATTAAAAATCTGAACAAACTAGATTTTAAAACAAATTACCGACAAAAACCTACCCTATCGCATGATTCACTCCCCCAACCGCACACAAGAATGACTAATGACTACGTAAACACCCCCCATACAAACAGATTGCCATTTACACAGTTTATATAATCAATATTTTTTCAGTACAGAAACAGAGTCTGTGGTGCCAGAGTACAATCAAACAATAAATATAGCACAACAGAACAATTGATAATACAATGATACACAGAGAAATTGGAACTTCTCACCTGCTGTCACCAAGTAAGGAGAAGTCACCCAACAGATCCACATAAAAGATCATTACAAAGTCATGGAGATAGTTTAAGTAATCCACAACAAAGGCTGACTGAAAAGTGTTGGGGGTATTCAGAAGGGATGTAAGGAAACATTTCTATATGGAGAGGATGGTGATCACCTGGAATAAGCTGCCAGAGGAGGTGGTATCTGATGTCTACACTCATAAGAATGCCCTTGCAGCTGCCAACCTCTCACAATTGGTCACCACACCAACTCGGATAAATTGCAAAACTGGCACCAGTACCCTGCTGGACTGGGTTCTCACCAATAACCCTACCAGGATCTCTCGTACCTCCGTTCTCCCAGACTCTATCAGTGACCACTCCCCGGTTATATATGAATGGTCTAATAAATTTCTAAAGCCACCCCCTATAATCATTATCAGCAGAGTCCTCCCACGTGGTCAACTTACCAATCTCAAACAGTACCTATCCTTGCAAGACTGCCATCTACAAGGCGACAGATGTTAACCTAGCCCTTGGCTACTTCATCACCACCTTCAATAAGGCCTGTGACCTCTTCGCTCCTTCAAAAAAACGGAAAACAAAAGCCCTCTGCAACCCTTGGTTAACTGCAGAGCTCCTTTCCTAGCTGAAACCTAGGGACCACCTGTGGGCAGTGGCTGAAGCCACAGGCAAACAATCTGACATCCAAAAATACAAACATGCCTGTAATGCCTGCACAAAATCCATTCGTCTCACGAAAAGCTCATATTATAAGGACAACCTCACCAACACCTGGGGAAAAGGCTGTGCTTTCTGGGACAATATCAAGAACATTACCGGGAAACAATCAAAGTCCCCTCTAGCCATGTTAATTGTTGAAGGGTCCACTACCCTTGATCCCATGGTCACTGCAAATACCTTTAACATGGCTTTTACTGACCTCACTACTGTTCTACCACCTGATTACTTCACAGTCAGTCACACCCCCTCTAACACACCCTGCACTCTGTCAAACCACCCTCACTTTTACTTCAGGGAGATTAAAATGAATGAAGCTCGCTGCCACATCGCCTCAGCCATCTCCAGTTCCAGAATCAGCAGTGACACCCTGGACCTTAAGCTGCTATCACTTATACTTGACGAGGTCCTCAGTCCCCTAACTAAAATTCTTAACACCTCTCTCCACACCACTACATTTCCTGAAATATCGAAAACTTCCACTGTGACCCCGGTCCACAAAAGTGGGGATAAGACCTGCCATTCTATCTACAGCCCAATCTCCATATTGCCACCACTATCAAAGGCCCTAGAGCATATTGTTGTGGACCAGCTCACTGATTATTTGGACAAATATAATACTCTGCGCACACAACATAACGGTTTTAGAAAAGGGCATAGTACCACCACTGCCCTGCTTGAATTTACCGGTGCAGTGCATAGTTCCTTTGATAAAGGTCTTCTTACTGGGGCTGTCTTCATCGACCTCTCGAAGGCATTTGACATGGTCAATCATTGGCTGCTGTATGACCAACTACTCCTTCCTAGCCTCGCTGGTTCAGAAGCTACCTTGACAACCACTCTCAAACAGTAAAAATTGCCAGTGCTATCTCGGACACCTTGCCTGTCCGCTCTGGAGTCCTTCACGGGTCCATACTGGGCCCTCTCCTTTTCAGCCTCTTTTTAAACTCCCTACCACAATCCTGCTCGGAAAAAATCATCATGTATGCAGATGATGCTGGTGTCTTTTCTACGCACAAGGACCTTTCACCACTACAACACAGCCTCCAACTCGGATTCAGTGCCACTGAAACATGGTTCTCCAATCATTAACTAGTCCTCAATCACAAGAAAACCAATTCATTGCTATTCTGCAGTTCACATAACCGTTACAAGCAACACTCCCTTGCCATCTCCACCAAGCAGGGGACTGTCCTCGAACAAGTTTACTCATTCAAATATCTAGGGATTCTGCTTGACCCCAATCTCTCCTATACGGCTCACATTGACAGCATGGCTAAAGCTGCCAAAACATGCCTTGGATTACTCTGCAAGCACAGGCAGCACCTCACCCCAGAGGCCCTGAAGATTGCCGTCCAGAGCTCTGTGGTGTCAATTATTGATTATGGCCTCATTATCCATGGCTCCACCACGACGTCCGCCCTCAGACGTAAAACAACTGCACTTATCAAAGCATGCCAACTCACAACCGGTGCCCACCGCCTCACCCACACCTGTGCCCTTTATAAAAAAATCCGGATAGCTCCAACTCTCCAACCCTATAAAGTATCTCACACGTGCTATGGTGGAAAAAATCAACCTTGGCCTCACACATACACACCCCCCGGTGTTACTTCCTTGTTACATCAAAACACCAACCGACAGAACACCAGGAGCTCGGCAACCCAGATTCTACAAGTTCCCCGCTGTTGAACTATGCAGGGCCAATGCTCCTTCGCCTATAGGGCTCCTCTATGGATGAATGGTCTCAGTCATACCATCTCCTCTGCCTCAACACTAGGTCTGTTCAAAAATAGGCTCGGGCCCATCTCATTGCCTCTAGCTCCTGTGACTGCCTCTTCTAGCTGATCACCTACACAGCTTTAATCCTAACTTATATGCTGCTAACTCCAGGCCCCCAGCCCCCCCCCCCAGCTCCTGAGGAGCCACTTCAAATCTCAGGTCTCCATACCACCTCATTAGTCTCTCCTTGCCCCGTTATAGCACTTATTCCCCCCACCTTGCCTCCTTTTTCTCTTCTATCACTCCTTCCCATTTATTTTTCGACAAATGCCTCCAGCTGCATCTTCATCCTCCCCCTCTCCTCTCATCCCTGTTTCTCTGCCACACCTGGGCGCCTGACCCTACCCATTACTTGTGGGCACATGTGTCCTAGCTGTGTTCACCATTTTACTATAGTGGCCTCTGTTAACAACCTACACTTCTCCTCCTCTACATCTTACTCTTCCTATAATTGACCCCTTTCAATAGCACTGCTGTACCTGAATTGTTTACTGTTATTTCACTGTTGCTTCCTTGTTGTTTGTTATTTCTGACGTAGAACCTTTGTAAAAGAGCCTTGGCTCAAAGGTACTTGTAATCCAAGAATAAATAAATACAAAAATAAATAAAATAAAGGCTGACTAAAAAGTGTCAACACAGTTCAGGAAAATGACAAGCTGCTTGATGGAAATAAGTAGGAATGGGGGAGAAGACACATGTACACTGCAACTCCTGATACCCCCAAAATACAGGGACCCAATAAGGAAAAATAAAGGAGGTGGCACTCTCTCACTGTGGCTTCTCTGTTCACAGTACAATCACACAGAGATTCTGATTTGGAAAACTACACTATCATCACAGTTCCCTAATGCCATGATCAGCCTCTGAAAAGCCATCCTCTAGGACTTTTTTAGGCCAGTACAGGATATACCATGGAGCCGCTTCAGGCTCCTCTTCATCATTTTGCATGGCTGAAGGTATCTTTCAGAACAGTGTAAGAGCTGAAGTCTTTGAAACTGCTGGAGAACTGGTAATACCGCCCACACAAACAAAATCTCCTAATGCCAGAAGGAGCATCGGTCACTGATTCTGGTGCCAGAACTCACTCAAGCAGACCATGGCCCAGCACCACCATGCAATTAAGAGTGCCCGGTTCCACAGCACAAAATCGGTACCTACTTCAGATGGCACTGTGCTGTGAGGCCAAAAAATGAAAGTGAAAGAAAAACACGAAAAAGCAAACAAGACGAGAAGGACTGGTCAAGTAAACGCACTATGGAACAAACAACACTGGACTCCGCACTCATCTAAAAATAAATAATACCATTTTTCCCTAACACTACCTCACTAAAGTATCCCTAACTTGCACTACAAAACACCCTTATTTAAGCCACCTAAAATTAAAGCATTGGTTAAAAACACATGTTAAAACAAAAAAATGCAGGGCTAGTGCTTACAGTGAGCCACCCAGCACAGCAGCCATCTTGCCCCTTCTAAGAGTTCTGCCCCCGACAACTGAAGATAAATAACATATTCTAAGTCAGGCAACAGGTGTGTTTAATTTATGCGATGTACTTTTAATTGTTGAGCTTTTATATTAGTTCTTTTTATGAAAATGTATCTACTTCTGTCCTACTTCACTGCTCTGTTTGTAGTGCGACAGAATCCATTGTGATGTCATCAGGCATCACGCAAGCTGCGCTCCCACTGACTAAAGGTTTATTTGGGACCATTCTATTTATTTGAAAATTGGTAACAGGAGAGGCACACTGAGTCAAGGCTCATTTCCAGGTGTGACCTGGGGGAAGGAAACAGGGGAATCTGAAGTACAATACACAGTAATAGTCAATTGAACGAAACATTTGGAAAATAAGTGGCATAAAAATCAGTTGGTACATTAATATGTTGATATAACAATAAAGTGCAGTCACAGTGCAAAATGGAATGCCTGTTCAAGTGCAAATAAACAACAGCATTACACAGCATGTAAACTAACTATACTGAAACAGGCGAGAGACCTGTAAGATGAGTGCATGCCTAACCCAGTGAAGGAGGGAAGTGCAGAGGTGATGTGGAAATGAAACCAGCTGGTAGGTAGTGGAGACCCAGCTGGATGTCCTACCAACAGCTGAGGCTCAGGGGAGGTGTCAGGAGGAAGGATAATAGGAGCAGATGGGGTAGGGTTGGAGTTTCAACTAGTGCCTGAGTGAGCCAGGGAAGGAAGAGAGGCAGAGGGAAGAGAAGAGAAGAATAAAGGGCTGATTATACTTCCAAATTGAAATAAATGATTTACCTTCATTTAGAATGCACCAATGGCTAAAATAAATCATCTATAAGGTTTGGAACTCATCTAATTGTATAAATAACATGTTAGGGTTAAGTTTAGTGCTTGCGTAAAAAACCCTATTTCTTAAAGCTTAGAATTCAGCCATCTGAACCCAGCCTGTTGGCACAGTAGTAGGGCCACCACTCACGACACAAATGACCTGGGGTTGATAACTAGCCTGGATCATCAGGACAAAAGGACCAAGCGCCCCAGAGGACGATCTCCTCCGGCAGAGATGGTTCCATTCTCTGCCGCCTGGGTTACCCCAGGTGGCAGTGAAGTAAGAGGGCTGAGGGAAGGATGGGGACGTCATCGTAGCCGGTGCACAGGCACATTTTGCATGCATGCACCCCTGAGGAGAAAAACAAGACAAACGGCCCGATTATCCGTGATGATGGACCTCAGTATATATGGGCAAAAAACACAAGCAACATTCTCGCTAGATCAGATCGAGGGTGCCATATAAAAACAGAAAAAATTTATGAAAATCCCTGTAACATCAAACAAAAAAGGAATTATGTAAGGCACATAAGACCAGGAAACCAAAAACTGAGGTGAAAAACAGCACGTATAGAAGCCTCGGATTTGAGGTGAAACGTTGGGATTTTGGTCATGGACGTCTGGTTCTGTTTACCTGCTGTGAGGTGTAAGTGCCTTTTTTTCAATACATTTCTGTTTTTCACCTCAGTTTTTGGGTTTCTGGTCTTGTGTGCCTTACATAACTCAGTCTATACGGGCCCTGTGCCCACCACCATTGGGCCTTCTGATGACACAATAAGCTTGGGGGATAAATCCCACTGCTATCTCCACCTGGGAGGTTATCCCATGATCAGTGGAGGAAAGCGGCCGCCGGTAGGAGGGGTGCAGGGGGTCAAGCGTGCCTTGGAAGTTCCAGAGGGAGGTGAGAGCTGCTGATAAAAAGGGGCCATAAACAGAAAGTTAACAAAATAAATAAATAAATAACACAGGACCTAGGGTACTGGAAATGTGTATGTTACCTCTCAGTTCTAAAGGACTAAATGTATGCAAGTTTTCAAAACAGTTTGGTGGTAGTTTAGTTACAGACTACATGAGTTAAAATACCCCCATTTAAAAGATGCTTCTTTTGAGCACAGAGGACAAAAAACATAGACCAGTTTCAATCCTGAAACCTTCATGTTCATTTGATACTGACCCAGAATATGGCATTTCATTTGTTTTGTGAACAAAAAGTTGAAACTGAAAAGTTGTAAGTGACTGAAAACCACCAAAGCCCCCACCGTATGAACAAACAGAAAAAAAGCTGAAAGAAAATATGAAAAAAAAAATGCAACAGTTCTGATTTCAATCATTACTGACTTCCATGTCAAGCATGAATGAAAATAAAAAAGTCACGTTTTACACCCAAAAGTGCCACTTGTACCCCACCACAAAAGACAAAGATTTTTGTTTTTTTCTTAATTCATGATTGACTTCTAGGTCAAACACAACAAACAAACAAAAAAATGCCTCCCATTTGACACTACCTTTTAATGCACTGGATACCCAGTCATAGTACTGGATCCCCCTTTCCCGATAATGGGTGCCCTTTCAACACTGATATTGGGTGCATGTTTATTTAAAAACAAAACATTAACTGTTGTGGCCACCGGGTGCCCAACACTGTTGGCTCACTTACACTGTCTCCCCCCCACCACACAATAGTTAAAATAAACACCACTCTCTTACCCTCCCCTGACACCCATATCGCCCAAACCCCATGGTCACCCTTGTAGCGGTTCCGCCCTACTATCTTTCCCACTCAACCTCAATTTAACCCCAACAGCTACTTGGTACATATCTAGATCGGTCCCACAGTAAGACCCCAGACCAAGACTCAGTATGAGCCAAAGTGCTGGGACCATGGTGGAAGTTTCTAGGAGGTAGCGAGATCCTGATGTTGTAATTTACATCACATGCACTTGAACTACGCAGCTTACAGTAACAGACCATGCTTTGAACACTGCAAATTTTGCTTCCGGCCTTTTTTTTTTTTTGCTCAAAGCAACAATATAATTTTTCTCTTTTGTTGGGGGGGAGGGTGCTGCAGATTTCACCGACTGCCTTGCAGTTTTTGCTGTGTCTATTATTTTTTTTTTACTCCTGGGTTGAGTGATATTTTGTGGTGCTTGCAGTAAGTTTTAGGGGCTAGCTGTACCTGTAGCAGCAACCCGTAGCAGTAACCCCTTCCTTCACCATAGTGCAGATTCGTTTTGCTTATGGGAACGAACCAGCACCAGGGAGTCCAAAGCTGCATGCAAGGCAATATTACATGCCTCAACTGCATTCCACAACCCCTGGCACAGCCTGTCATGAATCTTGAGAACCTATTTGGATCAAGGTTCCACTAAGAACCTTAACTCATCAACCTGTGACTGTATTTAGACTCATTTACATACTATTCCCACCCCTCCACAATCACTTTGGAGATGTATGCCACCCAGCTCTATCCTATAGCATCCAGTTCGTCTTCTAACACCCCCTCCCATGTCCCCCCCATCCGATATTATGACTTGGGGTCCCTCAAGATCCTACGTTACTGTATCCTGTTTTAGTACTGGCACAGACTTTTTATATGCCTTCAGTGGATGCATCCCCAAAATAAGCTAGTCCAACTCTATCAGACCGTGTATTATTACAATTCCATTGTATAGTTGAGATACCTGTATAGACATTTTATTTATTTTCATTCTTACCTCTTTCTTTTGATGACTGTTTTACTATGTATCTATACTTTTAACTGTATTGTTACTTTATTGAACATGGAGCCTTTGCAAACGAGTCTATGACTCAAAGGATTGTAATTCAGATTCTATTCAATAAATAAATAAATAAATAATGGAAATGAATTACCTTCACAGTCAAAGGGGGCACAGAATGGGCCCCAATACTAAACTGAATGGTGCAAACTGACTAAACAACTGGATCCACTGAGATGTTCCTGATCTCCAACCACGACAAGAAAGCAAGGTCCACTGTGTGGCTGCTTTGTGCGGTCGAAGCAACCACTGGCCTGAGACCTCATCCCTCTATAAGCTGGAGAAGTTTGATAGTAAAAACATCTGAAGAATCAGGACCATCCACTCACACACTAGTCACTGAGAACCAGCAGTTTCGACGATTCCAGTGCAGTGGTGAACAGTCTCCTAGTAAACCCCAGCAGGAAAACTCCCTCCTTCCTTGGAGGTTGATAAAGAAGAGGAACCCTGCTGCCAAGGATGATCTTACACTCAAGAACCACCACCTCAAAGAACCCCATAACCTTGAAAAGAGACACCTCCTAGTTTAGGCCAGACTGAAATACAGTGGCCACACTGTCACCCCTGTGTTCCAGTCTAGGGTGATGCACCACTGAAAAACCCAGCATTAACAGCTCAACAAGCACTGGGCTTGCAGAACTGTTCAACCAGGTCTCAGTGATGCAGACCAGATGGCCCTGAAAGTCAGAGGTAATATTTCTGATAATGGCAGTTTTGAAGCTGAAGCATGATGACATCAAGAAACTTGCTTAGGGTCACACAGTGACCTACTCTTGTGGCTGGGACCACTGTGGGATTTGAAGCTGGGTCCCTTGCTTCCCATGTTAGTACTCAAACCACTGGACCACACTGCCTTCTGCACTGGATCCAGCACAAGACAGCAAATAAAGTCAGACTAGAAACAACCAAACAAGCTCACTGCATAGCTTTCTGAACATCAGTAGTCAAGGAACCAGACTGCTGAGTACTAAACAAATGCTCATTTGTGCCATTCAGTGTGTGGTGTACAGAAAATCCCCTAACAAACCGTTGTAGAACAAACAAAATCCTATTTCTAGCCTTTGAGCAGTCTGATGTAATTTTAGAGCCTGGCTCAGTTGAAGGCATAAAGATTGTGTGGTGTCATTTAAGGCAAGTTCCAATGTTCTGCACCCTCAATCAAGTCAACAGAATGTGCTTGGACATAAAATTACATTCATTTTGAAACTGGGAGTGGGCCTGCTCAGAGGTAAACAACGTTCCCTGTACACAGCCTGACTGAACAGAAGCAGCATAATGTAGACTTGCGACTCAAGCTGTTAATCTGGAAAACCCTCTGAAGGCTGGGAGGAGACCTCGATTGCTTCACATAACCAGCCAGTTATGGGCCACAAAGGCAGGTGAGGCTGCGCCACTCCTGCCGCTCTGTTATACGGGCGGAGCAAAGTGCCCTGAGGAAAGTGTATAACATCATATGCCACCCATAACCATTAAATGCTTACTGTCCTACAACTGTAATCACCACAGATGTAATAGTGAGAGCAATCTTGTATTGTTGTGCCAACTCCTTTAAACGTAACATGGTTAAAAGTTGCCCTTGTTCAGTCAGGTCACAGGAAAGCAAAGCAAAAATATGAGAACAGTGCTGCCAGGGATACAGGACTGAAGTACAATAAATATTTTAGCTGTGGTAGAGTAATGTATGTGGTAATATAGTAATTTAAGTTCAAAGGGGACTCTGAGTCCATCAAGTCCACCCCCACTCTCCTGCTTCAAAAGAAGGGACCAACAAGAATACCGTGTAAACATACTAATTTATACGAATTCCTCACACACTTCACTACCCAGAGTACCCTGTTACTGTAAGAAAAAGGATGCAAAGGAGGGAGTAGACCCCATAACATAAGGGAGTGGCAACAGTTTATTTATTTATTGAAATGTTTCACCAGGAGGGCACACTGAACAACAAGTTGCTTGTCTCACGGTGCGACCTGGAGGGTGGGGGTTACATGGGGATAAACACAGAGATGAATACAGAATACTGTAGCAATTTACACAATTGTAATGGCAAACAATTAAGAATCAAATAGACAGTTAGTATACAATCAATGCAAACAGTCTGGTCTAAGGTGAGCTGGTGTGGAAAAAACATAAACAGTACAATAAGCATCAGTACAAACAAAAGTGCAAATTAAATTCAAGTACATTTAAGGTTTTGGGCTAGCAGTTAGCAGAGGAGGAGGAGTGAGGTGACGGTGTTGAAGGGGGGAAGAAGTGGTGGGGAAAAAGGAGGTGGGAGCATACCAAGAAACAGACCTCTTCAGGATGCTGAGAACCCTGCAGGGGGCAGAAACAAGGCGAAACAGAAGGGGCGGGGAAAGGGAGGTGGAAAACATGCCAAGAATGGACCCCTTCAGGACACTGAGAACTCTGTCAGGAGGCAGAATCAAGGCTAACAAAGAGGGGTGGGGAGTGGGAGGTGAGAACATGCCAAGAGCGGACCCCTACAGGATGCTGAGAACCAGCATCAGAGGGCAAAAACAAGGCAAATATAGAGGGGAAGGAGAGAAGATTGATAGGTGGGGGGGGGGCAGGAGGGAGGAATGGGGTTAGTGCTGAGGAGTGCAGTGGAGGATGGGGAGGAGATGGATGGGGTAGAGAGGGAGACATACCAGGGACTGACCCCCTGCTGGATGCTGGGAACTCTGCCAGAGGGCAGGATAGAGGAGAGGGTGAGAAGATTGCTAAGTATGGGGAGATTGGAGAGAGGTAAGGAGAAAAGGCTGGAAGTAGAAGAGAGGGAAGAAGAAAATGGTAATATATTAGAGAGATGAGAGATTTGGGGTGAAACAGTAGCAGAATGATGGGAAGAAGTCAAGGGGGGGATTATAGCTGGAGCAGCTGAGGAGGAGAAGTGGTTGTATAGGGCAGATCCGAGGGTAGGAGGAGTGGCACATTTGAGGGGAGGGTTCCAGGCTTTGGGAGCGACAGGAAAACCAGATTGGCCGATGATTGTGGGCTGAAGAGGGATTGCCAAAATCAGTGTCAGTAGATCTGAGGGAATGGGCGGGTGGGGTGGAGCAGAGAGGAAGTGGTGAGGTAAAGGGAATTATATGAGCCAATATTTAGAGGTGAGCTTGGCAGAATGAGAGAGGCACCTGTTTGCAAATGAGGGAAAGGAAAGGGCATGACAGATGAATGAAAAATGATGTACCTACTGTAATTCTTGATCTTCTCTTGTATCTTCACCATTCATTACAGCTGGGAGTAAGCCAGAGGCGCGCACCTGTACAGGAGCTTTTTTTTTGGGGGGGAAGGGGAGTCGGCGCTGATGGCACCACCCACGAGGCCGACGCATTTTGTGGCGCATGAGGGTTGGCTGTTAGGTGCCACAGACTCCTCCTCCACCCCAGTTCTGTTCTGCAGGAGAGGATGAAACAAAGGGGGATAAAGAAAATCAAGGTGAGGAAAGAGAGCAGAGGGATAGGAAAAAGGAAAGGATATCAACTGAAAAAGGAATAAGCTGACCAGAGGACAGAGGGATTGGACTTTTTCCCTATGTGGCCATAGGGCTCCAACTCTTGGGCGGCAACACAGGAGAAAGGAGAAAGACAGAGAGAGAGAAGAGCAGAGAGAAAGATACAATATAAGTGGGGGGGGCTGGAAGACCACTGGCTTACCTTAGCTTCAAAAACCTGAAAGTTATGAAGACACAGGAGCAAGGATCCCGTCAACTTCAGAGACCACTGGACAGAGGTCCAGAACAAGAGGAATCAAAATGGTCTTGGAGAATATAAAATATTACCGAGTCAGTCCCCTCTCCCCACCCCAATCTACATTCAGGATGAAAATTCTGGAGTTTGGTCCTCCACAGTTTATCACCTGATGGCTTGGTCAAGGGGGCCTTACACAGGAGAGGACTCTGACCAGAATGATCTCTAAAGGCAGAGGGGAAATGATAAAGGAGAAAAGAGGAGGAAAATCCCTACGGGTTTTCTCACGAAATGCACTGATGCAGTCCCCACTTCAAGAAGATGAAAAACAGGCGGAACACCCATGCCAAATTAAGGAGGATACCACAGTGCACCCCACTGAGAATCCCAGGGAGTTCCCCCCCGAGGCCAGGGTGAAGACCCTACTCGCCACCCTCCTAGGATGGGTGCTCTGTGACTTTTTAAAGAAGGAAACAGAGGGCTCTGGGGTATCGGGGGACTCTTCCCCCAACTGGCCTCGAAGAGGGGGAAGGCGAGCATGGTGGAGGCGGCACCCAACAGCTGAGGCTCAAGAGGGGAAGGTGGACGGGTAACAGTAACGAATGGTGAAGATACAAAAGAAGATCAAAAATTACGGTAGGTATGTAATTTTCATATTTTCTCTTGTCAGTCTCCACCATTCATTACTGCTAGGTGAGTACCAAGACCCCCAAAGGGTACCTGGCACTGCAGTGAGGGAACAGATTCCCTTAGTCTCCTGTGGGGAAGACACAGGAGGAAGAGACCCTTCTGCCATACTAGGTCAACATGGCCTAAGGCTGGTCAGACTGAGGAGGTGTCCCCTGTGACCAGGAGATGCCCCTGAAGATTCCTCCTCGCCCTGCGAGAGAAAAGACAGGTCACCCAGAAAGTGAAGAAAATCACCCTACGCCGGGCAAGGGATGACAATCTAGACAGGCAAAGCCATGCCATCCTCCTGATGCAGATCGCTATCCCTGCTAGTCAGAAAGCCACCTCACTGGTGTCATACGATGCCCTTGCTTGGTGCCTTGCAAGCTCCAGACCCTATGCAGAGAGGGCAATGGTTTGTCTAGATTTCTCTGAATCAGGCAAGGATGATAGAACCTGCACCAGCATCGACCACAGGTGCGTGTTGTAGGCAGCGTCATGAGCCTGAAGTGAGCTGATGCAGAGTAACACACAAGCTGAAGAGAAAAAACTCTTCTACCCCACCAGTCAAACTCCATAGAATCCGGATCTGGAGGGCGGTTGTGTGCCGGGTGTTGGAAGCCCGGAAGGAGTGTCTAAAGCTGTCAGCCCCGGTGGTGGGTGAGACAGAGAACCAAGAGACTCCTGGGGAGTGCAATACCTCCTCCTGCAGTACACTGGAGCTGGGGACTGCCAGGTGTGGCTAGACGCTTCCTGGAAGGGAACAGGTCAGGTAGGCCCCACCAGGTGGTTGGCAATGAACTTGCTCAGAAAAGAGCAAGTCTCCCACTCCATATTGCGTCTCACCATATAGGAGATGTGAAGCTCCTGAACTAACCCCAAAAGGAATTGCTGCTATTCGGTGAAATCAGTGTCAGAGGAAAGGTGGACAGAATGTTCCTTTTCCTTGGAAGTCGAGGAGCTCGGATGTTCAGACTCCTCCTGCGGCGGGGGAGAAAGGTGATAGACCTGCTCTTCCATAGTTCTAACATACCTAGGTAAGGCTGCTGCAGTGGCCCTGAATGTCTCCCAAGTTAAAGGTCCCGTAGGGCCCACATGGCCTGGGAGAGAGGGAGGTGTCTGCAGAGGGATTGGGGAAGGGCACCTCACCAAAAGTGCACGGCCTCTGCCAGGGCTCTGAGACCCCGCAGTAGATCCTCCCATGCAGGGGGATCCAGGGGTCTTTCCAGTCAGCAGATGCTGCAAATGTGAAAACAAATCCTGGCTGAGCCCTGAGGGAGAATTTCCTCTGTGGTGCGACTGAGGTTGTATGGTTCCAGAAGGGCAACCCTCAGCACTGACCACTAAGGGTGCCCCTGAAGTCTCAGAGGAGAAGAAGCAGGGCTCAGCACTGTGGCTCCCCCCCAACCCCTGCAAAGCAGTGGAAGAAGGCCTCCGCACCTCACCCTGGCCTCTCAACCCCTCGGACTCAGAGGCTGCCCTCTTCCTCGAACCCTGTGACAAGGAGTCACACAAACCCACAGGCCCCCTGAGGGAGGCCGCAGAAGAGGAGGTCCCCATCCCCACCAAGGAGGCCATGGCAGCACCAGAAATGGCAACTACCCCGGTCCTAGCGGTCGAGACCGCCACACCAGGCCCCCCCCCCCCGAGAGCGCTATCCACCACATCAGCCCCAACATCAGAAATGGCGTGGGGGGCTGCAGAGACCACAGACTCTGGGGAGCCTGGGAGGAGAACACTGGGCCGCCTGGTGCCGCGTCCAAGATGACTCCCTCACTCCAAGGAGTTGAGGCATCAGTCTGGATTGGCCAGTGAGTTATCCACCTCCAAAGAAGAGGAGACCACACAAACCGCCAGACTAGCAACCCTGAGAGCTCTCATATTAACGGCACTGCGAACAGTGCTGCCGTGGGACAAGTTGCCCACGGCACCACCATGATCACGCAGTATCATGAATGGCCCAGATCCGGCGGCACCGAGGGTCTGCCAGTGCTGGGCCCAACAGCGGGGGAGCCCGCACCAGCGGCACCCTCGACCCAGCTCCGAAGGGAACAGAAACGATCCTCGGCTCCAAAGGGAACAGAGACATTCTCTGGCACTGCGAAAGAAACATATTTGACAGCAAAGCTAGAATCTGAGGAGATTTCCTCCTCACCAGGCTGTATACGCCTGGGAGGGAAACCAGAGGTAGGGTCACAAGATCTTGCCATGGCATCCCTAGAACGATGCCATTCTTCAAAAATCGGAGAGGCCCTGCCGACTTTAAATGTGCAGATCTCAAGAATGTGGCGGTCCATGGAGAAACAGGCATCGCAGTTGTTCATATTGTAGTTGGGACCCAGGCAACGCAGACAAACATCATGTCAGTCCACAACGGAAAAATGCCGACCACAGGAGCACCGAAGCATGGAGGCATGGCCTGCTTTGGATTTTCTCTTAGCCCCAGAACCAGACATGACACAAAAAAATTTAACAAACTTCATAGAAAAAGGACCCGGCACCATTGGTAGAAATAAAAGGAACAGGCTTACCAGTTTCCAATGGTATCGGGTGTATTCAGAACTGGGATGGAGACGGAGAGGACAGGAAACGGCGTCGAACAGCATAGGCCAAGTGACACACAGGAACTTCTGGCAACTTGTGCAGCAGGTGAGACCTCGATGGCAGGCCAAACAGAACCGGGGTGGAGGAGGAGTCTGCAGCACCTAACGGGCCAACCCTCATGCACGACACAATGTATCGGCCTCGTGGGTGGCGCCATTGGCACAGACCCCCCCCCCAAAAAGCTCCCATACAGGTGCATGCCTCCAGCTTGCACCCAGCAGTAATGAATGGTGAAGACTGACAAGGGAAGATCACAATGATGAGTCCGGGAGGGAGCATCGAGAGCGAAGTGACAGAAGGAGTTAAAGAGAGTGTCCAATCTGGACAGGGAGGACTTGGGAGCGGCACCATATACTACAGGGATTTATTTAACTCTAAAACTTGATTAGCGTTTTGCTCATAAAAGTGTTAAATCTTTGTGAAAATGCATAGCTCTTGCCTCACTGTGTTTAACAAACACAGCACTTCTAGAAAATCTATATAAATACTTTCTGTACAGTTAGTATAGTCCCAAGAAAAAAACTGCTAATCAATTATTTAAAACCCTGTACTACGTCGCAGTAGTCAAAAATTGGAAGTATCATCTTCTGGACAAGTTCATGCCTGGCCGTAGGAAGGTTGCAAATGCGATTCCAATACAAGGCACCAGGTTTGTGGCGCAGTTTTTTCAGGATGGGTAAGAAAGACTGCAGAGGAGTGTGGCAGGCTGGCCCCTGCCAACATTTTGTGGTTTTTCAAAAATGGTACAATGGGCCATGTCCAAAACTAAAATTCTACTAACCCTTTTACTCCTTTTAGCAGGGGACATCAAATCAAACCCCGGTCCAACCCCACTCCAAACCCCCCCCCATTTCAACTGCCCCAAGGCTTAAAACTCATCCACCTTAACATCTGTAGCCTGCTAAACAAACTTACCCTACTGCAACCAACTGTTCTCTCCTTAAGACCTGACATATTGTCTATTTCTGAGACCTAACTGAACCCACACAATCAGGATGGTGAATTCGCCATTCCTGGCTACACTCTTATCCATCATGCCCATCCTGGCAATAAACGAGGAGGCGGTGTAGCCATGTACATCAACTCATCGCTCATCGGCGTGGGACTGTGCCAACTTGTTAAAAACCCAACAAGGGGAGATGCCATTCTCGATCTTCTCCTCACAAACTCAGAAAGGATCAAGGACAACAAAGTGGGATGTCATATGGGCAACAGCGACCATCGCATGGTAAGTTTTAAGGTAAACATAACACAGGACACCAGCCACTCAAAAATAAAGGTGCTAGATTTCAGAAAGGCTGACTTCTAAAAAAATGAGGAACAACATCCATAGTCAGTTAATGGAAACAGAGGTTGAGGAGGTGGAGGTCATGTGAGGGAGACTCAAGAGAGCAATAAAGACTGCCACAGATCAATGTGCCAGATGGGTCAGCAAAAAGAAAAATAAATCCTCTACGATTTCCCAAGGAAATGGCTACCTCAGTCAAACAAAAAAAGAAGGTGTACAGCATATACCAGGAAACCAAAAAGGAGAAAGACTGGGAGTCGTAAAAGGGGAACATGAGAGAGCCAAATAAACAAATTAGAAAGGCAAAACCCCAGACAGAGGAAAAGATAGCAGAAGGGGCCAAGAGAGGAGACAATTTTTTAGATACATTAAGGAACGTAGGAAGACAAAAGGGGGGATAGTAAAGATTGCTACTGAAGAAGGGAAATGCACCAAACATGACCAGAGAAAGCAGAAATCCTCAACAAATACTTCTGCTCGGTGTTTACCAAAGAGGACCCAGGGGATGGCCCAACCCTGAAAAAACACAACACCCCAGGACCAGGAGTAGACATGAGTCCCATTGCAGAAGCCTAAGTACGTGAGGCGTTAAATAAACTAAAAGTAGACAAAGCCATGGGACCAGACGAGATGCACCCCAGAATCCTTAAGGAACTGAGGCAGAATTAATAGCCCCTCTGGCACTTCTATTCACGAAATCCTTGAAGAGCAGTGTGGTACCCGAGGACTGGAAAAAGGCAATAGCGGTTCCACTTCACAAATCTTGCAGTTGCGAAGAGGCTAGTATTTACAGACCGGTGAGCCTCACATCTATAGCAGGGAAACTAATGGAGACACTACTCAAAAAGAGGATCATAGCATTCCTCGAAACTAGCAGCTGACAAGACCCTAAACAGCATGGTTTCACAGCAGGTAGGTCATGCCAGACAAATCTGCTCGAGTTTTTCGACTACACTACAAAAATAGTGGACGATGGTGGGGCAATAGATGTGGTCTACATAGACTTTAGTAAGGCCTCTGACTCGGTTCCACATAGAAGGCTGGTAAAGAAGCCTGACCACACAGGGGTTGGTCCAGAAGTAGTCAGATGGGTACAAAACTGGTTACAAGGCAGAACCCAGAGGGTACAGGTTAATGGAGCGCAATCAACGGAAGGCAGGGTGACCAGCGGAGTGCCCCAGGGCTCAGTGCTAGGGCCATGCTCTTCAATGTTTTTATAGCAGACATCACTGACGGACTGGAAGAGAAGGTGTGTCTGTTTGCAGATGACACCAAGATATGTAGCAGGGCGGACACCCCAGAAGGAGTGAGCAAGATGGAAGCTGACCTCAAGAAACTAGAAGAATGGTCTGGAGTGTGGCAGCTGAGATTTAATGCCAAAAAGTGCAAGGTTATACACACAGGAAAGAAAAATCCAGGAGAGGAGTATTACCTAGGAGGTGAAAGACTGGCATCCTCAAACCAGGAACGAGATCTGGGAATCATAATCTCAGATGACTTGAATGTTAGTAAGCAGTGTGAAAAGACAACAATGAAGACCAACAGAATGCTGGGCTGCACTGGGAAGGGAATCACGAGAAGGAAGAGAGAGAGGTGGTACTATTACTGTATAGATCGCTGGTCAGGCCTCACCTGGAATACGGAGTCCAATTCTGGAGGCCTCACTTCAGGAAGGACATTGACCAGGTGGAAACAGTACAGAGAAAGGCGACAAAAATAATTCAGGGTGTGCAGTACATGTCCTATGAAGAAAGACTTAGGGAACTGAATATGTACTCCCTGGAGGGAGGGAGGGGAGGGAGGGAGGGAGAGAGAGAGAGAGAGAGAGAACATGATTGAAACATTCATGTACATAAAAGACATTAACAAAGTACAGGCACAGGAACTTTTTCACTTCAAGAAGAGCACCAGGACCAGGAGACATGACCTCAGGCTGCAAGGAAGGAGGTTCTCTACCAACACCAGGAAGTTTTTCTTCACATGAGTGGTGGACGCTTGGAACAGCCTGCCTCAAGAGGTTGTTGGGGTCAACACTGTGGGGGATTCAAGAATGCATGGGATAGACACAAGGGAGCCCTGACTACACAGGGCAACTAGAGTGTCAAAATAGGTCTAAAACAAATGGGGCGACTAGATGGACCTAGCGGTCTCCTTCTGCTTTCAACTTCTATGTTTCAGTACGCCCACCCAACTACATTTGCCCACAAACTCCATCAATGCTTTTTAAATTAAACTCTCCCTTCCCCACACTAGCCCCATTTTTATTGCCAGCTCCTATTGCTTTCCTGTCTCCACTTCCACTTCCATTGTGGAATACCTCAACAACATTATGTCGCTGTAGGCAGGGGGTGAACTACATACCCTGGGGGATTTTAACCAGAACTGGCTCTCAGGTAGTTGCTCCAAGCTGTGCAACCAGGTGTCAGCTCTAAATATTTTGCAGCTTATACAGGAGCCCACACATCACAAACCCACTTCACTGAACCACTCCCTCCTGGACTGGTCCCTTACCTCCCACCCCCACTGGGTAATAGCCCCAGCCCTGCTTCCGGACTTAAGTGATCATCACATGATCTACTCAGTCAGGAAAATATATAGGCCAAAATCACCTCCTCCCAGAACCATCCTATGTAGATCCTTTAAATCCCTGGACCTGGCATTTGTCCTATCCGACCTGGCTACCGTAGATTGGTCATACACCCCACGGGCTATCTCAATCGACTCCGCCTTGAAGTATTTCAAGTCCAAATTCTTCGCAGTCTGGAACTTCCATACCCCACTCAGACATGTTCGGGTGAGAACTGCCCATTTGCCATGGATTTCTGCAAGCAACATGGCCCTCCTCAGGGCTACGGATCAGGCCTGGAAGTTGGCCAAGATCTCCAGCTCTCCTATACATTGACAAAGTATCATGCCCTATGAAATGCCTGTATGAGTCAAATCCATAAGGCTAAAGCCAGTTACTTCAAAGACTCCTTTAACACCAATTTAAGTCAGCCAACTAAATTTTGGAAGGTGGTTAACTCGCCATTCTGTCCTCCACCACATCCCCCCACACCGGCACTCAATGCAGATGGCTCCACACTCACAAACCATTTCAAGGTGGCCATTCATTTCAATTCCTTCTTTATAGAATGTACCTTGTCACTCTCATCCAATCTCACTCCTGACTTGCAAACCCCCTCCCCCCAACCTGCAATCCCCCTCTCCCCCAAACCAAGGGCCTACAGCTCGCCCCTCTTTTGCATTCTGTTCAACTTCAACGGGTGAAGTGTACAAAGCCCTGCTTGCCAAGTCCCTTTAAGGGCAAATGTCCCACTGGCCTGGACTCCAAGCTTTTATACCTGTCAGCTCCAGCCATAGCCATCCCCCTGGCCTCACTATATAACCTGTCGTTCTCTCTAGCCGCTATCCCCTCTGAGTGGAAACACACCACTGTCATCCCCTTCCCAAAGGTGGCGACCCCTCTTCTCCCGGGAATTATCACCGCATCTCCCTCCTTCCTATTCTGACTAAAATCCAAGAACACCTTGCACTCCCTCAACTCTCCTCTTATCTTGATTCCTCTTCCTTTTTCGCACCCTTCCACTCTGGTTTTAGGAAGTCCCACTCCACCACCACCTCTCTCTCCTAAGGCTCACTGATTCCATCCTCACAGGTATGAACAATGGTCACATCACCTAGAAACATAGAATTTGACGGCAGATAAGGATCACTTGGCCCACCTAGTCTGCCCATTTCCCCACCTAACGGATAAGCTGCAGATCCTAGTTAACCCACCTCTGCCATTTCTGTCGACCTGGCAAATGCATTCGACACTGTCTCCCACTCCCTTCTTCTAGCCAAGCTCTCTCTTGCAGGGCTCTCAAGCATGGCCACAAGCTGGTTTCATTCATATCTGATATGCAGATCCTAATCTGTGCAAATTGGTAGCACCACCTCTGCTCCCCTCCCTGTTACCTCTGGTGTACCAGAAGGCTCAGTCCTTGGCCCACTCCTCTTCTCCATCTTTCTCAATGACCTACCCTCTGTCTGCCCACACACATCCATTCACAATTATGTGGATGATACAGTACTGCACACATCCGGCCTCTCATCCTCTGTTGTGGCGACCAGACTCCAGCAGGACTCCAAAGAAGTTCAGTGATGGTTTCGCTCAAATCAGCTATTTCTCAACGCCAAGAAAACAGTCTCCATGACCTTCGGCACAAGGCAGAGACTTTCAAGGCTCCCTTCCTTCCACACCTTGGACAGGACTACTCTTGAGACTTGCACTACATGCAGATATCTTGGGGTCTGGCTTGACCAGCATCTGGACTTCTCTGTGCATACTGTTGCCATCCACAAAAAGCTTCACCTCAAGTTGGGAGCTTTATACCACAATTGTGGCTGCATCCCACTGCCAGCTCGCCAGGCGATTGTGCAGAACATGATTCTCCCGATTTTCGACTATGGTGATATAGTTTACAGTGCTGCCCCGAAGTCCACCCTAACCAGACTGGACCCCCTCTTCCACTCCTTCTGCTGTTTTGCCCTTGACTATCCCCCTTCCACTCACCACTGTGTCCTATACTGTACCCTCGAACTTCCCTCACTACAGGACAGGCACCTCTCACACTGTGCTAGTTTCACGGTTAAATATTGGGCACAGTGCCTCCCTCCATATCTCGCCTCAGTAATCTCAGCCTCTACCCCCTCCCCCCCCGGGGATATGCAATCAGAAACAATGACTCACGTCTCCTGTCCATCACATTCATGAACACTTCGGCAGACTAATCAGTATTCTCATATTGCATGCTCAGACCTTGGAATTCACTCACCCTGGCTATTCAGCAGATCCCCCCAGGCAGAACCTCAATTCTCTTCTCAAAGCTCATTTCTCCTCCATCTGCACATGTACCCATGTCAGCTCTGGGTGCTGACAGCCTTTAAGGCCTCCATGTAACTCACTGCATTTTTATTATGTATCTGTACCACTATCCATTGTCACCTGCCTCGTACAATTATTTGATGACTGCACTTAATACATGTTGATTCATGTTGTTGATGGTAAAACGGACAATGCCCATTATGCACTGTACTGCTCTTAATCCATGTATGTTTTATGATGTTGATTGTAAATCGTATGTTTGTTCTCCTTTTCCCCCTGCCCACAGGTCACATCTGGAATTGAGCAGTTATCTGCTCAGCATGCCTTCCTGGTAAAATCTTTAAATAAATAAATAAAATGATGAGGTCTTCATCATAGCACTGGTTAAATAGCACAGTAATGCTTGCTTTAGTGAAGAGACTTGGCTCTGAAGAAGTAATCAAAACACTCAAGCACACCTTTTAACTGTTTAGTTGCACAGCTTCTGTCTTGTCTGTATCTCTGTACCTTTTGCCTTCCTGGGACTGATCATCAAGAAGGGCTCTTAATTCCCTTCTGTGTGTTTTTCTGTCATTCTCTTTCAACACCCCCTACACCCACTTATGGAAGTGAAGACAGGCTTACCAATGGTTAATTCTGCCTTTGTACAAATCCTAATTTCTTGCTATTTAGACACCATTTATCTCCCAGGTGACAGTGACAAAAACACCTGTAGCAATTAGCAACTCATGTTCTTGTACATTAGCAGGAGTCTGGGAAACAGAGTAAGAGAGAGAAAGACAGAGAGAAACAGACAGAGATACAGAAAGAGGGGGGAGAGACAGGGCCGAGTACTCGGGACTGAAGTGGAGCACTCCTCAGTAGTAAAGGCCAGGGCCAGCATCAGCACCCGGGCCACCTGGGCAAATGCCCGGAGCCCTGTCATCAGTGGGGTGCTCGACCCACCAGTGGCTAATTTTTTTTTGCCTGCTTGGGCTCTGCTCTGCCTCCTTCCATGTCCGCAGCTGGTACAATTTAAATCAGTGGTACAAACAACAAAGTCTAAGTCTACTAATGCTGAGTGTCCCGGTGGAAATCATATTCCAACTGCAAGATTCCCCCGGGCCCCGAAAAAATGGAGAATGCCAGCCCTGATTGACTGGCAGTGCCCTGATCCAACCAGGGAGCATTTCATTCCTATGGGGCGGGGTGTGGATGTATAGTGGCCACCAATGGCTGGGGAGAGTGTGGTGGAGGGGCATGCCTGATCCGCCTGGACAGTTAGCTGCTGCTATGGCTGGAAGTCGGACACTGGATCAGTGGCATGGTGGAGTGCACTGTCTGGTCTGGGGCCGGGGCCAGGCCTAGACAGTAGTAAAGTGGGAGAGTGAGTCATCATCAAGGAGGTCATGAAAGGAGTCACTGAGTGAATCAATTGTCGGCGTAACAGCGTTGTGTGTTGTGGGGACTCGGGGAGCTCTGAAATGGGCTGGCGATGTGTCGGTCAGGTCGTGGGTTAGCAGCAGCAACACGGCTTTTCATGGATGTAGCTCCAGTCTGGCCAGAGGCTTCAACCAAAACAGACACAGCACGAGGAATGGGATGGTCAGAGGACTGACTGGAGCATCTGGAGTTGCAGCAGCAGCAGGTCAGTCTCAGACTCAGACTAGCACTGTCTAGATACCGACTTACTTCCAACTTGTGTTATAATTTTGGCAAGGCAAGAAGCAAGGGGTCATGACTGATACCTGGCTAATAATGATAATCACAAAATAATTTGTCCTGCACAGTGTAACAGAAAAATATTTGGCAGTAGGGGAACCATCTCTGGGTTGGCTGGCTGGGCAAGCCACTCTACCTGTTTTTTTTTGGGGGCAGTAATGTACTCATGTTCATTGCTGATGAGCAGCCTGAGCACCTGTGAATTGGGTGGAGCATTCACCCTTCAAGTAAAACTGCATTCCACATGCTGAATTGTTCTGTAGGGAGCCTATGGCCTAAACTGCAATCCAGGTATGAGACAGTGATGACAGCTTGGGGTTGGGGGTGGGAGACTGCCTGCATCTCTCTGCCAAGTCAGGGCTGGGGCTGATTCGATTATTTTTTTTTTGTTTACAACATGGACGCATCTGAGGAGGGCCCACTCGAGGTGCACTGCCCAGGGTCCACAAAAACCTCGCGCCGGCCCTGATAAAGGCAAGTGAGATTTTATAATGTTCCCAAGAGGGGCTTATACATAACCATTTCATTTTACTGCTTTACTACTAGGTCTATGGACAACAAGTGCCTGTTTACATAGATGATCTCAGCCAATTTGACACAATATGAAATTAAGTAGTACAAAGTATATTGCTATTACGTTAGAAAGATAAGTTAAAAATAGATGTGCAAATTAAAGCACTGGAGTCAAAGCAGTCTCAAAACTGTCCTTTTGGCTCCCCAACAGCCAATGTTTGTGGAGTGTTTTTCCAATGTCTGGATAGCATATAAGAAAAACTACCTCTATGACCTAATTTTAGGACAAACAAGTTTACCATTCAAAGTTGCTCTGGTCTATCAGCTGATAGAAGACATTTTTTCATACTTACCGTAATTTCCTTGTCTGTTAGCTTCAACATTGTCAATGGGATTCATTACTGATGGGTTACGTGCACCCCTGCTAGGGGAAATGGCCCAGCCCAAGGCTGTAATTAGATTAGAATCCTGGGCACCTGAACATTTCGGATAGCAGCAACTCTCCAGTCATTACTGTCTACGCAGTGCCTCTGAATATGGAAAAAGTATATCCATATAGTTCATACCTGTCGTCTTGACACAAAAACACAAAAATCAGCTGTCTAAAACAGATAGGACTTTAGCTAGAATAAAATACAGCAAACAGTCGCCTACCTTATCAGATGGTGGAGGTAAGGGTTCAAGGCGTGTCTTCCAATTCTCTAATGTATTGGAAGGTCCTGCAGCATTGAATCAACTAAAGCAGACTTGTCAAAGGAATTAATGTAAACAGATAATACTGGGAAAAAGACTGCTAACAGAGTAAACACTCACCTGCAACAATGGAGGTACCCTTAGTTATCATAAAATTTGAACCTGTTAAATCTGCGTGCTAGTAACCAACATTCTAATGTGGAACTGCTGTCCCTCTTTTTTTTTTTGCATATCTATATAAATACAAGTGCAGCAGGCAAACTATAGAGGGATGTCCAGGTAAACTTAACAATCAGAGTTCACAACAAAACAACAAACATCCCCCCAGCGTTGGCATATTGGACAATATTCTCCTGCAGGAGCAAGGCTCCCAGACAGGCCCCATTGACAATGTTGGAGCTAACAGAAAGGGAAATTATGGTAAGTATAACGAAATTTCTTCTTTCTTTAGCACTCCACATTGTCAATGGAATTCAGTACTGATGGTTTCTAAGAAGCAATTCCCATGAAAAACCAGGTGGGGGACAATATTACTTGCAAAACTCTGCGACCAAAGGCTGCATCAGCAGAACTTTGAACATCCAATCTGTAGTGCTTGGTGAATGTGTGGATGGAGGATCACACAGCTGCCTTGCATAGTTCTCAGACTGATGCCTCGCCTTTCTCCAGGAGGTGGCCTCAGCTCTGGTGGAGTGAGCCTTGATGACAGCCAGAGGCCTCTTCTTTTCTGCAACATAGGCCTTGGCAATGCATGCCCTCACCCACCTAACCAGGGTGGCCTTGGAGTTTATTTGTCCTTTTTTATTCCGCTCTGAATAGAACAAACAACCCATCCAATTTCCAGAACGCAGCAGTCCGTCTAAGGTATGTTTGAACAGCCTGTCGCAAATGTAACTTATGCAACTTCTTCTCCTTTTGGTGAGTAGGATGCAGAGAGAAAGATGGGAGACAGATTTCCTGGCTCACAGTGAAGATTGCAGGGACCTTTGGGATGAAAGAAGGGACTGTTCTGAGCTCCACCTTGTCCTTACGCATGACAAGGTATGGTTCTTTGTGGGACAGAGCCTGGAGCTCAGCAATAATCCTGGCTGAGCACATAGCAACAAAAAATATACCATGTAAGACAGCATGTCCAATGGTACCGATGAAAGAGTTTCAAAAGGGTTTCACCAAGCCGTGGCGACAAGAAATTTGTCAATCGGCATTACAGCGATGGCACAATGCCAAAAGTTGGCACTGTGCAGTCACTGAAATAATTAGGTTTTTTTTGCCGGGGGGTCCCCCGCACCTTTAAATAATCAACTCTGAGTTGCAGCTGTGTCGGGGAGAGGGCACAATCACCAAGGAAACACTGTCGGTGTACCATCGGGACCATTACAGTGATCTGCAGATTCTGTCACTGTAATGGTCTTTGCGGTAATGTAGTCGCTGAGTGAACGGTATATAGTTTAAAAGGCTCTTTCCAAAGAGCATTCGGGGCCAGATTCAGATCCCATGGAGGAACAGGAGATCAGAACAGAGGTCAACTCCAGCTGACAGCCCACAGGAAATGAATAACCTCCTGGATAGCCCCAAAGGATGATCTCAAGGAGGCTCCAAGGGCCGACACCTGACCTCTCAAGAATCTCAAGATAAAACCTTTTTCCACTCCTTTCTGCAGCAAATCCAAAATCCGTGGAACCATGGCTTTAGAAGACCGGATATTTTTATTCCTGGCCCAAGCTGAAAAGAAGGCCCATATATGAGCATGAGCTGCCAATTTGGAATTCTTTCTGGCAGCCATCAGGGTGTCCACAACTTTCTTAGAGAACCCCTATTTCAGGAGTCTCTTCCTTTCAGAAGCCAAGCCATGAGATACATCACTCCCGGATTTGGATGCAGAATGGAACCTTGCGAGAGAAGGTCCACCCACAATAGAAAGTGAAACAGTGCGCACTGAGCTAGGTTCACCAAGTCCGAGAACCATGGTCTTCTGGGCCACTCTGGAGCTATTAGAAGAAAACTTCCTCTTGAGCGCCTTATTTTGCATATGACCTAAGGGAGGAGTGGCAGAGGTGGGAAAGCATACACTCTGCCAAAATTCCACGGCTGTGACAGGGTGTCCTTTATCTCCACCTGTGGGCACTGGTAGCGGCTAAAGAACTGTTATACTAGAGCACTCTGGCTTGAGATGAATAGGTTGATCTGAGGATGACTGAACCTTTGACAGAGAAGGTTGAACACCTCTGGGTTCAACATCCACTCTACTAGATGGACATACTCGCAGCTTAGCAAATCAGCAAGAATGCTCAACTCCTCTGCCAAATGAATTGCTGAAAGAGAGAAAAGATTCTCCTCTGCTCACAGCAGGAGATCAGTGGCTTCTTTTAGCATCTCTCTACTCTTTGTGCCCCCTCGATTGTTTATGTACGCCACTGTGACAGTGCTTTCTGACCTTATTTTCATGACTTCTGACAGCACCTTACTTTGAAAATGCAAGAGAGCAAGGCGCATAACCCTCAACTCCAAAATGTTTATGTGTAGGTGCTGTTCCTGAATGGGAATGTGGTCCAGCACTGACCCCCAACCCCACAATCTGGCATTGATTGTCAGAATCAACTCTGGGGGGACTTCCAAGGGAACCCCCATGCTCAGGTTCTCCAAACTCAACCACCAACTCAGAGACTGCCACATGAGTGGTGAAATTGTGATCCTGGCCTGATAATCCTCCGAGGTAGGATCCCAGGCTGACAGCAACTCGATCTGTAGGGGCCACATGTGAAGGCAAGCCCATGGAACCAGTTCTATTGTCACTGTCATGAGGCCCAGAATCTGCAGAAGGCTGTGAGCTGAAGCCACCGATTGGCTCCTCATTCAGTGAACCCCTCTCAACAGGATCTTCTTCCTGGCTGGCGAGAGAAAGACCTTGTTATCTTCAACACTGCTCCTAGGTGCTTGAAGGTCTGTGACTGCTTGATAGAGCTCTTGTCCTGATTCAACACCTAGCTGTGGGACTCCAAAACCTCCAGAATCCTGGTCACTGACTTCCTTGCCAGAACAGGTACTTGGGACAAGATTCTCAGTATGGCGAAAGCACAAAGGTCCCCTCAGTATGGAAGGTCACACGGTACACCTATTCCCACTATTTCGTATGCGACCCACCAGCGCAGGAAGAAATTTGATGGGGTACCAGTGAAACTACTTGAACTCAGTGTTCCACATGTCATGCTTTTCCCACCAAATCTTAGGCTCAGCCACGGAAACTGGGTCTATAGTTTCACTAACCCGACTGATGCAGGGGGAATTTTGACACATCCAGTAAGGTACATCGAAACAGACATTCGGACTAGGAGGATCCTGTGGACAACACCTGAACTCAACCTGAGTGCCTAAGATCCCCATCCACCTAGGAGATGGTTTTGCTACAGGTTCCATTTACAAGCTTTGAACTATGACAAAGATTTGCCGTTTATAACTTTACAGTTGGAGGGGTGTAGGTAACATAACTGTATATACTCTGCATTTATTGCAGGTTATTGGATCATTCATGGCACTTTGAACTATTAATCTGCACTCCTCATTGTTGCTTTTTTTTTACTTTATTTTTCTATTAAAAGAGGTACAGTACTGTTCAAGAATTATACAGGGTATCAGTGTACAAATCCAGCTTTTACATATATAGAGTACCATTCCATCTATTTGGATAAGATACATAGATTCCCATCTAGACAAAGCATCTAAATACATCAAAAAGCCATACAGCCAGATATTCCCATTTAAACATATCAATTAATTATTAAGCCAACCATATCTCTATTTCTGCTTCCATATTAAGATATTTGTGGATCTGTTCTCACTCTCTATTTGAAGTCATATATGTCCTGTCATGGGATAAATGTGGTCTTCTAGCTGAATTACAGAATACCCAGGCTCACCATCTAATTTCAAATAGTCTCACCTGTCCCATAGCCCCGGCAAGCATTCGTTCCAGAAGACAGTGTTCTAGAATCATATCATGCCACGCTTCAACTGGTGGAGGTTTGTACTGTCTCCAAAGTCTAGTTATCACCGTTCTAGCCATTAAAAGGAATGTAAAAATAAGGGAACCTTTCGGTATCCTAAGACCTTCAGGTGGAACTGATAGTAATGCTAACTCAGGTGTGAGTATTAAGCCTGGGTCAAAAATATTTTTCAGCCCTTCCTCAATCTGCTGCCAGTATGTCTGGATTTTACAACATCCCCAGAAGATATGTACATGGTCGGCGGGCTGTACCCCACATTGCCTCCGACATTCCGCTCCCACAGTTGGGAATATCTTTGCTAGCTTAGCTGGAGTACTGAAGTATTGCATGCGGGTTTTCCATGTGAATTCACGCCAATAGGGGGCTAGGGATACCCCTAAAGAGGGGCAAGTGAATATGAGCCAGAGTTCGTAGAGTACACCAGTAGGCAATTCGTTGTTCTATGCTCTTAGAACTGTCTCTGAAGATTCCTGAACATACTCCCCAAGACCCTTATCTACGTTCCCAATCATATGTGTTTGTATGTTTCCCTGTATGGCATTAAATACTTTATTTAAAAAAATGGAAAGAGGACTTGGCAAACAGGCTTTTGTGGGTGCCTTAGATTGGAGAAGACCCCGTACCTGTAAATATCTATAAAAAATCTCTATTATCTAGGCCATATGCCTTCTGAAGTGATGCAAAAGAGACCACCTGATGAGAATCAAGAAATTGGTAAATGAAGGAAAGACCTCCTCCGTGCCAACTTCTAAAGGTTAAATCTAAATGTGCTGGTAGAAATCTGATTCTGTCATTAATAATCTCAAATAGTAGAACATGGACTCCACATACAGTCTGGTTCTTACTTTATACCAAAGGCGTATGGCCTGTCGTGTTCCTAAACAGAAGTCGGAAATATTTGGCGGTGAGGATAATGGAGCAAAGAATATCTGCACTGGATCATGAAAGTCATTAATAAAACATTCTATTGTCTTCCAGGGTGGGTGAAGACTTGGATTAATCCATGTCAATATCCTTGCTACTCCCACTACAGTCGCATATTGTTCCAAATTTGGAACATTCAAACCTCCTTTATCTTTTGGCAGCTGTAGGAGTGACCAGCGGATGCATGGCCTATGGCCTTCCCACACAAATCTGGACAGTATCTTGTTCCATGAGTTGAAAATACATTGGTGGAGGCATGTAAGTGATAGTCTGAAATAAATAGAGAAGCCGTGGCAAGATATTAGATTGAATAGTCTCAGTTCTAGAACAGAAGGGGAGTTTCAGCTGAGACCACTTATGGATGTCCACTTCCAAGGCCCTCATTGTTGCTTTTTAATTTTACAGACTATAGCTGTTAACATTTCAGATCCTTTAGTTAAATGTATGGGTGATGTAACTGTGCTCTCCCAGCTGTTTCTTCTTTTTTTAAACTTGTTTATTTAATTATTCAGTTTGCAACACATCATATCAGTACAGATATTAAATATTCACTTTCACACAACAGGGATATGCATTCCACAATAAATAACAGACAATGCCGGGGGCTGGCAGGGGAGAGGGAGGATCGAGTGTCCGACAACTGCTCTCCTCCCTCTGGGGTGGGCAGTGGGGCTTGCATCACCCTGCAGCGGCAACTGGCGGAAGCCAGCCGCACTACAGTGGCAAGCAAAAAAAAAAAAATGAAGGCGGGAGAGCACAGTGGGCGTCAGCATTATATGCTCAGATGCCACTGCACGTCCGGCTCTCCGTAGGGGAAGAAAACGTGGAAACAGCGGAGGGCAATCTCCGCAGCTGATGGCCGCCTTGCACCCCCAGTAGAGAACCCAAGAGGAGCCACGTGCAGAGTGCGTGAGCAATATCCGGTCCCTGGTGGTGCAAAGTTCGGGTGGCCCATGTACAAGTACACCTGGTCCGGGTTGTAGGGCCAGTGGCCGGAGATCGTGGGGGTCGTTCTGCCAAGGAGGTATAAAGCATAATTTAAAAAAAATAACAGACAATGCAATATTTTATTTCTGTCAAATACCCATTAACATTCTATTTAAACCATGTATTTTCTTTCCTTTCTCATTACAGGTTCAGTCCTATATAGAGGCTCTTCATTCCAGAGAACATTCTTCCCAGCCAGGTTTCCAGTATTGTCCATTGTTATTTGCCTCCATTTCTTCCAAAAAATAATAGTAAATTATTCCTCTTTGTGTTCAAAACTAAGACTTTTATATATCTGTACTTTACATTCTCTAGGACTTATTATCTCTACATTAAACACTTTAACTTTTAAGCATGTTCAAGAAAAAAGAAAAAACATTTAAAAACAACACGTGTCTGCTGATTGCATCTTTCTTCCAATATATTTTTATATAACTAAAGGTCTTTAAAACTTACGGTTCTATATAGATGGATTATATTTATCTTTACTTGCTTGTTCTCCCCTGTCATTCCATATTTTAAGAGCATATTTAGCTATGTGATGTCCTTCTATATTCTCTTTCCATATTAATTACCTGTCAAATTGGGTAATTAATTACTTCAGGTACTGATCTAAAATAGGACATGCTGTTATCTCTTCCTTATAAGTAAAATACAGAAGCCACCTCATACTAAACCTGTCAGTTTTTAGTTTTAGTTTGGCAGATATTGCCTCTGTTTAATTTGATTCAGGTTATGCTGCCATTCACCCAGTGTTGGTTTGTTGTTAGTCAATCAAAATTGGGCTATTGTTTTGTTTGCGGCTGCTATAAAAATAAAGAATAAATTTCTTTTATCCTCACCCCTAATGTCCACTGGAGGCAGGCCCAATACTAAATGCTCAAACTGTGGGATCAGATTTAGCTTAAAAATATATATCAAGACCTCCTGAACTTGATTCCAAAATTCCTGAACTATTGGGCATCCCCCAAAAATATGTGTATGAGTGCCCCTCATCCCACATGCCCTTCAGCAAGTATCAGAAGAATATGTGCCCAAATGCCTAGAGACAGTAGGTACTATAAAATATCTTACATTAACCTTCCATCTAAATTCCCTCCATGCTTGAGAATACGTGGTTGCATGTATTATCCCCCAAATGGCATCCCAACAGGTTTGTGGTAATGAGAGTTCCATCTGTTGCTCCCACTTGTTTTGTATCACATCCCAATGTATTTGTCCCTCTTCTTTTCTCAGTAGTGAATAAATGTGGGATACCATCTTGTCATATCTTGAGATGCGACTCAGGTAGGAAGGTTATTTCTTCTGTTAAGGGTCGGACTACCTCTAGAATGGTAATATCCGTACCACTCATGTGTCTACACTGAAAATACTTGTATAGATCAGAATCCGCCAGTTGAAGTTCCTGTTTCAGTATTTTGAAGGATTTAATATCCCCATTCCCATCTATCAACTGCATTAGAGTATACCTTTTTGTACTCAGGTGTTAAAAGAAATACATTTTTTTTTTTTTAGAACAATTGAGATATACTCCAGGGGAATACATCTCCACATTGGTGTTGGCATTTCCCATTTGTGGCAAATCTGAAGCCAAACTTTCATTGTGTGCTTCGTCCATTTTTAGAAATGTCAGAGATGTCAGAAGGGGTCACCATCCATGGTAGGCACTTCAAAGGGATCCGAGAATGGGCCCCTTCCTCCATATCCGTCCAACCCCCCCAATTACTCACTTAACAATATTTTAAGGACTGACAATACTTGTGCCGCTTTATAATATGTTTCAAAGTGTGGAAGCCCCCACCACCACATCAGCCTTTGGGGCCACAAGCATTAATCTCTTAATTCTTGGGCGTTGCCCTGCCCAAATGAAATTCGCTAATTTTTTTATTTAAATCCTGCCAATCTCTTTGAGGTATTGGAATGGGCAGAGTGGAATAAAGGAAAAGAAAACGTGGTAGAACATTCATTTTAATGGTTTCTAGCCACTGATAAAGGGACAAGGGCAATACTTGCCGTCTTTATATACTTGATTTTTGAGACTGGTATAATTAACCTTATAGATATTCATTTTCCGTGGGATCTGGATTCCCAGATTTCTAATACTTCCTTTATTCAACTTGAAAGGTATCTTACTTCTAAGTTCCCTGGCATCTGTCCTGAAACAATCAACAGTTTCATTTTCTCAGGGTTAATTTTATATCCAGAAATACTTCCAAATTTCTGAGCACGCGCCATAAAGGGAGGTACAGACTTCTCAAGATCATATATATATATATATATATATTAAAGCATCATCTGCGTATAAAGATATCTAATTCATCAGATCATTAACCCTGATCCCACCAATATCTGATGCCTGCCTCAAGGTCTGTGCCAATGGTTCAATGCTAATCACGAATAATAAAAGTGACAGGGGGCAACCCTGTCTCATCCCCCTCTGAATTTCCAACCTGGCAGAGATGGTTCCATTTACTCTAATTTGTGCTTTGGGTTTCTCATATAATAGATAGATCGATTTCAAAAATCCCTTCCCCCTTAGAACTTCACATAAGTATGGCCAGTTAAGGCGATCAAATGCCTTTTCGGCATCCAAAATTATTGCCAGTTGTAGTGATGAGATGGTATCTGACAGAACATTTAGTAGTCTCCACATATTGTCAGCCAAATGCCTCCCAGGTATAAAACCTGTTTGGTCTGTGTGAATCAATTTAGTTATAACTTACTGCAATCTGTTTAGTAGAATTTTAGTCAATATGTTCAAATCTTGCTTAAGAAGTGAAACAGGACAGCACGATGCATATTTATCCCAGGGCTTCCCTTCTTTTGGCAGCACCATGACAACTGCATCATACCAGGTTGGAGGCAACCTTTGATTTTTTTTTTTTAAACTTAAATCAAGTTTATTGACAGAAATTCAAGTCAATACAGACAGGACCATCAATACATGTTTCTAATAAAATATCAACTACAGTCTCTGTTAGTCCTTATGGTTGTTAGGTTGTGAAGACTTGTATACCTTGTTATGATTTATAATTGGATTACATTTTTGTTTAATTCATGTCCTTAGGATATGTCTGTTCTTTGTGCTGAACAGCTTCAGGCTCCTGATACCACCTGGGCCACCATCATGAGCAACCTTGGGACCGCGTGTTTCAGAAAGGATTCTCTCTACATTACTGGTATTAGACAGCCCGTATTGTACAGTTCTATGTACTTAGTTTGCTCTCTTCATAATTTTAATATCTAAGGATATTTTATATCTTCTTTGTTTTATTATTCATTAAATAAAATATGAAAAAAAACTTTATAACAATAACTGTTTAACTCAATACACAAAGAAATTATGAGCTACCTGTTTTGTTTTCATTTTTTCAACCATACTGACTATAAGTTGAAGGAACAGAGATACTATTATGCATGCTTTCAAGGACTTACCCTCTTAATCACAGTATTGCCCACTATCATCCTACTGGGGAGAGGGCTATATTGGTGGGTGATCAAGGCATATGGGGGATCTTGAAATGGGGTGAGTGGGTCAATAATTCCCCTTCCCTTAATCTAAAAATATTTGGTCCAGGTATAGGGTACCCTGTATTTTGCTAATATAGTGGAAGTAAGGGTTCTATCCTGAGTTAAATTTCTCAACTCCCAGCCTCAGTCTGGCTGTGACTGCCTCCACTGCCTTGATCTCTCGTACTATATTCCACCACTGCTCTACCCTAGGGGTCCTCTCACTCAGCCAACTTAGGCTGATGACCTTCGGCCCTGCCACCACCAACAGCCTATACAAATATCTGAGGGCTTCCGGTCTGAGTTCTTTTGGGGTTAGGCCCAGCACCAGCTTTTGAAACCCAGAGGCTGCTGTAGATTTAACATCTCTTTTAGTATCTGGGCTACTTCCTGCCAGTACAGAATGATTTTGGGACATTCCCAAAAAATGTGGAAGTACGTTCCCCATTCCCCACAGTTCCTCCAGTATTTGTCTGACCTATTGTTAACCAGATGTTTAGTTATTGTTGGAGTAATGAAAAATCTTCCTGTTACCTTCCACCTATATTCTCTCCATATTACTGATGAGGTGGTGTGGTGGGCATCTTCCCAAATTTTAGTCCATTCTTCCTCCTCAAAATTAATGTTTGTTTCTGGTTCCCACTTACTTTGTATGGCTTGTATAGCTAGGTTCCCCCCTTTCCTCAGTAAACTTTGGTATACACATGAGATGAGCTGTTTTGTGTTCTGTTGTCTCACTCTTATGTTATTACCTGCAGCATTTCTACCGGTAATGATTCCAGCATCTCACTCCCCATCTCCGTATTTATATAATGCTGGCATTGTAGGAACCTGTTAAATTCTTTGTGTGGTAGGTTAAAAGTGGCTTGGAGAGTTTTGTAATCTAACGTTATACCCTGTTGTATATATTGGGTAATGTATCTCAGACCTAATATTTCCCATATTTCAAAGCATTTATCCGGCTTTTGCAGTGGAAGTTTGGGAGATATTTAAGTGGTATATGTGACCACACACGAGATGGGTTCTCCCAATGTGCTCTGACCTTAAGCCAGCACTGTAGTGTGCGTTTTGTCCAACAATTCCCGATCTGTCCTATTTCCTTCGGGAGAATAGTCCAGGGCAACAGCCTTGCTGGGGTTCTTGGATGTGCATTACCCTCTAATGACCAACAGGTGCCCTCGCTTGGGTGTGCTAGTAGCTTTATGATTGGTCCAACCTGAGCAGCCAGGTAGTAGTTATATAAATTTGGTAAACCCCAGCTCCCTCATTTCCTTAGGGGTCATTAAGCATGCTTTTCTTATTCAAGGCCTCTTCCCCGCCCATAAAAAAAAAAATTTCCCTTTGTGCACTCCGCCTTTCTCGATGTGGTATCATGACTGGCAGGGTGGAGAAGAGGAAGAGAAATCTGGGAAGGACATTTTGTTTAATTATTTCGATCCTATTTGAAAAGGAGAGGAGGAGTAAATTCCACCCCTTGAGATTTTCGAATAACTGTTTCCACAGTCAGCCATAGTTAACCTGGTATAGCTGGGATATGTTCATGGAAATCCATATGCCAAGATATCTAACTTTTTCTTTTACCCATTTAAAAGGAATACCTCTCTCCTCTTCTCTTAATCCTCCTTTCCCCAGCAGTAAAGTCTCTGATTTATCTGTGTTAATTGTAAACCCAGAGATGGCTTTGTATTGGGAAAGAAGCTGTAGCAGGTGGGGTATGGATTTATGATACTCATCCAAATAGACCAGCATGTCATCTGCATACAGGGATACTTTGCAGACTTGAGAGCCCACCCTAATACCCTTAATATGTTCATTCTGCTTAACAGCTGCTGCTAAGGGTTCCAAACTCAAAGCAAATAATAAAGGGGACAATGGGCATGGGCACCCCTGTATGGTTCCCTTTTCAATGTTGAAAGAAGCCGAGAAAGTCCCATTCACTTTAATTTTGGCTATGGGGTGAACATAACATAACTGGACCCATTTAAGGAAGTTTTCCCCCACCCCCATGTGTTCCATGACTGTAAATAAATACTCCTAATCTAGCCTATCAAAGGCTTTTTCTGCATCTAAAAAAATGGCTAACTGTGCAGAGTCTTTGGGTGTTCTATATTTTATGACGTTTAGAAGTTTTCTAATGTTGTCCATTAATTGCCTACTGGGAATAAATCCCATTTGGTCTGGCTGGAAAAGGTGTTCAATGTATTTCTGTAGCCCATTGGCTAAGATTTTTGTGAGAATTTTTAGGTACTGATTTAGAAGCAATATAGGACGATATGCTTCGCAAATATCCAGGTTTGCCTGCCTTAGGAATTGTGGTTATGATGGCTTCTTACCATGATTTTGGGGCATTGTTTTCCGTAATATAGGTGTTATAAATCTGTGTAAGAATAAGGGCTACTGTACTAGTAAATTTTTTATAAAAAACTGAGCAGAAGCCATCTGGCCTCGGCGCTTTCCCTGTTGGGAGGGATTTTATTATGGAGCATACTTCTGCTTCTGATATACTTTTACCTAGATCCTCTCCCATATCTCCCTTTAATTTGGATAATTTATATTTTTCCAGGAATTCCCTTGCAGCTTCCTTTATATTTACTGTCTGGGTATCTCTTTGACACAGTTGTTTATAATAACTTCTAAATTGTTCTGCAATTTCATTTGGTATAACCCATGGTTTAGTTGGTACTTTATTGTTTTTTAGCTTTGGTACTGCTCTGTCCGTTTTGTCGTTTTTTAAGTCTAAAGGTGAGTAGCCTTGCAGCCTGTCCTCCCGTTTCATGACATTTCTGGTTACGGAATCTTAGGTTTTCCTCCACCTTTTTATTCTCATGTTATGTTAGGGCTTCTCTGGCTCTGACCAGTTTTTGAAATAACTTTGGTTTATTTATTTATTTATTTTTTTATGTTGTTCCTCACAGTTTTTTAGGTCTTGCAGTAGCCTACTGTATGTTAGCTGAGGCATAACTAATTATCTCTCCTCATATGACTAGCTTTAAGGCTTCCCATGTAGATATCTGCGAGCACTCTTGCTGGATAGTGATATCATGAATAGCCTGAATTTTGTCTGCAAGTTGAGTCACAAAGTGTGCGTCATTTAATAAGGAGACATTGGGCCTCCATACTGATTTGTTTGGACCTTTTGAAGACTTAAGCTAATCGAGATGGGTGCGTGGTCTAAAAGGGTTATCTGGTGAATCAAGATTGTTTAATGGTGTGCAGCTTGTTTTGTGTGTATAAAAAGGTCCATCCTTGAGTAGGAGGAGTGAGGGTTTGAATAAAATGTATAGTCTCTTTTCCTAACATGCTGATCCCTCCGAATGTCCCTTAACCCCAGTTCTTTAGTCATGCCCAATAAAATCTGAGTTGCTTTTTTATGTTGAATTTGCGTCCTTGCAGTTTTGTCCAGAGCTACATTCGGTGCAATGTTAAAATCCCCCCCAGAATGACTTTCCCCGGTGGAAAATCTGCAACTTTTTTTTTAAACACTTTGCGTAAAAATGCTGCAGGTTCTGTTATAAGGGTGTAGATATTAACAAAATGAAGTGTCTCCCCTTGATATTCTGTGGAGACTCTAATGAAGTGTCCTTCTTTGTCTTTTTCTACTGACGTACTTCTGAGAGTGCTGCCCCTTCTAAACAGAATTGCGACCCCTGCTTTCTTTCTACTGCTGGAGGGGGCAGCCTCAACCTATCCCACCCAACTTCACCTAAGTTTTAGATGCTCTTCTTCCGTGAGGTACGTTTCTTGTAAAAAAGCCACTTGACAGTTGAGTTTCTTTAATTCTGACAGCAGCCTGGTTCTTTTAATAGGGGAATGTATTCCCTTTACATTATAGGATATAATTTGGATCTCAGCCATTATCCTGGAGTACAGGTTTTGCCACATGTCGCCCATCCCCTAACCATCTCCTTTGTTTCTCTCTCGTTTCTTCACAATAGGTAGCTCTTAATCTAATAATCAGATTAACATGAACTATAGTCCTAACATGGACCACACACGCATTTCAGTAACTAACCTATAATAATACCTTTTCAGCATATTCTCCTTCATAACGTTTCAACTGTGCTTCCAAGGTGTGTGGATTTGCCTCACCAGGCTGAAGCCTACTATATTCCCATTTGTTGTTACCTTGGGAACCAGGCCGAGTACTATAGCTGGTTATTTCCCCAACTATGTCCTCCCTAGGCCCGTTGTTGAGAAATACTGTGACACTCTCTCTCTTTTGCACCTCTAACTCTCTTTCTGGGCAACACCTCTTTGTGCTGCAACTCCCCCCTCTCCCCAAATAACTTTAACATATTCTGCAACGTAAAGATATAAACTGATGGATTATGCTTTTAAACAGCTAAATTGAGCAAAGTTCCCTTTTTGAGGAGAGGTGGAGGGGTATATAACCATTTAAGTCTCTTGCATCTGGTGCCAGTGTTCTGAAAGTCTTTCCCTCAATAACAGCACTGTCTCCCCCCCAAAACAGCAGAGAAGGAGGAAACAAGGACCAGAAAAACAACTTACAAGGAGTAAGAGATAATGATATTCAGTCCTCCCCACTGGAATGATGCCCTGTATTTATCCATGTATTTGATTCCTTTGCCACTTTCTTCGCTAGTCTGGTAACATCAATCGATACATGGTTAGGAAGCTGCCATGGAGGATTTTGTTTTTAACTTATTGCACTGATGCTGCATGTCCCTGTGGTTAACTTTTTCTCCAATGTTTCCATGGTAAGGTCTGGAAGTGTGACCTGGTGCTCCCTCAGGAACTGCACAGCTTCAACCAGCGAGTTGTAGACTTTAGTTCCTTCCGTTGTGATTATCTTAAGTTTTGCTGGGAACATTAATTGGGATTTAATTTTTCTTTCAGTTCTCTCACAACTGCTCTCACCATGTTTCGTATGGCCTGCAATTCTGCTGAATGATCTTGATCGAAGAAGATTTGGATTATTTCGTAGGGGAGGGAATTTTGGCACCAAGCTTCTTGTAAAATGTACTCTTTTTCCTGGTATCTGAGCATCCTTATCATCCAGGACCTAGGGCGAACATTTGGGTCTGTAGGTTTTTGCCCCAGCGATCTGTGTGCCCTCTCCATGCTGAGGGTTAAGTCACATGGTATGGAGAGTGTGGAGCGTAATACCTGTATAATAAAATCTGGGCCAGTCGCATAACCCTCCTCTGCTCCTTCCTTGATGCCATATATTCTAAAATTATTTCTTCTAGCTCTATTCTCGGCATCTTCCAAGCACTCCTGAACCAGCCTGTCTCTCCAAAGTAAGTACAATAGGACTCGGTCTGTGGATTCTTTTGCCTCCGCGACTTGAGCGATTTTTGTTTCATTCAGTATCACTTTCTGGTCTATGCTCTTAAGGGCACTTTTAAGGTATGCAAAAGCTAGTTCGATTTTATTGACTGTTTTTAAAATTTGCTGTATAGCTTGAACAGTATTCGGTTGATCTGTTTCCTCATTCTCCTCTATTTCTGATTCTTTCTCCTCTCTGCTGCCAGACCAGGAGCTTGTAGTAAGGCCCTCCATTGCTGCTCCGATCGAAAGTTGTTTAAATTTCAGCTTTGCCCCCTTATTTTTAAAATCTTTTTGCCTCGGAGGTCTCCCTGCCATTTCAACGGATAATGCAGCTGTACTTTTGTTGAAAAAATACAGCGATGCAAGAGGATTGCTTTAGATTTAAATGAGGTGTCACCCAGCGCTCTCTGGTTAGGCTGTTTCCATGTAGGTGGCGCCACCGAAAGTCAACCTTTGATGTTTTAAGCAGGCATTAAATACCTCTGCCAAAATGGGTATCAGTACTGTTTTAAATTCATCATAGAATTCAACTGCAGCCATCAGGGCCTGGAGATTTCCCATGCATGAATCCTTTGATTGCATGGATAATTTCAACTTCAGTCATCTCTGCCCCTAATACTGCCCCTTCTTCTTGACTCAATTTAGCTAACTCTGTGGAGGCTAGAAATTCTCTGGTGTCCTTTCTGATTTTTTCTAGGTCTTTATCTTCCTGATATAATCTTTGATAATACTCCCGAAAACAGTTAGCTATTTCTGCCGGGGTTTCCCCATTTGCCCTCTGGATTTCCCCTTCAAACTAATGTACTGTACCATTCTTTCTGCCTCTTGTTGTTTCAGTTTTAATGCTAATAACCGGGTTGCTTTACTTCCCACCTCTCCATACTTATGATTAGTGAAGCGTAGCAAACCTGCTTTTTTACCCTCAAATTCCTTAAGGTCCTCTCGTGCCCTCTCTAAGTCTTTCTGTAAATTAACATCACATAGATTTTTCTTATGTTCCCCTTCCCTTTCTCTGTTTTATTTATTTAATTTTTTTTCTGGATTTACAGCCTTTGAGCCAGAGGCTCGTTTACAAAGGTACCTCGTCACAGAGAGGACATACAGTGCACATAAATTACAGAGAACCAGATAACAGTGCAGCATAGCATAACAAAGAAGTTTCCACATGTAACATAAATTACAGTAACAAGGGAACAGTGTGACTTAGAATAACACAGTAGTTTCCATACAGTTAGCTTGAGAGAACATTTCTGGGTTGCAAATTGAGCACAAGTTGTTATAGAAACAGAGGGGTGGGGCCAAGGGGACAGTGAGGGGGGGAGTGAGGTGTGAGTTCAGCCCAGTAGGCTATGTCAGAAGTAATAGCAGCCGAGGCCTGTTAAGGACAGGTGCAGCTCCGAGAGCCGAAACGTTGGTTCCTAAGGGCGGCTTTAAAAGTGGAAATTTTGGGGGTAGTGGAAATGGATGCAGGGAGAGAGTTAAATCAGGTAGGAGCTTTGTAATAGAAGGACCTTCGGGCCCGAACAGTCCTGGTTCTAGGGACCAGTAGAGTGGTCTTTTCGGCAGTTCAGGTTGAGACAGTGGACAGGGTGGGTTGGATGGAGGCAGTTACCCCGGGTGTGGCGAGCCCAAGCAGAATCTTCTTAGTTAGAAGGTAGGTTTGATAGAGGAGTCATTCATCTAGGGTAAGGCGATTGGCCATGTCGTAGAGTTGACATGTGTGGGTGAGCCTGGAGGCATCAGTCATTAGCCTGCAAGCCTTGTTTAGGGTTAAGCGAATCTTGTAGAGGGCAGTGGTGTCAGTAGCGGCATAAACTGGAAGGCCATAATCTACAAGGGACAGTACTGAGGCTGTAACAGCACGCAAGGGCATTAATGTGGGTGTAAAAGGTGAGAGCTGAGTCTAAAGTGATTCCAAGGTATTTGAAGGAGTAGACTTGTTAGAGCGGATGTAGGGTGCTGGGGAGGATGGTGAGCAGGTTGTTACAAGCTTTGTTCTGGGGATGAGTGAAGAGCATTGACTTGGTATTTTTTGTGATTGATGATGAGTCTGCACTCCTTAAACCAGGTTTCGGCATTCTGGAAGGAGTGTTGGAGAGTGTCCTGGAGTGAGGTAAGGTTTCGATGAGAGGCAAAAATGACAGCATCATCGGCATACATGAGGATGTTGCTGGAGCAGGCACTGGGCAGGGTATTTAGATACAGACTGAACAGCAGAGGCCCCAAGATGGAGCCCTGGGGTACCCCAGAGCGGATTGGGCGGGTTTCCGAGAGTGTCCCATTGATTTTTACACATTGGGAGTGTGCTGTCAGGTAGCTTGAACACCAGGTAAGGGGGCCAGCTGAGAAACCAATGCGGTAGAGAGCATCTAGTAGCAGAGGGTGAGAGACAGTGTTGAAGGCCTTAGAAAGGTCAACATACACTGCACCAGCGAGGCAGCTGGAGTCTAGGGAGGGGTGCAGAAAGTTGGAAAACTCCATTAATGCGGTGCCAGTGCTGTGACCAGCATGGAATCCATGTTGTTCCGGACACAGGATGCCTTGCTTAGCCAGGTATTCATTGAGTTGATTAGCCACCACTTTTTCTAGGGCTTTGGTGGGGGGGGGGGGACAGATGCAGATTGGTCAGTAGTTGCAGGGGGTGGATCTATCACCCTCTTTGTGAATAGGCGTGACTATAGCTGTCTTCCACTCAGAGGGGAATTGCCCCAGGCAGAGGGACAGTTAAGTAGTCTGGTGAGTGGGACAAGGACTTCATCCAGGACCAGCCGGAGTATTTTGGGGTCCAGAGAGTAACTCCTGGGACTGTTGCTTTTTAAAGCTTTTAGTAGAAGTGGTTTGGCTTCCTGGGTAGATACTTTACAGAGGTAGAACCAGGGGCACTGAAGGACTGGGGTGGTAGGTCAGGGGTAGAATCGAAGAAGGTACTAGGGAGGACAGAGCTAAGGTCAGCGAAAGAGGAGTTGAGGCAGATGGCAATGCAGGCAGGGTCAGTAGTGGTGGAGCCGTCAATAGTGATCCCAGGGGCGGCTGGTTAGGCATGGGGTTGGATTTCGCTGCAGATGCTGGTGACCGGTTCGGGAACTGAGTCGGGTCGCTGGAGAGACAGACGGGGGGAAGCAGGCTCGAGCATCCCACGACTGCTCGCCTACTCCAGGGGGAGGGAAGGGATGCGGCTCGCTGTCTGGTACCCCCTGGCAGAGGCTGGGGAGACCAGCAGCAGAGCCTCAACGCACATGGGGGCGTGGTGAACATCGGCTCTGCCCAGACATTAGTGGCACACCACGCCCCGGGAAGAAAAACAGAAAATCCGGCCTCTTGGTCTGCCGGATGATGGCTGCCTCGCTCCTGTCAGCCAAAGATGCCCTGATGCCTCCAAACCCACCTCAGCAGCACTCAGGGACTGATGCCTAGTGCGCTGGTTGCCCCTCCCGGTGCCTTCCCCCACAGAGGAGGGGGACCCACTCGGCGAAGGGATATGCTGGCCCACCCCTGGGTCGGCTGCGATCTGGGGTGTGGGGAGGGGGGATCAGGCGGCGGGGCAGTAGGGAGGCATGAGCAGCCAGAAGGAGTGGCAGACCAGGAAGCAAGAAGGAGGGATAAAAGAAATAACACACACACAAAAAAAAAAATAGTGATCTGGGATGGGGGGAGAGTGGGACTTCTCGTTTAGCTCTTTAATGTTGTCCCAGAAGGGTTGGGTGCACCCCCAGGAGGAGAACAGGGTGGCCTGATAGTGGGCTGCCTTGGCTTTCTGGATGGCCCGTGTGCACCTGTTCCGTGAGGCACTGTAGGTCTGTCTGTTAGCAGGTCTGCCAGATTCGTTGGCACGGTGCCAGAGGTTGTCCCTATTTTTGAGCATCTGGAGTAGGGCCGGAGTAACCCAAGACGCGTTTTGTTTGAGCGGAATTTGGTGAGAGGCGCAAAGAGATCACAGGCCCTGTTAAAGGCTTGAGAGAAGAGGTTGAGGGCAGCATCAATGTTGGGAGCCTGGTGGATGGGAAACCAATTAATCTGGGCAAGATACTGTTTGAGTTTAAACAACCCGCCAGGGTGAAAGCGCCTGTGGAGAGTGGTTTTGGTTACAGGTTTGGGGGTGAGGGCAGACCAGAGGACTAGGACGGGGGAGTGGTCACTTAAGGAGTAGGGGAGGACTTGAATGTCTTGAATTTTATGGGGACGGTTACTGATAATGACATCCAGGAGGCTGCTAGTACCTCTGGTGGGGTTAAGTCTAGTGGGCTTGGAGATGAGCTGAGTAAGGCCTTGGGCAGCAAAGGAGTCCTTTACCGGGGAAGTGGTAGTACTTAGCCAGTTCACATTGAGGTCCCCCACCAGGATTTCTTCAGCCTCGTGGGGGAGGGTGGAGAGATCTTCCACCAGAGACGTTATCGCCGGGTTCTGGTTCCTTGGGGATATGTAGGCTGCCGTGAAATACAATGGGCCCCTGGAGGGGTCTGGAGTGAGCTTGAGAGTAAGGGCTTAGGCACCACTGACAAGCACGGGGAGGGGGAGAGCCTGGCCAACAATGGTGCCAGAGTGTAAATTGCACAACCACCCCCACGGTTACCTGCACAATCCTCTCTGTATAGGGTGTATCCCGGGAGGGAGATAAGGGAGTCGGGGGTGGACTTGGACACCCAGGTTTCCACTAGGGCTATGATATCTGGTTGATATAACAGGGCCCAACACTGAAGGGCAGCAAATTTTTTCAGCATGCTGCATACATTCAAAGAGGCACTGCAGAGGCCAGTGGCCCTGGTAGGTGGGTTGGTGGGGGCAGGACCTGGGTTCGGGTGGATATTTCCAGAGAGGAGTAATAGGAAGACCAAGGTCCTGACCTAGGGGTGGCGGCAAGTTAAATTTTTGGGGTTTGTTGATAGAGGGAGAAGCCATAGGGAAGTAGGGGGTGGGCAGGGGTTCGGGCGTGAGGCAGGCAGGAGGTGGATCCATGGGGGCTGCTAAGGGTGGGTGCTGGGGCCCAGGGTTGGTGGGCAGTGTTGGGGGCGAGCTGGGCTGTGGGGGCGGCGGTGGTATAATCCCAGCTGGGCTGAGGATGAGGTCTGGCTGATGGGAGTAAGGCCCAATCATGGCCATGAGTGGGAAACATGTGATGAGGAGGTAAGCCATCATGGTGCCTACGACAGTGGTGGGGCAGATGGGACAAGTACCTAGAGTTGATAAAGCAATGGGGCCAGATGGGGTGCACCCTAGGGTCCTTAAAGAACTAAGAGAGGTGGTGGCTGAACCTCTTGCTATCCTGTTTAGCCAATCACTAGAAACAGGGAAGGTACCCAAAGACTGGAGGATAGCAAATGAAGTCCCCTTATACAAAAGTGGGAACAAGAGGAAGGGGAACTACAGACCAGTCAGCCTCACCTCGTAGTGGGAAAAATCATGAAGCACTACTGAAGGAGAGATTGGTGGAACATCTGGTTGTCAATGGACTACAGGACCCAAGGCAGCATGGTTTCACCAGGGAAGGTCATGTCAGACCAACCTCATTGAATTTTTTGACTGGGTGACTAGGAGGTGGATCAGGGAGCAGTGGACATGGCCTATCTGGACTTCAGCAAGGCCTTTGACACTGTGCCACACAGAAGACTATTGCACAAACTGGGGAATATGGGTGTGGGCAGGACAGTAGTGCGGTGGGTAGGTAACTGGCTGGGCAGCAGGGACACAGGAGGGTGGTGGTAAATGGCTGTCACTCCACAGAGGGAAGAGTGACCAGTGGGGTACCACAGGATCAGTGCTGGGACGGTACTATTCAATATCTTCATCAGTGACATTGCGCAGGGACCTAGAAGGCAGAATTTCACTGTTCGCTGATGACACAAAGCTCTGTAATAGAGTAGACACACCAGAGGGTAGACAGAATGAGAAGGGACCTGCAGAAACTTGAAGAATGGTCAGGGGTTTGGCAGTTGAAATTCAATGCAAGGAAGTGCAAGATAATGCATATGGGCACAAAAACCCTGGCACAATATATCAGTTCTTGAGGTGAGGATATAGCATGCACCAAGCAGGAAAGGGATCTTGGGGTTATCATCTCTGATGATCTCAAGGCAGGAAACAGTGTGACAAGGCAGCAGGTAAAGCAAATAGGATGCTGGGATGATAGGCAGGGGCATCACCAGCAGGAAAAGGAGGTCATAATTCCACTATACAAGATACTAGTGAGGCCGCACCTGGAGTACACTGTGCAGTTCTGGAGACCTTACCTAATGAAGGACATAGACAGGGTGAGAGAAGGTTCAGAGGAGGGCAACAAAGATGGTGCATGGATTGCATCACAAGTCCTATGAGGACAGGCTGAAGGCACTGAACATGTACTCCCTGGAGGATGGAGGGAGAGGGGATATGATAGAGACATACAAGTATCTTACAGGGAGGAACAGGGTGCAGGAATGCACTATTTTTAAGCGAAAAGATGTTCCAGGACTAGAGGGCATGGGATGAAGTTGGAGGGAGGATGATTGGAGGAAACGTGAGGAAGAATTTTTCACAGAACGGGTGGTGGATAAGGGAACACCCTGCCAGAGGAAGTGGTGGGGGCTGAAACAATCACGGGATTTAAGAATGCATGGGATAGACATAAAGGAATTCTGGAGGTCAGGGGTAAGGGGCAACAGACTTCTTGGAAAACATAAACTGAACTTACAGACTTAAATGGGCAGACTGGGTGGGCCATAGGCCCTTATCTGCCGACACTGTCTATGTATCTATGTATGTATCTATGTATCCCATCAGAAAGGGTGGATACCACTTTGGAGCAGTGGTAGGGCCGCGGACTTTGGTGAGAAGGGTGCAAGGTTCAAGACCCTTGAGAGGCAGGTGGGCAAAGGCCTGGGTGAGATGGGCAAATCTGAAGGCTAGGTGGGCTAGAAAGGAGTGGGTTACAGGCAAAATGGGGGTGGAAATAGTGACTCCTAGTGGTCACTGAGGGTTAGGGCCTGGCCTGGGAAGCGGGTCCAAGGAGTGGGAGAGGAGACAGTGGGGAGGACCAATTGGGGTGGGGGTGGAGAAGAGAGCGGTGTGGCTAGTGTAAGGTGTAACTGAGGGAGAGGAGTAGTGGAAGAGGATAGAGAGGTTCCCAGATTGAAGGAGGGAGAGGAGTTCAGAGATGGAGATAGAGGGACAGGCAAATGGGAAAGTGGAGACTTAGTTTCTATAACCAGCAGGAAGTGAGGTCATAGGAAATGGCCTATAAATCAAGCGTCGACGGGCTAACACCCCTCACAAAGACTGCAGCAGGCTGGAAGAGGTAGGCTTTACCTCTTAAAGGTGATCGCTTGGCTCCCTGCTCCTGGATGGAGCTCCATATCTTGGGCAGGCTGCAGACTGCCTTGTTCTTATACTTGTTCCAAGAGCCTGGCATAGGTTAGTTGGGCAAGCTTCTTTTTACCAACTGCTATACTGATTAATTCCACTCTCAGGACTGTTTTAATTGTATACTATCTTATTAACGAGGAGCACCCTTGATTCATCTCTGAATAGTAAATATTTTTTATTGGCTCTGTAATCATATCAATTGCTTATCATCTAAAAGAGAGATATTCAATCTCCACAAAGTGTTCCTAAAGCCTTGTGTGATCGAAAGGCCCACTGACAAGGGGGCATGGTCTGAATGGGACGTCATGTGAATTTCAGACTGTCCCACACGAAATAAAAAGGATTTCTGTGTTAGAAATAAATCTATTTGCGAACAAGATCCCTGCACTGGAGAAAAAAATGTATAATTTTTTTCTTTAGGATGATGGGCACGCAACACATATGAAAATTACGCACCTACCATAATTCCTGATCTTTCTGTGTATCTTCACCATTCATCACCTGTGGGTTCTGGCCAGAGGTCACAAGCCCGCAGGAGCTTTTTTGGGGGGGGATGGGTGGAGTTGACACCGCCCTCAAGGTCGACGTACTGTGTGGAACTCACGGATGTCGACTCCGCCCTCCCGCCAGTTCTGAGTCACTGTAGAGTAAGAAGGGGTTGGATGGGATGGAGGGACAAGGAAGTCCAAGAGACAGAGAAAGGAAAAGATATACAAACTAAAAGGAGAAATAAACGACTGAAAGGACAGGAGAGTTAGAAATCTAGGGGGATCGGGAAGGGCCCCAATCTCTGGAAGCAGAAAGAAGAGGGAAGGAGGGAGGGAAAATTAGAGACAGGGAAGTGGAGGACATACCCCGATACTTTGACCTGTCACCAGATTGTATAGGAACTGGGAAGGAGTAGCCAGAAGGCTTAACTGCCAGAATTCAAGGCACAGAATCACTGGCAGTAAACTCCAACATGAGCTAAAGCAGCTGTTCTGGGGAGACAGGATATAGGGGTGTGCCCCCCCCGCAAAAAAACATATATCTGGAGGTGAGAAGCAAAGTTTCTTAAATTAATTGGAGGGAAGAGTCCCCAAGGACAAAAACGGAGTAGGATATGAGGAGAGAAGAAAAGAAGAGGGGGCAACCACCAACTCCCACCCTAAAGGGGTGGAGCCGAATCATTGAGGAGAAAATGCCCCCTTCCCCAATTTCTCTCCCCTCCTGACAGGGAGTAAAAATACCCCTGTGTGCCCAAGGTCACCCCGCTCCTGACCGGTGGAAAGGAAGTGGGGGGAGGAGGCACACAGAGGGAGGGGGACCCACAGACTGAGGCCCCAGGGGGATGGAAGGCGGGATTGTGATGAATAGTGAAGATGCACAGAAAGATCAGGAATTATGGTAGGTACGTAATTTTCATATCTTATCTGTGTCAGTCCTCACCATTTGTCACCTGTGTGTGAGTACCGAGCCCCCCCCAAAGGGGGCCCTAAACCCTAAAGGACAAAGTCCCTCAGCCCTCAGTGGGTGAGATACTGAGAGGGAGAACCTTTACGGGCCTGACAAAGCCCGAGAGTGGGGAGAGTGAGACAGGGACCCCCCCGGAGTGGGTAGGAAGTTGCCCTGACAGACGCAGCCTCACCCTATGGGAGAAAAGAAAAAATTACTCATCTTAGTAATGTTGTTTCTTCTAATGGAGTCTTGCTATATTATGACAATTGCAGTTTGTCCCAGCCTTAGAACTGCTCCGGAGGTGAAAGAGTTAACTTCCATGCCAGGCATGGAATCCTGAGCGCGAGCTCGGTTGTAAAAACTCTGTCTGGTGATATTCAAACCGAAACTGTCAGATCTTTACAAGCAAAAACTCACTAAGGTTCTGTGTGAGCTGAACAACACACTAGCCAACTGGCTACTAAAATATTAACACATTTTCTGGTCCCAAAACCAAGACTAAAGTCAGGGGACCCAGAAAATAAAATGAAATACAACCAAAAAGGAGGGGTGAAAACACAAAGTGGGCATCATTAGGTGCCACACTGCACTGCCCACCCACATCCCAAGAGCAGAGGTTCTGAGAGGGGCAGGCAGGGGAATATAGCAAGACTCCATTAGAAGAAACAACATTACTAAGAAGAGTAATTTTTTCTTCAAACAACATGAAGTCTTGCTATATTATGACAATTGAAGACTACACAGCAGTACCTCCACGGAGGAGGGACAGAACCTACTTAGGAAATAGGCTCTGAAGCACAGCTGTGTTAAACTGAGCATCCCTCCTAGCCTGGATGTCCAGGGAGTAATGCTTGGTGAAAGTGTGTACTGTTTTCCAGGTAGCTGTTGACATATCTCTAAGATAGGATGTCCCTGGCTGCAGCTAGGGACGAGCTGTACCTCTAGTAGAGTGAGCCCTCAGGCCTGAAGGGGAACCTACCCAGTTTCTGATAGCAAAATTGGATACAAGAGACAATCCACCTGGCAATGGATCTTTTAGTGGCAGGTTTCCCTTTCCCAACTTCACCAAAAGTGAGGAACAGTTGGAAGGAGTCAAACCTGTGACCCCTGGTACGCTCTATGTAGTAACTAAGGGCTCTCTTTACATCTAAACTGTGCAACCTCCTCTCGCCAGAGGAGGAATGGTCAGTGCAGTACACTGGAAGAGATATAGATTGATTAAGGTGGAAATCTGAAACCACCTTAGGCAAGAACTTCCTGTTAGTCCTGAGGACTACCTTATCTCTGTGGAAGGAGATAAAATCAGGCTCCACTGACAAAGCTTGTAATTCACTTATGCGCCTGGCAGAAGTGATGGCTACTAGAAACACAGTTTTCCAAGTCAAGTACTTAAGCTCTGCTGAAGACAAAGGTTCAAAGGGGGGTTGCATCAGCTGAGCAATGCAAACATTAAGATCCCAGGCAGGAGCAGGGTCCCTGAATGGAGGGTTGGTGTGAAGCAATCCCTTGAAAAACTTGGAGAATACAGGGTGAGCAGAAAGAGAAGAGGTCTTTCCTGCTGAAATAAAAGCAGAGACAGCTGCCAAATGCACTTTCAGGGTAGCTGGCCTCAGCCCCAAAGTATTTAGATGGACCATATAGTCCAAGACTGTGGGCAAATTAGCAGATTCTGGGGAAATATGCTTCCCAGAGCACCATATGGAAAACCTTTTCCATTTAGAATTATAAGTAGCCCTGGTGGAAGGCTTCCTAGAAGCTTTCAAGATTTCGAGTACACCTTGAGAAAGGTGTAGGTCAGCAAACTCTAACTCCTCAAGAGCCAGGCCTTGAGGTTGAGGGATTTGAGATTCGGATACCAAACTCTCCCCTGGGCACAGGTTAACAGATTGTGATTCCTGGGGAGACACAGGGGAAGATGGACTGCTAAGGACAGAAGGAGAGGATACCAGGGCTGTCTGGCCCAATCTGGAGCAATCAGAATCATCTTGCAAGGTTGAGATCTGATTTTGACTAGCACCTTGAACAAGAGAGGGAAGGGGGGAAAGGCATAGAGGAACTTCCCTTCCCAATCGAGAAGGAAGGCATCCAGAGGGACTGAGCCCAACACTGGGGGCCTGCAACAAAAAAGCGGAAGTTGGTTGTCTGGGGCTGCAAAAAAATCTATCTGAGGGGTGCCCCACCTGGCAAATACTAACCCTAGTACTAGGGGATCCAGTGACCATTCGTGATGGCCCTGGGAAATCCTGCTGACAGCATCTGCCAGGACATTGTCCTTGCCTGGGAGGTGAACTGCTATGAGGGAGGTGTTCAGGGAATAAGCTAGAGACCACAACTTCATTGCCTCGTGCACAAGGCCGAGGACCGAGTGCCCCCTTGCTTGTTGATGTACCACATTGTAGTGGTGTTGTCTGTTCTGACCGTACCACTTTGTTCTGAACAGATGCAGAAAAAACCTGAAGTGCTAGAAAAACAACTCTGAGTTCCAACAGATTGATGTGGAGCAGAGATTCCTGAGGGGACCACAATCCCTGGGTGGTGAGGTCGCCCATGTGAGCTCCCCATCCCAAGAGGGACGCATCTGTAGTAAGGGTCAAGGAGTGACATTGAGGGATGAAAGGAACCCCCTGTCTCAGATAGCTCTGGTCCTGCCACCACTGCAGGGCCTGGACCAGGGTTCGAGTTACTGGGATCAATTTGGTTAGGGGATCTCTCCTTTGAGACCAGAAGGCTCTCAAATGGAACTGAATGTCCCTCATCTGAAATCTGGCCCTTGCACTACAGCTGTGGAAGCAGCCATGTGCCCTAGGAGCTGTAGAAAGTGCCTTGCTAGCCGAGAGACCTGCAGAGTGAAGGAGGAGGCCAGAGCCACCAGAGTCTTTACCCTTTCTAGAGGAAGGAAAGCTCTGGCCTGCTTTGTGTCCAGTTCTGCGCCAATGAAGGTGAGTAGCTGAACAGGCTCTAGAACTGACTTTGGGAGATTGAGAAGAAAACCTAGAGATGTAAGCAGCTGCTGGATAACCTGAAGGCGTGATTTGACTTGGTCTGGAGACTGACACACTATGAGCCAGTCGTCCAGGTAAGGAAAGATGGCAATCTTTTGCCTTCTTAAGTGAGCAACTGCTACTGCCAGGCATTTTGTGAATACCCTTGGGGCAGAGGTAAGGCCGAGGGGCATTGCTCTGAACTGGTAATGGCCTGAGGGCAGTTCGAATCTGAGGTACTTTCGTGGGAGCTTCTGATGAGAACATGGAAGTAGGCATCCTTGAGGTCCAGGGACGCTAGCCAGTCCCCTGGCCTTAGGGAGGGTAAAATAATTCCCAGAGTCACCATTTTGAATTTTGGTTTTAAAAGGTGCTTGTTTAGGTATCTTAGATCCAGGATGGGCCACCATTCTCCTGTCTTTTTTGGCATAAGGAAGTACCTGGAGTACAGTCCTTTGCCCTGGTGTAGGGGAGAAACCCTTTCCACAGCTCTGAGAGCCAGGAGGGTTGAGACTTCTGTTTCCAAAGCAAGAGTCTCTAATGGATTTGCAGGTGGAAAAGATCTGGTTCTCATCTTTGGAAATTTTTTGAAGCTGAGAACCAGTACCTGGCTTACTACTTCCAGGACCCACTTGTCTGATGTTAAAGACTACCAGTCCTGGACGAAGTAAGCCAGCCTGCCCTACAGGTAATGGAGAATCGCCCTGGGCATCCCATCAGGTGCCTGTTTGGCAGGGGCTTTAGGTGAGGGTGGGAGCAGGCCTGCTCGCACTCCCGCCTGCCTCTCCCTCTGAAGAACCCCTCTGGGTATAAGATGAAGAGGAGGCCTGGGCTTGGTAAAAAGGCCTGTGAAAAGGCCCGCCCTGCCCCTGGAAGGCTGCCTCTGAGGAGTGGCTTGCCTCTCCTTGGCCTGTGCACTCCTATAAGTGGTCCTATACTCATCCATTCTTCATGTAATTCTCTGTCTGCTCCCCAAACAGAGAATTACCCACAACAGGAAAATCCATGGCCTTAGCCTGGTATCCTGTGACAGGCTAGTACACCTGAGCCAAGCCATTCTACGAAAAGCCACAGATGTAGCCATGACTCTTGAAGATACATCATTAGAGTCCACTGCAGCATGGAATTGCACCTTGATGCCTCAACACCATCAGCAGCCACCTGTTACAGCTCCTTGCAGCTGGCTAGGACCTGTTTCGCTAAAGCCATAACAGTATCCCATCTGGATTTCTGGTATCTTGCAACATAGGCCATATAATTTGCCTGTCTGAGTCCCAAGGATGCTGCCATGTATTGTTTCTTTGCCATGGCATCAATCCTCCTGGAGTCCTTATCAGCGGGGTGTGAAGCCAAGGGAATATTTGCCTTATCACAGGCTGCAGCCTGCACTACCCCAACATGGCTGCATTGTTGTGAAAGTAACTCCGTATCAGGGCCTGACAATGTGTACCTCCCGTCCATCTTTTTATCCACAGGAGGTAAAGAATTAGGAGCTTTTAAAATTTTTATTGTCTGTTTCCTAAAGGATTTATGTAAAGGAATAGACAATCTCCTGGACTCTGGGATATCCATCATTTCCACATAGTCAGGCTCCTCCTGTTCATCCACAGCTTCTTCCAAAGGGAGCTGGAGGGTTTCAGCAACTTTTTTATAAAACAGAAATGAGAAGGGACTCAGAAAGCCTAGGGGAGACATTCTTGAAGGTCTGTCTGGGGAGATGTCCGGTTCAATGGGCACATCCAGACTTTCAAAATCACATTCACACTCTTCATAATCCTCCTCCCTCCTCCGGTTCATAAAATTCCTCTATATCATATTCTTGAACCGGTGGAACCGACCGAACCGACCGTTTACCTGATAGTGGCGGTTCGGACGGAACCGGGGAAAGCGACTGGACAATTTGGATCGCTTTGGCTATCTCTGCAGCAGTTGGAGAAGGAAATTTTGGCTCCACACCTGCTGATTTTCTAGTCCTCTTTGCTGGAACTAGCTCCTCCGAGTCAGCTCTTCGTTTGCCCGAGGAAGTCTCGCCCTGGTCAGAGGGCACTCCCTCCGGTTCGGTTGGCACCGAACCGGGCTGGCCATCTGGGTCAGCGGACTTTTGCCTCTCTCGCTCCTGAGCCTACCAACCTCTTATCCAGGGTAGCTGCAGGAAATTCTTGAAATCTGGCAGTCTGCATTGAGGTGGTCAAACCCCAGACAATAAACACATGTGGTGTGTGGGTCAGCCTTGGCAAAACTTCCCCACAGACACTACAGTGCTGAAATCAGTGGGCCCGTTTTCTTGGGTTTCTCAGACATAATGCCAGCCTAACTAAAAACTTGCCCTTTTCCGGCAAATCGCCAAGCAAGACACCCTTATCGGTTCCCAACCGTGTCACGGGTCGTGGAAAAAACCGTAATGAAAACCGTCTTTTTTAGAACCGATAAGAACCGGGAACTGCACTCTAAATGTAATTTAACAAGTTTTAACAACAACCTGATCGGTTCAAACCGAACCGATAACAATGGTTGCAAGTTCCACACAGAGAATGAAAACCTATCTATTACTTACGATACCACAGACAGAGCTTGAACCGACCGGTTTGCGGTTAAAATAAATATAATTGCGGTTTAAAATAAACCGAGAATAACACTTTTTTAACCGAGAAATGAACTGAGCAGAAGGAGGAATCTCCGAGCGACTCGCTCAGTGAGGCGGAGTAAAGAATCTGACAGTTTCCGGTTTGAATATCACCAGACAGAGTTTTACAACCGAGCTCGCGCTCAGGATTCCATGCCTGGCATGGAAGTTAACTCTTTCACCTCCCGGAGCAGTTCTAAGACTGGGACAAACTGCAACTGTCATAATATAGCAAGACTTCATGTTGTTTGAAGATGGGTTCTCTGGTAAGGGGAGGAAATCACCTTACACTGGGCCAAGGGTGACAACCGGGAAAGATGCAACCATGCCGATCACCTAGTGCAGATTGCTGTCCCTACGACCCTAGTAGCTACCTCATTGGTGTCGTAAGATGCCCTCGCTTGGTGCCTTGCTAGCTCCAGGCCACGTGCAAAGAGAGCAATGGCTTGTCTGGTTACCTCCGTATCAAGCAAAGAGGCTAGGAGTTGACCTAGCCTGGACCACAGAAACCTACCAATGGTAGCATAGTGGGCCTGATGTGCAGCAACTGAAAGAAGCAACTGTGCCGAATAGAAGGTCCTCCTCCCCCCCAGAAGTCAAGATCCATAGAATCTTGATCTGGGGGTTGGTCATGGCGGGAGGTGAAGGCCCATCAGGAGTGTCCAGCAGTGTCAGTCCTGACTGAGGATGAGGCATACAACCTGGAGACTCTGGGGGGGCACAATACCTCTGGCTCAGATCCCTAGGGGCTGGGACTCCAGAAAAGGGTCTTTGCCAGAACCGCAACGATGCCTCCTGAAAAGGAGCAGGCCAGGCAGGCACAGCAAGGGTATCAGCACTGAAATTGCCTAGGAAGGCACAGCGCGAGTGCTCTGGATTGTGCTGGATGGAAGGGGTGACATGCAGGTCCTCCATCATCCTCGTGAGGAAACACTGATACTCCGCGAGATCAGCAGCAGGAGAGATGTGGACAGAGGGCTCCTCTCCCCTTGAAGAGGTGGATGAAGAAGTGGAGGACCTCGGAGATCCAGGGGTTGGCTGCTCAGGGTGATGGTGAAACACCTGTCTATCCATGGCCCTGATATACGAAGGAAAATGAGCAGCCACACCCCTGAATTGCTCCCAGGAGAGAGGTCCCCTAGGACCAAGAATGCCTGAGAGCACAGGCGAAGGTGACAGAGGAGTGGGGACGAGGTCAACAGCAGAAGGCGACAGTCCTCTGTCCGGGCAAGAGAGCGCACCAAGGGCCCCAAGGGTAGAAGGGGCTCTGGAAAACCCTACAGCCAACAGCTGATCAACCATAATAGAACTGCCTACGCTGTACCCTGAAGATTCCCCCTGTGAGGTGACTGGGACCATGGAATTCCAAAAGGATGGTCCTTACCCTCCAAAGACCAGGGCCCTCTCGAGGAGACTGAGAGAGAAGGATGAGGGTCCACGCTACGATTCCTTCCCGAACCTGGGAGGGTCCCGGAAAAGGGTTGCTGCATCGAACCCCGACCCCTCAGAGTCCGAAATAGCCCTCCTCCTCCTCTCACAGACAAGCCTAGGCACCTGACAACCCCGGTCAGTCCCTGAAGGGACCACCCAGGGAGTAGCACCCTCTCCTCCTGTTGGTACTCCAATCGGCCCTAAAGTTGGGAGATCCAGGCACACCATCTGAGGGGGCAGAAAACCCTCAAAGCCAAGGCTGCAGAGCAATAGTGGCCTGCACCACTGCCTGCTGGTCAGAACCCCTAACCCTGGACATGGGGGCAACTGTCCACCCCTCAGAGGGGGGCTGGCTCCGGTCAGTCGAGGGAACTACCAGGGTGCCGATGTGGGCCGCCAACTCCAAAGAGTCGGACAGTCTGTCCAAATCAGACTCAGACTCTGTCTCTGAGGAGGTAGAGACTGAAGTCCGATGCCAGACAGTACGCGGGTGCCCGCTGCCATCCTGACCGAAGGGGGTACCAGTCCGGGTGTCTGCACCAGAGCCGGCGCTATCTCCAACCACACTGCGAATGGTGCCTGAAGAAGACACGGTGCCGAGAGCAGTAGCCGAAGTGGAGTCGATGCCTGCCACAGCACCGTCCCAATACATGGCGCCGGAAGCAGCACCAAAGTCAGGAACGGCGCCAACGATGGCACTGATAGCTCCTGCCAAGGATGACAACCCCATGGTGCCATGCCATCACTCAGCACCTCAAGCGGCACCAGAGCTAGACACAGCACCGTCCTCAGCCTCGGTGCCACTAACGGTGCTGATGCGAAGCAGTTGAAGACGGCGCTATAGAACCGCCCCACGCCAGCAAGCACAGTATCATTGGTGCCGCGAACGGCATTGGAAAGCAGAGAGAGCACCGAGCGATAGACCAGCGCTGATCGCGGCACCATCAGGGCCCAAGGTACTGCAAACAGCACTGAGACCCAAGATGGCACCAATGGATGGCATCGAGGACGGTGCCGATCTAGACTTCCCAGCCCGAGGAAACGACACCCGGGGAGGCCTTTGCCCCGGGCGATTGCCAGTGTGGTGCCTCCCGTCCACCCCCCCCGGAGGGGACAGACTGGGCCTCCTGCACCGAGGAAGGGGCTTCTGCAATGGCGAGGCTACTAGGAGCAGAAGCCCCCTCCTCCACGGTCTGTATAGAACAGGAAGGGACCTGGAAGAAAGGCCGAGAGACCATGGCTTGGCCCGATGAGTGCGCGCCCGTCCCCCAAAAGTCGGTGGAGCTCATCCAACTTTCAACGCACATTGCTCAATGACACTATGGTCCATGGAGAAGCAGGCGTCGCATGAATCCACGTCATGAAGCGGGCCAAGACACATGAAGCAAAAGTCATGCTGGTCAGTGGCGGAGTATTTACAGCAACACGGCCACCGTCACATGGGGGCTGCCCCATCTTCAACGACTACTTGCCCCCTGACCGGGACATAACCTATGGTAAAACAAGCTAAACAAAGACTTGCTGACAAAATAAAGAAAGGAACAGTCTTACCACAGAAGCATCAAGTGGAGGTGAAAACGGAACCGGCAGGATAAATAGATGGCGTCAAGAGACTTTTCAGCGTCGCTGCACCGGAAAAACTAGGCCTCTTGTAGAGTAGATCTTCACAAGTTGTGACCTCTATGGTGGGAGACAAAGAATTGGCGGGAGTGCAGAGTCAACAACACCTAATGGCCAACCTGCGAGCGCCACACAGTGCGTTGACTCCGCCCATCAAAAAAAAACCTCCTGCGGGGTCGTGACCTCTGGCCAGAACCCACAGGTGATGAATGGTGAAGATTGACACTGATAAGATCTACCATGCCCGTTTCCATCATTAAGTTTCTCAGTGTTTTGTGACACTTCTGTTAGTGAGCACTGGGAAGACCTGTCCCATTCTGGATGTACTATTAAATTGTAGTCCCCTCCCATTAATATCTGACCAGGGGGTTGGTCTGCTAGTTTCATGAAAATTCTTCTAAAAATTTGCTCACCTGTTTATTAGAAGCATAAATATTTATTAAATGTAACGGTATTCTATGTATAGCACCTGATACTCTCATATATCTCCTTTCCGTGTCCGAATCTGTCTGAGAAATTACCAGGGGACACCCACGCCGAATCAAAATCGCCAACCCAGCTTTTTTCCCCCCCTTGTCTAGATGAGGCATAGACCTGCCCCACCCACATTCTTCTGAGTTTTAGATATTTCACTGCAAATAAGTGGATTTCTTGGATATATGACACATCACAAGCTAAACACTTTAATTCCAATAATATCTTTGTTCCTTTTACCAGGGAATGCAGACCTTTGATATTGTATGAGACAAACTGAAATTTAACCATTGTTCCATATGCATTGTGCACTCTGATATCTATGCTCTGAATCAGATCTATCTACATTCTTTAACTTCCCAAATCAGAGAAATGTACCAGCAGACACTACTAATGTCAAAAAACAATACACTATTATAAACATTTCAAAACTAACTTTTAAATAAAACCATACATCAGAACTCAAACTGGCCAGCTTCTTTTCCGAGTTGGCCCTTCCCTTCATATTTTACTTTACAGGAATACTTCCTAGGTGCGTATTTCCTCTTTTACTGCAAGATCTAAAATGGCTGCAGTAGCATAAGCATGCAAGCATTTGCTGCTTTTGGGCAGATCCCCCTTTAAATATCAGGTGGGAAGTGTGCTCCAGAGAGGTAATTACCGATATTATAGTCACCATTATAATTCCCAGCCGAACCATGGTGGGATCAATCAGTAAGGCTAAAGCTTTAATTCCATAACTTATTTCACCCTCCAACCCCAAATTATTTCACAAAGTGACTGATGATGTCCTTCCTCATGCATGCTGTATCCTCTACTACCCTTTATTGTTAAACTTCTATTTGTTTGTTTTTGTGTATAATTTCATACTGTGAGTCAAAGGTTCCCTCACAGTTAAAGGTCTGTAGTAATCTCCACCTGCATGCATAAAGATACTGTTTCAATATCAATATATGTTTTTTTCTTTTATCTTATACGACACCAGTCTGATTATACAGCCTGGTCCCCTTTCCCAGAATTTGGATCAGGAAACCTTACTTTAGTTCTCCCCCCACACACCTCAGCCAAATCTCAGGGTGTACCTCAGTACATTTAAACGTTTTATACCTCTTACCCGTTAATACTTCAATAATCAACAAAGAGAAAAAAAATGTTCCCCCTTCCTCTTATTTTTATTACCATAGTCACTTCTAATAGCATTACTCAATGTTGAGTCCCCATTTACGAGCCTTCATTAGGCCCTTTCTTGGCTCGGTTAGTAGAGAAAGAAAAAACAGAGATCTCTATTCACCAGCCACGCTATTTCACTGTATGCCAGTCTCCCCGGTCTTCTCACTAGCCTTATCGACAGCTGCAGCATCCACAGTTCTGATTAATCTAGACAAATCCGGTGCCAAATGCTTTGGGAAAATCCATGCGGCACCCCTTTTCTGACTTCTTTTCACTAGGCTCCAGCCTCCTGCAGCCAGCTTCTTCTCCAAGAGCTCCACATCCAAATTTGGCACCGTTATTAGTTGCTCCTTTACAAAGGGAACCGCATCCACCAACGTAGGGAAATTTTAGGTCCCAAGTCCAGAAATGCTTTCAATTTTGCTGGATAGTTTAATTGCACTTTAATCCGGCGTTTCTCCTTTAAGTCCTGAATGTACGCTCGTACCTGACTGCATCTGTTCTGCAATTCCGACGAAAAATCATGGTCAAAGAAAATTGTAGACCCTGTGTATCTTAGATCTCTCTGTCTCAAGGCTTCTTTCAAAATATATTCCTTTTCCCGACAATTCAACATTCTCACAATCCAAGATCGTGGTCTGGCAGTTTGATCCAATGGCTGAGGACCAAGTGCGCGGTGCACCCTCTCCACTGCAAGGGAGAAATCTGACGTACGGATAACAATGTTTTCAGAACTTGCTTGGTGAAGTCAATCATCATTGGAAATTCCTCTTCCTCTCCCTCTTTCATGCCACAAATCCTGAAGTTGTTGTGCCTGGCCCTATTTTCAGAATCCCCTAGTCTTTTACGGGACAGATGTTCTCTATTAAGCAAATATACAAAGATCCTGTCTGTAGATTCCTGCTGTTCTGCTACTTGTGCTACTTTCTTCTCTGTGCCATCTACCCTCTTATTAATGTTACGGACATCCATATGTAAGTCCGCTATTGATGATTCTATCTTCTGTACAGATTTTAATATTTTATGGGGTGCTTTTTCCATTGTCGACTTTGTGGTAGTTTCCACCGAGGCCTGTACTATAGTATCTTCTCCATCCCAATCTAGCGAGGACTGTGAGGGAGAGAGTAATATCGCAGAGGCCACGAAGCCTTCCATCTCCACGTCGACTGGTAATTGTTTCAGTTTACCGGTTTGCTGCCCCAATTTCGATCCCTTGTTTCGTGGTGGTTTTGCAGGTATCAGGCCAAGTATTGGGCAACACAATAACACATTTATGAGGCTAATGGGTGAGAGGATGGCTATCGATTTTAGTTGGGGTTCTGGGAGTTAGAGCTTCTACCCTACTGCCATAATGGTGAGGTCACGGGAAGTCCCTCCTCCCAGCTCCTTAAGTGATGTTATACAGATTTGTATGAGATGAAGTCATGTGTTTGCTGTTGTGCTGTTGGGATAAGGCCTTTGTGGTGGGATGTGAGAATTTGTTCCCATCCCACACTAGACTTTACTTCAACTACGTCTGTGGTACCCAACGCCCCCTTTTAAGGGGCACGGCAATATATAGCAAAGGAAAACCTATGGCGTTCAGGAAAACTAAGCAGTGTAATGCTGCACCTCAAAAACATGTGAGCACAATAGAAAATGAGAAAGTGCGCAAAAGAACACTGCTGAAGGCAATAAGTGATAATTCTCAGTGGTATTTAATGGTGCACAATAGCAAAAATACAGACCCCAGTGCTTTGACAGGAAGGGGCAGTAGCGCATCATGATATCACGTTGTTAGCAAAACAATCTCAGGGGGTGAGTACAGGCATGACAGACAATGCTGCCTGTTACAACAGCCTTCACAGATTTTATGAGGAATCAGGTATGGACACATTTAAATGAAGACTGTGCCTGCAGTGGGGATTTGGGTACTGAAGCCTTGATCTGTGTAGCGGTGGCTGCTTTACATGTGTCAGAAGGTCTCCTTTAAATGCCTCAGTAAGGCCACTGTTTTTTTACCATCCCTGAATGGCCTGTTAAGGCTGCACATCAAACTTTTAACTTATCAGCCAGATGCTGATGACATAGCATTACATTTATTATACTATAGTTAAACCAGGCTATGGCTTGACTGGCCACCTGCTGTTTATTTACTTGTGTCTGTTTGTGTCTGTTTGTACTTGCATCCGTAATCCAGAATTCAAACTTCTGTTTTATGCATATATTTATAGATAAATATATACACTATATATATATACACACACACATACACATATGCACACACACGTACATATACAGTTACTGGGTCTCTTATGGTTATGAAATAGTTTTCCCAAGTAAAGAGGGAGTCCGGCCAAAACTACTACATTGCAGAATTAGGATCAACATACCCCTAATATATCTCATACCAAAAATTAGGTTTCTATGTTACTTCGTTTTAAAGTTATGAGCTATTTTGTAACCCTGATTTCACTTAATGTTAAAAAAAGCCAGTTTCGGTTAAGCGCCACTGATGATGTCATAACCAGAACTCACTGCCTAGTCTTCCCTGTCACCAACATTACTGGACCTATTTCTCCAAAGTTTAAGAAACTGTTGCAGTAACAATCATTTAAAAAAACACTGGCATAGGGTTGGCTGCAGTGCTTGCATTTCCAAAATGTTCAGGTGCATGGTCCTGCGTTTTAGAATGTGTCAGGAGGTGGTTTTGGAATGCAGCGCTGCACCACAGTGTAGTATTTCAAGGTGGTGCACAATTTTAGAATGCTGAGGGAGGACATGCAATCTCAGAATGTATCAGTTATGCACCATCTTGAAATGTTGTGGAACACTCAATCTAAGAATGCAACAGGGACACACATTAAAGAATTTGGTGGGGACTGGCAATATTGGAATATAATGGGGATTCTGAAATTGCTTGTCCCTGCCACATTCCAAAACTGTACGAATCCACCACATTTGAAAATTCTGCATCACGTCCCCACCACATTCTGACATTGCGCATCCTGCTGCATTCTGACATTGCGCAACCCTGCTGCATTCTGACATTGAGCATCCCTGCTGCATTCTGAAGTCGTGTTTCAATGCCACATTCTGAAACTGTGTCACCGCCACATTCTGAATGTGCGCGTCATGGCCATGTTCTGAATGTGTGCATCACTGTCACATTCTGAACATGTGTGTCACCACCACATTCCAAACCTGTGTGCCACCGCCACATTCCGAACCTGTGTGTCACTGCCGCATTCTGAACATGTGTGCTGCCACCATTCTGAAACTGTGTGCAACCGCCACATTCCGAAACTATATGCCAATGCCACATTCTAAAACTGTGCGCAACACTCACATTTTGAAACTGTGTCACTGCCACATTCTGAAAATGTCCATCACTGCTACATTCCAAAATTGTGCTCTACTGCCACATTCTGAAACTGTGCACCACTGCCACATTCTGAAACTATGCACCACTGCCACATGCCAAACCTGTGTGGCACCACCACTTTCAGAAATTGTTCGCTACTGCCACATTCCGAAACTGTGTGCCACTGCCACATTCTGACACTGTGCATCACCACCACATTCCGAAACTGTGCATCCCTGTGCATTCTGAAATTATGTGCCACCGCAACATTCTGAAATTGTGCGCAACTCCACATTCTGAAACTGTGCATCACTGCCACATTCTGAAAATGTTTGTCACTGCTACATTCTAAAATTGTGTGCCACTGCCACATTCCGAACTTGTGTGCCATGGTCTCTTTCCAAAACTGTGCGTCACTGCCACATTCTAAAACTGCGCATCACTGCCACATTCTGAAATTGTACACAACTGCCCCATTCCAAAATTGTACATCCCTGCAACGTTCTGAGAATGTATCATTGCTGCATTCCACAGTTGCAGCCTGGTGGCATTTTGAAACCTCATGCCTGCAATATTCTAAAAATTGCACACAACTTTGTCATTCGAAGACCATGTTTGCCACTGCACTGCAATACCCACATCACATTCTTAAGTACTGTACCTTGCATCTGCACATTATGGAAATGCATGCTGTGACCCACCCACTGGCAGCTTTCCTTTTTCAGTTGTTTATTACAACTGCATTTTACATAACATGGGAGAAACAAGTTCTATAAGGTAGCTTGCAGGGAGGACTAGGCTGCAGGTTCTGGTTGTGACATCATCAGTAGCTCTTCACTGAAACTGGCTTTTTTGAACAGGCAGTGAATTTAGGGTTACAAAATGACTTGCAACTATTGAACAAAGTAACTTAGAGGTCTCATTTTTGGCACAAGGCTAAATGAGGATACACTGATCTGAATTTTGAATTTAGTGATGCCAGAAATTGTGGATGGACTCTCTCTTCAAGGGGAGAGAACAAGTTAGGCACAACAGTTCTGGTATACAGAGGACTTAAGAAACATAGAAACACAGAAATGAGATGGCAGGAAAGGACCACCTGACCCACCTACCCCACCCCCAACCCCATACCAGACCTGGGTGTCTATCCCATGCCTCCTTAAAGCCCCCTACTATGGGGCCCCCTACTATGGGTTCCCCTACCACCACCTCTGGAAGCCTATTACATTTCTCCACCATCCTTTCTGTGAAAAAGTTCTTCCTGATGTTTCCTTGGAACCTGCCATCTTCTATCTGTAATGCATGCCCCCATTCCTCTTCTGCCACACATGTTAAACAGCGTTTCTACTGGCTCACTGTTGATGCCCTTAACGTAATTAAAGGTCTCGATCATATACCTTTTATCCCTCCTCTGCTCAAGCAAGTACATGCCCAGGTCAAGAAGACACTATAACTATAGCAGACACTGTAACTGGATATATAAAATTACTATAAATTATAATAAAGACCTTTGGTTTTAAAAAATGGAATTTGCATTTCAAATCAAAATGTTTTACTTTGCAAAATACAGAAAGTCCCCTTTCTGGGTATTAGAGTATTGTATGCCAACTGAACTAGATTTTCAGAATTTTGAAACTTTTTTGCATGAGTTTTGAAATAAACAAATCTGACTGGTTAAAAATAATGAAATGATTTATAATCTCCAACACATGACTTAATGAAAGAGTTCATTTCATTCTTCAGACTATGTATTTGCAATCTCAGTTTTAAATGGAGTTCACTTCCTCTTGAAGCTCAATATCGAAACCATTGGATTCCAGCAACAAATGTGGAACAAGTTGAGGATTTACTTCTGTCATTAGCAGTAAACTCAGTCCTTGCTGGCGGGTGTCCACGTTTCTGTACCTGGGTGTCATGCTGATTGCTAATTACTGTTTCTGCAGTTCACCCTTGGAAGAACTAAATGTCAAGAGTCTTGCAGAAGGGAGTCAATGAGTAATCGGGGATACTGAACACTTGAACAAAATGAAGCAGCAACGTGAAATGCCAGTCAAAATGATGCGTGCCAAAATTTGTCTTTCAGAGATAAATCTCTGCATGATAAAGACATGCAAAGCAGCATTTTCTGTGGGTCCCCTTTCACTTTTATTGTGCAAGTACAATGCAAATCAGAAACAACTATATTAAGATGCCACAATGCTTGACTGGAAACCATGAGCTGGAATAAATAAGGCAAAGTAAATGTTATTTTTCAGGCCTCAATTCCAAAGGCTCTGGGCACCACACAGAATAAAACAGTGAGCAAATTCAGATACAATAATTAAACATTATAACTAGAACAACAAATTAACAATAGTCATAACTTAAGTTAAAGAAACAAGATTTTGGAAAATAGATTTAAAACCATGTGTCAAGGGGGCTCTACACATGAGGTCGCAGAGGATTCCAAATCTTCACATAGAATGTAGAAGTCAGGAAATTAAATTTAAACAGATGGTCAGTGAAAATACTGAATTCTTCTTTGAAACGATCTGATGGAAATTTGGGATATTTATTTTTGTTGATCAGTATACAGTATGAGAGATACTTTGAAGACAGGAGAGTTTCAGACCTTTAAACAATATGTTTTTTAGAATGATATGGATAAGCATCCATTTCTCCATAATAAGCCTTGAATCTGAGCAGAATGAGCTAACCCTGATGATGTATTGTGTTTTATTACTTTTGCACCTTACTTTACTGCATATTCCGCATTTTATATTTTATTGCGACTACCCAACTGTATTGTATTTTTGCTGATTTTGCACCTTACTGTACTGTGTATTTTGTATATTATTTATTCTACACCTTTTTTGTTGTTTACTCCCTCGCCCTCTTCCTCCTGGATGCATCTGGAAATGAGCTGTCATCTGCTCAGTATGTCTTTCCTAGTGAAACTTTTGAAATCAATAAACAAATACATAGAAACATAGCCTGTTTCTACACCTTGGATCCTACTTGGTCACAGGTGTCCCTCCTGCTCCCCTTTCCTCTACCTATTATGCCCATGTGCTTATCCCACGCATGCTTGAAGCTCCCCACTGTCTTTTCCCCCACTCCATCTTCTGGCAGGCTGTTCCAGGCATCCACCACCCCTTCCTGTGAAGAAGTATTTTCTCACATTCCTCTTAACCCCCACCCAAAGCTTCATTGCATGCCCTTTGTTCTGGTACTCCTCCACTGAAAGAGACTTCCCTCTTCACCTTGTTTCCCTCCGTGAGTTAGTTATATGTCACAATCATGTCCCCTCACACATTTCTCCTCCAGGGAGTGCATGTTAAGCTCCTGCAGCCTCTCCTCAAACAGTATCTAGTGTAACCCCCCCCCCTCACCATTTTGGTAGCTCTCCTATGGACTGCCTCCACCCTGTCAATGTCCTTGTGGAGATGCGGCCTTCAGATCTGAACACAGTACTCTAGGTGGCGTCTCACTAGTGAATGATATAGTGGCAACACTACCTCCCTTCTCCTGCTAGAAATCCCCCACCCTATGCAACCCAGCATCTGGCTAGCCTTGCTTACTGCCTTGCCACACTCCCCAGCCATCTTGAGATCATCACAGATGATTCCTCAAGGTCCCTCTCTTGCTTGGTGACTGAAAGTACCCCACCTCCCCATCTTACACAAAGCCCCTGGGTTTCCCTTCACACACTATTGTACACACACTTATACTGCACTAATATCTGCCCTTGACTATATGATGAAAGCTTCTTCTATGTAAGCTGAGACTTAAAAGAAACCTTGTACATTTCAACTGTGTCTACCAGTTTTAGAATTATTTATCCTAATTGATCTGTAAAACATTTCTTACTGGAATTAGTGAGATGTTGGACTCTACTTCACTCTTTCAACTAGTTATACTCTGTTTTGCAGTGTATTAAAAGTTTTAGGTATACTGAGGCATAGGTTGAAATTTCAGGGATACGTCTTTCTTTAATTGTTCCTTCATCACTATTATCTCTCCTTTTTAACCTCTAACCAGGAAAAACAAGTTGCTGGACCAAGCTGGAATTGGCTGAACCAATCGTCCTGGGGCCCTGACACCAAAGAAGTTCTGCTGGCATCTCTGTTCATAAGACGTATGGAGTGACTAACCCTGATGACTGATCTTTTGCGGAGAATGTGAAAATATTTTGGATTCACTTTGACTGAGAGATTTGCTAACTAAATCTCTTGTGGGGGTATTACTGGAATTTGTATTACAGCATCAGAGGTTACAGTGGCTGTAGTGGTGAGGAAGCAGATGTTTTGGCAGGGGTACTGTCTTGGAATTTCCTAATTTTTTAACTCTGGGTGAGGACTATTAATTTGTCAAATGTTCTAATCTCTTACTAATTTGTTTTATATGCTTTTATTCACTAAAAAATTATTTCATAGGTCTAGATTGAGCTATTTCTTTTATTCAAAGTGTACAGATCAAGAAATTTGATTTATGGTGCAAAGTATGGTGATTACGCGTGGTAAAGCTTTGTGAGACACGTCATTACTGAAGGAAGCAAATAAATAATGTAAATAAAGCTCAGAAAGCCAAGGCTAAAAAAAGTTTCAAAAGAAGGAATATCTAATTATAAAAATTCTGTCCCCTTGAAGATTAACAACATAAATAAAGAGGAGATGGAATTTCTTTGTACTACTTCTATACCTAAATGAAGCAATCCTCAGGAGACGTTGGATAAGCTTAATATTTTCAGGGTAATGGGGACTATGCATGTCCCTGTGATTGTGGACAAAAGTTGTGACGATAATTTGGGTCAGAAAAATATAGCAACTTGTCCTTGAAATGGAGGCTGTAATTTAAATAACTCCCTAGAGTACAGTCCTCTTATTCGTCAAATAGATAGAAGAATTTTGAAGGATAACCTATACTTCGACCACAGCAGATGTATATTTTGTAGCCTCTCCCCTCTCACTCTGAAAAGGGGAATAAAAAGAAAGTTCATATGGAAGCTGTGCCTGACCTCAGATATACTTTAGCCCAACCTGAGTCTATGTCATAGCATACAGGGGTGGGGGGCATTTCATTAGTATGACTGAACTGCAAACTATCATAAAACAGCTTAAACCTGTAGCTCAACATTATGATATTATTGCTCTTGAAAAGCCATAAAAAGCAAGTATAATAATGATTCCCCTTTCTTGATAAGGATATATTGGTACTTATGAAAGGACCCATACTTTGCAAATGTGTTGATTATGGAATAGTTGGCAATAATGAAGAATGAGATCAATTCCCTAAGGGAGGCCTCGGCTATCAACAGGATGCTCTCAGTGACAGGTTAGAAATTACTGAGCTGTCCTGGATTATATACAGGAGAAGGACAAGAAGGGGGAGTTGACAAAATTAGAATTTAGCTTGCTATTACTTGCAGAGGATGAAAAAGTGCTAAAGGGAAATAGCCATGTTAGAAGAAAATGAAACAAAGTCACAAAAAATCATCATCGTCGTAAGGGTAATTGTATGACTCGTTTTGATACTGTACAAGACAAAGGTATAAAGGTATGTCCTATGCAAAAGGAACAGGAGCTTCTGACAACTTCTTAATGTCTAGGCAAATTCTACCTCTTAAAGGAGCAGATTTAAGGCATAATAAAGATGAGACTGAGCAGAAAGATGGAATTTGCTCTTAATCCTATTAAAACTTCTTCAAGGTTGGTTAAAAATGTTTAAAAAAAATGCTTGAAACTGTACTTCTACTTAGTTACAAATCCTGATTATGAGCATTCATAATTCAGGTTTGAAACCTTTCCCAGTAATGTTTTAGAAAAAGGAATAATAATAATAATGAAAATCACAGAGGTTAATGACTGGCTCAGGAAGTGGGGAGAAGGGAGTGGGTTGGGGGTGTTAGGGAACTGGAAAGGAGTTTGGGAGGATAAGGGACTGTATGCCAAGGACAGGCTTCATCTTGCCCAGTTAGGGAAGGAAGTCCTAAACAGGGGTGGCTAACTACATTCAAGAAAGGTGGGGTTTACACTTGTTGGGGAGGGCTGACCAGAAGCACCTCCTCCAGATGAGGGAGTAGCCTTCAAACCCAAGGGGAGGGGGGGAAACAGACTGGGGTAAGAAGCAGAGGAGGATGGAAGTATAAGGAACCTGGGTGGGGTTTGACAAAGGGATCAAGGATAAGGGTGGGGGTGGTGTTAGTAAATGCTAGGAGCTTGGGAAACAAAGTTGCCAGAGTTCCAGGCCATGCTGTTTGGGGGATGTGGCGGTGGTCACGGAAATGTAGGCCAACAAAAACTGACTGGGACCTAAACGTGCGGGGGTACACTATGCTTAGGAAGGATAGAAAGGAGGGAAGAGGGAGTGGAGTGGCTATGTTCATTAGAGATGACACATAAATTGCTAGGGTAGAAGAGGCAGAGGGAAACGTGGAGGCCTTATGGGTCACCTTACGAACCCCAGCAGGAGGTAAGGTCAAGCTGGGTGTAGTAAGCAGGCCCCCCGGGATGGGTGATGTACTGGAGGATGGTTTGCTGGACAACATCATTGCCCAGTGTGGATCAAAAGGGGAAGGAGTGGTGTTGATGGGGGACCTTAATATGCCAGGTACAAACTGGGGAACCATGTCCTCTAAGGTGGCCAAGGAGCAGAGGCTGCTGGACGGCTTCCAGGATGTGTTCTTAACACAGCATATGACGGGGCCCACAAGGGAGGGGCATGTGGTGGACATGGTTCTGACAGATGGGGATCTGGTAAGGGACCTGGTTGTAGAGGATCCTGACTGGGAGCGACCACAATACTGTCTGGTTTCAAATAAGCATGGGGGGGGAGGGAGATCTAGGACACTGACAGTGGACTTCGGCGGGGGCAGACTCTTTGTGGGCATGAGGAATATTCTCAAGGATCACTTGAAGGAGATTACATCAATGACAGATGTGGAAAAGAGATGGGAGGTCATAAAACGGGGACTTCATGAGGCAGTCAGGACCTGCACTAAGGTGAAACGTAAGGGAGCAAGGGCACATAAACCATGCTGATGGTCCAGTGAGGTTCAGGTAGTGGTCAGAGAAAAGAAGGCGGCCTACAAAAAATATAAAACAACAAGAGGAGACAGGGAAAAGAAAATGTACCATCTTGCATCTAGAAAAGTCACCCGGAGGTGAGGGGCCAAATGCAGTAAAGAAACAGCGGCTGGCATGAGGATACATGGAGGAAAAGGGGTTCTTCTGGTACACATTGGGGGAGGCGGAGAAAAACTAAGGCCATCTCGGCAGATTGAGATCAGAAGGAGGGTGGGTAGAAGAGGCGAGGGACCAAGCAGAGGTATTAAACGAGTACTTCGCCTCTGTGTTCAATAGGGAGGGGGATGGGATATCTACAAAGCAAGGCACGATGGGGATAGAAGCAGTAGAGAGTGGGATCAGGGAAGCAACAGGAATGGAGCAAAAGGGAGGGAGAGGTACCCCAGGGGTGTCACATCAGGATAAGGATAAAAAGGCCAGTAAGGTGGAGGGGACGGATGATGCTATCTCCACCGAAAGGGTGTAGTTAGCCTTCAAGAAAGATAAATCTCCTGGGCCAGATAGCATTCATCCGAGAGTACTATGGGAATTGGTGGACATACTGGCTGCACCCCTGGCGGAGCTCTTCAACAGGTCACTTGAGACAGGGAGGGTACCTAGGATTGGCGAGAGGTGGTGCCAATCCACAAAGGTGGGTCGAGGAAGTACCAGGTAACTATAGACCCATCAGTTTGACCTCGTGGTGGGAAAATTAATGGAGAGTATACTAAAGGAACGATTGGGGTGTACTTGGAGGAGGTGGAGGTCTGGATAGTCGGCAACATGGGTTTGTGCCAGGTAGATCATGTCAAACCAATCTTGTGGAGTTCTACGAATGGGTAACATCGGAACTGGACAGGGCAAAGCATGTGGATGTATTATTCTTGGACTTCAGCAAGGCGTTTGACTCTGTCCCCCACAATGGTCTGGTGGACAAACTGATGGGGTTGGGAGTAGGCCCTTTGATGGTCAGATGGATTGAAAACTGGCTAGCTGGACGCACCCAGAGAGTAGTGGTCGGTGGGGAGCTCTCGAACCCTAGAGAGGTCGGTAGTGGGGTACCGCAGGGCTCGGTCCTGGGTCGATCCTGTTAATCGTATATCGGACATCAGGGAGGGTATAGGGTGTGAAATTAGTCTCTTCGCTGATGACTCCAAAATAGGAGCAGTAGTTGAGGGGGGAAGAGGGGAGGATGGCCCTGCAAGGGGACCTGGACACCCTGGAAAGCTGGGCTCACAAATGGAAATTAAATTTTAATATCACCAAGTGCAAGGTGTTACATCTTGGGCGGGGAAACCCTAAACACAGGTACAGCCTGGGAGGGGAGGTGCTGGAGGCCTCAACAGGGGAAAAAGACCTAGGGGTTATGGTGGATGCATGTATGAATTACTCTGAGCAGTGCAGGAGAGCTACTAGCAAGGCAAACAGGATGTTGGGATGCATCGTAAGGGGGATCACCTCTAGGAGCAGGGAAGTGATTCTGCCACTGAACAATTGACTGGTTAGACCACACCTTGAGTACTGTGTACAGTACTGGAGACCACACTTGAAGAGGGACATACAGCTCCTGGAGAGGTACAGAGGGGGGCAACTAAGATGATACGAGGACTAGGGGATTTGACGTATGGGGACAGACTTGAGGAGCTCTGCCTGTTTTCATTGGAGGAGAGGAGAGACGGGGACATGATTGGGGTCTTCAAGTACCTCAAGGAATAAATAGGGTAAACATGGAGGGATCTTAGACTAAAGCAGGAGGTATCACCAGAGGACATGGTTTGAAGGTGGAAGGTGAGGGGAAGAGGAGGAGGTTTTTCACTGAGAGGGTGGTGGACCCTTGGAATGTGCTGCCTGGCGAGCTGGTTCAGAGATCCACAGTGGAGGGCTTCAAGAGAGGGTGGGAAAGACACAGAAAGTGGATGTATCAGATGATGACCTGGCCCAGGGGGGTGGGGAAGGATGATAGGGGTTTCTGGAACACAAGGGGGGGAAGGCCTCGGCACCCAACTAGGGATCTGAGGTTCGAGCAGACTCAATAGACCGCAAGGCCTAATCTGCTGGCAATTAGTACGTCAGTATGTTAATAATGATAATTACAATGTGTTCAGCAGTGCTGGGTGTAACTGTAATACTGGCCATTGCTAAGACTTACATATCATGTGGCTGTGACGTACCCATGGTATGAAAATATCAGGCAAATATTTCTAGCTCCTGCTATCACGTATCACGGTCTTTTTTTTTTAGACTTTATTTTGCTCCCTTCACCGACAGGCATCCTTCCGGGGTGCTCGCTCGGCAGAACTGCTACTCCCTACCTCAATCCTATCCTCAGAGAGAGTCCCCCAGCTACCCTAGCCTCCCGGATCACCCCCCGGATGGTTCTGTTCTCCCCTTACGGCCTATCTGAAATTAGAAAGGCCTTACCTGAGTGCTGGGTCGGCCGTGGAGACCTCCGAGGTGGTGGGCCAGCGGTGGGATGCGAGTCCTGCCCCTGGAGCCCCCATCATCTCCACAATCCATGGAGGATTTATTTTTTTCCTTATTGGTCTCCCCAGGAGTGTGGCATGCAATGATGTCCATGCACGGCTGCCCTGCTGGCCTCTGCCGCACTCCTCCCCCTTACGCTGGCTGGTGTGCCAGTGCTATGCCCGATCACCATCAGGGGTCACTAGGACACCGAGCAGGCCCCAGAACCCTCCGCAGGGAGAGGAGAGCTGTCCTACAGATGCTCCATCCTCTCCCTCCCCTGCTGACCCCCAACGGCCCAGGCTCGTTCCCGAACCTGGGTCGCCAGCATGGCATGAGGTATGGCATCCAGCGCCTCAAGCCTCAGCGTCACCAGGCCGGCCAAGGTATTACACTCCTGATTTACTGTTTAATTTAGGGGATGTGACACTGTTAAAGATACTTGTAGAATTCTTATTAATGGTAAGGAAAATAAGGAAAAAGTAGAAAACTGCCTGGACGTTCTTTTAAATAGTAAGGGGGAGCTGAATGACATGATTCTATTTCTTTTAACTTTCTTTATCCTCTGATCGCTGGTCCCTTAGACCTCTCTCTCCAGTGGGACATTCGGACCGACCATATCCCATCCAGCTTGATGTTCTCATGACTGCTTCTCCACTGAAGACACTCTCCCCCGACTCCACTGACTGCCCCGGCTCTGAGCCCCACGGGGTGAGTCTGCCTTTAATTCCTCCGGCGCTCTATCTAGAAGAGCCGCCAGGGAGTGGAGGAGAGTCAGAGACCAGCCAGGTCGGACCCGGCAGAGGGCGTGGAGGTTGTCCACTGGCCTCTGCTTCGCCTGTTTGGGTACCATGGTTTTTCCTTGTTTCCGGTCCGGAAGGTGTGGATGTGCAATGATGTCCAGCTCCCGCTCCTGCCCCCGCCCGTAGGATTTCTGCCAGCACCTCCATACCCCTATGTGCAGCTCCCGCTAGTGGCGATACCCCCAGTTTCCACTGGGAGTTACGAAACAGCGGAAGTCCAACCCACCCACCCCCAGGAGAGGAAAGCAGTCCTCCGAACGCTTAATCCTCTTCTATCCCTGCCAACCCCCCATGACCCTAGCTCGTTCCCAAACCCAGGTCGCCAGTGTGGTACAAGGTGTGGCATCCAGCGCCTCAACCCTCAGCACCAGCAAGCCGGCTGACATGAATCTATTTGATGGACTGACTTGCTCTGTATAAATCACAGCCCCTTTTGTATTTATATGCCTATATTCATTTTGATTATATTTCCTTGGATGACAGGTTTTGTAATACGTTTGTTGCACTGACAATACAGATGTTCCACTTGGGAACCGTGTCACTATTTATGAAACTGATGTACTGTATTTATGTTTATACTGTAGGATATTGTAATAGCTGTTGCTGCTCAATAAATATCACAGTGCTACCTTGCTAACACACAAACACAGTAGAAGCCATCTTCATTACATTGAGGGATGCTGAAAAACACATTAAAATGCATACACGTGCCTACTCCCACCCTCTCCCCCTGCACAGTAAACAGTAAGCTGCTACTTCCACTTGCAGCATTTGTTTTTTATTTTATATTCTATTTTTTATTAGCTTTTTAGTTTTATACTTACAGCTTTAGAGAGAGCTAAGTGCAGTGCTGTACACAGAGGGACACTGTATTTACCTCCCAGTCCCATTACAGTCCTCCCGCTTGCTCACTTCTACAGTCTGTTTTTCCTCTAAATTCCTAAACTAAATAAATCACTAAAATACAGTTAAATACAGTAATGTACCTACGGTACCGAACAAAACACAAAAGTTGCACAATTATAATTCTGCCTGCACTAGCTGCTCCAACTTGACTGCCGTTTTCAGCACGGACACCATATCACTCAGAGTCTTGTCTCCCTCCCAATTGAACACTCCCTTATGAACAGCAAGTTTAGGGCAGTTTATTTTGAAACAGCAGCAACCAAAGCAAATAAGATGCTGGGCTGCCTAGTCAGGGGGATTACCACCAGGAAGGCAGAGGTCATTCTGGTGCTGTACAGGTCTCTGGTAAGACCAAACCTGGAGTACAGTGTGCAGTTTTGGTGCCTGTATCTTAAAAAGGATGTCAACTTGCTGGAGACAGTCCAGAGATGGGCTACCAAAATGATCCAGGGCTGCAACACCTATGAGGAAAGGCTCAGGGAGCTCAATATGTACTCCCTCGAGGAAGGCAGTGAGAGGGGAGACATGATTGAGACATTCAAGTACCGTAAGGGTATTAACAGGGTGAGCACTGAAAGCCTCTTCAGCCTTAGCAGGAACAAGACTACTAGAGGGCACAGTCGAAAGCTGGCAGGGAGAAGGTTCTGGCAGGAGATGAGGAGGCACTTCTTCACCGAAAGGGTGGTGGCTAAGTGGAATGAGCTGCCAGAGGAGGCTGTAGCCCTAAAAATGGTGGACAGCTTCAAGAGGGGTTGGGACAGGTGAGGGGAAAAGTTGCAGGTCAAAGGGGAGTGAGTGGGGGGAGAGGGGAAAGTAGAGGGAGATCAAAAGGAGAATGAGGAAGGGGCAGTTCCTTTTCTAAGTATATAGGGAGTTGCATAATCAAGCAGACTAGACAGATCTTTTGGCCTTTATCTGCTGGCACGTTCCTGTATTCATATGTATGTTCTTATTTTAATATTGTTTAATACTCTTTCATTAATTCCTCTCACTCCATTCTCCCACCCGCCTGTGACAGGGCTGAATAAGGCCCTGCTCCATTTGCTATGAAACGCAGGGGTCTGTTCTGTCCTCTTCTTTTCTGTCGCTTGTCTGTCTGGTTACACAACCACATTTTCTTGTGAGACCTAGGAACTGATCACTCTGACGGTTTCACAATTCTCCACCTCTCGCTATCTCTCTGCCTTCCCTTACATATCTGCTGTTATAAAAAAATATATATGTGAATCTCTTTGTAAAACGTATGTGATACTTGGATCCCTTTGTTTAAAACTGTATATAGTTATACTGTTGAAATGATTGCAAAGCTATTTGGAATTCAAGGGTTTAACCGGAGATGCAGTTTTTAAGCCTTTTGCAGAGCTGTAAACAAGAGGTCAGTTCCGGGTCACTATGTTCTTTTTGCTGCATCGAAACTGAAAAGAACATTCTGTAAACCTTACAAGAACATTCTGTGAGAAGCAGGCTCTCTTAACGAGTTCCCAGACAAGGACTTATAAAAATATCAGCAATGCTTTTCCTAGAGAGACAAGGAGCGTGACAGACTGAAACTTGGAATTAAGAGATACCCTCAGAAGAAGGACTTAAGTTTTCTCTGTTTGTACTGCCTTTGTAAATAGTTATAACTAAACATATTTTTATTTTTCTGTTGTTGAGAAAAATAAAACGCTATTTGCAAATTTTGAAACTGCTCCTGGTTTTCCTATGTTTCCTGACCTGTGCCTCGATGACACCGCCCTATTGCCTGATTGTACCTTCTGCTGCTTCCTTCCAACTGCAGCTCCGTCTCAGCTCACAATCCATGCTTAGACTGGAGTGTATTTTAATTAAATTTAAAACAAAGTAAACCTAAAATAAAGTAACCTTCAGAGTTCAGACGTGAGGCTTAGTTTCATATTAGCTAAGAATGAGCTTGCGATTGCTCAACCGGGTGTGTGTGCGTGTGTGTGCAAAAATTAGCATGGGAAATGGAGGTGAGAACTGAGAGTCACTCGGTACATTCGCAATAACACAGTTTTCACGACAGCGAGGAAACATTGTAATTATTGTACTTATATATACAACCATAAAAACAGTTTGCAATATTGACAAAAGGCAATAAAATGACAAAGTTCAAATTACACCAAAACAGAAACATTGTGTACCAGTAATTTAACTTTATTTTAAAGCCACATTAAAGTAGAAGAGGATTACCTGCTACTGTGACCAGGACTGATAACTTATTTAAAATATTAGAATCTCACCAAGAAAATGACCTTTGGTCAATTTTAAATTCTGTCAACTTTTCATGAAAGCCAAGTCTGAACTCCAGGTTTGATAAGCATTGTCAGTTACAGAAAAAGTTGCAGACAAAACCGCAGAAGCAGAATTAAAGAAGATACCCTGAGCAAAAATAGCCGTATTTCACTGAAGCTGTAGTCTCTCCAAAATTTTACATAGACTACAATTGTGCATTTGAAATGATACTCGAAAAGCAAATCGGCACATATTATAAAATGGCGAGCAAAAAATCTAGAAATTTCACTGGCAAAGAGAAGTCACCTGACTGTACATTATATCTCTATAAACACAGTAAAGTGCTGAATCTCATTGTCCTCCCCCAAAAAAGCTACATAGAGCCATTTTATAAATATAAGCCCCTCAAGGTTGTGCAACATAGGATTTTAACGCAGTTTCCAGGGGCGTATGGAAACTTGGCCTTTGGCCTCATGCCTTACTACATATGGGTTTTTTTTAACAAGAATTTAATGCACATCTGAGGTGTGGAATACTACATTAACCCACACAGTGAAATCCGAGGGGTTTATCACAGCATCTCACACTGAGGGTGTGCATTAAATTCTTAATAAGCAACCCCCCATGTATTGTTTTATGTAATTGCTGGGGGATGTTTTTTTCTCCAAGCACATTTCACTGCATTAAAAAGTGTCTTTGAAACAGGGCGTTGTGTCTTATTTTTATTCATCAGAACAGGAGAGAATATTAAACAAGAAATCTAATACAGACTGGGATATTGTTTTAACATTAATATTTCTGTGCAGGAATCAATTTTTAACAGAAATAAGAACAGCTTGCTTTCACTCACAGACTTTGAGAATGGGAAGAGCTTCGGTCCCAGTCTGAAAAATGGCAGCTTGTGTAAATAGCCATAAAGAAATCACTTAGAGTGGCAGAACAGTTCTAAATGAAAAGGAACATGTTTAAAACTAGAATTTTATTGTTTCAAGTTTTTAGTTTGAAGAGATTTTAGTTGCTGCAGGTCACTGTCAAGGCGATAATAAAATGAACTGCATAGGTCGGAGTTCAGGATGGTTTGTGGGGATACGAGAGAGACAGAAACAGGCAGTGTGTGTCATGAATCTGGCTACCACTTCTTGAAGAACCTGATGCTGAGTTGGAAGGTTAGTAAGGGTCAGATTTATTTTCGGGGGCTTTTTTCATTGTGCTTTAGTTTTCTCAGTCGTTCCCTGCACAGCCGAACTGTCTGTCTGATTGATGGCACTTGTTAGATGGCAGTGAGTGAGCGCGAGCTAGGCCGAGGAGAAGCCAGCGCATGCTTGCCATTATAACCCATGGGTTAGAATGGCAAATTATAACCAGCTTCTCCTATGAGAAAAAATGGCCCCCCAGTTATTACAATCTTATAATATACACCCTGTCGTGGTTTATTTCTTATTTAATGCCATCTAGTATCAAAGAAAAAAGAATTGGTTTGGTTAAAAAACAAGAGATTGCTGTAATACAAAGCTGGCATTACTAGTTGTCTGGCTAGCAACAGAAAAGCTTTGTTGTAAGTGTCCACAGCTGTGGAACACTCCTTTATAAGGTTTGACATTTAGACATCTTATGTACTTACTGTTCAATGCGCGGCGATAGGAAAAGCTTTGGAAAAACTTGAGTGGCTTCAGCGTCTTCAAAACTAACAGTTAGGAGAGCAAAATCTTCCCCGGGGTCTTCAGCAGCATCCTGGAGACAAGAAAGTCACTGTTAATTCCATACATATTTGTATCTTTATTCCCAGATACAGCACCTGATATTAGGAAATTGACCCAATTGGTACCAGTACTAAAGAAAGACAACCACCAAAATACTGCTACTTACAGACCCATCCCCACATTACCCCATCCCCACATTACTGGTATTAAATACAATTTTGGAAAAAATACTTTAACCCAATTGTCTAAATACCTACAAAAGTGAAATATACGTTCGGCTGCATAACATAGCTTTTAGCTTGGACAAACTACTGCCACTGCACTGACTCGGCTGTCTGATGATGCTGCCATGGCTATGGACAGTGGAAATCTAACTGAAGCTGTCTTCATTAACCTAACAAAGGTCTCTGATTTGATACATTACTCACTCCTCTGTACCAAGCTAATAGACCTTGGCATCTCCCCCTCTGCCCTTCCTTGGTTTAAAAACTACCAGAAAGATAGAAAGCAGCAGGTCAAATTTGGAACAGCCTACTAAGAAATAGCCTCAACCATATTTGGTGGTCCACAGCGGTCTTTGCTAGGTCCTTTATTTTTCCCTCTTCATAAATAATCTTTCATTGTCTATCCTCCAGCATCCCCTCCTTTATGCAGATGACCTAGTACTGCTGTATAGCTCTAGATTTACTAATCACTAAATAGCCATCTTAATAATGACTTTTATTCTATTCAACCAGAGCAGAGGCAATTCTTGATCTGGTGCTCACAAATGGGAAGCATGTACAGGAAATAACAGGGAGACCATGGGTGGGAGTGACCATTACACAGTGTGGTTCCAGTTGGACATGGGCAGGGAAAGCATCCCGACTAAGACTAGAATCTTGGATTTTTGGAAGGGTGGACTTCAGGAAGATGGGGCAAAGTGTTAAGGAGTAACTTGGTAGGCATCAGAGCAGATACGGAGGTGGACCAATGGTGGTTCATCATTAAGGAAGGAATACTGGTTGCCACAGAAGAGTGCATTAGGCTTGGGGGGAGAACACAAAGGCCAAGATGCCCAGCTCGTAGAGTTCTGGGGTTGCTCCGGGCAATAAGGGAAAAGAGGTTAGCCTATAGAAAATTCAGGAAGACCAAGAGATAGGTAGAAAGGGAAAATTGCCTAAGGTTAGCAAGTGAGGCAAGTAAGGAAGTATGGTGAGCTAAGACAGAGCTGCAAAAAGCTGAAGGAATTAAGAAGGGGGAGAAGGCCTTCTTTCGCTATATAAGTGAGGAAAGTGAGAAGAAGGATGGGATTATTAGGCTTAAGAATGGTGAGGAGTGGGTGGAGGATAGAGGGGGAAGCAGAGATATTAAATGAATTATTTCTGTTACGTATTCACCAGGGAGAAGTATGGACCAGTGCCTTCAGGAGGGAGAAGAGGAGCGGCGAGGGGGGAGGGGAACACAAATGTAGTGATAGAGGAGGATAGTGTGAGGGAGGGGCTGCTAGCATTGAAAGTGAACAAATCACCAGACCCAGACAGAGTACATCCAAGGGTAACAAGGGATCTGGCTGAGGAACTGGCAGGGCCACAGGCAGGCCTATTTAATAGTTTACTAGAGTCGGACATGGTACCACAGGACTGGAAAACAGCACATGTGGTGCCCCTCCACAAATGCAGTCCCAAGGAATTACAGACCAGTTAGTCTGACCTCAATCATGTGCAAGCTTATGGAGACCATACTTAAGGAAAGATTGGTAGAATATCTAGAGGAGCATGGTCTCCAGGATGCGAGGCAGCATGGGTTCAGTTGGGGGTTGGGGTGTTGTCAAACAAATCTGACTGACTTCTTTGACTAGGTCACTAAGACAGTAGACAGGGGCCATCCTCTATCTGGATTTCAGCAAGGCCTTTGACTCTGTGCCCCACAAATGGTTGATCAGGAAGTTGGCAGATCTTGGGGTTGGGGATAAGATGTCCAGATTGGTGTAAAACTGGTTAAGAGACAGACCTGGGAGGGTGGTTGTGGGAAGAAAGTTAGCTGGTACCAGAGACATCACCAGTGGGGTCCCACAGGGCTCGGTGCTGGGGCCAGTGTTGTTCAGTGTCTTCATCAGTGACATTAGGGATGGCATTAAGTGCAAAATGTGCCTATTCGCAGACGACACCAAGCTCTATGGGAGAATGGACACAGCTGAAGGGATACAGGACCAACAGGATGATTTGGAAAAGCTGGGGAGGTGGTCCTGGATCTGGCAGGTTGTCTTCAATGCCAAGAGTTGCAAAGTTATGCACACTGCAGCCAAGAATCCCAGGACAGAGTACTACCTGGATGGAGTCCAGGTATCTGCATCAGAGGAGGAGAAGGACTTGGAAATGATGATCACTAGTAACCTGAAGCATTCCAAGCAGTGAAGGAAAGCAGCTGTAAGGGCAAATAAGATGCAGGGATGCTTAGCTAGGGGGGGATCAGTAGTAGGAAAGAGGAGGTTATACTATCCTTGTACAGGTCACTGGTGATCCCACATCTAGAGTATGGAGTTCAATACTGGTGCCCACACCTCAAAAAGGACATTAACCTGCTGGAGAAGGTCCAAAAGAGGGCTACAAAAATGACTGCGGGTCAGCAGGGTAAGGCATACAAAGAGAGGTTGAGGGCACTGAACTTGTACTCTCTGGAGGAAGGGAGAGAGGGATGGGGAGAGAGAGATAGAGGACCTTCAAGTACTTCAAAGGGATAAATAAGGTGGATCTCTTTAAGCTGAGTGGCAACCATAATACGAGGGGGTACAGTCTTAAGCTGGAGGGAGGGTTACGAAGCACTTCTTCACAGAGAGGGTGGTGGACACTTGGAATGTGCTGCCAGAAGAGGTGGTCTCATTGAAGACAATGGGCAGCTTCAAGAGAGGCTGGGATAGGCATTAGGGAAGGTAAGGATCATGGGTAGGGAAAATGGGAGGAGTGGGGAGGGGGGCAGGGACAGTAGCTCAAGCTGTGAACCCTGCAATACGAGCAGAATAGACAGACCAAATGGCCTTCTCCTGCTGGCTTCTTCGTATGTATGTATGTTTGTATCTGCAAAAAAATAAACTGTTCCTGAATGCAAACAAGACACAGAGTAGGCTAACTGGATCTTCCCCTAAACGTCATAGTTGCCATGATCCCAGTCTTTATATTTTCATCTCTTGCCTCTGTGACCTCCTTAAAGTACCTGGGCCTTACTTTGGATTCGTCTTTTGATTCTACCCTGCATTTATCTAAAGTGTGTGAGTCTGTAAAATCCAGACTGGGACTTTTATACATAAACAGCCTAACCCCTTAAACCCACTTATCTATTGCCCACATACTGTAAAACCTGTAAATAAACCTGAGAAGGTGGGATGTCACATACTACAATATTTTTCTTTTTTTTTCTCCATACACATTATATCTCCCGATCTCCACGGCACCTCCCTTCTAACTGCCCCCCCCCCAAAGTTCCGTCACTGGCTCCTCCGGGACATACCTTCACCAGCATCCTCTGCCACACACAGTACAGTGGTTGTGCCCGGCTACTGGTGCACGGCCTGCAGAGAGTTGGTCTTCATCCTGCTGCCTGGTGTGGTTTTTCCTCCGATTTTCTCTCTGGGCCCATGGACAGGCAATGGGCGCAATGTCCTAGCTCTGCCTCCGAAGAGAGACGGCCCTGGCATCCTGAATATGGGATCCCTTCCCTATAAGGTGGTGTGCATGTGCAGACACCCAGCCACCACTGGGTGTCAAGCAAGCAACGTGCCACACTAACCCCCTTCCCGAGGAAGGAGAGATGTCTAGGGATGCTCGATCCTTCCTCCCTCCCTCTGCCAGCCCCCGAGCAACCCGATTCCACTCCCAACCTCAGGTCACCAGTGTGGCAGGAGGTAAGGTGCCAAGCGCCTGAGCTCTCCACGCCACCAGGCCAGCTCATATGACATTATTTGTTGGTTTGCATTGGCTACAACATGGCTAATACATCACTGAACCCAACTCTCCCCTACATCCTATGATGTTTAATAGATAACTATTGTGCCTTTTCCTTTTGATATTATATCATGTAATATAAGCCTGTTACTTATGTTTTGAATTTATTTGTTGCTTTTGTAATCTTTTGGGTTATGCCTGAAAATAAGCATTTTCCTACAAGTGTACTCACCTGGTAAACAAAAAAACAAAAACAAATAACTAGAAAAAGAATACATATAAAATGGATTCAAACAGTCCTGCATACTGATTAGCTAACCACCTTTCCAAGTTAAGTTAATATTATAGAAAGACCCCAATGCAGTTAGTTTTCCCGAGGACATATCACCAAACTCATATCTGTATACCCTCATTAAAGATTTAAAATGGCAGCCATTTTTTCCTCTCACTCAAAACCTTCAACACGTTCTCAACAATTAAAAAAATAATTAATGCCTGACCCAGTGGCACCTGCTGGTGGTTCACTGCATCTCCTTGTGAGAGACCTGGGATCAAGACTGAGGCCCAACTTCTCCATCCCAGGTCACTGGGATCTGGGACACAATACAGAAGCACTGCAGTTAGACTGCAAGATGAGGACGATGCACATCCTACTCTTCAAGTGTCTCCTTTGATGGGAAGTGGTCATAGAACTGATGTCATGAGTGACCATGCAACACTAGGCATCAAGCACCACGGCAGATGTTATTGGCTGATGCAAGGGAGATAAGCAAGGCAAGGGAAAGTTTCAAGGGCTAAGCAGAATGACAGAGCCGCAGATAGCCTCAGCCCCAATCACTGTTAAAAAAACCCACTGTCTCTGTTCCACCATCATAGACAAAGACTACTCTTCAGCGGCCGACAGTGTGTGGGCTGACTACTGGGGCCCCACTGGAGGGGGCAAGCTATAGGGGAGGAGAGGACCTGTCCTGGCTAGTGAGGGGTAAGCGAGTGGGGGTGGCAGTGGGTGCATGGAACTTGAGAATATATACAGTGTGTGTATATATATATATATATATGTGTGTGTGTTTGTGTGTGTGTGCGTGTATATGTATATGACAGAGCTTGTGAAATAAAGACTGAATTAATAAATAATTAATGAAATGTTTCCCTTCCTTAGCCACTCCTTACATAATCATACACAAAAAAAAATAAGTTCTACTCTGGCAAGAGGCTGGCTGAGATCAAAAAAGTGCTGTCAGTGGCAGCACCTCCTCAATCAGAGGGAAGTAGCATGCATCTTCAGCAACAGTCCCTGCACTAGGACCCTGGAAGTTCCACCTTCCAGCATAGGAAAAGTTGCATATCGGCAAGACCCTAAGAGCTATGAGTGGTGCCACAGCAGAAGGTGGGTAGTGGGAGAAATGTAGGGGGAAAAACAGCCCTGCCATCTAGATGGTCGTTATCAGAACCCTCAGTCCCCACTGCCGCACAGACACTGTTGGGACAGAGCCTAGCAGGAGAAAGGAAGAAGGGTCTGGGAGTTTGTCAACCGAATAGAAGGGCCTGAGGATTAGGAAAACCAACAGGCCTGGAGAAAAAGCTAGATGAAAAGAAAAACAGCATCAATACCACACACATAGCCATGCTGCACTAGATGTCATTTCTAGAGAGAAGGAATGTTGGCCAGGACACCAAGGATAAGTCCCCCATTTGTTTGAACAGTGTCATGGGACAGAAAAGATACTTGAGCTGGCCTGCTGGTACAATGTAGCAACACGGGGTGCTTACTGCAGATTGCACCTCCTCTTGCCTTTTAAAATGGCGGACAAGATTTGGAACGGGATTTGGGTTGACAGTATTACTATGTGATGCCACTCTCTCTTTTTGGGTAGGCTTCTGGATTAGTTATAGCTGAACTGATCATTTTAATTTAAAAAGGACGGTGGATGCTGCAACGACGTGGGGACCCCTCCCCCCAAACATGGAAATGTCCAGGTTTGTCTGCATGGGCCAAAGTACCATATAGTGAAGAGAAATATTCTCTTGGCATAGTCAGATGGCCCTGTGCTTTGGCAGATAGAGAGGGTCTCTTTCTGCTGTGTGTCTGTATCTGTAGCCACAAAGAAGCACAGGGTTCAGAGAGCTCTGCACTTCTGCAGCCCATCAAACAGCCCCACAAATCCTTGACATCTGTTGCACTATGATGGATTCTTCACGGTGTATCTGCATCTGTTCATGCAGGTCCCTAAAGGGACCAGCATGAAGGAAGATACTATTCCACTATCTCAAAAAAAAGGGAAATTATTTGCAAAAAATTGCATTAACGCACCAGTTAGGGTTCAACTCAATGCCACAAAAATAGTGAAATGTGGCACCTGGGTTTCCAACCCTAACTCCCCAACCCCACCCCAAAGCAGCAAAAGGACAAGGCCACACAAGCAACCACTGGCAGACAGCATCAGGTAAGACAAACAACGTATAACTGTTGCCAGAAGACACAAATGCATCTGTAGCTGTATAAGCACAGGCCCTATGCAGCCACACCTCTGTGTGTATGCCATACAGCGTCCATGAGTATGTGTGGCTGCAAAAGTGCAGGCCCTTCTGCAGAGAGAAGGCCACATGGGGCCAACGCTTCTGCAGCCACAGGTACTCATGCATGCTGCATGAGGTACTTTGCTAGATAGCATGATCCTCTAGAGCACATTTTTCTATATACAGCTGCACAACTAAAAAACTGCTAAACCCTTTAGCAATTTCTAGATCCACTGCTGAAACCAAGGTACCTACAATGCAACAGTACTTTTGGCTTCATAACTGCAGGCCCCACAAGGGCTTGCCCTTCTGGAGACAGAAGTCAGTGTGTGTGTCTTACACCGAGGGACCTACGCCTCATCAGACAGAAGTACTGTCGCAATTTTGATATCTTAGATTTTTTGGCATCTCTGCTTCTGCAGCCAAACGTCAGTATGTATGTCTTACATCTATGGCTGCCAAAGTGCAGACCCATCAAATGTATGTAAGTCTTACACTGTCCATGAGTACCTGAGGCTGCAGAAGTGCTGGCACCATGGGGAGCTTCTGCAGACAAAAGAACTCTTGTAATCTGGATACTGTGGATTTGTATCTGGCTGCAGGGGCCTGTGCTTCTGTGCATAAAGTAGAGCTGTGATTTGAGTATTGTGGATTTCTATCTGGAATGACAAGTGAGTGTGTATGTACTGCGGTGTGTATGTCACAGATACAAATCCATGAAGCTAGCAAATCAGTGCTACTGCATTTGTGCCATCTGGAAACAGCTATATATTGTTTGTCTTACTTCATGATGCGGTCTACGGTTGCTTGTGTGGTGTGATCTTGTCCTTTTGCTGCTTGAGGAGTGGGGTGGCGAATTAGGGTTGAAAACTCTAGCGCCACATTTCCCTACTTTTGTGGCACAACGTTGAAACCTAACTGGTGTAGTAACACAGTTTTTTTTCAAATATATATATATATATATATATATATATATATAAACACACACAGCAGAGCCATCCCAGATGTATTGTAATAACTTACAGTAAATTACATACTGTATACTGTATACTGTATAACAAAGGGGTTTAACTGCCATTGAATTACATTGTTTCCTGCACCACAATTCACCATTTTGCTGGTACCACTGTACTTACATCTTCGCATATATTCTGTTTTCTGTAACATGTATGAAAAGTTTACTGTATATATTATTTGTCTACCTTATGATATAATGTACCAGACTGTAACCTCCTGGGTCATATTTTAAAATGCTGTAGATGATTACTTTGTGTACTGCATTTACCTGGTTAACCAAAGCTAGCTAGCTAAATAAATTAGAGATATACAGTATAGATAGATAGTGAGATAGATATAGATAGATAAATAAAGAGGATACATGATGGTTATGAGTGTGATATGGAAAATAGCTTCACTCCTTTATGACCTTTGGATGTTCATGAATGGCGAAGCCACGAGTGAGTATCCAGAAGTCATTGTGCAGGAGTGAAGCAGGAGTGAAGCTATTTTCCTATTTTCCATATCACACGCGTGCACATCGTGTATCCGTTTTATACAATAGGGGCCCCTATTGCTGCAAAAGTTACCATTTGCACGGGTTTGCACAGCCTTGCGCGGTTTGCATGAGTTTTGCATGGGTGTGATAAAGTACAGTTATGTAAGAACTTACCGTAACAGTAGATCTTCGAGAGAGGCTCTTGCAGTAAGTAATTACAAATAGGACTGAAGTCGGCAGGCGGCAGGACCCCATGGAAAAATTTCTAGCTAGCAGTCTCTGGCGGGGGACCACCCCCACATCAGGTGACTGACGTCAGTATAAACGGGCGGTCCCCCACACCTGCCTTCCAGTTCTTTCCCGCCAAAGCCCAAAAAAGGCGAGACGAGAGAGAAGCAGATGTTTCCTTCCCTGGAAGAGGAGCTGAAAAAGCTTAGGGGGGATGCAGGGCAGGAGGGTATTACCTACTGTAAGAGCCTCTCTTGAAGATCTACTGTTACGGTAAGTTCTTATGTAACTGTACTATCTTACTTCGAGAGGGCTCTTGCAGTAGGTAATAACAAATAGGACTGAGTCCCAAGCAGTCTGGAACAAGCAGAAGCAAACAGGAGGAGGAAAACTACCAAAAAGTAGACTCGCTGGCTGTGAAGGTATTAGGAAAGAAGGCCCTGCAGAACAGCCAACCCGAAGCCTGCTCTAAGGCAAGAGGCAATGTCCAAACTGTAGTGTTTCGTAAATGTATGGACAGAAGTCCAAGTAGCAGCTGCACAGATGTCTGCTGCTGACACATTCTTGAAACAAGCAGCGGAGGCAGTGACACCCCGGTGGAGTGGCCTCTAACTTGACCCGGCAGAGTCTTGTTGTACTTGTCACAGAAGGTGATACAATGAGCCAACCATTTAGACAGGCATTGCTTAGAAACAGCATTGTCTTCTCTTTTATGAGCAACAGTGATAAACAGTTGATCAGTTTTTCTGAGATCTTTCGTCCTGGTGGTGCAGTATCTCAGGATCTGGTGAACATCCAAAGTATGCAAGAGGTACTCCCCTTGATTGGAGTGCTGAATAAAGAAAGCAGGCAGCTCCATGGATTGATTCACTGTAGATTCCGCTACCACCTTGGGGAGAAACTTAGGGTTGGTACGCAGAGCCACACGTTCCTTGTGAAAAATCAAATATGGAATTTTGCACATCAAGGCCTGGAGCTCGGAAATCCTTCGAGCAGAAGTGATGGCCACAAGGAAGAGAGTCTTCCATGAAAGGAACTTTAGGTCTGCTGAGGTTGCCGGCTCGAAAGGAAGCACAGTAAGCTTCTCAAGGACAAAATTCAAATCCCAAGGAGGGGCAGGAACCCGAATTGGGGGTCTCAAGTGGAGGACTCCCCTAAGAAAAGTCTTGGAGACTTCCAGTTGTGCAAAAGTCCTGTCCCCAAAAGGAACATGGTAAGCCGAGATAGCCGTCATTTGAACCTTCAGAGAGGAATGACTGAGACCCAGATCAAAGAGGTGTCGCAAGTAATCCAAAAGCCGCCCAACAGACCACGAGAAAGGCTCGAAATCTTTAGAAGTGGCCCAAATAGAGAACCGTTTCCATTTCATGGCATAGGTAGATCTGGTGGAGGGCTTCCTGGCCTCCACCAAAATCTCAGCCACCAGCGGGAAACCCCGAATTGGGCTTGAGCTACGTCTGCAGGAGCCACGTGTGCAACTGAAGGGACTTGAGGCCTGGATGGACCAGGGTCTCCAGATCCTGGGTCAGCAAAAGATGAGACAGAGGAAGAGGACGCAAAGGTTCTTCTGAAAACTGCAGCAGAAGAGAGAACCAAACTTGCCTGGGCCAGAAAGGAGCGATTAGGATCATGCAAGCTCCTTCTGAGCTGAGTTTCTGTAAGACCCTTGGAATCAACAGGATCGGGGGGAAGGTATAGATGAATCTGCCCTTCCAGTCTAGAGACAGAGTGTCTCTCCAAAAAATGCCATGCCCTGGAGTGAGCGAGCAGAATTTGGGAAGTTTTGCATTGTGAGGACACGTAAACAGGTCTACCTGTGGTGTTTCCCAATGTAGGAAGAGATCATCTGCTACCCCCTGATCGAGTTCCCACATACTGAGGTGGTCTGCAAACGTGTTCTCGACCCCCAGGACGTGAATTGCCATAAGGTGAAGGTTGTGCTGCACTGCCCAATCCCAAACTCGCATTGCCTCCCTGCAGAGAGGGTAGGAACGAGTTCCTCCCTGTTTATTGATTTACCAGACGACACATGTTGTCAGTCTGGACAGCCAGATGCCCGGGAAGCAGATACAGATGCAGAGCCTGAAGAGCATACAGCATGGCCCGAAGCTCGAGCACATTGATGTGGAGTGTTTACTCGAGCCTGAACCAGGAGCCCTGGGTCCTGAGAGACCCCAAATGGGCTCCCCAACCCTCGCCTGAGGCGTCTGTAGTCAGCGCCTGGGGGGGAGGGGCGAGGCAGAAGGGAACTCCCCGGCAAAGGTTCTCCTGAACCGTCCACCAGTGCAAGTCCCGAGCCACGGGGCTGGAGACCAGAACTAACTGATCTAGGTCATCCACCAACTGATCCCACTGAGACTGATGCATAAACTGAGAGATTCTCATGAGGAGCCGAGCGCGAGGGACTGTCAGAATAGCAGCCGGCATAAGCCCAAGGAGGCGAAGGACTGACCTGGCACTGACCCGCCTGCGGCTGGACAACAGGCTGACCTGAGCCTGGAGTGTGGCCGCCCTGTCCAGTGGCAGGAATGCCATGCCAGAGGTCATGTCCAGGATCACCCCGATAAACTGCAGCCTCTGGGATGGGATCAAATGGGACTTGACCTGGTTCACGGTAATAACCAGGCTGGTGAAAACCTGCAGGGTAAGGGAAAGGAAGCACAGGAGCTCCTCCCTGGACAAGGCTGCCAGGAGCCAGTCATCCAGGTACGGGAAAACCTGAGCCCCCTTGGTAAGCAGGTAGCCTGCTACCACCGAGAGGCATTTGGTGAACACTCGGGGCACTGAGGAAAGACCAAATGGGAGGGCCTTGAACTGGTAGTGGTCCCCCTAGAATGAAAAATGCAGGTATCTGCGGTGGGAAGGGCGAATAGGGACATGCAGGTAAGCATCCTGCATATCCAGAGCGCACAGCCACTGTCCCAGCTGAAGAAGGGGCAGAAGACTCTGCAGAGAGAGCCTCCTGAACCTTTTTTACCATGAACAAGTTCAGGGAGCTGAGGTTGAGGATCGGCCTCACATCTCCTAACTCCTTCGGCACCAGGAAGAAATGGGAGTAGTAATCCGTCCCCTGAAGATGGGGTGGGATGGGCTCTATCGCCTCCTTCCGAAGAAGAGAAGATATTTCTTCCCGGACCAGAAGAAGGTGTTCTGGGGAGTAAGACAACCGGGGGGGGGGGGAGGCAGGTTCGAGGAGGTTTCTGAAGAAACTATACTGAGTTTTCCCCTTCACAAAAGTGGGAACAAGGCAGAAGCAGGAAACTACAGACCTGTTAGTTTGAACTCAGTGGTGGGGAAAATGATGGAATCACTTCTGAAAAAAAGAATTGTTCAGTACCTAGAGGCCAGCGGGACTCAGGACCCAAAGCAGCATGGATTCACAGCAGGAAGGTCATGTCAGACGGATCTAATCGATTTCTTTGACTGGGTGACCAAAGTAATAGACCAGGGAGGGGCTGTGGATATGGCCTACCTAGACTTTAGCAAGGCATTTAACACAGTCCCGCACAAAGATTAATAATCAAGTTAGCCAGCCTGGGAGTGGGTCCCAGGGTGGTAGCCTGGGTAGCAAACTGGCTGCACAACAGGACACAGAAGGTAACGGTGAATGGAACACATTCTGAAGAAAGGGGGGTTACTAGTGGAGTACCTCAGGGCTCAGTACTGGGTCCAGTCCTCTTTAACATCTTTATAGGTGACATTGTAGAGGGTCTGGAAGGAAAGGTATGCCTCTTTGCAGATGACACAAAGATCTGTAACAGAGTTGATACACAAGAGGGGTAGAAAGGATGAGAAGGGACTTGGCAAGGTTGGAGGAATGGTCAGACATATGGCAACTTAGATTCAATGCAAAGAAGTGCAAAGTAATGCACCTGGGAAATAAAAATCCAGGAGAAGGGTACACAATAGCAGGGGAGGTACTAACGACAACAATAATGGAAAGGGATCTGGGTGTAGTCATATCAGATGACCTAAAGGTGGGTAAGCAATGTGAGAAGTCAGTAAGGAGAGCCAAGGGGATACTGGGATGCATAGGGAGGGGCATCACAAGTAGAAAAAGGAAGTGGTTATCGCTCTGTACAGGCAGTTGGTGAGACCCCATCTGGAGTACTGCATGCAGTTTTGGAGACCTCATCTACGCAAGGACATAGACAGGATGGAAGCAGTCCAGAGGAGGGCAACTAAAATGGTGCAGGGTCTACATCAGAAACCATATGAAGAGAGACTGAGAGAGCTTAAAATGTATACCCTTGATGAAAGGAGGGACAGGGGGACATGACAGAAACTTTTAAGTACTTAAGGAATCAACAAAGTCCAGGAGGGTAGCATCTTTCAGAAAAAGAGATGTGCAAGAACAAGGGGGCACAATTTAAAGTTAGAGGGGAGACGGCTCAGGGGTAATGTGAGGAAATTCTTTTTCACGGAGAGAGTGGTGGACACATGGAACCGCCTTCCTAGAGAGGTTGTGGGGTCTAAAACAGTGGGGGAATTTAAACATGCATGGGACAGACATAAGGCAATTATAGTGGGGGGTTGCAGGAAGTAGGCTGTTGGTTAACTAGAATCTGCAGCTTATCCAATAGGTAGGGAAATGGGCAGACTGGGTGGGCCAAGTGGTCCTTATCTGCCGTCAAAGTCTATGTTTCTATGAGTGCCCTTCTGCGATCAGCTGGAGCACTCAAGTGTCTGAAGAGATCCTCTCCCAACCCGGTAGATGGAAGGAAAATCTCCCTCCTACCAGTTCCTCTGGAAAGCCCAGAGGCTGTGGGAGAGGAAAGGAGTCGGGAGGTGTGGGGCAGCATCGCGGCTGAAGCCCCCGCTGCTTTTTTGGGTGGGGGGGGAGGCTTGGCAGCTACAGGAGCCCGATGTTTGTTGGCCTGCTTTCCCTGAGGCTTCGCCTTTTGCCAAGGACATCTGCGAAAGGGATGACGCTGAGCCTAAGGGGTTCTGTACAAGGAGTCGACAAACTTAAGTGCAGTACCCTTCTCCTGCAGATTGGTGATGATGTCCTTGACATCGCCACCGAACAGCACTGAACCCGAAGGCCGCGTCCTGGATAGCGGACTGCATCTCCGGGGCCAAACCTGACACCTGGAGCCAGGCATGATGCCACAAACCCATGGCGAAAGCCGAGCTCCGACCAGCAGCGTCCACTGCGTTGTATATGGTACAAAGCATGTGCCGACTGGCTGAATGCGCAGTCCGGACTAAATCAGCCACTTCCTGCTTCATCTGAGACTCAGGAAGGGAGTCCAATTTAGCCTCCTCCTCACTAAGGATCACCTTCTGGCAATCCCCCATATGAACAATGAAATTCAGGGCCCACATACGCAGAGTGGAAGAAGCATAGACCTTCTTCCCGTACTGGTCCAGAAGGCGGGATTCCTTGTCGGGTGGCGACAATCTCAAGTGCTTAGGTTTAGCCGTCCGGCCGTGAGAGGTGCTAATCATGACCGAATCAGCTTGAGAGTATGAATTTAAAGAGTCAGCACCCTCCGGAGCCTGATAAAGCCTGTCCAACTTCCTAGAAAAGGGGGCTAATGCCGACAGTTGCTTCCAAATAGTGGAGACAAGGTCAGCATGAGGCTCAATCCAGGGTGGCACCAGGGTAGGAGCGGTCTCGGGCAGATCCAGTTGCGTAGCGAGTTTCTTACACTGTGGATCCGGCTCTAAGGAGTGCCACTGATGAACTGCCTGGATTTTATGCAGTAACTCCATAAAGGAAGGATCCTCTGAAGGAGACGTCGGAGGAGTCCTTGGCCTGGGCTTGTCTGGAGTGCGTGGCTCATCGTCTGGATCATAATGACCATCTGAGTCATCCGAGGTCTCCGAAGAGGAAGAAGAAGACTCTTTCTCCTGGTGCAGGGGAGAAACGGACCCCATGGGAAGCCCACAGGGAAGCATATCCTGCTCTGCCCTGGAACCGGAGGGCTCGCCTCTGGTATCCAGAGGGGGGAGGGGGTCTCTTGTCTCCGATGTAGGGGTTCGGAACTGGGACCGGCATTGGAAGACGGCTCTCTACCTCTCTGGTGAGCTGAGCCTTGGCCTCAGCCCACCAGGAAGCCAGAGTCTCCTTCAGGTCCACCAGTGGCTGAGGGGGCGGTGGAGGAGGGGGGGGTATGGATACTGAGGGCATCCGTAAGGCATGTATCTGTAACCCGATGGTGGGAAGCCTGGCATCAGGTACTGGGGCATCGTGTACTGCAGCGTCGGGTAGGCCAGTGCCGGGTACTGGGGTGCCGGATACAGCGGGCCTGGGTAGGACGGGGTCGGATATCCAGGTACCGGGGGTGGGGTATGCGGGGGCAGAGGGCTCCGGAAACAGCCCAGTGGGCGGACCCAGAACGGGGGGCCCAGTATAGGGGCGGCGTCCGGCAATAGCATATTGTCAGGCGTCGGTCCCGGCGTCCGAGGATCTGGCGTTGGGTCGTCTGGCCCAGTGGGAGGGAGACCCGATGGTGGTGAACCCACCTCCTCCGTGTCACCCGGGGAAGAAGGATTACCATCCCCAGGGTCCAACAAAGGGGACGCTGGCACCTCGGAATGCAACAAGCGTTGCGGAGAGCTCAGGACGACAGAGAGGCCCAAAGGGTCCGGCGTCTGCTCTAACGCCGAGCAGACGTTGGAGGAGCCGACATTCGACTTATCGGCAGGATCCGGGTGGACGTCGGAGGATCCGGCATCCGACTTATCGGACCCAGCGCCCGACGAAGGCCGCAAAGGAGGGGTGGTCTTGGCGGGCGATTTGGATGCCATGCACTGCTCTGGAGGGTCAGATGTCTTAACGGACTTACCCGGGTGGGCGTCGGAGGAGCTGACGTCCGACTTACCGGGCCTGCTCAAACCAGAAGGCCGGACGGCGGTGGTCTTACTGGGAGCAGCTGCCTCCTTAGACTTGGAGGCTCCCAAGGGGCCCGAGCGCAAGTCCGACAGGAGGGTTGACACCACCTTGGAAGCCCCCAAGACGGCCGCCACTGAACTGCCTCCTGGGGCGTTACCTGCAACACCACCGTGACCCAGCCGAGGCCGCGTGACCGCTGAAGGGAGTCCCGTCCTGGTGCTCTTCTTGTGGTGGCCCTCCGGAGAAGTAGACGCCAGCCTGAGTTTTTTCAGCTCCTTTTCCATGGAGGTCATTTTGAGCTCGAGAACGTGGGTCTCCAGGGACTGCTGCCTCCGTTTTCCGGTGGCAGCATTAAACTGTTGGCAGAGCTGGCTCTTATCGATGGGATGATCGGGGCCTAGGCAAAAAAAGGCACTGGGAATGTCCGTCCTTGTGTGGGAGATGGGCGCCTCAAGAATCGCACTTGTTTTTGTGCTCGGAGGGAGTCGGGGATCACATACACGGCAGCTGTAGGTAAGGCTGATGATAAACAGGAAAAAGATGAAAATAGACGGCACAAACTACCGACGACTGACTGTGAAGCAGTGAACTTTACCGTGAGGTGCTGCATGAGCTAACTGTGGGAAAGAACTGGAAGGTGGACGTGGGGGATCGCCCCTTTATACTGACGTCGGTCACCTGACATGGGAGCTGTCCCCCGCCAGAGACTGCTAACTAGAAATATTTCCGTGGGGTCCTGACGCCTGCCGGCTTCAGTTCTATTTGTAATTACCTACTGCAAGAGCCCTCTCAAAGTAAGATCTGCTGTTTTCTCCAGTTATCGCACTGTGATGATGTCAGCACAGTGTGATAACTGGAGTTCAGTGAGAATACATGTTTTTATCTAATGGGTTATCAGCTCACCCCTACTGTATAAAGTACTTATGGCAGAAGGCCTGTATACTGAAAGACACAACAATGTAGCAAGATTGATCCACTGGAAACTGTGCAGGCACTATAACATACAGGTAGCGGAGAGACACTGGAAACATGAACCACAAAGAATCACAGAGAATGAAGAAGTAATGATCACATGGGATCACCCCATACCAACAGCCAAGAAAGTGGAAGCAAGAAAGCCTGATATTGTAATACAAGAAAAGAGGACAAAGGTAGCATTACTGATTGAAATAGCCACCCCTAGTGACTACAGTGTGCTGCGTGCAGAGAGACACAAAATCATGAAATACCAAGATATGCAGTCAGAAACCAAACTGATGTGGAATAAGGACACACAGATTGTTCCAGTAGTGCTTGGAGCAATGGGACTAATCAAAAAGAATTTTCAGGCACATTTAAATATGCTACCAATATTTGTGACACCTTATGAACTGCAAAAGGAAGCTATTTTGGGGACGTTGCGTGTGCTGAGAAGAGCACTCTCAGCAAACATCAAAGATTAATACAGTACTAATTTCTTGAGTTTTGAATATTCCCTGGCTAAAGAATGGGGTCCATTCTTGCCACGGTATTAGAAATCCCTAAACATTTGGAGACACTAACCCCTATAAAGATACACAGATTGATAGAGGGGATATACAATGGGCTGACTCAAAATATGCAATTTATCTTCAAGTGTGAGGGGGCAGGGCCATAACTCACAAATGGCAGAGCCATGAATGAGTTATGAAAGTCCTGCCCACTCACAAGTGATGATAAATGAATCCATGACAGTCAGTTGACAAATTCGTTGTCGACCGACATTACAGTGACACATTTATGTCAACCGCAATTACGACTGTATTTTCTTCGGGGGGGCTTTGCCCCCAAACTACCCATGTGGGGGGCTCTGCCCGCCACACCCCCCCATAACTAAAATAATCAACTACGAGCCGGAGTTGATTTGGGGAGGGGGAGCAAAACCCCCAGAAAGCAGTGCTGGGGTCCTGTGCCGACACTACAGTGACCTGTCGCTGCTGTCACTGTACTGTCAATCGTGGTAAAATTGTCACTGTAGTGACGGCATACCATGATAAATTGCCTATTTTGAGACATGCTATTGTATATTTGATATATACAACAGTAGTTTACAAGTTATAGCTTTTAAATCTGCAGTTTATTTCAAGATTTTGCTGCTTTTCTTTGATTTTAACTACTGGTTTCAGTGCTGCACTAGGTATTGGGATGTTATCAGCATTATAGAAGCTGCTCTCTGATTGGTTCAGTATTCCACTGTGATGACAGTAACTTAAAAAATATCAATTGTGACAACAGTAACAATGATATTTTTTGATAACTTGCTGTTACTGATGCCACTAAGATATGTTTTTTATCTTGTCATTTTTATCTCCACTCCTGTTGTAGATAGATAGCAAGATACGTAGATAAGATGGAGGTCACCAGGAATTACTGTAATTGGAAAGTAGTGTTTCTTGGTCTGTATTTAATGGTCCTAGAAAGTACCAGATCTATCCTCCGCATCCAGCTCTGACATAAGATGCTCAAGTTATGCTTTAGGGAATCCCCTTAGTCCTCCAGCAACTAACATGACTTTTGCTTTTGTTGTTTTTATTACTCAGTCAATTTCTACTTAGTACCCCTAAATATAGACATAGCTCCCTGACACTGGAAATCAAAACAGAAATGTGATCATCTGCATAAATAAATCTTGAAACTTCCTTAAATGCAGGTGAAGTTCTTGTTATTAGATTTGAATTTAATGACTAACAGCAGTGGCACATATGTGTAATCACCCCCCCCCCCCCAAAAAAAAAAAGCAAAAGAACAATGTTTACAGACAGAACAAAGAACGTAGTACTATATACTGCAGTGGATTCATGTGTTGACCAAAACCTCTGGCTTCATGCTTCTCTGTATAGCAGTCACCTGTCCAGTTCTGGCCAAAACAAAAGACAGTATCCTGAGCTGTAGCAGAAAGTGTAAGACTCCCATAAAAGGTCAGGCCAGCTGATGTAATAAGTTACCACCTGGAAGATCCAAGCTCATGAACTTCACCACCCCACCCTGAATCTAGAGAAGTGTCAGGATCTTTAAAGAGGAGACGAAGAGCAAGAGACAGTTAAGCCCAGGGAGGTTAGGTGATCTGGTCAAGGTGACTCTCCCGTAGCCACATCCATGCCTACAGAACTTGTAAGGGAGGCCAGCCACTAGCGCTATGGTCGAGATACCACTTGCAACGCTGGCAACCCGGGTATAGTACTGAGCCTGGGAGTCAGAGGGTGGGCCGTGGGAGGAGGGACTGAGCGCCCCACAACTGCCTCTCTCCGGGCAAACCACTGGGAAGCTGAGGGTCCGACAGCCAGAGCTTGCTAGATTGGGAGGCGTGGCAGACACTGGCATGAACGCCACTAGTGTCACTGCATGCCACACCTCCCAGGGGGCAGAAGAAGGGAAAATGCTGACCATGCAGTATGCCACCTGTTTCAGTCTGCAGGTCTCACACCATTGCCCCGTGGTGCTCCTCTGACACTGAGCTAAAGGTCCGACAGGGGAAGGGGGCCCACCCAAAGGCCCTGCACTGGGGAGGTAAGTTGCAGGGGGATGGGTGATGGGGCTGGGGGCGGAGGTCAGGCTGATGTGGGCCAGTCAGATGGGAGGATAAAGCATACTAAATTCTGGGAAAGGCACACTGAGCCAAGGTTCGTTTCCAGGTGCGACCCAGGGAAAAGGTACAATGAGAAAGGATGTTAAAGGCATGGCTTGGATAACAACATTTAGAAATCGTTAACATTAGTAACTGCATAAATTAGGAGAGTTGTGTACATAAAATACATACAGTAGTTGAAAAACCTAGTGAGGATAGGTACGACATAAGCAAAGTAAAAAATGACCCCACTAACTCCCCTCTTCCTGCCCCCCACCCAACTACACTACCATGGCTCCCAGTTTCCTCCCTCCCTCATCCCCTCCGTCTCTTCCTGGCTCCACCATGCATCTATCAGACTCTCCCTCCTTCCCCCCTTCCCGTCCTCTCCACGGCACTGCAAACACACCTCAGACCTTACTAAACTCATCCTACTCCTACTGCTCCTCAAAGCAGGTGACATTCAGCCCAATCCCAGTCCAACCCCCTCCCTTCCCACTGCCCTCACCAATGGCCTACATGTGGCTCACATTAACATACGAAATCTTTTACTCAAAATTGACCTGCTACAACCTCTCATGGTCTCCCTCCTCCCTGATGTTCTAGTAGTTTCGGAATCTCGGCTTTCCACCAATATTCCAGACTCTGCCATCACCATCACTGGTTACTCCCTTTCTCACCAAGATCGTACCATGAAGGGAGGCGGCATCGCCATCTACTTTTCCTCCTCCATTCAGTCAACCCCAGTGCTGATTGTCTCATCCCCTGTGGCCTATGAACTTCTCATCCTAAAACTCTCCTTTCCTTTCTCCTTCCTATTTTCGTGGCAAGTGTATACTGCTGCCCAGGGCTTTCTCCTGCTTATGTTACAGAACTACTAACCACTATCTCTACTCATGCCTCTGTTGTGGAGCTTCTTATCTTAGATGATTTCAACTTTAATTGGCTTTCACACACTAACTCTAAACTCTGCCAAAGCATAAAGTTCCTGCATCTTATGCAATTAATTTCTTTCCCTAACATCACAATCCCCATTCTCAGAACCGCTCTCTACTGGATTGGGTTCTGGCTACTCACCCGCACTGTATCACTGATGCTGGTACCCTCCCTGACTCACTCAGTGCCCATCATATGGTTTACTGTGTGTGCAAAATTCATCTCCCCAGAGACCCCGCCAAAAATTATCCAAATCAGGTCCTTCTGATCAACTAACGTATCCACACTACACATTGATCTGCTCTCCACTGACTGGTCCTCTATCTCTATGGCCAGTAATATCAATCAAGCCCTACAATGTTCCAATGAAACTTTTTACTAGTCCGAGATCAGCATGCCCTACTCAGGAAAACCAGGGATAGAGATTCTCACCTTCCTTGAATCTCAGCTGAACTTTTGGCCTGCCTCCGTGCATGTGACCTGGCATGGAAGTCTTACAAGTCCTCTAGCACTCCGGCTAACCTTAACAAGTACCATGCTTTGAGGAACTCTGTACTACAGCCACCAGGTTAGCTAAGGCTGAATTCTTTTCCTCCGCATTTCAGAAAAATCTTAGCAACCCCTCCAAGTTCTGGAAAGTAATACACGCCCTATTCTCCCCCCACACCCAGTTCCCCTTCCCTGTTCTCAAGGTGGTTGACTCCACCACTTCAGACCCTCCTACAGTCGCCTCAGCTAAAACTCCTATTTCACTACCTATGCTTCCTCACTCCTCACTGCACTACCCGCTACTCACCCCCTCCCTCTTTCTCCTTCCTCCCTCCCTTCTTCCCCCTTTTCTTTCTCGCCTATCACCCTTGCCTCCACTCTTAAAGCCCTCCTGGCTCTCAACCCCCAGAAAGGTTGGAGCTCTGATGGGCTTGATTCCAAGCACCTACTCCTCTCTGCACCAGCTATTGCCTTGCCCATCGCCTCCCTGCTCAACCTATCATTTTCTCTTGCCTCAGTCCTGGATACATGGAAGCATGCAACTGTCATCCCCCTTCTTAAAGGAGGTGACTCCTCCTCTCTTGGCAATTTTCGCTCCATCTCTCTCCACCCAACCTTATCCAAACTTCAAGAACACATAGTTCTGTCTCATCTCTCCCCTTTCCTCAACTCCTCCTCCTTTTTCACTCCCTTCCAGTCTAGCTTTCGCAAACATCACTCCACTACTTCCTTTCTCCTCAGGTTCACAGATTACATCAATTCTGGCATGGAACAAGGCCTCCTCACTGCCGCCATCTTTGTTGATCTAGTGAAAGCTTTCAACACTGTCTATCTAACTCCGCAACCAGGTGGTTCAACTCCTGCCTTGCAGATAGACCTCAATCAGTGAGAACTGGAGACCCTCCCCACCACCACCACCCGTACACACAGGCATTCCCCAATGTTCCGTTCTTGGCCCGTTGCTTTTCTACATATTCCTCAACGACCCTCCCTCAGCATGCTCCTCTGCATCCATCCACATGTATGCAGATGACACAGTCCTGTTTTCCTCTGGCTCTTCTCCATCAGAGTTAACATCCAGGCTTCAACTTGATTTCGACACTATCCAGAAATGGTTCGGGGCTAATCAACTATCCCAAAACGCTAAGAAAACGGTCTCCATGTGTTTTGGCACACGGCAAAGGCTTTCTAGATTCCCTTCACTCCCCACCTTCCTCACCCTACATGGGGAGAAATTGACGACGTACCCTCATTTAAGTATCTCGGTGTATCTGGCTTAACCACCAGCTTGGTTCTTCTCAGCACACAGATGCCATGTACAAAAAACTCCACCCTAAGCTTGGTGCACTTTATAGGAACAAAAACTGTATCCTTACATCTGCTCGCCGGGACATCATCACTAAAATTATCCTCCCCATTTTTGATTATGGCGACTTAATCTATGGTACTGCACCTAAATCCACTCTGGCCAGACTGGATCCCCTCTTCCATTCCTTTTGTCGTTTTGCCTTGGCTTGTCTCCCCCGCCCCCCCAGACTCATCACTGTGCTCTGTACATTGATCTCTCCATCCCTTCATTGAATGACCACCGTCTCATCCACTGTGCCTCCGTTATCTCTAAATTCTGGTTGGCTTTGCTCCCTCCTCACCTCAGCTCTCTCCTCTCCCCTATGCCCCCCTCCATGTACTCTCTCTGTAACTCAGGTTATCATTCTCTTTTGCTCCCCTCTCGTAAAACCCTAGCTTGCCAGTCTAGTTTCTCCTTCCACCTTCCTAACCTCTGGAACTCCCTTCCATTAACAATTCGCTCTGCCACCTCCAAGCGCTCTCTTTTCTCTCCTCTCCAAGGCCACACTGCCCCCTCCTGTAAATGCCCTCAGCCCCATAGACCTACACTTCTCCTTATCTAATCCAACCTCTATACTTCTCGTCACTCCACCTCATCCCACTTTCCTCTCCCCCTTCCCCTCCACCGCTTCCTCCCAATTCCTTACTTCTTTCTCACTCACTCCCACCCCAGTAATCACCCTTTCTATCCCTTACTAATCCTCAATGCTCTATTCCCCCACCCAACCCACCATAATCTGTTCTCCCTCTTTTACTCCCACCACTACTTTACCTTTTCACCTCCCCCAGCCTCTCTTTCTCATCCTCTTCTACTCTCTCTCTCTCCTACCCTTTTTTTTATGACATTACTTTCTTGTGTGTGCTGGGTACTTCGAACTTCGGATGTTTAACCTGCACTATTATTTGCCCTGGTAATGTATATTATTGTACATACTGTGTATTGTTATTACTGTGCTTCTACTTGTTTGTACTTATCCCTTACCCCTTCCCCCCAGGATGCTTCCGGAAACGAGCTTCACGGCTCAGTATGTCTTTCCTGGGTAATCTCGTTTAAATAAATACATACATACATATAGAGGGATACATACATAAAATATATATACAGTCATTGAGGCAGTACATTAGGGTAAGTATTGTTTTAGAGAAGCAACGGGTACGTCAAACTGTACAATACAGAACCTGGGAGGTGTATGACAGGAAGGGAGCGACAACTGCAAGGAAAGCACAAGTGGAGAGGGAGAGTTAAGAGGGGAAAGGGAATAGAGGAGGAGGTAGGAAAGGTGGGGAAGGGGGAGTATGGATAAAGAGGAAAAGAGAGGGAGGGAAGGGGAGGAGAGGAGAAGGGGAGGAAAGGGGTAGTAAGAGGATACAAGGTATCAGGAGGTCTGAGTGCAGGTCCAACAGGTGGGGAGGGACTGGGAAACAGAATGTTTTAGAGTGGAAGGGAGGAGGGATAGTCAGAGGTACACGGGGAGTGAGTTCCAGATGTAAGGGACATGGTAAGACACGGCAGCCAGCCCTGATTTTGAGTTGGGGCATAGAAGGGAGAAAGAGAGAGGGTCTCTGGTTCGGAGCTGGTACGAGAAGAAAAAATTACTCACCTTAGTAATTGCTTTTCTTCTCATGGAGTCTTGCTATATTAGGACCATTGCAGTTAGCCTCTGGCTCTGAACTGCCCCGGAGAGGAAACAGTTAACTCCAGAGTAATCTGGAGTTCCACAGCGCGAGGACGCTGTTCAAAGCTCTATCTGGCTAGTTTCAAATGAAACTGCCAGGTTCTGTACGAAGCTAAACTAACATAGCAAGTCTGTGTGGAAAAGTTCTACACTAGCCATTGGCTACCTACCAGTAGTAGAACAACAACAATCACAGAATAAAAACAATATTACATATTATTGTTAGAATCACCCCTGACAAGCACTAATAGGCCCCCTCTCCCCAAAAGACTCAAGTCCAGAGGGGACCATCTACTACTAAAAACAGAATTACCTAGTTCCTAACCCAAATGAAACAAGGGGGAACTAGAGAGATTAAAATGGCATGACACAGTGCTTGCACCTAATTTGCCAACCCTCACCTAAGTAGAAATTCTGAGAGGGGTAGGAGGGGGGTTGTCCTAATATAGCAAGACTCCATGAGAAGAAAAGCAATTACTAAGGTGAGTAATTTTTTCTTCAAACACCATGAAGTCTTGCTATAATTAGGACCATTGCAGATTATACAGCAGTACCTCCATGGAGGAGGGCCAGAACCTACTTAGGGAATAGGCTCTGAAGCACAGCTGTGCCAAAACGAGCATCTCTCCTAGACTGGACGTCCAGGGAATAATGCTTGGTGAAGGTGTGGACTGTCTTCCAGGTAGCAGCTTGACAAATTTCCAAAATAGAACTATCTCTAGCAGCCGCTAGAGATGCAGCTGTACCCCTGGTGGAATGAGCCTCAGTCCTGAGGGAGGCTCTCTACCTAGTTTTTGGTAACAGAACTGGATACAAGAGACAATCCACCTTTGATTGTCCTCTTAGTGGCAGGTCTCCTTTGCCCACTTCTCCATAGGTAAGTGAAGAGTTGGAGGATTCAACCTATGACCCTTGGTGCTCCAAATAGTAGCTTAGGCTCTTTTGACGTCCAAACTGTGCAGTCTCCTCTCCCCTGAAGAAGAGTGCTCAGTGAAAAATACTGGAAGAGAGGTGGATTGGTTGAGATGAAAATCTGAAACCACTTTAGGTAAAAACTTTCTGTTAGTCCTGAGGACTACTTTATCTCTGTGAAAAGAAATAAAATCCTTTTCCACTGACAAGGCTTGTAATTCACTTATACGCCTAACAGAAGTGATAGCCACTAGAAAAACAGTCTTCCAAGTTAAAAACTTGAGATCTGCCGAAGACAGAGGCTCAAAGGGGGATTGCATTAGTTGAGCAATGCAAACATTCAGATCCCAGGCCGGAGCTGGTTCCCGAAAGGGAGGGTTAGTGTGAAGTAACCCCTTGAAAAACTTGGAAAACACAGGGTGAGAGGAGAGGGAAACTGGTTTCCTGCAGAAACAAAAACAGAAACAGCTGCTAGATGAACCTTCAAAGTAGCTGGTTTGAGGCCTAGGGAATTTAAATGGACCAAATAGTCCAATAAAATGGCCAAGTCAGCAGATTCTGGTACAATTTGCCTCTCAGAACACCAGAAGGAAAACCTCTTCCACTTGGAGTTGTAAGTGGCCCTAGTGGAAGGCTTCCTAGAAGCCTTCAAAATATCCAGGACACCTTGAGAAAGGTGTAAATCAGCAAATTCTAGCTCCTCAAGAACCAGGCCTTGAGGTGGAGGGAATTGAGGTCCGGATACCACTCTCTCCCCTGTGCACAGGTCAGCAGGTCGTGGGTCCTGGGCAAGGTCAGGGGAGGGTGCAATGTCAGGGACAGGAGAAGAGGGTACCAGGGCTGCCTGGCCCAGTCTGGAGCAATCAGAATCACTTTGCAGGGCTGAGTTCTGATTTTTACTAGTACCCTGAAGAGGAGAGAGAAGGGGGGAAAGGCATACAGGAACTTCCCTTTCCAATCCAACTGAAAGGCGTCCAGGGGGACTGATCCCAGCACTGGAGGCCTGCAACAAAACAGAGGAAGTTGGTGGTTGTCTGGGGCTGCAAAGATCCATCTGAGGGTGCCCCATCTGGCAAAGACTGACCTCAGCGCCTGAGGATTCAGAGCCCATCGTGATGGCCCTGAGAAATCTCTGCTGAGGGGCATCCAGCAGGACATTGTCCTTCCTGGAAGGTGAACTGCTATCAGGGAGGTGTTCAGGAGTAAGCCAGAGACCACAACTTCATTGCTTGGTGCACAAGGTGGAAGACCGAGTGCCCCCTTTGCTTGTTGATGTACCACATTGTTGTGGTGTTGTCTGTCCTGACTTGGACTACCTTGTTCTGGACAGTAGCTGAAAAGCTTGGAGAGCTAAGAGAACAGCTCTGAGTTCCAACAGATTGATGTGGAGCAGAGATTCCTGAGGGGACCACACTCCCTGAGTGGAAAGGTCGCCAGTGAGCCCCACCCTAACAGGGAGGCATCCATGGTGAGGGTTGAGGGAATGAAGAACGGGTAAAAGGGCCCCCTGGGTTAGTTGCTTTGATCCTGCCACCACTGAAGGGCTAGGATCAGGGTTTTGGTCACTGGGACTAATTTGGTAAGGGGGTCCTTCCTTTGAGACCAGTAGGACCTCAAGTGGAACTGGATGTCCCTCATCTGAAATCTTGCTCCTTCCACGACAGCTGTGGAAGCGGCCATGTGCCCTAGGAGTTGCAGGAAGTGCCTTGCTGGTCGAGAGACCCGCAGGGTAAAGGAAGATGCCAGGGCAAAGATTCTGTCCACTCTTTCCGAGGGAAGAAATGCCCTGGCTGACTTTGTGTTCAACTCTGCACCTATGAAAGTTAGTACCTGAACTGGTTCCAGAACTGACTTTGGAAAATTCAGCAGGAATCCCAGAGAAGTGAGCAGCTGCTGGGTGACTAGCAAGTGGGATTTTACCTGATCTGGAGACTGACCCACTATAAGCCAGTCGTCCAGGTAGGGAAACACAGCAACCCCTTGCCTTCTTAAATGAGCCACTACCACAGCTAGACATTTTGTGAAAACCCTTGGAGCAGAAGTGAGGCCGAAGGGCATTGCTCTGAACTGGTAGTGGCCAGAGGGCAGTTCGAACCTGAGGTACTTTCGGTGAGAAGGCCTGATCAAGATATGAAAATAGGCATCCTTGAGGTCCAGGGAAGCTAGCCAGTCCCCTGGCCTTAGGGAAGGCAAAATCATTGCCAGAGTTAACATTTTGAACTTTGGTTTCAAAAGATGCTTGTTCAAGAATCTTAAATCTAGGATGGGCCGCCATTCTCCTGTCTTTTGGGTAAGGAAGTACTGAGTACAGCCCTTGCCCTGATGGCAAGGAGGAACCTTTCCACTGCTTTGCAGTCTAGAAGAGAAGAAACCTCTGCTTCCAAAGCAAGGGCTTCTGAAGGATTTGCAGGAGGAAAATGTCTGGCCCTCATCTTTGGGAACTGCTTGAAGCTGAGAACCAGACCTTGGCTTACCACCTCCAGAACCCATTTGTCCGAGGTTAGGGACAACCAGTTCTGGCTGAAATAAGCCAACCTGCCCCCCACCGGTACAGGAGAATCGGCCCTGGACACCCTGTCAGGGTGCCTGCTTGGCAGCAGCTTTAGGCTGAGGAGAGGGAGAGGGTCTGCCTGTGCCCCGTCTACCTCTGCCTCTGAAAAAAACCCTCTGTGCAAAGGCTGAAGAGGCCTGAACTTGATAAAAAGGCCTGTGGTAAGGCCTGCCCCTACCCCTGGGGGCATGCCTTTGTGGAGTGGCATGCCTCTCCTTAGCTTGGGCACTTTTGTAGGTAGTTCTGTATTCATCCATCTTTTTCATGTAATTTTCCGTTTGATCCCCAAACAGAGAATTTCCTATCACAGGAAAATCTATAGCCTTTGACTGAGTATCTTGGGACAGATTAGTGCATCTGAGCCATGCCAACCTACGGAGAGCTACAGAAGTGGCCATGGCCCTAGAGGAAACATCATTAACATCAACAGCAGTATGAAATTGAACCTTAGAGGCTTCAATGCCATCAGCAGCCACTTGTTCCAACTCACTAGCCAGCTGGCCCCGGGCCTGCTTGGCCAACTGCAATATAGTGTCCCATCTAGATTTCTGATATCTAGCCACATAAGCCATATAATTAGCCTGTCTGAGTCCCAACGAAGCTGCCATATATTGTTTCTTTGCCATGGCATCCATCTTCCTGGAATCCTTATCAGGAGGATGTGAGGCCAGGGGAATATTAGCCTTGTCACAGGCTGCAGCTTGAACAACACCTACATGACTACACTGTTCAGTGAGGAAGTCTGTATCAGGGCCTGATAAAGTATACCTTCTGTCCATTTTTTTATCTACAGGTGGGACAGAATGAGGATTTTTTAAAATCTTTGTTGTTTGCTTCCTAATGACTTATGCAAAGGAATAGACAACCTTCTAGACTCTGGAATATCCATCATTTCTACATAATCAGGCTCCTTTTGCTCATCCACAGCCTCCTCTAAAGGGAGCTGGAGGGTTTCTGTTACCTTTTTATAAAACCTAAAATGAGAAGGGACTCCAGACAGCAAAGGGAGATTCAAAGGGTCTGTCTGGAGAAATGTCCGCTCAATGGGCACGCCCAGACCTTCCCAGTCACAAATGCACTGATCAACCTCCTCCCCTCCTGTGGTTCATAAAAATCCTCAACATCATAAACCTGAACCACTGGACCTGAATGAGCCACCTCTTCCCAACTATAGGGGGTTCGACAAGTCCCTGAGACAAAGACTGAACAATTTGTATGGCTTTAGCTATCTCTGCAGCAGTTGGAGAGACAATTTTGGACTCCAGACCTGCTGATTTCTTTGTCTTTTTTACTGGGACTGGTTCCTCTGAACCAGCCTTTCTTTGCCCGAGAAAGTCTCGCCCTGGTCAGAGGGCACTCCCTCTGGTCCAGTGGGTGCTGGACCGGGCTGGCCATCCGGGTCAGCGGACTTTTTGGCCTCTCGTTCCCTGAGCCGGCCCAATCTCTTTTCCAGGGTGGCTGCAGGGAAATTTTTACACACCTGGCAGTCTGACAGGAGGTGGTCAGCCCCCAGACAATAGACACAAGTGGTGTGTGGGTCAGTGTTGAAACCCAGTGGGCCCGGATTTTCTTTTGGGTTTCTCAGACACAATGCCAGCCTAACCAACAAACTTGCCCTTTAAACGGCCGTGCCAGGCAAGACACCCTTATCGGTTCCTAACCGTGTCACGGGTATTGGAAAAAAACCCAAATAAAATAAAGGTTTTTTTAGAACCGATAAGAACCGGGTAAAATAAAAAAAAAAAAATAAGCAAACTGATCGGTTCAGACTGAACCGATAATGTATTTCCACACAGACTTTAATTCTTTAGTACTTACGGTTTACCAGATAGAGCTTTTGACCGAAAACGCGCGGTAATTTTACACATTTGCCGGTTCAAATGAACCGAATAAACTCGCTTGAACCGCAAAATGAACCGAGCTGAAGGAGCTGATCTCCGGAGCGACTGTTCAGTGAAAGCGGAGTAAAGAATCTGGCAGTTTCATTTGAAACTAGCCAGATAGAGCTTTGAACAGCGCCCTCGCGCTGTGGAACTCCAGATTACTCTGGAGTTAACTGTTTCCTCTCCGGGGCAGTTCAGAGCCAGAGGCTAACTGCAATGGTCCTAATTATAGCAAGACTTCATGGTGTTTGAATGGCAGAGAGGGGGAAGAGGAGAGAGGACATGTAGGGGGTCAGAGTCCAAAAGAAAAAATTACTCACCTTAGTAATGTTGTTTCTTCTAATGGAGTCTTGCTGTATTCTGACATATTGCAGTGATGTCCAACCTTTGAACTGCCCCGGAGATGAAAGAGTTAACTTTCCATGCCAGGCATGGAACGTTGAGCTCGAGCTCGGGTTGAGACTCTGTCTGTTGCTGTTTGAAGTCAAACCGTCAGATCTTTACGAGCTATACTCACTGGGTGTCCTGTGTGGAAACTGTAAACTTACACTAGCCAACTGGCTACTAAATATAATAAACAGATTTTGTGGTCCTCAAACAAAGACTCAAGTCAGGAAACCCAAAAAATAAAACAAAACACAACACCCACACACCCAAACTAAAGGGGTGAGAAAATAAGGGGTTGGGGCACCTCCTGAGTGCCAACACTGCTACTGCCCACCCACATCCCAAAGCCAAGGTTCTGAGAGGGGAGGCAGGCGGGAGGTCAGAATACAGCAAGACTCCATTAGAAGAAACAACATTACTAAGGTGAGTAATTTTTTCTTCAAACAACATGAAGTCTTGCTGTATTCTGACATATTGCAGACTACCAAGCAGTACCTCCATGGAGGAGGGAAATAACCTACTTAAGAAATAGGCTCTGAAGCACTGCTGTGCCAAACCGAGCATCACTCCTAGCCTGGATATCCAGACAGTAATGCTTGGTAAAAGTGTGTACTGTTTTCCAGGTGGCTGCTTGACAAATCTCTAAGATAGGAATATCCCTGGCAGCAGCCAGGGAAGCAGCTGTACCTCTGGTAGAGGGAGCCCTCAGGCCTGAGGGTGGAGTCCTACCTAGTTTTTCATAGCAAAATTGAATGCAAGAGACAATCCACCTGGCAAAAGATCTTTTAGTGGCAGGTTTTCCCTTACCAACCTCACCATATGTGAGGAACAGTTGGAGGGAGTCAAACCTCTGACCCTTGGTGTGCTCTATGTAGTAGCTAAGGGCCCTTTTCATATCCAAACTGTGCAGCCTCCTCTCCCCAGAGGAGGAATGGTCAGTGAAGAAAACAGGAAGAGACATAGACTGGTTAAGGTGGAAATCTAAAACCACCTTAGGCAAAAACTTCCTATTAGTCCTGAGGACCTCCTTATCTCTATGTAAAGAGATAAAATCAGGCTCCACTGACAGGGCCTGTAACTCACTTATGCATCTGGCAGAAGTGATGGCCACCAAGAAAACAGTTTTCCAAGTCACGTACTTACGCTCTGTTGAGGACAAAGTCTCAAAAGGGGGTTGCATAAGCTGAGCAATGCAAACATTAAGGTCCCAAGCAAGGGCAGGGTCCCTGAATGGAGGATTGGTATGAAGCAATCCCTTGAAAATTTAGAAAATACAGGATGAGCTGAAAGGGAAGAGTGCTTGCCTGCTGAAAGGAAGGCAGAAACAGCTGCCAGATGCACTCTTAGTGTAGCTGGTCTGAGTCCCAAGCTATTAAGATGAACCATATAGTCAAGGACTGTGGGCAGGCCAGCAGACTCTGAAGAAATATGCTTCCCAGAGCACTATACAGAAAATCTTTTCCACTTGGAGTTGGAAGTGTTTCTGGTGGAAGGCTTCTGAGAAGCCTTTAAGATATCTAGAACACCTTGAGAGAGGTGCAAATCAGCAAACTCTAACTCTTCAAGAGCCAGGCCTTGAGATTGAGAGATTTGAGATTCGGATACCAAACCCTCCCCTGAGCACGTTAACAGGTTGTAATTCCTGGGAAGAGACAGGGGAAGATGGACTGCTAAGGACAACAATAGAGGGTACCAGGGCTATCTGGCCCAGTCTGGAGCAATCAGAATCACCTTGCAGGGTTGAGACCTGATTTTGACCAACACCTTGAACAGGAGAGGGAAGGGAGGAAAAGCATACAGGAACTTCCCTTCCCAACTGAGAACTAGGGCATCCAGGGGGACTGAGCCCAACACTGGGGGCCTGCAGCAAAAGAGAAGAAGTTGGTGATTGTCTGGGGCTGCAAAAAGATCTATCTGTGGGGTGCCCCATCTGGAGAAGATCACCTTCAAAACTAGGGATCCAGGGACCATTCTGATGGCCCTGAGATATCCTGTTGAGAGCATCTGCCAGGACATTGTCCTTGCCTGGGAGGTGTACTGCTGTAAGAGAGATGTTCAGGGGAATAGGCCAGAGACCATTACTTCATTGCCTCTGTGCACAAGGCCGTAGACCGAGTGTCCCCTTGCTTGTTGATATACCACATTGTGGTGGTATTGTCTGTCCTGATCTGAACTACTTTGTTCTGAACAGACTTGGAAAAAGCTTGAAGTGCTAGAAACACTGCTCTGAGTTCTAATAGATTGATGTGAAGCAGAGATTCCTGAGGAGACCACAACCCTTGGGTGGTCAGGTCTCCCAAGTGGGCTCCCCACCCCAAGAGGAGGCATCTGTAATAAGGATTAGAGAATGAGACTAAGTGACAAAAGGAACTCCCTGTCTTAGATTGTCCTGATCCAGCCACCACTGTAACGCCTGGATCAGGGTTCGAGTCACTGGAATTAGTTTGGTCAGAGGGTCCCTTTTCTGAGACCAGAAGGCTCTCACGTGGAACTGAATATCCCTCATTTGAAATCTTGCTCCCTGCACCACTGCTGTAGAGGCAGCCATGTGTCCCAGGAGCTGCAGAAAATGCCTTGCTGGTCGAGACACCTGGAGAGTGAATGAAGAGGCCAGTGAGATAAGGGTCCTTGCCCTGTCCAGGGGAAGGAAGGCTCTTGCTTTTACTGTATCCAGCTCTGCCCCATGAAGGTGAGGAGCTGCACAGGCTCTAGAACTGACTTTGAAAGATTCAGAAGGAAACCTAGAGAAGTGAGCAGTTGCTGAGTTATCTGTAGGTGTAACTTGACTTGGTCTGGAGACTGGCCTACTATAAGCCAGTCGTCCAGGTATGGAAAGATGGAGATCATTTTTCTCCTTAGGAAGGCAACTACTACTGCCAGGCATTTTGTGAACACCCTTGGTTAAGAAGTTAGGCTGAAGGGCATTGCTCTGAACTGGTAATGGCCTGAGGGCAGCTCGAACCCGAGGTACCTTCGGTGGGAGCTTCTGATGAGAATATGGAAATAGGCATCCTTGAGGTCCAGGGAGACTAGCCAGTCCCCTGGCCTTAGAGAGGGTAGAATTATTCCCAGAGTCACCATTTTGAACTTTGGCTTTAAAAGGTGCTTGTTTAAATATCTGAGATCCAGGATGGGCCGCCATTCTCCTGTCTTTTGGGGGTTAGGAAGTACCTGGAGTACAATCCTTTCCCTTTTGTGTGGGGTGGGACCTCTCTATGGCTCTGAGAGCCAAGAGGAAGAGACCTCTGCCTCTAGGGCAAGTGCCTCTGAAGGATTTGCAAGTGGAAAGGATCTGGTTCTCACCTTTGGAAATTTTTTGAAGCTGAGAACCAGTCCCTGGCTTACTACTTCCAGGACCCATTTGTCTGATGTTAAAGACATCCAGTCCTGGACAAAGTAAACCAGCCTACCCCCTACCGGTGGTGGAGAATCGGCCCTGGCAGGGGCTTTAGGCTGAGGGGTGGAAGCAGGCCTGCTTGTACCCTGTCTGCCTCTCCCTCTGAAGAACCCCCTATGAGCATAAGCAGAAGAGGAGGCCTGGGCTTGGTAGAAAGGCCTAGGAAAAGGCCTGCCCCTGCCCCTGGAATGCTGCCTCTGGGGAGTGGCCTGCCTTTCTTTGGCCTGAGCACTCCTATAGGTGGTCCTGTATTCATCCATTTTCTTCATGTAGTTCTCTGTTTGCTCCCCAAACAGAGAATTACCCACAACAGGAAAATCCATGGCCTTAGTCTGGGTATCCTGAGACAAGCTAGTACATCTGAGCCAAGCCATCCTGCGAAGGGCCACAGATGTAGCCATGACTCTAGATGAAACATCATTGGAGTCCACTGCAGCATGGAATTGCACCTTGGATGCCTCTATACCATCCGCAGTCACCTGCTCCAGCTCCTTGGCAAGCTGGCCAGGGACCTGTTTAGCTAAAGCCATTACAGTGTCCCATCTAGATTTCTGATATCTAGCTGTATAGGCCATATAATTAGCCTGCCTGAGTCCCAAGGATGCTGCCATGTACTGTTTCTTTGCCATGGCATCAATCCTCCTGGAGTCCTTATCTGGGGGGTGTGAAGCCAAGGGTATATTTGCCTCATCACAGGCAGCAGCCTGAACTACCCCAACATGGCTGCATTGCTGGGTAAGGAACTCTGTATCTGAGCCTGAGAGAGTATACCTCTTGTCCATTCTCTTGTCCACAGGAGGAATAGAATTAGGAGTCTTTAAAATTTTCATTGTCTGTTTCCCAAAGGACTTATGGAGGGGAATAGACAGCCTCCTGGACTCTGGGATATCCATCATTTCAACATAGTCAGGCACCTCCTGGTCGTCACAGCTTCTTCCATAGGAAGCTAAAGAGTTTCAGCCACTTTTTTGTAGAACATAAAATGGCAAGGGGACTCAGAAAGCCTAGGAGGAGAAACCCCTGAAGGTCTGTCTGGGGAGATGTCCGGGCCAATAGGCACATCCAGACTTTCGTAATCACCATCACTATCCTCATACTCTCCTTCCTCCTCCTCCGGTTCATAAAAGTCTTCTAAATTATAATCTGGAACTGGGGGAACCGACCGAACCGAGCCCCTTCCTGATGGTGCCGGTTCGGTCGGCACCGAGGTTAGCGACTGAACAATCCTTATCGCTTTGGCTATTTCATCAGCGGTCGGAGAAAGAATTTGTGGATCCGCACCGGCTGATTTATCCCTTCTTTTTCTTTTAACCGGAACCGACTCCTCGGAGTCGGTTCTCCTTTTGCCCGAAGAAGTTTCGCCCTGGTCAGAGGGCACTCCTTCTGGTTCGGTTGGAACCGAACCGGGCTGGCCATCCGGGTCAGCGGACTTCTTGGCCTCCCCTTTCCCTGAGCCTACCAACTCTCTTTCCCAGGGTAGCTGCAGGAAAATTCTTGCAAATCTGGCAGTCTGAATCGAGGTGGTCAAACTCCAGACAATAAACACAGGTGGTGTGGGGATCAGCCTTAGCAAAGGCTTCCCCACACACATTACAGTGTTGAAAGCCAGTGGGCCTGGTTTTTCTTTTGGGTTTCTCAGACATGGCCAGTCCTAACAAAAACTTACCCTTTTTTCGGCAATCCGCCAGGCAAGACACCCTTATCGGTTCCTGACTGTGTTACGGGTCGTGGAAAAAACTGTAATGAAATCTGTTTTTTGTAGAACCGATAAGGACCGGTTACCACACTCTAAAAGTAGAATAAACTTTTTTTGAACAACCTGATCGGTTCAAACCGAACCGATCCCACGTTTAAAAGTTCCACACAGAAGAACAAGAAAATAAACCTATCTAGTTCTCACGATACCACAGACAGAGACTGAACCGACAGGTTAATGGATTAAATTCGGTCGAAAACCAAGAAAAACGGTACTTTAACTGACAACTTGAACCGAGCAAAGGAGAAATCTCCGGAGCAACTGTTCAGTGAGGCGGAGTAAAGAATCTAACGGTTTGACTTCAAACAGCAACAGACAAGAGTCTCAACCGAGCTCAAGCTCAGCGTTCCATGCCTGGCATGGAAAGTTAACTCTTTCATCTCCGGGGCAGTTCAAAGGCTGGACATCACTGCAATATGTCAGAATACAGCAAGACTTCATGTTGTTTGAACCAGTATTTAGAAATGAGTGTGGAGGCATGAAGCTGGTGGCATGAAGAGAGAGGGAAGAGTAGAGAGTGCAGTGATGGGTACGGGGGGATGAGTTAGAGGCAAAGCGGCAGATAGCATTGAAGATGGTATCAGGCCTAGTGAGAGCTGAGGAAGGGGTGGAACTGAAGACTACATCAGCATAGTCGAATACAGGGAGAATAATTTCTGTGAGAAGCTCACAGTGGTCTGGGAGGGTGAGGGTATCCTTACAATAATAACTTCATAACGTAGCTTCTTCTAAAGGATGCATGTTGCTACTTTTTCTCTCATGCCAAACAAATTACTCGATACCTTTAAGGTACTGTCTATTCACTAACGTGAGCCTGTAGATGCTCTCTGACTATATACTAACTTGGAGGTGAGAAAATGGCATGCAAGTATGAACTTTTCATTCACAGGCATATCCACACAGGTGCTACCAATGGCTGTGACACCTTACAACAACAGAAGCACATAATACAGGCACCTTTGCACATGCAGATTCAAAAAATACATCCCATCTTAATACACTAAATGTATTTTTTCTTGATTAGTAAAACTGCTGCCATCTGCCACATTCACACAGTAAGTACATGGTGGGTTTCAGTCCTGCATCTCCAGGTACACTGCTCTGTGCTCAGACCACCAGGGTCCATCAGAATGAAGCAGAATCAAGTAATGACCATATTAATACATACATTACATACCTTTGATGATACATAGAAGATGACGGCAGAAAAAGATCTGTAGTCCATCCAGTCTGCCCTTGAGGTGCTAATATTATCCCATTGGCCTGCCACTATACAGATCTAGCTTATCTCACACAACCCCCCACCACTACCACCACCACCACTATGCCCACTGCCCTAACCATACCCCTAAATCTGTCTCACTAAACAGTGAGCCCACGTTCTGTCCCTGCCTCCCCCAACCCTCAGGCATCTTATTCCACTGATCCACCATTCTCTGTGAAGAAGACCTGCCTGCTGTCCTTCCTAAACCTCCCTTCCCTCAGTCTTCAGCCATGCCCTCTAGCTACTGTTTTCACATTCCTTGTGAACATGTCCTTACTATCCACTTTAATTATTCTGAGATATGTGTTTTCCAGTGTTGTATAATGAAGTATGGCTGTGAGAAAACTTCATACTTGGGAACATAGGACAACAGAAGGTGACTGCCCATACAAGTTGTCCCCACTACTCAGTGGTAATAATAGATTTACCAACCTCAATATATCTGTCCAATCTGGCTTTAAAAACATGAAAATGATGGTGCATGAACTACATCCTCAGGTAGTTCATTCCACAGTCTAACAGACCTAGACACAAAATTGTGTTTCCATGCCATGGTTCTAAATGTGTTTGTCTCAATCTGAAGCTTATGAGCTCTCATATTATATTTATAGCCTTTTGATACCCAACCCAAATCATTCCTCAAGAGCTCATCCTTAAAGGAGCAGTCCACCCAGAAATTGCAAAAAACATATGTTATGCAGAGTGTTTTGATATGTATGTTAAGTCCTAGTGTGTCCTTCCCTCTGTCTGCTATTAGGAGTTTTTCCTAAATAAGCCTGCTAGCTGTATGGTAGTTTTACGACCCCTGGGGATCTCCATCACAAATAGGTTTATTGGCTTTCTTTCTCCTACGATGCACCCTGTCTCATGTGACAATGATGTAGCCATGCCCTTAGATTTAGCATGTGCACTGCTTTAAAATTAGTTCACAACAGCAGAGCTTTGTAACTGTTCTTATCCAGGGAGCACAAATGGCACCAGTTACAGTTTAGCAGATACCTTGAGAACAAGCTAACTGGGGTTTCTGTAAGAAAACAGCTGCTAAATAGCTCTAATTCATTATTTGTGTTTTCGGTGTGTGTCAGGTCTAGCTAGCAGTAGTAAGTGTTTTCATTTTAAAATGTTATTTCATCAAACTACACACAACAATAAAAAGCACAGAAACTGCCTCAGATCACCAATGCTATAATTAGTAAAGACTGTAGCTGTTTTCTTACAGAACACCTACTCAGCTCTCAAGTATTTGCTAAACCATAAATGTAGGTACCATCATTCTGCTGGAAGGAATTGGGAGATAGGACTGACTTTGCTCTGTGACATCACTTTCATTTATTTATTTTTTTATTTGTTTTTTGTTACAAGTGTGAAGTGTCTTTTTAATAAAGTACAAAAATATGTATGTGTGATTTATTTAGTTTGGAGAATTTTGTTTTATTATTTGAAAAAGTGTGATACACTAAATGTGTAGTGCAGTGAGCCATTGTAAAATGGAATCAAATGTGTAGCTGGAATAGTCACTGTCATCCTGTTGCTTTCATGCCATACCACAGGCAGGAGAAAAGCTGACTTCAATTATTTTACAGTCTCTAGGCTGCAGCTTCATACTATACACTTTATTTGTAAATAAATAAAAATATGAAAATCTTGTCACAGAGCAAAATCAACAGTAACTGTGAATAGAATGCTGATACCTGCATTTACAGTTTAGCAAATATTTGACATCTAAGTGGGGTTTCTGTAAGAAAACAGCTAGAATCTTTATTAATGATTGCACTTATGAGCTGGGCAGTTTCTGTGCTTTTATGGTTGTGTATAGTTTGATAAAAATAAAAGTTTTAAAATTAAAACACTCCTGCTAGCTAGACCTGATGCACACAGAAAACAAAAATAGTGAATTAGAGATGTTTAGTAGCTGTTGTCTTACAGAAACCCCAGTTAGCTTGCTCTCAGGTATCTGCTTAAACTGTAACCAAACTGTAAATTATGCCATTTATGCTTCCTGGATAAGAATAGTTACAAAGCTCTACTGTTGTGAAGTGATTTTAAACTGATTTTAAAGCAGTACACATACTAAATCTAAGGACATGGCTACATCATTGTCACATGACACAGGGTGCACTGTAGGAGAAAGAAAGCCAATAAACCTATTTGTGATGGAGATACCCAGGGGTGGTAAAACTACCATATAGCTAGCAGGCTAATGTAGGAAAAACTCATAATAGCAGACAGAGGGAAGGACACACTAGGACTTTTTTTTTTTTGAACTCTTTTTATTCACCCCTTACCTCTAAACTCTCTCCAGCGACCTCCTGAATCCACAGTCTCTACCTCCCAGCATGGCTCGGTAGTCACAAGCTCCTCTCCGGCACCGGGCATCCCCCCGGTCTACCCTTCGGGGAAGGGCCGCCCCCGCACAGGGCGCTCTTTCTTTAAGTATTGATTCACGGGCCGGAGAGGAGGACAGCCTGAGAGCCGAGCTCGTGATCAGGACTGTGGTCTGTGGAGGAGGCACCGCCTGCTCGAGGCGTGGGGGGTTTGTCTTTGTGCGCTCACGTCCTTGTGGAGCTCGGCTACCAGGAGCAGCCCGCGTGCCATACTTCAACCCTGGCATCGCCCGCGATGCTCATTCAGCACCCCCCCGCCTCGCCAGAGGGCGCCTTGACAATGTTTGCTACTCCCTAATCCCTCCCTCGGGAAGAGAGAGCAGTCTTCCGGATGCTCAATCTCTTCCCTCCCTGCTGCCCCCCCAGGTCCATTCCCGAACCCAGGTCGCCGGTGTGACGCGAGGTGTGGCGTCCAGAGCCTCAACCCTCTGCGCCACCGGGCTGGCAAGGACACACTAGGACTTAACATACATATCAAAACACTCTGCATAACATATGTTTTTTGCAAATTCTGGGTGGACTACTCCTTTAACAATTCTATACAGTGATAATATGTCACCTCTCTTTCGCGTTAGTTCCAAAGGCCATAAACTTAATTGAGTTGGTCTCACCCTGTAGGATTTCCCTTTGCAACCTGCTATTAATTTCATGAAGGACCTCTATGGTTTTTCGATTAGCCTTTTATCTTTCATTAGACAGGGACTCCAACATGAAGAACCATAATCTAGGATTGGTCTTATATAACTATGATACACAGGAAGTAAAACGCATTCATTTCTAGAGAAAAAACTTCTTCTTACGCTATTTGTTAAATACATACCTTTATTCGGCACATATTTACAATAAACTTTGCTCTTTTAAATCATTCCTAATATATATTCCTAAATCTTTTTCGCACATTGTTTCCCTCAATTTAGTCCCCTGAATGTTGTAGTCCTGGTGAATAGTTTTTCTACCCATGTGCATTATGCTACATTTATCCAAATTCAACTTCATCCCGTTTCTCCCTGCTCAGTACACAACAGAAAGGATATCTTGACCAAACCTTAGTCTATCAACAAAAGTATAAACCATCAAAACAGATACTAAAGCAAAAAAAATGGTTAAATAAGTTGATAAACATGCAATAAAATACATTAGAATACTATCTGTACACAAACTAGTGTTCTGGTACCCAACAAAGAAAGCACTGCTCTTTGCCGGTGAGACAAAAAGAACTAAGGAGGTTGGGCTGGTGCTGCTATATTCCTTGTAGGTGCCTGGATGGCCACGCATCGGTGCTCTGTTTCAGCGCCACTGGCCCCAAAATAAAAAATGACACCGCAGTAATCTTCTTTCTTCCAAGGGGTCCTTTAGCATCAGTAACTTTAGCAGTAAGCTGGCTAGGTGCAACTGCCCTGGAGGGAAGCCTTTAAGAGAATTTTATTTAAATGAGCTTTGGGCAATAGCCAATCAAAATCAGGAGAGGGAGTGAGCTGAGTGACAGCAGCCTGAAGGCTTCAGAATTTTTTCTAAGAAAAACGAGAGCACATGCCCTGAAACTGAATCAACATCAGGATTCAAACAACATGCAAATGTCCACAAAAGTGGAACTAGAAACAACAATACGAGCTGGAAACTCATCAATAAAAAAAAAAACTCCAAATTTGTTAAGAGATGTGATAACAGAGCCCTTCTTCTGACAGGTGAAGTGGGGAGAAAGGATGGGAGTTTACTGATGCTTAAGGACCCCTTAGAAGAAAGAAGATTACTGCGGTGAGTAATTTTTTCTTCTTACCCCAGGAGTCCTTTAGCATCAGTAACTTTAGCAGACTACCAAGTGGGAGGTGGGCAGAGAACCTACTTAGGAAAGAGGCTCTGCAGAACCGCCCTACCAAATCTGGCATCAGATCTGGTCTCCACATCCAAACTATAGTGTTTCACAAAAGGTGTGCACAGATTTTCAGGTAGTTGCTTTGCAGACATCCAAGATGGGAATGTCCCTTGTTGCTGCAAGCGAGGCTGCAGTGCCCCTGGTGGAGCGGGCCCTGAGCCCCACTGGATGTTGGTGACCAGTTTTTTCATAGCAGAATCTAATACAAGAGACCAACCAACGGGAAATAGTTCTCTTGGTAGCTGATCTTCCTCTGCCTACATCCCCGTAGGTGAGGAACAACTGCGTGGAAGAGCCTCTGGACTGTCTAGAATCTCAGGAAAGACAGGCAGAGTAATGGACTGGTTTATGTGGAACTCTGAAACTACCTTTGGCAGAAATTTCCTATTTGTCCTGAGCTCAACTTTATTATTGTGAGAGATGATGTAATTTGTCTCAGTGCACAGGGCCTGTAGCTCTGAAATCCTCCTGGCAGAGGTAATGGCAACCACGAAGACTGTCTTCCAAGTTACAAACTTGATATGAGCAGTGGACATAGGCTCAAAGGGTGGTTTCATGAGCCTGTCTATGCAAAGGTTCAGTCTCCAAGGAGGAACAGGCCCCATGACTGGAGGTTGAAGGTGCAAGAGGCCTTTGAAGAACTTTAAATATGGCATGGAAAAAAAATAGATTTTTTTCTTTCCCACCGAAAGCTAGGCTGAAATTACTGCCAGGTGTAGCTGGAGGGAAGATGGTTTCAAGCCTGACGCCTGTAAGTGTACCAGGTAATCTAGCAGCTGAGGGTCTGAAGCTGAAAGGGGTTCGACCTTTTTGCTCTTGCACCAGAGGGAACACCTTCTCCATTTGGCTGCATAAGTCTTCTTAGTATTCATTTTTTTTTAGCCGTCCTCAGTATCTTAAGGATCTGTTCTGAGTACTGCGAGGAACTCCTCGAGAACCAGTCCCTGAGGTGAAGAGAGTGTATGTCTGGATACTGCATGCCTGTCTGAGGAAGGGTCAGCAGGGAGTGAGTTGGAGGCAGGCAAATGGGCCTGCTGCAGGACACTGAGAGAAGGAGAGGGTACCAGGCTTGCCTAGGCCAATCTGGAGCCGTCAGAATCACTGATGCAGGCTGCTGTCTGAGTTTCAGCAAAACCCTGAGTATCCGGGGCAAGGGAGGTAATGCGTATAGTAACCTCTCTGACCAGTCCAGGATAAGTGCATCCAGGAGAAGCGTCCCTGGGACTGGGGGCCTACAACAGTACTGAGGAAGCCGAAAATTGAGGGGCGAAGCAACAGATCCACTTCTGGTGTGCCCCACCGCCTGAACACTGTGGCTAGTACTTGCTTGTTCAGGGTCCATTCGCTCTGGCCTTGACTGATGTGACTCAGAGCATCTGCCAGGGCATTGTGTTTGCCTGGGAGGTGAATAGCTGAGAGGTTGACTCCCAGGGAGAAGGCTAGAGAACAGAGTATTCCTAATCTGGTACCACCCTGCTTGTTTATGTAAAACATTGTAGTGTTGTCTGTTCAAATTTGAACTGCCTGCCCTTTTATGCTGGATGTGAAAGCTTTGAGAGCTATAAAGAGTGCTCTTGTTTCCAAGAGATTTATGTGCAACTGTGATTCTTCGAGAGTCCAGGTGCCGCTTACTGAGGCACTGTCCAGATGTGCTCCCCACCCCAAGAGGGAGACATCTGTGGTGATCACCTTTGTGGGTAGCACAGCCTGGAAGGGTACCCCTGCCTATAAATTTGCAGGGTTCTTCCACCACAGCAGGTTTTGGAGGAACTGCTCCATCATAGGTATCAGCTTTGAAAAGTTGTTGCTTCTCTGAGACCAGCGAGCTCTGAGGTAGGCAAGCAGGAGTTGCATCCTGTACCTGACTCCTGGGGCCACTGCTGTCATTGAAGCCATGTGTCCCAGGAGTTTGAGAAAATGTCTGGCTGGTCTTGGCTGTTCCCGGGTGAAAGAATCTGCCACTGAAAGGAAACTGAATTCTTTCCTGCGGGAGGAAAGCATATCCTTTCTGAGTGTCCAGCTGGGTCCCTATGAAGCTGAGCAGCTGGGTGGGTTCTGGGTGAGATTTCTTTAGATTTACCAGGAAACCCAGGGACTCCAGAGTGCATTTTGTAAGGAAAAGGGACTCCCTGACCTGGCAAGGAGACTTTGCTACTATGAGCCAGTCGTACAGACAGGGATAGAGAGCGACACCCAGTCTCCTGAGGTGTGCTGCTACCACTGCGAGGCACTTGGTAAAGACTCTTGGGGCTGAGGAGAGGTTGAAGGGCACTGTGGCAAACTCATACTGGCCTGAAGGAAGTCTGAATCTGAGAAACTTCCTGTAAGATCTCCTCATGGGTATGTGGAAGTAAGCGTCCTTTAAGTCCAGGGAGGCTAGCTAGTCTCCCTGCTGTAAGGACTGTATGACCTGTGACAGAGTGACCATTTTGAATTTTTTTTTCCAGATGTCTGTTTAAATAGCAGAGATCTAAGATAGTTTGCCACTCCCCAGTTTTCTTTTGTGTCAGAAAGTACCTGGAATAGAGGCCCTTGCCCCTCTCCACTGCTCGTAGAGCCAGAAGGTTCTGTACCTCCAATTCCAACTGTGGAACTTGCATTGGAGACAGAGGTCTTGACACCTGGGTATGCCTGAGGTCTGGCATCTGCCTGAACTATAGTGGCAGACTCTTCTCCACTATCTCCAGCACCCACTTGTCTGATGTAATGAAGGACCAGTTCTGAAGACAGTGGGAGAGTCTACCTCCCACCGGAGGTGGGGAGGCGACCTGGACACTCACATCAGGACTCAGACTGCTAGGCAGTCGGCTGAGTAGAGGTGGCCCTTCTTTGGCCCCTTCTGCCCCTGCCTCTGAAAGACCCCCTGTGCTGACCGAAGTCAGATTGGAGATAAGGATTGTAAGGCCTGAGGAAGAAAACTTCTGCCCCTACCACAACTGGGACGGGATCTCTGAGGGGCAGTAGGCTTAGATTTAGATGAGTGACTCTGCCAGCAGGCCTTGTATTCATCAACCTTTTTCATGTAGTCAGTGGTTCTGTACTCAAACAACATGTTTTGATCACAGGAAAAATCCATGGCCTTGGTCTGAGTGTCTGTGGTTAGACTGGTAGTTCTTAGCCAGGCGAAGCACCTCAGAGAGATGGCATGGGCCATCACCCTAGAGACTGCCTCATTGTTGTCGTCTACCATGTGGAATTGGTATTTGGTAGCTGACAAGGCAGTTTTTGTCATATCCACCAGCTCCTGCACCACAGAATCTGACCCACTGCGGGCAATGACCAGGACAGACTTCCATAGGGCTTTCTGATATTTGGCTGTGAACGCCATGTACGAAGAAAGTCTGAGAAGCAGGGAGGCTGTAGCATACATTTTCTTTACTATAAAGTCAATTTTCTTGGGAGTCCCTGTCTGGAGGTAAGGGGGACAAGGAGACCCCAGCTTTCTCACAAGCTGCCTGCTGCACTATACTCTCGTGGCTAGGCTGCGCAGACAGGCACTCGGTACCAGTTATAGACAATTTATATTTTTTCTCAATCCACTTGTCAACCCCTGTCACTAAAGTGGGGGTCTGGAGCACTTTCATGGTATCTTTTCCGAACGCATTATAGATAGGGAAGACCAGGGTCTTGGGGGTTGAAAGACCTCTCATCTCCCTATAATCTTCGTCATCAACATTCTGGTTGGGCTCCTGCATAGGGAGGTCCAAGGTGTCTAGCATATTTCGGAAAAATGTAAACATAGAGGAGGAATCCTCCTGATCACCTGGGGTATCCCCAAATGGAGGGGTCTAGGGACTCATGGGACTCAAGGCCCTCAAAATCCATGTCGGGGGCATCATAAAAATGTTCTTCTTCATCTGCGTCACCCTCACAGTCTTCAGAGGAGAGAACTGTGGAAGAGTGTTTGCCTGCCCCAGTAAATATAGGTCCCATCTTTTGTAGGGTCTGAAACAGTTGCCATGTTTTAGCCATGTCTTGCACAGATGGGAGATCCTGCGCAGACTTTGGTTGTATGTGTTTTGCTTTTTCTTTATGCCTTAAGCTGCCTGTTGTCTCGCTACTGGCTTTCCCTGGAGCAACAGGAGCATTTTTTTCTTGACAGAGTTTCTTTTTAGCCACTTCATCAGTGGCTTGATCAAGCTTCCTTTTTTCATCACTTTGATTATTTTTTTATTTGTGAGGAACTTCATCTTTGGAAGCTTTATTTTTTAACTGGGATCTGGAGGGTTCCTCAGCACCTCTGCTCACACTTTTATTGTTAGTACTTTTAGATAGCCCCTCATGGGAAGCCTTTGATTTATCCTCAGCCAGAATAATTAAAGGTTTCTTTGCTATGTGCCAATTTAAACAAAGCAAACCCAAGATCTGGACCTCACGAACCGAGTGCAGGTTTCTGTGAAATGCCATTGGCCAGTCCTGCCCCAGTTAAATAACTCTGTCTGTTTTAAAGTGCCTTTTTTTGGGTACTGGAATCTGTACCAGTGCCAGTCTTAATAGAAAGCCCAGTAATACTGGTCAACTGCACATAGGTTTCTGTTGAAATGCCACCAGCCAGTCCTGTGACAGATGACAACTTAGGTCCAGTTTATTATTTGTAATTTGGTTTCTCTGTAAATGCCAATCCTCAGAGAATCCCCAGGCAACTGTCAAAGTATGAAATCTAAATGAGCACCTTGAGGTAAAGCCCGCGAAGTCTGAGATAAAAGACAAGGCAAATGACACTAATTCGACAGTTCCTTCAAGAATCAAGTTAAAAACGGGAGGAACCATTGAAATTAAGCATCAGCGGTAAAAAAACTAATATAATTTAAGCAGATACAGTAAAAATAAAGTTAAAATAACACAGTCGTGGTAAAATTTACCACGAATTCGCAGAAAAAAAAACACTATGTAAAATTACACTCAGCACACTAAAAAGGTAAATTTATGAGGAAAACTTTACCAAGATAAGCAAATAGGAGGCTGTCAACAAGGAAAGTTGAGAGGCACCTCAGGGGCAATGTTGCTCAGTTCAGCAGAGAAAAAATTCAGAAGCCTTCAGGCTGCTCTCACTCAGCTCACTCCCCCTCCTGTTTTTTGATTGGCTATTACCCAAAGCTCATTCAAATAAAATTCTCTTAAAGGCATACCTCCGGCAGTTACACCTTATTTATTTATTGAATAGAATCAGAATTACTATCCTTTGAGTCACAGACTCTTTTGCAAAGGTGCCACGTCATACAAAAGTAAGAAGTACAAAGAAAATACAGAAATAAAGATATACATTCAATGATAATGAAATAATAATAAAATACACATTCAGCAATAATGAAATAATACAAGGTCAAACAGCCAGCACACTGCTAAAGTTACTGATGCTAAAGGACTCCTGGGTAAGAAGTTCTGGTTTCCGTGGGGACCTCACCTGTCTCCTGCATACCGAAGACCAAAGAGTTGGACTCTATGGAGAAGACTGATTATTGGAAGAGCTATTATTTCCAGTATAGCTTTGGTACAGGGTGACACAAGACGCAAGTAAATCATAACAGCTGGCAGATGTAAAACTCGATATGATAGAAATGAACTATGCAGGACTAGTACAGCTAACCCTGGGTAGGAAGGAATGAAAGAAAAAATTACTCACCTTAGTAATGTTGTTTCTTCTAATGGAGTCTTGCTATATTATAGACATTAGCAGTTTGTTCCAGCTCTAGAACTGCCCCGGAGTGAAAAGGTTAAAACCATTCCAAAATAGAATTTTGGCACGACAGCAACTCTATCTGTGTCATTTCAAACTTGAACTGTCAGATCTTTACGAGCCAAACTCACTAAGGTCTGTGTGAAGCTGTAACTCACACTAGCCAAATGGCTACCTAAATAATAACAACCATTGATGGTCCCAACACCCAAGACTCAAGTCAGGGACCAGAAATACTAACACCATTCTAATCATATGAAAATGGAACATAAGTATAATAAAACACACATATGCATACACACACTCCCCCAAAGTCCCAAAGGGACAAAATGCTAACAGGACATAAGTAGTGCCACACTAGTTGCCCGCACTCCCACCAAGTAGAGGTTCTGAGAGGGGCAGGTTGGGGAGGTCTATAATATAGCAAGACTCCATTAGAAGAAACAACATTACTAAGGTGAGTAATTTTTCTTCAAACAACATGAAGTCTTGCTATATTATAGACATTAGCAGAATACAGCAGTACCTCCATGGAGGAGGGGCAGAACCTACTTAGGAATAGGCTCTGAAGAACAGCTGCGCCTAAACCGAGCATCTCCCTGGCCTGGACATCCAGGAGCAATGCTTGTAAAAGTGTGTACCGCTTTCCAAGTAGCAGCCTGGCAAATCTCTAATAAAGGGATATTTCTGGCAGCAGCTAGAGACGCAGCTGTACCCCTGGGAATGAGCCCTCAAACTGGGGCTCTGCCCACTTTGATAACAAAATTGGATACAAGAGACAATCCACCTGGCTATTGATCTCTTAGTGGCAGGTTTGCCTTCCCAACTTCACCATAGGTAAGGAAAAGTTGGAGGGATTCAACCCAGACCTTTGGCACGCCTATATAATAACTAAGAGCTCTCTTAACATCCAGGTTGTGCAACCTCCTCTCACCGAAGAGGAGTGATCAGTGAAAATACTGAAGGAGATAGATTGATTAAGATGGAAATCTGAAACCACCTTAGGCAAAACTTCCTATTAGTCCTAAGGACTACCTTATCCCTGTGGAAAGAAATAAAGTCAGTCTCCACTGACAAGGCTTGCAATTCACTTATGCTGGTAGAAGTGATAGCCACTAGAAAACAGTTTTCCAAGTTAGGTACTTAAGCTCTGCAGAAGACAGAGGTTCAAAGGGGTTGCATTAACTGGGCACGTAAACATTAAGGTCCCAAGCAGGGGCCGGTTCCCGAAAGGGAGGATTAGTATGGAGTAATCCCTTAAAAAACTTGGAAAACACAGGATGAGAGGAAAGAAGGGATGACTTTCCTGCTGACACAAAAGCAGACACAGCTGCCAAATGAACTCTCAGGGTAGCTGGTCTGAGACCCAAGGAATTAAAGATGTACCATGTAATCTAACAAAATGGGCAATTCAGCAGATTCTGGGGAAATATTTTTCCCAGCACACCAAATGGAAAACCTTTTCCATTTAGAACTATAAGTAGCCCTAGTGGAAGGCTTTCTGGAAGCCTTTAGGATCTCAAGAACACCCTGAGAGAGGTGTAAATCAGCAAACTCTAACTCCTCAAGAGCCAGGCCTCGAGGTTGAGGGATTTGAGGTCCGGATACCAAACCCTTCCCTGGGCACAAGTCAACAGATTGTGATTCCTGGGGAGGCACAGGGGAAGATGGACTGTCAGAGACAGAAGGAGGGGTACCAGGCCTGCCTGGCTCATCCGGGCAATCAGAATCACCCTGCAAGGCTGAGATCTGATTTTGACTAGTACTTTGAATAGGAGAGGAAAGGGGGAAAGCATAGAGGAACTTCCTCCCAATCCCCGGGCATCATCCAGGGAACTGAGCCCAGCACTGGAGGCCTGCAACAGAACAGAGGAAGTTTGTGATTGTCTGGGGCTGCAAAAGATCTATCTGAGGGATGCCCCACCTGGCAAAAACTATCCCCAGCACTTGAGGATCCAGGGACCATCTGTGATGGCCCTGGGAAATCCTGCTGAGGGCATCCGCTAGGACATTGTCCTTCCCTGGAAGATGAACTGCTATGAGGGAAGTGTTCAGGGAATAGGCCAGAGACCACAACTTCATAGCCTCGGTGCACAAGGCCGAAGACCGAGTGCCCCCCAGTTTGTTGATGTACCACATTGTTGTGGCGTTGTCTGTTCTGACTTGTATCACCTTGTCGTGGACAGATGCAGAAAAAGCTTGAAGAGCTAAAAAGACAGCTCTGAGTTCCAGCAAATTGATGTGGAGCAGAGATTCTTGGGGGACCAAACTCCCTGAGGGAAAGGTCGCCATGTGGGCTCCCAACCCAGAAGGGAAGCATCTGTAGTGAGAGTCAAGTCGTGAGAAGGGAAATGAAGGGACCCCGCTTAAATTGCTCTGATCCTGCCACCACTGGAGAGCTAGGATCAAGGTTCGAAACACTGGGACCAACTTGGAAAGGGGGTCTCTTCTCTGAGACCAAAAGGTTCTCAAGTGAAACTGAATGCTCTCATCTGAAATCTGGCTCCCTGCACAACAGCTGTGGATGCAGCCATGTGCCCCAGGAGCTGCAGAAAGTGTCTTGCTGGTCGAGAGACCTGCAGAGGAAGGAAGAGGCCAGAGCCACTAAATTCCTTACCCTTTCTGGGGGAAGAAAGGCTCTGGCTAGCTTTGTGTCCAATTCTGCCCTATAAAGGTGAGTACCTGGACTGTTCCAGAACCCACTTTTGTAGGTTTAGCAGAAAACCCAGGGAGGTGAGAAGCTGCTGGGTGACCTGCAGGTGAGATTTTACTCTGTTCTGGGGACTGGCCTACAATGAGCCAGTCGCCTAGATACGGAAAACAGCAATCCTCTGCCTCCTTAAGTGGGCCACTGCCACTGCTAGACACTTTGTGAATACCCTTGAGCAGAGGTAAGGTCAAGGGCATTGCTCTGAACTGGTAATGACCTGAGGGCAGTTCAATCTGAGGTACTTTCGATGGGATCTTCTGATTAGACATGGAAATAGGCATCCTTGAGGTCCAGGAGGCTAGCCAGTCCCCTGGCCTTAGGGAAGGTAAAATCATTGCCAGAGTTACCATTTTGAACTTTGGTTTCAAAAGATGCTTGTTCAGATATCTGAGATCTAAATGGGCCGCCATTCTCCTGTCTTTTGGGGTAAGGAAGTATCTGAATACAGACCCCTGCCCTGATGCAGGGAGGAACCCTTCTACTGCTCTGAGAGCTAACAGGGATGAGACCTCTGTTTCCAGAGCGAGGGTCTCTGAAGCACTTGCAGGTAGAAAAGTCTGCTTTTCAACTTGGGAAACTTTTGAAGCTGAAAACCAGACCCTGGCTTACTACTTCCAGAACCCACTTGTCTGAGGTTAAAGAAGCCCAATTCTGACTGAAGTAAGCCAGCCTGCCCCCCACTGGTACAGGAAAATCGGCCCTGGGCACCCCATCAGGGTGCCTGTTTCGCAGGAGCTTTAGGCTGGGGGGTGGGAGCAGGTCTGCCCACCCCTCGCCTGCCCCTGCCTCTGAAGAAGCCCCTCTGAGCATAGGCAGAGGAGGCCTGAGTCTGGTAGAAGGGTTTGTGAAAGGCCTCACCCCTCCCTGGGGCATGCCTTGAGGAGTGGCTTGCCGCCCTTAGCCTGGGCACTCTTGTAAGTAGTCCCATATTCATCCATCTTCTTCATGTAATTCTCTGTCTGCTCTCCAAACAGAGAATTTCCCACCACAGGAAAATCCATAGCCTTAGTCTGGGTATCCTGTGACAAACTAGTACACCTGAGCCAGGCCAACCTACTAAAAGCTACAGATGTGGCCATGACCCTAGAGGAAACATCATTAACATCCACAGCAGCATGAAACTGAACCTTAGAGGCTTCAATGCCATCAGCAGCCACCTGTTCTAGTTCACTAGCCAGCTGGCCATGGGCCTGCTTGGCCAATTGCAAAACAGTATCCCATCTAGATTTCTAATACCTAGCTACATAAGCCATATAATTTGCTTGCCTGAGTCCCCATATACTGTTTTTTTGCCATGGCCTCAATCTTCCTGGAATCCTTGTCAGGAGGATGTGAAGCCAAGGGAATATTAGCTTTATCACAGGCAGCAGCCTGAACTACCCCAACATGACTGCATTGCTGAGAAAGGAATTCTGTATCAGGGCCTGACAATGTATACCTTCTGTCCATCTTTTTATCTACAGGAGGCACAGAATTAGGAGCTTTTAAAATTTTAATTGTTTGTTTCCTAAAAGACTTATGTAAAGGAATAGACAATCTCCTAGACTCTGGAATATCCATCATTTCTACAAAATCAGGCTCCTCTTGCTCATCCACAGCCTCTTCTAAAGGAAGCTGGAGGGTTTCAGCAACTTTTTTATAAAACATAAAATGAGATGGGGACTCAGACAGCATAGGGGGAGATTCTAAAGGTCTGTCTGGGGAGATGTCCGGTTCAATGGGCATACCCAGACCTTCCCAGCCACATTCATACTGTTCATAATCCTCCTCCCCCGCCTCTGGTTCATAAAATTCCTCAATATCATAATCCTGAACCACTGGGACCAGACGAACCGACCTTTTACCAAATAGTGGTGGTTCGGACGGACCCTGAGACAGTGACTGGACAATTTGTATGGCTTTTGCTATCTCTGCAGCAGTTGGAGAAGGAATTTTGGACTCCAAACCTGCTGATTTCTTGTTTTCTTTACTGGAATTGGTTCCTCAGAACCAGCTTTTCTTTGCCGAGGAAGTCTGGCCCTGGTCAGAGGGCATCCTCTGGTTCGTTGGCACCGAACCGGCTGGCCATCCGGGTCAGCGGACTTTTTGGTCTCTCGCCCCTGAGCCTGCCCAATCTTTTTCCAGGGTGGCTGCAGGGAAATTTTACATACCTGGCAGTCTGACTGGAGGTGGTCAAACCCCAGACAATAAACACAGGTGGTGTGTGGGTCAGCCTTGGCAAAGACTTCCCACAAACATCACAGTGTTGAAACCCAGTGGCCCCGGTTTTCTTTTGGGTTTCTAGACATAATGCCAGCCTAACCAAAAACTTGCCTTTAACGGCAGTGCAGAAGAAGACACCCTTATCGGTTCCTAACCGTGTCACGGTATTGGAAAAAACATAAATCCGCTTTTTTTAGAACCGATAAGAACCGGAACCGCACTCTAAAATAGTAACTTTTAGTTTTAAATGAGTTTTAAATCACTGATCGGTTCAAAACCGAACCGATAACTTACAAGTTCCACACAGACAAACCTTCATTTACTTACGGTTACCACAGATAGAGCTTGAACCGAACAGTTTTATGTTAAAATAAAACTATTCTCGGTTAAATCCAACCGAAAAACACTTTTAAACCGAGAAATGAACCGAGCAGAAGGAGAAATCTCCGAGCGACTGTTCACTGAGGCGGAGTAAAGAATCTGACAGTTCAAGTTTGAAATGACACAGATAGAGCTGCTCTCGTGCCAAAATTCTATTTTGGAATGGTTTTAACCATTTCACTCCGGGGCAGTTCTAGAGCTGGAACAAACTGCTAATGTCTATAATATAGCAAGACTTCATGTTGTTTGAAGACTCGTAGTGAAAAAAGAAGAGATGGGCTGTGAGGTGGGATTTGAAAAGGGGAAGATGGGCTCTGTGAAGAGAGACAGAGGAAGGGAGGCTGTTTTGAAGCAGAGATGGTGAAGGACCTCCTAACCAGCAGTGGGGTGGAAAATGGAGGGGGGGGCAGAAAGAAGTCTACAGTTGGAGTACAAGAGTGGGTATAGGCGGTAGTAAATGGGTACAGTAGGGAGTGGGGCAAGTTCATGAAGGTGTCTGAACATCAGGAGGGCAAATTAGAAGTGAATTTAAAACAGGATAGGGAATCAGAGGAGTTGTCAGAGGATGGGAGGGCAAACATAAAGTTCTGTTTTCAGGAGCAGAAGCAATTGCAGTGTCTTCAACCTCTTCTAAAGCAGTAGGAGGGTAGCACTGCCATAAGCTGCATTTGACCACGTTTGGACATCTGCGCAGACTGGATGGGCCGCTGGGCCTTTCACTGCCATCACTTTCTATATTTCTATGAATACCATCATTAACAAAAACAACCACAATCTCTTTCATTTGACAGTCACAGATCCTGACAGTACGTATATTGATTGCTTAGAGTAAATATGAGAGGAAAACATGCTTACTGCAGCTGCTGCGATACAACCTGACAAAGGCACCAGCATTTGCAGGACACAAATACCTTGTTAGAGGCAGGTGGAAGTGTGTGCATGCTTAGGGCCCGAGCCAAAGTCAAGCCAGCATATGTGCTATTTGTGTATTCCAGACTGTGCCACTCTGCTCCCTCATGTCACTTGATGGGACTAGTTCACAAGTGGCATCAACAGCCCCAGGTTATTGTTCCATGAGGTCACCCCTCTCCATGAGCGTGGATCAGCATTTGGACAAAAGTAGGGTGTCTGCAGGCGCAGCTGTGCCAGTCACTGGTCTTCAAGCTGGACTCCCCTGCACTGCGCGAGTAAAGGAATGCAGGATATAGTAGTCCCCCTCTTGACTGCTATATCTTCTTGGTCAGCAAAAGTCTTTTTTTTTTAAATAGATGACTTTTTGATGGTCCTCCCAGCCCTTTACAATTTATGAGGAGAAGACAAGAGAACAGAGAATGCTAGAAGAATTTCCCTTGACAAACCAAAGTGTTTAATTTAAGGATACTAACAGGAACACAACCTGCTATCCCAGTGCTTCGTGCCTAAATGGCACTTTTTCAGGGGTGCTCTAATCTACTCTTGTCTGTATCCTGAACTGGTCACCAACTGAACGCACTGAGTGCCTTGTCTACACAGCTTAGCAGGAGGGCTCGCAATGGGTACAGAGGGATTGACTGGCACCCTAATACAATATTAGCATGGAGCCGTGCCCAGGGGCACAGATCAGCTAAAGTAATGTGGCACCACTCCCCTGCCAGCCCACCTGACCTGACTCTCCATGTAGGTCTGCAGGCAGAGCAGGGTCTAGTAAGTGGTGGTCTCTAGCACAATTGTGCAGGTAGACTGTGGCTGTCCTGGAGTGCTCCACATGTGCAAAGGGGGTACTCTGGTCATCAGAGGCCCTCTGTACCTGTGGATGGTTATGTGGCTCAGGCTGTAATGGATGCAGATAGCACCACTATAGTCCTGCATTCATGTCTGTTACTTTCTCCAGGTCAAAGTTTTCAATGACTACACCATCATTCACCTGTCTTCCTTCGTTTTGATGAATAATGAAAAAAACTAAGTAAACAAATTACAAAACAAGTATGTTACAGAAACACAGAATTTATTGGCAGAAGAGGACCACTTGGCCCACCCTATCTGCCCAGATGACCCCTCCCTATTCTGTCTCGTAGACCCTACCTGATCGCTGGTGACCCTCCCCCCTCAACCTATTTACCAGTTCTCCCCATGCCTGTCTCAAGTATGCTTGAAGCCCCCCACTGTTTTCACCCCCACCACCTCTACGGGAGACTGTTCCATGTGTCCACCACTCTTTGAGTGAAGTAGTACTTCTTCAGATCTCACTTAACCCCCTCCCCAGCTTCACTGCATGCCCTCTTGTCCTGGTGCCCTTTCTTATTTGAAATATACTCCCCTCCTGCACCCTCTCATGAGGTACTTTTAGGCCTCCATCTTGTTCCCCCTCTCCCTCCTCTCTACCACCTCCCTCCTCCTTTTGGTGTATCCCTCTCCCTATGCACCCCAGCAGCCCATTGGTCCTGCCTACTGCCTTGTCACACTGCTCCACCACTTTGAGGTCATCATATATTGTAACCCCAAGATCTCTTTCCTGCTTAGTAATTGTCATTAACCCCCCCCCCCAAAAAAAAACACACACACAGACACACATCTTATACTCCGTTCCAGGGATCTTTTGCCCTAGGTGCATGATTCTGCACTTTTTGGCATTAAACCCCAGCTGCCATTTTGGTGTCATCTGCAAAAACACATATCATCCCTTCCATCCCCTCTGCAATGTCATTTATGAAGACACTGAAAAGTATGGGTTCCAGTACTGAGCAATACGGCACCCCACTGGTCACTCTCCCCTCATTAGAGTGAACGCCGTTTACTACCACTTGCTGCTGCCTATCCATTAACTATTTTTTACCCAGTTTTATCACTTTTGATCCCACCCCTAGACTGTCCAATTTCCTTATCAGTTTCCTATGTGGCACTGTGTCGAAGGTCTTGCTAAAGTCCAAGTAGGCCACATCCGCTGCCCTTTCTTGACCTATTTCCCTGGACACCCAGTTGAAGAAATTAATCAGATTCATCTGGCATTACCCCCTGCCCCACCATGAATCCATGCTGCCTTTGGTTTTGTAACCTGCTGGATTCAAGATATTCCATTAGCCTTCACTTCAACAGGGTTTCCATTAATTTCCCCTACCACTGATGTGAGACTGACCAGTCTATGGTTGCTAGCCTCCTCCTTGCTGCCACTCTTATGAAGCGTGACTATGCTTGCTCTCCTCCAGTCCTCTGGAACCACTACTGTTTTTGAATTAAGTCCATCAGTGGTGTATCAAGTACCTCCCTAAGTTCCCTTAGCACCCTTGGGTGTTTCCTGTCCAGTCCCATGGTCTTGTCCACTTTAAGATTTGCAAGTCTCTTCAGGACTCTTTCCTCTGAAAATGGATTTGTGTCCACTCCCCCCTCCCCCAGTGTTCTTGCTGCTTCTTGAGGGTTCATCCCCCTCTCCCTCCACTGTGAAGAGTGAGCAGAAGTACCTGTTCAGGATGTCTGTTTTTTCCTAATCCTTCTCTGTGCAGTCTCCCTCTGCCATCCTCCTTATCCTCACTATGCCTCCCCTTGCCTTCCTCTTCTTGCTTATCTACCTAAAAAAAGTCTTGTCCCCTTTTGCTACCCCTTTGGCTACCCTTTCTCGTTTGTGCCTTTGCTCCCCCTCACTGCCTTACCTGCTTCCCTCTGTTTTACTTGATACACCTCCCTATCCTCCTCCTCCTGTGTTTCTTCATACTTGCTGAATGCCACCCTTTTTTCCTTTCCCTTTGTGGCCACTTCCCTAGAGTCCATAATGGCCTTTTTTCCTCTTGCTTTTGCTCACTTCTTTCATGCAGAGGTTGGTTGGCCTCACTATGCTGTCCCTTAATTTTCTCCACTGTTCCTCTCCCCCTCCTTGGCGGTCCTCCCCTACTAGGCTGTCCCTAAGGCAGATTCCCATTTCTCTAACATCTGCTCTCCTAAAGTCCAGGACCCTCGTCCTCATGTGGTTTGCTTCTGCACCCATCTTAATGCTGATCTACACTGCACGGTGATCACTGGTCCCCAGGAGAAAGCCTACTATGACGTCTGCGATACTGCCGCTGTTAGTAAGCACTAGGTCCAGCACTGCACCATCCCCTAGTGGGTTCACAGACTAGCTGCCTGAGAAATATCCTGGGCAGGGAGTCAAGGAAGGCCCTGCTTCTAGCTGAAGTTGAAACTGGAAGGCTCCAATTCACATCTGAAAGACTGAAGTTCCCAACCAGCAGTACCTCCCTCTTATTCGCCATCCTTCTAATGGTTTCTTCCCCATATGCCTTATCCAATGCCTCCCCTTGTGCTGGAGATCTGTATATCACCTCAGTATGAATAGTGACCCCAGCACCTGTCTCCAGGTGACCCAAACCACATAGACAGACAGACATATAGAAATTTATATAGCGCCTTTCCAGAGCACAAAGTGCTTCATAATCAAACAAGTAAAAATCACGATAACATGCATCTCAGATCTGTTATAATCAACTATATTAAATCACAATCACAGTCAAAATCACATCCAGCCCTTCCTTTACCTCTAGCTTCTCTTGCACTTTCACAGATGATACCATCGCTCATGTATAAAACCACCCCTTCTCCTCTCACTATCTCTTCTGAACTGAGAGTAGTCTGGTATGGCCAAGTCCCAGTCGTGATTTTCAGTGCACCAGGACTCAGGTATAGCTACCAGATCCAGGCCCACCTCCACCAAGATGGCCTCCAGGTCCAGAATTTTATTTCCTAGACTTCATGCATTGGCGCACATGGCTCTCCAAACCTTGTTCTCACTCACTGCCTGCAATCCCCTTCCTCCCCTTTTCTGCCTGTGTTGCTCTCCAGAACTCCCCGACTCCTCTATTCTCTCATTTCTCCCTCTGTTTCTTGCCTCCTCTACACCTCTCTTTCTACATCCTTTGTTCTTACCTCCTGTGATGACCAATCAGCTTCTACTGGTAGTGTGAAATATTTTGTCAAATGCTAGTAACTTCTTTAGTAGTGGGGGGGGCAGGAGACAGAGCTTAAAGGTGAGAAAACTGGCCTGTGGGAGATTCTCAATAGCCCAGCAGGATTTAAGTAGTGTGTACTTTCATTGTACTGGCTTCCTGGAATGGGGTTAAGTTTGTTAGTACACAAAGGAATTGGAGACATACTGTCTCAGCAGCATATGAACACATACATTATGATGCTACATAATCTAGGAAAGAAAGCTGGGTCCCAGAGACACCAAGAACAGATACATAGATACATAGACAGTGTCGGCAGATAAGGGCCTATGGCCCACCCAGTCTGCCCATTTGAGCTTGTAAGTTCAGTTTATGTTTTCCAAGAAGTCTGTTGCCCCTTACCCCTGACCTTCAGAATTCCTTTATGTCTATCCCATGCATTCTTAAATCCCGTGATTGTTTCAGCCCCCACTACTTCCTCTGGCAGGGTGTTCCACTTGTCCACCGCCCGTTCTGGAAGAAATTCTTCCTCACGCTTCCTCTGAATCGCCCTCCTCCAACTTCATCCCATGCCCTCTAGTCCTGGAACATCTTTTCACTTAAAATAGTGTATTCCTGCACCCTGTTCCTCCCTGTAAGATACTTGTATGTCTCTATCATATCCCCTCTCTCCTCCTCTCCTCCAGGGAGTACATGTTCAGTTCCTTCAACCTGTCCTCATAGGACTTGTGATGCAATCCATGCACCATCTTTGTTGCCCTCCTCTGAACCTTCTCTACTCTGTCTATGTCCTTACATAGGTAAGGTCTCCAGAACTGTACAGTGTACTCCAGGTGGGGCCTCACTAGTGTCTTGTATAGTGGAATTATGACCTCTTCCTGCTGGTGATGCCCCTGCCTATGCTTCCCAGCATCCCATTTGCTTTACCTGCTGCCTTGTCACACTGTTTCTGCCTTGAGGTCATCAGAGATGATAACCCCAAGATCCCTTCCTGCTTGGTATGCTATATCCTCACCCCAACTGATATATTGTGCCAGGGTTTTGTGCCCATATGCATTATCTTGCACCTTGCATTGAATTTCAACTGCCAAACCCTGACCATTCTTCAAGTTTCTGCAGGTCCTTCTCATTCTGTCTACACCCTCTGGTGCGCCTACTCTGTTACAGAGCTTTGTGTCATCAGCAAACAGTGAAATTCTGCCTTCTAGGTCCTAAGAATGTCACTGATGAAGATATTGAATAGGACCGTCCCAGCACTGATCCCTGTGGTACCCCACTGGTCACTCTTCCCTCTGTGGAGTGACAGCCATTTACCACCACCCTCTGTGTCCTGCCGCCCAGCCAGTTACCTACCCACCACACTACTGTCCGGCCCACACCCATATTCCTCAGTTTCTGCAATAGTCTTCTATGTGGCACAGTGTCAAAGGCCTTGCTGAAGCCCAAATAGGCCATGTCCACTGCCCTCCCCTGATCCACCTCCCTAGTCACCCAGTCAAAAATATCGCAAAGCAGGCGTCACACAAAATACCAGGCCTGAAGTGATTTCAGTCAATCAGATAAACCTGGGTACAGGGAAATGACATCAGCCTCGCTTGACCAAGGCACCAGGAAGACAGAGAGAGAGAGAGAGAGAGAGCGATAGGAGAGGGCATACATGCTTCATTCCAGATTTTGCTGGGGTTTGTGTGTATCCAAGGAGGGAGCCAGACTGTGCATCTGCAGAGAGAGGCTGAGGTAACAAGGCTAGTGCACAGTGAGGTAAGATGAGACTGTAACTTGTAGGAAAGATATAAGAATTTACCTTCACAAGTGTGCAAGCTTTCTTTTATAATCCTGTAAGTGTACTGTTGTTTTACTATGTGTAAATTGTGATATACCTGATTATTACTGTTGCATTTATACAAGTGTTTATTAATAAATTACTTTTCTAAAGATTGGAATAACTGGTTGTTTGTGACTGCAACTCTGAGGGAAGGGTACCTGGATAAAAGGGGTGCATACTAAAAGGTCTCCGAGAGAGTGCAGTGTGTCTTACCCAGAGCAGAGACCACCACTACGGGGAGTCTAAAGGGTAAATGTAGCAGAAAATGGCCATCAGGATACCAGGGTCTGAACTCTTGCTAGAGAGGGACTTTGACTGCAGTGATGCTGGTCCAGATGGTCTCGGGGCAAAGGCTTGACAGAGAGAGAGAGAGAGAGAGAGAGAGAGAGAGGGGCTCACTGGGGACTGTGGGTCCTCTGACTGTCACAGACACCCTCGTCCTTCACCTTGTTCACACCCCCTTCTTCTTCTGCCCCTGTCCTGTGGGAGTTTTCTTCCCTCAGGCTCTCCCTCCTTGTTGTTTCAACCTGCTGGGGGGAGGGGCAGATTACACCTCCCTTGGCAATACAGCCTTTCTCCCTTAGCAAGTTTAAATCCTCATCCAAGTAACACTTAAACCTCCCACTGAGAACTGAGGTTCCCTTCCCAGAAGGATGTAGTCCATTACCTCCACAGAGGCCCATATTTCTCCAAGTCAGCCCCAGTCCCCAGTGAAGCCAAAACCCTCCTCCCGCTCACCATGCCTTCAACCAACTGTGGAAATTCCTGGTGCAGAGCGTCCTATCCTCCCCTCGGCTGTACACAAGTAGCACCTCGGAGAATGTCACCATTCATGCTACCTATTTAAGGCCCCTCCCCAGTTCCCTGAACTGATCCCGCTCTACCCCAAATCCATCCCTCATCAGGTAATTAGTCCCTAGGTGGACAATGACATCCAGCTCCCTCCCATGACCTGCTGCCTTAGCGAGCCTCAGTTTCGCTTTCCATCCCTTTAAGCATAAGTGCCAGGCAGGCACTTTATCTCCTTCTCCCTTTCCTGCTCCCAAATCTATCCTCTAGTCTCTGTGTTGTAATAGAATCACTACTGAAAGGATTTTTGAATATCTTGAATCCAATGGCTTACAAAATCCCAGGCAGCATGGATTTACTAGGGGGAGGTCATGTCAAACTAATCTTATAGATTTCTTTGACTGGAAAACCAGGGAAGTCGATCAGGGTGGAGCAGTGTATGTGGCCTACCTAGATTTCAGTAAGGCATTCAACACTGTTCCACATAGGAGATTCATAAACAAGAAGGGCAACCTTGAAGTGGGACTAAAAGCGGTAAACTGGGAAGAAATTAATTCATTCATTCAATTTTGAGAACCGGGTAGGCCCGCTGAGCCCCGAAGGTCCCTTTTTCAGGGGCAACCCGCAGTTAGTTACACAGAAGAGCATTTCACATACAGAGAGAATACAGAGCAAATAGGTGCGTTGACCATTTCAGGTTACAATCTGTTCGGCACAGTGCAGTGTTCAAGTCTTAGTACACAGTGTGGTTTAGACATTCATACATTAGGAATAAACAGAACTAGTACAGGGAGTGGACTTAGCGGACAAATAGAACAATGGACAGTATACTTTACTCTTCCTGGTCTGGACTGGCCTGGGCCAGCGTAGGTTGTTAACTATAGTCTCTATGGCTCAGAGTTCTTGCACATATACAAGTGCTGTTTCTTAGGTGGTGTGCTCGTAGCTCCGATTGGAAGATTCCCAAGGAGGTCGCATCCTGCAATTGTTGTGGGAGCTTATTCCACAGCACCGGGGATGCATGGGCGAAGGATCTGGCGCCTGCAGTGGTGCGTACCCTGGGTTCTTCAAAGAGATTTCTCCCAGTGGTTCGGTGCTGCCTGCCTGCTCTCTTAGGGACCAGAAGCCCAGTCAGGATTTCTGGGGGGCTGTTGAGGAACTTAAATACGTTACATAATAACGGGTACTGCAGGCGGCCGGTAGGCGACGGCCAGTTAACGGAGGCCAGTGCTTCGCAGTGGTCTCTCCTTTTGTGAGACGATGTGGCAAAGTGGGCAACCTTGTTGTATAGTACCTGCATTCTGATGTACTCCTGTTTTCCCATACCCTGCATGACAGGGGCGGCATAGGTCAAAGTTGGGAGCAGGATACTATTAGCTATTGTGATCCTGTACTCAGGAATTAGCTGGGCGTTCAGGCAGCAGAGCTGGCCAAGTTTCTGGTGCAGAGTTTTGGTTACCTGATTGACATGAGGCTTCAGCATAAGGCATTGGTCCAACTTCAGATCCAGGTATTTTAAGGATTTCACTACCTCAATAGTAGTACCCGAAGAGGAGACTATAGAGAATAGAGAGTCGCGATCCTGACCAAGAGTTCTAGGACCGTGGCCTTTGTTTTTGTGGCATTCAGTACTAGTCTGTTTTCTACTAGCCATGATTCTAGCGATTCTAAGTCCGATTGAAGGTGGGCCCCAGTGTCCACTGTGCTACTTGAGGATCGACAGATCACTGCGTTGTCTGCATACTGGACCAGTGAGCATCCTCCCCAGTGTTTGTCCAGATCATTGACAAATAGCGTGAATGGGAGGGGGCCCAGGATGGATGCCTGGGGTACCCCTTCCTTGACAGTGAGTGGGTCAGATATAACACCTCTCCACTTGACCTGATGGGAGCGTTCTGTCAGGTAGCTACCGAACTAGGTTAGTGAATGCTGGTCAAGACCAAGGTTACCCAGTTTGCTTAGCAGGAGGTCATGATGTACTAAATCAAAGGCCTTGGTCAGGTCTATATAAACAGCCCCGGTGGGGGTGCCATTGTCCGAGGCAGTTACTACGTCTGTTGAGAGTCTGATAAGGGCCGTGTCCATCACATGGTTTCTTCTAAATCCATGCTGTGTATGCACTAGCAGTTTGTTAGTTTCCAGGTAGTCTCTGAGTTGGCAGTAGACTAACCTTTCCTGGATTTTGGCTAGCATGCACAGGAGAGAGATAGGCCTGTAGTTGCCCATGGACTCTCTAGGCCCCCCTTATGGATGGGAGCTACATTTGCCTGCTTCCATCTATTCATTGTAAGACAGGCGACAGAGGGTAGTGGTAAACAGAGTTCACTCTGAGGAAGGGAAGGTAACTAGTGGGGTGCCGTAAGGATCAGTAGTAAGTACTGGGACCAGTCCTCTTTAATATCTTTATAAGCAACATTGCAGAGGGACTAGAAGGGAAAGTATGTCTTTTTGCAGATGTCTGCAACAGAGTGGACACTCTGGGGGGTGTGGAAAAAATGAAGAGAGATCTAGGTAAGCTTGAGGAGTGGTCTAGAAAGTGACAAAAAAAAATGCAAAATCATGCAGTTGGGGCATAGAAACCCAGGGTCAGAGTACAACATGGGGGAAGTAGTACTGGTGACCACCACATAGGAATGAGACCTGGGTGTTATCATAACTGATGACCTAAAGGCAGCCAAACAGTGTGACAAGGCAGTGGGGACAGCCCATTAGATGCTAGGGTGTATAGGGAAGGGTATCAGCAAAAAAAAAATAATGATGGTCCTAAATTCATCAGATATGGCTTCCCTATCATAATCTGGTAAGGGAGGATTTGGGAGCACCACTGTAGACAACATTACCGTAGTCAAAGACAGGGAGAATCATTTTTAAAACAATTTCACGGCGAGTAGGTTATCTCTATGGTGTAATCAACTTGGTTGTTTCAATTACTTTATATACATTTTAACATTATTCAGATCGGGGGAAGGGGGTATATATTAAATTGCTATATTTCATTTACCTGTAGCAATTTCTTCATGTAACAGTCTAATATTTACAAACATCCTATTCTAGCAAAAAATATTGTGGAGTTTATAAATCAACCATTTTTAGAAACAAGCATAAACAAGGAAATGTTTCTTCCCTTTCAAAAGTCCGTAATCTCTTCTATTCAAACATTATAGAAACATCGAAACATAGAATTTGACGGCAGATAAGGACCGCATGGCCCACCTAGTCTGCCCATAAGACACCTCTCCCCTAGGTGGCACCAGGACTCCAACTTTCTCTCCCTCCTGCTGTTTATTTCCCCTCGCTCACCACTAGGAGGCAGTGTTTCCCACTGCTACCACACTATTCTTCCCTGCTTTCTACTCTCTGACACCTGAGTTTTTCCCTACTTCTCCTCTACCTACCCCTCTACTTTTCCCTCTACTGCTGCCCTCTCTGCACTCTCCCCCCCCCCCGTCTCAAACCTGGTACCTTCCACACAGCGTCTGACACTCCTACCACTGGGCGCAGTCATGTCTGCCCATTAGTTGATGTACTTTTATACCTTCATGATTCCATTGTCAAAGATCCCACCACCATGGCTCATTTTCAGAAAGTTTTTTTCATCTTTTTTTCTAATGAAAGTTGAGACACTAGATCCAGAGTGTTTCTCACCTAAAACAAACAGTAGGTGAAACACACTCGATACAGAAGTTGATACCAGCCCATTTACAGAAGAAAGGGTTCTGAAAGAACTCTTAAAACTGAAGGTGGACTAAGCAATGGGGCCTGATGGGATTCATCCCAGAATTCTAAAAGAACTAAGGGTAGAACTAGTGACACCACTGACTACCCTCTTTAACAAAACATGGGAGGATGGGGTGGTACCCGAGGACTGGAGAAGGCAGATGCGATTCCCCTTCACAAAAGTGGGAGCAAGACAGAAGCAGAAAACTATAGACCTGTTAGTTTAACCTCAGTGGTAGGGAAAATGATGGAATCACTTCTGAAGGAAAGAATTGTTGAGTATCTAGAGGCCAGAGGGGCTCAGGACCCAAGGCAGCATGGATTCACAGCGGGAAGGTCATGCCAGACAAATCTGATAGATTTCTTTGACTGGGTGACCAAAGCAGTAGATCAGGGAGGGGCTGTGGACATGGCCTACCTAGACTTTGGCAAGGCATTTGACACAGTCCCACACAAACGATTAACATACAAGTTAGCCAGCCTGGGAGTGGGTCCCAAGATGACAGCCTGGGTAAAGAATTGGCTGGAGAATAGGACACAGAGATTAACAGTAAATGGAGTCCACTCTGAAGAAAGGGGGGCTACTAGTGGGCTACCGTGAGGGTTCAGTATAAGGACTAGTCCTTCAATGTCTTTATGTTTACATTGCAGAGGGACTGAAGGAAAAGTATGTCTCTTTGCAGATGACACAAAGATCTGCAACAGAGTTGATGCACAAGGTGGGGTGGAAAGGATGAGAAGGGACTTGGCAAGGTGTGAGGAATGGTCAAATGTATGGCAGCTTAGATTCAATGCTAAGAAGTGCAAGGTAATGCACCTGGGAAACAAAAACCCATGGGAAGAGTACACAATGAGGGGGTGAGATACTAACAACAACAAAAATGGAAAGAGACCTGGGAGTAGTCATATCAGATGACCTAGAGGTGGGCAAGCAATGTGAGAGGGCAGCAAGGAGGCTGGGGGATACTGGGATGTAGGAGAGGCATCACTGAGTAGAAAACAGAAGTTATTATCCCGCTGTACAGACAGTTGGCGAGACCCCATCTGGAGTATCATGCGGCAGTTCTGAGACCCAATCTCCAGAAAGACATAGACAGGATGGAGGCTGTCCAGAGGAGGGTAATCAAAATGGTGCAGGGTCTGCACCGAAGACATATGAAGAGAGACTTAAGGAGCTGAATATATAGCCTCGAGGAAAGGAGGAGAGGGGGACATGATAGAAACTTCAGGCACCTCAAGGAATTAACAAAGTCCAAGAGGGTAGCATCTTTCAAAAAAAGAGGTGTGCAGAACAAGGGCAAAATTTGAAGATAGAAGGGAGGCAGCTCAGAGGTAATTTAAGGAAGTATTTTTCTACAGAGAGGGTTGTGGATGCATGGACGGCCTTCCGGAGGAGGTTGTGGAGTCAAAAACAGTGGTGGAACTCAAGCATGCATGGGACAGTCATAAGGCAATTCTAGGGGGTGGGGGTAGGAAGAAGTAGGCTGCTGGTTAACTAGGATCTGCAGCTTATCCATTAGGTAGGGAAATGGGGAGACTGGGTGGGCCAAGCGGTCCTTATCTACCGTCAAAATCTATGTTTCTATGTTTCTTGTTCTGCTACTCACAACACTCTCACCATCCTCCTCCTTCTCACAATATGCCTCCCCTGCCCCGACCCGGCAGGGGCCTACTCCTCCACCACTCTTGCCTCCTTCCCCCACACCCACCTTACACCCATGCCTACAACCCACCCTCTAGATAATCACCCTGAATTCCCTTGGCCTCCCTTCTACCTCTCCATCCCCCACATCCTGGGGTTGCCAATCCCTGTCAGTACCCCTCTCCCCACCACACCCCCTCTCTCAGGTTGCCGTCGGAATCACCATCTCAGGCACCTGCTCCTCCATACCATCTCCCTGCTCCTTCTTATGTCTGGTAAAATCCACCCCAACCACAGTCCCCCCCATGTCCCCTAATCCTAAATCCGCCCCGACTGCACACTGCCTTCATGAATATATGCAGCCTGCCAAAAAAATGTGATTCCCTCCAAGCCTGGATGAACCAGCACCAGCCTGACATGCTCTCCTTGATGGAGACCTGGCTCTGCAAGTCCACCACTGACTCCGCAATCGCTATCCCCGGCTACTCCCTGCACCGGACTGACAGAATTGGGAAACGAGGGGGCGGATGTGCTATCTACACCCGTGAATCCCTCCAGTGTCACCCCCGCAACCTAAACTCTGGCGCACAGGCGCTATCACTCAATGTCACACCTTGCGCCGCCAGGGCACCACTGATCATCACTACAGTCTACATTCCCCCCAGGGACCAAAAATCCACATTCTTCTCTACCCTGGACTACATCTCCACCCTCCCCAAGTCTGAGCAAGTAATTCTCGGAGATTTCAACATCAACTGGCACTCCCATAGAAACATAGACTTTGACGGCAGATAAGGACCACTTGGCCCACCCAGTCTGCCCATTTCCCTACATAATGGATAAGCTGCAGATTCTAGTTAACCAATAGCCTACTTCCTGCAACCCTCCACTATAATTGCCTTATGCCTGTCCCATGCATGTTTGAATTCCCCCACTGTTTTAGACCCCACAACCTCTCCAGGTAGGCGGTTCCATGCGTCCACCACTCTCCCCATGAAAAAGAATTTCCTCACATTACCCTGAGTCACCCCTGCCTAACTTTAAATTGTGCCCCTTGTTCTTACACATCTCTTTTCTGAAAGATGCTACCCTCCTGGACTTTGTTGATTCCTTTGAGGTACTTAAAAGTTTCTATCATGCCCCCGTCCCCTCCTTTCATCAAGGGTATACATATTAAGCTCTCTCAGTCTCTGTTCATATGGTTTCTGATGTAGACCCTGCACCATTTTAATTGCCCCCTCTGGACTGCTTCCATCCTGTCTATGTCCTTGCGTGGATAAGGTCTCCAAACTGCACGCAGTACTCCAGATGGGGTCTCACCAACTGTCTGTACAGAGGGATAACCACTTCCCTTTTTCTACTTGTGATGCCCCTCCCTATGCATCCCAGTATCCCCCTGGCTCTCCTTACCGACTTCTCACATTGCTTACCCACCTTTAGGTCATCTCATATGACTACACACAGACCCCTTTCCATTATTATTGTTGTTAGTACCTCTCCTGCTATTGTGTACTCTTCTCCTGGATTTTTATTTCCCAGGTGCATTACTTTGCACTTCTTTGCATTGAATCTAAGTTGCCATATGTCTGACCATTCCTCCAACCTTGCCAAGTCCCTTCTCATCCTTTCTACCCCCCATGTGTATCAACTCTGTTACAGATCTTTGTGTCATCTGCAAAGAGGCATACCTTTCCTTCCAGACCCTCTGCAATGTCACCTATAAAGACGTTAAAGAGGACTGAACCCAGTACTGAGCCCTGAGGTACTCCACTAGTAACCCCCCTTTCTTCAGAATGTGTTCCATTCACTATTACTTTCTGTGTCCTGCTGTGCAGCCAGTTTGCTACCCAGGCTACCACCCTGGGACCCACTCCCAGGCTGGCTAACTTGATTATTAATCTGTTGTGCGGGACTGTGTCAAATGCCTTGCTAAAGTCTAGGTAGGCCATATCCACAGCCCCTCCCTGGTCTATTACATTGGTCACCCAGTCAAAGAAATCGATTAGATTCATCTGACATGATCTTCCTGCTGTGAATCCATGCTGCTTTGGTTCCTGTGCCCCGCTGGTCTCTAGGTACTCCACAATTCTTTCTTTCAGAAGTGATTCCATCATTTTCCCCACCACTGAGGTCAAACTAACAGGTCTGTAGTTTCCTGCTTCTGCCTTGTTCACACTTTTGTGAAGGGAATCACATCTGCCCTCCTCCATTCTTCGGGTACCACCCCATCTTCCCATGATTTGTTAAAAAGTGTGGTCAGTGGTGTCACTAGGTCCTCCCTTAGTTCTTTTAGGATTCTAGAGTGAATCCCGTCAGGCCCCACTGCATTGTCCACCTTGAGTTTTAGGAATTCTTTCAGGACTCTTTCTTCTGTAAATGGACTGGCGTCCAACCCCACTACCCAGAGTGCTTCTATTGTTTGGTTTAGGTAACCTCCTCTTCTTCTTTTGTGAATACTGAGCAAAAGTATTCATTCATTATCTCTGCCTTTTCCTGTCTCCCTCTGCCCACCTCCTCTCCTCCTTATTAATCTTCACTATCCTCCCTTAACCTTTCTATGGTCCCTAATGTACCTATAAAAGGTTTTATCCCCCTTCTTAACTGAGTTGGCTATCTTTTCCTCGGTTTGGGCCTTTGCTTTTCTGACTGCCTTCCCCACTTCTTTCTGCTTTAATTGATACAGTTCCCTGTCGTGCTCCTTCTGTGATTCCTTATGCTTTTGAATGCAGCCTTTTTCTCCTTAACCTTCCCTGACACCTCTTTTGAGAACCAAAGTGTTTTTTTATTCCGCTTTGTTTTCTTTATTTGTTTCACACAAAGGCTTGTTGCCTCCATGACGGCAGTTTTGATTTTTCTCCATTGTTCTTCCACCCCTCCTTTCTGGCCATTTGCTAATGCATTCCTCAGGTGTTCACCCATTATGCCAAAGTCAGCCCTTCTAAAGTCCAGTATCCTTGTCTTTGTATGGCTTGTCTCCATGGTTGTGTTTACTGTGAAGCACACTGTGCAGTGGTCGCTTGTTCCCAGATGTCTACTGACTTCTAAATTTGTGATCCTCTCTCCATTTGAGAGTACCAGGTCTAATATTGCTCCCTCCCGAGTGGGTTCCACCACTAGCTGTCTAAGACATGCCCCCTGTAAGGCATCGAGAATGACCCTGCTCTTGCATGTGGCTGCAGTCCATGTTGTCTAGTTAACATCTGGCATATTCAGGTCCCCATCAACAGTATCTCCCCTTTTTCAGCCATTTTGAGAATGCCCTCTATCATTTTCTTGTACATTTCCTTCCCTTGAGACGGGGGTCTGTATACAACCCCTGTGCGGATTGTGATGCCATTCCTGTCTCCATGTGACCCAGAGTGCCTCTTGTCCTCCCCTTTACTTTTTAGTTCTGTAGCTTTGATCCTTCCTTTATGTAGAGAGCTACTCCACCTCCTCTTTACCCTCCCTGTCCCTTCTGTAGATTGTGTACATGGTATGTCGACATCCCAGTCATGGTTCTCCTGTACCATGTTTCTGTGACTGCCACAATATCCAAGTGTTCCTCTTCCATCAGGGCTACTAGCTCTGGAAGCTTGTTTCCCAGACTACGGGCATTGGTACTCATTGCCCTCCATTTAATGTTGGCTTTATCCTTTTTTACCCCATCCCTGCTCTTATTTCCCTTGTCTATTTTTCCATTTACCCCTGTCCTGCCCTCTGTCAAGCTCTGTACCTCAGTGTTTACCCTACTACCTGCCATGTTTTGTGGGGGGAGGCTTGAACTTTCCTGTTTCTTATCAGCACCTCCCCTTGGCTAGTTTAAAAGCTTGCCAAGGAAGCCTTTAAACCTGTCACCTAGGAGCTTGTTTCCCTTCCTGGACAGATGCAGACCATCATGCCAGTATAGACCTTTATCTCTCCAGGTGGACCCCAGTCCCCAATGAAGCCAAAGCCCTGTGCTCTGCACCAGTTTTGCAACCATTCATTAAACTGCATGGTGTGCAGTACCCTAGCCTCACCCCTGCCATAGACTGGCAGCACCTCTGAGAAGGTTACCGTGCTTGCTACCTGTCTGAGGCCCCTCTCCAACTCCACAAATTCATCCTGCACTGCACTGATCTCATGCCTAGCTAGGTCATTTGTCTCGAGGTGGACAATGATATCTAGTTCCCTCTCCTGTGATGCTGCTTCTGCAATCCTGAGAATTTGCTTCCTGTCCCTCCAAGCCATGGCACCAGGCAGGCACCTTACTTCTCTCTCCTCTCCCTTCCCCAGGTCTACACCCCTAACAACTGAGTCCCCTATCAGAAGCTGTTTCTTTCCCCTGTGGTGTCCCTTGCCACTCTTTTGTGGGTCTCCCATGTGGATGTCCCCAGCATTCTTCTTGGTCTCCACTGAGGGTGTCATCATAGAGGAACCTTGATTTGCCTGACTGACATATGATTTGTGTAGAGGTACAACTCGGGGGTTACTCCTCTGTTCCACCACCCTCACCCTCCCAGAACCCACTGTGGTCCATCTACTCTTCACACATGGCAACCTCTGAGGCAGTGGTTGTGAAACTGGTGCTCTTTGGGTGGGGGAGGCCTCCTTAGTCCTTGCCAGTTCAGCCTGGAGGTGGGCAACCTCCTCCCTCAAAGCTGACAGTTGCCTGCAAATACGGCAGCAATGCAGGTTCCAGAAAGTCTCCCGGAAAACTGCTGCCCCACCGCCAGTGCATTGCACCACTCCCCACATGTCCCTCTTCCTTATAATATACAATGAGTAATATATAAAATATATATATATATTTTTTTTTTGGTGTGTACTTACCCTTTATGCACTGTGCTGGGTTGTTAAGAATTTGACAGTTCTGCCCCAAGACCTGTTGAGGAAGTGATGTCAGAACCTTGGCTATAAGAAATGCCACGCCTGGGGTGGCAGGTGAGGGGAAGGTGGGTGGGTAGGCCACAACCACTGGTGACTGTTAGAAACAATCTAAGTCAGGGGAGTGGTCCCAGTCAGCCTCCCAATACAAAGATGCCATAGCCGCACTCGACCTTACACAACTCATCACCTGCCCCACGCACATAAATCCTACTACGGGCACCACTACCCTGCTGAATCTGGTTCTCACCAACCACCCCCATAAAATAGCTGACACCTCCATCCTCCCTAATGCCCTTAGCGGACCACTCCCCTGTCCTATGCAACTGGTCCTGCATGATTAGGAAACCTGCCTCCAAACGGTCTTCCAACGGCTCTTCAAGCCGGGTAGATTGCGCCCCTTCAAGGACTTCCTCGACCAATGGGGTTGGTCACCGATTACCTATGCTAGTGATATGGGCATAGCCCTAAATTACTTCATCCGCTCATTTAACCATGTTTGTGATATTTTCTCCCCCCCTCACCAAGAGTACTTCCAAGGGTCCTAACACCCCCTGGATAACACAGAAGCTCCTTACTCTGATGCAGCTCAGAGATAACCTCTGGCAAAAAGCTGTTGATTCCGGCAAGCCTGCAAACAGGCACAACTACTGCGCTGCACGCAACAAATGCACATGGGCTATTCGCAAAGCCAAATCCGACTTCTTCAAAACTTTCCTTAAGGCCACCTGGGGATCTGGTAGAAAATTACTGACAAACACGAAAGTTAACACTGGTAAATCCTCCCCGACCCATCTAGTCATCAATGGCTCCTTGTCCACTGACCCTAAACTAGTGACAGATGGACTCAACTCCTCCGTCTCTGACCTAAGCACCATCCTGCCTCCCAGCTTCTTTGTCCCTACAGTACCTTCTCATCCCCCACCCCCCCTTTTGCTTGAGAGCCCTCACCTCCCCTTGAAGCAAGGCCTTATCTTCTAAAAAGCAGCTCCTGCCGCAGCAATGACACCCTGGACCTCAAGCTGCTACGCCTCATGCTAGACATGGTCCTTTCCCCCCTAACCTCCCTGCTCAACCGCTCACTTTGCCTCAGCAAATTCCTCTCAGTCTGGAAAACTGCAATCATTAGCCCCATCTACAAGAGCGGAGACCGCTTCTCCCCTGGAAACTATCAACCTATATCCACCCCCCCCCCCAAGCCCTTGTGAGAATAGTCTCGAACCAGCTTATGGACTACCTGCTAAATATTATCTTCTAGCTAAGGAGCAACACGGTTTCCGGTGGGGGCACAGTACCACCACCGCCCTCCTGGAATTTTCTAGCTACATACATGATGCCCTTGACAAAGGGCTACTGATTGGTTCGGTCTTTCTAGACTTGTCAAAAGCTTTTGATACTGTCAGCCACACCCTCCTGCTCTCTATCCTCACCCACATGGGCCTCTCCCAGAATGTCACGGCCTGGTTTGATGACTACCTATCCAACTGCTCCCAGAGGGTCAGAATAGGCAACACCCTCTCAAATTCTCTCCCTGTCCGCTCAGGCATTCCTCAGTGTTCCATTTTGGGACCAATCCTATTCAGCTTATTTCTCAACACCCTGTCTAACTCCTGCCCTGAGAAAATTGTCTTATATGCAGATGATGCGGTGCTCTACACCACTCACTCCGACCCATCCTCACTTCAAGTGTCACTCCAGAACTCCTTCACTGCGGCTGAATCCTGGTTTGTTGATCACAAGCTTATTCTAAATCAAAAGAAAACCAAGGTCATGCTGTTCTCCCACCACCAGAGAACGCTCAAAGGGACCTCCTTCGGTATCCAGACCAGCCTTCTCAAACCCCTCGAGCAGGTGAATACTTTCAAATATCTGGGTATCACCTTTGACTCTACCCTCACCTTCCATGACCACACTCACCTACTCAGTACAGCTGTCAATTCATGTACTGGCATGCTCTACCGCCATAAGGACTGCCTCCCCCCCGAAGCCCTCCAACTCGCCATCTCTTCCTTGATACTGTCCCCTCATTGACTACGGGACTGGGGTCTACGGACCGGCTGACAGCATGGCCCTTCACAGAATCAAAGTCTCTCTGAATAAAGTGTGTCGACTGGCCACAGGCTCCCCTAGACTAACACATACCTGTACACTTCACAACGTGGTTCCCTGGCTAAACTTTGAGGAATGGCTAAAGTACCAGACTTGCCTACTTGCCAGAAAAATCACTGCCGGAATGGGCCCTCCAGGTCTCTCCCACTTCCTCCAGCATGTACCCAAAACTATCACTACCTGCAGTTCTTTAAAAGCCACTCTGTTAATCCCACATCTTAGAACCTCCCTGGGCCAGCGCTCCTTCATGTATAGAGCCCCCCCGGCTCAACTCCCTACCCAGTCCTATCACCCTCGAACCCAAACTCAGACATTTCAAGTCCCTCCTTCGGGCCCATCTTCTCCCACTCATGTAACTGCCCCGGTTAACCCTCCCTCCCTCTTACCCCTTGAAAAAGGACCTCTGTCCTGCCCTAGACCTCCTCAACTACCTCGACCCACGCAGCTGCTTGAACACTGCTTGATGCCTAATGTATTTCTCCGGTTTGACTGTAACACTGACTTGATGCTTAATGTATTTCTCCCGTCTGAATGTATGTCTGACTTACTGAATACACCCTGTTCATTTTGCCTCTATTGTATTGTTCACCATGACGTGGAGCCTTTGTAAATGAGTCTCTGACTCAAAGGACTGTAATTCCGATACTTTCAATAAATAAATATTAAATTTTCATTTAATCCATATCTGCAATTTATTGTGTTGAGAGTGAAAATCCAGCATGTTTCACATTTAAGCAGTTGTTTCACCCAATCCCCACCTTGTCTGTTTTTTTTAACCACCTCTACTCTAAACAACCTCATATTAGAGATATTTGTTTTCTTTTTTCATTATAATATCTAGCCAGTGATGATTTGTCATCACTGCATCTTATGGCCCTTTATGTTTTGAAATACTCACCTTTAGTGGATGTAATGTTTTTCCTACAGTATATAAAATAGGGAGCAGAACCAGGTGATGCAATACACCACATCATCTATTACGCAGATTATGAAGTCTCCGATGGAATTCTGTTTGTCATTATCAGTGCTCCTAATTTCTTTTGTTTTAATGCCATTATTACAATGGACACAGTTATAGAATCCTTTTGCTTTATTACTCAGCCATGTTGTGGCTTGTGGTTCTGGTTCCCAATGTTGTGTTTTTATAATCCTGGTTCTAATGTTCTTTTTTTCTTAGCCACCATTATCCATGGCCATACTCTGAAAATCTGACTTCCCTGATTGGTGGACTCTGGACTGTGGAATCAACCAGTTCTGTTGTAATATTTGCTTGGTGTTAAAATAGTCTGAATATCTGGTGTTCATCAAAATTTTACCAGTGTCCTGAGCTTTTCTTTTATCTTGGAGCAATTCTTGCCTCGTTGATGTCGCTGCTTTATTTGTTGCATTCTGTAGTACTTTGTTGTTATAGCCTCTCTTCTTACACTGTTCTATCATATCTAACATATTTTTCTGGTACCTTTCCACAGTTCCACTGTTTTTCTTAACATGCAAGGTCTGGCTGTAAGGTGTACTATTTTCCAGTCCTATTGGGTGATAACTATTACACGGAGTGCAGTGTTCTTATCGGAAGGTTTCCTGTACAAATTTCTTATCAATGTGTTATCTTCCACTATAATCATAAGATCCAGGAATGGAATTGATTCTTTGTTGTAACACATGGTAAAATTTAAATAAGGTGTGCACGTGGTCACATGGTCACATACTCAAAAAATGTCTAATTCCTCCTCAGGGTCTCCCCAGATAAAAATATTGTTAATAAATCTTTTGTACGGTAATAATGAATGTTTAAAAGGATTTGCATGTTGTGGATATACGCAATTTTAAACTCTGACATGAAGATAGTGGCATATGTCAGGGCCATGGCTGTCCCCATTGCTGTGCCCTTGTAAATAGCTATTGTCTTCAAACATGAAACAGTTATTGTTTATAACAACCTCAGTAAATGCCAATAACAATCTTGCTTCAGGTTTATTCCGGTCTCTCCTTTGTAGTGTTGTTGCCACTGCCTTCAAACCCTCTATGTGTGGTTTACTGGTATACCCAAACTGCTTTGAAACATATCTAAACAACACTAAGCAAAGCATGTCGTTTAGTCCTAGGTGTACCCCATCTTACTCACACCTGTGAGTTGTATACTCAAACAAAATGGCTCAACCTTGACAGACGCCTCCAGTATCAAGTATGCATGCTCGTCAAGAAGTCTATGCTAGGACTCATAACCCTAGGCCTGCAAAACCTCCTTAGCCGAACTAATTCCTTCAGATGCACTAGGGGTACAAACAACTCAGCCCTCTGCATCCCTTTCTGTAGAACCACACAAGGCCAATGGTTCTACAAATACAGGGCACCACTCTGACTTAATGCGCTTGACCTAAGCATCACAAAAGAGGACAAACTAGGCCCCTTTAAAGATAAACTCTGAGTGGCCCTCGCCACAAACAGGAACAGTGACTATGCGACCTGAACTCCCCCACACTCTTCCCACCTCTTTCCTGCTACCCTCATTCTAACCTGCACCCTTGCCTTCTCCTCTCTTCTTGCTAACCAACACTCCCCTAGTCGGCTCCAGGTCCCAGCCTCAGCACTTCCCCCCCAGTGAGTCTAGCCCTCCTTTATGACTACACTCTTTAGCACTTAAGACAAAATAACTGGTGCCCATCAAGTTCTCGCCTCCTTGTGTTTAGTATTAATTATTTTACACACTATATCATCCTCTGTTTCCTACCTGATTCGCTCTCTATCCTGTAGATTCTCAAGTTGTTCACTTAACAACCTGTCAACCTACCCTGCTTTAAATTATGTGTCTGTATATTTTTACTTATGTAATCCCTGTTAGTGTAATTATGTAACCTCTGTAACCTGATGACTCATGTCTTTCAAGGCATGGAACCTCCTTGTATCTGCTTATGTACTTGTAACCATTGTAAATGATGTTATGCCCATGTATTACTACGTCGTGGAACCTCTGTAAAAGAGCCTTTGGCTCAAAGGTACTTCCTAGAAATAAATAAATAAAATAAATAAATAAATAAATACATACATATTTATCCAACAAACAAACCAGCACCAGGACTCACTAAATCAGAATATAACTCATTTATTTGTATGAAAAATTAAAGAACAGCAGACAATACTCCTGACCGGTTTTGTCATGCTTGGCTTTTTCAAGTGCAGTATACTGGTATAAAGATTTATAACATCTAATGTAACTAATAAACATTCTTCCAAGTTTATGTTTTTCTTGTTAAATTCATTCAATGCATGTATGAAGTGTTTTAAGTCTCTTAGGTATGATGGAATTTGAGGAACAAGATGGCTGCAGTGATAATCGGCGTATATGGAGAGGAGTTCAGTTATGGAACCTATGCCTAAAATAATAGATCGGCCTTGGTGGGTGTTACTGATCTTTATGGATTTTTGGTAGGCAGTGAAATAATGAAATTCTTGGGTTTTCTATTAATAACTTCTGTAACAAGCCATTTGACTATCCTTTTTTTATCAGCACCTTCATTCACCAGTTTTGTGGTATTTGTTATTATTGACTGAAAAAGAATACTTGGTATTTTCATATATGTTTCTTGATAATTGAGTTGACGGACGCATTCATGTTTATAATCTTCATAATTTAAGATTACTCCCACCTGGTCAGCCAGTTTTATTATATTGCTACTGTCCTTTTCCAATTTGTTTAAAGCTTCATTCTGTGATTTAGAGAGACTGTACTTTGGTTTTAAGCTACTGCTTTTTTTTCATTATATCTGCTATTTCTTGGTTCACTTTCTCTGTTTAAGTAAGTAATAAGCCACGACAGGGTGTGCATTAAAGGATTATAATTAATGGTCTCCGTTTTCTCCCATTGCCAAAACCGTGTGTTAAATGCCGTAACACCTGAGTGGGTGTTACGGCATTCACGCGCTCCCTTTGAACAACAAAGCGCTCGAGACTAAACATAGCCTGACGTTCAAATTGTCCCTGTCACCTCAAGAGGCACTGACTGAAATACACACTTCTCGGGTTGCCTCTATACCAAAATAGCCTCCAGCAGCCTCGCGCATAGCCTAGAAGTTAAAAAAAAAAAAGCCGATTCCAAACAATCGAACGAAACCGAAGACACAAGAGCAGGAAACCGCAACACAATTCAAAAAAAACAAAAAGCGTACCTCGGACTTTTCAACGGAGCCCTTCAATTATATAAATAAAATATGGGGAAAAGTTAAGAACTTCAATTTAACTCACACCCTGCGTTGTTGGATGGCATTCATAAACCTATGTGCCATCCAACAACTCGAGTGTGTGTTAAATTCTCGCTTCTCCCCATACTTATCTATATATTTAATGCCGCCCAGGGGTGTGCTAAGGCACCTGAGCCAAAGGGCTAGTGTCCTTACACCCCTGGGAAGTGCATTAAAATCCTTTAATGCACACCCTGGAGTGGCTTATCACACTTAAGAAATGGGCCAACATCATAAAAAAATTAGTATGATTTACTCTGATAGGGATTAAAACGTATTTATTATTTTCAAGAGTGTACAATACATTACCTCTAAAACATCTAAAATGGAAAAAGTAGTCCCTATTAATGCATAAAATAGCATACCTCAGCAATAGGTTAACTACTGCAGTACTTTGCAGTTAAAGTATTTATTAGTAGAGTTGGTTGAAAATAAATATTTTCTATGTGACATGTAAATTTTATGATATAAATGTACTGTAATATCTGTAAATTTGTAAAACTCAAGCAGTGTTTAAAACTTAATTTTCATTATACTGTAGTTATATAGTTTCATTGAAGGCAACCTTCTCTTTAGTTTTGTTTTTCACTTATGTGTTATGGTCCAGTACATAAAAGGAAAACTGCTATAGGACTGAGGTGAAAGGTTAGTAAGAAAAAAAAAAAAACTTTAAACCTGCCAAGTAGCCTTTTTTTTGGTGGGGAAGGGGGTACATTTTGCCTGAACACACCTCTGTATGGTTCAAATGTATGTGCTTTTATAAAAATCAGCAATGTATTTGAGCAGTTTGAGTCTGCCTCTGCCTATGTACAGTGTGTTTCCCACCTTTTCTCTTTGTTTATAAAGTATTACTGTATTGCCTACTTTCTTCATCCTGTATTTTCTTCTCTGCATTTCCCCACATTCAAGACATAGAATGTTTTTAATGGAATGTTTACCATGGAATACAGGGATTCAAAATTCTGCTCTGTTCCACTAGTAGAATGTTACTCTCCTAACATACTATATACACAGACAACAAAGGCCTGTTTTAGAGCCACAGACTCAATTATCTCACTGACAGGGTAAGCAGAAGAGATTTCCTGGTGAGTAGGTAAAGACAGAAGGGGGAATTTTCACTGTTAGTAAACAAACAGTTGTAATGAAAACTATAAACAATACTTAATGTTTCTAATTTGTTTATGTGTGTAAGGAGAGTGTGATGATCAGAGAAGAAAAAATTACTCACCTTAGTAATGTTGTTTCTTCTAATGGAGTCTTGCTGTATTATAGACATTAGCAGTTTGTTCCAGCTCTAGAACTGCCCGGGTGAAATGGTTAAAACCATTCCAAAATAGAATTTTGGCACGAGAGCAGCTCTATCTGTGTCATTTCAAACTTGAACTGTCAGATCTTTACGAGCCAAACTCACTAAGGTCTGTGTGGAAGCTGTAACTCACACTAGCCAAATGGCTACCTAAATAATAACAACCATTGATGGTCCCAACACCCAAGACTCAAGTCAGGGGACCAGAAATACTAACACCATTCTAATAATATGAAAATGGAACATAAGTATAATAAAACACGCTGCGATACATACACACCCCCAAAGTCCCAAAGGGGACAAAATGCTAACAGGACATAAGTAGTGCCCACACTAAGTTGCCCGCACCCCACCAGTAGAGGTTCTGAGAGGGCAGGTTGGGAGGTCTATAATATAGCAAGACTCCATTAGAAGAAACAACATTACTAAGGTGAGTAATTTTTCTTCAAACAACATGAAGTCTTGCTATATTATAGACATTAGCAGAATACACAGCAGTACCTCCATGGAGGAGGGGCAGAACCTACTTAGGAATAGGCTCTGAAGAACAGCTGTGCTAAACCGAGCATCTCTCCTGGCCTGGACATCCAGGGAGTAATGCTTGGTAAGTGTGTACCGTTTTCCAAGTAGCAGCCTGGCAAATCTCTAATAAAGGGATATCTCTGGCAGCAGCTAGAGCCGAGCTGTACCCCTGGTAGAATGAGCCCTCAAACCGGGGGCTCTGCCCACTTTCTGATAAAATTGGATACAAGAGACAATCCACCTGGCTATTGATCTCTTAGTGGCAGGTTTGCCTTTCCCAACTTCACCATAGGTAAGGAAAAGTTTGAGGGATTCAACCTGTGACCTTTGGTACTTCTATACAATAACTAAGAGCTCTCTTAACATCCAGGCTTGTGCAACCTCCTCTCACCCAAGAGGAGTGATCAGTGAAAATACTGGAAGAGAGATAGATTGATTAAGATGGAAATCTGAAACCACCTTAGGCAAAACTTCCTATTAGTCCTAAGGACTACCTTATCCCTGTGGAAAGAAATAAAGTCGTCTCCACTGACAAGGCTGGCAATTCACTTATGCATCTGGCAGAAGTGATAGCCACTAGAAAACAGTTTTCAAGTTAGGTACTTAAGCTCTGCAGAAGACAGAGGTTCAAAGGGGTTGCATTAACTGGGCAATGCAAACATTAAGGTCCCAAGCAGGGCCGGTTCCCGAAAGGAGGATTAGTATGGAGTAATCCCTTAAAAACTTGGAAAACACAGGATGAGAGGAAGAGGGATGACTTTCCTGCTGACACAAAAGCAGACACAGCTGCCAAATGAACTCTCAGGGTAGCTGGTCTGAGACCCAAGGAATTAAGATGTACCATGAAATCTAACAAAATGGGCAATTCAGCAGATTCTGGGGAAATATTTTTCCCAGCACACCAAATGGAAAACCTTTTCCATTTAGAACTATAAGTAGCCCTAGTGGAAGGCTTTCTGGAAGCCTTTAGGATCTCAAGAACACCCTGAGAGAGGTGTAAATCAGCAAACTCTAACTCCTCAAGAGCCAGGCCTTGAGGTTGAGGGATTTGAGGTCCAGATACCAAACCCTTCCCTGGGCACAAGTCAACAGATTGTGATTCCTGGGGAGGCACAGGGGAAGATGGACTGTCAGAGACAGAAGGAGTGGGTACCAGGGCTGCCTGGCCCAATCCGGGGCAATCAGAATCACCCTGCAAGGCTGAGATCTGATTTTGACTAGTACTTTGAATAGGAGAGGAAAGGGGGGAGCATAGAGGAACTTCCCCTCCCAATCCAGAAGAAGGGCATCCAGGGGAACTGAGCCCAGCACTGGAGGCCTGCAACAGAACAGAGGAAGTTTGTGATTGTCTGGGGCTGCAAAAAGATCTATCTGAGGGATGCCCCACTGGCAAAAACTATCCCCAGCACTTGAGGATCCAGGGACCATTCGTGATGGCCCTGGGAAATCCTGCTGAGGGCATCCGCTAGGACATTGTCCTTCCCTGGAAGATGAACTGCTATGAGGGAAGTGTTCAGGGAATAGGCCAGAGACCAAACTCATTGCCTCGGTGCACAAGGCCAAGACCGAGTGCCCCGCTTTGTTGATGTACCACATTGTTGTGGTGTTGTCTGTTCTGACTTGTATCACCTTGTCGGGACAGATGCAGAAAAAGCTTGAAGAGCTAAAAGACAACTCTGAGTTCCAGCAAATTGATGTGGAGCAGAGATTCCTGGGGGACCAAACTCCTGACGGAAAGGTCGCCCATGTGGGCTCCCCAACCCAGAAGGAAGCATCTGTAGTGAGAGTCAAGTCGTGAGAAGAGGGAAATGAAGGGACCCCGCTCTTAAATTGCTCTGATCCTGCCACCACTGGAGAGCTAGGATCAAGGTTCGAGTCACTGGGACCAACTTGGAAAGGGTCTCTTCTGAGACCAAAAGGTTCTCAAGTGAAACTGAATGTCTCTCATCTGAAATCTGGCTCCCTGCACAACAGCTGTGGATGCAGCCATGTGCCCAGGAGCTGCAGAAAGTGTCTTGCTGGTGAGAGACCTGCAGAGTGAAGGAAGAGGCCAGAGCCACTAAATTCCTTACCCTTTCTGGGGGAAGAAAGGCTCTGGCTAGCTTTGTGTCCAATTCTGCCCCTATAAAGGTGAGTACCTGGACTGGTTCCAGAACCGACTTTGTAGGTTTAGCAGAAAACCCAGGGAGGTGAGAAGCTGCTGGGTGACCTGCAGGTGAGATTTTACCTGTTCTGGGACTGGCCTACAATGAGCCAGTCGTCTAGATATGAAAAACAGCAATCCTCTGCCTCCTTAAGTGGGCCACTGCCACTGCTAGACACTTTGTGAATACCCTTGGAGCAGAGGTAAGGCCGAAGGGCATTGCTCTGAACTGGTAATGACCTGAGGGCAGTTCGAATCTGAGGTACTTTCATGGGATCTTCTGATTAGGACATGGAAATAGGCATCCTTGAGGTCCAGGAGGCTAGCCAGTCCCTGGCCTTAGGAAGGTAAATCATTGCCAGAGTTACCATTTTGAACTTTGGTTTCAAAAGATGCTTGTTCAGATATCTGAGATCTAAAATGGGCCGCCATTGTCCTGTCTTTTGGGGTAAGGAAATATTTGAATACAGACCCCTGCCCTGATGCAGGGAGGAACCCTTTCTACTGCTCTGAGAGCTAACAGGGATGAGACCTCTGTTTCCAGAGTGAGGGTCTCTGAAGCACTTGCAGGTAGAAAAGTCTGCTTCTCAACTTGGAAACTTTTTGAGCTGAGAACCAGACCCTGGCTTACTACTTCCAGAACCCACTTGTCTGAGGTTAAAGAAGCCCAATTCTGACTGAAGTAAGCCAGCCTGCCCCCACTGTACAGCAGAATCGGCCCTGGGCACCCCATCAGGGTGCCTGTTTCATGAGAGCTTTAGGCTGGGGGGTGGGAGCAGTCTGCCCACCCTCGTCTGCCTGCCTCTGAAAAAGCCCCTCTGAGCATAGGCAGAGGAGGACTGAGTCTGGTAGAAAGGCCTGTAAAGGCCTGCCCCTACCCTAGAGGCATGCCTTTGAGGAGTGGCTTGCAGCTCCTTAGCCTGGGCACTCTTGTAAGTAGTCCTATATTCATCCATCTTCTTCATGTAATTCTCTGTCTGCTCTCCAGAGAATTTCCCACCACAGGAAAATCCATAGCCTTAGTCTGGGTATCCTGTGACAAACTAGTACACCTGAGCCAGGCCAACCTCAGAAAAGCTACATATGTGGCCATGACCCTAGAGAAACATCATTAACATCCACAGCAGCATGAACTGAACCTAGAGGCTTCAATGCCATCAGCAGCCACCTGTTCTAGTTCACTAGCCAGCTGGCCATGGGCCTGCTTGGCCAATTGCATAACAGTATCCCATCTAGATTTCTGATACCTAGCTACATAAGCCATATAATTTGCTTGCCTGAGTCCCAGAGAGGCTGCCATATACTGTTTTTTTTTTTTTTTTTTTTTTTGCCATGGCATCAATCTTCCTGGAATCCTTGTCAGGAGGATGTGAAGCCAAGGGAATATTAGCTTTATCACAGGCAGCAGCCTGAACTACCCCAACATGACTGCATTGCTGAAAAGGAATTATGTATCAGGGCCTGACAATGTATACCTTCTGTCCATCTTTTATCTACAGGAGGCACAGAATTAGGAGCTTTTAAAATTTTAATTGTTTGTTTCCTAAAAGACTTATGTAAAGGAATAGACAATCTCCTAGACTCTGGAATATCCATCATTTCTACAAAATCAGGCTCCTCTTGCTCATCCACAGCCTCTCTAAAGGAAGCTGGAGGGTTTCAGCAACTTTTTTATAAAACATAAAATGAGATGGGGACTCAGACAGCATAGGGGGAGATTCTAAAGGTCTGTCTGGGGAGATGTCCGGTTCAATGGGCACACCCAGACCTTCCCAGCCACATTCATACTGTTCATAATCCTCCTCCCCCTCCTCTGGTTCATAAAATTCCTCAATATCATAATCCTGAACCACTGGGACCGGACGAACCGACCTTTTACCAGATAGTGGCGGTTCGGACGGACCTTGAGACAGTGACTGGACAATTTGTATGGCTTTTGCTATCTCTGCAGCAGTTGGAGAAGGAATTTTGGACTCCAGACCTGCTGATTTTCTTGTTTTCTTTACTGGAATTGGTTCCTCAGAACCAGCTTTTCTTTTGCCCGAGGAAGTCTGGCCCTGGTCAGAGGGCACTCCCTCTGGTTCGGTTGGCACCGAACCGGGCTGGCCATCCAGGTCAGCGGACTTTTTGGCCTCTCGGTCCCTGAGCCTGCCCAATCTTTTTTCCAGGGTGGCTGCAGGGAAATTCTTACATACCTGGCAGTCTGACTGGAGGTGGTCAAACCCCAGACAATAAACACATGTGTGTGGGTCAGCCTTGGCAAAGACTTCCCCACAAACATCACAGTTTTGAAACCAGTGGGCCGGTTTTCTTTTGGGTTTCTCAGACATAATGCCAGCCTAACCAAAACTTTGCCCTTTAATGGCAGTGCCAGGCAAGACACCCTTATCGGTTCCTAACCGTAATAATGGGTATTGGAAAAACCGTAATAAATCCGTTTTTAGAACCGATAAGAACCGGAACCGCACTCTAACATAGTAACTTTTAGTTTTAAATGAGTTTAAACCCACTGATCGGTTCAAAACCGAACCGATAACTTAAGTTCCACACAGACAAAACCTTCATTTACTTACAGTTACCACAGATAGAGCTTGGAACCAACGGTTTTGTGGTTAAATAAAACTATTCTCGGTTAACTCCAACCGAGAAAACACTTTTAAATCGAGAAATGAACCGAGCAGAAGGAGAAATCTCCGGAGCGACTGTTCACTGAGACGGAGTAAAGAATCTGATAGTTCAAGTTTGAAATGACACAGATAGAGCTGCTCTCGTGACAAAATTCTATTTTGGAATGGTTTTAACCATTTCACTCTGGGGCAGTTCTAGAGCTGGAACAAACTGCTAATGTCTGTAATATAGCAAGACTTCATGTTGTTTGAAACAACATTCAATTAATCAGTTTTATTTTTCATGATCAGAGAAACAACATTTAATTAATTTGTATTATTCTTAAGTTAAGGTCGCTTTCCCAGGCTTCACCCTCCACCGAACCGATAGAATAGGTAAGTGTGGAGGGGTGTGTGTGGTGTATATCTGAGATTCCATCATATGTCATGCACTTCCCATACCCTCGCTAGACCGCAATGCCCAAGCCCTATTGCTAAAGCTTACTACGGACCCCTCTATGAGCCCCCTAACTTTGACTGTAACATACGTCCCCCCGAGAAACCAAGCTCAGGCAATACAGTCCATTACTAATTTCATTGCCAGACCCCGTCCCAAAACAGAGCACGTCATAGTCAGGGATCTAAAAGTGAACTGGCTTTCCAGCATGACCTTGCAGTTCAAAGACACTTTCTCACTCAGCTGGTCAACCAACCCACAAGGGTGAACTCCACTAAGGGCTCTAGCACCCTGCTCGACCTCCTACTCACAAACCGCCCCAACAAAATCACTAATCTTGAGATCCTCCCTGACTCACTAAGTGATCATTCTCTTATTATTTTCACGTGGTCATGCTTACAACAGAGGCCCAAACCATCCAAAATATCCCAGCGCCGCTTCAAACCTGGTGGCCTTGCTAAACTTAGGAAGTACCTAACCAGCTTGGACTGGTCCCCTATCTCTCGGGCACCCACCACAGATGAAGCCCTAGACACTTTACCCAGTCATTTAACAAAGCCTGCGATATTTACACCCCTTTCGCTAATGTACAGATCAAGAAGCACAATGCTGCCTCGGTCTCGACCGAACTGCTCCATCAGCTCAAACACAGGGAAGACCTCTGGAGGAAAGCAATTTCCTCTGGTTGTCAAGCTGACAGGTAGGCCTATAAAGCAGCCCAAAACAAATGCACCTGGGCAATAAAGCAGGCAAAATCTGAATACTACAAAGCAACCCTAGCCTCCTCCTGGGGGAACTCGTGGCTGTTTTGGGATAACATCAAGGAATTGAACGGCAAAACCTGGCTCCCCCACCCATCCCTACTTTCTGTAAATAATGTCCCTACCACTGACCCACAGGCCATAGCCAATTGCCTTAATGCATCCTTCTCCGACCTCGGTGCTGTGCTCCCAAGCAACTTCTTTGACCCTATTCCGGCCACCCAGCCTCCTAACCTTCAGTATCCCCCCTTACACTTCAAAGTAATGTCCAGGAGTAAGGCTAGGTCATTTCTCACCAATGCCCTCAGTGGCTCTTGCTACTGTAAGGACTCTTTTGATATGAAGGTCCTTGGGCTTGTACTCGACTTCGTTCTCTCCCCATTGACTGACCTCCTAAACCGCTCCCTGTGGCAATTCCCTTTGACCTGGAAGACGGCCACTATTACTCCTAAAGAGTGGTGACGCTACACTCCCCAATAACTACCGGCCCATCTCCATCCCCCCCCCCAAAGCCCTAGAAAAGATCATAGCCACCCAACTTACTGATTATCTTCTCACTCACAATCTGCTGTGCAGGGGGCAACATGGCTTCAGATCAGGGCACAGTACCACCACAGCCCTGACCGAGTTCTCCAATTACATCCACTCTCTCCTGGATAAGAAACACCTCGCAGGAGTGCTCTTCATCGACCTGTCAATGGTCTTTGACACTGTGTCCCACCCCTCACTCCTTCACACTCTCCAACACCTAGGCCTATCCAGTGGACCCATAGCATGGTTCACCAGCTACCTCACAGCCCAGTCGCAATGTGTCAAAATACATACTACCCTGTCCTCCACCATGCCAGTCCGCTCTGGGGTTCCCCAGGGCTCAATTCTACCTGAACGCCCTGCCCAAGTCTTGCCCCGGTAATCTGTTACTGTACACGGATGACGCAGTCCTCTCTGCCTCACACCAAGATGCGAGTTCACTGCAACCATTCCTCCAATATGCATTTACCAGATCAAAAACTGGTTCATAGATCAAAGAATCATAGTCAATGTGAAAAAAACCAAAGCTATGCTCTTTGCCCATCATCAGAATAAGGCCAAGAATATGCAACTTACAATCCTCTCCGACTCTCTCCTTCCACTGGAGCAGGTACACACGTATAAATACCTAGGCGTAACTTTTGACTCCCACCTCTCCTTCCACTCGCACATAAATAACCTGTCGTCAGCCATCAACGCCCACGTAGGACTACTGTTTAGGCAAAGGACCTGTCTACCCCCTGAAGTCCTTATTCTGGCTGTCACCGCCTCGGCCCTCTCTCTTGTCGACTATGGGCTAACCATTTACGCAGCCGCTGATCACACGGCACTGAACAAAATCCATCTGGCCATAAATAAGGTGAGCAGACTCCTGTCAGGGGCAGATAGGCATACCCACACCTGCACCCTGTATTCTATGACAAACCTCCTAGACCTGGATGAGAGAATACATTACCAAACCTGCCTTCTTACAAAGAAAATTCACCTAGGGCTCTCCTCATTGGGGGTATCTGCCATACTCCAATCCTCCCACACCTCTGTATTTACTCGCACTACCAGCAAACAGATATGGTCGACCCCGAGAATCAGGACCTCTCTAGCCCAAAGATCTTTCTCCTTCAGGGCACTTGGTACAATGAACTCCCCTTAGATATATCCTCCATCCCCTACCTAGGTCCTTTCAAAGTAGCACTCAAAAAGCATATACTCACCTCTCGGCGATGCCGATGCACCAGCTAATCAACCTACACCCTACCGCAACACCACTATCAACCTTCTGACAAGGCCTTGTGGCTGACTGCATGTTTACTTTGCTTGTCCGACAAATTTTGAGATCTGGTTATAACAGCTACCGAAGGCTGCATAATGTTTGTCCTAAAATGTAATGTGAAACGTGGCTGTATGCAACTGTAATCATGCACTCTTGTTGTTAATATAACTCACATATATAACCTGTAATTCCATCTTGCTGTTATTAAATATTTTGTATGTTCTGTTTTTCTGTACTCTGATGCGGAGCCTTTGTAAATTAGTCTCTGACTCAAAGGTTGTAATCCAAAAGTATGTTAAATAAATAAATAATTTTTTAGGGCCCAGTTGAAGGTTTTTACAGTGTAAAGGTAGCAGCCATGTTTGTGATGGAAGACCAGTTCTGGTTGCAGGGGGACTGATGGAAGATAGTTCTGGCTGTAGGAGGACTGATTTGTTCATTGTGTGATGTGGTTTAGGACCAGGATGACTGTGCGTATAGAGATTTAATGTATAGTCAGCTGATGTCTCTTGGCCAATGAGATTTCTAGATCATTTCTTGCCATTTTATAAGTTTCTATATTTGCTGGTGCTGGACCCTTGTGGTACAAACAAGGATTTTATTCCCAGGGCCTGCTTTAATAGATATTTCGCCTTAAGTTTTTTCTGGGTCTCCCACTGGAAGTTCTATTCTGGAAAAGCAGTGTTTGAGTTTCAGTTTCCTGTAGAATTTTTCAAATCTAATTTTAATTAAAACTACATTTCTCTGTTACTACAAAACGAAGCCCTTTATTTAAGACTGATATTTCTTCATTGTGTGTTGTCTGTCTGAAAGATTGTAAACGGTCAGTTCCTAGGTTCATCTCTAGCTCAATATTAAGTTTTGTGGCCACTAGCCAGATATTTCTACTGGCTCAGCTGGTGTACTCACTGAAATCTGCCTCCTCCAATACAAGCCCGCAGGGCTAAATAAATATTTTTTTTTTTACTACCCCAATACAAAATCTGCCAGCATTTGGCTAGTGAACTGATACCAGTTTCAGTCCCTGTTTATTCTCACATTGTACAGTAGGTCTTTCCATCTCCAGTACCCGTTTTCTTGACCCCCCCACTCCAGTGCCGTAGTTGACTACCCTGTACTTTCTGACTGCAAAATGCATGAACATCAGTGTGAGCCTCAGATACACACTTGACTTTTTTTAGTCTTCATGATCCTGCTTTCTTGGATAGGAGTGGGCAAACCTGCAATTTTTCAAGTATTATTCTGCTCCTTATGGTGGGGGAGGGCAGGCTTGCCGCTGGACTGCCAGTATCTGTTTCAGATCCTGCTCCCTCGGACCAGGAAAGCCACTGGATTGCCAGTATGTTACGTAATGATTCCTGACTTGTGATTTTGAGTGGTTTCCACAATATGGGAATTTACAACATAATTATGACAAAACAATCAGTACAAGCATGTTTACTGAAAAAAGCACTAGCAGGTTTAATGAAAATAATAATAATATTAGTAAAAAAGCAGCAGAGCCACAACTAAAAAAAGCCACTGCAACTGCATGTACATTGCACTGCAGGTACACTGCTGAAACTCCACTTGGTTGCGTAGAAAAAGCGAAATATTTTCTCCTAAACAACAAACTGATAATTTATTAATTTTTCACTCCATGGTGTAGGTTTCTTTTCCTGAACTAAAGTGCTAGGTGGTTGAAGTCACTCAGCGCAAGTTCCTCGGGCCTCACAATGCATCTATGCATGTGGTTCACGAAAAGAAACCTAAACCACTTAACAGTATGTACTTATTTTCTGTTAGATGGTAAACAGCTGATAAAATGGACTAGTGACAGTGGGCTTTGCCCACTGGTCTTCTGTTTGTCTCTAATGAAGGGCCAATTCCAAAACACTGTGTGCTTCCTTTTTTCGACTGACTGATGGCTGTTAGCTTACGACTCAATCATGGGTCACCAATCATCCCCAGGGATGTTTCCGTTTGTGTCTTTGGCCACTGCTGCCCATAAAAAGCGAAGTCACAAACTGATGGAAAAATAAGGCCTGCGTGGTCAGTCTCAGAAATAACCATTAAACTGAGGACAGCAGTCTGCTGAGGATAATCATAACAACAAAAAGCCCACACATATTCTGGTAATTATAGTCTGCAATCGTATTTGCCATCAATCACAGAAATGAAAATTACGTATGCACTATAATTGTTTATGTTCTAGAGAATCTTCTCCATTCATTCACACCAATGGGTCCTAGCCAGAGGCACTTTAACCCAGAGGAGCAAAGTCTTCTGCAGCAAGGAGGGAACCAAAATCGGTTATTGACGCTGCCCACAAGGTCGACATACTGATGTCGTGCACCTGAGCCAGCCAGTAACCAACACAAGTCCCCTTCCTTCTTAGTTCTGTTTACCAGTAGAAGAAACAAGTGGGAGACAAAAGGAGGAGTGCAATAGACTTAGGACACAAAAATTATAGCAAAATAAAACCTGACTACCATCTTAGAAAACTAAAGGTTGGGCTAACAGGGCGGCACAAGGGTGGTGGATATAAGAACCAGAGCTCATTATCAGCAACCTGGACAAGAAGGGTAGAGATAAGAGAGAAGGCAGCAGCCATAGCATATAGCTTTGGTGTGTACACAAGGACCTAGAGAAAGACCTCCGCGTAATTAAGATGGCAGAATGCCAACTTAACTGACGACAATCTTTGTACTCCCAAGCAGACATTTTCAATTTAGTAGTGTAAAAACCTCAAAGCTTCCCAAGAGAAGTAAGACAACAAGTGTGACTGGACAGAGTCTGGGAGCACAAATACTATATTTTTGCCAATCCAAAAGGAGCAAAGAAAGGAAGAAGGTAACAACATGAAAACATGAAAAAGTGAACTTCACAAGTTGGGGAGTCTAGCTCAGAAAAACATACTTCAACAAACTGAGGAGTATAGCACAGAAAATCCTGCAACTCCTGCTTCTCCCTGTAATACAGGAAACCCGTGAAAAGCTGCACCTTGCCACAAGTGCCAAGAACTTTTAACATGGCACAAGGCAGAGAAGTATGAGTAAGCTGAAGTCAAAGCTGTGGACGGCAGCAACAGGGATTTATCCAAGAGATATCGCTAGAAAGGAGAGGGAGGAACTACTAAGGGAAAGGGGAGAGCAAATAAACTCCCCAAGGAGCTTTTTCCGTTGCAACGTGTGTGTGTGTGTGTGTGTTGGGAAGAGGGTTATGGAGACCCTTGACCCATTTTAGTTTTTCCTGGAAACAGAAATGTTCCAGCCTTAAGAAAGAAGGGAACAAGATACCTCCCTAGAGGAAGTGGCAAGAAGACTGCAGTTTGCTGTAGCACAACAGGGTGAACTGCTCAGGGCCTGGGTTCTTACTTGAGTGGGGATGGTGAAAATATTCTGGAAGATCAACAATTACGGTGAGCATGTCATTTTCATATTTTCCAGCAACTCTGTGAGGGGGGGGAAACTACCTGAGGGTGGGAACTCCTGACAGGTCTGGCGGGACCTGGTACTGGGCAGGGGCAGGTGAAGGCTCCCATGCCCCAGAGCATGTCCCGACAGCTGATGCCTGACCCTGTGGATAAAGTAACGAATCCCCTGAAGTGTGACTTAAGTACCTTACACCTGGCCAGATGTGCAACCTGGAAAGATGAAGCCCTGCCATCTGCCAAATGCAGACTGTTGTTCCTACCAACCTGGAAGCTACTGCAATGGCATTGCATGATGCCCTCAAATGGTGCCTCGCCAGCTCCAGACCCTGGCGGAAAGTGTGCACTGCGGCTAGGACCTGAACTAGCTGCAATAGCAGGAACTTGTAATAAGCTTAAGGATAAGCAAGCGTCACTCCCATGGGGTGGGTGCTTGTAAGTCCCGCAGGCAAACTTTGAAAAAATGAGGACTCCACATTCTGTGCAAAGAAAATGCCTTAAAGACTCACATGTCATTTGGCACAGATCCAACAAACTTAATTGTGAGGAAATAGCAACCAGATAAGCCGGTGTAGCCCAGGGAGGCCACTCACACATACAGGTGACAAAGCACTCGGGATGAGTGTGAAACATTTGTTGGTTTTTTTGGGTGGCCTCCCTGGGCTACACTGGCTTATCTGGTTGCTATTTCCTCACAATAAAGTTTGTTGAACTGTGCCAATGACATGTGAGTCTTAAGGCATTTTTTGCATGAAGTGCCGAGTCATTTTTTCAAATGTACAAGCTGGCTATCGGCCTGGTGCACACATGATGGTGTGTGCACGATGAAACCCTCCTCCTCCTCCAGGCATCCGTCTCTCTAGAATCACCCTTGGGAGGTCAGTCATGCATAGGGTGTTTAGGCCCACATGGCGTATGCAGTACCAGAATCCCAGAAGTGGGATGCGGTATGACACCATGCAGACCCCGCGGGAGTGCCAATACCTGTGCTGGATGTTCTTCGGGGCTGGAGTAGGGGAAAAGGACAGAGCTAAACAGTCCTAGATGCTTCCTTGAAGGTCCAAGGCCAAGGATGGATGATACAAGTATCATCACTGAAATCACCATGAAATCTCAGCGACTAGGGTGCAGGATTGCAACCTATGAAGGATCCTATATTCAGCTCCTTCAGCATCTCTGTGGGGAACTGTTGGTATGCACAGTACTCAGCATCCACGAACATGTGGTGGGAGAAGTCCTCATACTTGGAGGAGGAAGCTGGAAAGGAGGAGCTGGACAAGGGAAGGGGTGATACTGGAGCTACATATCTGAACTGGACCCAGTCAGACTGCAGGTGGAATTGGTGGAGGGCACCAGCCATCCTCCTGTACTGATGCCAGGTGAGGGGACCAAGAGGACCCATAATGCCTGGCAACACAGGGAGGGATTGCAGAGGCCCAGGAGAGATAAACAGAAGCCAGAGGCTCCAAGCTCTCTGCTAGGCCTGCAGAAGTGCTCAGCAGACCTCTTCAGAGGTTCTTTGTAACAAACCTGAACTTTATCATTGAACAATTGTTAGTACTGTCAGTGTGCATCGTATCTCTGTGACGTGGAACCTTTGTAAATGAGTCTATGACCCAAAGGTATTTTCCGAATCAAACAATAAACAATAAACAACAGAGGGGAGGAACAGGCAACTCTGCCTGAGTACAGCCAACCAACCTCAGTTGCGCGACCCAGACAGTGCATCTGGGGGGAGACCACTAGATGAGGAGAGTGGAGCTATACATGTCCCATGGGGCAGCTCCGATCCTTACAAGTGACGTCAATTGGTTTCAGGGAAAAACTGGCCACTGGACCACTGCCCATACCCAGGCTGGTACTGTGTCCAGCACCAGTCATAGGTCAGCAGCGGGCTCAGTGATGGGTTCTATCCCCTTACCAGGGCCAGTACCACCCCAGAGCTGGGCATGTCACCAGTGCCAGCACCACCCCTGGCACAACAAACAGCACCAGCACTGCAAATGGCACCAGCTCAACACGGCACTTGGATGGTACCGGGACCAAACTTGGGCCACGAGAGGCACCAGAACCGATCCCAGCAGCATCCCTGGCACCAGGTCCAGGATGATACCAGGAATTACTCCGTCACCAGTGTCATGCTCAGAACCGGACTCAGGGTGGGCGCCATCATCGTACCCATGATCAGTGTCCTCATCCTCCTCTAGGCCACAAGGGCATTCGGGGGGGGGGGGATGGCAACCACCTCGGACTCAGGGTGGGGGCCAGCTCTGGTACCGACTCCTCTTCTGGCACCATGAATGGTGCCAGAAGGGGACCCAGTCCTGCAGCCAGCTCCACCCTGCTCACTGGTATTGCAGGCAGTACCAGGAGCCAGGCAGCACCAGGCCACGATTCTGCCCACCAGTGAAGAGCAAGTGTATTGTTTTGGCCTCACTACAGGGGGCATCCACTGTCCAGCTCAGATGGACTGGGGGGTCAGTGGCAGTCGACTGTCCACCAGATCCCCCCGGACAAATGATGTTTCAGTGAGGTGAGCGCAGGGAGGATCCTGGTCTTCCTCAGCACCACAATTAATGGGAAGGGGCCTAGGGGAAAGGCCCAGAGACCTGACCCTGGCATCATGGGTGCAATGCCTGCCTCCAAAAGTGGGGGATGAACAACCACACTTCAACATACGGAATTCTAGGACATGATCGTCCATGGAGAAAGAAGCACTGCACCAATCCATGTCGTGGTCAGGACCAAGGCAGGAGTGGCATTTCAGATGCCAGTCTGATGGTGTGAGAAGAGCCCCCAAAGGAGCATCAAGGCATGGGAGGGAGGGCACAGTCTTTCTTCTTCTTTGTTTGTCCCTTCAAACTCGGCATCTCAATAGTTAAAATAACAAAAAGAGTACTTAAATCAGCGACAAGCTTACTAAAAGAAAAAAATGGACCCAAAAAGAAATCATACTCAGTTGTGGCATCAAAGTAGTATTCAGCATCAAAAAGAGCAACAATAGTGGTGGAAAACTGATGAATAGTTACTGACATAGTTAGAAACTTAGCTGCTCCTATAGTACATGCTATGCAGTGGGAAAAACCTAATTTAAGAATGGAGGGGGCTGCTGTTGGTTACTAGCTGACCTATGTGCACGACGTCAGTACATCGGCCTCATAGGTGGTGCCACCAGCAGATGCTAGCATCTTTCTAGATGCAAAATACTTTGCTCTTGTTGGGTCTTAGTGCCTCTGGATAGGATCCATCAGTATGAACAAATGGTAAAGTTTAATTCCTGGAAGATCAATGAATTGATAGCATAGGCCAGCTAACTTCATTTTCAAAGAAACTGTCATTACGACAAAGGTCTACACCAACTGTCACTGCTACAAAAAACCTTACATGAATGTGGCTGTCCATTGGAACAGATCCACAGGATTTATTGCCGAACTCCCATATCTTATTCTTTGACGCTCTGAACAGCTGCGGCCTGATTCTACTGTGCTACCGCTTGCCATGAAATGGTATAAGTCTTTCGCCCCCAAAAATATTCGGTCCCTCGTCCATCCAACACCTCCCTCTGCCCCAACCTCCAGGACCCTCCCAGTTATGCCCTGCTACTATATTCCTCTTCTTGCACTTAGTACAACGGCAGCTTTTCTCCTCCATATGTCACCGCGTTTTGGGGCAAAAATCACTTCGTCGCCTTTCGTACAGTCCTCCGCCCTCCCAATCCCTCACTCTGCTCTAACAATTGGGTCCTCTTCGCTTGCACCCCTATTCCCCACCTAACCCTACATTATGCGCTTGATATCTTCTATCTGGTATGCCTACCCTCTCCCTAACATTTCCTACCACAAAATGCACAGTTTTTGGGCTTGGATCCAGCACAAGTTCATTATCCACGACTCCTTGTAATTCTGTGTTCAATGTGTATTACCTGTAAATGTGCATTTTTGCTATAATAGCAGCTATTTTTACTGTTTATACTATTGTAACTTGTTTTTCTGTATTATTACTGTAGGACCGCAGGTCCACCGCTTGCTCAATGGTGCCCACCTGGATAAATAAAGATACTGAGTGACTGATTAGAAAAATCCTCACTAAACTGATGGCAGTGGTCTATGTAACAGAAATCTGGAATGAACTGACAACACCAATATGCTGACATCAATCAAAGAAATTATAACATTGTTTTGAAAATTGCAGTTACTCTCAAGCATTCTTCTTCATAAGGAACACCGTGTAATTGTTTGATGACACATTTAAAATGCATATTAATAAGTCTTATTAAAATATTAAATATTAAATGATTAAAATACATTGTTACAGAACCAACAAGGGCACAGGCAATTCTTGATCTGGCGCTCACAAATGGGGAGCATGTACAGGAAATAGCCAGGGAGCCCCTGGTTGGGAGTGACCATTGCACAGTGAGGTTCCAGTTGGATACGAGTAGGGAAAGCATCCCGACTAAGACCCAAATCTTGGATTTTAGGAGGACGGACTTCAGGAAGATGGGCAAAGTGCTAAAAAGCCACCTGGTGGACATCAGAGCAGACTGGACTAAAGGTGGTTCATTATTAAGGAAGGAATACAGGCTGCCATAGAGGAGTGCGTTAGGCTCAGGTGGAGGAACTCAAGGGCCAAAGTACCCAGCTGTTTCAGTTCTGGGGTCACCCAGGCAGTAAGAGAAAAGAGGTTAGCCTATAGAAAATTCAGGAACACCAAGAGAGAGGTGGATACGGAAAATTACCTAAGGTTGGCTAGTGAGGCAAGTAAAGAAGTCCAGCGAGCTAAAGCACAGAAGGATCTGCAGATAGCTGAATGAATTAAGAAGGGGGAGAAAGCCTTCTTTTGCTCTATAAGTGAGAAAAGGGACAAAAAGGATGGGATTGTTAGGCTTAAGAAAGGGGAGGAACAGATGGAGGATAACGGGGGTGGGGGAAGCAGACACACTAAATGACTATTTCTGTTCCGTCTTCACTAGGAAGAAGGATGGACCAGAGCTTCAGGAGGGAGAAGAGGAGTAGAGGGGGGGAGGGAAGGGAAGACAGATGTAGTGATAAACAGGCTGATGCTTCCCTCCTGGGGGGATGAGTGGGCCTTTGGTACCTGAGGTGGCTTGGGTGACATTCTAAGCGGCATGATACCTCCACACGCCGAACGTCCTCGCCCCAGGTTGCCATCGCAATCGGTGATAGAGGAGGATAGAGTGAAGAAGGGGTTGCTAGCATTGAAGGTGGACAAATCACCAGGCCCGGACACAGTACATCCAAGGGTACTAAGGGAACTGGCTGTGGAGCTGGCAGGGCCTCTCACAGGCCAATTTAATAGTTCACTGGAGTCAAGCATGGTACTGCAGGACTGGAGAACAGCACATGTGTTGCCCGTCCACAAAAGTGGTTCCAAGGATGACCCAGGGAATTAAAGACCAGTCAGTCTGACCTCAATTGTGTGCAAGCTCATGGAGACCATACTTAAGGAAAGGTTGTTAGAATATCTAGAAGATCATGGTCTTCAGGATGCAAGGCAGCATGGAGGGGGAGGGGGACCGTGTCAAACGAATCTGACTGACTTCTTTGACTGGGTCACTAAGACAGTAGACAGGGGCCAAGTGATAGACATCCTCTATCTGGATTTCAGCAAGGCCTTTGACTCTGTGCCCCACAAAAAGGTTGATCAGGAAGTTGGCAGATCTCAGTGTTGGGATAAGACAGTCAGAAGGGTGGAAAATTGGCTGAGGGACAGAACCCAGAGGGTGGTAAATTGGCTGAGGGACAGAACCCAGAGGGTGGATGTTGGGGGGAGAGTTATCTGGCACCAGAAAGGTCACCAGTGGGGTCCCGCAGGGCTCGCTACTGGAACCAGTGTTGTTCAATGTCTTCATCACTGACACTGGGCATGGTATTAAGGGCAAAATGTGCCTATTCGCAGGTGACACCAAGCTCTGCAGGAGACTGGACACAGCTGAAGGGATACAGGACCTACAGGATGTTTTGGAAAAGCTGCGGAGGTGGTTCAGGATCTGGTAGCTTAGCTTCAGTGCCAAGAAATGCAAAGTTATGCACACTGGAGCCATGAATTCCAGGACAGAGTACTACCTGGGTGGAGTCCAGGTATCTGCATCAGAGGAGGAGAAGGACCTCAGAGTGATGATCACTAGTGACCTGAAGCACTCCATGCAGTGCAAGAAAGCAGCAGCAAGGGCAAACAAGATGCTGGGATGTGTTGCTAGGTGGATCAGTAGTAGGAGAGAGAAGGTTATGCTGCCCTTGTACAGGTCACTGGTGAGGCCAAATCTAGAGTATGGAGCGCAGTACTGGTGCCCACACCTCAAAAAGGGTATTAACCTGCTAGAGAAGTTCCAGAGAGGGCTACAAAGATGACAGCGGGTTAGCAGGTTAAGGCATACGAGGAGAGGTTGAGTGCACTGAACATGTACTCCTTGGAGGACAGGAGAGAGAGAGGGGGGACATGACTGAGACCTTCAAGTACTTGAAAGGGATAAATAAGGTGGATAAGGAGGGTCTCTTTAAGCTGAATGGCAACCATAACATGAGGGGGCACAGTCTTAAGCTGGGGGGGGGGTTTAGGAAGGAGGTCAGGAAGCACTTCTTCACAGAGAGGGTGGTGGACACTTGGAATGCGCTGCCAGAAGAGAAGGTTGCGTTGAAGACAGTGGGCAGCTTCAAGAGAGGCTGGGATAGGCATGGGGAAGGTAAGGATCATGGGTAGGGAGGATGAGAGGAGTGGGGGAGGGGCAAGGACAGTAGCTCAAGCTGTGGACCCTGCAATACGCGCAGACTAGATAGACCAAATGGACTTTCTCTGCTGACTTCTTCATATGTTCGTATGCAATACAAACTACACATTTCTCTATTGGCCCACTTTTAAGAATCTTTTTGTGATTATACCCAAGCTGGAACACCTCCCAAATACCTTAACTTTCAAATGGTTTCTTCCCAACAGTCAATATGCAAAAATTAACTTGGTCATAAGATAAAGTCTGCTAACCATGCACTCTGACTGTCTGAGACAATTGCTGAAATTTTAAACTTGACTATAAATCATCCCATTGATGTAAACATGCAGAAATGCCCATAATACCTGTTATTCATAGTAAATGTTGCTACTCATGAAAGAGTCTTTTAGTCTAGCCCCACCGGTGAAACACTAAGTGGCCTCCTGCATAGTAATGTTTAACCCCCAGGAGAACTGTAATTCACTTTGGTTTTTTAGGCTGAGGAATAAAACATTTTTACTGCATTGTTTTCGGCATCCGACCTCCTGTAATTAAAAAGGCGAAATTTACTGGAACTGAGGATTACTGTGAGTCAGATGGTTGATAGCCAGTCCAACCAAAACATCTGTCTGCACACAGTCAAAAGTCCTATAATCTGTTTCCTCTTGTGCCTGGAGCACTACCAAGTTGTTGCTGATGGCTGTTTCCCGTAAAAATGCACAATCCCATAACTTACCCAAATGTGGGGAGAAGAACTAACATACTTTAACAACATGCATCAAAGCCTTTTTTGGTGGAGGGGGCAGGGAGGAATTTAAAACTGCAGCCTGAGTTTCCATAAAGCCTCCATTAAGGAGTTAACACATGGCAGGCTGTGAATTGTAGTGGGATAATGCGGGACCATGCCCCTAGTGTTATAGAAACATAGAATTTGACGGCAGATAAGGACCGCTTGGCCCACCCAGTCTGCCCATTTCCCTACCCGATGGATAAGCTGCAGATCCTAGTTAACCAGCAGCCTACTTCTTCCTACCCCCAACCCCTAGAATTGCCTTATGACTGTCCCTGTTATGTAGGCAAAAGGCATTAACTAAGTATTTTGCACCATAGGGTGTACATTCAGTCCCTGGGAGGGCATTATCTCCCATAAAGCAGCCTGTTAAGTGTATCAACCCAATTGTAAAATAGTTTTTGACTCATAACAGAAATAAAGACTGGAATATGCCTTTTTGTAAAGCAGACAGCTAGACTGCAAGGCACAGTAAGCTAACTGCACATCTGATGGGCAGCTACTGTAGTCTGTATGGCAGTCAGCTGGCAAAATCTGACAGGAGCTTTTCATCTAATTCGCTAAATGTCTCTCAAATAGTAGTCAGACTGCAATAGTCAGTTTCTTTTAGGCAAGTACTAATCTGTTTGTACCAGTAAAAAAAATACTGTAAAGTAACCGGCCCGGTGGCGCTGAGGGTTGAGGAGCTGACACCACACCTCACTCACGCCACCCAAATGTGAATGGACTCGGTCGGCAGGGTCGGGAGGGATTGGAGCATCCATAGGACTGCCTCTCCCTCCGGGAGCAGGGTTCCCTAGGTGTCGGCGTCCAGCGACCTCTGGCGCAGGCTGGGGCGGTGTGCTGCTAACTCACTGGGATGGGCGAGTTGGGGACATGGCACTGAGAGGAGCGTGTTAGGATGCATGCGCGCTCACCCCCCTTGGCGTCATTGCATGCCCCTCTCACACACAAGAAAATGGGGAAATGTGGCGCACGGTCACGGTGGCTTGATGGCCGTCAAGGGACACATGGTCTTGGGGACACCACTGTGGCTACTGGATCCTGGTTTAGTGGGGAGTAAGCGGGGACTCTCCGCCGCCCCGTGGGGCAAGCCGTGGGAGTAATTAGCAGTGGGGGCTCTCCAGGGGCCATGGCAGACCAGATGGCAGCCGGATTGGATGCCAGGATGTGAAGCAGATCGAGTGCCAGGTAAAAAAGGATTAACAAAACAAACAAAAAAAAATACTGTAAAGTACAGATTCACTGATAGTTTAGTGGGGGTTACGTAATTGTCATGGAGTACAACTGGACCTATGAGGTGGCTGGATTTCAGCAATCCTCTCTGAACTATTTTACAATAGCTTCCAAATTGCCAGTCAAAAACAATCTATGCAATACAGAGTCTTGATACACACTAAGACTAGGGTCCTGGACTTCAGGAGGGCAGATTTTAAAGTAACGGGAAAACAGCTCAGACAGTGCCTTGAAAGGGGGGTGGGGCAGAGCAGGAGTGCAGGCTCAAAGGAGAAAATTTAAGGAGGGTATAACCAGGCAACAGCATGCTGTTTGAAGGACGCGAGCAAGGAAAGAGGAGGAAGAGGCTGCTATGGTTTTCTAAGGAGATGGCAAACCATTTAGAAAGCACAAGGAGGCCCAGAAAGATGAAGACAGGGAGGTATATCTGGCAAAACAAAGAGAGGTAGGAAAGAAGGTGAGGGCAACTAAAGCGCTAACAGAGGAGAGGATAGCTAACGAGGTCACAAAATGGGACAAGACCTTCTTCAGGTATCTGGGGGGAAAGAGGAAGACAAGGGGAGTGATAGTGAGAATTAGGAGGGGCCGGGCGGACGGGACAGTGCAGAGGAAGACCTAGATAACGTGGAAGTATTAAACCAGGGTTTCTCAAATGGTAACACCAGCCTCCCAGGGGAGGCCCCAACCTGTTCCAGGGGAGGCTCAAGCAAGCCTTAAAATGTACTATATTTTAATGTCAAGTTTTGGATGCTTCGTGTGAAAGGATGCAACAAAGTGAAAGCGAATAATGGCATGCAAATTTATGTAAAAAATGGTTACCAGGAAAGACATGCTCAACAAACACTTGTTTCCTGGTATGACATGGGGAAAATACAATTCTTGGAATTTGTGTAAAACAAAATTCAAAATAATGCAAATGAATAGGAACAAGGTAACAACTGACCCATTATACTGGCTGCAGAAAAGCACAAATACAAAGGCTAAGCAGAGAGACACTAGGAGCAAGAGGGAGCAAATGGTCCCTGAGAAGGTGTTTAAGAGCAGGGTAAAACTGACAAAGAAAGCAATCTGACTCATGGAGGTATTGCAACGAGGGGTAAATAAAGTCCACAAGTCAGAGGTGTGGAGCGAGTAGGCTGACCTGGGGAGGAGGGTTATAGAGAGGGAGAATAATACGTTCAATAAAATGAGAATAAACTCAACTACTCACATGCACTTCATTGTATTCTTCCTGTAATGTGCAAAGTATGATAGTTGTTCTAACTATGGGGAGGCACAAAATAATTTCTATATTAGGGGGAGGCTCAAGATCTCTTCCAAGGTTTGGGGGAGGCTCACTATGACAAAGTGTGAGAACTTCTGTACTAAACAATTACTTCTCCTCAGTGATTAATGGCAGAGTGTGTGGGGGACGGACCTGCATGCTACAATAAGCACCAGGGAGAGGGGGGAGTGGACACAAGTCCATTCTCAGTGAAGAGGGTCCAGATGGCATTGGAAGCCTTAAAGGAGAATAAGACTATGGGGCCGGATGGGATTCATCCAGGGGTCTTAAAGGAACTAAGTATGGTGCTGGCTGCCCATCTGGCAATGCTTTTTAGCACCTCAGTACAGATGGGGAAGTTCCAGAGGACTGGAGGAGGGCCAGTGTGAACCCTCTGCACAAAAGCAGCAGTAGGGAGGATGCTAGCAACTACAGACCAGTCAGTCTTACATTAGTGATGGGGAAGCTAATGGAGACACTACTGAAAAAGAGGCTTTTGGAGCATCTGGAGGCAAAATGGCTGCAGGACCTTTGGCAGCACGGCTTCACAGGGGGAAAGTCATGTCAAACTAATCTGACAGATTTCCTTAACTGGGTTACCAGAGAGGTGGCTCAAGGGAGAGCAGTGAACATGGCCTATCTGGACTTCAGTAAGGCTTTTGACACAGTGCTGCACAGGAGGGAGGCCAATTAAGAAACTAAGTAGCCTGGGGTGGGGGAGAAAGCGACAAACTGGGTATCAAACTGGTTAAGGTATAGGAGGCAAAGGGTGATGGTAAACAGTAGCCACTCAGGTGACAGGAGAGTAACTAGTGCGGTGCCACAAGGTTCGGTGTTTGGACCAGTCCTCTTCAATGTCTTCATAAACGACATTGCGGAGGAGCTCGAGGGTAAGCTGTGCCTCTATGGATGACATACTAAGTGCTATATAATAATTTTATTTATCAAGCGCAATTCAAATATCAAAGTGCTGTACAAATATAAAATCATGAAATTTTAAAACAAGAATTAAAATCCAATGTACTCAAACCAATTAGTTATTATTAATTCACAAAAACAAGATTAAATAAATGTGTTTTAGTGCAATTTTGAAGCTCTCCATGGTCTGGCACTCTTGAACCCGACGAGGTAAAGAATTCAACAGGGTAGGGGCTACAAAAGCAAATTAATGAGCACTAGATGTTTTCAGCTACACCATGGGAACCTCTAGCAATCCCTCGTCGGCGGAACGAAGGGGACAGAGGGGGTGGTAGGGGCAAAGAAGCTCTTGCAGGTAACTCAGACCCTGTCCATGTAAGGGTCTGTAGGTCAGCAATCCGCCATTGTACTGGCAGCCAGTGCAGCGCATGCAGCACAGGGGTAATGTGGCTAGATCGAGAAAGCCCAGTCAGTAACATGGCTGCTGCATTCTGCACTAGCTGCAAACGGCTGATATCAACCCCTGGTAGCCCTAGGTAGAGGGCATTACAGTAATTCAGGTGAGAGGACACAAAGACATGGACCAGATTTAGAAAGTCACCAGGCGGACCAGGTGCCTAATCCGGGCGATATTCCTCAGATGGTAAAATTAGGTTTTGACCACAGATGACACACACATGAGACTTCAAGGTCAATCCATTGTCGAGGATAACACCCAAACTACGCACCCGTTCGGAGGTCCTCAGCTGGCAGTCACCCAGTACCAGACCAGATGCTTGCCCTGCTGAAGACCCCTCTACCTGGCGATCTGGGTCCACCACCAAAACCTCAGTCTTGTTGGAATTCAGCTTCAGCCAGTTGGCACTCATCTACTCTTGGATCTTGGGTAGGAAGGCATTAAATACTGAGAGCACAACATCTTGGCTGGGTGCAGAGGACACGTACAGCTAAGTACCATCTGCATAGCAGTGAAAATTCAGTCCGTACCACATTACAATGTCCCCCAATGGCAACATGTACACTGCAAATAACATGGGGGAAAGCACCGAGCCCTGCAGAACCCCACATGGCAGGGAGAAAGTATCAGGGGAAAATAATCCCTGACACTACTCTCTGAGACCTGCCAGTGAGGAAGAATGAAAGCATCAGAGGATTGTACCAGACAGTCCACAGATCAGCCGCAGGCACTCCAGCAAAACCCCATGGTCCACGGTGTCAAATGCCGCAGAGATATCAAGGAGGACCAAAATAGCACAGCTCCTCTGATCTTTCGCAACAAGGAGGTCACTGAGTACCCGAACAAGGGCAGTCTCAGTACTGTTTCTTTTCCTGAAACCTGACTGGAAGGGATCATAGATGTCATGGATGTGTCATCGAGGCACAGGTCAGGAAGCACAGGAAAACCAGCAGCAATTGTAGAATACATCAAAATATTTATTTACACTAGCAGTAACATAAACAAAATAAACTTGTTCAGTGTAACTATTTACAAAGGCCAAAAAACTCTAGAAAAAGTCAATTTGAGTTTTTCTTCAATCTGTGTCCATTCTTCTTTCTAACAGTTGCAGCTCAGCTCTCTTATAAGTCCTTCCAACCCCCATTCTTAACAAGCATCCTGTTCTTGTAAGTATCAGGCAGATGCAAGCAGAAACTCAGTGTGCCTGAGCTGAGGCCCCTTTCCCACAGCTCTTCTGCAAAAGGCTTAAAAACTTGCCCTCAGGTAACCTTTTGAGTTTCCAATAGCTTTCTGCAATCTCAAGCCACAATTATATACATTTCAAAAATTAACATATAATTTCTAAACTAAAGGAACCCAATATCAGTTACATTTCCATATAATGATGTGCATATATTTTTATATCAGCAGATATGCAAGGGAAAAAAAGACAGCAAGGGAAGACAGAGACAGTGAAAGGCAAAGAATTGCGAGACTGTCGGGTGATCAAATCCTAGGTCTCATGAGAAAATTTGGTTGTGCAACCAGAAAGAAAAGAGACAGAAAAGGAATAGAACAGAACAGATCCCTGCATTCAAACACTTTCTATAACAACTAGGTCAGGGTCCTATTCCACCCTGTCACACGATGGCAAGATGATCCTCCAGCTACAGCACAACCACCTTCTCAATAACCTTACCCACAAAGGGAAAGTTACAGATGGGCCTGTAGTTGGCAAGACAGTCCGGGTCGAGAGAAGATTTCTTAAGAAGGGGAATCACCGCTGCCTCTTTCAAAGAATCAGGAAATTCCCCAATCTCTAACGAGCTCCGGACTATCTCCGCCAGGACTGGGCCAATTACATCCACACACCCCACAAGGAGACGGGTCGGGCCCACGTCCAAACTACAGAAGGTCGGCCACATACTCTGGATGATCATCATGACATCTGAGATCGCCACCTGGCCAAACACTGACCAACCAGACTGAGGTTCTGCGACCTCCCACCGGTCACTGCAACCCCTCTTAGAGCGTGCCGAACAGATCTCAGACCTAATGCCAGCAATCTTATCTGCAAAGAATCAAGCAAACGTGTTATATTTATCCTGTGACAATGATCTTTGCTACTGCAAACAGGCTGGGTTGCACAGTCTGTCCATAGTGTAAAAGAGCTGAGCCGGTTGGTTCTGTGCAGCAGTGATCTCCCCAGACAGGAACTCTGCTTTCTTACTGGAGATCTCCGATTGATAGTCTGCATAATGTGCCATCAATCTAAGCTTGTTGACATCTAGGCCCGATTTCTGCCAGCATCGCTCTAGCCTTCGCCCCACTCTCCTCATCTCCCTCAAAGTCCCACAAGGCATGGGGATCAAAGTTGAAGGAAGAGGGGGTGAACCCGGACAGGAGCAATGGAATCCGGAGCTGCCACCACGGCCTTATTGTAGGTCTATAGTAGAACCTCTGGACCCATGCTTGCACGTATACATCATGATAGGTCCAGCATCGCCATTAGGTCATCTGGGACCACATCCCTCAATGGACAGCACCAGACCATCTCCGAAGGGGATATATACTACAAACAAGAAAGTAGAAGACCTTTTAGCCCATAATTCTGTCTCCCAATTTTTTTTCCAGCTTTATTTAAGCCCACTTCTCACTGGCCACTTAGGACTCTCTCTAGCTCAGGCTGTCAGAATCTGGCATGCTGTTCCACTCTGCCTGAGACCCCCAACGGCTATACCACCATCCCGGGATACTCCATGTCCAAACCACGAGCTGGCAGGCCCCAGCTCCTGACCCCGCTTGAGCTGGGGCCACCAACTCTCTGGTGCCCTATCTTACAATCTAGTGGGCCGCCAAAGCGCAGGAGAGGAGCTGGAGGTCGGGCGGGATGGGTCCGGCGATGAGAGTGGGGTGTCGTCCAGGGCCAGGCCTTCCCCTACCCAGGTACCAGGGTTTTCCCCTGGTTTTCTAGTACCCCAGGGCCACGGATGTGCAATGATGTCCAGCGGGCGACAGATTCGCTCCCGCATCTGCTCACAGGATGTCCGCCACAAGCCCCATACACTACTACTAGGCTCCCGCTGGTTGCAGTACCCCCAGTCTTCACTGGGAGTTGGCATACCATGGGAAACGCAACCCATCCCCAGGAGAGCAGTCCTCCAGATGCTCAATGCTCTCCTGCCCCTGCTGACCCAGATGACGCGAGATCATTCCCGAACCCACGTCGCTGGCATGTGGCGTCCAGTGCCTCAACCCTCAGTGCCACTGGGCTGGCCCTGTCTCCCAATTTAACGGGCCCAAATTTTCTTTCTGTTTTCAATTATATATTTATCTAATTTATTTTTGAATGTGGTAAGACTCTGTGCCTCTGCAAAATCCCTTGGTAGACCATTCCATGCTCTTCCTGCTCTCTGTGTGAAGATAAAAATCTGTAATAGGGCTGACACTCAGGAAAGGGTGGACAGAATGCAAAGGGATCTGAGGAATGGTATAGGGGTGGCATCTGGGTTTTGATGCCAAAAAGTGCAATATGCACTTAAATCTGCAGAAACCTGGGGCCGTGTATAAGATGGGGAGAGTGGGGCTTATAGTCACTAAGCAAGAAAGAGACCAAGGAAGTCATCATATCTGATGACCTCAAGGCAGCTGGGCAGTGTGACAAAGCAGTGGGAAAGGCTAGCAGGATGCTGGGGTGCACTGTGTGAGGGATTATTAACCGGAGGAAGGAGGTGGTGCTGCCGTTGTATCACTCACTGTTGAGGACCCAGCTGGAGTACTGTGTCCAGTTCTGGAGGCAGCACCTCTGCAAGGACACTGAAAGGGTGGAGGCAGTATAGAGGAGGGCAACTAAAAATGGTGAGGGGGTAGCATGAGAAGCCATACGAGAAAAGGCTGCAGAAACTCAACAAGTACTCCCTGGAAGAGAGCAGAGAAAGAGGAACATGACTGAAACCTACAAGTACCTCACAGGAGTGAACAAGGTGCAAGTGGAGGGCCTATTTCAGAGAAAGGAAGGCACTCGAACAAGTGGGTATGCAATGAAACTGAGCGGGAAGTTTAGGAGAGATGTGCAGAAATACTTCTTCATGGAAAGGGTGGTGGATGTGCAGAAATGCTTCTTCATGGAAAGGATGATGAAGGACTAGAAGAGCCTGCCTGAGGAGGTAGAGGGGGCAAAGACTCTAGGGAGCTTAAAGCATGTACAGGATAGGGGGCGCCAGAGAGCCAGCTTCCAGGCAGGCAGCATTCTTCCACTGCTCCACACCAGAGGCTCCAAATAAGTTAATATTTTCCGATTAAAAGGCACTGTACCTAGATTTGGTGGCGATATTTGAATTCTACAACTGACTACCTGCAGAACAATACCAAATTTACCATGGGTCGCAAAAATGGTCAACAGCAACAAGCTTCGGGGTCTTAGAGGTCTACAACATCTCGAGCTGAAGCAAGCAATGAGGCAGTTTTCACTGGACCTACAGCAGCTAACTCCCCACAAGAACCCCCATGGCAAATGATTCTTGACTCTGATGGGGCTATGAATGCCAAAGCAGAACGTTCTTTGGCTAAACTGGAAGCACAGGAAACAGTTTTGGCATCAGTGAAGGATTTGGCCACGGATATAGAAAAAAGGCTGTTAAGTACTCAAGCAACAGCAGCCCTGCTAACAAAAGAAATTTTACAGCTCCGAGGGAGACCTGAGGCAGTAGAAAACACCTTGCGTGCAGGAAATGTTTGTACTGTCAGACTCCCAGAAGGTGCAGAAGGGACACATCTCCTTAATTTTCTGTGACTTTGGCTGGCGGAGAAACTCAAAAATGCCTGAGGAGTTCGACTAGATGAATCTTCGGCTGGCATACCGTGTCAATTCTAGAGCGTGGCCTGCGGAGATGAATCAACCTAGGACATTACTACTGAAAACTAGTGGTCCCAAGGTGAGGGATGTAATCCCTAATGCAGCAAGAGCAACTTACCTGACTGAATTTCAGGGAAAGGATGGCAAGTTTTTCCTGGACCTTTTGTTCCAAACCAGGGCCAAACGTAAGCAGTTTGATGCCATAAGACAAAAACTGTGCATGCTGGGGATAGTGCATTCTTTCCTTTTACCTGCTCATCTGCACATAACTTACGAAGGAAAAAGCTGGCAGTTTCATGATCCAGAAGACGTAGAACGTTGGATTGAAAAAACTGAACTAGAATTTCAAAAGCAGCCACATCAATGGATCCTAGCGGAGGAATCAGATTCAGATCAGGTCTGAGTAAATCCTTTAGACTCTGATTTAATTCTCTTTCAATTAAATTTACTAATAAAGTTCTTTCCTGTGAGTTAGGGCGGGGAAAGGTTTAAAGTAAGGGAGTAAAGTCTTTAATGATTACCTCCTTTACTAGTGTTAAGAAGTATGTCCTGTTATTTATTATATTATTATATGTTATTTATAGAACAAAAGGGTAAACAGGGAGGAGAAGAAGCACTGTGGGTCAATTTGAAGGCAGGCAATGGCACCACAATCCGCACAGGGGTTGTATACAGACCCCCCTCTCAGGGAGAGGAAATTGTCAAGGAAATGATAGAAAGTATACTTAGAATGGCAGATAAAGAGGAGATATTGCTGATGGGTGATCTGAATATGCCAGATGTTAACTGGAGTGCAGTTGCAGCAGCCACTTCTAAGAGTGGGATTATTCTAGATGCCCTACAGGGGTCATGCCTTAGACAACTAGTATTGGAACCCACTCGAGAGGGAGCAATCTTAGACCTGGTCCTCTCAAATGGAGATAGAGAGAGGATCACAGATGTAGAAGTTGGTAGCCATCAGGGAACTAGCGACCATCGAACAGTATGGTTCACAATAAACACAGCAATAGAGTCAAGCCATACAAAGGCAAAAGTACTGGACTTCAGGAGAGCTGACTTTGCCAAAATGGGTGAGTGCCTAAGGAATGCACTAGCAAATGGGCAGGAAGGAGGGGTGGAAGAACAATGGGGAATAATAAAAACTGCCATCACAGAGGTAACAAGCCTTTGTGTGAAGCAAATAAACAAAACGATGTAGAAACCACTATGGTTCTCAAAGGAGGTGGCAGAAGGTTCAAGAGAAAAAGAAAGCATTCAGAAAGTACAAGGAATCACAGAAGCAGCAGGACAGAGAACTGTATCAGTTAAAGCAAAAGGAAGCTGGGAAGGCAGTCAGAACAGCAAAGGCCCAAACCGAGAAAAGATAGCCAACTCGGTTAAGAAGGGGATAAAACCTTTATAGGTACATCAGGGAGTGAAGTAAGACCAAGGGAGGGATAGTGAGGCTTAATAAAGGGGAGGAAGGGTGGGCAGAGGGTGGCTGTGAAAAGGCAGAGATACTAAACAAATATTTTGCTCAGTATTTACAAATGAAGAGGGGGAGGTACCTAAAACAAACAGTAGAAACACTCTGGATACAGAAGTTGATACCAGCCCATTTACAGAAGAAAGGGTTATGAAAGAACTCTTAAAACTGAAGGTGGACAAAGCAACGGGGCCTGATGGGATTCATCCCAGAATTCTTAAATAACTAAGGGTAGAACTAGTGACACCACTGACTACACTCTTTAACAAATCATGGGAGGATGGGGTGGTACCTGAGGACTGGAGGATGGCAGATGTGATTCCCCTTCACAAAAGTGGGAGCAGGGCAGAAGCAGGAAACTACAGACCTGTTCGTTTAACCTCAGTGATAGGGAAAATGGTGGAATCACTTCTGAAGGAAAGAACTGTCGAGTACCTAGAGGCCAGAGGGGCACAGGACCCAAGGCAGCATGGATTTACAGCGGGAAGGTCATGCCAGACGAATCTAATAGATTTCTTTGACTGGGTGACCAAAGTAGTGGATCAGGGAGGGGCTGTGGACATGGCCTACCTAGACTTTAGCAAGGCATTTGACTCAGTCCCACACAAAAGATTAATATACAAGTTAGCCAGCCTGGGAGTGGGTCCCAAGATGATAGCCTGGGTAAAGAATTGGCTGGAGAATAGGACACAGAGGGTAATAGTAAATGAGTCCACTCAAGAAAGCGGGTTACTAGTGGGTCACGAGGTTCAGTATTAGGACCGGTCCTCTTCAATGTCTTTAGAAGCAACATTGCAGAGAGACTGGAAGGAAAAGTATGTCTCTCTGCAGATGACACAAATATCTGCAACAGAGTTGATGCACAAGGTGGGGTGGAAAGGATGAGAAGGACTTGGTGAGGTTAGAGGAATGGTCAAATTTATGGCAGCTTAGATTCAATGCTAAGAAGTGCAAGGTAATGCACCTGGGAAACAAAAACCCAGGGGAAGAGTACACAATGGGGGGTGAGATACTAACAACAACAAAAATGGAAAGGGAGCTGGGGGTAGTCATATCAGATGACTTAAAGGTGGGCAAGCAATGTGAGAGGGCAGTAAGGAGGGCTGGGGGATACTGGGATGCATAGGGAGAGGCACCACCAGTAGAAAACAGGAAGTTATTATCCCTCTGTACAGACAGCTGGCGAGACCCCATCTGTTGTACTGTGTGCAGTTCTGGAAACCCAGTCTCCGCAAGGACATAGACAAGATGGAAGCTGTCCAGAGGAGGGCAACTAAAATGGTGCAGGGTCTGCACCGGAAGACATACGAAGAGAGGCTAAAGGAGCTTAATATGTATAGCCTTGAGGAAAGGAGGGAGAGGAGGGACATGACAGAAACTTTCAAGTACCTCAAGGGAATCAACGAAGTCCAAGAGGGTAGCATCTTTTAAAAAAAGAGGTGTGCAAGAACAAGGGGGCACAATTTGAAGATAGAGGTGGGGCGGCTCACAGGTAATATAAGGAAGTATTTTTTCACAGAGAGGGTTGTGGATGCATGGAACGGCCTTCCGGAGGAGGTTGTGGAGTCAAAAACAGTGGTTGAATTCAAGCATGCATGGGACAGCCACAAGGCAATTCTAGGGGGTGGGGGTAGAAAGAAGTAGGCTGCTGGTTAACTAGGATCTGCAGCTTATCCATTAGGTAGGGAAATGGGCAGACTGGGTGGGCCAAGCGGTCCTTATCTGCCATCAAATTCCATGTTTCTATGTTTCTATATTTTAATAGTCCCTGACTAACATGCTCGCAGTAGCCATACAATGGTTTAAGGATCAAGATGTTTAAAGTGCCTAGTTTGCAGTTTACATTTATGAATGGGGTTTGGTGTGGGAATGTGGGGTTTTACTTTCCTAAATATAATAGTGCCACTATAAGGTATATAGCACTACTGGTTTGGTGCAGTTTCATCTTCCTTGACATATCTCTATGGACACTACCTTAGCCGTTGGAGCGGCTGGGACATTTTGGGCATATTACTTCTGTTATACCCCACTTCCTAATATACAAGATTGCAAGGCAACATTTATGTTACTCCATCTATGTCTGTTACTGTATTTGTGAAAGTTCTTGCATGAGATTGACTACTGTATTGGTTTTTTTTTTATGACAAGCAATAAACAGAAACATGCACAGGATAAACACAGGAGCACAGCAGGTAGAGGAATGGGAGAGAGAGAGAGAGAGAGAGAGAGAGACACCTATGACCAACTAGGGTCAGATGTGATGGAATAGGTGGGACAAAGGGCAGTCTGGATGGACCAAAAGGTAATTTCCTGCCCACAAAAATCTAAGTTTCTAAGAGTCATCCCAAGCTGCAGACTGTACCCTTAGCTTATCTGCCAGTGATTACTGAGCTCCCAGCAACCCATGTTTTACTATCATATGCCTTTACAGGTGCTATTCACATAGCAGTTTACAAGCTACAAGCTGACAGTTCAGTTGTTTGCAACTTTTTATTGAACCATCCACTATTCATGAAGGATAGACAAACAACCATTGTTGCAAAATTCTAATTCAGGATTTTAAATCTTATTTACATATTGATCAGTCAATTTGTGCACCTCATTGGTGCCTATTTAAAGTGGGAAAGCATGCCTTAGTTGCTTGCCGGAGGCAAGCTCAGAGGACCATTGGACTTGGCAGGGACTGAAGTGACTAGGATCAAATGGGCATACAGAAGATGTGGAAACCTTTTCTTTAAAATTTACTATACTCCGTACTCCTGCTCCTCGATCAGTCCCCATCAGTCCGGCTGCCCCACCCAGCGCTGTCATTCACCATCTCTGGGACTTACCTTCTCCTCGCAGTTCCCCATGAATAACCTCTCATGGGAAGGGCTGCCAAGCAGCTGGCCCTTACTCCCCCCAGACAAAGTTTAAGTGTCAGCTGGCAAAAGAAGAACCAAGTCAGTGGTGCAGGACCTCCGGCGGACAACATCCTGCTTCAGTTGGCTTATTTTCCTGTTTTCTGACCCACCACCTGACATTGGGAAGGCCTTGCCGACACACTGTGTAATGCTGCTGATGTCCCCCTCCCTCAGTCCATTGCTGTACCTGCACCACCACCTGTGGTCACCCAGGTGACGGTGTTACGGCAGAGCTCATATGCCCCTCCCTCCCCGGAGAAGGCAAGCATCCATGGGAAGCTCAGCCATCCTCCATCCGGCTGGCCTCCTGACGACCCAGACTTTTTCCCGAACCCAGATCACTGAACGTTGCAAGCAGTAGTGCTACTGCAGCATTGGGAGACTTGCAAGGATATGGAAACCTGAGTACAGATGCTGAAGAAGGCATCAGAGGAGAACCAGCTTGTGAAAGCAGGCAGGATAGTCACACATCACCCAAGCGAAGAGGGCAGGAGGGAAAGCTGTGACTTAATGGAGGAGATTCTCTCAAAGGTCTACTGTTACGGTAAGTAATTATTCTGTCTTCTTCAAGGATATCCCCCTCCACCAAGTCACATCATTAAGCAATTCCCAAGCAGTACCAAAGCACTGAAGGAGAAAGGCAGGATCTAAGGGCCCTGAGTAAGGAGACCTTGCAAGACCATAAGACTAAAGCCAGCATGTCTATAAGAGAAAAGGTCCAGACTGTAATATTTAGTAAATGTATGAACAGTACTCAAAGTGACAGTAGCACATCACCTCGCAGATGAAGTGAGCATGGACAGGACCAGGAAGCTACTGACCACATTTCAGGTAGCAAAAAGTAATATATCTGGCCAATCACTTGGCTAGGCCTTGCTTAGAAACAGGGGAGCCCAACATCTGGAGGGCAAAGCCACAAACAGTTCTGAGGATTTTCTACAATCCTTAGTATGATCCGAGTACCATTGCAACGTCCTGCAGATGTCCTGCATTTGCAAACAACATTCCCCACTTTAGTGGGAGTCGAAAACTAAACAGGACGATCAATAGTCTGAGTTATTGTTCTTTCGGATACGACCTTTGGAATAAAAAGTTGATTAGTACATAGTCTAACTCTATCCTTGGGGAAAATAAGCAAACAAGAGTTTGCAATCAAATCCTGCAACTCTGATATGCATCTCGCAGATGTCATAGCTGTTAGGAACAGTGTCTTCCAAAAAAGAAAGCAGAGTTAACAAGTAGCAGTAGGATCGAAGGGAGGCACAGTGAGGGTCTCCAGGAACAAACTGAAGTCCCTGCACTGGAAAAGGATGGCAGACTGCAGGTATAGGAGAAGGATGTCTCTTAGGAACCTCTAGCTGAGCCACTATCTTGCCTTCACGGAGGGCCTGAAAAGCCAACACCATGGCTAAGTGGACCTTCATGGAGGAATACCCAGACCCGAGTCTTTGAAGAACATGAGGTAGTCCAGCACCTGATTAACTGGAGATGCAAGAGGGTCCAGGGCACGAGCAGTACACCAAACTGTAAAAACTTTCCATTTTACTGAGTAGGCATACAGCGTAAATGGCTTTCTATCAGCCAGCAGAACAGCAGCAACCCAGGGAAACCCCAAAGCAGGAGAGCATCTCATTAATGAAGACTGTTCAGGGCCTGGCACTATGGTGGGGATAAGAACTGCTGTGTCAATAGAAAGGCCAACCGTGGCATCACCGAGGGTGCCGATGGAGGTGGAGATGATAGTGGCAGTGGCATAAGATGCTGAAACATCTTCAACATTGTTTGATAAAGGAGCTGTGTGTTGATTGGCCCCAAAGGGGTCGATGACATCAGAACAGTCAACAGGACTGTACTCAACGGTGGTATGGGCTGCAAATCCCCAGGCAGGGGAGGCAAGCCCCGACCTTGGCATCCAAGAGACGGCTGGGGGTTGAAGGACCTAAGGCCTTGGCCTGCGACCTGTCTTCTCTCCATGACGCTTCATCTTCTTTGAGTGGCAGTGTTTGTCCACCAACTTGGAGGACCTGTCCTTCTTTTTGGCTGAATAAGCAATAGACACCATCTACCCTGAAGAACGGTGGGTCGACGATGAACTGGGAAGAGAAGTAATTGACGATAGCGATGCCACCTCTGACATGGCCTGTTTTTCCTTCATTTCTTTAAGCTTCAGATGAATCTCTAAAGCCTTCTTATAATGCCTCCTGGTCGCCTGATTAAAGCCCTGGCAAACACAGCAGACTTTAACATCATGGTCTGTGCCTAGGCAATGAATACACAAGAAGTGTTTCTCGACTCTGTAGATTTTAACATCGCTGCAGTGGCAGTATTAGAAACGCGGTTCCTTGTCTTTCAACAGTGTCATAAAATTGTTTCAAGTTTCAAAACAACAAACTTGAGAAACAGCATTAGCAAAACTTTCCAAAGTTTGATGGTGTTCTTCAGCAGTGGTGGACTTGTTGAGCGGTTGACGACCGAAGAAAGCACTGAGGCATGCTGGGGACATCCACTTTACCAACCATGTTCTTAGGAACATGGACTTGGGAGAAGCCACAGGAGCAATATTTGTGGATCTGACTAAGGCCTTCGAACTTATCGACCACCCTGATCTCCATGTCAAACTCCTACACCTTGGCTGCTCAACTGAGACCTCCTTGTGGTTCTGGACTATCTCATGGACCACTCCCAATCTGTGAACATCAGCTCAGCCTCTTCCCCTGCTCTGCCTGTTACCACTGGGGTCCCTCCGGGCTCCATCCTGGGCCCCCTGCTGTTTTCTATCTTTATAAACTCCATTCCTGTCGAAAGTCTCTCCTGTAAAGCACTGCTGTACACTGACAATCTCGTCCTCTTTCATAGTGACAAGTTCCTAACAAACATATCCTCCATGCTAACCCAAAACTACTGTACAGCCCTCAGTTTGTTTCTGTCCAACAGACTTCTGGTAACTGTAAAAAAAAAACGAAAGCAATGCTCCTCAGGTCCAAACCTTACCTATGTAGCATCTCCAAATCTAATTCCTTCCTCTCGGTGCTCACACCCGAAGGTCCCACCCTGCAGAATGTTACCAGCTTTAAATACTTGGGTGTAACCCTTGACTTCTCCCTTTCATTCACGGAACATATCAATATCATAGTGCATATGGTAAACCAGAAACTTGGGGCTGCCTATCAACTAAAACACTACCTAATCACTGAGGCATGCCTAGCCATTGCCCAAGGCAACCTTCTCCCCATTATAGATTACTGCTCCTCCATCTACTCCTTTGCCTCCTTGGCCCTGCGCTCCAGACTTAACTTCTTCTATAACAGCATCTTTAGGTTCGTGCTCCTGTAACCCTACTCTACCCATCACTGCGACTTGTACCTGTCACTAGGATGGCTCCCACTCCAAGGTCGATATGACCACGCTCTTGGCTGCATCGTCGACAACACCCATAGAGGTGAAGAACTGTCACCGTATTTATCCCTCCTCAAGGCCAGAGCAGCGACCAGGTGTCTCCGAGAGTCCTCAGTTCCCCCATTGAAAGTCCCTAGAATCTCCACCGTCATGGTCAGTAAAGCCATGTCTGTCGCTGCCCACACTGTGGAACAAAATCCAGGTATCCCTCTGCTCGACTGACTCTCACCACGATTTCAAAACCCATCTCACAACCTGGCTGTTGACTGAAGCCAAATGCTCATGCCTACCCACGTATAAAAAAAAAAATTTTTTTTTTTAATTTAGAAATGCAAGTCCCACCCTTTCCTCTGGATCCTCTTCTGTCCCCTCCCCAGCTAGAATGCCCCACCCTTCTGAGTACACCTTCACACTATTTACCTCTGCACTCTCTCCTTAATTGTCTCAGTATAGCACTTATTATATTGTGTCTGCATTCCATGCCCTTTGAATTTGTTATCTCATTTGTATTTGTCCAACCCAATTTCATTGCGTTCCTTCTAGCAAGCATTGTGTACAAAGTTTACCACTGTGAACTCTTATCATGTTGTTGACACCTGCCCTTCCAAGTCATGTAATTTCTTTTGTATGTATGTTCTTACTGTGCCATCTTCATGGCCTGGGTCATGCCTGAAAACGGTCCCATAGATCAGTGCACTTACCCAGTAATCAAAGACATAATGTAACCCCTAGATGGCGCTATCCCAGGGGCTACTACCCCTGCCTGATTTGCCACTAACAGGTTGAGGGGCCTGGATCCAATGGCGGGTGCCTCCACCCAGAGGTCAGGGTTTGCAATAGTTAAACTAACTTGGTCACAGCCCTCTGGGACACTGCAACCCCCCTTTCTTCCCACTAGTGGCCCACACAATATATCAGAATTACCTTCACAGTATACACTTACCCCCAGGATTGGTTCCGGCACTGGGACCTCCTGTGAAATGAGATACAGTGCAACAATCACAGTACAGTACTTTAACATGAACAAATACCTCAGGCAGTATAACTTTGCTGAAACAAGCAGCTCTGATTTATTTAGGGGATATAACAAGGACAGGGGAAATCAGGTTAATTAGCTTATCACTCTAATAATCTACCTATGGCTCTGTGCACAGGCCTATCCCTATCAGTTACTGTCCCTGGGTACCCAAGCCCTAGTGGCTAGTCCAAACCGTGGCAGCTGGTAGGCCCTTTCACACAGAGAAAGGAAAATTAAACAGTCAGCAGTACAGTAATTCCATTTGGATTTAATGTGGCAATTCAACAGGGAGCGACCCTGAATTAGTACTCACGACCTCCAAATAAGATAGGGTCCTTCAATATCAGCAGAGCTACTCGAGCTCAAAGAGACTCTTCACACATTTATATGGTAAAAAAAAAAAAAGAGTACTATACCAGGCAGGCTGCTTCTCTATCCCGATCGCAATTACTGCACAATACCCGGGAGAACACACAGCAGATTCAGTTCCTGACAGACCGAGTGCAATTCAATAATTTCTCCAGTCTTCTACAGGGTGAGCCTGGTTTCTACTCTTCAGAGATCCTTGATTCTTTTCACAGGACGGATTCAGTCCTAACAAGCAGTTACAAAGCTGCAGACCGAACTCTGGGCCTTACACCGCTTTTTTGACTAAAACTGCACACTGAAAAGCACAGGGCTCCTTCCTTCTTCACTGCCAAAGCTCAACTGAAACTCCAATCGACAAAACCGGCACTTCCTTTGAGTTCCTCCCAGTTCTTGACTGGATTGGCTGTCACTCACAATAGACTGCTGCTGTTGGTCCAAAAGGCACTGAAGTCTAAACTACATCTCCCAGAGTCACTGCCCATACAATCCTCTTGTGGCTGGCTCAGATTATGAGTCCAAGTTCTGATTCGTCCAAGGCACCATTTTAGAGCTAGCTTACCCCACACTGATTGGTCCAGTTCAGCAGTTCAAAACCAGAATGGGAACTAGGCAGACACTGTTCTGACTGCAAAAGAAAGCAGGTTAGACAAACTGTAATTTCATTATCACTCTAAATGGTTTCTGGCAAACAGTTACATCTTTCAGATAGGTTCCTTTGCACTCCTAGTGACTGCAAAATGGAGTGAATTGGCAGCAGCTTGAGTGGTACTCAATCAAAGAAACACACAGTCCCCCATACAAACTAATTATGTCTGCAAGCAGACAGCTCTTAAAGAGACAGTACCAGAGGTTCTAAAAACACTCATTGATAAATGGCTTAAACGCCAAACACCATTCAGGCTTGGAGCATTCAAGCAAGCTCCTGGAAGTCTTTTGGGAACCCCCATTTGCAGGGGGGTTACAATAAGAAGATAAATAAATAAATAAATAAAATAAAATAAAATATAGGAGTCAATGAGGTGTGTTGACATGGGCAGCCCAAGCCAGCAAAAACTTTCCAGGTGGTCCTGACGCCGACGGCTTATAGTAGTATGACGTGGCTCAATGGAGGGAGATATCCTCGAAGAACTTCCTATTTCCATGAGTGCTCCAGGATGCATTAAATTTATAAAGTCCCATTGCCACAAGGCTTGCCCGGAAAAACACTATTTGTATACACATGAAGTTTCATTGTTTGGGGAGGTGTAGTCCATAGGGTGGCTTTGTCATTAAATCAGCAAATTTCCCCACAGTTACTGCGTCACTGTGACCACATCCTTGTGTTTTTGTTCCTCCTGGTTGTAATATTAGGGATAGGCAGAATACCACTGAAAACAAAAATGAGATGCTGCCTCTCAGCTGTGCTGGGTAAATAAACTGTACAAAACAACAACAAAACTCTAAGAATTATTACTATCTTCTGCCTAAACAGGTCCCTGAAACTGGTCCAAACCAACATTTATTTTAGATTAGGGGTCTATCAGGTTCATCCTTATAATTGCGCAACAGTTGTACCTATTAAATATTCTGACCTTCTAAGTACCTGCCCAGTCTTTACTTGAATGCAGCAATGCTGCATGTTCCAACAGCCCATATAGACGTGAGCTCAAAATACAGAATAATACATGGTGAGGTACGTGTAACAAGGTTTAAGAGGGACGCCTGAGTGGTTTATTAGGTTATCCCACACCAAGGGTGTCTAAGAAAAACAAAAGTTACCACCTCCCCATGTCTTATTTTTTATAATAACCGATTAATTTTGTTTGCAGTTTGAAATGACAACCAGTACTTTGTATAGCAGTTCAGTTGATGCTTTGAGATCCGGTGTACACTTAAGAAAAATCAAAACATAAGAAGCATTAAACATTAAATCAGCTTTGAAAGTAAGGCAGCTGTTTATCACAGACACTTTTATTCCTACTTTAGAGGATATCTCCAATGCTGTTTAAACAGTCGGCATTTAAGGGCTGATGCGATTGGTTTGGCAGTGCTCAAAGCAGGTTAAATCCTGTTAGTTGTATTCAGCATGAAAAGCGGTTAGGCACAAACAGCTGAGAGAACAGGAGAAAACATTGACGTCCTGGTACGCATATGGACTAATGATCTCGTCAGACGGTCAGTTGTGGAGACCAAAGAACACCTGACGAGGCTGGGTAGCAAACTATCATCCATTTCGTCCGACATCTCCTTCTCTGAGATCCTGCCAGTCTGGGAGAGGGGGACAGATGGACGGAAGTTCAGAGAAGGGGAGATAGGGGAGCTAAACATGTGGCTCAAGGGTTGCATGAAAAGGACACAGATTTGTAGGAATTGGCAACAGTTCTGGGAGCGAAAGTTCTTTAAATTTGATGGACTGCATCTGACTAAGGAGGGAGTCAGTGCATTGGGGCAGAATTTTGACATCTTTGCAGAATATTTAAACTAGCAAATGGGGAGAGGGGTGCAGCACCCCATACGTCGAATGGGAAGAACACCCCTCCCCCTCAGCTAGAGGTTAAACAGGGATTCAGCATGTTTCCAGTTCATTTGCATCACCAGGCAAGAAAAAAGGTCAGTCTCCCCATACGACGCACATGGGAAATGCCAAATGTCACCCAACAACTAACACACCAAAATCTGGCCAATAGAAAATCATGTACCAAATGCTCACAGCCTGGGAAATAAGATTCCAGACCTGCAGGCAATAATGTCGGAGGCTAAACTGGACATAGTAGCAATTAGTGAGACGTGGTTTACCAGTAACCACACTTGGGAGACTTCAGTACATGGCTATGTACTGTTCAGAAGAGACGGAGGTGCAAAAAGGAGGGGTGGAGTGGCCCTGTATGTCAATGAAAATATCAAAGCTACAGAAATTCAGAATACACATAAGGAGCCAAAAGAACTGTGGGTCACCCTCGAAACAGGAAATGGCACAGCCATAAGAACTGGGGTTGTCTACAGGCCCCAGACCAGGGGAGGACATAGACATTACTGTTAGAAGATATAAAAAACAGGACAGCTAAAGGGGAGGTTCTGATAATGGGAGACTTCAACATGCCAAATACAGATTGGTCAATACCAGCAGGAACATCTGCCAGAACTAGACACATGGTGGATTCCCTGCAGGGGGAAGGCCTCAAAACAACTGGTACAACAAGCCACAAGAGACAGGGCTATCCTAGATCTAGTACTGACTAACAGGGAAGGGATCACAGATCTCCAGGGAGAAGGACAGGGCTATCCAAGATCTAGTACTGACTAACAGGGAAGGGATCACAGATCTCCAGGGAGAAGGTTACCTGGGGGCCAGTGACCATCACATGGTATGGTTCAATTTGGCCACTACATCAAAATCATCCCATTCCAAGGCAAAAATATGGGACTTCAGAGGAGCTGACTTTGATAAGATGGCCAACAGAGTTAAGCTAGCCCTGGCAAAAAGAAACACAGGTGAGGGGGTACAGGCAAAGTGGGCAAGCATTAAGGATGCAATACTTGAAGCAACATCCCATTGTGTTAGACAGAAAAGGAAATGCAAAAGAAGAAGGAAACCACTTTGGTTCTCAAATACAGTAGCAGAAAAGGTCAGAGCCAAAAGGCTGGCCTTCAGGAAATATAAGGGAACACAGCGGGATAAAGATAGGGAGGCATGCCAAACTGCCCTAAGGAAAGCAGGGAAGGCAGTAAGGCAGGCAAAGTCCCAAACTGAGGAAACACTAGCACAAACAGTGAAAGAAGGTGACAAGACTTTCTGTAGGTAACATTAGTGAAAGGAGAAAGTCCAGAGGGGGTATTGCTAAGCTCAAAGGAGAAAAGGGGGCATATGAGGAGGAGGACCCTGTAAAAGCATCTATCCTAAATAGATACTTTTGCTCAGTATTTACTGAAGAGAAGGTAGGGCAGGGCCCACAGCTCAGCACCATGGACACGGGGGAGGGAGGTGAGCACTACTCCCTTCACAAAAGAAAGGGTCCTACAAGAGCTCGCTAAGCTCAGGGTGGACAAGGCAATGGGACCTGATGGCATAAATCCCAGAGTACTTAAGTAGCTAAGGGTGGAACTAGCAGAGCCATTAGCAGAACTGTTTAGTGAGTCTCTGAGCACAGGAGAGGTCCCAGAAGATTGGAGAAGGGCTCATGTGATCTCGCTCCACAAAAGTGGTAGCAGGGAGGAGGCAGGGAACTACAGACTAGTCAGTCTTACCTCTGTAGTGGGCAAGATTATGGAGGAACTCCTTAAGGAAAGGCTAGTGCAACACCTGGAATCCATAGGGGCACAGGATCCAAGACAGCACGGATTTACAAAACGAAGGTCCTGTCAAACTAATCTCATAGATTTCTTTGACTGGGTAACCAGAGTGGTGGACCAAGGGGGAGCAGTTGATATTGCCTAACTTGAATTCAGCAAAGCTTTCGACACTGTTTCACATAGAAGATTAATAAATAAACTGGGTAGGCTCGGGATGAGTCAGAAGTTGGTTAACTGGGTGGCAAACTGGCTGATGGGCAGAAAACAGAGAGTGGTGGTAAATGGTATACAGTCAGAAGAGATGCAAGTCACAAGTGGGGTTCCTCAGGGATCAGTCCTGGGGCCGGTCCTCTTCAATACCTTCACTAGTACATTGCAGATGGACTAGAGGGTAAGGCTTGTCTGTTAGCAGATGACACCAAGATCTGCAACAGAGTAGATGATCCAGATGGGGTGGGCAGAATGAGAAGAGATCTGGATAAACTAGCAAAATGGTCAGAAGGGTGGCAACTGGGATTTAATGCAAAGAAGTGCAAGATCATGCACATAGGGAAGAGAAACCCTGAAGCCACCTATAGGCTGGGAGGGGAGTTGCTGGCAGTCACAAAGGAAGAAAGAGACTTGGGCATCATCATCACCGATGACCTGAAATCATCCAAGCAGACATCTAAAGCAGTAGGTAAAACTAGGGGATGTTAGGGTGTATTAGTAGGGGTATCACAAGTTGTAAGAGGGAGGTAATAATCCCTCTTTACAAGACACTGGTTAGGCCCCATCTGGAGTACTGCATGCAGTACTGGAGGCCACACCTTCACAAGGACATTAACCAAATTGAGTCAGTCCAGAGAAGGGCAACCAAAATGGTGCAGGGACTGCATCAGAAGACATATGGGGACAGATTAACGGAGCTCAATATGTATACCCTTGAGCGAGAGAGGTGATATGATCGAAACATTCAAACACCTTAAGCGCATTAACAAGGTGAAAGAGTCTAACATGTTTAAATATGAAAAATAGCAGGACAAGAGGACATAGCATGAGATTAGAGGGAGGCTGATTAAGGGGGAATGCGAGGAAATTCTTTTTCACAGAAAGAGTGGTGGATGCATGGAACGGCCTACTTCAGGAAGTGGTGGACATGAATACAGTGCAGGGCTTCAAACAGGCATGGGATAGGAATAAGGGAACAATACAGATGAGTATGAATAGATAGGCCACTGACAGAGCAAAGGCCGTTGGCACATTTATAAGGTAGAAAAAGAAATGGGCAGACTGGATGGGCCTTGTGGTCCTTATCTGCCATCAACCTCTATGTTTCTATACTGTCAAACTAGACTGTGATACAGACGACAGAGTTTTGAAGATTGCAAACTTCTTTGTGTAATTTGACTAGTGAAACTCTGTTATACAACCCCCTTAAATGTGCACAATGGAGTTTGTGAGGTGCTGATAACTGTGTACAACTAAGGCTCACCAGTTATTACAGTCTAATAACCATCAGCCAATCAATCAATCAATCAGTCAGTCAAATCTTTATTTATCCAGGTGAACACCATTGAGCAGGCTCATTTACAAGGTGGACCTGCGGTCAGAATATTTACTTATTTCAAAGTTTTACCAGGAAAGGCCTACTGAGCTGTGAACAACTCAGTAGCCAGAGGCGTCCTGGGGGAGAGTACAAGGGGAAAGGAGAAAACAAAAGCATGCAGTAATATTTTATTATTTAAAAATGTTACCAGGAAAGGCTGTCCCCGTAGCATGGCAGAAGCGCTACCATCCGCCACGGCAGAGATCCAGGATCGGGAGAAACATAGAAGGTGATGGCAGATAAGAACCACAAGGCCCATCCAGTCTGCCCATTTCTTTTTCTACCTTATGAATGTGCCATTGGCCTTTGCTCTTTCAATGGCCTATCTATTCATACTCATCTGTATTGCTCCCTTATACCTATCCCATGCCTGTTTGAAGCCCTGCACTGTATTCATGTCCACCACTTCCTGAGGTAGGCCGTTCCATGCATTCACCACCCTTTCTGTGAAAATGAATTTCCTCACATTCCCCCTTAATCGGCCTCCCTCTAATCTCATGATGTGTCCTCGTGTCCTGCTAATTTTCTTATACTGAAACATGTTAGACTCTTTCCTGCTACCACTCTTGTGGAGCAGGATCACATAAGCCCTTCTCCAGTCTTCTGGGACCTCTCCTGTGCTCAGAGACTCACTAAACAGTTCTGATAATGGCTCAGCTAATTCCACCCTTAGCTCCTTTAGCACCCTGGGATGTATGCCATTAGGTCCCATTACCTTGTCCACCCTGAGCTTATTGAGCTCTTGTAAGACCCTTTCTTCTGTGAAGGGACTAGTGCACACCTCCCTCCCCCCTGTGTCCATGGTGCTGAGCTGTGGGCCCTGCCTTACCATCTCTTCAGTAAATACTGAGCAAAAGTATCTATTTAGGATAGATGCTTTTACATGGGCCTCCTCCTCAAACGGCCCCTTATCCCCTTTGATCTTAGCAATACCCCCTCTGGACTTTCTCCTTTCACTAATGTATCTATAGAAAGTCTTGTCACCTTCTTTTATTGTTCGTGCTAATGTTTCCTCGGTTTGGGCCTTTGCCTGCCTTACTGCCTTCCCTGCTTCCCTTAGGGAAGTTTGATATGCCTCCCTAACTTCATCCTGCTGCGTTCCCTTATATTTCCTGAAAGCCAGCCTTTTGGCTCTGACCTTTTCTGTTACTGTGTTTGAGAACCAAAGTGGTTTCCTTCTTCTTTTGCACTTCCTTTTCTCACTAGCACAATGGGATGTTGCTTCAAGTATTGCATCTTTATTGCTTGCCCACTTTGCCTGTACCCCCTCATCTGTATTTCTTCTTGCCAGGGCTAGCTTAACTCTGTTGGCCATCTTATCAAAGTCAGCTCCTCTGAAGTCCCATATTTTTGCCTTGGAATGGGATGATTTTGTTCTAGTGGCCAAATTGTACCATACCATGTGATGGTCACTGGCACCCAGGTGACCTACCTGGAGACCTGGGATCCTTTCCCTATTAGTCATTACTAGATCTAGGATAGCCCTGTCTCTTGTGGGTGTTGTACTAGTTGTTTGAGGCCCTCCCCCTGCAGGGAATCCACCATGTGTCTAGTTCTGGCAGATGTTCCTGCTGGTATTGACCAATCTGTATCTGGCATGTTGAAGTCTCCCATTATCAGAACCTCCCCTTTAGCTGTCATGTTCTTTATATCTTCTAACAGTAATGTGTCTGTGTCCTCCCCCTGGTCTGGAGGCCTGTACGCAACCCCAGTTCGTATGGCAGTCCCATTTCCTGTTTCCAGGGTGACCCATAGTTCTTCTGGCTCCTCATGTGTATTCTGAATTTCTGTAGCTTTGATATTTTCATTGACATAAAGGGCCACTCCACACCTTGGTCTCTTCTGAACAGTACATAGCCAGGTACTGAAGTCTCCCAAGTGTGGTTACTGGTAAACCATGCCTCGCTAATGGCTACTATGTCTAGTTTGGCCTCTGTCATTATTGCCTGCAGGGCTGGGATCTTGTTTCCCAGACTGTGAGCATTTGTATACATGATTTTCCATTGGCCAGATTTCGGGGTGTTAGTGTTGGGTGAGGTCCAGCATTTCCCCTGTGCGTCATATACCTGGTGATGGAAATGATCTACAAACATGCTGAACTCCTGTTTGACCACTAGCTGAGGGGGGAGAGGTGTTCTTCCCATTCGACATATGGGGCGCTGTACCCCTCTCCCCCTTTGCTAGTTTAAATATTCTGCGAAGACGTCAAACTTCTGCCCCAATGCACTGACTCCCTCCTTAGTCAGATGCAGTCCATCAAATTTAAAGAACTTTTGCCAGTTCCGTACTAATCTGTGTCCTTTTTCTTGGCACCAGGCCTTGAGCCACATGTTTAGCTCCCCTATCTCCCCTTCTCTGACCTTCTATCCAACTGTCCCCCTCTCCCAGACTGGCAGGATCTCAGAGAAGGAGATGCCGGATGAAATGGATGATAGTTTGTCACCCATCCTGGTCAGGTGTTCCTTGGTCTCCACAACTGATCGGCTGACAACATCGATAGCCCCTAAGTGTACCAGGATGTCACTGTTTTCTCCTGCTTCCTGAACAATTTTAGCAATGCGGCCAGTGTCTCTCCACGCTGATGTACCTGGGAGACATCTGACCATTACCCCTGGCTGGAGATACGTATCAACTCCCCAAATCATGGAGTCTCCTATGATCAGAAGTTTTTTGGATTTCCTTTTTGCCTTTTTTTACTTTAGTTTCTGTTTTGGGCGAGTTCTGTTGTGCTAGCTCCTGTGCTGCAGTGTCCTGCTCTGCAGTGTCCTCTGCCTCTTTGTTTGATTTCAGTGATAGAGGCAGATACTGGTTTGTAGTTTTTATATGATTTGTGGAGGTGATCTGTTGGAGAGCACCGAGTGATGTGGCAACCGATTTGCCCCTCCTAACCACCTGCCAACTTCCTGGACCAACTACCCTCTGCGGTCGAGGTGCTTCTGTTGGATGTTGGGGAAATGGCGGGTGGTTCTTATAATATATTTCCTCTTGAATATGCAATTTGAGGTGCAGACTCGGGTTGCTGGGGGTCGGCCATGGTGGGGGCAGTGCCAAGCATACCGCAAACTGCTCTCCTCTCCGAGGGAGGGAGGGAGCTCAAGTTCGCTCTGCTGAACGACTGCCACGAGGTAGAGGTCTGGTGACAGCGCAGGACAGAAGCGGCTCTAAGGGAGGGAGCTGGGGAACAATGCGGAGGATGTGTGACTCCACAAGCTCGTGCTGATGTGCGCCCCAATTAGGGTCGGGAGAAAAACAGGAGGAAAAATTAAGGTGAGGCTGTTGTCTGTGATGCTCTGAGTACTGACTCCCAACCTGCACCACTACCATGACACCGCCGTCCTTGCTCTGGATCTGTGACTGGGTGGGGTGGAGGACAGCCCACCCTCTACTGGCCACACCACGTGGGCAATCCGTGGTGGAAGATGGAGTCAATCAGGTAAGTTTCGTGGAGGCAGTCATCAAGTGGGGGAGGGGAGGGTGGTGGTGGCATTAGGAACAGGGCTGAGAGGAACCCGGCCTACTGTGCTGTGAAACAGCTTGCTTCTAGAGATGTTCATGGAAGAGTGTACAAGGAAAAGAGAGAATACAAATAAAAAGCTATGCAACTAAAAGCAAATGCATACAGATCAGTAAAATGAATATATAAGAAGCTAAAGGCATACAATATTATAATAGAATAAAATAGAAACATAAAAGTTGATGGCAGATAAGGACCGCAAAGCCCATCCGGTCTGCCCATTTTTTCTATCTTATGAAAGTGCCATAGGCCTTTACTCTGTCAATGACCTATTTATTCATACTCATCTGTATTGCTCCCTTAAGCCTAATTGAAGCCCTGCACTGTATTCATATCCACCACTTCCTGAGGTAGGCCGTTCCATGCATCCACCACCGTTTTTGTGAAAAAGAACTTCCGCACATTACCCCTTATTCAGTCTCTCTCTAATCTCAGGCTGTGTCCTCTTGTCCTGCTATTTTTCTTATATTGAAACATGTTACTCTTTCACCTTCTTAATGCCCTTAAGGTGTCTGAATGTTTCGATCATAACACCTCTCTCCCTCCTTTGCTCTAGGGCAAAAGTTCTCAAACTTTGTCATAGTGAGCCTCACCTAAGCCATGGAAAAGATGTTGAGCCTCCCCCAAAATACGGAAATATTTTTGGGCCTCCCCATAGAAAAATAGCCTACTTTTCACAGTACGTCAGGAATAAATTGAAACCTCTTTGCATAGCTGGCTTTCATGTTATTACACTTATTATAAACCCCCTCCCCCAACAGGACAACCTACTTGCTCCAATATTTTGACTCTCGAACCATTGATACCCATTAATGCCATACCTTCATGGGTCAGACTGCTTTTTCTGTTTCTCCTCTTACTGGAATAACCTTCCTGCTGACCTCTGCCTCTCCCCCTCTCACCCTGCTCTTAAGCAACTTCTCAGGGATCATTTTGCTCCCTCCTGCTCTTATTCTTAGTACCTGTATGGTTAACTCTTGTATTTAGACAGTTCTGCAGCCAGTCTAATTGATCAATTGTTCCTCACATTGTTAAGTTTATTGTTCTTAATCTGTTTGCACTTTTATTCATTTTGTATTGCTTAAGTGTTTTGCAGTTACATTTTGAATTGTATTCTCTCACTACCCTTCCCTGGGTACACCTGAAATAAGCCATGGCTCAGTGTACAGTACCTTCCCTGGTCACAGACATGTGAATAAATACATAAATTCACCTAGTGTTATCCTGTTTCAGTTTGCCTTATCACTTCACACAAAATCTATAAAGTTCAAACTTGAAATATAATACTTTTTCAAGACTTGCTTGAGCATCCCCTGGAACAGGTTGGGGCCTCCCCAAGGAGGCTGGCCTCACCATTTGAGAACCCCTGATCTAATCTAATGTAATGTTCTTCTTGTGCCTTCTGGCCTGGGTCATGCCTGTAAATGGTCCTCTGGACCAGTGTACCTATCAAAGTCATAAATAATCTATTTCCAGCATTTAAGCTGGAAGTCACAAACCTTACAGCAATTTAGAAGAAGAGCAGCGTGGAGTATCAGCAAAAGGATGCTAGCAGAGAATAAATATCTAAACTATTTCATATTTGTGCATCTCTCTGAATCACACACATACAAGCCTCAATCCCAGTGCAAGATATGATGGGATCCTTTTACAGACCTGATGCAGTGGTCTGCCTGCAAACTGTCTCTTCGGTGCGCCACCTCTGAGTGTACTGAGTGCTCAGTTTTCTTGGAGATGACTATTATCTAATTGACAAACAGCGACAACACAACAGGACAAAACATGTCCGTAGTCGGTCACTCTTAGATACTAGATCAGATGTACAAGCCTGTTTAAAAGGTGATGCCCTGTCAACCTGCCTTGCACAAGGATTTCAATATCCATCATGCCTTGCACTAGGACTGAGGCTTTAGAGGGTATGTGTATGATTTTAAGAGATGCCCAAAAACCAAACAACTTATAAATGACAAAATTCTTAGCCAGACCTTTACTGAATTCTGATCTGTTGCCTGGGGAACAGCAGTAGCAGTTTGACTACTTGAACAATGTTATTTGTAGCTCAAAACAGAAACACTAAGCAAAATGCTATATGGCTAGTGACAGCTTAACCACTGTATCACTGTGCTCTCTTAATTTACCTATGCACTGAAAACAGCAAGACCAATCATGCCACTCAGTCTCCTGCATTGTAAATTAGTCCTTCCTTCCTTCTTTCCAGGGTGTAACCACGCATACTTCCCGTATGCACGGGTGCACAGTTTTCAGCCTGACACACTAAACGTTTTCAGCCTGACATACACACACACACACACACACACACACACACACAAAAACGTCAAGCTGGTCCTTTAAAAACCCTGAGTCCCTGGAGGCTGGCTCAACCATAGCTTTGGTCAGGTGTCAGCATATGGTTGCTGGGGTAACCTGGGTGCTGGCTCACCACATCACTCGTTGATTATACATCACAACAAGCCGTGGCATCATCAATGTGGGGCCACATAGTGGTGAGTTCAAATCACGTATGGAGTGGCCAGGTAACATCAGGCTTCTCACTTCTTCAAATGACAAAAGGCACAGCCAGGTCACATCGGGAGTCTTTTTAAAAAAAATCTGAGCAAGATAAGGATCACAGAGTGAGCACTGCAGTGAAGCCGTCTTGCACGTTCGAGTTTATTTAGGTTAGGTTTTGAACCTTTACCTTATAACAATAAATGAGGAAATGGTCTGGAGACAGTTTGAAAGTAGGATGTAATTTAAGCCACTTTTTTATATGCCCAGACCTAATCCCTGGGGTCAGAGAGTGGGAGCCCGAGGTAGACATCTTCAGACCACACAGGACCCTACACAGGTAGTAGCCGAAGCTCCAAGAAACAGATGGGGAACTTCTCTTTCTCCAGTGTCAAAACAAACACTTGGGTTGGGCTAGTCAGGCTTCGTCGACTGTGATGAAGCACAGCAGCACCGCAGTCAAACTTTGCTCCCAGTGACACATCTGCAGCTCATTTCCCTCTGGCATGCTCTGCAAGCTCATGGGCAGGAAAACACATGGAGCACAAACACACTCTGGATGTGCTTTCTGTGCCAATAGTAGCTGCATGGCGAAATCAAACAGATGTGAGCCCTCCGCCATGTGAAGGGGATTGTCTGATGTTCAATCTGTATGGTGGCACAATGAGGCAAGTACACAGTATTTAACCCACTTACTGGCCACAGACAGCACTGAAACTCAAGTGACAGTCATTTGGGGTTGAGTCAGTCAGGTGGTTTAGCACTTCTCTGCATCCACCTCCTGAGAGCAGCATAGGTGCAGCATACATTTCATTCTCATCTAATAAACCAGGACCCAGGAGGGACTTAGAATTAAGATATCATTTTGTTGTGATATACTTAAAAATAAAGGGAACCAATGAACATTTTTTGCAACTTTGCTTTTGTATCTTTCTCAGTAACATTAACCTGTAGGTGTATAATATAATATTACAAACATAGAAACATAGAATTTGACGGCAGATAAGGACCGCTTGGCCTACCCAGTCTGCCCATTTCCCTACCTAATGGATAAGCTGCAGATCCTAGTTAACCAGCAGCCTACTTCTTTCTACCCCCACCCCCTAGAATTGCCTTATGACTGTCCCATGCATGCTTGAATTCAACCACTGTTTTTGACTCCACAACCTCCTCCGGAAGGCCGTTCCATGCATCCACAACCCTCTCTGTGAAAAAATACTTCCTTACATTACCTCTGAGCCACCCCCATCTTCAAATTGTGCCCCCTTGTTCTTGCACACCTCTTTTTTTGAAAGATGCTACCCTCTTGGACTTTGTTGATTCCCTTGAGGTACTTGAAAGTTTCTATCATGTCCCCCCCCTCCCCCGTTTCCTCGAGGCTATACATATTAAGCTCCTTTAGTCTCTCTTTATATGTCTCCTGGTGCAGATCCTGCACCATTTTATTTGCCCTCCTCTGGACAGCTTCTATCTTGTCTATGTCCTTGAGGAGACTGGGTCTCCAGAACTGCACACAGCACTCCAGATGGGGTCTCACCAGCTGTCTGTACAAATGGATAACAACTTCCTATTTTCTACTGGTGATGCCTCTCCCTATGCATCCCAGTATCCCCCCAGCCCTCCTTACTACCCTCTCACATTGCTTGCCCACCTTTAAGTCATCTGATATGACTACCCCAGGTCCCTTTCCATTTTTGTTGTTGTTAGTATCTCACCCCCCATTGTGTACTCTTCCCCTGGGTTTTTGTTTCCCAGGTGCATTACCTTGCACTTCTTAGCATTGAATCTAAGCTGCCATACATTTGACCATTCCTCTAACCTTGCCAAGTCCCTTCTCATCCTTTCCACCCCACCTTGTGCATCAACTCTGTTACAGATCTTTGTGTCATCTGCAAAGAGACATACTTTTCCTTCCAGTCCTTCTGCAATGTCGTTGATAAAGACAATGAAGAGGACTGGTCCTAATACTGAACCCTGCGGTACCCCACTAGTAACCCCCCTTTCTTCAGAGTGGACTCCATTTACTATTACCCTCTGTGTCCTATTCTCCAGCCAATTCTTTACCCAGGCTATCATCTTGGGACCCACTCCCAGGCTGGCTAACTTGTATATTAATCTTTTGTGTGGGGGTAGTCATATCAGATGACCTAAAGGTGGGTAAGCAATGTGAAAGGTCAGTAAGGAGAGCCAGGGGGATACTGGGATGCACAGGAAGGGGCATCACAAGTAGAAAAAGGGAAGTGGTTATCCCTCTATACAGACAGTTGGTGAGACCCCATCTGGAGTACTGTGTGCAGTTTTGGAGACCTCATCTACGCAAGAACATAGACAGGATGGAAGCAGTCCAGAGGAGGGCAACTAAAATGGTGCAGGGTCTGCAGCAGAAACCATATGAAGAGAGACTGAGAGAGCTTAATATGTATACTCTTGATGAAAGGAAGGACGGGGGACATGATAGAAACGCTCAAGTACTCTCAAGGGAATCAACAAAGTCCAGGAGGGTAGCATCTTTCAGAAAAAGAGATGTGTTAGAATAAGTGGGCACAATTTAAAGATAGAGGGGGGAAGGCTCAGGGGTAATGTGAGGAAATTTTTTTCACATAGAGAGTGGTGGATACATGGAACAGCCTTCCTGAGGAGGTCGTTGGGTCTAAAACAGTGGGGGAATTCAAACATGCATGGAACAGACACAAGGCAATTATAGTGGGGGGTTGCAGGAAGTAGGCTGTTGGTTAACTAGAATAGTGCAGTTACTAAGAACTTACCATAACAGTAGATCTTCGAGAACAGCTCTTGCAACAGGTTACACCATTAGGACTGAAGCCGTCAGGCGCCAGGACCCCACGGAAAAATTCTAGCTAGCTATCTTCAGCGGGGACCGCCCCCGACGCCGGTCCCGCCTCCGACGTCAGGCGTGGTACATAAGGGGGCGGTCCCGCCAGATTCCCCAGTTCTCCCGCTGGAGACTCCCGGCCGCAGGATGACATCAGAAGGGGAGACCGAGGATCCACTGTCAGAAGACAATAAGGGAGGAGATCCCGACAAGAAAAGGCAGAGCCCTGCCTCCTCCAAGGGGGAAGGTGGGCGGGAAGGTACCTGCTGCAAGAGCTGTTCTCGAAGATCTACTGTTACGGTAAGTTCTTGCGTAACTGTACTATCTTACTTCGAGATACAGCTCTTGCAGCAGGTTACACCATTAGGACTGATTCCCAAGCAGTAACGCTGCCAGAAATTCTGGGAGGAGGTAAATAGAAAGAACATTCCAGGTCCTGAACCTAGGACAGGAGACCCTGTAGCACCGCTAGGCCGAAACCGGCTCTTCACCGAGAGGCGATGTCCAGACTATAATGCCTGATAAAGGTAGGCACAGAACTCCAAGTGGCTGCAGCACAAATAGCAGAGATGGAAACGTTCTTGAGTGCTGCAAAGGATGTGGCCACACCCCTAGTAGAATGAACCCGGATAGGACCCGGGAAGGGCTTTTGTTTTATATCATAACAGTAGGAAATACACTGGACAAGCCAGCGAGACAAAGTCTGTTTGGATACTGATTGGCCCATCATTCTCTCAGAGAAGGAAACAAAAAGCTGATCAGAACTACGAGAGGACTTGGTTCTGTTGAGGTAATACCTCAGGCTGCGGTGAACATCCAGGGTGTGGAGCAAAGCCTCTCCTCTATTAGAATAACTCGGGAAATAGACCGGAAGGTCAATATCCTGGTTTAGAGTGAGTGCAGAGACCACCTTAGGTAAAAACTTAGGGTTCGTCCTCAGGGATACTCTGTCCCGGTGGAAAACTAAATAAGGCTCTTTGCACATGAGAGCGTGAAGCTCAGAAATTCTTCTCGCTGAAGTAACAGCAACTAAAAATAACGTCTTCTACGACAGAAAACGTAGCTCGCAATCCGCGGCAGGTTCGAAGGGAGGAAGCGTGAGCTGTTCCAGGACAAAGAGCAGATCCCATGGAGGCACAGGATCCCTAATGGGAGGCCTAAGGTGTAACACTCCCCTAAGAAATTCCCGAGAGGCGTCCAGTTGAGCTACTGTACGGTGTCCCACCGGGAGGCGATAGGCAGAAAAGGCACAAAGGTGCACCTTAATAGAGGAGTAGGCTAGGCCTGAATGAAAAAGGGAGAGGAGGTAATCCAAAATTACTCCCACAGGTCAACCTAAAGGGGAAAGATCACAAGCTCGTGACCATAAACAAAAACGGCACCATTTCATGGCGTACGTCACATGCGTTGCCAGTTTTCTGGCTGCAGAAAGAACCTCTGCAACCTCTTGCGAGAACCCGTGACGCAAGATGGCTATGTTCCTAGGAGCCAAGCATGCAGGTTCAGAGAACGTAGATCCGGATGGAGCAATGAACCTTTCTCCTGTGACAGTAGGTGGGAGCTGAGTGGCAACGGGAGCGGGGGTTCCCGAGATAGTTGCATCAACAAGGGGAACCAGATCTGTCTGGGCCAGAATGGGTCCACCAGAATCATTTGTGCATGCTCCCTGCGCAGCTTGAGAAGAACTCTCTGGATCAACGGGAAGGGAGGGAAACGTAGAGGAATCTGTTCGCCCAGGAGAGGGATAACGCGTCTTGCCAGAAAACACCAAGCCCTGGATCTAGCGAGCAAAAATTGGGCAGTTTTGCATTGGATGGGGATGCGAACAGGTCTAGCTCTGGAATTCCGCATCGAAGAAACAGATCCTCTGCTACCTCCTGAAGAGTTCCCACTGTGGACTCTGGCCTGGGAGCGACTCAGGCCGTCTGCAATCGTGTTGTCCACCCCGGAACGTACAGTGATCAGATTTGCGCCTTGTCCGATACTCAATCCCACACCCTCATGGCCTCCCTGCAAAGGGGGTACAGTGTGCGCCTTGTTTGTTGAGGTAATACATCACCGCCGTGTTGTCTGTCTGAAGCAGGAGGGTACACGGTGGGATTACTGACTGAAAAGCCTGCAGGGCGTAGAGGACCGCCCTCATCTCTAGGACATAGATATGGAGATGAGCCTCCAATGGGGTCCACGAACCCTGGGACTTTACCCCGTCCAGGTGTGCCCCCCACCCAAGACCTGAGGCGTCCGTGGTGAGGGTTACCTCCGGGGATGGTCGCAACAAATGGGACGCCCTTGGAAAGTGACCCGGGGGCTAGCCACCACTGCCAGTCGCGGATCACTGAGTTCGTGATCCTGACCGGATGCTGCAAGTGGTCTTGCCTTTGGTCCCATTGCACCTTGAGCATCCACTGGGTTACCCGCATGTGGAGCCTTGCGAAAGGGACAGTAGGAATGGCCGCAGCCATGTGTGTCGTCCGGAAGAAAAGCTCTTCCCTGAACGGTGTCCAGTACTGTGCCTATAAATTGCAGTTTCTGCGACGGTACCAAGAGAGACTTCTCGTAATTTATGAGAATGCCCAGAGATTGGAACAAGTCTTGGGTGCTCTGGACCGCGAGCAACAACGCCTCTCTGGAGGCGGCCATGAGAAGCCAGTCGTCGAGGTACGGGAACACATAGTGGCCCTGTCTCCTTAGAGATGCTGCCACAACTGCCATGCACTTGGTAAAGACCCTTGGAGCGGATGACAGTCCGAACGGAAGAGCCCGGAACTGAAAGTGGTGGTCGAGGAACTCGAAGCGCAGGAACCTCTGGTGCACATGAGCTATGGGGATATGCAGGTACGCGTCCTGCATGTCTAGGGACGCTAAAAAGGCGTCTTGTTTCAGCATGGGAATAAGGCCCGGAAGAGTCACCATGCGGAATCTTTTGTAGGTGACCGACACGTTGAGGTCGCTGAGGTCCAGAATTGGACGGAGGTCCCCTGATTTCTTGGGAACCAGGAAGATGTGAGAATAATATCCCTGTCCTCTCTGGTTCTCCGGGACATACTCTATCGCTCCCTTTCTTAGGAGCGCGAGTACCTCTTGCCAAATCAAGCTTTTGTGCTGACCCGGATACCGGGAGAGCAAAGGAGGCCTCGAGGGTGGCTTTTCTGTGAACTCTATAAAGTGGCCAAGACTGACCAACTGCAGAACCCACCTGTCGGTGGTGATAGCTTGCCATCCCGGCAGGAAGTCCGCGATGCGACCCCCGACCATGATTTCCCGTTGATCCTGAGGGGCGGGGGCCGGAAAGGAGTCAGGCTGTGGCGGCAGATGGGCCCGTTGGCTGGGTTGGCCTAGGGGAACGCTGACCTCGGCCAGCGGGCTGTTTACCCTGGGTTCTCTGAGCCAGAGCCCTCTGATGTTAGGCGGAGCAAGGCTGCTGCCTCTGTGTCCGCCACAGCGGCTTTGTTTCTACAAAGGAACCAAGCCTAGGTCGGTACATGGCCTGGACCGACCTCACCGCCTCCCGGCCTCTTGAAGTTTGGTAATGATCTTCTCAGAAGGATTACCAAATAAACTTCTCCCTCGAAAGGAGCGTCCATAATGTTTTTCTGGACGTCCGGGGTGAAGCTGGAGACGCGTAGCCAGGAGTGTCTCCGGAGGCAAACGCCAGAAGCTGCTGCTCGGGCCGATGAGTCAGCGGAATCGTACGCGGCTCGTAGCACTTGGGTCCCCACGTCTGAACCCGTACGGAGGAGCTGGAGCATCTCCTCCTTCTGCTCACCTTCGGGTAGCTTTTCAGCTGCCTCCAGACCCTGTTCCCACAAAGCGTTCTGAAACTGAACCATGTGGGTTAGGTAGTTTAAGGATCTGATGGCGCAGGTAGCGGAAGCATACGTGCGCCTGCCCAGAGAGTCCAATTGTTTGGATTCTGGGTCCGGTGGCAGGGTGCTCAGATGTTGCGGCCTCTGTGACCGGTCATGTGAGGCTGTGATGACCAGAGAGTCGGCCTGAGGCTGCTGCATCAGGTACTGGTCCTCCTTAGGAGCCTTGTACAGATGGTCAGCTTTCTTCGGCACCGCCTGGAGCGAATGTGGACGCTTCCACGCAGCCTTGGTGACGTCCACGAAAGTGTCCACCAAGGGTGGTACCACCACAGGCTTGGGGTCCTTTTGCTGAAGATACTTGGCAAGGCGTAACCTTTCCGGGTCTAATTCTTCCGCATCCCACCCCATGTTCTCCTGGATATGACGCATAATATCCATGAACGAGGGGTCATCCGGAGGAGATCTCGGCGTCTCACGTGGGTCCGGAGAAGGGATGGAGAATGGAGATGGGGATCTAGAGGAGGTGTAAACTGATCCCGTGTCCTCCATCGACGGCGAACGTCGGTGTCTCCTGGACCTCTTGGGGCTGGGTGATCCAGAAAAAGATCTTGACGGAGATCTCCGTTTTTCCGACCGTCCCCTGGGAGAGGATCTGGGCTCCCGGGGGGGAGTTGAGCAGCCTGCCGACCCCGGAGGCGAAGGGGGGGCCGGCGCCGGTGGTGGAGGAGGAGAAGGAAGAGAAGTGGGGACCACATCCCTCTTAATGGTGTCCCACCAATAAGTGAAGAGATCCTTCACTTCCGCTAAAGAATGTCCGACCAACGGCCCAGGCGCTGGAGGGCGGTCGTCGGGTCCCGGCGACGGCTCCACAGGGGCCTCGGGCGGAGGCGAGGGGGCCCTGGGAGACTGCATGAGGCCGGGTCGCCCGTCTGGTCCTCGGGCTGCGTCAGATCTTCCTCCGTCAGCGACTCCTGCCCGACGACAGTCGGAGGCGCAGGAGCCCTCTTCTCAGGCAGGGCGGACGTCGGTCCCCCAACCGGCGTCCGCTGGGAAGGCTTAGCCGACGACGGTCTCCCGGCCGACGACGGCTCCAGGGAGGAGTGACGGGCGGCCGACGAAGGTCGAGCCGTGTCGGGTCTACCGCCTGTTCAGGGAGTAAGCTCCCAACGCCTTCGGGTGGCACAGAAGATGCACCGGACGCCGGGTGCCGGAGGGCGGAACCCGACCTATGGTGGTGGTGGTGGCGCCCTCGACTTCGCCGAGGCCTTGAGGCAGAGGACGACGACGGCCTGGCGGAATGGGCCTGAGAAGAGCGAGGTGCAGAAACCGCAGCCGGGGAGGCAGAGAACAGGCCCTGGATGGAGAGCGGTCGGACTTTGACCCGAGCTGCTGGACTCGGAGGGCCTGGTCGGGACCTGGAAGGGCCTTCTCCTTTTCTTTCTTTTCCGTGTGCTTGTGGGATTTAGCGGACGATTCCCCCTTGGAGGACATAGCTCTTAATTTCTCCTCCAACTAGAACGCTTGAAGAGCCTTCTGGCGGATCCTGGTTCGGCTATTGAACCTTTGGCAGAAAGAGCAGGCCCGGGTATCGTGGTCTGGGCCCAGGCACCTGACGCAGGCCGTGTGGGGGTCCTTGAAGGGGATCTGCTTCCCGCAAGCACACTTTGATGGATGACCGGAGGTCGGAGAGGACATCAGCGGTAATATATTTAGAAGAAAACGAAATTCCCGTAGGAAAGCTCTGTAACCACGCGTCGCGTGCTAGACTAAGACCGGAGGGTCGAGGCATGCAAGTCGACGGCGGGAAAGAACTGGGAATCTGGCGGACCGCTCTTTATGTACCACGCCTCTGACATCGGAGGCGGGACCGCGCCGGGGAAGTCCCCACTGAAGACAGCTAGCTAGAATTTTTTCCACATGGGGTCCTGGCGCCTGCCAGCTTCAGTCCTAATGGTGTAACCTGCTGCAAGAGCTGTATCTCGAAGTAAGATCTGCAGCTTATCCAGTAGGTAGAGAAATGGGCAGACTGGGTGGGCCAAGTGGTCCTTATCTGCTGTCAAAGTCTATGTTTCTATGACTGAGTCAAATGCCTTGCTAAAGTCTAGGTAGGCCATGTCCACAGCCCCTTCCTGATCTACTACTTTGGTCACCCAGTCAAAGAAATCTATTAGATTTGTCTGGCATGACCGTCCTGCTGTGAATCCATGCTGCCTTGGGTCCTGTGCCCCCTCTGGCCTCTAGGTACTCGACAATTCTTTCCTTCAGAAGTGATTCCATCATTTTCCCTATCACTGAGGTTAAACTAACAGGTCTGCAGTTTCCTGCTTCTGCCCTGCTCCCACTTTTGTGAAGGAGAATTATATCTGCCCTCCTCCAGTCCTCAGGTACCACCCCATCCTCCCATGATTTGTTAAAGAAGGTAGTCAGTCGTGTCACTAATTCTACCCTTAGTTCTTTTAGAATTCTGGGATGAATCCCATCAGGCCCCATTGCTTTGTCCACCTTCAGTTTTAAGAGTTCTTTCAGGACCCTTTCTTCTGTAAATGGGCTGGTATCAACTTCTGTATTCAGAGTATTTCTATTGTTTGTTTTAGGTACCTCCCCCTCTTCATTTGTAAATACTGAGCAAAAATATTTCTTTAGTATCTCTGCCTTTTCACTGTCACCCTCTGCCCTCCCCCCTTCCCTTTATTAAGCCTCACTATCCCTCCCTTAGTCTTCCTTCACTCCCTGATGCACCTAAAAAAGGTTTTATCCCCCTTCTTAACTGAGTTGGCTATCTTTTCTGTCATATGTTTAAAATTCACGTACTCATTAGTGGTGAAATACACTGCACAGTTAGTTTGCTGCAGCTGCTTTGCATAGCGACCCCTGTCCCCTTTCCCATATCTTCACTATTTGTTTTGTGACTGGTCAAGGAAAGCTTGCAACATCAAATGTGCATGTCACAAGGTTTCAATGTCACAACTATCACTAAGTGGTCACTAATTTCACTAAGTGACAGTCCTTTCTGACTGTGTATCAAGTCCTTATTTTCTCTGACAAAGAGCAAATCTCAAGACATTTATTCAGAAAGTCAGTTTGCAACATGGCTGTGTGAAACAATTTATATATCTCAGCAACGTAAAAAATATCTAGAAAGGATGTGGCGTGGTTCTCTTTTATGGAAAAACAGCAATATTGTCACTTATTGTTCCTTGCATAGCTCTTTTTTAAATTTGGGTTGGGGTGTACATCACAGCTGCTGTGTATGGAATGTTATTTTTATTTGCTCATGGTCTTTACTTGTACAAGAGTGACAATAGCTTCTTCCCTGATGTCTGCCTCAACCTTATCTCTTTACAGGTACTTGATGCAGACATCAGAGGAGTTGCTTTGGCTTCTCAGAAGAAACTAGAAGGGGGACATGATCAGATCTGTTACAGTACAGTTGCTTCTACTTGTTATTTTTACATTGTTTCTTGTGGCATCTACTTGATGGAAGGTTACTTCTTTTCTTTCTTACTACTTCTAAGGGGCTAGCAGGCTATTATTTGAGGCTGTTGGAATTTTGAAACCTGTTTTAGTAGCTGTAAGTGGGCTCATTTGTTTGATGTTTCACTGTGTAGCTGGCTGCATTTGTAGAGGCCTATTTCTTCTGATTTAAAGACTATTTGGTGTGATTTAACTGGGTCTGTTTCTTTGAATTGGAGACCTATATCTTCTAATCTCAAGCCTATTTTGATGTGTTGTTGGTGAAGCTGTTTGAATTGGAGTCCTGTTTCTTTGGGTAGCAAACCTATTTGGGGGGCTTTGAGCAGAATTGTGATTCATTTTTGCTGGCTTCACTAGCTGCAAAATTTAGTGCAAAGTGGGGGAAGGGTGCTAATGGTCTGACCAAGGGCCTCAGCTACCTGATTGTTTCTGGAAGACTTGGGTTGGTCCAACCCGCCCCTGGTCCATTATTTCCTTTATACCAGGGGTTCTGACATCATTTCCTCAAACGGGCAAAGGATATGCACCTGTCATAGCAGAAGCAGACATCAAGGGAAGTAACAGCAGCAAGTGAAGAGGTGACTGCTATCTCAGTGGAAGGGAAGTAACTGCAAATCTAGGAGCTTTCATTGTTACTTCTTTGCATTGCTATTGCATTGGGGAAAGGAGGAGTAGGAGTTTGAAGAAGGTTGTGCAATAGCTAAGTCTCTTTTTGAGTGTGGATAGGAAGGATAGGAATATAAAAAGCAGTTGCTCAATCTGTCTAAACGTGTACAACAAAGGGGGTAAGGGAAATAAAGAAAAGAATGTTTTGCACTAATGGGGGGGAGCGAGGCTTGGAGGAGTGTTTGGTATCCTGCATCTGGAAGGGTGGGGGGTCGCGTGGGCAATGACAGCAATGGGTAGGGTGGTAGGCTGCAACAACTGCGGTGCACCAATCTTTCTAAAAATTGCCTGGAATGTGGGAGGATGTTTAGTGTGCAACCACATAGAGAAACTCAGAAAGGAGATCGAGGGTCTGCAGGAGGAACTAAGACAGGCAAAGCAGATTGGGGGTGGGTTTGGCCCAATACTGGAGGGAGGAAGAAGGGGAGATGAGGGAGGGTGATTTAAGCCAACAGTGGTGAGGAGAGGGTCAGAAGAAGGGAAGCAGAGACAAAGGGGCCCAGGCCAGGAAGAACGATTGCCGGGGAAACCAGGTCAGAAGACAAAAGACAAATGGAAGGAGATTGGGACTTGTGAGGGGAGGCAAAGAAGTGACAAAAGTCATTGAGTGGAAAGGAGAGAACAGGTTACTATGCAGAGAGAAGGAGCGGGCATTTGGGAAGGGTCTTCAGAAAATAGTTTTGCACTGCTAGAGAGAAAGAAGGTGGAGGAGGGAGATGATGAAATTAGAGGAGTAATTGATAAATGCCTGGGCCAAACTGGAGCGGGGGGGGGGGTTCTTCTGGGAGAATTGCAACAGGGGCAAAAGGGGGAAATAATGTGCAGGAGGAAGAAGAGGAGCTGGAAATGAGAGAGGGAGATGAATGGAAGCAAGCAGGGAGTAAGAGTGGTGGAATCTTAGTGCTGGGGGACTCAATACTAAGAGGAGTCAGGTGGGGTAGCAAGGGGGAGAGGCATAGTCACATTTCAGTGGAGGCCATGCCAGGAATGACAGCGGAAAAGGTGGGACAGTCGGTTCTGAAATATGCTAGAAGGGGTAGGGACAAGCCTCATTTAATTATACATCTTGGGACAAATGACCTGGCTGACAAGACAGTAGATATAGTCCAGAGAAGGTTTGATGAACTAGCACAATTGTGTGAGGGGGCAGGAAGTTCAGTAACTTTTTTAGAGATACTTCCAGTGCCCAAGGCAAGCACAACAAGAAAGCGGAGAATAGAGGAATTTAATGGATGACTAAGAACCTGGTGTTGTGTTAAAGGGTATAGGCTGTTGGGGGACCTGGGAGGATAGTAGTCTCTATGCCAAGGACAGACTACACTTGAGTGAGGAGGGAAAGAAAGTGTTGAAACAGAGGATGGAGGAGTACATAGAGGAAGTTGGGAATTTAAACTAGGAGTGGGGGGTGGCAATTGGGCAAAAGACATGCATAGACCACAGGTTGGGAATCCATATGAGCTCCCCCCCCCATAACAGTGACAAAGGGCAAATGGCAAGTACTATTGGTGATGCTAGTAAAGGAGGGCAGGATTGGGGGGGGGGAGGGTGGAAGGTGGTTACCCTTAATGCTAGGAGCCTTGTGAGGAAAACTGCAGAGTTACAGGTGCTCATGGCAGAGGGAAAGGTGGACATTGCAGCCATCACAGAAACATGGGCCACCCAAAACAATGACTGGGACCTGTCTGTACCAGGGTACAGGTTATTTCGTAGGGACAGGGTGATTGGGAAAGGAGGGAGTGTGGCATTATATGTGAAGGAAAGACTGAAGTGTGTAAGGAAGGAAGAGGAGGAGGGTAGCATGGAGTCACTTTGGATGCAAATCCAGGATTCCAAAAATAGGATTCTTAGAATGGGAGTGGTGTACAGGCCACCATCTCAGATGGAGGAGTTAGACAGGGAACTAGCGGGACAGATCAGGAGGACCTGTGAGAAGGGTAGTGTGGTGATTGTGGGGGGACTTCAACATGCCAGGAGTGGACTGGAGTACCCCAACAACCAGGAACAGAAGGGAGCAGGTACTGCTGGATGCCTTCCAGGACAGCTTCCTGCTGCAAATGGTCAGTGAACCAACCAGGTTAGGGAATACCCTTGACCTTGTGCTGGCAAATGGGAACTTTGTGAGAGAACTTACAGTGGAGGAACCGCTGTCAGGGAGTGACCACCACTCAGTATGGCTCCCACTGGATATGGGCAAGGAAGGAGTGGAATCTGGCACAAGAGTGCTGAACTTCAGGAGGGCCGACTTTGGGAGGATGGGGGAAGTGGTAAAAGGGTACCTGGCCAGAATTCAATCTAGTATGGACACTAACCAGAGGTGGGAGCTCATAAAGCTGGGGATAATGGAGGCAACCAAAACCTGCTACAAGACCCAGAACAAGAAGGCTAGGGCTAAGAAACTGAGCTGGTTGAGCAAGGAAGTCATGGAAAAGGTAAGGAGGAAAAGAGCTACCTTTAGGAAGTACAAGAAAACAGGGAGGGGGGAGGACAGGGAGGAGTATTTGACAGAATCGAAGGAGGTGGCAAGGGCAGTAAGGGGAGCCAAAGCATCTATGGAACTCAGGCTGGCACAAGGCATTAAGAAGGGGGAGAAGGACTTCTTTAGGTACATCAGGGAGAAAAGGAGCTGTAAGGACCACATAGTAAGGATTAGGAAGGAGGGGGTTGGGTGGAAGCAGGGTGCGATAAGGCAGAAGCACTAAATGAGTACTTCTGCTCAGTATTTACTAAAGAGAAGAGGGGGGGTGACACCCAAGGGGTGAGAAATGGCAGAAACGGGGGAAGGGGTGACAGATGGGGAAATCATGGAGGGCAGAGTTCAGGAGGGTTTGAAGGCACTGAGGGTGGACAAGGCACCAGGCCCAGATGGCATCCACCCCAAGGTACTGAAGGAGCTGGCAGAGGTCCTTGCAGGACCTTTGGCAGACCTATTTAATGCCTCACAACATTCGAGGTGTGTATCTCAGGACTGGAGGATGGCTCATGTGGTGCCCCTCCACAACAGTGGCCCCAAGAATGAACCGGGAAACTACAGACCAGTGAGCCACACATCCATCGTGGGTAACCTAATGGAGACTATCCTGAAGGAGAGGCTGATGGCCCTCCTAGAGGCCAAAGGACTACAGGACAGCAGACAGCATGGCTTCATACAGAGCAGATCCTGCCAAGCCAACCTGGTGGAGTTCTATGACTGGGTAACTAGGCAGCTGGACAGGGGCCATGCAGCGGATGTCCTGTATGTGGATTTCAGTAAAGCATTCAACTCGGTGCTGCATGGAAGGCTGGGAAGTAAGTTAGTAGGCATAGGGGCAGGTGCAAAGCTGGTGAGATGGGTAGGGAACTGGCTTCAAGGAAGGCAACAGAGGGTGGTGGTGGGTTGGGAGCTCTCACACCCAAGGGTAGTGACGAGCGGTGTTCCACAGGGCTCAGTGCTGGGACCAGTGTTGTTTGGGATATTCATTGGGACATCAAGAGCAAGATCAGTCTGTTTGCTGATGATACCAAGGTAGGAGCAGTGGTGGATGACCTAGGGGGATGGCAAGGGTTGCAGGATGATCTGGCAAAGCTCGAAACCTGGTCAGACACTTGGCAACTGGAGTTTAATGCCAAAAAGTGCAAGGTGCTGCATTTTGGGATGAAGAACCCAAGGAGAAGTTACTAGTTGGGGGGAGTACAGCTAGCCCAGACAGAGGAGGAGAAGGATCTGGGGGTGCTCATTACAGGGTCAACGAACAACTCGGCACAATGTAGGAAGGCAGCTGCAAAGACCAACAAAATGCTGGGTTGTATTGCAAGAGGTATATCCTCGAGGAGGGAGGAGATGATTCTGCCACAGTATAGGTCATTAGTTAGACCGCACCTGGAGTACTTCGTGCAGTACTGGCACCCATATCTGAAGAGGGACATTAAGTTACTGGAAGGGGTGCAGTGCAGGGCGACAAAGATGATTAAGGGGCTGGGGGACTTATCATACGAGAGGAGGTTGAGGGAGTTGAACATGTACTCACTGGAGGAGAGAAGGGACAGGGGGACATGACTGAAACCTTTACGTACATGAAAGGAATAAACAAGACAGGTACAGAGGGGCTGTTTGAAGTAAGGGAGGGGAGGGACACCAGGGGCCATGATATGAGACTGGAGGGAGGAAGGTTCAGGAGGGAGATGAGGAGACACTTTTTTACAGAGAGGGTGGTGCCTGGGTGGAATGCATTACCTGCAGAAGTGGTACCAATTGAACAGTGGACTGCTTCAAAAGGGGATGGGACAGGACAAAGGGGAGGGTTAATGAAGGGGAAGGGAGGGGCAGCTGCAGAATAAGGGGTGCTAATTGCACATTTGAGCAGACTTGCTAGACCTCTAGGCCTTTATCTGCTGGCAAATTTCGTATGTTTGTACTTGTAAAGAGACAGAAAGAGGCAGTGGACTAGAGTGACTTAAGCTGCATAAAAAGTGTGTTTAATTTCCTGTGGGGGAGGTATTCAGTTCATGAATTCAGTACCTGTTTAGTTCATTGCACTTTGTGTGGGGTCTGGCTGAGGAGGCTATGATGCAACCTGCTGAGCTGGGTTGGGATTTGAAGTTGGATACAACTTGCTGAGTGGGCAGGGGGAAAAGGCAACATGGTGGGCTGGGGGAGGTCCAGGGAATCTGGGGAGTTATGCCAGGGGCCGGCTTACTGGACTGGGAGAAAGGGCAACATGCTGGGCTGCAGGGAAGGATGGAGAGTCCAGATGACATGGTGTGACGCAACTTGCTGTGCTGGGGAAGGGTTAAGGAAGCATAGCAGCAGATGTCTGGGCTATGGGGTGGGTGGTCTGGGTAACATATTAGACTGTGGGTAACAGGGTAGCAAATCCTGTTTCAGTTGACCACCAGAATGCACCCCAAAACACTCACAAAATGCACCAGAATGCACAAAAAACAAACATTTTCTGGGGGCCGCTAGTTTACATTTTTTGTGCGTACACTTTTTTTAAGGCTGGTTACTCCCCTCCCTGAATTATTTTTAAAAAGGAAGATAATAGGAGCAGCCAGAGTTTAGAGCACTGTACCAGATGATACAGTCAACCGTTAAGAGAGGGAGGGTTGCACTCACTGCCAAATGCCTGCCCCCCTGGCAGCTCAGGAGGAAGGGAGGTGAGCATCAGTGAAGCGCCATCCAGTAAGTCCCTGATGAGCAGCAGAGTTAGCATAGGTCTGTGTAGAGGCCCTGGGCCTGTCTACCAGTCTGGGTCATAGGTAAGGACGGGGGCGAGGCAGTATAGAGAGTGACAGTGCAACACAAAGGTGGAGTGACATCTAGGTACAGGATTGCATGCGTCAAACTGAAATTGGGAATTTCTGTAAGCATAGTCCACAATGGTAGTGATACACATTGCGCAGGGCCACCATTGGTTTTCTATAGTAGAACCACCAGAAGCCCACATCACAGGCCACATAGTAGGAAGCTGGGAGGAAAAGTGGAAGAGATAAGAGGGAGAGAGGTACTAAGGGAGAAAACACCAAAACACCACACTGCCAGACTTGCCCCAGCCAGGACAGATCCCTTGTGCTGCACTCGTTGCCAGCTGGGGGGAGAGCACATGAGGTGGACTAGCTAACAAGCATTTATCAATGCTAAATGTTTGTTTGTTGATATTAGCATTGGACATGCAGGAGTTAAAGAGATGCAGAATAGGAGTGGCAGTGAAGTACTGAACTCACGCCAATCCCACCTCCACCATGCAGAGATGGACAGGCATTGGGGTGTGCCTGTGGGTCGTTGCTCATAATGCTCAAGGCATTTCACCTCACTCTATCCTGTAAACACCAACAAGTGTTGAGGTGTGCCTTGAGGTGTTCAGCTTCACAGACACACCATTTCATAATGACATACGCTGAAATGGGTAAAGTACAGGAGAATGGGGCTGAAGAGTGCAAGGCACACCTCGATGCCTGTCACTGACTTCAGGGTGGTGGTGTGATGGCATGATCATTACAGCCAGCAATCCAAAGTCACACCTCTGATGCCTGTCAGTCTGTACAGGGTGGGACGTTATGGTTAGAAACCCATATGCCCCGGGCGTGTGCTGGTATTTGCACTACAAATTTTCAACATGACCTTTTTGTGACCCGCACCTCATGAAAGCATTTGCATCTGCTCATTAACAGTGGCACTGTGATTTTGTTAATGTGTCCCGAACTTCGAGGTCCCATAGCAACCGTGCCATTCTGCGCCAGATGTGCGAAAACGCAGATCAGGCAGGATGTGAAGAACGACTACTGTACCATTCATAGGGAGGTGTGAAGAGATGACAATGTTGAAAATCTGTAGTGAAAATATTAAAAATGCTCAACGTCCCGAGCGTATGTGGACACTGCACAACACATGCTTGTACCGCAGTCATTTAGTGGAATTATTTCACCAAATTTTCAACATAGGTATTTTGTGACCTCCGCTCATGAACACTGTCACTATGATTTTCTTAATCTGTCCGAAACATTAATTTCCCACAGTGACCACGCCATTGTGTGCCAGATGTGCAAATGCATATTTCGGGCAGGATTGAAAAATGACAGCTGTACTGTTCATAAGGAGGTGTGGCAAAATGCCAATGCTGAAAATCTGGAGTGAAAATATTACAAATTTGTGAAGTTACGAGGATGCGTGGAAACCGCGCATCACATGCTTGTAACACAGTCATTTTATGGACTTTTGTCACCAAATTTGCAACACAGGCATTTTAGGACCTCTGCTCATGAACAATGTCACTGTGATTTTCTTAATCTGTCCCGAACACTGATTTCCCACAAGCGATCGCGCCATTCTGCGCCAGGAGTGTGAAAACACATTTCGGCCAGGATGTGAAAAATGACAGCTATACTGTTCATAAGGAGGGGTGGAAAAATGCCAATGTTGAAATCCTGGAGTGAAAATATTACAAATTCACGAGGTTACGGGCATGCGTTAAAACTGCGCAACGCACGCTCATAACGCAGTCATGTTTTGGACTTTTTTCACCAAATTTGCAACGTAGGCTTTTTGAGAGCCTACCTCATGAACAGTGACACTGTCGTTTCATTAATCAGTCCAGAAAGGTGATTCTGCACAGTGACATCAAAATCACCTTTTGGGACAGAATAACGAGATGACACTGACTAAATTCATGAGGTGGGGTCCCAAGAATCCCATGATGAAAATATGGTGTCAAAATTCAAAAAAAATAGCTGAGATATACACCAAAGTTGAAAAAAAACATTTATGCCATTATACAGCTTACCGGCATTTCTTTAGTTCACGGTCAGCTTTGAAGAGTGCAAATGTGTTACTGATCCACCGAAGATCGTCGCGCCGGGCTCTGGAGGTAAGTATGGGTGAGGGAGGGTGTGGGGAGGCAGAGTACGCAAAGGGTGGGCGCGGGTTGGGGAGGGGCATGGGAGTCAACGAGGGACCATTTTCTTTTTTTTTTTTTTTTACAGGATTTAAAAAAAAAAAAAAAGACATTATGGGACACTTTTGGCATGCTGGGGTGGGCCCCCAGTGTGCCACCTGGCCGGGTGTTTGTTGAGGAGCTGGGTACTGGAGCAGACATGGATTGGGAATCCCCGGTTATACAGTGTGGTGGCGGGGGAGTGGGAGCGCATGAGCTGAGGGGGACTGGGCACCCCCTCGGCACATAACAAATGGGGGTGCATCATGCCTAAGGGGATTGGGCTACCCCATCTGCAAATGAACTGGGGATGGGGGGGGCGTGCTGACAGAGGGCTTGGGAACCCCCAAGTTGACTTTCATGGGGACTCTGAGGTGGGCAGCGAGAGCCGCCGCCGGCCACCATGTTATAAGAAATGTTACACCAGACAAGGCACCGCCCTGCAATGACGTGTCATTCCCTCAATGCAGCGGTGGATTCGTTTCAAGTTGGTGGCATGCTGGCTGAACTAGTGTCAGCAGCAGCCAGCCACCGCATTGGGGAAAATGGGCCAAGCTTCAAAAGGCACTGGGGGCACTGGCCCCCACAGTGCTGCACCTCCAAAACCCTACTTCTCTCCTAAGCTGTCACAAAATGTTTCTTGTGAATGCATGCAAGCAAACATAAAAAGCATGATACTGCTCTGGAGGCCTAGCAGTCAAGGGCCCTACCTTCCACATGGGGGGATTGCAGGTCCACATCGCTGACCCGTAATCTCAGCCAGCTGCACTGGGAACTGGAGTTGCAGTCCAATGGATATACTCTCCACTTGGGCAAGGGTCTCTTGCTCTGCTTGCAGAACATCAGTCCTCTGGTGGTCCAGGAAGAGTGGAGTAGTGATGTGAGGAACCCCCTCATCTCACCAGCATCACCCTGTCAACAGAAGGATGGGGTCTCTTAGTAGGATGAAGTGGAAGGTGTCGACACCAGGGTCACTTCCCTGTTCTATGGTACATGGACATGCGGTGGTGAGATCTGGACCCCAGGGTCTTGGAAGGTAGGGGACAAGGTGTGTGAGGTGGGTGGGACTGGAGCAAAAATAAGAAATACTAAAAAATACAATGATTAAAAAGAATTTTACATCAAACTAAGCTACATATTTGACTTGCCCCAGGGCTATGTATCTGTACACCTGAGTTTCCGATCGAGCTAGTTACATGCCATAGGCTGTGTAGTATTATCTGCACAAGACATCTGCATGCAATGTGCTCAATACATATGTACTCTGTACCTGTCACTAGGATGAATTCGAGAGGAAGTGTGCAGCTGGTATCTGTACAGCAAAGTGATAATTAGAGCAGCAGCAACTCTAAAAATTGTATGTGCATGGTTCCTACGGATTATTTCAGAATTCTAAGACAAAGCCCCAGTTAATAATTACATTACTTTTCATGCACAAGAGACCTTAGCATTGACTTTTGGATTTGAAGTTTTCACTGTATTATTTTCCATAAGCAAGTAACAAACTCAGAATCAGTGTTCTAAGGTTCACTCACTGTCTAGCTGATGTTATCTAAATAGATGCAACAAACACAGATAACCATTTTCTGTATGTGCACCGCGTACATGACATCCATGCAAACGTCACTTGAGTACACAAGCTGGCTCTTATCCAACTGTAAAAGAAGAACCCCTCTTGTCAGTAGAGATTACCTAACATTAACTGGGGGGGGGGGGCTAGGTATCCAGACCCGAACCCTTTTAACACAGAACAGGTTTCATACAGTAAGGTATTAATTAACGGACTGCCTCAGCTAAACAACATTAATGGCTACACTGTTTTCCCTTTTGATTGTTTTTGCTGTATTACTGTCAAGGATCTGTTTTGTTTTTGTTTGTAACATACATGAAACAGAGCGATTAAAAAATACACATTACCATCAGTGGTGGAGCCAGGTTTGGGAGCCGGGGGGGCATTCAGTCAATCATGGGCTCCACAATGGGTACTAAACAGTGAATAAAGGTGGTGGTCGGGAGCCACTACTCACACTGGGGCAGACAGGAGGGGCGACCGCCCCCAGCTCCGCCACTGATTACCTTAGTTTCAGCGATAACAATTCTGATCCTTTGGATAAGGTCTTATAACAGGCAGAATAAAACATATTACAAAAGATCATCACTGGTCATACAAATTTCTCCCAATAAGGGTCTAAGACATTTTTCTCTTACTTTGGCGAACGGGGGTCACATACATTTTAAGTTACTTGGTTCCTCTTTATTAGATCTACAAAAAGCTGAAAAGACCCCATTCCCTTTCTGCTTAAAAAATAGGGAGTTGCTATTATATACTTCAAAATGAAATCACTGTCTGTGTTTTAATTTCCCCACAATAATCTCTCTGGAGGTCTAATATATATATATATATATATATATATCTGTATGCCTATTTCATTTCAAATCATCAAGCCAACGGAATCTTCAGCTTTAAATAGGTGCCATTTGCTTCTGTTGATTAGTGAGCTGCGCCTCCAAGCAGAAGTTTTGTGATGCCGCCCTCCCAATCTGTGCAGTACATTAAAAAAAATGTTTTCCCACACACTTTTTCCCCACCTACCTAAAAACAGGCACTAGTATCCCTTTCTTAAAATGCGTCCAGTTCTCTACTCCCATCCTCCAACCGACCTATGGTGCATTGTACTGCGAGAAGCTGATAGCACATCTCCATTTGCAGTACATGACATGAACAAAGTATCATTAGTCTGTTCCAGTCTCTGCTTGCCTATTTACAGAAAAAACTATTGAGCTGAACCAAAATGTTCACTGCCACATTTTTTTCTCACTTAGCGAGAGAGAGCCTTCCCCCTGCCTCTCCATAAACCAATCACATCAGCTGGTTAAATAACAAAACTTGTCTGAAAAAAAAAACTGGCAAAATATGAAAATTAGCACTGTTTGCTACCACAGTTTCTCACCTTTGCTGCTGAGAGATTACGTTTAAACATGCTGTCAGCCACAGTCATGTGCACTCCTGGTCACACAGTAATGGTAACTGGCAAGCTCGCTGCCATCCTGAGTACTCGTCTGATGACTTAAAACAAAACAACCCCTCCCCAAAAAAAAAAACTTCGAATGGGACTGTCTTCCATATCAGTGCCATAGGACCACATTACATTTAAAAGATGCAGAAAAAAACATGAAAGTGCCCATTATTTGTGGTAGCGCTGGTGCTAACGCCATCTCCGTAGTTCAGCCCTGACTGTGTTCTCCTGGGGTGCTCACTATGTACAGTGTGTGCTCACTTCCAAAACACAAAATAAACAATTGGGGAATAAAAGATAGCCTCTTGGGGGTACACACAGCATCAAAACATTCATAAAAACAGCACCGCACTCTACAGGTGATTCTACCAGTGGAGGAACTACTTTACCAGAAAAGTGATTTCCATTTCATATATACCTTTTTTTTTGTATAATATTTTTATTTGCTTTTCATGTATACAACAACCTTATATACATACATCAAACTAAATAAAAAGAAACCTAAAATTATCATCAACTATATCACTTTATTTACATAAACATACAACATAGAATAATGGTGCAATCAATTGATCGTGCTCCCAAATGTCTTTCCCCTTCACAAGTCACCTGGACCATTCCTTTTATTCGCATTCCCTTTATCACCTACAGAACAAATCCCTCGACTCATTTTCCAACCCTTCTCCCTCCCATGGGCTTTTCCTCCCCTCTCTCCACATTCTCAGCTTAAAATGCCTTCCCTCAGAATCCATCCCTCCTCTACAGAGAGAGAAGCTAATAGCGGGGCCCAGCTCCTAGCAAAGCAGTCCTCTCTCCCCCATATTACATACATCCTCTCCAGTCCCAAAGTCTGTAGCACCATCCTCCACCAGACCTGTACTCTTGGCGTGGCTTGTGAGACCCAAGTGTCTTGGATCCCATGGCGAGCTAGAACGAACAGAACCCTGACCCACCTGGGGAGCAGGGTCCACTCCTCATCCTCCCCAGCCTCCACCCCAAATAGACAGCTCAAGGAGTCCAATGGCAACTCTCTACCAGCAATCCTCCCCACCTTCGAGACCACCGCCTTCCAATATTTCTGAAGTATCGGGCAAGTCCAAAAAGAGTGCATATAAATTCCCCTCTCCCTCCCACATCTCCCACACTGAGGTGACACTTCAGGGTGTGCCTTATGCACAATCACCGGTGGGTGGTACACCCTATGGATGAATCTGAAATACGCCTCTTTGTACTTATTACAGGCCATGATCCTGGAATGCATAGGGAGCAACAATCCCCGGTTCTCTTCCATGAGGATGGTGGAACGGAGGCACACCCAGTCAGTTGTTCCACTCCACAATCCATACACCATTCTGGGGGAGCATAGCTCCCCTATGGATGCACCCACAGAGGAGACTAAGGAGGCTGAGGACAGCTGTCACAAGGGAGGCCCACAGGAAGGAGGCAGAGGACACCACAAGGAAAGGAAGCAGCTCCTGGTGGGGGACTCAATTATTAGGGGGACAGAACTGGTAGGAGCTGGGAAAACTGAAGTAAGGTGCCTGCCTGGTGCCATGGCTTGGAGGGACAGAGCGCATCCTCAGGATCCACGACAACAGCTGCAAGGGATTCTGAGCTGGACGTAGTGTCCACCTAGGGACAAATGACTTGGCTCATCATGAGGTTAGAGCAGTGCAGGAGGACATTGCAGAGTTGGGGGGCCTCAGACAAGTAGCACACACAGTATCCTTCTCAGAGGTGCTGCCTGTCAAAAGGCATGGGTGAGGCGAGGGTAAGGTGGCACCATGCAGTTTAATGAATGGTTGAAAAAATGGTGCGGAGCACAGGGTTTGGCTTCACTGGGGACTGGGGTTCCACCTGGAGGGACAACAGCCATACTGGCAGGATGGTCTGCATCTGTCCAGGAAGGGAACAAGTCTTTTGAGCAATCGGTTTAAATGCTTCATTGGCAAGCTTTTAAACTAGTCAAAGGGGAGGCACTGACAAGCAGCAGAAAACCCCAGCCTCTCCTACAAAACAGGGTACTAAATGAGAAAAGACCAAGGTAGAACGGTCAGTGGGGGATGCTGCAACAGAAGGTAAAGCCATCAAAAAAATGGAGAGCAATGAGTACCAATGCCCGTAGTCTAGGTAACAAGCTTCCTGAATTAGTGGCCTTGATGGAGGAGGAACATCTGGATATTGTGACAGTCACAGAAACATGGTACACACAAAACCATGACTGGGACGTAAACATACCAGGATACACTATCTACAAGAGGGACAGGGAGGGTAAAAGAGGAGGAGGAGTAGTTCTTTACATAAAGAAAGGAATAAAAGCAACAGAACAAAAGGGTAAACAGGGAGGAGAAGAAGCACTGTGGGTAAATTTGGAGACAGGCAATGGCACCACAATCCGCACAGGGGTTGTATACAGACCCCTTTCTCAGGGGGAGGAAATGGACAAGGAAATGATAGAAAGTATACTTAGAATGACAGAAAAAGGGGAGATACTGCTGAAGGGTGATCTGAATATGCCAGATGTTAACTGGAGTGCAGCTGCAGCTGCCACTTCCAAGAGTGCAGTTATTCTAGATGCCCTACAGGGGGCATGCCTTAGACAACTAGTACTGGAGCCCACCGAGAGGGAGCAATATTAGACTTGGTACTCTCAAATGGAGATGAGAGAGGATCACAGATGTAGAAGTGGGTAGCCATCTGGGAACTAGCGACCATCGAACAGTATGGTTCACAATAAACACAGTAATAGAGTCAAGCCATACAAAGACAAAAGTACTGGACTTTAGGAGGCTGACTTTGACATAATGGGTGAGTGCCTAAGGAATGCACTAGCAAATGGGCGGAAGGAGGGTGGAAGAACAATGGGGAATAATAAAACTGCCATCACAGAGGTAACAAGCCTTTGTGTGAAGCAAATAAACAAAACAAGACAATGTAAGAAACCACTATGGTTCTCAAAGGAACTGGCAGTGAAGGTTCAAGAGAAAAAGAAAGCATTCAGGAAGTACAAGGAATCGCAGAAGGAGCAGGACAGAAAACTGTATCAGTTAAAGCAAAAGGAGGCTGGGAAGGCAGTCAGAACAGCAAAGGCCCAAACCGAGGAAAAGATAGCCAACTCAGTTAAGAAGGGGGATAAAACCTTTATAGGTACATCAGGGAGCAAAGGAAGACCAAGGAGGATAGTGAGGCTTAATAAAGGGAAGGAGGAGGTGGGCAGAGGGAGACTGTGAAAAGGCAGAGATACTAAACAAATATTTTTGCTCAGTATTTATGAAGGAAGAGGGGGAGATACATAAAACAAACAGTAGTAACACTCTGGATACAGAAGTTGATACCAGCCCATTTACAGAAGAAAGGGTTCTGAAAGAGCTCTTAAAACTGAAGGTGGACAAAGCAATGGGGCCTGATGGGATTCATCCCAGAATTCTAAAAGAACTAAGGGTAGAACTAGTGACACCACTGACTACCCTTTTTAACAAATCATGGGAGGATGGGGTGGTACCCGAGGACTGGAGGAGGGCAGATGTGATTCTCCTTCACAAAAGTGGGAGCAAGGCAGAAGCAGGAAACTATAGACCTGTTAGTTTAACCTCAGTGATAGGGAAAATGATGGAATCACTTCTAAAGGAAAGAACTGTCAAGTATCTAGAGGCCAGAGGGGCACAGGACCCTAGGCAGCATGGATTCACAGCGGGAAGGTCATGCCAGACGAATCTGATAGATTTCTTTGACTGGGTGACCAAAGTAGTAGATCAGGGAGGGGCTGTGGACATGGCCTACCTAGACTTTAGCAAGGCATTTGACACAGTCCCACACAAAAGATTAATATACAAGTTAGCCAGCCTGGAGTGGGTCCCAAGATGACAGCCTGGGTAAAGAATTGGCTGGAGAATAGGACACAGAGAGTTATAGTAAATGGAGTCCACTCAGAAGAAAGGAGGGTTACTAGTGGGGTACCGCAGGTTCAGTATTAGGACCGGTCCTCTCAATGTCTTTATAGTTTACATTGCAGAAGGACTGGAAGGAAAAGTATGTCTCTTTGCAGATGACACTAAGATCTGCAACAGAGTTGATGCACAGGGTGGGGTGGAAAGGATGAGAAGGGACTTGGCAAGGGTAGAGGAATGGTCAAATGTATGGCAGCTTAGATTCAATGCTAAGAAGTGCAAGGTAATGCACCTGGGAAACAAAAACCCAGGGGAAGAGTACACAATGGGGGGTGAGATACTAACAACAAGAATGGAAAGGGACCTGGGGTAGTCATATCAGATGACCTAAAGATGGGCAAGCAATGTGAGAGGGCAGCAAGGAGGGCTGGGGGGATACTGGGATGCATAGGGAGAGGCATCACCAGTAGAAAAAGTTATTATCCCTCTGTACAGACAGCTGGTGAGACCCCATCTGGAGTACTGTGTGCAGTTCTGGAGACCCAATCTCGAAAGACATAGACAGGATGGAAGCTGTCCAGAGGAGGGCAACTAAAATGGTGCAGGGTCTGCACCGGAAGTCGTATGAAGAGAGAGACTTAAGGAGCTTAATATGTATAGCCTCGAGGAAAGGAGGGAGAGGGGGGACATGATAGAAACTTTCAAGTACCTCAAGGGAATCAACAAAGTCCAAGAGGGTAGCATCTTTCAAAAAAAGAGGTGTGCAAGAACAAGAGGGCACAATTTGAAGATAGAGGGGGGGCGGCTCAGAGGTAATTTAAGGAAGTATTTTTTCACAGAGAGGGTTGTGGATGCATGGAACGGCCTTCGGAGGAGGTTGTGGAGTCAAAATCAGTGGGGAATTCAAGCATGCATGGATAGTCATAAGGCAACGGCTGGGGTAGAAGAAGCAGGGCTGTTGGTTACCCAGGATCTGCAGCTTATCCAGTAGGTAGGGAAATGGGCAGACTGGGTGGGCCAAGCGGTCCTTATCCGCCGTCAAATTCTATGTTTCTATGTTTCTATAATACCTCTGCCTAAATCCCGTTCCCACAGCCTTTTCACCTTCATGGTTCTGTCAGGGAGTACATTCTTTCCTCGTTTCACTGCCCGTCCTACAAACCCTTTCCCCTGATACTGAGCCTGGTAGATCAATGTCTCCACTGGGTATATATACTTTTTTTTTTTTTTTTTTACTTTTTATATATTTTTGCAAAAATGTGACCTATAACCCATTTTCTAAGCTCAATGATGCCCTCCAGGGTGGGTAGTATGGGCTATACTGGACCTTCCAGGGACTATAAGGCCCTCCACCTACAGTGTTGGGCCTCATTACGCCCCTGGGCGGTCCAGTATAGGCCAATACCGCCCACCCTGTTGGGTATTATTGCTTACACTGATTCACTCTCAGGCTTCTAATGCTGACAACAGATTAGATGCTTGCTGAACAGCTTCATCCAAATGAAAGGACCAAAGCCCTCTCTGATAGGAGCAGCTTTGGTCTTGTCAACTGCACAAAGTTTAGAAACATAGAAGTTGAGGGCAGATAAGGACCACAAGGCCCATCCAGCCTGCCCATTTTTTCTACCATATGAATGTGCCACACACCTTCACATTGTCAATGACCTATCTATCCATATTCGTCTGTATTGCTCCCTTATGCCTATCCCATGCCTGTTTGAAGCCCTGCACTGTATTCATAGCCACCACTTCCTGAGGTAGGCCATTCCATGCATCCACCACTCTTTCTGTGAAAAAGAATTTCCTCACATTCCCCCTTAATTGGCCTCCCTCTATTCTCATGCTGTGGCCTCTTGTCCTGCTATGTTTCCTATATTTAAACATGTTAGACTCTTTCACCTTGTTTATGCCCTTAAGGTGTTTGAATGTTTCGAACATGTCACCTCTCTCCCTCCTTTGCTCAAGGGTATACATATTGAGCTCCGTTAATCTGTCCTCATATGTCTTCTGATGCAGCCCCTGCACCATTTTGGTTGCCCTTCTCTGGACTGCCTCAATTTATTTAAAAGTTGATAGCTGGGGAAAGGCATCAGAAGACATATGAGGACAGATTAACAGATCATTTACGCCCAGCAAGCAGTGAGCAGTGTCACGACCTACAGTGCTTGGTCATTGGTCTGGACTGCTCAGTTCCTTTCAGCCTGAGCTGCAATGGACTCGGCAGTGATACACCTCTAACATTCTGTTTACTGCAACCAAATGTTTCTTGCAGATACACAAGCAAACACAGCAAAAATTGTTTAAGTGCTAGATGTCCTAGTTCTGCACTCAAAAGAGCAGAGCCAGTGTAGCACTGATTTGGCCTACACAGTGGCTCCCCTCTAACCTCCTGCTCCCCCTCCTAGCCCCATTACTATAACACTATGTTTGTTTTCCTTCATTGGAGAGTACCACTGTAATTACTCAATATTGTAATCTATTGTGTACCACTATAAATACCTAGTTCCACTGTAAATACCTACTTCTGTAACCTGTTTAATATGCATTTTAACCCTTGTAAATAAATATCTTTTGCACTTTTGTCTTCTCCTATTTATGTACCCTCACTTCTTGTATACAACGCTAGTGTTATACTTTTCTGTTTACTGTATTACCATTAGTTGTATTTCTGCTTTGACTTCTGTACTCCCTCCCCCGGGTCGCATCTGGAAACGAGCTTCGGCTCTTGATGCCTTTCCCGGCTATCAACTTTTAAATAAATAAATAGACAGTGTTCCCAATGTGTTGCTCTGCTATGTTAGTTGAGTGACCCTTCCCTCAGCTCCTCCCCCACACTGTAATTTTCACTATACCCATAGAAACATAGAATTTGACGGCAGATAAGGACCGCTTGGCCCACCCAGTCTGCCCATTTCCCTACCTGATGGATAAGCTGCAGGTCCTAGTTAACCAGCAGCCTACTTCTTCCTACCCCCAACCCCTAGAATTGCCTTATGACTGTCCCATGCATGCTTGAATTCCACCACTGTTTTTGACTCACAACCTCCTCTGGAAGGCTGCTCCATACATCCACAACCCTCTCTGTGAAAAATACTTCCTTAAATTACCTCTGAGCCGCCTCTTCTATCTTCAAATTGTGCCCCTTGTTCTTGCACACCTCTTTTTGAAAGATGCTACCCTCTTGGACTTTGTTGATTCCTTGAGGTACTTGAAAGTTTCTATCATGTCTCCTCTCTCCTCCTTTCTCGAGGCTATACATATTAAGCTCCTTAAGTCTCTCTTCATATGTCTCCGGTGCAGACCCTGCACCATTTTAGTTGCCCTCCTCTGGACAGCTTCCATCCTGTCTATGTCTTTATGAGATTGGGTCTCCAGAACTGCACGCAGTACTCCAGATGGGGTCTCACTAGCTGTCTGTACAGAGGATAATAACTTCCTGTTTTCTACTGGTGATGCCTCTTCCTATGCATCCCAGTATCCCTCAGCCCTCCTTGCTGCCCTCTCACATTGCTTGCCCACCTTTAGGTCATCTGATATGACTCTCCCAGGTCCCTTTCCATTTTTGTTGTTGTTAGTATCTCACCCCCATTGTGTACTCTTCCCCTGGGTTTTTGTTTCCCAGGTGCATTACCTTGCACTTCTTAGCATTGAATCTAAGCTGCCACACATTTGACCATTCCTCTAACCTTGCCAAGTCCCTTCTCATCCTTTCCACTCCACCTTGTGTATCAACTCTGTTGCAGATCTTTGTGTCATCTGCAAAGAGACATACTTTTCCTTCCAGTCCCTCTGCAATGTCACTTACAAAGACATTGAAGAGGACCGTCCATACTGAACCCTGCGGTACCCCACTACTAACCCCCTTTTTCAGAGTGGACTCCATTTACTATTACTCTGTGTCCTATTCTCCAGCTAATTCTTTACCCAGGCTGTCATCTTGGGACCCACTCCCAGGCTGGCTAACTTGTATATTAATCTTTGTGTGGGACTGTGTCAAATGCCTTGCTAAAGTCTAGGTAGGCCATGTCCACAGCCCCTCCCTGATCAACTACTTTGGTCACCCAGTCAAAGAAATCTATCAGATTTGTCTGGCATGACCTTCCGCCAGAATCCATGCTGCCTTGGGTCCTGTGCCCTCTGGCCTCTAGATACTCAACAATTCTTTCCTTCAGAAGTGATTCCATCATTTTCCCTACCACTGAGGTTAAACTAACAGGTCTGTAGTTTCCTGCTTCTGCCTTGCTCCCACTTTTGTGAAGGGAATCACATCTGCCCTCCTCCAGTCCTCGGTACCACCCCATCCTCCCATGATTTGTTAAAGAGGGTAGTCAGTGGTGTCACTAGTTCTACCTTAGTTCTTTAGAATTCTGGGATGAATCCCATCAGGCCCCATTGCTTTGTCCACCTTCAGTTTTAAGAGTTCTTTCAGAACCCTTTCTTCTGTAAATGGGCTGGTATCAACTTCTGTATCCAGAGTGTTTCTACTGTTTGTTTTACGTACCTCCCTCTTCCTTTGTAAATACTGAGCAAAAATATTTGTTTAGTATCTCTGCCTTTCATAGTCACCCTCTGCCCACCCTCCCTCCCTTTATTAAGCCTCACTATCCTCCTTGGTCTTCCTTCGCTCCCTGATGTACCTATAAAAGGTTTTATCCCCTTCTAACTGAGTTGACTATCTTTCCTCGGTTTGGGCCTTTGCTGTTCTGACTGCCTTCCCAGCTTCCTTTGCTTTAGCTGATACAGTTCTCTGTCCTGTTCCTTCTGTGATTCCTTGTACTTCCTGAATGCTTTCTTTTCTCTTGAACCTTCACTGCACTTCCTTTGAGATCCATAGTGGTTTCTTACCTCGTTTCATTTTATTTGCTTTACACAAAGGCTTGTTACCTCTGTGATGGCAGTTTTTATTATTCCCCATTGTTCTTCCACCCCTCCTTCCCGCCCATTTGCTAGTGCATTCCTTAGGCACTCACCCATTTTGACAAAGTCAGCCCTCCTAAAATCCAGTACCTTTGTCTTTGTATGGCTTGACTCTATTGCTGTGTTTATTGTGAACCATACTGTTCGATGGTCGCTAGTTCCCAGATGGCTACCCACTTCTACATCTGTGATCCTCTCTTCATCTCCATGTGTCTATCCCACCCTCTTCTGAAACCTGGAACCACCTCAACCTTAATCACCTCCATGGGTAGATGGTTCCAAATGACCAACACCCTTTCCATGAAGAAGTATTTGCTCACATCCCTCCTGAGTTGGAATCTGGACCTACAAAATGGGACTGCCTCAATATCCATTTAGGACTGATTTACGTCTTAGTGATATGCTCAAGAACTCTAATTAAAAATGGATACAGTTTGGGCTTTACACTTGAGCTAGACGGTCAGTTATTGTTTGCAAGTAGTGTGCCTGATAACCCCATTTATTTGCAGTCAGCAGCTTCCCCATGGTCATCTGAACACCCAGGAGGTCATCTCAGGCGTGGAAGGTCAAGGAAGTGTTTTTCATGTGTGCACCCCCTCCCTAAAAATGAATGATTCATAGAAGTGTGACGGCAAAAAAGGACCGAACTAGGCCCACCAAGTCTACCCATTTACCCAGCTATCTGCTTGGACCTGTGCCTCCCCCCTTTAACACTCCCATGTGGTTGTCCCATGCCCTTTTGAATACCTCCACTGTTTCCTCTCCAACGACTGCTTCTGGGAGTCTGTTCCACTTTTCCACAACTCTCTCTGAGTAATAGTATTTTCTAATGTTACCCCTGAACTGTCCTCCCTCCACCTGCAGGCCATGCCCCCTCGTCCTCTTACTTCCTTTCACCTTGAAGATGCTCCCCCCTGGCACCCTGTTTATACTTTTAAGGTACTTGAAGGTCTCGATCATGTCCCCCCCTCTCCCTCCTCTGCTCCAGGGAGTACATGTTCAAATCTCTCAACCTTTCTTCACAGGATAGGTGGCTTAACCCTTTTACCATTTTTGTCACTCTCCTCTGAACCCCTCTCTATCCTCCTCACATCATTCCTGAGGTATGCCTCCAGAACTGGACTCCGTACTCCAAGTGTGGTCTAACCAAATTGATGTACAAGGGTACTATGACCTCCCTATTCCTACTGGTGATCCTCCTTCTGATGCATCCCAACATTCCACTCACTCTGGCCACTGCCCTCCCGCACTGCCCTTTCACCTTCAGATCTCTGGATATAATGATGCCCAGGTCCCTTTCTTGCTCCATCTCCTCCAGCTCTCTGCCCCCCCATACAGTATCCTGCCTTCTGATTTCTGTAGCCCAGATGTATTATTTTATATTTTTCTGCACTGAATTCAAGCTGCCACCTTTTTGACCATATCTCAAGTCTCCCCAAATCTCTCTGCATTTGTTCCACCCCTTCCTCCATATCTACCCTATTGTAGATTTTGATATCATCCGCAAACATACTCACACCCCCCCAAGGCCCTCCACGATGTCTCCTACGAATATATTGAACAGTAAGGGCCCAGCACTGATACCTGGGGGACCCCGCTCGCGACCTTGCCTTTCCGGGATGCCACCCCATTTATTATGACCCTCTGTCTCCTTTTTTCCAGCCAGTTTCCCACCCATTTGACTGCCCCCCCCCATCCCCAGTCCTGACATTTTACCCAGCAGCCCTCCATGAGGCACTGAGTCAAACGCCTTTCTGAAATCCAAATAAGCTACATCTACCGCTCTACCTTGATCTATTTCCTTGGTGACCCCATCAAAAAACTCTATTAAATTTGTTTGACAGGATCTGCCCCTAGCCCCTGTTGTCTTGGATTCATCAGGCCGTTTGTCTCCAGGTAGCTGGTGATCCTGCCTTTTACTAGTTTCTCCATGAGCTTGCCTACCACTGATGTCAAGCTCATGGGCTTGTAACTTCCCACTTCCTCCCCCCTTACGCAGAGGAACCACATTTGCCTGCCTCCAGTCTTCCGGCACCACACCCGTTTTCAGGGACCGATCAAAGAGTGCAGTCAAGAGTCCTGCCAATACCTCCTTTAGCTCCCTTAACACCCTTGGGTACACCTCGTCTGGCCACACTGCCCTGTCCACCTTCATGCAGCCCAGTTCTTCCAATATTTCCTCTACGAGAAATGGCCTAATCTCCACCCCCCCTTCCCCAGCCATTTCATTACCTGCTCTGCTGCCTTCTTCCTCCCCCTTGAACACTGAGCAAAAGTAGGTGCTTAGTAGGTCTGCCTTTTCTCTGTCTCCTCGTATCGCCACCCCCTCTTTTGTTCTTAACTGGAGAATCCCCTGCCTAGTCTTCCTTTTTTCATTCACATAGCGAAAGAAAGTCTTATCCCATTTTTTTTAACCCTCTCGCTATTTGCTCCTCAGTCTGTGCCTTTGCCCTCCTTACCTCTACCCTTGCTTCCCTCTGGCTCGCCTGGTATTTTACCCAGTTCGCTTCCATCTGAGTTGTCTTGAACCTCCGGAAGGCTTTCCTTTGTCCTTACCTTTTGCTACTACCGTATACCACAGCGGTTTTCTCCTCCTCTTATTTTTACTCTCTCTTGGCACATACTGTATGTCAGTGGCCCCTATAATAGCTTCCTTGCTCTTCCCCCACCTTGCCTCCACCTCCATCAACTCCCCCACTCCTTGCAATGCCCTCTCCACTGTTTCACCCATTCTCCTGAAGTCCGTCCTCCTGAAATTAAGGACCTTTAACCTAGACTGGTGAACCTCTGCAGTGTTTCTCATTTTAAACCTGACCGTGTTGTGGTCACTTGTACCAAGATGTTCCCCCACCGATACCTCTTCCAACGTTCCCCGATTCGTCAGGACCAGATCAAGAGTAGCTCCTGCCCTGGTTGGCTCCCTGACCAGTTGATTTAGGAGGGCCAACTGCAGGGAGTCCAACATTTCCCTGCTGCTGGTTGAAGCAGCCGAAAGGGTGTTCCAGTCCACGTCTGGCAGATTCAGGTCTCCCATCATCACCACCTCCCCCCTTGCCGCCATTCTTACAAACTCGTCAGCCATACTTCTATCCACAGTTTTGAGCTGTGCTGGGGGTCTATACACCACCCCCATATGCAATGACTCCGCTTTCCCCACTGCCAACGAGACCCAGAGTCCTTCTTCCTCTCCCCACTTACCTTGCAATACTGATGCCCTGATACCTTCCTTTAGATAGAGTGCAACCCTTCCCCCCTTTCTTTCCCTTCCTGTTCTTCCTGAACAATTTTTACCCTGGCATCTCCATTTCCCATCCCTGCTCCTGGTGGCACCACGTTTCTGTTACCCCCACTATGTCAAGGCCCTCCTCTGCCATTATTGCCGTTAGATCAGGGATCTTTCTACCCAGACTTCTGGCATTCGTGCACATAACCCTACATGCCCCCTCTCCTCCTTCCGTATATGTTTGTCTCCTTTACCCTTTTGCTGTGCGTGTAGGGCTTTTGCTGCCCCCTGCCTCTCTGCCTCAACAGTCGGGCTTTTCCTGCCCTCCCCCATTTAGTTTAAATGGTAGCTTCTGTCCACATAATCATCCAGTTTATATTTGAGCACTGCTTTCCCCTCCCCATTTAGGTGCAGCCTATCCGGGGCATATACGCTTGTGTCACTCCATGTTGACCCCCAATCTCCTATCACACCATACCCCTTCTGGGCACACCAATCTACAAGCCAATCACTGAATTTCTCAATATTTTGCCTTGCCTCCATGCTGGCCCTTGGTACAGGTAGCACCTCCGAGAAGGACAGGGATTTGAAGTCCGAATTGCTGCAGAACCTGGCCAGCGCCTCAAACCTGGCCTGCACCTCCATCATGCTGCTCTTTGCTAGGTCGTTTGTGCCTAGGTGGAAGATCAGATGCGTTTTCTTTTCCATTTCCCTCCCCCTCGAGGGGATCCACTGGATAACTTTGGCAGCTGTCATACCTGGCAGGCATTCCACCCATACTTTATCCCCTCTCTCTTTCCTTCTCCCCCATGTAACATCTTTTATAATAGAGTCCCCCACTATTAAGACTCTATTCCCTTTTTCCTCCTGGACACCCCTCCCTGCTTCCACTTCCCTCTTTTCAAATTTCTTCTCCTCCATCCCCTGCCCCGAATCTACCTGAGCCTTTCTCCCCCATCCTCCATCTGTACCCTTCCCTTGGCCCCTTCCTGTATTTCTTGTTTCTTTGTGTTGCCCTTACCCTCCTCTGAAGCTCTTGGATCATCTCCTTCTCCAACCTGCTCTTCTCCCTCACTCAACTCTTTGTTTTCTGGCACTTCTATTGCATTACCCTTCCTTGTGCCTTGCTCCCTTTGATCTCCCCCTTCCATGCTTTTCTCTCTTTTCTTTGTACCTCAACCTTTATTGCCTGACACTGCTCCCCTTCCCTTCCTGCCGAACTCCCCTTTCCCACTTCCTGCCTCGTTTTCTGCCACCCCACTTCCTCCTTTCCCTTTCTTATCTGTTCACGCTCCTCACTCCCTGGTCCCCCTACTGCTAATCCTGGGTCCCCACTCCCCTCTGCTACCCTCTGCCCTCTTCCCATACTACTCCTCTCTCTCTGGTCTCCTGTGACCTCCCCCTTCCCCTGCCTGGTGTTATGGGCACTCTCGCATCCTGGGCTCCCCCTGCCAGGCTGCCTCTGTACCCCCAGCCCACCTCCAGTTCCTCTCCTTGTGCTTGAGGCATCAACCCCCTGTATATGTTTGCAGGCCACCCCATGCTCTTTCCTTTTCCACTCTACCAGCTGTCTCCAAACTCCTTCCACTTCCTCCCTGAGCTTTGCCAGCTGGTGGCATACTGGGCAGCCTCCAAATTTCCAAGTCCAGTCTAGTACCATGGCTGCTCCATGGTACTAGACCCACCCACAGATGCCAGCTCTAGCAACTTGCGGCCGCATTCCCATTCTGACTTGTATTCTTAGTCACTCTCCCCTTATAAAAAATACTGTACTAGTACTTTTGCACTTACAATAGGTAGTTCCCTTCCTCCTAGCCTTTACAGGCAACCACACACCACAGAAACAATAAAATCCACTAAAGTCAGGTCCAATAACCTCAATCAGGTACACCTCAAAGTCAGGTTCAAAAAATCCTCTCCATGTTCTTTAAAAAACAACTAAAGTCAGGCCACTCCTCCTCCAAGGCTCCACCTCCACTGTCTATTTAATAGAGGTCGGGGCCAGGGTGGGTGGTGTGGGAAGAAAATACGGCTCCTTTTCTACGTCCTTCTGTGAGCAGTTGGGCCCTCCTTATATCCCCTTGCCGCGATTCAAAACTTCGCGCCCTCTCTCTGGATTGGCCGCTTTCCTTTGCCCTGGTCTGCCGCCGACTGCAGCCACCGGGAACTCCTGCTCCATACTGGCTCCTCCATCCCTCATTGCACTCTTGTCCTACTGCCCTGGCCTGCTCAAGTACGAGCCACCGGGAGGTCTCTGCTCCATGCTCTTCGCTTCCCCCAAACAAAGAAAACGAATACAGCTCCTTTTCTGCATCCTTCTGTGAGCGGCTGGGCCCTCCTTGTATCCCCTTGCCACGATTCAAAACTGCGTGCCCTCTTTCCGTATTGGCCGCTTTCCTTTTCCCTGGTCTGCCGCCGACTGCAGCCACCGGGAACTCCCGCTCCGTACTGGCTCCTCTGTCCCTCGTTGCGCTCTTCTCCTGCTGCCCTGGCCCACTCAAGTAAGAGCCGCCGGGAGGTCTCCGCTCCACACTCCTCGCTCCTCCCTAACAAAGCAAAATGAATACAGCTCCTTTTCTGCGTCCTTCTATGAGCGGCTGGGCCCTCCTTATATCCCCTTGCCGCGATTCAAAACTTTGCGCTCTCTCTCCGGATTGGCCGCTTTCCTTTGCCCTGGTCTGCCGCCGACTGCAGCCACCGGGAACTCCTGCTCCGTACTGGCTCTTCCGTCCCTCATTGCGCTCTTCTCCTGCTGCCCTGGCCCGCTCAAGTAAGAGCCGCCGGGAGGTCTCCGCTCCACGCTCCTTGCTTCCCCTTAACAAAGCAAAATGAATACAGATCTTTTTCTGGGTCCTTCTATGATCGGCTGGGCCCTCCTTATATCCCCTTGCCGCGATTCAAAACTTTACGTCCTCTCTCCAGATTGGCCGCTTTCCTTTGCCCTGGTCTGCCACCGGGAACTCCTGCTCCGTACTGGCTCTTCCATCCCTCGTTGCGCTCTTCTCCTGCTGCCCTGGCCCGCTCAAGTAAGAGCCGCCGGGCGGTCTCCGCTCCACACTCCTCGCTTCCCCTGAACAAAGCAAAACGAATACAGCTCCTTTTCTGCATCCTTCTGTGAGCGGCTGAGCCCTCCTTATATCCCCTTACTGCAATTCAAAACTTCGGGCCCTCTCTCTGGATTGGCCGCTTTCCTTTTCCCTGGTCTGCCGCTGACTGCAGCCACCGGGAACTCCTGCTCCGTACTGGCTCCTCCATTCCTCGTTGCCCTCTTCTCCTGCTGCCCTGGCCCGCTCAAGTGCAAGCTGCTGGGAGGTCTCCGCTCCACGCTCCTCGCTTCCCCCAAACAAAGCAAAACGAATGCAGCTCCTTTTCTGCGTCCCTGATGCCATCAAACTTCTAGAATGAAGAGGGGGTTTTACATCAGCATAGAAGTACAACAAATATAACAATGGATACTACAAAACAATACATTGTGAGCATGTCACTAGTTGATGTTAAAGCAACGACATTCAGTGGGTTGAATTAAAGTACAGTTTTAATAAATGTTTACAATTGTGAACTGCCTTACAACAAGAATAAGAGTTGTAAAGCATTTTGCCATTTCTTTGTAACTGTACATGAGCAAGGACCCTGGTTTTCCATTTTCACGGAAAACAATAGCAGAAACCAAGGAATCCTGATTGGTCTGCGGATTTTAAATTCTTCTACTGGTGCCATTTGGAAATTGCATGTCACTGCATGGAATCTCCATGATTTCAGCATCTTAAAACGGATGTTGTTCTGCTGTGCATTCTTTCAGCTTTGCTGCTTACAGAATCTGCAAGGAAACCACCCATGCTGCTTCACTGCATCACCCTTGCTTCAGTTTAACCACCCATGCTTCCCTCCAACACTTCAATCTACTGAGGGCTGCTCTCCATCCTGAAAGCACAGTTTCCATTTAGTATGTAGCTAAACTTCTTTTATTATCTATATTACACAGGATGATATTAACAAAGCAAAACAAAAAGCTAAGTATTGGGACACTCTGGGTTGGGAAGTCAGGTTTAAAGTGTACTGCTACTTCATCAAACCTTTCATTTGATCAGCTGATGTGACTGCTCAACAACCTGAAAGTAAAGTTTTTGTGTAGGAAAAAGTATATGCCTACCTGTTTTTCACACTAGATGATGCAAAACAGCAACAAAAAAAAACTAAGTATCAGCCCACTTAGGGAATTGGGCTGGGCGGGGGTGTCAGGTCTAAAGAGCAGCTTCTGACTAGTCATACTAACCCCTTAGTCCCAAAAATATGACGACAGACCTGGCCAGGAGTTCAGATGTGCATACTTGTCCTTTTTCTTCATGTCTATTTAAAAAGTTATGCCCCTCGCAATTTTATTCCCAGACCCGCCGGCAAAAAACAGAGCCAGTTCCTGATCCTACGGCCACGCCCCCACATTCAGCCCTGTTTTGTGATGTCAGTAAACGAAGGCTGCATGTGCGCGCCCCATTGACTTGAATGGGGGTGATTTTTTCAAAGATTTTGTACCCATTCAACAATGGGATTTTAACAAATCAAAGCGATCGCTCGACTAACAGGGTCAATGGGGCACACACACACAGCCTTCGTTTACTGACATCACAAAACGGGGCTCCGTGTGCTGGCGTGGGGGCGTGGACGTAGGATCCAGCAGGTCTGAGAATAAAATTACGAGGGGCATAACTTTTAAATAGTCATTAAAAAAAAAAAGGAAAAATTTGGACTTCTGGTTAGGTCAGTCATCGTTTGGTTTTCAGTAAGGGGCTAGTCGAAAGCTGCTCTTTAACAGCACTGCATCTAACCCTTTGATTAGCTGATGCAACTGCTCTCCATTCTGACAGTAAAGTGTCCGTGTAGAAAAAAGGATGCACCTAAGCTATTTTTACACTACATGATTAAAACCCCACAAAAAACGTAGTATCAGTGCACCTGGAGAATCAGGCTGTGGCGGGGGGCAGTCTTTTGTCCTTGATTGCATTTATTTAAATGTGTGTCTCTGGGAAGCTGAACTGTTAGTCTTGCTGAGTTAGGCGGGATCAAGGGATGCTTGGTGATCTGGGTGTCTTTGTACAGCGACCAACCAAACTGGAGGGGGTCTTAAAACACTGTGTGTTCACCCACATCATCAAAGCAGCCCCCATTTCCCCAAAGGTATGGTCCCTTCAGGTCAGCACGTAGTGCCTCTGCATCACACTGTGCGTCCCACCAGACCAGGGCAGGAGAATCTGGACAATGCTCAGATCACAAACCCAGATCTCCCACTTGGCAGTGTTGTGCACCACCAGCCTCTGCCACTACAATGTTTTTAATTTTGGGAGTGTTTTTTTTTAAGCTGCACGGGTGGGTGAGCTGAGCTGCTGATGGTGTAAGAGCTGGTAGTTTTCCATGCTACTGTTCAAGGTGTTCCGCAATCCTTTGTTTAGGTAGTGAATCCAGAATCTTCTCCACTACTGAGGTGAGGTTGACTGGTCTATAGTTTCCAGCCTCCTCCCTACTGCCACTTTTGTGAAGAGGGACTACATCTGTCCTCCTCCAGTCCTCTGAGTCACTCGATATGGGAGTGGTTCCAGAGGACTGGAGGAGGACAGATGTAGTACCTCTTCACAAAAGTGGCAGTAAGGAGGAGACTGGAAACTACAGACCAGTCAGCCTCACCTCAATAGTGGGGAAGATTATGGAATTACTACTTAAACAAAGGATCGTGGAACACCTTGAATCTAGCAGAGCACAGGATCCAAGACAGTATGGATTCACAGCGGGAAGGTCATGTCGGACAAATCTAATTGATTTCTTTGACTGGGTGACCAAGGTTGTGGATCAAGGAGAGTAGTGGATGTCACCTACTTGGATTTCAGTAAGGCCTTCAATACCGTTCCACACAGGACTTGTGAACAAGATGGGCAGCCTGGGAGTGGGTCACAAGGTGGTAAACTGGGTTACGAACTGGTTGAGTGATATAAGACAGAAGGGGGTGGTAAATGGTACTCAATCTGAGGAAAGGAGGGTGACCAGTGGGGTGCCACAGGGATCAGTCCTGTTTAATGTCTTCATAAGTGACTTTGTGGAGGGGCTAGAGTGGAAGGTGTGCCTCTTTGCGGATGACACTAAGATCTGCAACAGGGTGGACACTCCGGGAGGGATTTGAAAAATTAGGAGGGATCTAGGTAAATTGGAGGAATGGTCCAGAGTGTGGTAGGTGACATTTAATGCGAAAAAGTGCAAAATCATGCATTTGGGGTGCAAGAACGCAGGGGAGGATTACATGATGGGGGGGAGGAGATAAACTGATGGTCACTAAACAGGAAAGAGATTTGGGGGTAATCATATCTGATGACCTATTAAAGGTGGCTGAACAATGTGCCAAGGCTGTGGGTTGAGCCAGTGGGATGCTGGGTTGCACAGGGAGAGGTATCACCAGCAGAAGGAAGGAGGTGGTGATGCCACTGTACAGATCATTGGTGAGGTCTCATTTAGAATACGGTGTCCAGTTCTGGAGGCCGCATCTCTGTAAGGAGGTAGACAGGGTGGAGGCAGTTCAAAGAAAAGCAACAAAGAGGGTGCAGGGCCCGACCCAAAAGTCACATGAGGAGAGTCAGGGAGACCTCAATATGTATACCCTGGAGGAGAGGCAGGGGAGATATGATAGAAACCTACAAGTATCTAAAAGGCAAAAATAGGGCACCCGAGGGTAGCATCTTTCAGAAAAGATGATGTCCAGGAACGAGGGGGCATGACATGAGATTGGAAGGGGGTAGACTAAGGGGTAGCATAAGGAAGTATTTCTTCACAGAAAGGGTGGTGGATGCATGGAATAGTCTCCCAGCAGAGATGGTGGGGGCAAACACAGTGGGGGAGTTCAAGCATGCATGATGGGACAGGCATAGGGGAACCCTAGCAATTGGAACAAGGAGGTAAAGCTGTAGATCCAAGTAGGGTCTGTGGCTTCTACACTAGGCAGGGAAAATGGGCAGGCTGGATGGGCCAAGCGGTCCTTATCTGCCGTCAGTTTCTATGCTGTTGCTAGCTGTGTTCCCATCTGTGTGTGTGTGTGTGTGTGTGTGTGTGTGTGTGTGTGTGTGTGTGAACTTCTGTGTGCCCCAGAATTTGCTTTATAACTTTGGATGCTGTTGTTGTCCTACCTGCCACTGCATGATGACAACATAGGTGGAAGAGGAGGGGTGCTACCACAGCTGCCAAGTCAGACTGCACATTCAGAGACACACAGCAGGTAAGCTGCCAGATATTATATGATGCCAGCGGATGAAGTGGGGCTGCTGCCATTGCACACTGTATTCCCCTAAGTGAGTCGGGGAGGGGGGCTTAGTGTCTGTGTGTGCCCCTGAGTTTTCTATAGGGCCTAAGTGGTGTTGTTGTTACTCTGCCTAATGCTGTATGATGCCAACAGGGTTGGTTAGGGTGCTACAACAGCACCCAAGTGAGAAAGCACACTCAGGGACACAAGGCAGTAAGGCCACAGGTACTGTATGATGCTAGTGGGCTGAGTGGTGTTCAGGTCAAATCTGAGCTTGGACATGAAAACTTAGAGATCTCCTTTTCAGGGACACCAAGTCAAAAAAGTGTCCACATCTTTGGGAGATACACGATTTTCCATTAGAAGGTCCTTCACTAATCACTTATGGATTTTTTAGGTGGAGACGCTTTAATTCAAAGAAGGCAGTTCAGGCAGTTAAATGTCAGACAGGACCGAACCGAAGGAGTCCAGCTTGGTCTCTAATGGTTCTGCTTAATTCACGTCTGAGATCTGACAGGCTAAGAGACCCAGAAATTTGTAACTTGGGCATTTGGGATGTTGAAGGATGGGGATCACAGTGCTGCCACTACTGCCATCATCCCTGAGGGAAGGGAACTGCGCTGTTGCTACTGCCATCACACCTGAGGGATGGGGGCCGTAGTGCTGCTGATACTGCTGTCACCCCTGAGGGATTGGGGACAAAGTGCTGCTGTTGTTGCCATCATACCTGAGGGATGGAGGCCATAGTGGTACTGCTGCTGTCACCTCTGAGGGATGAGGGCCATAATGGTGCTAGAAGGGATGGGGGCCATAGTGTTGCTGCCGTCACACTTGAGGGATGTGGCCCATAGTGCTGCTGCCAACATGACTCAGGGATAGTGCTGCTATCACCCCGAAGGGTGAGGGTCATACTGCTGCTGTCATACCTGAGGGTTTGTGGCCGTAGTGCTGCTGCTACAGTCAACCATGAGGGATGGGGTGACAGAAACATAGAAAGTGTCAGCAAATGGGGCCCATGTGCAGGGGAACAGATAAGGGGAGTAAAGGAGTATTTTACTACCATTTTGACTGAAATACTACCACTTTCCGATTTTAGGAAGTTTTTTTCCACCCTGCAAATTTACAATATGTGGTATACATGTACAAAGTTGGCAGTACCATGAGATGCTAGCAGCCATGGCACTACACAGGAACCCGTAGGGGTGTTGACAGGAGTTGCTCACTGGCTGGTTAGGACTGTTGCAACATGACAATGTTAAAAAAAAACAAGGTAACAATATGACTCAACAACAGTTTTAGACAGTCAGTGACTGCAGGCGTCCAGTGCGATTGAGATTTGGTTTAGATGTGGGGGGTACGAGATGGGTCAGTGGATGACAGTACTACCATTTGGATGAAAATACTACCAGGTGTAGGAAGGTAGTAGTAAATAATTCTGAGTCCTAAAAATTATCTGGACCGCTGCCCAAGTGGACCGTCTAGTCCGCTCATGTATCTCACTGCCTCCACAGGAGCTCTCTGAAGTTGCACCACTTGTCTCCTGTATACTGTTAACAGTGAATCCTGGGCCTTTCTAAGCAAAATCAAGCCATAGTGAGCATGCCACAACAAATCTTAATAGCTCTAGAACCGTTAAGTGCTGGACACAAAGAATGAGTGGCAAAATTGTTCAGCACTAAATTACCTTTCCAACGGTGGTTTGCAAATAATAATTAGTAATTTCGTTTTTTTTTTCTATGCTGGTCGTAACAGCAAAAAAAAAAAAATTTTATTTTTCACTAAAAAAGGCAACATAAGCCATATACACCATACCATAAACAAATGCGAATAACTCCGAAAGTATACATGATATGCACAAAATATAAGTGGCAAAGTTGTTCACCATGAAATTACCTTTCCAACGGTGCTATGCAATCAAATATATATTATATTCTATATTAAAATATATAAGTGACATCTCCAGACATTGCAAGGGCACACACAGGAAGTCAGTAGCTGACTTCTGTAGTTGTACTCAGGACACACCAGTATATTATGCGGCCGACTACAGGCATTTGCTAGGATACAATGAGGTATACAACCCCTCCCCCCCCAATTAGACTGCTATCTTAAGTTTACCACACTGTCTGTGCAATAGTGCAGCTGCAGCAGTCACACCTGAGGGCTGGGGGCAATAGTGCTGCTGCTGCCATCACACTTGAGCTGGGCCATAGTGCTGCTGCTATCACACTTAAGAGCTGGGGGCCACTGTGCTGCTGTCATGACTAAGGAATGAGACTAGTGCTTCTGCCACCACCTCTGAGGGATTGCTGACTACAGTGCTAGTGCCATCACACCTGATGGATGGGGTCACCGTGCTGCTGCTGCTGCCACCTCAGAGGTTGAGGAAGACTGTTCCCCCCAAGACCTGGTCTAAGACCAGTTTCATGCCTTACCAGCTGAAGTGATTTAGCTGTCACCCTGCAAATCTGGGTTGGAAGTGAACCCTGAGTCCCCTAATATTATTTTAGCCTCAGATTAGACAGAAGTGGTAATAGATGTCAGTGTGGTGTTAGAATAGTAAATCTACACTGAAGGGTAAAGCGCAAGAGAAAACTAAATTCAGGAAAGAAACTGGTCTCAGACCAGGTCTTAGGGGATCAATCTACCTGGAGCCACCCCAGAAGGGTGACAGCCACAGTACTGCTGCAATTACCCCCGGGCGATAGGAGCTATAGTGCTGCTGCTGCTATCACCCCTGAGGGATGGGGGCTACAGTACTGCTCCTGCTGCTGTCACTGCCACCCCTCAGGGATGGGGGCCATGGTACTGTTGGTGCTGTCACCCCTGTGGAATGGGGGCCATAGTGCTGCTTCTCTCACTCCTAAAGAATAGGGGCCACAGTGATGTTGCCATCACACTTGAGGGGTGAGGGCTGTAATGCTGCTGCTACGACCCCTGAGAGATAAAAGCCATAGTGCTGCTGCCATCACCCCTGAGGTACAATTGCCACAGTGCTGCTCTCATCCCGAAGGATGGGGCCATAGTGGTGCTCCTCCTGCTGTTACCCCTTAGGGATGGGGGCCATAGTACTACTGCTGCTGTCATCCTGAGGGATGGGGCCATAGTGGTGCTCCTGCTGCTGTCACTCCCAGGGATGGTGGCCACAGTGCTGCTGCTACTGTCAGCCCTGTGGGATGGGGGGGCCATAGTGGTGCTCCTGCTGCTGTCACCGCAGGGATGGGGGCCATAGTGCTGCTGCTGCTGTCAGCCCTGTCGGATGGGGGCCATAGTGGTGCTCCTGCTGCTGTCACCCCCAGGGATGGAGGCCATAGTGCTGCTGTTGCTGTCAGCCCTGTGGGATGGAGGCCATAGTGCTGCTGCTGTCAGCCCTGAGGGATGGCTGCCATAGTGCTGCTGCTGTCACATCTGAGGGCTGTTCAACTCGAGATGCCAAACAAGAGGTCACCTACACAAACACACACACTGGCCTCCATGATCAGTACACTCGGATCACTGGGGTAGATAAGCACTGATTACAGTGGGAGGACCGTGTACATAAAAGACAAAACCAAAATGATGTAAAGGTCGCCCTTATCACGGAGTTCTACAAGGATTGATGCACAATAGTAGACAGCAAAACTGCCAAAATGCATGGTAGCTGAGAAAAATTGTTAAAGCTCACAAAACATTAGCAAAAACGGATTTCGATTTTATAGACACTAATGACAATACAATTTTTTCCGTTTGGCAAAACAGATTTTGCCCTTTTTCAACCATAGTAAACCAGCGTCCCTGTTTACACTGTAAAACTGTAAGTCTGCTAGTAATCTGCTAAGGTACACTATGTAATATTCACAACTGTATCCCACAGGATGGTTTCTGAAAACAGGCTCTTCCCAGTGATCCCTATCTTTATATAAAAATCAATAAATAAATTTATAAAAATCAATAAAAAAAGTACAGAATTCAGAACATGGCAGCATTCAACATAAAATATCTTTAACCTTGTGTTGTCCTTCTAAAGGGTAGTTCACAAGACTGTTTGTCCATGGCACAGTACTGTGATCAAAAGAAAATGGCAAGAATGTATTTACAACAGAAATAGTGGCAGGGCCAAGAGTATTTACTCAAAGTGCAACTCCCTTCTTCGCTGTAAAGGTCGCAATGGTGTACTCAAGAATGAGCAGCAAGACCAAAGTGATAAGCCTTGTTGGGAAGTACAGTACTCTGACTTTGTCCAGGACACCCTCACAGGTAGCAGACTAGACAAAAAAAAATAGGTTCTAGGAATGGTGCATTGTTCACATCCACACTGTGGCAGTTCCAGCAGAATAGTCTGATTGGCTGGATGTCATTTTTAAAACTTATTTTAGTATTTTCCCCCCCAAAAGGAGCTCAGCCCATGCTCACATGCTGTCCACCCATGCCCAGGCTTGTGCCGCTGGGTGGGCACCCCCTCCCCAAGTGTATTGGCATCTTGACCTGGCTTACCCCCCAGGGTGGGGCCAGAGGACTGCAACACCCTTGGCAGACACTGGTGGCAGCAAGAACAGCAGTGGAGCAGGATGTGAAGCTTGCGGGACCAAAATTTTTGAAGACTTGAGGCAATCTGGGTCTGGGGATGTGCAATGATGACCAGCGTCTGCCCCGCCCCCTTGAGTTATGGCACTAGCAGCAGTGGTACCCCCAGCTTCCGCCACAGGTCCGCAATGTACCAGTCACTCTTCCCCCCTTCCCCTGGAGGAGAGCAGTCCCTGGGATACTCAATCCATCTCCCCTCAGCCGGACCAGATGTCTTAAGCTAAGCTCCTCCCACCACCTGGGCAGCATATCCCCCAACTCCACCTCGTGACGTAAGATTTTTGCACACTGGAAACAGGAACACGTGTGCCAATCATCATGGGAGGCCGGGTGTGTTGTGCGGATGTGAATCATATACGACTCCTAAAACCACGGTTACAGGTGAGTAATCTTTTTCTAGGAGCGTGAATATGTCTCACTAACTACACTTTGGCAGAGTCCCATCAGTTCTCAGGGAGGAGGGGGCAAGGCAGACTGCAGAACTGAGGTCCCAAAACCAGCATCCCAGTGCGACTCAAGGTCGATGCGGCAGTGGGAAATGAAGGTGTGTGCTGATGTCCGGGTAGCAGCCTGCAGATTTCCTGGATAGGGACATCTCTGGAGGCAGACACCTAGGCAGTGGTATGCCTGACGGAATGAACCCTAAGCTGTATGGCAGGCTCCCTAAGAGCCAACTGATAGAAGAGGTTGATGCAGGATGTGATCCACCTGCCAATCATCTGCCTTGCTACTGGTCTGCCATGCGCAGCATCAGCTTAAGTGACAAACAGCTGGTGAGCCTCTCCCTGAACTCCAGCCATGTGCTCTACATAAGACAGCGTTCTCCACTGGTCCAGGGTATGGAACCTGTGGTCCGCCTCCAAAGAAGAGTTGGTAAATCATGCTGGGAAGTTAATCACCTGGTTAAGGTGAAACTCTGATACCACTTCAGGAGGAACTTCAGGTTGGGGCCAAGGAGGATTCTGTCCCCGCGGAAGACCAGGTACGGAGACTCCACTGACAGCACCTGCAGCTCCCATGTCCTTCTGGCTGACGTGATGGCCACCAGGAAGGGTGTCTTCCATGACAGATGTGATATCTCACACTGTACAATGGCTCGAAAGGCTTACCCATGAGCATAGCCAATACCAGCAGTGGGTCCTACAGTGAAGGTGGTTCACATGCCAGAGGGGACAGGTGGTCCAGGCCCTGCAAAAAAATGCCAGGCCACCTTCGCCCTAACAGCAAATGGAAAATCTCTTCCACTTAAAGGCACATCTATGGTCCGACTCCTTTAGGGAGGCCTCCACAACATGAGGCACCTCATCCGAGAGACCCAAGGCCTGGAACTCTAGTGGCTCAGGAACCAGGTTAAGCAGTGTAGGAACTGCAGATCCAGGTGCAGGACTGTCCCCTGATGTCTGGTGAGCAGATCCAGGCAGAGAACCAGTCACCACGGAGGTCTGCTCCTGAGGCTGAGGAGATCCAGGTACCAGAACACCTGTGGCCAGTCTGGATTGATCAGGATCATCCATTACTTGCCCTTCTGAGACTTAGCTACGACAATGTGGATCAAGGGGAAGGGAGGGAGGGAATGTGTACATCAGGCCTGGGGTCTAGGGCCTTGCGAGGGCATCCCCCAACAATGTCCCGGACCGTGGGGAGTGGACACAAAATGGCCTCAGTTTGGCATTCTCCTACGAGGCAAACAGATCCACTAGAGATGTGCCCCATCAGAAGACTAGGTGGTTTACCACCTCTTAACGCAGGGACCACTCATACGACATCTCTCCAACACAGCTGAGATAGTCCACCAACTGACTGTTCTCTCCTGCGACATGAATCACAAGGACATCTGCACCCAGGCTGCGCAAGATGGTACAGATGCTGAGGGCCTCCAAACACAAGGAAAGGGACTGAGTTCCACCCTGTCTGTTCCTGTAGAATATGGTCGTGGTGTTGCTTGTCTGGACCTGCATGACCTGACTGCTGACTAGAGGAGTGAATTCCATCAGTGCCAGCTGCATTGCACAGAGCTCCAGCAGGTTTATGTGGTGACAGGACTCCCTGAGTGACCGAAACCTGTGGGCACTGTAGTCCTTCAGGTGTGTTCCCCAACCCATAACAGATGTGCCCATCATGAGCGTGACGGTCAGTTCTGGCCAGACAAGGGGGACTCCTTTCTCTAGGAGTTCTGTGATCAGCCACCACTGGATGGCATCCCACACTGGCTGGGTCACTGTAACCAGCTGGTCCAAGTGTCCTAGGTGCTGGAACCACTGATGGCTCAATTCCCACTGGAGGTGGTGCATCTGCCAACGAGCCCAACAGACTACAATGGTGCAGGACTTCAGAGCTCAAAATGAAATGACTGGGCAAAGGAGGGAAGATCCAGTGTCTTGTCTGCACGGAGCTGCATCTTGGCTCACAGGGAGTCGAGATCTGCGCCAATAAACTTGATCACCTGCTTTGGTCCCAGTTCGGACTTGTCCTGCTTGACCAACAGGCCCAGGTTTCAACAAGTCTGGAGAGCCAGATCTCTGAACCTCTCCATGACCTCCTTGGATGGATCGGCTAAAGACTGCTAGGTGCTGCAGGTGTTCTGCCACCACAGCAATACACTTGCTGAAAAACCTGGGCACCAAGAAGAGGCTGAAAGACATGATCTGAAACTGGTACATAACCCCTTCCACTCGGAATCGGAGGTACCGGCAGTGGGACAGACAAACAGGGATGTGGAAAAACGCATCCTGAAGGTCTAAGCAGCAGAACTACATGTTCTGCTCCAGAGATGGAATGATATGATTCAGCGTGACCATCCTGAACTTGCATGTCTGAATGAAATGGTTCAGACTGTGTGATCCAGTATGGGGCGCCAGCCTATCATCCGTTTCAGGACCAGGAGGTACCTGGACATGTAACTCTTACTGGCCAGGACATCTGGGACAGGTGCTGTTGTCTTTTCTGCAAGGAGCTGAGCAATGTCCTCCCGAAGGGGGGACAGCGAGTCCTGTGACATTCTGAACTCCTGAGACACGTGGAGATGGTAAGGTGGGAGAGCCTCGAAGTCCATAGGCAACTTGTCCACTATGTCCAACACCTACTTGTTCACTGTGATAGCAGAACAATGTGGCAAGAAATGATGTAGCTGACTTCTGCCGGGGAGTGCAGACAGAGACAGGATGGGTGAAGTGATGACGCCTCCGGACACGTCACTGGGAAACTTTTGTGAGGGCACTGATGGCTGCAGCTGGAGGGGCACCACTACCCTGCCCCCTCCTTTCTTAGGAGCCAGGCTCCCGGACTTCGGCTTGGGGCACCAGGCCTGGTATTGCTCCTGCTGGGGCTGCTGAGAATGCTGTAGCTGAAACATTAAAAAGCCTGTTTCCTAGGCTCTTTGGGTCCTTTCGGGATGACACCACAGAATCCAGGGTGGCAATGGCTTCTCGATACACTCAGATGTCCTTCCAACCCAGGGTCAAATAGGTCGGTGTCCAAGAAAGGGACACTGGCCAGCTTATACTTGGTGTCCACCGTGAAGGCACACTGAAGCAGCCAGGCCCAATGACACATGGAAGCAACTGTGTGACAGGGTTGAATAAGGCCCAGACCAATTTGTTATGAAGAACAAGTTAAATACAAGGGTCTGTTCTGTCCTCTCCTCTCCTTTTCTGTCTCTTGTCTGTCTTACTTCGCAAACAAATATTCTCGTGATACCTAGGAACTGATCACTCTGATGGTATTGCAATTCTCCACCTCTTGCTATCTTTCTACCTTCACTTGCTGTTTCTGTCTTTTTTTCCCCTTGTGTATCTGTGGTATATGTGAATCCTTGTGTGAAACTGTAAGTGATAGTAGAATCCCTTTGTTTGAAATTGTATATAGTTATACCATTGATATGATTGCAAAAAGCTGTTTGGGATTTAGGGGATTAACCTGAGATGCAATTTCAGCTCCTCTCAGGGTTGTTTGCAAACATTTTTGCAGAGCTGGCAGCCGGCGGTCAGCTTGGGACCCTATTCTATATGCAAGCCTGCTCTGCCAAGAAACTGACAAGCACATTTTGTGAAAAACATGATGTCTCCTTAACGAGTCCCCAGGCAAAGACTTATAAAAAGAGCAGCAATACTTCTGCTAGAGTGAGAGACAAAGACAGATGGGGAACTAAAAAGATACCCTCAGATGAAGGACTTTGTTTTCTCTGTACTGCATCTGTAAATAGCTCTACTGAACAATTTTTAATTTTTATCGTACTGTTATTGATGATAATAAAACGCTACTTACGCATTTTACAACTGCTCCTAGTCTTTCTATGCTTCTTCACCTGTGCCTCGACGACAGATGGTGTCAGACTAAGTGGGATTTACGCTATGCATATTCTAAGCCAGGAGTTTTGTGCGTGTATACTAAATCTGGTAGCAGGGAAGCATAGCAGAAAGGTATGAATTCTGCAGCAGCAAGCCCAGAAGAGATTACCAGACAAATGGCAGCCAAACTAGTAAGACAGAAGTCCAACTGGAGACTGTACAGCCAACACCAGTGATAGAAAAAGAAGAACAGGCAGTGACAAAACCTGAAAGACTGGCGGCTTTTTTGAAATGGTGGGCTATACAACAAAAAGAGATGGATAAACAGAGAAGAGAGGAGATGCAGCACAGAGAAAAAGAGATTCAATGTTTAGAGGCACAGAGAAAAGAAGAAATGCAACAACTCGAGAAGCAGAGAAAAGAACAGATGCCGCGATGGCTGGATGCCTTGCAAGCTATCAAAGTTGCAGGATCTGGCATAGGTCCAGCAGAGCAACAAGACAAATAAATTAAAAGACATTAAACTTACAAAGGTGTGTCCCTCAGATGATACTGAAGCATACTTGACAACTTTTGAAAGGGCTGCCGCAGCCTGCCAATGGCCAAAGCAGCATTGGGCAGTCAGGCTAGTACCTCACCTGACAGGTAAAGCCCAACTTGCCTACAGCAATATGGACACTATACAGTCAGAAAACTATGACTTGGTGAAATGAGAAATCCTGAAAAGATATGACATCTCAGGAGAGAGACCTACAGGCAGAGATCCCAGTCTCTGAAGTACAACTCAGTTGACAATGGGAGTGGGCAGGACAGTAGTGCGGTGGGTAGGTAACTGGCTGGATGGCAGGACACAGAGGGGGTGGTAAATGGCTGTCACTCCACAGAGGGAAGAGTTACTAGTGGAGTACCACAGGGATCAGTGCAGGGACCAGTCCTATTCAATGTCTTCACCAGCGACATTGCGCAGGACATAGAAGGCAGAATTTCCCTGTTCGCTGATAACACGAAGCTCTGTAACAGAGTGGACACAGAGGGTGTAGACAGAATGTCGAGGGACCTGCAGAAGCCTGAAGAATGGTCAAGGGTTTGGAAGTTGAAATTCAATGCAGAGAAGTGCAAGATAATGCATATGGGACACAAACCCCCTGAAACAACATATCAGTTGGGGGGTGAGGATATATCATGCACCATGCAGAAAAAGGGACCTTGGGGTCATCATTTCTGATGACCTCAAGGTACGGAAACAGTGCGACAAGGCAGCAGGTAAAGCAAATAGGATGCTGGGATGTATAGGCAGGGGCATCACCAGCAGGAAAAGGGAGATCATAATTCCACTATACAAGACACTAGAGAGGCCCCACCTGGAGTACAGTGTACAGTTCTGGAGACCTTACATACGTAGGGACACAGGCAGGGTAGAGAAGGTTCAGAGGACGGCACCAAAGATGGTACAGGGATTGTATCACAAGTCCTATGAGGACAGGCTGAAAGACTTGAATATGTACTCCCTGAAGGAGAGGAGGGAGCGAGGGGATATGATAGAGATATGCAAGTACCTTACAGGGAAGAACAGGGTGCAGGAATACACTATTTTCCAGCAAAAAAGATGTTCCAGGACTAGAAGTAATGGGATGAAGTTGGAGGGAGGGCAATTCAGAGGAAACGTGAGGAAGAATTTCTTCACAGAAAGGGTAGTGGACAAGTGGAACACCCTGCCAGAGGAAGTGGTGGGGGCTAAAACAATCACAGGATTTAAGAATGCATGGGAAAAACATAAGGGAATTCTGGAGGTCAGGGGTAAGGGACAACAAACTTCTAGAAAAACATAAAGTGAACTTACAAGCTTAAATGGGCAGACAGGGTGAGCCATAGGTCCTTATCTGCCAACAGTGTCTATGTACCTAATCATCAAGAAGAGTCACCCGACTCAGAGAACTCCTTATTAATTGGCTCCAACCAGTGGGCAAAACAGTCCCACAGATCATCGACACACTTAAAATGGAGCAGTTCATCAACATCCTGCCTACAGACGTGCAGCGTTGGGTAAAAGAACACCGACCAGAAAGTGGGGAAAGATGCAGTTTCTTTGGCCGAAGACTACCAGAGGGCCAGACAGACACCACAGCAGCAATGTAACAGCCAAGCATGAGTAAGACCTTCTTTTTCCCCACTTTAACTCCAAGTTTAACAAATCTGCACCCAAAGACTTTATTTGCTATAACTGTAATAAGCCAGGCCGTATTGCAAGCAACTGCTGTAGTAAGGAGGATAACACTGGAGCAGAGTTGTCCTTAGCAAAATTGGGGCAAGTACTTAACAGATGTCAAGGTGAGAAATAAGACTGTGAAGAGACTTACAGATTCAGGAAGCAGACAAAACCTAGTGCATGTTGATGTGCTGGGAAACCACTGTGCAAAAGGACCAGGTACTGGTGTTATCTGCATCCACGGGGACATTCAATACTATCTCATCACCCAAGTGACTCTGAAGATATACAAAATATGACAGCTAAAGGGGAGGCTCTGACAATGGGAGACTTCAACATGCCAGATACAGATTGGGCAATACCAGTGGGAACATCGGGTAGAACTAGACACAAAGTGGACTCCCTGCGGAGGGAGGGCCTCAAACAACTGGTACAACAACCCACAAGAGACAGGGCTATCCTAGATCTAGTACTGACTAATGGGGAAAGGATCACAGATTTCCAGGTAGAAGGTCACCTGGGGGCCAGTGAACATCACATGGTATGGTTCAATTTGGCCACTACAACTAAATCATCCCATTCCAAGGCAAACATATGAGACTTCAGAGGAATTGACTTTGATAAGATGCCCAACAGAGTTAAGCTAGCTCTGGCAAGAAGAAATACAGGTGAGGAGGTACAGGCAAAGTGGGTAAGCATTAAGGATGCAATACTTGAAGCAACATCCCACTGTGTTAGAGAGAAAAGCAACAGCAAAAGAAGGAGGAAACCACTTTGTTTCTCAAAAACAGTAGCAGAATAGGTCAGAGCCTAAAGGCTGGTCTTCAGGAAATATAAGGGAACGCTGCAGGATGAAGACAGGGAGGCATACCAAACTTCTCTAAGGGAAGGCAGTAAGGCAGGCAAAGGCCCAAACTGAGGAAACACTAGCAAGAACAGTAGTAAAAAAAAAAAAGGACAGGACTTATAGATACATTAGTAAAAGAAGAAAGTCCAGAGGGGGTATTGCTAAGATCAAAGGGGATAAGGTGTGTGTGGAGGAGGACCAAGGAAAAACATCTATCCAAAATAGACACTTCTGCTCAGTATTTACTGAGGAGATGGTAGGGCAGGGCCCACAGCTCAGCACCATGGACACAGGGGGAGGGAGGTGTGCAATAGTCCCTTCACAAAAGAAAGGGTCCTACAAGAGCTTGCTAAGCACAGGGTGGACAAGGCAATGGGACCTGATGGCATACATCACAGGGTACTAAAGGAGCTAAGGGTGGAACTAGCAGAGCCATTATCAGAACTGTTTAGTGAGTCTCTGAGCACAGGAGAGGTCCCAGAAGACTGGAGAAGGGCTCATGTGATCCCACTACGCAAGAGTGGCAGCAGGGAGGAGGCAGGGAACTACAGACCAGTCAGTCTTACCTCTGTAGTGGGCAAGATTATGGAGGCATTCCTTAAGGAAAGGACAGAGCACAGGATCCAAGACAGCAAGGGTTTACAACAGGAAGGTCCCGACAAACTAATCTCATTGATTTCTTTGACTGAGTAACCAGAGTGGTGGACCAAGGGGGTGCAGCCGATGTTGCCTATCTTGACTTCAGCAAAGCTTTAGATACTGTTCCACATAGAAGATTGATTAATAAGCTGGGGAGGCTCGGGGTGGGTCAGAAGTTGGTCAACTGGGTGGCAAACTGGTTGGTGGGCAGAAAACAGAGAGTGGTGGTAAATGGTATACAGTCAGAAGAGATGCAAGTCACAAGTGGGGTACCTCAGGGATTACTCCTGGGGCCAGTCCTCTGATATCTTAATCAGTGACACTGCAGATGGACTGGAGGGTAAGGTTTGTCTGTTTGCAGATGACACCAAGATCTGCAACAGAGTAGATGATCCAAATGGGGTGGGTAGAATGAGAAGAGGTCTGGATAAACTAGCAAAATGGTCGGAAGAGTAGCAACTGGGGTTTAACGCAAAGAAGTGCGAGATCATGCACATAGGGAAGAGAAACCCTGAAGCCACCTATAGGTTGGTAGGGGAGTTGCTGGAAATCACAAGAGAAGAAACAGACTTGGGCATCATCATCACAGATGACCTGAAATCATCCAAGCAGACCACTAAAGCAGTAGGTAAGGCTGGAGGGATGTTGGAGTGTATTAGTAGGGGTGTCGCAAGTCGTAAGAGGGAGGTAATAATCCCTCTTTACAAGACACTGGTTAGGCCCCATCTGGAGTACTGCGTGCAGTACTGGAGGCCACACCTGCACAAGGACATTAACAAAATGGAGGCAGTTCAGAGAAGGGCAACCAAAATGGTGCAGGGACTGCATCAGAAAACATATGAGGACAGATTAACGGAGCTCAATATGTATACCCTAGAGCAAGAGAGGGACAGAGGTGATATGATCGAAACATTCAAACATCTTAAGGGCATTAACAAGGTGAAAGAGTCTAACATGTTTCAATATAAGAAAAATAGCAGGACATGAAGAAACAGCATGAGATTAGAGGGAGGACAATTAAGGTGTAATTGGAGGAAGTTATTTTTCACAGAAAGGGCGGTAGATGCATGGAATGGCCTACTTCAGGAAGTGGTGGATATAAATACAGTGCAGGGCTTCAAACAGGCATGGGATAGGCATAAGGGAGCAATACAGATGAGTATAAATAGATAGGCCACTGACAGAGTACAGGCCTATGGCACATTCATAAGGTAGAAAAAAATGTGCAGACTATGTGGGCCTTACTGTCCTTATCTGCTGTTAACTTCTGTGTTTCTATGAACAGTAATGGGATGTCAAACCAAATGAAAGTCGGGGTAGTACCTAAGTTACTGGTACCCGTGATTACTGGAAATGACTTTCCAGGATTCGCTGAGCAAATCACAGAGGGAGTAAATCCTGATGTTTCAGCAGCTGTGATGACAAGAGCTCAGGCAAAGAAAATCTCAGATGGTAGGGACTCTTTTTCTTTCAGTGATTTTGATTCAGACTTGTTTGAGCACAGCTCTAAGATCTGAAAGTCCAGGAAAGAAAGAAGATGCCTGAAGAAACAGTGGCAAGGAAAGAATGATGGATATAAGGGGTTAATATATGAAAATGCTGAAACTAAACTGATAACTGATTGTGATTTTGTTTCAGAACAAGCTAACAATGTTTCTCTCCAAGGTTATTTTAAGCAGCCAGGGGTGAAACCAAAACAGGGTGAACCAATGTTTAAAAAATGTAATGGGCTACTGTACAGAGTTTGGGTTAAATCTCAGACACAGGAACAGATACTGTAGAACAACTGGTTATACCACATAAATAAAGATCAGAATTGTTATAGACAGTACATGTCTCACTCGGGGAGAGATTGCATCCCGGCCAGATTACTGTACAGATTTAATTGGCTTGGAATTCATGAAGATTTGTTACCTATTGCAGTCCATATCCAGGAAGTCTGCCCAAAGAGCTTGTTACCTGTAAAGGGAGAATTCAAAATGAATTGCTGGATGTCAGTAGCAAAACCAGATACTCTGAGCCAAGAATGCCTCCTTAAGCAGATTCCCATTGCAGATGCTCTAGCAAAGGCATCTGTAACATCATAGGGAGCTATCAAGAGATGCTTACCATGTTTGCCCCGGAATGAAGGGCTTTAAGAAGCTTCTGTCACCCAGGCTGACCCAGTGGTGCGGAAGGTTGAGGTGCTGGATGCCACACCTCATGTCACGCCGGCGACCTGAGTTCAGGAATGACCTCGGGTCATCAGGATGCCAGCACGGGGGAGGGTGGGAGTAGGATCGAGCAGTGGCTTTCCTCTCCTGGGAGGGGGGGGTCACCCTCCTGCAGTCCCGCCATCACTGGGTGGAGGCCTGGTGGTGGCACAGGAGGGTGTCAGGCGACCACGTAAGGTGAGGCATCCTGCAGTCCATGGCGTGGGTGTGCCTCCACACGTGAGCGTTTGCGCCAAGGACGTGAGGGCGGTGGATGGGAAACACAGGGAAAAAGCACCATAAATAAATAATAGAAGAAAAAAAAAAGGTCCTGTCACTGAGAAGACTCTGGGAGGGCCTGAGCTGCAGCTTTGGCCTTTTTCCAGAGTCTGTTCTGAAATCTGACAATGAGGGCCAAATAGTTACTAAACCTGATAGCCAATGTGGAAGAAAAAAAGACTCTCTTTTCCAAAAGGTCCAGCTTTTTGGACTCCTTGTCGGGGGGGGGGAGCTAAGGTGTTGAGGCCTCTTAGACACATTATGGGATGCATTTATCACCCCAGAGTCAGCCCATGGTGGCTCTACAAAGTAAGGTTTCCCAGAGGGGGCCTGATACAATTTGTCTGCCTTTCTGGGCATAACAGGGATCATATTCATTTGGCACCAAATGGCCATGGTGGCATCCTCAAAGGCATTCAGGAGAGGAGGAATAATTACGGGAGGAGAATATGGCAACTCCAGATACTCAATCAGGTTTCTCCGAGTAACATCCTGCTCCGCAGTATCAAACCCCACAGTGGTCTGCAGCTTTTTTCATCACTGAGATAAAGGAGGGATCAACAGGAGGGGATTATGGAGTATAGTGAGTGGAGACCTCACACCTTGAGGAGACAGTGGAAACAGAACTTTGGGGGGGGGGCTCCCTACACCCTCTTCAACATCCTCCTCATCATGAGGAAGAAGATCAGGATGGTACTCATCCTCATCCCCTGGTCCAGAAATGGGTATCGAGGATCTTGACGACATGGAAGGAGCTGGTTGTGATGATGTGTAGGGAGTCAGTGCTGGGGCTGGCCTCTCAGGTCCCGCCGACAATGGGCCGGTGGGTAGGGGAGAGAGCAACCAGATGTATAAATTCTCAGAAGGAGAAAGCCAAGGTCTGGACATCGATGGTCATCGGGGAAGACCTTGTGGCACTGATGGGGGGATATTGGGGCCCCGGCAGGGTAGGCTGAAGAGTTGATGCGAGGGGCTGAGACCCTGGCATTGGTAAAGCAGGCTGAGGCATCAGCGGGAGAGGCTGTGTCCCTGGCAAGAAAGAACAGCCAGAGGCGTTGATCCTGAAGCCTGCTCTCACCTGACCATCCCCAGCTGAAGCAGAGCTGGAGGAGCTCCCTGGCTGTAACCCAACAGAGAAGATGGGCGAGAGTATGGGCTGAAGCATCAGTGGGGGGCGAGAAAAGCACCAACGATGATGGGCCAGCGTCAGCTGAGATAGAATAGACAGGCCAAACTACTAAAGTCTCCCCTGTAGCAGATAGGGTGAGGAAGTCAGTAGGAATCAGCGGGAGAAAAGGAAAGCCCGCTGACAACAGACCAACATCGGCCAGTGAAGGACCAGCAAGAAGAGCTACCAGGGCTGACACTGTAGGGGAGAGGGTGTGGGAGGCAGCGTGGGTCACCACCAGACCAGCCGATAACCCCGTAGTGGTCAGCACTGGAAGCTGCAACCGAGAACACTTTCAGGAAGGTCCATCTTTCTCCTGGTGCTTGTGTTTCCCAGTCAATTTTTCCTGGGCCTAAGAAGCATGAGAGCTGGAGGACAGGGCCGGGATGCTGAGGAGCTTCTGGCCTGTAACTGCTTTCCATCTGGGCAACTTTCTGTTCCATCAGGAAGGATTCAAGGGCCTTCTGACAACAATGCTGGGTAGCCTGGTTGAAGCTGCGACAGATCTTGCAGGCCTTGATGTCATGGTTGGTGTCAAGGCAGTGGACGCAGGCCTCATGGTTATCTTTGTCGTAGATCTGATTGCCATACTTGCAATGTCAGAATAAGTTTTCAGAATCGGTCAGCATAAATGAAAAACAAATATCATTTTAGAGAGTGAAGTGATAACGAAACTACTGTGAGAAAGGAAAAGAAATTCTTGAAGGTAAGAATGGCAGTCAGCTGAAGCAGTGGCATCTCCATGGAGTCCGACATGTGATGGTCGACCGGTAGGAAAAGAACTGAGGAGGGTGCGGAGCTGCCGACCACTACATAGGGAGGATGTCGACATGATGATGTCACCGTGGGTGGCCCCTGGTAGACTGCTAGCAAAAATGTTTCCATGTGGTCCTAGTGCCTGATGGCTACAGTTCCAAAAGTGTGACCTGCTGCAAAAGATATCCTTGAAGATCTGAGGGATCTCAACACATACATTTTTGAGGAGAGGAGAGCAACAGGTGACAAGCTAGACACACCTATAAGTACCTCACAGGTGAAAAGGGTACAGGAGTGGAGGCTCTTTCAATTGAAAAACAGCACCAGGACTAGAGAAATACGATTAAGTTGAAGGGGCATGAGCTTATGAGAGATACGAGGAATTACTTCTTCACTGAATGAGTGGTACATGCCTGGAACACACTGCCAGCAGAAGTGGTGAAGGGTTTTAAGCATGAGTGCAACAGAGACAGAAGTATATCAGAAAACAAGCAGGGAAGAGGAAGGGTAGACAGAGACTAGTTAAAGAGTATGTGGAGACAGAGCAGGCAGGGAATATCAGTAGACTGGATGGGCCAAGCGGTCCTTTTCAGCCCAAAAATTACATGTTTCATTTTTTTTTTTTATAATTGGATTTTATTACATTTTCCAAGGAGTACATTCAACATAAAGACAAAAAATGAAAATTACGTACCTACCGTAATTCTTGATCTTCCCTTGTATCTTCGTCATTCATTACTGCTTGGTGTAAGCCGGAGGCGTGCACCCGACACAGGAAAGCACAGTTACGTAAGAACTTACTGTAACAGTAGATCTTTAAGAGTGGCTCTTGCAGTAGGTAATTACATATAGGACTGACGCCGGTCGGCGGCAGGACCCCACAGAAAAATCTCTAGCTAGCAGTCCCGGTGAGGGACCGCCCATGTCAGGGTGACCGCCAAGCAACGTCGGTATAAAGGGGCGGTCCTGGACGCCCGCCTTCCAGTTCTTTCCCGCCACAGGCCAAAAGAGGCCGGATGAGAAAGAAGTGGATATTTCTCTATATGGAAAAGGAGCTGAAGAAGCCTAGGGGGATGGAGGGCGGGAAGGTATTACCTACTGCAAGAGCCTCTCTCGAAGATCTACTGTTACGGTAAGTTCTTACGTAACTGTACTATCTTACTTCGAGAGGGCTCTGCAGTAGGTAATTACAGGACTGAATCCCAAGCAGTCTGGAACAAATAAAAGGCACCGGGAGGAGGAAACTACTCCAGAAAATAGCAGTAGCCGTGCAAGCCTCAAGACAGGAGGCCTTGCAAAACAGCTAGCCCGAAGCCTGCTCTACGGCGAGAGGCAATGTCCAAACTGTAGTGTTTCATAAAGGTATGGACGGAAGTCCAGGTGGCAGCAGCGCAGATGTCTGCTGCAGACACATTCTTGAAACAAGCCGCAGAGGCCGCTACTCCTCGGGTGGAGTGACCTCTGACCTGACCCGGAAGGGTCTTGTTGTACTTGTCATAACAGAAAGTGATGCAATGAGCCAACCACTTCGACAGGCATTGCTTGGAAACAGCATTGCCTTCCCTTTTGTGAGCAAAAGAGACGAACAACTGAAAAGTCTTTCTGAGATCCTTTGTCCTGTTGGTATAGTATCTCAGAATCCGGTGAACATCCATGGTATGGAGTAAATATTCCCCTTGGTTGCAGTACTGCATGAAAAAGGCAGGTAACTCTATGGACTGATTTAAGGTAGACTCTGCTACTACTTTAGGTAGAAACTTAGGATTCGTGTGAAGAGCAACTCGTTCTTTGTGAAAAATCAAATAGGGGATTTTACACATAAGGGCCTGGAGCTCAGAAATTCTTCGAGCCAAAGTGATGGCCACCAAGAAGAGCGTCTTCCACGAAAGAAACTTCAGATCTGCAGAAGCTGCAGGTTTCGAAGGGAGGAAGAGTAAGTTTCTCGAGAACAAAGTTCAAGTCCCAAGGGGGAGCAGAAGTTCGGATGGGGGGCCTCAGGTGGAGGACCCCTCTGAGAAAGGTCTTAGAGACCCCCAGTTGAGCGAAAGCTTTATCTGCAAAAGGAACATGGTAGGCTGAGATAGCCGCCATGTGCACTTTAAAGGAGGAATGGCTGAGACCCAGGTCGAAGAGATGACGTAAGTATTCCAGCAGAACAGCCACTGGACAGGAGAAAGGCTCCATGTTCCTAGAGGCGGCCCAAATAGAGAATCTCTTCCACTTCATGGCATAAGTGGACCTAGTGGAGAGTTTTCTAGCCTCCACCAAAATCTCCGCCACTTTTGGAGAGACGCCAAAATGGGATTGGGCTAGGTCTGCAGGAGCCATGCATGAAGTTGAAGGGACTTGAGACCTGGATGGACCAGGGTCCCCTGATCCTGGGTCAGCAAACCTCGAAATAAAGGAAGAGGAAGAGGAGGAACCTCTGACTGTTGTTGTAGAAGAGAGAACCAGATTTGCCTGGGCCAGAAAGGAGCGATCAGAATCATTCTCACTCCTTCTGTGGATAGTTTCTGTAAAACTCTTGGGATCAGAGGAATTGGGGGAAAAGCACAGACGAATCTGTCCTACCAGTCTAGAGAGACAGCGTTGCTCCAAAAAGCGCCTCGCTTTGGAATGAGCAAGCAAAAGCTGGGAAGTTTTGCGTTTTGGGGGGAGGCGAAGAGGTCTACCTGCGGAGTCCCCCAAAGCTGAAAGATGTCGTCGAGCACCCTTTGATCCAATTCCCACTTGTGTGCCCGGGCAGAGGAGCGGCTTAGCTTGTCTGCCAGAGTGTTGTCGACTCCTAGAACATGAATCGCCGTGAGGTGAAGGTTGTGATGAGTTGCCCAATCCCAAACCCTCACTGCTTCCCTGCAAAGAGGGTAGGAACGAGTTCCTCCCTGCTTATTGATGTACCACACCATGCACATGTTGTCTGTCTGGATGGCTAGGTGGCCGGGAAGAATGTATTGGTGAAGGGCTTTGACAGCGTATAGCACAGCTCGAAGCTCGAGCACGTTGATGTGGAGAGCTAGTTCCAGTCTGGACCAGAAGCCCTGGGTCCAATGAGGGCCCAGATGGGCTCCCCAACCTTCGCCTGATGTGTCTGTAGTCAGAGTCTGGAAGGGGGGAGGATGAAAGAAGGGGACCCCCCGAAATAGGTTCTCTCGAACCATCCACCATTGCAAGTCCCGTGCCATGGGCGAGGAGATCAGAACTACTTGATCTAGGTCGTCTACAAGTTGATCCCACTGGGAGCGAAGAGTCCACTGAGAGATCCTCATGTGGAGTCGAGCTCGGGGGACCGACAGAATAGCAGCCGCTATGAGCCCCAGAAGACGGAGGACCGACCTCGCCAGAACCCTCCTGCTTTCTAATAGCAGGGAAATCTGGGATTAAAGAGAGGCCGCCCCGTCTGGAGGCAGGAAGGCCTTGCTCACCGTCGTATTGAGGATAGCCCCGATGAACTGTAGCCTCTGGGAGGGGTCCAGTTGGGACTTGGAATGGTTGATGGTAATACCCAGGTCAGGAAAAACCTGTTGGGTGAGGGAGAGAAAATGCAGGGTTCCTCCCTTGACGAGGCCGCCAGGAGCCAGTCATCCAGGTAAGGGAACACCTGTACTCCCATTGTACGCAGGTGGGCCGCTACCACAGCCAGGCATTTGGTAAAAACTCGGGGTGCCGAGGAAAGACCAAATGGGAGAGCTTTGAATTGGTAGTGGTCCCCCTGAAACGCAAAACGAAGATACTTGCGGTGAGAAAGGTGAATGGGAATGTGCAGATAGGCATCCTGCATATCCAGCGCACAAAGCCATTGACCCGGCCGAAGAAGGGGCAGAAGGCTCTGCAGAGAGAGCATCCTGAACCTTTTGTATTCCACATAAAGGTTCAAGGAACTGAGATCTAGAAGAGGTCTGAGATCTCCCGTCTTCGTTGGGACCAGGAAGAAATGAGAATAGTAACCCGTCCCTCGAAGGTGAAGGGGGATGGGTTCTATTGCCTGCTTCGAGAGAAGGACCGAGATTTCTTCCTGGACCAAGGGAAGATGATCCCTTGAGTATGACGACTTCGGAGGAGAGTGGCGGGGTGGTTTCTGAAGAAACTGTATGGAGTGCCCTTCCGCTATAAGCTGGAGCACCCAAGAATCCGTGGTTATCCTCTCCCAACCCGGAAGGTGGAGGGAAAATCTCCCTCCTACTGGTTCCTCCGGTGGATCCGGAGGCAGTGGGAGAGGAAAGGAGTCAGGTGGTGGGCAGCGCCGCAGCTGAGGCACCCGCTGCTTTTTTGGGCTAAGAGGACCTGGCAGCTGCGAGGGTCTGGACGCTTAGTGGCCCGCCTTCCTTGGGGTTTCATGGTGGCCGAACCGCTCACTTAAAAGGACGGGCGCTGCTGGGATGGGACAGTACATGGAATCCACAGATTTCAGGGCCGTCCCCTTCTCTTGCAAGTCGGTGATGATGCCTTTGACATCACCCCTGAAAAGCACCGATCCCCTGAAAGGTGCCTCCTGAATAGCGGATTGCACCTCTGGGACCAAACCTGACACGCGGAGCCAGGCATGACGCTGTAGACTTACGGCGAAAGCAGAGCTCTGCCTGGCAGTGTCCACTGCATCGTATGTCGCCAGTAAAATGTGGCGACTGGCCGAACGAGCAGAACAGACCAGATCTGCTATCTCCTGTTTGACTGGAGAGTCAGGTAAGGAGTCTAGTTTAGATTCCGCCTGGGTAAGGATGACCTTCCGGTAATCCCCCATGTAGGCAACGTAATTCAGGGCCCGAATTCCCAGTGTGGAAGAGGTGTAAATCTTTCTTCCATACTGGTCCAGGAGGCGAGATTCCTTATCCGGAGGAGACAAGCTCAGATGCTTTAGATGTGCCGACCGGCCGTGAGCGGCGCTAATCACAACTGAATCAGCACGAGGATGAGAGTCAAGATAGTCTAACCCTCGGGAGCCTGGTATAGCCTGTTGGACTTCCTGGGAAGTGGGGCTAACGCCGACGGTTGTTTCCAAATCGTGGTAACAAGGTGGGCATGAGGCTCGATCCAAGGTGGCACTAAAGTTGGAGCTGTCACGGGCAGGTCCAGATGCTCGGCGAGTTTGAGACGCTGGGGATCTGGTTCCAAAGAGTGCCACTGGTGAATTTCCTGGATCTTTCTAAGCAACTCCGTGAAGTTTGGATCCTCCAGAGGAGACTTCGGAGGGGTCCTCGGCCGGGGCTTAGACGGAGAGCGGGGCTCGTCGTCTCTCTCGGAACATCCTTCGGAAGAATCAGAGGAATCCGAGAGGGAAGTAGAAGCAGAAGAAGAATAAGACTCCCTCACATGACTAGGGGGAGGAACGGGTTCCTTGGGTGGTACCCGTGAACGCGTATCCTGCCCCTCTCTGGATCCAGAGGGAAGAGCCCTGGAGTCTGGAGGCGGTGAGGGAGTGTGCTGCCTCAGATGTACGGGAGCCGGGGATGGCACCGTCGTCGTAAGGCGGCGCTCCACCTCCTTGGTGAGCTGAGCCTTGGCCTCAGCCCACCAAGAGGCCAGAGCCTCCTGCAGATCCACCGCGGCCGGGAGGGGCAGTGGAGGAGGAGGGGGAAGTGTACGGGTTGTACCCGTAAGGCAAGTATCCGTAACTCGCTGCGGGAACCCGCATCGGGTACTGCTGCGTCGGAGCAACCGGCGTCGGGTACTGCGGCGCTGGATACTGCGGTCCCGGGTACGACGGCATCGGATAAGACCGCGGGTACCCGGGAGCCGGGGGAGCTGCCAGAGCGGACGGCCCAGTCGGCAGCCCCTTGGGCGGATCCACGGTAATGGGCCCGGGGGGTGGAGGGCCCGACGGAAGGGGAACATCCCCTGCTGGCATTGGCAGTACCGGCGTTGGAGGTGCCGGCGTCCAGGGGGCCGACGTCAGATCCGGTTCCATCGGATGAGGGTCTGACGGAGGTGGAAGATCCCCCGCATCGCCTGGGGAAGGAGGAGAGAATCCTCGGGTCAGGCTGGGGAGACTCGGTTTCCCAGACGGCAGCGAGGCTGCAGGGAACCAGGTACGATGGACATGGGGTCCATCGTTGGTCTCCGCCGGGCCGCGCGCGCCGGAGAATGGACGGGCAGCATTAGGGCGCAGATCCCGCGGAAGCCGGAGGAGCCGGGCGTCCGGCTTATGGGGAGCCTCACCAGAGGCGGGCTGAGGGAAGGGTGGCCCGGTCCGATGGGGAATGGTCGCGCCGCTCAAGGGTCGGGCGTCTTATCGACCCTCTCCATGTGGACATCAGAGGAGCCGACGTCCGACTTAGAGGAGTCGCCCACGCCGGTAGGCCGCAGACCTGCGGCCGAACCGGGGCGGAGGCCTCCATTTGCCCGCAAGGCCCGAGCGCGAGCCAGACGGGCGGGCCGACGCCTCCTCCAAACCCTTGGAGGCTGCCGTCGAACGGTCCCCCGGAGGGGATGTTACCTGGTCCGCGACTCCAGCAGGAGACGCCGAAGAGGAGGACTTTTCCCGGTGCCTCTCCTTGTCCTTCTTTTCCGATGTCCTTCCGGGGAAGTGGACACCTGCCTCAACTTTTTCAACTCTTTTTCCATAGAAGACATCTTTTTCTTGAGGAGATGGGCTTCCAAGGACTGTTGGTGCCGTTTACGGGTAGCCGCGTTGAAGCTGAGGCAATGCTGGCACTTATCGACTGGGTGATCGGGGCCTAGGCAGCAAAGGCACAAGAAATGGCCGTCCTTGTGTGCCAGTTGGGTGCCGCACGATTTGCACTTGTTTTTGTGCTCAGAGGGTGTAGGGGACGACATACACCGATGATGTACCTGACGATTGAAAAAGAATAACTAATTTTCAGTAAAAAACTGACGAAAGACAGGGCTGATGAAGCACGAACTTTACCGCGAGGCGCTGCACGAGCTAACGGTTGGAAAGAACTGGAAGGCGGGTGTCTGGGACCGCCTTTATACCGACGCCGCTGGCGCCGTCACCTGACGGGGGTGGTCCTCGCCAGGGACAGCTAGCTAGAAATTTTTCCGTCAGGTCCTGCTGCCGACCGGCGTCAGTCCTATATGTAATTACCTACTGCAAGAGCCCTCTCGAAGTAGGATCTTTTTTTTTTTAGAGGGAGGAGTACACACAGCTGACACACTGCATGAAGCACGCGGGTTGGCCATTAAGCACCATAAACTCCTCCTCCATCCCAGTTCTGTTTCTAATTCACAATTCTCATGCAGCAAAATCTTGTAACATAACTCACACAATAAGCAGGTAGAAATATATAGGGTCCAAACAATAAGGAGAGAGAACTGTTTTCATGATACAGGCACTGAAATCATGGAATAAAGTACCTCAGTATTTTGTTGATATAACGGATTTCGAAATCTTCAAGAAAGAACTAGATAGATATTTGGGGTATTGATAAACGACATAGTGTGGGCGATAGTCTCGATGGGCAAATGCCTACTGTCGACATTCTACAAAGTACCAAGTGCCAAGAACAGAAACAACATGCTGCATAGTTAATTAAACAATCTTTGATGAATACACATTCCATAAACTGCTGAGGCATACAGTTATTTTGTCCTACGTGAGAAAACCCCAAGACACCTAGAAGTTGCTTCTTACAGACATAATGTATACAACCCATCTGCACCAGATTGTTCCTATGTCACTGGAAGACAGTATCCAGTCCAGAGTCCATCTTAAGTACTTAAAACATGGGAAACAGAAATGTTGGTCCACACAGTCTGCCCATAATACCCCATCAAACCCAGGACCTAATGTCCATACAGGGTTGTAGCCCACACTATTCACCCCCATGTTCCCCATCCTACTGCTGTCACCCTGAGTAACCACTAAGCCCTTCACTCTGTCCCAGCCATGTCTGAAACTATTGATTATTTTGGCACTCATCACATCAGCCGGCAGATTAACAGCTTCACCACGCTTTCTGTAAAATGAAACTTTCTCACTTCTCTTGAACCCCCCCCGTCAGTTTCCACCAATGCCCCCGTGTTCTTGATCCACTATGTCTACTAAATAATTCCTCACAATTTACCTCATTCATTCCTTTCAGGAACTTGAAGGGTCTTTATCTTATCTCCCCTCTCGTCTGACCATCAGCGAGTACATCTTCAGTGCCTTGAGCTGATCCCCATAAGATGTGCACTGTTGGCGCCGAATCATTTTGGTCACCCTACATTGCACTGTCTCAAGCCAGTTCTTATCTTTCCTTAGGAGAGGACTCAAGAACTGGGCAAAGTACTCCAGGTGGGGCCTCACCAGTGATCTACAGAGGTAGTAATACCACCTTCCTTCTGTCAGTACCCCTTCCTACACACCCCAGCATCCTGTCTGCCTTAGTGTAGGCCTTGTTACACTGGATTGACTGTTGTAAGGAGTCACTGATGATCACGCTTAGATCTCTTTCCTCAGAGGTCTTGCACAGCTTTACCCCCATCCAGTACTCTCTCCTGGGGTTCTTGTTCCCTGTATGCATCATCTTGTACTTTTTGGCACTGAATTTCAACTGCCAAACCTCTGACCACCAATCTAGCTTTTTCAAGTCTCTCTGCATCTCCTCAACCCCCTCCTCACTGTCTACCCTGCCACACAGCTTAGTATACATCAGGTTGGTCTGACAAGACCTCCCTGTCACAAACCAGTGCTGCTTCCTATCCTGGAGTCCACTGCTCTCCAGGTAGTCCATGAGGTCCTCTTTAACTAGTGTCTCCATCAGTTTACCCACAACAGAGGTAAGACTGACAGGGCTGCAGTTACCGTTGCCCCCCATGAAGCGGGACTACGTTCAGTCACCCTCCAATCTTTTGGAACTACCCATCTCAAATTGCTGCCATTTTGTTCAGCACCCTCTGATGCCTCTCATCTGGCCCGGGGCATTACCTTTATTTAGAGCTGCTAGCCCTTTACGAACCCTTTCACTTGTAAATACTTGCTGCCTCATCTCAGAAATCCCCCTTACAGCTGCCTTAATGCCACTCTCTGGAAGAGGCCCTCTGTCTTCCCATGTGAATAAACAGCAGAAGCAGTAATTAAGAATGACTGCTTTCTGCCTATCCTCCTCAACTACTCTACCTCCCTCTGTTAGCCTAACAATTCTTCCTCCCTTCTTTCTTTTTGCAATAATATATATAAAGAGCTGTTTTTTTCCCCTCCTCTGGCCATCTCCATAATATACAGCTATGTCTGCCTTTGCTTCTCTGACTGCCCTCTGTTTCCCTGGTTCTCATTTGATACTCTCCCCATTCTTCCTTCCCCTGTTTCTCTTTGTACCTGGTGAAGGCCTTCTTTTTGGCTCTCACAGCTTTCTTGACCTTTCCAGAGAACCATATTCATCTCTTGTACCTCTTTGTTTTGATTACCATTCTCATGCAAGACTCTGTTGCCTCGAGAATGGCCCCCTTGATTTTTCCCCATCTTTAATCCACATCCTTGATGCTGTCCACGCTGACTATCTTGTGTTGGACCATCTGCCTCATTCGACTGAAGTCTGCCCTTCTGAAATCTAGGACTTCAGCACTTGATGAGGGCTTACTTGTCCCAAAGGCTAGGTTGAACCATAAAGAGTTATGGTCGATGGACCCTAGTGGCTCCCCTGTTCTCATTCCTCCTACCACTTCTGAATTGGTGAGCACCACAACTAGAATGGCAGCCTGCCTAGTGAGTTCCTTAAACAGCTGCACCAGCAGGCAGTCCTGCAATGTATTCAGCAGGGCATGACTTCTAAATCTCCTGGCCGCTGGAATGACACAATCAATATCTGGCAGATTTAGATCTCCCACTATCACCACCTTCCCCTTTGCCACCTCCCTTTCTAGTTCTTTCCCCAACTCCTTTTCTCTTTCTCTTCCCTCAGTCCTGGAGGTCTATAGATCACTCCTATCCATGGTTTCTTGCCTGATGATTTGAGTGAAACCCACAGTAATTCTGCTTCCCCATTACCGCCCCTGACGTTTCCATCCTCCCAATGCCTCTCTGCCTTCCCTGACATACAGGGCTATGCCTCCTCCTCTACTTTTCCTTTACCCCCTCTAAACATTGTGTAGCCTGGGAATGTCAGGTTCCAATCGTTATTCTCTGTGACCCAAGTTTCTGTGATAGCTAGTAGGTCCACCGCAGTGTTTATTTATTTTCTGCCACCATTCCCGGGGGCTCACTAATTTTATTTACCAGACTCCTGACGTTAAGGCAGACCCCTTTCCATCTTTCTCCTGATCCCCTCCTGCTTTTCCAATTCATTCTCCTTTATTCTTCCCTAGTCTCCTTAATTTTCTATTTTTCATGCTGAATGTAGGTTTTGTCAGTTCTCCCTCATTGGCCTTCCCTTAATCTTATCTGAACTTCAACTCTACTGCTAACCACCTTGCTGAAGGCAATCACCCTTGAAGAGCCTCCTGTCTAAGACGCCCCTCCCCAACCCCCGCAGAATGGTATCTCTCCTCCTGACACCCTCCTTTCAACCACCTATTAAATGCCTTAATTGCTTCCATTTTCACTCTATTATTCCCATTTCCCCTATTCTACACAGGGAGGACCTCAGAAAAAGCCAGAGAAGCTGAGTACATCTTCAATCTTTCCCACAGCCTCTTAAAGTTTAGCTTCACTGCCTCCAAAGGCTGGTTCGCCAGTTCGTTGGCACTCATGTGTACCTGCACCACCAGCCCCCCATCCCCTTTCTCCGCGATCTTCCCTATCTTATTTATTTTCCAGATAGCTAATGCACTAGGAAGGCATCTGTCCATTTCACTCCCCTTCGATCAATACCTCCCCACTGTATCTCATCTCCATACTGATCCTACGATAACCTCAAACTGTTGCTAATAACTTGCTTTCCTCTCTCTGCCTAGTACCCTTAGACTATAACCAAAAGGTCCTACCTTATATATGGAGTTCTGTACGACAACTGTAAAATAAAGAAACAACTAATGAAGAACCTATACTAAGAGGGAGGCAGAGAGGGTAGTGATAATCAAATGAAAACATTGATTAGAAGAACTATATTTAAAGGTGGTTAACTTTTCTTTTAACAACCTCCATGTTTTCATCTGTTTACAGCTTTAGAAGGTGGGTATTAGGATTATTTAAGGAATAGTTTCTGAAGGCCAGGTCCCAGACCAAGCATCTCTCCTGGAGTGAATATCAAATATTTATTTATTAATTTCAGAAGTTTTACCAGGATAGGCATACTGAGCTGGTAACAGCAGGTTTCCAGATGCGTCCCAGGGAAGGGGAAGTAGAGAGTAACAGTGCAAAAGTATCAATACATCAGGTGCAAAGTATTCACAATTACTGTACAGTGAAAATACATCAGGGGGGACATATTCAGAGTTGGACAGTTGCGCGAGCACAAAGAAGCATTGCACAGAACAGATGCGCTGGCCAACTCTGATGGTATATACAAACAGCATGCCGATCGAATCTGATTGCGCATACTGTCTGAATATCTGACCCTGGATTCGCCACCCAAAACAGTCGCCCACCTAGTCCAGTCCACTGCCAGCCGCTGACTGACATGCACCGGGGAGGGGGAGCTGTCATAATATAGGGCTGCGCTCACTGGTTCATGCAGCAACCAATGAGCGCCACCGTATAATATGGCAGCTCCCCGGTGCATGTAAGTCTGCGGCTGGTCATGGTGGAAAGCAGTGGGCCATGTCAGTTGCCGGCCCAGGATGGGAGGAGGGGATGGGGAGCCAGCCACAGTATGGATCAGAGTTAACGCCTCCTTTTACCTATTGTTGGAGATCTGGTATGGGGGGGGGGTCCACTAGACCACCAGGGTACTGGATGGGCATATTATTCGGGCATTGTGATCAGGGCTGCGGCGAGGGGTTTGCTGGTAATCCAGGACTTGTATGGGGCATGCACCTTTACACCATCTGCGACCAGGGAATGGGATGGGTGGGGGTTGCCTGGACAACCTGGGCATACATTGGCCACTATTACCATACCTCATTGGCGAACGAGGACTGGGATTGGGGGGGTTGGCACCTGACAGCTGGGGCTAGCAAGCTGCGGTGCACCTGGGTGCACTTCCGCAGCCCACCTGTGGGTGGCCAGCCATGTTAAGCCAGCTTTTCTTGGCCTATCTGTGCCCGCACAGTACTGGCCTTTGAAGGGCACACTCCCAACGAATATGCCCCTGCATGGCATATGCATGGGAAAGCACCCATCACCTATGTGGCACACATTTACTTGCGACCTGGCCCATTCCCTTGTGGGTGGAGCACTGCATCCTTATGAATATCACGCTGCTGCACAATGCTGGGATTGCACGGCACAACTCCCTATTCGGCCGTGATGTGCCGCGCATCTCCACTGAATCTGGGGGCCCAGGTGCATAGTAATTACAATGTTATTCAATGAAGGTTCTGTGATTTGAAAGTATGGGTCGAGGACCACGTTGCAGCTTTACAAATTTCCAGAAGGTTTTAATTATGATGTTGTCAAGCATGACCATGCCTAAAGAAAGGGGCAAGAAAAAACAGGTTACTCACCTGTAACAGTAGTTCTAGGAGTGGTATATGTTGATCATCCACACTGTCTTGCATGTCCTTTCCCCTTTAAGAATCGACAGAAAGTCTCAAAGCTGGCTTCTCTCACCCACTCGGGTGGTATATCCCTCGGCTCCACCCCCTAATGCCAGATCTTGCCCGCTGGAAAGCAAAGTGTGAGCGTCGAAGCCAGGGAGGTCGGGTGGGTCCGTGTGGCTGAACAACATATATCACTCCTACCTCACTGATACAGGTAAGTAACCTGTTTTAATAGGGACGTGGATATGTTGTTCTATCCACACTGTCTGGCAGATTCCTAGCAGTTCTTCAGGGGCAGGGAGGCAAGGCACACACACCCTACTTAGGGAACAGAGATTGGAGAACTGAGGTCCCCAAACCAGCATCCCGGCGTGGCTCAAGATCAATGTGGTAATGGGAAATGAAGGTGTGTGCTGACTTCCAGGTAGCAGCCCTGCAGATTTCCTGGATAGGGACGCCCCTAGAAGCAGCCACCGACATAGTAGTATGGCACGTGGAATGAGGCTTTAGCCCTACAGAAGGCTCCCTACCCGCCAACCTATAGCAGAGATCAATGCATAATGTAATCCATCTGTCAACTGTCCACTTGGCTGCGGGTCTGCCAGGTGCGGCTTCAGCATAGATGACAAACAACTGGACAGCCTCTCTCCAAACTCCGGCCGTGCGCTCTTTATAATAGGTGAGCGTCTGCCTCAGGTCCAAAGTATGAAGCCTGTATTCATCATCCGAGGTACGATTCAGGTAGAACACCAGAAGAGTCATCATCTGATTCAGGTGAAACTCCGACACAACCTTCAGGAGGAACTTCGGGTTAGGGCGTAGGACAACCTTGTCCCTGTGGAAGACCAGGTAAAGAGACTCCAATGAAAGCGCCTGGAGCGCCCCAAACCTTCTGACTGACGTAATGGCCACCAAGAAGGCGGTCTTCCACGACAAATGTGACATCTCACACTTGTGCATCAGTTTGAATGGCTTGCCCATGAGATTTGCCAGTACCAGCAACATATCACACAGAGGTGGAGGTTCACGCACCGGAGAGGATATGTGATCCAGGCTCTTGAAAAAGCGCCAGACCACTGTCTCCTGTGCCTCTGACCGCTAAGCGTTCCACACCCGCTAAGCGGAGATGGCTGCCAGGTGCACCTTAAGGGTTGTCGACCTTAGTTCCTCTTTGGAGAGGGAGCACAGGTAATCCAAAATGCTGGCCACCGGACAGGTCAAAGGGTCCAACCCCTTGCCCTAACACCAAATGGAGAATCTCTTCCTCTTGAAGGTATAGCATTTTCTTGTTGACTCCTTTGGAGAGGCCTCCACAACAGTGAAGACATCCTTGAAGAGACCCAAAGCCTGGAACTCTAGCTGCTTAGAAACCAGGCTGTCAGGTGCAGGGATTGAAAGTCTGGATGGAGTACCTTCCCCTGGTTGATGGAAAGCAGGTCCGGGCATACTGGAAGATGCCCTGGGAGCCTGTTGCTGAGACTGAGGGGATCTGGGTACCAAAACTGGTGGGGCCAGTCCGGAGCCACCCAGATCACCTGTGCCTTGTCCCTCCTGACCTTGAGCAGCACTCAGTGGATCAAGTGAAGTAGAGGGAAGGCATAAAAGACACCTGGGGTCCATGGCCTCGAGAAGGCATCCCCCTGCAGAGAGCCTTGCTGAAGGGGGTGGGTACAATACAGCTTCAGTTTTGCATTCTCCCCAGAGGCAAACAGGTCCACTTCAGGGGTGGCTCACTGGGAGAACAGACCGTCAACTACCTCCGGGTGGAGAGACCACTTGTGAGACGCCTCACCCATCCAGCTGGTGGTGTCCACCAACTGACTGGAAGCTCCTGCCACATGGATGGCTAGGAGATCTGCCTCCAGGCTGTGCACAAGGGTCCAAGTGCAGAGAGCATCCTTGCACAATGGCAGGGAATGAGTTATTCCCTGCTTGTTGAGGTAGTACAAGGTCATGGTGGTGTCCATCTGGACTTGAACCACCTCACCCCAAACAAACAGAGCAAATGCAGTCAATGCCAGCTGAACTGCTCAGAGCTCCAGCATGTTGATGTGGCATCGGGACTCCTCCGGGGTCCAGAATCCGTGGACTCTGTGTTCCCCTAGATGGGCACTCCAGCCCATGAGAGAGGCATCGGTCGTCAGGGTGACTCAGCTCGGGGGCGGACAAATGGGATCCTTTCCTGCAGATGTTCCAGGACGGTCCACCACTGGAGAGCGTCCCACATCCTCTGGGTCACCATGACCAGCTGCTTGAAATGATCTTTGCACTGGGACCACTGACTGGCCAGCTCCAACTGCATGGAGTGCACATGCCACCGGACCCAATGGATCACAGTGATGCAAGCCACCATGTAACCCAGGAGATGCAGGAAGTCCCGGGCAGGGAGCAAGTGCCATACCAAAAATGACAGGGCGTAAGAGGAGAGAACCTCCACCCTGTTCGCTGGGAGCCTGGCTCTGGCTTGGCAAGAGCCAAGCTCTGCCCCAATGAAATTGATCACCTGCATAGGTGTCAGTTCAGACTTGGCCTCGTTGATAAGGCGGCCCAGGTTGATGCAGATCTGAAGGGCCAGATCCCTGGACATCTCCAGCCTGGAGGGACCTGCTATCAACCAGTCGTCCAGGTAGAAGTACACCCAGACCTCTAGATGCCTCAGGTATGCCACCACCACTGCTACAAAAAAATGTTGTAGGTGCCGTATTGGTCCTTTTAAGAACTGATCCAGAAACAAATGATTTGATATCGTTTATTGGACCAACATGGATTTTACAGAAAAGAACAAAGTGCTCTAGCTTTTGAACCAACCAGGTCCTTCTTCAGAAGCTTTGTGGCAGTTATTTTAAATATCCCATACTATTAACAGCAGATTATATTGAAAAGAACAGAAATAATTCTCATTGGTTTAACATATGCATTTAAAACATAACAGAAGATTACGTCAGAGAAGCTAATTAGCACCAGTATGCCTTTAACTCAGGAGCCTCAGAAGGGCAAAGGTTATCAAGAATTCTCTACAGCCAGAGAGTTCTTGTCACATACATTTTAAAATGTCTCAGTATGCCAAGAAAGCATTCTAGTGATAAAAAAAAACCTTGGGGTGGCATTCTCTCTAATACATGTAAGATGAGCTTACAACTTACTGTACATTCCAATTGTCCTGGTATATTTAAGAACAGATAATGAGAGACAAAATCCTGAAATTAGGTATAACTGCAAGTTGAAAACAAGCCTCAAATTAACATACACATATATACATGATGCATGATAGTAAAACTTGTTAAGTGCAAGTGCCAAATAAAAAATACTTGTAAAGGACCCCCAAGAAAATGAGACCGTGAGCCTGATAAGTGCAGATTTCAACAAAGAATCCGTGTATAACAAAAATGCACAGAATCAGTCTAAGGAATCTAAATGAAAACCCAAAGGAATTACACCTTTTATGAACCCCCAAGTAAATGAGATATGCATCTTAATATGAGCAGATTTAAAAATGTGACAGTGTGTAATCCAACCACTGACAACTAGTAGAAGGAAGTAAATGTACACTATATGTGAAAACTAAGTGTCCTAGGCACATAACAATTGCCCCATGCTATGCCCCCCCACACATGTGTGTACATACACCACACCACACACACGCCCCTGCACACCCCACACAACCACAACACACAACAAATATAACACAATCCACACACGCCACACCACACCGCGCACAACAAACAAAACACACACACACACCACACTCACAACACACAAAACACACACATACATACATCAGTATACACACACACACACTCAAACGCACTCACCACGGTGTTGAGGTGAGAACTCAACATGTAGATAACCATAAACTTATAAAATCAAAGGCCCGCTGAAGAACTAAAGTATTTATGTCCATCTTTTAAAGTAAAGGTCTGTGTAAGTTTAAGTGGAATAATGTGTCATATAACCAACATCAATGTCCAGTCCATCTGCCACCATATTGAGAAGTAAAATAAGTCTAATTTCAGAATCCTGTCTCTGTTGTGTATTGTTGAAATGTCCTTTTAAGACCATCACAGACATATCTGAGATTGAGTGGTCATCCTGGGAGAAGTGCTGGGCTACTGGTTTCTCAATCTTCTTGTGATTAATAGAATGACTGTGTGAATTCATTCTAGTGCAGAGTTGTTGGCTTGTCTCCCCCACATAACCTGTGCGAGGACATTTCTTGCATTGGATAAAATAAACCACATTACTTGATGTACATGTAAAATTCCCTTGTATCCTGAATAGTCTGTTTTGTGATGTACCACCACTGCTATGCATTTGGTGAATACCCTGGGGGCCGAGGAGAGGCTGAATGGCATGGCCTATATCTCATACATGTTTCCCTCTGCCCAGAAGTGGAGGAACTTTCGTGGAAGAATGCGATCTGAAGATCCAGAGAGCAGAACTACATGTCCTGCTCGAGAAATGGTATGATCTGAGCCAGAGTCACCATCCTGAAGGTATAGAACCTAAGAAACTTCTTCAGGTCGTGCAGATCTAGAATGGGACACCAGCCCCCAGTCCGTTTTGGCACCAGGAAGTACCTGGAGACAAACCTTGGGTGCGCAGGAGGATCCTCTGACCACCACCTCCTTGTGGAGGAGTTGGTCCATGTCGGCTCGGAGAACTGACCGAGAGTGTGCGGATACTAAGCCCTCACGTGGGGCACAGGCTTAGCTTGGAGGGTACTGCTTGAATTCCAGAGGCAGATCCTGACCAACCACCTCCAGGACCCACCTGTCCATGGTAACAGTGAACCAGGTGGAAAGAAAGTAGTGGAGCCGGCTCTTCACGGGAGGACCCAGGAGAGGTGTGATGGGTATGGGGTTGGAAACCCCCATCCCGTCACTGTGCAGGCTTAACAGAGGAGGAGGACCCAGCCAAGGAGCCACTGAGACCTTTGCCTCCGGGCTTTCGGGGCACCGGAGCCACTGACTTGGGCCGGGGGTGCCAAGACTGAGCCTGCTGCCCAGACTGGTATTGGGCTGGTTTGGCTACAGGGGTGGAAGGCCGAAAGGGCCTGCGCTTCTGCTGCTTGGGGCCCTTAGAGTACTTCTGCAAGAACTGGACAGAGTCCAAGGTGGCACTGTACTTCTCTACACACTGGTGGTGACCATCAACTCCAGGCTCAAACAAGTTGGTGCCCGGAAAGATAAAGTCCGTCAACTTATGCTGAGCATCTGCAATAAACGTTGAGATCCTCAGTCAAGCCCTATGGCGCATGGCGATGGTGGCCACTGCTGAGCAGACACAAGTGTCCCAGATGTCCAGGGTCATCTGGAGCTGCTGTCTGGCTACAGTACAACCCTGATCCCAGACCTGCTTGACCATGGTCTGGAGGTCTGCGGGGAGATGAGGAAGTACCTCATCCTGGGACCCCAAGAGGGCATAGGAGAAATGTGCAGTAATGACGTCCGAGCTCATCTAGCGGAGACCAAGCAAGGAGGCGTAAACCTTTTTTGCACAGTAGCCCAACTTCTTGGACTCCTTGTCCGGAGGTTTATCCACATCCTTATGACCTGGATGGCATAACATGGAATCAGTCACTATCCCCTCGGCCAAGGGGTGTTCCATGAATCCAGAAAGGGAACCGATGGGCACCACCTATGTGCGGGCCATATGGGTAGATGGCGCAGGGCAGGAAGCAGGGTGCTGCCAAAGCTCCAGGGCCAGACCCACAATAGCCTCGACCACCGGGAAGGCCTCCATCGATGAATCTCCCTTATCCAGGATATCGGTAAGTGGGTAATGGAACTGCTTCTAAATGTGCTTCAATTGCATCCCCGTAGATTCGGAGATGAGACAGAGGATGCCCAAGAAGGATGAAGGACCCTCCTCCATGGAGAGATCCCCAACTGACTATGCGTCGATCGGACGGCAATGGAGCGAGGAGTTACCGTTGGACTAAAAAGAGTACCCATACAGCAGCCAACCACCCGTGTCACCTTTAACGCGCTGCGGACAGTCGGGCATGAGAGTAACCGACAGCCAATGGGGAAGCCTCTTAGCTGTCCAAGACTTTGTGGATAGAGCCCCAAACTGTGGCTGACAAGGTGGGGGCTCCACCATGATCGGCAGAGAGGCCGGTTTAGGCTGAGCCGGAACAGTCTTCACTGTCCGCGGGTGGAGTCGACCGGCTCTGAAAGCTCTGGAAGCGTAGGCAATGGCCGGGATGGTGACAACCAAGTAATAGCCATGGTGTAAGCCGGTGTCGCCTTCTGATTGACCAGAACCAACTGTTGCCACATAAGGTCCTCGTAGCACTGTCACAACTTGTGTTGAAGCCTCCCTTCAGCTGAGGAAGAAAAATAGTGGGGGCGCCACTTCTTATGACACCGAGAATGATGCCTGTGGGATTTGCGGGACCAACTGGAGGAAGATGACTGAGACTGGGACCAAGACCATCAGAGGGTCCAATGGGGTTGCTCGGAGGGAGCCAGGGAGTGACATGGCTCCTCCTGGTCAACTGGAGCCTTAGGATCCAGCCCAGTGGGCGAGATCGGCTCGTTGGATAGTAGCACCGGAGTCCTAAAGAGAGAACTGTCAGCCTCATCGAGAGAAAGCGGGTCGACTGTGTCAAGAAAAATCTCGACCGTATCGTTGCCTAACGTCTCAGCAGGCTCACCTGACATGGGCACCGTGAAGCCAGCAGCAAAGGTTGTTGTTTCGACTGTAGTCGAAGCCAAAGTATTCTGGGACTGAGACAGCTCTCTGTCTTAAGAACAGCGATGGCGAGTCTTCTCTTTTGTCTCTCAACTCCCTCTGCTTGAAGCATGAGTTGTGCGAGCCCGAAGGGCCCCCTTCCGTAGTCAGGAGAGACTGGCACAAATCCTTGAAGAAGCCTGAAAAGGTAGAGTCCAGTTTAAGAGGAACGAAAACAGATGCCAAAGAAGACTGCTTGGAGGCCCAAGCCGCATCCTCCTCGAAGGCCTTTGTCTGTTCCAACTGCTCGGTGGACCCTACAGCCATGGAGACCACCCAACGGGCTTCCTTTTTGTATGTCTTTTTACTGAAATAAGTCATAGGTGACATTACCATTAATATTGGTTAAAGAATACAAATACAAATCCACAATAACTCAGATCATATCATATTATCATAGACAAAAAGAAAAACAGGTCATACCCTGAATTATGATCTTTGTTTTTTAAGTACCTATTTCTTTCTTCTTTTTTTTTGAATTATTTATTTTCACCCCTCCTGCGTCCGAGTGGCCTCTCCTTCAGGTCTTCTGCCAAAGAACCCCCCCCCCAATCTCCAGTCTGAACCCACCCCCGGTGCCAGCTTCTCGATCCCATATTGCAGCCGGCCCAGGATAGCCCGACATAACCATCGTCGGACGGGTTCCCTCCTTCCAGGGGGAAACTGCCTTACCGGCATTCTTTCTGTCAGCCCTGGGTGCCGCTGAGATCAATCCTGGTTCACCAGAGGGCTCTGTGGAGGTGGGGATCCAGGCGGCCGTCATCCTGTCATTCGGGCCATTTTCCGTTTTTCTAGGTTCCCTCATTCAGCGCTCATGCAGTGCCTCCAGTCTCCACTGGGGGCCGCTGCATAGCGAGGCAGTCCCCAATCCCACCCCAGGATAGAAGAGCAGTCCTTCAGACGCTCAATCCTATCCTCCCCCTGCCGAACACCTATTTCTTAATAAAAGCAGTAAGACTTCAGTGTAATATTGTAAGTGTCCTATTAGATCAACACAATAACTTCACTGATGCTCTTCTTTAGACTGTTTTCAAGCCTCTTGCATTTAGTATAATACGGAAGATGAAAGTTAATTTGAGTTGAACTAAGTAAATACAGGATAGATTATAAGTAATATTAAAGTATGGAAAAGATAGATGTGCTCTGTATATTTACTAGTCATATGGGAGGTCCATATGCTCTTTATCTAAAGTGCGATGATGCAGCAACATGGAGGAGAGTGAAATAAAATATTTGTTTTCTGACTCTTGTGTCCTGTGTGGTAACTGTACTCAAGTTATACTTCCCTTCTGTAATACGGCCAGTTCTCCAGGTGATAGTACACTCAGGAAGCGCCCCCCCCAAGTATCCAGAAAGGCCTCCTCCCTACCTCGGAGAGCATATGTCAGCCTATCGGTCGAAAGGGTCTTAATGGCCAAGTTTCTCCACTGGTTCATTGTTGGAATATGGTTCGTTATCCACATGTTTTGTATTCCCTGTCAGGCTATAACCAGCAGAATTCTAATCCATCTGGGTTACAATTCCCACTCTTCCTTCTCCTGGTCAGCAACACCCATCAAAAGGGAGCATGGAGAAAACTTCACCCCCATTTTAGCAAGTTCTCCCCGAATTTCTGGATTCCTGGGCATTCCCAGTAATAGTGAATAACTGTACCCCTGGCTTCACTTTTCCACAAAGGGGGGATATTCCTGGGCAAAAACTGTGCACGATACTCGGTGGGCAATAAAGTCTACGTAGGAATTTATACTGCAATTCCATGAATTTATTACATAGGAGCAACCCCATAAGAGTACCCAGGATCATTTCCCAGTTTGCTATCGAGATCTCTACTTGGAGATCTTGCTCCCATTTTTGTTTGACTCTGTGTGTTTCTCACTGGAAGTGCATCCTATCGAACTTGGCCACCCTCCCAATAAGTCCTCTTTTCTTATCTTTTGCTCCTAGGATCAATCTTTCTATCTCTAGCATAGCAGGTTCCTGATCCAGTGGTCTGTTTAGTTTTTTCAGATAATCTCTTATTTGAAAATATCTGAACAGATGAGAAGCAGGCACATTTAATGCATTCTGGATAGTTTGCAAAGTGCATAATTCACCTCTCTCTATTAGATTTCATAGGCACCGGATTCCTTTCCTTTGCCAGTCCCTAAATCCCTCATCTTCTAGGCCAGGTAGGAAATCTGGATTGTTGGCTACAGGTACTAGCAGAGTGTTAATATGATTTAAGTGTTGTCGTTTTTTCATCTCTCTCCTTGCGTCTAAGTTGGCCACAACCAGTGGGTTGGGATTCGCTGAAATTCTCCCCGGGCTACCTTTTTCTTCTAGATCAAGCCAGTTTGCTGCCTCCTCCCTATTAATCCAGTTGTGTAAGTATCAGAATTTTGTGGCCAGACAATATCCCTTAAATGTCTGGGAAATTCAATCCTCCCTTCAAGCTGTCAGCTTTAATTCTTGCAAGACTAATTCGTGGCCTTTTCCCCTGCCATATAAAATTTGTAAAACCCCTTTCCTGTTGTTTTATGTCCTTCTTAAGTCCCCAGGGCAACATCTGCATAATATACAGAATTCTTGGCAACACATTCATTTTTAGGAGATTAATCCTGCCCATCCACAAGATGGGCAGGGCTCTCCACCTATTTAGGTCTTTGAGTATTATATCTATGGTTGGGAGATAATTCAGTTTGGATAAATCTTTTAAGTCCTTCCCAACTCTTATTCCCAAGTAGGTAAACACATCTTTCATTAGTTTCAAGCCTCATAAATGCTCCTTGCCCATGACCACCTTTAAATACATTAGTTCTGATTTATTAATGTTGAGTTTATATCCCGAAAATGTGGCAAAGGCCTCCACAGTATCCAGGATGGCAGGGATTGATTGTTCAGGTTGCTTCACCGACAGGAGGATGTCGTCTGCATACAAAGTGATAGTATGTTGCCTTCCTGCCTATCTGGATATACCAGTGATGTTGGGGTTTTCCCTAATCTTGATGGCTAGGGGTTCTATAGCTATTGCAAAAGGCAGGGGGGAGAGAGGGCAACTCTGCCTCGTGCCACGTGCCAAAGTGAACTCCTCAGATACTGACCCATTAATAATGACTCTGACAGTTGGCGTTCTGCAGAATGCCCCCACCAGCTGGGTGAACCTCTCTCCCACCCCAAATTTAGTTAGTACATGCATTAAGTATACCCATTCTACTGAACCTTGATTTGTAACTTCAAATTCAGTCCACTTGTCTCTGAGGAATTGTTTAAACTCTTGCTTGGCCAGAAGGTAAGTGGGGAAGCGCCATGACCCTCTCCCCTCCCATGTGTGCCACAGCCCTATGTCCAGCTGGACCACTGCATGGTCTGACAAAAAAATGGGGCTATGGGTCACCTTTTTCACCCTAGAATAAAGATCACTGGGCACAAATATATAGTCCAACCTGGACCACGTACCATACAGGTTTGAAAAAAATGTGTATTCTCGGGCTCCTGGGTTTGCTACTCTCCAGGCATCCACTAGGTCAAGCTCTGCCAGACCTTGTTGCCACTGTCTTATGTAGACAGTTCCCCTGAGCCTCGAGCCTGAGTAATCCAATTTAGGGTCTATCACACAATTAAAAATTCCCCACTATAATCAGGTTGGGGAATTGTTCTCTAAACATCAGGTCCAGCATACTTTGGTAGAATTCATGGTCCACCACCGCTGGTGCATAGATATTTCCCAGTGCAATCTCCTTCCCTCGGATTTTGCCCACTACAAAATATATCGCCCCCAAACACTGGGTCCCTGACCATCAGAGTGTGCTCAAATGAGAGACTCTTGTGCAAAAGAATGCATTCCTTTTTATGAAAGCTGTAGGAGTATGCATGGCAGGCCCCCAACAAGCTTATCGTGCTCCTTATATGTTAAATGCTTCTCTTGCAACATGGATATCATTGCGTTCTTTCTTTTAAGTGCCACCAAGATCTTGGCTCTTTTGGCAGATGAGGTGAAACCCCCTAACATTCCATGAAATGATATTACATTGTTGTGGCCTAGCCATGATCTCCCCCCCACCCCATGCTCTCCCTGTATTGCTCCTTAAATTCATGGGATATTAGCCTCAGGGCCCTCTCATTTCCTATTAATAAGCAGCAGTCAAAGCACAGCCATAAAGATACAGAAGTATATAAAAACTGATATAACATTCTCAAACAGTAACTAGTCTGGGCGAACCTCAAGCCTAGCCATAACAAACTAGTCGCGAACAGTTTATAAGAAGTCATTTTAGTTTAAGATGGTTTTTAAATGTGTATACCTTATCTCATATAGTAGAATCCCCAACGCCCCCCTCCCTCCACACCCCCTTTATCAATCATCATTTTCCATTAACACTCATACACTCCAAATCTCTCATCCGCTCCAGTACAATATCATTGATCCCTTTTGGTGTTGCTTTTCCTGTTCCCCAGCATAGTTTCCTTCTCTATTCCCTGTTTTACCATGTCAACCCCCTTCCACGCTCAGGGCAAAGCAGGACAAACACTGCTCTATGTCACCCCCCCCAAAAGGCTTGAAATCAGCCTTCCATCCCCTGTCCCAAACACAGGAGAGACTATGACCCGCTGTTGAATTCCACTGCAGCCTTCATCTCCCTCCCCCACCCCATTCAGCAGACCTCTTATAAATTAAAATCTCAGTTGGGGGAGTCTCTTCAAATTAACAATTACAAGGCTCCTTGAACCAACACAGAGGTTTTAAAATCCACGTCCCATGTCATAGATACCAAGCGCCCTGAAAAGGTGCTCGTGATATTCTAGTTCAGAGTACTTTTGGCGCGCTGCAGCTCCCTGCCGAATTCACATTGGCTCCATAGTATATTCATGACACTGGACTACATTTTTTCTTTTAATTATTCCTTCCCTCTTTTAAGGCAGTCAAGCAATGCTATGAAAGGATAGAGAGCGCCCCCCCCCCCAAACACAGTCCAAAATTCTCTCCACATGGTTTCAACCATGGGGGAAGGTGTCCCTTCAACTGCAGGGCAGGTCGAACAGCCCTCTCCTCAGATGGCGGCAGAGTCATGAGAAAAACTTACCCCCAAGTAGAAGTGGAAACAAGAACAATGCTCCAACTACCTCACCCTTTCTTATGCTTTTTGCCCCATTCCTTGATGAAAATGTGCAGCTTCTCCAGTTCCCAAAAAGTAAACGTTGCTCCTTCCCATTTCACCTTGACAACTGCAGGGTAGGTCATGAAAAACTCTATTTCTCTCTCCCTGAGACAATCCATATGTGGGTTAAATTGATGACTCTTCTTCTGGACACGCATAGAGATGTCCTGATGAATAGTGAGTCGATGCCCCTCATGTCTCAATTCCTTTAAATTTCTGTATGCTGCTAGTACTGCTTGTCGATCTGGGTAATGGTGGAATCGAAATATGACTTGCTTGGGCGGTTGGTCTCCTGGCAGTCTCGGGGCCAGCGCTCTAAGGCCTTTCGACTTGATTGACATTTTTCGAGTAAGTCAGGGAAGGTGGTGGTACAGAAAGTCATTTAATCTCCCCTTTCCGCACCTTCCAGTAGGCTTCTAATCTGGAAATTATTTCTGCGGCTATAATTTTCCTGGTAGTCTATAGCCTCTCGGAACTCCTCCAGCTCGTGTTCCATATTTGCTATTTATCAGACGCAGTCCAAGAGGCGTCTTCCAAATCTCATATTCGTTGTTCTGCCTCAGACAGTCGCGCCGAGTACTCTTCAATTCCGAGGTAATCCCTTCCAGCGACCTATCGACTTTTTCCCAGTGCAGTTGCAAGTCTGCCACCACTTGCTCCGACACAGCTTTACTGATCACTGCTAGTTCGACTGCAGAAAAGGAGACCAGGCCCATTCCCGATGGCAGATTCTCCGGTGGGTTTCTCTGCTGGTTTTTAGCCCCTTGCCTCGACGTTTTCCCTGATGCCAGGTACTCATCCATATCAGCAGTTGTTTGCAGGCTATTTTCTGGAGTTTTAAAGTATCTGTAGCTATAAAAGTATTATTTTTAAATCGTTGTGGTGCGGAGCTCTGGAGGTGTGCGTCTTGTCTCTTTCGCTGGTCATTTGCGCGCCCAACCGGCTTCTTTTGATCTGACTGGCGGGTTCCGTTTCTCCAGGCAGCCCAGCTGCACATGAGCGAGATGGTCACTGAGCACGTTCAGGTGAAACAAGTGACACATGTCGCAGGCCTGGGTATCATGATCGTGCCCCAGGCAATAAACACACGTGGCGTGTGGGTCGGTGCGCGACATCTTCTACCCGCTGGGGCACTGGCGGAACCCGGGTGAGAACTTGTCCTCCATCATGATCGAAGATCGTGCGGAAGAAATTCTTATGAGTTAAAGTTTGAGTTTAGGAAGTAAATCTGAAGATTTATTTAGTTGAAAATGTTTCACCAGGAAAGACAGCATGAACTATAAACCATTCGTTTCCAGAAGCATCCTGGGGGAAGGGGTTACATCAGTGGAGGAGCAAAATAAAATCAAAAGACGAGCAATATAAAACAGCAGCATACGAACAATACATTATTAGCATGGACAAAAAAAACCGAAACCACAGTACTTTTAAAGCAAAAAACACACAGGGTTACAATACTGTAGGCACAAGAGCATACTAGTTAGCAAGGAAGGCGTAGATCATGATGGAGTACACACTGAAGTGCTAGATAAGGCTGGCAGAGTGTAGGAGTACCAAGTGCTAAGTAGACAGGTAGGATGGGAGTGTAAAACAAGGGGAAGGGGAAGGAAAGAGTGCAAGGGAAGAGGAGTATGAAACAGAGGGAGTGAGAAGGGGTTAGGAGGCATGGGAAGCCAAGGGGTTGCATTCCTTCATGATGTTGAGAACCCAGTGTGTGGGGGGGACCAGGACAGGAAGGGCAGTTGAGGAGGTGGGTGGAGGAGGCATGGTAAGTCGGGGAGAGGAGGAGTACGTCCCTATATGATGCTGAGAACCCTGCAAGGTGGTATGAACCTGGACAGGCAGGAGGTGAGAGAGAGGAGGAGGGAAGGGGGGAGGACAAGGCAAGCCAGGGGGTTACACCCCTCCAGGATGCAGAGAACCCTGCAAGGTGGTATGTACCAGGCATGAAGGAAGTGAGAGAGAGAGAGAGAGAGAGAGGAGAAGCCAGTGGAGGGGGGAGAGAAGGAACAAAGGCAAGGTAAGCCAGGGGGTTACACCCCTTCAGGATGCTGAGAACCCTGCAAGGAGGTATGAGCCCGGACAGGAAGGAGGTGAGTGAGAGGTGGGCTGAAGGGAAATAGGAAGGAAGGGGGGAAAGAAGGTGGGGTTACACCCCGTCAGGATGCTGAAAACCCTGCAAGGAGGTATGAGCCCAGACAGGAAGGAGGTGAGTGAGAAGGGGGGTGGAAGGGAAATAGGAAGGAAAGTGGGGGGCAGGGAAAAAGGGGGGGTTACACCCCTTCAAGATGCTGAAAACCCTGCAAGGGGTATGTACCCAGAAATGAAAGAGGAGAGAGAAGGGAGAGGGCGGGGGAAAGACGGAGTAGGAGAAGGCAAGGCAAGCCAGGGAAGAACACCTCTCCAGATTGGGAAAAACAAAGGTAGAGGGAAGAGGTCAGTTGCAGGTGCAACTGTGAACAGCGTGCTTCCAGAGGAGATGGACTAGTGAATGGCAAGATTGAGCGGAATGAATTTCAAGAGGGAAGGAATTCCAGATATTAGGGAACTTGAAGGAGAAAGCGGTTTGAAAGCCAGGGCCTACTCAGCGTGGTAGTGGTTAAGGGGTGAACCTGCTTCTTCCAGTGGAAAGGAAGATCTGGCATCATGGGGTGGAGCTGAGGAATATACCACCCGGGTGGGTGGGAGAAGCCAGCTTTGAGACTTTCAGGCAATTCATAAGGGGGAAAGGAAATGCCAGACAGTGTGGATAGAACATGGCCATGTCCCTAGAAAGTGCAGTTATGTAAGAACTTACAGTAACAGCAGATCTTTGAGAGAGGCTCTTGCAATAAGTAATACTAATAACCTTGAGGACTGCACCCCCTGGTGTCAGAACCATGCGGAAACTTTAGCTAGCAGTGTCTGATGGGTGACTGCTCACCCGACGTCACATGACCGACAGCAGCGTGACACTATATAGTGAGCGGTCCCAATGCCTGCCTTCCAGTTCTCCTGCCGAAGATCTCCAAAAAGGGGCAACAGTAGAATGGAAAAGAGGATCCTGGAGCCAAAACAAGCTCACAGAGGAATAGCAGCAGACACTGGGGAGAGGAGGGAGGGAAAAAGGTTACCTACTGCAAAAGCCTCTCTCGAAGATCTACTGTTACGGTAAGTTCTTACATAACTGTACTATCTTACTTCGAGAGGGCTATTGCAGTAGGTAATAACCTTGAGGACTGAGTCCCAAGCAGTGTGAATCAGAAGGAACTGAAACATGGGCGGCAGGAAAGGTCTGCAGAGAAGCAGAAATGTTAGGACAGAAAGACTTGGAGGACAGCTAGTCCAAAGACAGCCCTGAGCCTAGAGGCAATATTCAGACTGTAATGTTTGGTGAAAGTATGGATGGAACTCCAAGTGGCCGCAGCACAGATGTCATTCCTGAAACAACCAGAAGCAGCAGCCATGCTTCTAGTAGAAAGGCCCTTAACCTCCCCCGGGAGGGTCTTACCATACTTCTGGTAACAGAACACAATGCAATTTGCCAACCACTTGGATAAACATTGCTTGGAAACTGCTGAGCCCTCTCTCGGGTACAAAAGAAACAAAAAGCTGATCCGATTTCCGGACAGACTTTGTACGGTTAGTGTAGTAGCGAAAAATTCTGTGAACATCCAAAGTATGCAGAAATGTCTCCCCTTGATTAGAATACTCAGGGTAATACACTGGTAACTGAACAGACTGATCAATGTGAACACAGAAACCACTTTTGGCAAAAACTGAGGACTGGTATGCAGAGCCATTCAGTCTCTGTGGAAAAATCAAATAAGGCTCTTTAAACATAAGGGCCTGAAGCTCGGAAATTCTTTGAGCAGAAGTAACTGCAACTAAAAAGAGCTCTTTCCAAGACAAATAGTGCATATCACAACTACTAGCTGGTTCAAAAGGAGGCACCATAAGTTTCTCTAAAATAAAATTCAGATCCCAAGGAGGTGCGGGATTGCGCACTGGGGGTTTTAGGTGGAGGATCCCTTTCAAAAAAGTCTTGGAAACCTCCAGCTGAGCCACAGCTTTGCCCTCCACCAAGGTGTGGTAGGCACAGACAGCAGACAGGTGAATCTTCAGCAAAGAGTAACTCAGGCCCAGGTCGGAGAGATGCAGCAAATACTTCATGACCTGAGGAACATAACACGAGAAAGGGTCCCAAACCTTTGAAGTGGCCCAAATGGAGAAACGCTTCTATTTCATAGCATAAGTCATCCTTGCGGAAGGCTTTTTAGCCTCCACAAGGACTTGAGCCACTCTGGAGGAGACTCCATAGCATGAGGCAGCTATGACAGAGGGTGCCACGCATGAAGGTAAAGGGACTCCAGCCCTGGATGGACCAGTGTGCCCCTCTCCTGACTCAGGAGAGCATGGCAGAGGGGCAGGAGAACCACAGGCTCCATTGCAAGCTGCTGAAGATGCAGAAACCATATCTGGGGAGGCCAATACGAGGCGATCAGAATCATGTGAGCCCTCTCCGCTTGCAGTTTGAGCAGCACCCTCTGCACAACTGGAAAGGGAGGGAAGGTGCACAAAAACCTCCCTGTCTTGCAAAGAGATAGCACATCTCACCAGAAAGCACAATGCCTGGGAGCAAGCAAGCAAAACCTGGGTAATTTTGCACTGAATGGAGAGGCAAACAGATCCAGGTCTGGACAACCCTACAGGTTGAATATGTCTTCAACCATCGCTTGCTTCCGCTCCCATTCATGGGCTCTTACTCTGGTGAGGCCGAGACTGTCCGCTAGGACATTTTGCACACCCAAACTGTGAACCACTGTTAGGTGTATGCAATGCACAACTGCCCAATTTCACACCTGCATCACCTCCCTACAGAGCGGATATGAGCAAGTGTCACCTTGCTTGTTGAGGTACCAAATTACACACATATTGTCTGACTGGACTAATAGTAGGACCTGACAGAGCTAGTTCTGGAAGGCTTGAAGAGCATACAGCACTGCCCTCATCTCCAACACGTTTATGTGTAAGGAGAGTTATGACTGAGATCACAGCCCTTGAGTCCTGTAGGTCTCCAGATGAGCCCCCCAGCCCATCTATGAAGCGTCTATAGTCAGAGTCTGGATGGGGGAAGGGACTGGAAAGGGACACCCTTGGCAAGGTTGCTGAGCTCCTTCCACCACAGGAGATCCCGTTGCATCGAACTGGAGACCATGAGCATGTGGTTCAGGTCCTCCAACCTCTGATCCCACTGGACCCTGAGCATCCACTGTGAAATATGCATGTGGAGCCTGGCCAGAGGAACAGTGGGAGATTTCAGATGCCATAAGGCCAAGGAGCTGGAGAACTGACCTGGCCGAAACCCACCTGCTGGAGGCTACCAGGCGAGCCTGCTTCTGTAAGGTTTCCGCCATGTCCTGAGGGAGAAAAGCCATACCCTGGGCCGTATCCAGCATCGCTCCAATAAACTGGAGATGCTGGAAGAGGGCAAGTTGGGAATTGGGTTAGTTGACCGTAATTCCCACTTGCGAAAAGAGGTCCAGGGTAGCAGAAAGGGAAAGTTCCAGCTGCTCCCTCAACGGAGCTGACAGAAGCCAGTCGTTGAGGTAGGAGAACACATAGCGGCCCTGGCGTTTCAAGGCCACCGCCTCTACCGCAAAGCATCTGGTAAAAACTCAAGGTGCTGAGGACAGGCCAAAGGGGAAGGGCCTTGAACTGATAATGCTCCCCCCGGAAGGAGAACCTGAGGTAGTGGCGATGGGCTGGAAAAAATGGGATATGCAGGTAGGCATCCTGCACATCCAGGGCACAGAGCCACTGTCCCTTGTGCAGGAGGGCAGAAGACTTGGGACAGTCTGCATCTGAAACCATTTGTACTCTATGTACAGGTTTAGAGTGCTGAGGTCCAGAATTGGACGCAAATCTCCAGTCTTCTTTGGAAACAGGAAGAAGTGGGAATAGTATCCCTTTTCTACCTGGTTTGCTGGAACGGGCTCTATGGCTTCTTTTTGCAGAAGAACCTCAATTTCCTCCCTTATGAGGGGGATGTGCACCTTTAGATAGTGAGATACCCCCGCAGGTTTGTTTGGGGGTCTCTCCAGAAGTTCCGGTTTGTGACCTTGACTCACCAGCTGAAGGACCCACAAATCTGTGGTGACTGCCTCCCACCCCAATAAGTGACTGGCGAATATTCCACCTACCGGCTCCCCCCAAAGTAAGAGGAGATGGGTGGGAGTTCCATGAGTCAAGAGGCAGGGTTGGGAAGAGCTTCCTCTAAGGCTCTCTGAGCTTTGGCTGGAGGGGTGGCTGTGGCTGAAGGGGCCAGATGTTTGGTCTGACATCTGGCTGTTTGCTGCTGTTTTGTCCTCCGTTAGTCTGGCAACCAAATGGCTGTTCGGCCTTAAATCTAGGGTAATACATAGTATGGAACGACCGTAAGGCCTTGACCTTGTCCTGAAGGCTGGTGATTATGTCCTGGGCATCACCCCTGAAGAGGACAGAACCCCCGGAAGGGGGCATCCTGAATGGCTGCCTGGAAATCAGATGCCAAGCCTGACACCCTTAGCCAGGAATATCTCCTGAGGCAAACTGCCACAGTGGTGCCCCTGGCCAAGTAGTCCACCGCATCATACGTCGCCCTTAATGAGTGGTGACAGGCGACCTTAGCAGACCTGATACTGTCCGCCAGGACGGTCTTGGACTCACAGTCTAGCATGGCGTCAATTACAGATTCCAGTTGACGAAACAGAGACTTCTGGTATACTAGCATGTGTACCACGTAATTTAGGGCGTGCATGGCCAGTGTGGAGGAAGAATAGAATTTCCTCCCAAATTGGTCCAGCTGCCTTGACTCCTTCTCAGGAGGGGAAGGGAGGTGCTCATGTGTCTCGGCTTGGTGGACCTGTCATGAGCCGCCATAATGACCACTGAGTCTGCCTTTGGGTGGACACTGAGGTGATCCTTACCCTCTGGTGTCCTGTTGGCCTTTTTTGCCACCACCAGGATGGAGGAAGGCATCATCCACATGGTAGAAGCCAAATCTTCACGAGGCTCTAACCACGGGGGTGTAAGGACAGGTGCTGTCTCCTGTATAAGAGGGTGCACTGCTAGTCAGATCCTGTGCGGCAGTCTTTCACTCGTAAACCTCTGCTATCTTTTTTAGGAGGTCTGCGAATGAAGGGTTCTCTGAAGGCCATCTGGGAGACTCCTTGGGCTTGGGCTCCTCTGGAGGGGGAGTCTCAAAACCCGAAACTGAGGAGAAGGACCTGGATTTGGATTCTAACTCCGAGGACTCTGAAGACTTGATGTCAGGAAAAGAAACCTCCTGAGACCTGGGAGGGATACTGTCCGTCGTCATTCCAGTCGATGGTCCTTTTCATCATGCCCGACGTAGACTGGTACGGGTCCAGTGGAGAGGTGGGCCTGGGAGTCTGATTCGGGTGAACAGGGGTGAAAGCTCTTGCAGGGTGCCAGCTGTCCAGCTCCGAGACAAGCTGTGACTTGGTCTCCGACCCACCAGGACTGGAGGATAGTCAGAAATCCGCCTGAGGCTGAGGAGGCAGTGGAGAGGGCAGAGGAGGGCTGATACAGGCTGAAACCCCAAAGAGAACCCCAGCATCGGGTACCCTGACATATGGTACCTGTGTGTCGGGTAACCCGGCAAGAAGTAGGTGCATACACCCAGCATCATAAAGCCTAATGTTGGGTAGCCTGATGGAAGGTAACCTGGTGTGTAATGTGGTGCCAGGTAACTGGGCAGAGGGTAGCCCAACGGAAGCCCCGATGGCAGTGCCATGGGACCTGAAGGGGGACCCTGAGGGGGCCATAAATTCAGCCCAGAAGGACCCGGAAGAATAGGCTCAGGTGCAGGACCGATGGGTGGCAAACCTGGGGTGTCGGCGCCGATGGCCCCACTGGAAGAACCGGTAGGGAGGGGTTCGGAAGGTTGCCTGGGAGGCCTTACATGAGGTCCAGAGGTGACCCAGCAATAATGTCACATGATGGATGACCCCCATCCCCCACTGATCTGGGAAGGGCAGAGGAAGCTCCACGAAGGGAGAGGAGGGGGGATCCCTGTGGGGAGACCCAACTGGTGAAGGCTGCATTAAGATCGGCAGCTGGCTCTCGTCGAGCTGGACATCGTTGGGAGCCGTGCCAGAATCTGACATGAGTGTGTTGACTGGGTGGTCATCAGAGGGTCCAACGACTGGCTTATCGTCCTTGGCCATGCAGACACCAGAGTCCCCGGTACCTGACTTAATCAGCCCGGGCCGGCGTTCATCAGGGGGTCTGACGAGCGACTTATTGGCCCCGCCTAACTGCTTACACCCCACGGCAGAAATGGGTCTAAGTATGGCGGAGGCCTCTGACTCAGCCGAGGCACCCACGACCACTGTGATCAGTGTCGGGGGGGGGGAACCAAGGGCTGCTTCTGGTAGGGTGGGGCACACTTGGAGGCAGCAGCGGTCTTCCCTGAAGGAAGAGGGCAGCTGGTCACTGAGGGGCCTGAGGGCGGCTGTGGGTGAGAGGAAGAGCTATCCCGGTCCTGGTTCTTCTCCTTGTCCCTCTTCTTCTTATGCTTGTGGGACTCTGTAGGAGAGGATGAAGCGCTCCTCAGCTTCTGCAGCTCTTTTTCCATCATGGCCATCTTCTTTTTAAACAGATGGGCCTCAAGGGCCTGCTGGCAGTGCTTCCGTGTGGCCTGGTTGAAGCACAGGCAGACCTCACAATCCTCAGTCTTGTGCTCCGGGCCAAAGCAGAAGAGGCAAAGGGAGTGAGAATCCTTGTGTGGGAGCTGCGTACCACAAGAATAGCACTTATTTTTATGCGACTCAACAGAAGGTGGAGAAGACATGCACAAATTTAAGTTTTCAACAATAAAGGAAGAAAAAAACCTACCCATCCGAAAAATAGCGGTCGAACTGCAGCGATGATCTCTGCGAGGTCCGATGTGCACAGGTCGATGTCAGGAAAGAAGTGGAAAGTGGGCATGGGGTCCGCCCACTATATAGTGTCACGCTGATGTCAGGTGGGTGGTGCCCCATCAGACCCTGGCAGTTAAAGTTTCTGTGTGCTCCTGACACCAGGAGGTGCAGTCCTCAAGGTTATTACCTACTGCAGGAGCCCTCTCGAAGTAAGATCTTAATTTCCTGGCACTAGCAAAAAAATCCTAGCTTTTTTTGTTTTTGCTATTTTTGTTTATTGTTAAGAATTAAACTGTTATCAAGAAGCCAGTGTTGCAAGTTGTTAAAGCCCTCCTGGAAGATTTCCGTCAGTGCATTAACTAACTCGGGCTGCATAAAAAAAAAGCCACATTGTTAGCACACAACACTATGTCATGTTCAACACATATTTTGGGAATTTATTTAATGAAAAGACTAAACAAAAGGCGTCCAAGAACTGAGCCTTGTGACACTCCAACAGAAACAGCTCTGATGAAGAAAGGCTGTTACCATTTCTGACAACTGCATCTATTCATGAAGATAACCATGAAACAAAACTGCACTGGAGTAAGCAAGGCCATTGCCAGTCAATTTTGCTGCTGCTGGACCAGGTTAAATGCCTTAGTAAGGTCTCTAAAAACCACAGCAGTAAGACATCCAGAATCCAGGGTATGGTGGAGGTAGTCAGTAGGTGTTGGAAGCACAGTGTTGGTGCCATGGTAAGTTCTAAAACCATATCACTGAAAGGTAACACTTAATACTTTGTAAGATATTGCAATAATTGGTCGAAGGCAATCCTTTCCAAATGCTTAGCCTAGGAAGAAAGCAAATAATTAGGATGGTAATTATTGATTAGGCTCCCCCTGCCACTCTTTTAAAAAAAGGAACAACAGTAGTCTGTTTCCCTATCTTGGAAACATATTGAGGAGTGAGAGATATATTAAAAAGTTCGTATTGGGGCAAGCCAGTTCTCAAACAATTTTTTTTGTCATCTCATGTCTAATCTATCAGGGCCAACCCTGGTTTAACAGCCAAGTTTCTTTAAATATCTGTAAATATAACACATAGAATAATGCATCGGGTGGTGTGTTTAACAAGATTTTACACACACCAGGGGTGCTGGATGCTACATAAACCCTGAGAGTGAAGGTCGAGGGGTTTATTTAAGCATCCAACACCATGCGTGTGTGTAAAATCTCCAGTTAAACACCCCCATGTTTTATTTTACATAATTGCTGGGTATCATTTTTTCACCACAGCAATTATAAAAAATAAAGATGTCTGTGCAGTCGCAGCTGGAAGTGGCTGGAGAAAGAATGTTTTCCATTTTTTTTAATTATTTTTTTTTAAAGCAGCCCAGTTTAAAAGTATTTTTTTTAGTCCAGTTAATTCTTTTTTAAGTGAACATACTGCTGACTCAGAGTGGTGTTGTGAACAACGCTAAGGAATGACATCTGGCGGTGAGGAAGGGAAGAGCGGCGTTGAGCAAATGGCAGAACGAGGGAAAGCTGGTGCGTGTTCGCTGTTATAACCCGCAGGTTATAATGGTGCGTTATAACCGGGTTTCCCTTAGGGAAAAAAACAATACCCAGTTACTATATACAAATAAAAACTATGAACTGTTTATATGAAAAAGTAATAGATTAATTTCCATTTGCATTAATAACTGGTTTGATAGGCAGGTAGCTCAGGCAGTGAAGGACAAAGGCTGGGCCTTCTAGAAATTCAAAAGGGTCCAGAAGGAGGAAGACAGGACGGACTAAAGTGTTAAGGTTAAGAAGGTGGACAGAGCAGTCTAGTTGGCCAAAGCCAGAAAGAAGCTGCAACTGGCAGAGGGAGTGAAGAAGGGGGAGAAGACTCTCTTTCAGTATGTCAGGGAGAAAAGGGATTATTTTTTATTTATTTATTGAAATGTTTCACTAGGAGGGCACACTAAACAACAAGCGTCTCATGGTGCGACCGGGGGGAGGGGTCACATAGGGTTGTGAAGGATGATCAGTTACAATAGTATGTGGATAGTACAAACAATACAACACTGTAAGATTGTGAAACAGTTGGAACACAAGTTTTTTGTACAATAAACAGTAGTGGAACATTGGGTAAATTACAATACATGTCCAAAATCATACAAAACAACATATGAACGTACAAAACAGTAATAATGCGACAGAACCATTTATAGTGTAAGAGTGTACCAGGAGAAGGCTCGAGGTAGTACGCAAGTGCTGCTGGAGTAAAAAAGGATGGGGTTAGGTTGTGCACATTGGTGACCCAGAAGGGCAGAAGGAGAAGAGTGGGGAGGGAGGCAAGAACTGAATATGAGGAGAATGGGGAGCCATTTCCTGATTTCCCCCTTCAGGATGTTGAGAACCTTGCTGTGGGGGTCATGGTAGGAAGGCAGAAACTGGGGATAGGTATTAAGGTGAGTTAAAGCAGGAACAGCTGAGGGAAAGGTAATTGTGTAGGGCAGAGGTAAGGGAATAGTTGGAGGAGAGTGTCATATTTCAGGGAGAGAGGGAATTCCAGATTTTAGGGAAACGATGGGCGAAACCAGTCTGACTGATGAGGGTGGAGCAGCGAGGGACCATCAAGGTGCGGGCGTCATTTGATCTGAGTGAGTGGGTGGGGGGCGGTGAAGTGGAGAGAGAGGATAGGAGGGGAGCACCCGAACCAGAATTTGGAGGTTAGTTTGGCACAGTGAGAGATGCGTCTGTGAGATACTGGAAGGAAGGTTAGAGAGCGATAGAGGTCACAGTGGTGGAAGCGGGAAGGGGAGTCAATAGCAAAGCGGCAGAAGGAGTTAAAGAGTGTCCAACTTGGTCAGGGAAGATTTGGGAGCAGCACCATAGAGTATGTCACAGTAGTCAAAGATGGGGAGTATCATCTTCTGGACAATTTCGTGCCTCGCAGTCAGCAGGATGCAACTACAATTCCTGTACAGAGGACCAAGCTTGGGGTGCAGTTTCTTCAGGATAGCATCGATATGCACAGTGAAGTTGAGGTACTGGTCCAGCCAAACTCCCAGATATCTAAATGAGGACGTGTCCTCCAAGATGGCCCCATCAAGGTTGTGGAAGGTGGGTAGGGCTGGGAGCCTAGGGCATCTCTGCCTGGTGCCAAAGGTCATTAAGACTGTCTTCTTGGCATTTAGAAAAAGCTGGTGAGAAGCAAACCAGAGCTGAACTTGGTTGAAGTCATGCTGTAAGCTGGTTTGCACAGCAGCAGGGTTTTTGCCGGAACTGTACAAAACAGTACCATCAGCGTACATGTGGAGAGACGAGGATGAACAAACTGTGGGAAGATCATTAAGGAAAATGGAGAAGAGTAGGGGACCAAGCACCAAGCCTTGAGGGACACCAGTGTTGATGGGGAGTGGAGGGGAGATGGAATCAACGATTCTCACCAACTGAGTCCTGCCAATGAGGTAGGATTTAAACCAGTTGGTGGCTGATGGAGCAAGGCCAGCTGAGAAGAGTGAATCAAGAAGCAGGGGATGGGAAACAGTGTCAAAAGCTTTGGCTAGGTCGACAAAGATGGCTGAGGTGATCAGGCCATTGTCCATCCCTGAAAGAATGGAGTCCGTAAGCCTGTGGAGGGAGGTGGTTGTTGAGTGGTTCTTCCGAAAACCAGATTGGAAGGGGGTGAAGAAGGAGGAATCAGAGAGGAAGGGTGATAGTTGAGAGAGAACTAAATGTTCTTGAAGTTTGGCAAGGGTAGGAAGGAGGGAAATGGGGTGATAGTTGCCAAGAGTGGATGTGTCACCACCCTTGGGGAGAGGAAGGACTACAGCGTCGTTCCAGTACGAGGGTACTTGGGCAGAAATAAAGGACAGGTTAAGGATTAGGGAGATAGGATAAGCAATTGCAGGAGCAGAAAGGTAGAGAAGTTTAGGATCGAGCTCATATTAAGGATGGGACTGTCATGCTAAAAAGGGAGTGGTAGGCAGGCAGAAGGTAGTGAGGAGAAGGCAGAAGTACTAAATAAGTATTTTAGCTCTGTCTTCAACAGGGAGAAAGATGGTCCAATGTCTCAAGGGAAGAATGGGGTGAGAAACGGGGTGAGAAGCAACGCTGACAGGGATACTGGTGAGGACAGGGTAAGGAAAGGTCTGATGCCTCTGAAAGTGGACATGTCCCCGGGCCCTAATGGCATACATCCAAGGGTGCTGAGAGAACTGGCAGATGTGTTAGCAGGTTCCCTGACAGACTTGTTGAACAGCTCAATGGTGTCAGTGCCGGTACCCTTAGATTGGAGAACAGCACACGTAGTGCCACTCAACAAAAGTGGGATGAGGGATGACCCTGGGAACTACAAACCAGTCAGTCTTACCACGACAGCAGGAAAGTTATGAAGACCATAACAAAGAAAAGATTGGTGTGCTTTCTGGAGGATAATTGGCTTCAGGATGAGAGGCTGCACAGGTCTGTAACAGGGTGATCCTGCCAAACAAACCTGATTGATCTCTTTCATTAGGTGACCAAAACAGGGCATAAGGGCCAGGTGGTGGACATTCTGGGCTGGATTTTCAAAGGCCAGGGAATGACACACGGTGCTTGTGTCAAACAGCCATGACGCAAGGGGCACAATGCATCAGATCTTGCGTCATTCCTGATTTTATAATGCTGCTTGCAGCAGCTGCAGGTCTGCCTGTGCCAGACTGGCTAGGGCCACGCCTGCGGTACATGACAGGCTGTGCCATGGTGGACAGGGGGCTTGTGACATAAAACTGCTGTACCATCCCCTTAATCAGTATCCCTAAAGCCCGTGGGTCCTGCCTCTGCTTAGACCAGCCAGTGCTGGTCTACTGGCTATCTGCCCCGACACTGCTGCCCATGGCAGGCAAGGTGGCTGGACTACGGGACCCTGCATGGGCTGCAGCTGCGGACCCATGTCCTTCCTGGTTCGCATGATATGGCTGTCACCCATCCCGGAACACATCACCAGGCGCTGCCACAGCCACACAAGTACACAGTAGTACGGTACAGTGCCCGCTGTGCCAGGGCTGGAGAAGGTACTGACTGTGGCGGTGTGGTTAACGGGCCAACCGCCCCCTACAGTGTCTGTGTGGGGTGTCTGAGGAGTGCACATGCCAGCGTGCAATAGCGTGCTATATCACTCCTGACAATCTGCATGACACTGACCCATACACTGGCACTGGGAATCCTGGCAGGTTTGTTGGCATGCATCAGTGAGTACCCACTACAGAACTGTGACTACATACTGTATATTCAACTGTTACTCTCTGAAGGTTGGCCGGGGATTGTAGGTGAGAAGCAGCTGACAGTGCATGTACATATAGCTGTACTGTGCAACTGAGAACCCTACAATACATTACCTGTGCATAAACAATTATAATGCCATCATCTGACCTATGTCCATTCTCACCTTATTTTCCAGCTTCCACCAACTACAAAGATCGGTTTTCCACAATTTATACGTTATATACCACTGTAAGGTTATGTTGTGATTTTGTTAGGATTGGCCTTACCATAACGCTAACATAATTCCATGAACAGTACATACAAATCTAAACATTCCCACTGACAAGATCTCACCAGAAGAGGGAAAATTACTGTTGCACAATTACTTCCTAGCATTTGCGAACACATATCACTTAGTGTACTACTTGATTAAAAATGTAACTGAATAAAAGTAGTTACATTTTCTATCCCAGCTTACATACCATACGGCATGTCATCCTCTATGGGTTGTGCCGCAGCATTTGTCAAACCCCTCTCATGTGCCGTCTGTTTGAAGAAGAAAACCACTTGTGGCAGTGGTGGGTACTTTGCCTCCAGGACCTGTGGTGTACCAGAATCCAGCACAGGGTCAGTATCGCACCAGACTGTGTCATAAGCTGGTTGTTGCAGGCAGCTTGCCTTGCTCTATGGCCCTCTGAGAATCCGGCCCCCTATATCCAGATTTTAGTAAGGCACCTGACTCTATTCCCCACAGGAGATTAATCAGGAAGCTGGGACACCCAGCCCACCAGTGCAGCAGTAAGGCTACTGCTAGCGACCTGGGTTCGGGAATGAGCCCAGGAGGTGGAGCGCCAGCTGGGGGGACGGGGCTGAGCATCCAGGGGACAGCTCGCCTTCTCAGGGAGGGAGGGGGATGTTGGCTCAGAATTTGACTGGTCCCAAGCAGAGGCCTGGGGTACAGCAAGCACCCTGCCAATGCAAAGAGGAGAATAATGCGTTATGGACGTTGGCGGTTATGCCTTAACGTCGGGGTGCATGACACACCCAGAACATCAGAAAAATCACTCCCTAGTCTCCTGGAAGATGGAGCACTCGGCGCAGACCCAAGGTCCACTTGCCTGTCCCAGTCCGGTGCCCTGATGGATGGAAGATGTATGGGCTCTCACCTCTGTCCACACCTGGGGGGCAATCCAAGGCTACATGGAGGGACTACGGTGGGCTCCAGGTAAGGTGAGGCAAGGCAAACACAACTGGTGACTCCCAAGGCGGTGGAGCTTAGGGGCAGGGGGGAGAACAAAAATAAAAGAAAAAAAAATCAGGAAGCTGGGGATCTGAGGGTAAGGGTAAAGCTAAAGACATGGGTAAAAACCTGGTTGTAAGACAGGAGTTGAGGGGGGATTCCAGTGGGCTACAGCAGTCACTACTGACTAAGGAACTCCTCCTTTGTCCTCCTTAAGCTACCATGAACAAGAACATGTCTTGGCTCAAATGCCATTGGCTCCTTTTTTGCCAGCGCTTTGGAATAACATGTAAAAATTATTTAAAATCTCTCCGTTGCCCAGCCATTTTATTTTTAAGGCGCTGCTCTATAGAGGCTTGAAAACGGCGTGTGATTGTTTCAGGTAAAGCCTTACCCCGCTCAACTGAGTCCCTTAACCTCTGTAATCCTGGCCGCCTATTTTCCGTGTCGGACAGCATCCTTTTAGGGCAACCATCCCCCCCCCACCTTATCAATTAGCTTCTCAGGGGGCCTCATTCTATTAGGCTGCCCTATGTTCCCTCTCTACTATGTGTCTGATACCCTTTCTTCCCACTGCCCTTCTCTATGTCCCTTCTTCCTCTCCTCACTTGTACTCTATAAGCTACAACCTGTATATGCTGCATTTTAAATGCCTATATATGCACTTGCTTTACATGTCTGATTCATCCAATAACTGAGTTTGTATATTGTAACTGTCTGTACCGATGTCTACTTTTGTATGAAGTGTTGTCTACTGTAAGCAAAAGCGTCCTCTGTGTCCAGGACCATCTTGAAAATGAGCTTGCTCAATGATGTAACTGCCTGGTTAAATAAAGTTTGATTGATTAACAGGGTCCCACAGCGTTCAGTGCTTGGTCTGGTGCTGTTTAATATATTTATTAGTGACACAGTAGATGGAGTAAAGGGTAAGATTTGAGAGTTTGCAGATGATACCAAACTTTGTGAGACTGTGGACATACAGGATCTAAGGGATGATCTAGCCAGGGTTGAGAGGTGGTCCGGTATTTGGCAACTGGGTTTCAATGCCAAGAAGTGGAGAGTCATGCACTTGAGGGCTAAGAACCCAAAGACCGAATGCTGTCTGGGTGGTGTGCAGGTTACGAAGTCAGAAGAGAAGAACAATTTGAGGGTGATCATCACAGGTGACCTGAAACACTTTGTGAACTGCACAAAGGTAGCAGCCAAGGCAAATAGAATGGTGGGCTGTACAGCCTGAGGAATAACTAGCAGGAAGGCAGGGGTCCTTCTACCGCTTTACAGATCCTGGTGCGTCCGCACCTGGAGTACAGTGTGCAGCACTGATGCCTGTACCTAAGGAAAGACATCAGTCTTCTGGAAACGTCCCAGAGGAGGGTAACTTAAATGATCCAGGGTCAGCAGGGTAAGACATATGGAAACAGACCAAGAAACATCAACATGTACTCCCTGGAAGACAGGAAGGAAAGGGGAGACATGATTGAAACATTTGCATACCTCAGTGGTATAAACAAGGTTAACTCTGAGGGCCTCCATAGACTTAGCAGCAACAAAACCACTAGAGGACACTGCCTCAAGTTTATGGGAAGATGATTAAAGAGGGAAATGAGGAGGCACATTTCACCAAGAGGGTGATGGCTAAGTGGAATGAGTTGTCAGATGAGGTGGTATCTCTAAAGACAGTGAACGGCTTTAAAGAGGGGTTGGAAAACGAAAGAGAGAGTTGCAATTAAAAGTGGAAACGTGGGGGGAACTCCTACCAGGGAGGAGGAAATTCCTGATGGGGAGTGGGGGCCAGACTCCTCACTAATCACTGAGGGATCCGCATTATGAGCAGCCATGACAGACCTTTTGGCCTTTTTCTGCCGGCATTTTTCATAGGTTCATATTTTAGGTAAACAGTTCATGGTTTCTATTTATATTTATGTGCTGAGAAAACGACAACTATCATGGAATGTTGTATTTTGCCTTGTTGTCCTCCAAGAGTCTTTGAAAGTCAGTGTCTTCCACCACGAACAATGGCTGAAGATCATGGAACATGGTCTAATCAATATGTTTCTCGTATGTATGGGACTTGGGTGATTATGTGGAGTGGGGTACTTCTGGAGTAACTGGGAAGTGAATGCCAGAAGACTGACATTTCTGTGGATAGGTGGCAGCAGCAACAGGTGGTACAGTACTATCGGGGTGATGTGGAGACTGGGGCTTGGCATTAGATTTCCCTGGCTAAAGAATTCTTGCTTTCCCCACCTCTCCTCCTCTTGTGGATATGCTTCTCTCTGCCCCTTCTCACCTTCATCTGCAACTGTACTTTTTCCTCCACTGACAGGATCCCAGTAGTGTTTGTGCAACAGCCAGACTCAGTGTCACCTTCTTTACCCACAGTAGATGAGTGAGGAGCACTGGATTAAAAAAAATGCTTCATCATAATATGGGAGGGGATCTTATAGTGGTTGTAGGCATATTGGAAAGTATTACTGTCCATGCAGAGGCGGTTACGGTAGCGGCTGATACATTGTTCACACGAGACAGGCAGAAGCAGTGCTTGATTTTACATTTATAGACGGATCATTTTTACCTTCTTGTTTAGGGGAAGAGGAACTGGAGCTGGCAACACTTGAAGAGGAGGAGGAAAAAACCACAGTGTGTTTTTGGATTGCTCAGAGCGATGTTATCATTATAAGATGCACTGGAATATCTGAGAAGGCTGCTAGGAGAAGTGGGAGTGGCAATGCACTTTTGAGGACTACTGTGCCATGGCATCTTTGACCACAACATCATGTGCCCAGCCCTGGTCCTCACAGCCCCATGACACCTTGTGTCATCCAACCATGACTATTTCCACCACCACCAGCTGCTGAAATTGCACCTGGAACCGGCAAAGTGGATCCTTTATCTGCACCTTTCCTCCCTGCCTATCTCTTTCGCTTCCTGTTTCTATTTTTCATTTTCTATATGACAGATGAAACTACAATGCAGGCAGCAGCAGGATGTGCTGCAAACTATGATGATAATGTGAATGTTTTCCACCTCTTGATTGATCTCCACTTCCTCAACCCCAGGACACATCTGGAAATAAGCTGTTAGTAGCTCAGAATCTGGAATTAAGTGGTTAGCAGCTCAGTATGTCTTTCCTTGTAAAACTTTTGTAATAAATACATAAATAAATGTTGAAGATAAGAGAACCCTGTGATGTGATGTAAAGCACAGGGCACTAGAGACAATGTGTGAGATTTTCTCTCTTCATGTTTTCTACATGAACAATACAACACAGGCAACAGCAGGACGTGGCACAAACTATGATGACAATAATATGTACTATATGTCGAAAACAAGACAACAATGTGGCAGTCATGTGATGCGATTTTGTGAGGGGAAGACAGAGCAAGAAAGAGACCCACACCTGACTCCATCAACAGACCCAATGACAGACACCGACTCACTAGACTTCATACACTCTTAGATCCCAAACAGCAGTCTGTTTTACGTTCACTCACTGTTCACTTCCATGACCGACTGGCTGGCTCACACACAGGGAAACAAAATGCAAAGATGTATTCTTCACCTTGCGCCATAAGCAGTAAATAAAAATTAACTGTAAAATAAAACCTGCAAAAATACCCCCTGCCCTGTCGGGCTGATCCTAAATCCTTGCCCTGCTGCAGACTACAGCTGTAGCGAGTACACACTGCACGGCCGAGATTGTGCAAATTTCTGAAACAGTACTATAGTAAGAATTCACTAGGTTTGAGTGCAACTGGATATATGGTGTTTATTTAGCCAAAAATGTAACAGTCAGGGTCTACCTGCTGGCTTGATGCACTGCCATGCTAGCGGTCTAGGTTTGACAGTGAACTCAGTTCGGCAGCCTGGGCTGGGAAACAGTACTGCTGATGGCAGTGCTTCCCAGCTTGGAAAGGGGATGTTGCTACTTCAGATAGTTTTGTGACCACTGTGGCGGGCCAAGGAGCTTGCCCCCCCTCCCCCCCGGGGCTGACTACAGCATACAAAACTAACAGCAGGCATTGATAGTACCCTCTAGTGGGTGGAGATTGGTGGGTAGGCAGGGAAATAAAGGGCAGAAAAAACACAGGGGCCGTTTTCACAATGTCTTCCTGCATTCTCTTAGACCCTGCAACATTGATCCCCTGTTGGCTTGATCAGACAGGGCTAGCAGGTTACTAGAAAAATGCTGAGGTAAGCGTACAGCACAGAAGATAAAAAGTTATAGGAGAAAATCAAGCCAGGGATCTCGCATAATAAAGGAAGACAGACTGGACTGGGGGGACACAAAAAGAAAAGGAGCCAGAAGGAAGCTGAGAGAAAAAAAAAAGCATGGGGCAGAAGAAGAAAAGAAAACAACAGTCAGGTAGATGGAAGAAGAGACAAAGAGAGGCAGGAAAGAGACAGATAGGAAAAAGTGAAACTTAGAAGGAGAATAAAACTATAAAATAGGATAACTTGGAAGGGATTAGCAAAGACAGAAAAGGAGAGATGAAAAAGAAAGTTATTTACCAGTAACTCTTGATCTTCTAGAGCATCTCCTCAATAGAGCCACACTCTTTGGTCATAGAGCCGGAGGCACTAGGAGCCAGAGCTAGAGGAACTAGGACCCAATGGGAACACAGAACTTTTGTATTGGAGCACCACATATGCAAACACATGCTGTTTTTGATAAAGCTTTGGGATAGAGGCAAAACACTGAGTTCTATCACAAAGGCTGCATCCCAGTTTGTGTCTGCACAACTGAAATACTCACACTAAAAAGAAAATCTGCACTTTAACTTTGGATCTTGAACTCTGAATTACTGGTATAGTAATTACCCATCTTCTTTTTTTCCCCCTTGGGACTGCTATAATGGGGAAAGGGAAGCAGGGGGAGACAAAACAACTTTTTCTCCATGCAGTTAGCCCCTCTGAAAACTGGGCTTGCCCCAAAACTGAGGGATCACAATTTAAATGTGCTGAGTGGACACACACTTGACCAGTGGCCAGATCCGCCACCATGACGGAGTTGCAGCAGAGCAGGCCAGCTGCCCTTTGAGCCATGCTTTCTGCACAGAGCCTACAGCCAAAACAGCAGAGATTCATTTTTGTTAGAAACCCACCTAAAACAAGAGTGCTACAGCTGGACCAAAAGTCCATTTGTTGAGCAGAGCCACAGTGTTAGTTACTTCAGTCTACCAGCCTGTCATAGGCCATGCGGGACAGAAGAAGAAAAGTCCTTTCCAAAAGATGAAAAATGAAAATTACGTACTTACTGTGATTCTTGATCTTCTAGGAATATCTTCACCATTTATTCACACTAATGGGTCTGTGCCGGATGCACTAGGAACTCATGGGAGCCAACACTTTTCAGAAGGGCTGGTGCTGAGGCAAGCTATGTACGTACATGGCACTGCGAGAGTGGCTAGTGGCACCAGGTTTACATCGGCAGTTCTTTTTTACTAAGGAGGTGCAGTAGAACCTAACTAGTAGTCACGCACTAACACTATGGACATAAGGAGCCCTGGTGACCTGTGTAAGAATGGTCAGCATGTGAGTAATACAGTGCCTTCACAGTTCAAGCCTTGAACTTGGGGAGAAGACCAGTAAACAAATTGGAGTGAACTCAGGAGATGCTGGGTGGGCGTGTGAGTAAATGGTGAAGATATTCCTATAAGATGAAGAATTAAGTACATAATTTTCATGTCTTCCAGGGATGTAACTTCACCATTTATTCACATTAATGGGTCAGAGTACCAAGCTGAGATAGAACCCCTAGAGTACGGTGGTAGGAGTGAAAAGCTCACTCAGGATTGAAGTCCATTCAGGACAGGCCTGCCAAAGCAGCATGCTGCCTGACAGTGACAAGTAGGGCATAGTACATAACAAAAATGCGCACCGTGATCCCAGTTACTGCTTTGCAATGTACCACCAACAGGTACACAGCAAACCTCTGCTAGGGACGTGACAACTGCAGTGATGGAGTTGACGTGAACGTGACCTTTCAGCATGACCTATGCCATGGCATAGCAGAGGTGCAAACACCTCACCAGCCAGACAGACATGCACTCAACTGGAGCAGGCTGACCCTTTCAACCGGAAGCAAAGGAGACCAAAAGCTGTTTGGATTGCTTGAAATCCTAGTTATGTCCAGGTGAGAAGTGAGGACTTCCTGAACATTCAGAGAATGGAGAGAGAGTGCTGTACGTCATTCTGGAAGCTGGTAAGTAGGCAGGCAGCACAGTAGCAGATTCAGAGAGAACTCCGATGCCACTTAGGAAGGAACTTATTAAGTGTGGAGCACTACCTTGTCCCTGTGGGAAACAGTATAAGAGGATCTGAAATCAAGAGATGGAGCTCAGACACTCTGCAGGCAGAACAGAAGCCCATTAGAAAATAACTCACAAGTTGCAAAAGGTTTAAAGGGCTTTTGGATGAGAATGTCCAGCACAAGGTTGTTGTCCAGGCAACTACCAGCTTCCAGATGAGGGATCTCGTGTAAAAATGTCCCAAGAGGCAGTTGAGCCAGGTAGAAGGTACTAATGGGCTCATGGCATGCAGATGTAACACACAAGTGGAATATTGCAAACTAGCATCAGAAAGATCCAGCAAGAACTCCAGAACGTAGCAAGCTGGACTCGGAAGATGCCCATGCGAGTTTTGGAGCACCGAATGGAAAACCTTTCCATTTGGTTGTGTAAGTCTTCCTAGTGGAAGGTTACAGGCAGCAAAAGGTACTGCAGAAAGCTTCTGAAATACCTTGTTTCTATTCACCGCCATCTCTTTAGAGTCAGGTCTGTAGGTGAAGAAAGTGCAGGCTGGGATGGAGTAGAAGACCCTGGGACAACATGTCCAGCCTGAGAGAGAGAAGCCTCTGTTGGCTGACTGATAACCTGAGAAACCATAGCTGCCAAGGCCAACAGGGTACAAACAGTGATTTTGCCCCCTTGCATGTCCAATTTGAGCAATATGCTCAGCAATAGGGGGCTTGGAGGGAATGCATACAGAAGGGATTTTGCCACAGCAGTCTAAATGCATCCTGGCAGAAAATGCCATGTCTTGGCCTGCTGGAGGAGATTTGAGGCAGTTCATGCAAAAGAGTCCACATCTGGGGTGCCCCACTCACTGAACAGTGATCTCACAAAATCAGTTGTGAAGATGGGCCCTGGTTTGGCCAAGCTCACCTGCCAGGGTGTACTAGACTCCTGGCAGACAACAGGCCTGAAGTAGGATCCCCTGTTCCAGGCCCTCTCTCCACACTCTCATGGCTGCTCAGCAAACAGGGTAAGAGAGTAGTCTTCATTTTTTATTTGTGTAATACAAGGCAGACTGTTGTCTCTCTGGAAAAGGACTGTTTTGTAGCTGTTGGGATCCACTAGGACTGACAGGCCATACAAAAACAGTTTGCATGTGCACCCCACTGAAGTGGAGATGAGACTCCAATGGGTTCCAGACACTTTGCGACTGAAATACTGACAGTGGGCTACCCAACAAGGAAGCCTCCAAAGAACAAGTTGCCCGGGGTTCCAAATAGGAGAAAAAAACTGTAGGGGAGATTGTTCTCCAGTGACTGGCCAGTGAGTGATCCATCCAGGGGCTTGATTAGTTGCTATAAGGTCCAGCATGGGTTGCATGGGTCGGGCTTAAACAGATTTGCTGTCTATAATGTAGCATGCCATCTGCAGGATCATCTATATATTGTCCTAAAGGTAGGCTAGGCCCTGATCGTATCTGGGAGATCTCCTAGAAACAGCAGCTACTGCGAGGGTCAGAGCTGAGACTTCTAGACTCAACAGAATTCCAAGAAGGGAAGAAAGCGAGAGGCCTTGGCCAGAGCTATGTAGCTGGACAAAGTGGCTGTCAGCCAACTGTCCGGGTAAGGGTAACTTGGAGTTCTAATATCTTGGATGTGCCGTCAGAGCACAGGGGGCAGGACCTACAAGACTGTATACCCAGGGAGAAAAAAAAAGAACCGGTAACTGCTTGGATAAAATCCTGTACACGGCAGTCAGCAGAATCACCCTTTTTCTTTTTTTTGGAAACCTGTGCCAGGGGCTAGGTGAGCTCCAAAGGGATAGACACAAATGGAAAAATACCCTTGGAGGTAGCAACCACAAGAGCATGCCCTGAGGCACAGCAGAAGTACCTGGGTTGGAAGAGTCCATGTTAAGATATCTTTACTGTTACCCTCAGAAGAGATGCAGTGAGGGTAAGACTTATCTTCCTCGATATTCCTCCAGGGGGAGATGAGCAGGGAGGTCCTCTAAACTGAGAACCCCTGCAATCAACAAGGTGACAGACAGGACAACAAAGAAAGTGCCGGAGATGGCACTAGGGACAGTGCAGACCCAGCGCCAGATCCAGCCCAGATCCAATGCCAGACCCAGCACCGCACACGATGCAAGACAACAACAACAGACACAGCACCGGAGCAGGTGTCAGACCCCAGTGCCAGAACTGGTGCCAGGCACACGGCACCAAAACAGTAAGAGACACAGCTTGTAGGAGCCAGCACCATAAGGGGTGAAATCAGGAGGACTGGATGCAGCAACAGGAGATCCCCAGCACTGACCTGGCATCAACATGATACTGTAACCAGCTGTGTCAGGGGACAGTGCCAGGGGGTCCCTGGCACCGACCCGGCACCAACAAGAAATGACCCGGTGCCTGGAGCACTGGAACCAGCTCTCAACCAGGCCACAAAGGGCCAAGGAGGGCAGAAAATGGAACCAGGAGATCCCAGCGACCTGACGTCAGCATGAAGTCAAGATGACGCTGAAGAGGGATTGGACTGGTACCAGGACCAGTGCTAAAAGTGGCGCCAGGTCATGTCTCGAAAGATCCAAACCCAGCACTGAAGCCAGAACCAGACCTTACACCAGGAACCCAGCCAGCACCAAAGTGACTGGGAGTGGTACCCAGCCGGTCCCACCAAGTGACACAAAGTGGGGTGCAGCCATTGGGACAGGAGTTGGCGGTGTGGTCACCAGCAAGGGCAGAAAGGTGCTGCTGGAGCAAAATGCTCTACCTGGCTTGAGGGCCCTGCCTGGAAGTACAGTGCCACCACCAACCCCGAAGGGCCAGGGACTGGGTCCGCAAGGAGAGACACCAAGCCTGACGCTGCACGCACTGCTCCAAGAAGCTACCCAGAGGTGGAACTGCCCACCGGGGTCCCCAGTTAGGGACAGAGGGGGGACTCTGGGCCTGATTCCTCAACACCCCAGAACCAAAGGCCCCCGGTGACAAAGACAGCGCCGACAATGGCACAAAGTCCCAGGAGACCGAAAGTCTCATGGCAGACCTCCCAGGGGAACCGCAAGTGGTACCACTTCTTCCTCTTCTGAAGGGAAGAGGAAGAACTCGAGGACAAGCAGCTCCAAGAACCCGATCGGAATCAGGAACAGGCCCACCCATTTGTGCGTCAGAGAACTGTCCTTCCTACACAGCACAGGACTGCCCATGGTCAGAACCCTTCCCTGATGGGAAAGTGGCCTGGACACAACCCCGCTGCTGTAGCAGCCTGCCTGAAGGCTCCCTACCATCATCCTGCACAGCCATTGAATGTAGACTCAGTGGGGCTGAAAGAAACCCTGAGAGAAATATTTACATAAACTCACTAAAACTAACACAAATATAACAAACTCTGGCTTTAAAAACTAAAGCAGCAAGAAACTGAACGTGGCTGTTGTAGAGACGTGAAGTTCTGAGTCCCAGAGGGTGAGCAACTTTGTCACTGAAGTGCACTCGACCGTAGGGAAAAAGGAACTGAGGCGGTTGGGGGCCGGTGCCAAGGTAAACCTTGTGCCACAAGTCACTCACACGGTGCCATGCATGCACACAGCTTGCCTCGGCACCAGTCCTCCTGAAAAGTTCTAGCTCCCGAGGGGTCCTAGTGCTACTGGCATAAACTCATTCCTGGAAGATCTGCAAAGCCCCCAAGGAAGGTGAAGACTGGTGATGCCAAGAAATTGGTTTCACAATATCCTCTTGCATACCACTGAATGTGTTGCAGTGACCACTGTGCCACCAGAAACCAGTTCCTGCATCCAGTAGCAGCAGAACCTCTTAACCTGCCACATTCCTAATGTCTTTCAGGTGTAGGGTCTACAGGACTATGAGTAACTGATCAAGATTCTGGTCCTGCAACTATTTTTTAGTTGCATTAGATAGGGTTTAAGGTGTTGGAAGCTCTGGCAGGACTGTGACTTGAGGACAGCTCTGGCATAAGACCTACAGTATATGTAGGCTATTAGGTCTAGGATTACAGATTATCCGATTGCTAATTGGTTCTTTGACTCCACTTTAGTAATTGCTTAATTCAAAATCTACCTAGCATTGGGCCTGCAATGTGTCATTACTTATCTGCCTGGTACCACTAAAATTAAAGTTAGCTCTCAGGGCACTGAAATTTACTGGTATCAGTGTAACGAGGGACAGTGTGGGATGACTGGTGAGAGACCTGCTGGGATTGTATATTAATTAACAGTCATAATTTATTATCCACGAATAACCGTGGTTTTATTCTCGGTTACAACCTCCCAGTTGATATTTTCTGTTACAACACAGGAGGTTGTAATCACTGTCTGCCACTCAAACAAAAGCTATGCAGTTCATTAGCTGCAACTATCCAACCGGGCGGGATGATAATTTTTCCAAAATATGGCGTCTCCGTTCCTCACTAACCGAGTAGTTTCTGTGGGAACTTATCTGTTCCGTTTTACTTTATCCCAGGTAGTGTTTTTACACATTAGTTCAATATATCTGGTTGATCCTGCCTTCAAAGAATAAAAAATGTATCTGGTTGATACTGCCATTTTTACCTCTCAAGCGGGGCTCCATGGCTGCATTCTTGACCGACCATGACTGATGAGTGAGTGAGAGACTGTGCATGTGTGTGTGTTTCTGACAGAACTGCTGCACTAACTCAAGTGTGGAAAAGAAAAAAAATGATGACCATTAATTAAATAAAATAACATATGGGTGGGTGGGTGTAAAACCAGAATTTTACACACACCCTCGGTATGGGATGCTTTTAGAAACCCCTAGGGCTTCACCGTGTGCGTGTGTGTGTGTGTGTGTGTGTGTGCGTGTAAAATACTGGTTAAACACATTCAAACATATTATTCTACATTTCACATAAAGTTTATTTTGACTGCCTGAGATGTATCCTTCTTCCCCAGAGTCCTGCTCCCACTTTCCTCAATAAACCGGTCCTTGTTTTGTACTGTGTATCACTGATATACTAATTTACGAATCCAGGGCCATCTACCTGAAATTCTAAATGTATAGCTCCCAATCCCTTGAAAGGGCTTTACCTCACGTGACGGTTAAATGTACATCAATAATTATGATATTTTTTCACACCTTGAGCACAGGTAATCATCCGAATGGGTTGCTCAACATTTACTGCAACATAGCTAGATGGGGCAGTGGACTACTAATTCCTCCTCCCCAAATGCTGCATTAAAAGAAAATAAAGGACAGAGGAGATTGTTTCCCTTGAGCACATATTGAAAAACAGATACCCTCTACTGCAAGCTTTTGTGATGTCATAAAAGCACCATCATCCAAAGTGGCAGTGGACAGGAAAGTGCTAACCCTAAGCTAGCAAAAATACCCGACAGGGTGGGCAGTATTGGGCTACACCTGCCCGCCCTGGGGCGTTATGGGACCCGATGCTGCAGGCAGAGGGTCTTATAGCCCCTGGAAGGGCCGGTATAGCCAATACCGCCCACCCTGGAGGGTATTATTGCGCTTAGAAAATGGGCTACCTGTAGCATTTTTATGCGAGACTTAATAAAATTAATAAAGAAATTTAAAAAATAGAGATCTATTAAGTTAAAGACTTTTATGTTGTAAAGTAGTCCCTCCTTTTTGAGCTGGTCTGTGTCTTAATGCCCCCTGACAGAGCTATTCTGTTCTCTCCCCCCACGCCTTACCACATCGAGAACAAAATAGGAAGTTTGTTTTGCAGTTTTTTCTATGGTCGTTTGAAAAATAAATAGTTTTCTCTTTGTTTTGCCAGATGCCCCCCCACACACACACTCAGAAGTTACAAGTTTGGGCTACCCTGCCATACAAAAGCATGAAGTGCAAAGCGAGAAGTCAATGTGGCAGGGCAGCATAGAGTACCGGTGTTTCTCTTTTAAATTAAAAATACGGTCTTCAGAGTGTGAGAGTGTTGTCCAGCTGCCGCAAAAACTTTTTTTTGTAATCGCTGAGTGTCGTCAATGCAGAGCGGCTGGTAGTTTTCAGTCAGGAGAGTCCAGGAGCACATGGCGAGACAGAGGTGAGTGAGTGGAAACAAACCGCAGCAGCACTTGCAGAAATTACGAATTTTTCTTTTTATTCCTGGATTGCAGACATACTGATTCTGGCTTCAGTTCGTTGCTGCCCCACCCAAGCCACCCTCACCATGTTGAATCTTGTTGCAGACCAAGGGGCACAATACAGTGCTGCTGATCTGTCCCCCCGAGCAACAACAACGGCATTATAAATACTTTTAGGAGCTTCGTTTCAACCTTCCTCTTCATTTCTTTTTTACATTGTACGCTGGAAAGCTGGTGACCACGCAAAGGAGGGGGGCCGAGATATGAAGAAGGGTTTGTGTGGCTGGCAATGAAACTGGCATTTCAGTGGTGGGCAGGGTTCTGTTGATTTGTGTGTTGCGGCTAATCAGTGTTTCATCAGTCTTACAGAGCGGATAAAATGGCAATTAGTGTGAAACTGGCATAGGGATACATGATGAGAAAAAAAATTATGTCAGATTGTGGCGGTAGAGAGGGAGGGGGATGGTTGAATGACCAGGGCTGGGTGTGAGCTCTCGCTAAGTGAGAGAGAAAACGAAATGAGGGGAGTTTAGCCAATTAGGGAGCAGGGTGGGAAGCAGGATCCTGGTGATGGGGCTGGCTGGGCTGGTACTTTTAATAGCTGGGCATCTGTTGTCTGATGGATGCCCAGCTAGAGAAGCCCCTCAGCCAATCAAAAGCCTCAAATACTTTTATCCATTTTCTAAGCTATGATAGTCTGTAGTCAAGGTGTTTTGCCTAATGTCAAAACAGTATGCAGACAGTAAAAAGTAAAAGGAAAATTATCTATTTACAGGTACAACTTTCCAAACTGATAACCACTTCTTTTTCAGACAATTTGTCAGGTACCCCATGCTACAATGTCACAATGTGATAATTCAGACGTTTCAGAAACAAGCACAATGGCTATGCTATAATAAATACCAAATGTGCTTTTCATTTTCAGACAACAGAGTTCATGGTGAGAAATTTCCTTCAGTCCAAGATGTTTTTGTTTGTGTTCCTGTATTACAAAAACTAAAAACAAGACTGATATCACAACATTTCAAATAAGGAAAAAATGTAAGCCACAGGGATCCATGCAGTAAGACAAACAACAAGCTATAAATAGATTTGAACTGTGCTTGTCTGAACTGGTTATCTTACATCAACACACCCTAAATGCCAATCTTGCACTAAATGTTCCGTTTCCTAAGTAAGGATTCATGTGAAAGAGGGGAATTTTAAAAGCACCACTATAAAGCAAGATCCAAATACCTAAATGTTAGTACTGTAAAGTTTTCAACTGAACTAAAAACAGGCAGAATTTAATATTTTCTTAGCGCCCCGATGGTATCTATCCTGCTATGACTGCCTTATTCATTTTGTTGCTGAATTGTTTTTTCATTTTTTTCTGTCTCCCTAGTCATCTTCAGTAACTGCACTCAGGCAGCAATCCTGACAAAGAGCTCAGTGATGCCAGTGATTAAAGCGAGGGGGAACTCTGGGGGACTAGTCCCCCTGCACCCCTTCACGGTACACATCAGGGGTATAGTAGAAGTAGGGGAAGAGTTCCCTGTTATAAATGTCTGCTTTACCCAATGAGTGATGCTGACACGTTTAGCACTTGGAGACTGATGTACTGATACCCAACTGATAAAAGTTTAATGGGGAAAGGGTTACATTATCTCCAAGACTTGTTATTTGCTTCCAGTCAGTTTAAGACCTGAGGCTTATACTAGATTGCTTACTTTTCAACATTTTGTTTTTTATATTGAGACATTCTTGTGAAACTGTAGCAGACAAAGATTGAATTATATTGTTTAAAACTTAAAATCACCTAATTAGTGGAGAACTTGTATCTCATTTAAAAGAAAGCTACTTACAATATCAGTAATTTGTAGAATATTTCCTCTATAGAGTCATACACCTTGCTCTTAGATCCAGATGCCCTAGGACCCCACAAGGGCTAATCCTTTTGGGTCTGATGGTGCATAATGTCGCCTTGCTGCGGCATGGTAAATGGCGTCTAGCCCAACTGCCTCAGTTTTTTTTTAATAACATTATTTGTTTATACCTCCTCAGCTCGGGGGGTTGTACCTATGGCTCCCCCTTCCATCAGTTCATCATCCAGCAGCGCCCATACAGGCCGCAGCACTGTGCTTGACTCCTATCCTTTCTCCAGGCCACATCTCAATGCGTGGGTACCGCGCATTGCAGAAGATCTAGGCCGGACCAGAAGAGCAGCTTGGATGCATCTGGTGTGGAGCCGCTGGGACACCAGACATCACGAGCTGGAGGACTGGATTTTTCCTGGTTTTTTCCTCCCTTGGTGTGGACGTGCAATGTCATCATAGCGTTGCCATAGCTTCTGTCGTGCTATGTCAGACGGCTGCCGTGCGAGCCACCTTGTGTCGGCTAATGCGCCAACCCACAGCCGCCGCTAGAGGTTGCTGCCACATTAGCCACTGGCACCCTCGCTGGAGGAGGAGAGCAGTCCCTGGGATGCTCGATCCTCCTCCCTCAGCTGGCCCTCCAACACCTAAGGTCGCTCCTGACCCCGGGTTGTCGATGTCGAAAGCGGTAGCTCTACTGCTGCGCGGCGAGCACTGAGGTGTTTTTTGTTGTTTTTTTTTACCCAGGATACAGTAGAAAAATCCATGCACAGAGGAAAAAATAAATCACTTTTTTTTTTTTAGGGTCCTCATGGTGCACACAAGCAGAAATGGCATGAAAGGGTAAAAAAAAAAAAAAAAAAATCAAACCTAAAATATACATCTACAGTATAAATAGCAAAGGCTAAACTATCAAATGCAATTCAACCTGGGTTAGAGAAAGCCAAGGCGAAAGATGAGACTTCTGTCCCTTTTTTTTTTTTTTTTTTTTTACAGCCTTCATTGAGGAGATATAATGAAGTGAACAAAGAAGGAAGTTCCACAGCCACAAAGCAGCTATAACATAAGCTCTGTCACAAGATGAGTTCAGGCAGGCACCTGGAATGTCGAATAGATTTTTCCCAGTGCAGCAGAGGAGGCATTTGGGAGGGTATGGACACAGGAGGCCTTCAGTGTAGCCAGGACCCACAGCATGCAGGGCACTGAGCACCATAAAGCAAATCTTGATTAAAGTATGCCATCTAACTGGAGTCAATGTAGTTTGCAAAGCACGTGTGTGATACAATTAGAAGTGATTGTACCAGACATCAGCCTGGCTGCAACATTCTGCACAAGCTGAAGATGGTGCTCCAGGTCCCCAGAGCGCCATCGAAACAGAGCTTTACAGTAATCGAGGCATGATGTTACAAAGGAATTTACCACAGTCCTAGGCCATTATACTGAAGTCAAAGTGTCAGCCAGACGATATTAGATGGGGAAAAAAGACAGTGTACAACTGCTGCCACATGGAATTCCAAAGACAACCTGTCATCAACTATGACCATCAGATTTTTAGCCCCATACACAGCTCGGAGGGTGGGGCACTTAAAGATGGAAGGGTGATCCCCCCTCTTCACTGCTAACTTCTGAGATCCTCGTTCTATTAGTATCAGCTCAGTTTTACCTGGATTGAGGCACAACCAGCTGGTAGCCTTTCAGTCACTCAGTTCTGACTGCTACTTATGTAGCATAAGCTATGTAGTACTCTCGGTCTACTGCAGAGAGGTACAACTAAGTGCAATATTATCTGCATAGCAGTGAAACTCTAAATTGTACCATCTCCTGATCTCACCAAAGGGCACCATGTGCACTGCAAACAATATCAGGAACAAAACCCAACCATGAGGAATGACACAGGGCATTGCAGATAGCTTTGAGGAAAATGTACCCATCGTCACCAACTGAACCCTGTCACCTACAAACTGGGAGGAGTGGAATTATCAGTCACAAAGCAGGAAAGGGACATGGGGATGATCATTTCTGCTGATCTGAAGGTAGCTTAACAGTGTGACAAGCCAGTGGGGAAGGCAAATAGGATGCTGGGCTGCATAGGCAGGGGAATAACCAGCAGAAGGAGGGAGGAAGTGATCCCTCTGTATAGGTCACTGATGAGATGACCACACCTCAAGTACTGTGTCCAGTTTTGGAGGCCCCATTTACAAAAGGACATAGACAGAGTGGAGATGGCACAAATGAGGGCAACCAAAATGGTGCAGGGCCTGCATCAAAAGTCCTACGAAGAAAGACTTAAGGAGCTGAATTTGTATTCCCTAGAGGGAAAACAGGGATATGATAGAAACATACAAGTACCTTACAGGCAAAAACAAGGTACAGGAAGGTAGCATTTTCCAAAGAAAAAGATGTTAAAGATGGGGGGCACACTATGAAGGTGGAAGGGAAGGCTCAGGGAACTGGTGGACGATGGAACAGACTGTCATGGAGATGGTGGAGGCTAAACAGTTACAGGTTCCAGAATGTATAGGATACATACAAGGGGATCTTGGAAGTAAGGCGGGGGGGGGGGGATGAAGACCGAAGACTGAGTAGGGTCTGTGGTGTACCTGTAGGGAAGGAAAAATAGGACAGACTAGATGGACCAAGAGGTCTTTATCTGCCAACATCTTCTATGTTACCTAGGAATGACTTAAACCAATGCAGCACTGTTTGGCAAGTTCTACACACATCCTCAGGCAATCAGTCAAAACCCAAAAGACCATGATGTCAAACAATGAGGAAACATCGAGGGGATTCATTACAGAATGCTCTCCTCAATCTGTTGCAAAGAAGAGATAATTCATCACCTTGACAAGAGCAAAAAGAATTTTCAATTGTGTCAAGGTCAGCAACCCGAATGGAATGGCTTGTAGAGATCGTAATACATCAGATGATCTTCCACTTGCGATGCTACCACCTTCTTGAGAATCTTCCCTAGAAAGGGAAGGTCTGAGACAGGACTGTAATTAGCTAAGAACTATGGGGCCAAGGATGGTGTCTTGAGGAGGGGCACCACTACTACATTGTTAAAGTTGACAGGGAAGTATTCCTCTCTCAATTAACCCAGGACAATTTCAGGTACCACCACAGAACTGGGGTTTCCCAACAGTCCACCAACAGGTGTGTAGGACCTGGATCTGGAACACAAGAGGTAGGTAGCAATAAAGACATCACCTGTGACACCTCCTTATCCAGTACTGGTGGAAACTCCATCCAAAGTAATGGAGGGCCTTAGAACCAACTGCCCCTACTGATGTTGGGAACCAGACCCCTTGGGAGATTGCTGTTCTGATGGAGGACACAGTTGAGGAAGAAAGACCCAAGCTCCTTGAAACTGGTTGCAGAAAACGTCCCCCTAGACTGCAGACAGGCTGGATGTAAGAGCCTAAAAAGGAGATAAGAATGGTGCATTCACCAGAACTTTATAATTAGTATTTATTTGCAGCACAGAAAAGACATGAATGCAGAGCAGTCTCCCATGTGTATCACCCTATATATGGGGCTTCAGCATGACAAATGTAGTCTGATAAGTAGGAGAGACTGCACTGCATTCAGCTATTTGCTTTGCTGCAAATAAATACTAATTATAAAGTTCTGGTGAGTACAGAATTTTTTTCCTCTTTCCTGCCTTGGTAGCCATTGACAGTGGTACTAGTAGATGTGTGGTATGCACAGCTCCCCCTTTTTTTCTTCTTTCGTGGACGTAAGAGTCTATCCATAGTGTGGAAGAACTGAGATGGTCTATTCTTCCCCAATACAATCATCCCAGACAGGAACTCTGTCTTCTTCAGGCTGCCCTCTGATGCATCCCATAATGGGTACTTACAGCCAGTCTGTCCTCCACAGAGTATAATCTTCCATGAAATGACAACATGCTAGTAACCCCATGGAAATACAAGAGTTGCTACATCTAAGACAGGCCAGAGAACATAAAGATGAAAATGATGGTACATGAGCACACACATATGAGGAGGACAATATATACCACTGAAGAAAAGTAAGTAGAAAACAATTATGAACAAATTAATTTTTTCATTTTCTGTCCGAAATGGAGAGAGATTTGCACTGGCACTGTTAGCACAGAAATGTGCTAATATGTCAAATAATACTTAAATAACATTCTACAAGTGCTTAGATAGTCCCTAAGGTACGGCCCACTGTGCATGTCAACAGAAGCTCAGTTCTGTGGTCCCTGGGAGATATAGCTGGGCAGACTCGTGTGCAGGGTTCAAAGTATCAAGTAGATATATTGTAAAAGGTTGCCAGTGTCAGTGGCTCAGCAGGTTGTACATTAGCCTCTGAGGCTGGAAGATCAGAAGGCTGTGGATTCTATCCCCACATCAGGCACTTGGGTTAAATCGCAATACTGACACTGTAGTGCAGCATGAGGGAGGTGCTGCACTCCTGAGGTGCCATTTTTCGGATGAGACATTAAACTGAGGTCCCATCTGCCTGTTCTGGTGGTAGTTCAGGTGTATGTCAAAGATCCCATGGCACTTCTCGAAAAGAGCAGGGGAATTTTTATTATAAGTGGACTTCATTACAGTACAAATCATATGAATGACAAGCCAACAGACATTCAGAAACCAAGAGAAAATATTACATACATCACTTTAAACATAATCTGCTGTAAACAAAAAAACAGGAAGGCCAGACATCATAATACAAATCAGTTTTCAAAAGCACAGAGACAGAAATTTCCTAACTATATACATTTTAGCCTAACCAGGCATTGCAATGAACCCATAAATGTTGAGTCTTTTCAAAGGTATATCTCTTCATATCCAGCTGTTGCATTAACTGTAAAGTACGCTGAATATTACCCAATAACTCTTGATACATAACAAATTTCTGCTGCAAAACCGACATACAACGGGACTGCAATAGGTAATACCTAATCATGACAAGGACTACATACATGGTATCTTTATGGTATTTACCAAACCCCATGTCATCTGGCCCATACATCAGGATCTGATATGTGAGCGCAGTCAGGCCGGGCTCTGACCAAGAATGTGACAGATACTCCCAAAAGGATTGGGCGTAGGGACAATCTAGAACAGGTGCTGCTGGGTTTCCAATACCTGAAAACAAGAAGGCCTGGGGCAATATCTCTGACATTTATGTCAACCGTTTCCTTTGACCTCCAATCTGCCATAGTTACTGATCCAGGTACAATCCCAAGCAAATGGTGGAATTCTGGGGTTATTTAATTGCTGCAGGACGTATTGTAATTTGTTCACTGGACACCCAGGAAATTCCACCTCTGAGGTACTTTCAGTGGATACAATTGCTGCGTAGATGGACTTCCTATCCATCCTTAGAAGCTTGTCAGATGTGATACCCCACTTAATTGCATTCCTAATACAATCTTTACCATATGCAGGAGTTTTCTGGGGGAGAGACCTTATTGTCTTTTCTTCCCGTGGCAACAGACATGGGGATAAGCATTCTTGAACCAAGGGAACCTAAAACGTAATACCAGGACATAGACGGGCTGATATAGTAAGAAAGAAACAAACTAAAATAAAAGGCTAAGGGATGAACCATACTGACTCCTCCTTTATTAATGGGAAGATACGTAAATTCTCACTTGATTGGGTTCAACCTTGAGCCCCAAAAAGCTTGAAAAATATCCCCAACAGTTCTGTAGCTAATTCTTGTGGAGGGGGAAAACATAGTAGAGATAAAGGAACTGTGGAACCAGCAGTGTCTTAATCAACATTACCCTTTTCTTTTTTGATAGTTGCTGCCCTTTCCAACTCAAAACTAATCTATTTGCCTGTGTCATTTTGGCTTCCCAATTTAACCGTGCCATATCTCCAGGTCTAGACTTTGCACCTAATATAGATATAGGGTCTGCTTTCACTAAGATACCTGCCCACTGATCTGTTTGGGGCACAAGGGTGTGGCCTAGGACAACCCCTTACTTTTCCCAAGATTAAGCTTAGAGCCAGAGAGGTGTGAGAACTGTGCTAGTACTGCTGTTAATGCCAATTCAGAAGAGTTTATGGAGAGAGTTAATATAAGATCATCCGCATATGCTAATGCCTTTATCTGCAAGGCCTCTGTGAGCACTATGCCTATCAGTTGTTCATTTGCTAAGATTAGTCTGATTAAAACGTCTATTCCAAATACATAGAGAAATGGGCTTAGTGGGCATCCTTGTTTTACTCCCCCAAGGAATTTTACCTTCCTACCAACCAGAGATTTATGTTTGGGCAGAGAAAGGAGGCACTATATATTGCCCTTATCCAATTCACAAATGTTACTGGGATCCCAAAACTCAACAAAGTGGAAAACAAAAAATGGTGAGAAAGCCTGTCAAAGGCTTTCTCCTGGTCCAGCACAAGAACATATCCTCTTATATCTTCAGTTTCCCCTTTATGAAAAGCCTCACGGAGGATAATTAGATTATCATGTTGCTGGCATCCCATCAGCACACAAGTCTGGTAAGGACTAATGAGATACTGAGCTACTCTGGATAGCCGAGCTAATAGGATTTTACTCAGTATTTTAAGGTCTGAATTCAACAAGCTTAATGGCTGCCAGTTCCCAATCTCCTGACGTGGCCCTTTCTTGTGAATTAAAACCAGAATTGCATCCATCATGAAGGCAGAATACTGAGAAGAATTCAAAATATGATTAAACAAAATCACCAAAGTAGGAGAGAAGTCCTCTGCAAAGATTTTATAAAAACCTGAACTGAGACCGTCTAATCCAGGGGTGGTATTACAAGAGAGTTGTGAAATTGCTACCTTCACTTCTTCAACGGATACTTCATTAAGTAGTTGCTGTGCATCTGCCTCTGAGACTTGGGGCAAGCCTAGAGAGTTTGGTATGTCTTGTACCTCTGGTTTAGGGGGGAGGGGGATTCAAATGTTTGCTCTACTTGGTTTTTAACCACCCCCAAAAGTTCCTGTGGGGAGCGCACTATGTTGCCTGATGGTGATAGTAATTCAGTGATAACTCTATTATCTGTTCTTTGCCTACATTCCTTATAGGGGTCTAAGGAGGTTTTAGTAATCTGAGTGCCAAATCTGAGCTCTTGATGCAGTGTTTTAACCCTATCATACTGCATTGTTGACATTTATTTTTTTTGAGTGATCTATTTTTCTCCCCTCCATGCCCTGAATCCACCTCTCCTTTGGGCATCCAAGGTCACCAGCACCCCTTCTAACCCCCAGCCCCTTCATCTCACACTGCAGCCTACCTTGGGGTAGCTCGGCATTATCCTTCGCCCGAGTGGGTCCCTCTCCTCCGAGGGGGAAAGGCACTGGCTGGGGTAGTCCCGTACGCTATATTTTTCCTCGGCCCCGGGTGCTGCTGAGACGGCCAGCCCGCTGGAAGTCTTCCAGGTGTGCTGGTAGACCGGATGCCATCATCCGGCCAATCCAGAGCGTTTTTCCATGTTCTGGTACTTCCCAAATTGCGACGCTTTTGTGCAGTGCTCCCAGTCTCCACTGGGGGCTGCTGCAGAGCGCAGCGATCCTGAAACCCACCCCAGGAGAGGAGAGGAGAGGAGAGCAGTCCTGTGGATGCTCAATCCTCTCCTTCCCCTACCGACCCCCGATGACCCGAGTCCATTCCCGAACCCGGGTCACCGTTGTGGTGTGAGGTAAGGCGCCAGTGCCTCAACCTTCTGCACCACTGGGCCGGCAACACTTGGTTTTTAGTATTTTTAATCTGAGCACTCAAATCTTGCCGTCTCTTCTATTTGAGAAATCAGATGCTGCAGTTGATGCCACATCTGCAAGTATGTTAAATAGTCAGCAGCAGATCTAGAGTGTGCCCTTTGTTGAAAGAATTTGCCCCAAGATTGTTTTGTGTCCTCCCACCATTCTAAGATGTCTAAGTGGCACTCTACCACAGTCAGTCTAGCAGCCCACTCCCTCCGCCAGGCTTTCTGGAGCGGGGGGCCAGCTAGAACAGACTCATTTTTAGTCTCCAATAATTGTTTTTTTTTTTTACACTGTGGGCTTGATCCCCTTACCATTTTTAGTTTAATGGCCATATGGTCTGAAAATTCACAAGGGTGAGTGAAGACATCCTGAATGATAAGTGCAGGGGATATAAAGTCTATTTGAGTCTTGAGGGAGCCCTTATGAAAAGTGTGCCCTCCTTTGGAATGTATTTTCCTGTAGGCATCTATCAGGTGTGCACTATTCAAAATATTCTGCAGTGAAATGGTATCATTAAACAGTTTCTCAGTTTGGAGACCCCTGTCAGCCCACAGATAAAATCTCCCAACCAGACAACCAAACGAGATGTGTGCAGAAAGGGCTGCACTTCTCTAAATAAAGAGACCCTCTGTGCCTTAGTCTGAGGGGCATATACTGCCATAATACACATTCTACTGGAACCATATGAAATAACCAACAAGAGGGCCCTCCCAGGGTGGATATCCACCAACCTTGAGACATGTAACGGGGGTAGAAAATAGGATAACCACCCCGTCACAGACATCTGTGCCTGTAGACCAAAAGGATGGGCCCAGGGTCCATGCTCTAGAGACCTGTTGTAACTCTCAAGTTGTTTTTAATCGAGTGTCCAGTACACAAATTATATCATTGTGTAGCCCCCCTTCAGATACATCATAGCCCCAGAGTGCTTTCTCTCACTCTAAATACTATTAAAATTTTAATAGTACTAACAGTTAAATGAGCCATCAGATGGTCTCAGGATTTAGAATTAGGACATGTCATAGTAGAACTTACCCTGTAAAGGCTATGGAGTCTTGGAGACCCGGCGCTGCCTAGTCGTTTTGGCTATTGACCCTTCCCCTCCTCCTCCTGTGTCTGTGTTGGAAGTGATAGAAGAGGAGTCAGATTCTTCATCCTCTGAATCCCTATCTGTACTTTCTGCTGGGAGTGCTGCATATTTATTCCCTGCTTTCCAAGATGGGGCATTGTTACTGGTTTTAACTGTGGCCTGTTTAGATTTCTGAGGCCCTGCTCTCCCTTGCCTTGGTCGTTTTTTGGGGGCCTACCACTGTAAAGACTATATATTTGTCCCCTGTGGGGGGGCATGTCTCTCTGTTCCAAACCTACCACCTCCCGGGGGTGCTCTTGTTTAGAAGAGGGGGTTCAGTTGTAGGGACTTTTGGTGAGGGATCTTGAGTGGTGTCAGATACTTCCATCTGTTCTGCTTGTGCCAGATCTGAAGGCTGTAAAGGGTTTTGTGTACCCTTCTCAAAAGGAAGCTGTTTGTCCTGGTTTGCTACTCTTAGGGCTTGCTGGCGTTGCGCAATATTAATAAGCTTTTCCTGTGAGGGGCAATCCTCTCTGTTATGTGAAGCCCACGGGCAGCACCCATACGCATGACCCATGTGCTCACACAAGTTACATTTAAAGAGATTTAAGCAGGCTGAAGATACATGACCAAATCCCAAACAATGACTACAGCGTGGGGTATCACACGCAGAGCTAAGGTGAGCTCGTGATCCGCACTTAAAGCAAGACCTTGGCTGTCCATTGTAAAAAATAGATCCCCGGTCCCTTCCTAAGAAAGGAGCTTAGGAGGTGCATAGACCCACAGTCTGTGGAGTGTACTTTAACTTTCACTCGCCATCCCCCATCCCAGATCTGCTCACTATCCAGGATTAGTGTAGGTTTACCCAGAAATCTCACAATGCTGTCTTAGCCAGAATAAAATGTTCTTCACATGGACCCCCTTGTTTTTAAACATAACTGTTATGATTTTAACCAGTGGTTTGGTTAGTGGCACAACATGGAATAGAATCCAGGCCTGGTAATGGGTCCAAAAATTATCTAGGTTGGAAATACTTTTAAAACTGACATTGTGATTGCCATTCCCCAAACTGATCAAAGCAAATATCTCAGAGGAAAAATAATGCATCCAGTTCTTTAGTAATGTTCTGGCGATATATACCCTGCTAGGTGGTTCTTCCAGTTCCCCCTTGTACAACAGCTTGACTGCGTTGCGCCTAGGGGTCGGTTCTCCCTTGGTTACAATAGGTCTGACAGTTTAAACAAGGGGTCTGGGGTTACTCTATCTGCCTGCCCATTATCAACTTTCTCTCTAAAACCAAGGTTTTCAAGAGATACTGCATCATTTACCAATATTTGTTCAGAGTTTGTCTTAACAACATCTACATTCTGTTCAGTATTTAAATTTTCAATGTCAGAAGTATTACCCTGTGGTGTGGTGGAGCTCTTATTCAGTGCATCATCAGTGGCCACTGGTTCTGCTGATTTCTGAATCAAGTCCTGAAAGGAGGGATCCCTGGGATCAGGTGACCATTGTCCCGAGGAGTCTTGTGTCCATCCGGCCCCTTCCAGTGCAGATTTGGGGGACCAATTTATCATATCCAGCTCTTTGTCCATAATATTCCCCCAGCTTCTGGAGTGCTGCCGATCTTTAAAGGAGTAAGTCTGTTCTGAAGTAGAAGCATGTACTGTGGATGCCACAGAAGGATGCAGTAATTTTGCCTGGGATTGTTTTGTTGATCCAGGCCCCAAGCACTGTCACTGTTTCTGCTGTGCAGATTCTGAGGTGTTTAAGCGGGGAGGCTGTGGGCACACAGGTGAAGTCCTTTCTTCACTGCCAGCCTCGGACGAAACCTCGCTCGGATCACCTCCTTCTTTGACATGGTCTACTTGCTGTGCTTTAGCTAGAATACTTTTGAGGTGAGTCATCTCCTGCTGCATATTTGCTCTGCTACTGACAGGAGCATCAGGCGGGTTGTCAGTCATTATAAAATGATCCAGTGTAGCAAGAGCGGCATCCAACTCTTGCAAGCGTTTTATTTGCCTCTCCTTTTTACACAGCAAAAAAACTAGCCGTGTCTGCATCTGTTCTGCTGAGAACTCATTTACTGGATGCACAAAAATACTAGGCTCCACTTTGTCAGTCTCAATGTGCAATGAACTTACTGAAACTTTCTCAGATTCCTCTAAAATTGTAGAATCCAAATCTGATTGTATTTCCCAATTCAAAGCAACATCCTCTGGTTCCTGTGTAAGCTCTACAGGAGTAGAGTTTTTCTCAGCAGTCTGACTCACCTCCATTTCCACCAGAGTCTCAGGCAGACTGGCCACAGCTTCGACCAGCCAAGAGGATCCCCCTACTGGAGAGTAGGGGAATTTCCCTAGTGTCCTGGCCAAATTTCCCCATTCACTACAAATACCACCAACAGTTTAATCTGATTCAATGTGAGTTGGTATCGATCTGTATCTCCTTCCCCTGGGGTGAGGCTGAAAATAGAATTGTCTAGTCCTCCTTTCCCGGTCAACAAAATCTAAATAAATTAAATACCACCAGGGCATGAGCCTCTTGCCATAGGGATCCCCAGCTACCTGCACTCGCCACCTGGAAATGTAGTGCAACAGGAGGCGGAGCTGTACTTTCTCTGTACCACATCCCTCCGGTCAGGACTCTCAGCAGCAGTTTGGAGGTGGGAGTTCTCAGCTGCCACATCAATAAGAACACACAGTGCTCAGCAGATGCCAGTTGACAAGAGGATTCACCAGCCACGAGGCCAGCACCTGCCATCTTAGGAGCCACCAAGGTAGTGAGCCTTTTGCCACAAGACTCCCCAGCTACCTGCACTCACCACCTTGAAATGTAGTATATCAGGAGCTGTGTTTTTTTCTGCACTGTGTCCCTTCAGTCAGGACTCTCAGTGGCAGTTTGGGGGCAGGAGCTCTCAGCCGCTTAACTGGCCTCTCTACCCAGTGGTCTTGTGTGTGTGGTCTCAGCATGAGTGCTACAACAGGAGTGCAAGTCCTCGAGTGGAGTCTCCAAAGGAGAAGCACCAGTGCACTAGGGGGCTCTGCCCAGCCTGTAAGTACTGTTCAGTCTGTGAGCATAGTATTTCAATCTAGTGTGGAACCACTGTTGCAAAGGTATCTCTAGGGTGCCTTATTAGCTAGCACCAGATGTCACCTGTAATGCTATTTTGGCCATCCAAGAACAAAAAAAAAACAAACAAAAAAATACAACCAAAACAAATAGGTGTTTGGGGTTCTAGGTCTACTGCATACTCACCTAGCTATCATAATCCCCGATCTTCCTGCTACTGCTTAACTCTGCAAGCAAGTGCACCTTGGCTTCCTCCCTATCTCACTGAGGCCCCCGTCCCACTTCTATAGTGCAGCTTCTGCTCCATCTGGGTGAAGGCCTCATCCCCCATCTCTAGACTAACTGCCTGCATATATCAGTGAAGCCCTCATCCCCCTTTCCTAGTGCCACTCCTCCCCTATCGGGTGATGCTTCCAGAGTCCTTACTCGCTATACTAGTGCAGCTACCTTGCAGCTTACTATGGTTCCATTACATTACAGTGCTTCTGTACTGTAAACTGCATCTATTTGTTATGCACTGTTGCAAGTGCTTAATCTGTTTGTTGAGTTTATTATGCAACGACAGCCTTTCCACCTTCTTGCTTTGTCAGTCCTGCTGCCTCCTTGCTTTGTTCTGCAAACTGCAGTACCTTAGGACAGCTGTGTCACTGTACTTCAGCACAGCCTGCCAGTCTTTTCACTGTTTTTGTTTTTACTTGCCATATCTGCCACCCCGGCTACCGTTCCTAAACCCCCTCTCCTTTAGCAATACTGTCCAGTTACTGCCGTCCCCCCCCTCTCCCCCTTACCAAATCTCTATCCCCCCTCCCCAACACTTGTCCAACAACTATCCAAAGCCCATCACCCACCTGCTATTCTTCTCAGGAGGTGATGCAGCGCTAAACCCTGGCACTCCTACCCACTGCCCTCCTGACCCTCCCAAATGGTCTCCGGGTCATGCACCTCAACATTCGCACCTTCCTCTCTAAAACTGATCACTAGAGGTTGTTGGTACTTACTACTAAACCATCTGTACTTGTCAACATGGAAAACTGGTTCTCACCCACACGGACAAACATACATATGTGTAACCCCCCTGCAAATGGGGGTTCCCAAAAGACTTCCCAGGAGCTTGCTTGAATGCTCCAAGCCTGAATGGTGTTTGGCATTTAAGCCATTTATCAGTGAGTGTTTTTAGAGCCTCTGGTACTGTCTCTTTAAGAGCTGTCTGCTTGCAGACATAATTAGTTTGTATGGGGGGACTGTGTGCTTCTCTGAGTACCACTCGAGCTGCTGCCAATTCACTTCATTTTTGCAGTCACTAGGAGTGCAAAGGGAACCTATCTGAAAGATGTAACTGTTTGCCAGAAATTATTTAGAGTAATAATGAAATTACAGTTTGTCTAACCTGCTTTCTTTGCAGTCAGAACTGTGTCTGCTAGTTCCCCATTCTAGTTTTGAACTGCTGAACTGGACCAATCAGTGTGGGGTAAGCTAGCTCTAAAATGGTGCCTTGAACGAATCAGAACTTGGACTCATAATCTGAGCCAGCCACAAGAGGATTGTATGGGCAGTGACTCTGGGAGATGTAGTTTAGACTTCAGTGCCTTTTGGACCAACAGCAGCAGTCTATTGTGAGTGACAGCCAATCCAGTCAAGAACTGGGAGGAACTCAAAGGAAATGCCGGTTTTGTCGGTTGGAGTTCAGTTGAGCTTTGGCAGTGAAGAAGGAAGGAGCCCTGTGCTTTTTCAGTGTGCAGTTTTAGTCAAAAACGTGTGTAAGGCCCAGAGTTCCGGTCTGCAGCTTGTGTAACAGCTTGTTAGGACTGAATCCGTCCTGTGAAAAGAATCAAAGGATCTCTGAAGAGTAGAAACCAGGCTCACCCTGTAGAAGACTGGAGAAATTGTTGAATTACACTGGTCTGTCAGGAACTGAATCTGCTGTGTGTTCTCCGGGTATTGTGCAGTAATTGCGATCGGGATACAGATGCAGCCTGCCTGGTGTAGTGCTTTCTTGTATATGGATGTGTGAAGAGGTTTGTGTACCTCAAGTGAGCCCTGCTGACATTGAAGGACCCTATCTTATTTGGAGTCGTGAGTACTAATTCAGGGTCGCTCCTGTTGAATTGCCACATTAAATCCAAATGGAATTACTGTACTGCTGACTGTTTAATTCTCCTTTTCTCTGTGTGAAAGGGCCCTACCAGCTGCCGCGGTTTGGACTAGCCACTAGGGCTTGGTACCCAGGGACAGTAACTGATAGGGATAGGCCTGTGCACAGAGCCATAAATAGATTATTAGAGTGATAAGCTAATTAACCTGATTTCCCCTGTCCTTGTTATATCCCCTAAATAAATCAGAGCTGCTTGTTTCAGCAAAGTTATACTGCCTGAGGTATTTGTCTATGTTAAAGTACTGTACTGTGATTGTTGCACTGTATCTCATTTCACAGGAGGTCCCAGTGCGGAACCAGACCTGGGGTAAGTGTATACTGTGAAGGTAATTCTGATATATTGTGTGGGCCACTAGTGGGAAGAAAGGGGTTGCAGTGTCCCAGAGGGCTGTGACCAAGTTAGTTTAACTATTGCAAACCCTGACCTCTGGGTGGAGGCACCGCCATTGGATCCAGGCCCCTCAACCTGTTAGTAGCAAATCAGGCAGGGGTAGTAGCCCCTGGGATAGCGCCATCTAGGGGTTACATCTTGGAGCTCACCGCTGGGATTGTGTGTCCTCTAGTGGCCATATTCTGAACCACTGTTAAGAAAAAAATGGGTACCCGACAAGTGGCTGTGCACCGGCTGGTGGAGTGGTGTACTGGGAGGAGATCGACCCCCAAAATGCTATGCTTATCCTGGACATCCCCTGGGTATCATCACGGACACTGTGCAGGAGTACTTTCCAAGGTGGAAGGTTTACAAAACCCTGTGGTGGTGGGTCGGCATGCTAATCTGCTCACCCACACTTTCCTGGCCCTAGTAGAGTTTAAGGATCCCATAGATAGCTCCAAAGTGCCACAGACCATTACCCCAGAGGAGCCCTCACTGCTTGGAGTGATAACTAGGACAGTAAAGACCGGGGAATCAGCCCCACCACTATCTGAAACTTTTGAGGAGAAATTTGCTGAATGGTTGCTGGGAGAGGAAAACTGTGGAGGACTTGAAGAAACTATTCTTGCCACCTGGGGTGTTCCTCCCCAACACCCTCTCCTGCTCAGTGCCCGTAATGGTGGCTGAACCAATGCAGACTCCTATTTCTGCACCTGCCATTAGTCACGACTCTTACCGAAGGTTGAGGATCTTCTCTGGCACCCTCCCACCCCAAGGGAGGATGACTGGGAGACCTGGATAGACTATGTTGCCCCAAGTGCTAGAATGGCAATGCTGGAAGGCGGCGAAGAGGGTTAGTGAGAGCCTCCGAGGTCCCGCCCTGGCTACCATCCGTGCTAAACGGGCCAGTAACCCTGACGACTGCACAGGCCTATCTTGAGGCCTTGGAGAATGTGTGGGAGCCCAGATTCTGATGAGGACCTATGGTGGAGAGTAAGAAATGCACAACAGTACCAAGGGGTTGTTGTCTGTGTATGTCTCGGCTGGAAAAATTGTTGCAAGAATGCCTCAGAAAGGGTAGTTTGCCAGCGATTGAACTGGACCGAACCAGACTGGACAGAATCTTAAGTCTGCCCCCTTCTCAGAACTGCTGTTGCTTCAGTTCGCCTGGCAAATCGACTGGAATCTCCACCCTCCTATGATGAGTTAATGAGAGAAATTCGAGGAGTTGAGAAAAGGCGACCTCGGGAGGTACCTGCACCAACAGCTGTGGCTACGACCCGAGTGACTGAGGGTGACCCATCAAGTGAAGTTCAGGGGCAGAGGTTGACAGTCAATGAGTGCTCTGACAAGGAAAAAGATATGCCACAATGGGGCGAACTGTTGAGAGAGATCCGGGAATTCAAAAACAGTCCCTTTATGAAGGCCACGCCTGCAAGTACGGGCCCTGACCTATATCCGACTGCATCTGCTATGGGGGTGGGGGTACCCACCCGTGTATCTCCTGCTGATAACAGCTCCAAACTCAATTCCTTGACCATGGAAGTGGAGAAACTGACGAGATGTCTCCAAATGCTTATCACGCCGCAGACAGAGATGGCACCCAGGTTTCCAGTTAGTAATACCCGCCCTGGCTCCCAGTGTGGCGCCTCGGCCAGCTCAAACTCCAGAAAGTATGTTTTGCTATAATTGTGGGAAAGATGGGCACATGAAAGGGAATGCCAGTCCCAAAAGACACTGACAAAGTTGCATATAGGCTACAAGGAGAGCTTGGAGAAGAAATCAGTGGTTAAGAGGTGCACGACAGTCCCAGTGAGGGCACCAAAATGCTAATTCACGTCCTTTTGTGGCAAGGTCAGTTGCCCAGGCCCCACTACCGCCTCTCAGACTGGTCCAGAATAGTGGGTCCCTCCATGGAGACCACTGTAAAGGTGAATGGAGTGTCTACAAGAGCTGTATTAGACAGTGGCTCCCAAGTGACAATTATGTTCCAGGATTGGTATCAGAAGCATTTGTCAGGCGTACCCTTACAACCATTAGAAAGGACTGCATGTATGGGGGTTAAGTGAGAAGGCCTACCCTATTCCGGGTATATCCAATTTGGCTGTCTTTCCCCACCTCCGTGGCTGGAGTGGCCGAACAAGTAGAGACCCTAGCCTTAGTGTGTCCCCCACTGGGCTGTATGATGGTGTCCCTTTGTTGATTGGAACAAATGCTCATATGTTCGGAAGGCTGGCACAGTTGTGTTATGAAAAACAGGGGTCAAAGACTAGTAGAGCTTTAAGAGTTCGGCTTTAATTAAGAAGGCCTATGAGGCACAGAGAGATGCTGAAAAACAGAACCAGAGGAACCGGTCGGAATTGTATGGAAGAAGGATCCTGAGTCTCTGATCCTGGCGCCAAATGCCCAGTGTACCTTACAGGAGAGGTCCGTATCAGAAAGGATGTTAAGAATAAAATATTAATGTTGGATGCACCAGGCGATGGGAAATGCCAGAGGGACTGCTGGTCAAGCCTAGTATTTTGCCCGCTAGAGCCCATGCTTATGCAGAAGGGTAATGGTCCAAGTTCATAATGTGTCTGAAAGAGACATTCGAGTAAACAGAGGTTGCATCCTGGCTAATGTGCATTGTGCAGACACTGCAGTGCTACCCAGCAGCAAGAGTTCAAGGAAGAATGACAGAGTAACGCCTGACTTGTTTGATTTGCGACTCCCGCTGCCAGCTGAATGGAAAGTGAGGATCAGTGAGAAGCTTGCCCAGAGAGACCAGGTGTTTTCTTTAAAGGAATGGGATGTGGGATGCGTGCAAGGAGCTGAGCACAATATCCGGCTGCATGACGGAAGACCATTTCGTGAGAGGTCTCGGCGCCTGGCACCTGCTGACATAGATGATGTGAGACGCATCTGCAAGAGATGTTAGCTGCTGGTGTAATACAAGAATCCAGAAGCCCTTATGCTTCCCCATTGTGGTAGTGAGGAAAAGAATGGAACAGTAAGGATGTGTGTGGATTATCGCACCTTAAACCGCGGACTATCCTGATCAGTACACAATGCCCCGCATTCAGGATGCTTTGACTGCCTAAAGCGGGAGCAAGTGGTTCTCTGCTGGATCTCCGCAGTGGGTACTACCAGATCCCGATGGCCCCAGAGGACCGTGGAGAAGACGGCCTTTATCTGTCCGCTTGGCTTTATGAATTCATGAGGATGCCTCAAGGGATTTCAGGTGCCCCAGCCACTTTTCAGCGATTGATGGAGCGTGCAGTGGGGGACATGAACTTACTAGAGTGCCTGGTATACCTAGATGATGTTATTGTGTTTGGCAGCTCACTGGAGGAACATGAGAGCAGATTATTTAAGGTATTGGACCGACTGGAGGACTTTTGGCCTTAAACTGTCCATTGATAAGTGTCAATTCTTTCAAACATCAGTAAAGTATGTGGGACACATAGTATCCACCGAGGAATAGAGACCGACCCAAGTAAAGTTGAGGCCTTGACCACCTGGCCACAGCCCAAAATCTAAAGAACTGCAAAGATTCCTGGGATTCTGTGGTTATTATCGGTCGCTTCATCAAGGACTATTCAAGAGTGATCCGCCTTACTTAACCTTACTCAAGGGTATCCCCAACCCACAAAAAATACCAAAAGTCAGCGTCCTCAAGACTGAAAGAGTGTATTTTCATCCGAGTGAAGTATTTGGGGCCCGCTGGACTCCTGATTGTGAGACTGCTTTTCATGAGATCATATATCAACTTACCCATGCTCCAGTGCTGGCCTATGCCGATCCAAGAAAACCTTATGTCCTGCACACTGATGCTAGCTTGCAAGGGTTGGGGCTGTGTTGTACCAAGAACCACGAGAATGGCCTGAGACCAGTGGCCTTTGCCAGTAGAAGCCTGACCCCATCCGAAAAGAACTATCCTGTACATAAGTTAGAGTTCTAGCTTTGAAGTGGGCTATTGTTGACCAATTCCATGAGTACTTGTATGGGGCTAAAATACTAGTAAAACGGACAATAATCCTTTGACCTATGTGCAGACCTCAGCTAAGTTGGATGCCACTGGCCATAGGTGGCTTTCTGCATTATCTACATATGACTATGCTCTCGAATACCGAGCAGGTCTGAACCACATAGATGCTGATGCTCTCTCCGGAGGCCTGTTCCCCAGAATGATTGGGTCGATTGGCAGAACCTGACATTCGGCACTCTGCGGAAGTTTGACAGGGAGGAACAAATGTCCACGGACGCAGTGGACTGCATGGTGGATTGCTTGGGAGCCTCTGAGAATTGCATACCTGCTGCTTATTGCCACTTTTCTGCAATAGACATTGGTGCACTGCCTCAGCTGGACAATGACAGTATTCGGCGGGCTCAATCCCGCGATCCCATGATCAAAGCAGCTTTAGAAGCCCTCTATGCAGGAAAAGATGTGTCCAAATTACGCTCCACTGATTTGAGAACTGCACTGTTATACAAAGAAGGTCCTAAGTTGAAACTGATCAATAAACTGTTATACAGAGAAACAGTAGACAGAGGGGGACAAGTAGACAAACAACAACTAGTGCTGCCCACTGCCTTTCGAGACTCAGTACTGAGGTCCTTGCACAACCACATGGGGCACCTTGGTATAGACAGAACACTTGACTTGGTGAGATCCAGATTCTATTGGCCTAAGATGGGGGCTGATGTGGAGCAACACATTCGAACTTGTAGTCGCTGCTTACAGAGGAAAGCTTTTGCCCCAGAGGGCTGCCCCCTGTTAACATCACCACCAGTGCACCCATGGAGCTGGTCTGTATTGATTTTCTGAGTTTGGAGTCAGATCAAAGAAATATCAGTAATGTGCTGGTGGTCACTGACCATTTCACGAAGATATGCCCAAGCTTTCCCCACCAAAGACCAGAAAGCATCCACTGTGGCCAAAGTACTTGTAGAAAACTTTTTGTTCACTATGGGGCTCCACAAAGAATCCATTCTGATCAAGGGAGAGACTTTGAGAGTCGTCTGATCAAAGAGATGCTTTCTCTGTGGGGAGTGCGAAAGTCCAGAACCACTCCTTACCACCCCCAGGGGGACCCACAGCCTGAACGTTTCAACCGCACTTTGCTAGATATGCTAGGCACCCTGCACCCAAAGGACAAGCCTAGATGGAGCCAACAAATTAGCACCCTGGTACATGCTTATAACTGCACCAAAAGTGATGCCACTGGATTCTCCCCCTACCGCCTGATGTTTGGAAGAGAAGCTCGACTACCAGTAGATGTGTGTTTTGGGGTCTCTCCTGATGGGGTTCAAGCTGACAACTATTTACAGTATGTGCAAAAGTTAAAGGCCCAGCTAACTCATGCGTACCAACTGGCTCAAACCATGGCTGCCAAAAGAAATCTGGCCAACAAAGAAAGGTATGATAAAAAGGTGAAAGCACAGGAACTCCAGGAGGGAGATCGGGTATTGCTAAGAAATCTGGGACTGCATGGCAAGCACAAGATTGCTGACAGATGGCACCATCTCCCTCACATTGTAGTGGGCAAACTAGATGATCTGCCAGTGTACAAAGTAAGGCCTGAGAATAATTCAAAAGATGTAAAACAACATAGAAATCATTTACTGCCCATTGGACAAATCTTAATTGAGTCTGAGCCCTAGAAGATGCCCCTCTGGACCAGTGACTAGAGCTGCTGCTAAGAAAAGATCAAGAAAGTCTGCACCTACAGAAGCAAAGTTAAAGTGTTCCCTCCACAAGTCCCAGTTGAGCATGACTGTCAGTCCATATCGGAAGAAAGTGAGAGTGACTTTGAATACTATCCTTCTTACGAACTGAGTCAATTGTTTGGGCAATCCCTAGTCAATACTGGAGACAAAGCTGGGCCTTCTGGACTGTCTAAGCCCCAGCTTCATCCCTGGAGCCAATGCTCCCAGAAAGTGAAGTGCAAAGCATCAGATCAGATGAAATGGAATCATTGTGCATGGTTGAACTGTTTGAGCTTTCAGTGGAGGAAAATGATAGATTGGGGCAGACTGGTGATACACCAACAAGAAGAGTATTTTGAGTGCCCTGACAGTCCACTGCCAGTGTCGAAAGCTCTCCATTGAGCCAAATGTTGTGGACTCAGAAACTGTAACTCCTGGAGCTGAAAGTGCCCCAAGTTCTAGCCTCTCTACCCCATGGAGACTCCCTGACAAGTGAGGACAATGCTGAAAATGAGGCTCAGAGTGCAGAGACTATAACAGTTCCCCTAGAAAGACTGGTCGAGCTGTAAAGCCTGTGGTGCACCTCAGTTATGATTCACTTGGGAGGCCTGTGGACTTGCCTCTCAATGTTGTCCATAAAGAGTGTATGTGTCCCAGCTCATTGCCCAAACTGAGCATCAGTGCTAACTCAAGTTACTTGTGTTGCCCTCTAAGTATGGTGCCCTTGCCCCATCCAGCCCCAAGGTAACTGATAGGAAGGCCCCTCTCTTCAGGTTTCATGTACAAGAGGTAATAACTTGAGTTATGGTACAATGTATGTAATACTGTGTAAAGAGTGACGTACTGCAATGTTTCAGAAATGTGTTCTTGGTAAAATGATATATTGACTGATGATTACGTATGCGAGCCTAATGCAAATGTATATGGTTGCAGTTGAAACTTATGGGGTACTTGCTTGGACGTGACGTCAAGCTTTCCCAAGCCAGGAAGGGTGTAACCCCTGCAAATGGGGTTCCCAAAGACTTCAGGAGCTTGCTTGAATGCTCCAAGCCTGAATGGTGTTTGGCATTTAAGCCATTTATCAGTGAGTGTTTTAGAGCCTCTGGTACTGTCTCTTTAAGAGCTGTCTGCTTGCAGACATAATTAGTTGTATGGGGGACTGTGTGCTTCTCTGAGTACCACTCGAGCTGCTGCCAATTCACTTCATTTTGCAGTCACTAGGAGTGCAAAGGGAACCTATCTGAAAGATGTAACTGTTTGCCAGAAATTATTTAGAGTAATAATGAAATTACAGTTTGTCTAACCTGCTTTCTTTGCAGTCAGAACTGTGTCTGCTAGTTCCCCATTCTAGTTTTGAACTGCTGAACTGGACCAATCAGTGTGGGGTAAGCTAGCTCTAAAATGGTGCCTTGGACGAATCAGAACTTGGACTCATAATCTGAGCCAGCCACAAGAGGATTGTATGGGCAGTGACTCTGGGAGATGTAGTTTAGACTTCAGTGCCTTTTGGACCAACAGCAGCAGTCTATGTGAGTGACAGCCAATCCAGTCAAGAACTGGGAGGAACTCAAAAATGCCGGTTTTGTCGGTTGGAGTTCAGTTGAGCTTTGGCAGTGAAGAAGGAAGGAGCCCTGTGCTTTTCAGTGTGCAGTTTTAGTCAAAAAACGGTGTAAGGCCCAGAGTTCCGTCTGCAGCTTGTGTAACAGCTTGTTAGGACTGAATCCGTCCTGTGAAAAGAATCAAAGGATCTCTGAAGAGTAGAAACCAGGCTCACCCTGTAGAAGACTGGAGAAATTGTTGAATTACACTCGGTCTGTCAGGAACTGAATCTGCTGTGTGTTCTCGGGTATTGTGCAGTAATTGCGATCGGGATACAGATGCAGCCTGCCTGGTGTAGTGCTTTCTTGTATATGGATGTGTGAAGAGGTTTGTGTACCTCAAGTGAGCCCTACTGACATTGAAGGACCCTATCTTATTTGGAGGTCGTGAGTACTAATTCAGGGTCGCTCCTTGTTGAATTGCCACATTAAATCCAAATGGAATTACTGTACTGCTGACTGTTTAATTCTCCTTTCTCTGTGTGAAAGGGCCCTACCAGCTGCCACGGTTTGGACTAGCCACTAGGGCTTGGGTACCCAGGGACAGTAACTGATAGGGATAGGCCTGTGCACAGAGCCATAGAGTAGATTATTAGAGTGATAAGCTAATTAACCTGATTTCCCCTGTGTATTATATCCCCTAAATAAATCAGAGCTGCTTGTTTCAGCAAAGTTATACTGCCTGAGGTATTTGTCTATGTTAAAGTACTGTACTGTGATTGTTGCACTGTATCTCATTTCACAGGAGGTCCCAGTGCCGAACCAGACCTGGGGGTAAGTGTATACTGTGAAGGTAATTCTGATATATTGTGTGGGCCACTAGTGGGAAGAAAGGGGGGTTGCAGTGTCCCAGAGGGCTGTGACCAAGTTAGTTTAACTATTGCAAACCCTGACCTCTGGGTGGAGGCACCCGCCATTGGATCCAGGCCCCTCAACCTGTTAGTGGCAAATCAGGCAGGGGTAGTAGCCCCTGGGATAGCGCCATCTAGGGGTTACATATGAATATGTAGCAGATAAAGGCCTTATAATCTTGCAGTCTGCTCGAGTGTACAGTTCCCACTGTGTTAACAGAGGGAACTGCCTACCTCCCCATATCCCCCTTGGCCCCTCTCAAATATTACCTCTATCCCCCCCAGTCACCAACCAGTTTGCCTTTCACGCTGTCCAAACCTCTCTTGAATCTGTCCACCATTTTTAGGGATATCACCTCTTCTGGCAACTCATTCCACTTAACTACTGCTCTCTCAGTCAAAAAGTGCCCGCTCATTTCCCTCCTGAACCTTCTCCCCACCAGCTTAGGCCTGCTACCCCTTGTAGTCTTGTTTTCACTAAGGCTGAAGATACATAGATACACAGATACATAGACAGTGTCGGCAGATAAGGGCCTATGGCCCACCCAGTCTGCCCATTTGAGCTTGTAAGTTCAGTTTATGTTTTCCTAGAAGTCTGTTGCCCCTTACCCCTGACCGCCAGAATTCCTTTATGTCTATCCCATGCATTCTTAAATCCTGTGATTGTTTCAGCCCCCACCACTTCCTCTGGCAGGGTGTTCCACTTGTCCACCACCCGTTCTGTGAAGAAATTCTTCCTCACGTTTCCCTGAATCGTCCTCCCTCCAACTTCATCCCATGCCCTCTAGTCCTGGAACATCTTTTTCGCTTAAAAATAGTGTATTCCTGCACCCTGTTCCTCCCTGTAAGATACCTGTATGTCTCTATCATATCCCCTCTCTCCCTCCTCTCCTCCAGGGAGTACATGTTCAGTTCCTTCAACCTGTCCTCATAGGACTTGTGATGCAATCCATGTACCATCTTTGTTGCCCTCCTCTGAACCTTCTCTACCCTGTCTATGTCCTTACGTAGGTAAGGTCTCCAGAACTGTACACTGTACTCCAGGTGGGGCCTCACTAGTGTCTTGTATAGTGGAATTATGACCTCCCTTTTCCTGCTGGTGATGCCCCTGCCTATGCATCCCAGCATCCTATTTGCTTTACCTGCTGCCTTGTCACACTGTTTCCCTACCTTGAGATCATCAGAGATGATAACCCCAAGATCCCTTTCCTGCTTGGTGCATGCAATATCCTCACCCCACAACTGATATATTGTGCCAGGGTTTTTGTTCCCCATATGCATTATCTTGCACTTCTTTGCATTGAATTTCAACTGCCAAACTCCTGACCATTGTGGAAGAGGCCCATAGTATTCACCCTGTTTATACCACGAAGGTACATGAAGTTCTCAATCATGTCCCTCTCTCCCATCTGTCCTTAAGAGAGTGGATGTTGAGCCCCCTGAGCCTCTCCTCTTAGGTGCTGCATTGCTGGCCCTGGATCATCTTGGTTGCCCTTCTCAGGACCGTTTCCAATAAGTTGATAGCGTTCTTAAGATAAGGACATCAGTACTGCATACTGTACTCTAGGTGCAGTCTCACTAGAGACCTGTACAGTGGCAGAATGACATCGGTCTTCCTGTTGGTAATTCCTCTGACTATGCAGCCCAGTATCTGATATGAGTTGGCTACAGCTTTCCTGCAATGTGCCGAGTATTTCAAGTCACTCATGATAATCACACCCAGGTCCTTTTCTTCCTCTGCCCTGCTTACTTGCACACCACCCAAACAGTATTTGGTTACTTTTTTTTTTGCGCCCCAACAGGAGCAAGCAGACACTGAAATAATATACAAAGGTACTAAAGGCTGGGGGGCACTAGAGAGCAGCTTACTGGCAAGACGTATTGCTTTTCATCTCTGCAGATACACCTCTTTAAATGATTAAAATAGTAATTTTGAGCAAGAATTCTCATCTAATTTGAACACTACTGAATAGCTAAGATCGTCCTGAGAAGACTGATATCTGAAGCCAGTATGGGGCGCAACCAGAGAGCGGATACTACCAATCCTAAAAGTACAGGTGCGAACTCTGACCAGGCCTCGTCCTCAACTGGAGGAACTACAGGACCAGACCCTCCGTGGAAGGCTTTGCAAACCTCTATGCAGACTACTGATTTAAAAGTTGAATCCATCCTGCAGCGCTTTGCGAAACAGGATGCAAAGTTGGCAACAACATTGAAAACTGCAGAACTGGCAGAAAAGACCGCAAATCAAGTGCTAGCTGCTACAGCAAAAATAGTGCAGGAAAATACCCAGTTAAGGCGTCACCTTGAGGCATTGGAAAATGCAAGTCAGGCGTCTCACATACGAATTATAGGCCTCCCTGAGGGGAGGAAAGATATGGACTTACTGATGTGCCTGCAATCCTGGCTACCTGAAGCCTTAAATCTGCCTAAAGAACCCAATGGAAAGCAAATGCTGAAAGAAATTCACATAACCCCTAGAGCAGCAGGGCCTTGTGGTGAGGCTCCCAGAGTGGTGCTTCTTGTTACGACTGGTGCCAGTGTCTGTGATCACATCTTGCAGGCGGCCCGGGCTGCCGATGGACTTTCCATCAATGGGGCTACTATACATTTATTCCCCAACTTATCCTTCGCTGCAAGGACCAGGCGCAAGAAATTTCATTGCTGTTCATGCCCGCCTTCGAAGTCTGGGGAATAAGCCACTCGTTACTGATGCTGGCGTGCTTGAAAATCCATTATGGAGGGTGTACATATTTATACAGTGACCCTATAGAGGCAGGCAAGATGGCTGAAGTCATCGCTCGAGAAGTCAACATGTCTGAAGCTCACCATGATTCTGAGTCCGGATCTGAAGATGAAGTGGGCACCTGAAACAAGAGGGCTTATTCTTAGGAGAGACACTTGAGTACCTGTTTTGTTTTTGATGTTTCCCCTAACTCTCACGACACCATCAGGGCTATTAGCTCTAAAATATATATAAGTTGTTACAGCTTATTCTTGCTTAATTACTATGTGTATCTATCTGCATAATGATTAGCAGTGCTACACATGTGAGGAGTACATTTTATTTTTAACAGGATTTGGGGTCATATCAGCACTGGATGCTGAGCAACAAACATTTGAAAGAACTATATTTTGGACTGGTTCCCCAAAAGCCTTAGCAAGCTGTAGCCTTTCTGGACTTTAATTTAGTTTTTTAAATTGATTGGCTTTTCCCCCCACATCCTTACACCTGTCTGTGTAAACTATCCATCCTATACATTTGATGTATCCAAATGAACACTAATGTGATCTCTCTCAGCTTTGTAAATTGTAAAGTTGTTGCTTTATTCTAAATGCAATAAATACAAATTAAAAAAAAGAAAAAAGGTACTAAAGGCTGGTGAAATATATTTCCAGGAAAATGTCCCAGGGTAAATGAAGGGGGAAGAGGACTCACAAGCAATGTAAGCAGTGTAAGATGTATACGGAAGGAGTCAAATGTAATGACTTCACATGTGACAACTGTTTGTTGATTAAAACATTAAGGGAAGACATTACTTAATTACAAAAAAGGGTGGAAATTCACAAGGAAATAGAAGAATTGGAATCATTTCTGGACACCATGGTTGAGAACCTATCTATACAAGGGCAAGAGCTGAGTACTAGTACACCTAGTATTATGAGATAAGACAATAAATTTAATAAAGCAGAGGACTTGGAAACAGTAAAGTTAAATCAAAGTAAACATACACAACCAAAAAAACATCAAAACAAAAGAAGAACTATACCAAAAGGAGAACAGATATTAGTATAAAACAAGTATGGCATTTTAAATACTGAATTGGGTACAGCGCCTCAAGACCCAAAAACAGAGGACACAATACTAACAAGCATTTCAGATCAGAGCTGTATAGCAAACTCCCAAGAATTGATAGAAGAAAACAACAGCCCCTAGAGGAAAAGGAAACTGGCATTAAACTTAAGAGTGTAGGTAAAGAACATGAGGAGGGAGGAGGTAGCCCTCAAAAGTTAACATCAAACCACAGCCAAGCAAGCGACAATAAAGAAATCAGGGATATTATTATTATAGGGGACTCTATAAAAAGAGGCACAGACATGCTTATATGTGAAGGGAGAAAAAACAATACAGTAGTAAGTACTCTCCCAGGGGTCAGATTGACCGATATAGATACACTATTAAATGGTTTACTGGAGGGGACCCATAATCCCTTGGTCATACTCCATGTAGAATTTAATGATATAGGGAAAAATAGTAAAACATCAATACAAAATAATTACAAAAAACTAATAAACAGGATAAAGGATAGAGGGGGTGAAGTGATCATCTCAGGCATATTACCTACACATGGATTTCAGGTCTATAAAAATTAAACTATAGAAAAATCAATACATGGCTGCAGCATTTTCGTAAAATAAACAAACTTGGATTTATAGATAACTCCGTAACATTTCGGAATAGAGCAGTTTTTAAAGAGGACGGACTGCATTTGAATGGAGCTGGGACAAGAATGCTGGGGAAGAGAATAAATGAGGTGATTAAACTGCATTTAAACTGGTTCCGGGAGACACCAGACATAACATTATAAAGAACAATGTAAAAACCACCAGGTACTGGAATGGAGTACTTGTAAATGCAAGAAGCCTAGTCAACAAATTTGACGAATTCAAACAGTTTCTAGTGTCTCAGAACATCCATCTTGCTCTGGTAACGGAGACTTGGTGGGAGGATACGTATCCAGATACAGTAACAGAAATATTGAGGGGTACTGGATGTATGCTAAATCTAGAACATATAGGAGAGGGGGAGGAATAGCTTTCTATATCAAGAGTACAATAAATAGCGAAGAAATAATTCTGGAGTACCACTGCCTAGAAATGCTTTGGGTAAAGATACTCCTAAATAAAGGAGCTAAAATAATTTTAGGGCTAGTCTATAGATCCACCTCAATTTCAACAGAGGAGGGCCACCTATTAATAGACTATATATCAAATTTGGATCCGGCTGAGAAAAATATACTAATGGGTGACTTCAACTTACCAGGAATAAACTGGACAGAGTATAGAGGCAGCACTACTATTGAAACACGATATTTAGAAGCTATAAACCAAGCAGGACTAGAACAAAAAGTCACTGAAGGCACTAGAGGTGGAAATATACTGGACCTTATTATGACCAACAGGGAAAATGTGGAAAAAGTTGAGGTTATATATCCCCTTGGAAACAGTGATCATCATCAGATGGTCCTTTTTCAAATAAAGGAAGACTATCATGGAGGTCAAAAATAAGAATACATATAGATTACATTTTGGTAGGGCTGATTTCCATTCCTTTAAAACATCTATGGATAAGTGGGACTAGCAAAATCAATTCAATAACAAAAAAGTAGATTACACGTGGGCGATATTATTGATGAAATTAAGAATAGAAACAAATAGATATATACCAAGTACTATAAAATATAATGGAAACAAAAAAGATGTAAAAGGATGGTTCAACACAAAAATTAAGAAATTAATAAGAAAGAAAAACACAATGTATAGGACTTTTTTCAAATCTAATGATCCTGAGGATAGGATAAAATACAAGGCCTTAGTTAAAGAAATAAAAAAAACTATAAAGAGAACTAAAGCCAACTATGAATTAGATCTTGCCTCCAAAACCAAGGATAATTATAAAATGTGCTATACCTATATTAACAGTAATAAAAAATCCACACACCTAATCGGCCCATATACCAATTCTGAGGGAGTTAAAACTAATGACAAAGAAACAGCAGACATTCAGAATGAATATTTCTGTTCAGTATTTAATAAACAAAACAACAAGACAGATACTCCTACAGCCATTCTAAAACCTACGCCAGGCAAAATAAAAACTGATGTGGAAGATGTGCTGAAAAGGTTACAAAAACTTACTATATATAAATCTCCTGGGCCTGATAATATACATCCAAGAATTCTAGCAGAGTTCTCAGAAAGCTTAGTGTAACCCCCCTGCAAATGGGGGTTCCCAAAAGACTTCCAGGAGCTTGCTTGAATGCTCCAAGCCTGAATGGTGTTTGGCATTTAAGCCATTTATCAGTGAGTGTTTTTTAGAACCTCTGGTACTGTCTCTTTAAGAGCTGTCTGCTTGCAGACATAATTAGTTTGTATGGGGGACTGTGTGTTTCTTGATTGAGTACCACTCAAGCTGCTGCCAATTCACTTCATTTTGCAGTCACTAGGAGTGCAAAGGAACCTTTCTGAAAGATGTAACTGTTTGCCAGAAATTATTTAGAGTAATAATGAAATTATAGTTTGTCTAACCTGCTTTCTTTGCAGTCAGAACTGTGTCTGCTAGTTCCCATTCTAGTTTTGAACTGCTGAACTGGACCAATCAGTGTGGGGTAAGCTAGCTTTAAAATGGTGCCTTGGGACGAATCAGAACTTGGACTCATAATCTGAGCCAGCCACAAGAGGATTGTATGGGCAGTGACTCTGGGAGATGTAGTTTAGACTTCAGCACCTTTTGGACCAACAGCAGCAGTCTATTGTGAGTGACAGCCAATCCAGTCAAGAACTGGGAGGAACTCAAAGGAAGTGCCCAGTTTTGTCGGTTGGAGTTTCAGTTGAGCTTTGGCAGTGAAGGAAGGAGCCCTGTGCTTTTCAGTGTGCAGTTTAGTCAAAAACGTGTAAGGCCCAGAGTTCCGTCTGCAGCTTGTGTAACTGCTTGTTAGGACTGAATCCGTCCTGTGAAAAGAATCAAAGGATCTCTGAAGAGTAGAAACCAGGCTCACCCTGTAGAAGACTGGAGAAATTATTGAATTGCACTCGGTCTGTCAGGAACTGAATCTGCTGTGTGTTCTCCCGGGTATTGTGCAGTAATTGCGATCGGGATACAGATGCAGCCTGCCTGGTATAGTGCTTTCTTTTATATGGATGTGTGAAGAGGTTTGTGTACCTCAAGTGAGCCCTGCTGACATTGAAGGACCCTATCTTATTTGGAGGTCGTGAGTACTAATTCAGGGTCGCTCCTGTTGAATTGCCACATTAAATCCAATGGAATTACTGTACTGCAGACTGTTTAATTCTCCTTTCTCTGTGTGAAAGGGCCCTACCAGCTGCCACGGTTTGGACTAGCTACTAGGGCTTGGGTACCCAGGGACAGTAACTGATAGGGATAGGCCTGTGCGCAGAGCCATAGGTAGATTATTAGAGTGATAAGCTAATTAACCTGATTTCCCTGTCCTTGTTATATCCCCTAAATAAATCAGAGCTGCTTGTTTCAGCAAAGTTATACTGCCTGAGGTATTTGTCTATGTTAAAGTACTGTACTGTGATTGTTGCACTGTATCTCATTTCACAGGAGGTCCCAGTGCGGAACCAGACCTGGGGTAAGTGTATACTGTGAAGGTAATTCTGATATATTGTGTGGGCCACTAGTGGGAAGAAAGGGGTTGCAGTGTCCCAGAGGGCTGTGACCAAGTTAGTTTAACTATTGCAAACCCTGACCTCTGGGTGGAGGCACCCGCCATTGGATCCAGGCCCCTCAACCTGTTAGTGGCAAATCAGGCAGGGGTAGTAGCCCCTGGGATAGCGCCATCTAGGGGTTACATTAGCAACTCCAATAACATACATTTTTCATAAGTCTATTGACTCGAGCAAAGTAGTACAAGGGTGGAGGGATGCTGTAGTCATACCAATCTGGAAAAATGGCCCGAGGACCAACCCTGGAAATGTTTGCTTGGTTAGCCTGACATCTACGATATGTCAAATCTTGGAGGGTATAATAAAAGACATAATACCATTACAGCTTGAGGCAACTAACTCACTAGATCCAACCCAACACAGATTTATGAAATCCCGTTCATGCCAGACAAACATGCTAGTATTTTAGGAACAAGTAAGTAAAGCTCTGGATGACAGTAATGCAGTGGATGCAGCTTTCTTGGACTTTTCCAAAGCGTTTGATAAGTTCCCCCATAAAGAAATTATGTTTACCCTGGAACAAAAAGGTTAGATCCCAATTTGATTGCTTGGACTGCCTCATGGTTGGGAGGGAGGACACAGAGTGTGACTGTAAATGGAGCCCTGTCAGAATGGGCAACTGTGACAAGTGGGGTACCACAGGGATCTGTTTTGGGTCCCTGCCTTTTCAATAAATACATATCTTCTTTGAGATACGAACATAGCAATATTTGGCTGATCAAGTTCGCGGACCACTGCAGAGTCGGGGCAACAGTTAATACCAAGGAGGAAGGTAACATCATGCAGGATGGGCTGGCAGTATGGCCTAGAGGTTAGAGGAACGAGGTGTGAACAAGCTTGATACATCCAGCAGACCAGACCCGAGTCTGATTCTCACAACCTCTGCTTGCATACTGTGTGACACTGAGCAAATCACTTAACCACCCAGTGCTCCCAGGTCGCCCCTGAAAACAGGCACTTGTGCCTAGTGGGCCTTACCCGGTTACCACAGACTATAAAAAAAAAAAAAAATGATATAGCGAATTGGACTAAGACGTATAAATTAGAACTAAATGCGAATGAATGCACAATAATGCACATTGGAAAGCAGAACCCAAATAAAGATTATAAGTTTATGGACACAGTATTGCGTACTTTTTTTTTTTTTCACTACTACAGAGGAAAGAGATCTTAGGATAACAATATCCTCAGACTAACAATTTACTTCGCACTGTGGTAATGTTACTAAAAAGGCAAACCAAAGTCTTAATTGTTTTTTACGTCACATAAAAAGTAGGGACAAAAGGGTTATCATCCTCCTGTATCAAGCATTGGTGCAGCCACACCTGGAGTATGCAGTGCAGGTGTGAGCTCCACATAAGAGGGGAGATATTTTAAAGCTGGAGCGGATCCAGCGAACAGCTACAAAGGCAATAGCAGGAAGCAAAGATGTGCCGTACCATGAAAGATTGAGAAGACTTGACATGTTCACTTTACAATATAGGAGAGTGAGGGGGGACATGTGTATGATATATAGGCCATTACATGATAATGTCCTATGGAAAGAATCGGCCTTAATATAAAAGAATGCACATACAAAACTAGGGGGCACCATCTTCAGTTAGTAGCAACCAAATGGAACCTATTGAAAAGGAAACAGTGGTTCAGCCAAAGAGTGGCAACCACTTGGAACAGTCTACCTAGTGATGTGGTATCAAGCACCTCAATAGAACTATTCAAAACAAGACTAGATAGCTTCTTTGTAAATAAAAATGAAATAGTATAGCCGGCAAGCAACTAAAGGATGAAAGTCTATTCTGGTTGGAAATCCTATGAAACCTATGAAGTGCATGATTTTATACTTTTTAGTGTTGAACCCCAGTTGCTAAATGCCAGACCACTTTTCTAGCCTAGCCAGGTCTTTCCTGAGTTCCTGTCTTCCCTCCTCCGTGTCTGCCCTCCCACAAAGCTTTGTGTCATCCACGAACAGGCAGATCTTACCCTTGATCCCATCTGTGATGTCACTTCTGAATATGTTTAGCAACACTGGACAAGCACAGAGTCCTGCGGGACCCACTGGTCACAGGCCTAGCCTATGAGGATTCCCTCTCAAATATCATCTTTTATCTTTTGTCCTGCAGCCAATTTCTGACCCAAAAAGCTTATTCCCTACTCGCAGGTCTTCTAGCTTTATGACCAGTCTCCTGTGCAGTACAGAGTCAAATGGTTGCTGAAGTCCAGATACAGGACATCAACTGCTTGGCCCTTGTCCACTGTCCTGGTGACTTTATCAAAGAAGTCAACTAGGTTAGTCTAGCAGAACCTGCCAGACACAAACACATGCTGCCTCATGTCCTGGAATTCATTATCATCCAGAAAGCTCACCAATCTCTCCTTCAGGATGGTCTCCATCAGCTTGCCCACTACTGAGTTCAGGATGACTGGCCTGTAGTTCCCTGGTTTATCTTTCAGCCCACTTTTATGAAGAAGCATCACATGTGCAGTTCTCCAATCCCGTGGCACGAACCCTGACTCCAGAGAGGTGTTGAACAGGTCTGTCAGGGGATCTGCAAGAGCCTCTACCAGTTCCCTTAGGATCCTCGGTGCATACTATCTGCCCCTGGAGATTTATCTACCTTCAGGTCCCTTAAGCCCTGAAGTACCCAGTAAGCTTGAATGACACTGTCCATGACTCCACTCCTTCCCAGGTCCCGATACCTGTTTCCTTTGTTGTACTGGTCCGTCCTTCTCTCTCTAGTGAAGACTGAACGGAAGTACTTATTAAGTACCTCCACTTTCTCTTCATTACCCTCTGCTAAACCACCTTCCTTTTTTTAATCTATCTCATCCTTTATGTTCCTTTCTTCCTTATATACTAGGAAAACTACCCTTGCAGGACAGAATGCCTTCTCCTACCGCTGTCCTAATATCTGGAGCTCTCTTCCCCTTACAATTCGCTCTGCCTCCTCCAAACACTCTCTTTCCTTGTTACTGCAAGTCCACACATCTCCCACCTGCAACTGCCCATAGTCTAATATCATATCCCCCCCCTTTTCTCTTTCTCCATCCACTGCCAGTCCCCAAGCTCCTACACCTCTCCTCACCTCTCAGTTTTTTTCATTGTGTTTCAACCTCCACACTCATCCTCTTCTCATTATTTTTATCCCCTCCTTTCCTTCCCTCCCCTCTCCTTCCACTACCATCCTCCCTCCAACCATCTTCCACTCTATCTCCCCCTCCTCTCCCCTCCACTACTACCTTAACACTATTCCCACTCTTCTTGCATCCTCTTCCTCCTTACCCTATCCCTTTATCTCCTCCTCTCTATACTTTATTCCTAACCCTATTCCACCCCCCTCTCTTCTATACCTCAGTCCGTTTTTTTCTTCTTCTTTCTTCCTTTTCTCTCTCTCTCTCCTCCCTCAGTATTTCTCTTTAGTTGCTCCTCCGTGTTGCGCCCTCCTATTAATGTCCTCTTCTATCTTGTCCTGTACTGACATTGCAGCCTATGAGTGCCGGGTTACCCCACACTCCTGATGTTGTCAATCTATCTTGTTTAATAATTGCCATTTACTTTACTGTATATACGGTACACTGCTGTGCCTTTTGCTTTATCAGATTACTGTGCTTTGCTTGTTATTATGTACTTATACACCAGGGCCCTGTGTTCACGGCGGCAAAGTGGACCTACATTCTGCAGCAGGAACTCATACTTTCTACGGCCATTCTGTGGCAGATAAATTGTGGTTAAACAGCATACCTTCAAGGGGATTAAGTCTTAGTTAACCCTTTGACTGCCTTCATGCAACCACTCCACTACACTGAAAGTGGAACAGCAGGCCATTTAACAGTATGTAGTCTTCTTATCACAAATATTAAACTGCAACAAACCAAACCTGGCGCAGCCATGGGCATCAGTGGTCTCTTTTAATGACTTTTCCCTCCCACCCTGAATTTGAAGGCTCATATGTTCTTCTCCTGGAAACTGGTGGCCTTTGCTGTTCTCCTAGGTTATAACTGGAGGAGGACATGCACACTCAGCTAAAACTACACAGAAGGTGAAACCACCTTGGATTTCTTCCAGTTTATATTTATTGTTAGCAGATATAAGGAGAGACTCCAACCTGAAAGCCATTTTATTTATTTTTTTCGATTTTGAGCAACATTCTTTTAGATTATGATTTTTTTTATAAACTAGGAATACCCCAACTGCCTTACAACAAACATGTTGTGTGTAGTGTGCAAATCCGTGTGTTTTTTTTTTTTGGGGGATTGTCTTCCTATAATAGTGAAGGAGGGTGTAACTTGTTAGTGTCTGTAGGATTTATTGACTTCTGATTTTTCTTTTGGGGGACATACTAAAAAGTGCAAGCAAGTCATTCTTCATGAGCTACGATAACCTTGGTTAGTATGCTCTCTTCTCCCAGCAACTCAGGGGATGGTGATGTTCTTCAGTCAGTGACCCTCATTTCACTTATGTACAGAAGCAATCAATACAACTCTCAATTCTGATTTTTTTCCTTACCTGCTTGCTCTAGTTCTAGTATACCCTGGTGCCCAACTCTGCTGCAGCTGGGCAACTTGATCCTCCTTAAGAATCGAGCATGATGCCACCACTTAGGCTGCAGGTTCAAATCTGCCAAGAAATTACTGTCACAATTGCAGGTACAGATCTGCGGCCCACAAATCAAAACAGTGATCGATGTCCACCAGTGGGGACCAAGTCCTCTGCTCATTCTGCTGCTAGCCACATGTTTCTGCAATCAGCTCCTCCTCCAATCCCTGTCACAACACCAAGATCGATGCCACCTCCAAGGGCACCACTGAATCTTCTCACTATCTGACTACAGCTCAACTTCCAGTTCTTCCATCCAAATTCATCTTCCAGGGATTCAGCATGCACTGTGAGCAGCCTCATAATAAAAAATTAACATGGCTGAGCTAGCCACACCTACACAGCAGCAAATCATAACTGCTGTGGACCTACTCAAGCTCTGTTACTCTTGCTGCAGTCTCCCCCCCCCCCCGCAATACTGGCTGGAAGGAGTTACATAAGAGCAAGGCCCGAGTTTTCCACGCAATTCCGCGGGTTGACAAACTACAGAAATATCCACGGAATTTGCTGTCACCCGCGGAATTCGTGGCCGCCCGGCGGAACAACGTCTTTGCTGCTGGGGGTGCCCAATCCCCCATCGCTACTGCCCCCAAATGTCTGTATGTCGCTAGGAGCCCACCCCAGCGTGGCAAAAGCTTCCTTGCTTACCGGGTGCCTAACTCTGTCAGGGTTTATACCCTCACTCAAGCTGCCTGTTGCCATGTTGGGAGCCCATCCCAGAGTGGCAAAAGTCCCTCATTGAGTCTAAAAATAAAAAAACACCTGAAACAAAATAAATCTTCCTCGTTGATTCTTTTGCCCCCTCCCCCAACCCGCACCCACCCTCTGCATACCCACCTCCCCACCCCCACCTCAACCCATACTTACCTCCGGGCCCAGCGCGGCGATCTTGATGGACCAAGAACATGTCTGTACTCTTCAAAGCTGACCGCGAACTGAAGAAATGCCAGTAAGCTGTATAATGGCATAAATTGATTTTTTCCAACTTTAGTGCATATCTCAGCCATTTCTAGGAATTTGTTCACCAGATTTTCAACATGGGGTTTTTGGGGCCCCACCTCATGAACTGTGACACTGCTATTTTGTTAATCGGTCTGTTTTACGAGCGTGCGTTGTGCAGTTCCTTCGCACGCTCGTAACTCCGAGCATTTTTAATATTTTCACTCCAGATTTTCAGTATTGCCATTTTACCACACCTCCTTATGAACAGTACTACTGTCATTTTTCTCATCTCACCCGGAATATGTTTTCGCACATGTAGCGCACAATGGCGCGGTCAGTGTGCAAAATCAATGTTCGGGACAGATTAAGAAAATCACAGTGATACTGTTCATGAGCAGAGGTCTTAAACTGGCTATGTTGAAAATGTGGTAACAAACGCCCATAAAATGACTGTGTTGCGAGCATGCATTGTATCAGATATGGCAAAAAGAACAAAAAAAAGGGCAGAATTGCCGCAGAAATTGGTGTTGAGTGCCGCAGAACTTTGCTCCGATGTGCCGCAGAAAAATCGGGGCCCTGCATAAGAGCCAGCACGAGTCAAGATGCCATGTGGCCACTAGCTTTTCAGCTTTGTAGCAAGTGGCATTGGTTTGTTGCCCCTTCTAATGAGTATGTATGCCATGGCATACTTAGCAAATCAGTAGCTATGGCCTTCCCTTGAGTGATCACATAGCACAGCTAGCATTTCTGTGGCTGGTTTTCCTGATTTCTGCAGTCAACACTGATTTCTGCGGTCAGCCCTGATTTCTGCAGCTATTGCTGCAACCACAGAATCGCAGTAAATATGGGGCCCTGCTTATACCCTCTCCCTCCCCAGGACACATCTGGAAACGAGCTTTATGGCTCAGTATGTATTTCCTGGTAAATCTCTTTCAGTAAATAAATAAATAAAGGCATTTTTCCCTGTTTTTACCCCCTGTGCTAGCCGCTCTTCCCTTGCAGCCTTTGCCACCCTAACCACTCTGTTTGCCTTCCTTGATTTAGCACAGTAATCCACCCTATTCTCTTCCTTGTGAGTATGCCTGTTCTTCAGGATGGCTGCCCTCGTCACCTACAGCTTTTCCCACCACACTGCCGAACCAGCAGGGCTTTTTGGCTTTAGTTTTCTTACTTTTCATTTTAGCACTCTCACTAGTGGCCTCCATCAGTTCCTCCTTTATTACTGCCCATCTCTGTTCCACATCCATCTCCCATCTGATCTCAGGAAGGTGTCCTAATAGAATTTCTCCCATCCTACCAAAGTCAGCCCTCAAACACCAAAACCCTTGTCTTGGTCCTGACCATCACTCTCTCATGTCCAGGTGGAGCCACACCATGTGGTGGTCACCACCTGCAAGTGGCACTTCCACTTTCACATCATGAATATGCTCACAGTTGGACAGGACCAGGTCCAGTAAAGCTCTCTCTCTTGTGGGCTCCATGACATCCTGGACCAGGAAACCTCCCTGCCTTGCTCACTAGTGCAAGAGTTAGCCAGGATTTTCCAGTCCATCTCAGGTAGATTAAAATTCCCCATTATTACTATCTCCCCCTTACTGGTCATTTCCATGATTTGAGACACTAGTACCCTGTCCAACTCTTCCTACCAGGAAGGTGACCTGTAAACCATCCCCATCCTTTATTTCCTCCCCCTATTGGATTGTACTTGTACCCACAATGCTTCAGTCTTACCCTCTGCCTCTTCCTCTCTGGAACAACTTATCCCCTATTTCATGTATAGGGCCACTCTTCCTTCCTGTCACCCTATCCTTCATATACAGCTTCTACCTGGGAACTGTGAGGTCCCAATCATGGTTTTGTGTGGCCCACGTCTCTTTGATATCCACTATTTCTCCCTCAGTCATCAGTGACTGCAATTCTGCAGTCTTGTTTCCCTAGGTTTGAGAGACACCACCCTCCACCATGACTCATGACCTCCCGTAATCCTAACCGATCCCGCACCACCTACTTCCTCCTTCAGTCGCCCTTCTCTACCTCCTACCCTTCTCATCTAGCTCCTCCCCATACTGTCTTGATTGGGTGGAGGGGGACCTACCGGCCTCCTCCTCCAGGTGACTAAGGATGCTGTGCACCCTGCTGCCTCTTCCCCTTGTCAGTTTAAATTGACATCGTTCCCCATGAATTCCTCCAGCTTGCCCTTCCATTGTACCCTTCCTACTCAGATGCAACCTGTCTGGTGCATACAGGTCCTTGTTTTCTCAGGTCCCTCCCCAGTCACAAATGAGCATGTACCATTCCTTTTTGCACTACCCCCTAAGCCATGTGTTAACTTTCTCTATTCTCACCTTCCCTGCAACAGTAGCCCTTGGGACCAAAAGAAAAAAATATTTACCACAGTAATATTGTTTCTTCCAAGGGATCCCTCACTATGCTTACTGTCGCAATCAGCCTGCAGGTCTGAGCTGCCCCAAAGAATGGAATTTTATGTAACTGAGGGAATGATGGAATGACATTCAAATCTCTGCCGCATGGTCAAACTCTACCCTGCCCTTCAATGTCAGATTTATTTCAATAGCTGAGGAGCAGTGACCATTAAACTCGCTAACCTAAACCTAAGGAAAAAATGGAAAACTCCAGAGGATTGGTCCCACAGGACAAGCTATGGCAGACTAAAGTTGCACATCAAAAACAGCCAGAACGGATTGTAGGCAATGCAAAAAGTAATGCTCAAGGGGTTAACTGTGTGTAACTTAATTCAAACAAACGTCTGGATATACCTGTGAAAAAAAACTTGGAGATTTTATAAGTTAAACTTGGACTATGTGGCATTTCTTATTATTAATAGGTACCAGTGAGTGCTTCCTTACCTGACTGCACCTGTTGTTCATTCTGGGGTCAGCAACCCTCGTGGAGAGCACCAGACTCTGCTCTGTTGAGCACACCTGTTCTCGATTTGTTCAAGCAAATTTGAAGACTGAAACAATAACTAATTCTTGAAGAACCTTTTCCAGGTTCTGGAAGAGGAGGTAGGGAGGGTGTGTTAAGCACAATGAGGGATTCCTTGGAAGAAACAATATTACTATGGTAAGTAATTTTTTCTTCAAACCCCAGGAATCCCTCACTATGCCTACCGTTGCAGACTATAAAGCAGTACATTGGGAGGCAGGGTACAGAACCTGTTTAGGGAAAAGGTTCTGCAAGACAGCGGTGCCAAACCTGGCATCCCTTCTGGACTGCAAATCCAGACAACAGTGTTTTGTAAAGGTGTGTACTGTTTTCCAGGTAGTTGCTTTACAAAGTTCTAGCAAGGGGATATCATTTACAGCTAGCAGAGGCAGGGGTGCCACATGTGGAGTGTGCCCTGAGGCCTTGTGGTGGTAGATTGCCAGCATTGCTGTGACAGAAATGTATGCGGGAAACTATCCAGAGAGCAACAGTTCTCTTGGAGGCTGGCCTAACCATTCACACATCACCATATGTGAAGAACAGCTGTGAGTGGGAAGATCTGAGATCCTTAGTGCAGTCCAGGTAGTAACTAAATGCCCTCTTAACGTCCAGGCTGTGGAGTCTCTGCTCTTCAGAGCTGGATATTACTGTAAAAAGAACACTGGAAGGGTGATGGACTGGTTCAGGTAAAACTCGGACATCACCTTATGGAGAAGCTCTCTGTTAGTCCTTCAGACTACCTTGTCCCTGTGAAAGATTATGCAATTCAGGCCTGTGCAGAGGGCCTGCAACTTACACACCCTTCTGACAGACGTTATGGCAACCAGGAACACTGTCTTCCAGGTGACACACTTCAAATCAGCAGTAGCCATGAGCTCAAAAGGGGCGTCCATAAACTTTGCTATGTATAGGTCCAAATCCCAAGGGGGGACTGGGTCCCTCACCGGGGAATGCAGGAGTAGAAGCCCTTTAAAGAACCTCCTGCAATGTGGTGTGAAGTCACCGTTTTCTCTTTACCTGCCGAGACACAGGAAGATACAGCAGCCAGGAAAAAGAAATACTACAAGAAATTCAAATTGGTGTCTTCTGATACAAATTGGAAAATATACAAAAAAAGTGCGATTACTGTAAAACAAATTATAAGGAAATCTAAACTAAATCAAGAATTACATTTGGCCACAAAAACCAAAGTTAACAAAAAATGTTTCTTCAAGTACATCGGGTCTCTATGTGGCAATAAACCTAATATAGATCCTTTAATAATTGGTGACGAAATTATTAGTGACAAAGCTAAAATGGCAACTCAGTTTGATAAACAATTCTTAAATATATTCAAGTCTAAAGAATCAACACCTATTATTCCGGAATGTAACAGCTTAGAATGGACTTCCTTTACAGAAAATGAGATTATAGAAGCTTTTTCCTCACTTAAAATGCAATGGTTCACCAGGACCAGATGGGATACACCCTAAACTAAGAACTGAGTCAGGTACTAATGGGTCCCCTCACTTTACTTTTTAATATTTCTCTGAAAGAAGGGAAAACAATCCCAATCTGGAATGAGGCTATAGTGACCCCTATTTTTAAAACTTGTAACAAAAAAGACGTTAATAATTATAGGGCCGTAAGCCTAACTTCTGTCATTTGCAAAATATTACAGAGACTTATTCAAAAACGGATAGAGATACATATCCTTCAAAATAACTTAACTAATGTTAACCAACAGGGTTTTCAACCAGGGAGATCTTGTATGACTAATTTAATACATTTTTTCGAATCCGTAAGTGCAGCCCTTGATGTAGGTTTGCCAGTGGATGTCATATACCTTGATTATTCTAAGGCATCTGACAGAGTTTCACATAAGATTTTAATTGAACAACTTCTTAAAATTAAATTGCAAAATAACATAGTGAACTAGATTTGCTCATGGCTTACTAGCCGGAGGCAGAGAGTAGCACTAAGAGGATACCACTCTGAGTGGGGTACTGTTACTAGTGGGGTGCCTCAGGGTTCGGTATTGGGGCCAACATTATTTAAATACTTATCTCATCCATGCAAACAACAGGTGATACCTGGACAGTCAAGTATGCAGGTGATTGCAAACTGGGCTATATAGTTAACAATACGTCATCTGCAACTAATCTGCAAAACAACCTAAATCACCTAGTACTTTGGGCAATAAATAATAAAATGAGCTTCAATAATAAAAAATGTAAGGTTATGCACCTGGGGCACAATAATATTAAAAATACCTACAAGATAAATAATATACAATTACAAGAAACCAATAATGAAACTGATTTGGGAGTAACAATTAATAACAAACTAAACTTTGACATGCATAATAAAACAGCTGTTAAAAAATGTCACAAAATTATTACCTGCATATTTAAAAATAGCAAAAGTAGCGATCACACGGTCATGATACCGCTTTATTCAACATAAGTCCATCCACACCTCGAATACCGCGCCCTTTTATGTGCTCCAACCACAGTCAAATGTAAAAAATTAGTAGAGGGAGTACAAAGAAGAATCACAAGACACATTACTACTGTAAAAAACTTGAACTATGAACAAAGATTGGAACATTTGGGATTGTACTCATTACAATATAGACAAACCAGGGGAGATCTCTGCTTTACTTACAAAGCTATCAAAGATAATTATTTAATGGAAACCTTTGGGTTAGTTAGATATACTGACCTTCTTAGCATAAGATCTCACAATTTAAAATTGAAAGGGAATACAAATAGGACAAACAAGAGAAACAACTGGTTCACTCAGAGAACAATTCCAGCTTGGAATTCTTTACCTTCTGATGTTGTAAATAGTGATGGCATTGCTATTTTTAAAAATAGACTTGACTATTATATGGGTAAAAGAAAAACATAATTTATTAAATAGCTGCCGTTGATCTCTTTCCTCCACCTATATAGGTGGCGAGTTTCTTATGGACCTCTTGGTCCCCTTAACTTGTAACATCCTATGAACCTATAGGTGTACCTTAAGGGTTGAAGGCTTGAGGCCCAAGGACTGAAGGTGGACCAAGTAATCCAGGTGTGTGGGCAGGTCTGCCTGTAAAGGACTGAGCTACTTAGTTGCTTCCTCAGAAGTCAAAGTCAGAATAATCTAGCTCTTCAAGAACCATACCCTGAGGTGTGGTGACCTGAGGTTTGGAAAGGTGACTCTGCCCTGGGACATGGTTAGTAGATTGTGACTCAGTGGAAGGCGTATAGGCTGCTTGATGGAGAGGGATATTAAAAAAAACACTATGTCGATTTAAGGAAACCAGTCCATCAGTTATTTCTGAGAAGCATTGCAGTGGACTAAGAACAACATCCTTCTGTTTGGGAAGAAGCAAAAACAAATCGGCACTGCACATAAAGCTGGTGCAGCAGAGGTAAAGAACAGTCCAGGAACATAAATGGCACCACTGCGCAAACTACTCAAAAAACAATCCGGATGCAAGTAAATGCTGGGTGCAAGTTTTATTTCGCGTAAACAGGAGAACCACAGGTGAGACACGATCAAAACAAACTCCCCAGAGCTTCAAATCTATGTGATTCTTCCTCAGGGTACCCTGAGGAAGAACTGCAAAGATTCAAAGTGCCGGGGAGTTTTTTGATCATGTCTCACCTGAGGCTCTCTTGTCTACTCGAAATAAAACTTGCACCCAGCATTTACTTGCATTTGCATCTGGATTGTTTTTTGAGCGGTTTGCTCAGTGGTGCCTTTTGTGTTCCTTCTGTTTGGGGACAGTTTTCATTAGAAGCTGGATCAGGAGGTCAAAAGTCAGTGGACAAAACAATAGTAAACTGCATTTTTTGATTAATTTTATTTACAACAGATTGGTAGTTTCATTTTAGCTTTATGTCTGAGCATTTGAAACGCGTGGTTCCTAGAGAAAAAATTGTGGGAACAGGTGAGTAACTTGCTTATGAATAGGACTCTTTGAAAAACCGAGAAAAAAAGAATTGCTTTAAACCATATTACTATTCCCTTTGTATAATAAAATTCTTCTTGTGGCTTTGCCTAAGCAGATTGCAAGTTTAAAGCTTGGGGGAAGAGTTACAATGTTCTTTGAACTTAAGGATAAAACACAGCATCACCACATTCAAAAACAAAAGTTTAGAACACTCCTATTTATTTATTTAAGGTTTCTCATTTAGCCTTAAAATCTTCACTGTTGAGCAACAGAATTTGAGCACTGCCCTGTTGCTTGGGCAACCAAATATTTTTATTGGGCAATCTAATTTTTTGGCCTGATTGCCTGTTTGTTTTTATATTCTGTTCTTGCCCCCTTTCTTCGACACTGCTTGCTTCTGTATCAGGCTATCTCCCAGCCCCTTTCACCCCCATTGCTGTAATTTAACTGGTCCCCAGAGAGCAGTCCCTCTCCAGAGGGTATTAAGTCTCTGGTGGGTTCCCTTGGTAGTGTCGAGAGCCATGAACTCCCTTCGGTCTGTCTCAGGTGTGGGGGACCAGTGGGCAGTCATGTGTGATGGGACTGAGAGCGCTGTGTCATTTTGTTGCACATCATGGCTTTTTGCAGTTTTTCCTGTCCCCAACTCTAAGAATGCCAGAAGCAAGGGTGTCTATTGCACATAGATGTGTGCCTGTGCATGGTGTCAGCTAACATGCTCCCTTACAGTCACAGCTCCTGCCTGTGCTGCCACTTGTGGTCACCCAAGTGGCAGTCTAGAAGCGGAAACTGGGTTTTTCTCCCCAAGGAGGAAAGAACTCGATCCTCCCGCACCCCCCCCCCGTCAGCCCCCAGTAATGCGGGCTCAGTCCCAAACTGGGGTTGCTGGCAACACGTGCAGTAATCCTTCCTAACCCTATCACTATGACAATGGGCTAGCCCGGAACCATTGTTTTAGGAAACAGAAAGATGTTGTTTAAACACGTCGAATAACAGCATTCTTTACATGCTATTTCTTTTTTTTTTAAGTGTATTTATGCACCTCAGCTTGGTGTGAGGTATGTACCTTCCCTTCATCACCCAGTCCTCGTGCCCAGCATTCCTCCAGGCTGCCTCAATGGAAGGCCCGCAGCCCGCCGCCCCGTGTGGCTGGGCTCCCAGAGGGGAAGGACCGAGATCTACCTTAGTCTCCAGCCAAGGCTTATGCCTGGGGCGTTATCCGGGCAGAGGTCCGGGGGCTTCATGGTGCGGCCAGCCCAGGAGTTTTCCCTTTTGTAAGATCCCCCAGAGGTGCAGACATGCAATGACATCAGCACAGGTCAGGCACACTCCCACATCCAACCTATATATGTCTGCCATCGCCTCACCCTTGAGAGTCACCTGGTGGTTGCACAGTCAGCTTCCACTGCATGTTGCTGCTATGCCAAAAAGCCACGACTCTGGAGGAGGAGAGCTGTCCATGGGAAATTCATCCTACCTCCCCCCAGCCAAATCTCTGATGCACTATGCTCATTTCCGAATGCAGGTTGTCTGCGCTGCAGGACAATAGTGCTACCACTGCGCCAGTGGGTTGGCACCACATGTCCCTTCTTTAAGCTAATTTCCCCTTAAACCTTAAATAAGGAGCTAGCCATTGTTGGCTCCATAGTGCCAGAAAATATGCAGCTGCCTGGCATGCTGACAACCCACGTTCACACTCCCAAGTTCAGGACATCAGGAGTGGACTTATTTAGAAGTACTGTGCATCTAGATGGATGCTCACCTACCTCTGGGGAGGGCTGTCAGCGCAAGGTAGGGCGCATGGGGAGGAAGCATCATTAGGACATTTAGTGACGTGGTGGCATGTCTACCTGAAGGTGCTGTGGAAGGGAAGAAAATTAATAGAAGCACTATCATATAAGACTAAAGCAGGCAAATGGAACCACCCTACAACTGCCCACCAGCCTCCAGCAGCCTTTCAGTCTCAGATCGACCTTTCCCCTTCCAGCATAATTTAGACTCCCAACCAGTAAAGGACAGATGCTGTGATGGCTCTGAAGGGGAACCAGTTGCATGAAGAAGAAGAAGATGAGGGCCAAGCACAGTTCCTGGGTCTGGGAAGGAGATAGGGGTGGTGGAAGATAGTCCTGCATAAGCCATCCCAGAGGAGGAAAAAATGTAAAGCATAAAAAAACCAAAATAAAAAACAAAGGCGCAAGTCATCTCACATTCTTTTTAATTGTTTTAAGTTCCAAAAAGATATACCTCATGAAGCTATTATACAGCACTTGATCAAAATTTAAATAAATAAATAAATTATATCATCGGGGCTGAAATTAGGGGCACTAGGTGCTAATTCACATCTTCATTTACGAAATTTTAGACTTAGAAACATAGAATTTGTCAGCAGAAAAGGACCTGTGGGTCCATTCCGTCTGCCCTATTTTTTCTCTGACAATTCTGACACACTGGACACTATTTGGCCACCGGCATCCCTCCTACCTCTCATGCTTCTGCTTATTATGCCCGTGTGTCTTTCTCATGCATGCTTGACACTCCCCACTGTTTTCACCCCCACCACAACTTCTGACAGGCTGTTCCTGGCCTCCATAATTGTTTCTGTGTAGAAGTATTTTCTCATACCCCTCTTAAACGTCCCCTCTCTAGCTTCATTTCAGTCCCCATGTTCTGATGCTTTTCTTACTCTGAAAGAGACTCCCCACGTACCTTGTTCACCCCATGAGGTATTTATAGGTCTCAGTCATGTCCTGTCTCAAATCTCCTCTCATCCAGGGAGGACATGTTGGAATCCAGCAGCCTCTCCTCGTATGGCTTCTCGTGCAACCCCTGCACCATTCTGGTAGGCCTGCTCCGTACTGCTTCCACCCTGTCAATGTCCTTGTGGAGATGCAGCCTCCAAAACGGGACACAGTACTCTAAGAGGGGCCTCACTAGTGAGCAATACAGTGGCAACACCTCCTTTCTCCTGATAGAAATCCCTTCCCTATGCGCCTCAGCATACCACTAGCCTAGCCTACTGCCTTGTCACACTGCCCTGCCTCCTTGAGATCACCAAATATGATTACCCCGAGATCATTTTCTTGCTTGGTGACTGTCAGGCCCTCCCCCCATCTGATACACAGCTCCTGGGTTTCCCCACCCCAGGTGCATGACTTTGTACTTTTTGGCACTGAAACCAGTTGCCACACCCTAGGCCACTCCTCTAGTTTCCCCCAGATCCCTTTACATTCTTTCCACACCTTCCTAGTTGTCCAACCTGTTGCACACTTTTGTGTCATCCGCAAAGAGACGCATTTTTCCCTTCAGTTCCTCAACAATATCACTTATGAAGATAGTGTTAAAATTTGAAGGCCATGTGTGCTAATGCTAGACATGTAGGAAATAAGACCCCAGACCCGGAGACCATCATAACAGAAGCCGACCTGGTTATTGTGGCCATTACCGAGCCATGGTGCACTGACAGCCATGACTGGGACATGATCATCCCAGGCTACATGATGTTCCGGGAGGACAGAGTAGGAAGTACAGGAAAGGGAGTGGTGCTTTATGTGAAGGAAAGCATAAAGGTAAAAGAGAATTCGGGGTGGGTGGGCTGAGATGCTGTGGGTCACCGTCCAGTTGGGTAATGGAGCCACTATTTGCACAGGTGTGATCTACAGGCCTCTGGCACAGGGAGAGGATGTACATAAGAAAATGTTAGAAGCAACTGGCAAAGAGGTGGAAAAGGTGGATGTGTTGCTGGTGGGGGCCTTCAATCTGCTGGATATAGACTGGAGCTTTCCTATAGCAGCTTCATCCAAAAGCAGGGACATCCTGGACTCCTTACAGGGGACATTCCTCAGGCCTCCTGAAGAAGGGGAGTTAGTGCCCCGAAGCACCAAGGCTGAATGTGGGTGGAGGTGGAAAATTTATTTTGCACATATCTTTGTTTTACCTCTTATGCTTACCACTGTAAGTCATTTTCAATTTGTAATAATAAAAATTCCTTCACTGAATTTTGTGGCTGTGTCTGGAGTGCTGGATATTTATTTTTTCATTGACATTCCTCAGGCAACTGGTCAGTAAGGTCACTCGTGATGACGCAATACTGGATCTGGTGCTTACTAACAGGGACAGTACTGTGGATGTCAAGGCAGGAAGATATCTGGGGACCAGCAACCAACCACCCAATGACGCAAGTCCTGAACTTCAGAAGGGGCTAATTTTACCAAGATGGATGACTGCTCCAGGAATTACCTGGCAGGGGGAGAGGAGCAGGGGGCAGTGGGCCAAACTAAAAGAAGGCATAGTGAAGGCAATGAACCCTTGTGTCAAGCAGGTAAGCAAAAGTTAAAGAAAGAAGAGGGCAATATGATTCTCAAAAGAAGTAGCAAAAAAGGTAAAGACTAAAAAAGTAGCATTTATATGGTATAAGGCGACCTAGAGAGAGAGGACAACAGGGAAGTGTATCTCGGAAAACAGATGGAAGCAGGCAGAGCAGTAAGAAGTGCAAAGGCACAAACTGAGGCAAGAATAGCTCAGGGAGTATCAAAGGGAACAAGACATTTTTTAGATATGTTAACAAGACAAGGAAGACTAAGGGAGGGATTGTATGGTTAAAGAAGGAGGGGGGGGGGATGACTGTATGGAGGTTGATCAAGAGAATGGTAAACACCTTGAACAAATACTTCTGCTCAGTATTTACAGTAGAAGGGAAAGGGGAGGGACCACGAAAAGGGGCCAGGAGCTTTGATGGGAGGGAAATGGACACCAGTCCATTTTCTGAGGAGAAAGCCCAGAAAGCACTTGTTAACCTAAAGGTGGATAAAGCTATGGGACCAGAAGAGGTACATCGGGGGTGCTGAGGGAGCTCAGGGAGGTACTGGCTGCACCTGCGACAGACCTGTTTAGCAAATCAGTAGAGACCAGCGTGGTCCCAGGGGACTGGAAAAGGGCAGAGGTAGCCCCACTTCAGAAAAGTGGTAGCAAGGAAGAAGTGGGCAATTATAGACTGGTCAGCCTGACATCGGTAGTGGGTAAATTAATGGAAGCTGATGTCCTACGACTTCTCAAATCGATCTCATCTCACGGCAGCGCAGGCCCTGATGGACTGGGACCAAGGATTCTCAAACTAGGTGCCTCTCTCCTTGCCACCCCAGTTATGCGTCTGTTCAACCTCTCTATCTGCTCTGCCATGGTGCCCCAACCTCTCCATCTGCTCTGCCATGGTGCCGCACTCCTAGAGAACTGCCAGGGTCATGTCAGTTTTTAAAAAGGGGGACCCTAGAAACCCATTAAAATACCAGCCCATAGTGCTCTTACCAACTCTGAGCAAACTTCTGGAGAAGGTACTCCAGGCAGCTGTCAGACTACCTTCTCAACCATAACCTCCTATCCACTGCCCAACATGGCTATAGGGTCGGCTACAGCAGTATAACCACCCTGGCCCAATTCTCTAGTGACGTCAACATGGACAGAGGCCTACTCACTGGTGCGGTATTTACTGACTCGTACAAAGCTTTCGATTTGGTAAACCACTCTTTGCTCCTATACCAATTAGGTACACTAGGGGCCTCCCACTCCACATGTGCCTGGTTCTCCAGTTATCTGCACAATCACCCTCAAACCATCTCCTTTCACAAAGTTTGCTTCTCCCCTGCGCTCATTTCCAGGGTATACCCTAAGGCTCTATTCTTGAACCTCTTCTCTTTTCCATTTTCATCAATAATCAGCCCTCCGTCTCCTCCCACTGTCACACCTTACTCTATGCTGATGATCTAGTTCTTGTCTCTTCTAGCTTTATTGATGAAATCAACTCTTGCCTCTCCTCTGATTTTGCACTTCATCCAAACGTGGCTCTCAGCCAGTCACCTTGTACTAAATATCACGAAGACCCAGGCAATGCTGTTTGGGTTTCACTGTAAAAACTGTTCCCTAGCTCTGACCTTTCAGGTATTATGTCTGGACGGCTCCCCCATTTAGATCACCCCCTCATTCAAATACCTAGGGGTCACACTTGATCCTGCTCTAGACTTCTCACTTCACATTAATGCCACCAAAATTGGGCTGGCTTACCGCATCTGACATTCCCTCGCTGCAGTGGCTAGAATCTCAGTTGCTCGGGGGCTCCTACTCCCTGGTCTCTGCTATGCACTATCTATCCTAACTCATACTCAATCAGGCACTCTTCAAAAATGGGATGTCACCTACAACAATGTCCGTAGGTTTGCCTTTTCTGATTCAACTCCTTGGTCTTACCCACTTACCCACCACTGCTACCTGTACGCGAGCCTCAGCTGGCTATCCTCCTCCTCCAGGTGCTTATTTTCCCTCGGATGCCAGACACAAAATCATCCGCTCCTCCCTTCCTGCCTCCCCAGCGGACATGTTTACCTCAACTGCCTGCCCACGCCACCTGCAATCTGCATCATTAGCTCTCCTCTTCAACCCCCTCATGTGCCACTAAAATGGGCAAACATGCATTCTCCTACTATGACCCTAGATTCTGGAACTCCCTTTCTTACCCCCTTAGGCACTCCAAATCAGATGCCTCCTTTAAGTATGCTCTTTTCAACTACCTCGCGGCCTTGGATACTTGTAGATGCTTTTAATCACTTGCTATTTTTCCAGCTACCCATCCGTCCTGCATTTACTGTTCTATTCCCTGTTTTGACCTCCCACCACACACACTGAACTACTCTGTCGGAGCTTATGGCTGCACTTTATCTTTCTTAACTTACTGCATACAGTGCCTTAAGCTTAACCTTCTTGTCTGTATGCTATCTTAAGTCAACCAGTTAATGATTATGTTACTTGCAATATGTCAACTGTTTTGCATATCTCCAACAACTATGTATCCTTCCTTTGTTCCCTGACTCTAATGTAGTCACCTGATCAATTATTGTAATTCCTTATAGCTATCTGTACCTCTGTAACTGTTGAGTACTCTCCCGGGTTGTGCCTAAAAATAGGAAGGTGTTTGTCTAGTGCACTTACCCGGTTATCAAAAGCAAACAAACAAACACTGCTAAAGGAAAGGATTGTGGAATATCTTGCATCCAACAGATTACAGGATTCAATGCAGCATGATTTCACAGGGGGAAGGTCAAGCCAAACAAATCTGATAGATTTCTTTGACTGGGTGACCAAGGAGTTGAATCAGGGAGGAGTGGTGGACGTGGCCTACCTAGATTTCAGCAAAGGCTTGCGACACCATTCCACATAGGAGACTGGTAAACAAGTTGGGGAACCAAGGTGGTAACCTGGGAAAATAATTGGTATGGGGATAGGACGTAGAGGGTTGTGATAAAAAGAGTTTGTTCTGAGGAAGGGAGGGTGACCAGCAGGGTACCTCAAGGATCAGAGCTGAGACTGGTCCTCTTCAATGTCTTCATAAGTGGCATAGCAGAAGAACTGGTAGGAAAGGTCTGCATCTTTGCAGATGACTCCACAATCTCGAAAAGAGTGGGCACTTTGGGGGGGGGCAGATGGAAAGGATCAGAAAAAAATTGGAGGCGTGGTCAAGTGTATAGCATCTGGGTTTTAATGCAAAAAAGTGCAAAATAATGCACTTGGGTCATATTTTTTATTTTATTTTGAAATCTTGGCTAGCACCAGTGAGCGGATGCTTGTTAACTGGTTCCACGTCAGTTAAGTACAGAGTGATACATAAACATTTAAATACAGAGTAGTCCGGAAGCAAATATACAAAGCACATGTTACAGTACAACAATACAGATAAAGTTCATGGTTACACTATACTAAGGCATTATACAATGTATGCCCGCGTCAAGGAGAGAGAAAAATCAGCAGAGTAGACAGAGGGAGGAGAAGAGGGGAGGGGAGGGGAGAAGATGGAGAGGTAGTGGTAAGAGGAAGCGCTGGGTGCCGGTAGGAGGTGGAGGGGTAGGGATAGGGAAGAGAGGTTGGGGGCGTGGCAGTGCCATGGGAGAGGATGGTGGGTCAGTGAAGTGCAAGGTCAGTGCTACCCAGTGGAACAGTGACAGGGTTAAGAAGTGCTAGAGGGTAAATGCAGTCTATGGCAATGGGATTAGTGACTTGAGGTGTGATTTAGTGGGGGCAGGCACAGATACCCATGGTGAGAAGGTGTTGATGCAGTTTGTGTTTAAAAGAGCCAATCATTGCTGCCTTACAGATGTCCTGAGGTAGCACATTTGTCCAGAGGTGGCCCGGTATAAGAAACCCCGCTGAGCCAAGGTAGTGCGGCACCTTGGCACATGGAATACCTGACAGGCAGTGCTTCTGGTTTGCTTTGTGCTCCGGAAAGGGGGTCAGTAGGTTCCGTACTCCTGGTGGTGGAAGGTTTAAGGAGGCTTCTTTGGCAAGGAGGCAGGTTTGGTACCTGATTCTTCCATGAGCTGTAGCCAGCCAGCCATGGTATAGTGATCACAGGTGTGCATGAGTCTAGCAGCACCTGTGAGGAGACAGCAGGCTTTACTCATTGCAGATGAGATAAAACCCAAGAGCAGAGTACTAAATGGGCAGAGTGGTACTGACAAAGACCAAGCAAGAAAAAGACCTCGGGGTAATTGCATCGGATGACTAAAGATGGTCAAGCAGTGTGACAAGGCAGTCAGAAGGGCCAGTGGGATGCTGGGGTGCATAGAAAGGGGTATCACCAGCAAGAAGAGGGAAGTGGTGCTGCCCGTATATAGATCATTGGTAAGATCTCACGCAGAGTACTACATCCAGTTCTGGAGACCACAACTCAGGAAGGACACAGACAGAGTGCAGGTGGTCCAGAGGTGGGCTACCAAAATGGTGCAGAGTTTGTATCAAAAGCCCGATGAGGAGAGGCTTAAGGAGCTAAATATGTATACCTTGGAAGACAGGAGAGAGGGGGGATATGACAGGGACCTTTAAATACCTCACAGGGGTTAATAATGCACAGAAAGGGAGTAGTTTTCAGATAAAAGGATACACTGCAACAAGGGGGCATATATGAAGCTGGAGGGAGTAAATTCAGGAGGGATGTGAGGAAGCATTTCTTCACAGAAAGGGTGGTAAATGTCTGGAACAGCCTTCTAGCAGAGGTAGTGGTGGCAAAAACAGTGGTGGTGAGGGTGTCAAAAATGTCTGGGACAGGCACAAGGGAATCATAAGGATAAGGAAGGGATGAGATGGCGCCATAAATCAGCAGCAGATCTGCAGCAAAATAAGTAAGTTAAAAAAAATGGGCAGACTGGGTGGGCCCAGTGGCCCTCATCTGCTGTCACATTCTATGTTTCCAAAAGGACCAGTCCTGGTACTGATCCCTGTGGCACCCAGCTAGTCACTCTCTTATCCCTAAGTGACTGCCATTTACCACCACCCGCTGCCTCCTATCCTTCAACCAGTTTGACACCCAGCTTACCACTTTCTCCCCAAGCTGCTTAGTTTTTTTACTAGCCTCCTGGGCAGCACAGTGTTGAAGACTTTACTGCAGTCCAGATAGGCCACATCCACTGCCCTCCCCGATCCACCTCCCTAGTCACCCACTCAAAGAAAGCTATGAGATTTGTTTGGCATGACTTCCCCCTGTGAAATCATACTGCCAGTGGTCCTGTAGCCCATATGCCTCCAGGTACTCCATCAACCTGTACTTCAGCAGGGTCTTCCATTAATTCCCCACCACTGATGTGAACCTGACTAGCCTGTAGCTGCTAGCCTCCTCTCTGCTACCACTCTTGTGCAATGGGACCACATAAGCCCTCCTCCAGTCCTCTTGAACTATCCCGTCTCTAATGAGGTGCTGAACAGTGTTACCAGAGGGGCAGCTAACACATCATGCTGGAGAATGGGCCAGCCAGACTTCTAGTCTGGTAGGGTTTATGATAGAATGTTAACACTTTTAGTGGGTTTAGGGGGTGGGCAATCCTTATCCAGTCAAAAAACACAACAGAAGTACTTAAAAGCCTGGCATACACTCATATATATTTTTTTGTCTTTCTTTTCTATCTTTTACCTTTCTCGTTATTCAGTTTGAAAGCTGCAGTGTTGCTACCAACTAAGGGGAGGTTAGACAAAAGACAAGTAAGGAGGGGGTAAGAATGTAAGAAGGAAAACATGACATTGGGAGAGGGTTACATTTAATGCTGGAAGGATACATGTCATTTTTCTATTTATTGTTTTCTATTGTTGGAATGAAGCATGAAGTGGCCTGGGGATGCGGTTTTTTTTTTTGGGGTGCCAGAAAGCTGGCATCCAATCAGCAGAGTATGGGACATAATAGTATTACTACTACAAGAGCTACCATATCCCTTAAAAGGAAATTATAATTTAAAAACACAAAACAATTAACAATGGGTCACTGCTCCCACCACCTCAATGCCAGCTTACTGGGCTGAGGGCATGCTGCAGAGGCCCAGATCGAGTGTGGAAGGGTCCAGCAAGCAAGCTCCGGCAGAGGGCATGCAAGCATAATTGCTGCCTCCTCAGAAGTGTAATGCTGCCATTCTATGCACTCTGTTCCCAGCACAAAAAAACTAATTGTGAACTGTATGGCGGCAAGTCCATGCCCAGAAACCCAAGCACACACCTAACGATGTGAACTGAGGTGGGGCAGGCCTTTGTAGGGGCACACTTGTGGTTGCAGATGCACGGAAGTCTAAACATGTGGAGTGGGATTTGCTTCTGTAGCCACACTATGCACTCTTACATGGGTGTGCAAAGTCTCCTCAGCCTTTTATGGACTGTGCACCAAGTCAGCAAATACTAGTCCAGGGATAAGACCCAGTCAATTTTGATATTGCTGTTGTAAAACACTTGGACAAACCCAAGTGTAAAAAAAACACTTAAATGTTGTTTCTTTTGTGGAAAAAGAAAGAGGAAATGGAAGAAACAGCACATGCGGTTCTCTTCTATAAATATATAAGAAAAAAATGGAGCTGTGTCAGCACGTGGACTACAAATAGAACAAAGGTTTTATCTTAAAAAGACACTCTTAAAAATAAGTTAACAATGTACTGATTTATTTATTTAGCATTTTACATGCCAGGAACAATAGGAAAAAAACTTAGAATCAACATTTCACCCACTAGATCTTTTTCCGTAATGATCCATGAAGAAAAAACATATAGAAACCTCACTAACTACATGTGTGCTTACTTTTTTCTTTGCAGATAATTCTTGAAGAAAATGTAGTGGTGAAAATGTTGAGTCTAACTGTAACCCCTAGGTGGCGCTATCCCACGGCTACTACCCCTGCCTGCGTGGCTAGTTGCAGCTTAAGAGGCCTGGGTACTGCAATGGGTGCCTCCACCCGGAGGTCAGTGTTGTTAGTGGTCAAGCTAACCTGGGCACAGCCCTCCGAGACACTGTAACCCCCCCTTCCCTTCTAGTGGTCTGAACAATACACAGTAATCACTTTCACAATGACCCTTATTCACCATGCAATTACCCAGACTGTTTGCACTTACCACCAGGGATGGTTCCTCTAGCTTGACCCTGGGGACCCCATGCAAAACAAGGTTATGCACAGCAAATAGCAACAGTACATTACTTTGAGCACAAACTGGAACCACAGTCAGGGTAAATGCAAAAAGAGTTAGATCTGATTTATTCAAGGGACTTGAACAAGGGAGGGGCGTAATCAGGTTGATCTACTAAAGGCTATATCAATCAGACAGTTATGCATGCACTTCAGAGTCCCTACATAGTCACACACTCTGGGAACCCAGGTAAGAAGATGGTGGGCTAGCCAGGAACGTTGTCCGGGGTAGGCCGGTGTCGCAGCTGGTTGGAGCCCTGTGATGGAAGAAAGTAACATGCACAACACATTATTTGCAATCTGGAGCCGGAGGGCTCAATTCATGACAGAAAAGACAACAAAGCAATCAGATGACAACACTTTAAATTTAGCTGTTGTTGCAGGGAGTTACCCTGATGTTTACTCACGATACCCAATACAGGACACAGGCAGGACAAAATCGAGACTGCAGGTTGTTGATCTGGAGTGCTAGGAGAAGCAGGGCCCACACGAATCACCGAGGCGTCGTTCCTGTTCAAAGCATTGAGCAGGGAGCTGATCCCCAGGCAGGTCTCTCATCGATGACTTTCTCTGTGTAGCGGGTATTCTGGCTGGGCCAGTGCAGCAAGGCCCAGGCCAAATGGAGATGAATACGGATTCAGTCCGTGTAGCCGGATGCAGCCTCCAGCAAGCAAAACACAGTTCAGACACACAGTGGGGAACCAAATCACGACCCACTATCAGCACACAGCACATTCACATGTAAGGAAATTCCACTGTACCAGGCAAATGGCTCTCCAGTCGCAATTACAGTCTCTGTACAATCCGGGAGTTCAGAGGTGGCTGGAAAGCCTGACAGGCCGATCGCATTCAGCAAATCTTTGGCCTTCTTCAGGTAGGAGCCTGGTCACAATTCAGTGGCTTAATTCACTCTCCAAATTCGGATCCGGTCTGAAAAAAGGCACAGGTTCCCTCTCAGGGACAGCAGGCAGGCATGCTGGCCAAACTCAGGCTTTTCCACAGTTCTCCTGTGCGAATCCACACAGGATTGCTGCTCGATTATCTCGAGCTGTTACTCCTTCACTTTCCAACTCAGATCTGACTGAAACTGCAAGCAACTTGGAACTTTCCCCAAGATCCAAAAGGTCTGGTTGGCTGATCTGTCAGCCACAACAACGGCTCCCCTCCAGGATAATTTAGGTACCAAAAGCCCAAAACTACAATTCCTACAGAATTTTGCCCCCACAAAGCCCCTGGGGACAGGCTCCATTTTAGAGTCCCCAAAGGTACCGATTGGCTCATCTCAGCAGTCCAGGACCAAGATGGTGGAGATAAACAGAAATGTTCATGCTATAAAGAAGGCAGGTTAGACAAACTGCAAAATTATTACTATTCTAATAAATGATCAGCAAACAAGTACATCTTCTAAACAGAGCTCCCTCTGCGCTAATAGCGATGGCAGAACAAAGCAATTATTTGGCAGCCCACATGGGACTCAAGCATAGAAACACTCAGCCCCCCTCCCAGATTAATTATAACTGCAATCTAGGCAGCTCTTAAAGAGACAGTACACAGGTGCTATACACACACTCTCTGGCAATAACGTTTAAATTATTAAAATGCAGGACACCAGCCTGGCAGTGAGCATCTAGGCAAGCTCAAGGAAGACTTTTCGGGAACCCCCATTTGTAGGGGGGTTACATAACATTATTTTTATTTTCAGAGTGCCATTAAGATATCTGTTCAAACACCAACTCGAACTTTCTGGTCCTGAAATAGTGAAAGGACTTTCACATCCTGGGACTAAATCTCATCAGATGCTCGACCAGGTCTTTGGGTGAATTTCAATCTAGAATTGAGAGACTTAGTTCATGTTTGTGACTGTTTTTAGTCTTCATGTATGTAAGTTTAATTGGAAAAAACCTGGGTAAGTATAATCTTTAAGAGTTTTAAACGTATGTTTATGTATTTTGTAGTAGTAACTAACTTGACAACACAGGTCTAATCTTGACAATAGACCTTTGGCTCTAATGTGCAATCACCTGTATAAAATAAATCCTCAGTCATTATCACTGGCAGTGGAGATGTGAGGCTGACCATCCACATTGCCAATGACGCTTTTCCATCTCTGTATTCAGTCTCTCAGAATTCACTTAATGGGGGGTGCTGTGGAGCCCGAGCAGAGCAGACGCACCTTCATACTGCTCCGCTAAAAATCCTGCTTAAAACTTCTCTGAATAGGCATTTATTCAAATACTAAAACTAAGGTTTTAATTTCCCAGGCTGATAAAATACTACTTAGACAATACAATGGGAAATCCTCATCGAGATAAGGGAGCTACTGGCCAGACTAAAGGGAAACAAGGAATATCGGGCCCACCACCGAGCAGCGCAAAAGCTACCAATGCTGAAATGGAGCGAGGCGCTGGTGCTGAAACGATGCAGTCTCTGGGCTTGAAAATGCAGCGACTCATCTCGACAATCACCGACTTGAATCAAAAAATGGACACATTTACCAACTGTGTCACAGTGGTGGAAACCACTATGGACTGTCTGAAGGTCGAGATGCTGGATGTAAAAAAAACAAGTGACAGCATCAACTAGCTCTACAGCGTTAGTGGTTAAGGAAGCACAACATTTTCGAGTGAGGCTTGAGACCATGGAAAACCAGATTAGAGCAACAAATGTGCAAGTACTGGGCTTACCAGAAGGGCTCGAAGGGGATCACCTCAAAATGTTCATAAGGGAATGGCTGGCTGACAAACTCTTATCGGAAGGGGATCCGGAGGCTTTCCAGATTCAAAAAGTGTACCGCATAACGCCACGAGGGAGAATGGAAACTGATGGCCCACCACGCATTCTCCTAGTAGTTACAGTGGGAATTGGAGAACACGATCAGATCTTGTCGCTAGCATGGCGCTGCAGCCCTCTGTCTTTTGAAGACCAGATGGTACATCTTTTCCCTGATATCAGTTTTGTGATGAGGCAGCGAAGAAAGAAATTCGACGGAGTCCGTCGCATCCTGAAAGATTTAAATATTCCCCACTCTATTATTTCTCTGCTCACTTCAGGATTTTGTTTCAGAGCAAAGTCTGGGCTTTTTCTGATCCAGTGGAAGCAGGTAAATGGGCAGAGAGGGTTCGTGCTACACAATCCAGACTGGACCCAGACGAGGAGGATACTGAACAAGATCTCACTGAGTGAAGACTTTAATTTCAATATTGCATACCAGGAAAAGTTATGAGTCCTACAGTATATATTTGTTAAATGTTGTCTCTAATTCTGAAATGTAGGGTAGCTACATGTTATTTCCCTCGTTTTGGAGGCCTGATGTGATATAAAATTAAGCTAATTGTTTTTAAGGGGTCTTATATTCTCTTTGCAAATGAGATACCCTCATTGAATATGTCAGACAGGAAGTAAAGTTGTTTAAAGCCTTAACATTTACTATACCTAGTCGTTGGGGTTAGTTTTGTTCATATAGCACATTTAGAAATGTAAAAATGTTACAAGAGGAAATAAAAACAAGGAATTTTAGCAATATTTGACATAGAAATATGTCATCTATATATATGATATATGAAGGTGCTTTACACTTGTATGGGGATAATAAATCCCAAAAATTTAGGAAACGTGCATGGATTAACGTTTCCTCTGACGGGGGATAGTGCCTGAAGGAATATTATAGTGGACTTTAATTTTGAGAGACAAAGCCATGCTGCTCTTGAGCTTCAAGGTGTTTAAACTTTAGAACTTCAAATATACTTTAATGGTTATTTAGTTATTCCCGCTTGATGATGTATCAGAGGTATAGGAGATGCATATAACTAATAATCTAAACTGTGAGTAAGGGGCATGCTGTCCCAAATGTTATTTATACACTTGGTCTGCCTCTTATATGAAAAAAGGTATTTGATTGTACTCAGTGAAAAACTAATAAACATGAAGTTTAAAAAAAAAAAAGAATTCACTTAATGCTACAGCTTCTATCTCCACCTATAGTATATGTTGCTAGACTGCCACTGCTCATTTTACATACTTTAGCAGCCATTTAGGTACAGAGGTGCGGTTATAAGATTGCCACATTAAACAGAGCAATTTATCTACCTTTTTGCCCATGTAGCCCAAGCTGAACTTGCCCATGCTAAAGTCAGATACTGCAATGGCCTAATGTCTGTCAGCTTCCAGACAATATTCTTCCTCTGGTGTGCTGTACAGATTCAGAACAGACTGATAATCACAAGAAAGCTCTCCATACAGTGCAATCCTCCTCAAGCTCCTCCTCCAGTGAGCCGCTGCAACTGCATTTCCAAATGCTATTACATTTTTTTGGGAAGCAGAGTGGGGAGCGAGTTCATTATGCTATGGTGCTAGATTATACACACAATATATGGGCAGCAATGCAGAATTATTTTTTATGTATCTGAGGAGTGAGATACTACAAAAACCATGACAGCGACCCTCGAGTGGTTTATACTGGTATCACACATCGAGGATGAGAAAAGAAAAGCACGTTTTGTTGCTACCTATAGTTTAATTTTTTATAATTACTGATTTAGCCCTACCTAACATGGATAACTGCGGTGTAATCATCTGATGCTATAACCAGCTGGTTATAATAGCAAGCACAAGATAGCTAGAGGTGTCACTCAAACTACAATGGCACAAGTGTGCTCTGTTTTTACGTTCACTTGCGCGCATTCGCAAGGAACATCTTGCAACAGTATGCCTTTTGGGGTATGTGACCCTCCTCCCCAATGCAGTGCTCAGTGTAGCAGATGTGACCCTAGGGGACTGATACATGCAGAGCTGTGTATGACAGCAGTTCGGCTGTGTTGGTTTTCACTTCTAAGAAAAGGTCCCCTGCAATCAGCATTGGTAGCGTGTATGCAATTAGCATACACGTTAGCCAAACTGCTGTCATGCACAGCTTGGCATCAAAGCCCTCCCGCTTCCTCCCTCTGCTAATGCCCCCCCCCATTCTCCCTGGACCCCACCTTGTGTGCCAAAGGGGGTGCCCAATCCCCCCTTGGCTCATGCGCCCCCTCAGCACAGTGTGTGGCTGACGGGGGTGCCCAATCCCCCATCAGCTGCAGCCCCTCCCAAAAAAAACAACCAGTTGTCACGCTGAGAGCCCACCCCAGTGTGCTCATGCCCCCCACACACACTGAATGGCCAGCGGGGGTGCCCAGTCCCTGCCGGCTCCAGTCCCCGCCCCCCCCAGCAAACACATAGGTGGCACACTGGGTGCGCACCCCAGCATGCCAGCAGCGTCCGTTTTTTGTCCTTCGCCCCTGCCCACCAACCCACGCCCACCTCACCACACCCCCCACACCTAGGTGACATGCTGTAGAGTCTACCCCAGCATACTAAAAGCCTCCGTTTTCTTTTTTTTTTTTTTTTTAATCCTGTAAAACAAGAAAATGGTCCCTCAGTGAGCCCCTGACCCCCCCCAACCCTCTGTGCACCCACCTCCCCATACTTACCTCCGGAACACGGTGCATTGATCTTCGGTGGATTGGGAACACGTCTGCACTCTTTGAAGCCAACCGCGAACTGGAGAAATGCCAGTAAGCTGTATAATGGCATGAATAGGGTTTTTTCAACTTTGGTGCAGATCTCGGCCATTTTGGGGAAGTTTGACACCAAATTTTCAACATGGAGTTATTGTGACCCCTCCTCATGAATTCAGTCACTGTCATGGCGTTATTCGGTCCCGAAAGGTGACTGCACGGTCACTGCACGGAATCACCTTTTGGGACCAATTAACGAAACAACAGTGTTGGTGTTCATGAGGTGGGCTCTCAAAAAGCCTATGTTGCAAATTTGGTGAAAGAATTCTGAAAAAATCACTGTTTTATGAGTGTGCGTTGTGCAGTTTCCATGCACACACTCGTAAGTTCACGAATTTGTAATATTTTCACTCCAGATTTTCAACATAGGCATATTTCCACACTTCCTTATGAACAGTGCAGCTGTCATTTTTCATATACTGCCTGAAATGTGTTTTCGCGTTTCCGGCGCAAAATAGCACGGTCGCTGGTGGAAATCAGTGTTCGCTACAGAGTAAGACAATCACAGTGACACTGTTCATGAGCAGAGGTCCTAAAATGCCAATTCTGAAAATTTGGTGGCAAAAGTCAATAAAATGGCTGTGTTTCTTTTGGTTTTTCATTTTTTCCAATTGTTTAATCAGGTGAGACACACTAAGCTGAAAGCTTGTTTACGGGTGCAACCTGGGAGCACAGGGAAGTTAAGTGACTTGCTTAGGGTCACACAGTATGCAAGTGGGGGCTGTGGGATTCAAACCCAGGTCTCCAGATTTGCAGCTCAGAGCCTTAAACCACTACGCTATACTGCCTCACCTTCGAGCGTACGTTGCACAGTTCCTACGCACACTCGTAAGTTCGTGATTTTGTAATATTTCCACTCCAGATTCTCAACATTGCCATTTTCCCACATCTCCTTATGACCAGTTCAGCTGTCATTTTTCACATCCTGGCCAAAATGTGTTTTCGCACTTCCAGTGTACAATAGCACGGCCGCTGTGGGAAATCATGTTCGGTACAGAGTAAGAAAACCACAGTGACACTGTTCATGAGCAGACGTCCTAAAATGCCTAAGTTAAAAATTTGGTGCAAAAATTCCAAACAATGACTGTTTTACGAGCGTGCCTTGTGCAGTTTCCACACACACTCGTAACTTCACGAATCTGTCATATTTTCACTCCAGATTTTCAACGTTTGCATTTTCCCACACCTCCCTATGAACAGTACAGCTGTCATTTTGCACATCCTGGCTGAAACGGCGTTTTCACACTTCCAGCGCAGAATAGCGCGATTGTTGTGGGAAATCAGTGTTCAGGGCACAGTAAGAAAATCATAGTGACAGTGCTCATGACCAGAGGTGACAAAATGCCTATGTTAAAAATCTGGTGAAATAATTCTACTGAATCACTGTGTTACAAGCGCGAGTTGCGCAATTACCATGCAGGCTCGTAACCTTGAGCACAACCAGGATGTTAGGGATCCTAAGACAGGCACTTAAGAAGCATGAGGGTGAAATGTTGATCCAATGCAAGCGAAGTTGCAGAGAGGTACTCTGTTGGGATATGGATGCTAAAGGGACATGGATACAGCTGGGGTGGGGGCGCCTGCATAAATGCTTAACACCAATGCAAATACCTGTAAGTGAATGTTCGGCCTTGACAAATGCTTGTTTTATCACATGTATTCTATTGTCCTTTCATAAACAATGACAACATACAAAAGCGATTACGACCATATGAAGACATTTTCAGAGTACGTCTAATATTTTCGCCTTTAACATTCGAACATGACCAGACATGTAAGGAAGATTTCCACCCCTTCCTGTAACTTTAATGAGGAAAGTTTGCATCTGAATTGCAACAGAGCATCAAAAAGCACTACACAAATACTGTATAGTAAATTTGTATGTAACCCCCCTGCAAATGGGGGTTCCCAAAAGACTTCCAGGAGCTTGCTTGAATGCTCCAAGCCTGAATGGTGTTTGGCATTTAAGCCATTTATCAGTGAGTGTTTTTAGAACCTCTGGTACTGTCTCTTTAAGAGCTGTCTGCTTGCAGACATAATTAGTTTGTATGGGGGACTGTCTGTTTCTTTGATTGAGTACCACCAAGCTGCTGCCAATTCACTTTATTTTTGCAGTCACTAGAGTGCAAAGGGAACCTATCTGAAAGATGTAACTGTTTGCCAGAAATTATTTAGAGTAATAATGAAATTATAGTTTGTCTAACCTGCTTTCTTTGCAGTCAGAACTGTGTCTGCTAGTTCCCCATTCTAGTTTTGAACTGCTGAACTGGACCAATCAGTGTGGGGTAAGCTAGCTCTAAATGGTGCCTTGGACGAATCAGAACTTGACTCATAAACTGAGCCAGCCACAAGAGGATTGTATGGGCAGTGACTCTGGGAGATGTAGTTTAGACTTCAGTGCCTTTTGGACCAACAGCAGCAGTCTATTGTGAGTGACAGCCAATCCAGTCAAGAACTGGGAGGAACTCAAAGGAAGTGCCCGTTTTGTCGGTTGGAGTTTCAGTTGAGTTTTGGCAGTGAAGAAGGAAGAGCCCTGTGCTTTTCAGTGTGCAGTTTTAGTCAAAAACGTGTGTAAGGCCCAGAGTTCCGTCTGCAGCTTGTGTAACAGCTTGTTAGGACTGAACTGGCCTGTGAAAAGAATCAAAGGATCTCTGAAGAATAGAAACCAGGCTCACCCTGTAGAAGACTGGAGGAATTGCTGAAAATTGCACTCGGTCTGTCAGGAACTGAATCTGCTGTGTGTTCTCCCGGTATTGTGCAGTAATTGCGATCGGGATACAGATGCAGCCTGCCTGGTATAGTGCTTTCTTTTATATGGATGTGTGAAGAGGTTTGTGTACCTCAAGTGAGCCCAGTGACATTGAAGGACCCTATCTTATTTGGAGGTCGTGAGTACTAATTCAGGGTCGCTCCTGTTGAATTGCCACATTAAATCCAAATGGAATTACTGTACTGCTGACTGTTTAATTCTCTTTTCTCAGGTGAAAGGGCCCCTACCAGCTGCCACGGTTTGGACTAGCACTAGGCTTGGGTACCCAGGGACAGTAACTGATAGGGATAGGCCGTGCACAGAGCCATAGGTAGATTATTAGAGTGATAAGCTAATTAACCTGATTTCCTGTCCTTGTTATATCCCCCAATAAATCAGAGCTGCTTGTTTCAGCAAAGTTATACTGCCTGAGGTATTTGTCTATGTTAAAGTACTGTACTGTGATTGTTGCACTGTATCTCATTTCACAGGAGGTCCCAGTGCCGGAACCAGACCTGGGGTAAGTGTATACTGTGAAGGTAATTCTGATATATTGTGTGGCCACTAGTGGGAAGAAAGGGGTTGCAGTGTCCCAGAGGGCTGTGACCAAGTTAGTTTAACTATTGCAAACCCTGACCTCTGGGTGGAGGCACCCGCCATTGGATCCAGGCCCCTCAACCTGTTAGTGGCAAATCAGGCAGGGGTAGTAGCCCCTGGGATAGCGCCATCTAGGGGTTACATGTATCTTAAAATCAGAGAAGACGGCATTTCTAATTGTAAATTCCTGAACTTAGCAACAGAGAACAGTTTCTCTTACAAGATAACACCAACGCAAACCACAACGTCTTGTTTTCTTTTTTTGACTCAGTCAGACAGGCATCAGTAATTATATTGAAAAAATGAATGGGTAGAGGTGTGCAATGGGTTTTTACACTCACCCTCAGTGTGTGATGCCTATATTAACCCCTTCATCCTTGCTCTTGGGGTTTATGAGGCATCCTACAACATCGGTGTGTGTAAAAACCCATTACATACCCTACCTGTACATTATTCTCCATATACATTACTGGTTTATAGAACTGCCACTGAACAGATAGTTTTGAGATCAAAAGGCACTAGCGGAGCAGATCAATAATCAAAGTAATTTTTTTTTTTTTTAACCTTTGCCTGTAGCTGTTGTGTCTCACACTTGGGGCAGGATTCACAAAGAAGATGAGCTCAGTGCATCTCGGCTGGCCCGGCAAAGGGGAGATGCACTGAGTGCAAAATGGGCGATTCACAAAGAAGGAACAGCAAGATGCCCCCGGCACATCCCCTCTGTGATTAGCACAGGTAAGCCCCACCCAGGATGCGCCAGCACATCCCCCATGTCAGGCTGTGAACCCTTTGGGGCAGGGCATCTCAGGATGCCCTGCGCCCAAAAATGCGATCCACAGCCAGGGGCATGCAAATGAGGCCAACAGGCATGCATGGCGCAATGGGGTCATCAGCATGCCATTATGGCCCCATTTGCATTGCGCCTGCAGGGATGCCCCGGCGAAATGTGCCAACCCATAGACACCACCGCTCATCCCTGGCCCAACCCCAGCCCCATAAAATACCGCTCACCGCGTACAGTCAAGCATGCTCGCTCAAGCTTCCAGTGAATGCTGCTCTTTCGCAGTATCACTGCAATGGACAATCCTGCAAGCCCCGTACAGCTGCTCCTTGCGGCAGTATGTACAAAGTAACCGCGCCCCATGCTCCCCATAAGCAGACCATCCTAGAGGCAGTATGTCAAGTAACCGCCTCCCCCCCTATAAGCAGCCGCTCCTGCGTGGAATGAATGAAGTCAGTACGCTCCCAAGCCCCATGTTTATTTATTTATTTAGTTTTGTTGACTGGTAAGTGCATTAGACAAATCCTGCCTATTTTCAGGCACCAGAGGGGAGGATACAGATGAATGCCAACTGACCTTGAACCAGATTAAGCAGTTGGTGGCATTTTAGTGAATGAGGGAAATTTGGTCAGGACACCAGGAAATTCCCTACTCTTTTCAATAAGTGCCATGGGATCTTTAACATCCACCTGACCTACCACCAATCCAGGCAGATGGGACCTCGGTTTAACGTCTCATCCGAAAGATGCACCTCAAAAGTGCAGCACCTTCTCATGCTGCACTACAGTGTCAGTACTGGGATATTAATCCAAGTGCCAGATGTGGGAACTGAACCCACAGCCCTCTGATCTCCTGACCTCAGGCGAGTGTGCTACCTGCTGAGCCACTGACACTGACATATGGCCGCCACTACATGGCTGGATGTTCAGGGACTCACCCCCACCAGGCACCCCAGCCCCACCCCCAGCACGGTCCCACCGTTGGCGGGCAGCGAACTCCACCCACATACCACCACAGCTGCTCACAAAACAGAGCTGGTTCGAGACTGACAGTTACCGTTTAGCTGGTGGTACAGTAGCTGTCAGTCCAGACAGCTCTGCTGCAGCCGCCGCGGCGGTATGCAGGTGGTTTATGCTGCCCTCCGATGGTGGGACCATGCTGGGGGGAGTGGGTGGCTGGGGTGCCTGGGTGGGGGGGCTCTTTCCTAAATGTCCAGCTGAGGCGGAGGGTGGCTTACACAGGAGTTTGGGGAGGATGCTGACTTCATTCATTCCGTCGAAGGAGCGGATGCTCATGGGGCTTGGGGCGAAGTTACTTTGTACATACCGCCGAATGGAGCAGCTGCTTATGGGGGTCTTTGGGCCGGGGGTTACTCTGTACATACTGCCGCAAGGAACGGCATTCACCGGGTGCTCTGGGGGGAGCACTGGACTGCCATGCTGCCTGCAGTACGGCAGCTTGCTTGTGGGTGGCCACCCACTTAAGTCTGGTTGTCCTAGCTTTATCTTTCTGAGGCGCATCCCCGGACTTGCCCCGGGGATGTGCCACAGAATAAGGCTGTGATTGGGGATACCCACAGTATGCATGGGCATGCCCCCTTCACAGTCCCTCCATATGCCCCGCATATCCTTACTGGCGCATCGGGGTTGCACCAGTGCATCGGTCCTCTGCCTGAAGCGCCTTTGGGCGCATGTCGGGGATGCCCCGGCACATCTCGGATGCACTGTGCGCATCCCTTTTGTGAATCTTGCCCTTAGTGTCAAAGCACATGTTGCTGTGTGACAGCGAGGCAAATTTCTGTTACACTTGCGTATAATGCAGTGTGTATGACGGAGAATTTTAGGTAATGATTATTACAGTTATGAAGAGGTTTTCATCCTCAGCACTAATCATCGAACAAATCACAGCTCAAGTACAATAAAGGACGATGACAATGTGAAACCCCACACTGCTCTCTCAGATGTCACACAATCAACTGATTGGGAGAGATCTCCTCCCTTCTCCATCCCGCAGCCCCTCACACCTGAGGCTGCCACATCAGTGAATGGTTCAGGAAACCGCAGTGTATGTCCTACACCAGTGGTATCACTTGAGAAAACTGGGCAGTGGTACCTAAATGAAACCTAATGGACCGGCCTATCGATGCAGCAGCAGTGCATCATACTGTCACTTGGGAAACTGCGGTTCCCAAATGTTCCCTTTTAGACGTGGTCTGAGGGTTCTACACTCGTCTGAACATTTAGGGGGTACAACATATATTGTGCATGGTGGGTACAAGCCCCAGGAGGTGTTTTTCTCAAGTCAAATACAGATGAAACTGAATTATTCAAAAAACATACACTCAATGTTTTCATTTTTTTAAAATAAATATGTCAGTGTAGCTCTGACTGTTGAGCTCAATGTATTTATTGCAAACCAGGTCTACTGATTTTCACATACAACTGAATACAAAAGTAACCCCAAATAGTCTACTTTCCTGCTGTCCCTTTTCTGCTACTCTGTCATTTTTTGCTGTTTTTTTTTTCAGTTCTGTTGTTTCCTTTTCATCTGTCTTCTCTACCATCACTCTCCCATCTCAAACAGCCAATATTCTTCCTCCCATTTTCTAACAGCCATGATTTCCTCATCCCAGCTGCTATCACCCCCTTATCCCTAAATGGCCCACATCCTCCTCCCAGCTGCCATTACCCTTCCATCCCAAAACAGCATGGATTCCCCACCAGGGTGCCATCAAGATCCCATTCCTAACCAGTAACAATCCTGAATCTACTCCCATCCTTATACAATCCCAATTCCCCCCTCACAACTGCCCTCACAATCCATACATAAACAGCCCAGATTCTCCCTCCTAGCTGACAGTGTCATCCAATCCCCAAGGAAACCCGATCCCCTTTTTCAACTGTTAAACTTCCCAACCTCTTCTTCCATCTACTGACCCCACCCTTCCAAGTACCATTAAGTTTTATTATTCAATGACTTAAAATACCACTTCCTGATTGGCTGGCTGGCAGGCACAATTTACAACATGTAAATTCTGCTATAACCCCACAGCAAGAAATGCCACCCAGCCGCATCAGGAACTCCCAGTCTCTGAAATCATTCCAAGCCCCCCAAGACAGAAACAGAAAAGTTGCTGCTGACTCACCTGTAAACCTTCGTCTTTAGCAACTCCCGATGCAACACTTGACAACCCCTGTTTAAAAAAAAAAATAACTTTATCTTCCAATTACCTGAACAGTCACTTGCACCCTCTTACCATAACTTGTGGCACAAAACCGGCAGTAACAGAAGTACACTACAGACGCTGCTCCTCCTGAACCTCTCTCTGAAATTATTAATTTTGAAAACGCTGCTCCTCCCAAAAATGAAAGCCCCAGCAACACAGGACTATATTTTTTCTTTGAAATTAGATAAACTTTAATGAATATATTAAATCCAACAAGAGTAAGAAAACAATCTAACATGTGAACTTCCAGAAAAATGAGAGAAAAAAAAAACACCCCTCTCTTCCTCCCCCCACTCCATATACCCCTCCCTCCCCCTCGGTGGAGCTACCAGCAGACAAGAAACCAAAAGAAATACCATGGAAAAGGACTATTTTTTTCTCACGAAGCAATGAATCCAATATCTTAAAATATAACAAAAAAAAAAAAACTTTTTTTTTTTTAAATCACAGAAAAACAAACAAGGGGGACTTGTATAATCGCAATATCTCACTCCAGGGTGTGGGTGATGCCAAGATTTACCCACTTCTAGTGTGGTTTCCTCACTCGGCCAGCGGCCTTGTGACCAAACCACACCAGCTGTGGGTAAATCCTGGCATCACCCACACCCTCTCATGGTATATTGCTTAAATTTCTGACCTTTCTCTTCATCCTATCTCTGCTGTGGCCTATGCCGTCTTTTATTTTTTCAGCACTTCTTCTAATCACCAATGTCTTCTCTGCTAAGCACTGCCACTGGATAGCAATAGCAGCAGTAGTACTTGGAAAAGACAGCTGTAGCAGATGTTGAAAACACTTAGAAAAAAGACAGTAATGATGACTACAGATGGGCTGGGGAGAAAAAACAAAGTCCTTGAACTTACTGGAACTTGGGGAGGGGAGGAAGAGATAAGAGCTATAATGTATGACAGCTGGCTCACAATCTATGCTTCTGCTGCACCTCCCTACAGAAGAGATGTATATGAGCCACGGTGTTCTTCCTCACACTGATTTTTTTTAATTTGCATAGTATATATCCCTTCACCCAACCAACCCCCATCAGGATCCATCCTCCCAACCTCATCCTCGACCACACAAATGTGGAGATGCCCATTTGCCAGTACAGGGCTTTTGGGGGACCAGGCCATCATCCAGCTGCAGTTATGGTGTTTTCTACCATTTTTCCCACATGCCCACAGAGTGTGCAATGACTCATTGTGCAAGCTCCACCTTCGTGGAGATGCTCACCCCAGCATTCTGTGGGTAGGGCCCCTACCGTTATGTTCTGCTGTGCTGCCACCCAGATTCCTCTAGGTAGCAGCCACTGAGCGGTACACACATACTCCACTCGTTAAGGGAGAATGCTACCCTAGGGATGCTCAATCCCTCCTCCTCCTTGGCCAGCCTCTGAACAACCTGCATCTGTTCCCAAAAATGGGTAACTGGTGCAGCCCACCCTGACTTTTACCCCTGTCCCCCACTATGACAATCTAGGCCTCTGTGGCTGGGTAAATGACACAAATGCCTCTCCTTGGTCAACCAGCAGGGGTACCAGAATGCCAGGTTGCCTATGGCGTCCCTCCCCTGAAAGCCGAGCAAATCATGCTATTCTTACATGATTCCCATGTAAATGGGAAAACTGGTTAGCATATCAGCTCTGAACTTTTACACTGGGTTAGGCTGAGGAAACAGGCATATCACATAATGTCCTTGACTTCTGGGAGGGAGGATGTTAGTAGTCCAGATAATGTTTTGGACTGGAATATATTTACTGCTAACTTCATCCACCTGGTAGTATTTCCACCTAAATGGTAGCAATACCATCCATTAACGTGTCTCAGACTCTTCCCCACCCCACTCCACCTATAAATGAAGTTTCAAACTTACTGGATGCCTGCCCTCCAGTCACTTACTCTGTTTGTCTAGTATGCTGTGGTATCTTCACGCACTTCCCTACTTACTGCAGTGTAGTGCTGTGACCCTATTTTGAACATTTTTCCATGCTGCAAGTACCCTTCTGGCCAGCAGCTAAGACACTTCTGTAGCAGTCTCCGGCAATGTACAGAACTGATGCTGATGCTGTTTCTGTTACAATCTCTACAACTTATACTCTGTGAGTGCGTGGATACATAGCTGGTAGCATTGTATGGTGCTACCAAATATGAACATATACCAATATACTGTAAATGTGCAGGGTGGGAAAAAATTCCTAAAAATCAGAAGTGGGAGTATATCATGCAAAAATGGTAGTAAAATACTCATTTACTCAACTTATCTGTTCCACTGGAGGATATCCAGAGTTTTTGCGCCCAAAGTGGCCCAAACTGATGGGGTGAACAAAAAGGCGAAGGGTATAGAAAAACGGAAAGAGAAAAATTAAATCTGACTGGCTCAAGAAACAACCCTGGTTTTTTATAAGGACAGAATGGCTATCCACCAATGTGTCACAGAAAACATGCTGAACTGCTTGCTGTGAAAAGCTGCAAACATTCCTATTGTAAACAATTATCAACCTTGTTGCTGTACATCTAAAATTTCAGATAAGCAGAACTAACTCATAAATGTATGATGTTTCCTCCAGAAAGATACCACCACCTGATTTCATTTGTAGCCATCATCACACTAGAATAGACACCAGTTTCCTGCTATCAGAAGAAGTGGATAATGTAGTGGGTGAAACACCTAAAGAACTGAAACAATGGCTGTGTCATCACCATCCAGCAGCATGCTTTGATTACCCTGATACTGGAGGAAATAGGATAAAGCAGAGGCAGTACAGTGGCTCTCCTGTTCCATACTACCCCTTAAAAGAGAAACTGTAATTAAAATAACAATAAACATCAAGTCCACACACCAACCCTCCAAGACAACTCAGAGGGCTGGGGCATGTGGTAAAGGCCTGCATCAGGCCCAGGAAGATCCAGCCAGAATAACAGGTCACTTTGATGGAGGGCACACAAGCATTACTGCTGCCCCTCCCTCAGCAGTACAAGGCTGCCATCCTCTGCACCCTGCCCCAGTGACGAAAATCACACATCAATAACTCAAAGGCTCATCCAGTCCTTCAACCCAGACATGCCCTAGTGGCATAAATTAGGTTGGGGCAGGCTTCAAAGAATGACACACTTGTGGCTGTGGGTGTGCTGAGAGGACCTCTACCTCTGGTCACCTGCAGCTACACTACACATCCCTATGTACAGTAGATGTGCACTGATTCCTTGGCCTTTTGTGTATCGGGCCCTAGGTCAGTAAGTACTAGCCCAAGGATAACAATACCATGCCAGTTTTGATCCTGCTGTTGTACCATACTTAATCTGAAGTGTGATAAACACACTTAAATTGTATTTCTTTAATGAAAAATAAAGGGAAAATGGAAAGAACATAGAAACATAGACTTTGATGGCAGATAAGGACCGCTTGGTCCACCTAGTCTGCCCAAAGTGTTTGGTTCCTGGGAAGGGAGGGAGGTGTAGGTGTGGTAATGTTGTTGACTGAGGAAGCTCAAACATCAGGCTAGGGGCATGCACTAAGGTTGAACTGCCACAACAATTTGGGAGACACCAGCAGAGTTACAGTGGTACCCAGTGTCAAGATGTACTGTATATCTCTGGACACTGCACATCAACATTCCCAAACAGAAACCCCTCAGCTTTAATGCTAAGAATCCTGGTCTATTTTGGAAATTAACTAAACCTTTGGATGGTGCAACCACTCAAGCCTTACCTGACACATTCATAATAGATATGTAATTCTCAGAGGAGTGACCACCTAACTAAAGCTACCACCTTTAATAATTATTTTATAGAATCATAGAATATTGTTAACTCAACAACTTGACAACCACCTCAAGCTAGTGATGCAGCAAAATCCCGAATGATGTTCTTAAAAAAAATTCAATTCTTTTGTTCATTGTGGTCAAATCTGAGGAAATCCTGAAATTGCTGCTGCAACTGGACCAAAGAAAATCAGAGAATCTGGACAGGATGAACAGTAACAGCCCCATCGTCTGTCGCCTCTTAGCTGCACGCTCTAATCCCTCATTCTCAAATGGAGAGTACCCCTTGAATGGAAAACAGTCAAGGTTATTCCAGTCCATAACGCTGGCAAAAACTGTGAGATCTTCCATTACTGGCCCATATCCTTCCTTCTTGTGGTGTCAAATATTCTTGAGAAACTGCTATCCTATCAGCCAAAATGTTTACATATCTGACTGAAAATGATGTGTTAAAATAAACTGCAGTCTGGATTTAGACCTGTGTAAAGCACAAGGACTGCCCTTTATCAAAGACTGCAATGACTTACAAATGGCAGCAGATAAAAACCTATAAGCGGGAGCAATATACATCAAGCTCTCCACAGCCTTTGACACTGTGGACCATGGGCCACTCACTTAGAAACCAGGTCATTTTTGCTTTAACACAACATCCCAAAAAAATGGGTGGAACACTGTCTGACAGGTGACAACTGGTAGCAATCAGAGATGTACACTACAGCCTGTTAAATGTGGGGAAGAGCATATTCTTCTTATTCATGAATGACCTGGACAGAAGCATACATGGCCTGTTCAAGTTCATGTATAAAAATGAAACAGTCTTCTGTGGATGGGGAGAGAAATGGGCGTCTTTGCAATCAATCCAGCAGCAAGGGTTTGACCAAATCCAGCTATTCCTGATTCTAAAGTTGGCTAAAACTTAAACCATGATGTCTGGTACATGCTATATGGCAAAATTATTTCAGTCATATTAGAGAGAACCACACATGACAACACACCTCTAAAAATGTGATTCAATATAAATATTTGGGAGTCTGAATGAACTCCCAATTGAAATGGGAGTTTAATATTAACCAGATAGTGAAAACGATGAGACCCAAAATAAGATTTCTATACAAACATAAGTTTTGTATACCCTTTTTTTTTTTAATTCCTCTTTATTAAACAAAGTGGGTACATTACAGGTTAACCAATAATGCCATAAGACAGCTAAATTATGATAGTCTGACAATCATATATTAAGAGAATATGTTAAGGCTCTGAATAATGAGTAAACAGTCCAGTGAATTCAGGGCTCAAGAAAGAAAGTGAAGTAGGTATGGGAATGAGTGGATGTGGCAGAGCCCTGAAACAAAAACCATCAAGCCCAGCAACTAATATAGACAGCTGTACGAAGATTCACCTTATAGGTGATTTCTTCCATACTTGCAGTTTCCTGGACTATATCAGTCCACTGCTGCAAAGCAGGCAGAGATGCCTACAGCCATTTTTGGGTGATAGCTTTATGCGTTGCAGCTAGTAAAATATTCCACAAATTCGTCTGATCAGCACCATCCATGCCAGGAGGGGATAAGCCTAAAAGAGTGTGTTCCAGTGTGTGGTCAAGAGTGATGGAAAACATATTTTATAGAGCATTGCTCACCCGTTGCCAGAACTGTAGCAACTCTGGGCAGAACCAAAATATGTGTGAGTGATGGGCTCTAGAATCCCCACAATTCCACCAACATGCTGGAGAGAAAGTGACACTCCACTTCACCTGCATGACAGGTGTGTAAAAATAAATGAACCTGAACCCTTCATGTGAATTCTTGACAGAGGGGGAGTATGTTGGTTTAGCACTACTAAGAAAAAGTTTTGCCCAAGCTGTTTTATCCAGATCTAGACCAGCTTCTTGTGCCCATTTATGTTTGACATGTTCCGTTGGATCACCATGTAAGGGGTGCAAGGCCTTCTAAAGGTGTGACATAAAGCCTTTAACAATTTTATGTGACAAAATAACTGCCATAAGAGGCTTGGGTGGGTGGGGGGCGCTCTGGTGCTTTAATGTGTAAATTATGAATATGATTTCTAAGTTGAAGGCAACGAAAAGTCAGTGTTGGGTAACTCATGTAATTGCTCAATAGTTTTAAATGCTAGGACACTTGTCCCAGATAATATTTGTTCAGGGTAATAAAGACCATATCGAAATCACTTTCGAATAAAGACCATATCAAAATGACCAAGCTCCCTTTCAGCTAGTAGCTGAAAGGGAGCTAATCTTTACTTTTGCATCAGCTTTTAGAAGCAGCAGCTAGCAACTGAAAGGGAGCCAGCATTTACTTTTAAAAACACCTCATTTTGGAGAGGGAAGCTAGCAACTAAAAGGGAGCTAGCATTTGCTTTTAAGAGTACCTCATTTTGAAGAGGAAGAGGGGAATCAGCTAAATCTCCCCCATCACTTAACTACTAATAGCTACTGTTAAGGGGTGGTAATAGTACTACCCACTCAACCACCCAGGTTCTTTCTACATTTATAGAAGTCCAAGGGAACTTCCTGCAGGGCTCCCAAAGGAAGACACCAGTGAGAACAAGATGAGAGGACAGAGAAGACGCAGTGAAGGGGGAAAGAAACAGTGACACCTACAGGTCAGGAGGAAAACATACATGGACACCTAGATCTGCCAGAGCTGCGGAGGGCTGGTAGCGAGGCAGACACTCTGGAGACTGGGGTACCCCTTTTGCAGGACAGTTGCGCAACTATGGAGGGAGCTACGGCAGGCAAGAGAAGAGATCACGAGGCTGCAGAGCAGACTGGACTGGGGATGCCCACCATCCCCCCCCTTACCCACCCACTCCCCCAAAGGCCCACGGGTCTTGGCAGATGGAGGGTGATGAGAGGGGGCAATGGGACACCTAGAGCTAAGATGGGGCACCGCCAACCACACGCTGAATCATTTCACCCACCTAGCCAGGGGACAGAAACCAGGTGAGGAAAAAGGAAGAATCGAGCAGGTCAAACCTGATACAAGAAAGCAGGAAATAGGTACAAGGAAGGAGAGGAAGAATACACAGAGCAACAGGAGGATTCTGGTAATGGGAAAATCTATGTTGCAAGAAGTGGCGGCACAGTCCATCAGTGCAAAGGGAGATGAAACCAAGGTGAAATGCATGCCAGAAACATCTGCAAGGAGAGATAAGGACAGAATAGGATGGCTGTTTAGAAGAGATCAGGATTTTGAGGGGATCATTGTCCACCTTGGGACAAATGACATAGCAAACAGGACTGTGGAAGAAGCCAAGGCAGACATGAAGACCCTAGGGGAGAGCCCAAAGGAGTACACAACACACCTGGAATTCTCAGAGGTGTTGCCGGTTTGGAGGACGGGCAGAAGCGAGGACAAGATCAGAAATGAAGACAAGATCAGGGAATTCAACCGGTGGCTACAGGGTTGGTGTGCAAACAATGTGATGCACTACACTGGAGACTGGGAGACCTTCTGGGACAGGAAGCTCTTCAAGCATGATGGTCTGCATCTCACCGGAGAAGGAGCGAGAGCAATAAGGCAGAAGTTGGAGGTCTTCTTGGAGGGTTTAAACTGGGAGGTCTCCAGCACAGAGAAGAAGACCTAAATGAGGACACAGCAGAAAGATACGAAGGTAAGGGGATCGGTGAATGGAAGGGGGAACCCCCCCCCCAACATCGAACTAAAGGAAAAGGGCACTGCCATGAGCAAGGAGTGGTCATAGGAAAAAAAAAGGGGGGACCTCATGTAAAGTACAGGAGGGGCAGACACAGAAAAGGAAGTATGGTACTGAGGTTATAGCAGGGGGGGGGCCATGATTGGAAGGCTATGATGACAGATCATGCCACCACCATCGGTTGGCTTTTCACTACTCCCTGTAAATCCAAGGGAGCACATACACACCCAGAAACTGAAATGCAGAACCCGAGCATCTCGACCACAGAGGTCTCAATTAGCATGCCACAAACAGACAGCAACCTCAAAAATCACTCGGGTGCAAACAGCAAGTTGGCACTGTCCAAGGGTGCAGCCCCATACCAAAGGCGGTGCACATTCCTAGAAGGTGATGGTTGCAAACGCTAGAAGCCTTGCAACTAAACTACCCGAACTCGCTGCCATCATGGTAATAGAAAGATTGGACTGGGTCGCTGAGACAGAAACGTAGTTCACGGAAAACCACGAATGGGACACGGCTATACCCAGATATAATCTGCTCAGAAAGGATAGGCAGGGGCAAAGAGGGGGAGGAGTAGCCATTTACATTCGAGAAGTCATAAAAGCCACAGAAGTGCAGAGTCACCCTGGGGACACCGAGTCACTGTGGCTTACTATAGATACAGGAAATGGAAAAACCTTCAGGATCAGCATAATTTACAGACCTCCAATTTGAGGACAGAAGGGCGACAAAGACCTAATAGAAGAAATACACAAAATGACTCAGAGAGGAGAGGTGATACTGGTGGGGGACTTCAACCTTCCGGATATAAACTGGAGTACATTAACAGCGGCAACAAGAAGAAGCAGGGATTACTTATTGGCACTACAGGGAGCAGAACTAAGTCAACTGATCAAAACACCAACAAGAGGAGATGCCATACTTGACCTGGTCCTCACAAACACTGAGAGGGTCAAGGAACTTGACGTGGGGATGCCATATGGGTAACAGTGACCATGGCATGGTTAGCTTCAAGATGAACATAACTGAAGACACGTGCCACTGAAAAATAAAAGTACTAGATTTTAAAAAGGCAGACTTCAACCAAATGAGGACCAATATAAGGAATGACTTAACTGATCTACAAGTAGACGAGGTCAATGTCATGTGGGGGAAACTTAAGAAAGCAATTCAGACAGTCACTGACCAATGTGCCAGAAGGGTTACCAAAGTGAAAAGAAAATGAAATCCCTTATGGTTTTCAAAGGAAGTGGCTAAAATAGTGAAAGAAAAACAGAAGGCGTTCAAGCTATACCAGGGAACAAACAAGGAAGAAGACTGGGTGTCATGCAAAAAAATAAGACAGGCAAAAGCACAGACAGAAGCAAGTATAGCAAAGAGGGCAAAGAGTGGAGACAAATCCTTCTTTAGATACATCTGGAAAAGAAGGAAGGCAAAAGGGGGTATCTAGTCAAGATTACAACTCAGGAAGGAGAAAACAACAGAAGACAACCCAGAAAAAGCAGAAATCCTAAACAAGTACTTCTGCTTGGTATTAACTAAGGAGGACCCAGGTGATGGCCCAGAAATGGCGATACTAGCCCCTTCACAGAGACCGAAGTACTGGAGACACTAAATTAACTGCAAGTTGACAAGGCCATGGGGCTATACGAAATGCACCCCAAGATCTTAAAAGAACTGAGATTAGAGTTGGTTGCCCCACTGGCTAAACTATTCACCAAATCCCTAAAGAGTGGTGAGCTACCCGAAGATTGTAAAAGGGCAATCATGGTCCAACTCCACAAACTGGGCAGTACAGAGGACTCTGGAAATTATAGGCCGGTAAGCCTCACATCCATAGTGGGGAAGTTAATGGAGACACTTCTCAAACAGAGGATCATGGCATTTCTGGAGGCTAGCGGCCATCAGAACCCCAAGCAACACAGTTTCACAGTGGGTAGATCATGCCAGACAAACCTGATTGAGTTTTTTTGACTGTGTTACAAAAGTTATAGATGACGACAGGGCAGTAGATGTGGCCTACTTAGAGTTTAACAAGGCCTTCAACTCAGTTCCACACAGAAGGCTGGTAAAGAAGCTAGACCACACAGGAGTTGGATCAGAAGTAGTTAGATGGGTTAAAAACTAGTTACAGGGCAGAACCCAGAAAGTGCAAGTAAATGGAGCACTGTCATCAGAAGCTAGGATAACTAGCGGTGTGCCCCATGGTTCAGTACTGGGGCCCCTGCTCTTCAATATTTTAATTTCGGACAAAACTAACGGACTACAGGGAAAGGTGTGTCTGTTCGCAAACAACACCAAAATATGCAACAGGGTCGACATCCAGCGGGGAAGGGACAAAATGGAAACTGACCTCAAGAAATTGGAAGAATGGTCTGGAGCATGGCAGTTGAGATTCAACACCAAAAAGTGCAAAGTCATGCACATAGGAAAAAGAAATCCAAATAAGGCATATTACCTTGGAGGGGAAAGACTAGCTGCCTCCACCCAAGAGCACAATTTGGGAATCATTATTTTAGACAACTTGAAGGTAGGTAAACAGTGCAAGAAGGCAACATTAAAGGCCAGCGGTATGCTGGGATGCATTGGGAGGGGAATCACAAGCAGGAAGAGGGAAGTGATCCTGCCGCTGTACAGATCACTGGTTAGGCCTCACCTGGAGTACAGTGTCCAGTTCTGGAGGCCCCACCTCAAAAAGGACATTGAACGAGTGGACACAGGGCGCAGATAAGGGCAACAAAAATGATTCAAGGACTGCACAAGATGTCCTACGGGGGATAGGCTGAAAGAACTGAATATGTATTCCTTGGAACAGAGAAGAGAGGGGTGACATGAGCGAAATATTTACATAAAAGGCATAAACCAGGTGCAGATAGATGGTCTCTTCCAGTTTAAGAAGAGCAGCAGAACCAGGGTACATGATCTAAGGTTGCAAGGAGGGCAGTTCTCCACCAACGCCAGGAAGGGAGCCCTCAAACCCAAGGGCAGTTAGAAGGCTAGAATAAAAGACAATGGGCAGACTAGATGGACCTGGTGGTCTCCTTCTGCCATCAACTTCTATGTTTCACCTCTGAGTTTTATATACTTTTCCCCCATATTATGTAATTTTCCTCCTGGGAGCCCTGGCAGGTGGCTGTGGTCCTCCTTACGGAGGAACTTACTCTCCAGTCACCTGCACCTCCGGTCTGCCAACCCCTGGAAATTTCCCCATGGTGGGGCCAGGGAAGAAGGTGCCAGCCTCCCCCTCCCCTCGAGACCTGAACTAAGCAGGTACTGTATATGGTAGTGCAACCCCCCATACCATGGGCTGGCCCACTTTATTCTAAATACTCAAAGGGAAACCAACCACTGTGATCTCCTGAATACATTGGGATGGACCCCTAGTCTGAAGAATAAGTGCAAGGCCAACATGATAGATTTCATGTACAAATGCATCACCAACAAAGTTACAGCCTATATTACTGAGCTACTGTATAACCATACATTAAGACTTGGCCTTAGGGCCACAAGTTGGTTGAATCAGAGCACCCCAGGTTTAACAGCAAACAGGGCCAACATACTTTTTCCTATGTCAGTCCACCTTATTTTAACCCCCAACCCGAGGATGCATGTGGAAAAACACAGTCATGTAAGGACTTACCGTAACAGTAGATCTTCGAGAGAGGCTCTTGCAGTAGGTACTAACTATTAGTACTAGAGCCATCAGGCGCTAGGACCACCTGGAAAATTTAGCCTGCAGTGTCTGCTGGGGGAGGCACCGAGTCATACTGTCATATGCTTACTAGTGTATGGCATTATAATGAAACCCGGACCTGTGCGCACTCTGAGTTGGACCTCCCCGCAGAGTTGGAATCTTTAGTGGGGGTCCGGGGGTGGGGGGCAGAGCCCCCACAGAACAATATATACAAAGAAATTGCGCAACACAATTCAGCCACACGGCATTCTGCCATGCGACATTATGACCCAGTGCTGCTGGGGGACAGCCCACCCAACGTTATGTGATGGACTTCAGCGTGACATTATATAGTGGGTAGTCCCCACGCCGGAGACCTAAGGAGGTGCAACAGGAGAAAGGAGTGGGCTCCTGGAGCCAAAAGAAAGCTGCAGAAGCAAGGGGAAGGTGGGAGGGGAAAAAGGTACCTAATGCAAGTGCCTCTCTCAAAGGAAAGGAACAGCAGGATAAGGGAAGATCCCTCAGGAAACCAGGCCTTGCAGAACTGTGAGGCCAAACCGTGCTCTGCGTCTGGAAATAATGTCGAGGCTGTAATGCCTGACGAAAGTTTGAACAGAATTCCAGGTAGCAGCAGCAGCACAAATATCTGCTGTCGGTACCTTCTTCAGTGCTGCAAAGGAAGCAGCCTTTGCTCTAGTAGAATGAGCTTTAACTGGGCCCTGATGTCAAACCGTTGTGCTTCTCATAACAGAAAGAGATGCAATGAACCAACCAGCACAAAAGCATCTGTTTGGTGACCAGGTGACCTACGGACTGTTGGGCAAAGGACACGAAAAGCTGATCAGACTTCCTGTCCCCCTTGGTTCTAGCCAGGTAGCATCGGAGAGCCTTATGGACATCTAAGGAATGAAGCAGGGCCTCCCCCCTATTTGACTGCTCCGGGTAATAAACCGGGAGCCGAACTGACTGATTCAGAGTGAGTTCCGAAACGACTTTTGGTAGGAACTTCAGATTAATGCGGAGATCAACCCTGTCCTTTTGGAAAACAAGGTAAGGTTCTTTAAACATGAGGGCCTGAAGCTCTGAAATGCGCCGTGCCGAAGTAATAGCTACCAAAAATAAAGTCTTCCAAGAAACAAAACAGAGCTCAGACTCCATGGCTAGTTCAAAGGGAGGAAGAATAAGCTTCTCCAGGATGAACAGGAGATCCCAAGGAAGAACCGGGTCCCTGATGGAAGGCCTGATGTTGAGACTACAGCGCAAAAACGCCTTGGAAACCTCCATCTGAGCCACCGTCTTACCCCACACAGAGAAATGGTAAGCAGAGATGGCGGCCAGGTGCACCTTAATGGAGGAATAGCTGAGATCTTTCTCGGAAAGAGAAAGCAGATATTCTAATATGGTATTAACTGGACAGACCAACGGATCCACTCTTTTGGCTGTTGCCCAAACACAAAAGCGTTTCCACTTCATAGTGTAAGTGGCCCTGGTGGCAGGTTTCCGAGGCTCAACTAACGCTTGAGTAACCTGATCAGACACTCCGTACCTGACCTTAGCTAGGTCCTGAGGAGCCAGGCATGCAGGTGAAGAAAACGCAGGTTCGGATGTAACAGGGACCCCCTGTCCTGCAACAGAAGGTGAGAAGACAGAGGAAGAGACATCGGTGACTCTACCACTAGACGCTGTAGTAAGGGAAACCAGATTTGACGAGGCCATAGCAGAGCGATCAGGATAAGAGTGGAAGGTTCTGACTGAGCCTTGCAGAGGACCTTCTGTAGGAGTGGAAAGGGAAGGAAGGCATATAGAAACCTCCCGTTCCAGCAGAGGAAAAACGCGTCCTGCCAATAACCTCCAGGCTCTGGACCTAGCGAGCAAAAATTGAGCAGTTTTGCATTGAATCGTGATGCGAAAAGGTCCACTTCTGGCGTTCCCCACAGACTGAAGATGTGATCTGCAACCTCTTGGAGCAACTCCCATTCATGGGCTTGCGATTTTGTCCTGCTGAGCATGTTGGCCAACATGTTTTGGAGCCCGGGAACATGCACTGCCATCAGAAATGGATGATGTTCGAGGGCCCAATCCCACACTCGCATGGCTTCCCTGCAAAGGGGATAAGAATGTGTGCCACCCTGTTTGTTGATGTAGAACATCACTGAAGTGTTGTCTGTCTGCACCAAGAGGTGGCCTGGCACTAGGACCAAGGCCAGGGTTTGGAGAGCGTAGAGCACCGCTCTCATCTCAGTGATATGCAGATCCACTTCTATGGAGGACCAGGAACCCTGGGTACGATGAGTCCCCAAGTGAGCGCCCCACCCCTGGGACAAGGCGTCTGTTGTTAGAGTCTGGGACAGCACCCCCGATTGGAAGGGGATGCCCGCCAAGCAAATTTTTGGACGACATCCACTGGCGAAACTCTCAACAGACTGGCTCTGATATCACGATCGAGGCGTCCAGACTGTCTGATCCCACTGGACTCTCAAGGACCACTGTATGGTCCTCATGCACAGGCGCGCCAGAGGAATCAAGACTATGGCAGTGGCCGTATTCCCCCACAGCCTGAGAAGGAGCCAGGTCGGCACCCTTGAGGCTGAAGAGAGCTGGAATGCGAGGATCTGAATGCGACCCGCTCTGTCGGAGGGAAGAAAAACCTTTCTGAGAGTAGTATCCAGAAGAGCTCCGATGAACTGGAGAATCTGGGTAGGGATCAAATGAGATTTGTCCCTGTTGATGGTGATTCGAGACTCTGAAAAAGCGAGATGGAATCCTTGATAGTTTCCGACAGGCGAGACCTGGAAGGAGCCTGGAGAAGCCAGTCATCCAAGTAAGGGAACACGAAGTGGCCCCGCCTTTGAAATGCCGCAGCCACGACAGCCAGGCACTTGGTGAAGATACTGGGGGCTATAGAGAGACCAAAGGGAAGGAATCGAAACTGATAGTCCTTGTCTTCGAATCTGAACCTTACGAATCTTCGATGACTCCTGGCGATAGGAATATGCAGGTAGGCATCCTGCAAGTCCAGGGAAGCCAGCCAGTCTCCCACCAATATGAGTGGAAGGACAGTGGGAAGGGAAACCATCCTGAATCTCTTGTAGGAGACCCACTGGTTTAGATCGCTGATGTCCAGAATGGGTCTGAGATCTCCCGACTTCTTCGGGACTAAGAAGAAGTGGGAGAAAGACCCTCTCTCTGACTCAACCGGTGGCACTGGCTCGATGGCTTTTTTGTCCAGAAATGAAATCTCCCGTTGAACCAGTGCTCTGTGTTCCTTGAGTAATGGGATGGAGACAGTGGTCTGTCCGGAGGGATGGAGTCGAACTCTATGGAGTGCCTGAACTCCACGAGATCGAGTACACACTGGTCGGAGGTCACCTGGCCCCACACGACCGTGTAGAGGGAAAAGTGATATCCGACCGGCTCCTCTGGCCATGCGACCCAAGGAGAAGGGTAGCCTGGATAGTCAGGCGCTGGATGAGAGAGGGAGGGCAGCAGTGGCTGCTCTAGGTTGTCTAGAAGCGGAAGCCGGAGTGCCTCTGGCTCCGCCCCTACGAACGAAGCCACCTCACTGCGCATGCTGCTGAAAGCAAGGCTGCTGTGGTTGATGTCCCTCACGGCCATGAAAATGAGGTTTACAAGCTCACCCCTGTTTTGGGCGGTACATGGACGGCATGGATCAGACAGACCTACCAGAGTCCTGCAGCCTGGTGATGATGTGCTCCTCATCCTCACCAAAGAGGATGGAGTCTTTTAAAGGGAGCATCCAGAATGTTGGACTGCACGTCTGGATCGAACCCCGAGACCCGAAGACATGCATGGTGTCGGAGGCAAATGCCAGTGGCAGCCGCCCTCGAAGAGGTGTCTGCAGGGTCACAGGCCGAGCGCAGCACACGGGTACCCACGTCTGAGACGGTCTGTAAAAGCTTGGCCAGCTCTGCCCGCTGAGGGCAATCAGGCATGCTCTGCACAATGTCCAATCCTTGTTCCCACAGGGCGTTCTGGAATTGGACCATGTCTGTCAGGAAGTTCAAATTTCTGATACTGCAGGTGGCTTCAGGGTACACCATGCACAGCCCATCGCATCCAGCTGCTTTGATTCTCGGTCAGGCAGCTGGGTGCTCAGGTGTTTGGGCCTCTGCGAAATGATCATGAGCTGTGGAAATCACCACAGAGTCTGCAGCGGGGTAGTTTGGCAAGGAAGGGATGGTCTGAAAGTGCCTGGTAGAGCCGATGAGCCTTCTTGGGCACAGCAGAGAAGGAATGAGGGCGCTTCTAGGTCGCATTGGGTGACATCCTGAAAGGGGTCGACCATGAGAGGGATGACCACCGGCTTTAGTTCCTTATGGCAGAGGTATTCAGCCAACCGCAATTGCTCGGGGTCCGGGGCCTCAGTGCCCCATCCCACGTTGGCCTGGATGTGCCTCATTACCTCCATGAAGCTGGGGTTGTCCGGAGGGGATTTGCGATGACCCTCTGTGTCCCACAGGTCTGGCTCCATGTAGGCATCGGAAGACGAAGAGTCAGAGTCTACATAAAAGTCTGGAGAGGAAGAGGGTGAGGGGTATCACACCAGTGGGAAAACAGCTCCTTCACTTGAGATAGGTTTAACTTAGGTGAACTTGGAGGAGGTGGTGGAGGAGCACCCAAGCCCGAACTGACGTCAGCACCGTCGCCCGGCGGTACTGGCGTCGGGTCCCAGCCCTTAGCAACTGGCATCAGCGAAGGGGATGTTGTCGGTGTCACGCTAATCAGCCGCCGGGTTCGTGACAGCCGAACCGCGAACGGGAGGAGGAGTACCACAGCTGACGCTGGTGAGCTAAGACTGGCGACGAACAACAACCGGCGGCGGAATAACCACCGTCAGGATGGGAGCTGGATCGGCCACTGGCAGACAAAGATCTGGCATCCGCTATTCCTTAGGCGACGATGGACATCCATGGGAGGCGTGAGCCTTAGGATGATCGACTTTGTGGCCAACGTGCTTTTCGGCTGAGCGCCGGTCGGGATCCCAATGTTTTGGCGGCAAGGAGGAGGAGGCCCTGCAGTCCGAAGACCCAGAGGCCTTGTTCAACTCCCGGGAGTCGGCCTTCGAGAAAGAGGCCAAGCGGGAGGAGCCCTTACCTGAGCCCGTCGATTTTTCGGCGGGCTGAGAGACCCTCAGAGGCTGGAGGGTAGAACTAGAAGATTTGAGGGCAGAGGAGGGCTTAAGGGCTGTGAGGCACGATTCGTTCCCACGTCGGTACTGCTACAGAAAAAACTGCCGGAACCATTGCCAGGTGGCGTCATTCCCCACTGTGGAACCTGCTGCAAGAGCTTCTCCTCGAAGTAAGATCTACTGTTACAGTAAGTTCTTTTGTAACTGTACTATCTTACTTCGAGGGGGCTCTTGCAGTAGGTAATAACCATTAGGACTGAATCCCAAGTAGTGTTACTCAGACAAAGGCTGAAGCACGGGAGGCAGGAAAGGTCTGTAGTAGGTATCACATTATGACAGGAAGCACTGAAGGACTGCTAGTCTGAAGCCTGCCCTGCGCCAAGAGGCAATATTCAGACTGTAGTGTTTAGTAAATGTGCGGACAGAGCTCCAAGTGGCTGCCACACAAATGTCTGCGGCAGAAACATTCCTAAAACAAGCAGAAGATGCAGCCATGCCTCTGGCTGAATGCACCTTGACTTCCCCTGGAAGGGGCTCGTTATACTTCTGATAAAACAAAATGTAGTTTGCTAACCATTTGGATAAGCATTGTTTGCAAACTGCCATGCCCTCCCTTTTGGGCGCAAAGGAAACAAAAAGCTTATCCATTTTACAGACTAACTTCATCCAGGTAGTGTAATAAGGTTCTGTGCATATCGAGAGTGTGAAGAATGGCCTCCCCTCGATTGGAATGCTCAGGATAATACACTGGCAAGTGTATGGTCTGATTCAAAGTAAGCTCAGAAACCACCTTTGGTAGGATTTGTATGCAGAGCCACATGGTGCAGCAGGTATTCCATGACTTGTGGGACAAGGCAAAAGAAAAGGTCCCAACCCTTACTGGATGTCCAAATGGAGAACCTCTTCCATTTCATAGCATATGTGGTCCTTGTAGATAGCTTTCAGGTCTCCACAAGGACTTGAGCTACTATGGAAGAGACCCCAAAGCGTGCAACTGCTACGTTATCAGGTGCCACGCGTGAAGGTGAAGGGACTTGAGGCCTAGATAGACCAGTACGCCCTGGTCCTGAGTCAGCAGGTTCTGGCAGAGGGGTAGGGGAACCGGAGGCTCCATTTTCAACTGCTGAAGCAGAGGCAACCATACTTGGCGATGCCAATAAGGGGCTATGAGAATCATGAAGGCCCCTTCTTGCTGTAGTTTCAGAAGCACCCTCTGCAACAGTGGAAACGGAGGGAAGGCATAGAAGAACCTCCCTGTCCAGCAGAGAGACCGCACATCTTGCCAGAAAACACCACACCCGGGAAAGAGCAAGCAGAAACTTGGTAGTTTTCCGTTGGATGGGGAGGTGAACAGATAGAGATCTGGCTGACCCCACCGACTGAAGATGACTTTGACTACTGACTGCCTCGGTTCCCACTCGTGTGCCCTTGCCTGAGTGCGGCTGAGGGTATCCGCCAGGACATTTTGAATGCCTGAGACGTGCACTGACATGAGCTGCAGGCTGTACTGTATCGCCCAATGCCACATGCATATCACTTCCCTGCACAGCGGATATGATCGCATGCCTCCCTGTTTGTTCAGGTACCAGACCACGCACGTTGTCCATCTCCATTAGTAGGGGCCCTGGGAGGAGAAGGTGCTGAAAAGCCTGGAGGGCATATAGTACAGCCTGCATCTCTTGCACAGTGATGTGCAGAGATAGCTCCTGCTGAGACTAGGATCCCTGTGTCCTGTGGTCACCCAAACAGGCGCCCCAGCCCTGACAAGAAGCATCCGTTGTCAGGGTCTGAGCTGGTGCAGGTATCCAAAAAGAAACTCCTCTGGTAAGGTTGGACAGATCCTGCCATCACAGGAGCTCCTGACGCATGCGGCTGCACACCAGCATCATGTGATTCAGGTTGTCTGATTTCTGTCCCACTGGACCCATGTGGAGCCCGGCTAGGGGGACAGTAGCAACAGTCGCTGTCATCAGGCCCAGAAGGCATAATACCAAATGGGCCGAGCTCCACTGGCTGGATGCCACTTGGATGGCCTGCTGACACAAGGTTTCTGTCCGGTCCAACGGGAGGAAAGGCAAACCCTGAGCAGTAACCAACACTCCCCAATGAATTGGAGGTGTTGTGAAGGAGCTAGGTGGGATTTGGGGTGATTCACCGTGATCCCCACTTGTCTGAAAAGATTCAGGGTAGCAGTCAGGAAGGTCACCAGGCTGTCCCTCGATGGTGCTGACAGGAGCCAGTCGTTGAGGTACGAGAACACATATATTCCCTGGCGGCGTAAAGCCGCCACCACCACTGCTAGGCATTTGGTAAACACTCTGGGTGATGAGGAGAGGCCAAAGGGGAGTGCTCTGAACTGGAAGTGTTCCCTGGAAAGTGAGATGTAGGAGGAGGCAGTTGGGGGTGGGATTGGAATATGCAGGCGAGCATCCTGCATATCCAGAGCATAAAGCCAATGACTGTGGTGCAGACGAGGCAGCAGATCCAGTAGGGTCAGCATGTAAAACCTCTTGTACTGTACGTACAGATTTAGCATGCTAAGGTCCAGGATCAGACGAAGGTCACCTGTCTTTTTGGGGACCAGAAAGAAGTGGGAGTAATATCCCTGTCCTTCCTGGGTCCGAGGAATGGGGTCTATGGCTGATTTTGTCAGAAGAGCCAGGATTTCATCCCTTATGAGAGGGACATAGCCTTGTGAGGCTAGGAAGACTTGGTTTGCTGGCCAAGGCACCTAGCTTCACTTGAGCTCTTTCCTTCTAAGACTGCTTGAAAGGCAGAGTAGAGAAACTTACCAGAGCAAGGGAGAAGGATTAAGACTTAGTTTGGCTAAGCAGATTTACTGTGTGGTGGTGTTTTTATTTTTTACTCACAGGGATTGCTACTGTTTGTTGCTAACATTTCATTGCTTTATTTTTTCTCTGATTCAAATTGTTGTTGCTGGTATACCTTCTTCTGCATTATTACAAGGTGTGCCTACAGGTGTGTGCTACCAGATTACTACTGTAATCTTCTGATTCAAATTGTCTTTTGCAAGGTATATCTTCTGTTACTGCTTTATTTTCTCTGTAGCAAACTGTTTCTTACAGCGTATATCTTCTCTGAAATTACTGTATTACAGGTGGAGCTTACATTTTGTGACTTTTTATCATTGGGCTAAGCAAAATTACTGTTTGACACTGTGTTTTATTTTATTCTTGTTTGTTGAAAAGGTTTGTTGTCTCAGAGGTGTTTCAGTCTCCTTCACATTGAAGGAGCTAATTGCTTTTCCTCCCACAGCTCTTCCAAAGGATTAGTGTGTATGTGGGGTGGAGCTGGCAAACTGTCAGTAATTTCCAACAGAAAGAAGGGTTAAAAAGTCAGGTTAGTTGATATCTTGGAGGTAGAAGACTTGGTTTGCTGGCCAAGGCACCTAGCTTCACCTGAGCTCTTTCCTTCTAAGACTGCTTGAAAGGCAGAGTAGAGAAACTTACCAGAGCAAGGGAGAAGGATTAAGACTTAATTTGGCTAAGCAGATTTACTGTGTGGTGGTGTTTTTATTTTTTACTCACAGGGATTGCTACTGTTTGTTGCTAACATTTCATTGCTTTATTTTTTCTCTGATTCAAATTGTTGTTGCTGGTATACCTTCTTCTGCATTATTACAAGGTGTGCCTACAGGTGTGTGCTACCAGATTACTGCTGTAATCTTCTGATTCAAATTGTCTTTTGCAAGGTATATCTTCTGTTACTGCTTTATTTTTCTCTGGAGCAAAGTGTTTCTTACAGGGTATATCTTCTCTGAAATTACTGTATTACAGGTGGAGCTTACATTTTTGTGACTTTTTTATCATTGGGCTAAGCAAAATTACTGTTTGACACTGTGTTTTATTTTATTCTTGTTTGTTGAAAAGGTTTGTTGTCTCAGAGGTGTTTCAGTCTCCTTCTCACATTGAAGGAGCTAATTGCTTTTCCTCCCACAGCTCTTCCAAAGGATTAGGTGTGTATGTGGGGTGGAGCTGGCAAACTGTCAGTAATTTCCAACAGAAAGAAGGGTTAAAAAGTCAGGTTAGTTGATATCTTGGAGGTAGAAGACTTGGTTTGCTGGCCAAGGCACCTAGCTTCACCTGAGCTCTTTCCTTCTAAGACTGCTTGAAAGGCAGAGTAGAGAAACTTACCAGAGCAAGGGAGAAGGATTAAGACTTAATTTGGCTAAGCAGATTTACTGTGTGGTGGTGTTTTTAATTTTTACTCACAGGGATTGCTACTGTTTGTTGCTAACATTTCACTGCTTTATTTTTTCTCTGATTCAAATTGTTGTTGCTGGTATACCTTCTTCTGCATTATTACAAGGTGTGCCTACAGGTGTGCTAACAGATTACTGCTGTAATCTTCTGATTCAAATTGTCTTTTGCAAGGTATATCTTCTGTTACTGCTTTATTTTTCTCTGGAGCAAAGTGTTTCTTACAGGGTATATCTTCTCTGAAATTATTACAGGTGGTGCTTTACAGGTTTTACAGTTTTATCTAACATTAAGATAAGCTTTCAGGGTTACTGCATTTGTTGTTGACTGATTGTTTCTGCTCTTACCTCCTTGTTCTTTCGTCCGTGGTTCTTCTTTTTAGGCAGGGGAAGGGCCCAGCCACCCACCCCCATCCCCAACCACCCCACGCTACACTCCTTTTATAGGGTACCACAGTTGTGACATTTCCTGTGGCAGAGCAGGAAGGGGCGGATCAGTGGGGCCTCCACAAGGTGATCTCATTTACAGGGGCACTAGTAATTTAACTTGTTATAACAAGTTAAACAAAGCACAATTAAACCATTACTTGCATTTTTTTTCCTTTTTTTTCTTCTAATTACTCTGACTAGGTTACAAACCCAGCAACTTATTTGGAATGGATTTCATTAACTGCAGGTACTGTGGAACAATTTTCAGAAGGACAGTCTTACAGGATTTAGGACACTGTCCTACATGCTGGGCCTTTGGAGATCTTAGGTCTCAGCTCCGGCAGCATGGGCAGAGATTGCACGCCTCAAATTTCATATTGAAGAGGAAATACATTATAAGAACCACCTCCATTTCCCCAGCATCCAACAGAAAAACCTCGACAGAGGGTAGTTGGTCCAGGAGGTTGGCAGGTGGTTAGGAGGAGCAAATCAGGTGCCCCATCACCTCTGCTCTCCAACACATTACCTCAAAACCATATAAACACTACAAACAGGTATCTGCCTCTATCTCTGAAATCAAATAAAGAGGCAGAAGACACTGCAGAGCAGGACACTGCGCACAGGAGCTAGCACAACAATACTCACCCAAATCAGGAACCAAAACTAAACAAGCACAAAGGAAATCCAAAAAACTTCTGATCATAGGAGACTCCATGATTCGGGGAGTTGATACCCATCTCCAGCCAGGGGTGATGGTCAGATGTCTCCCAGGTACATCAGCATGGAGAGACACTGACCGCATTGCTAAAATTGTTCACAAAGCAGGAGAAAACATTGATGTCCTAGTACACATAGGGACTAATGATCTCGCCAGCCGGTCAGTTGTGGAGACCAAGGAACACCTGACTAAGCTGGGTGACAAACTATCATCTATTTCGTCCAGCATCTCCTTCTCTGAGATCCTGCCAGTCTGGGAGAAGGGAGCAGATGGACGGAAGGTCAGAGAAGGGGAGATAGGGGAGCTAAACATGTGGCTCAAGGACTGGTGCCAGGAAAAAGGACACAGATTTGTAGGGAACTGGCAACAGTTCTGGGAGCGAAAGTTCTTTAAATTTGATGGACTGCATCTGACTAAAGAGGAGTCAGTGCATTGGGGCAGAAGTTTGACGTCTTTGCAGAATATTTAAACTAGCAAATGGGGAGAGGGTGCAGCACCCCATACGTTGAATGGGAAGAACACCCTCCCCTCAGCTAGTGGTCAAACAGGAATTCAGCGTGTTTGCCGCTCATTTGCATCACCAGGTAAGAAAAAGGTTTGTCTCCCACACGATGCACAGGGTAATGCCAAACTTCACCCAACAACTAACACACCAAAATCTGGCCAATGGAAAATCATGTACACAATGCTCACAGCCTGGGAAATAAGATCCCAGACCTGCAGGCAATAATGTCAGAGGCTAAACTGGACATAGTAGCAATTAGTGAGACGTGGTTTACCAGTAACCACACTTGGGAGACTTCAGTACCTGGCTATGTATTGTTCAGAAGAGGCCGAGGTGCAAAAAGGTGTGGGGAGTGGCCCTTTATGTTAATGAAAATATCAAAGCTACAGAAATTCAGAATACACATAAGGAGCCAGAAGAACTGTGGGTCACCCTGGAAACAGGAAATGGGACAGCCATAGAAACTGGGGTTGTCTACAGGCCCCCAGACCAGAGCGAGGACATAGACACATTACTGTTAGAAGATATACAAAACATGACAGCTAAAGGAGGTTCTGATAATGGGAGACTTCAACATGCCAGATACAGATTGGTCAATACCAGCAGGAACATCTGCCAGAACTAGACTCATAGTGGATTCCTGCAGGGGAGGCCTCAAACAACTGGTACAGCAACCCACAAGAGACAGGGCTATCCTAGATCTAGTACTGACTAACAAAGAAGGGATCACAGATCTCCAGGTAGAAGGTCACCTGGGGCCAGTGACCATCACATGGTATGGTTCAATTTGGCTACTACATCTAAATCATCCCATTCCAAGGCAAAAATATGGGACTTCAGAGGAGTTGACTTTGATAAGATGGCCAACAGAGTTAAGCTAGCCCTGGCAAAAGAAACACAGGTGAGGAGGTACAGGCAAAGTGGGCAAGCATTAAGGATACAATACTTGAAGCAACATCCCATTGTGTTAGACAGAAAGGAAGTGCAAAAGAAGAAGGAAACCACTTTGGTTCTCAAATACAGTAGCAGAAAGGTCAGAGCCAAAAGGCTGGCCTTCAGGAAATATAAGGAACACAGCGGGATGAAGATAGGAGGCATACCAAACTGCCTAAGGGAAGCAGGTAAGGCAGTAAGGCAGGCAAAGTCCCAAACTGAGGAAACACTAGCACGAACAGTAAAGAAGGTGACAAGACTTTCTATAGATACATTAGTGAAAGGAGAAAGTCCAGAGGGGTATTGCTAAGCTTAATGGAGAAAGGAGCATGTGAGGAGGAGGACCCTGTAAAGGCATCTATCCTAAATAGATACTTTTGCTCAGTATTTACTGAAGAGAAGGTAGGGCAGGGCCCACAGCTCAGCATCATGGACACGGGGAGGTGAGCACTCTCTCTTCACAAAAGAAAGGGTCCTACAAGAGCTTGCAAGCTCAGGTGGATAAGGCAATGGGACCTGATGGCATACATCCCAGGGTACTTAAGGAGCTAAAGGAGGAACTAGCAGAGCCATTAGCAGAATTGTTTAGTGAGTCTCTGAGCACAGGAGAGGTCCCAGAAGACTGGAGAAGGGTCATGTGATCCCGCCTCCACAAGAGTGGTAGCAGGGAGGAGGCGGGAACTACAGACCAGTCAGTCTTACCTCAGTAGTGGGCAAGATTATGGAGGCACTCCTTAAGGAAAGGATAGTGCAACACCTGGAATCCATAGGGGCACAGGATCCCAGACAGCATGGGTTTACAAAGGAAGGTCCTGTCAAACTAATCTCATAGATTTCTTTGACTGGGTAACCAGGTGGTGGACCAAGGGGGCAGTTGATGTCGCCTACCTTGACTTCAGCAAAGCTTTTGACACTGTTCCACATAGAAGATTGATAAATAAGCTAGGTAGGCTCGGGTGGGTCAGAAGTTGGTCAACTGGGTGGCAAACTGGTTGACTGGCAGAAAACAGAGAGTGGTGGTAAATGGTATACAGTCAGAAGAGATGCAAGTCACAAGTGGGGTACCTCAGGGATCAGTCCTGGGCCAGTCCTATTCAACATCTTCATTAGTGACCTCGAGATGGACTAGAGGGTAAGGCTTGTCTGTTTGCAGATGACACCAAGATCTGCAACAGAGTAGATGATCCAGATGGGGTGGGCAGAATGAGAAGAGATCTGGATAAACTAGCAAAATGGTCAGAAGAGTGGCAACTGGGATTTAATGCAAAGAAGTGCAAAATCATGCACATAGGGAAGAGAAACCCTGAAGCCACTTATAGGCTGGGAGGAGTTGCTAGCAGTCACAAAGGAAGAAAGAGACTTGGCATCATCATCACTGATGACCTAAAATCATCCAAGCAGACCTCTAAAGCAGTAGGTAAGGCTAGGGGGTGTTAGAGTGTATTAGTAGGGGTATCACAAGTCGTAAGAGGAGGTAATAATCCTCTGTACAAGACATTGGTTAGGCCCCATCTGGAGTACTCGTGCAGTATTGGAGGCCACACCTTCACAAGGACATTAACCAAATTGAGGCAGTCCAGAGAAGGGCAACCAAAATGGTGCAGGGACTGCATCAGAAGACATATGAGGACAGATTAACGGAGCTCAATATGTATACCCTTGAGCAAAGGAGGGAGAGAGGTGATATGATCGAGACATTTAAACACCTTAAGGGCATAAACAAGGTGAAAGAGTCTAACATGTTTAAATATAAGAAAAATAGCAGGACAAGAGGACACAGCATGAGATTAGAGGAGGCCGATTAAGGGGAATGTGAGGAAATTCTTTTCACAGAAAGGGTGGTAGATGCATGGAATAGCTTACCACAAGAAGTGGTGGCTATGAATACAGTGCAGGGCTTCAAACAGGCATGGGATAGGCATAAGGGAGCAATACAAATGACTATGAATAGATAGGTCACTGACAGAGCAAAGGCCGATGGCACATTTATAAGGTAGAAAAAGAAATGGGCAGACTGGATGGGCCTTGCGGTCCTTATCTGCCGTCAACTTCTATGTTTCTATGTTGTGGGTAGTGATGGAGACCTGGAGGATTTCTAGGAGGTCTCTCTGTGAATTCGATGGTGTAACCTTGGGTGATGAGCTGAAGGACCACGTATCCGTAGTGACTGCCTCCCACCCGGCCAGATGGTTTGCAAGTCTGCCCCCTACTGGTTCTTGCTGAGCTGGTGGTAGAGGTTGGGGATCTTGCCACAAGTCAGGAGGTGGCGGGGGCTGGGGGAGTGCTGCCCCGGTAGCCCTTTGTGACTTCGCTGGAGGGGTGAGTCCTGTTGACTGGGCCTGACATTTGTTCTGATGATGGGCTTGTTGCTACCTAGTCTGGCACCACTGCCGGCAACTATTTGGCTTGGAGTTGGAGTGGTACATGGACTGGACCAAACACAGTGCCTTGACACTGTATTGGAGCTCAGTGATTATGTCCTTAATGTCACCTCCGAAGAGGACAGGTCCTCCGAAAGGGGCATCCTGCATGGCCAACTGGACATCTTAGGCCAATCCGGAAACCCACAACCAGGAGTACCGGCACATGCTAATAGCCATGGTGGCACTCCGGGTAGAGGCATCTACTACATCATAGGTAGCCCTGAGAGAATGACAGCAGGAGATTTCTGCCGTCCAGACAGTCTGTGAAATCTTGGTTTTGGCCTCTCAATCACGCACAGCTTTAAATTCCGATTTCAGCTGTCCCAGGACAGATTTGTGGTACACAATCATGTGTGCCAGATAATTCAGAGTTCTAAGTGTCAGAGTAGAGGAGGAATACACCTTACATTCAAACTGGTCTAGTTGCTGTGACTCCTTGTCCAGAGGAGAGGTGCTCACGTGTTCGGGTTTAGCTGTACGGTCATGGGCTGCATTAATGACCACACAGTCCAGTTTTGGGTGAGAAGTAAGGTGGTCTTTACCCTTGGGGGCTCAATGCAGCCTATCAGCCTTCTTGGCAACTGCGGCCACCGACAAAGGCTGCTGCCAGACCGTAGCGGCTATGTCCTCATTAGATTCAATGCATGGAGGAATGAGCATAGAGGACAGCTCAGGCATATCCAGATGTTCCGCCAACCTCTTGTATTGGGGATTCTGATCCTCCGTCTTCCACCCATTTGCCTCCTGAATCTTCTGGAGGACCTCTGTAAAAGAGGGGTCCTCCGGAAAGGACTTAGGAGAGTCCTTTGGTTTTGAATCCTCTTGAGAGGGGGTTACAAATCATGAGTCAGTGGAGTCTGATTCTGACGACGGGCTTCCATCCAGAGACAAAGCCCGTGGGAGCGGAATCTCCAGCGGGGAGACCGCAAGGCCCCTACCGATACTGGCTACCGAGGAAGAACACGAGGTCTGTCCTGAGGTAGAGGGGTGAGACTTCACTAGGGAAAGGGATCCCAGCATAGGATCCAAGCGGACCAGCATGGAAGCTGCAGCCAGTGATCGCTGTGTAGTTCCAAGACCAACTGTGTCATGGTTTTGGACCACCAAGACTTTAAAGCCTCCCTAAAGTCCACCTGAGGCTGAGGTGGTGGAGGAGGAGGAGGCTGATAGATGGGTGGGTAGTCCTCAAAGGAAACCCCGGCATCACATAGCCTGATGTGGGGTAATGGTAGCCCAGCGTCCAGTAGGGTGAATAGCCCGGTGTCAGATACCCTGGCATGTGGTACCCTGGTGGCAGATACCTTGGTGAAGGGTAGTGAGGTGCAGGGAAGCCTGCCGTCAGAAGGCCCGGCAAAGTGCTCGATGGCGGAGCTGAGGGACCGGACAGTGGGTAACCTGGTGTAGGACCCGACAGAGGAACTGACAGTCCTATCAGAGGCCCTAAAGGTGGGTGACCACGGGCCCTGACGGAGGGTTTGAAGGGCCCGGTAATGTCAGGTCTGGCACCAGACCTTCCAGAGGAGGTTCTGGCATTAGCCCCAAGGGGGCACAGGGTCCCATCGATGTCTGGGGTGGGAAGACTGACCCAGACGGGGGAACCTGCAGTGCAGGAGACACTGGCTCCCATGGGGTTGTGTCGGGCGGATGCTTCTCTGACTCTGACTGTGCAGGAGAGCCAGCTGTCACCCTCAGGAGAGGGGGAGAAGGAGGATCCCTGAAGGGCGAACCCTCTGGGGAAGGCTGCGGCAGGAGCGGCAGCATGCGCTGACCCAGAGGATCAGTGTCGGGCCTGTTACTGGGCCTGACCGAAGCGCAGTGGCTGTGCGGATGTCAGAGGAGCAGGCGTCTGGCTTATCAGCCTGGGCCGGGCATTCATTAGGGGTGCTGATAACTGACTTAACGGCTCCGCCACCAGTCTTGGGCCCCAGAGTTTTGGGAGGCCTAAGGGTGGCAGAGCTCTCTGAAGGATCGGAGGCGCCCACCTGAATTGTGACCAGCTCAGGTGGGGGACCAAGGGCTGCTGCCCGGGAGGAGGAGGAGTAGACTTAGTTGGAGGAGTGGTACCCATGCCCGCAGAAGGCCACTCATCACCTGCGGCCCTCGAAGGAGGTCATGGGCGGGAAAGAGACCGATTGCAGCCCCGGTGCTTCTCCTTGTCCTTCTTCTTCTTATGGGAGTCTGCAGAACCCCCCCGAGAGGACGACGATCCCCGCAACTTCTGCAGCTCCTTCTCCATGGAAGCCATCTTTAGTTTAAGAACATGGGCTTCCAAGGCCTGTTGGCGGCATTTCCGTGTGGCCTGGTTGAAATTCTGAATTAAACTGTAGAGTAATTTCATGTTTCTTTACTGTTAATGAAACAAATTTTCAATGTGTGGGTGGTTCCCAAAAGGTCCAGAACTTCAAACTACATTTAAATGTGTTGGGACACCTCTACTACTTTAGTTAAAAGCCTTTTATGAAAGAAATCAGTAGACTTATTTTCATTTTCTTGTAATTTATTATATACTGTTTCTTTTCTTTAAATCAATTTCCTGGAATGTGTTGCTCCAGAATTTTATTATATCTATTCCCCTTTACAATTTCTTTAGTGTTGACATATGTTTCAGTACTAGATTGTCCCTTTTTCAGAACACTTTGTGGGGTTAATATTCTACAAAACAACAGAACAAATATCGTTCAGTATTACATTACTTTCGTAATTTCAAAAGAAACAAAACAGCCAGGCTTAGTATATAAACATGTACCTGTTTCCAAGTTAGGGATTACTAATACTTAATCTTATATTTTTTATTCATGTTAGAACACAATGCTGGTTGAAATTCTGGCAGGCCCCATAGTCCTTGGTCTTGTGCTCTGGTCCCAGGCAGAAGAGAAAGAGGGAATGGCCAGCCTTGTGGGGGAGCCGAGTTCTGCAGGAATCGCACTTGTTCTTAAGTGACTCGGAAGGCACCGGAGAAGACATGCACTAAAAAGTAATACTTTTCAAAATTTAAGAAAGAAACAACAAAACGATGAAATACTCATCTGAAAATGATGGAAACTGAAGCAGCATTCTCTGCAAGGTCCAATATGCGCAGGTCGGCGGGAACTGGGAGGCGTGGTGGGAGACGTCCACTATATAGTGTCACGCTGACGTCTGTCATGTGATATCGGGTGGACAGTCCCTCGTCAGACACTGCTAGCTTAAGTTTTCTGTGTGGTCCTAGCGCCCAACAGCTCTAGTCCTAATGGTTAGTACCTACTGCAAGAGCCCTCTCGAAGTAAGATCAAGCTGTTACCAGCTCATATGTCTTTCCTGGTAAGATTTTTTAATACATAAGCAAATTGTATATGGAATTCCTTACGGGCCCAGTGGCAGTGGAGACCCTGCCCTAGTCCTATACTGACAATAACTTCTGTAAAAAAAAAAAAGATACTTAAACAAGAGTAAAGCAGAATATGATTCTTACTCAGGTCATAATACTTGATAAACACTGACAGAGAACCGCATAACATGAGCTCAGTGACATTTACTGCAGCTGTTCATATGATGAAATTATGGAATTGTATTAATATTCACGTACTATGTGATGTATAATTTGCATTGTGTAACCTGTATAATACCTTCTAAACCAGACAAATATAAAAATCCAGTAATAGATAGGGACTATGTACTATGAGGCTATAATATCATCAAGAGGTTCTGGTGGCACATGAAGCTCGAAACTAACTGAAGCTCAAGAGGTACGGTACCAGCATGGCACCAGGGACTGGAAGGAAAAGTATGCCTCTTTGCAGATGACACAAAGATCTGCAACAGGGTTGATACACAAGGAGGCGTGGAAAGGATGAGAAGGGACTTGGCAAGGCTGGAGGAATGGTCAGAAGTATGGCAGCTTGGATTCAATGCAAAGAAGTGCAAAGTAATGCACCTGGGAAACAAAAACCCAGGGGAAGATTACACAATGGTGGGGGGTGGTAGTAACAACAACAAAAATGGAAAGAGACCTAGGGGTAATAATATCAGATGACCTTAAGGTTGGCAAGCAATGCGAGAAGGCGGTAGGGAGGGCTGGGGGAATACTGGGATGTATAGGGAGAGGTATCACCAGCAGAAAACAGGAAGTAGTTATCCCCCTGTACAGACAGTTGGCGAGACCCCATCTGGAATACTGCGTCCAGTTCTGGAGACCCCATCTCCGCAAGGACATAGACAGGATGGAGGCAGTTCAGAGGAGGGCAACAAAAATGGTGCAGGGTCTGCAAGAGAAGCCATACGAGGAGAGACTAAAGGAGCTTAATATGTATACCCCTGAGGAAAGGAGGGAGAGGGGGGACATGATAGAAACGTTTAAGTACCTCAGTGGAATCAACCAAGTCCAAGAGGGTAGCATCTTTCAGAAAAAGAGATGTGCAAGAACAAGGGGACACAATTTGAAGATAGAGGAGGGACGGCTCAGGGGCAATGTGAGGAAGTATTTTTTCACAGGGAGGGTGGTGGACGCATGGAACAGCCTTCCTGAGGAGGTTGTGGGGTCTAAAACTGTGAGAGAATTCAAGAATGCATGGGACAGACATAAGGCAATTTTGTGGGGGGTAGGAAGAAATAGGCTAGGATCTGCAGCTTATCCTCTAGGTAGGAAAATGGGCAGACTAGGTGGGCCAAGCGGTCCTTATCTGTCGTCAAAGTCTATTTTCTATGTTTCTAAAATGGGATTATAGTCAAGGAATACACAGTCCACTAACTGTTATTTTTTGTAAATTTATGGTTCCAAGTTTTTTGTGTATAAAGAAACTGCTGTCTGCTCCGCAACCTCAAAACACTGCCCCCCGCTTGCTTCCTTACTCCGCTCTCATTGTAAAACAGTCTCGCAGTGCAACCCACGCTCCTGTCTACACCCTTGTATACTGTAGCTGAGGGAAGGGCACTGTTTCAGTTGCACTAGATTCACCAGACTCTTAGAATCAGAAGAGTCTCAAGTCAACGTTTGTCCTTTTTTGAGTACTTTTGATATAACCATTTTTACTTCAGTACCAGTCAGCTTTCACTATACATGATGATTACAGTAAAAGCTAGCTTGAGATTGGCATAAGGATTTTGTTAAGCACTGTCTTTCATAATACTACTATTCTGACCTCGTGCAATGATGGTATTACAAAAAAAAGTGACGCTACAAATGTGGTACTCTGGTGCAGAATTTTTTTTATGGGATTTCTAGCATTTATAAGACTGATTATATATATATATATATAAATTTATACAATGGGCGTGAGTGATAAATGAGTGTGATAAATCATGTTATTTTCACAGGCGTTTGATAACTGTAAGAACTGACATTTATCACACCCGAAACCACATAAGCACAAGAATGGTACATTTTGCAACAGTGAGGCCCCATTGTATAAACAGGACACATGATGTGCACATCGTGGAATATGAAAAATATTTTCACTCCTGCCTCATGAGCACTGCATATTTCACTCATGAAATATCCAGGTTCACACTGCAGAAGTGAAAATATTTTCCATATTCCACTCGTGCCCATCATGTATCCCATATATATACATATATATACATATATATATATATATATATGTATATATATTACAGTTGAGTAACTACTTTAATAATGGCTACAATTGTGACCAACAGCGTGTTGATTTGTGCTGTGGGGCAGCACTGAACATCATGTCACTGGTAATGTACCAGGCAATTAACAAAGCAAATGGAAAACAAAATTTTGTTTTGCTCTGTTAATTCCTCTGTGACAATTTCTACAACAATCTGCCATGTCACAGGATATGTCAAAACACTATACACCCCTGGACACAGCTGCATTATCCTCCCGGACTATTTATGAGCAATGTGTTAAATGCAAACCTCTAAAACAGCCTATGATACCTCAGGAAAACTTTTACAGACATAATACTTACATGACATTGTGTTTCTATTTCATGTACAATATTTTCCATTGTAATTTTCCCCTTTTTCTTTATTACTAAGAAAAGCTGCTTGGCTATATGATCCATGTCCATAGAAACAAAGATTCTGCTGGCAGAAAAGGACCTTTAGGCCCATCCAGTCTTTCCCTTGTCCCTGCCTATTCCCTCACCACTGACCCTAGTTGGTCACAGGTGTCACTCCCTCCCCCGGTTCTCTACCTAATGTGCCCTTGTGCCTAACCCATGCGTGCCTGAAGCTCTCCACAGTCTCTGCCCCTACTACCTCCTCAGGTAAACCGTTCCAGTTATCCACCTCCAGTTCATGAATATGTACTTCTGTGCATCTCTCCTAAACCTCCCTCACTTAGATTCATTGCATGCCCCCTTGCTCTAGTGTTTTCATTTTTATGAAATAGACTCTGCATTTGCACCCTGTTCACGCCCGTGAGGTACTTGTAGGTTTCACTCATGTCTCTTCTCACTCTCCTATCCTCCAAGGAGTACATGCTGAGTTCCTGCAGGCTTTTGTCATGTGGATTCTCTGACGAACCCCTTACCATTTTTGGCTGCCCTCCTCTGTACCGCCCCCAGCCTTTCAATGATCTTGTGGAGGTGCAGCCTTCCAAACTGGACACAGTACTCCAGGTGGGTCTCAACAGCGAGAGATACAACAGCAGAACCACCTACCTCCTCCTGCTAGAAATCCCTCTCCCAGTGCACCCCCAACATCCTGCTAGCCTTTCCCACTGCTTTGTCACACTGCCCAGCTACTTTCAGGTAATCGTATCTGATGAGCCCTAAGTCTCCTTCTTGATTGGTAACTGTAAGCTCCACTCACCCCACCGTATACACAGTCCCTGCATTCCGCAGCCCCAACTGCAAAACGTTGCACTTTTCAGCACTGAAACCCAGATGCCACCCCCTAGACCAGTGCTCTAGTTTCCTTAGATCTGTTTGCATTCTCTCCACCCGTCCCTGAGTGTCAACCCTGCTGCAGATTTTTGTCTCATCCACAAAGAGACGTACTGTACCTTCCCTTGAGCTTCTCCATGATGATGATGCTTATGAAGACTTTATTTATTAAATTAATTTTGGTGACTGGGTAAGCCCACTGAGCCCCAGAGGTCCCTTTTTCAGGGGCGACCAGGGATTACATAGCATTGATAAATAACACAGTATGGTATTGAAATACTACAGGATGATACAGTCAGCTGGTTACATTTGATGAGAAGAACATACAGTCGTAGTGTTGTACAGGAGACACTGAAGAGGACCGGTCCCAGTGTCCATACACGTCATCTGCCCCTTCTGCTTGTCTACATCTGTTGTCATAACCCTGTTGATGAATCACTATCAGCTGCCGCGCAGAAATGATTATGTCACAAACAGGAGATTATGATACCACAGACAGACAAAGAGCAGCAGTAGATACAGTCCAAAGAGTAAGGATCCCAACTACATCCAAGTTTCCAGCACCCTAATGGCCGCCTGCCTGAGCCCAGAATTCTGTGAGAGAAACCAAACAGCCTCCTAACAACTCTGGTTACAGCCGAAACAGCAAAATAATTGACAGTAGTACTGCTGAGATCATGAAGGAGGCAGATAAACAAAAACAGCCACCAGGGAGGTCAGATGGCAGCCGATGAAGAGGGGATCCAGAAGATTCAGACAGCTCACAGGCCTCATATCCACTAGTGCAGCCCCAAGGAGCCCCCTACTCGGGTTGTGTACCCTTCCCCTTTCTCTCCTTCCACTCCCTTTCTGAACCCTGTGTCTCCTTGAAGCCTCTTTGGAGTCTGTCCCCCCCCAATACCTCTTGACCCTTGCAATGCTGGCTACACGGAGGCCAAAGCCATGGTGCTTCATTCCCTCCAAACCTAGACAGGCAGTGTTCAGTACTTGTCATCTCAGGCAACAGGGTGCCCCTGTCAGGTGTACTTCTACCTTGGGAGTCCAGTACTCCTGTAGTCCTCTGTAAATAGTACCAGTTCTGTTTACTGTTATACCTAAACAGCAATGACACGTGTACTTAAACACACATGGGGTGCTGACCCTGAGTAGAGCAGCTCAGAGCATTCTGGTGGTTATGGAGAGGGCACCACCCCAATTTAGCCTCACAAATACTGATCTGTCTCTCCAGGGTCCACACAATCTCACAGCTAATGGTTAGTCCTAAACTGAAGGTGTGCTTAACGAATGTAACTAGGTTTAAAAAAAAAAAAAAAAAAAACTGTAAAAAAGGTAAAAGTTTTCTTTTCAGTCATAAAGAAAGAGAAGACAGCTATAGTGTATGCAAGAGACACACATTGCATAGCTGGAGAGTGTGAAACTTGTTAAGTCTGAGTACTCGGCAGCATACCAATACTTTCTCTGTTGTATCCAGATTATGGAATTCTACTCCATCTAGCATACGCCCATACCAGTCTGCTGCTGAGTTCAAAAAGGGTTACTGCATCCACCTCCTTAAGTCCCATGTATGTTCTTGTGTCTAGATAACTATGTTAGAGTTGTTGTTACACTCTGTTGTTAATGTTAGTTATAATATGGCTTGTGCAGAACGTGCAACCCGATTGGTGTACCACCAGTGCGAGCTGTGTATTAAGCAGCCTATTTAATCCACGGTTCTATGGAAAGAGTCAGGTGTTGTGCCACCGGCTCTCGTTGTGTGTAGGTACAACTGAAAGAAAGGGGCAGGCATGAACAGTTGTCAGACAGTGAGATGGGAGTGCAGACAGCGTGAGCTTAAAATGTACTGCAGGACATTTTCCCAGGCCATGTGCAGGCACGGGAGAGAGAGCGGTACAGTCCTCAGTAATGTTTGTGAAACAAAGACAGAGCAAGAGAGTGGATCCCACACCCCGCTCCTATGATGTCTGTTCCCCGACCACCATTCACTGAGATTGGGACATGTCAAATTGTTATTTGGTGAGCGCACTAACAAGCACATAGAATAGTAAAGTACAGTTACGTAAGGAACTTACCGTAACAGCAGATCTTCGAGAGAGGTTCCTTCAGTAGGTCATCACATATAGGACTGGTGCCACCTGGCCTCAGGCCGCACAGAAGACTTTTCTAGCAATACCTGATGGGGGACCGCCCACCCGACGTTACGTGACTGATGTCAGCATGACTGTAAATAGTGGGCAGTCCCCACGCCCACCCTTCAGTTCTCCCACTGGAGCAAAGAAGAGGCCTGACAGCAGGAGCAAACAGGATTTGGAGTCCCTGTAAAAACAGAAATGAGGGGAAGGAGGGAGGGAAAAATATGACCTACTGAAGGAACCTCTCTCGAAGACTTACTGTTACGGTAAGTTCCTACATAACTGTACTATCTTACTTCAAGAGGGTTCCTTCAGTAGGTAATCACATATAGGACAAAGTCCCAAGCAGTCCCTCCAAGAAGAGACCGAGAGAAACTAGGAAGGAGGCAAAATAACTCCAGTGGAAAAAACTGAGATCCAGCATGGACCCAGTCTAGGATGGAAGGCCTTGTAGGACGGCTAGGCCAAAACCATCCCTCCGCCTAGAAGCAACGTCCAGACTGTAATGCTTGGCAAAGGTATGGACAGAACTCCAAGTAGCAGTCTCACAAATGTCGGCCACGGAAACGTTCTGTAAGAAGGCTACGGAGGCAGCCATGCCCCTAGTAGAATGACCTCTGATAGAACCCGGTAGAGGCTTCTCGTACTTCTGGTAACAGAATCTAATGCAGTTGCCTAACTACTTGGACAGGCCCTGCTTAGAAACTGGCTTGCCCTTCGATCTTGGGGCAAAGGAGACAAACAACTTGTCACAAGAGCGGAACTCTTTGGTCTGGTGGATGTAACACTGGAGAATCCGAGGGACGTCCATCGTATGAAGGAGAGCCTCACCTTTGTTAGAGGGGGACGGATAATACACCGGAAGCTCTACTGATTGATTCAGCATGGCTTCTGACACCACAATGGGAAGGAATCTCTCCCCGGACTAGCCCTGCCCGCTCCCATCCTTGACTCCAGAGCCCAGGCGCTTACGCTAAAACTAACCCGACCCTTTAAAGGGACCCCTTTATCTGACTACTGCATACGTGCCCCCCAGGGACCAAACGCAGGCCATTGCCTCTCTTACAGAATCGTTACCTCTACCTCCTTCCACTGATCAAATTCTGGTGGGTGACTTAAATGTCAACTGGCTCAGCCCTCCTTCTCCTCTACCCGAGACTCCTTTTCTGCAATAGACCTAACGCAACTAGTTACCCACCCTACCAGGACTAACCCCAAGAGGCTCCAGTACCCTGCTTGATGTGGTACTCACCAACCGCCCTAATCGGATCCCCAATGTACAAGTCCTCCCAGACTCTCTCAGTGATCACTCCCCCATTCTATTCCACTGGTCATCCTCAGTCCCCAAACCCAAAGCACAGTCCACATGCCGGCAGCGTCTAATACCTGGTGGACTGATAAAACTTAAGGAACTTCTGTCCCAAATTGACTGGTCTCCTATACAGGCAACTCCTGACATCGACACAGCTCTCGACTTCTTTACCCAAACTTTTAATAATGCCTGTGATATCTTTGCCCCAATGTTGACCCGCCGTTCTAAAAGGCAGAATGCCCCCTGGGTAACCCCAGCTTTGATCCACCAGCTCAAACATAGGGACAAACTATGGCACCATGCCATTGAGACTGGCCGGCCCAACGACAGGCGGTTATATGCTGCCGCCCGAAACAAGTGCACTCAGGCCATCAGAAAGGCCAAGTCTGAGCACTATCGGTCCTCACTCACTGCCTCATGGGGGAACCCCAGAACCTTCTGGGATAACATTAAACAGTTAAATGGGACTGCACGCTCCCCACCACCCATCCAGATCAACATTAATGGTGTGATCTCCTCAGACCCAGCCCTCATAGCCAACCACCTCAACACCTCATTTACTGACCTTAGCCCTATCCTCCCTACAAATTTTTTTGACCCTCCTCCCCCAGCACCTGCCGTAAATCTTTCTCGCCCTTATTTTCTCCTCCGCCGTGTTTCTGCCCAAGAACTTAGGCCACACCTTGTCACTGCCCTCAAGAGTAATAGTACAGGCAGTGACACCCTGATCCGTATCCTACGGATGGTCTTAGACACAGTCCTTACCCGATCACATGCCTCATCAACCACTCTCTTTGCCTGGGAAGGTTCCAACTGCCTGGAAAGTCGCCACTGTCACCCCTATCTTTAAAGGTGGTGATAGGACTGTGGCTGGAAACTATCGACCGATCTCCATTCTCTCTCTCTCTCAAGGCCTTGGAAAAGTGGTGGCCTCTCAAATCTCTGACTACCTCTCCACCTACAATGTCCTTTGTCCTGAGCAGCATGGCTTCCAGGCGGGCCACAGTACCAACACAGCCCTCCTAGAGTTCTCCAACTTTCTCCCTCCTCCTTAGACACTGGTTCTCTGGCTGGTGCTGTCTTCATTGACCTCTCGAAGCTTTCGACACTGTCTCCACCCCTCCTTCTTGATGCCCTTAGTCTCTCTGGTTTTGCTGCTGGGCCTATCTCCTGGTGCACCAGTTATCTATCTGACCGCTCACAGGCGTAAAATTAATGGGACCTACTCAGACATCTGTCCCATCTTTTCTGGGGTTCCCCAGGGCTCCATTCTGGGCCCTTACTATTCTCCTTTACCTTAACACCTTCCACACTCTTGCTCGGGAACATTCTATTATACGCTGATGATGCAGTCATCTTTGCCTCAAGTCGTAACCCTATTGCCCTCCAGGACTCGCTGCAGAAGTCCTTCACTGAAGCCGAGGGCTGGTTCAAGGAACATAGATTGGTGATAAATCTTAAAAAACAAAACCATGTTCTTCACTCATCCCCAAAACAAGTCCTGCAACTTCAAACTCCTCATTCACTCTGGGTCCTCTTTCCACTCGAACAAGTTTGCTCCTATAAATACCTAGGGATCCATTTTGACCCTCCTCTCCTTCCATGGACACATAGCTGCCCTAGCCACTGCCACTAATATCTGACTGGGCATCTTACACGGTATAAACACTGCCTCCCCGGAGGCTCTTCGACTCGATCACCTCCTCTATCCTGTCCCTAGTGGACTATGGACTGCCGGTGTATGGTGCTGCTGATCAGACCGCACTCCATAAAATTCGCACTACTCTGAATAAGGCCTGCAGGTTAATTACTGGAGCACCTAGGCTGACACACACCTGTCTACTGTACGCTAAAGCGCTGGTACTTGATCTTGACGAGCGCCTCAAATATCTGACCTGTACCCTTACAGAAAAGACCCTCCTTGGGCTATCCCCACCAGGATTGACCACCACCATACGCTGCTCTGTCCCACTAGTTCATACTCTGACCTCTGGGAAAACCTCTCTTGTTATCCCTAGAGCTAGGACCTCTCACGGCCAAAGAGCCTTCAGCTTTAGGGCCCCCTCCTGGTTCAACACACTGCCCCCCTCCATCTCGAGGCTCCAACTATGTGAGCCTTCAAAACTTCATTACGTAACCACCTTATTAACACCGATGCTGTAATTGCCACTAGTCAAAGCCTGTACTCAATACTTATGACAAAAGCTTATTACTAAGCTGCTAAGGACAACATAACTCTGGTATTGTTTGCATCAATCCTACCTGTACCAGCTTGTTTGTATCTATGTCTTAAGTTACTGTTATACTTATGTGTTGTACTGTTATACTGTGTATTTTCGTTTGTCTTACTGTGACAAGGTACCTTTCTAAATGAGCCTATGGCTCAAAGGTTTTCCAAACTGCTGTTTAAATAAAACAAAATAAATAAAATAAGAAACTTCGGATTTGTTCTGAGGACCGCCTGGTCCCTATGGAAAATCAGATAGGGCTCCTTGCAGATTAGAGTGTGAAGTTCCGAAATCCTTCGGGCTGACGTGATAGCCACAAGAAAAAGCACTTTCCAGGACAGGAAGCGCAAATCACAGCTCATAGCTGGCTCAAAAGGAGGAAGGGTGAGCTTTTCCAGGACAAAGTTCAAGTCCCAAGGTGGAGTTGGGCTGCGGATGGGGGTTTTAGATGGAGAATCCCTTTCAAAAATGTTTTTGAGACCTCCAACTAAGCCACGGGTTTACCATCCACTAGCTCATGGTACACTGAGATAGCTGAGATATGGACCTTCAAAGAGGAATAGGACAGACTGGAGTCAGATAAGTGAAGGACGTATTCCATGACTTGTCGGACCAAGCAACAGAAGGGGGTCCAACCCTTAGCGGTCGCCCAAACAGAAAACCGCTTCCACTTCATAGCATAAGTGGAATGGGTAGATGGTTTTCTAGCCTCAATGAGGACTTGAGCAACCCTGGAAGAAACCCCGAAGCGGGAGATTGCTATGTCTGCAGGAGCCAATGATAGAAATGCAGGGTCCTGAGCCCTGGGTGCAGCAGGGGACCTTGATCCTGAGTCACTGGAAGTGGAAGTGGAACTGGTGGTTCTCTGAAAAGCTCTTGCAGCAGCAGGAACCAAATTTGTCTCGGCCAGAGAGAAGCAATGAGAATCATCCTTGTCTTCTCCGCTGGAAGCTTGAGCAGAACCCTCTGCAGAATGGGAAATGGAGGGAATGCATACACAAATTTCCCTGTCCAAGATAGAGACAATGCATCGTTCCTGAAAGCACCGTGCCCTGGAATGAGCAAGCAAAACCTGGAAAGCTTTGCGTTGGATTCGGAGGCGAAAAGGTCGATTTCTGGATGCCCCCAATGTTGGAAGATGGATTCCGCCACTTCCTGAAGCAGTTCCCACTCATGAGCTAGGGTCTAAGATCTGCTGAGACTGTCCGCCAGGACATTTAAAATGCCTAGAACGTGCATAGCCACGAAGACCAGATAGTGCTGGACTGCCCAGTTCCACACCCGCATCGCCTCACTGCATAGGGGGTACAACCAGGTTCCTCGTTTGTTGATATACCAAACTACTGACATGTTGTCCATTTGGATTAGCAGCGATCCCTTTGGAAGTAGGACCTGAAAGGCCTGTAAGGCATACAGGACCGCATCAATTCCAGAACACTGATGTGCAAAGGAGTCTCCACGCTGGACCACAGTCCCTGGGCTTGGTGCTCCCCAGGATGAGCTCCCCACCCCATATTCGAGGCAACCGTGGTGAGGGTAGCTAGTGGTGCAGGGCTCCGACGATGTCCCACAGAAAGATTGTGAGATTCTCTCCACCACTGCAATTCTTTCTGAACCGAAGAGGAGACCAGAACCGGATGGTCCAGGTCGTCCAGGAGCTGATCCCACTGCACTTGCAATGACCACTGAGTGACCCTCATGTAAAGTCTTGCTAGGGAAACAGCTGTGATGGCAGCCACCATCAGGCCCAGAAGGCGTAGGATCTCCAGAGCTGAGATGGTTCTGCTAGAAGCCACTTTGGATTCTTGGCAGATAAGGGTCTCCACCCTGTCTGGAGGCAGGAAGGCTTTGCACTGGACCGTATCCAGGACTGCCCCAATGAATTGATGTCTCTGGGCAGGGATAAGGGATGACTTGGGAACACTGACTGTGATCCCGAGTCTGTTGAAAAGGTCCAGGGTAAAGGTAAGAGCCTCCAACAGAGAATCCCTGGACAGAGCTGAAATCAACCAATCGTCCAGGTAAGGGAAAACCGCAATACCCCTGCGGTGTGAGAACGCCGCAACCACGGCCAGGCACTTGGTAAAAACCCATGGTGCCATGGACAGACCAAAAGGGAGCGTCTGAAACTGGAAGTGTTCTCCTTGGAAGCGGAAACACGGGAACCGGTGGTGACTGGGGAATATGGGGATGTGCAGGTATGCATCCTGCATATCCAGGGCTCAGAGCCAATAGTACTCCATGAGGAGAAAAAGGAGGCTCTGGAGTGTCAACATTTGGAATTTTTTGCACTCAACAAACTGGTTTAGTTGACTTAAGTCGAGTATTGGTCTAAAGTGCCCCGTCTTTTTTGGAACCAGGAAAAAATTGGAGTAAAATCACTTTCCCCTCTGCCTGAAGGGGACCCACTCGATTGCTTCTTTGAGCAAGAGCGAGTTTACCTCCTCGTGAACTAGGAGGGCCTGGTCCTGAGAATAGGATGACTTCCGGGGAAGAGTTTCCAGAGGGATTTCCAGAAATTCTATGGTGTGTCCTACGGACACTAGTTGCAGGACCCATTTGTTGAAGGTGATCGCCCTCCACTCCTGCACGTGGAGGGCGAACCTTCCCCCCACCTGCTCCCTGTCGCGACACTGAGGAGGCAGTGGGGCCAGGGAGCCAAGAAGTGGCAGGACGTTCAGGGGGAGGGCCTCCTGAACATCTCTGGTTTTTCGAGGCAGGAGGGGTGGCTGTACCCGTGGCCTTACGCTTCCCTTGGCTGCATGCCTGAGCATTCTTCCTCTGCCTCCAGGTCCTTTTCCGAAAGGGTTGTTGCTGCTGTTGTTGAGAGCCCGATCGATACATCGACCTCATGGACCTAAGGGCAACTCCTTTGTCCTGTAGGTCTGTGACGATATTGTTGATGTCCGCACCAAAAAGTACCAAGCCCCTGAAAGGGGCATCCTCAATTGCCGATTGGACTTCATTGCGAGTCCAGAAAGATGAAGCCAGGAATGCTGTATAAGGGCAATGGCCGTTGCCGAGGTGCGAGCCACGGAGTCGACACAGTCATAGGTGGCGCGCAATGCATGCCTACAAGAAACTATGGAGAGTTGAGATCCTTGGCAAGATCCTCCTTCAAAGGCGAGGGGTTCATGGACTAGACTCGCGCTTCTAGTCTGGCCAAGGTAGCCTTCTGGTGGGACACCATGTGGGCCACGAAATTGAGGGACCGAAGGGCGTATGTGGCCGACGAGTATATATTTTTCCCGAACTGGTCCATCTGCCTCAACTCTTTGTCAGGAGGAGAGGTGCTCATGTGCTTTGGTGTTGAGGAGTGATCATGAACCGCAGAGATGACCACAAAGTCAGCCTTGGTATGTACCTTCAGAAACAGGGCATCCTTCAGCGCCCGGTAAAGCCTGTCCGCCTGTTTGGGGACAGCCGGGAGGGTGTGAGGCATCTGCCAGATGGTAGTGGTGAGGTGCCATCCAGGGAGGAATAGGGACCGGAGACAGAGATTCCAGGTCGAGATGCTCCGCCAGTCTCTGTCTCATGGGGTCCTGTTCCTCCGACTCCCAGTCGAAATGCTCCTTCATGGACCTCAACAAATCTGAAAAGGCAGGGTCTTCTGGGCCTTTGGAGACTCCTTGCCTTATGTATCCCCAATGTCCTCCGGAACCTCCTCAGAAGAATCATCTGCCTCCTCGACAGGGCGACGTCTGGTATCCGGGAGGGAAACGTCCTGTCAAGTCTTCCTCGAGATATGGACAGTGGTAATGGAAGAGCTGCTTGGGGAAGGAGATCTAGGAGACCATGGTTATGGGACCCTAGTCTCCAGGTCCGAGACCAACTCCGACCGTGCCCCTTGCCACCAAGACTGGATTAAAGCCTTGAAATCCGGGGTGACCGGAGGAGGAGGGGGGAGGTGGAGGAGTAGGCTGAGGCTGAGGGGGAGGAGGAGGAGAAGAAGCAGGAACCGTTGGGGGATAATAACCCTGGAGTCCCTGAAAACTTAAATAGGGATTGGATCCAGGATGGAACTGCCCAAAATTGCACCAGTCTGGAGCGGGTCCCCCGGGTAGTAGCCCCCAGGATACCCTTGCGGGTAATGTGGGACAGTTCGGGGTCTGGTATAAACCCGTCATCAGATCTGGTGTCGCACGCATCATTGGATCCACCTGCTGTGTAAATGGGTAAAGGGTCTAGCGTTGAAGATAGAGGGGCGCTCAGAGGTAATTTACAGTTATTTTTCACAGAGAGGTTGTGGATGCATGGAATGGCCTTCCGGAGGAGGTTGTGGAGTCAAAATCAGTGGTGGAATTCAAGCATGCATGGGATAGTCATAAGGCAATTCTGGGGGTGGGGTAGAAGAAGTAGGCTGCTGGTTAACTAGGATCTGCAGCTTATCCAGTAGGTAGGAAATGGACAGACTGGGTGGGCCAAAGCGGTCCTTATCTGCTGTCAAATTCTATGTTTCTATGGCGCGGACAGCCAACGCCAGGGAACTAACGCCGAACTGGCACCACCCGATCCGTGCCAGAACGGGTCCGCGCCAGATTTGACGAAGGGTCCTGGGCGCGGAACCTGATCTGACATTGGGGCCAGCGGCACAGGCCAGGACAACCAGTCTGCCACGGAACTCTCATCAGGACAACTGGCGTCGGAGGCGCAGGGAGCCCGCCCAAAGGTGGGGGAGGGACCTCTGTAGTAAGGCCAGATGGCCAGAGACGATACTCCTTCTCCTTGACCCTGAGAGGAGAGAGCGGAGCAGACCCCGAGGCATCGACACAGTTGAGGGGTTCTCCGTTGTCATCGCCGGATGTGCCTGCCGGTCAATTGGAAGGTACAGGCGGGGAAGGAAGAGGAGGGACAGGGGCTTTCTCCCTCTGGTCCTACCGGATGGCGGGTGAGGCGCCGTCAGGCCCCGACGGGGAACCGCATCTCGCGGTCGCCAGGGACAGCCACTTATCGGTGGAGTCAGGCGGCGGGAAGAGCCCTGACCGACTTTATCGACTGGAGCCGGCGGTACCTGCAGCCTGGTGTCATCCTACTGGCAGCTGCGCAGTCTCGAGGAGCTGGGGCCAACTTATCGGCTGAAGCGGTGCGGTCGCCGAGGGGCCGACGGCTGACTGACCCACTGAACATTTACCAGACTTACCGTTCTTGCTGGGCAACGGCTGGGCCTTGCTCCTCGAGGGCCTGGCATTGTCCGCGGAGTGCTCCCGCTCCCTAGATTTCTCCTCATGGTTTTTAGAAGGAGAGGCCTTTTCAGATGAAGAATGTCTAAGCCTATCCATTTTCTTCTCAAGAGAAGCCAAGTGGGTTTTTAGCAGATGGGCCTCCAAAGCCTGCTGTTTCCTCTTTTTGTGGCCTGGTTGAAGGTCTGGCACTCAGGGCAGGAGGAGACTGGATGGTCCGGGCCTAGACAGAAGACGCACTTGAGGTGACTATCTTTGTGCAGGATCTGAGTGCCACAGGACGAGCACGTCTTCTTTGGCAAAGACATCAATAAGAAACATGAAATTAGTAATGAAATTAGCAAGGCAAAATCTGACGCAAGACACTTTCTCAACGATCATTATATGGAAGTCTGCTATGAGATTGACACGAGGCAACGGCGGGACAAAACTGGAGAGTGGGCGTGGGGACCGCCCACTATATACAGTCATGCTGACATCGGTCACATGATGTCAGGTGGGCGGTCCCCCATCAGGTATTGCTAGAAAAGGCTGCAGTGCGGTCCGATGCCAGGTGGCGCCAGTCCTATATGTGATGTCCTACTGAAGGAACCCTCTCGAAGTAAGATCATATACTGCAGGACATTTCTCCCGGTCATGGGCGGCATGGGAGGGGGAAAGAGACAGAGAGAGAGAGAGCACACTACAGTGCCCAGGAGTGTTTTTGAGAGCGAGAGAGAGAGAGAGAGGGTGCCCCCCCTTCCACCTCGATGATGTCCGTGTACCATCTGCTCACCGACAGTGGGACATGTCAAATTGTTATTTGGTGAGAGCAGTAAAATAAATATATATATGATGTACGTGTAAGCACTGCATTATAGAGAGCAAGTGCCGCAGTCCCCATTGTCTGTCTGTCTCTCAGAGCTGTGTGGGACTTTAAATCCACTGCAGTCAGCAAGAGTTATATGACACTGGAACGTTTGTCAGCAACTCTGCTCCTAGTGAGTGCCCTTCCTTATCACTGATTCCCTCCGTGTGGTCCGGTTTCTTGTGTATGTGTGTGGCAGTACCATCAAGCAGCTCACAGAGAAAGTGAGAGAGAGAGAGCAAGTGCCGCAGTCCTTGTTGTCTGTCTCTGTCGTCTCAGAGCTGTGGGAGTTTAAATCAGTTACAGTAAGTAAAAGTTATTGTAACATGTCGGATCATGGACTGGAAAAGTGAGAGCAAATTACTGGTTTTTGAATCATGTGTGATCTTGCACCAGCGGGAAAGAGATCGAGTGGCAAGCGTGTTCTGAGGAACGTGTGTGTGTTTGTGTGTGTGTGTGGTGAGGGGTTTACAAAACAGCATCTTTTTGTGTGTTCCCATGTATATTATGAACAAGAAATGTGAGAAATCATGGTAACAGTATGATCTTCCACTAGTGGCTGAGCATACAGAAATTCGGTTATGTGCCGATGATACGGTAATTATTGCATCTGATCAATCAGATGGTGAATTGTAATCGAATCTGCAGTCTGATTTTTTAAAGATCGAGGGGTGGTTCACCAGGTCAAGGCTGATTATGAACACAAAGAAAATGAAATGTATGAAATTTTCATAAAAAAAAGTGATGATACTATTTTTAAACTTCAAATTCATACAAAAAATCTAAATTAGAACAGGTTAAGGATTATACTTATTTGGGAGTGATATTTGATGAGCAGATGTCTTTTTCTTGCCATATTACGGACTTAGTAAGAAAAAGTGAATAAAAGGGTGGGGCCCTAAGGAGAACTACAGAATGTCTGACATTAATAGATAGGAAGAAGTTGGCTGAACAGTGCTAAGATATGGAGAATTGATATAAAGAAGAACTAATAAAACACTCGTGGCCAGGTTGGATAAAACTTATTTCCGTGTAGCTAGATATGTACTAAAGGGGAATTATCGCACTCATCACTGTCTACTGTTAAATCAATTAAATTGGCTGCCCTTGGATACAAGCTATATTTGTCATTGGTTAACTTTAACTCATAAAATGAAATATTTTTGTCTAAACCATCCAATTTCATTATTGCTGTTTCCAGCGAAGCAACATTCAAAAAGGTTACTAACTAGATCAGTCCATTTAAATAAGATTACTGCAGTAAAATCACGAAACAAATATGGGGATAGGACTTTAATTCATCAAGCTGCTAGTTTTTGGAATTCTCTTTCTTCATATGTAAGGGAAATTGCAAATCATTCTACATGTGTTCGTATTATAAAAGAATTGAATACTCATGTCTGTAATTGTTGATTTCTCCTTTTAATGTACTGTAAAGTTGGATAAGATCTCTGTCTTTATATAAAGACAAGAGAGAGTATTCTTTATGCTTTTTTGTTGTTATATTAAGAATATTTATGCTGATGTGTTTTGTGCATGTGTTAACATGGAACCTTATTGTATGTATTTAGATAGGGATTACACAGGTCTGTCTTGTAAACTGGACTTTTGTCCAAATGACATGTATTACCTGTTTAAAAATAAAATTTTACTTACCTACCTCTTGTATTTCTCGGTTCATAACATCACTGAAATATGCATGAGCTGCTGGGAACTATTTTAGCACTCGGCAGGATACAGTGACATTTCTTGTCTTTTAAGAGAAATAAAACACTTTCTCTTACTTGACTTCAGTTTTGCAATGAACCCATGTTATAAGTGCAATAACCCACTCCAGGCTATGGGATTACTGGGGATTACTAAACACCCCAGGTGCTGTGAGGACACTTAGCCTGCAGCCTTGAGCCTCACAATGCACCCGGGGTGTTGATTAATCACCAATAACCCCATACCCTGTCGTGGGTTATTGCTTACTTAGCCCTTTGATTTCAAAGCAAAAAGCAAAACAAAGCAACTTTATTTATATAGCGCCTTTCATAATAAAGGCGCTGTACATCACGTAAATACAATGAAAACAATATACTAATTAAAACTATCAATACTTAATTAGGGAAAGCTAAAGAAAATAAGTAAGTTTTCAGCATTTTGCTGATTTAAGACTTGCTATACTGTGACTCATTTACTTTATTTATGCTGTTGTTTATCACTTACAGGTAGATGGCCTGCTTCTTCTATGACTATTTAATTTTGCCTTTTTCTTGATTGTCTTTTGTACTACCTTGCTCTGTGTTCTGCAATATATGCTGTTTGTATTTGTTCACTGACCCTTGACCCTATGTAACCTCCCAGGTTGTGCCAGAAACAGGCATTTAATTGTCTAGTGAACTTACCAGGTCAACAAAAACTAACTAACTAAATAAATAAAATACTCAACGATGTATAAGAAAAGGTGAAAGACGAGGGGTGTTAATTCTTACTGCAAAGAGTACAGCATTTCAAGAGATTAAAGTGGTCAGGGATAAAAAAACAAAACAAATACTGTTTGCTTGTACAGGGGGAACTGAAGGTACCCCACAATCACATTAGCCACATGGTACCTGCCCCCTCACTCAGACACCCAGTTCCTGAAACGGATGATTAACCTGGTACTGGACCAACAAAGGGGCTCCACCTGGTGCTTGACGACTGCAGTCTTGTCCTTGACCATACATGGGACACTATGGCATCCCACACTGCCAGGTCCCAGGTAGCACACAAAACATTTCATAGACTGGTGTCCTCGTATGGATAAGCAGACGAATGGAGGGAGTTATACCACCATCAAAACTGGCTCACCCATTTCTCTCATCCTCACCAAAAGTGCAGTTGCATAGACTGTGGTTTTACTGACAAAGATGACCTGTACAGAATTTTCACTTGTCAACTAGGCCCAATCTCTTTTTCTGACCATGCCCCTATTGTTCTGGAGGCTGATTTGGGGCTCTTCTGTAAAGCCACAAATTGACACCTAGATAACTTTTATTTAAATGATGAAAAATGTATTGAATTAGTTGGCCAACAGATGAAAGAAATTATCTCTCGTAACAACTATCCCCCAACCAGCCCAGCAACTGTTTAGGACATGGTGAAGGGGTTTTACAAGGTCATCTTATAAGTTACACTGCACGAAAAGGAAAGTAAAGCCCATAGAGAGGATCTCTTGGGTACTCAAATTATAGCAGCTGCAGTACCAGCAAGATACAATTGCTGATCCCACAATGCTAAAAAAGGTTAAAAAGCAACTGGGCGACCTGGCCCTACAACAAATCAAAATAGCACTGAGGTACCTCAGACAAAAGTACTATGATGGGGGACCCACAGCAGAATGACTCCTAGATCAGAGTGAGAGAATTTAGAGAGCTACAGTCTCTAAAATTAAACACCTTGACACCAATCTAGTACACAGGGATGCAGGCTCCATAGCAGAGTCTTTCTCTGCCTATTATTGTTTTTTATTTTATTTTAGTCTTTGGTAACCGGGTAAGGCCCACTAGGCACAAGTGCCTGTTTTCAGGGATGACCTGGGAGCACTGGGCAGTTAAGTGACTTGCTCAAGCTATATTCCTTCGATTCAGATACAGATCAAACCAGCCTAATTTTCCTAGATTAGGTGCACCTCCCCCAACTCTGGAATGATTGGCCTGGAGATCTGGAGGCCCCTATCTCAGCCCATGTTCTACAGGAAACAAATGAGTATCTAAAATCAAAGAATTGAGGGCCAGCCTGTTGGCACAACACTAACACCATCACTTGTGATGCCGGTGACCCGGGTTTGGGAATGAGCCCAGAGTGTTGGAGGGCCGACCAGGAGGAGGCTTGAACGTCCATGGACTGCCTGCCTCTCTGGGGTGGGGTGGGGATTGGCTTGGTGCTTGGCTGACCTCTGGTGGTGGCAGGTGGTACAGCAAGCCAATGTCCTGCCTAGGAGGCGGGAGGCGTGACGCACATTGGTGTGTGCCCTGATGTCAAGCACACATCATGCCTCTATCAGAAACACAGTGCAACGAAATAAGCTTGGCCTCAGCGCACCACCACTGGGGGGACCAGCACAGACCTGGCCCTCACCTACTGGCTCCATGTCTCCATAGCAGTCCTGACGAAACATGAAGGTACGAGGGCTTGGGCAGCCCGCCTCGGCCCCACCTGGGGGGTATGGCCAAGGCTGTATGGGGGGTGGCCTGGGCTTGTGGTGCTCCAGTAAGGGAAGTCATTGCGCATGCGCTGGAGACTTAAGGGGCAAAAGAAAAAATTACTCACCTTAGTAATTGTGTTTCTTCTATTGGAGTCTTGCTGTATTCTGACATATGCAGTTAGCCCCAGCGCTTGAACTGCTCCGGAGAGGAAAGCGTTAACTCTATGCCAGAGCACAGAACGTTGAGCTTGAGCTCAGTTCAGACCCCTGTCTGCTGCACTTTGAAGTGTAACCGTCAGATTCTTATGAGCTAATACTAACTACCCCCACTATGTAGAAATTGTAAAATTTTTACTAGCTAAAAAGGCAACCAAATATTTTGGATCCCCAAACGACTCAAGTCGAAAACACCAAAACAAAAACTAGGTAGTGAACAAAATAACTACCAAACCATAACAATAACCCACTTCCTCTGATTAAAGAGGGAGAGTGCCAAGTACACCCCTGAGGTGCAACACTGCGCCTACCAACCCACTTTCCAAAAACCTGATTCTGAGAGGGGAGACAGGGAGGGAGGTCAGAATACAGCAAGACTCCATTAGAAGAAACACAGTTACTAAGGTGAGTAATTTTTTCTTCGAACAACATGAAGTTTTGCTGTATTCTGACATATGCAGACTACCAAGCGGTACTTCCAAGGAGAAGGGAATCAAACCTATTTTGGGAATAGCCTCTGCAGTACTGCTGTACCAAACTGAGCATCACTCCTAGCCTGGATATCCAGAGAGTAATGTTGGTGAAAGTATGGATTGTTTTCAGGTGGCTGCTTTGCATATTTCTAATAAGGGTATATCTCTGGCAGCACCCAGAGAAGCAGCTGTACCTCTAATCGAATGAGCCCTCAAGCCTGAGGGGATACTTTGCCCAGTTTTTCATAGCAGAACTGTATAAAAGAGACAATCCACCAGGCAATAATTCTCTTAGTAGCAGGTTTACCCTTCCCCTCTTCACCACAAGTGAAGAAGAACTTGTGGGAGTCAAACCTGAGTGTTTTAGCACGCTCAATGTAGTAGCTAAGTGCCCTTTTAACATCCAACTGTATACTCTTCTCTCCTGAAGAAGAATGATCAGGGAAGAACACAGGAAGAGACATGGATTGGTTCAGATGAAAATCTGAAACCACTTTGGGTAAAACCTCCTGTTGGTTCTAAGGACCACCTTATCTCTATGGAATGAGATAAAATCAGGCTCCACTGACACAGCTTGCAATTCACTGATATGTCTGGCAGACGTAATAGCTACCAGAAACACAGTTTTCCAAGTCAAGCACTTAAGCTCTGCTGAAGACAAAGGCTCAAAAGGGGGTTGCATAAGCTGAGCAATGCAAACATTAAGGTCCCAAGCAGGAACAGGATCCCTAAAGGGAAAATTGGTATGAAGCACTCCCTTGAAGAATTGACAGAAGACAGGATGAGATGGCACTGAAGAGGGCTTTCCCACTGACAGAAAAGCAGAAACAGCTGACAAGTGTTACTTTGAGGGTAGCTGGCCTGAGGTCTAAGCCATTAAGATGAACCATATAATCCAGAACTGTAGACAAGTCAGCAGTATCTGGGGATATATGTTTCTTGGAACACCAAATGCTGAATCTTTTCCATTTGGAGTTATAAGTTTTTCTGGTGGCAGGTTTTCGATAAGCTTTAAGAATGTCCAGAACCTCTCGCGACAGATGCAAATTTGCATACTCTAACTCTTCAAGAGCCATACCTTGAGATTGAGAGACCGAAGGTTGGGATACCAGATCCTCCCCTCTGAGGAGGTTAACAGGTTGTGATTCCTGGGAAGAGATAGGGGAAGATGAACTGCTAGGGACAGCAACTGAGGATACCAAGGCTGCCTGGCCCAATCTGGAGCAATCAGGATCACTTTGTAAGATTGTGACCTTATCTTGACCAGGACCTAGAACAGTAGAGGAAAAGGAGGGAAGGCATACAGAAATTTTCCTTTCCAATCCAGAATCAAAGCATCCAGAGGGACTGAACCCAAGATTGGGGGTCTGCAACAGAAGAGGCGAAGTTGGTGATTGTCTGTGGCTGCAAAGAGATCTATCTCTTGAGTGCCTCACCTTGAAAATATCACTTTTAACACTAAGGGATCCAGGGACCATTCGTGATGGCCCTGGGAAATCCTGCTCAATGCATCTGCTAGCACACTGTCCTTCCCTGGGAGGTGGACTGCTACCAAAGAGGCCTGTAGAGAATAAGCCAGAGACCACAAATTCATGGCTTTCATGTACAAGGCCGTAAAGTGAGTGCCTCCCTGCTTGTTGATGTAGCACATGGTGGTGGTGTTGTCTGTCCTGACCTGAACCACCTTGTTCTGTACTGATTATGAGAAGGCTTGCAGAGCCAGGTGCACTGCCCCGAGCTCCAGAAGACTGATGTGGAGAAGAGACTCCTGAGTGGACCACACTCCCTGAGCTGTGAGAGCTCCCAGGTGAGCTCCCCATCCCAGGAGAGATGCATCCATAGTTAGAACCACAGAATGAAATTGAGTGATGAATGGTACTCCTTGCTTGAGGTTGTCCTGATCCTGCCACCACTGGAGAGCCTGGATCAGGGTCTGAGTCACTGGAATAAGGTTGCTTAGAGGACCTTTTTTCTGAGACCAAAAGTCCCTCAAATGAAATTGGATGTCCCTCATCTGAAATCTGGCCCCTTGGACCACTGCAGTGGGGGCTGCCATGTGGCCCAGAAGTTGAAGGAAATGCCTTGCTGGTCGAGACACCAGAAGGTGGAAAGAGGAAGCCAGCTATATAATGGCCCTCACCCTTGCCAAGGGGAGAAATGTTCTTGTCTTGACAGTTTCCAATTCTACCCCATGAATGTCAAGAGGTAAACTGTCTCAAGAACTGACTTGGGAAGGCTGAGGAGGAATCCTAGAGAAGTGAGCAATTGCTGGGTCACTTGTAAATCTGACTTGACTTGGTCTGGAGACTGACCCACTATGAGCCAGTTGTCCAGGTATGGGACTATGGAGATGTTTTTTCTCCATAAGAAGGCCACTGCTACTGCTAGGCATTTTGTAAAAACCCTTGGAGCTGATGTTATGCCGAATGGCATTGCTCTGAACTGGTAATGTCCTGAAGGCATTTCGAACCTGAGGTACTTTCTGTGGGAGCACCTGATGGGAATGTGAAAGTAGGCATCCTTTAGGTCCAGGGAGGCTAGCCAGTACCCTGGCCTTAGAGAGGGAAGAATTATTCCCAGAGTCACCATTTTGAATTTTGGCTTTAGTAGATTCTTGTTTAGGTTTCTTAAGTCTAGGATGGGCCACCACTCCCCCTGTTTTTTTCGGGGTAAAGAAGTATCTGGAATACAGACCTTTGCCCCTGTGAAGTGTAGGAACTTTCTCTATGGCTCTGAGAGCCAGCAGAGATGAAACCTCTGCCTGTAGGGCAATGGTTTTGGAGATGTTTGCAGGTGGAAAGAACCTGACCCTCAGCTTTGGAAATTTTTTGAAGCTGAGGGTCAGTCCCTGACTTACTACTTCCAGGACCCATTTGTCTGAGGTAACAGACTTCTAGTCCTGGGAGTAGTAAGCCAGCCTGCCTACTACAGGGATTGGGAAATCAACCCGGGCTGACACCTCAGGGTGTCTGCTTGGCAGGAGCCTTAGGCTGAGAGGAGGACGCAGCCCTGCTCATCCCCCTTCTGCCTCTCCCTCTGAAGAACCCCCTCTGGGAAAAAGGAGAGGAGGCCTGTGCCTGGTAGAAAGGCCTGTAAAAAGGCCTGCCCCTGCTCCTAGCTTGCTGCTTCTGAGGAGTAGCCTGCCTTTCCTTGGCCTGTACATGGTCCTGTACTCATCCATCTTTTTCATATAATTCTTTGTCTGCTCCCCAAACAGAGAATTACCAACAACAGTGAAATCCATAGCCTTAGCCTGGGTACCCTGTGTCAGGCTAGTACATCTGAGCCAAGCTAGCCTCCGAAGAGCCACAGATGTAGCCATGACTCTTGATGACATATCATTGGAGTCCACAGAAGCTTGAAACTGGATTTTTGATGCCTCAATCCCATCAGCAGCCACCTCCTCCAGCTCCCTGGCAAGCTGGAGGGAGGCCTGTTTAGCCAGTTCCAGTACAGTGTCCCATTTGGACTTCTGGTACCTGGCTGTGTAGGCCATGTAATTAGCCTGCCTGAGTCCCAAAGAAGATGCCATGTATTGCTTTTTTGCCATGGCATCCAGCTTCACGGGGTCTTTATCTGGGGTGTGTGAAGCCAAGGGTATGTTAGCCTTATCACAGGCTGCAGCCTGCACGACCCCAACATGCCTGCATTGCTAGTACAAGTACTCCGTACCCGAGCCTGACAACATGTACCTCTTGCCCATTCTTCTGTCCATAGTAAGTAAAGAATTTGGAGTCTTAAGCAACTTAAGTGTCCACTTCCCAAAGGATTTGTGAAGGGGAATAGACAACATCTTGGACTCTGGGATGTCCATCATCTCCACAGTCAGGCTTCTCTTGCTCCTCGACAGCTTCTTCCAAAGGGAGCTGGAGGGTTTCTGCCACTTTCCTGTAAAACATAAAGTGGGAAGAGGACTCAGTAAGCCTAGGAGGGAAAACACCAGAAGGTTTCTCTGGGGAGATGACTGGTTCTATGGGCTCATCCAGACCTTCCACACCATCATCATCATCCCCTCCAAATCTGGTTCATAAAAGTCTTCAGGGGAATAATCCTGAACCAGAGGAACCGACTGAACCGAATGCCTGCCCAAAAGTGTCAGATCAGCTGGAACCGGACAAGCGATTCAACTATGCTAATTGCCCATGCAGTTTCTTCGATGGTCGGAGGATGTGGTTCTGGATCCGAACCGGCCGACTTTTATTTCCTTTTTCTTTTTGTCGGAACCGACCCCTCAGGATCGGCTCTCCGTTTGTCTGAGGGAGTCTCACCCAGGTCAGTGGGCACTCCCTCAGGTTCAGTCGGCACCGAACCGGGCTGGCCATCCAGGTCAGCGGACTTCTCTGCCTCCTTCTCCCTAAGCCTGCCCAATCTTTTATCCAGGGTGGCTTTAGGGAAATTTTTACAAATTTGGCAGTCTGACTCAAGTGGTCAAACCCAGACAGTAAACACAGGTGGTGTGGGGATCGGCCTTAGCAAAGGCCTCCCACACTACTGCAGTGTTGAAACCCAGTGGGCCTGGTTTTTCTCTTGGGTTTCTTAGACAAAGCCATCCTATCACTTACCCTTTTTATGGCAACTTATCGGTTCCTAACCATGTTACAGGTGTTTGAAAAAAACGATGAAACATGTTTTTTTTTTTTATAACCGATAAAGACCGGTATCTCACACTAAAATCCTAAAAGAAAAAGACAAATACACACACTAAAACACAATTACAAACAACTAGTTCAGCCAAACCAGTTGAAAAGCTACTTTTACAATTTCTCTAAAAAAGTCCACTACCTATGCACTTTCTGTACCACAGACAGGGATCTAGACCGAAAAATAATGAAAATTATCGGTAAAACTGACGTTTCTTTAGACCGGACCGAACTATGAGCGAAGGAGAAATCTCCGAAACGACTGTTCAGTTAGGCAGAGTAAAGAATCTGACGGTTACACTTCAAAGTGCAGCAGACAGAGGTTTGAACTGAGCTCGATCTCAACGTTCTATGCTCTGGCATAGAGTTAACTCTTTCCTCTCCGGAGCAGTTCAAATGCTGGAGCTAACTGCATATGTCAGAATACAGCAAGACTTCATGTTGTTTGAAACAGAAATTGCAAAAAAAAAAAAATCGAAGAATTGTCCAGATCTGGATGGATACCCAGCTGATTTTATCAGGACATTTTCTCAGGACCTTTCTCCCCTCTTTCTCAGAGTAGTTAATGATCTACTGACTGGGTTAGCCCCATCCCCCTCCTGCAACTATGTTGTAATCTTCATCATTCCGAAGGCAGGAAAACCACCAGCTGTTATGAGTCTTATAAAACCAATTTTGGTACTAAACACCGACTATGAACTCCATACATCTATAATGGCAAACTATCTAGTTCCCCTTTTACCATGCCTGATTAATCTGGACCAGACGGGATTTGTAAGAACACGGCAAACAATGCACAGTGTAAAGGAGTCCCTCTCAAACAAGCAGCCTCCTCTGGGACACCACTCCTGGCCCTCAGTCTTGACGAGGAAATAAAGGGGTCCATCTCAATCAAGCAGCCTCCTCTGGGACACCTCTCCTGGCAGCGGAGAAAATGTTCAACCAGGTGTCTTGGACCTTTCTCCATGCCACACATAGCAATTTGACTTCGCCCCTACTTTCACAGACACGCTTTTTCATATTAATAGCTCCCCTCAAGCACAAGTGCATGCAAATAGCCACCTCTCCTCCCACTTTTAATTACTAAAGGGGAGCAGACAGGGGTGTCACCTCTCCCCACTTCTTTTCGCTATTTATATTGAGCCCCTAGTGCAGGCCATAAAGGCGGCATAATAATATCAGTAGGTACCCAGACCCTGATCGGGACACAACTAACTATTTTATGCAGGTGTCATGCTTTACCTCCCCACTCCAGGTATTGACCTCCCAGCCATCTTTTTTCTCTTGTGACCCTTTGGTACCCCTTTCTGGCTGTAAGTTAAATGAGAAGAAATGGAGGCACTGATGGCTAACTTTACATCCTCAGCCACTCTGACATTCCAGTTCCCCTTATGGTGGGGACTCCCATGAATGAGGTATCTGGGAGTCAATCTCATGGCCGCTGTCTCACAACTGTTCCAGGCCAATTCTTTGTCTCTGCAAATGCAGATACAAAAAACCTGGTCAAATGACGATCCTGCTGTTCTCCTTGGAGAGGTGGGTGGCGACCATCAAAATGATGGTGCTCCCAAAATGTTTATACTTGTTTCAGTTCTTAGCTATCACATGGGGCACTGGAACAGGTGATGTAAAATGGCATTCAGGATCCTTTGGCAGGATCCCCCCCCCCCCGATCGAATACACTACTCTCTGCAGACCAAAAGATCAGGATGGACTTGCTCTCTCAGCTCTATATATTTACTATGAGGCAGTGCAGCTCCAGCCAGTTTTGCACCTGCTCAGAAATATGCCCATGCAGCAATGGGCACAACTGGAGGAATGGTCTCCCCCCCCAGCAAAGAAAGAGGTGTCCTAGACTGCCAACAGATAAATACATTAGCGGACTGTGGTTCAGCCTTTGTCTTCACTCCACTCAGAATATGGAGATGGTGGATAACACAGGTAGGACTGAGAGGGCAGCTGCTCTGTTTGCTCCTTCTGCACCTCCACAAAAACTTCATGCCAGCCACAGCTGGATGCCATTTATAAGGTTTGGTACCACCGAAGACTCAAATACCCCCATCAACTTTTGCAGGGTAAAGGTGTAAAAACATTTCATATGATTAAAGACAGCTTAGGTGTACCACAGACTGATATGTTACACTACTTCCAACCCCAGGCATACCTCAGTAGCTGGGCTCGCCAGGGACCTATCTTGGACCCCAGAAACCTTTTGGTTGTTTTGATAATATCTGCATTGATGGGGGTTCTATGTCCCACCTTATTTCTTGACTGTATGGCACACTCCATCAACTCAAGTGTCTTCCCCCGCTACCCATATTAGGCAGAACTAGGTGATTAGCCATCCCCTTCACTCAGGAACAATGGCAGATGACCTCCACCAACTCCCACAAAATTTCCTCCTCAGTGTCTTAGAAGGAGTTTAGCTGGAATTGCCTTGTGCATTACATCCTGACCCCAGTTCAGCAGGTGCACCAAAAAAGTGCACACACTGGCTAGTGCTGGAGGCAGTGTGGAGAAGGGCAGGGAGAACATTATCACATATTCTGGGCTTATCCCCATCTGGTCCCTTTTATCACCTCTACCAAGGAAGCACTAAGGGAGATTTTTCTCTCCACATCTCAGTCTCACTGAACACCTGCTCCTCTTTTCCTTGTACTCACAGGGTGTGAGGGATTCTACTACCGTGCACCTTATGGCCAAAAAGTGCATCACGAAACGGTGGCTTACGGCAGGGCTCCAACCATTGAGGATTGAATCATGCTAGTAAATTCCACATATGCTATAGAAACTCTAATACATGCATGAGACAACAGAAGGAGAAGGGGCATAACAAATGGTATCGATGACTCCTGTATGTAATGAATAAAGATTCAACTTTTGTACCCTGAGGGGAAAATTTCAAGTAGCAGAGGTTGGGGGAAGGTGGTATCTCTAAACAGATAGAGGGGTCAGCACAGGGGATGGCAGCACTTTATGTCTTCAGGCATGTTTACACTGCAAGCTGTGCGCCACTGTGACCAGTGCAGATCTGTTACAATGGTGCACTTAATAGTGTCAAAACACACTGTGCACCGCTGCAAACTACTCCGCATCATGGGTTTGCATTCCTTGTCTTGCAGGGACTGCGTAGTGGTGTGACCATGCTCATGTTGCGTCTAAACAGTCTACATCAGACTCATCATTGCAAGTATCATACCACGCATACAAAGCCCCCCACCATCCATGTCAGCCAGAAAGGCAGCTGTAATGCTGGAAAACAATAGACAAGGCTCTGCAATGGTGCAAGGCTTCAGCATGTGAATGCAGTTCAGCGGCAGTGCAAAGCAAGTGGCAACAGTGATGTGGATGGTGGTGGTGCAGGTAACTAATATATAAATGTACCTTTTGTGTCCACAAAAGCAAATGAACGTTACCAGATGTATTAACTGTAAACACTGCCTGTCGTGGACTTTGTTTTGTTGTTGTCTTGTGTTGTTGTACTATGTACCAGAAAATTAAAAAAAACTGATTTAAAAAAAAAGATACAAACAGGAAATATAGTACAGAAATGACAACTAAAACTGGGTATCTGCAGTCATCCCAAAGGCGCCACAGCCTCTTTAACACTAGTATGGCAACAAAGGTCAAATACTGGAACATGCTGCACTAACTGGTTATACTCAAGTACTGCAATACTACCACTGGAGTTCCCCGGCCCAGGTTAAAACAGATCACTTCAAGATAATCTATGCAGTTGGCACCGATTGCCTAGAACAGGCACAATAAAAAAAACACCAGTCTGTTCCATTAGTCTGCTTTCATCCCCATCTTGAAAGTTTCTGATCAACAATGCTTTTATTGATCGTTACAAACACTAGAAGTTCAGCCTTCACTTGGAGCTGTAACTCATCAAGTTTTAGATGATTTCTGCTGTAAGATAAATAAATCTTCTTGCTCTATACCTCCTTCTAAAGTCTATAATTAAGGATAATTAGAGCACAGAATAAAAGCCTGAGGTAAAATGAAATTCAAGATCACTGTAATTTTAACGGCATCCCACGCTCCGAACGAAACATATTAAATGCAAACAAAGCAAAGATGTGACTGACAAAGGCTTGCACTGGTAACTGTTAAGCACAGGGATAACTGTATCATTAAAAGGTCAAGTATTTAAAACAATATAAAAATACAAAACTGGATAAAATGGTGCTTGTTTCCTGTAGCCAGAAAGTAAGAGGATATCAGCTGCATCAGAGACAGTCCTGGAGTTACACTGATAGGCCAAGAGCTACCCCTGACATTGGTATAGGTTCTTAATAGCCAGACCACAGAACTGGGGTGGGTAAGAGGGTGGATTTTTTTTAATTTCCACTGCCCCACCCAAAATAGCAGCCTCAAAAGTCCCTAGCGTGTGTGCAAACAATGACACAAAAGGAAAATATAAAAAAAGGAGAAGCACCCCCCACCCACCCACTCTGGAGACTGACATGCACAAACACTAGTTTATTTTTAGTTACTGGCCTATGGTACTGCAGTTATAGGTTCCTTCTGGTTTTATGTAATACCCTGTTAGGTCTGACGGTTTCGATACTCATTCCTTTTTTTCTGTTAATTTCTTGATGTTCCATGTAGTGCACTCTCCACAGGTGTTTGCTGCTCACCTTGATACCACCTACCCCAGGACCCAATATTAATTTCAGGGTCCCCAGCTCAGCTTTCTGCTTCCTCATTACCTGCTTTTTACTGCTGTAGGACCCTACTTCTAGACAGTGGATTGGAGTATTCTGGGGACAGCTGGATCCAGTGTGAGGAGAATGGGGAAGAAATGAACATTCATTGGGCCTTGTTGCTTTTGGTGGCGACTGCCTGCATGACATTCTGGCAATCAGTGTAAGCTATTATTCCACTTGTGAGCTCACTGACTTCCATCTTTTGATTAGGTGCCAGGTGCAAAGCTCTTCTATGCTGGGATATCTGGCAACACATGGCCACTTGTGGCTCCAACAATACCACCACTAGCCCACTACACATATCGCTTGAGTGGCAGTACCTCCATACTCACTCACTCCCAGAGAAGACTAGCCAAACGCTGCTCAACCCTCCATGCCGGCCTCTGCTCCTGAAGTCCTGGACTGGAGGTGTGAACCTGGACTTCCAGTGGGCCAGGCAGCTCCATTCATTATTTGTAGTCAAGCTTCTCTTGCATTGCCGATATTCACAGTCCTCAAGCCCGTGAGAGACTGGTGACTTCCTAGCTTCAACAACTGCTTCACCCAGGAGGGGGCAGTCCAGCTTAGGGTTCAACAGTGCCTACAGCTATCATCTAGAGGATAACATAGTCCTATGACTGTTGTCTCTCTCTCTGGTTCCTGAGGTTCTTATGTCTCTCACGGTGCCATGCCATGCCTACTGGGGGCCTCGCAAGCCCCGTCTTACTTCTGTGATGGGAAGCAGACCTTCTACGCCCCACAGCAGAAATTTCTGTAGCAGCAGAAAACTGGTGCCACTCTTCCGCAATTTAGGAAGCCCTACTGCTAGCAGTGCCACCTGACCTTCAGGTACCCCAGTTACCAGCATCCCAGGCTTGGTTCCAAACCTAAGTTACTTGTGTCTGAGAACACTTTGCTACTCTTGATCCATGCCATTCAATATTTTTTCTATTAAATTAGTAACATAAATACACCAACAAATAAAGAGCCCCCCCAAAAAAAACAGGATGAGATGCTGTTCCTGTAAATGTGCTTAATTCAGTTGACTGGGAATGCACATGGATCACTGACATTTTACAAAGTAACATAACATGGAATAAAAAAAAACATAAGCACAAAATCATTCTACTTCATGAGGGGTCGTGTGACTGCCTGGTTTAAAAAGTGACATTTTAGGCAGATGGGATTCAATTCTCAAAGGTTGACATGGGACTTTCATAAGCCCTGCATCAAACCCTGCACTGCCTTGAACAAACTGCTGCACCGTGTGCCCGATTCACAAAGGTCGCGTGCATTTGCACCACTTTACCTCCCTTACGGCCGCCTGCACCAAATATCTGGCACAAACCCCATAAAAGGTTTATGGGCTAGACCAGCAAAAGCAGGTCTAACTCACAGTATGTGGCGCACAGGATCAAGAATCCTGATTGCCGGCCAGGGAATGCCGCAGTCCCATGTGCTCGTGTTCATGCACCCAGGGCTTGCGGCATTCTAACTCCTTTGAGACTCAAGCCCGTGGTATGGGTTTGTTTAGTGAGGGAGGGGGCCTTTGTTACTTAGACTTCATGTGCAGTATTTAGTGTATGGGTAAGCCGAAGCTGAATTTGTATTCTGTGAATCTGGCAAAATTTGGCACATTTAGCTTCACTTCAGCCCAGTCAACCATTTGGGCCACTTCAGGAACACTTCGACCTTCAGCAAGTTAATAACAAAACAAAACAAAAACACACACAAAAAAAAAAAACACTTCAGCCTTTCGCAGGTGCCTGGGTTAGCCCATGATCACCCCATTACTCATTCTAGATATTTCTCACCCTCCTCCCCGTCCCCTGACATTTAAAATAATAATAATAATAATAAATTAGAAAAACAAATTTTATAGCTCCTAACAGTGTGCCTGGTGCTGGCTCAGTTTTTCCTTTTTAATGAAAATCTGACTGGAGGACCATAGAAGGGTAGAAGTGGTTGGGACTAATTAGGGTGGGAGAGGGGTGGTGGACGGGTGCCACGTACCCCTATTTGTAGCCAACTAAATCTCAATAACAAGGACCTGAAATGTCTTTGGCCAAAGTGATGAAGCCAAACCGAAAACGGGATCTAATTCAAAGTCGAACCGAAGTTGCCAATTTTCACATTTTCTTACCTTAATTTAGGGCCTGACCCAGCATTTATTTTATTATTTTGATTGCCTGTGCTGTATCTTCTAAAGAGCAACACTATTCTTCCTAAGAAGTGGTGACCAGAACTGGGCACAATACTCTAGGAGTGATCTCAACAGGGCCTAATAATGTAAAACTAAAAGTAATCAAAACTAAGTCTAGTTCATGGTATTAAAAAGAAGGGGACTCAACTTAAATATAAGGCTAACCTAAACGTATGGTTTAACTTCTTTTTTTGTTGCTCTCACATGTTCCAGGCACCTCATTCTTTGTGGCTCACCTATGCCTCAACTGTTGCCAGCCTCCACTAACCTCTGTCTGACCTCCCTGGCACCCCATACTCAGAGATCTCCAATTTATAAGAGAATGGGGGTTGGTACCCTACTGTGCTGTCACTGAGAGGAAGCTGTGTTGTTCAGCTTAACTGTGGCTTGTGAGGGAGACATACTACAGCATCATAGCTCTATAGGTGGGAGAGGGGGAGACTGTAACCACCATCTAAAATGCCAAGCTAATTGAGTTTTCCCAGCGCTGTCCCAAAGTTACCTTCTATCTAACCTGATTCAGAGGTGTCTCAGAGCACTTTAACCTATGGGTGAGAACCTGGAAATCAATACCATGCCACCAGCTGTTGTAGGAGGAACTCTAACACCCTCCTCTTTTTAGTTATTATTTTACTCTCCTTCTACTGCTGGCTTAACCTCAGGAGGGCGTCCCCAGCCCGTCCCCAGCGTCTACCAGCGGCGCTGACCGGACACGAGGCTTGCCCCCCAGGTCCCAGACTCCCACTGAAGTCCGGATTTAGTTGGACAGCATTGTGGCTAGCTGGGGGCAGAGCCTGCGAGGTGCCCTCCGCCACCCTGCATGGCAGTGCTCTTTTCTCCTCATGTTTTCTCCCCAGGAGTCAAGGCTGTGCAGTGTCACCAGCGGAGGGGAGCGTGCATGCGTCCGCACACGCTCCCTCCAGACGTCTGGCCCGACTCCTCCCAAGCTTGTGGTACGGCACCCTGTCCTCCAGCCTCCGCCGGTGGGGGGTGAACAAGCACCGATCACCAGAGACCCCCCCCGGAGAAGGAGAGCAGTCCATCGGACACTCAATCCTTCTCCTCCCCAGCCGACCCGACGGCCCATGCTCGTTCCCAAACACAGGTCGCCGGCATAGCGCGAGAAGGTGCCAGCGCCTCAGCTCTCAGTGCCACACCCTCCTCTTGAAGTGTGAATATGCTACTTTTGCAGCACGCTTCAGACTCTACTAACCAACTTCAGGTACTGGGCTCAAATTTCAAATATTGAGCCAGCCCAGTGGCGCAGTTGACTGAGGCACCAAGTACCACACCATCTCACACAAAAGCAACCCGTCTAACTCTGGACGACCCCATCTTGTGAAGAGATTGTCTACAAAGGAGATTAGCAACTCCCATTCATGCATCTGGGATGGGGACCTGCTTAGTCTATCTGCTATGTTTTGGGTACCTTGGAGATGCACAGCTGACAAGTGTAGGCCATGGGACAGAGTCCAGTACCACACTCTTACCGACTGCCTCGCTGCATAAGGAGCAGCAAAGAGTGCCCCCTTGTTTGTTGATGTAATGCATCACACTGGCATTGCCATCTGGATTAATAGAGGACCCAGTGTTAAATGCTTTTGGAAGGCCTGGAGATGATATAGAACAGCTCTCATTTCCAACACATTGATGTGTAAGTTGGTCTCTACTTGGGACCATAACCCTTGTGTCTGGTAGGGACCCAGATGTGCACCCCATCCGGAACCAGAGACACCTGTGGTGAGGATCTTTATAGGAGTGGTGACAAGGAATGGAACGCCCTTTAAAAGATTGGTGCGACCCACCCACCCCAGTAGCACTCTGCAAAACGGAGATGTGGCAAGGACCTTTTGGTCCAGCTCGTCTGTAAACAGATCCCATTGGACCCTGAGTGTCCACTGTGGTAGCCTCATGTGCAAGTGTGCCAGTGGCACCGTCACAGTGACAGCATCCATGAGACCCAGAAGGCGCAACATGCCCTTGCAAGAACATAGTGACTTCTGTATATAAGCTGTGTTTGGGCAATCAGACTTTCCGCCCTGTCCTGTGGCAGGAATGCATATCCCTGCTATGTATCTTGGACTGCTCCTACATACTACAGTCTTTGACAGGGAGTCAATACCAACTTGGGGACATTCACTGTGATCTTCAAATCATTAAAAAAAAATGCCCTGTCCTTGACAGGGGTATGCAGTAAAGCCTCCCTGGAGCTGGCCTTCGGAAGCCAGTCATCCAGTGAGGGGAGCACATACAGTCCCTCCCTTCGAAGGGCTGCTGCCACTACCACCAAGCATATCTGGTAAAGACCTGTGGTGCAGATGACAGGCCAAAGAGCAATACTCCGAAGTGATAGTGTTTCTCTTACAGCATAAAGCACAGATACTGCCTGTGTGCTTTTCTGAGCTTCATATGAAGGTACGTATCCTTCATGTCTAGGGAGCACGACCAGCCCACTTTCTGCAGACAAGGAATGAGAGCTTCCAGAGATACCATAAGAAACTTCTAAACAGAATACAAGGAGTTGAGAACCATGAGGTCTAGCGAGGGGTGCAGATCTCCTGTCCATTTTGGGACCAGGAAGTATCTGGAATAGAACCCTTTGTTTCTCTGGGTTGGAGGAACTGGTTCTATAGCCTGCATTTGAAATACTGATTGCACGTCTTCCTTCAGAAGGGACAAACGTCCTAGAGGATAACTGGAAGGAGGTGGAGGATGATCTGGAGGAATTGCTAACAGCTCCAGAGCATGCCCCCTTGCAATTATCTGCAACACCCATTTGTCTGCTGTCATCTCCCACTACTGATTTAGGTGCATGGAGATCCTGCTTCCACAGCCACCCCTGGAGGTGTCAGTGGAAGTAGGTCATAATCTATGAAGAGTCAGGCAGAACGGGTGGGGACACCACCACTGGCACTGATCGCTTTGGGTACTTTTAAATGGGCACCTGGGGGAAGGGGTCCTGGCAAAGTGCTTCCTCCCCTACCTTTGCCCTGTTGATGGTGGACATGACCACATCTTGCAACAGTCTGACAAAAAGAGCCTTTCCCATGACCCCTAGAAGGAGTGGGTAAAGAGACTTAACAGATCTGAGGGTAATTTTGGATGTCTGAATACTCCTAAGTATCTCCTCAACATCATAACCAAACAGTTTACTCCCCCTAAATGGTGCATTTAAAACTGCCTGCAGAACATCATTAGCAAAACCCGCAACTCTAAGAAGAATAGCATCTCATGTATATGCCTGAAGCAGCAGCTCTGACAGAGACATCAGAGATATCACAGGCAGATCTGAGCAAATGTTTGCCAACCTAATCCCCAGAGGTGAGAGTTGTATGTACTGTAACTTATTCTTGACACTGCCCTTGGGTAGCGCCTTGGCTGCAGTTTTAGCAGCTTTTCACAAGCTATTCTGGTACTTAATCATATGGGCCTGGTAGTTTGCAATTCCAAGGCCCAATGATGCAGAGGCATAAGTACACTTGCCCAACATATCTAGCTTCCTAGATTCCTTGTTAGGAGCCAAGGATTTATCATGAGAAGCCATTATGACTACTGAGTCAGTCTCTGGCTGGTTAGCACAACAAGGCTCAGCAGATGGAGCAGAATACTGCTTATCAGCCTTTCTGGGCACTGCAGGCAGTGAGCTTGGTCTGTGCCATTCAGCAAAGGTGGCATCCTCTAATGCAGGATAAACAGGAGGAAGTATGAGGGATGGTGAGCAAGAAACCTCAAAAACTTATATTAAGTTATTTTTAGTGGAATCTTCTTCATCTGCTACAAAGCCCATGGCAGTTTGCATTTGCTGCATCATGACTTGAAAAGTAGGATCACCAGGAGGAGATCTCGAGGTATATACCACTGAGTACTCACTGCAGGATGAGACGGCAGAAAAGTACAGTTACATAAGAACTTACTGTAACAGTAGATCTTCGAGAGGAGCTCTTGCAGCAGGTAACACCTTTAGGACTGAAGCCAGTAGGCGCAAGACCCCACGAAAACTTTCTAGCTAGCAACCCCCGATGTTAGCCTGCCCCCGACGTCATGTATGGTATAAAATGGGCGGTCCACCAGCCCATCCCCAGTTCTACTGCCGGAGACCAGCTAGTGAGAAAAAACAGAAAAGGAGAACTGAGGAATGAAAGTATCTGAGATGGAGAAAAAGTCACCACTGGGAAGCAGGGAGGGAAAAATAGTACCTGCTTCAAGAGCTCCTCTCGAAGATCTACTGTTATGGTAAGTTCTTACGTAACTGTACTATCTTACTTCGAGATTCACTCTTGTAACAGGTAACACCTTTAGGGCAGAGTCCCAAGCAGTGCTGGAGAAATCCTAAACAGAAGGGTGGAGGAAGAAGTCTCCTCAGAGGAAATCAGGACAGGAAGCCCTGAAGGACAGCAAGTCCAAAGCCAGCCCTGCGGCGAGACGCAATGTCCAGACTGTAATGCTTCATAAGTGTGTGGACAGAACTCTAAAGTGGCAGCCACACATACGTCTGTGGCAGACACATTTCTCAGAGAGACAAAAGAAGCCTCCATGGCCCTGGTGGAATGACCTTTTATCTAGCCCGGTAAGGGTTTGTCATACTTAGTGTAACAAAACACAATTAACCAACCATTTGGATAAATGCTGTTTAAAAACTGTGAGCCCATGTTCTTAGGGCAAAAGACAAACAACTGATCCAACTGACGCAGAGAGAGGAGCGCACCAAATAGTATCTGAGCACCCTGTGAACGTCCAAAGTATGTAACAGAGCCTCCCCTCGGTTTGAATAAGCCAGATAATATAATGGCAGGTGATTCAAGGTAAACTCTGAGACCACCTTCGGTAGGCACTTAGGATTAGTTCTCAAGGACATCCAGTCCTTGTGAAAAACCAAATAAGGCTCCTTACACATCAGGGCCTGAAGCTTGGAAATTCTTTGAGCAGAAGTAATGGTAACTAAAAATAACACTTTCCATGTCAGAAAGCACAGCTTGCAGCTCGCGGTAGACTTGAAGGGAGGCAAAGAGAGCTTCTCTAAAACAAACAAAGGGTCCCAAGGCGGGACAGGGTCACGGATGGGAGGCTTCAAATGAAGCATGCCCCACAGAAAAGTGTGGGAAAGATCCAGCTGTGCAATGTACTTGTCCTCAATAGGCACATGATATGTGGAAACTGCAGACAAGTGCACTGTTAATGAAGAGTAGCTAAGTCCTGCATCTGACAAAGAGAGAAGGTACCCCAGTATCGAGTTCACTGGGCAAGTTTAATGGATCCAAGCTCCTGGCAGTTGCCCAAATGCAGAACTGCTTTCATTTCATATCATACGTCGCCCTAGTAGAGGGTTTCCTGGCTGCCACTAGGACGTCCGCTACTCTTGGGGAGACCTCGAATCTGGAGACAGCTAGGTTTGTAGGAGCTATGCATGAAGATACAGAGATCTGAGATCCGGATGGCTCTGCTCCTGGGAGAGCAAGTCTGACTGGAGGGGCAGCGGCACCGGAGGTTCCACTGCCAGTTGCTGCAATAGTGGGAACCAGATCTGCCAAGGCCAGAGTGGGGTCACCAGGATCATTTCTGCCCCCTCCGACTGCAACTTGATGAGTACCCACTGCAGAAGGGGAAGGGACGGAACGTATAAAGAAACCTCCTCGACCAGGAGAGGGACAACACATCTTGCCAGAAAGCACCAGGCCCTGGATCTAGCGAGCAAAAACTGGGCAGTTTTGCGTTGGCTGGGGAGGCAAACAGATCAATTTCCGGGCAACCCCACCTGACGAAGAGATCTTCTGCCACTGTGGGAAGCAGTTCCCACTCATGGGCTCTGAACTGAATCCGACTGAGGCTGTCATCCACAGAGCTGTGAATGCCTGGAACATGGACTGCTGAGAGTTCCATTTGGTGATCCAAGTCCACACTCACATGGCATCTGTGCAAAGAGGGTAAGAGTGTGTCCCCCCTGCTTGTTGATATAAAATACCACTGATATTTTGTTGGTTTGTATTAGCAGGTGGCCCGTCAAGATGACGGTCAGGAAGGCTTGGAGGGCATAAAGAATTGCCCTCATCTCCAGCACACTGATGTGGAGATGAAGCTCCTGCTGAGTCCAGAATCCTTGAGTCTGGCGAGTGCCCAGATGAACTCCCCAACCCTGGCCTGACGCATCGATGGTCAGGATCTGGGTGTGAAATTCCTTCCGGAAGGAAACCCCCTTTGAAAGGTTGGGAGTATCTGGCCACCATGTCAGGGACTGCTTGACTGGGCTGGATACCAGGATCAGCTGGTCCAGGTCGTCTGACCTATGATTCCATTGAACCCGGAGGTCCCACTGGATCACCACCATGTACAGTTGGGCCAAAGAGACTGTGGCGATGGCTGCTGCCATATGTTCCAACAGCCGGAATATTGTCCAGGCCAAAACCTGGTGAGCTGTAAGCAGCTGCCGAGCATAGGACTGAAGGTGCTCTGCTCTGTCCTGGGGGAGGAAGGCCTTGCCCTGTGCCGTGCCTAGGACTGCCCCTATATACTGAAGCCACTGATTTGGCCAGAGATAGGACTAGGGGAGATTGAGAGTAACCCCCAGGTCCTGAAAAAGGGAGACTGTGTCTCGAAGGGTTTATACAAGATGGTTCTGAGAGAGGACAGTTGGAAGCCAATCATCGAGGTAGGGAAGACATAATGCCCCTGCCTCCTGAGACTTGCGACTACCATGGCAAGGCACTTGGTAAACACCTTCAGTGCCGAGGACAGGCCGAAGGGCAAGGCCCTGAACTGGTAATGGTGGCATTGAAAGTGGAAGCGCAGATACCTCCTGTGTGGTTGGAAAATCAGGATATGGAGATATGCATCCTGCATGTCAAGGGAGTATAGCCAGTCCCCTTGGTGTAACAGGGGGGAAGGAGACGTAACAGGGTGACTATCCTGAATTTTTTGTACTTTATGTACTGGTTCAGGTTGCTTAAATCCAAGATTGGATGAAGATACCCTGTCTTCTTCGGCACAAGGAAGAAGTGGGAGTAAAACCATGTTCCTCGTTGTTCCGGGAACACTGGCTCGATGGACTTCTTTTGAAGGAGAGCCTGGATTTCCTCTGCTATGAGGGTGCTGTGGGCCTGAGAATATTGAGACATTAAAGGAGGGTTGTCTGGAGGAATCTCTGTAAATTTGAGAGTGTGTCCTCTCTCGATGAGCTGCAGAACCCAGCAGTCAGACGCGATCCAACACCACCCTTTGGTGTGCAAAGAGAGCCGACCCCCATCACTTCTCCAGTGGACTCTGCTGAAGGAGGATGGTTGGGCAGCGAGTCAGGCAGAGGAGCCGGGGAGGAGACGTACAGGCTGAGAGGTTCTGGGGGCCTGTGGGGCAGAACCTCAGGTGGCAGTGGTAGTGGCCTTGCATTTGAAGCTAGCCCGCTGCTGCTGCTGAAGGTGCTGACCTCGAAACTGCTGTTGTCCAGTCTTACGAAAGGATGCTTAGGTTTATACATAGTTTGTACTGACCTAACTGCTTTCCCTCCTTCCTGCAAATGGGTGATGATATTTTGAGTATCCTCCCCGAATAGGACCAGCCCTCTGAAAGGGGGTCGTCCATGATCTTGGACTGGACATCCTGGGCAAACCTTGAGACTCTCAGCCAAGAATATCGGTGGATACAGACCGCAGTCTCTGCCTGCCAAATCCATGGTATCATATGAAGCCTGCAGGATATGGTTACTGACGTCCGAGACAGATTTCATGACGGCCAGGAGCTCAACCCATCCGGGTGAGTTTGGCATGGTCTGCATGATTTCCCAGTGCCTTGTCCTACAGGGCATTCTGGTGCTGTATCATGTTGGCAAGGAAATTCTGTGACCAGATGGCACTAGTAGAGGAGGAAAACTATTTCCTGGCAAGATGATCTAACTGCTTAGAGTCCTTATCTGGGGGTTGTGTACTGAGATGCCGCGGACTTCTGGACCTGTTGGGAGTGGCATTCAGCACCACTGAGTCTGCCTCCGGTTGTCCCCCATAGAAGGGATCATCCCAGGGAACAGTATCTAACCAGTTTGACTTTTTGGACACTGCTGGGGTCGAGAACGAACGTTTTCCATGCAAGCTTGCTTGTGTAATTATACGAATCGACCATCGGTGGAACAACCATGGGGAGGGCGTCCTTCTTCCGAAGGAAGGCCGCTAACCTCTTATGTCCTGGGTCGAGGTCTTCAGAGTCCCATCCATTCAAGTGTTGAATGTGACACATCACATCCATAAATAAAGGGTCATCAGGTGGGATGCGCGGGGGTTCCTTGCTGACATCAGGGTCGGACGAAGGGTCTGAGTCCCCACGGTCTGAGGAAGAGTAAGAAGCTGACTATGAGACCTCCGAGTCCAGAGACAGGGAAGGTGACCTTGGTGGCCTATGTGGATATTCCTTTAGTGAAGGAAGGCCCTTGTCAACTGTCAGCCTCCTAGGAGGTGGAGTAGAAGAGTGGCCCGAGGGCTGACCTGGAGAAAGCCATTGAGGAACTGGCTTAAGAGGAGTCGAGGCTGCCTCTTTATCTTTGAAATAGGCCACTACGCAGCAAAAAGCTCACTGAGACCCTGCGGAGGGTTCTGTGGCACAGCTGGAGTATCTGGTGTCAGGCGGGGGACAGGCATGGATGGCCCCAGCATCAAGTCGTCTGTCAGGGGTAACCCCACTGTTGGGGTAACCTGGTGCTGGTCATCCAGCACCTGGATCACTGGAGGACCCTCAAGTGTCGGAGGTGTCTGATACGACGTCCGACCATCTGGTGTCAGGCCCTCAGAAGTCGGCCTAATGCAGCGCCAAAGTCTATTGTTGTCTGCCAAGACACCAGGTTTTCCCAAGGGGGTACTGGGGAGGCTGGTGCAGAAGTGACCGGCAGAGGCTGGGCTGGGGAACAAGCTGGCGGATGCCTAGGTAGAATTGCCTGTGGGGGAGGCGTCACTCCTGATCGGGACTTCTGCCCATTGCTTCGGAGGAAGAGGGTGACTGTCCCGGGTACCGCTTACCAGCATCAGCCCCTGACATCGGTTCAGACTCAGTGGACACCCTGGCCAGGAGGGCAACAGACAGTGGCCTGTCACCCAAAGGACCATCAGCCGAGCCACTAGGCTTTAGAGCCCCCAGGGGTAATGGGCTTAAGCTTGAGTGGCTGGGAGGTGTGGGAGGACTTCCCACACCCCAAGGAGCCTTTTCTCGAAACTGAGATGAGGGAGGGAGGCTTAGAGACCGGGAGCCCGGAGGCAAGCCCAGAGGAGAAGGAGGTCGCCAATGCCATCGGGGACCGTGAACAGCCTTCTGCCCAGTATTTCTCCTTGTCTCTGTACTTGTGTTTGCCGCTCGATTTCTTCTCATTATGAGAAGGAGAGGATGAAGAGCTCTTGTGGTGAAGTTACTTCTCCATAGCAGAAATCTCTTTCTTAAGCAGAAAGGCTTCGAGGGGCTTCTGGTGCCGGAGCTGCGTGCGCTGGTTGAAATCATGGCAGTGCTGGCAGGCCTTGATACTGTGGTCCAAACCCAGGCAGAACAGGCAGGCTGAATGGTCATCTTTATGCAGGGATCTACTTGCCACACGCGCACTTGGAAGGGCGCCTCTCGATCGATGAAGTTGGAGAAGAAGATGACGACATTCACAAATTTGTCAAAATATTGTTGAAAAGGAACATAAGAAAGGTCTTGAAAATGGGGTCAAAATAGCAGTCGACTAGCTGAAGGCGTCTGTGGAGATCAGACTAGCATGGTCGACAGCGGGATAAGAACTAGGGATGGGCTGGGGGACTGCCCCTTTTATACCATATGTGACGTCGGGGGCGATCCCCCGCCAGGTATTGCTAACTAGAAAGTTTCCGTGGGGTCCTGGTGCCTGCCAGCTTCAGTCCTAAAGGTGTTACCTGCTGCAAGAGCGAATCTCGAAGTAAGATAAACAGTTACGTAAGAACTTACTGTAACAGTAGATCTTTGAGGGGATCTCAGTCATCAGGTCACACCGCAGGAACTTCACCATCGGTGAAATAGGACCCACACAGAAGATTTTCAGCAGTACAACTGGGGCCAGCCACACTGTTGACATCATCAACCCTTTAAAGGCGTTAACGGCCCCGCTCCCTCCTCAGTTCTTTCCTGTGGAGACAAAGAGAGCATAGCTCTAGCCATGGGGGACCAAGGAGAGAGAGGTGCCCAGGTCAATATGAAAGACTGGATGCACTAGATAGCCAGTTCCAGAAAAGAGCCCCAAGAAGGGGTATGGTGGAAGAGAAAGAAGACCTGATGACTGAGATCCCCTCGAAGATCTACTGTTACAGTAAGTTCTTATGTAACTGTTCTGTCTTCTTTGGGGGTATCTCAGTCATCAGGTCACACTGTAGGAACGAGTACTAAGCAGTTACATGTGAAACAGACAGCCTGGGAGGAAGGCCAACCATAAATGTTAAGACGGGAGGCCTTGCAGCACAGCCTGCCAAAACCTGCACGGACTCTAGAGGCAATGTCCAGATAATAGTGCTTGGTGAAAGTATGGACAGTGTTCCAGGTGGCAGCTGCACATATATCAGTGGCTGAGACCCCTCAGAAACAAGCCACAGAGGTAGCCATGACTCTTGTGGAATTAGCTTTAACTGCTCCAGGCAGTGCCTTGCCATACTTTTAACAGAACACAATGCAATTTGCCAAACATTTGGATAAACACTGCTTTGTAACTGAAGCACCCTCTCTACCAGGGATGAAACAAACAACCAACTGCTTCGACCTCCTATAGTCTTTGGTGCGGAGCAGGTAGTACTTCAAAATTCTGCGGACATCTAACATATGGAGCAGTGCTTCGCCTGGACTGGCACACTCCAGAAAATACACAGGAAGGTGGACAGATTGGCTGAGTGTAAACTCAGAGACCACCTTGGGTAGAAACTTAGGATCTGTGTGCAAAGACTTTGTGAAAAATCAAATAAGGCTCCTCGCACAAGAGGGCCTGAAGCTCTGAAATTCTTCGAGCAGAACTGATGGCAACTAAAAATAACGCTTTCCAAGAGAGAAAGCATAGCTCGTAAGTTGCAGCTGGCTCAAAAGGAGACAGGGTCAACATCTCCAAAACAAAATTCAAATCCCAAGCCGGGACAGGAGAATGGATTGGGGGTTTCAGATGCAGGATACCCTGCAAGAAAGTACATAATACATCCAGCTGAGCCACAGTATGATAACCCTCTGGCTCATGAAAGGCTGATATAGCCTAAAGGTGAACCTTGAGGGAGGAGTAGTGGAGACCTGAGTCACACAGAGAGATCAGGTAGTCCAGAATCTGGCTCACTGGACACGTGAAAGGGTCCAGATTATGCTTGGCAAGTTCAAATGGTGAACCACTTCCACTTCATGGCTTAAGTGGCTCGAGTAGAAGACTTCCGAGTGGTCACAAGGACATCTTTCACTCTGCTGGAAACTCCAGATCTGGTGATAGCTATGTCCTCAGGAGCTAAACATGCAGATAGAAGGATATAAGGTTAGGATGGATCAGGGTCTCCTGAGCCTGGGTCAGCAGGTTCCCGCAGAGAAGGAGAGGTACTGGAGATTCATCCACCAGGTGCTGAAGTAATGGAAACCATATCTGCCGAGGCCAGAATGGAGCTACCAGGATCATGCTGCCAGCCCCCCCCCCACCTGCAGCTTGATTTGCACCCTCTGAATTGGAGGAAATGGAGGGAAGACATAGAGGAACCTCTCACTCCAGGAGAAAGACAACGCGTCTTGCCAGAAAACTCCACGACCTGGATCGAGTGAGCAAAAATCGGGCAGTTTTGTGTTGAGTGGAGATGCAAAAAGGTCCAATTCTGGATGCCTCCATCTGTCGAATAGATCTTCTATGACAGACAACTGGAGCTCCCACTTCTGCATGCTCGACTGAGTCTAGCTGAGACTGTCCGCTAGGGTGTTTAGTACCCATGGAATGTGGACGGCTGAGAGAGACAGGCCGTGATCCAACACCCAATACCATACTCTCATGGCCTCCATGCATAGGGGATATGAATGTGTTCCTCCCTGCTTGTTGATGTAGTACACTACGCTGAGGTTGTCTGACTGAATCAGCAACTGACATGGAAGAAGGTGGTTCTGAAAGGCCTGCATGGCGTTAAGAACCGCATGCATCGCAAGGACACTAATATGCAGAGAGGTTTCAATCTGGGACCAAGAGCCCTGGGTTTGAAAGGGACCCAGATGAGCTCCCCAGCTCAGATCAGAGGCATCTGTGGTGAGGATCTACTGTGGAGAGGAGATCTGGAATGGGACTCCTTGCAGTAGGTTCAAGGGATCCATCCACCACTCGAGCACCTTGCGGACTGGGGAAGAAACCAGCACTAACTGATCTAATTTGTCTGTGCACTGGTCCCATTGCACTCTGAGAGTCCGCTGGAGAATGTGCATGTGGAGCCTGGCCAGAGGAACGGTGGGAATGGCAGCCACCATCAAACCCAACAGTTTCAGGTACACCCTGGCAGGAACAAAGTGGCTTTGGGCGACTTTCTGAGCCTAGGCTAAAAGACACTCCGGCCTTTTATCAGGCAGGAAGGTCTTTCCCTGCACCGAGTCTAGAACCGCCCCTATATATTGCAGCCTTTGGGATAGCACTAGAACAGACTTTGGCAGACTGATAGTGATGCCCAGGGAGAAGAACAGCTCAAGGGTTCTCTCCAGAGTCAGCAGGAACGATTCCCTGGACGGGGCCTTTAGGAACCAATCATCCAGATAAGGGAAAATGTACATTCCCTCCCTTCTGAGAGCTGCTGCAACTGCTGCTCAGGACTTGGTCAAGACCTGCGGTGACAAGGACAAGTCAAGGGCAGCACTTTGAACTGATAATGCTCGCACTGGAACAAAAAGTGGAGAAACCTCCTGTAAGGAAGGAAGAATGAAATGTTCAGGTAAGCATTCCACATGTCCAGTGAACACAGCCAGTCACCTGTCTTGAGAAGGGGTATCAGGCCTGGCAAAGTTACCATTTGGAACTTTTTGCACTGGACCTACAGACTGAGGTCCTTTAGAACCAGAATGGGCCTCAGATCTCCAATCTTTTTGGGGACCTTGAAGAACTTGGAATAAAACCCCCTGTTTCTCTGGTGCCTGGGAACTGGCTCGATGGTCTGCTTGTGCAGAAGGGACAGTACCACCTCCTGGAGAACAGACAAGTGAGCCGGGGGTAGCTGGAGGGCACAGTGGTCTCTGGAGGTAGTTCAGTGAAATCCAGCATGTGACTCCTTTCAATGATCTGCAGAATTCAGGTATCCAATGTTATGGTTCTCCATTAATTTAGATGGAGGGAGACCCGACCTCTGACCACCACCTCATGGTCGCAGACCAGAAGAGGGGAGAGAGAGGGGGTCTGGCAAGGAGTCAAACACAGGCAGATTCAGAAGTGGGGGCTGTTCCCTCACTTCTGGGACACTTGGCCGCAGCTCCAGCACTGGAGAGGATGAGCAGTGCACTGGAAGCTCTGCATTTCCCTTGGGGATCAGAGGCTGCACCAGATCTACTGGATGCCTTGTGAAAAGGAGGGCATTGTCTGCTTCTCGGCTGAGTATGGTAGAAAGAGAAGACAGACATGACAGCCCTGCCAGAGGCCTGCAGATCGTTGATAATATCCTGGACATCAGGACCAAAAAGCTTAGTGCCACTGAAAAGGGCACTGAGCACCTTCTGCTGAACATCAGCAGTAAGGCCAGAAACCCTCAACCAGGAGTGCCTACGTAGGCATATGCACATGGCAGCAGCCCTGGCAATAGCGTCAACCATGTCATAGAGGACCCTGCGGAGATGCTTGCTAATGTCCTCAGCTGTCAGCAGGCACTTAAGAAGCTCCTGCTTCTGTGTGCCATCTGGGAGGGCCTGGGCAGCTGCCTTGCCATTCTTCCAGCTGGAATTCTGGTACTTCACTATATGAGACAGGTACTTTGCAATCCTCAGCCCAAGGGTGGAGGAAGCATAAACCCTCTTACCCCAAAAGTCAATTCTGCAGGACACTTTGTCCGGAGGGAGGGAACTAAGGTGCTTAGGCACCTTATACCTGTCATGAGTTGCCTTAATGACCACTGAGACAGTTTCAGACTGGGCAGCATAACAGGGGAACCCCTGGGGGGCATGGTAAAGTTTATCTGCCCTGTAGGGCATAGCTGGCACAATGTCTGGCCTATTCCAGGCTGCTGTAGCTGCATTCCTCAAGGTAGGCAAGATTGGAGGAATGATTCTGGGAGGATACTCTAGAATCTGCAGGAAGTCCACCAGCTCTTTCCGGATGACATCCTCTTCCTCAGTGTGGAAGCCCATGGCTGAGGACAACTGCTCCATCACATTGAAAAATGTGGGGTCCTCAGGAGGAGACCTAGGAGTATGTTTATCAGAATCTTCACTGATTGAGGAAGCTGTGGACCTGTCAGAGACTAGGATCTCTTCCCCCTTTTCTTCATCATCATCAGGAAGAATGAGGTCAGGATGGTACTTCTCCTTGATGTCGACCTCTTCCAAATCTGGGTCAACCGTTGGATGCACCAACAATGGCCTGCGGGGAGCCTCCCATGGCCGTCAAGTAGGAGTCGATGAAGCTGTCAATGGTGCCAATGATGTGGGCCTGTTTGCGCCTAGTTGCTGGAAATCACAAAAGTAAATTTGATTAAAATCTCATTTAGGTCAACGACAGCGATGACCTGCCTTAAGGACCCTGAGGACCTGAGAAGCCTGTAGCCCTAGTGGAAGGAAAGAGATCAGGAAGGACAGGGATCAGGCCTTGATGAAAGGGCCGTCGACAAGGAGGGGGCCGCATTACCTGGAGGTCATCACCACCACCCAGGGAATCGGGTGGATGTGCTGTTGGTATGGGTCTGGAGTGCACAGAGACCTGGACAGCGACTTTGTGTGTCAGTGAAGCCACGGCCAGAAAATCCCCCGGACAAAGGAGAAGAGGCAGTCGGAGATTGTTTGTGACTTTTCCTCGAGGACTTGTCTTGGGCCTTGGATGCCTGGGAGCTCGATGACCCTGCCAGCGACTGAGAGGCCGGGACACCGGAGGACCACTGCCCAGAACTGGCTACCTGTTGATCCATCTGAAAATTCTTATGTGTCTTTTTGCATCGCCTCAGAGTTGTTTGGTTAAACTTCTGGCAAAGCTCATAGTCAAAGACTTCGTGGTCGGGCCCAAGACAGCAGACACAGAAAGAGTGTTCCTCTGTGGAGGCAATCTTCTTTCCACAATGGCAGCAACAGAGGTAAGAGGTTGAAGGATTAACTCTCGACATAAAATAAACAAGTCTCTTTAATTAAAGAGATTCTGAAATACAGTAGAGAAAAAGCTGTAAGCGAAAAAAAAAATGGCACAAAACTGTGCTGGACCTTCCGAAGAGACCCATGTGATCGAGTCAACAGCGAGGAAAAAACTGAGGAAGGAGAGGAGCTGCTCACGCCTTTACAGGGTTAATGACGTTGATGGCATGGGCGGCCCCATTTGCACTGCTGAAAATCTTCTGTGTGTATCCTGTTTCACCGACAGTGAAGTTCATATGGTGTGACCTGATGACTGAGATACCCCCGAAGAAGATCTAAAACAATTGGCAACAAAATTCTCCCTCATAATCCCCTCTAAATCCTCCTCTAATACCAGGAGGTCAAAATTATATTCCAAGTCGTCGACCTCTCTGTTGATGACAGGAGCCACAGAGGTAATGGTGGATGAAAGGGAGAAATTTGCTGAGTGCTGAAAGTTGTCATAGAAATATACACAGAAATAGACTGTGATGGCAGAAAGAGACCAAAGGTCCATCAAGTCTGCCCACTGGACCCAATATAACCCTGTGGCCTAGTGCAGATACAGGGTTTTAACCCTCCCCGTCAGTCTTCCTATTCGTCGACAATGGGAGCGAGTGCCTGATGGTCCCGTCAAAGGAACAACAGACTGCATAGGTAAGCCAGGTAGAATACGTTGCATCATCTCTGAAACCGATGCCAGCACAGCTTGAGAGACAATGATGCTCTGGCTAGGGGCTGAGACTACTTGAATCAACAATGGGCCTGGGCCAGATGACATTGGTGTTGTACGGTCCATAATAGATATGGCAGTGCCTAAGCCAGACCCAAACCTTGGTGTCTCAGTGATGGTCAGGGAAGGGGGGAGAGGCTGTCATCTACACTCCCGGAGAGGGCGATGACACTGAATGATTACCTGGTCTCAACAGTGATAGGATCTCAACAGGGAAGCAGACTTCTCGTCTCTATACTTATGCTTGTGTCCCAATGATGAAGAGGGCCGTGACGTCAACCATTCTCAGTCCCAGTCCTTCAACATCGATTTTGGTGGCTGCATCATGGCCAATTAAGATGGTGACAACGATTCTGGGCCTTGCTCCTTCTCTATGGCTGCTACCACTTTTTGGAGAAGGAAGGTTTCTAGTGCTTTTTGATGGTGTCGCCTTCTTGCTTGGTTGAAACCCTGGCAGATCTGACAGATCCTCACATTGTGAGATAGGCCCAAACAGCACACACAAATGGTGTATGACCCTTCTTTATAAATTCTGTCTCCACACTTAGAATACTGAAATAACGCAGACGGATATTTCGACAGAATGCAGGGACAACAAAAAAAACTGTAGTAAATTAAATAAATGAGTAAACAGCAATGGCTAGTCAATGGTGTTTCCTCAGCAGGCCTGAAAAGATGGGTCTGCCCACTTATATGTACACGTTGATGCACAACATCGTTGTGGGCAGCTCCCAGCTAGCAAAACTTTCCGTGTAGTCCCAGTGCCTGATGACTGTAGTTCCAAAGGTGCGGCCTAATGCAACAGATAACCTCGAAGGCCATTATATTTTGCCACACTAGGACCCCCATCAAAATCAGAGATCTGACACTAAAAAGGAGGAAAACTGTGCTAAGAAAAAATTGAGGCTACACCCCACTGGGGCAGAAAAATAAGGGGATGTACCTCATCTATATTTATACAAAAGGGAGTGTACTGATAAATAGCAAGATAAAAAGTATTATCTTGACCCAACACAGAAAGATATTATATTCTGCCAAATTAGCAAAGTATGTGCAGTTTGACACAAGACAGCGTGGGGGACACTGGTCCACTCAAAGTGATACTGACAACCCGGATTTCCCACAGGGACAGACCCACCTGGCTTTTCACAGATGAAATCAGGCAGGACGTTTTATTTATTTGTAGTCTTGGATTACAATACCTTTGAGCATAAACAGCTCTTTTACAAAAGATCCATGTCAATGGTGGGGGAATACAAACAAACAGGAAGACAAAAATACACTGCTCCAAAACACAGAAAATTAATACAGTCAAACAGAGTAAGTAAACAGCTATAACTGTCAAAGAGACATGACTAAGGGTTGAGACAAGGTGAATCAGGGGGAGAAGGGTAGCAATGGAAACTGGAAAGTTGGATCAAGCTAAAAAGTAGAGGTTAGGGGCTGGGGGGTGGAAGAGGTCTTGTCCAAGGTAGGGAGGAGAATGATGTAGCTGGGAAACAAGGCAAAATGAGAGCCCAACAGGTAGGACAATTGCTTGTAAGTAGGGGGAATTAGGCATAACAGTTGCAGGTGCTATTAGAGGTGAGATGATGGCAGAGCATGAGTTTGAACGTGCCCAGGTAAGGAAGTGATGATATATCACTGCCAATTGTGTTTAACCAAAGAGGAGCCCTGTAGGCAAATGAGCATTGCCCCTGAGATGTCCAGCATCCTGGCACTTGAAGAAGCTGGCTACGAGAGCTTCGCGTATGTTGTGAAGTGTGGTGGTGGCTGAGCAGGTTTCCCATACCTGGAGGCATGAGGCCAAGAAGTGCTTTTTTGGCTAAAAGACAGGTATGATATTGAATCCTTCCACTAAGCTGAAGCCTGTGCATAGAGCTCACATGTGTGGGTGAGACGTGCAGCACCAGTGAATAGCCTGCACGCCTTATTCAGAGCTATGGATATTCTCCGGAGGGATGATGAGAATGCTGCACCGTAGATTACCAGACCGTAGTCTACAATGGATAAGACAGAACTGTAAATAGCAAGTCTAAGGGCATCCAGTGTCAGGTGATGTTTGTGCCTGTGTAGTAGGCAGATCATGATGTTTACTGCCCTGGCGAAGGTATCAGTGTGCTGGACGTAAGTTAGGCAGCTGTCAAGGGTGACCCCCAGGTATCTGAAGTGCTGTACTTGTTGGACTGGAACGCCAAGGCAATTTCTGATGGTTAGTGAATGTGATTTGTGCTTGTTCAGGGTGCTGCTGAACATCATGACTTTTGTTTTCTTGTAGTTCATGATCAATCTGTGATTTGCTGAACCAGTCTTCCACTTCTTCAAAGCTTCGTTGAAGGTGTTACTCCAGTTGCACTGGGTCAAGGTTGCTGGTGTAGATGACGGCGTCATCCGCATACAGGAGAATCCATTGGTTGCAGAAATGCAGAAGATCATTGAAAAAGATGCTGAACAGAAGCGGTCCCAAAATAGAGCTCTGAGGGACACCAGAGCAAATGAACTGCCGATCAGAGATGACATTGGCTATTTTTACACTTTGAGAGTGGTCTTCCAAATAACATTTAAATCAAAGTGTAGAATCAGCAGAGAGGTCTATGGAGGACAGTTGCCTGAGGAATAATGAGTGGTGCACAGTATCCAAGGCCTTTGTGAGGCCTATGAAGACTGCCCCTACTAAAGTGCCTTGATCCAGAGATTGATAGATGAAGCCAGTGAACTCTAATAGCACAGTGGTGGTGCTGTGCCCTTTTCGGAATCCATGTTGCTGTGGGCATTGTAAAGAGTATTTATCAAAGTATTCAATCAGTTGATCAGACACAATGTGCTCAAGTGCTTTGGATAGTTGAAGGAGGATTGATATGGGTCTATCATTTGAATGTAAGGCCCTGTTCCCACTCTTATGTACTGGGGTGATGACTGACGAGGGCAAACTTCCATAATTGTGGGAATCGTGAGAGTTGCAGCGACAGGTTAATGATCTATGAGAGGGGAGGTAGAACTTCTTCAACGGTGAGGGACACAAGCTTAAGATTCAATGAGTTACCACTGTGACGTGATTTCCCTAGCACTTTGCTGAGATACTTCCTGGCTAATGACAAAGGCACTGTTTTAAAGTAAAAAGGAGGGGGAGCTGGAGGATTTTCACCAGGACAGTCAGCACTTATTGGGTCAGAGTCCTCAAAGAAGTCTGGTGGGAAGACACTGCTCAGGTTCATGAACGCTTTATTGAACGTGTCTGCTAAGAGCATCAGGCCAGGGGTGGAGGTTCCATCGATGCTGAGCATGGAGGAGGAAACCTTTGATTCTTTCCCGGTGACTTCTTTTAAGTTGTTCCAGAAGTTCTTACTATTTCTCCATGAGTTGGTGAGAATTTATTTCCTTGTGATGTTTGGACTAACCATGTTGGCACAGTTCTTCCTGAATTAGATATGTGTCTCCTTTATAGACTTAAAAACAAAGTAAACTTCCCAACACTGACCATAACAGGTTTCTCGAAGTAGGACATTACGTGCTGCCACCACATAAGAAAAACACATAACTGGAACTTTGAGTAAGCTGGAGAAGAATGTCCTCTGGGCAGTCTGGCTCAAAGAAAAGAGCAGGTATATTTAAATCACGTACATGCTGCTACAGGAGATGGAAAGGCATAGCCTGGACAAGGTAATTTCATTAAATAATACCAGGAACAGCTTAATGTGGTTAATTTTCATTTGGATTCCATGTGTATCCACCCCACACACACACAGGCAAGGCTGAAAATAGAACTGCCTAGACCTCCTTTCCTGGTCAACAATAACTAAATAAAATGCAACATGAGAGAATGAAAAACAGGGCCCTATCGCTGACAAACACTGGTCAAATATTTAAGAACTGCAATGGAAGGTGACGGCATTACCCTCCTGGAGGAAATATAGATTGAAGAGTCTATCCAGACTTTTTCACACTCCAAAAATCACGATACATTTTGCCCAGTGGCAGGAAGTTAGGTGCTGGAGGGGTTTTGGCGGGGGGGGGGGATGCACCACCATATCTTCTGGGATTGTCCTAATGTAGTGTCCTATTGGCAATTGGTACATACTGAGTTAAGGAAAGTGTGGTTGCAACCAATCCCCTTTAATCTTCAGATGATTGTGCTAGATCTCCCTCCCTCAGCATTAGAAGACAGCAACAAAAATAGTTATTTCATACACTCTGCCTAACAGCAGTCAAGGGGCTCACTTGTCATTTGCTGACTGCTGTAATCCCCACAGAACCTGAATGACACAGAAACACAGACTTTGATGGCAGATAAGCACCACTTGGCCCACCCAGTCTGCCCATTTCTCTAACTACTGGATAAGCTGCAGGTCCTAATTAACCAACAGCCTACCCCCCGACTATAATTGTCTTATGTCTGTCCCATGCATTCTTGAATTTCCCCACTGTTTTTGGCCCCCACAACCTCCTCAGGAAGGCCATTCAATGCGTCCACAACCCTCTCTGTGAAAAAATACTTCCTCACGTTGCCCCTGAGCCATCCCCCCTCTATCTTCAAACTGTGCCCCCTTGTTCTTTTACATCTCTTTTTCTGAATGATGCTACCCTCCTGGACTTTGTTGATTCCCTTGAGGTACTTGAAAGTTTCGATCATGTCCCCCTCTCCCCTCCTTTCCTTGAGGGTATACATATTAAGCTTCTTTAGTCTCTCTTCATATGGTTTCTGATGCAGACCCTGCACCATTTTAGTTGCCCTCCTCTGGACTACATCCATCCTGTCTATGTCCTTGCAGAGATGGAGTCTCCAGAACTGCATGCAGTACTTCAAATGGGGTCTCACCAACTGTCTGTACAGAGGGATGACAACTTTTTGTTTTCTCTTGGTGATGCCTCTCCCTATGCATCCCAGTATCCCCCCAGCCCACCTTACTGCCTTCTCACATTGCCTGCCTACCTTTAGGTCAACAGATGTGACTGCCCCCAGGTCCCATTCTATTTTTATTGTTGTTAGTAACCCCCATTGTGTACTCTTCCCCTGGGTTTTTGTTTCTCAGGTGCATTACCGTGCACTTCTTTGCATTGAATCTAGGCTGCCATATTTCTGACCACTCCTCCAACCTTGCTAAGTCCCTTCTCATCCTTTCCACCCCTCCTTGTGCATCAACCCTGTTGCAGATCTTTGTGTCATCTGCAAAGAGGCCTACTTTCCTTCCAGTCCCTCTGCAATGTCACTTATAAAGACATTAAAGAGTATCGGTCCCAATACTGAACCCTGCAGTACCCCGCTAGTAAACCCCCTTTCTTTGGAGTGGACTCCATTTACTATTACCTCCTGTGTCCTGCTGTCCAGACAATTTTTTAACCAGGCTACCACCCTGGGACCAACTCCCAGGCTGGCTAACTTGTTTATTAATCTTTTGTGTGGGACTGTGTCAAATGCCTTGCTAAAGTCTAGGTAGGCCATGTCCACAGCCCCTCCCTGGTCTACTACTTTGGTCACCCAGTCAAAGAACTATATTAGATTAGTCTGACATGACCTTCCCACTGTGAATCCATGCTGCCTTGGTTCCTGTGCCCCACTGGCCTCTAGGTACTCAACAATTCTTTCTTTCAGAAATGAGTACATCATTTTCCCTACCACTGAGGTCAAACTAACAGGTCTGAAGTTTTCTGCCTCTGCCTTGCTCCCACTTTTGTGAAGGGGAATCACATCCACCTTCTTCTAGTCCTCAGGTACCACACCATCCTCCCATGATTTGTTAAAAAGGGTAGTCAGTGGTGTCACTAGTTCTCCTCTTAGTTCTTTCAGAATTCTGGGGTGAATCCCGTCAGGCCCCATTGCCTTGTCCACCTTGAGTTTTAGGATTTCAGGACCCTTTCTTCTGTGAATGGACTGGTATCGACCCTCATATCCAGAGTGCTTTTATTGTTTGGTTTAGGTACGTCCCTCTCCTCTTCTTTTGTGAATACTGAACAAAAGTATTTGCTTATATATATGTTTCTATGTTTCAGTATCTCTGCCTTTTCACTGTCACCCTCTGCCCACCCCCACTCCTCCCCTTTATTAAGCCTCACTCTCACCATCCCTCCCTTGGTCTTTCTTCACTCACTAATGTACCTGTGAAAGGTTTTATCCCCCATCTTAACTGAGTTGGCTATCTTTTCCTCGGTTTGGGCCTTTGTTATTCTGACTGCCTTCCCCGCTTCCCTCTGCTTTGACTGCTAGAGTTCTCTTTCCTGCTCCTTCTGTGATTCCTTATACTTTCTGAATGGTATTTTTTTCTCTCTAACCTTCCCTGCCACCTCTTTTGAGAACCATAGTGTTTTTTTCCTTCATTTATTTTTGTTTATTTGCTTCACACAAAGGCTTTTTTGCCTTTGTGATGGCAGTTTTGATTTTGTCTCACTGTTCCTCCACCCCTCCTTCCTGCCCTTTTGCTAGTGCATTCCTTAGGCACTCTCCCATTCTGCCAAAGTCAGCCATCCAAAAGTCCAGTACCCTTGCTTTTGTATGACACTATGGCTGTGTTTATTGTGACTCACAGTCTGGTGGTCGTTTGTTCCCAGATGGCTACCCACTTCTAAATCTGAGATCCTCTCACCATCTCTGTTTGAGAGTACCAGGTCCAAGACTGCTCCCTCCCGAGTGGGTTCCAACACTAGTTGCCTGAGGCATGCCACCTGTATGGCATCAAGAATGACTCTGCTCTTGGATGTGGCTGCAGCAAATGTGCTCCAGTTAACATCTGGCATATTCAGGTCCCCCATAAACAATATCTCCCCTTTTTCTGCCATTCTAAGGATGCCTACTATCATCTCCTCGTCCATGTCCTCCCCCTGAGGCGGGGGTCTGTATACAACCCCTGTGCAGACTGTGGTGCCATTTCCTGTCTCCAAGGTGACCCACAGTGCCTCCTCTCCTCCCTGTTTACCCTTTAGTTCCACTGCTTTGATCCCTTCACTTATGTGGAGAACTACTCCTCCTCTTTTACCCTCCCTGTCCCTTCTGTAGATTGTGTACCCTAGTATGCTGACATCCCAGTCATGGTTCTCTGTGTACCAGGTTTCTGTGATGGCCACGGTATCCAGGCATCCCTCTTCCATCAAGGCCACTAGTTCAGGAAGCTTGTTACCCAGACTACAGGCACTGGTACTCATCGCCCTCCATTTTTTGATGCCTTGCCATGTTTAGCCCCATCCCTGTACTTACTGCCTTTGCCTTTTTCTCCATTTACCACTGCCCCCTGTTGCCCGCTCTACCTTGGTGTTAACCTCGCTAACTACCTTGTTTTGTGGTGGGAGGCGGGGAATTCCCTGCTCCTTTTCAGTGCCTCTCCCCTTGGCTAGTTTAAAAGCTTGCCAATGAAACATTTAAACCTATCACCTAGGATGCTGGTTCCCCTCCCGGACAGATACAGACCATCATGCCAGTATAGTCCTGTAGCCTTCCAGGTGGAACCCCAGTCCCCAAAGAAGCCAAAACCCTGTACTCCGTACCAGTTTTTCAACCATTCATTGAATTCCAGGCTGCGGAGTACCATAGCCTCATCCATTCTATTGACAAGCAGCACCTCTGAGAAGGTTAACATGCGTGCTACTTGTTTAAGGCCCCTCCCCAACTCCACAAACTCCTCCTGCACAGCTCTGATCCCATTCCTACCTAGGCCATTTGTACCTAGGTGGACAATGACATCCAGCTCCCTCTCTCGTGCAGCTGCTCCCACGATCCTAAGGATTCGTTTCCTGTCCCTCCATGCCATGGCACCAGGCAAGCAACTTACCTCCCTCTTTCCTCCCTCCCCCAGTTCTAATCCCCTAATGATTGAGTCCCCCTACCAGGAGTTGTTTCCTTCCCTTGTGGGATCCCATGTCACCCTCCTGTGGGTCTCCTTTGTGGAGGTTCCCATCATCCTCCTTGGTCTCCACTGCGGGTGCCTCCATAGAGGAACAACGCTCCTCCAGAAAGGCATATGGATTGTGGAGAAGTACAACTGGATAGATGCGCCTCTGTTCCACCACCCTTACCCTCCCTGAGACCACCATAGTCCAACCACTCCTTATTCTTGGCAACCTCTGAGGCAGCGGCCCTGGTGGTCCCTGGGTGGAGGAGGAGATTTCCCAATCCCCTGACAGGTCCTGGTTGGGGAAGGAGGTTTCCCTACTCCTTGCCAGATCGGGCCTGGAGACGGGCACCCTCCTCCCTCAGAGCAGAGAGGTGTCTGCAAATAGGGCAGCTTCATAGCCTCCAGAATGTCTCCCAGAAGACTGACGCCCCACAGCCAGTGCATTGCACCAGTCCCCACATGTCTCTCTCCTTTCCTGTTGAAATTGTGTATGCTTTTATTTATTTTATTATTTTTCACTATTAGGGAACCTCACTTCCCCTTAGTATTGTATCCCTTTTCCAAGGAACTATGTACTAGGACCCCCCATGTTTTTTTCTTTTTACAACAGTAATCACGAGAAGATATCCTCCCAGGTTATGCAACACGCCTGGCTGCCTTCTGTGGCACACCCCACCCTGTTTTGTGTCTGAGCAGGAAGTTGTCACACCTTCCTGCCTAACCCCATAAAGCTAGGTTTGCCAGGGGAGTTTGGGAATGTGGGTGGGTAGGGTTTGGGCAATCCACCTGTTCTGTGAAGACAATCAGAGCAATCCAGTTTGAACCTTCTGAGGTTATGTCTGACTCTAATACACAACTTGTCTGGCTGCAGGAATGAAAGAACCCACAAGTGAAAACTTAAATGTTTGTTGCAAAAAGACACCAAAATACTATCAAGCTACAAATAAGGCACCAGATTCACAGAGCAGAATCCAACAGGTGGCTGATATGGAAAAACTCTGCTGTGTAGTTCTGCAGTCTGTGGTATGGGAAAAACTCTGCTGACCTGAGACTGTGTGCAAATAAATACCTTGAGAAATGGAGGCTGTGGACTACCAACAGAATGGGCCAGGGGGAGGAGGGTAGGAAACCTTTAGTTTTTTATTTGTTTTTGATACCAGGTAAGATACGCTAGGCATACATACGTATATTTTCAGGCACGACCTGGGAGAATTACAGACTAACAGCAGGAACAACGACATACAGCAAAAACAGTAACAAAAGTTTAGAGCAATGTCATCACAAGTTACAGTTTACAGACATTAAGGAAAAGGCAGTGGTATAACAAAATAGAGTAGTCGGCAAGCAGTGATTATCAAATATACAGAGTGCAGCAAACATTCAGTATAAAAGGATAAAAAATACACATCATGGAACCTGACAGGAAAGTGCAAGTAGTGCTAGGGCAGCCAGTCTTGAGTTACTTGCATAAACAAGGGCCAGGATGACACAAGGAGCCCTTTAGAGCCTTACAGAAAATTTGGAGGCTGGCAGCGCGGTGTAGTTCTGCGGTATGGGAGTTCCAGTAGATATGGGTGTGGACCGCAAACGTCATTTTTCCTAAACCAGTGGAGCATCAACGGTCAGTGAGAGGCTAGAGTGCGCAGATCTCAGTGAGTTTGTGGGGGATGGATGCTGCAGGTAACGTGCTAGGGAAGATGGGGAGCCTATTCGAAAGAGTCTGTCCACAAACCCGCCCAGAGCAAAAGATCACTGGTCAGCAGGGGAAAGCCATCCCAGACCAATGTAGAGTAGGCAGTGATATATGAGGTTTGGTGAGGCCAGAGCAAAGTGACACACATTATTGAATACTGTATCCCATTTAAGACATTTCGTTTGCACCCAGGTATGCCAAAATGCCATACGTGAGACCTGGAAGGAGTACACCCTGTGTTACGGATTGTCAGGCAGCAGGGGACAAGCAGTGTTTGACCCTAAAGGCCATGTCCAGCTTAGTGTTTAGAGATTTGCAGACTGAGGAAACATGGAGGGAGAAGTCAAAAGAGGGCCAAGCCATACTCCTAGGTATTTGAAACTTGAACACCTCTAGAATGTACCCAATAGTTTTTTATATATATATATATATACACACACACACATCATGTAAAGAACAAGTCAGACTACTCTGAGACGGTTTCGCTTATTTTGTTGTTGTATATCTCAAGTTCTACTGGTGCAGCTAGTTAAGGAAACCACCAGGCAGACTGCAATTCTAGATGTAGTGCTCACCAACTCAGAGGTGGTAGGAGCTGTGAGAATAGGGAAGCCACTGGGGAACTGTCACCAGGCAGACTGCAATTCTAGATGTGGTGCTCACCAACTCGGACGTGGTAGGAGCTGTGAGAATAGGGAAGCCACTGGGGAACTGCCACCAGGCAGACTGCAATTCTAGATGTGGTGCTCACCAACTCGGAGGTGGTAGGAGCTGTCAGAATAGGGAAGCCACTGGGAACTGCAACCATAAAATCCATTTGGTCTAAAGTGGTCCTTGGGTCTGGAAAATCCCAATTGAGAGCTGAAGTCCTTGATTTTAGAAGGGTTGACTTCAATAGGCTGAGGGAGCTGGTCAGGGAAAACATATGGACAGTAGAAGAGAGATGGAGGCAATTAAGGGGGCTATTCTTGAGGCATCTAACTTATGCACTGTGGGATAACAGATGGATCAGACACCAAACTTCAGGTTCAACACACAGTCTCTGTGTGATGTTTATTCAAAATACAAGAGATAACCTTCGGCAATGTCATATCCCTTCTTCAGTACATCAGTTTGCAGCAACAGACTCTGTATGTCCTTCCTCTGCACTTAGCCAGTACCTACTGACTCACTGATCTCTGATCTGACTTTGCAGTTGAGATTCAGCCACCCCTATGCAGGTCTTGTTTGTTTGGGTGGTGAGGGCTCAAATAATAAAAAAAAATAGCTATAGACAAAGTACCTCAGTGCAGCAGGACTGAAACAAGTGTTAACTCATAGGGCATTTGGCAATAAGCCAAGTTTCAAAGAAACACAATGTCACACATACTTCCATAATGCAAAGCATTATGGGATATATGCGAATCACTATGACATCTCAGAATTGTTCAACTTACAGCAATTTACATGCATTTTAAATAGCACACCTAACTTAATTTCTATAATACAGTCACCTAGCACTTTTTACCTTTATCACAAACACCTAGTGCCATGGTATTTTTAACATTTATAGGTTTCATACACATAAGTTATATACATCAAGGTATTTTATGACAGAGTGCCACTGCATACTAAATCCAACAATGATAAATACAGCCTGTTGTTTTACATAAGCTCAGAGGTCCCCACAATAACCTCCCTGTATGAGGATCTGAGAGGGAAAGGAACATTAAAGAGGACATTATAGTATAGTCAAGAAAGGGGAGGGGATGCTCATAGGTGGCCAACCTTATTAACTAGAAATTGTAAAGGATAGATTAGGCTAAGAAATAGAAGAACTGTTGCAACAGATTTAAGAAAAGGTCGATCCTCAAGAGTGGCAGGAGCTCCCTGTCTCATGCACGAGAATGGTAATCAAAAAGAACAGGTTCAAGAGACCGTTATGGTTCTCAGCAAGGATCAAAGAAGTGGCGCGAGCCAAGAAAAAAGCCTTCTACAAGTATAAAGAAAAGAAGGGGAAGGAAGAAAGGGAAGCCTATTTACCAAGAAAACAGGGATTCAAAGAAGGCAGTTAGGGAATCAAAAGCAGACCCAGTGCTACATACTGCAGAGGGGGTTAAAAGTGGAGAAAAACAAATCTTACTTCGAGAGGGCTCTTGCAGTAGGTAATCACTCTGAGAAATGCCCGCCCTGGCGTCAGGACCCATGGAAAGCAATAGCCAGCAGTATCTGATGGGGGACTGCTAACCCGACGTCACGTGATGGACGTCAGCGTGACCCTATATAGTGGGCAGTCCCCATGCCTGCCTTCCAGTTCTTTCCTGCTGTCAACCTAATCCGTAAGACCTCACGGAGATCCTACACTGCAGTCTGACCGCTTTTCGGATGAGTATCCATTTATTTATTTCAAATTTAGAGTCTTTGGTTTTCTTTTGTGCATGTAGATTTGTGGAGTCTTTTGTCGAGCACAAAATAAGTGTGTAGTGCGGCCGCAACTACTGCTGAACAAGTTCACTCTCCCTGCCTCTTCTGCCTAGGCCTGGACCACTAGGTTGAGGACTGGGAGGCCTGTGCCAGCTTTAATCCAGCCACGCAGAAGCTCCACCAGCAGGCCCTCGAGGCTCATATTTTAAAACAATGAATGGCCTCCATGGAGAAAGAGCTTCAAAAGTTGAGAAGTGCTTCCACCTCTCCCACCGAGCCCTGGTATGAGGAGAAGAAGAAGAAGAAGAAGGAGAAACATTTGGACCAGGAAAGGTCCTCTTCTCGTCCACGGTCGCTTGCAGACCCCTCAGCTGAAAGGCGTTCTCCTTCCTTCGAGAAGTCGGCTGCTGTAGCCCAGCCTGCCCCACTTCAGGAGCGGTCCTCAGGGCCCCCCCGCTGCTGCTAGTAATAGTGGCCGCAGGATCCTTGGCTTCCGCTGAGGCCTCGGCTGTGCTCAGATCCATCTCCATGGGGGTCTGCCACGAAGAAAGGAGCTGCTAAATCGCTTGTCCATCCATCTGACGAGCACCCGGCTCAGGCTGCTGCGCTGGGCTCCGGGGACTCTGGAGCCCTCCTGGCTTTAACTGATAAGTTGAGCATCGGCAAGTCCGGCGTTTGCGCAGTTGTTTCAGCTGATAAGTCGGATCGGACAATGTCCGCTCAACCTGGCGTTGGGGTCCAGCGATGGCCCTGATGATTCCCAGCTGCTGGACCTATCTCAGTCTCCCCTGGAGGGCTCTCCTCACCGGGTCTCCCCCTCACAACGTAATGTGGATCCTCCTCCCTCGCACTTTAACCAAAGGACCAGAGGTGAGGGGCTTCCACCAGGTGGTTGCTCCCCAGGCAGAGCTGGTGCGAACCCAGATAGTTCCCAGCTTCCTCCTCCTCCGTCGGGGGCTTTTCCTCCACCAGTACGCCCCACCGCTGGATCTTACCCCACTGGGATCACCAGGGTCTAGTTTCCCACATGGTCCACCGTGGGGGCCTATACTTCCGACAGGTCCTCCGTCAAGCTTGTCTCCATCGGGCCCTCCTTCTGCCCCTCCATCAGGCAGGTCCTGTTGGGCCTACCGTCGGGTTACCCTCTGATGGGCCCTCCGTCGAGGTATCCCCCCCATCAGGGTTCCCACAGTCGGGTTACACAACTCCTCAGTCAGTGAGAAGAAGTACAAGTAAAGAGAGCCAAGAAAAAAGCCGTCTACATGTATAAAGAAAAGAAGGGGAAAGAAGAATGGGGGAGTATATTTATCAAAAAAACAGGGATGCAAAGGAGGCAATTAGGGAAGAAAAAGTAGACACAGTGCTGCATACTGCGGAGGGGGTCAACAGCAGAGAAAAACAATTCTTGTGATATACAAGGCAGAAAAGGGGGAAGCGGGGGGAACTGTAAGGAACGCTGGGGGGGTAGGGTGATGGAGGAGGACAGGCAAAAGGCTGCCATCCTCAATGATGACTTTTGCTCAGTTTTCATAAGGGAGGACAATGGGCCCTTGCCAGAGTGTGGCATCAATGCAGCCACTAAGAGGGTCTAGGAGAGGAGGCAGCCAACATTTACAAGCAAAAGGGCCCAAAAAGGCCGGGCAGCCCTAAAGATAAATAAGGCCCTGGGACCAGATGGGTTGCCTCTGAGGTTACTCAGGGAACTGGCAGCGGAACTGGCCACACCCATGGTTGGTCTGTTCAACAGCTCACTAGGGACGGGGGTGGTTTCAAAGGACTGGAGGATGGCGGACGAGGTTCCGCTCCACGGAACGGGGGGGGGGGGGAGACAAGGAATGTGCAGGTGACTACAGACCTGTCAGTATTACCTCTACTAAAAGGAAGCTGATGGAGTTACTGGTCAGAGAGGACCTCGTGGACTACTTGGAGAACAACAGGCTCCAGGATAGTAAACAGCATAGATTCATGGTAGAGAGGTCTTGTCAGTCTAACCTGATAGTTTTCTTCGACCGGGTGACAATGAAATTGGATAGTGATTATGCTGTGGATATGCTCTACTTCGACTTCAGCAAGGCTTTCAACTCGGTGCTTCATAGATGCTTGCTGAAGAAGATGAACGCTCTGACTGTGGCTAAGACCACAGTAAACTGGGTAAGTAACTGCCTAAAGGGGAGGAAGCTGAGGGTTGTGGTCAATGGGGTAAAATCAGAAGAGCGGGAGGTCATTAGTGGGGTACCACAGGGATCTGTCTCGGGTCTGGTCCTCTTCAACATGTTCATCAGTGACAACTAGTAAGGGAATTGGGGCAGGTTGTGTCTCTTTGCGGATGACATTAAGCTCTGTCGGAGGGTGAATAACAATGATGTAATCAGGGAAATGCACAGAGACTTAGAAAAGCCAAAGACATGGTCTACAGTTTGGCAGTTGAAATTCAACACCAAGAAATGGAAGTAATGCACCTAGTGAACAAGAATCCCAGGGCAAAGTACTAGATGGGTGGGGTGAGACTCAGAACTACGACTAAGGAACGGGACCTTGGAGTTATCATCAGTGACGCCCTTAAACAATCATTTCAGTGCAACAAGGCATACAGCAAAGCGAGTACGATGCTGGGCTGTACAGGGAGGGGTAATACTTCCCCTATATAGTAGATCGTTAGTGAGACCACACCTGGAGTACTGCACCCAGTTCTGTTGTCCTCACCTCAGGAAAGATAGGAATAGGTTCACGAAAATGATTCAGGGCCAACAGGGCAGGTCCTATGAGGAGTGCCTTAATGCACTGAACATGTACTCGTGGGAGATATGATAAGAGGTCTTCAAGTTCCTAAAAGGAATTAACAAAATTAACTGCGTGGATCTCACAGTCACATGGATATGAGTGGAAACTAACAGGAGGGAGGTTCAGGAGGGACATGAGGAAGTATTATTTTACAGAAAGAGTTGGGAGGGGGGCATGGAACAGTCTACTAGCCAAAGTGGTAAGTGCAAAAATCATTGGTAGTTTCAAGCATAGTTAGGAGAGAATGAAGGGTATAGTGTTTGCTTGGGGCAGCAGAAATTGAGAGGAGCATGGGGACAGGCAGGGTTTGGAGCGGCTAATACCTTTGAGGCATAGTAGGTCCCAGGGCTAAGTAGGGAACGCAGGCAAACTGGATGGACCATGGGTCTTTTTCTGCCTTGTCTATGTTTCTAAGTTTCTAAATTTGTTCTCACTGCATTACATCTAAACCTCGGGGAGTGACGCTGGAGCCCCCCTAGAGGTTGAAAGAGATCTGCTTCCAAGCACAGATGGACTTTTTTTTTACCTGAACTCTAAAGCAGGTGTTCTCAAATGGTGAGGCCAGCCTCCCTTGGGAGGCCCCAACCTCTTCCAGGGAAGGCTCAAGCAAGTCTTGAAAAAGTACTGTATTTCAGTTTTGAATTTTATAGATTTTGTGTGAAGGGATAAATAAGGCAAACTGAAAGAGGATAATAGTAGGTGAATTTATGTACTTATTCACAAGTCTATGACCAGGGAAGGTACTGTACACTGATCCATGGCTTATTTCAGGTGTACCCAGGGAAGGGTAGTGAGAGAATACAATTCAAAATGTAACTGCAAAACACTCAAGCAATACAAAATGAATAAAAGTGCAAACAAATGAAGAACAATAAACTAACAATGCAAGGAACAATTGCTCAATTAAACTGGCAGCAGAACTGTCCAAACACAAGAGTTAACCATACAGCTACTAGGAATAAGAGCAGGAGAGAGCAAAATGATCCCCGAGAAGTTGCTTAAGAGCAGGAGGAGAGGCAGAGGTCGGCAGGAATGTTATTCCAGATAGAGGGGAAACAGACAAGCAGTCTGACCCATGAAGGTATGGCAGTAAGGGGTAACAATGGTTCAAGAATCAAAATATTGGAGCAAGTAGGTTGTCCTGTTTGGGGGGGGGGGGTTATAATAAGCTTAATAGCATGAGAGCCAGGTATGCAAAGAGGTTTCAATTTATACCTGATGTACTGTGAAAAGCAGGATATTTTTCTATGGGGAGGCCCAAAAATATTTCAGTATTTTGGGGGAGGCTCACAATCTTTTCCATGGTTTAGGGGAGGCTCACTATGACAACGTTTGAGAACTGTTGCTCTAATGGCATCTGAAACAGTCGGAGAGAAGTATATAATGTGCATGCAATTCAAACTATGTGTCATCTGTATCAGGAGTTGTAACTATCTCGTAATCCTCAATAAACCTGAGTTACAAAAATATATATATATGTATATAAAATTATCCTGTACAGTTGGCTGTGTCACAATGCATACTGAACTAATCAGAGAGTAGCTTTCACAATGCTGATGACATAACAATAGCCATACGAAGGACTGAAGCTGGCAGGCGAAATCAAACAGTAATATTTTTACACAAATAACAGATTTAAAAGCTGTAACTCATAAATGTAATTTAATGTAATTTCTATTAAATACCGCCTCCCCCCTCCCTGAGGCTCAGTTTGCTTTAGAAAGAAGAACAGTCAGACAGACACTGTGTATACCAAACAGATTACAAACAAGATAGTTCATCAACAATAAAAACCATAAACAACAGTATTATGATCAGTCATTAAAAGACGGGGTATAACACCAGACCACTCATGCAGCGGCAGCACTACCACTCGCAAAGCCGGGAAACCAGAGTTTGGTAATGAGCTTCAGCCATTGAGGGCTAGCCGAGTGGAGGAAGATCAAGCCTCCCAGAGGCTGTTTTCTTCCTCCAGGGAGGAGGAGGGTGGGTTCCAGCTACTTTACTGCCACCAGGGTGATCACAGGCATTGGTGCATTCAGCAACAAATATGGGAGCGAGGACACTGGCTTGGGTCTGCATGAGGTACACCTGAGTGCCTCTGACTGGACCACCTGTGTGTACTTACATCCTAGAGGGAGGGACCTGAAAAAGGCAAGAATGCCTGCACTGAGCACACTGATCCTGGCATGTTCAGACCCTGGCTACAACAAGAGCTTCTGCCAACATGCAGAAAAGGCGTACGTTGGACACAAAACTGCTGGCTCTGCCAGTGGGGAGGGGATTCCATGGGGTTAGAAACCAGGAAGTCATTGCCGGAAATGCTTTGGGATAGGCCCAATCAGATGAGGAAGCAGCTGGTGTATGAGACATAATAAAATATAAAAGCCAGAGTAAACAGATACATCTTTTAAGGTCTTTTTAAAACCCTCTGCCAAGGAGCTACTGTAGCTATATGGTGGCAAGGAGTTCCAAAATCAGGGTGCCACCAAAGAAAAAGCACTGTCTCCAGATGATTTCAAACGGGCATGTAAAAACACCAGCAAGTTCTCACCGGCCAAGTGAAGTGGGTGGCGTGGAGTACATGGGCAAAAAAAATCTTTCATGTAGCCAAGACCCTGATCGTGCAGGACCTTGAAGATCATCAAGCAAATCTTGAAGATGATATGCTCTCTAAACAGAAGCCAGTACAGATCACACAATACAGGTGCAATGTGATGGAAAGTGCTTGTTCCCGATATTAGTGTGGCTGCGGCATATATATCTATGCTGATACAATAACTGTGAGAATAACATTTTACAAATAAGTGTTTATTTTCAGGTACAACAGGCCTAAAGTGGAAATAAATTGTGTATTTCAATGACAGGTGGGTCACTGGTATTTATTTCCACTTAAGACTGGTCACAAAGAACCTCTTAGCCAATGACAGAACAGCTTGCACAATGACTGATGACATCAAATTAAGTGCTGCAATTAAAAACAGAACAGTGAAATCAAACAGAACTGCCACTCGTGAGGTTAAAACCTGCAGACAGGAATTTTATGTAAATTGGAAAACAGTGGAATGAAATTCAAATCTCTGCTGAGTGGTCACACTCCAGTCTGCCCTGTAACATCAGATTTATTTCCATAGCTAGGGAAGCAGACCACTAAACCAGCTAAACCTAAACAAAAAAATAGAAATCCCAAAAAGATTTTGGTCCCTGCTGGGATAAAATACAGCAGACCAAAATGATACAACAAATCACCCAAAAATCGACTGTAAGCAATGCACAAGTAGTGCTCACATGAAGAAAAGACAAAAAGAGAACCGACTCTTTGAGAACCCTTTCCACGTTCTGGAAGGGAGGGAGGGAGGTAGGGTGGGTTTGTTGAGCACGGTGTGGAATGTCTTGGAAGAAACACCATTACTATGGTGAGTAATTTTTTTTCTTCATACCCCAGGAATCCCTCACTGTGCTTACTATTGCAGACTACAAAGCAGTACCTTGGGAGGCTGGGTACACAAACTACTTAGGGAAAAGGTTCTTCAAGACAGCAGTGCCAAATGTGGCATCCCTTCTGTACTGCTTGTTCAAACAATAGTGCCTTGTGAAGTTGTGTACTGTTTTCCAGGTAGCTGCTTTACAAACTTCCAGCAAGGGGACATCCTTTGCAGCTGCCACAGAGGCATTAGTGCCATGTGCAGTGTGTGCCCTGAGGCCTTGTGGTGGAAGCTTGCCAGCTTTGATAAAGAAGAATTGGATGCAGGAGATTATCCAGCGAGCAACTGTTTGGTTGGAAGCTGACTTACGTTTGCCCACTTCAGCACATGTAACAAACAGCTGTGAATGGGAGGACCAGACTTCCTTAGTGCAGGCCAGGTAGTGAGTGAGTACCCGCTTGACATCCAGACTGTTGAGCCTCCGCTCTCCAGAGCTGCATTTTGCTGTAAAGAACACTGTCAAGGGTGATGTACTGGTTCAGGTGAAATTCGTACACCACCTTAGGGAGGAATTTTCTGTTTGTCCTTAGGACTACCTCGTCCCTGTGGCAGATGATGTAATGTGGGTCTGTGCAGAGGGCCTGCAACTCGCATACCCTTCTGGCAGATGTTAGGGCCACCAGGAAGACTGTTTTTCAGGTGACATACTTTAAATCAGCAGTAGCCATGGGCTCAAGGGGGGGGGGGGCATGAGCTTAGCTATGCACAGGTTCAAATCCCATGGAGGGACTGGGTCCCTGATGAGGAGATGCAGATGCAGAAACCCTTTAAAGAACTTTCTTGAAATTGGGATGTGAAGCCACCATTTTCTCCTTACCTGCTGAAACATAAGCTGATACTGCTGCCAGATGCACCTTAAGAGTTGAGGGCCTGAGGCCCAGGGACTGAAGGTGGACTAGGTAGCCCAGGACTGCGGGCAGATCTGCTAGCATAGGGCTGAGCTGCTTAGGGGCACGCCACAGGGTGAAAAGAACAGTGCGCATGTATTCTTATTTGTCCACCAAACTACAGACTACAGTAACTGATGGTTACCATTAGGTATGTACAAACTGATAAGTTACAGGGTTAGGAGATTCTCAGGAAATGTCTTGGGAAATTAAACTCTGTAAGCACTCTGAACTCCTTGCCATAAACAACAACAAGGTACAACATTGCACTCCTGGCTGGAGAATCTCGAAAACCAAACACGTTCAGCCAACTTGCGTGTTGTGTTATTGGACTTCCGGAAGACTGTGAAGGGGACCATCCATTTCTTTTTATGGAGGAATGGTTTCGGTAGCAATTTGGAGAAGAAGAGCTCAATGGGCCAGTTAACATTCAAAAGGCCTATTGGGTTACCTCCAGAGGAAGACTGGACAATCCTGGTGCTCCTCTGGCTGTGGTGGTGCTTTTAGATGGAGTCGGGTCGAGAGATAGAGTGCTGGCGCTGGCCCGTGGTAAGAAGGTGCTACTACAGGATGGAATACAGGTTCACCTGTTCCCCGACCTAAGTTACACCACGAGGCAAAAAAAGAAAAAGTTCGCTGGCATCAGGGCATTACTTCGGCAAGCTGAAATACCCCACAGCGTGATGTTCCTGGCTAGACTACGAATAGCCCATAAGGGCAGAAGCTTCATCTTCAGTCATCCTTCTGATGCTTTAAAATGGGCACAAAAACACGGAGTTCAGAGACCAGCTCTGGAGGACTTGAGGTCTGCAAGTTCCGAGGAAGACACTTGATTTAGGGGCTGATATTTCACTATTGTTTGCTTTAATCTGATAGTTATGAGAAGTAAAACCCATTCAGCATCAGGTCAGATAAATGTCTAACAATTTAAATGTTTTTGCTCTGATTTATTTTCTTAATCTGTAAACCTGCTGATTCAGGCTCTCGTTTGTATTTAGAGCTGAAATTAAGATTTATAATGTGCTGATAGTACTTGCCTCAATCGTACCCAGTTGGCTGACTGCATTTTCTGTTTTACACATTAGTGTACTACTTTGGATTTGCATGGTTTTATTTCCATTCTCCTCTGGTAGGAGAATAAGGACTTGGACTACTCTATTTTATATGACGTCCTCTTATGCCATGCTACTCATGGGCTTGTGGACATAGCAAATAGCTGGACAATCTTTGTGTAGTAGATATTGTTTTTCTCCCAAGCTGATGTATCTAATTGGCACAGTAACTCCTTATTGATTATATTAAGAGGAGTGGTGCCCTCAGTGTAATTTTAGTTTACGTTTTATTGCTATGACTCAGTTTTTACTGTATGTGCTTGATAAAGCAATACACATACAGTATAAAAAAAATAAGGTACAACAGAAGGTTTTAAGCAAAAAACAAACTTAAAGAGCAGCTGACACCTTCAAGAGAACTTTTAACAAACTGTAATATTTAGATAACGTTCAGCTTGTATTTCACATTAGTTCTTTATTCCTCCTCCCCATTATTTATTGCTGAGGTCATTTGCATGAAAACAGGAGGGGTCATCTATTTCTGTTGCTGTCTCCCTACCTGAGGTCATAATGCACTGCTTGTGACATCACAGTTATTCTCGTGGCAAAAGATTGTGATGTCACAACAGAGCATCATGACGAAGTAGGGAGTAAGCTTTAGAGGCAGATTAACTTTAAAGCATCTGCAATGGATTCAAATCATGCATTCATGCACATTTTCTCAGTAATAAATAATGGGGAGGAGAAATCTACATACATATGGAATATAAGCAGAATTTTACCTTTATTATTATGTTTTTCAAAGTTTTCTTTGTGGCATCAGTAGCTCTTTAAGTTTTGTTTGGCAGGTTCCAAACAAGCTGTAAAAGTATCCTTCGCTCAAAAAGTGGTGCCGACTAAAATAAGAGCAGCATGAACATGGAAAAACTGTGATGTTACCAGCTGGTGTTTTGTGTTTACAGTGTACCTCCTTCAAAAGAGGAACTGGTGGGTCCTCCAAAATCATGTCCTTTTTCAGTGAACCTCCCTGCTGTCATCAGAGATTCCTCAGGCAGTAAAATATCTTAAATAAAACCTAAGATACTGAAGTACAGGAGAGAAGATCAAGGCCAAGACAATGCCAGCTCCTGCCTGTGTACAGTATATGGTGCTTTGGATTCAAATGAGTTGCTGACGAAATTCAATTCCACACTCTTGCGATGTAATTTAGCTGACAGTTCAAGAGCACAGAACATGTTCTGTAAAATCAACCCCACCCAAGCCACCACTTTGTGATTACCCAACCCCTCCCATTCAAAGGACCTGGAGGAACACCCTATCCTGCAATATGTTTGCAGTGAAGTACTATTACACATATTGTAAAATTCCCCTCAAGTGGACTTTTTTTTTTTTTATCAGAGGAAGGTCTGTGTTACTGGTTTAGCATTTCAATAACATAATCTCAGATACGGAAGGAAAGTCTTAGAAGGGTGGGGTGGGGGTCAGTTTAGTTTATTCAGTATCACTAACAAGAAGTAGGTGGACTGGTGGTACAAAGGTTAACCACACATTTGGCCATGACTGTGGATACCACAGTTCAGGGAATGGACTTGAGTCCTTCAGCTTCAGGCTGCGGGAGGTTAGAGAGTGCAACCTCTAGGTAGGGATGAAGACCTTGGTTAGCTTGACTTCAACAAACCTAGGGCTCACTTTAGGAACTTATCAAAGTGGTGAAGTGACCCACAATTGTAAGTAGAAAAAGGTCAACCCTAGTGAAATGAAACATAAATGAGGGGGATCATTTTCACTAGGGAAGCACCCAGGAAATCTACTTCACAGTTGGGAAACTCTGCTCAATAGAAGGAAATTCTGTTTTCCTGACCCCGGCTTCTATACACCAGTCGCTTATGTTAGTATAAAACCGATAGCAAAGAATATACAGGTGGAAGTCAATCTGGATCAGAAGGTGGCAAAGTTGTGCAATCAGAGGCTCAAAACAAAATGGTGGGTTGGGGAGGGAACTGGCTAGAATGAGTGCAGCAAGGCTACACCAAGGCATCCCCAAATGAGGCGGTGCACTCCAGGTTGGTCCATGACTGATGATGACCTATTAAGATTTCTTCTTCTTCTTTTTGGCTAGAGACAAGACCATTTACAGTATTCTTCCGTGCCATACAGTGTGGCCCAAGTGGGACAAAAATGAATTACTTCTAATAGTCCGAACAGGAAGTATAAAGTCTGCAGTATATAGTAACAGTAATTTGAGGTTGGAAGGGACTTCAGGCCCATCAAATCCTTCCCCACCCCCTGCTTCACAAGCAGGGAACAATACATATGATGTGCAAATAAGTCTGCTACATTCATGAAGGGCTGATGCCTGCCAAGGCAAAATACCTGGTGGTCAAAACAGTTTATTTTCCTGACCCTAGTTAAGAATGTACTTTTATTATCATCAAGCAGCCTATTTCACTGTACTCAGTTTGTAGACAAGGGCTGTGATTTTAAAAAACAGGGATTATCATTATGCAATAACCTGCAATTATTTTATAGCCCTGACATTCCAGGGCTCTTACTCAATGTTTACAGTCCAAATGTACAGCAATGCCACAAATTACAAGTCCTGACAGGGCAGTAAATGTGAATCAAGTCACGCAAAGCAATGCATCTGTGAACACCCTCTTTTGCATGGTTTGGTCTAATTAAATTAAAACAGATTATAATCTATCTGGAACTGTGAACTCCCCATCTATAGATACAACTGTCATAGTAACAGTAATCAGAGTGAAGTAATATTCCTAGTGTAGAAAGTGCTTATCATGCTGTGAAAAACCCTTTGGTCATATTTTCTGAAAATTATCTCACACCCAAAAAGTCATATTTTGTAACATTTAAAGACTTGCAATCCCTTTCACTGGTCAAAAATAAATTCTCAAGCCACGCTGATGCTGAGCCATTGATCAGAGTTTGGGAGGGAGTACGGGATGACGTCGTGCCACAGGCCAGGCTGAAACAACAGCTACATTGCAGCCTGCCTCAGCCAGGGAGAGTTGGCGACTAGTCCCAAAGCCACAGCAACTCATGGCTAGGCCAGGCAGCTTTTGTTCTTGCTGTAGGAGCACTGTGTGCATGTGACGGGCTCTGACCATGCCATGGGAAGAAGGTTTAAGGGACAAAACCAGGTAAGTAAAACCCACTACCATCTGAATGAAAGCAGAAATGCCTAAACAGGGTATATCCTTGTGTGACTGCAGGGGAGGAGGCAGAAAAAAAGCTACATGAACATGTATAAATAAATAAATTCTCAAGGGGCAGCATAGTTCTGGGGTAATCACACAGAAGTGTATACCAAGCAATTCCAGGTAAAGCCACAGCCACTGACTTGCTCTGTAACCTTAAAGAAGTTATTTGCCCTCCCTGTGCTTTATTCCTCCAAGCCATAAACTTGAGTGGAAGCAGGATCTCACTGTAAACAATGTGTTGTATCTCAGCTGGGCTACCTTGGATAAATAAATGGAGCCAAAATAACAAAAATAAAAAATCTTTATCAAAGATCTATCCTACATTGGGACAAACCTGTAAGTCGGCTGCATCAGGACTACTAGGAAACTTTTGCTAACTGGGGACAGACCACGATGACGTGCAATGCTGGCGCCTACACAACATGGGTGTCCACAGTGTTCTTCAGTTGTTTCTTCTGATGACAACCACTCATTGGACCTACCTTATTAAATCTGATTAAAACTAAGTGAATGAGTCAGGGCTGAGCTTGTTATGCTCACTGCAAAACAGGGACAGTTTGCCTACTCGGAGGGGCAGTGCACAGGGCGTGTTTCTGCTAAAAAATAAAAAAAGTAATCCAAACAAAACAGGCATTGCAATGATCCCGATGCACCTCTGGCTAAAAAAACTACATAAGCAGTACAATCAACATGCTGCAAATATTTTGTTTTAAATACAAAAAAACATTGTGGTAGTTAAAAAATAAAACACAAGTACCAGAACCAGAACTTGCCGCCAGCCTTCCAATGCCAAGGTGCACTACCATCTGCAGCTGGGTCAGGTCAGCCTACCTCCTGATGCAAAAGACCCAAGTCAGCTCCTGAACTCAAGCTGCCTGCTCGGCAGCACAACACACTGCCCTTGGGTTATCGGCTGACCCTCACAAGTTTATCCTTATCCTTATCTCGATGTGGGTTCCAAAACAGCAAGCAGTATTCTAGCTGTGGTCTGACCTGACACCTATGCACTGATATGACTACTTGTTCGCTGCAATTTGTGAAGCTTTGTCTGATACATACCAGCAGTCTGTTAGGTTTCCCATATAGTTTTTTTTTTTTTTTTTCACACTAACTGAAACTTTTCAGATTACTCTATCATTACTCTCAGATCTCTGTCCTGATGTGAGATTTCCACCTTAGCTCTATGCTATGCTTTATTTGTGGATTCTTCATGCCAGTATGCATCAGTTTTCAATATCTGGAACTACATTTTAGTGGCCAGGCACCTAACCACTGTTCCAGATTCTCCACATCATTTTTTATGCCTTTTACTCCTTCTTTTATGTTCACATTCCTGCACAGCTTTGGGTTATCTATTAACAGTCACATCTTGCTGTTTAGTCCTTATCCTACAGCATGGGTTTGTTGACCAGGATGATACCTAGTTGGTCAAACAACTGCTGAATCCGGGACAAAGTGTATTGTTGCATCCCTAGAAGGCCCCTTAACAAGCCATTTGTCCATGTAAGGGAGTATGTACAGGGCTTCCTGGCATCTGGCCGTGCCCACCACAGCAAAGCAGTTGATGAACACGATGCCGATGACTGTGGCACATGTGTAGATATGCATCCTGCATGTTGAGGGTACAGAGTCATTTCCCTTGCAACAGCAGAGGGAGGAGCAACTGAAACGAGACCATGCAAAATGTTTTGTACATAACGTATCTGATCAGTTCCCAGAGGTCCAAGACAGGCCATAGATTGCTTGTGTTCTCCGGGACAAGGAAGTAATGGGGACAGAAAATCCAATTCCATTCTACCAGAAAAGACTGAACAGCCAATTTGTCATAAAGAGTAAGCACTTCAGTTAGTGGGACCAACAAGTGGTCTGTGGGGCACTGATAAGGGCTGGGAGGGTGTGCAGCAGGAGGTGTAATAAGTTCTAGCATGTAGTGACCCTCAAGTTAATACATAGGACTCGGCCATCTGACATGATGTCCTACCATTTTGTCAGAAGCAGGAAATCCTACTCCTACTTGAACCCCTGATAGAAGGACAGTATCGGGGGGGGGGTGAAGGAAGAAGTAAGAAGCAGGAGGACCCTTAATGGCCTTAAAATGGCCACCTGATGACTACGCTTGGGGAGGCCACCCCAAGGCAGACCAACTAGAATAACGAGGAACATGAGCATCTACAAAAAGATTCCCTTACCACACCCATGAGAGGGCTGGGGAGTAAGGCACTTTTGTGACCAGTCATTTCTGAAGACTGTAACTCCTTCAGATTGAGCTTCTTGTCATGGCAAAACAGTTTCTGGCCACAGAAAGGTAAGCATTTATTTATTCATTACATTTACACTGAGACTAAAAGTCCCTTTTTCAGTTATGGACCAAATGTTGAACACTGATGGGAAAACCAACAACACACATCCATGAATATCTATGAAGACAGATGCAAGATCCAGCTGTGTGAGTGACAGCATTAGAGAGATTGCATGCAGAACACAGGACTCAACTGCAGTGTCTGGGCAGGACAGAAACAGTTTGGCGGATGAGAATACTGTGGCAGGCAGGAATATAGTCAGTGCTGTGGCTGATAGGAGATTCCATCAACGTAGGCGTTGGAAAGAACAGGACTGATGGGCTAGTGAAATGAGCCCTCAGGCCTGAGGAGGGAGTTCTACCCAGTTTTTCATTGCAGAATTGTATACAAGAAACAATCCACCTGGCACTAGATCTCTTAGTGGCAGGTTTGCCCTTACCAACCTCTCCATATGTAAGGAACAACTAGAGGGATTCAAACCTGTGACCCTTGGTACGCTCTATGTAGTAGCTAAGGGCTCTTTTAACGTCCATGCTGTGTAGCCTCCTCTCTCCAGAGGAGGAATGGTCAGTGAAGAAAACAGGGAGAGATATAGACTGGTTGAGGTGGAAATCTGAAACCACTTTCGGTAGGAACTTTCTGTTAGTTCTAAAGACCACTTTATCTCTATGGGAAGAGATGAAATCAGATTCCACTGACAGGGCTTGCAATTCACTGATACGTCTGGCAGAAGTAATGGCTACCAAAAACAAAGTTTTCCAAGTTAAGTACTTAAGCTCTGCTGAGGACAAAGGCTCAAAGGGGGGTTGCATAAGCTGAGCAATGCAAACATTAAGGTCCCAAGCAGGAGCAGGATCCCTAAAGGAGGGTACCACAACGGACCAGCTTAGAGGTTAAGAGTAACAAGCTGTGAATGAGTGTGGTGCATCCAGCTGCCCTGGGTTTGATTCCCACAATCTCCGCTTGTATACTGTATGATAGCCACGTGATTTGGGGTTGATTCCCACAACCTCCACTTCCGATCTGGGTTTGATTCCCACAAACTCTGCTTGAATACCATGTGACATAAGCAAGGCGTGGAGGTGATTATATATATTTTTGGGAGGGGAGAGCCCCCCTCATGGGGAGTGCAGGAGGAGTAGCCCCAGCACTGAAATTAATTACACGAAGTAGTGTGCAGACTATATGATGGTCTGTTTATAATTTTTTTTTTCTATTAATATTTTAGCTCCTGCTTTTGAGGACAAGGCTCAGCCCGTATCGCCCCCACCCTGCAAACCATCCCCAAGACCCTCATAGCTTGTCCCCATAGCGGGCCAGGAAGGGAGCGCCCCTACTCCTCAAGCAGAATCCAAACTGGAGAGGAGGCGGCAGAGCAGCAGGATGGGGAAGGGCTTCATGAAGCCCCTGGCTGCTATTTTTCTGTTTAGCTTCTGGCCCTCCCCCGGTGCACAGCCGCATACTTGTGGGGGCACGTGCACGCCATGATCAGTGGTTGCTGTGCCCTCCCTTGCCTGCACTAATCACCAGCCCCCACCAGAGGGCAGCAAGCAGGTGGGATAACAATTGCTCTCTCCCCGACAGAGGAGAGCAGTCCTCCGGAAGCTCAATCTTTTCTTCCCAAGCCAACCCCCGATGGCCCGGGCTCATTCCCGAACCCGGGTTGCTAGCGTGGTGCATGTTGTAGCACCCGGGTTGCCAGCATGGTGCGAGTTGCAGCGACCAGCGCCTCAACCTCCAGCACCACCAGGATGGCTCATGATGTATTTTTATGTTCCATCAGGTTTTTCATTTCTGAAGTGAGCACTGATGGTGTTCCTGTGCACCACGGTATTCCCGTCCGCAATACTGTTTCCTGTCCACCATATTGTCTTACCCAAGCACTGCAGTCCTTCCGAACACAGTTAATGCTTTCCAGCCTCGGGCTGGTGTACAACACACTGATGGACTTCCGTTTTTAGTACTGCTGTTGGGCAATTTATCCACCATAGTAGGCAAAGACTTCCAAAGGCTATTCTAGTATTTAAATCATTGTAAGCCTGGTTACTGGCTAGACAGAGGCACAAGTCCAATTCTCCATAATGTCCAATTTTCTGGATTCTTTGTTAAGGAGAAAAACAGTTCTTATGACTGGGGGGACCTAGGCCTGTCATGAGCGGCCATAATGACTGCTGTTTAAGTTTCAGGCTAGGTGGTATAAGAAGCCTTAGTAGAAGTGACTGAATATTGTTTGTCTCCCTTTCGATAGGCAGCAGATACAGTACAAAATCTTTTTATTTATTTACTGAATTTTGATTTGTGCCTTGAGTAATCTGTAATCAATAATTTATTATTTGGATAATACAAGGATTTCATACAAGTGAGACAGATATTCTGTTTTGTATATTTCTATTTACCAGTAGTTGTTATCTAAAAGTTGACTACCTAGTGGTAATGCTTAGGTACTCAAGTTACAATCTGCATTGCCTGTAATGCGATTCTGTCTCTGCATTACCCCAGGACTACCTCAGAACTAATCAACTTTTGTACGACTACTGCTGTGTGTACAGGCATCTGTAATTAGGCATCGTAATATCTAAGCGCTGGCAAAACCCTACCTGGGGTAATGTAGTGTAGGGGTCTGTAATCAAGGTAGTGCACTGGGTGGTAACTACTCTATACTATCTATGATACATTAAATTAAAGGCATGACAAGAGGAGACCTAAAGCAACCAAGTACAACTGGCAGATGTGGAAATCTTGGGAAAGGTATTTAGTCAGCTGCAGGACTTGCAGTGTCACACTCCTCAAGTACAAACTGTGGAAGAGTCGTGCCTGCCCGGTCTGCAGGAGGATGGCAGTAATCTACTACAAGCTAGCTGAAGTATGGGCTGTAATTAGCCAGCTACGAAGAAGTTCGGACTGGGAGCCACGGGTGCCCACTACTACTCTTCTTCTGTAATAACCTTCAGGAGTTCACCATGGCAGCTGCAGGATAGTAGGCAAGGATAATAGCTGGTGGGTGGCAACAACTGGGGTTGGAAAGGGCCCATAAATGGCATTCGCAACAAGCAACCATTTTACCACCTCTGAGAGGAGCACTGCGTGCTACTCCGCCTTCCCAGAGAAAGCACCCCATTGCAACCAGGGCTCCAGAAGTGACAACACCTGCTGGGGGTGGGGACACAGCAGCCCGGAAGGGAGAGTTAGAAGAAGGGTACTTGTAGCACAGAATTCTATAGCTAGAGGTTCCAAGACTCTGGTATGTGCCTCAGATTAGAAGTGGAGGATGGTGCACTGTTTCCCACGTGCGACAGCTGGCAAGGGAATGCCCCAGGGTAGATGGCTTGGTTAGGGAAGTGAGAAGGATGCAAGATGTTATTGTTGATCTGGTAATGAACAATCGAGGAGGAAGGCCGTTTGAAGGTGTAAACGCTAGCTTCAGGACATAGGATTCTAGGCTTCAGGTAATGGCTGGTAAAGTCAGTGTGTTTGCAGATGACACCAAGATCTGCAACAGAGGAGATGATCCAGATGGGGTGGACAGAATGAGAAGAAATCTGGATAAACTGGCAAAATGGTGGGAAAAGTGGCAACTGGGATTTAATGCAAAGAAGTGCAAGATCATGCACACAGGGAAGAGAAACCCTGAAGCCACCTATAGGCTGGGTGGGGAGTTGCTGGCAGTCACAATCGAAGAAAGAGACTTGGGCATCATCATCATAGATGACCTGAAATCATCCAAGTAGATCACTAAAGCAGTCGGTAAGGCTAGGGGGATGTTGGGGAGATTAGTAGGGGTATCACAAGTCAGAAGAGGGAGGTAATAATCCCTCTTTACAAGACACTGGTTAGGCCCCATCTGGAGTACTGTGTGCAGTACTGGAAGCCACACCTTCACAAGGACATTAACCAAATTGAGGCAGTCCAGAGAAGGGCAAACAAAATAGTGCAGGGACTGCATCAGAAAGCATATGAGGACACATTAATGGAGCTCAATATGTATACCGTTGAGTAAAGGAGGGAGAGAGGTGATATGATCGAAACATTCAAATACCTTAAGGACATTAACAAGGTGAAAGAGTCTAATATCTTTCAATATAAGAAAAAATAGCAGGACAAGAGGACACAGCATGAGATTAGAGGGAGGCTAATTAAGGGGTAATGTGAGGAAGTTCTTTTTCCACACAAAGGGTGGTGGATACATGGAACGGCCTACCTCAGGAAGTGGTGGCTATGAATACAGTGTAGGGCTTCAATCAGGCATGGGATAGGCATAAGTGAGCTATACAGATGAGTATGAACAGATAGGCCATTGACAGAGCAAAGGCTGATGGCACATTCACAAGGTAGAAAAAGAAATGGGCAGACTGGATGGGCCTTGCGGTCCTTATCTGCTGTCAACTTCTATGTTTCTATGTGACCTTCTGGTTCCATGTCATAATAGCAACCACAAAACAGCACTTGTACATTGCCGAAATGCAAATCAGCAATGTACACTCTCCCGCGAAGCCAACAACAATGACCAGGCTAAAAAAAACAAACTCATCTATGCGGCCCCTCCCTAAATTACTATTCTCAACTCCAGGGGGCTGCATGTCGGGGGACCAGAACGCAACAAAACAAAGTCCCACCAACTGAAAACACGCAGAAGTCTTACCCCTACTGAGCCCTGAACCCTGGACCTCCCTCACTACAGGCAGCCAACCTCACCATCACACCAGCTCTGCACCACATCCTCAAACCACACCCCACATATCCCTGCCTCCTGCCTGGACTCTCTTCTTCCTGTCGCTCACTCTCCTATTCCTTCACCGTTTCTTCCCCCGTAACGGGATAACCATCTACTAGTTATGAGCATATAATTTTGTTATAAATATATGTTTTAGACTTCTACTTAGGAAACAGGCCAAGCAGCAAAGCCTCATGGAACATGGGATTTTAAAACAGAGGAGGGGGGGGTCTGTCCTCTCACTGACCCAGTGGATAAACTAATTAAGAGCTTCCCTTTGTCACCTATCTGTCAGGACTGTGTTAGCTGCTGTAACAGGTTGTAAAACGACAACTGCTTTGAACCTAGGAAACTGCCCAGACTACATTTTACGACCTATCAGGAGGAAAGAAAATTCTGACAGACACCTGTGAAAATCCTCACAGCTAAGAGAGGTGTTTTGCAGGATGTATTTCTGAAGATCAAATGGGTAATTCTGACCTGTCGTCATAAAGCATGATGCTGCCTAATCAGGAAGAATATATATATTTTTTAAGTGGAATGTTTAACAGTGTGCAGATGCATGTGACTAATTCAGTATACAGTATATCTCACAACCAGCATCACCACAGAGCTGTGACCTCACAAGCTGGGTGGGACATTTCCCCCCTGATATTGTCAAATTGATGAGGGAACCATATATACTTGTGTTTGGACTTTCAAGAGAGACACTTGTGTTCTGGACTCTTACAAGGTGCGTCAGTCAAGATAGGTAAACCACAACTGAAAACTGAATTAGAACTAGTTAATTCAGTAAAATGGCATTTTGTTTTGTAATTTCCATTTTCTTTCAGATTGTAATCATTATGTATATGCTTTGCACAACTCTGCACATGCTTTGATCCCACTTAATGCCTCAAAGCTAACTACCCTATTTCGCCCAAGACACTTCTGCACTTCTAAACAAGCTTTGCTATAAAATGTCTTTATAGCTGCCAGTTAGCTCAGTTTCAGTTATTTGCATGTACTAATGTCACTTTTGTCATCTCTGCATAGCTATATGTATTATCTCGAGTACTGTCTGACTTGATCTGTATTCTAACCTACCTGTACTATATACTATGTACCTGTACTATATACTATGTATTGTATAATCTCATCTCATTTTATGTATGTATTCTCCCGGGTCGTGCCTGAAAATAGTTAACTTTGGCTAGCACACCTAACCCGGTAAAGAAAAACTAAATAAATAAATATATGTTCTGTTTGATATACTGTATTTATTTACTATTTTTAATTTTTTGTTTTGCATAATCTTTTTATTAATTTCAAAAAAAGGTTTTAAACATACACATAATAAACAACACATCGAACAAACAGATGCATTCCATATAACAATACAGTTACAGTCAGTAATAAATTAACATAACTATTTTTTACCAGTCCAGTTTATACATATATGATTTCATATGCATTTCCATTCTATACTTTCCCAAATTTATCTATATCCAGTGAGCTGCAGGCCTCCAATCACCCTGTTACCTCCTCATCCTAGTCCCACACGTAATGTATTCACCTCTTCCTCACTAAGCGATGTCAAGAAGGGAGCCCAACCCCTATAGAAGGATTCTACCCTATCTCTAATCATGAGGGTCAGTCTTTCTAAGGCCAGTGTCTGAAGTATTAGCTGGCGCCACTGCATAACAGAAAGCGTTACATAGGTGACCCAAGTCTTTGAATGCAGTGCCTTGCCAGCATTAATAGTACCCTAATCCAGCATGGTAATGGGTCCCATTCTCCCTCCTCTCCTTGATCCATTCCAAATAGTCCTACAATTGGTTCTACCCGCAAATGATAGCCTGCCATTTTACTAACCTCACTGATTACTTCTCCCCAAAAGGTCTGAAGCACTCTGCATGACCAAAAAGGAAAAATACTTAGTAATGTTGTTTCTTCTAATGGAGTCTTGCTGTATTCTGACATATGCAGTTAGGTCCTGCCTTTCAACTGCCCCGGAGAACAAAGAGTTAAACTTTCCATGGCCAGCATGGAATGTTCACCACGAGCTCGGTTGAAGCCAGTCTGCTGCTGTTTAAACTGCAACCATCAGATCTTTACGAGCAAAGACTCACTAGATGTTCTGTGTGGAAACTGTAAAATTCTTACTAGCCAACCGGCAAATATATCTATATAACAAGTTTTTTGGTTTCAAAAGGAAGACTCAGGTCAGGAAACCCAAAAACAAAACACATCCAAAACACAACCTGTCACCCAAACCAAAAGAGGGTGAAAAAGGGACACCCCTAGGGTGCCAACACTGCTCCTGCCCACCCACATCCTAAAATCTAGGTTCTGAGAGGGGAGACGAGGGGAGGTCAGAATACAGCAAGACTCCAGTAGAAGAAACAACATTACTAAGGTGAGTAATTTTTTTCTTCAAACAACATGAAGTCTTGCTGTATTCTGACATATGCAGACTACCAAGCAGTTTCTCCATGGAGGAGGGACAGAACCTACTTTGGAAACAGGCTCTGAAGTACTGCTGTGCCAAACCGAGCATCACTCCTAGCCTGGATATCCAGAGAGTAATGCTTGGTGAAAGTATGGACTGTTTTCCAGGGGGCTGCTTGACAAATTTCTGAGAGGAATATTCCTGGCAGCAGCTGTACCTCTAGTGGAATGAGCCCTCAGGCCTGAGGGTGGAGTTCTACCCAATTTTTCATTGCAGAATTGTATACAAGAAACAATCCACCTGGCACTAGATCTCTTAGTGGCAGGTTTGCCCTTACCAACCTCTCCATATGTAAGGAACAACTAGAGGGATTCAAACCTGTGACCCTTGGTACGCTCTATGTAGTAGCTAAGGGCTCTTTTAACGTCCAAGCTGTGTAGCCTCCTCTCTCCCGAGGAGGAATGGTCAGTGAAGAAAACAGGGAGAGATATAGACTGGTTGAGGTGGAAATCTGAAACCACTTTAGGTAGGAACTTTCTGTTAGTTCTAAAGACCACTTTATCTCTGTGAAAAGAGATGAAATCAGATTCCACTGACAGGGCTTGCAATTCACTGATACGTCTGGCAGAAGAAAAAATTACTCACCTTAGTAATTGCTTTTCTTCTCATGGAGTCTTGTTATATTATAACAATAGCAGTCAGCCACTGCAGCTGAACTGCCCCGGAGAGGAAGGAGTTAACTCCAGAGGATCTGGAGTTCTACAGCACGAGGGCGCTGTGCCAAAGCTCTATCTGGCCAGTTTCAAATGAAACTGTCAGATCTTTATGAAGCTAACACTAAGCAACAAGTCTGTGTGGAAAGCTCTACACTAGCCAAATGGCTACCTACTAGTAGTAATAACAACAATATAAACAACAATAGAACACCAATAACCATAATAACAATAAAAAATGGTATTATTATTATTATTAGTTTTCCCCCCTTGACAAGCACCATTAGGACCCTCCCTTCCCCAAAGACTCAAGTCCAGGAGGGGGCCAATATTTTACCTAAGCAGACAACCTAGTTCCTAACCCTAAAAGAAAGAGGTAAAGGAAAAACTACAATGGCATGACACAGTGCTTGCACTAATTTGCCACCCCTACCCAAGTAGAAGTTCTGAGAGGCAGGAGGAGGTGGTTATAACAGCAAGACTCCATGAGAAGAAAAGCAATAACTAAGGTGAGTAATGTTTTCTTCAAACACCATGAAGTCTTGCTATATTATAACAATAGCAGATTACACAGCAGTACCTCCATGGAGGAGGGTCAGAACCTACTTAGGAAATAGGCTCTGAAGCACAGCTGTACCAAACCGAGCATCTCTCCTGGACTGGACATCCAGGGAATAATGCTTGGTAAAAGTGTGAACTGTCTTCCAGGTAGCAGCTTGACAAATTTCCAGAATGGGAATGTCTCTAGCAGCCGCTAGAGACGCAGCTGTATCCCTGGTGGAGTGGGCCCTCAGTCCTGAGGGGGGTTCTCTACCTAGTTTTTGGTAACAAAATTGGATACAAGAGACAATCCACCTTGCAATTGTCCTCTTAGTGGCAGGTTTCCCCTTGCCAACCTCGCCATAAGTAAGGAAGAGTTGGAGGGATTTGAACCTGTGACCCTTGGTGCGTTCCACATAGTAGCTTAAGGCTCTTTTGACGTCCAAGCTGTGCAGTCTCCTCTCACCTGAGGAAGAATGCTCAGTGAAAAATACTGAGAGAGAGATTGATTGGTTCAGGTGGAAATCTGAAACCACCTTAGGCAAAAACTTTCTATTAGTCCTGAGGACTACCTTATCTCTGTGGAAAGAAATAAAATCTTCTTCCACTGACAGGGCCTGTAATTCACTTATGTGTCTGGCAGAAGTGATAGCCACTAGGAAAACAGTTTTCCAAGTTAGATACTTGAGCTCTGCTGAGGACAGAGGCTCAAAGGGAGGTTGCATTAACTGAGCAATGCAAACATTCAGGTCCCAGGCAGGAGCTGGTTCCCGAAAAAGGGGGGTTAATATGAAGTAACCCTTTAAAAAACTTGGAAAACACAGGGTGAGAAGAAAGGGAGGCAGGCTTCCCTGCTGACACAAAAGCAGAGACAGCTGCCAGATGAACCTTCAAGGTAGCTGGCCTAAGGCCTAGGGAATTTAAATGGACCAAATAGTCCAATAAAATGGGAAGATCAGCGGATTCTGGAATAATCTGCCTCTCAGAGCACCAGATGGAAAACCTCTTCCACTTAGAATTGTAAGTGGCCCTACTGGAAGGCTTCCTTGAAGCCTTTAAATATCCAGGACACCTTGAGAAAGGTGTAAATCAGCAATTCTAACTCCTCAAGAGCCAGGCCTTGAGATGGAGGATTTGAGGTCCGGATACCACACTCTCCCCTGTGCACAGGCCAGCAAGTCGTGGACTCTGGGCAGGCTCAAGGCAGGGTGGACTGTCAAGGACGGAAGCAGAGGGTACCAGGGCTGTCTGGCCCAATCTGGGGCAATCAGAATCACTTTGCAGGGTTGAGATCTGATTTTCACTAGTACCCTGAAAAGAAGAGGAAAGGGGAAGGCAGCACAGGAACTTCCTTTCCAGTCCAACAGAAAAGTCCAGGGGACTGAGCCCAGCACTGGAGGCCTGCAACAAAATAGAGGAAGTTGGTGGTTGTCTGGGGCTGCGAAAAGATCTATCTGAGGGGTGCCCCATCTGGCAAAGACGGACCCCAGCACCTGTGGATTCAGAGCCCATTCGTGATGGCCCTGAGAAATTCTGCTGAGGGCATCCACCAGGACATTGTCCTTCCCTGGGAGGTAAACTGCTGTCAGGGAGGTGTTCAGGGAGTAGGCCAGAGACCACAACTTCATTGCTTCGGTGCACAAGGCTGATGACCGAGTGCCCCCTTGCTTGTTGATGTACCACATTGTGGTGGTGTTGTCTGTCCTGACTTGAACCACTTTGTTCTGGACAGAAACTGAAAATACCTGAAGAGCTAAAAAGACAGCTCTGAGTTCCAAAAGACTGATGTGGAGCAGAGATTCCTGAGGAGACCACACTCCCTGAGTGGACAGGTCGCCCAAGTGAGCTCCCCACCCTAACAGGGAGGCATCCGTGGTGAGGGTGAGGGAGTGGGAAATGGGAATGAAGGGAACCCCTTGTTTTAGATTGCTTCGGTCCTGCCACCAGTGGAGGGCCAGGATCAGAGTTTGAGTCACTGGGACCAATTTGGAAAGGGGGTCCTTCCTTTGAGACCAATAGCCCTCAAATGGAACTGAATGTCCCTCATCTGGAATCTTGCTCCCTGCACTACAGCTGTGGAAGCAGCCATGTGCCCCAGGAGTTGCAGAAAATGCCTTGTTGTTTGAGAGACCGTGAGGGTAAAGGAGGATGCCAGGCACCCAGTCTGTTCACCCTTTCCGAGGGAAGAAATGCCCTGGCTAACTTTGTGTTAAATTCTGCACCTATGAAAGTTAGGACCTGAACTGGTTCCAGAACTGACTTTGTAAATTTAGCAGGAATCCCAGGAAGTGAGAAGCTGCTGGGTGACTTGCAAGTGGGATTTCACCTGATCTGGAGACTGACCCACAATGAGCCAGTTGTCCAGGTAGGAAACACAGCAACCCTTGCCTTTTAAGTGAGCCACTACCACAGCTAGACGTTTTGTGAATACCCTTGGCGCAGAGGTAAGGCCGAAAGGCATTGCCCTGAACTGGTAGTGGCCTGAGGGCAGTTCGAACCTGAGGTACTTTCGTGAGAAGGCCTGATCAGAACATGAAATAGGCATCCTTGAGGTCCAGGGAAGCTAGCCAGTCCCTGGCCTTAGAGAAGGCAATATCATTGCCAGAGTCAACATTTTGAACTTTGGTTTCAAAGATGCTTGTTCAGGTACCTTAAATCTAGAATGGGCCGCATTCTCCTGTCTTTGGGGTAAGAAAGTATCTTGAATATAGCCTTGCCCTGATGGCAAGAGGGACCCTTTCCACTGCTTTGCAGTCCAGAAGAAGAAACCTCTGCTTCCAAAGCAAGGGCTTCTGAAGGATTTGCAAGTGGAAAATGTCTGGCTCTCATCTTTGGAAACTGTTTGAAGCTGAGAACCAGACCCTGGTTATTACCTCCAGAACCCATCTGTCGAAGTTAAGGACAGCCAGTTCTGGCTGAAATAAGCCAACCTGCCCCACTGGTACAGGAGGAATAGGCCCTGGGCACCCCATCAGGGTGCCTGCTTGGCAACAGCCTTAGGCTGAGGGAGGGGCGGTTTACTTGTGCCTCGTCTACCCCTGCCTCTGAAGAAACCCCCTCTGCTTAAAAGCAGGAGGCTTGAATGTTAAAGGCCTGTGGAAAGGCCTGCCCCTACCTCTGGGAGCGTGCCTTTGTGGAGTGGCATGCCTCTCTTAGCCTGGGCACTTTTGTAGGTAGTTCTGTATTCATCCATCTTTTCATATAGTTTTCTGTTTGTTCCCAAACAGAGAATTTCCACTAGGAAAATCCATAGCCTTTGACTGAGTATCCTGGGACAGATTAGTGCATCTGAGCCATGCCAACCTCACGGAAAGCTACAGAAGTGGCCATGACCCTAGAGGAGACATCATTAACATCAACAGCAGTATGAAATTGAACTTTAGAGGCTTCAATGCCATCAGCAGCCACCTGTTCCAACTCACTAGCCAGCTGGCCATGGCCTGCTTGGCTAACTGCAATATTGTGTCCATCTAGATTTCTGATATCTAGCTACATAAGCCATATAATTTGCCTGCCCTGAGTCCCAAAGCTGCATATACTGTTTTTCGCCATGGCATCAATCTTCCTGGAGTCCTTATCAGGAGGATGTGAGGCCAGGGAATATTAGCTTGTCACAGGCTGCAGCTTGTACCACACCTACATGACTACACTGTTCAGTGAGGAAGTCTGTATCAGAGCCTGACAAAGTATACCTTCTGTCCATTTTTTATCTACAGGAGGGACAGAATGAGATTTTTAAAATCTTTGTTGTTTGCTTCCTAAATGACTTATGCAAAGGAACAGACAACCTCCTAGACTCTAGTATATCCATCATTTCTACATAATCAGGCTCCTCTTGCTCATCCACAGCCTCCTCTAAAGGAAGCTGGAGGGTTTCTGCAACCTTTTGTAAAACATAAAATGAGAAGGGACTCAGACAGAATAGGAGGAGATTCTAAAGGTCTGTCTGGAGAAATGTCCGTTCAATGGCGCGTCCAGACCCTCCCAGCCACACATATATTGATCAAATTCCTCCTCCCTCCTGTGGTTCATAAAATTCCTCAACATCATACTCCTGAACCACTGGAACTGAGCAGACCAACCTTTTACCAACTGTTGGTGGTCAGCTGGAGTCCCTGAGACAGTGACTGGACAATCTGAATGGCTTTAGCTATCTCTGCAGCAGTTGGAGAGACAATTTGGACTCCAAACCTCCTGATTTCTTTGTCTTTTAACTGGGACTGGTTCATCTGAACCAGCCTTTCTTTGCCGAGAGTCTCGCCTGGTCAAGGCACTCCTCTGGTCCAGTGGGTGCTGGACGGGCTGGCCATCCGGTCAGCGGACTTTTAGCCTCTCGCTCCCTGAGCCGGCCAATTTCTTTCCAGGGTGGCTGCAGGAAATTTTTACACACCTGGCAGTCTGACAGGAGGTGGTCAGCCCCAGACAATAGACACAAGTGGTGTGTGGGTCAGCCTTGGCAAAGGCTTCCCCACAGACATCACAGTGTTGAAACCTAGTGGGCCGGTTTTCTTTTGGGTTTCTCAGACATAATGCCAGCCTATCCAAAAACTTCCCTTTTGATGGCAGTGCCAGGCAAGACACCTTATCGGTTCCTAACTGTCACGGTATTTGAAAACCTATTTAAAACCAGGGTTTTTAGAACCGATAAGAACCGGAACCACACTCTAAAAGCCCAACCAAACACTTCAAAGCGTTAAAATCAGCAAAACCGATCGGTTCAAAACCGAACCGATAATTGAATTTCCACACAGACTTTAAATTTGTACTTACGGTTTACCAGATAGAGCTTTTAACCGAAATGCGGTAAAATAAATACTTTTTGCCGGTTCAAATGAACCGAAAAATACTCGCTTGAACCGAGAATGAACCGAGCTGAAGGAGCTGATCTCCAGAGCGACTGTTCAGTGAAGCGGAGTAAAGAATCTGACAGTTTCATTTGAAACTGGCCAGATAGAGCTTTGGCACAGCGCCCTCGTGCTGTAGAACTCCAGATCTTCTGGAGTTAACTCCTTCCTCTCCGGGGCAGTTCAGCTGCAGTGGCTGACTACTATTGTTATAATAGAGCAAGACTTCATGGTGTTTGAAGTAATGGCTACCAAAAACAAAGTTTTCCAAGTCAAGTACTTAAGCTCTGCTGAGGACAATGGCTCAAAGTGGGGTTGCATAAGCTGAGCAATGCAAACATTAAGGTCCCAGGCAGGAGCAGGATCCCTAAAGGGGGGATTGGTGTGAAGCAATCCCTTAAAAAACCTACAAAAAACAGGATGGGATGATAGAGAGGAAGGCTTGCCTACTTACAAGAAAGCAGAAACAGCTGGCAAGTGTACTTTAAGGGTAGCTGGTCTGAGGCCTATGCCATTAAAATGGGCCATATAGTCCAGAACTGTAGCTAACTCAGCAGAGTCTGGAGAAATATTCTTTTTAGAACACCAAATGTTGAATCTTTTCCATTCAGAGTTGTAAGTCTTCCTGGTGGAAGGCTTTCGAGAAGCCTTAAGGATATCCAGAACCCCTTGGGAAAGATGCAGATCCGCAAACTCTAACTCTTCAAGAGCCATGCCTTGAGACTGAAGATTCGGGTACCAAATCCTCCCCTGAGGGGATGTCAGCAGGTTGTAATTCCTGGGAAGAGACAGGGGAAGGTGGACCGCTAGGGACAGCAACAGGGGGTACCAGGACTGTCTGGCCCAGTCTGGAGCAATCAGAATCACTTTGCATGGTTGTGACCTTATCTTGACTAACACTTTGAACAAGAGAGGGAAGGGGGGAAAAGCATACAGAAATTTCCCTTCCCAGTTCAGAATCAAGAGCATCCAGGGGCACTGAGCCCAAGACTGGGGATCTGCAACAAAAGTGAGGAAGTTGGTGATTGTCTGGGGCTGCAAAAAGATCTCTCTCTGGAGTGCCCCATCTCGAGAAAATCACTTTCAAAACTAGAGGATCTAGGGCCCATTCGTGATGGCCCTGGGATATTCTGCTCAGTGCATCAGCTAGGACATTGTCCTTCCCTGGGAGGTGAACTGCTATCAGAGAGGTTTGCACGGAGTAGGCCAGGGACCACAACTTCATTGCTTCTGTGCACAAGGCTGTAGACCGAGTGCCTCCTTGCATGTTGATGTACCACACGGTGGTGGTGGTGGTGTCTGTTCTGACCTGAACCACCTTGCTTTGTAGAGATTTGGAAAAGGCTTGCAGTGCCAGAAACACTGCTCTGAGTTCCAAAAGATTGATGTGAAGCACAGATTCCTGAGGTGACCACAGTCCTTGGGTGGTAAGATCCCCCAAATGGGCTCCCCAGCCCAGCAGGGAAGCATCTGTGGTGAGTATCACTGAATGAGACTGAGTGACAAATGGAACCCCTTGTCTCAAGTTGCCCTGATCCTGCCCACATTGCAAGGCTTGGATCAGGGTTCGAGTCACTAGGATTACTTTGGTAAGGGGATCCTTTCTTTGGGACCAGAAGGCTCTTAAGTGGAACTGAATGTCCCTCATCTGGAATCTTGCCCCTTGGACCACTGCTGTGGAAGCTGCCATGTGGCCCAGAAGCTGAAGGAAATGCCTTGCTGGTCAAGACACCTGAAGGGTGAATGAAAAGGCCAGTTCCATAAGGTTCCTTGCCCTTTCCAAGGGAAGGAAGGCTCTTGCCTTTACTGTAAAGTTCTGCACCTATGAAGGTGAGAAGCTGTACTGGTTCGAGAATTGACTTCAGAAGGTTGAGAAGGAATCCTAAGGAAGTGAGCACTTGCTAGGTCACTTGCAGATGTGACTTGACTTGGTCTGGAGACTGACCTACTATGAACCAGTCGTCCAAGTATGGGAAGATGGAGATCTTTTTTCTTCTTAGGAAAGCAGCAACTACTGCCAGGCACTTTATGAAAACCCTTGGGGCTGATGTTAGGCCAAAGGGCATTGCTCTGAATTGATAGTGGCCTGAGGGCAACTCGAACCTGAGGTACTTTCTGTGGGAGTACCTGATGGGAATGTGAAAGTAGGCATCTTTGAGGTCCAGGGAGGCTAGCCAGTCCCTGGCCTTAGAGAGGGAAGGATAATTGCCAGAGTTACCATTTTGAACTTTGGCTTCAAAAGGTGTCTCTTCAGATATCTTAGGTCCAGGATGGGCCGCCATTCTCCTGTCTTTTTGAGGGTTAGGAAGCACCTGGAGTACAATCCTTTGCCCTTGTGTAGGGTGGGAACCCTCTCTATAGCTCTGAGAGCTAGGAGAGAAGAAACCTCTGCCTCTAGGGCGAGGGTCTCTGAAAGATTTGCAGGTGGAAAGGGTCTGGTTCTCATCTTGGGAAATTTTTGAAGCTGAGAACCAGTCCCTGGCTTACTACTTCCAGGACCCACTTGTCTGATGTAAGAGACTTCCAGTCCTGGACAAAGTAAGCCAGCCTGCCCCCCTACTGGTATGGGAGAATCGGCCCGGGAAGACCCATCAGGGTGTCTGCTTGGCAGGGGCTTTAGGCTGAGGGGTGGATGCAGGCCTGCTCATCCCCCTTCTGCCTCTCCCTCTAAAGAATCCCCTCTGTGAAAAGGAAGAAGAGGAGGCCTGAGTTTGGTAAAAAGGCCTTTGGAAAGGCCTGTCCCTGCCCCTGGACTGCTGCCTTTGAGGAGTTGCTTGCCTTTCTTTGGCCTGAGCACTCCTGTAAGTGGTCCTGTACTCATCCATCTTTTCATGTAGTCTCTGTCTGCTCCCCAAACAGAGAATTACCAATTACAGGAAAATCCATGGCCTTAGCCTGGGTATCCTGTGAGGCTAGTACATCTGAGCCAAGCCATCCTCCGAAGAGCCACAGATGTAGCCATGACTCTTGATGAAACATCATTGGAGTCCACAGCAACATGAAACTGTACTTTCGATGCCTCAATCCCATCTGCAGCCACCTGCTCCAGCTCCTTGGCAAGCTGGTCGGGGGGCCTGTTTAGCCAGAGCCAGCACAGTGTCCCACCTGACTTCTGGTACCTGGCTGTATAGGCCATACAGTTAGCCTGCCTGAGTCCCAAAGATGCTGCCATGTATTGTTTCTTTGCCATGGCATCAATCTTCCTAGAGTCCTTGTCTGAGGGGGGGTGTGATGCCAAGGGAATATTTGCCTCATCACAGGCAGCAGCCTGCACAACCCCAACATAGCTGCATTGCTGAAAAAGGAACTCCGTGTCTGAGCCTGAGAGAGTGTACCTCTTGTCCATTCGTCTGTCCACAGGAGGTATAGAATTAGGAGACTTAAGAATTTTATGTGTCTGTTTCCCAAAGGATTTGTGGAGGGGAATAGACAGTCTCCTGGACTCTGGGATGTCCATCATCTCAACATAATTAGGCTCTTCCTGATCCTCTACTGCTTCCTCCACAGGAAGCTGGAAGGTCTCAGCCACTTTTTTGTAAAACATATAGTGTGAAGGGACTCAGAAAGCCTAGAAGGAGAAAACACCTGAAGGTCTGTCTGAGGAGATGTCCGGGTCAATAGGCACATCCAGACTTTCATAATCACCATAATCATCCTCATACTCTCCCTCCTCGTCCTCCTCCGGTTCATAAAATTCTTCCAAAGTATAATCCGGAACCAGGGGAACCAACCGAACCGAGCCCCTGCCAGATGGTGCCAGTTCGGTCAGAACCGAACTAAGCGACTGCACAATCCTTATCGTCTTGGCTATCTCATCGGCGGTCGGAGTATGAATTTCTGGGTCCAAACCGGACAATTTATCTTTTCTCTTTCTTTTTACTGGAACCGATTCCTCAGAATCGGCTCTCCTTTTGCCCGAAGAAGTATCACCCTGGTCAGAGGCACTCCTTCTGGTTCGGTCAGAACTGAACCAGGCTGGCCATCCGGGTCAGCGGACTTCTCGGCCTCCCTTTCCCTCAGTCTACCTAATCTCTTTTCCAGGGTAGATTTGGGAAAATTCTTGCAAATTTGGCAGTCTGAATCGAGGTGGTCAAACCCCAGACAATAAACACAGGTGGTGTGGGGATTAGCCTTGGCAAAGAGTTCCCCACACACACTGCAGTGTTGAAACCCAGTGGGCCCGGTTTTTTTCTTGGGTTTCTCAGACATGACCAATCCTATCCAAAAACTTACCCTTTTTTTGGCAATCCGCCAGGCAAGACTCCCCTATCGGTTCCTGACCGTGTCACGGGTCTTGGAGAAAAACGTAATTAAATCTGTTTTTTTCAGAACCGATACGGACCGGTTACCACACTCTAAAGTAAGCACAAGCTTTTTTACCTCAAACTGATCGGTTCAGCCGAACCGATCCACAATTTACAAGTTTCACACAGAAACAAAACAAAAAACCTATCTAGTACTCACGGTACCACAGACAGAGACTTGAACCAACTAAGCGTTAACAGCAATTCGGTAGAAACCAACCGAAAACCGACACTTCAACCGACTTTTTGAATCGAGCAGAAGGAGAAATCTCTGGAGCGACTGTTCAGTGAGGCAGAGTAAAGAATCTGACAGTTGCAGTTTAAACAACAGCAGACAGGGGCTTCAACCGAGCTCATGGTGAACATTCCATGCTGGCCATGGAAAGTTTAACTCTTTGTTCTCCGGGCAGTTGAAAGGCAGGACCTAACTGCATATGTCAGACTACAGCAAGACTTCATGTTGTTTGAACAGTGCATATACGTCCCTCTCTCACTTCCACAACGACCACAAAGAGGAGAGACAGATGGGTGTGCTCTATGAACTATCACCCAGGGGTAATAGAGCCTATGCAGAAATTTATAGAAGGCTTCTTTGAATCTATTACATACTAAAAGCCCATATGTCCTTCTAACAGTAGTTGCCGGTTATACTCTGCAGTTTCTCCCCCATGTCTCTCTCCCACAGTAGTCTTGTTTTCTGAGTATAATCTAGATAATCCTGTTTCCCTACTTTTGCAGCCTTTCTAATAAAGCCCTTAGGGTCTTTCTGCACACGATAAATCAGGGTCTCTGTTGACCGCCAACACAGTGATTGCCCCCGGTCCATCTTTGACACAAATGCCTAAGCTGAAGATATTGAAATACTTGTTGTCCCTGCAATCCTAACCCTTGAATAATATCCCCCAGGGTCATAGGGTCCCACTCTTAACTAAATTCCCTATACTCTGGACACCTTTATTCTCCCACTCTTTGAAGCCCCTGTCCTCCAACCCCGGGAGGAAAAAGGAGATATCCATCACAGGTAACAGCAGAGTTTCCCCTTTACAATTCCCACCTCTTTTCCTGAGGTGATTCCAGGCCTCTAACACTGCCCTCACTAATGGGTTACCTCCACCCTGGGTGGAGTATGCTTTGAAACCCTTACTATGCAACTAGGCCGATAGGCGACCCAGGCAGTCCCATTGCTCTCAATCAACTCAGCTTGCCACAGCAGGACAGTGCACCCAATCCGCCACATAGTGTTGCTGTACTGACAAGTAATAGTTCCGAAGATCCAGAAAGTTTAGCCCACCCCTATTCATTTTAGCTTTCAGTCACTGGAGATGGGCTCTCGGATGCTTTTCCCTCCAGATAAACTGAGTAAATGCTTTCTCGATCCAGTGTAGGTCCCCTCTTGACAGGTCCACCGATATCACCTGCATGGGGTATAATATCCTTGGAAGGATATTAATTTTTATCAGATTAACGCAGCCCAGCCACGAAATAGGGAGCTGCATCCACCGCCCTAGGTCTGCTTCCACTTTTTTAATTAAGGGTGTGTAATTTAACCCATACAGTGCCCCAATTGTCCTGCCCACTTTAATACCTAAATAAGTAATAGTCAAGGTCTTTCCCTGGAGACCCCACCACTCGTCATCCTTCTCCCTTTTAGGAAAGCACATCATTTCCAATTTACTAAGGTTTATTTTGCATCCAGAAAAAGCCGCAAAGGCATCTATTATCTCCAACAAAGGAGGCATAGAAACCTGCAGGTACTTGACAAATAAAAGCATGTCATCCACATAAAGGGCAACTTTATGTACAGTACCCCTAGCCCCCTCAATACCCTGAATCTCTGGGCATTGCCGAAGGGCCACAGCCAAAGGTTCCAATGCCAGTGCAAATAACAGAGGAGAAAGGGGACAGCCCTGCCTCATACCCCTTTCCAGGTCAAAAGCATCCGTGGGCACTCCATTAACCAAAATCCGAGCCTTAGGGGCCCGATACATACCTTGTACCCACTGAACATATGATTCCACCACCAGACCAAGAGGTACTCCACTCCACCCTGTCAACGCTTTTCCAGCGTCCATAGAAATAATGTACATTTTTTCTTCCATTTGCCCTGCTCTCCACACCACATTAAGAAACCTTTGCATATTATGATAGGAAAATCTCCCCTTTATGAATCTGGTCTGGTCTGGGTGAATCAGCACAGGTAAGTAATCCTCTAACTGTGTGGCCAGCACTTTAGCTATGATTTTAAGGTCACAGTTTAAGAGTGATATCGGCCTATAAGAGGCACATTCCATCTCATCTTTACCTGGTTTGGGTGTTAAACAAATCAGAGCGTCGAAACAGGTAGTGGGCATGTGTGGACACTCTCCCTCCTCCCCCTGCTGCAGCAGCCCACTTAGCACCTCCGCCATCTGCCCCGCAAGAGTTTTGTAATATTCCACAGGGAATCCATCAGGGCCACTTGCCTTACCCCGCTGCAGTCTCCCTATGGCTTTAATTACTTCCTCCTTCGTAATGGGTTGATTTAATCGCTCTCTCTGGGTAGTCGAGAGCCTGGAAAGTTGTACCTTATCCAGAAAGTCCTTCATCAGTTGTCCCTTACCCTGACACTCAGCCTTATACAGTTGCTTATAAAAGTCCCAGAAAGTACTCCTTACCTTATTGGGTTCTCTATGCACTACCCCACACACACCTAATCCCTGTTATTCAAGTGGGGCATCTACCTCCCTTCATAAGTCGCACCAGTAGGGGTCCAGGTCTATTAGACCATTCAAACATATGGCGTTTGCAATATAACTAGGATGTCTTGGCCTCACTTCTAACCACAGCATTCAGGGCCTCCCTGGTGACCATTAGCGACTGTTCTACCTCTCCCTTGGCTGCCCTCTTTTCCAACTCTTTTAACTTCCTCTCAATTCCCTGTCTCTTTTCATGTTTCTCCTTCCTATATTTAGCCATAAATGCTATTATGGCACCTCGCATAAAGGCCTTGCCCGCATCCCAATATACGGTTTTTGAGACCTCAGCTCCCTCATTGGTTTCCCTATACCATTGCCATTTATTCACCAAGTATTCCCTAAACTCCTGGTTTCAGAGCATGTATGATGGGAATTTCCACTGGGGCAGAGAGTCCCTCACTGCCCGCATCTGAATCCGTCCAATGACCACGGCATGGTCTGACACATGGATAGGACTATGAGCTATATCCACCACTCTGTCATGCCATCCACGTGGCATGACAATATAGTCAATTCGGGAACATGTCCCATGAGGGTTAGAAAAAAATGTGTACTCTCTAGCCCCTGGGTTCACCATCCTCCAACCATCCACCAGGTCCATATCTGCCATGCCCTCCTACCACTGGCCGAATACCTCTGTCATCGTACCCTTACTTTCCGAGTGATCCAGTATTGGGTCCACTGTACTATTCAAATCACCACCCATAATTAGTCCTGGAAACTGTTCTCTATTAGGAGATCCAGGAGTTCAGGGAAAAACCTAAGGTCATATACAGCTGGGGCATAAACATTACCAAAGGTAACTGATTCCCCAAATAACTGTCCCACTATGAAAATATATTGCCCGTCTTGATGATCTCTCACCACTCTCGTAACCTCCACTGGCAGGTGCTTATTCAGAAGAATAGCAACTCCTCTTTTATGAGAGAGGTATGAGGCTACAAAGCATTTACCAACCCAACCACGTGAAAGCTTAGCATGCTCCAAGTCCAACAAGTGAGTCTCCTGGAGTAGTGCTACCTGTGTTCCCCTTCTTTTAAGTGCCGCCAAAAGTGTTGTACGTTTGACCGGATTAGTAACCCCTCGCACATTCCAGGAGACCACCGTCAGTTCCTGCATATTAGCCATGATATATCCCACCTTGTTCCCCAAAATTCACTTTTCCTAGCCAGTGCATCTGGAATACCTTATAGCAACTATATATGCAATTTCCCGGACTCTGTATTAGACTGTACACATCGTAGAATGCATTCCACAAGAAATAACAATGAACTATATACATCATATAAACATAAACAGTAACCCCCTTCCCCCATCCACCCCGCTTTTCGTCCCCAGCCTGATTGACAGTATCCCTTCCCTCCACCCTCGTTCACCCTCCTTCCACCCCCCCATCCATAACACACTTAGAACATACCTCCTACCCCTTGTACCCCCCTCATCATTGACACCAACTGCTGCCCTAGCATGAGTGTCGATTAACCCTCCAAGGATACATATGCCCTGCTGCTCCAGCAATGGCCAGCGCCAGCATTTACCCTTTAACATAATTACAATTAAAGTTAAAGAACCCCTCTGCACTCCAACATTAGCTCGTGTGCACACCCTATGATAAACCTCACAAACCAATGCCAAATGCATTACCCTCATGAGCCCCCAATATACCACTGGCGTAAAATTAAACAGCTCACCCTACTCCGGCGTGTCCTCTACCGACAGTGATACATTCAGCATAGTTAGGTACAGTTCTTACCAATGAGGCATCCCCCTGAGATCGCTAACAACATATTTATAGGGAGAAAAAAAAGAGATGTCCCCTCATTTTCCAAACCCAGGCATATCCTCCGACCCCACCTTCTCCTCCATCATCAGCCGTTAGTCTCTCCGTAAGCTGTGTGTATCCCCAAGATGCAGAGGCTCCACGCAACACGAGGAGGAAAGCAGGCCGTGCCAATAACACACATGCTAAGCCCCCCCCACCCCCATCATAACTACATTTCGGCTAGATCTCTCAGGCCTTTTCCGCCTGTGCACATCCACATAGTTCACTTCCAGAGTCCCCAAAGTACCTCACCAGACTCCAAATGAGTAGGATCATCAACCGCCCGCCTGCACCCTGAGGAAGCCTGAAAGTTCCACACTCCACTCAATCAGGTACAGCAATCGTGCACAACCTCATGGTGAGTGCCCCCGTACACTTAATTCCGGGTGTTAATAGATTCATCCATTCAACAGTGCTAAAATAATGCCACATCAGTAGAACAACAGTTAAATAAAAAAAAAAAAAAACACAGGCAGGCCTAACTGTCCAGCTACAGGTCAGAAAACAGTTCCGGGGCTCATCCTAAGCCATCCCCTTCACTTAGACAGCTTCTTCTGTAATTCTTTAACAAATTGCTCAGCCTTACGGAGCTCCCAGAAGGAGTATGTTGCTCCTTCATGCCGGATTTTGAGGACTGCCAGATATATCAAAAAGTTCTCAATTTTAAGGCTTCTGAGCTGGGCCATGAGAGGACTGAACATCTTTCGTTTTTTAAGGAGCCGAATGGAGTAAGCTTGAGAGAGGTATAACCTGGTGCCTTCAAACTCCAGAGCTTCTTTCTCACGATATGCCTTCAAGATCATCTCCAGGTCCTGGAATGCATGAAACCTCATTACCACCTGTCTCGGGTGTGGGTCTCCTCGGGGTCAAGGCATCACAGCCCTGTGGGCTCTTTCTAGTTTCAGGCGCCCATTTTTTGGTTGCAGCCCCAACAGCTCAGGCAGAATTTTAGCACAAAACCCCAGCATATCTCCCTTTTTTGCCCCCTCTGGAAGTCCCCTGAGGTGCAAATTAAGACACCTGTGATAATTTTCTTGATAGCTGAACGCCTCCTTTAGTTTTCCAGCTCTTTTTGTAACAGTGCAATCTGCCCAGGGACCTCCATGGTCTCTTCCTCCAACCTGGTTATATGGTCCTCCGCTTCTCCGATTCTATTACTGTGCAACGTTTGTTGTTCCAGGACCTCTTGCAGTTTGAGGTCAATTTTACTTTCAAGCTTCAAAAGCCTGGGTTCCAGCGCCGCAATCACTTGCCCAGTCACTTCAAGGCCTAACATGCTAATTTTGGCCGCCGAGAGCGAAATAATGCCCACTCTTTCACCTGCCGTAGAGGCAGCCGACTTCTTCCCAGCTTTGCTAGCCAAGTGTTTATTCTTCCCTGGATTTGGCGTCAGGTATTCCTCCATGGCACCTTCCTGCATATATTTATATCAAATACTGCATGCAGAAAACAGTTTTAAGGGGTTCTATTATCACTTTTACCGACCAGATAGCACAGAGCAGCAATCAGGCACGACTATCCAGTTAATGCTCATCAGCCCCCCACTATTTTAATTTTAGTAAACTTTGTTTTCCTTAAAATCCTGACTGAGACATTTTCTCATTTTGAGTATGAATGCTGGGACAGTGTTGATAATTCTGACATAACTGTTAAAGTACTTATAGTATGTCACCGTATACAGCAAGGTAAGGTAATACCTAGGTCTCAACTGAGTCAGAAGGGGCATTGTGAGCCAGGTTGTGTGCCCACTGGGTTAAGTACTGCACTGCTTTCCCCAAAGAGGGTATGGTATTTGTACTTGTTACCTGGGCATGCTAGCTAAAAAGGGTTCATATTTGACCCCAGGACTCAAGACTGGTAGTTGCCCAGACCCAAAAGAGACAGGAGGGTTTACCTGTTTGTCTCCTGTTCACATATTGCACTTCGAGGTTGGGCACTGTGGGAGAAGAGGGTCTAACCCCCAGAGTGCGTCTGTGACAGATTTAGTTGGCAGTGGTGTGATCTAAAACATCTGGTTCGCAGTGGTGCAATCTAGAAGATGTGTTTGCATACTGTGAAATTATTTGGTGACACGAACATTAACAGTCCAGTGTGTCAGACTGATAAACTGCAACAGTTCACACACAAAATCAGGCAGTGATTTGAAAAAAAAAAAAAAAAGAAATATATCATTGTGGTTATAGCCTAAGTTCCCTACCTGTTTTATTTTATTTTTTTTCGGATGCAAGTTAGTGTAGCCATAGATTAGGGAAGAAGATGGCTTCCACCTGCAGTGAGTACACTGTGGAATACCTGAGACAGTTGTCTTAGGAAAGAGGAGTCAATTGTGAGGGGTGAATCAAACAGCACCTCGTGGAAGCTCTTGCAGTAGGTAATGCACAAGCAACTGCCCAAGGCCTTGAGTCACAGTGGATGACTGGAAGGGCCCAGACCTTGGGCATGGAGGGGCCAGGGTCCACCACAGTGTCCAGTCCCAGGGAGAAGGACAGCAGGACCAGTGTGAACCAAGAGCCACAGCAGCAGGGGAAGGTCACCACAATGCTGCAGCCAGAAGGATCAGGCTGCAGACAGAGTTGAGGAGAATGGAGCTGGAATTCGAGCAGAAAAGATTTGAAGTCCAGCAACAGAGGCAGTTTGAACAGAGGAAGTTCCAGATGAAGAGAGAGAGAGGAGAAGTAAGAGCAGTGAGAGGAGAGAGAGCGCCAGATGAAATTTGAACTGGAGAAGCTATAACTCCAAAGACCAGTGCCAGAGCAGGTAAGTGGCATGGGCGAACCTGGACCTCCAGGACTGGGTTACAAATTAAATTATAAATTGATAGCTGAATTTGAAGAGGGGGAGAATATGGATGCATTTTTAAATTAATTTGAAAAGGTATGCATTCAGGAAAAAATTCCCAGAGAGTCCTGGAGCTTCCAGCTATCCCCGCTGCTTACCAGGAAAGCTCGTCATGCGTTGGGTCAAATGGACAAATAGGACAGTAATGATTATGACAAACTTCAAGCTGCATTGCTAAAAAAGTATGGCTTGACAGCTGAAACGTACAGAGTTAACTTCCATATGCTCAGCAGAAGCCCTGACATGAGCTACGAAGAAAGTACAGTTACGTAAGAACTTACCGTAACAGTAGATCTTCGAGAGAGGCTCTTGCAGTAGGTAATAACATGTAGGACTGACGCTGGCCGGCGGCAGGACCCCACGGAAAAATTTTCTAGCTAGCAGTCCCTGGTGTGGGACCGCCCCCTCGTCAGGTGACCCGGCATCATGCGACGCCGGTATAAGGGCGGTCCCAGACGCCCGCCTTTCCAGTTCTTTCCTCTCACAGGTCCGGAAGGCCCGGACGAGAGAGAGAAGCAGATATTTCCCTCAATGGAAAAGGAGCTGAAAAAGCCTAGGGGGATGGCGGGGCGGGAAGGTATTACTACTGCAAGAGCCTCTCTCGAAGATCTACTGTTACGGTAAGTTCTTACGTAACTGTACTATCTTACTGAGGGATCTTGCAGTAGGTAATAACATAAGGGACAGAATCCCAAGCAGTCTGGAACCAATAAGAAAGGCACCGGGAGGAGGAACTACTCAGATAAGTAGTAGGAAAGCTTGCAACCCTCAAGAAAGGAGGCCTTGCAAGACCGCTAACCCAAAGCCTGCTCTACGACGAGAGGCAATGTCCAAACTGTAATTTTTTTTTTTTTTTTTTTTTTTAGTTGTTTAACCAGGTATAGCACACTAAGCTGAAAGCTTTTTTACAGGAGCGACCTGGGAGCACAAGGAGGTTAAGTGACTTGCTCAGGGTCACACAGTATGCAAGTGGAAGCTGTGGGATTCAAACCCAGGTCTGGTCTGCTGGATGTCACCAAATTTGCAGCTCAGAGCCCTAGACCACTGCGCTATACTGCCTCAAATACTGCCTGTTTAGTGAAGGTATGGACAGAAGTCCAAGTGGCGGCAGCACAAATGTCTGCCGTGGACACATTCTTGAAACAAGCCACAGAGGCAGCAACTCCACGAGTGAAGTGACCTCTGACTTGACCCGGAAGGGTCTTATTATACTTGTCATAACAGAAAGTGATGCAATGAGCCAACCACTTTGACAGGCATTGCTTGGAAATAGTATTGCCTTCTCTTTTGTGAGCGAAAGAGACAAACAAGTGATCAGTCTTTCTGAGATCTTTCGTCCTATTGGTATAATATCTCAGAATCCTGTGAACATCCATGGTGTGAAGCAAGTATTCTCCATGATTGAAGTACTGCATGAAAAAGGCAGGTAATTCAATAGACTGATTCAAAGTAGATGCAGCTACCACCTTCGGGAGAAACTTAGGGTTTGTGCGGAGAGCTACTCGTTCTTTGTGGAAGATCAAGTAAGGGATTTTGCACATAAGGGCCTGAAGCTCGGAAATTCTGCGAGCTGAGGTAATGGCCACTAAGAAAAGCATCTTCCACGATAAAAACTTCAAGTCTGCAGAAGCCACAGGCTCGAAGGGGGGAAGAGTAAGTTTCTCAAGTACAAAATTTAAGTCCCAAGGTGGAGCTGTGGTCCGGATCGGGGGTCTGAGATGAAGGACCCCTCTAAGGAAGGTTTTGGATACCTCTAGCTGGGCAAAGGCCTTATCAGCGAAAAGTACGTGGTAGGCAGAGATAGCTGCCATGTGAGCCTTCAGAGAGGAGTGACTGAGACCCAGGTCGAAGAGATGACGCATGTAATCCAGCAAAGTGGTTACGGGGCAGGAAAAGGGTTCCTCGTTCCTGGACACGGCCCAGATGGAAAATCTCTTCCATTTCATGGCATAAGTGGACCTAGTGGAGGGCTTTCTAGCCTCTACCAAAATCTCGGCTACCTTAGGGGATACTCCAAAGCGAGATTGAACTAGGTCTGAAGGAGCCATGCATGAAGTTGAAGGGACTTGAGTCCCGGATGGACCAGGGTCCCCTGATCCTGAGTCAGCAATCCCGGAGATAAGGGAAGAGGAAGAGGAGGAACCTCTGAGTATTACTGTAGAAGAGAGAACCAAATTTGCCTGGGCCAGAAAGGAGCAATTAGAATCATTTTTGCTCCTTCTAGAGCCAGTTTCTGTAACACACGTGGGACCAGTGGAATTGGGGAAAAGCATAGATGAATCTGTCCTTCCAGCTTAGAGACAGAGCGCCTCTCCAGAAAGCTCCTCGCTCTGGAGCGAGCGAGCAAAAGATTGGAAGTTTTGCATTTTGGGAGGAGGCGAATAGGTCTATTTGAGGAGTCCCCCAAGCCTGAAAAATGCTGTTTAGGACTATTCCGTCTAATTCCCACTCGTGTGGAAGAGCTGATGAGCGACTTAGCCTGTCTGCTAGGACACTGTCTACTCCCGGAACATGGATCGCCGTGAGGTGAAGGTTGTGGAGGGTGGCCCGCTCCCAGACCCTCATCGCCTTCCTGCACAGCGGGTAGGATCGAGTTCCTCCCTGCTTGTTGATGTACCACACCACACACATGTTGTCTGTTTGGACGGCTAGGTGACCGGGAAGGATGTATTGATGAAGGGCCTGGAGTGCATAAAGCACCGCTCGGAGCTCGAGAACACTGATGTGGAGAGCTACCTCCAATTTCGACCAAAGTCCTTGAGTTCGATGAGGACCAAGATGGGCCCCCCAACCTTCGCCGGAGGCATCCGTAGTCAAGGTCTGATCGGGGGGAGGATGAAAGAAGGGGACCCCCCGGAAGAGGTTCTCTTGTACCATCCACCACTTTAAGTCTCTGACCATCGGCGAGGAGATCAGGATCGGAAGATCTAGGTCATCTACTCGTTGGTCCCAATGAGATCGAAGAGTCCATTGAGATATTCTCATGTGGAGGCGTGCTCGTGGGATCGTCGGGATGGCAGCCACCATGAGCCCCAGTAGACGGAGCACCGACCTCGCCGGGACCCTCCTGAAGTTCAGTAGGAGGGAAATCTGTGACTGGAGAGAAACCCCCAGGTCCGGAGGCAGAAAAGCTTTGCACAAAGTTGTGTCGAGAATCGCCCCAATAAACTGGAGCCTCTGAGAAGGCTCCAGAAGAGACTTGGAGAGGCTGATGGTAATACCCAGGTTGGTAAAAACCTGCTGGGTGAGGGAGAGGAAATGTAGGAGTTCCTCCCTGGACGGAGCCGCCAGGAGCCAATCGTCCAGGTAGGAAAAAACCAGAGCTCCCAATGAACGCAGGTGGGCCGCTACCACCGCCAGGCATTTGGTAAAGACTCGAGGAGCCGAGGAAAGGCCAAACAGAAGCGCCTGGAATTGGTAATGGACCCCTGGAACGCAAATCTGAGGTACTTGCAGTGCGAAAGGCGAATGGGGATGTGCAGGTAGGCATCCTGCATATCCAGTGCACAAAGCCATTGGCCCGGCCGAAGTAGGGGCAGAAGGGATTGAAGGGAGAGCATCCTGAACCTTTTGTATTCCACAAACAGATTCAAGGAGCTGAGATCGAGAATTGGTCTGAGATCTCCCGTCTTCTTTGGTACAAGGAAGAAGTGGGAATAGTACCCCGTTCCGTAGAGGTGAGGAGGAACAGGTTCTATAGCCCGTTTTGTAAGAAGAGCTGAGATTTCTTCCCTGACCAGAGAAAGATGGTCCCTTGAATAAGCGGAATTCAGAGGGGGGTGACGTGGAGGTTTCTGCAGAAACTCTATGGAGTGTTCCTCTGTGATGATTTGAAGCACCCATGAATCCGAAGTTATCCTCTCCCACTCCGGGAGGTGGAGGGAGAACCTCCCTCCTACCGGTTCCTCCGGAGTGTCCAGAGGCGGTGGGAGAGGGAGGAGTCAGGTGGTGTGAGGCAGCGCGCCGCAGCTGGGTGCCGTCGCTTTTTGGGCGGAGGGGCCCTGGCAGCTGCGGGGCCTGGCGTTTAGTAGCCCGCCTTCCTGGGGTTTCGCTGAGGCTGGCTGCGTCTGCGAAGGACGGCGCGCTGGAGGATGGGGACGGTACAGTGAATCCACGGATTTAAGGGCCATTCCCTTCTCCTGCAAGTCAGTGATGATGTCCTTGACATCACCACCGAAAAGCACGGAACCCCTGAAAGGTGCCTCTTGAAAGGCGGATTGCACCTCCGGGACCAGACCTGACACACGAAGCCATGCGTGGCGCCGAAGGCTAACGGCAAACGCAGAGCTTTGTCCAGCGGTGTCCACTGCATCGTATGTCGTCCTTAGCATGTGACGACTGGCCGAACGAGCAGAGCGGACTAGATCGGCCAACTCCTGCTTGAGTTGGGAGTCCGGCAAGGAGTCTATCTTGGATTCCGCCTGGGTAAGGATGACCTTCTGGTAATCCCCCATGTGAGCTACATAGTTCAGGGCCCTTATACCCAGTGTGGAGGAAGCGTAAATCTTCTTTCCAAACTGATCCAGAAGGCGAGATTCCTATCCGGAGGCGAGCTCAAATGTTTAGGATGTGCGGACCGGCCGTGTGGGCGCTGATCACGACCGAGTCCTTAGCAGGGTGAGAATCTAAGAAGTCTACACCCTCCGGAGCCTGGTATAGCCTGTTTGACTTCCTAGGAAGTGGGGCTAAAGCCGACGGTTGTTTCCAAATAGTGGAAATGAGGTGGGCGTGAGGCTCGATCCAGGGTGGCACTAAAGTAGGGGCCGTAAGGAGCAAATCCAGATGTTCGACGAGTTTCACCTGCTGAGGATCTGGATTTAAGGACTGCCACTGATGGACCTCCTGGATTTTCTTAAATAACTCCATGAAAGAAGGATCCTCCGGAGGAGACCTCGGAGGAGTCCTCGGCCGGGGTTTGGACGGAGAGCGTAGCTCGTCGTCTTTATCGGAAACTCCCATGGAGGCTTCCGAGGAGTCCAAAAGGACCGCAGAGGAAGAATCCGAGGCAGGAAACGACTCCCTCACCCGTCTAGGGGGAGGAACGTGTTCCATGGGAAGAGACCCAGAACGCGTGTCCTGCCCCTCTCTGGAACCCGAGGGGAGGCCCCGGGGAACTGGAGGAGGGGAAGGAGAGCACCGTCTAGGGCATACGGGAACCGGTGGAGGCACCGTCGTCGTAAGATGGCTCTCGACTTCTCTGGTGAGCTGAGCCTTGGCCTCAGCCCACCAGGAGGCAAGAGTCTCCTGCAAATCCACTGGCAGCCTGGGGGGCGGTGGAGGAGGAGGAGGGGGATAGTGAAATGGAGGATATCTGTAGGGAGAGTACCCAAGACCCGTCTGCGGATAAGTCGGAGATGGGTAGTGAGGCGTCGGGTACTGCGGAGCCGGAGGATTCGGCGCCGGATACAGTGGCGCAGGGTACTGTGGGCCCGGAAAGACCGGCGTCGGGTATGATGGCGGGTACCAAGGCGCTGGAGGAGCTGCTGGAGAAGACAGCCCAGCCGGACACTCCAGGGGCGGATCAGCCGGAAAAGGTCCCTGGGGTGGAGGGCCCAGAGGAGGGAGAAAATCCCCTGCTGGCATCGGAGAGGCCGGTGTCGGGTCCGGCAACAGCGGGGCCGGTGTCGGAGGGGCCGGCGTCGGGGGAACCGGCGTCAGATCCGGGTTCTCAATGGGGGGATCTGACGGCAGCCCAGGATCCTTAGTTTCATCCAGGGAAGGTGGTGAAAAATCCCCTGAGTCAGGCAAGGGGGACTGGGGCTCCCCTGACGGCAGCGAAGGCTGCGGAGAGCCTGGCACGACGGAAGAGGGTGGTTCCGACGTAGGCTCTAGGACCCGGCGCACGTCGGAGGAGCAGACGTGTGACTTATGGGTCGAAACCCGGCGGACGTCGGAGGAGCCGACGTCCGACTTTGGGGCTCTCACGTCGAGGCGGGTCGAGAACAGGAGAAACCGGTCGGAGGAGAGACAGCCAGCGCCGCCCGAACCGTCGGCGACTTGAGGGCCTTCTCCGGTGGATGTCGGAGCGGCCGCCCGGCTTATGGGGCGCCAGCGCCCAGTGAGCCGAGGATGTGAGACCGTACTGGGGCTAGAGTCTCCTTTATCCGGAGACACCCGACAGGCCCAACTTCGAGCCTGAAGGGCGGGCGCGCCTCCTCCAAACCCTTGGAGGCTGCCGTCGGAGGATCCCCAGAGGAGGTTACTGCCGCGACTCCAGCCGGAGTCGCGGAAGAAAACCTTCTCCCGGTGCCTATCCTTGTCCTTCTTTTTATGCCCTTCGAGAAGTAAGCCTGCCTTAACTTTCTCAGCTCTTTCTCCATTGCAGACATCTTTTTCTTCAGGAGATGGGCTTGAGGACTGCTGGCATCAGCTTGCGGTTGCAGCGTTGAACCGGAGGCATTGCAGACAGTTATCCACAGGCGTGGTGGGGCCCTAAGCAGAGGAGGCAGAGGGTGACGCGTCCTTGTGTGGCACTGAGCACCGCCACAATCGCACTTGTTTTAGAGGGGCGACATAAAGCGGCTTACCTGACGATCGAACAGAAAACTGTAACTTTCTGGGAAAAAACGTGAAGAGACCAGGAACTTGAACTTAACACGCGGTGCTACTCGTAGCTAGGCGGGAAAGAACTGGGCGGGCGTCTGGGACCGCACCTTTATACCGACGTCGCATGGCGCGGTCACCAACTGACGGTCCCGCCGGGACTACTAGCTAGAAAATTTTTCCGTGGGGTCCTACCGCCGGCCGGCGTCAGTCCTATATGTTATTACCTACTGCAAGAGCCCTCTCGAAGTAAGATCTAGCCACAAAACAACCACAGAAATCAGCAGTCCCAGTGCCTGAAAGACGGCAAAAAATTCTGGGCTACCATCAAGGACCTCGTAGGGACTTGTGACAGGTTCCCAGCAACCATGTTCCACCACAGTGACAAAGTCATAGCTGACAAAGTTACCATAGTTAATATTTTCAATGAGGCATTTACTAACTACAGTGCAGTCATACCACCTAAAACAACTGCTCACAAGGACAAAACACTGAGCTGTGAACACCCCCCACCCCTCCTAGCACCAGCCCAAAATTCTACTTTCGGCAGGTGACCACTAAATATCTTGCAAGAGTGCTGGATAAAACAAGGATGGGTGGGGACGGGATTGATATGAAACTTATCTCAATCGCCTTCCCTGAAGCAGCCGTACCTATCACAAAGCTTTTTAATATGTCACTCCGGATGTCAGCCTTCCCATCTACCTGGAAAACTGCTTTGGTCACTCTGGTTCTAAAAAGAGGGGATTGTTCGCTTCTGTCCAATTACAGGCCCATCTCCATCCTGTCTCCTCTTTCCAAAGCGCTGGAAAAAATTATTGCATAACAGCTCTTTGCCCACTTACACAAATACAACCTCCTCAGCCCGCAACAACATGGGTTTTGCAAGTGGCACAGTACCAACAAGGCCCTCATTGAATTCACACGCTATGTTCATGAGGCACTAGACCAGGGACAACTAGCTGGAGCAATCTATATCTAGCTATCCAAGGCATTTGACCATGCGGATCACAAGCTGCTGCTCTACAGGTTAACCTGCACTGGGTTGTCCTCAGACATGTTTGGGTGGTTCTCTAGCTACCTGTCTGAGTGCTCAAAGAAGGCAAAGATTACCAGTACCGTCTCAGAGGCCAGGAAAATCACGGTCGGGGTCCTGCAAGGGTCCATACTGGACCGCCTCCTGATTAGCCTCTTCATAAATGACCTCCCAGGTGCATGCCCCTCTGCCAAAGTCCTGCTCTATGCAGATGACACGGTGCTATTCCTAAGAGGCTACTGCCAAGACACGCTGGCCAGCAACCTACAGTGCAACTTCAATCTGCTACAGGAATGGTTTAACACCAGCCTCCTACTACTCAATAGTAAAAAGACTAAGACAATGCTCTTTACCAGTCACCAGAAGAGGAAATCCACCACAACGTTTAAAATAACACTCAATATGGACTCCACTCTCGAACAGGTTCACTTTTTCCAGTACCTGGGGGTCACAATCGATGAGTCCCTTTCTTTCAACTAACACTGAAGTAATATCGCTAAAACTGCAAACAGGAAGTTGGGGACACTCTACAGACTCTGCTTCTGCCTCACCCCTGAAGCCAGGCTCTAGGCGGTCAATGGCATACTCCTGCCAATCCTAGACTATGGAAACGTTGTTTGTGGTGCTGCCATGGACACTAGCCCACACAAAGTCTACCTTACCCTGAATAAAGCATGCAGATTTGTTCTGGATGCGGATTGCATTTAACACACTTGCGAGCTCTACATAAGGAAAGAGTGGCTCCCCCTCTAGGATAGAATAAAGCTCCAGACCTGCTTACTAGGAAAGAAGGCCCTACTGGGACTGGCACCTGTCTCCCTGCAGGCGTTATTCAGACCTACCGAAGGTGAGCATGCCACAAGAATCGTCTCCAGGCATGCCTTAGCTGTTCCCTTCAGATCAGCCCTGCGGAGGCGTGCCTTCATGGTAAGGGCTCCCCTCCTGGCTAAATGAGCTTCCAAACACAATCACCAGCCTTCAATGCCTAGGGCACTTCAAATCCGAACTCCGTAAGTCCATCTCTCCTCCAGTCCACTGTCTGTGTCAAACATAATCCCAGCATCCAGCCCACCACTCAACTGCCCATTTGCTCTGGGTGGTTTGCACCTACTCCCCTCCCCCCCTTCCCCCCTTCTTACCAACTCCCCCCCCACTTGTCCTTTGTCTATTACCCCCTCACTACCTCCCTCCACCTGCCCTCTGTCCAGTTCACCCACACTACTCCTGCCCGGTCCCCTGTCCACTTCCTCTGCCCACCCCACTCCTCCCCTCCACCTGCCCTCTGTCCAGTACACCAACACTACCTCTAGCCTATTTTCCTGACCTCTTCCTCCCCCCACACTTGCACTTGCCAAACCCCTACCTGTCTCTCTGCACTTGACTTCTTTCAGATGGCTGCACACTGCGTACCTCCACTGGAAAATTGACAACGCTACCAGCTGCTTCATTCATGTTTTGACTTGTGTATACTGTAAATGTATTTGCTACCCCTTCATATGTAAACTCTGTGTTAGTAGCACAACCCCAGTGTCAATTTGTCTACTGCAATTATGCTGTTACAACAAAATGTATCTCCTTAAGTGTTGACAAGGATCCTTTGTAAATGAGCTCTTAGGTCATAGGTTTGTAATTCTGAGTTCTCAATAAATAAATAAAGAAATAAAATAAGTTTTTGAAACATTGGTGGGATGGGGTCAAAGCAGACTCTGTAGAGGAAACTGAGGATGTGGTACTTGTGGAACAATTCTTTTGGGCTTGTCCAGCAGAGCTGAAAATCTGGCTAGAGGACAGAGATCCAAAGACAGTGCAGGGGGCTGCCGAGCTTTCGGACCACTAAGCAAGGAGCAGGCCGGCTATGAAAGGGAGAGGGGCGGGTGTGGCAGCGCAGAAAAAGAAAAGCGTATCTTCAGGGCAGCTAAAACCCTCACTGCCTATCCAGAAAGTGGGTAGCCCCAGGTTACAAAGAAAGGATTTGCCTGATAAAAGAAGAAAAAATTACTCACCTTAGTAAGTGTGTTTCTTCTATTGGAGTCTTGCTGTATTCTGACATATGCAGTTAGCCCCAGCACTTGAACTGCCCCGGAGAGGAAAGAGTTAACTCTATGCATGCGCATAGAACTTAGAGCTCGAGCTGAGCTTGGTTCAAACCTCTCTCTCTGCAGCACTTCAAAGTGTAACTGTCAGATTCTCATGACCAATACTAACTAACTATTCTGCTTAAGTGGAAACTGTAAAGAAGACAGCCAAAAAAGGCAGTAAATGTTTTGGGTCCCTTAAAAGACTCAAGTCGAGAACCCAAAATAAAAACCAGGTAGTGAACCAACACAAATAGCTACCAAAAAACAACATAACAATAAACCCACTCACCTTTTAATAAGGGGGGATGCCAAGTACACCCCTGAGGTGCAACACTGTACCTGCCAGCCCACTTCACAAAAGCAGGTTTTGAGAGGGGAGGCGGGGGGGAGGTCAGAATACAGCAAGACTCCATTAGAAGAATCACAATTACTAAGATGAATAATTTTCACTTCAAACAACATGGAGTCTTGCTGTATTCTGACATATGCAGACTACCAAGCAGTACCACCATGGAGGGGGGTACTGAACCTATTTTGGGAATAGGCTCTGCAGTACTGCTGTTCCAAACTTAACATCACTCCTAGCCTGGATATCCAGAGAGTAATGCTTGGTGAAGGTATGGACAGTTTTCCAGGTGGCTGCTTTGCATAGCTCTAATAAAGGTATATCCCTGGCAGCAGCCAAAGAAGCAGCTGTACCCCTAGTCGAATGAGCCTTCAGGCCTGAGGGAGGTGTTTTGCCTAGCTTTTCAGAGCAGAACTGTATACAAGAGACAATCCGGGCAATAGTTCTCTTAGTAGCAGGTTTACCCTTTCCTACTTCACCATAAGTAAGAAACAATTGAGGACAGTCAAACCTCAGTGCCTTAGTATGTTCTATGTAATAGCTAAGTGCCCTCTTAACATCCAAACTGTGTAATAATCTTTCTCCTGAAGAAAAATGATCAGTGAAAAACACAGGAAGAGACATGGATTGATTCAGATGTAAATCTGAGACCACTTTGGGTAAGAACCTACTATTTCTAAGGACCACCTTATCTGTGAAACGAGATAAAATCTGGCTCCACTGACAGAGCTAGTAATTCACTAATACTCCTGGCAGAGGTGATAGCTACCAGGAACACAGTATCCAAGTCAAGTACTTGAGTTCTGCTGAAGCTAAAGGCTCGAAAGGAGGCTGCATGAGTCGAACAATGCAAATATTAAGATTCCAGGCAGGAGTAGGGTCCCTAAAGGGAGGGCTGGTATAGACTAAACCCCCTTAAAACTTACAGAAGATAGAATGAGATGCCAGGGAAGGAACCTTGCCCACTGATAGGAATGCAGAGACAGCTGCTAGATGCACTTTCAGAGTGGCTGGCCTGAGGCCTAAGCCATTAAAATGAACCATATAATCCAGAACTGTAGCCAAATCAGCAGTATCTGGTAGGACATTCCTGTTGGAACACCAAATGCTGAATCTTTTCCATTTGGAATTATAAGTTTTTCTGGTGGCAGGTTTTCGAGAGGCTTTAAGAATATCCAGAACCCCCTGAAACAGATGCAGACTTGCATACTCTAACTCTTCAGGAGTCAAGCTTTGAGGCTGAGACACCAAAGGTTGGGTACCATATCCTTCCCTCAGAGGAGGTTAACAGATTGTGCTTCTTGGGAAGATGGACTGCTAGAGACATCAATAGAGGATACCAAGGCTGTCTGGCACAGTCTGGTGCAATCAGGATCCTTGCATGATTGTGACCTTATCTTGACCAGAACCTTGAACAACAGAAAAAAGGCATAGATGAATTTCCCCTCCCAATCCAGAACCAGAGCATCCAGGGGAACTGAGGCCATGACTTGGGGTCTGCAACACAAGAGAGGAAGCTGATGATTGTCTGGGTCTGCAAAGAGATCTATCTCTGGAGTGCCCCACCTTGAGAAAATCGCTTTCAATATGAAGGGGTCCACGGACCATTCGTGATGGCCCTGAGCTATCCTGCTCAGAGCATCTGCTAGCACATTGTCCTTCCCTGGAAGATGGACTGCTGCCAGAGATGCCTGTAGGGAATAAGCCAGAGACCATAATTTCATGGCTTCCGTGCACAAGGCAGTAGACCGAGTGCCTCCCTGCTTGTTGATGTACCACATGGTGGTGGTGTTGTCTGTCTTGACCTGAACCACCTTGTTCCTTACTGAGTCTGAGAAGGTTTGGAGAACCAGGAATACTGCCCTGAGTTCCAGAAGATTGATATGAAGAAGGGACTCCTGAGGTGACCACAATCCTTGTGCTGTAAGAGCTCCTAAGTGAGTTCCAAAGCCCAGGAGAGAAGCATCTGTGGTTAACACCACTGAATGAGTCTGACTGATGAATGGGACTCCGTGTCTGAAATTGTTCTGATCCAACCACCATTGGAGAGAGCTTGGACCAAAGTCTGAGTCACTAGAATCAATTTGGTTAGAATAACTTTTTTCTGGGACCAAAATGACCTCAGATGGAACTGAATGTCCCTCATTTGAAATCTGGCTCCTTGTACCACCGCAGTGGAGGCTGCCATGTGCCCAGGAGTGGAAGAAAATGTCTTGCTGGTTGAGACACCTGAGAGTGAAAGGAAGAAGCAAGGTCTATAAGGGCCTTCACCCTTACCAAGGGAAGAAAAGCCTTTGTTTGAACAGTATCCAACTCTACTCCTATGAAGGTAAGGAGTTGCACTGGTTTGAGAACTGACTTTGGTAGGTTGAGAAGGAACCCTAGGGGAAATGAGTAACTGTTGTATTACTTGTAGATCTGACTTGACTTGGTCTGGGGACTGTCCCACAATGAGCGAGTCATCTAGGTATGGAAAAATTGAGATATTCTGTCTCCTAAGAAAAGCCACTACTACTGCTAGGCACTTTGTGAACACCCTTGGAGCAGATGTCAAGCTGAAGGGCACTGCTCTGAACTGATAATGGCCTGAAGGCAACTCAAACCTGAAGTACTGTCTGTAGGAGCACCTGATTGGGATGTGAAAGTAGGCATCCTTGAGGTCCAGTGAGACTAACCAATCCCCTGGCCTCACAGAAGGAAGAAATACTCCCAGAGTCACCATTTTGAATCTTGGCTTGACAAGGTGGTTGTTTAAGTATCTTAGGTCTAGGATGAACCGCCACTCTCCTGTCTTTTTTGGGGTAAGGAAGTATCTGAGTACAGACCCTTGCCCCTGTGTAGAGTAGGAACTCTCTCTATGGCTCTGAGAGCCAGCAGAGAGGAAACCTCTGCCTTTAGGGCAATGGTTTCAGAGATGTTTGCAGGTGGAAAAGACCTGACCCTCAGTTTTGGAAATTTTTTGAAGCCGATGGCCAGTCCCTGGCTTACAACCTCCAGGACCCACTTGTCTGAGGTAACAGACTTCCAGGCCTGGAAGTAGTAAGCCAGCCTGCCTCCTACTGGAATAGGGGAGTCGACCCGGGCTGACACATCAGAGTGTCTCTTGGCACGAGCCTTAGACTGAGAGAAGGATGCAGCCTTGCTCATCCCCCTTCTGCCTCTCCTTCTGAAGAACCCCCTCTGAGGAAAAGGAGAGGAGGCCTGTGCCTGGTAGAAAGGCCTGTGAAAAGGCCTGCCCCTGCCCCTAGACTGCTGCTTCTGAGGAGTTGCCTGTCTTTCCTTGGCCTGTACACTCCTGTAGATGGTCCGATATTCATCCATCTTTTTCATGTAATTCTCTGTCTGCTCCCCAAACAAAGAACTACGCACCACAGGGAAATCCATGGCCTTAGCCTGAGTGTCCTTTGAGAGGCTAGTACATCTGAGCCAAGCAAATCTCCGAAGAGACATAGATGTTGCCATAACTCGTGATGACACATCATTTGAGTCCACAGCAGCAAGAAATTGAATTTTAAATGCCTCAATCCCATCAGCAGCCACCTCCTCGGCTAGCTGGGGGGAAGCCTGTTTAGCCAGTTCCAGAACAGTATCCCATCTAGACTTCTGGTATTTGGCTGTGTAGGCCATATAATTTGCCTACCTGAGTCCCAAGGAGGATGCCAAGTAGTTGTTTGGCCATAGCATCCACCTTCCTACTTACAGCCTTTATCTGGGGTGTGTGAAGCCAAAGGTATATTAGCCTTATTACAGGCTGCAGCCTGCACTACCCCAACATGGCTGCGTTAGTGGGACAAGAACTCTGTACCTGAGCCTGAAGGCATATACCTCCTGTTCATTCTTTTATCCACAGGAGGTAAAGAAATACAGGTTACTCACCTGTAACTGGAGTTCTAGGAATGGTATATGTTGTTCATCCACACTGTCTGGAAGGTTCCTTGCCACTTTAAATCTTGCTGGAAGGTCTTCAAGCTGGCTCCTCTCACCCACCCGGGTGGTGAGCTTCTGGCTCCGCCCCATGGCTGAATCTAGCCGCTGGAAGCAGGTTGTGCGTCGAAGCCGGGGAGGTCGGGTGGGTCGTGTGGAAGAACAACATATACCATTCCTAGAACTCCTGTTACAGGTGAGTAACCAGTATTTCTAGGGACATGGATATGTTATTCATCCACACTGTCTAGCAGACTCCTAGCAGTTCTCCGGGAGGAGGGATGCAAGGCGCACACCCCCTACTTAGGGAATAATGACTGGAGAACCGAGGCCCCAAAACCAGCATCCTGGTGTGACTCAAGGTCGATGTGGTAATGGGTAATGAAGGTGTGTGCTGACTTCCAGGTAGCAGACCTGCAGATTTCCTGGATAGGGACGTCCTTGGAAGCACCCACTGATGCAGCGGTGTGGCAGGTAGAATGAGCTCTTATCCCTCTGGGAGGCTACATGCCCGCCAACCTACAGCAGACATCTATGCAGGAGGTGACCCACCTGCCTATCGTCTGCTTGGCTGCAGGTCTGCCAGGTGCGGCTTCAGCGTAGGTGACAAACAGCTGGCGAGCCTCTCCCCGAACTTCAGCCGTCCGCTCCTTATAATAAGCGAGCGCTCTTCTAGGATCCAGAGTATGGAGCCTACACTCGGCCTCCGAGGTGTGATTACGGTAGAACACTGGCAGAGTGAACACCTGATTAAGATGAAACTCTGGCACCACGTTCGGAAGGAATTTTGGGTGGGGATGCAGGACAACCTTGTCCCTGTGGAAGACCAGATAAGAAGACTCGATGGAAAGCGCCTGGAGCTCTCCCATCCTTCTGGTTGACGTGATAGCCACCAAGAAGGCGGTCTTCCACGACAGGTGAGAGATGTCACACCTGTGCATTAGTTCGAATCGCTTACCCATGAGCTTAGCCAATACCAGCAGTAGATCCCACAGAGGTGGAGGTTCTCGCACCAGAGGGGATATGTGATCAAGGCCTTTGAAAAAGCGCCCAACCACCTTCTCCTGCGCCACTGACTGCTTCCCGGCCCGCGCCCAGTAAGCAGAGATGGCTGCCAGGTGCACCTTAAGGGTCGTCGACTGAAGCCCTAGCTGAGAAAGGGACTACAGGTAGTCCAGAATGCTTGCTAAGGAACAGGAGAAAGGGTCCAGGCCTGACACCAAATGGAGAATCTCTTCCATTTAAAGGCATAGCATTTCCTGGTTGACTCCTTACAGGAAGCCTCAACAACGTTGAGGACCTCGTCAGAAAGACCCAAGACCTGGAACTCTAGCCGGTCAGGAACCAGGCCGTCAGGTGCAGGGATTGAAGGTCCGGATGGAGAACCTTCCCCTGGGAGCACGAAAGCAGATCACGGCAGAGAGGAAGAAGCCATGGAGCCCTGCTGCTGAGGCTGAGGAGATTGGGGTACCAGAATTGGCGCGGCCAGTCCGGAGCTACCAAGATCACCAGCGCCTTGTCCACTCCATGCTTTAAGCAATACCCTGTTAATCAGGGAAAAAGGAGAGAAGGCATACAAGAGGCCCTGTGTCCAGGGCCTTGCGAAGGCATCCCCCTGCAGTGTCCTGCACTAAGAAGACTGGCACAGAACAGCCTCAGCTTTGTGTTCCCCCTTGAAACAAACAGGTCGAGCGGGGGAGTGCCCCACTGGGTGAAGAGATGGTTGACTACCTCCTGATGAAGACACCACTCGCGAGATGCCTCGCCCACCTGGCTGAGGGCGTTCGCAAGCTGGAAGGACACTCTGGCCACATGAAACACCAGAAGGTCAGTGTCCAAGCTGCGCACAAGGGTCCAGATGCGGAGAGCTTACTGACAAAAAAGGAAAGGAGTGTGTCCACCATGTTTATTGTGGCAGTACATGGTCATTGTGTTGTCTGTCTGGACCTGAATGACTTGACCCTGCACTTGGGGAGTGAACACCGTCAGTGCCAGACACACTGTCCAGAGCTCCAGCAGGTTCATGTGGCAGCAAGACTCCTCAGGATTCCAGAGCCTGTGGACTCAGTGGACCCTAAGGTGGGCACACCATCCCACAAGGAAGGCACTGGTTGTTAGAGTGACCATCGGACCTGGGCAGACGAAAGGGACTCCTTCCTGGAGATGGACCAGGACTAGCCACCACTGCATAGCATCCCACATTTTCTAGGTCACCGAGTCCAACTGGTTGAGTTGACTATGGTGATGAGACCATTGCCTGGTCAGCCGACACTGCAGGGAGAACATTCATCAGCGGGCCCAACGGACCACACTGGTGCACACTGCCATGAGGCCCAGGAGGTGCAGGAAGTCCTGGGCAGGGCGCAGTTGCCCAACCTGAGCTGAGCGGGCAAATGAGGTAAAATCCTCCGCCCGGTTAGCTGGTAACCGGGCTGTAGCTCAGCATAAATCAAGCTCCGCTCTGATGAACTGAATCAACTGAGTTGGAATGAGTTCTGATTTGGCCTTGTTGACCAAGAGGCTGAGAGCCGAGCAGGCCTGAAGGGTCAAATCTCTGGACCTCTCCATCCTGAACTGGGAGGATCTGACTATCAGCTAGTCGTATACCTGGATCACCTGGTGCCATCACTGCAATGCACTTGGTGAACACTCTGGGGGCAGATTAGAGGCCGAATGGCATGGCCTAGAACTCGTACAGAGTCCCCACTGAGCAGAACTGGAGGAACTGCTGGTGGGATGGGCAGATGGGGACACGGAAGAAGGCATCCTGGAGGTCCAGAGAGCAGAACCACATGTTCTGGTCGAGGTACACAATGACCTGGTTCAAAGTGACCATCCGGAATTTGCAAGGATGCAAGAACCGCTTAAGGTCTTGCAGATCCAGAATGGGGTGCCAAACTCCTGTTCGCTTCATGACCTGAAGGTATCTGCACACGAACCTCGGGCTGGGCACGGCATCCTGGACATGGACCACCGCATCCTTGAGGAGGAGGAGGTGAATGTCTTCCTGAAAGGCAGACACCATGTCCGAGGGTATCACACCTTCTTGTTGGGCATAGGTTTGGCTGGGCAGAGGAGCCTCGAATTCCAGAGGCAGGCCACTGCTGATCACCTTGAGGACCCACTTGTCGGTCGTAATGGCAGACCAGGTGGAAGCAAAGTGGTGGAGCCAACTGCCCACGAAAGGGGTCGGAGCAGGCAGGATGGGCGGGGGAAAGGCTGTCCCCAACCCGTCACTTGGCAGGTTAGGAGGCAGAAGAGGGTCTGGCTGAGGAAGCTGCCTGTTCTCTCCCTTCAGACTGTCTGGCACTGTCTGGCAGCTGAAGACGAGGACTTTGGCTAGAATCCTCAGGACTGTTGCCGAGACGCCGGGGGTGGTGTGGGATGGACGGCAGGGATAGAAGAGGGCTGAAACTGAAAGGGTTTCTTTTTCTGTTTCAGCACTTTGTCCTTCTGCCCAGAGGTGATGGAGTCCAAAGCAGCACTGGATTTCTCCATCCTAGTGAGATGGCCATCAACTACAGGACCGAACAGGTCAGTATCTAAGAAAGGTATGTCCGCCAACCTGTGCTGCGTATCAGCCATAAAGGTCGAGATCCAGAGCCAAGCCCTGGGGTGCATAGCCACAACAGCGGCCACCGATTGGGAGCATGAGTCACTGATGACAAGAGCCATTTGGAGCTTTTGCTCAGCAACTGCACCACCTTGGTCCCACACCAGCTTGACTGGAGTCTGATGACTGGTCAGCAAACGTGGGATAACCTGATCTAAGATGCCCAACAAGCCATGGGCAAAGCAGGCTATGCTTAAGGCAGCACTTGCCCGCCAAAGGCCCAAGGACTAGGTCGCAGAAATCTTTCTGGCAGCATGGTCCTGTTTCTTAGATTCCCTGTCAGGAGGCTTGTCCAAACCACCCAGATTGCAAAAATGGCGAAATACTGAGTCAGCCACCAACCCTCCGCAGAAGGATGCCCAGTGAAGCCGGACAACCACCCAGTAGGGACTGCATACTTGCGAGCCATACAGGCCGATGGAGTGGAACAATAGGTAGGATGCTGCCAGAGCTATAAAGTAGGCCCCAAGATGGCCTCCATGACAGGAAAGGTGACCCCAGAGGAGTTGTCTTTGTCGACAATCTCCAGGAGTTGGTAGCGAGCCCTCTTCTGGACTGGCACCAGAGGGGTCCTGATAGATTTGGAGATCTGACAGAGAAGGGCCTCGAAAGAAGTACGCCTTTGAAACACCAAAAGTTCCTCCCTGGAGTCCAGGTCAAAGCCAGGAGTCAGACAGGAGTGCATCAAAGAAGTCTTTGACTCTGAGGACTCTTCAAAGACCAGGTGAGCCCTGGAGTCCCAAAAGGATGCAATGAGACTCGTCGTCCAGAGAAAGTGATGGACAGTGGATGGGGCAAAACAGAGGCTAGCCAAACTGACTAGGTCGGAGCCCTGTCCTAGGGCTGAACAGTGGGGGCTCCACCCAAATTGGCGGGGACCCCAGCAGCGTCAGCATGGGCTGAAGTGGAGGCAACCAAGGGAGTGACAGAGGGGGCTGAGGCACTACCAGGGGCCTGTTACCCACACCAAGCAGCAACTGCTGCCAGAGTATCTCCTCACTGTGGCACCGCATTTTGCAGCAGAACCGATCCTCCCCCAAAAAGAGGAGGAAGAGGATGAACGCTGACATTGATTCTTCCCAAGCGGTGGACCAGTAGTGCCGGGAGCCGCTTGACTCAAACTGCGGGACCAAGCCCTGGATCTCGACCATCGGGTAGGTTAATGGGGAGGAGAAGCTGGGGTCGGCGACACTCGCCGAGGAAGCTGTGGCAAGTCTGGTTCTGAAAGGAGGAGCAGATCAGCAAAATGGTCCATCCCTCCCTGGGAAACGATGAGCAGGACCAGAGACCTGGAGAGGGAATCATCCTCTTTGTCCTGCGATAACACGTCAACCTCTTCGAGAAAGATTCTGACTGCCTGGTCGACCCGCGTCTCAGCAGAAGGGTCTGGTGGGGATACCATGGGGCCAGTGGCCTAGACAGAAGTATCATCTGAAGCCAAACATTCGACAGCCATCGAGCTAGGAGAAGCGTGGGAACCCGAAGGCCTGAGAGTGCTCGCGGTCCCACAATCGATGACAGGACTTCTTAGATTTAGAGTCCCGTTTGGAAGATTTGGAGGGCTTGGACCCAAGGGAAGGCCCCTCCCCAAGGGATGAAAGGGATTGGCAAAGGTCCCGGAATGCCCCAGTGAATGAAGTGTCGATGACTGCCAAAACGATCACCGCCGCAGATGACGCTCCTGCAGTGGCCTGAGAAGCGGATCCTTCAAGTGCAGCAAGTTGCTCAGCCGAGCCAGCTACCACAGAGGATGAAGAGACTAAATGATGGGCCTCTTTCTAACAAACTGGCAGGTCCCATTTATCCAGATGCCCAAGCCAGAGGCACGTGTAGCGGTCTTCCAAGATGGAGGGTTGGAGACCGCAACAAGTGTGTGGATCGGGTATACACATCTTCTGGCCGCAAGGGCACTTTTTGAAGTCGGTCCAATTTCGAATCGTCCGAGTCCATCACCGAAGCAAACAAAGTTCAAAGACAGAAAAAAAGGCACAAAAGTTTTCAGGTCTACACCAAGAACAGAGTTACGATGGAAGGAACCTAATGCTTCAAGCAGAAAGAAAGATCTGATATCACGAGGCAGTGTCGAGGAAGATACCACCCAGGTGGGTGGGAGGAACCAGTTTGAAGACCTACTAGCCTCTTCTTAAAGGGAAAGGATACTGCTAGATTGTGGATAGTACACCATATCCACACCCCTAGAACTCTGTCTTTGTGAAAAATCAAATATGGAGGCTGACACATTAGAGCCTGCAGCTCTGAAATACTTTGAGCAGATGTGATTGCAACTAGAAGTAAAGTTTTCCATGACGGGAAACATTAAGTCACAACCTGTAGCTGTCTCTAAAGGAGCCAAAGTTAGTTTCTCAAGGACATAATTCAAGTCTGAAGGGGAACTGGATTTTGGATAGGAGGTGTCATATGAAGAATTCCTTTTAAAAAAGTATGGGGAAACTGTACGGCCAACAATGGGGGCATGGAAAGTCGATATAGCAGCCAAATGCACTTTAAGTGAGGAATACGGTGGACCAGAGTCTGACAGGAACAGCAAGTATTCCAGTACTACATTAACATGACATGTCAATGGGTCTAAATTCTTGGAAGCAGCCCACAAAGTGAACTGCTTCCACTTCAAGGAATAGGTATGTGATAGGTTTTCTGGCTGCAACCAGAACATCAGCAGCCTTAGGAGATACCCCAAAACATGCTATGGCTATGTTCTCAGAAGCCAAGAATGCAGATGGAGGGACAACAGGTCCAGATGGACCAGGGATCCCTTGTCTTGTGACAAAAGACCCCGACACAGAGGTAAGGGTACAGCAGGTTCCACTGTTATCTATTGTAGAAGTGGAAACCATATCTGGTGAGGCCAAAACAGAGCAACAAGGATGAGAGTGGCATGCTCCATATGCAGTTTGATTAGCACCCTCTGTATTAGAAGAACTGGAGGAAACGCATAAAGGAAGTTCCCTTTCCAAGACAAGTACCAGAATACTCCAGACCCTGAATCGAGCAAGTAGAAACGTGGAAGTTGTGCATTATGTGGGGACGCAAAAAGGTCCAACTCTGGACGAACCCATCTTGCGAAGGGGTCGTCGTTCACCAAAATCAGCAGCTTCCACTCCTGCATTTGGACTGTAATCTGCTTAGCCTGTCTAAGACATTTTCGAGCTCTGGGAGACGTACAGCTGACATCTGAAGACCGTGATACAAAGCCCAATACCATACCCTCATTGCTTCAGTGCATACTGGGTAAGCATGAACTCCCCCTTGTTTGATGAAGTAACGCATCACACTGGCACTGACTGTCTATATTAACAGAGGACTGAGGCACAGATGCTCCTGAAAGGCATGGAAACTGTGCAGGACAGCTCTTAGCTCCAGTAAATTTATGTGTAATTTGGCCTCTACCTTGGTCCATATCCCCGGAGTCTGGTAACAGCCAAGATGAGCTCCCCAGCAGGAGCCTGAATCATCTGTGGTGAGGATCTGTACAGGAGCTGGTACAAAGAATGGAATGCATTTTAACAAGTTTTCACAATCCATCCGACACAATAGCACTCTGCGAAGTGGAGACGTGATGAGAACCATTTGGTCCAGCTCGTTCATCAGCTGATCACACTGGACCCTGAGTGTCCACTGGGGAATTCTCATACTATATGTAAGTGGACCAATGGCACTGTCACAACTGCTGCAGTCATAAGCCCCAGGAGATGCAACAACCCCCCGCACTAAAGATTACTAACTCCAGTCGGAGTTAGTTCAGGGAGGTGGGCAAACACCCCAGCGGCAGCAGTGTCCGAACACCTGGAGGACATCACAGCGAACTGCCGAAAATGTCACTGTGATGGTCTCCGTGGTATTTATGTTGCTGCACTGTCGGTATACAGTCTTTGAACAACAGACACGTCTGAGAGAGGGCATGCTGTAGAACTTGCCTGGAGATGGCTTTCAGCAGCCAGTCGTTCAGATAGGGGAAAGTATACAGGCCTTCCTCGCAAAGGACTGCAGCCACTACTGCCAAGTATTTGGTAAAGACCTGTGGTGCAGATGATAAGCCAAAGGACAATACTTTGAACTGGTAACATTCCCCCTCCAGCACAAAGCGGAAGCATTTTTTGTGAGCTTTCCTGATCTAATATATGGTGGTAAGCATCCTTCCTATCCAGAGAACAAAGCCAATCCCCTTGCTGCAGAAGGAGAATGAGAGCTTGCAGAGATACCATTTGAAACTTCTTGTATTCTATGTAGAAGTTGAGATCCCTGAGATCTAGCACAGGATTCAGATCCCCTGTCCACTTTGGGACTAGGAAGTATTTGAACTGGAACCCGGGGTACCTCTGCCACAGAAGAACTAGTTCTATAGTGCGTTTTTGGAGTAAGGACTGCACTTCTTCCTTCAAAAGTGACATATACCCTGGAGGATAACAGGAAGGAGGCAGAGGATAACAGAAAGGAGGCAGATGATGATCTGGAGGGCTGTCCGTTAGCTCCATAGCATGCCTCCTTGCAAATATCTCCAGGACCCACTTGTCTGTTGTAATCTCCCTCCACTGTTCAGATACAGGGAGAATCTGCTCCCACAACCACCCATGGAGGCATTTGTGGAACTGGGGGTGGATCCAAATATGAGTCAGGTGGAGCCAGTGGGGTCACTGCCACTGGTACATGCTCTGGGTGCTTTTGCATGGGCACCTGGGGGGAGGGATCCAGCAGGGGACCAGCTCCCTTACCTCAGCCTTAAGGGGGGAAATCACAGCTAACTCTGGAAGCAGGAAGATGAAAGGATCTCCCCCCCACGCCCTCTAGCAGGAGTGGGATACAGGGATTTTACAGACCTCAGAATCATCTTTGATGTCTGAAGGCCTCTAAGGTCCTTAACATCATATCCACAATGTTTTGTCCCTCTAAAAGGGGCATTCAAAACAGCCTGCTGCTTATCCATGGCAAATCCTGCTACTCTGAGCCAAGAATATCTTCCCATAAAAATGCCAGAAGCTGTAGCCCTGGGCCCCTGGCAGGGATATCTTAGACATCAAATGCTGAGCAGAGCAAATGTTTGCTGACCTCAGCACCCAAAATTAAAGTTTTAATTAACTCATTCATGGCACAGCCTTCAGGCAAAGCCTGAGCTACAGTCCTGGCAGCTTTCCATGCTGCCCGAGACTTACTCCCACAGAGAGTCAGTGGCACTTTGGCCCAGGATGGAGAATTAAAATGTTTACCAAAATGCTGTGGCAAAAATACCTTTTTTGACTTCTCCTTCGATGGCGACAGCATGGCCAAACGAGCAGGAAACTTTCAGGGTTCCCCAGTGGCAGATTTGGTAGAGTAAGCCAGAGACCCTGGGGCAGATACTGATGCTGCTTGATGCTGCTTGTCATTCTCCATTTTCTGCAGGAAATTTTGCTAAGCCTTCCAGTAGCATATCCTCATGGTCTGGTTAACAAGCACCTTCCATGCTCTTTCCCCACCAGCAGAACCCACAAACCAGAAGCTTTCTTACCTATATGGGAGTTCTTTCAGGGCTGTTTTTTCACTTATGCCTCCAAGAGAAAGGATCATATTTTGCCCCAAGGGGCTGGCTGCTGGATTCCTTCCACTTCTTTAATGGCCACTCAGCCCCCACACTCAGACGTTATGTGATGTCACTGTATGGAGAACAGAGGGACAGGCTCCACAAAGGTCTACGGAGCATCTTTTTCCAAGTTTTTATCCAACTTCAAACTGATTTTTCGTTTTAACTAACAAGAGCCTTGTTAGTTGAACGCCGGCTTTCATTTTACCAAACACTGGTCTGAAGTCAGGAAGAAAACTTTGAAAAGGACGCTCTATAATCATGCATGGAGTGCGCTAATAATAATAATGATAATTTTATTTATAAAGCGCCTTTCAATATATCAAGGCCCTGAACATTTTAAAATCACAATTTCAAATACAAATCTACAATACACATAAATAAAATCATGCCACAATAACATCAAATATTAAAATCAAACAATAAGTTATAATATAAAATACGAGCACAATAAAATTAACTTAACTGTCCAGGAAGGCCATTTGCCATAAGTAAGTTTTCAGCTACCATGCTTTTCATGTAATGACATTACATAACATTGGAAGGCGGGGAGAGAAGGGTGAATAAGGAAGTGGAAGGGATCAAGAGGCCAGCCACTCGGGTTCAAATTAAGATCTCTTCCCATCTTTGGTAGGGGCATAAGTAAAAAAATTTAGAAAAGCCCTGGAAGGACTTCCATACAGGTAAGGGAGCTTTCTTTTTGGGTGATTGAGCACCGGGAAAGGTGCTCTTTAAAGCCCTGACAGATAGCACAGGGTTTCACATCATGCAAACGTTCCAGGCAGTAAAAGTGTGAGAGCAATGTCCCTAAATATTTCCACTCGGCACCGACAAATGCGAAAAGGTAGAGGCTTCTCTGAAGGCGCTAATGACAGAATGCAATAGTGATATGAAGAAAGTAAAGGAAAAATGGTACTTCTAAAATTAAAATAGACAGTCATTTTCCTTGTTCCAATGAGCAGTTGGTGGTGTGAGAAAAAAACTGAGGCGGTATAGGGTTGCTCACATTACACAAACTGCACCAACATTGGGGGCAGCCTCAGCTAGGCAAAAGTTTCTGATTGGTCCTGACATCAGCGGTTTACAGTTCCAAGGTGGTTGTTCTATAGAGGTAGACATCCTCATACTAGATCTGTAGTTAGTAAGACAAAACAAATGCTTGCATTCTGGTCCACAGGCCTGTAGCACAATGTTTTCAATACGTACAATAAATACTGTATCATGCTTTTCCACAAAAGCAATTCTACAGCTTATTTAGGGGTCTATTCACAAATGGGTCGGAAAATTCCTACACCTGAATGCCACGCAGCAGTGATCTGCGCACTCCCAGCGGCACTCATCACTGGCACGCTAGTGCCCTGCACTCTGGATTTCCCAGCCACCCGAGCAGCTCAGTGCCAGGGGCGGGCTGGGAGTATGCCAGGGGGCGTGTCTCATGCTGCGCTCATGCACAACGGCACTGCGCCATTCTGGGGCTGTAAAATGTATGTGAGGGGGGAACCCTACCATAAATATTTATGTGCCCCCCACCACACAGGTTACCAGCAGGGCATAGCGGCAATGGGATTCCTCGCACACAGCTGTACCAGCACGCTGGGCTGGCTGGGCTGGAAGTGGTCATATGGGCAAACACCCAGTGTTTAATATGTGTATGCTGCGCACCATCCCAGGACCCCTGCTCGCCCCTCACTGCCACATTCCTCCGTTGTGTGGCTGTGTGCCAGGGAGATGGGGTGGGGACATGGCCTAGTGGCCAGTGAATGTGAATGCCGGCTTGCACTCACACGCATAGGGCAGCAGAGCGGCGCGGGCGGGATAAGCACAATTCGCAAGAACTTCCCTCGCATTAGTGAACAGACCTTTTTTTTTCTTTATTCCTCCTCTAAGGCACTGGTCCATCTTCTTACAAGCTCCTCCAGCCTCATCACCCGGCTTCTCGTGGGATTGCCATCAACTCCATCCTCCACATGTCTCTCTCCCTATCTGGGGCAACGGGCTGGGGGGCAGCCGGCTGCGCCTCCCACTGCACAGAGCAGGTCCCAGACTGGAAGAATGCCACATCACCGGTGCAAGGCCTGTGAGGAGCTGGTATTCATCCTGCCGGGGCCCTGTTTTTCCTTCTTTCAGGTCCTATCCCACTAGGATGCCAGCATCAGGGGTGAGCATGCACACGCACATGATCGTGCATAGTGTGCGGCACCTGTCTGCTTCTGTTCCTCCCACTGGCTTCTCTGATTGCACTACCACCTGTGGTCACCTAGGTGACAGTGATACAGAGGAGCCAGCAAAACTCCCTCCCAAGAGGAGAGCATCCTCCTGGATGATCCTCCTCCCACCTGCTGGCCCCAGGCACCCGGTGCTCGTTCCTGAACGTGGGTCACCAGCATCGTGAGTGGTACCTCTACCGCTGTGCCGATGGGACAGTGTGAACAGACCCATTAATGAGCCTTTGATCCCATGGAGTCAAACAGAATTGTACATATATCAGAGTGCCACATCAAGGCAACAGCAGCCTCTTGGCTGCCTTGATATACTGCTAAGCGCAACCATTTGATTGATTCCATCTGAATCCATGGAAATAAAGGCACATAAAAACGACTTCTAAGAATGATTTTGTTTGCAGTAAGCATCACAGAAAAGCAACCACCTCAATAAGAACAGGTTACTCACCTGTAATAGTTCTGGGAGTGGTATATGTTGTTCATCCACACTTATTGGCATGTTCCTTTCCCCTTTAAGAATTGCCATTAGTCTTCAAGCTGGCTCTTCCCACCCACCCGGGTGGTATATACCTCAGCTTCGCCCCATGACGCCAGATCTTAGCCTGCTGGAAGCCAGGTGATGTGCGTCCACAGCCGGGGAGGTCAGGTAGGCTCGTGTGGAGGAACAACATATACCACTCCTAGAACTACTGTTACAGGTGAGTAACCTGTTCTAGGATTGTGGATATGTTGTTCATCCACACTTATTGGCAGACTCCTAGCAGTTCTCCGGGAGGAGGAGGCAAGGTGCACACCCCCTACTTAGGGAACAAAGACTGGAAAACTGAGGCCCCAAAACCAGCATCCCGGCATAACTCAAGGTCGATGTGGTAGTGGGTGATGAAGGTGTTTGCGGACTTCCAGGTAGCAGCCCGGTAGATTTCCTGGATAGGGATGTCCCTAGAAGCAGCCACCGATGCAGCAGTATGGCGGGTAGAATGAGCTCTTATCCCTCTGGGAGGCTCCTTGCCCACCAACTCATAGCACAGACCTATGTATGATGTACTCCATCTTGCAATAGTCTGCTTTGCTGCAGGTCTGCCAGAAGAGGCTTCAGCGTAGGTGACAAACAGCTGGCGAATCTCTCCCCGAATTTCCACCATCCTCTCCTTATAATAGGAGAGAGCACGTCTCAGGTCCAAAGTATGGAGCATGTATTCGGCCTCCGAGGTGTAATTAGGGTAGTTACCGGCAGAGTCAACATCTGGTTAAGGGGAAACTTTGACACCACCTTCGGAAGGAATTTCGGATGGGAGCGCAGGACAACTTTGTCCCTGTGGAAGACCAGATGAGGGGAGTCCACCGAAAGCACCTGGAGTTCCCCTGTCCTTCTGGCTGATGTGACAGCCACCAGGAAGGCCATCTTCCACGACAAGTGTGACAACTCACACTTGTCCATGGGTTCGAATGGCGTGCCCATGAGCTTTGCCAGTACCGGCAGTAAATCCCACGGAGGTGGAGGATCACGCACTGGAGAGGATATGTGATCCAGGTCTTTGAAAAAGTGCCCAACCACTGTCTCCTGTGCCAATGTCGGCTGACCGGCCAGCGCCCGGTAAGCAGAGATGGCTGCCAGGTTCACCCTGAGGGTCGATGACCGCAGATCCCTCCCCCCTTGGAGAGAAACCAAAGGTAGTCGAGAATGTTAGCCACAGGGCAGGACAAAGGGTCCAGGCCCTTATCCTGACACCAAATGGAAAACTGATTCCATTTGAAGGCATAACACTTCCTGGTCGATTCCTTTCTAGATGCCTCCACCAGAGTGTAGACATCGGCAGAAAGACCCAAAGCCTGGAACTCTAGCCACTCAGGTACCAGGTTGTGAGGTGCAGGGACTGAAGGTCCAGATGGAATACCTTCCTCTGATTGAATGATATCAGGTCTGGGCATGTACAAAGCCGATCCGGGGGCCTGCAGCTGAGGCTCAGGAGCTCTGGATAACAGAACTGGTGTGGCCAGTCTGGGGCTACCAGGATCACCTGCGCCTTGTCCCTCCTCACCTTGAAGAGCACCTTGGGAATCAAGGGAAATGGAGGGAAGGAGTAGAGGAGGCATGGGGTCCACGGCCTCGAGAAGACATCCCCCTGCAGCGAGTCCTGCTGAGGGGGGCAGGCATGAAACAGCCTCAGCTTGGTGTTTTCCCTGGAGGCACAAAGGTCCACCATCGGTCTGCCCCAACGTGAGAACAGGTTGTAAGCTACCTCTGGATGGAGAGACTACTCATGGGATGTCTGAGCTAAGCGGCTGAGAGCATCCGCCAGATGGTTCGAGGCTCCTGCCACATGGATCGCTAGGAGATCCACCTCCAACCGGCTCACGAGGGTCCAGATGCGGAGCGCCTCCTTGCACAGCAGATGGGAGTGCATGCCACCCTGTTTGTTGAGGCAGTACATGGTCGTGGTATTGTCCATCTGGACTTGAACCACTTGATCCCTGAGCTGAGGAGCGCAAGCTGACAGGGCCAATCTGACTGCTCTGAGCTCCAACAGGTTGATGTGGCATCGAGACTCCCCAGGGGTTCAGAGTACATGGTCCCTTTTGTCCCCCATGTGGGCTCCCCAGCCCATGAGAGAGGCACTGGTGATGAGAACAACCATCGGCTCGGGACGAACAAACGGGATCCCTTCCTGCAACCGGTCTGGGGCAGTCCACCACTGGAGAGCGTCCCACATCTTCTGGGTTACAGTGAACAGCTGGTCGAATTGACCGTGGTGCTGAGTCCACTGGGTGGCCAGCTCTCACTGAAGGGGACGCATGTGCCACCGGGTCCAACGGACCACCAAGGTGCATGCCGCCATGTAACCCAGAAGGCACAGAAAGTCCCAGGCAGGGCACAACTGCTCAACCAGAAATGACAGGGCAAAGGAGGAAAGAACCTCCACCCTGTCTGCCAGGAGCCGAGCTCTGGCTTGACAAGAGTCGAGCTCTGTCCCGATGAAGCCTATCACCTGAGAAGGCATGAGTTCCAACTTAGCCTCGCTGATTAGGAGGCCGAGTTGGGAGCAAGTCTGGAGGGCCAGATCCCTGGATCTCTCCACCTGCTGTAAGAAGTGACCTGCTAGAAGCCAGTCCTCGAGGTAGGGGTACATTCTGACCCCCGACACCGTAGCAATGCATTTGGTGAAGACCCGTGGGGCCAACGACAGGCCGAACGGCATGGCCTGGAACTTGAACAGGGTCCCCTCGACCCTGAAGTGGAGGAACCACTGATGGGACAGACAGATAGGGACGTGAAAGAACAAGTCCTGCAGATCCAGTGAACAGCACCACATGTTTCACTCCAAGGATGGAATGATCTGGGACAGAGTGACCATCCGAAAGGTGCAAGACCTGAGATGCTGATTCAGGTCATGGAGATCTAGAATGGGGTGCCAGCCCCCGTCCACTTGGGCACCAGGAAGTACCTGGAGACAAAGCCTGGGTCTGCTGGAGGATCCACCACAGGAGCTACTGCCTCCTTGAGAAGGAGCTGAGCAACGTCGTCTCAAAGAGCTGACTGGGTGTGAGCGGATATCCGTTCCTCCCGAGGGGCACGGGCTCAGCTGGGAGGTACTGCTCAAACTCTAGAGGCAGTCTCTGATCGACCATTTCGAGAACCCACCTGTCCAAAGTGACAGCAGACCAGAAAGGAAGTGGCGGAGTCGTTCCCCCCACGGGAGGACCCAGACCTATCATGATGGGAGAAGGAATGGCAGCCCCCACCCCATCACTGAGCAAGCTTGAAGGAGGAGGAGGCTCCAGGACCTGAGCCTCATCCTCCTTTATGGGCCTGTTGAGGTCCAGGCTTGGGCCGGGGGCACCCAGCTTGAGCCTGCTGCTGATGCTGCTGTCCCCCTTGGAAGGAGGACTGGTGTGCCACAGGGGAAGACTGCCGAAAGGGCTTCTTCTGCTGGTTCTTGCCCAAAGAACCCTCGGCATAAGTGGTGTCCAAGGTGGCACTGAACTGCTCTATGTGCTGAAGGTGACCGGCCATTCCTGGGCCAAACAAGTCAGTTTCAAGGAACAGCACGTCAGCTAATTTGTGCTGAGTATCCACCAGGAAGGAGGAGAGCCTCAGCCAAGCCCTGCGGCGAGAGGCAACTGCGGCAGCCATCGAGCAGGCACAGGAGTGTCCAGGGCCATCTGGAGCTGCTGTTTGGCAACAGCTCGGCCCTGGTCTCAGATCTGCTTGACCGTGGTCTGCATGTTCGCGGGGAGATATAGGAGGACTTCATCTAATGACCCGAGAAGGGCATGAGAGAAGTGTGCCATGACGACAGCCGAACTTGCCTGACGAAGCCCCAAGGAGGATGCCACATAGACCTTCCTCGCCGAATGGTCCAAGAGCTTGGACTCTTTGTCGGGAGGTTGGTCCGTGTCAGTGGAACTGCCAGTATGCTTGAACACAGAGGCGGTACCAGGCTCTCGGCCAAAGGGTGCTCTGTGAACCCCGCAAGGGAACCCATGGGAACCGTGTACTTGGGGGCCATGCGGGCAGACGGGGCTGGACAAGAGGTAGGACGCTGCCAGAGATCAAGTGCCAGACCAACAATGGCCTTGGCCACAGGAAAGGCCTCCGTTGGGGTATCCCCTCTTTTAAGAATGTCCGTAAGAGGGTACTCCGCCTTTTTCTGGATGGGTTCCAGGGGCATCCCTGTAGACTCAAGAGATGAGGCGAAGGATCCATTGGAAGGAGAAAGGACCTTTTTCCGTCCGAATCCAAGAAGTCGGGATACAATGGCCTGCCACCCAAATCACTCTCAACACGCCGAGGGCGGTCCGGGGTGACCGTGACCGACAAACACCGGGGAAGCCCAGTGTCTGGTTGGTCTTCTTTGGAAGGATCCCCTTCCACAGGCTGTTTAGGCAGCGGTTCCACTACAATCGGTGGAGAGACTGGCTTAGGCCGAACAGGTAGTTGCGCCCACCCTGCGGGCGGGGGAACCAAAGATTTTGGCTCCAAAGGGATCGGTCTCGGCCTAGGAGGCGAAAGCCAAGTAATGGCCGGGTTAGGAGTCGAAGTCAGCTTGTGCTCGGACAAGATCAGCTGTTGCCACGAGGTCCTCGTAGCACCAGAGATTCCACCAGAGTCTCTCCTCATCTGAGGACGACCGATGGTGTTGCCTCTTTTTGGAGTGCTTATGGCTCTTCCTCAGCCTTCCAGATGAGGGGGTTCTTGACCTCGACCGAGATCGGGCGGACAGACTCGGTCACTTGGGAGACACCTGCGGGATCTTTGATACCCGGGGGGTCTGGAACCGGGTCCTCAATGGAGACACCTGCAGGCTGGGTCTCCTCATCAGGGAAGTCAAGGACCGAAATTCACTCTAAAGAGTCGGCGACGGGGGTCGGTGACAGCGGGTCGATTGGGTCGAGAACAATCTCAACCTCATCGGCCTCATCCTTAATCGGATGGTCCGATGGAAGGTCCGTGAAGCCGGCCGCCGAGGAAGCAGTCTCGATCAAGGTCGAGACCACATGCTTCTGGGACTGAGACCTCTCTCGGTCCCAAGAGCGCCTTTGCTGAGATGAAGACTTGCTCGATTCCTTCTCCCGCTTACGGGATCAGGAGAACAAGCCCACAGGCACCTCTCCCCGGGTGGGAAGAGACTGGCACAACTCCTTGAAGGAGCCCGAGATGGTGGAGCCCAGGTTGAGCGGAACGAAGAAGCTTCGAGAGGCAACAGCACGAGCGGCTTCTTTCTTGAATGCTTGCATGCGTTCCAATTGCTTGGGGGATCCCGCAGCTGTGGAAACCGCCCACCTAGCCTCCTTGGACTTCATCGGAGGGTTCCTCTTCTCCGGTCTGCCCAGTTTCAACCGTGCAAGATGGTGGTCCAGGACATTGGGATGGAAGGCCAAGCAGAAGCTGCAGGATGAGGTGTCATGGCCGACACCGAGGCAGTAGACGCAAGTGAGGTGGGGATTGGTGGGCGACATTTTTTGGCCGCAAGGATACCAGCGAAATCTGGAGGAAGATTTCTCTTCCATAACCGAAGATGCGAAAAGGCAACTGCTAACTCGAACAAATTTTATTTCGGTCAAATTGAAGTTTTGAAAGCCAGGGCCTACGAAATGCGTGAGCACGACGGAGGCAACCTGAATCTTCCAGCGGAAAGGAAGATCTGGCATCACGGGTGGAGCCAAGGTATATACCACAAGGGTGGGTGGGTGGGAGGAACCAGCTTGAAGACTTCCGATGATTCTTAAAGGGGAAAGGGACATGCCAATAAGTCTAGATGAACAACTTATCCACAATCCCAGAATTGTAGTTTCAACTCAAAGTTGAAGATGAAATCTGGAAAACAGTGCCATTATAGCTCAGTCAGTAGCATTCTGCGTTTTCTTTTTTTTCATAGCCTTCACCAAGAAAAAGGATGGAACAGTGCCTTCAGGAGGGAAAAAAGGAGCGGAGGAGGGAAAAACAGATCTAGTGATAGAGGAGGATAGAGTGAGGAAGAGGCTGCTAGCATTGGAGGTGGACAAACCACCAGGCCCTGACAGAGTATATCCAAGGGTACTAATGGAACTTTCTGAGTAGCTGGTAGGGCCACTGGCAGACCTATTTAATAGTTCATTGGAGTCAGGCGTGGTGCCATAGGACTGGAGAATAGAACATGTGGTGCCCCTCCACAAAAGCAGTCCGAAGGATGGCTCAGGGAATTACAGACCAGTCAGTCTGACTTCAATCGTATGCAAGCTCATGAAGACCATACTTAAGGAGAGATTGGTAGACTATCTAAATGAGCTTGGTCTCCAGGATGGAAGGAAGCATGGGTTCATGGGGGAAGACTGTGTCAAACAAATCTGATTGACTTCTTTGACTGGGTCACTAAGACAGTAGACAGAGGCCAGGCAGTAGACATCCTCTATCTGGATTTCAGCAAAGCCTTTGACTCTGTGCCCCACAAAAGATTGATCAGGAAGTTGAGGATCTCGGTTTGGGGAGATGATGACCAAATGGGTAGGAAACTGGCCGAGGGACAGGACCCAGAGGGTGGTTGTCAGAGGAGTGCTGTCTGGCACCAAAGAGGTCATCAGTGAGGTCCCGCAGGGATCGGTGATGGGGCCGTTGTTGTTCAATGGCTTCATCAATGACACTGGGGATGGCATTAAGGGCAAAATGTGCCTATATGCAGATGACACCAAGCTCTGCAGGAGAGTGGACACAGCTGAAGGGATACAGGACCTACAGGATGATCTGGAAAAGCTGCAGAGGTGGTCCGGGATCTGGTAGCTTGGCTTTAATGCCAAGAAATGCAAAGTTATGCACATCGGAGCCAAGAATCCCAGGATGGAGTACTACCTGGGTGGAGTCCAGGTATTTGCATCTGAAGAGGAGAATGACTTGGAAGTGATGATCACTAGTGACCTGAAGCACTCCACACAGTGCAAGAAAGCAGCAGCAAGGGAAAACAAGATGCTGGGATGCACAGATCGAGGGATCAGCAGTAGGAGAGAGGAGGAAGAGGAGGAAGTTATACTGCCCTTGTACAAATCACTAGTGAGGCTACATCTGGAGTATGGAGTTCAGTATTGGTGCCCACACCTCAGAAAGGACAATAACTAGCTGCAGAAGGTCCAGAGAAGGGCTACAAAGATGACAGTGGGTCAGCAGGGTAAGGCATATGAACAGAGGTTGAGGGCACTGAACATGTACTCCCTGGAGGACAGGAGAGAGAAGGGGGACAAGACTGAGACCTTCAAGTACTTAAAAGGGATAAATAAGGTGGATAAGGAGGGTCTCTTTAAGCTACATGGCAACCACAACAAGAGGAGGCACAGTCCTAAGCTGGAGGGGGAGATTTAGGAGGGCGGTCAAGAAGCACTTTTTCATGGAGAGGGTGGTGAACACTTGGAATGTGCTGCCGGAAGATGTGGTCTTGTTGAAGACAGTGGGCAGCTTCAACAGAGGTTGGGACAGGCATAGGGGAAGGTAAGGATCATGGGCAGGGAAGATGGAAAGCATGGGAGGAGTGGGGGGGGGGCAAGGTAAGTAGCTCAAGCTCCGGACCCTGCAATATGAGCAGACGTTATAGACCAAATGGCCTTCTTCTGCTGGCTTCTTCATATGTTCGTATAGAGCTGTTTCTCTCTGGGGGTGCTGATAGTGCTGTCGGCCCCTGCTGAGCTCCCTAATCAGCTACCATCTCCCGCCAGGACTCTCCTGCCTTTTGAAGTACCCTATGGCACGACAGCCATGGAAGAGGCGGGGGGAGCCATTTCCCCACAGTCCGGATCCAGTTTTAGTGGCAGGATCCCGAGACGCATACCTATGCTCTCCAGTGTAGATCCTCATCCCTGAAGAAGTACATAGGGGCGAAACGGGCTTTTCTTATGAGGATCTGTCACTGGATGCTACTATAAATAAAGAATTATTCATCTATCTATGGACTGTAGTATGGCTGATCTCTAGACTTTTTGTATTTGGATTTCTTTGCACTTTCAGCCCCAAGCTACACGAAACCTGTAAAAGAACAAAAGGGACCTGCCTGGAGTGCTTTTAAGCTTGGTGTGGCAAGTCCCCCCCACCCACCCCGAGAGGAAAGTAGGTGCCGATGATCAATCCTCTCCAACCCCGGCAGACCCCCAGCAACCCAAGTCCATCACTGAACTTGGGTTGTCGGTGTGGTCACAAGTAAAGGTGCCTCAGCCCTCCGTGCCACTCAGTCGGTGAACTCTGCATTTTCTGACTGAAAAAAAGTTTATTTATACCAAGGAGGGTGCCAAGTGGCAGACACAAAGAATACAATGGTACTATGGACACCTTGCTAAAAATAGCAGATGTACTTAGAAACATGTTTTCAACAATGAAGTTTTCTTTTGGCATGATTTTAGAAGAAAACCACAAGCAAATATTTAAAGAGCTGCTGACGCCTCATAGAAAACTTTAAAAAACAGTACAATTCAGCTTGCATTCCATATATGTTCTATAGATTTCTCCTTATCATTATTAATACCTGAGTAAATTTACAATACATCATATTTATCCCTTAGAGTTAATCTGCCTCTGTAGCTTACTCCCTACTTCAATTCATAATCCTCTATTGTGACATCAGAATCTGCTGTCATGGAAGTAAATGTGATGTCACGAGCAGTGCATTATGACTTCAGGTGGGGAGAAACTAACAGGAATAGATGAATTGTTCAGGACCAAAGATCCTGTTTTCATGCAAATTACTTCTGTAATAAATAATGGAAAGAAGAAATACAGAACTAATAAAAGTGTATGATCCATGTAGTCTGCCCCATGTAGGCTACACCTCCCCCCCCCCAGTCTCTTAACTTTTCTAGTTTACCTCAGTGTCTATCCCATGCTAGCTTGAACTCCCTTACTGTTTTTGATGCCACAACCTCTGGGGGCAGACTGTTCCAGGGCTCCACCACCTTTTCAGTGAAGAATAATTTCCTGCTATTCGTTTTGAAACTTTCTCTCTTCAGGCGCATGCTGTGCCCCCTTGTGCATGTAGACGTGTTTTCTTTGAAGAGATCTTGTGTTTGCACTGAGCCGATTCCTCTGCTGTATTTAAATGTCTCTATCGTATCCCCACTGTCCCCTTCTACTTTCCAGTGAGTACATGTTGAGATGGTTGAGTCTTGATTCGTAAGGTTCTTTGTGCAGTTCATGTATCATCTATGTAGCTCTCCTCTGCATACTGTCTCCATGCGATTCCTATCCCTCTTGAGATGCGGTCTCCAGAACTGGAAGCAATATTCCAGATAAGGCCTCATCAAAGACCTGTATAGCGGCATTATCACTTCACTTTTCCTACACACGATACCCCTACTTATGCATCCAAGGATGCTGCTAGCCTTCTGAGCCACGTTTTCACATTGCCTGGTTGACTTTAAATTATCAGATACAAGTACCCCTAGATCCCGCTCTACCTTTGTTTCTGTTAGCTGTTCTCCCCTCTGGTATATTTCCTGGCTAGGTTTTTTCTCCCCAGATGCATAACTTTACATTTCTTGGCACTGAATTTCAGCTGCCATTGTTTTGACTCTTCCAGCTTTTGTAGATCACAGACCATTCCTAAGACTCCCTCTGGCGTATCTACTCTGTTGCAGAGCTTGGTTCATCTGCAAACAGGGACACCTTTCCCTACAATCCATCTGCTATGTCACGGATAAATGTGTTAAACAGGATTGGACCTAGCACTGATCTCAAGGGGACTCCGCTGGTCACCTCACCCTCTTTTGACTGAATGCCGTTTACCAACACCCTCTGGGTTCTCCCTTGGAGCCAGTTATTTATCCAGTTGACAATTTTCTGTCCCACTCTTGTGTGTTCCAACTTACTTATTAGCCTCTTATGCGGAACGGAGTTGAATGCCTTACTAAGGTCTAGATACACTACGCCCACTGCTCCCCCCAAGTCCACCGTTCTGGTCACCCAAATGAAGAAATCAATCATATTTGTCTGGCATGATCTCCCTGCTCTGAAACCATGCTGCTTTGGGTCCAGTTGGCCAGTTGCTTCTAGATGCTGTACTATCCTTTCTTTCAGTAATGTCACCATGATTTCCCCCACCATACTAAATACAAGCTGAACTGTGTCTTATTATTGTTTTGCTAAAGTTCTGCTGAAGGCGTCAGCTGCTCTTTAAGTCACCATTAGACATCCTTCATTACTCTTTTATTCCATCATTTCAGAAGAAAGCTCAAGGTCAACACACCTTTTCCTGCATTATTTGCTGTTTTCAATGTGTGTTCAGGATAACCCTGAGAGAGCAGCAGCACAGTCTACTGGTTACAGCACAAGACTGAAAACTCAGAGATCCCAGCCTGAGGTCTCAATACAGTCACCAGCTCACCGTGAGACCCTGAGCAAGTCACCTGACCTTCTTGTGCTTCTGTCTGTCAAGTACCTAGGTGGCTGGCTGGACCAACACCTCACTCTCCCTTGCAACATCAATGCCTCAATGCCATTAACTCTGAACTCCTCCCCATCCTTGACACTCATCCACAGGAACAAGGCCTGTAACCCCTTTCAACAAAATAAGAATTTATCTCATAAGTTATAATACTGGTTGTTGACTATGGTGACGTGGTCTGCAGTGCACCTTCCAAATACTCACTTGTCAAACTGGACAAACATTTCAACACCTTCTGTTATTTTGCTCTCTCATGCATTATACAGACCCATCACTGTACTCTCTTTTGGCCTCGCCCTCCCTGGAGGAGGGGTATATTTTTAATAGTATACCTTTCTTCTTCAAATTCTGGACTGAACATCTCCCTTACCACATCGCTTCCACCCTTACCCTTGACTCTTCTTCCTATTCCCAAAGGCACATGTCCCCACGCTCTATAGTCATTCCCCACTACAGAAACATCTTCGGCCAGGCAGTTTTCTCCTCTCCTCCCACACTTCTGACAAATTCCCTCTTTACCCCCTTCCTCCTATTCCCTAAGGCACTCATCTCCACACTCCTTCCTCATTCCTCACTGCAGAAAAGGAAAAATTACTCGCCTTAGTAATGTTGTTATTTCTAATCGAGTCTTGCTATATTATGACATATGCAGTATAACCCCAGGTTAGAACTGCTCCGGAAGTGAAAGAGTTAACTTTCCATGCAGGGCATGGAATCTTGAGCGCGAGCTCAGTTGAACACTCTGTCTGTTGAAGCTCAAACTTAAACTGTCAGATCTTTACGAGCAAAAACTCACTAAGGTTCTGCGTGGAAGCCGTAAACCTACACTAGCCACTGGCTACTAACTACAAAAACACCTTTTTGTTCTTGATCCCAAAGCAAAGACTCAAGTGAGAGTTCAAGAAAGAAAATTAAGTATAACACCTAAGCACCAGAGAATGTGAAAATAAAGTGGGCATCAGTGAAGTGCCAACATTGCACTGCCCACCCACATCCAAAAATAGAGGTTCTGAGAGGGGCAGGCTGGGGGGGGGGGGAGGTCATAATATAGCAAGACTCCATTAGAAGAAACAACATTACTAAGGTGGGTAATTTTTCCTTCAAACAACATGAAGTCTTGTTATATTATAACATATGCAAACTACACAGCAGTACCTCCATGGAGGAGGGATAGAACCTACTTGGGAAATAGGCTCTGAAGCACAGCTGTGCCAAATCGAGCATCACTCCTAGCCTGGATATCCTAGGAGTAATGCTTAGTAAAAGTGTGAACTGTTTTCCAGGTAGCTGCTTGACATATCTCTAGGATAGGAATGTCCCTGGCAGCAGTCAGAGACGCAGCTGTACCTCTGGTAGAGTGAGCCCTCAGGCCTGAGGGAGGAACCTTACCCAGTTTTTCATAACAGAATTGGATACAAGAGACAATCCACCTGGCAATGGATCTTTTAGTGGCAGGTTTCCCTTTACCAACCTCACCATAAGTGAGGAACAATTGGAGGGATTCGAACCTGTGACCCTCGGTATGTTCTATATAGTAACTAAGGGCTCTTTTGACATCTAAACTGTGTAATCTCCTCTCACCAGAGGAGGAATGGTCAGTGAAGTACACAGGAAGAGACATGGATTGATTAAGGTGAAAGTCTGAAACCACCTTAGGTAAAACTTCCTGTTAGTCCTGAGGACCACCTTATCTCTATGAAAGGAGATAAAATCAGGCTCCACTGACAAGGCTTGTAGCTCACTTATCGCCTGGCAGAGGTGATGACTACCAGAAACACAGTTTTCCAAGTCAAGTACTTAAAGCTCTGCTGAAGACAATGGCTCAAAGGGGTTGCATAAGCTGAGCGATGCAACTATTAAGATCCCAAGCAGGGGCAGGGTCCCTGAACGGAGGGTTGGTGTGAAGCAACCCTTTAAAAAACTTGGAGAACACAGGGTGAGCTGATAAAGAAGAGGGCTTACCTGCTGATAAGAAGACATACACAGCTGCCAAGTGCACTTTTAGGGTAGCTGGTCTCAGCCCCAAGGAATTCAAGTGCACCAAATAATCCAGGATCGTGGGCACGCCAGCAGATTCTGGGGAAATATGCTTTCCAGCACACCATATGGAAAATCTCTTCCATTTTGAATTATAGGTAACCCTGGTGGAAGGCTTCCTAGAGGCCTTCAAAGTATCCAATACACCTTGAGACAGGTGTAGGTCAGCAAACTCTAACTCTTCAAGAGCCAAGCTTTGAGATTGAGAGATTTGAGGTTCGGATACCAAACTCTCCCCTGGGCACATGTTAACAGGTTGTGATTCCTGGGAAGACATAGGGGAGAGTGGACTGCTAAGGACATGAGGAGTGGGTACCAGGGCTGCCTGGCCCAATCTGGAGCAATCAGGATCATCTTGCAGGATTGAGATCTGATTCTGACTAGCACTTTGAAAAGAAGGGGAAGGGGGGAAAAGCATAGAGAAACTTCCCTTCCCAACTGAGGAGGAAGGCATCCAGAGGGACTGAGCCCAACACTGGGGGCCTGCAGCAAAAAAGGGGAAGTTGGTGATTGTCTGGGGCTGCAAAGAGATCTATTTGCGGGGTGCCCCATCTGGCAAATACTACCTCCAGTACTAGGGGATCCAGTGCCCATTCGTGATGGCCCTGGGAAATCCTGCTGAGAGCATCCGCTAGGACATTGTCCTTGCCTGGGAGGTGAACTGCCGTAAGGGAGGCATTCAGAGAATAAGCCAGAGACCACAACTTCATTGCTTCGGTGCACAAGGCCGTAGACCGAGTGCCCCCTTGCTTGTTGATGTACCACATTGTAGTGGTATTGTCTGTTCTGACCTGAACCACCTTGTTCTGGACAGATGTGGAAAAAACCTGAAGTGCTAGAAAAACTGCTCTGAGTTCCAACAAATTGATGTGGAGCAGAGATTCCTGAGGGGACCACAGCCCTTGAGTGGAAAGGTCACCCATGTGAGCTCCCCACCCCAAGAGGGATGCATCTGTAGTAAGGGTCAAGGAATGAGACTGGGGAGTGAAGGGAACCCCCTGTCTCAGATTGTTCTGATCCTGCCACCACTGAAGGGCCTGGATCAGGGTTCGAGTCACTGGAATCAATTTGGTTAGGGGATCTGTCCTTTGAGACCAAAAGGCTCTCAAATGGAACTGAATGTCCCTCATCTGAAATCTTGCTCCCTGCACAACTGCTGTAGAAGTAGCCATGTGCCCCAGGAGCTGTAGAAAATGCCTTGCTGGTCGAGAGACCTGCAGGGTGAAAAAGGAGGCCAGAGACACCAGGGTCCTTGCTCTTTCCAGAGGAAGGAAGGCTCTGGCTTCTTTTGTGTTCAGTTCTGCGCCTATGAAGGTGAGAAGCTGGACAGGCTCCAGAACTGACTTTGGAAGATTGAGAAGGAAACCTAGAGATGTAAGTAGTTGCTGGGTTACTTGTAAATGTAATTTGACCTACAATGAGCCAGTCGTCCAGATAAGGAAAGATGGCAATCTTTTGCCTTCTTAAATGAGCAACTGCTACTGCCAGGCATTTTGTGAAAATGGGGCCGAAGGGCATTGCTCTGAACTGGTAATGGCCTGAGGGCAGTTCGAATCTGAGGTACTTTCGATGGGAGCTTCTGATAAGAACATGGAAGTAGGCATCCTTGAGGTCCAGGGAGGCTAGCCAGTCCCCTGGCCTTAGAGAGGGTAAAATAATCCCCAGGGTCACCATTTTGAACTTTGGTTTTAAAGGTGCTTGTTTAGATACCGAGATCCAGGATGGGCGCCATTCTCCTGTCTTTTTGGAGTAAGGAAGTACCTGGAGTACAACCCTTTGCCCTGGTGTATGGGTGGAACCTTTCCCAGCTCTGAGAGCCAGGAGGAAGAAACTTCTGCTTCCAGGGCAAGTGCCTCTGAAGGGTTTGCAGGTGGAAAAGACCTGGCTCTCATCTTGGAAATTTTTGAAACTGAGAGAACCAGTCCTGGCTTACTACTTCCAGGACCCACTTGTCTGATGTTAAAGACTTCCAGTCCTGGACAAAGTAAGCCAGCCTGCCCCGGTAGTGGAGAATCGGCCCTGGCTACCCCATCCAGGGAGCCTGTTTTGCAGGGGCTTTGGGTTGAGGGTGAAGCAGGCTTACTAGAACCCCTTCTTCCCTTCCTCTAAAGAACCCCTCTGGGCATAAGCAGAAGAGGAGGCCTGGGATTGGTAAAGCGGCCTATGAAAGGCCTGCCTACTCCGATATGCTGCCTTTGAGGAGTGACTTGCCTTTCTTTGGTCTGTGCACTCCTATAGGTGGTCCTATACTCATCCATTTTCTTCATATAATTCTCTGTCTGCTCCCCAAACAGAGAATTTCCCACAACAAGAAAATCTATAGCCTTAGACTGGGTATCCTGTGACAGGGCAGTACATCTGAGCCAGGCCATTCTGCGAAGAGACACAGATGTTTATTTATTTATTTGTAAAATCAGTTTACAACCTTTGAGCCAGAGGCTCGTTTCCAAAGGTACTTCGTCACATAAAGACATACATTGTGTTTTTGGTTACATAGCGTAGGTTTGCAAAACAATAGGCGTTCAACAGAGGCGCACGTCACACTGTGGTCAGACAAATACATTTGGGTTACAGGGTACATGTAAGTTGAGAACAGGTGTTACACAAGTTGGTATCAATAGTGAGCAATCTAGTAGGTAAACACTGAAACAGCTGGTACTGGCCAGGTTAAACATAGGCACGGTGTACAGGAAGTGGTGGTGGGGATGGCTAGGTGGAGAGCCGCCTGGGCGTTGTCAAGAGAAGTAGAGGTGGAGGCTACTTTCAGAGACAGGAGAGGTTACGAGTGTTGATGATGTGGTTTCGAAGGGTGGTTTTGAACTTAGAGATGGTGGTGGCATTGGAGATGGGGTCAGGGAGAGAGTTAAACCAGGTTGGGGCTCTATAGCAGAAGGACCTCTGGCCACGGCTGGTTCTTGATCTGGGGACCATTAGAGTGGTCTTGTTGGAAGACCGTGTTGCAATAGTGGGAGGGCTCTGGTGGATGGATGCCGTTACCCCAGGGGGGGATAGCCCGAGTAGGGTTTTTTTTGTGAGGAGACAGGTTTGGTGTTGGAGCCGTTCATCCAGGGTAAGCAAATTAGCCTCAACATACAGCTGACAGGTGTGAGTCAGCCTGGGGGCACCAGTAATCAATCTGCAGGCTTTGTTCAGGGTTAAGTGAATTTTTTTGAGTGCAGTGGTGTCGGCAGCACCATAGACTGGTAGGCCATAGTCTACAAGGGACAGACGGATGATGTAACAGCGAGCCGGAGGCATTTGGGGAAGAGCAGGTTCTATGGAAGAGAATGCCTAGCCAGTATGTTAGTGGCGGATGTTAGGGCATCGATGTGGTTGTGAAATGTGAGGGCTGAGTCGAAGGTAACCCCAAGGTATTTGTAGGAGTAGACTTGTTCCAGTGGCTGATTGGTACTTGGAAGGATATACAGTGGGTGGTTGCTAGCTTTGTTTTGGGGGTGGGAAAAGAGCATAGCTTTGGTCTTTTTAAGATTGATGACGAGTCTGCGCTCCTTAAACCAGGCTTCGGCACTGTTGAAAGACTGCTGTAGGGTGTCCTGGAGGGAGACGGGATTGCGGTGGGTGGCAAAAAGGACAGCGTCATCTGCATACAGTAGAATTTTGCCAGGGCATGCACTGGGCAGGGTGTTCAGATAGGCGAGAAGAAGGGGCCCAGGATGGAGCCTTGGGGACCCCAGAGTGAATGGGACTGGTAGTCAGAGACTGTGCTATTGATTTTACACTGCGATCGAGCGTCAAGATAGCTTGTGCACCATGCTAAGGGGCCAGCCGAGAGACCAGTGTGGCAGAGTGCATTCAGCAGAAGTGGATGGGAGATGGTGTCGAAGGCTTTTGAGAGGTCAATGAACACTGCACCAGCTAGGGAGCTGGTATCCAAGGAGGAGTGTAGGAAGTTGGAGAATTCAATTAGGGCAGTGCTGGTACTGTGACCAGCATGGAAGCCATGTTGCTCTGGACATAGAATGTTATGTAGCCAGATAATCAGTGATTTGAATGGCACCACTTTCTCAGGGCTTTAGAGGGGGGAGGATGGAGATTGGCGGTGGTTGTTGGCCATGACCTGTCGCTTAGTGATGGTGTGATAATGGCTGTTTTCCACCTGTGGAAAATTGTCCCAGGCAGAGTGACTGGTTAATTAGGCTGGTGAGTGGGGCAGGACTTCATCTAGCACCAGTCTGAGGATACTGGGGTCCAGTGAGTCACTGCCGGGACTGTTGCCATTCAAAGCTTTGACTAGGATGGGTCTGGCTTCCCGGGTGGAAACCTTGCGCATGTGGAAGCTGAGGCGCTGGAGGACAGGGGGAGGTTGGTTGGGGGGAGGGTCAAAGAAATTACTAGGGAGGACTGAGCTAAGGTCAATGAAAGCAGTGTTGAACCAGTTAGCTATGGTGGCAGGCTCGGTGGTGGTAGTGCCATTTCTAGTGAGCTGGGATGGGGCAGGGGAACAAGCTTTTCTGTCGAGTTGCTTAATATTATCCCAGAAAGTCCGGGCCGAGCCCCAGGAGGAGGTAAGGGAGGCCTGGTAATGGTCGGCCTTGGCTTTCCTGATGGCCCATGAGCACTTATTCCGGGCTGCATTGTAAGCCTGCCTATCAGACAGGCGACCCGTTTCAGTGGCAAGGTGCCAGAGGTTATCGATTCCTTAGTAATTGTAGAAAGGCAGCTAACCTAGAGGTGCATTCTGTTTTTGGACCATGATTTTTGGTGAGGGCGCAAAGAGATCTGAGCCATGTTGAAGGTGTGAGTGAAGAAAGCGAGGCAGTGTCAATGTCAAATGGATGAATGGGGACCAGTTTATCTGGGTGAGGAATACTTTAGGTTTTTCAGCCACCAGGGCGGAGGCGCCTGGGAGGGTGGTCTGGGCTTTGGGTTTGGGATTGAGACTGCCCAATGAAATAGGATAGGAGAGTGGTCACTTAGGAGTCTGGGAGGACCTGGATGTTTTGGATTTTATGGGATTCGGTTAGTTATAATAACATCAGAAAGTGCTGGTACCTCTCTTAGGGTTTATTCTTGTGGGCTGGGTGGACAGTTGCGTCAGGTCTTGGCGCAAATGAGTCTCTGATCGCAGATGAGGAGGTGCTAAGCCAATTTACATTAAGGTCCCCAACTAGGATTTGACTCCGCCTTATGGTGGAGGGGTTGCCAGGTAGTCCGTTAAAGATACCAGGGCTGGGTGCTGGTTCTTTGGAGGAACGTAAGCTGTGGTAAGATAGAGAGGGCTCCTAGAGGGGTCTGGGGTGAGTTTGAGGGTAAGAGCCTGGGCCCCATTTACAAGGGCAGGGGTGGGGAGTGCGTGTCCAAGTATTGTGTCCCTAGTGTAGATTGCACAGCCACCCCCCCGCTTGCCTACTCGGTCCTCCCGGTATAAGGTATAGTCTGGGAGGGAAACAAATGAGTCAGGGGTGATTTGACAGCCATGTTTCAACCAGGGCTATGATGTCTGGTTGATGAGCCAAGCCCAACACTGTAGGGTGTCAAATTTCTTCAGCAGGCTGCATATGTTCATGGAGGCTACTTGAAGACCAATGGGCTGGGTGGGTGGGTGGGGCCAGGGGCAGGGCTTGGGTTGGGATGTATGTTCCCTGTTAGGAGTAAGGAGGAGAAGTGCTCTGGTCAGAGGGTGCCAGATGGAGAGTTCGCCGGGAGTGATAGGATGAGGAAGGGGTTTAGTAGAACAGGGGTGGGTAGGGCAGCACAGGCAGAGAAGGCTTGTGTGATCAAGTGCAAGAGAGTTGGGGGAAAGGGTAATGTCTGGATGGGGGTGAGGTGGAGAGGAGCATATGGGGTGTGTGGAGGGGGAGGAGCAGTGGTAAAGGAGGAGGGGAAGACAGGAGGGTTGGTAGGAACACTGGAATACTGAGGCTGAGGGTTAATAGGGACAATAGGGTTGGTGGAAGGCAAAAGGAGGAGGAGGAGGAGAAAAGAGAGGCTGGCGAGCAGGGGGTGCACATGCATAGTTGGTAAGGGTGGGGGAGCTGAAGTGAAGAAAGAATGGGGTACTAGGATGATAGAGGGGAGATAGTAGTGAAAGGTCACTTCTAAGCCTAGTTGCTGCTATGGTGTAGTGGCAGGGCTGGTGCATGAAGTGCACAGGGTACTAAGTTCAAGTCTTGACCAGGGTAGCAGGAAGGAGCCCAGCCAGTGGCTGTAGCAGCAGGGAGTTGGGTTCAAGGTCCGCAGAAGCACTCAGATAACACTTTAGCAGTGTCTGAGGTTAGGCGTTTTAGAGTTTTGAAATCCTGCAGTAATAATAGACAGGTGTGCCAGCTGAGTGGTGGGATTGCTGACTTTGAAAGTGAGGGTGCAGGGTTCAAAGCCTGCAAAAGAGAAGTGGTAAACTTATATTTTGGCAGGTGGGGGGTAAGAGACTAAAAGGCTTAGAAAGTAGGAATAAAATAGGTAGGCAATGTGGTCCAGAGGTAGAGCTGCTGACTCTGACTACAAGGGTACTGGGTTTGAGCACAGCTCAGGGACAGAGTGTAGAAAGTTTTTTTAATTCAGAGAAGGAGGGAGGAAGGGTTAAGAGTTTGAAAGTAGAGGAGGATGTTGGCCTGGTTCATTGGCTTAGTGGTTAGTCAGTAGACTTTGGACAAAAGGGTACCAGGATTGATGCTGGCAGGTGCTTAGTGGTAGGCTGATGGGAGGCGTGAGGAGAGTAGGTGGTAGAATGATTCAAAGGGAACTGCAGTGACCTCTAGTGGGTCAGCTTTCAAGCAGTGGCTGGGAGGGTACAGAGTTGAAAGAGGAGCTAGAGTGGAGAGTGCAGCGACCCCTAGTGGTTGGTATCTATAAGCTGAAAATGGGAAAGTGGACACTTAGTAAAAAGGAGGTAGGTCACGTGATGTGACACATGACCTGCCAGCAGCAATAAATGAGCGCTGACCCTGGGTGGAGGGGGTGTGGTTGGGGGCGGGCGGGAAGTGCCTCACAACAGTCAGGCTGTAGTGCAGGACACTTTACGTCTTACAGGCTCTGGCAATCCCCGACTTCAGTCTCGCTGCTGGGCAGAGTTCTTAAGGGTGGGCTGCTTCAGGGCCTATATAGGGAGGCAAACAAGGAATCACATTAGTATGCAGCAGGCTAGGTCAGGACCCTACTGCACATCGCCAACTATTGGGACTGTGTCCCGATACAGGAGGCTACTGCGCATGCGTAAGATGGCGGACACACACGCTACACATTCTATGCAATTCTCCCACAGGTAAGCACTCTAACAACAGCATTTAAACAGCTACTAAATTACAGGAAAACAGTAGTAGATGAGCAGTAAACTAGCCCTTAAAGTAACACAGAAATAGCCCCCAAATCCCCGTGCAGAGCAGTCCAGATCTCCAGAAGCACAGTCAATCAGTCACTGTGTGGGGACAGAAAAACACTCCAGGCGATTCACTTTCTCCAACAGTCAGGCTGTAGTGCAGGACACTTTACCTCTTACAGGCTCTGGCAATCCCCGACTTCAGTCTCCGCTGCTGGGCAGAGTTCTAGATGTAGCCATGACTCCTGATGAAACATCATTAGAGTCTACTGCAGCAAGAAATTGCACCTTGGATGCCTCAATACCATCCGCAGCCACCTGCTCCAGCTCCCTGGCAAGCTGGTCAGGGGCCTGTTTTGCTAGGGCCAGGACAGTATCCCCACCTGGATTTCTGGTACCTAGCTGCGTAAGCCATATAATTTGCCTGTCTGAGTCCCAAAGATGCTGCCATGTACTGTTTTTTGCCATGGGCATCCATCCTCCTGGAATCTTTCAGAGGGTGAGAGGCTAGGAGGAATATTAGCCTTGTCACAGGCTGCAGCCTGCACTACCCCCACATGGCTGCACTGCTGGGATAGGAACTCCATATCAGAGCCTGATAAAGCATACCTCTTGTCCATCCTTTTATCCACAGGGAGGATAGAATGAGGAGTTTTCAAATTTTACTGTCTGTTTCCTAAAAGATTTATGCAGGGAATAGACAGTCTCCTAGACTCTGGAATATCCATAATTTCCACAAAATCAGGCTCTTCTTGATCATCAACAGCTTCCTCAACAGGGAGTTGCAGAGTCTCAGCAACTTTCTTGTAAAACAAAAATGAGAAGGGGACTCAGATAGCCTGGGAGGGTCACTCCTGAGGTCTGTCTGGAGAGATGTCCGGTTCAATGGGCACATCAGACTTTCAAAATCACACTCACTCTCCTCGTACCCCTCCTCCCTCCCCCGGTTCATAAAAATCCTCAAAATCATAATCTTGAACCGGGGGAACCGACCGAACCGGGCTCTTCCCTAATGGTGCCGGTTCGGACGGAACTGGGGAAAGAGACTGGACAATTTGAATAGCTTTGGCTATTTCTTCAGCGGTTGGAGAAAGAACTTTTGGCCCCAAGCTAGCTGACCTTCTAGTTGGAACCGGCTCCTCAGAGCTGGCTCTTCTTTTGCCTGAGGAAGTATCGCCCTGGTCAGAGGGCACTCCCTCAGGTTCGGTTGGAACCGAACCGGGCTGGCCATCCGGGTCAGCGGACTTTTTGGCCTCCCTTTCCCTGAGCCTAACAACTCTTTTTTCCACGGTGGCAGCAGGAAAATTGTTACAAATCTGGCATCTGCATTGAGGTGGTCAAACCCCAGACAATATACACAAATGGTGTGGGTCAGCCTTAGCAAAAGCTTCCCCACAGAGGCCACAGTGCTGAAACCCAGTGGGTCCGGTTTTTCTTTTGGGTTTCTCAGACATAGTGCCAGCCTAACTAAAACTTGCCCGTTAATGGCAATCCACCAAGCAAGACTCTCTTATCGGTTCCCAACCGTGTCACGGGTCATGGAAAAAATGTAATAAAATCCGTTTTTTTTAGAACCGATAAGAACCGGGAACCGCACTCTAAAGGACTAGAAGGTAATTTTAAAACCCATCTGATCGGTTCAAACCGAACTGAAAAAGGCGTTTACAAGTTCCACACAGAAGAAAAAATAATAAATAAGCCTATTTGTGCTTACAATACCACAGACAGAGCTTGAACCGATGATTCTGCGGTTAAATTTAGGTAAAATAAACCGAGAAATTACACTTTAAAACCGACAAGCGAACCCGAGCAGAAGGAATCTCGGGCGACTGTTTAGTGGTGAGATAAAGAATCTGACAGTTTAAGTTTGAGCTTCAACAGACAGAGTGTTCAACCGAAGTCAGGCTAAGATTCCATGCCCTGCATGGAAAGTTAACTCTTTTACCTCCGGAGCAGTTCTAACCTGGGGTTATACTGCGTATGTCATAATATAGCAAGACTTCATGTTGTTTGAAACATCTTCCACCAGGGAGCTTTCTCCTATCACCTCCCTTACCTGGCAGATTTCTCCTATCAACTCCCTCACCTTTGACAACCTTTGTCCTTACCTCTTCCCTCTTTACCTTTTCCCCTCCCACCTGTTATTCCCTGAGAGACACATCCCGACACTCCTTCCTCATGCCCCAATGCAGAAACACTTTTGGCCAGGCATCTTTCTACTATTGCCTCCTTCCCCTCAAACAACCTCCCTCTCCAACTCTTGCTCTCCCTCCTCCCATTCCGAGGCACATATCCCCACACTCCTTTCTCATTCCCCAATACAGAAACACCTTTGGCCAGGCAGCCTTCTCCTATCACCTCCCTCACCTATGACAAACTACCTTTTGGCTGCAGTTCTCCAAGCACTTTTGCCCCTTTGAGAACTACTAAGCCCTCCATTGCAAAGTAACTCGACCTGCCAGACTGTTGCATTTCTATTGTACTGTATGGTTATTTTGTTCCCAGATTACTACTGTACAACTGTAATTTAATCACCCTCAATGCTAGTATAACTAAGCCTGTCAGACTGCTGAGATTTTTGTACTGTAGCACAGCTGTACTCTACTGAATTTCTTCCTCACTTACATGGTCCTGGGTAGTTATTCCTGTCAACTGCACTTTTATTGTACTACATTTTATTTATTTCCATCCAGAATGATAATACCTTTGAGCACAAGGTGCTCTTTTACAAAGGTTCCTCGTCAGTAGGTGAGGGTAACAAACAGACAAAGGAATACTAAACAGAGGTAGTCTAAAATGACAAACAGTTAAAATCCATGAGAACTAACAGTGGTAGTCTAAATGACACAGTACAACTGAAATCAAGGAAATAATAGGTAAACACAGTAATTATACCAGCAATTAAAGAGAGGTGTGGTAAAGAGCAGTTATTTTGGGGGTTGGAGTAGCACTTGGCCTTGTCAAGCTAAGCAATGGGCAAAAGGAAGGGGAGAGAGAAAGGCAGACCAAAGGGGAGCTGAAATGGGGCAATGGAAAAAGTTGGGAAGGGACGGGGGGTGAGGGTGAAGGCGGAAGAGGAGGAACTGGAGGAAGAGAGGTTGAGGCAGGAGAGAAAACAGAAAGGAAGGGAGATAGGTGTGGCTGTAGGGGAGGCATTTGACAAAGGGTAAGATTTTGACAAGGGAGGCAGTGACATATGCATGATAAGGAGACTCACTGGAGGAAGCAGTCACAGGAACTGTTAGATACCAGGTAATGTTTTAGCAGGCACTTGAATTGGCAAGTTTAGGCGAAGAAGATCCATCAAAATGCAAGGAACTGAAGAAAAAATTACTCACCTTAGTAATTGCTTTTCTTCTCATGGAGTCTTGCTATATTATGACATATAGCAGTTAGCCACAGCACTTGAACTGCCCCGGAGAGGAAGGAGTTAACTCCAGGCTGACTGGAGTTCCAAGTGCGAGCGCCTTGCTGAAAGCTCTATCTGGCTAGTTTCAAATAGAAACTGTCAGATCTTTACGGAGCCAACACTAAGCAAAAGTCTGTGTGGAAAAAACCCTACACTAGCCAAATGGCTACCTACTAGTAGAAATAACAGAAACAACAACAACAACAATAATATCACCCCGACAAGCACTATTAGGCCCCCCCCCTCCCCAAAAGACTCAAGTCCAGGAGGGGGGCCAAACCTACAACTAAAACAGAAATACCTAGTTTTCCTAATCCTAAAGAAAAGGGAAAAAAGGAAAAAAGAGCTATAATGGCATGACACAGTGCTTGCACCAATTTGCCAACCCCTTACCCAAGTAGAAGTTCTGAGAGGGGCAGGTTGGGGGGGTGGTCATAATATAGCAAGACTCCATGAGAAGAAAAGCAATTACTAAGGTGAGTAATTTTTTCTTCAAACACCATGAAGTCTTGCTATATTATGACATATAGCAGATTACACAGCAGTACCTCCATGGAGGAGGGCCAGAACCTACTTAGAATTAGGCTCTGAAGCACGGCTGTGCCAAACGAGCATCTCTCTGGACTGGACATCCAGGAGTAATGCTTGGTAAAGGTGTGAACTGTTTTCAGGTAGCAGCTTGACAGATTTCCAGAATGGGAATATCTCTAGCAGCCGCTACAGATGCAGCTGTACCCCTGGTGGAATGGGCCCTCAGTCCTGAGGGGTTCTCTACCTAGTTTTGGTAGCAAATTGGATACAAGAGACAATCCACCTGGCAACTGTCCTCTTAGTGGCAGGTTTCCTTTGCCAACCTCGCCATAGGTAAGGAAGAGTTGGAGGATTCGAACCTGTGACCGCAGTGGTTCCAAATAGTAGCTTAAAGCTCTTTAACGTCCAAACTGTGCAATCTCCTCTCACCGAGGAAGACTGCTCAGTGAAAAATACTGGAAGGGAGATGGATTGGTTAAGATGGAAATCTGAAACCACTTTAAGTAAAACTTTCTGTTAGTCCTGAGGACTACCTTATCTCTGTGAAAAGAAATAAAATCCTTTTCCACTGACAGGGCTTGTAACTCACTTGTGTCTGGCAGAAGTGATGGCCACTAGGAAAACAGTTTTCCAAGTTAGGAACTTAAGGTCTGCTGAAGACAGAGGTTCAAGGGGGTTGCATTAACTGAGCAATGCAAACATTAAGGTCCCAGGCAGGGCTGGGTCCCAAAAGGAGGGTTAGTGTGGTAACACCTTAAAAACTTGGAAAACACAGGGTGAGAAGAAGGAGGCAGGCTTTCCTGCTGATATAAAAGCAGAGACAGCTGCCAGATGAACCTTTAAGGTAGCTGGCCAGAGGCCTAAGGAATTAAGATGGACCAAGTAGTCCAGCAAAATGGGCAAATCAGCAGATTCTGGGACAATTTGCTTCCCAGAACACCAGATGGAGAACCTCTTCCATTTGGAATTATAAGTAGCCCTAGTGGAAGGCTTCCTAGAGGCCTTTAAAATATCAGACACCTTGAGAAAGGTGTAATTCAGCAAATTCTAACTCCTCAAGAGCCAAGCCTTGAGGGTGGAGGGATTGAGGTCCGATACCAAACTCTCCCTGGGCACAAGTCAGCAGGTTGTGGACCCTGGGAAGGCCCAGGGAGGGTGGACTGACAGGGACAGAAGCAGTGGGTACCAGGGTTGCCTGGCCCCAGTCTGGTGCAATCAGAATCATTTTGCGGGCTGGGATCTGATTTTTACTAACACCCTGAAGAAGGGAAGGGGAAAGGCATACAGGAACTTCCTTTCCCAATCCAACAAAAAGGCGTCCAGGGGACTGAGCCCATTACTGGAGCCTGCAACAGAACAGAGGAAGTTGGTGGTTGTCTGGGGCTGCGAAGGATCTATCTGAGGTGCCCCATCTGGCAAAACTGACCCCAGCACTAGGATTCAAAGACCATTCGTGATGACCTGAGAATCCTGCTGAGGGCATCCGCTGGGACATTGTCTTTCCCTGGAAGGTGAACTGCTACTAGGGAGGTGTTCAGGGAGTAAGCCAGAGACCACAACTTCATTGCTTCGGTGCACAAGGCTGATGACCGAGTGCCCCCCTGCTTGTTGATGTACCACATTGTTGTGGTATTGTCTGTCCTGACCTGAACTACTTTGTTCTGGACAGATGCTGAGAAAACCTGAAGAGCTAAAAAGACAGCTCTGAGTTCCAACAGGTTGATGTGGAGCAGAGATTCCTGGGGGGACCACACTCCTGAGTGGAAAGGTCGCCCAAGTGCGCCTCCCACCCCAGCAAGGAGGCATCCGTGGTGAGGGTGAGGGAATGAGAAATGGGAATGAAGGGGAACCCTTGTCTTAGATTGCTCTGATCCTGCCACCACTGAAGAGCTAGAATCAGAGTTGGGTCACTGGGACCAATTTAGTAGGGTCCCTCCTTTGGGACCAATAGGCCCTCAAATGAAACTGAATGTCTCTCATCTGGAATCTTGCTCCTTGCACTACAGCTGTGGAGGCAGCCATGTGCCCTAGAAGTTGCAGAAAGTGCCTTGCTGGTTGAGAGAACCGCGGGGTGAAAGAGGATGCCAGGGCAATCAGCTTCTCTACCCTTTCCGGGAGAAATGCCCTGGCCAACTTCCATGAAAGTTAGTACCTGAACTGGTTCTAGAACTGATTTTGTAAATTCAGCAGGAATCCCAGGAAGTGAGAAGCTGCTGGGGACTTGCAAGTGGGATTTACCTGATCTGGGGACTGACCCACAATGAGCCAGTTGTCCAGGTAGGAAACACAGCAACCCCTTGCCTTCTTAAGTGAGCCACTACCACAGCTAGACATTTTGTGAATACCCTTGGAGCAGAGGTAAGACCGAAGGGCATTGCTCTGAACTGGTAGTGACCTGAGGGTAGTTCGAGACCTGAGGTATTTTCGGTGAGAAGGCCTGATCAGGACATGAAAATAGGCATCCTTGAGATCCAGGGAGGCTAGCCAGTCCCCTGGCCTGAGGAGGGCAAAATCATTGCCAGAGTTAACATTTTGAACTTTGGTTTCAAAGATGCTTGTTCAGGTACCTTAAGTCTAGAATGGGCCACCATTCTCCTGTCTTTGGGGTAAGGAGTATCTGAGTACAGCCCTTGCCCTGGTGACAAGGAGAACCCTTCCACTGCTTTGCAGTCTAGGAGGGAAGAGACCTCTGCTTCCAAAGCAAGGGCCTCTAAAGGGCTTGCAGGTGGAAAATGTCTGGTTCTCATCTTTGGAAACTGTTTGAAGCTGAGAACCAGACCCTGGCTTACTACCTCCAGAACCCATTTGTCCGAAGTTAGGGACACCCAGTTCTGGCTGAAATAAGCCAACCTGCCTCCAACTGGTACAGGAGAATCGGCCCTGGGCATCCCATCAGGGTGCCTGCTTGGCAGTAGCCTTAGGCTGAGGGGTGGGGGACGGTTTACCTGCGCCCCGCCTACCTCTGCCTCTGAAAAAAACCCTCTGTGCAAAAGCAGAGGAGGCTTGGGATTGATAAAAAGGCCTGTGGAAAGGCCTGCCCCTACCTCTGGGAGTGTGCCTCTGTGGAGTGGCATGCCGCTCCTTGGCCTGGGCACTTTGTAGGTAGTTCTGTATTCATCCATCTTTTCATATAATTTCCGTTTGCTCTCCAAACAGAGAATTTCCCACCACAGGAAAATCCATAGCCTTGACTGAGTATCCTGTGACAGATTAGTGCACCTGAGCCATGCCAACCCCTACGGAAAGCTACAGAAGTGGCCATGACCCTAGAGGAAACATCATTAACATCTACAGCAGTATGAAATTGAACTTTAGAGGCTTCAATGCCATCAGCAGCCACCTGTTCAATTCACTAGCCAGCTGGCCATGGGCCTGCTTGGCTAACTGCAACACTGTATCCCATCTAGATTTCTGATATCTAGCCACATAAGCCATATAATTTGCCTGCTTGAGTCCCAAAGAAGCTGCCATATACTGTTTTTCACCATGGTATCAATCTTCCTGGAATCCTTATCAGGAGGATGTGAGGCCAGGGGAATTGCCTGTCACAGGCTGCAGCTTGTACCCACCTACATGACTACACTGCTCAGTGAGGAAGTCTGTATCAGGCCTGATAAAGTATACCTTCTGTCCATTTTTATCTACAGGAGGGGACAGAATGAGGATTTTTAAATTTTGTTGTTTGCTTCCTAAATGACATGCAAAGGAATAGACAACCTCCTAGACTCTGGGATATCCATCATCTCAACATAATCAGGCTCCTCTTGCTCATCCACAGCCTCTTCCAAGGGAAGCTGGAGGTTTCTGCAACCTTTTGTAAAACATAAAATGACAAGGGACTCAGACAGCATAGGGGAGATTCTAATGGTCTGTCTGGAGAAATGTCGGTTCAATGGGCACGTCCAGACCCTCCCAGCCATAACATAATGATCAAAATCTTCCTCCCCTCCTGTGGTTCATAAAATTCCTCAACATCATACTCTTGAACCACTGGAACCAACGAACCAACTTTTGCCAGCTGTTGGTGGTCAGCGGTCCCGAGACAGTGACTGGACAATCTGTATGGCTTTAGCTATCTCTGCAGCAGCTGGAGAGGCAATCTTGCACCCAGACCTACTGATTTCTTAGATTTTTAACTGGGACTGGTTCCTCAGAACCAGCCTTCCTTTGCCAGTCTCGCCTGGTCCAGAGGCACTCCTCTGGTCCAGTGGGTGCTGGACGGGCTGGCCATCGGGTCAGCGGACTTTTGGCCTCTCGTTCCCTGAGCCGGCCCAATCTTTCTCCAGGGTGGCTGCAGGAGAGTTCTTACACCTGGCAGTCTGACAGGAGGTGGTCAGCCCCAGACAATAAACACATGTGGTGTGTGGGTCAGCCTTGGCAAGGCTTCCCCACAAACATCACAGTGTTGAAACCAGTGGGCGGTTTTTCTTTTGAGTTTCTCCAGACATAATGCCAGCTATCCAAAAACTTGCACATTTGGCAGTGCCAGGCAAGACACCTTTATCGGTTCCTAACCGTACACGGTATTTGAAAACCCAATTTAAAAGTTAGGTTTTTTTTAGAACCGATAAGAACCGGGAACCGCACTCTAAAAGCCCAAATTATTGTTTAAAATTAGTATTTTTGCAAACCGATCGGTTCAAAACCGAACCGATAATGAATTTCCACACAGACTTTAAAATCCTGTACTTACAGTTTACCAGACAGAGCTTTGAACCGAAATGCGGTAAAATAATTACTTTTGCCGGTTAAAATGAACCGAGAAACACTCGTTTGAACCGAGAAATGAACCGAGCTGAAGGAGAGATCTCCGGAGGCGACTGTTCAGTGAAGCGGAGTAAAGAATCTGACAGTTTCTATTTGAAACTAGCCAGATAGAGCTTTCAGCAAGGCGCTCGTGCTTGGAACTCCAGTCAGCCTGGAGTTAACTCCTTCCTCTCCGGGGCAGTTCAAGTGCTGTGGCTAACTGCTATATGTCATAATATAGCAAGACTTCATGGTGTTTGAACCAAAAGGGAGCTCTGTAGGAGAAGAATTGCTGACCTTGGGTAGTCCGGCATATAGGGACATGGAGTAATTGGTTGACAGATGAACGAGTGTGCTTGGAACTGCATGAAGGTGTCAGTAGTGCTGCAGACCCAGGAGGAAGTAGGCCAAGGAGCGCTTTTTGGGCTAGTAAGTGGGTTTGATATTTAATCCTACTACTAAGCTGTAGCCAGCCAGTCTGTGCATGAAGTTCACAGGTATGCAGGTGGTCGAAGCCTGTAAGAAGCCTGCATGCCTTATTAAGTGCCACAGTTATGCTTCGAGCATTCAAAGTGAGGAGCGGGGGCAGAGCCACAAATAACGAGGCCATAGTCTATGATAGAGAGCATGGAGCTATGGATAGCCAGTTTGAGGGCTTCAGGAGTTAGATTACGCTTATGCTGACAGAGGAGCCCAATTTTTCTATTTACGGCCTTAGCTACATTCTTGATGTGCTGGGCAAAGGTGAGGTAGCTATCCAAGGTAACTCCCAGATATTTGAAATGATCCATCAGATCAAGTGGAACACCAAGTTGTTTGTTAATATTGAGGCATGTGTTCTCGTTTTCTCGTTCTCTCTCTCTCTCGTTCTCTCTCTCTCTCCTCCCTCCTCCCCCCTCCCTCAATATATATGAGTGAATATACTGTTCACATACGACTATTGTAAAACTGTAGTTTTTTTTCTCCCATGTACCCCATTCCACAGGAAACATCTGCAACTTAGCTTATTTCAGCTCAGCATGCTCTTCATGGAGAGAGAGAGAGAGAAATTCAGTGTTTCCCAGCTGCAAAACTGTGAAGAAGCAGGGCACCACTGAACATGAGATGCTGTTTCTCAGCTGGGCTAGTAAACAGGGTAAATTAGTTATTTTATCTTTTTTTTTCCCTATAAAGCTTTTAGGTACTCCCAGCTGCTGACTGGCTCTTCAGCCCCTACTGTACCCTGCCCTCGATAGGCCATCCAGGTCTTGTTCCCCCATGGCTAGTGCCCCCCCTCACACACACTCACACGTGCCAGTGGCGAGGCTGGGAGAGGAAGGGCCATCCTCCCCATCCCCAGAGTTCTGGTCAGCAGGGTCTGCGACTATGGCGTAGATCGTGGTGGGTGAGCAGCACTTACTCATTGCACAGCCCACACTTTTCCTGTTTTTCTCATCCCCGGCCCCCAGGTCGGCATGCGTGCAGTAGCATGGACATGTGACATGAAAACGCCACACTTACTCAACCATCTGCACTCGATCCTTACAGAGGCAGTAGCCTGCCAGGGCACCCAGCCTCCACTGGGTGGCAGTCGCCCCGCCCTCCTGAAGGAAGAGAGCCATCTAAGGATGCTCGATCCTCCTACACCCCACCAGTCCCTGAGTGACCCTGGTCCATTCCTGAACTCAGGTCATTTGCATGGCAGGAGGCAAGGCACCCAGTGCCTCCGCCTCCTTGCTATCAGGCTGGCCCTATCTTATAAATTTTGATCTAGAAAGGCACACTGAACAGTGAGAGTTCATTTGTGGTTCACTTCATTCCTCACTGGGAGATCACAAAGAGTTGTGTCGGGGGTTTATGCCTCCGGCCAACTTCTTTGTTGTGTGGGGTGCCTCATGGTTCTGTGCTGTTACCCATGTTAGTTGCGGTGTACATGCTGCCCCTCGGAGACATTATAAGATGGTATGGGCTGAGGTTTCACTGCTATGCAGATGATACCCAGCTATACCTGTCTTTTGCACCCAACCAGGATGGAGCTCTCGCGGTGTTTAATAACTGTCTGGAAGAAATCCAAGGTTGGATGGATTCTAGTTGGTTAAAGTTGAACTCAGAGAGGTTTTGGTTGTGGACCCGAGTGGTCAGATAGAGAGGTCGCATGATGGCACGCCCTATGGAATTTTTCTTTGCGGCATGTCACTTCCGACCTCTGAACGGGTGCGTAGCCTTGGGATTGTCCTAGACGACAGGCTGACTCTACAATCTCAAGTGTTAGCCATTGTCAGGACTTCCTTTTACCATCTTAGGAATATTGCCATGGTTAGGCACCTTGTTCCGTCTGACTCTTTGCCAGCGTTGGTCCACGCCTTTGTGTCCTCACGCTTGGACAACAGCAACGCCCCACACTTTAGGCTTTCTGGGGTTGAAATCCGTCGCCTACAGCTGGTGCAGAATGCTGCAGTCCGGGTTTTGACTGGGACAAGGAGGTCCTGTCATATTACCCTGGTGCTGCGCGGACTGCACTGGCTTCCTATACGGTGGCAGATCACCTTTAAAGTCATTTTATTGACTTTCAAAGCCCTTCACGATTAGGGTCCGACCTATCTGAAAGAACTTCTGGTGTCTTACTGCCCTGGCTGATCGCTCCGCTCGGCCCGATGAGGGGTTGTTAGAGATTCCAAGAGTGAGTTTAAAATCCTCTGGCAGCAGAGCATTTTCTTATGCTGCACCCACTCTTTGGAATTCTCTACCACGCCGGTTACGGAAGTGCACCTCCGTGGAGGTATTTAAGAAGAATTTGAAAACTTACCTGTGGCAAATGGCCTTCTTGGAAGATTAAGTTAATTGTATTGTGCTATGATTCTATGGAATATTTTATTATTTGATTTTAATATTTGTTGTTATTATGGTATGGGTTTTTTTTTTTTGGCATAATATTTTTAATTGCTTTTTCAACAAACTTTAACATACAATCAAATACACAACTTATTCATTCTACTACCACCATCATACATTATAGAAATCAATCTTTTAACTTCATTCCAAACTTTGTTTCATTCAAGTTAAACTAAGTTAAATTAAATTAGAGTAAAAGTGCTACCAGTATACTCATGCTTTATACATTCAATCCTATTCTCATTCTTACATTTCCCTAAACTTTTCCTTCATTCATTATCTTCCCTTTTATTCTTCTTTAAACATTTCCACTGCCCCCCTTTTTCCCTATTTCTTCTTTTCCACTTTCTATGTACCCCCTCCCTTCATCTTTCTCAACCTACTGTACCTTCCCATAATATCCAGCTCTCCTCCTCTGACAAGGAGACCAAAAAAGGGGCCCAATGTCTTGTAAATCCTTCCTCTCTTCCCCCCATCACATAGGTTAGTCTCTCAAGCCCCAGTGTCTGCAACACCATCCCCTCCTTTGGTATGAGGCATGTAACAACATCATAACACGTATCCAGCAAGCTAACCTCCTCTGTCTCACCCCACTGCTGGAACACTCTACACAGCACCCGTGCAACTCAGGCCCCCATCAACTTACAGTACTCCACTGGATACCCATCCGATCCACTAGCTTTCCCCTCCTGCAGCTTTTGGATAGCTTTCATTATTTCCTCCTCCGTTACTGGTTTCCCCAACTTTTTCCTCTACATCTGCGTGGCTTTTGGAACTTTTATTCTCTCTATGAATTCTAACATCTTTTCTTTTGTTCCCATATCCCCTTCCTGATATAATTTTTGAAAAAAGGCCCGAAAGACTTTCTGCATCTCCTTATCTTTACTCTGCAGGATACCCTTATCATCTCTCAACCCCAAAATTCTATTCATCCTCCTACGTCCCTTCATAAGATTAACCACCAATGGCCCTGGTTTATTTCCCCATTTAAATATGCATCTCTTGTTAAGGCCAGCTCTCCCCGCTTCTGATCTCAAATGTGCATTCAGAGCCTCCCTTACCATGTCCAGCATTCGGACAGCCTCCCCCTTTTTACCTCGAGCCACCCCCCTTTCTAGCTCCGTTAATTTACTTTCCATCTTCCTTCTCTGTGCACATCGTTTCTTCTTTATGCGAGATACATATTCAATAATTGCTCCCCTCATAAACACCTTACCCGTTTCCCACAGTGTGTTGTTCGGGATCCCTTCTTTATCATTTGTACCATAAACAAATCCCAACCATCCTCCAGATGCTTTCTAAATTCCTCATTCTGAGCCGTATAAGTGGGGAATTTCCATGTGGAGAGAGTTCCCTTTCTCTCTCTCCCTTGTATTTTCATTACCACCATTGTGTGGTCTGAAATGTGTATGGAGCTGTGCCGTGTCTCCCACAACCGTGCATACCATTCCCTCGTGACGTAAATGAAATCTATCTGCGTCCATGTTTTGTCGGGGTTCGATAAAAAATGTATATTCACTCACTCCCGGGTTTGCCGTTCGCCAGACATCCACCAGTTCCAGCTCTGCCATTCCCTATTGCCATTTGTAACCCCCCTGCAAATGGGGGTTCCCAAAAGACTTCCAGGAGCTTGCTTGAATGCTCCAAGCCTGAATGGTGTTTGGCATTTAAGCCATTTATCAGTGAGTGTTTTTAGAGCCTCTGGTACTGTCTCTTTAAGAGCTGTCTGCTTGCAGATATAATTAGTTTGTATGGGGGGACTGTGTGCTTCTCTGAGTACCACCTCGAGCTGCTGCCAATTCACTTCATTTTGCAGTCACTAGAGTGCAAAGGAACCTATCTGAAAGATGTAACTGTTTGCCAGAAATTATTTAGAGTAATAATGAAATTACAGTTTGTCTAACCTGCTTTCTTTGCAGCCAGAACTGTGTCTGCTAGTTCCCCATTCTAGTTTTGAACTGCTGAACTGGACCAATCAGTGTGGGGTAAGCTAGCTCTAAAATGGTGCCTTGGGCGAATCAGAACTTGGACTCATAATCTGAGCCAGCCACAAGAGGATTGTATGGGCAGTGACTCTGGGAGATGTAGTTTAGACTTCAGTGCCTTTTGGACCAACAGCAGCAGTCTTTGTGAGTGACAGCCAATCCAGTCAAGAACTGGGAGGAACTCAAAGGAAGTGCCCGTTTTTGTCTGTTGGGAGTTTCAGTTTTGAGATCTGGAAGGAGGAAAGAAACCCTGTGCTCCTTCAGTGCACAGTTTCAGTCAAGCGTGTGTAAGGCCCAGAGTTCGGTCTGCAGCTTGTGTAACTGCTTGTTAGGACTGAATCCATCCTGTGAAAAGAATCAAGGATCTCTGAAGAGTAGAAACCAGGCTCACCCTGTAGAAGACTGAAGAAATTGTTGAATTACACTCGGTCTGTCAGGAACTGAATCTGCTGTGTGTTCTCCCGGTTATTGTGCAGTAATTGCGATTGGGATACAGATGCAGCCTGCCTGGGATAGTGCTTTCTTTTTTTACCATATAAATGTGTGAGAAGTCTCTTGGAGATCAAAAGTAGCCCTGCTGACATTGAAGGACCCTATCTTCTTTGGAGGTCGTGAGTACTAATTCGGGGTCACTCCTGTTGAATTGCCACATTAAATCCAAATGGAATTACAGTACTGCTGACTGTTTAATTTTCCTTTTCTCCATGTGAAAGGGCCCTACCAGCTGCCACCGGTTTGGACTAGCCACTAGGGCTTGGGTACCCAGGGACAGTAACTGGTAGGGATAGGCTCACAGAGCCATAGGTAGATAGTAAAGTGATAAGCTAATTAACCTGATTTCCCCTGTCCTTGTTATATCCCCTAAATAAATCAGAGCTGTTTGTTTCAACAAAGTTATACTGCCTGAGGTATTTGTCTATGTTAAAGTACTGTACTGTGATTGTTACACTGTATCTTATTTTACAGGATGTCCGGGGCCTGAACCAGCCTTGGGGTAAGTGTATACTGTGAAGGTAATTCTGATATATTGTGTGGGCCACTAGTGGGAAGAAAGGGGGGTTGCAGTGTCCCAGAGGGCTGTGACCAAGTAAGTTTAACTATTGCAAACCCTGACCTCTGGGTGGAGGCACCCGCCATTGGATCCAGGCCCCTCAACCTGTTAGTGGGAAATCAGGCAGGGGTAGTAGCCCCTGGGATAGCGCCATCTAGGGGTTACACATTGTTGCATCCCCCCTGACATTCTCCCTTTCCCTTCAGAATGGTCCATTTTCAAGTCCACAGCCCAATTCAAGCCCCCATTATTAACCCGGAACTGCTCCCAGACCAGTAAATCCAGCAAAGAGGCATAGAACTGGTAGTCATGTACCCGGAGGCATACACCGATCCTAAGGTAATCTTCTCCCCATCCAGGGTTCCCAAGATGAAAATAAATCTCCCCTCCTTAGTGTCCCTTATTACCCTCTGCACCTCCAAATTCAGGCCTTTATGTATCAACATGGCTACCCCTCTTTTATGCACAGAGGCAGAAGCCGCATAACACCTCCCCACCCGCCCTCGAGCCAGTCTGGCGTGCTCTACTTCTGTTAGGTGCGTTTCTTGTAGCAGAGCTATTTGGGCTCCCCCTCTTTTAAGGGCTGCCAGCAACATAGCTCTCTTTACTGGATTTGTAATACCTTGAACATTCCAAGTAATTACATTAATACTTTTGCTAACCGACATTCACAAATATTAATTCTTTCCCTTTCACCTTCACATTTCAACCCGTAGCATGATAGTTTCACATACCCAATTTCAATGGTTGCACTTTGTTCATAAAAAAAAAAAATCAATAACAAAACACACAAACTCAACAACAATTCAAACATATAACTTTGTACGTGTCCCCCTACTTCCCTTTCCTCCCTTACCCGTTATCTCCCCCATCCCCTACCATACCTCCTCCCCGCTTGCTCCTTTCCCTCCATCCCCAGTCTGACCCACTTCCCCTTCCTCTTCCCACAGCTCCCTCTGTTCCTTGTTTTCTTCCTTTCCCTTCCCGCACTCCCGCCCCACCCTTTAGAAAACCCCCCATCCAAATAGACTCTTTCCTTCCTCCCTCTTCCCTTGAATAGCCCCTTTCCTTAGACACTATCAGTCTCCCCGACTTGAGTGTCTGCCTCATCCCAGATACTGAAAAAGACACTCCCCGCTCTCCCCCACAGCCATTTTAACTTGTGTCCCTTGCCCTGCACCTTCACCCTTTTAACTATCCCCTTCCTTCCAGTACCTCCAACGTTTCCTTTCCCTCGCTCCTCACCAGTCCCCCCAACTGCAGTCCTCCTTGTAGCCCCCATCTTGTCCAGCTTAAAGCCCTTGACTTCCTTTGTCCCTCCCCTATAATGTCTTCCCCTTGCTTCGCCCTACAGGAACTCAAAAAAAAACTGGTTGGGGCTATCAGTAAGGACAAGCAGGTAGATTAAGCCACGCTTAGAAACCAACGCGCCAAGCCCCTCTCCCCGCCCGCCCTCATACCTGCACCCAGACACTTTTCCAGTCAGCCTCTCTCTTCACGAGCGTTTCGGGCCTTCTCCTTCACATCCGGGTATTTCTGCCACATAATGCTGACTCTCATCCCGCAATGGCACTTCAGGCAGCCTTGACACATGTTCCCTTCAGTTCTCTCCGCCATCCTCTGGGCAATTCGCCATTCTTATTAAGTTCCAATAACCCAAGCCATTTCCACAAGCAGCGGTAACTCAGTATCAGTCTTTCCAAAAATCACTCTTTCCCCTTCAGCACCAACTTGAACAACAAAACTGCAGATCGAAACACAAATGAACAATTAACTGCAAGTACTGTCTCTCCTCCTTTACTTAAGTCCCAATGCAGAGTTCCCAACTCCATTACTCAGTTCTTGGATTAATCCTCAACGCAGCTTTTGCCTTAGATTCTTCACAAACTCCTCTGCTTTTTCCACTTCCGAAAAAGGAGTACGTGACCCCCTCATGTTTTATTTTTAAGGTGGCCGGGTACACCAAGAAATTCTCAATCTTCAGGTCACGCAGTTGCTGCATAGAGTTACTGAACGATTTCCTTCTCTTTAGGACTCTGGCCGAATAATCCGGCAACATATAAAGACGGTGGCCCTCGTACTCCACCCTCCCCTTCTCTCGAAAAGCCTTCAGCACTAGTTCTCTGTCCTGGAAATTGTGAAACCTAAATATTATTTGACTCGGCGGTTGATCTTTTGGGGGCTTGGGCATCACGGCCCGATGGGCCCTCTCGAGCTTGAACTTTCCTTTCATGGGCTGGAGGCCCAACAAGCCAGGCAGCACTTGTGCACAGAAATCCAACACACTTTCCCCTTCCATACCCTCTGGCAACTCTCTCAGCCTTAGATTCAGTCGCCAATGGTAGTTTTCCTGGTAATCGAAGGCTTTTTTTAATTTGTTCAGCTCTTTCTGGAGGGCCACAACCTGCCCAGGGGTCGCCAGCAGTTCGTCTTCCACATGCAAGATTCTCTCCTCCATCTCTGACAGTCTGCCCGCTTGCACCACCTGTTGCTCCTGTATTTCCTGGAGTTTTAAATCCAACTTTCCTTCAAGTTTAATTAAACGGGGCTTCAACGCTGCAATCACCTGCCCTGTAATCTCTCTCTCCCCAAGGCTGCCACCTCCGCCGCCGACAGTGAAACCAGGCCACCACCATCACCCCCTTTCTTTGCGTTTTTCGCTGCAGTCCTCTAACTCTTTGAGGCTCCCGATGTTAAATAGTCGTCCATCGCAAGTTCATACACCATAGGATATGCGTTTTCTGTACTCTTGGGCACTTTTAACTTTTATTTTTATTTCTAAAAGCTGTGAAGAGGGAGCAGCGTGGAGATTCGCGTCCATTCAGTTAGCTGCTCATTGGCGCCCCCATATGATTTTATTTATATGTTTTATTAATTTGTATCTGATATTACAGTTTTAATATGTTCAGTGCCTTGATATGTTGAAAGGCGCTTTATAAATAAAATTATTATTTATTATTTCCAGGTGCATGGGGGGTGGGGTTACACTCACCTGTTTTATTTACAGGAGCAATATTAGCCAGGACAATGGAGAAAATACCTTACACTTACAATAACTGCCATGAGCTCTTAAATGTCCAACTGGACAACCACTGGACATGTGCAGATAGGACTAATGTGGGACTAGAACCCAGGACTGTCTGATTATTCAGCTCCAGAAGTGAGTGTGCAACTCATTAAGATGCTGACAGTGCTAAAATGTTTGAAGCACCACTACACTGTCTCCTCCCTGCTATAGGTCACTGACTCAGACTTCTCTGGGATGGATCAGGGGAACAGCATGGTGGCCATTGTCCCTGATCTGGCCAAAGCCTTTGATTCAGTGGCCCATCAGCGCCTCCTGGACAAGCTGAGTTCTGCTGACCTCTTGGCCTCCACTGCTAACTGGTTCCACTCCCACCTCTCGGGGACTCAGCTGTCAGTACAGTTCAGAGGCATCCAGTCCCCTTCCCTCCCAATCCAGGCTGGGGTTCCACAGGGCTCTGTCCTAGGTCCCACCCTCTTTTCCATTTTCCTCAGTGACCTACACTCTGCCTGTAACAACTCGCATATTCACATGTACACAACTGACAGTTCTCTACACCTCAGGCCCCTTGACTGAGCTCAGCCTCAAGCTTGATGCCCTGTACCATAACAAGGACTGCCTGTCTCTGCAGGTTTTCCAGGAGCTAGTTATCAAAATGGTGCTCTCAGTCTTTGACTATGTGGATGTAGTCTATGGTACTGCCCACCCTCTTCCCTTGCCAGATTGCATACACTCTGCAATGTTTTCTGTCGTTTTCCTACCGGCTCTCTTCCTTATACTCACCACTGTATTCCTCCCTCTCTATACCCCCCAGTGTCAATCCCAATGCGCATCCTTCATCTCCAAGTACTGGTCTGAATTGCTGCCCTCTTACTAGCCTCTCAACTTTCACCTTCTCCCTCCCTCACCCTCATTCCTCTGTTGGGCAGTCAGACTTCTCCTATCACCTTCCCTCACTCCCTCTGGAACCTGCTCTCTTTCTGCGCCTCTCACCCTCCTCTGCTTCCCTTAGACACCAGCTTAAAACTGCTGCCCCCCTCTTGCCAGCCCTCTCTCTGACTTTCCCCTGGCACTCCCCTCTCCCCCCAGCTACAGTCCCTCTTCTGGGGTCTGCTTATGTCCCAACTACTGCTGCACTGAATTGTTCAAACTTGTTTTCAGTTACACTGAGCTGTGGTGGTGCTCACAGCCAGTATCTGCCACCTGTTATTGTTATTTTTGCAACTGTACCATGTTGCACTGTTCACTGTTTGCACTTAATTTTGTGGAACATTTCTATACTACTGGGCATGGTCTTTTTTGTATCCCCTTTCCCTGGGTTGCATGTGGAAATGAGCCTTGGCTCAGTATATTTTTCCCAGTTACCAGTTTTCAAAAAAATAAAAATAAAGTGAAAAATGAAATCCCTAGCTGTTTGTATAGTCAGGCAGACATACTGTACATACAGACTTGGTTTTGGAGCACCTGGAAACGAGGTTGCACTCTAAACCAAGGACTACTGCAGTGCTTTCAGTAACTCTAGCATGATGTAATGACCATAGGAAAACCCATAGGGAAGACAGACGCTCAACACTTTTTAATCCTGAACCTTCTTTGTGGCCCTGGGGGGTATGGTGGGGGCACAGCTGTGTGTCTAGACAATGCAGACATTTATTTCGTGCCACTCCTTACAGATGTGTATTATAGTCATGTGTGATGTATTATATGGGGAGTAAAAAGACCACAAAAAGTGATTTGAAACTTACAAAAAAAGGAAGAGATAAAGGTTACTTCTTAGAGGAAGTCCTTTATGCTCTGTTAGTGATCTGTAATCTTGCTGGTAAGACAGAAAAAAAAAACCCTTAACCAGGGGCAATTGTTGGGTATATTTTGTCAGTCTGATGACTAGTACTGTATGTTGTTTGTACTGCTTCTGTCACAGTATGCAGCATGAAGTCTTAGTCACATTTCGTCATGTCACTTTATTAGATGTTTTATCTGTCGCAGCAAAAAACCTTAGCAGTGGGACAACAACACATCACATGAATTTATTAAAACTATCTGAATAATGTTGATTTTGTTTTCATCCAGAGGGTAAGGTGCTGTGCACGCACACACACACACACACAATTAGACTTCTGTAACAGCAAACTGGGTGTTGTTTTTATGCAGCTGCAGTGAGTGAGAGAGGGAATTGAAATCCCTCTCCCCCCCTGCAGAGTCAGAGTAAATGGAAATGCTGTGGCCTGCTACCTGGCTAGGTACAGCCCCCAATGGATAATATATGATGTAGGACATACAGAATAACTTCTTTGTTGCATTTGTTTCTCTGTTTTTCGTTTCTACTCGCGTTTTTGCTCACTCTAGTAGTTTATAAGTTAGTGGAGAAGCCACCAGTGTCACTTGTGCCATCTGTAACGTCACATGTTTTTGAACTTTAACTTGGCAATCAGTGCTGCTTAGCTGTAGCTGGCAATGCGACCAGCCTACAATCACAAACACACTGCCCTTCTTCTCTTTCTCAGGCTCCTTCCCCTCAGTTCATAAGGCCCTTGCCTACTTCAAAGAAATCTTTCTGGAACACTTTTGCCCCACTTAAACAAACCAATGTCAGAGATAACCACTTGCCTTGGATAACCCCTGAACTTCTGGCCTGCCTCAGGGTTAGAAATCGAGCCTGGAAGTGTCATAAAGCTACCCAGCATCCTAGTGACCTCGCAAACTACCACACGCTCTGAAACACTTGCACCAGGCCTGCAAGGTTAGCCAAGTCAGACTATTTAAAATCTGCCTTTATCACCAACATAAATTCCCCTTCAAAGTTCTGGAAGGTGGTTCACACCCTATTTACCCCCTCATCTCGCCCACCCACCCCCGGTACTTAAAGTGTATAGCTAGCTCACTAGTGTCTGACCCACCAGCTGTAGCTGCAGAATTTAACTCCTACTATACCTCCTGCACCACTAAGCTACTGAAATCCCTTCCCTTCTACTCTTCCCCTCCCACCCTCTACCAGTGTGCCTCCTCCACCACCCTCCCACCTTCCCTTCTCTTTCGCTACTGTAACCCCAAACGGTGCCCTAAGTGCCTTCCTCACCATCAACCTTTCTAAAGGTGCCTCTCCTGACAACCTTGACCCAAAACTCCTCTCCCTCTCCACTCCGGCCATTGCCTACCCCCTCTCAATAATGCCAAATCTCTCATTCTCTACTGCCTCGGTCCCTTCTTCATGGAAACATACTGTGGTCCTCCCTCTACACAAAGGGGGTGACCCCTCATCCCTGGAAACTATCGCTCCATTTCTCTCCTCCCTACCCTTGCCAAGCTTCAAGAACACACTGTCCTCGCCCAACTCACCTCTTTTCCATCTGACACCTACTTTTTCACCCCTTTCCAGTCTGGTTTCAGGAAAAAACACTCAACCACCAGCTCTCTCCTTTGGCTCACAGACTCCATCCAAACTGGGATGGACGATGACAAAATCACCTCTGCCATTTCTGTCGACCTGGCAAAGGCCTTTGACACCGCTTCTCACTCCATTCTCCTCGACTCACTCCCGGCAGTTGGCCTATCTCCCTCTGTTACAGACTGGTTCAAGGCCTACATTGTTGGCAGAATCCAATCAGTTAAGATCCTGGACGACACTTCTCCTCCCCTCCCGATTAGCACTGGAGTCCCCCAGGGCTCTGTATTAGGTTCACTCATATTCTCCATCTTTTTAAACGACCTTCCCTCTGTTTGCCCCCCATCCTCCGCTATACATATATATGCCGATGATACAGTCTTGTATGCATCTGGCTCCTGTCCTGATGACGTTACAACCAGCTTACAGCACGACTTCGACAAGGTTCAGCTCTGGTTTGCTAACCATCAACTTTTCTCAACACCAAGAAGACTGTCTCCATGACCTTTGGCACAAGGCAGAGACTCTCTAGGCTTCCCTCCCTACCCACTTTCCACACCCTTGATGGGACTTTACTTGAGGACAAGTCCTCCTTCAGGTACTTAAGTGTCTGGCTGGACCAACACCTAAACTTCTCTGGACATATTGATGCCATCCAGAAAAAACTGCGACCCAAGCTTGATGCCCTGTTCAGGAACCATAGTTGCATCCCTCCTACAGCTAGGCATGAACTTGTTCAGAAGATGATACTGCCCATCTTCAACTACTGTGATGTAGTCTATGGTGCTGCCACTAAGTCCTCCCTGGCCAGATTGGACACACTGTTCAATTCCTTCTGCCGCATTGCCTGTATGACCCCTGTCGCACCCATCACTGCGATCTTTATCATGCCCTATCCTTCCAATCTCTTACAAAAAGGCGACTCTCCCACTGTGCTAAATTCACCTCCAAGTACTGGTTGGGTGAGCTCCCTTTCTACCTCACCTCCTCCTCCTTTATAACCCTCCCCGCCCTCCCATTCCCTTAGATCAACCGATTCCCGTACCCTGGTTGTCCTCCGCAGATCCATCCAAATCGGCCAATCCAGTTACTCTCACCACCTCCCAAAAATTTTGAATTCCCTCCCCCCTCAAATCCGGCACCCATCCTCTGCCTACTCCATCAGCTTTACCCTCAATAATTACATTGCACCTAGCTGCTCCTGCCATGTCACTCCCTAATCCCTCCTCTGAGCCCCGGACAAACCCTACCCCTCTATCGTCACCTTCATTTTAACCTGTGCACATCCACCCCCCAAATTTCTAGCCCTCCTCCCCTTCCCCCAAATTGCTCCCCCTTATTGGCCTCCCTTGATCTCTCACAGAATATAAAGGACCCCAAATGCTCTCCATGGGTCCCTCTCCTACCCCCTTTTACTTATTAACCCAGCACTTATTATTGTCCACTCCTTCTACATATTACGCGCAACACTGTTGTAACACTGCTTGTAACACCTGCCTTACAACTGTATGTTAATGTTGATCTTGTAACTTGAATGTTTAATGTCTCATTCCTATTGTACCCCTCCCCCTAGGTCGCACCGGGAGACGAGCGACTTGTTGCTCAGTGTGCTTTCCTGGAGAAATATTTCAATAATTAAATAAATAAAAGCAGGCAATGGAAGTGCACATTGTCAGTCACTCCTGGGAAGCACTGGTGTATAATGATAATATCAAACTAGCACCAATGCAGCAGATTTCTATAACAACTCAAAAAGATTTGGTCAGTAATGTTTTTCTTGTTACCTTTTGTACCAAATGTCCCTCCAATGAAATGCCCTGTCACCCACCCCCTGCCAATATTCAGCATTAACTTTCCAGGCCAAACCTATTAACCCTTCTGAAGCTTTCTTCACAGATGTGCCCTGCCAAAGCTGTGACTCTAATAGCATGAGCTAGCTTTAGCAGTACATTGCCTCCCTAGAGAAGATTTGTTTTTGTGGGGGGTGGGTCAACAAACGTACAGCCAAGCTCCCAACAGTCACTGAACCAGCCCAGCAGCTGCGGTTCCCTTTTCCGTTAATACACTTACTCCATGGGATGCACAGGTACTTGTGCACAGACTCAGTCCCTGGGATACATAGGAGTTCATGTGCATAAACTAACCCCCTGGGATACAACGGGCTACTTGTGTACAAACTCCCTCCCTTAATACACAGGGGTATTTGTGCTCAGATTCACTACCTGGGATACACATGGGTACCTGTGTGCAAACTCACTCCCTGAATACACAGGGCGACCTCTGCTCAAATTCATTCCTGGGATATACAGGGGTACTTGCGTACAGACTCACTCCCTGGGATACATGGGGTGCTTATATACAAACTGGGATACACGGGCTACTTATGCATAAACTCACTTCCTGGATACACAAGGGTATTTGTGCACAGAATCACTCTCGGGGATACATGTGGGATGTGTGCAAAAATTCACTCCTGTGGATACATCGGGGTATCTGTGCACAAACACAGTCCTTGTGAAACACAGCGGTAATACAAGTACAAACTAACTCCCTTTGCTGTAAGGGGTACATTTTGCATAAATTCACTCTCTGGTATAAACAGGAATACATGTAGACAAACTCACTCACTGAGAAACATAGAATTTGACGGCAGATAAGAACCGCTTGGCCCACCCAGTCTGCCCATTTCCCTACCTAATGGATAAGCTGCAGATCCTAGTTAACCAGCAGCCTACTTCTTCCTACCCCCAACCCCTAGAACTGCCTTATGACTGTCCCATGCATGCTTGGATTCCACCACTGTTTTGACTCCTCAACCTCCTCCCTGAAGGCCATTCCATGCATCCACAACCCTCTCTGTGAAAAATAGTTCCTTAAATTACCTCTAGCTGCCCCCCTCTATCTTCAAATTGTGCCCCTTGTTCTTGCACACCTCTTTTTTTGAAAGATGCTACCCTCTTGGACTTTGTTGATTCCCTTGAGGTACTTGAAAGTTTCTATCATGTCCCCCTCTCCCTCCTTTCCTCGAGGCTATACATATTAAGCTCCTTAAGTCTCTCTTCATGTCTTCCGGTGCAGACCCTGCACCATTTTAGTTGCCCTCCTCTGGACAGCTTCCATCCTGTCTATGTCTTTGCGGAATTGGGTCTCCAGAACTGCACGCAGTACTCAGATGGGGTCTCACCAGCTGTCTGTACAGAGGGATAATAACTTCCTGTTTTCTACTGGTGATGCCTCTCCCTATGCATCCCAGTATCCCCCCAGCCCTCCTTGCTGCCCTCTCACATTGCTTGCCCACCTTTAGGTCATCTGATATGACTACCCCCAGGTCCCTTTCCATTTTTGCTGTTGTTAGTATCTCACCCCCCATTGTGTACTCTTCCCCTGGGTTTTTGTTTCCCAGGTGCATTACCTTGTACTTCTTAGCACTGAATCTAAACTGCCATACATTTGACCATTCCTCTAACCTTGCCAAGTCCCTTCTCACCTTGCCACCCCACAGTGATACTTGTTCATAAATTCTCTTCCTGGAATACACAGAAACATCTGTGCCTAAACTCACTTGCTGGGATACACAGGGGTGCATGTACATAAATTAACACCCTGGCATACATGGGGTACTTGTGCATAAACTCAAACCCTGGAATACATAAGCTATTTCTGCACAAATTCAATCTGTGGGCTACAAAGTGGTACTTTTGTACAAAGTAGCTCCCTGGAATGCAAAGGTACAAACTCAATGAGCTATACAGGGATACCTGATCACAAACTCACTCCTTGAGATAGAGCGAGGTCCTTGTCCACAAACTTTGATCCACAGGAGGTACCCTCAGCACAAATTCACTCTCTGGGATGCACAGGGGTATTTGTGCACAAACATACTCCCAAAGATACACAGGATATTTGCGTAATGTTCTCTCCGGTGTCCTGTAACATGCGCTACTTGCGAGTAGGCACCTACCGAAATGGTGATCCACTTGCGGCCCATGTTGACATAAGCGAGAGAGCAGGCAGGGTAACCCGGACTGGGGGTGCGCAGGATGTCGCTATATATCCATGCGCGTGGGGGGTGGCAGGCACGCTGAGCGATGGGCGGGAGGGGATGAAGGGTATGTGAGGGGTGGTGCCACGGTGAGCTGGCTCCATGGCGTGGTGGGTGGGTGTTGGGCTGGGGTGGCCAGGATGCTGGGTCCGGGTGCAGATATATTTTGTTATGTCCGGCCAGAGTAATTTTTTTTTGTACAATTCTGCACACACCCCCAGAGTTGAGAATCCTATAGTAGGCGGATGCGGGGGAACAGCCCCCTGCATAACATTAAAAATTAGAGTCCTTGGCGCCCTTTTGTTTTTTGCGGGGGGTGTACATCGCCAAAATTGATTTTCAGAGATGTACATTCACCATAATGATGATCACCTTTCTGCAATCACTGTTATGACATGGAACCATTCTGTCCCAGGGATACATAGGGGTACTGCTGCTCATACTCACTCCTGGGGCTGACTTATGTGACTAAGCTTAAGGGGCGTGGGTATGGCCCATGGTACTCCGGTGTCTAAAGGTATACTTAATGGAATTTCTGATTGGATGGGGCCTCTTACAAAACTATCACAAATTTGACTGGTACACTTGTTCCCTTTACTAGGGCAGGCTTGATATATATTACTCACTATTTTTGCTCCTTATCCTATTCCCCCAACCAGTCCACTCTCTCAGAGCCCCAAGCAGCCACACTCCACTGCTGCTAGGGCCAAGGTGTCTGCTCCTAGAGTAAACCACTCTAATTCACTCTAGAGACCAGTTAACCCCCCAGGTGAGGTGAAGGAGGAGACCCCCCCTTACCTCCTCCAATCCTCAGGAGAGTGGGTGTATAGTGCAGTCTGCCCTCCGCTCCTATTGCGGACGTGTGGTGCCGTGGCTCGTCACCCGGACCAGCTGTGGCTGCCATTTTCCATTGTTCTGTTCCCTCCCCCTGCTGATGGTGCTTGAGGAGGGCCAATGGGACAGGGTGCGACGAGACGCGACTCCGCTCCGGGCCCTTGGCCGACATCAGCCCCTCCCTTACTGTTGCTGCCCCGACTGTACTGCCAATAGCCAGGTTCACCCGGGAGATGGCAGTGAAGTGGCGAGACAAGCGTGCAACCCTCCCCAGAGAGGAAGAGCTGCCATCATGCGCTCAATCCTTCTCTCCCTCCTGCTGATACCCAGCAACCCGAGTCCGTCACTGAACCCGAGTTGCCGGCGGCGTGGTGTCCAGCGTCTCAACCCTCAGCGCCACCAGGCCAGCCTGGCAGACTTGATATTTGATGGGACTAGTTGCTCTGACACAGAATCTTTAGCCCTTGACTCTTCTTTACTAGAAGCAGTTTGGTAAAAGGGCATAACAATTAGTTCCTCTGGTCACGCAGACCCAAATCATTTCAACATGTAGATAACTAATTCTGATACTCCAATGAGTATTCCTCAGATCCAACACTGCGGCCATGGCCTGACCTTTACCACCTGGACTCTCGAAGTCCATGTTATTCCAAGGCACAGCCACATTTCTTAGCGATCTGCTAATAACGTGCACACTGAAACTGCATGCTGAACAGGTACCTTGAAAGATTTCGAGTAATTAACGATACCAGCCAATGCTTCATTTTTGATGCAACACCTCGTAGCCCACAGTCTCAGGTGCCCACTATTGCCATGTGTCCAGCTTTAGCTCTTCTTTGGAGATTCTCTATGAAGACCTTTATCTTGAAGCATCTCTGCTTACCGACGCAGCAAAGAGCTGGCCTTTGGTCATGTCCATTCATTGGTTTCCTTCCATCTGTAATTTCCTATGTTCCCTAGCTTTAAGAAGCTATGCTGCCTCGTCTTGGAGGCCATTCACTTCCCAAAATTCCACCTGTTGCTCCTTAACGATACTCTTCAGGGGCCTTCCCACTATATAAGTCAAGCTAGTCAGCCTGTAGTTTCCCGGGTCCTCCCTGCTCCCACTCTTGTTCAGAGAAACCACATCAGCCCTCCTTCAGTCTGCTGGGACTAGCTGAGTCTCCATAGAGTGGTTCAATACAAGCACACACTGGTATTCAATGGATCTGGCCTGGGGAAATTTCAAGAAGGATGCTCACAAGCACTTTTTCACAGAAAGAGTGCTGGACAAGCGGGACAGAGCCATGAGGGGTTTTAAACTGGGGTGGGACAGGCTCAGGGACAAGTATCCTGGAGTATAATGACAGGGAGGCTGCGGATGCACTGGAGGGGTACACAGAAGCTCCCCAGCATACCCCTTTTCCAGAACCTCCTCATGTCTGTGATCTCCCTCCATTTTTGCAGATGAAGGGAGATCCTTTCCCACCCACCCCAACTGCAAGCCCAGAGACAGCAACGGAGTGGGAGAAAGCAGTTTCAGAAGGTACGGTGGGAGGTGGGGCCGGAACTGAATAATCTGGGTGCCTTAGCATGGGCATCTGGAGGAAGTGGGCCTGGGAGGGCACCTCTACCATGAGCACAGAGGCTGCTGACAGGACGAACTGCTACCAAATGCAGTGTGCCTAAGAAAAGAATCCCTTCCATGCCCTCTAGAGGGCTGACAAAACAGGGATTTAAGTGACCTTAAAGTCATTCTGGAGGACTGAAGTTTACAGAGGAAATTTTCAAAATCACCCCAAACAGTCTGGACCTTCTAAAATGGGCGTGACGAATGGAATGATGCACATCAGAGGCAAAATCAGCCACACGTTGCCAGAAATATTTCCAAAGGCTAACACCAGAGGTAAAAGAGGTGCGCACAAGGAGAGCTGCAGGTGGTGCACAGCAGGCTGGCCAGCCTGCTATACAATAACAAAAGGAGCCCCACACTCATGGAGTCAGTAAAAGATCAGGCATACTCTAAAATCTGCAGTGAAAAGTTTATTTGCCACAGAGGAATCCAGCTGGAGCCCTCAGCCCTGGTGCTTCAAGCCACACAGGACCTTTGTCAAGAAGCGGGTTCTCTTATATTGTTGCTCCAAAATAAGGTAAATTGCTTACAGATGCAGATCCGTGCTGCTCTACTACATGGCCCCTTGCACGCTAAGAGTGAAACAGTGTTTGGGGATACACAGTACAAACCTCTGCAATTGTATTTTTCTAGGCCAATGCCATATCATACATATATAATTTGCAAAAAAACGTGTTAATGCAACAGGGTACAGATCAAACCAACAAAAGTAGGGAAATACGATGTTAGGGTTTCAAACCCTAACACCCTGCCCCACTCCTGAGGCAAATGAGGGGTGGAGTTTTCCTTGGTCTTGTCAACCCTAACGCTCACCTCACTGCAGTAACAAAAAAGCAGACATGGGATGGAGACAGGTGTGTATGTGTCATGAGTGTATATAATAGGGTGAGATTTAGGGTTGACAAAGCAAAGGAAGATTCCATCCCTCATTTGATTCAGGGGTGGGGCAGGAGTGTTAGGTTTGAAACCCTAATATCACATTTCCCTACTTTTGTTGGTTTAATCTGTACCCCAAGTGTTGCACTAATGCAGATTTTGCAAAGAATGTCCTTACTTTTTGAGATAGTATAATCACATCCTTATTTGCCTGTAGGAGCACAGGGCCCTCCAAGCCCTGCGTTGCCATTTCTCCATAGATGTGTATATGTATGTTGCTCTGGAAGCACAGGCCCTCTGGGCCCTCCGCTTCCATTTGTAGCATAACAGCAACTACTTCTTATTACCCCACCTCATGAACCCGATAATGAAAATTTTCAAATCCCGGCTGAAATGTCATTCCGCGACACTGCTGCATTATTCTGCACCACAGGTGCAAAAAAGGAAAATTACGTACCTACCGTAATTCTTGATCTTCTTGGACGAGTCTCCACCACTCATTCACACTAGTGGGATTAGCGCCGGAGGCACTAAGACCCATCGGGAACAAACTTTTTGCTGGAGGGTCGGCGCGAGGCGAGCGCGAGACCTGCAGGCGCCGCGAGCAGCGGCTCGAGCGGTAATGACCATCTCGGCGACGACCCTCCAACCGCCTCAGTACCTTTTTTACCAAGGAGGTGCAGCGCAACTAACGTAAAGAGTAAACCCAACATTAAAAAACGGACATAAGATAGTCCGTATGACCCGTGTAAGAAGGGTCAGCAAAGAAGTCCTCACGGCCTAAAGATTTGAGGGAGTGAAGACCAATACAGCGGTGAGCTCGGGGGATGGAGGGTGGGCGTGTGAATGAGTGGTGGAAGAAGATCAAGAATTACGGTACATAATTTTCCTATCTTCCTGGACATAAGTCTCCACCACTCATTCACACTAGTGGGAGAGTACCAAGCTGATAATCCCCAAAGAGCGGCAGGAGAGCCAGAGCTCACGCGTCTAAGATAGAAAGCCCATTAAGGATAGTTCTGCGAATGCGGAATGTCGCCTAAGCATGAACATCCAGTGCATAGTGCTAACAAGGTATGCACTGAGCTCCAGGTAAGCGGCATTGCATATATCTGCAATTGGAACATTGCAATTTCCGCTAGGGATTCATGACCGCCCTAGTAAAGTGGCGCGTACTCACCCTCTAATTAACTTGAGCCATGGAATAGCAATGGCGAAGGCATGTCACTAACCATGAAGAGATGCATCTAATAGCGACAGAGTTGACCCAGCGGGTGTCGCTGAAAAAACGAACAGTTGCTGAGTCTTGCGAGCATCCTTGGTTCTATCTAAATAGAACATAAGCTCTCTTAACATCCAAGGAATGAAGAGCTCGTTCCCCTTCATTTTGGAAATTAGCGATAAGGGAAGTACCAGAGGTTGGTTTAGATGGAATTCTGACACAACCTTGGGAAGAAATTTAGGATGAGTACGGAGAACTACCTTGTCTTTATGGAATACAGTATACTGGAGGGTCCGTAACTCAGGGCATGTATCTCAGAGACCCTCGGGCTGAGGTAATGGCCACCAGGAAGGCAGTCTTCCAGGTAGAAATTTTAGCTCACAGGTAGCTAAGGGTTGAAGGCTTCTGAGTGAGCATGTCCAACACCAGGTTAATGTCCCAGGCTGCAACTGGACGCTTAACAGGGGTCTGGTATGGAGAATCCATAAAATCTCTTCACCATAGGTAACTGAGCCAGGTTAAGGAAGAAACCGGCTCATGGAGCAGCTGAGATGGCACTAAGGTGAACTTTAACTGTGGAGTACTGAAGACCTAAGTTTGACGGGTCCAAAAGATACTCCAGAACCTTGCCAGGAGGACAGGAAAAGGGATTCCAAGAGGATTTTGCACACCAGAGAGAAAACGTTTCCATTTGAGCGTCGTTTTGGTGGCTGGCTTCCGAGCAGCCAGAAGGATGTCTGAGACTCTACGAGGCGGTGAACCGATTCACTTCTATCTCTTAGGAGCCAAGCATGAAGGTGAAGTGATTTCAGGTTAGGATGGACCAACGAACCCTGAGTCAAAAGACGTTTGCAAAGGAAGTGGTCTCGGAGAGGCTGCCAACATACTGTTGAGTAGAGGAACCATAGTTGCCGAGGCCAGGAAGGAGCAATGAGAATCATCTTGGTCCCCTGAGACTCGAACTTGAGAGTACTCTCTGGATTAGAGGGCGGTGGAAAGGCGTAAAGCGTTTTGTCCACAGCCTGAACATCCTGACAGAAAATGCCAGGCCCTGGATTTCTGGAGCAGAGAGGCAGTTTTGCGTTGAGTGGGGATGCAAAAGGTCCAGGTCTGGAGTCCCCACTCTTTGAACAGGGACGACGAGCTACGGCTGGATAGAGACCACTCGTGAGGGTCTGCCTCCGTTCTGCTGAGGTGATCTGCTAGGTCGTTTTGTATACCTGACAGATAACCGCTTGAATCAGAGACTTGTGCTCAAAGCACCACTCCCACACCCTCATTGCTTCTCTGCAAAGGGGATAAGAATGAACCACCTGCTTGTTGATGTAATACATCACTGCTTTGTTGTCCGTTTGAAGGAGAATGTTCTTGTGACAAGGACATCCTTCAGAGCCCGGATTCATAGAGGACGCTCTCATCTCCAGGACATTTATGTGGAGATGAGTTTCGAACTGAGTCCATACACCTTGAGTGTGGAGGGAGAGACAGTGAGCTCCCCATCCCATTAGCGATGCGTCTGTGGTGATGGAGATCTGATGATCCGGGGGAGCAAAGGGGAATCCTTCCAGGAGATTGCTCTCTTGAGACCACCAGGTGAAGACTCGAAGGCTCCGTCACCTTGATGGGATAAGACTGGGGTGAGGGTCGGGGACCACTGAGTGGAGAGCATCCATTGGGTGGTTCTCATGTGCAGTCGGGCCAGAGGGACAGTAAGACCGAGGGCCCATGAGACCCAACATGCGCTGCATCGAGAGCTGTAACCGATTGGTTCTCCCTGATGTAACAGACCATTCAGAAGGATATGAGTCTTCTGTCCTCTGGAAGGAAAGCCTTCGCTGAAGAGGTGTCTAGAAGCGTTCCTATGAAAAGGAGCCTCTGGGAGGGTTGCAGTTGAATTTTTCAAATTCAGCAGAACTCCCATGGGCGTGAGAAGGCAGAAGTTGTTTGTCGGCTTCCAAAGTCCCTTGGTCGGAAGGGCTTGCTAGAAGCCAATCGTCCAGGTAGGAAACACTCGAGTCCGACTTTCCTGAGATGCGCATGAGAACTGCACAACACTTTGTAAAACTTCGCGGCGCGAAGATAGCAAGGGCAGGACCCTGAACTGATAATGCTGACCCAAAGCTACAAACCTGAGGAACTTGCGGTGGGTCGGGTGGATGAGGATATGCTGGTAAGCATCCTGCATATCCAGAGAGGCCAGCCAGTCGTGCTGATGCAGCAAGGGTAACAGGGTACCTAGGAAATCATCTTGAATTTCTCCTGGGGAGGAATTTGTTTAACTTCTGAGGTCTAGAATGGGCGCATCCCCATATTTCTTTGGAACCAGAAAGTAATGGGAGTAGAACCCTGTGTTTCGCAGATGCGGGGGCACCAGTTCTATTGCCGTGTTGTTCAGAAGGCCCTGGATCTCCGGCGGTGAGGAGGTCTGACTGAGAGGCCGACAACCTGGGTTGTCGTCTGGGAGGACAATTCGGGGGTTCAAGAAATTGAGAGAATAACCCACTAAGTATCCGAAGGACCCATTTGTCGAGTTATGGACTTCCACTGGTTGTAGAAGTACATCAGACCACCTCCACGAGGAAGAAAGTTCCACCTCGGGCAGAGTGGATGGAACTTGGGCCAACGACTCATAAGGTGGCGCTGGGAGCTTTAGGCCTCGCTGCTGCCGTCTTCTTTTGAGGTTGGGCAGGTTGGCTTTTATGGAGCTTCCCCTGCCTCTGCCTCGAAAGGACTGACGACTATGAAACTGACGTCTGTTCACATGCCGAGAGGGGCAGGCGGAGGTCTGGCCAACAATGGCCGATCTAGTCTTCTGAGTGGCCTCTAAGGCTTGCTCCACCTGAGGGACAAAAGAAGGAGCCATCAAAGGCAGCGCCATCACCTGCTGCTGAGCATCATTATGTGAAGCCAGAAATGCGCAGCCAGGAATGGCGCCGGTACAAATCCGCGGCTGCTGAGCAGAAGCAGTAGAAGCGTCCATAACGCCGGCTTTGACCTGTTGGTTATTGGACTCAATACCTCTAATAACGGTCAGAAGAAGCTCTGACTTGGAATCCAATCTGGAAGAGCTTCAACCATTCTTTTCATAGAGTGCCACAGGAATACTCATACTGAGAAAAATAGCCTTGATAACTGTGTCACAGACTTAGAGTGGAGGCAGCAAAGACTCTCTTACCTAATGTATCAATCTTACGAGACTCTTTGTTAATAAGTCGAGCTGTAGTAGTTGAGGAAAACGACCTTGTCATTCTCTGCCAGGACTACAATAGGATCCGCACAGGCTTGGGATGCCAAATGGGACGATCCTTGGGAGCTGAATACTTCTTATCAATGGATTTAGCCACTGAGGGAATAAGAGCAGGATTATTCCATACCATTTGAGACAGCGTCTCGAAGGACTAGATTGGAGGAGTCAAATCCGTGAGAGATCTCCGAAGCATGAAGATACTGGAGTCTTAATATCTTCCAGGATCGATGTCTGTAGTCTGGAGAGAAAGAGTGGATCCAGGTTCTTCAACAGAGACTTAAAGGACAGGTCCTCGACCACAGGCTCTGTAGCAAAGAAAGATCCTGTTTCCTCCACTCATCACCCAACCAAGGTCTGGGTCAGGCTCAACATCATCTCCTGATGGTCCAGAAAGGACTGTTTGGACAGGAAAGGAGTGAAAATTAGGAGAGGAGGAAATAGCAGAAAAACAAGGAGAGACCCCAGGGCTGCGGTGCGAGGCAGCAAAAGCAGACTGAAAAGCGGCACAGGGGCGCCACAGGCCCCGAAGAACCTGTGACCGCAAGTGCCCAGTGGCGCTTCTTCGAGACAACAACGCGCAGCGCCCGGCAGCGCGCGGCGCGCGAATAGTGCCGCCCTATCCAGCGGCACCACGGCGGCTTCCAGCAGACCCGGCACCATGGGCGGCGCGCAGGAGCCCAGCGGCACAGCGGCGCCGACAAGCCAACAGAACCTGCGGAGGTGCGGAAAACACAGGAACCTGGAAAGCTAGAAGGAAAAAAAACCAGGAGATAAGGGCATCGGTGAGGCCCCTGCGCGCAACCATGTGAGGGAAACACCTAAGCAGTCGAAGGCACCGAAGAAAGCGCGCCTTGTGAAAGTCAACCGCCCTACCTGATGGCGGAGGGCCCGGGGCTCGAGGCAACCCGAGCCAGGCAGAAGAACCAACCTCCGAGCCCACTGCTCCATAAGGCGGCCCACTGATGAAACTGCTCATCTGGAGTCCTACCTATAGGCGGGAGGGACTCCGATGTGGGGCAGCGATTACGGAGTGGCGGCGACTCGAAGAACCGGCAACTAACTTAGCGATAACCCGCGTCGTGCGCCAGACATACCAGAGGCGACCTCGGTGATACCTTCTCTTTTTTGACCTGTGGGCGAAGAAGAGCTCGAGTGAAACGGTGCGAGCATCGACCGTTTATTTTATGCCGGCGGGGACCGCCCATCCCGGGCATCGAGACTGACCGTTGCGGAACCGCTCTGAGAGGAAGGCTGACCGGACCCAGCCGGACTAAACAGCTTTCATCCGAAGTCTCCCTACCATCACCTGACCTGCTCATGGTCGACTCCGTCCAAGTAGGCGAGACTTCTTCAAGTAAAATTTAAATATTAGAAAATTTAGCGAAAATAGAATAAAATTAAGCGATACTACTTATCGTGATAAAGTTACAAAAACAAACTGAAAACTATCGCTAGTTTGAAGTTTGACTCCCATTTTGAAATGACGACGTCGTCACTGAAAGCGCACCGGCCAGCGGAAAAAAGAGACTGAGGCGGTTGGAGGGTGATCGCCGAGATGGTCATTACTCGAGCCGCTGCTCAGCGGCGTATCTCATGGCGCAGTCTCGTCGCCGACCCTCCAGCAAAAAGTTTGCTCCCGATGGGTCTTAGTGCCTCCGGCGCTAATCCCACTAGTGTGAATGAGTGGTGGAGACTTATGTCCAGAAGATCACAGTTTAGGCAGGATTTGAAAAATGACAGCTGTAACATAGAAACATAGAATTTGATGGCAGATAAGGACTCCCTGGCCCAGCTAGTCTGCCCATTTCCCCACCTATCAGATAAGCTGCAGATCCTAGTTAACCAACAGCCTACTTCCCTTACCCCCAACTAGAATTACCTTATGTCTGTCCCATGCATTCTTGAATCCCCCACTGTTTTTGACTCCATGACCTCCTTAGGAAGGCCATTCCATGCATCCACCACCCTATCCGTGAAAAAATTCTTCCTCACATTACCTCTGAGTTGCCCCCCCATCTTCAAATTGTGCCCCTTGTTCTGGCACATCTCTTTTTCTGAAAGATGCTGCCCTCTTGGACTTTGTTGATTCCCTTGAGATACTTAAAAATTTCTATCATGTCCCCCCTCTCCCTCCTTTCCTCAAGAGTATACATATTAAGCTCCTTTAGTTTCTCTTCGTATGGCTTCTGGTGCAGACCCTGCACCATGTTAGTTACCGCCTCCATCCTGTCTATGTCCTTGCAAAGATGGGGTCTCCAGAACTGCACGCAGTACTTCAGATGGGGTCTCACTAACTGTCTGTACAGAGGGATAACAATGTCCTGTTTTCTACTGGTGATGCCCCTCCCTATGCATCCCAGTATCCCTCCAGTGCTCCTTACTGCCCTCTCACATTGCTTGCCCATCTTTAGGTCATCTGATACATCTATCCCCAGGTCCCTTTCCATTTCTGTTGTTGTTAGTATCTCAACCCCCACTGTGTACTCTTCCCCAGGGTTTCTGTTTCCCAGGTGCATTACTTTGCGCTTCTTTGCATTGAATCTAAGCTGCCGGATATCTGACCATTCCTCCAACCTTGCCAAGTCCCTTCTCATCCTTTCCACCCCACCTTGTGTATCAACCCTGTTGCAGATCTTTGTGTCATCTGCAAAGAGACATGCATTTCCTTCCAGTCCCATTGCAATGTCACTTATAAAGATATTAAAGATGACCGGTCCCAGTACTGAACCCTGCAGTGCCCTGCTGGTAATCCCCCTTTCTTCAGAGTGGACTCTGTTTACTATTGCCCTCTGTGTCCTAGTGTACAGCCCATTTTTTATCCCAGGCTACCACCTTGGGACCCCCTCCAAAGCTGGCTAACTTGTTTATTAATCTTTTGTGTGGGACTATGTCAAATGCCTTGCTAAAGTCTAGGTAGGCCATGTCCACAGCCCCTCTCTGGTCTACTACTTTGGTCACCCAGTCAAAGAAATCTATCAGATTCGTTTGACATGACCTTCTCGCTGTGAATCCATGCTGCCTTGAGTCCTGTGCCCCTCTGACCTCTAGGTACTCAACAATTCTTTCCTTCAGAAGTGATTCCATCATTTTACCTACCACTGAGGTCAAACTAACAGGTCTGTAGTTTCCTGCCTCTGACTTGCTCCCACTTCATTGAAGTGGAATCACATCCGGCCTCCTCCAGTCCTCAGGTACCACTCTATCTTCCCATGATTTGTTGAAGAGGGTAGTCAGTGGTGTCACTAGTTCTCCCCTTGGTTCTCTTAGAATTCTGGGGTGAATCCCGTCAGGCCCCACTGCTTTGTCCACATTCAGTTTTAAGAGTTCTTTCAGAACCCTTTCTTCTGTGAATGGACTGGCATCAACCCCCCTATCCAGAGTGTCACTATTGCTTGGTTAAGGTACCTCCCCCTCCTCTTCTTTTATGAATACTGAGCAGAAATATTCGTTCAGCATCCCTGCTTTTTCACTGTCACCCTCTGCTCACATTCCTTCCCCTTTATTAAGCCTCAGTATCCCTCCCTTGGTCTTTCTTTGCTCCCTAATGTACCTATAAAAGGTTTTATCCCCCTTCTTAATACAGTTGGCTAGGCTTTTCCTCAGTTTGGGCCTTTGCTATTCTGACTGCCTTCCCTGCCTCCTTCTGCTTTAACTGATATAATTATCTGTCCTGCTCCTGTGTTTCCTTATATTTCCTGAATGCTATCCTTTTCTCCTTAACCTTCCCTGCCACCTCTTTTGAGAACTATAGTGACTTTTTCCTTCATTTTGTTTTGTTAATTTGTTTTAAACAAAGGCTTGTTGCCTCTGTGATGGCAGTTTTAATTTTTCCCCTTTGTTCTTCCACCCTTCCTTCTTGCTACTGTTTTTCTGAGGCACTCTCCCATTTTGACAAAGTCAGCCCTCCTAAAGTCCAGCACCCTTGCTTTTGTATGGCTTAACTCTACAGCTGTGTTCATTTTGAACCACACTATTTGGTGGTCACTTGTTCCCAGATGGCTACCCACTTCTGAATCTGAGATCCTTTCTTCTACCCACTTCTAAATCTGAGGTCCTCTCTCCATCCCCGTTTTAGAGTATCAGGTCTAAGATTGCTCCCTCCTGAGTGGGTTCCAGCACTAACTGTCTGAGGCATGCCCCCTGTAGGGCATCAAGAATGACCCTGCTCTTGGATGTGGCTGCAGTAAAGGTGCTCCAGTTAACACCTGGCATAGTCAGGTCCCCATCAACAATATCTCTCCTTTTTCTGACATTCTAAGGATTCCTTCTATCATTTCCTTGTCCATTGCCTCCCCCTGAAATGGGGGGTATGCAAACAACCCCAGTGCGGATTGTGATGCCATTTCCTGTCTCCAGGGTGACACACAGTGCCTCCTCCTCCCTGTTTACCCTTTAGTTCTGTTGTTTTGATCCCTTCCCTTATGTAGAGAGCTACTCCTCCTCCTCTTTTACCCTCCCTGTCCCTCCTGTAGATTGTGTACCCTGGTATGTTGACATCCCAATCATGGTTCTCTGTGTACCATGTTTTTGTGACTGCCCCGATATCCAGGCATCCCTCTTCCTTCAAGGCCACTAGTTCAGGGAGCTTGTTACACAGACTATGGGCATTGGTACTCATTGCCCTCCATCTTTTGATGGCCTAACTCCTTTTAAGCCCATCCCTGTCCTTACTGCCTTTGCCTTTTTCTGGTTTTACCCCATCCTACTCCCTACTGACTTCTCTAAGTTTGTGTCTACTTTGCTAACTACCTTTTTTTGTGGTGGGGGGGCAGGATTTCCCTGCTTCTCTCCAGTGCCTCCCCCCTTGGATAGTTTAAATGCTTGCTAATGAAGCATTTAAACCTATCACCTAGGATCCTGGTTCCCCTACCGGACAGATGCAGACCATCATGCTAATATAGGCCTGCATCCCTCCAGGTGGACCCCCAATACCCAGTGAAGCTGAATCCCTGAACTCCACACCAGTTTTTCAACCAGTGACTGAACCCCATGGTGCGGAGTACCCTAGCCTCACCCATGCCATAGACAAGTAGCACGTCCGAGAAAGTTACCATGCGTGCTACTTGCCTAAGGCCCCTCTCCAACTCCACAAATTCCTGCTGCACTGCTCTGATCCCATTCCCAGCCAGGTCATTTGTCCCAGGTGGACAATGACATCCAGCTCCTTCCCTGTGCAGCTGCTCCCACGATCCTGAGGATTCGCTTCCTGTCCCCTACAAGCCATGGTGCCGGGCAGGCACCTTACATCCCTCTCCCCTCCCTTCCCCAGTTCTACCCTCCTAATGATTGAGTCCCCCACCAGGAGTTGTTTCCTTCCCCTGTGGTGTCCTGTGCCACCTTCCTGTGGATCTCCTTTGTGGAGGTTCCCAGCATCCTCCTTGGTGTCCACTGCAGATGCCTCCATAGAGGAACCACGCTCTGCCAGAATGGTGAATGAATTGTGGAGAGGCACAACTGGAGGGATGTGCGTCTGTTCCACCACCCTCACCCTCCCTAAACCCACCGTGGTCCAACTGCTCCGCTTTCTTGGCAACCTCTGAGGCGGTGGTGGTAGCCTGGGTGGTGCTTGGGTGGGGGGAGGAGGTTTCTCAAATCCTCACCAGGTCAGCATGGAGATGGGCACCCTACTCCCTCAGACCAGAGAGGGGCCTACAAATAGGGCAGCAACGCAGCCTCCAGAACATCTCCTGGAAGACTGCCGCTCCATAGCCAGTGCATTGCACCACTCCCCACATGTCCGTCTCCCTTCTTGTTTAAGATTTTTTTTTAGTGCGAGTGAGTGCGTTTACCCCCCTACTCAGTGGGCTGTTAAGCATATAAACAGGTGTATGTCCTTTGCACTTCTGGGGGAAGTGATGTCAGAACCCTGATATAAAAGAAATTATGTGCTTGGAGTGGGTGGGGTGAGGGACAGGGTGGGTGGGACTGAGCCTGTGCCTTCCAGAAACAATCAACTACAACTCTAACCCACCACCCCGGTGAGTGCCTGCTTTCCTTTCAGATACCTATTTCACAGAGTTTAAGTAACAGGTCTAGTCACAAATGACTGAAAATATTCTCCCAGCTAGATTGCCTCCCTCGCAAATAAAAGTTACACGGAGTAAAGTCAATCCCAAAAACAGAGAACCAAAACACTGATTTCTACTTACTTATACAGGCCCCAAAATTGCAATTTCAATTCCGTGTGCTCTCTTAAATCACCTCCTTGCTTTAAGGAAGCTGGTGGCTGCTCTCTGTCTCAGCCACAGCAGACAGAGTCCACAAAAACAACTCTTGTTTTGAATCCACAGTTCCTCAGGCCCTCTTCAGCTCCTCCCCTTATCAGACATCTATTTCACAGAGGTTAAGTAACAGGGCTAGTCACAAATGACTGCAAATATTCTCCCAGCTAGATTTCCTCCCTGGCAAATAAAAGTTACGCTAAGTAAAGTCAACCCCCAAAACAGAGAACCAAAACACTGACTTCTACTTACACAGGCCCAACAATTAAGATTTCAATTCAATGTACTCCATTAAATCACCTCCTTGTTTTAAGGAAGCTGGTGACTGCTCTCTGTCTCAGCTACAGCAGACAGAAAGCATTGCTATGCTGAAAATTTGGGGTAAAAGTATTTTAAATTACCGGAGTTACGAGTAAGTGTAGGAAAATTTCAATGGGTGCGCATACCTTTGCCATTTTTGCATTATTTTGACCCCAAATTTTCAACATAGCCTTCTTATGACCCCACCTCATGAATAAGGGCAGTAAAAATGTTCAAATCCCGCCCGAAAGGAGGTGTCACCAAGTGACCTCGAAATCACCTTTCAGGCCGAATTTGTGTAATTCCACCAATACTGTTCATGAAGTGGGGTCCCAAAAAGGCAATGTTGAAAATTTGAGCTCAAAATATGCAAAAATGGCAGCGTTATGCCACAAAGTTGAAAACCCCAATGAAATACACTGAACAGCACTTATCCTACTTTTTCATATAGCAGTCAGCAATTCCAGTGGCAAGACATGTCTTTGATCAGAGACTGGATCTTCACCCTGGGACCTGTTCAGGTGATTGAGGGAGTGTGTGGGGAGGTGCGAGTGGTGGGTGTTCAGTGGGAGGGTGGGTGGGGCTGGGGGCTAGTTTGGCAAGGGACCATTTTCTTTGTTACAGGTTTGAAAAAAAAAAAGACATTCAGGGTCCATTTTCTTTATTATAGGCAGTACAGCGATTGGAGAGTTGGGGGTGCCACTAAAAACCAGGAAAAGAAAACATTTAAGAGGAGATGGCCATCGGAGGATTGGGGTGCCACTAGACACCAGGAAAATAATAAACCCCACGGGGTGGCGATCAGTGGGTGGGTGTGGGGGGTACCACTAGACAACAAGGAAAAAATAAATGATTACAGGAAAGAATCGGAGGGAGGGTGGGTGAGTGCCACTAGACACCAGGGAAATACTAAATGATTAAGGGGACAGGATCAGAGGGTGGTGGGTGCCACTAGACACCAGGGAAATAATAAATGATTACAGGGATGGGATCAGAGGGTTGGGGTGCCACTAGACACTGGGGAAAAAATAAATGACTACAGGGACAGCGTTCTGTGGGTGCGGAGCTCCATTAGACACCAGGGACAAAATACTGGATTTTTCCAGTCACGAAAACGGATTTGCCCAAAATGAAATAGGGTTCCTTTTTTGTTTCATACAGCTGGAAAGCAAGTCATGAAAAAGGATTTAAAATTTAACAAAAAAAAAAACACACCTGGGAGTAATTTTTCCATCACTTAAGTGCAGAATTCACCTAACGGGGACCCAATGAGCAAGACAGATGGGTGTTGGTCTCTCTTCAGGATGTCATTTTTGAGACTTTTGAAATAAGAAAAAAAAAAAAAAAAAGAAAAGATGGTGGCAATCGAAAAAGGATTATTCCAATGTGAAAAAAATAATCCTTTTTTGTTTCACACAGCTATCTTAAAGTGCTTACTGAGCATGCTCATAACAGAACTTTAAAAATTAAATAACTTTGAAATAGATTAATATTTTTTCACAAAGCAGCATAAGGCACATCTATGGCCCAGCCCCCGTCTACCCTGAACATTTCAGACCAAAATTCCAAAGTGTCTAGGCTATAGATTAGTTCAAAGAAAAACAGCTTAGAAACAGCAAAACACACCTGAAAAAAAAAATACACTTTTTGCACTCTCTGGAACTCAGAATCCACCCATCCAACCGGAATGAAACTCTGCGCATCCAGAGATCTATCCTATGAGACCACGCATATAAACTTTCATGCAAATCCATTGAACAGTTGTGAAGTTATTAAAGTGTAAAATGTTGGTTTTAACATTCAAGTGCCTACTCAACCCCAACTATGGGGGAGCAACCGCACCACTATAATACATATACATATATATATATACATATATATATATATATCTGCATGCATATGTACATATACACACACAACAGGAATGAGGGTAAAAATAATGAGATTAAAAAAGAGAACTTAGCTAGTGGTATCAGTAACAGCAACATATGTAAGAAATAATGCACTACTGGGCATTGGTTCTACTAGGTCTACCCCATGACTGGGGTGCTGTGAGGCAGGAGGTGAAGCTGAGCGCCTTCAGCCCTGACCACGGGGTAAACCTAGTTCAATAACCACAACAGGAACTGTAATGAAATAAAAAAAAATAACACAAGTAAAACTGTTTAAAACATAGTTAAAATTTATTTTATTTTTTAAAATTAAATAGTTCCTCTGCCTATTGGTTCCACCAGGAACTGACTCCATGACCCTCTTGTAAACTGGTTGGAGAGAGTGTGTGGTCTAGTAACTGGTATGGGGCCATACCCGCCACCTACGTAATGTATCCATGCTTTTAACAGTTCAAGAAACGAAAGGCCCAAGGTCCATATCCAACAAAAGTCTTCCGAGCTGTCAAATAACATGCAACAAAGCCTGCCCTGTCTACTCTTAACAAGTAGAGATTAGAATCTGTGGTTAATTTCGATAAATATCCTGTGCTTTCTTTTTTAGAATTTTCCATTTAAATAGTTTGTAAACTACAAACACTTCATTTCTTGTGAACTCCTACACCATAAAGTGACAAAGTTCAGTCCAATCTGAACTGTACCAACCTGTAAAATCAGCAGGTGAACAACAGTAGAGCGTGAGATTATTAATTTTACTATCAGTTAAAAAGGCCATGAAGGACCTAAAGGGAATGGTCCACAATACAGAATTGCACATAACAGACAAAGAAGATTAGCGTAACATGGAATTCTGTTAGTGTCCTCGTGTTCTTCCTTGTGGCTGTTATTTCCTTTTAAATCTTACAAGTTGGAAACGGCATCATTGCTAAGCAACGGACACAGCAGACGTGCACGCGCATGTGCACACACACTGTGCCTGCCACATCTCACACAAACTAGTACACTGTGACCTTGTCTCTTGTCCTCGAATGCTTCTGTTTTCATCTCACACACCAGCTTATGGTTTATTACATTTGATTTTGTGCCAAACAATAACTGATTTTAAATTCTTATTTTTAGTGTCCTACATCTACTGACTGTTGCTCTGTCTTCAGTGAATTACATTTGCTTTTTTATATTCTTTGACATAACCACAGTAGACAGATTGTTTCGGACTACACTGAAGCATACTGTACCTCTCCACTGTCTCTCACTAGGACTGGTGTCCACTATTCTACCACTTAGAATCACTACATTCCACATGAAGAAAGTGCTATTATCTGAGATTTAAAAAGAAATTCATATAAATCTTTGATATTCAAACAACTATTCTGGGGTGAGAACTAGTACTTGAGCTGTTCAGATGTGCCGAGTGTAAGCTCCAGGAATTAAGACTTTGCTTTAAGTTTAAGTGATTTATACATAAGCATTCAGAAAAGTTTCAACAGTCTTCGGACCAACAAAGACTATACAATGAGTAGCTTAAAAAAGTAGCAAGGAGCAGTTCACATCTATGGCTGGTGGTGCAAGTGATGCTACACATATAGGCCTCCAATGCGTTTCATGTATACCACCTTGAAAAAGCATGGTATAAACGAAACATATTTGGAGAATTTTTGTACTCAGCACCCAGCTTCATTTGTGGCCTTTTGAACACGTTTGCAGAAGTAACATAGCTTAATTTACACTCAGGTCGGGTGGATCACATGGATTTGAAGTGAAGACTACTAGTACTAAAGAGGAAAATTATATACTCACCATATTCTTCATCTTCTAGGAATAACTTCTCAACTGATTCACACCACTGGGTGTGAACCAGAGACACTAGGACCCCGTGGGAGCCAGAACTTTTCAGAGAGTCGTCGCTAGGGTAAGCTGCGTGCATATGCAACTCTGTGAGACTGAGACTGTGGGCATAGGCTTACCTCAGCAACAGTCTTCAACCACCGCAGCAATTTATTTTACAGAGGAGGTGCAGCATAATCAAACAAGTACCTATCCACTTAACCTGAGGGCACAAGAGAGCCCTTAACCTGAGGGCACAAGAGAGCCCTTGTGGCCCATGTAAGAAGATCCATCAAATCAGTAATATAGTGTCTGTGTGAGGTATCGCTGGGAGGTGATTTCAGCCTGCCAGATGTAGACTAGAGCCTCACAGCTGCAGCTTCAGCTAGAAGCCCGGACATCCTGAACTCTCTGTGGGGGGGGTCCTCAGGCAACTAGTCAGTGAAAGTACTTGTGATGGGGCAATACTGGACCTGGTACTCACTGGGAGGCCACCTGGAGACTAGTGATCACCATACGGTGTGGTTCAGTATAAAGACAGCTGCGGAATCAAACCCCTCAAGGATGAGGGTCCTGGACTTCAGGACGGCAGAGTTTATAAAGATGGATGAATCTCTCAGGAATGACCCAAGTGAGGGGAAGGTGGTCTGGGTGGGGTGGAGGAATCATGGGCGAAGCTAAAAGGGAGCACAGTAAAGGCAGCAAACCTCTGCATCAAAAAGTGAGCAAAAACAAGAGGAAAAAGGGACCACATTGGTTCGCGACAGAGGTGGCCGAAAAGGCAAAGGCTAAAAGGGCAGCATTCAGGAGGTATGAGGAGATGCAGAGGAAGGATAGGGGGGTGTACTGGGGAAACAGAGAGACGCAGAGAAAGCAGTAAGAAGCACACAGGTGCAAACTGAAGTGAGAATAGCCCAGGAGATAACAAAAGCGGACAAGACATTCTTTATGTATGTAAATGAAAAGAGGAAGAGGAGGGTGGGATTGTAAGGTTAAAAAAGAAGAGGGGACTGTGCAGAGGGGGACCAGAAAAAGGCAGACATCCTGATCAAATACTTTTGTTCAGTGCTCAAAGAGGATGGAGAAGGGGAGGACCCACAACAGAGTAACAGACGCTTCGGAGGGAGGGAAGTGGACATTAGTCTATTTTCAAGGGATAGAGTTCTAAAGGGACTCACTAATCTGAAGGTGGCCAAAGCAATGTTACCAGATGGGGTGCACCCAAGCATATTGAGGCAGCTCAGGGAAGTACTGCCTACACTTCTGACAGTCATATTTAATAGCTCAATGGAAACAGGAGTGGTTCCGGAGGACTGAAGGAGGGTGGGTGTAGTCCCACTACACCAAAGTGGTAGTAGGGAGGAGACTGGAAATTATAGGCTAGTAAGCCTGATATCAGTGGTGGGAAAGTTAATGGAATCACTGCTGAAGGAAAGGATTATGGAATATCTTGAATCCAATGGGTTACAAGACCTGAGGCAGTATGCGTTCACATGGGGAGGAAGTCATGTCAAATGAATCAGATTTCTTTGACTGGGTGACAAAGGAATTAGATTAGGATGGAGCAGTGGATGTGGCCTGCCTTGATTACTGTAAGGCTTTCAACACTGTTCCACATAGGAGACTGGTAAGTACGCTGGGTAGCTTAGGAGTGAGTCACAAGGTGATAAACTGGATAAGAAACTGGCAACGGGATAGGCAACAAAGGGCAGTGGTAAATGGAGTTCACTCTGAGGAAAGGAGGGTGCCTCAGGAATCAGTGCCAGGAATGGTCCTCTTTAATGTCTTTATAAATGACATTGCAGAAGAGTTGAAGGGAAGGTCTGCCTCTTTGCAGCTGACTCCAAAATCTGCACTAGGGTGGAGACACTGGGGGAGAGGGGTGGAAGGGATGAGTAGAGACCTGAGAAAAACAGAGGTTAGGCCAAGGGCATGGCAGCTGGGTTTCAATGTGAAAAACTGTAAAATAATGCACTTAGGGCACAGGAACTCAGGAGCAGAGTACAAAATAGGTGAAGTGGGCCGGCCCAGTGGTGCTGAGGGTTGAGGCAATGGACGTCACATCTAGCGCAACGCCGGTGAACTGGGCTCAGGAACGGACTCGGGCTGCCGGGGGTTGGCAGAGGAGGAGAGGGATCGAGCGTCCATGCGACTGATTTCCCTCTCCAGGGTGGGGTGGGGGATCCCAGCTGTCGGTGCACTTTTGGCCCCTAGCAGAGGCTGGGGGTGGTGCACTGGCACTGCCTAACAGGGTGCTGAGTTGAGGCATGGTGCATGGGAGGGAGCATGGGTGGATGCGTGCGCACTCCTTCCCTTGGCGTCACTGCATGCCCTACTCATGCAGGGGCACAGAACAAGGAAAAATGGTGACTGGTCACAGCAGCTTGATGGCTGTCCTACAGGGCCCCTGGCTCGGTGGGGGGGCATCGCTGCACACTGGATCTGGACTTGGCGGAGATTAGGGGCTTCTCCGCCCCGCTGCAGGGATAGAGATGAGGGTCCCTAAGGAGCTGGAATGTACCGAATGGCAGATGGAGGTTCGGATGCGCAGACGACTATGCAGACCAGGAACCAGGTAGGAAAAAAAGGATCAATAACAAAAATTAAAAAACGGTGGAGTGGTACTGATGACTACCAAACAGAAAAGAGATCTGAGGGTAATCATATCTGATGACCTTAAGGTGGCCAGGCAGTGCAACAAGGCAGTCGGGAGGGTTAGTGGGATGCTGGCATCAACAGGGAGGGGTATAACCAGCAGAAACAGAGAGGTGGTGTTGCCTCTGTATAAATCACAGATAAGACCCCACCTTGAGAACTGTGTCCAGTTCTGGAGACCACATCTCCAGAAGGACATACACAGAATGGAGGCAGTCCAGAGGAGGGTAACTAAAATGGTGCAGGGTCTACATTAAAACCCCTACTTGGAGTGACAAAAAGGACTTCAATATGTACACCCCAGAAGGGGGATATGGTAGAGAGCTTTAAATACATTTCTGGAGTAAATAAGGTACAGGAGGGAAGCACTTTTCAGAAAAAAAGGTGCTGAAGAACAAGGGGACATGTTATGAAGCTGGAGGGGAGTAGATTCAGGAGAGATGAGAGGAAGCGCGTCTTCACAGTAGAGCAAAATGTTGATTGTATGAATACTTTTCTTTAACCATTGCTTGTGTACTCTGGATAAACAAGATGTAACCAGTGATTAATGTGTGTATAATGGTACAACTGGTGAATCCTGAATTTTGTTATTTTGATTCTGTTTTAATAAAAAATTCCCCTACTCTTTGCAAGAAGTGCCTTGGGTTCTTTTACTTCCACCTGGGCACCCACCAGAACAGCACCAGGATGGGTAGAATGGACACTGGTTTAACGTCTCATCCGATGGATGGCACACGCCAATAGTACAGCACCCCCCAATACTGCACTCGGGTGCCAGCATTTAGGTATCAACCCAATCCCAGTGTGGTACTAGAACCCACAATCTTCTGGCCCAGAAGTGGATGTGCTACCAACTGAGTCATGCTGGCACCTGTAAAAAACTCTCACATGCACTTTAGGCTATTGAATCTCCCACTGCTGCAGCCGTGCTCTCTGATGTCAGCTGTAGGGGATTCTGGGACTTTTAGTTTCAGAAAATGTCAGTCTGTAAGTAAGCAAAATTAGTCTGATACAATACAGTAAACAGTAAGTAAGCAATAATGTTTTTGCATACAAACAGAAAATTGAAACCAGCCCCATACTTGGATGAGGAGCTTAGTGCTAACTGTTCCCTCCTAACCACCTCTATATCGAACCTATGCATCTACATAACTTCATAACAAGTTCTTGGCTTTCCGGAAGGCTGCAATATCAATGCAAAAAATACATTTGAGTTTGGTACCCTAAAGTCAATTCTGGCTAGAAGTTGTGTACATGATTAGCCAAAAAGCTAATACAGTGCTCCCTCACTATAACGAACCTTGTTCTAGTGAATGCATGGTTATTATGAATGCACAGCATAGCTCCCCGACACTGAATGCTAATTTAGTTGACACGCTGCAAAGTTAAAAAAACAATATGAGTGGGTTCCTGACTCAGGGCATCACTGAACCAACAAGAGCTGAGGCAATTCTTGATCTGGTGCTCACAAATGGGGAGCATGTACAGGAAATAATGGTCAGGGAGCCACTGGGAGGAAGTGAACATTGCACAGTGTAGTTTCAGTTGGATATGGGCAGGGAAAGCATCCCGACTAAGACCAAAATCTTGGATTTCAGGAGGGCGGACTTCAGGAAAATGGGCTAAGTGCTAAGGTGTCATCTAGTGGACATCGGAGCAGATATGGGGGTGGACCAAAGGTGGTCCATCATTAAGGAAGGAATACTGGTTGCCACAGATGAGTGCGTTAGGCTCAGGGGTAAGAACACAAGGACCAAAGCACCCAGCTGGTTCAGTTCTGGGGTTGCCTAGGCAGTAAGGGAAAAGAGGTTGGCCTATAGAAAATTCAGGAAGACCAAGAGAGAGGTGGATAGGGAAAATTACCTAAGGTTGGCTAGTAAGGCAAGCAAGAAAGTCAGGCAAACAAAGGCACGGAAGGAGCTGCAGATAGCTGAAGGAATTAAGAAGGGGGGAGAAGGCTTTCTTTTGCTATATAAGTGAGAAAATGGTCAAGAAGGATGGGACTGTTAGGCTTAAGAAAGGGGTGCAGTGGATGGAGGATAATGGTGGAAAAGCAGACATACTAAATGAATACTTCCACTCAGTCTTCACCAGGGAGAAGGACAGACCAGTGTCTTCAAGAGGGAAAAGAGGAGCGGGGAGACGGGAACACAGATGTAGTGATACAGGAGGACAGAGTGAGCGAGGGGCTGCTGGCATTGAAGGTGGACAAATCACCAGGCCCGGACAGAGTACATCCAAGGGTACTAAAGGAACTGGCTGAGGAGCTGGCAGGGCCACTGGCAGACCTATTTAATAATTCACTATAGACAGGCGCAGTACCGCAGGAGTGGAGAACAGCACATGTAGTGCCGCTCCACAAAAGCAGTCCCAAGAATGACCCAGGGAATTACAGACCAATCAGTCTGACCTCCAATGTGGGCAAGCTCATGGAGACCATACTAAAGGAAAGGTTGGTGGAATATCTAGAGGAACATGGTCTCCAGGATGTGAGGTAACATGGGTTCAAGGGGGGGGAGATCGTGTCAAACAAATCTGATTGACTTCTTTGACTGTGTCACTAAGACAGTAGCCAAGCGATAGACATCCTATACCTTGATTTCAACAAGGCCTTTGACTCTGTACCTCACAAAAGGTTGATCAGGAAGTTGGTGGATCTCAGGGTTGGGGAAAAGATGGCCAGATGGGTGGAAAACTGGCTGAAGGACAGAACCTAGAGGGTGGTTGTAGGGGGAGAGTTATCTGGCATAAGACAGGTAACCAGTGGAGTCCCGCAGGGCTCGCTGCTGGGGCCGGTGTTGTTCAATGTCTTCATCAATGACACTGGAGATGACATTACGGGCAAAATGTGCCTATTCGTGGATGACACCAAACTCTGTGGGAGAGTGGACACAGCTGAACGCATACAGGACCTACAGGAAGATATGGAAAAGCTAAGGGAGGTTGTCCAGGATCTGGCAGCTTGGGTTCAATGCCAAGAAATACAAAGTTATGCATACTGGAGCCAAGAATCCTAGGACAGGATACCACCTGAGTGGAGCCCGAGTATCTGCATCATAGGAGGAGAAGGACCTGGGAGTGATGATCACTAGTGACCTGAAGCACTGCATGCAGTGCAAGAAAGCAGCAGCAAAGGCAAACAAGATGCTGGGATGCATATCTAAGGGGATCAGTAACAGGAGAGAGGTTATACCGCCCTTGTACAGGTCACTGGTAAGGCCGCATCTAGAGTATGGAGTTCAGTACTGGTGCCCACACCTCAAAAAGGACATTAACCTGCTGGAAAAAGTCCAGAGGAGGGCTACGAAGATGATAGCTGGTCAGCAGGGTAAGGCATATGAGGAGAGGTTGAGAGCACTGAACATGTACTCACTGGAAGACAGAAGAGAGAGAGGGGACATGATTGGGACCTTCAAGTACTTGAAAGGGATAAATAAGGTTGATAAGGAGAGTCTCTTTAGGCTGAGTGGCAACCATAAGATGAGAGGGCACAGTCTTAAGCTGGAGGGTGGGAAGTTAATTTATTTATTTTATTTAGTTTTTGTTAACCGGGTAGGTGCACTAGCCATGAAATACAGGTTACTCACCTGTAACAGGAGTTCTAGGAATGGTATATGTTGTTCATCCACACTTTCCACACATCCGCAGGTTCCTTGCCGCTTTAAATCTTGCCGGATGGTCTTCAAGCTGGCTCCTCCCACCCACCCGGGTGGTAAAACTCTCGGCTCTGCCCCATGACACCAGATCTAGCCCGCTGGAAGCCAGGTTGTGCGTCGAAGCCGGGGAGGTCGGGTGGGTCATGTGGATGAACAACATATACCATTCCTAGGACTCCTGTTACAGGTGAGTAACCTGTATTTCTAGGGACATGGATATGTTGTTCATCCACACTTACTGGCAGACTCCTGGCAGTTCTCAGGGAGGAAGGAGGCAAGGCGCACACCCCCTACTTAGGGAATAAGGACTGGAGAACCGAGGCCCCAAAACCAGCATCCCGGCGTGACTCAAGGTCGATGTGGTAGCGGGTAATGAAGGTGTGTGCTGACTTCCAGGTAGCAGCCCTGCAGATATCCTGGATAGGGACATCCCTGGAAGCAGCTACCGATGCAGCGGTATGGCAGGTAGAATGAGCTCTTATCCCTCTGGGAGGCTCCATGCCTGCCAACCATAGTAGAGAGATCTATGCAGGAGGTGACCCACCTGCTTATCGCCTGCTTGGCTGCAGGTCTGCCAGGTGCGGCTTCAGCGTGGTGACAAACAGCTGGCGAACCTTTCCCGAACTTCAGCCGTCCGCTCCTTATAATAGCGAGCACTCTTCTAGGGTCCAAAGTATGGAGCCTATATCGGCCTCTGGGGTGTGATGGGGTGAACACGGCAGAGTCAACACCTGGTTAAGGTGAAACTCTGACACCACCTTTAGAAGGAACTTCGGGTGGAGGCGCAGGACAACCTTGTCCCTGTGGAAGACCAGATAAGGAGACTGAATGGAAAGCGCCTGGAGCTCTCCCATCCTTCTGGCTGACGTGATAGCCACCAAGAAGGCGGTCTTCCACGACAGGTGGGAGATATCGCACCTGTGCATCGGTTCGAATGGCTTGCCCATGAGCTTGGCCAATACCAGCAGTAGATCCCACGAGGTGGAGGTTCTCGACAGGAGGGGAATGGATCAAGGCCTTGAAAAGCGCCAGACCACCTTCCTGGCGCTACACCGACTGCTTCCCGGGCCACGCCCGGTAAACAGAGATGGCTGCCAGGTGCACCTTAAGGGTCGTCAACCGAAGCCCTTGCTGAGAAAGGGACCACAGGTAGTCCAGAATGCTTGCCAAGGGACAGACAGAAGGGTCCAAGCCCTTCCCCTGACACCAAATGGAGAATCTCTTCCATGTGAAGGCAAAGCATTTCCTGGTCGACTCCTTACGGGACGCCTCAATGACGCTGAGGACCTTGTTGGAAAGACCCAAGGCCTGGAACTCTAGCCGCTCAGGAACCAGGCCGTCAGGTGCAGGGATTGAAGATCCGGATGGAATACCTTCCCCTGGTTGACTAAGATCAGGTCCGGGCGGGCTGGAAGCCGCCTCAAGAGCATGGAGCTGAGACTGAGGAGATCTGGATACCAGAACTGGCGGGGCCAGTCTGGGGCTACCAGAATCACCTGCGCCTTGTCCCTCCTCGCCTTGAGAAGCACCTTGTGGATCAAGGGAAATGGGGGAAAGGCGTAAGAGAGGCCCAGGGTCCACGGCCTCGAGAAGGCATCCCCCTGCAGCGAGCCCTGCTGAGGGGGGTGGGCATGGAACAGTCTCAGCTTCGCATTCTCCCTGGAGGCAAACAGGTCCACCTGAGGCATGCCCCAGTGGGAGAACAGATCTTGTACTACCTCCGGCAGGAGAAACCACTCGTGAGACGCAGCCCTTATCCGGCTCAGGGCATCGGCCAGGGTGTTGGAGGCTCCTGCCATGTGAATGGCTAGGAGATCCGCCTCCAGGCTGCGCACGAGGGACCATATGCGGAGAGCTTCCTTGCATAACAGCATGGAGCGCGTCCCGCCCTGGTGGTTCAGGTAGTACATGGTCGTGGTATTGTCCGTCTGGACCTGAACCACTTGACCCTGTAGAAACGGAGCGAAGGCAGTGAGAGCTAGACGGACCACTCGGAGCTCCAGCAGGTTGATATGGCATCGGGACTCCTGAGGGGACCAGAGGCCATGAACTCTGTGCTCCCCCAGATGGGCACCCCAACCCCTCAGAGATGCATCGGTCGATAGACCGTCGGCTCTGGGCGGACGAACGGGATGCCCTCCTGCAGATGTGCAGGAACAGTCCACCACTGGAGAGCGTTCCACATCTCCTGGGTCACTGTCACGGGCTGGTCCAACGGATCGCAGCGTTGTGACCACTGGCTGGCCAGTCCCCACTGAAGGGGACGCATGTACCAACGGGCCCAATGAACCACGCTGGTGCAGGCCACCATGAGGCCCAGGAGGCGCAGGAAGTCCCGGGCAGGGCGCGATTGCCCAACCAGAAATGATTGGGCAAAGGAGGAAAGAACCTCGGCCCTGTCCGCCGGGAGCCGAGCTCTGGCTCGAAGAGAGTCAAGCTCTGCCCCGATGAAGAGTATCACCTGCTTCGGCACGAGTTCCGACTTGGCCTCGTTGATGAGGAGGCCAATCTGAGAACAAACCTAGAGGGCCAGATCTCTGGACCGCTCCACCTCCGCTCTGGAGGGGGCTGCAATCAGCCAGTTGTCCAGGTAGGGGTACACCCGGACCCTTTGGCGCCGCAGGAATGCTGTCACCACTGCCATGCATTTGGTGAAGACCCTGGGAGCTAGAGAGAGGACAAAGGGCATGGCCTGGAACTCGTAAAGGGATCCCTCCGCTCTGAAGCAGAGGAATCTCTGATGAGACGGACGGATCGGGACATGAAAGAACGCGTCCTGGAGGTCCAGGGAACAGAACCACACACCTTGTTCCAAGGATGGAATTATCTGAGCCAGAGTGACCATCCTGAAGGTCCGAGACCTTAGGAACCTGTTCAGGTTGTGCAGGTCGAGGATGGGGCTCAAGCCCCCCCGTCCGTTTGGGACCAGGAAATACCTGGACACAAACCCTGGGTCTGGAGGAGGATCCACCACCTTCCTGATCACCTCTTTTGAGGAGCAGGGCAATATCGGTTCGTGAGACCGTGGCGAGCTGTGGACCCGTGGACCCCCGAGGGCGGCGATCGAAAGAGTGGGGTCTGTTCAAACTCCAGAGGCAGGCCCTTTCCTACCACCTCAACACCCAGCGGTCCGTGGTGATAGCGGACCAGGCGGAAAGAAGTGGCGAGCCGTCCCCAGGAGGCAGGGGAGTGGCGAGGCTGGGCGGCACCCTCAACCCGTCACTGGGCAGGCTTGGAAGAAGGACCGCCAAGGGACCTCCTGGGCCTTTACCTCCTTGCTTCCGGTTGGAGGAAGCCGCGGGCCTGGGTTTGGGACGCCAAGCGCGAGCCTGCTGGCCCTGTTGCTGGTGCTGTTGGGCCGGTCATGATGCAGGGGCCGAAGGACGAAAGGACTTATGCTGTTGTTGACAGCGGCCTTTGTCCCTCTGGGTGGAGGTGACCGAGTCCAGAGTGGCATTGGACTTTTCAATCCGCTGGAGGTGTCCCTCCACTCCAGGGCTGAAGAGGTCAGTCCCCATGAAGGGGACGTCTGCCAACTTGTGCTGGTATCCGCCGTGAAGGTGGATATCCTCAGCCACGCCCTGCGACTCATAGCCACCGCGGCCGCTACTGACCTGGCACAGGAATCACCTATGTCCAGAGCAGTCGGAAGCTGCTGCTTTGCCACTGCCCTACCCTGGTCCCGCACCTGATGGACCGTGGTCTGCAGGTCGGCCAGGAGATGAGGGACAACCTTATCCAGGGAGCCCATGAGGGTGTGGGAGAAGTGTGCCATCTGCACGGCCGAGCTGGCCTGTCGGAGGCCAAGGGAGGATGCAGCGTACACCTTGCACCCGGCAAAGTCCAGCTTTTTGGACTCTTTGTCGGGGGGGCTTATCCATGTCCCGAGCATTACCGGAACACCGGAAGACGCAGTCGGTGACTAACCCCTTGGCAGAGGGGTGTTCCGAGAAACCGGGCAAAGAGCAGGTAGGGACCGCATACTTCCTGGCCATCCTGGCCGAGGGCGCAGGACAGGAAGCAGGCCGCTGCCAAAGCTCCAAGGCTGGGCCGACAATGGCCTCAGCCACCAGAAAGGCCTCCGTGGGGGAATCTCCTCGGTCCAGTATCTCCGTCAGGGGATACTTGGCCCGTCTGGACACGGGCTCGAGCTGCATCCCGGTGGACTCCAAGATGAGTCGAAGCAGACCCAAGAAGGACGATGGGCTATCGTCCAATGACTGGCCCCCGGAGGACTCTAGGTCGACCTGCCTAGAGAACAGGAAGGAGTCATCATCGGACTCTGAAGAGTCTGAAAAAGAGCTGCCTCGGTCCTGAGCCACCCTCCACCTGCCGAGGATGGTTGGGAATGAGGGTGATCGACAACCTGTGGGGCAGGCCGTGACCCGACCGAGAATCCTTGGTCAGTGCCCCAGACTTCGGTTGTGGAGGCGGAGGTTCCACCACAATCGGTGGAGCAGCCGGTTTCGACCGAACAACCGGCCCAGGAACGGGCATCTCGACTGGGGCCAGCGGTTGCTTCGGTCGTTCGGGCGACAGCCACTTGATGGCCGAGGGCTGAACCGGAGTCGGTTTAGTCCCAGACAACAGTAACTGCTGCCACATAAGCTCCTCGTAACGTCGACGTAATTTACGTTGAAGCCTCTCCTCATCCGAGGAAGAGGACGAGGAGGAACGGTGTTGCCGCTTACTTCGGTACCGAGTCCGAGACCGCCGATGTCAGCGGGAATGGCTTGACCGAGATGAAGTCCGAGACTGACACCGAGACCCTTGGGGAGACCGAGGGCGGGTCTGGGAAGGGGCGGGGGACACCCGCTCTTCCCTTGGCTCGGGCACTTTATCCGGGGACAGCGGCCCCGAAGGCGCAGGCAGATCCTCGGTTTCCACCGGGGGAACCGGTGAAGGAGGGTTGTCGGCTTCAACAGTCGACAGCCCGTCCTACGGGTAGAGGAAAATCTCGACTGCATCGACGGGAGTCTCAGCAGGCTGGCCTGACGGGGACACCGTGAAGCCAGCGGCCTGAGCCACAACTTCGACCAAAGTCGACGGTCGGCTGTCTGGGGAAGGAGACCTCTCCCGCTCCCACGAACGCCGACGGTGGGACTTACCCTTCGACTCCTTCTTCTTGGGCTGAGAAGAATGTCCGAAGGCCCCTCTCCCTTCGTGGAAAGGGACTGACAAAGCTCCTTGAACAAAGCCGTTATGAGGAACTCAGAGAGAGCAGGATAAATGCCGCCGCCGAGGAGGAGGAAGATGCGGCCTGGGCCGCCTCCTCCTCGAGGGCGATCATCTGCTCGAGCGGCTCAGCCGAGCCAGTCGCCGCAGACATGGCCCAACGAGCCTCTTTGGATTTTACCGGCGGGTAACGCTTCTCGGGGCGCCCAAGCTTCAATCGGGCAGCGCGATCTTCCAGGACGGTGGCCGAAAAAGAGCAGCACAACTCGCCGGCCTGCGGGTCGTGGTCTAGGCCTAGGCAGTAGATGCACGTGGAGTGCGGATCCGTCCTGGACATTTTCTGCCCGCAAGGGCACCTCCGAAAGCCGGGAATCGATTTGTCCATCACAGCCGCGAGGGATGATAAAGACCGAAGTTTAGAAAACTTCAAAACTAGTTTCGGATGAACCGAAGAGTTAGGATCCAGTCTAAAATGCAGAGCACTAAGGAGGGAACCTGAGCTTCCAAGCAGAAAGGAAGATCTGGCGTCATGGGGCACAGCTGAGAGTTTTACCACCCGGGTGGGTGGGAGGAGCCAGCTTGAAGACCTTCCGGCAAGATTTAAAGCGGCAAGCAACCTGCCAGTAAGTGTGGATTGAACAACATATCCATGTCCCTAGAAATGACCATTTTCAGGCACGACCCGGGAGAGTATAATGAAATTACAATAGTATAGGTCAAAAAAGAGGGAGGTCAGGAAACACTTCTTCACATAGAGGGTGGTGGACACTTGGAATGCACTCCCAGAAGAGGTAATCTCGAAGACAGTGGGCAGCTTTAAGAGAGACTGGGACAGGTATGGGGGAGGGTAAGGGTCATGGGTAGAGAGGATGGGAGGAGTGGGGAGAGGGGGCAGGGACAGTAACTCAAGCTGTGGACCCTGCAACACAAGCAGACTTGACAGACCAAATGGTCTTCTTCTGCTGGCTTCTTCATATGTTCGTATGATTGGCACTCAGCATCATGCCACTTAACTGTAATTAACAGTACTACACAGTACTTGTCAATGAATGAACAGCCTATAAAAATACACTTGCCATTAAGTACCTCACAGGGACTGCAGGCTCAAACCGCCAACCCGCTCAGCCCCTGAACTGACGGCGCTCCCCAAGCCACCGCCTGAATCCTCCTGCCCAGATCCACAGCCTTCCACCTGGGACCCTCCCCCCAGGCTCAAACCGCCAACCTGCTCAGCCCTGGACCAAAGGCGCTCCCCAAGCTGCCACCCGAGTCCTCCTGCCCTGATCCTCAGCCTTCCAGCTGGGACCCCCCCTTGCAGGAACTGCAGGCTCAAACCGCTGACCCGCTCGGTCCCCGGACCGACGGTGCTCCCCAAGCCGCCGCCCGAGTCCTCCTGCCTGGATCCTCAGCCTTCCAGGTACGGCGCTAGCTGCCAGCCAATCGGAACACGAGCGCCTTTCCGGGGCCTGCTCTGATTGGTCCGAAGCTTTCCTTAGACTCTGCTCCTTCAAAACTGGCAATTTTTAGAACACCTCAAGTTTTCTACTGAACTGTATGCTAAGTTACAAATTGTTTAGAATTTTTAAGCTGTTAAGTGTTCAGAAAAGGGCTGTGATCACAGTTCTCTCACGGAATTGGTGCTGCTCCATTCAAGCCCAGACTTTTTGGCGCCCAAACTACTGGTCCCTTTTTTGTGCTAATTCGGCTCCCTGCTGTGCTGACTGCGTCTTTTGCATTCGGCCAGCATACTTAAAGCAGCAGTGCAACGAAAAAAGTTATTTCAAAAAACTAATTTTCTGCTATGGTTATAAAAAATATTGGGAAAACTGTTGATTTGGGTTTTCTGGATGCTTCCTATGCTATGTACTGTACATTGTCATTTGTATCTGGACTCTTATCCTCCTCGGATCCTCAGTATTATTTCTGTGCAAAAATGAGGCAGCCATCTTTTTTTCTTAAGAAATAATGATTTTAAAACAATCATTAAATTATTAAATGATAATGAAAGCTGAAAATTTCACCACCAAAATAAATTGGAAGACATCTGGCACCATTTAGGAAGAAAAAAGGTGGGGTAAAATTTTAACCCATTTTCCTTGCACTGCTGCTTTAATCTCTCCCCCTCTCTTCTTTCTCCAGCTGGGACCCCCCTCAAAGGGACCGCAGGCTCAAACCGCCGACCTGCTCGGCCCCCGGCACTCCCTAAGCCGCCCAATTCCTCCTGCTCGGATCCTCAGCCTTCCAGGTATGGCACTAGCCGCAAGCATTTCTACCATGCGCCGGCTCCCCACACGCCCACCCACCCGTGGTCGACACTTATATTTATAATCAACACTGATCACCTGATCTGCTTTTTTTTCTATCTACCCAATTCCCCATTGGCTCCTTATATTTCTCTACCACTAGAGGCATCTCGTTGTGGCTCCCCCCACTGCAGCTCGCTTATTTTTTACATCACCCTCCAGTGTTCTCTCGCCCCCACTGCGTGTACTATGGAGTCCTGGCCGACTTCAAAAATGTGGTTCATACCGTTCATACTTCTTTCACTCTGTACTGAGCTGCTGACAGACCAACCTAGTCCACTAGCGCCCTTGATGGTGGTAGACAGATCGCCTGTCCCACTGGAACAATGCTCCAACTGGTTGCTACTTCACTCCTCCACTGCCCTACACTCCTCTGTGCCACGATCACTTCGGCACCCACTCAGCTTATTACCCTCCTTAAAATAGTATCCTCGCCTATCATTCTGACTCTCCCCACTAAAACTAGTAAATGATTACTCTACTGCTCACCCAAGGGATGCAGGCTACCCCAGCTCCTTATTCTCCGGCTCCTTCTAGCATCCGGCAATAGCCACCCAAACCCTGGCCCTGCACTCGTCCGTCCACCAGCCGGTGCCCACCCAGTCGCAAATCCACTTTCACTACCAAATGGACTTAAAATCATAAACCTAAACATAAGAAGTCTTGTTCCTAAAATCTCCCTCTTGCAACCCTTGGTCCATGCCTACACCCCGATATCATTGTGATCACTGAAATCTGGCTGTCAAATCCATTCCTGACCATGCTATAGCTATCCCTGGCTTTACTTTATCTAGACGGGACAGGACCGGGCAAGGTGGCGGTGTGGCTATGTATACCTCCTCTACCCTCCAGATGACTCCCTCCTTCACAACTTCTGTCCGGTCATCATACGAGGCTCTCCTATTAAAAATCTCCTATCCTCACACAATCCCCATCTTCATCGCTGGAGTTTACTGTCGCCCTGGTCAGCCATATTCCAATGTCACTGACTTCGTCTCTAAGCTCTCCTCGTTTGCCAGCGTGGTGGTGAACTATTCATCCTGGGAGACCTAAATCTAAACTGGCCGGCCCCATCGCTGGTTAATATCCACTCCACTATCGAAGCCTTAAACCTCCATCAGCTGATCTGGAACCCACTCGTCTAAACCTTAAAACACTAAACTATTTCCTGCTGGACCTGGTCCTCACCCCCCATCACCCTCGAGTAGTAGCCTCAGGACTACTACCAGACTCTATCAGTGACCACCACATGACATTTGTAGTGCATACATAGGCCTAAACTCCCAGCTAAAACTATTCTCACTAGATTCTTCGCATCACTTGACCTGCATTCCTTGCTCCATGACCTTACACAAGCTGACTGGTCCCCCCTTATCACAGCAGCTTCAGCTGACAAGGCCCTTGCCTACTTCACCTCTAAGTTTCTCCAGGTTTGGAACTTCCGTGCTCCACCCCGTAAAACCAGGGTCCACGGCGGGCACCTCCCCTGGGTCACCCCTGAGCTTCTGTCCTGCCAACGTGCTCGCGACCTTGCGTGGCACAAAGCCAAAGTCTCCAACTGCCCTGGCGATCACCAACATTACTGTGAACTTCAAAATGGCTGCACTAAAGCAATCCGCCTTGCCAAAGCAGAGCATTTCAAGTCTAATTTCCAAACTAATACAAGCCACCCTTCTAAATTCTGGAAAGACGTTCACGCCCTCTTCTCGATATCCTCTACCCCTCCGCCTCCCATCCTCAGGCACAATCACTCTGTACTCTCAGAACCTATCACCATTGCTGAAAGCTTCAACTCCCACTTTGCCACCTGTGCCTCTTCTCTGCTAAGCACCCTCCCAAGCACATCCCCTGCTGGCCCCGTTTTACGCCCCTTACACTGACACACACCCCACTGCTCTTCCTCCTGCCCCCATGTCACCCCCTCATCCTGTTCCCTCCCCCCCGCTCCTCTGCCCTGTCCCCCTCACCCTTACACCTCCCTCCCTGTCCTCCTTCTCTCCTGTCTCTCCCGACTCTACTCTTCAAGCTCTCCTGGCACTCAACCCTACCAAAGGCTCCTCGCCTAATGGCCTTGGCCCTAAGCTCCTCTGCCTCTTTGCTCCTGCCATAGCCTTCCCTCTCTCCCTGTTACTAAACCTCTCCTTTCCAACTGCCACTGTGTCCTCTGTCAGGAAACATGCTGTTGTCCTCCCCCTCCTAGGAACTATCATCCTAGCTCTCTACAGCCAACCTTAGCTAAATTACAAGTACACATAACCCTCAACCAACTCTCCCTGTTTCTCTCTGACTCCCCTTCCAATCTGGCTTCAGGAAATCCCACTCTACCACCACCTCTCTCCTAAGGTTAACTGACACCATCTCCTCAGGCTTTGACAAAGGGCACATTACCTCAGCTATCTTTGTAGACCTGGCCAAAGCCTTTGACACTGCCTCTCACCCCCTCCTCCTTGACAGCCTTTCAGCTGCTGGACTATCCCCTTCTCCTACAGGATGGTTCAGTGCCTACCTGTCTGGCAGGTCGCAATCAGTAAGAATTGCTGATGCTATCTCTACCCCCTGCCTTTAACCACTGGAGTTCCCCAAGGCTCAGTGCTAGGCCCCATCCTGTTCTCCATCTTTTTAAATGACCTCCCCTGGCTTGCACCGCATCCAGAATCCACATGTATGCAGATGATACAGTATTGTTTACCTCTGGCAATACTGTTGCTGATGTCACTACCAGGCTCCAGTCCGACTTCACCAATGTCCAACTCTGGTTCAGTTCTCATCAACTCTTTCTAAATGCCAACAAGACAGTCTCCATGTCCTTTGGCACAAGGCAGAGACTCACTAGGCTAAGTCACCTCCCCACCTTTGATGGGACTGCTCTTGAGGACTCTTCCTCTTTCAGGTACTGTATCTCGGTGTCTGGCTGGACAGACACCTTGACCTCTCTGTACACATCAATGCCGTTCTGAAAAAAACTAAGGCCTAAGCTTGGGACACTTTACAGAAACCGCAGCTGCATCCCGCTCGCCGCCAGGCATGAGCTGGTACAGAAGCTGATCATGCCTATTTTCGACTACTGCAACATAGTTTACGATGCTGCCCCACAGTCCCACCTATACAGACTGGACTCTCTCTTCAATTCCTTCTGTCATTTTGCTCTTGATGCCCCTCCCCGCACCCATTATTGTCACCTCTACTGCTCTCTCAACCTCCTTCCCCTACACTCCGGGCGTGCGCTACGTGGTGCTAAGTTCATCTCTAAATTCTGGCTTGGATCTCTCCCCTCTTATATCTCCTCCTCTCTTGGCACCCCTACCCACTCCCTCTATTCCCTGCGATCCCAGGCTGACACTCGTACCCTTTCACTCCCCTGCAGAACCACTTCCTCTGGCCAAAAAGCCATCTCCTACCACCTGCCTAAAATGTGGAATGCACTCCCTCCACAAATCCGCCACTCATCCTCCCTATACTCTCCCTTACCTCTGCACTGCACAATCACCTTACACCTACCTGCACTTCTGACCCCCTCTTTGCATACCTGTCTCCCTCTCACTTTTTTCTCTCCTTCTCGCTCTCCTCTTTCTCATCCCCCCCTACCCTACCTGCACTTATACTACCAATTTTAGACTAGCTCTTAAAAAGGGTGACTGGATCCTATGTGTTCACCGTGCTACACCTGCATCACTAGTGTACTGCCTGCAATGTATGCATGTTAACCTTGCATCCTATGCTTGGTCCCTATACTGATTATATATGCACGCTGCTCCTATGAACTGCCAGCACAGTAACTGTTGCAACAGCCTATACTGTACTCATTTGCCATGAACCTGTTTTATAACTGTATGTATGTATTCACCATCTGTATGTATCTGAACTCGCACTCTGTACATCCCTCTCCCCATTCCTCCAGGATGTACTGCACTCAGGTTATTCCATTTAGAGAAAATTAGAGATCTTGGACAGGTTCAACGGAGGAAAAAGTTTAAAGAAAATAGTTGTTGAAATGGGTTACCCCAAGTCAACCATCTGCACTTGGGAGAAGGCAGAAGGGGTCTCTGAGAGAATTTGTCCTGGAGTGCACTGATTCCAACAGTCTGAGCCGTAAGAAGCTGTGTACGGCAGATGATGAAGAGACTGACAAGGTGACCCAGCTCTGGTTCAGCCAACAGCCCTGAATGGAGTCCCTGTCTCTGGCTCTTTGGTCTGTGAGAAGGCAAATCAATTTGCCGCAGGACTGTGTGGTGACGAGAGCACCTTCAGGTCCTCTACAGGCTGGCTGTGGTGTTTTCAATGCCAACATGGCATCCACCATGTTTGTGTCACTGGCGAACTACACTCTAGTGATGATGTTGCGGCAGCAGTTCTTGTTACAAAACTAAAAAAAAAAATCATTTTAGACGGTGGCTATACAAACAACCAAATTTATAACTGATGAGACGGGGCTTGTTGGTGGTATTTACCAGAGGTGCCATTAGCGGCAAAATCAGAAAACAATGCATCAAAGGGCTTTAAGGTTGCAAAGGATCGTGTCCCCTACTTGTTATGCAGTAATGCCACTGGTTCACACAAACTTAAACCTTTCTGCATAGGCAAGTTCAGAGCACCCCATTGTTTCCACCACCTGAGCATGTCATCCCTGCCTGTGGAGTATGGTCACAACAAGAATGCCTGGATGACACTGTAACCCCTAGGTGGAGCTATCCCAAGGGATATTATCCCTGCCTGCATGACCAGATGCAGGTTGAGGGGCCTGGGTACTGGAAACAGGTGCCTCCACCCAGAGGACAGGGTTTGTGGTAGCATAGCTGACCTGGGTATAGCCCTCCGGGACACTGTTACACCCTCTTTTCTCTCTAGTGGCCTAAATGGTTCACAGAATACATAATTGCAACTTGCCTCTGACAACGGTTTTAACCCCACACTTGTTGCACTTACCACCAGGGCTGGTTCAGCTGGCTTGGCCCTGGAGACCCCCTGTAAAATAAGGTTTAGAACAACAACCAACAGAGTTTCAATGCTGTTTGTACAAAGGTACACCACAACCAGTTTAAATGCAAAAAGATTTAGATCTGATTTATTCAAGGGGCAGTAACAAGGAAGGGGGCATAATCTAGTGGTTGATTCAACATCTGAATAATTCCGGTTATAAGCCATGCACTCAAAGGTCCCTGTAACACAGTCACACACCCACTCTGGGTACCCAGTTGGAACTATGGCTACCCTGAAGCATTGCCCGGGGTAGGCCGGCATTGCAGCTGGCTGGGGCCCTGTGATGGAAAGAAAATATGCATGCACTTTAACCCATCATTTGTAATCCGGAGCTGGATGGCTCAGTCCCAAAACGATTAGCAACAATTATTAAATCAGTTGACACACTTTGATGTGAGCTTTGTTGCAGGGAGCTATCTTGGTGTTTACTCGCGCTATCCAGTAAAGGATGCAGGATGGATGAAATGGAGACCTCAGGATGAAGTGCTGGATTGCCAAGAGAGGCAAGGCCCACACGAAGCACCGTAGTGCCGATCCTGTTCGTTGGTGTTGAGCAGGGAGCTGAATCCCCTGGCGGGTCTCTCGTCGGTTGTTTCTCTGCGACATGAGCTGCTGTCTGGGCTGAGGTGGCAAGGTCCAAACCGGATGAACAATTCAGAGACAGTCCGGTAAGTGCTGGATACAGCTTCCAGCAAGCATGACACATTCAAGCAATGGGGAATCAAATCGTGACCCACTATCAGCAATCGGCACACTTATAGTAAAAGCAAGGTAAATACCACTGCTCGGATGACAGTCCGGTTGCAATTCACAGTGTCTCTGTGCAAACTGTACACTCTGCGGCAGTCTCAAGTCTTGACAGGCCGAACGCACCGAGGCAAATCTTCTGTCCACTTTAGGAGGATTCAATTTGTCACAAATCAAGATCTGATCGCAAAAGCTGCAAATATGGAAGAAGTCCATTATCAGGCTCCAGGTTTCTTCACTTATGAAGATGGTAGCAGGCAGGCCAAACACAGCCTTCCAGCCAATTTCCCCTGCGCACCATGCAGAAGCAGCTGCTCGAATCACTCGAGCTGTTCACTCTTTCAACTCTAATTTCAGACTGACTCACTGCTGTAGGCAACTTGGGACTTTTCCCGGGATCCAAAAAGTCTGATTCATTGATTCATCTGTCTGTCATAGCTAAAGCTCCCCCTCCAGGTCCATTTAGGTGCCAAAGGGCAAAAATTACAATTCCTACAGAAATTCACTCCCACAAGACCCCTTGGGACAGACTCCATTTTAGGATCCCCAAAGGTACTGACTGGTCCAAACTAGCAGTCCAGAACCAAGATGGTGGTGATTAACAGAAATGTCAATGCTGCAAAAGAAGGCAGGTTAGACAAACTACAATATATTTACTATTAAAGCAGATAATCAGCTAACAGTTACAGATCTTCTAGGGCTCCCTCAGTGCAAATAGCGATGGCAGAATGGAGCAGTAATACAGCAGACCGGGTGGGACTCGAACCTGAAACCATTCGGCCCTACCCAGTTTAATTATACACCACAAAATAGGCAGCTCTTAAAGAGACAAGCACAGGGGCTAACAGGGCCCTCATATGCAGACACTTTTAAATGGCTAGGACACAGAATGCCAGCCTGTTAGTGGGTACTTAGGCAAGCCCAAAGAAGACTTTTGGGAACCCCCATTTGTAAGGGGGTTACAACATCAAACTTATTCCTGAACTGGTTTGATAACTTTTTTGTTCCTTCAGTTTGAGCTCACCTCAGAGCCAATCGTCTCCCACAGAAAGCTCTACTTTTGATGGACCAGTGCTCTGCCCAACCCCCAGAATCTGCACTCAAACGACGGGCAACAACTGAGCAGCTCACTGATGACGAAATCTTTGCTGCAGTATCTAACTGTGCCCAGAATACACTGGATGACAGCGAGGAGAGTGAGGAGGAAGACGAAGGTGGTGCAGTTGCCACAGAAGCTCCTAGTTCATCCAAGGCTATACAAGTATTACAAACATGTTTGGCATGGATGGAGTATGAGGAGGGAGCGGACCCACTAAAGGTACTACAGCTCTGCCAGTTGCTCTTGTACACATGGGACCTTGGTAGGAGAGCACAGGTACAAAAAAAGATTACAGACATTTGGAAATAGAGTACAGTACTATAAACTGATATGAACCTGAACTGAAATATTTTAAATTAATTCCCTTATTTTCCCTTTTTGAAATATAAGTGTGTTTTTGGGGGGGCGTGGCCAGTAGCCGAGCTGTGAGCAGCTTATGGTCACAGCTCCACTTTCAGACAACTTTATAGATTAAAAACAAACTTTTCTTATAGAGCAATCGCTTTTTCATTGGCATTACTCACTAGAGCATTGTAAGAGCTACCACCAGATATAAAAATTCTAGCAGTGCAATCCTTGGTGCGCTGATCATGGGCCGAACAAGTAAAGCACGAGTGCCTCCAGAAGGAACCCGTCAGAAAGACCTGAAGGCCGGAGGCAGCAAAGATCCTCTCCCTGATGCTCCCGACCACGAAGGGCCTCAGCCATCTAATGCTGCACTTCTGCATGCGATTCAAGGATTAGATCGCAAAATTGAGGAGTTTGGCTCAGAGCTTAAGCAACTCCACTCCAAGGTAGATATACTTGTCAAATATGTTAAAGGAGCGAACAGAAAAGCCAACAAGGCCCTCGTGGCAATGGCGGGCCTAGTTAAAGAAAATGACTTATGGAGACGTTTAGAGAACTTGGAAAATAAAGCTAGAGCTACACATCTTCATCTATTGGGGCTACCAGAACACGCAGAAGGAGAACATCCAATAGTTTTTTGCAGACATGGCTACAGGATCTATTACATCTAGAACTGCCTTTTGAGCTAATTAAAGGTTATCAGATTAACCCTTGTGGTGGTCACCGTAGGACAGCAACAGGATCAATATTTCCACGTACTCTCATGCTGGAATTTCATACAACACCTGAAAGGGACCTATTATTGCAACAAGCTAAAAATATTGCACCTCTTTCTTGGGATGAAGCCAGAATACACCTTTTCCCAGATTTAAGTTTTGCTACTGGAATGCGATGAAAAAGTTTTGATGGCATAAGGGAAAAGCTACGTGCACTGGGGGTGCACCATGTGTTTCTGATGCCTGCCAGTCTCAGGGTAGTCTATGGTGGAAAGACCTATCAATTTACAGAGCCGTCGGAGGCCTAAAGGCTCCTGGACAAAACAGAAAACCAATCTGCAGCGCGGGAAGAGGCTACCGACTCTGAAGAGGAGTTAAACACTTGAATCAGCTATCGTTAGTGGCACTCTATAATTTAGAGGGACTGTGAAGTGCAGAAGGTACTGTCTTAAGAATTTACAGAACTGGTTAAAATAATAGTTCTCTGTCCCCATAACTTCCATTTCATGAATAACAGCAAGATAAACATTTGAGATGAATGACATTTTATGAATATGAGATGGACTGAGTTGGGGAAATTCCTGTTTAAAGGTTGCATTAGCTTTAACAGTCGTTCTCTTCCTCTGTGCTAATTAGAATTTCTAAGCTAGTACTGTTAAGAATAGTTAAACATACAAGACCTTTGATTAAGAGATTTCTTCTTATTAATATTTAGTTAATTATATACATATAATTTTAGGAATGTTCTTCTTTGAGTAAAGTGGGAGTGGTCACCTGTGGGGGTGACTGCATGTGTTTTTTCTACAGCTACCGAATATAGATGAGGATGTAAACCCTTTCATAGGGTGAGCAATGTGGATATATCATTCCGGACACCCCTGCTCATGGGTGTATATGACAATTTAGGTCAAATATATTTTGAAAGACTTGGAGGAATTTTTATTTGGGTTTTAAGTAGAATGGCTTACAGTCATAACTTCCATATGTAGTAACAGTATACAGGGGCATTGTATGTGATGTTACTGTAAAAATGATGTTCATAAACTGTATCCAAGTATGCCTGCCTGTAGAGGCTGAATTATAATGCTGTGTATTACATCAAATTAATAAAATAGAAGTACAAAAAGATCAAGTTTTTTTTTTTTTTTTAACCAATGTATGGTGGCATGTGTTGAATAGGTGGTGGTGTGTGCGGTAAAAATGTTGATCCTTGCTGTAATGAACAGAAGGCTATAATGAACGAGCGGAATGGCTCCGAATCTGTTCATTATAGTGAGGCAGCACTATAATTCTAAAATCTCGGAGGCCACATTTTTGGTGGAAAGTTATTCATAAAGTCAAGATGCAGTGTCTCAATTTGGAGGGAGTCAGATGAAATTTAGTGTTGCTTAGATAGTATCCTACCAGGTCAGATACAATCAAATACCATAATTTTAGCTGGATTTCATATGGCCTCGGATGGCACAGACATCCGACCAAGGATCCAACCTCCTAGAATCTGCAGTAAGTATCCAAGCTATCTGTGGATCCAACTAAGATCTGATGGATCCAACCACAGGAACCAGGTATCCGACCATTGGATCCAGCTATTTGAGGTGGATCTGATGGATTTGACTTCGGATCCAAACTATCAGACTCTGGATCTGAATTCCAACTTTGGTTGGATTACGGTTGATTTCGGAGGCAGATACCAGCACTATCCAATGGAGGATAGTTGGATCCCCAGAAGCACTATCCAAGCACCACTAATGCACTTCTGAGAGGCTTGAAGAGGTCTGAGATGCTGTTACCAAAAAGACAAAGTCTCTCAAATTCTTTTCCCAATGCCAAAATAATTTGCTACTCAAAACACTTATTCTTTATGACACTGCTGCCTTCTAATTTTCTGTTCATAATATCTGTGGTTTCGTGACAACATAAGCTTGAAAGAGGCTCAACTCAAAATGAAAAGGCAAGCCTGTGAGTTGTTTCTTTAATGTGGATGCTGTACAATTTCTTGTATGATCTGACAAAACTTTGGTGGTCCTTCCAAAAAAATTGCAGTAACCCAAGTTTTAAACCTAGTTTGGAAAGTGCAGTGAAAAACAAATAATGTGACCTACTGGGAACTGAACCCAGGCCTCCGGAATACTGTTCTGGTGCTCTAACCACGGAGCTACAGGCTCACATGGTTGGACCTAGGGTTCCCAGACACACATCCTTTCTCTGGTATTACAAATCCTGTAACTGGGAATAATCAAGATGATAAAACCTAAATCTCAAACCTAGACTGGGAAAAAGTAAGCTGGCCTGTTTTTTTTCTTTCTAGAAGTGAGGTGAAACAGTTCACTTCTTATCCAAACCATTGTCATGCACTGATGTCTGGTTAAATATACCCAGAAATTGTAACTGAAATGCAGAATTACAATAGCCAATTAAAACTGGACCGTGGACAGAGTGTACTAGAAAAACCTCAAACTCCAACTGGTGTTTCCAGCGAAAACTATCACAAGCCACAACTTCTGCCAGAAGTTACAAAGTGAACTATGGCATCTGGGCTAAAATCTTGTGTAAAATAAAAAAAAGTCCCTGCTGATGTCAGACAATTCTACGGAGGACCATATTTAACAATTTAGGCAACACACAGTCAAATCAAGACGTCATGTCCACCCAAAAACCTCAAACCGTTTCCCTTGCCCTCCCTCTCTCTGTGGTAACTGTGGTCTCCATGCCTCTGAATTCTTGCAAAACAACTTCCCTTTATTCGTAACACGTGTTCAATATTCAGGACTGAATTCAGAGCAGGACAAAAAGTTTTACTAATATAACACAGGGTAACACGTGGCTTCACCTCAGATGGATGCTGAGATGGTTAATAAAACTTGCAAAACACATGCCCATCAGTACTTCCAGTGTAAAGAAAAGTAGAATTACAGCACCCAGGGAAGTGGGGTGGGTGGGGATATAATATTTTTTCAGGTATTAGTCATGACCTAAAAATGATTCTGCACAGGTTCCCTCAAAGGCAAATTTGTGTACTTTACAGGAGTCTTAAAACATGAATGAACAAACTACTGGAATACTATAAAATATTGAAATCAGTAAATATGAACTCAGAAAGGAAACATTTTAAATCTCATCCTGTTAAAAAAATTAAAACTACAACAGTTTACTAAACTTAATTCAAGGGCCCACAGACTGACAAAGAGTAGTAAAGTGCCTCTCACTTTCCTTGCTGGTGGTCTGGACACACTAGTCAAAAAGCAGACAGTTTTGTGATACAGACATTGTAGTCCGTGGGCTACCCCCCCACCACAGGAATTTTCAAGACATTGCTTTCTAGACGCTACACTGTAATGGTTTAGAATTTACTTGTTTACCATCTGGCAATAGTAGCTTTTGTTTGCTACAGGCTAACATGTGTGACCACTGTATATCAGAAAAGAAAAAACAACAAAGATGGGGTAGAGGTAGTTTTTGTTGATTTAAGTCTATATATGTAAGTCAAATAATGACAAAATGGGCACCCATAAAAAGGTTACATACTCATCTATGACTATTATAATTAGAAAAGATTCAGTTCAATGGTAACATCAGTAATGACATATTGACATATACATGAGTACTTTGCAATGTCACTGAAACTATGGAAATTGGTGGTATCAGAGTATAGAGTTATAACACTTGCTGTATAAGTGTATGATTAAACTGACACACTGTAAAAGTAATATCTTTGCCATTATAATTTAGTTGTCATCTTCATCCCCACTGTTTACATCCTCAGCATCAAAGATCTCGTCTGCCAAGCTCGCAGAAAGAATGTCATTGTCATCTTCCTCATCTGACTGATTCAGGGTCTCCTCCTGGGACAAAATGTCCACCAGTTCCTGTGGTATAATGTCACAATCACACCAGTCATACCCCAGGATTCCTGTTTCATCAAGTTTTCACCCATGTGTTTCAGGACGTGGAAAGTTAGAGTGTGACACATGGGCATTTTTCCAGACAAGGGCTTGGTAATTCACTCTCAGTACATGCATTCTCAATGTTGACCTACATGAAGGCAGTAGACCCAGATCAATGCCATCATAATTGATGATAATTGGCTGCTTCCTGTGTGAAATTTCTGCCTTGCAATGTCATAGCGAAGTTTGTTGATATCAATATATGACGGCTGCCCGTACAAGCAGCAGACAAATCTTTCAAGGTCAGCATGGATGGTATCTGATACACATTCTGTGTCACCAAGTGCTTGGAAAATTGCCATCTACTCCTTTTGTTTTCACAGGATGTTATAGAATTTGATTTTCCCTTTCCTAACAAATGCACTTGTGTTGTCGCACCCTGAAAATGCATGCAGTGCGATCAATGCACTACACATCTCAGCACCGTGAAACTGGATAAGAGTTCTGAAGTTCAAAAGCCGATGTTTATTTGCCACTCCCATGTCAAAGTAGATGTTCTTCTGTATTTGATCGCCATAGTACAGCAGCAGCAGAAATACATCTGTGTCTGGTGATCTGATGATGATGTCAATTGAGGATGCTGAGCAGTGAAGCAATATTCACATATCTGCTTCTTCCTGTGATGAAAAAAGCTCTGGTATAGGGCGGCTCTGTGTTGTGATTCCATCAAGGCTTGTCAAAGAGATACAGTTTTCCTCACAGATAATAAAGATTTGACAATCCATTAGTCTTGGTGCATGTTTCCTTTTGCCACTCATTGAGAAGAAGCTTGATCACATTTGTCTTGTCACTGTTTGTGAGAAAGGATTTGCAATCTCTTGACACCTTTGTTGATGGACCTTTCACCAAGAAAGAATCTGATGATCCTCACCTTCTGCATTCAACCGACTTTATAGAATTATATTTGTAGGTGTCTGTTACAAAGTCCAACATTTGTACCTTTGGTAATGCACTAAAGACCTGTTCAGCTAGCTCACTAAATGTCTGTAGTAGACCAGTCATTGACTGGAGAAGTGCACTGCCATCACAAATGTAAACTTTGTCTTAATCCCAATTAATTGTACTGAGTGCTCTCATATTCAAGTTTGTGAAGAAGGGTGGATTTCTCTGTCTTCACTGGTAGGCAGTCTGAAGTTGCTAATGATCATGGCAGTGGACTCCATGGATACGAGAGAGCCTTCTCCATTCTAAGACTGTTCTGTTCTGAAAGGCTTAGCAGTTGCCCAAAGGTTTTTTGTGCGGTCATCTGAACAGTCTTCTTTTGTGAAGATCTGAGTTTCTTTGACTGCTGAAGGGAAGCAAACGTCTTTAGTGACTAGGGTGCATGAAAGGAAACTGTTTTGTCGACAAGCCTTGTCTCCACAGATTGTTGAAAGGCTTCTTTTCCTCGTTTTTCAGCACTGAGCAAGTGATTTCCAATATTTATTTATTTTATTTAATTTTGGTAACATCTCCTGGGGCTCGTGCACCTGATGAGAGACAGAATAGTGCCTCTTTGACTTCTATTTCAAAAGGATTAAGCTTCTGAATGCACTGATCAGCTTCTGTACATCCTTCTCACTGCATGCCATCTCTGCAGGCCTAGCATCTTTGTGAAAGGACTCCTCTGAGTCTACCATTCCAGCAGTTTTAAACTTCTAAAGTTTGGCTGCCAGAACCGTATCCTCTGACCAAAGTGTTTGATCAACTTGTTTTTCAACTTATCTGTTTTGTAATTAGGCTTATAGAATGCTGGATAATGAGCCTGCAAAACAAACAGTACCTTTCACGCAACACTGTCATTTGTTCAACCTGTGATCCTCTGATGACAGTCTTGTCAATATATTCGGTGATATACTCAAATGCCTTTTCGTGGGCTCGGATTTGTTCAACATTTTCACAAGTCTGGTCCACTACTGCATTTCTGTAATCTTTTCTTGTATAATCGCGGCGACAAGACTTGTGCTAGTGAGCCTCCCTTACAAATAAATCAACATCTTGAATGCCACGTAGTAGATTATCATCTTATTTTGCCTCTGCTACTTCTTTGATAGATATCTCTGCAGTACATACTGCATCAGTTTTCCCTAGTTTTTGTCTTCTTTTTTCCTCCAGAAATCCACTTATCTCTTTTTCCACATATAATACACTGGTTCGAAGGAAATAACACTTGAGAGGGTGTTTCAGCTCCTTGGGGAGGTTGAAGGCTGTTGGTCCTCTGTGTCATCATAAACCTGACCCTTTCTTTTCCTAAGATACTTGACATTTGTAAACGACTAGTAGCACTGTCTGTGGTACCCATGACACATGTCATCAAGTTCAACAGCTATGTTCTTGCATATGTCATCAAGTCTGATACTTGGGTCAACACACATTTGTCTCCTACATGCAACTTCTTCAATTTTGGACCGACTGGTCAATGTCAAAGGTCTTATATTATTATGTCAGACTTGTTCTTGCTGTTGTGAATTATGCACATCTTCTCTACGGCTGGGGGCGACATCTGACTCGACTTGGGTGATTTAGTGCTACAGGATGCTCATCAGCCATTCTGTCTCAAATCCTGAAAAAATAAAAATGATTTATTTTACTTTTTCCAGAAATATTTTCTGCTAAAACAACCATTTCAATATTCATTGATGCAAAAATAATTTCATAGAAAATATCGTTATATACCCCCAGCTACAGTCTATTTTATTTCCAAAACTGTTGGGTAAAAACTGTTATTTTATGATTACGTTACTACTGACTTCATGAACCTCTAGATTATATTCATATGATACAAAAATTAAAAACCTTTTTATTGATACCCAATTTGCCATTATTTTTAGCCACATACTTAGACTTACTACGTGAAAAGCTATTCCTACCCCTTTGTCATTGCCCTTCAGTTCCTACAACAATTGATGACTCATATGACCCTGTACCAAACAGAAGCTACCATCAATAGATGGCAAACAACTAAATTCCAACTTGCTATGATACAAACTTTTCAAAATCAGTCTTGAAATTCCATTTTTGAGGGGTCATTATCTAGCTCACGGACTACTAATACTTGTCCACCTCTGCCCAAAAGATGTAACGAGCACGAAGAGTATGGAGATGTTCCATGCAGGTCTGTACTGACACTTCAACTCAAGACAGCTTTCCCCTCCAGGTCTGTACTGATGCTTCATCCAAGAGACCTGGTCCCTGCAGGGCTATACTCACATGTATCCAAAGGAATTAGTCCCTGCAGGTCTGTAGGGATATCTCATCTGAAGAGAGCTGGTCCCTGCAGGTTTGTATGGATACCTCATCTGAAGCGAGCTGGTCCCTGTAGGTTTGTATGGAAACCTCATTCAAACAGAGCTGTCCCAGCAGGTCTGTAATGACACTCATATACATAAATATTTAAAGGGGAAAGAAGACCAGTAGTCCATCAAGTTCCCGCCTCCAACTAGCTCAGTGGGAACATCACAACAACCCCTTTGCTTTAAAGCCTCTGTTTAGTCTGAACTTGAAGGTTATTATAGTACTGGCTGACAGCACACACTCTAGCAGTCTATTCCAAGTGTTCACCACTCATTTTACAAAGCAGCTCTTCCTGATGTGTCCCTTGAATCTTCCTCCTTCCGTGACAGTGACTGTTCCCTTGTCCTTTCATACCTGTGCATCTTGAGGAGCTGTATTTGGTCTGATGGTGTTATCTCTTTTAGATACTTGAATACTACAATCAGGTCTCTCCGAGTCTTCTCCTTTCATTGCGAAACAGACCCAGTTCTGCCAATGGGTCTACAGCTGCCCATGTTCTCCAAGCCATCAATCAGCTTCATTGCTCTGAGCAGTGCTCTCTATCACGTCAATATGGACACCAGAACTCCACACTGTACTCAAGATGGGGCCAGATCAAGGAGATGTATAATGCATTACAACATTCATAAATCTACTTATGAAGTTTCTCTTAATATACGTAATTTGTGATTTTTTTTTTTTGCCATCCTAGCTGCTACCTCATACTGCTGCACCCACTTAAAGATGCTGCTGATGAGTATTTCCTGTTTGAGTTCTGTAAACTCCATGTCATCAGGTAGTATTTTGCATTCATGATCTTTATTCTTACGTGCGTCACCTTACTTTTCTGAATGCTGAAGTTCATCTGCCATTTGCTACCCATTTCCCAAAAATGTTTAGATCTTGCTGTATTTCACTTATCTCCTGTAACGATGTAATTACTCTTTTTATTTTGATGCATTAGGAAACCTAGTAATCCAGCTACTGGCACCCACCTCAATATCACTTATGAATTTACTGAACAATGTACAGTAGGTCCCAGAAAAGGCTCCTGTGGTACACCACTATTTACCAGTTTTCATGTTAATTGGCTACCATTAATTATGGCTCTTTGCCTTGTATCCTGCAACCAGTTTTGAATCCATTTCAACAACCCCCTTCCCCATTACACCTAGGTTCTCCAATGTATTAACTAACCTCCTGTGTGTAACAGTATCATATACTTCACTCATATCCAAATATACAACATCCACAGGATTCCCCGTGACATCCAGTTCCTTTTTTGACATTTTTAAAAAAGCAATGAAACACAGAAACATAAAAAATGTCCGCAGAAAAAGACCACTGGTTTATTTAGCTTGCCTAGTTTTACCCTACCCTACGATCTATTGTCTAGAAGCGGTTTTCACCCTCACCTGCCCACTCCCTCACTGTCTGCCTTACTGCTACCCCCTGAGTAACTACTAAGCCCTTTACTCTGGCCCAGTCATGCTTGAACCCATTAATGATTTTTGAGCCCACCATTACTCCCAGTTGGATGTTTCACAGCTCAACCATTGTATCCATAAAGTAAAGCTTTCTCGCATCCCTCCTGAATCTCTCCCCACCAGCTTCCATTCATATCCCCTTGTTTTCGACCACAATTCCTGCTAAACAGTTCCTCACAATTTACCTTGTTGTATTTACTAATGAGGTTTGCTTGGCATAATTTCCCTCTTACAGAATCCAAACCATACACAACAAGGCTGTGTTTCCATCGAGGAGCGAGATGAAATGAAAGACCTCGACAGGGAAGCTCGCAAGGTTTCTATGATGTCATCTCACTCCAAGATGAAAACATCAGCCTTGATGTGCAGGTTGCCAAAAGCTATTGTACATAAGCTGGCAAGATTTCTAGTAGTTCATTTTTTAATTAAACAGTTCACTTGGGTGTTTTCAGTCTTGCTGATATGTTTTTTATGAAGAATCTGTAGTGTAGTTAAGCATAAGGAATCTTAATAGACACAGGATTCTATGTTGTTGTACCACAGTAGTAACATACTCTAGCTACTATGGTACAACAGCATTACACCATCACTACTGTGGTACAACAGTATCTGGCAGTGCATGGATTTCCATCCATATAGCTGTCCTCTCCAAGACTACACTGACCCTTTTGCTCCTAGACAGCAGGTCCTTCCAGCACTGCACTAACCTGTTTGCCCCAGGACAGCTGGTTCATATCAAACCTCTCACCACAGCAAAGTCTGTCTCTTCAGGTGAATGAATGTGCTGGACAAAAGCTATGCAGCAGGCAACATAAGAGATAACCACAGTGCTAGTGGCTTGGTTGGTAGCACACAAACCTCTGGGCCAGAAGGATCTGCTGGTCATGGGTTCATGTCCTGCATCAGGTACTTGGGCTACTACCCAACACTAAATCTGCACTGCTGCACTGTTGAAGGTGCTCTGTTTCAGATGAGAAGTTACACCAAGATCTCTTCTGCCTATCTCTAGCAGCTGTTCAAGTGGAAGCAAAAGACGCGGTGACACTTTTCCAAACAGCAGGAAGTTGTTGTCCCCGGTGTCAAGATCAACATTCTTTCTCTAAATAACAAGGTTGTATTACAATATACGAACATACGAAATTTGCCAGCAGATAAAGGTCTAGAGGTCTATCAAGTCTGCTCGAATGTGCAGCTAGCACCCCTTATTCTGCAGTTGCCCCTCCCTTCCACCCTTCCCCTTCATTAACCCTCCCCCGGTCCTGTCCCATCCTCTTTTGAAGCAGTCCACTGTTCTTCTGGATACCACTTCTGTAGGTAACGCATTCCACCCAGCCACAACCCTCTCTGTAAAAAAGTGCCTCCTCATCTCACCCCTGAACCTTCCTCCTTCCAGTCTCATATCACGGCCCCTGGTGTCCCTCCCCTCCCTAACTTTAAACAGCCCCTCTATACCTGTCTTGTTTACTCCTTTCATGTATTTAAAGGTTTCAATCATATCCCCCTGTCCCTCCTCTCCTCCAGTGAGTACATGTTCAACACCCTCAACCTCCTCTCGTATGATAAGTCCCCCAGCCCCTTGATCATCTTTGTCGTCCTGCGCTGCACCTCCTCTAGTAACTTAATGTCCCTCTTCAGATGCCGGCGCCAGTACTGCATGCAGTACTCCAGGTGCGGTCTAACTAATGACCTATACATTGGCAGAATCACCTCCTCCCTCCTCGAGGATATACCCCTTGCAATACAAATACAGGTTACTCACCTGTAACAGGAGTTTTAGGAATGGTATATGTTGTTCATCCACACTGTCTGGCAGGTTCCTTGCCGCTTTAAATCTTGCTGAAAGGTCTTCTAGCTGGCTCCTCCCACCCACCCGGGTGGTAAAACTCTCGGCTCCGCCCCATGACGCCAGATCTAGCCCGCTGGAAGCCAGGTTGTGTCTCAAAGCCAGGGAGGATGGGTGGGTTGTGTGGATGAACAACATATACCATTCCTAGAACTCCTGTTACAGGTGAGTAACCTGTATTTCTAGGGACATGGATATGTTGTTCATCCACACTGTCTGGCAGACTCCTACCAGTTCTCCGGGAGGAGGGAGGCAATGCGCACACCTCCTACTTGGGAAATAAAGACTGGAGAACCGAGGCCCCAAAACCAGCATCCCGGCGTGACTCAAGGTTGATGTGGTAGAGGGTGATGAAGGTGTGTGTGACTTCAGGTAGCAGCCCTGCAGATTTCCTGAATAGGGACGTCCCTGGAAGCAGCCACCGATGCAGCAGTATGACAGGTAGAATGAGCTCTTATCCCTCTGGGAGGCTCCATGCCCGCCAACGTATAGCAGAGATCTATGCAGGAGGTGACCCACCTGCCTATCGTCCGCTTGGCTGCAGGTCTGCCAGGTGTGGCTTCAGCGTAGGTGACAAACAGCTGGCGAACCTCTCCCCGAACTTCAGCCGTCCGCTCCTTATAATAAGCGAGCGCTCTTCCAGGGTCCAAAGTATGGAGCCTATATTCGGCCTCCGAGGGGTGATTGGGGTAGAACACCAGCAGGGTCAACACCAGGTTAAGATGAAACTCTGACACCACCTTCGGAAGGAATTTCGGGTGGGGGCACAGGACAACCTTGTCCCTGTGGAAGACCAGATAAGGAGACTCGAATGAAAGCGCCTGGAGCTATCCCATCCTTCTGGCTGACGTGATAGCCACCAAGAAGGCGGTCTTCCACGACAGGTGAGAGATGTCACACCTGTGCATCGGTTCGAATGGCTTGCCCATGAGCTTAGCCAATACCAGCGGTAGATCCCACGGAGGTGGAGGTTCTCGCACCGGAGGGGATATGATCAAGGCTTTGAAAAAGCGCCTGACCACCTTCTCTCGTGCACGACTGCTTCCTGCCCGCGCCTGTAAGCAGAGATGGCTGCCAGGTGACCCAAGAGTCGCCGACTCAAGCCCTTGCTGAGAAAGGGACCACAGGTAGTCCAGAATGCTTGCCAAGGAACAGGAGGAAGGGTCCAGGCCCTTGCCCTGACACCAAATGGAGAATCTCTTCCATTTGAAGGCGTAGCATTTTCTGGTCAACTCGTTACGGGACGCCTCAATGATGTTGAGGACCTCGTCGGAAAGACCCAAGGTTTGGAACTCTAGCCTCTCAGGAACCAGGCCGTCAGGTGCAGGGATTGAAGGTCCGGATGAAATTCCTTCCCCTGATTGACTGAGATCAGGTCCAGGCGGGCTGGAAGCCACCTCGGGAGCCTGGAACTGAGACTGAGGAGATCTGGATACCAGAACTGGCGGGGCCAGTCTTGGGCTACCAGAATCACCTGTGCCTTGTCCCTCCTCGCCTTGAGAAGCACCTTGTGGATCAAGGGAAATGGGGGAAGGCGTAGAAGAGGCCCGGGGTCCACGGCCTCGAGAAGGCATCCCCCTGCAGTGAGCCCTGCTGAGGGGGGCGGGCATGAAACAGTCTCAGCTTCTCATTCTCCCTGAAGGCAAACAGGTCCGCCTGAGGCGTGCCCCAGAGGGAGAAGAGATCTTGTACTACCTCCGACAGGAGAGACCACTCGTGGGACACAGCCCCTATCTGGCTTAGGGCATCGGCCAGGGTGTTGGAGGCTACTGCCACATGAATGGCGAGGAGATCCGCCTCCTGGCTGCACACGAGTGACCAAATGCGGAGAGCTTCCCTGCACAGAGGCATGGAGCGTGTCCCGCCTGGCGGTTTAGGTAGTATATGGTCATGGTATTGTCCGTCTGGACCTGAACCACTTGACCCCGTAGAAACGGAGCAAAGGTGGTGAGGGCTAAACGAACCGCTCAAAGCTCCAGCAGGTTGATATGGCATCGGGACTCCCGAGGGGACCAGAGGCCGTGCGCTCTGTGCTCCCCCAGAAGGGCATCCCAACCCATCAGAGAGGCATCGGTCGACAGAGAGACCGTTGGCTCGGGGCGGACAAACGGGATGCCCTCCTGCAGATGTGCTGGATCGGTCCACCACTGGAGAGTGTTCCGCATCCCCTGGGTCACTGTCACTAGCTGATCTAGCGGATCGAAGTACTGTGACCATTGGCTGGCCAGTCCCCATTGAAGGGGACGCATGTACCAGCGGGCCCAACGGACCACGCTGGTGCAGGCCGCCATGAGGCCCAGGAAGCACAGGAAGTCCCGGGCAGGGCACGATTGCCAAACCTGAAATGATTGGGCAAAGGAGGAAAGAACCTCGGCCCTGTCCGCCGGGGGCCATGCTCTGGCTCGTAGAAAGTCGAGCTCTGCCCCGATGAATTGTATCACCTGCTTTGGCACGAGTTCCGACTTGGCCTCGTTGATGAGGGGGCCAACCTGAGAGCAAACCTGGAGGGCCAGATCTCTGGACCATTCCACCTCCACTCTGGAGGGGGCCGCAATCAGCCAATCGTCCAGGTAGGGGTACACCGGACCCTTGACACCGCCAGGTGCTGTCACCACTGCCATGCATTTGGTGAAGACCCTGGGAGCTAGGAGAGCCGAAGGGCATGGCCCGAACTGTAAGGGATCCCTCCGCTCTGAGCGGAGGGAATCTCTGTGGGACGGATGGATTGGGACGTGAAAAGCGTCCTGGAGGTCAGGAACAGAACCACACGCCTCGTTCCAAGGATGGTATTATCTGAGCCAGAGTGACCATCCTGAAGGTCCGAGACCTTAGGAACCTGTTCAAGTCGTGCAGGTCGAGAATGGGGTGCCAGCCCCCTGTCCGTTTTGGGACCAGGAAATACCTGGACACAAACCCCGGGTCTGGAGGAGGATCCGCCACCTTCGTGATCACCTCCTTTTTCGAAGAACAGGGCAATATCGGCTCGGCGGGCCAACAGAGAGGCTGTGGACCCCGAACCCCCCCGAGGGGCAACGGCTCGGAAGGGTGGGACCTATGCGAACTCCAGGGGTAGGCTCTTCCTACCACCTCCAACACCCAGCGGTCCGTGGTGATATCGGACCAGGTGGAAAGGAAGTGGCGGAGCCGTTCCGTCCACGGGGGGAACCCAGAGGGGAATGACGAGGCTGGGGGTGACACCCCTCAGCCCATCACTGGGCAGGCTTGGAGGAAGGACCGGCCGAGGGACCTCCTGGGCCTTTACATCTCTGCTTCCTATTGGAGGAAGCCGCGGGCTTGGGTTTGGGATGCCACGCGCGAGCCTGCTGGCCCTGATGCTGGTGTTGTTGGGCCGGACATGCCGCAGGTGCAGAAGGGCGAAAGCATTTGTGCTGCTACTGTCGGCAGCCTTTGTCCTTCTGGGCGGAGGTGACCGAGTCCAGAGTGGCATTGGACTTCTCGATCTGCTGGAGGTGACCTTCCACTCCAGGGCCGAAGAGGTCAGTCCCCAAGAAGGGGACGTCCGCCAATTTGTGCTGGGTGTCCGCCGTGAAGGTGGATATTCTCAGCCATGCTCTGCGGCACATGGCCACCGCGGCCGCCACAGATCTGGCACAGGAGTCTCCTATGTCCAGAGCTGTTTGGAGCTGCTGCTTCGCCACTGCCCTACCCTGGTCCCGAACCTGTCAGACCATGGTCTGCAGGTCGGCCGGGAGCTGAGGGATCACCTCATCCAGGGAGCCCATGAGGGCGTGGGAGAAGTGTGCCATCAGCTCGGCCAAGCTGGCCTGGCGGAGGCCAAGGGAGGACGCAGCATACACCTTGCGCCCGGCGTGGTCCAATTTTGGACTCCTTCTTGGGGGCTTGTCCACGTCCTAAGCGTTCCTGGGCAGCAAAAGCGCTGTCGGTGACCAACACCTTGGCAGAGGTGTTCAAAACCGGGCAAGAGCGGTAGGGACCGCTGACTTCCTGGCCATCCTGGCTGAAGGCGCAGGGCAGGAAGCAGGCCACTGTCAAAGCTCCAAGGCTGGGCCAACAATGGCCTCAGCCACTGGAAAGACCTCCGTGGGGGAATCCCCTCAGTCCAGTATCTTCGTCAGGGGATACTTGTCCCATTTGGATACGTTCTCGAGCTGCATCCCGGTGGACTCCGAGATGAGATGAAGCAAACCCATGAAGGACAATGGGCTTTCATACGACAACTGGCCCCCGGAAGACTCCAGGTCAACCGGCCTGCAGAACAGGGAGGAGTCTGCGAAGAGCTGCCTGGGGCCTCAGCCACCCTCCACCTACCGAGGACAGTCTGAAGTGAGGATGACCGATAACCTGTGGGGCAGGCCTTGACCCGACTGAGAATCCTTGGTCGGTGCCCCTGATTTCTGATGTGGAGGCGGAGGTTCCACCACAATCGGTGGGGCAGCGGGTTTCGGCCAAACAACCAGCCCAGACTTGGGCATCTCGACTACAGCGAGGGGTCGCTTCGGCCGCTCGGGTGACAGCCACTAATGGCGGGGGGCATCTCGTCGACTTGCTGCTGGACAGAAGTAACTGCTGCCACATCAGGTCCTCGTAGTGTTGGCAATTTGCCTGAGCCTCTCCTCTTCGAGAGGAAGGCGAGGGCGGCGGTGCTTTGCCTTAGATGCCGAGACCAAGACCGCCGATGCCAGCGGGATCGGCTAGATCGAGAAGAAGTCCGAGACCGAGACCCTCAGTGTTTCCGAGGATGGGTCTGGGAAGGAGCAGGGGACACCCGCTCTTCCCTCGGCTCGGATGCCTTAAGCGGGGACTGCTGCACCGGGGGCGCAGGCAGATCCTCGGCCTCCACCGGGGGAACCAGTGAAGAAGGGTTGTTGGCTTCACGAGTCGACAGCCCGTCCGACGGGTCGAGAAAAATCTCGACCGCGTCGATGGGAGTCTCGGCCTGCTGGCCTGACGGGGATGTTGTGAAGCCAGTGGCCTTAGCCGCAACCTCGACCGAAGTCGACAGTCGGCTGTCCGGGGAAGGAGACTTCTCCCGCTCCCACAAACGCCGACGATGGGACTTACCCTTGGAGTCCTTCTTTTTGGACCGAGAGGAATGTCCCGATGGCCCCTCTCCCTTCGTGGAAAGGGACTGGCAAAGCTCCTTGAATGAAGCTGAATACGAGGTACCCAGAGAGAGCGGGATAAATGTCGCGACCGAGGAAGAGGAAGATGCGGCCTGGACCGCCTCCTCCTCGAGGGCGATCATCTGCTCGAGTTGCTCAGCCGAGCCATAGCGGGCCTCGCCGACTTAACCAGCAGGTAGCGCTTCTCGGGGCGCCCTAGCTTTAACGGGCAGCCACGGTCCTCAGGGCGTTGGCAGCGAACAGCATGACTCACAGGCCTGCGGGTGCGTGGTCTAGGCGAGGCAGTAGATGCGTGGAGTGCAGGTCCGTCCTGGACATCTTCTACCCACAAGGGCACCGCCGAAATCCGGAGTCGATTATCATCCATGGCGCGAGGAGAAAGTTGACCCGAGTCCTGAAAATTTTAAATGAGTTTCAGGCGAACCAAAAATTAGGATCCAGTCTATCACGCAGGCGTTAAGGAGGGAACCTGAGCTTCCAAGCGGTAAGGAAGATCTGGCGTTATGGGGCGGAGCCGAGAGTTTTACCACCCGGGTGGGTGGGAGAAGCCTGCTTGAAGACCTTCCAGCAAGATTTAAAGCGGCAAGGAACTTGCCAGACAGTGTGGATGAACAACATATCCATGTCCCTAGAACCCAGCATTTTGTTGGCCTTTGAAGCTGCCTTCCTACATTGTGCCGAGTTGTTCATTGACCCTGTAATGAGCACCCCCAGATCCTTCTCCTCCTCTGGCTGGGCTAGCTGCACTCCCCCCAGCTGGTAACTCCTCCTTGGGTTCTTCATCCCAAAATGCAGCACCCTGCACTTTTTGGCATTAAACCCCGGTTGCCTGGTGTCTGACCAGGTTTCAAGCTTTGCCAGATCATCCTCCAACCCCTGCCATCCCCCTAGGTCATCCACCACCGCTCCTACCTTGGTATCATCAGCAAACAGACTGATCTTGCTCTTGATGTCCCATAATATGTCTGCAATGACTAGCCCAAACAACATCGATCCCAACACCGAGCCCTGTGGAACACCGCTCGTCACTACCCTTGGTGTGAGAGCCCCCACCCTGTGTTGCCTTCCCTGAAGCCAGTTTCCTACCTATCTCACCAGCTTTGCACCTGCCCTGTGCCTAATAACTTACTTCCCAGCCTTCCATGCGGCACCGAGTCGAATGCCTTACTGAAGTCCAAATACAGGACATCCACTGCATGGCCCCTGTCTAGTTGCCTACTTACCCAGTCATACAACTCCACCAAGTTGGTTTGGCAGGATCTGCCCCATATGAAGCCATGCTGTCTGATGTCCTGTAGTTCTTTGGCCTCTAGGAGGGCCACCAGCCTTTCCTTCAGGATAGTCTCCATTAGCTTACCCATGATGGATGTGAGGCTCACTGGTCTGTAGTTTCCCGGTTCATCCTTGGGGCCACTCTTGTGGAGGGGCACCACATGAGCCATCCTCCAGTCCTGAGGTACACACCTCGAATGTAGTGACGCATAAAATAGATCTGCCAAAGGTCCTGCAAGGACCTCTGCCAGCTCCTTCAGTACCCTGGAGTGGATGCCACCTGGGCCTGGCGCCTTGTCCACCCTCAGTGCCTTCAAACCCTCCCGAACTCTGCCCTCCGTGATTTCCCCATCTGTCACCCCTTCCCCCGTTTCTGCCATGTCTCCCCCCTTGGGTGTCACCCCCTCTTCTCTTTAGTAAATACTGAGCAGAAGTGCTCATTTAGTGCTTCTGCCTTATCGCCTCCTTCCACCCAACCCCCTACTTCCTAATCCTTACTATGTGGTCCTTACAGCCCTTTTCTCCCTGATGTATCTAAAGTTCTTCTCCCCTTCTTAATGCCTTGTGCCAGCCTGAGTTCCGTAGATGCTTTGGCTCCCCTTCGTTATGTCACCTCCTTCCAATTTTGTCAAGTCTCCTCCTGGCCTCCCCCTCCCTGTTTTCTTGTACTTCCTAAAGGCAGCTCTTTTCCTCCTTACCTTTTCCATTACCTCCTTGCTCAACCAGCTCGGTTCTTAGCCCTAGCCTTCTTGCTCTGGGCCTTGCAGCAGGTTTGGGTTGCCTCCACTATCCCCAGCTTTATGAGCTCCCATCTCTGGTTAGTGTCCATACTAGATTGAATTCTGGCCAGGTACCATTTTACCACTTCCCCCATCCTCCCAAAGTCGGCCCTCCTGAAGTCCAGCACTCTTGTGCCAGATTCCACTCCTTCCTTGCCCATATCCAATGTGAGCCATACTGAGTGGTGGTCACTCCCTGACAGCGGTTCCTCCACTGTAAGTTCTCTCACAAAGTCCCTATTTGTCAGCACAAGGTCGAGGGTATTCCCTAACCTGGTTGGTTCACTGACCATTTGCAGCAGGAAGCTGTCCTGGAAGGCATCCAGCAGTACCTGCTCCCTTCTGTTCCTGGTTGCTGGGGTACTCCAGTCCACTCCTGGCATGTTGAAGTCCCCACAATCACCACACTACCCTTCTCTTGAGGTCCTCCTGATCTGTCCCGCTAGTTCCTGTCTAACTCCTCCATCTGAGATGGTGGCCTGTATACCACTCCCATTCTAAGAATCCTATTCTTGGAATCCTGGATTTGCATCCAAAGTGACTCCGTACTACCCTTCTCCCCTTCCTCCCTTACACACTTCAGTCCTTCCTTCACAGATAGTGCCACACCCCCTCCTTTCCCAATCACCCTGTCCCTACGAAATAACCTGTACCCTGGTACAGACAGGTCCCAGTCATTGTATTGGGCGGCCCATGTTTCTGTGATGGCTGCAATGTCCACCTCTCCCTCTGCCATGAGCACCTGTAACTCTGCAGTTTTCCTCCCAAGGTTCCTAGCATTAAGGGTAACCACCTTTCACCCCCGCCATCCTGCCCTCCTTTACTAGCATCACCAATAGTACTTGCCGTTTGTCCCTTGTCACTGTTATGGGGGGGGGGGGTAAGCTCATATGGTTTCCCAACCTGTGGTTTCTGCATATCACTTGCTCAATTGCCACCCCCCCACTCCTAGTTTAAATTCCCAACTTCCTCTATGTACTCCTCCATCCTCTGTTTCAACACTTTCTTTCCCTCCTCACTCAAATGTAGTCTGTCCTTGGCATAGAGACTACTGTCCTCCCAGGTCCCTCCCCAACAGCCCTGCCCTTTAGCACAACACTAGGTTCTTAGCCATCTGTTAAATTCCTCTATTCTCAGCTTTCTTGTTGTGCTTGCCTTGGGCACTGGAAGTATCTCTGAAAAGTTACTGATCTTCCTTCCCCTCACATAATTGTGCTAGTTCCTCAAACCTCCTCTGGACTATATCTACTGTCTTGTCAGCCAGGTCGTTTGTCCCAAGATGTATAATTAAATGAGGCTTGTCCCTACCCCTTCTAGCATATTTCAGAACAGATTGTCCCACCCTTCCCGCTGTCATTCCTGGCACGGCCGCCATCCAAATGCGACTATGCCTCTCCCTCTTGCTACACCACCTGACTCCTCTTAGTATTGAGTCCCCCAGCACTAAGATTCCACCACTCTTACTGCCTTCTTGCTGGCATTCATCTCCTTGTTTCATTTCCAGCTCTTCTTCTTCTTCCTCCTGCACATTATTTCCCTCTTTTGCCCCTGTTGCAATTCTCCCAGCAGAACTTCCCCCCGCTCCAGTTTGGTCCAGGCATTTATTAATGACTCCTCTAATTTCATCATTTCCCTCCTCCACCATCTTCCTCTTTAGCAGTGCAAAACTATTTTCTGAAGACCCTTCACAAATGCCCACTCCCTCTCTCTGCATAGTAACCTGTTCTCTCCTTTCCACTCCATGACTTTTGCCACTTCTTCGCCTCCCCTCACAAGTCCCTATCTCCTCCTTCCATTTGTCTTTTGTCTCCTGACCTGGTTTCCCTGGCAATCGTTCTTCCTGGCCTGGGCCCCTTTGTCTCTGTTTCCCTTCTTCTGACCCTCTCCTCACCACTGTGGCTTAAATCACCCTCCCTCATCTCCCCTTCTTCCTCCCTCCAGTATTGGGCTAAACCCACCCCCAATCTGCCTTGCCTGTCTTAGCTCCTCCTGCAGACCCTCAATCTCCTTTCCAAGTTTCTCTATGTGGTTGCACACTAAACATCCTCCCACACTCCAGGCAATTTTTAGAAAGATTGGTGCACCGCGTTTGTTGCAGCCAGCCTACCACCCTACCCATTGCTGTTACTGTCCACCAGTGACCCCCCCACCCTTCCAGATGCAGGATACCAAACACTCCCCCAAGTATCCCCTCTCCCCTCTCTATTAATGCAAAACATTCTTTTCTTTATTTCCCTTACCCCCTTTGTTGTACATGTTTAGACAGATTGAGCAACTGCTTTTATATTCCTATCCACACTCAAAAAGAGACTTTAAGTAGCTATTGCACAACCTTCTTCAAACTCCTCCTTTCCCCAATGCAATAGCAATTAAAGAAGTAACAATGAAAGCTCCTAGATTTGCAGCTACTTTCCTTCCACTGAGATAACAATCACCTCTTCACTTGCTGCTGTTCCTTTCCTGGATGTCTGCTTCTGCTATGACAGGTGCATGTCCTTTGCCCGTTTGAGGAAGTGATGTCAGAACCCTGGTATAAAGGAAACAATGGAGCAGGCGGGTGGGACCAGCCCAAGTCTTCCAGAAACAATCAGGTAGCTGAGGTCCCTGGTCAGACCATTAGCACCCTTCCCCACTCTGCAGTAAACTTTGCAGCTAGTGAAGCCTGCAACAATGAATCACAATTCTACTCAAAGCCCCCAAAATAGGTTTGCTACCTAAAGAAACAGGACCCCAATTCAAACAGCTTCACCAACAACACATCAAAATAGGCTTGAAATTAGAAGATATAGGTCTCCAATTCAAAGAAACAGACCCAGTTAAATCACACCAAATAGGTTTTAAATCAGAAGAAATAGGCCTCTACAAATGCAGCCTGCTACACAGTGAAACATCAAGCAAATGAGCCCACTTATAGCTACCAAAACAGGTTTCAAAATTCCAGCAGCCCCAAACAATACCCTGCTAGCCCCTTAGAAGTAGTAAGAAAGAAAATAAATAACCTTCTACCAAGTAGAATCCACAAGAAACAATGTAAAAAAAAAAAAAAAGAAGAAGCAACTGTACTGTAACAGATCTGATCCTGACCCCTTCTAGTTCCTTCTGAGAAGCCAAAGCAACTGACACCACACCTGATTCAGCTCTGTATGGCTGTGTGTGGTATAAGTACATATACTAGATGCTGTAGGTACACTGCAAATAGTCCCTATACTTCACAGAAACTCTGAATTTGACTTCCACTATCTCTAACTCGTTGCTTTGTAAAAGCACTTAAGATAAAGTGTGCATGGAAGATAGAAGCAGTATAATCCACTGGTTAAAGCAAAGGCTTTGGAACCTGGAAACCTAGGTTTAAAACCCACCTTAGCCACCTTGTACATTATTTCACCATATGCACGTCATTTATCCTCTGAATGCCTTCAGTATGCCCAATTGTAAAAACTAGTAAAAGTTGAATGAGGTAATCGTCTGAGCTAGATTATCTTGGGTACATAAACTTCAATACACAGTTTATTGCTTATCTGCTTGTCGTGACTCAGGATATAGTTTTCTACCCTCTGTATGTCTTGTACGCAGCTCTGTACCTCATGTATTCACTTGTTCTTTAGCTTGTACAGTTAACTTGTATTTGACGTGGAGCCTTTGCAAAGGAGTCTCTGACTCTAAGGTTTGTAATTCCAATATGTTTAATAAATAAAAATAAACACAATCAAACAAACAAAAGAGGAACTTCAAAAACAAAATTCTGTTCTATTCTGAACCTGTAAGCAACATAAATACATTATTTATTTAAAATTGTTGTCCCGGAAAGGAAAATTTAGCCTGATGCTGGTGTAAGTCAGGTTCACTTGGTAGCACATCTAGTCCACCTCTGAGCCACAAGGCTGTGGATTCTTGACTCACACAGGACTTGGGCTCATACCCCAAGCTGGCACTCTAGTGCAGTAAAGAAGGGCGATACTGCCCGGGTACGCTGTCCTTCAGATGAGATGTTAAACAAATGTCACTTCTACCCAGCTTTGGAGCTGTCCTGTTCGATGTCCAACAGGAGGTAGAAGAACCCAAGGCACTTCTCTTAAGAGTAGGGGATTTTCCTTAGTGTCCTGCCCAACATTCCTTTTCCCATAAAACCAGTTCAGGCAGTTGTCTACAGCTGTGTGGGTGCTGATGAGCAGAATGGTTGCAATCACATATTTACAGTCGCCTCACTACCAGTCTCTCTTATTGTTTGTAAAGCACTCTGTGATACAATATGTACAAAAAAGGTTACAGAAATGCAGGTTCTACTTTGTAATTTCCAGGTGCAACCTGGGGAGTGGGAAACAAGGGAGAAAACCTGCAGTAAAATACAGTTTACAACAATAGTGCAAATTAACAATGACGTGCAAAACACAAATAAATAATGCTGCCAACAGAACAGAATTGAGCAAGCAGTGGTGGTGTGGCTTGTGCCAAAATGGTGGCAGAGAAAGATCAGGGCTGTTTGGCCACCCAGGTCTCAGTGTTTGTTTTGCCGCAGTCAGTGCTAGGAAAGCTGTGGTGAGATTAGGTGGTCTTTTGTTGGCAGGAACCATGGAGTTTTTTCATGCGTTGTGAGTAATAGTGGTTCCCAGGTGCATATCTGATCTCTTTGAGTTGAGGTCCTACATGGGGTGGGGATCTCTCAATGGTGTCCAGTGAAAACAGCAGGGGAATAATAGCGCGAGACAAAAACAACGTAGGAATAACAGCGCAGTTGAAAACAGAGACTGGCACATAAACTGTGTGGGTCATTTGGGTGCAGTTTCTAACTTTGATGCTGTGCCTCTAATTTGTGTGATGTGAAGTCTGTTTATATTTCAGTTGGAGGGTGCGGGGGACAAAGTTCCCCCAAATTACATGTGGTAGCCCATGTAGTTGTTTTTATGTCTCGCTCTGATGTACTGGCGCTGTTATTGCGGTCTGTTTTGCCAACGCTGTTTTTCCCCATCCTGTTTTGTATTCGCTATCATCACCTATTACCCCCTCAATCAGTTTGTTGGGCTGGCTACTTCATCTACAGTCTATTTATGACTCAAGGTTTCCTTCAAGGATCAGTCCAGCCTCATGTAGGGGAAAGTGTCTGGAAATTCCAGAGCCAGGGTTTGTTTCGGCATCTTCCACTATTGCAAATGTTTTCTGGCTGAACTTGAGACACACTTCCAGGCGACCTGGGTACATCAGATGAAACCTGGTGCCTGTTTTGTGGAGCACTGCCTTTACGTCAGTATATTGATTGCATTTCTGTCTGACACTTAAGACTTAAGTTGCTGAACATCTGGAGTTTAGCACCTTGGTGTAAGAGGGACTGGATGTCCTTGGTTTTCTGCTGCAGCTATATTTTATCCTGGAAATTAATGATGTGCATGATGATAACACGTGCTCTGTTCTTAGGTTCTGCTTTGGCAGCAAGGCTTCTGTGGTATCCTGTGACTTTGGCGACCGCGAATGGGTGCCTACCGAAAGGGTGACTCAATCGTGGCGCCTATCATCAGGGTAACTGCGGAAGGTGGGTGACCAGATGAGTGCATGCGAAATAGCGACATCCTGTCGCTGCATGCCTACGCATGGGGGGTGGGCGTGAGCACGCTGGAGCATGGGGTGGGAGGGCGAGGAGAAGAGGGGATCTCAACTCCTGGCGCTTTTTGCTGTGCCAGGGAGTACATTACGAATATTTTTTGTCGATGTGCTATCGCCTTTAACAACAATCGCCCATCAGTGATCGCCATTATCACATAGAGCCAGCTTCTGTGCACCCATTCGATCATGCAGGACTTGTTGTTGGGAGGTGGACTGAAGAAATCTAGCAACATTTTACTGATGAACTCTTATCAGCTGTATCCCCTTGGTTCCCTCCTGTAGTCCAAATAGAAGGAGACTATTGTGGTCGGGGTAATCCTCCCGATACTGCACCTCTTCTTCAAGTTTCTTAATTTTCCAGTTAGCCTGGATGCTGTTTGTTATTTCCTTTTCCAGGGCCTTTTCCAAGTTGGCAATCTGGGATTCAGCGTTGGAGATATGGATACTCATGGGAGGCGACTGTGCCCTTCACTTGCTTCAGGTCACCTAGGGCCACATTCACCAAGGTGCGCAGGGCAGTCATCTTTTCGAACAGCTGTTTGAGCTGTTTGAGTACCTCAATAGTGCCAAGTTGCTACAGGGATTCCAATCTCAATGATTTTGGTTCTTGCTTCATCGGGTCCACACTGCTATAATCCCTAAATTCGTTCTTCATGATCCTGATTTGATTCAGAGCAGGAGTAAGTTGTTATTTTTATTAAACTGTCAGTCGGAGAAGAGCTCTTTCAGGCTGCTGCTTCTTATATCAGCTGCATCACGTAACTCTCCTGTTCACCCTCTTCTTACCATTCTCAGACTTTGCCATCGTGGAAAATAAAAAATAATAAGTTAGATGGCACTGCGACAAAAAACTGAGTGGTGACACAGAAGAAGTTTGTCAGAGTCAAGAAACTGAGATGCTGTCGCTCCCAATGGTGTGCACTTGCTAGTAAGAAGAACAGAACTGAGGTGCATGAGGGAGCTGGTGACAGTTATTGGTTGGCACGCATGACGCCATGTGAGGTGCGCAGGTGCCGTCAGTACCAGACATAGGCTCCCTCCTGCAAAAAATAAATGTGTTCCTGCAGGGTTCTAGTACCTCCAGGCTTAGACTCATCTGTATGGTGAAGACTGGTTCCTGGAAGCTTTCCTATTCCACTTGCTATCAGATCACAAAATCTATTTTGTTGCGCTAAACTTTTCTTTAAGCACTAACAACTCAAACTTAGAACACTTAACAAACAAAAAAGACATGTAAGTTAGAGCAACCCCGATCGCTGAGATTCAAGCACACCCAAAAAATGTTTTTTTGAGGAACAATAACACACACTGAACCCTAACCAAGGAAGTACAGTAACATTTTTTTTTGTTAGTGATTACTAGTGCTGCAGAATTTGTAATTAGGATGGGTGTTGTCCTCCAGTATTTGCTATTCCATCATCACTCTTCTTAATGTTATTAGGTTACCTCTATAGATGTTGAGTGAATAGGGATATCCACATTCTGGAAGCCAGCCAAGCTAGACACCCTCTATTATGCGATTATGGAGGATATACTGTAAGCCACCATGGAAGTCCTCCCAAATGGAGGACACCAAGTCTGACAATAGAGTAAATGCTTTGTAAACAAGACTTAGTAATAATACAAAAAATGTGACCACGCACAGCACTCTTCATTCTCCAAAGTTTAAATGTAACCAACTTTAAACAAAGGGATACAACTTGTATTCCATGAAGATTTTTAAACACAAAAACTATATGAAGGAGAGTCTGAATGAGGAACAGAGAGGAAAAGAGAAAACAATAAATAAAAGAAACACCTGGAAGAAGGGCAGGTGGAACATTTTGTACAGTATGAAAAAAATGTCCTGAGATAAACAGAGGCTTGTAACCCATGTTCTATTTTTAGCACACCTATGTACTTAAAAGACACATGCACTGACACCAAAACCACAAAACAAGTGATAACTAACACCTGCAGTACAACATTGTTAAAGGAGAACTGCACCGAACCTGTAAGTCATTTTCCTAGTAGAAGCTGTTTTTATGTACTGTTGTAACACGGCTCTCACTCGGCGCTGGAAAGGAGGCGTGAGGATTGGCGAATGGGCACAACTGACTGAAACCGGCCGGGTATTAAGCCAGACATAATGCCGCTCGGTCAGTACCAGCTGTGGCTATGGAGTTCTTAGGAGCCGCCCACCGTCACCACCCTCTCAGTCCACATGCGGCGCCGAGAATCGGAGCCTGCCGCTATCGCCCGAGGCCCGCGCCATGACAGCCCGTGTGGATGTGAGCCTGCAGGATGGGCTCCTCAAACTGAGTGCATACATACAAGACCCTGATGTAGGCGCCAAATGTATCCCACTGGGCGCGTTCCCCGCTCCTCTATCCAGCACCCTACATAGACTGAGGCACCATGGTGGCAACCACACTGAAACCGTCACCTACCGCAACTCCTGCACTGGCAGGAGGAGCAATTCCCAGTGGGGATGTCACCGCGTTGGGGGCCCAGTGGCGTCTCTGAGCTGGTCGTGGCTAGCGGCGGAGAGTATGTGTCCCAGACTGCAGTGCTGCAGTCCGCGATCGGCAGCCAGCATTGAACGGGACAGCAAAAAAACGGCCAGTCGGAATGGACAAAGTACTGTACTGCCATATGTATGTCGCACGGCTCTTCTCCTCGTCTCCAGTGAGTACTATTCACCACTATGTAAAAGAATGTGTGCCGTGCGCCATGACCGCGCACGTCCTCACAGTCGCAGAGTCAGGTGAAAACACCCCAAGAGACCACAGTTACCCTGCGATCATTGTCAGTGCCTCGAACTGCTGCTCATCACCATGTCACCCACTATCCCGAGACTACTCCCGTCGCGCTTGCCGTGTTACAAGCGCATTAATCACCTCAGGAGTAGGTTTCACTGCATAGCCATTGGGAAAGCTGAAACCGGTCACTCGCACCAACCCCAGCGGTCATTAATCCACCGTAGAGCCTCCCCTGTCGGTGATTAATGCTTACTTATTGCTCCATCTCTCACATGCCTTTTAGTAACTTCCTGATTGTTTCTGCTTCACAAACTGGTGGTAAGTCTCATTTTAGAACTGTATGATGTAGCTTATGTCCTCTCAGCCACAGAGCTCTACAACAGAACATGGATGCATTGTACCAACAACAGAAGAGCAGAACAGGGACATAAACTACATCAACAATTCTAAAATGGTTGTTACCAGCAGCATGTAAGCCAGAAACACCGAATAGGATGACTAAAAAGGCTGGCTAGCTAGAGAAATAACAGAATTTGAACCAGTATTTAAAAAACAGCTTCTACTGGGAAATATGAGTTCTAGAGTCATCACAGTTCTCCTTTAAAGGGAACATAAACCCTGCTGTTTACATTTATTAATACGATTGTTAAATTGGGCATATATGAAATCTGTTTAATAACCCCAGTATATTGCTTTGTGTACTTGTTTTAAATAAAGTTGTCTTGATTTAGGTCCCTTGATAATGCTGTCTTTTTTCACTCTCAATATTAAGTTTTAATTAGTTACTAGTTCTGGAATCTAGTGACATAAGTTAACATGAAGACTAAAATGAAGCAGAACCTGGTGATGTCCAGTGAGCTGAAACCTACCACAAATACCTGAAAACAGTGCCTGGGACCAGTGTACCTACCCGGTTAACAAATAAATTAACTAAATAAAGCTTTCTCAGCAGAGCTACTGCAACTGATGTCACTGGGCTCCAGAACTGTTAACCGATCAAAAAATACAGGTTACTCACCTGTAACAGGAGTTCTAGGAATGGTATATGTTGTTCATCCACACTATCTGGCAGGTTCCTTGCCGCTTTAAATCTTGCCGGAAGGTCTTCAAGCTAGCTCCTCCCACCCACCCGGGTGGTAAAACTCTCGGCTCTGCCCCATGGCGCCAGATCTGGCCCGCTGGAGAGCTCAGGTTGTATTCAGGCCGGGAGGTCGGGTGGGTTCGTGTGGATGAACAACATATACCATTCCTAGAACTCCTGTTACAGGTGAGTAACCTGTATTTCTAGGGACATGGATATGTTGTTCATCCACACTATCTGGCAGACTCCTAGCAGTTCTCCGGGAGGAGGGAGGCAAGGCGCACACCCCCTAATACTTACTTGGGGAACAAAGATTGGAGAACCGAGGCCCCAAAACCAGCATCCCGGCGTGACTCAAGGTCGATGTGGTAGTGGGAAATAAAGGTGTGTGCTGACTTCCAGGTAGCAGCCCTGCAGATCTCCTGGATAGGGACATCCCTGGAAGCAGCCACCGATGCAGCAGTATGGCGGGTAGAATGAGCTCTTATCCCCTGGGAGCTCCATGCCCGCTAACTCATAGCAGAGATTTATGCAGGAGGTGACCCATCTGCCTATCGTCCAGCTGCTGCAGGTCTGCCTGGCGGCTTCAGCGTAGGTGACAAACAGCTGGCGAACCTCTCCCCGAATTTCAGCCGTGCGCTCCTTATAATAAGCGAGCGCCCTTCTAGGGTCCAGAGTATGGAGCCTATATTCGGCCTCCGAGGTGTGATTGGGGTAGAACACCGGCAGAGTCAATACCTGATTAAGGTGAAACTCCGACACCACCTTCGGAAGGAATTTCGGGTGGGGGCGTAGGACAACCTTGTCCCTGTGGAAGACCAGGTAAGGAGACTCGATGCTCAGCGCCTGGAGTTCTCCCATCCTTCTGGCTGACGTGATAGCCACCAAGAAGGCGGTTTTCCACGACAGGTGGGGGAGACCACACCTGTGCATTGGTTCGAATGGCTTGCCCATGAGCTTTGCCAGCACCAGCAGTAAATCCCACGGAGGTGGGGGTTCCCACTGAGGGAAATGTGATCAAGGCCTCTGAAAGCCGCCGACCACTCTTTCCTCGCCACTGACTGCTGACCGCCCGCGCCCGGTATGCAGAAATGGCTGCCAGGTGCACCTTAAGGTGTCGACCTAAGCCCTTGACTAGATAGGGACCATAGATAGTCAAAATGCTTGCCACAGGACACAGAAAGGGTCCAACCCTTTTCCCGACACCAAATGGAGAACCTCTTCCATTTGAAGGCATAGCATTTTCTGGTCGACTCCTACGGGACGCCCAACGACGCTTGAGGACCTCGCCGGAAAGACCCTAGGCCTGGAACTCTAGCCGCTCAGGAACCAGGCCGTCAGGTGCAGGGATTGAAGGTCCGGATGGAACACCTTCCCCTGATTGACTGAGAGCAGGTCCGGGCGAGCTGGAAGCTGCCGCGGAGTCCTGGAGCTGAGACTGAGGAGATCTGGGTACCAGAACTGGCGAGGCCAGTCTGGGGCTATCAGAATCACCTGCACCTTGTCCCTCCTCGCTTTCAGCAGGACCCTGTGAATCAGGAGAACGGGGGGAAAGGCGTAAAAGAGGCCCGGGGTCCACGGCCTCGAAAAGGCATCCCCCTGCAGCGAGCCCTGCTGAGGGGGGCGGGCATGAAACAGCCTCAGCTTCGCGTTCTCCCTTGAGGCAAACAGATCCACCAGAGGTGTGCCCCAGCGGGAGAACAGGTCTTGTACTATCTCCGGCAGGAGAGACCACTCGTCTGATGCAGCCCCTATCCGGCTCAGGGCATCGGCCAGGGTGTTGGAGGCTCCTGCCACATGAATGGCCAGGAGATCCGCCTCCAGGCTGCGACTAGTGACCAGATGTGGAGCTTCCTTGCATAGAGGCAAGGAGGCGTCCCGCCCTAGGTGGTTTAGATAGTACATGGTCGTGGTATTGTCCGTCTGGACTCGGACCACTTGACCCCGGAGAAACGGAGCAAAGGCGGTGAGAGCTAGGCGGACCGCACGGAGCTCCAGCAGGTTGATATGGCATCGGGACTCCCGCGGGGACCAGAGGCCGTGCACTCGGTGTTCCCCCAGATGGGCACCCCAACCCATCAAAGAGGCGTCGGTCGATAGAGGGCCGATCGGAGCGGACAAGCAGGATACCCTCCTGCAGATGGGACGGAATGGTCCACCACTGGAGGCGTTCCACATCTCCTGGGTCGTCCACACGCGCTGGTCCAGAGGGTCGCAACGCTGTGACCACTGGCCGGCCAGACCCCACTGGAGGGGGCGCATGTGCCAGCGTGCCCAACAGACTACACTGGTACAGGCCGCTATAAGACCCAGGAGTCGCAGGAAGTCCCGGGCAGGGCGCGATTGCCCAACCAGAAATGATTGGGCAAAGGAGGTAAGAACCTCGGCCCTGTCCGCCAGGAGCCGTGCTCTGGCTCGAAGAGAGTCGAGCTCTGCCTCGATGAAGGATATCACCTGCTTCGGCTCGAGTTCCGACTTGGCCTTGTTGACCAGGAGGCCCAGTTGAGAGCAAACCCGGAGGGCCAGATTTCTGGACCCTCCACCTCCAACCTGGAGGGCTGCTATCAGTCAATCGTCCAGGTAATTACCACCGGACCCCTCGGCGCCACAGGAAAGCTGTCACGCTGCAGTGCATTTGGTGAAGACCCTGGGAGCTGAAGAAGGCCGAAGGGCATGGCCTGGAACTGAAGAGGGATCCCTCCGCTCTGAGCGGAGGAATCTCTGATGAGGCAGACGGATAAGGGGCGTGAAAAACGCGTCCTGGAAGTCAGAGAACAGAACCACACGCCCGTGTTCAGAGATGGTATTATCTGAGCCAGAGTGACCATTCTGAAGGTTGAGACCTTAGGAACTTGTTCAGGTCGTGTAGGTCTAAGATGGGCCCAGCCCCGTCGTTCGGGACCAGGAAGTACCTGGACACGAACCTGGTTCTGGTGAAGGGTCCTCTATCTCTTTTATCACCCTTTTCTGAAGGAAGAGGGCGATGTCGGCTCGCGAGCCTGTAGAGATTCTGGGACCAAAGCCCCCCGCGGGGCGACCGCTCTGAAGGGTGGAGCCTGCTCGAATTCCAGAGGCAGGCCTCTTCCCACCACCTCCAAAACCCACCTGTCCGTGGTAACAGCGGACCAGGCGGAAAGGAAGTGTCGGAGCCATCCCCCCACGGGGGGAACCAGGGGCGAGGTGATGGGGATGGGGGTGACACCCCTCAGCCCGTCACTTAGCAGGCTTGGAGGAAGGACCGGCCTGGGGACCACCAGGGCCTTTTCCTCCTTGCTTCCTATTAGAGGAAGCCGATGGCTTGGGCTTGGAATACCAAGGTCTAGCCTGCTGGCCCTGACGCTGTTGTTGGGCCGGGCGTTGGGCGGGAGTAGAGGGCGAAGGCTTAGACTGGGGCTTTGACCCTTGTCCCTCTCTTGTAGACGAGACCGAATCCAAGGTGGCATTGATTTTTCGATCCTCTGAGGTGGCCTTCCACCCAGGGCCGAACAGGTCTGTTCCCAGGAAAGAGCGTCCACAGCTTGTGCTGGTATCTGCGGGGTGGATATTGCGCCACGCCATCGACGCATGGCCACAGCGGCTGCCACTGACCGGGCACATGAGTCTCCTATATCCAGAGCAGTCTGGAGCTGTTGTTTGGCTACTGCCTGCCCTGATCCGCACCTGCTTGACCGTAGTCTGCAGGTCAGCGGAAAGATGAGGACGCCTCATCCAGGGAACCCAACAGGGCATGGGAGAAATGTGCCATGAGGACGGCCGAACTGGCCTGACGAAGGCAGAGAAGAGGCAGCATACACTTTTCCGCCCGAGTAGTCCAATTCTTGGACTCTTTGTCGGGCGGTTTGTCCACGCCCTGGCATTACCGACGCCGGAAAACACTGTCCGTGACCAGCCCTTCAGCCGAGGGGTGTTCAGAAAACCCGGACAGAGAGCCAGTAGGGACCGCATACTTCCTGGCCATCCTGGCCGAAGGCGCAGGACAGGAAGCCGGACGCTGCCAAAGTTCCAGGGCCGGCCCAACAATGGCTTCGGCCACTGGAAAGGCCTCCGTGGGAGAATCCCCTCAGTCCAGAATCTCGGTGAGGGGATATCTGGCCCGTTTGGATACGGGTTCAAGCTTCATCCCAGTGGATTCTGAGATGAGCCTAAGAAGTCCTAGGAAGGACGAAGGGCTATCGTCCACTGACTGCCCCCCAGAGGACTCTAAGTCAAAACGCTTGGAGAACAGGGAGGAGTCATCCGACTCCGACGAGTTGTCGAATAGCTGCCTGGAGCCTGAGCCACCCTCCACTTGCCGAGGCTTGTCAGGCGTGAGAGTGACCGACAGCCTACGGGGAAGGCCTTGGGCCAACCGCGATTCTTTCGTTGGAGCCCCAGCTGTCGGCTGAGGTGGAGGCGGTTCCACCACAATTGGTGGGGCAGCCGGAATAGGTCGGACAACTGGCCTGGAAACAGGCTCCTCGACCACTACCTGGTCCGGTGGCAACCACTTAATGGCCAGAGAAGAGGCCTGAGCCGGCTTATTGGCCAGAAAAAATTGTTGCCACATGAGGTCCTCGTATTTTCGGCGTAGCTTACGCCGAAGCCTTCCCTCCTCGGCCGAGGAGGAAGAAGAGGAAGAGCCGGCGACGCTGTCGCGGTGCCGAGACCGAGACCCGCCTATGTCGACGGAACGGCTGGACCCGAAGATGTCCGAGACCGAGAATCTCGGCTAGGCCGAGGTCGGTGAGGCGGGGAGCCGAGGATCGGCGATCCCCTCGGTTCGGTCGGCAAAACCGACGGCTCCTGATTCACCGGTATGGGAGAGCCGACGATATCCTCAGCCCTCACCGGGGGAACCGGGGAGGAGGGAATCTCGGCTTCTCCAGCCGACAACCCGTCTAACGGGTCGAGAAAAATCTCGACCTCGTCGGTGGGAGTCTCAGTCACCTGGCCTGACGGGGGCACCGTGAAGCCAGTGGCCGAGCGAGGTGGGCAGAGTCGGTTCGGCGAGGGGAGGATCTTTCCCGCTCCCCAAGAGCGCCGACGATGAGACTATATTCTTAGACTTCTTCGACCGAAGAAACGGACTGAAGAAGTAGGACCCCGCCTTTAGTTGAGAGGGTCAAGCAAAGCTCCAATGAAGCTGAATATGAGGTCCCGGCGATAGAGGGACAAAGGCATGAAGAGGAAGCGACACAGAGCCTCCTGCTCTTGAAAGGCGACCAACCTCTCTAGTTGTTCGGCGGATCTCGGCCCTTGAAACCGCCAGTCGGGCCTCTTTGATTTGACCGAGGAAATTCTTCGGGACGCCCCAGATGTAAGCGGGCAGCGCGGTCCTCGAGGACGTAGACCGAGAAGGAGGAACACAGGTCGCAAGCCTGCGGGTCGTGCTCCTGGCCAAGGCAATAAACGCACGTGGAGTGCGGGTCCGTCGAGACATCTTTCTGCCCACAGGGACATCTCCTCAAACCGAGTCGATTTGTCCATCGCAGCCGCTAAGGAAGAAGACCGAGAAAAGTTATAAAAATTTTTCTCTTTTTAAACCAAGATTTAGGCCCAAAACTTAATCGCAGAGCGTTAAGGAGGGAACCTGAGCTTCCAAGAGGTAAGGAAGATCTGGCGTCATGGGGCGGAGCCGAGAGTTTTACCACCCGGGTGGGTGGGAGGAGCTAGCTTGAAGACCTTCCGGCAAGATTTAAAGCGGCAAGGAACCAGCCAGATAGTGTGGATGAACAACATATCCATGTCCCTAGAAATGAATATTGCACAGTTAAAAGATATATCAAAAAGGACATTAAATAAGGAAAAAATAGAACTATTTCAAAACAAACACACAAAACAATGCACTGGGGTTGTTAAAAAGACTTTGCGCATGTCCACATTTAAAATCCACTCTACAATCAACAGGTCAAGTGTGGATCGGAAAGTATGCAGATGACTGCAAATTGGGGGGAAGGATACAGACTGCTGAAGATGCTAAAATATTACAACAAAACCTGAATAGATTTATTATATGGGCTAATAATAACAAAATGTTTTTCAATATGGGTAAATGCAAAGTTATGCACATAGGTAAAAATAATCCCATGTATGTATACACAATGGAAAACACAATTCTTCAGTCTGTAAAGGAAGAAAAGACCTGGGGTACTTATTACTGATAACTTCTCCTTTGAGAAACACACATTCGAGACAGTTAAGAGATGCCACAAGATACTGGGGTGTATTTTGGGGAATATTAACAGCAGAGAAAGTGGAGTTATTATACTATTGTATACTGCCCTGGTTAGACCACACTTAGAATACTGTATGCAATTTACTGCCCCTCAAAATATAAGATCACAAAAGTTAATAGAAAGAATCCAGAGAAAAGCAACAAGAAAGATACAATCTACTAAGAATCTGGGATACAAGGAAAGACTTCAAAGTTTAAACTTGTATTCGGTGGAATACAGAAGGCTTAGAGGTGACCTCTATCTCAGTTATAGGACTAAGAATGATCCATCTCTGAGGGAAACACTTGGATTAAAGTTGAATACAGGTGTAATATCTACTAGGTCCCATAAATATAAGCTACAGGGTGGCAATAATAAACACTTAAAAAGTAAATTTTGTACCCAAAGGGGGTGACCAAATGGAATGAATTACTGAAGGAAATAGTGGAAAGTAAAAATATGACAGTTTTCAATGAGTATCTGGATGAATATATGGGTGATAAGAATATGAATACCACCTCTGAACAGGTGGCAAGTTCAAAAGGGCATTGGCTCACTGAACTTGAATCCCCTCCTATGAACCTATGTCCGAATTTAAAATTGCATTTAACAATGCAAACAACAGAGTTTATGTTCCTCTTAAAACAGCAGTGCAACAAAACTGGGCAACAAATTGGACCCTACTCTTTTTTTTCATTATCAAAGATTCCAGGCATCATTCAGTTTTACTTGGTGGTACAATTGTCTAATTCCTCCAACATTTCAGCTTTTTATAAATGTTTTTAGTTTTTTCTCAAGAAAAAAAGGAGGCTGCCACATTTTGCACAGAATATCATTGTGGACCTAGCAAGGGTTAGGATGGGAAAAATAAAAAAAAGACTAATGGTGAGCAGCACAGGAGGTACACAGACAAGTACAGTGCATTTAGCAGGTATGCTTATATTTTTATTAACTGTAGCTGAACTACCTTTTTTGGAAAAACATTTTTCATTGCACTGCTGCTTTAATTATGTTTCCTGAGTAAGGAGGAAAAATAAAATGCTTAATGAAATTTACAGAAACCTAGAAAAGTAAAGGACAGAAAAAGACCTGAACAGTCCATCTACTCTGTCCCATGACTCCCTATTTGGAATCGTACTAATGTTAATAATTTTCCCTCATCCTCCTCTCTGCTTTCAACATTACCCCATCATGTAACTCACTTAATGGTATTCCCAACTTCTTTTAAGCCCTGATAATATCTCTGCTTCCACAACCTTGTTTGGAAGTTTGTTCCATAAATCCACCCACTCATCGGTGACCGTGCACTTTCTAATGTCTTTGTCATAGAGCCACAGGTCAGGAAGCATAGGCAAAATAGAAGTAGTTGTAAAATTCACATCTAGCGTTTCATTTATATGAATAACAATAAAAGAAACAAAAACGTATTGGATAGCTCTTCCTAAAGGCAGAACAAACAACACTCCATCTGCGTGTCTCTCAACTGAAATCTCAATCTCTCTCTATATCTCTCTCAACAAAACACTGCTGTCTTTATATAAGATGTATTTTCCTAGCAGTTTAAACTCTGCAGCCTGCTCTTTTGAGTTACATCCCCTGTAAATCCAAACAGCTTTTTGCAAAGATTTCAAAAATATAATTATATACATTTGCAAAGCAAGGGATCTCAGTTTCACATAAAGATTTACATATATTTTTTAACCACAGAGAAGCAAGGGGAGAAAGAAAGAATAGAAACAATACGCGACAGAAGGGAGATAATGGGGAAATTGTGGGACCATCCGAGTGGCCAATTCCTAGTGCACAAGTGAAATCTGACCATGCAATAAGACAGGCAAGAGAAAGACAAGTGGCAGAATAGGAAAGGACAAAAATACAGGTTACTCACCTGTAACAGGAGTTCTAGGAGTGGTATATGTTGTTCATCCACACTGTTTGGCAGGTACCTTGCCGCTTTAAGACGGGCCGGAAAGTCTTCAAGCTGGCTCCTCCCACCCACCTGGGTGATGAAACTCTCGGCTCCGCCCCATGATGCCAGATCTAGCCCGCTGGAAGCCAGGTTGTGCGCTGAAGCCGGGTGGGTTCGTGTGGATGAACATATACCACTCCTAGAACTCCTGTTACAGGTGAGTAACCTGTATTTCTAGGGGCGTGGATATGTTTTTCTATCCACACTGTCGGGCAGACTCCTAGCAGTTCTCCCGAGGAGAGAGGCAAGGCACACACCCTCTACTTAGGGAACAGGGACTGAGAACTGAGGTTCCAAAACCAGCATCCTGGCGTGACTCAAGGTCGATGTGGTAATGGGGAAGGAAGGTGTGTGCTGACTTCCAGGTAGCAGCGCTGCAGATATCTTGGAAAGGGACGTCCCTAGAAGCAGCCACCGATGGGGGGAATGAGCCCTAAGCCCTCACGGAGGCTCCTACCCGCCAACCTATAGCAAAGATCAATTCAGGAAGTGATCCACCTGCCGGTCATCCGCTTGCTACAGGTCTGCCAGATGCGGCTTCAGCATAGGTGACAAACAGCTGGAGAACCTCTCCCCAAACTTATGCCGTATACTCTTTGTAGTAAGTGAACTCTTCTCAGGTCCAAAGTATGGAGCCTGTACTTGGCCTCCGACGTGTGACTGGGGTAGAACACCAGCAAAGTCAACACCTGGCTCAGGTGAAACTCCTAGACACCACCTTCAGGAGAAATTTGGGTGAGGTGCAGGACAACCTTGTCCCTGTGGAAGACCACGTAGGCAGCCGATGGAAAGCACCTGGAGCTCCCAGTCCTTCTGGTTGATGTGACAGCCACCAAGAAGGGTCTTCCACGACAGATGAGAGATGTCACACCTGTGCATCTGTTGAATGGCTTGTTCATGAGCTTGGCCAATACCACCAGTAAATCCCACAGAGGTGGTGGTTCACGCACCGGAGGGGATATGTGATCTACACCCTTTAAAAAGCACCAGACCACCTTCTCCTGCACAGACTGCTTGCTGGCCCACGCCCGGTAAGCAGAGATGGCTGCCAGGTGTACCTTGAGGGTCGTCGACCGAAGCCCATGCTGGGAAAGGGACCACAGGTAGTCCAGAATGCTAGCCAGCGGACAAGACGAGGGGTTCAACCCCTTGCCCTGACACCAAATGGAGAATCGCTTCCATTTGAAGGCACAGCATTTTGTGGTCAACTCCTTGCGGGACACCTCAACGACATTGAGGACTTCATTGGAAAGATCCAAGGCCTGGAATTCTAGCCGCTAGGAATCAGGCCGTCAGGTGCAAGGATTGAAGGTCCGGATGGAGTACCTTCCCCTCGTTGACGGAGAGCAGATCCAGGCGGCCTGGAAGCTGCCTCAGGAGCCTGGAGCTGAGGATGAGGAGATCTGGATATCAGAACTGGCCAGGCCAGTCTGGGGCTACCAGGATCACCTGCGTCTTGTCCTTCCTGATCTTGAGGAGCACCTTGTGGATGAAGGGCAGAGGAGGAAGGCTGAAGAAGCCCAGGGTCCACGGCCTGGATAAGGCATCCCATTGCAGCGAGCCTTGCTGAGGGAGGTGGGCATGGTACAGCCTCTACTTGGTGTTCTCCCTAGAGGCTGAACAGGTCCACCTGACGTGTGCCCCAGTGGGAGAACAGGTCATGAACTATCACCAGCAGGAGAGACCACTTGTGAGATGCATCACCTATCCGGCTGAGGGCATCGGCCAGACTGTTCGAGGCTCCTGCCACATGAATGGCTAGGAGATCCATCTCCAGGTTGAGAATGAGAGACCAAATGCAAAGAGCTTCCTTGCACAGAGGCAAGTAGTGCATCATAGAAACACAGAAGTTGACGGCAGATAAGGATCGAAAGGCCCATCCAGTCTGCCCATTTCTTTTTCTACCTTATGAATTTGCCATCGGCCTTTGCTCTGTCAATGGCCTATCTATTCATACTCATCTGTATTGCTCCCTTATGCCTATCCCATGCCTGTTTGAAGCCCTGCACTGTGTTCATATCCACCACTTCCTGAGGTAGGCCGTTCCATGCATCCACCAGCCTTTCTGTGAAAAATAACTTCCTCACATTACCTCTTAATCAGCTTCCTTCCAGTCTCATGCTGCGTCCTCTTGTCCTATTTTCCTTATACTGAAAGAAAAAATTACTCACCTTAGTAATTGCTTTTCTTCTCATGGAGTCTTGCTATATTAGGACCTTTGCAGTATGCCCATGGCTTTGACTGCCCCGGAGATGAAATAGTTAACTCCAGAATAATCTGAGTTCCACAATGAGGCGCTATTGAAAGCTCTATCTGGGTGGTTTGAACCCAAACTGTCAGGTTCTTTCGAGCTAAGCTAACATAGCAAGTCTGTGTGGAAAAGCCTTACACTAGCCATTGGCTACCTACTAACAGTAGAACCACAAAAACACAACAACAATAATGAAAACAGTATTACGTATTATTGTTAGGGGAACCCCTGACAATCACTACTAAGGCCCCCTCTGCCCAAAGACTCAAGTCCAGAGAGGGGCCCAGCTACCAATTAACGAAAAACAGAAACTATCTAGTTCCTAACCCAAGAAAGAAAAAGAGGGGGGAGAACTAGAAGCTAAAAAGGCATGACACAGTGATTGCACCAATTTGCCAGCCCCATACCCAAGTAGGGATTCTGAGAGGGGTAGGAGGAGGTTGTCCTAATATAGCAAGACTCCATGAGAAGAAAAGCAATTACTAAGGTGAGTAATTTTTTCTTCAAACACCATGAAGTCTTGCTTATATTAGGACCTTTGCAGAGTATACAGCAGTACCTCCATGGAGGAGGGTCAGAACCTACTTAGGAAATAGGCTCTGAAGCACAGCTGTGCCAAAGCGAGCATCTCTCCTGGACTGGACGTCCAGGGAATAATGCTTAGTAAAAGTGTGGACTGACTTCCAGGTAGCAGCTTGACAGATTTCCAAAATGGGAATATCTCTAGCAGCCGCTAGAGATGCAGCTGTACCCCTGGTGGAATGAGCCCTCAGGCCTGAGGGCAGCTCCTTACCCAGTTTTTGATAACAGAACTGGATACAGAGACAATCCACCTAGCAATTGTCCTCCTAGTAGCAGGTCTCCCTTACCCACATCTCCATAGGTAAGGAAGAGCTGGAGGGATTCGAACCTGTGACCCTTGGTACGTTCCAAATAGTAGCTAAGGGCTCTTTTACGTCAAACTGTGCAACCTTCTCTCACCAGAAGAGGATTGCTCAGTAAAAATACTGGAAGAGATGGACTGGTTAAGATGAAAATCTGAAACCACCTTAGGTAAAAACTTTCTGTTAGTCCTGAGAATCACTTTATCTCTGTGGAAAGAAATGAAATCCTCTTCTACTGACAAGGCCTGTAATTTACTTATCGCCTAGCAGAAGTGATAGCCACTAAAAACAGTTTTCCAAGTTAGGAACTTAAGATCTGCTGAAACCAGAGGCTCAAAGGAAGGTTGCATTAGCTGGGCAATGCAAACATTCAAGTCCCATGCAGGGTTGGTCTCGAAAGGGAGGTTAGTATGGAGTAACCCTTTGAAAACTTGGAAAACACAGGGTGAGAAGAAAGGAAACTGGTTTCCTATGAAATAAAACAGAAACAGCTGCCAAATGAACCTTTAAGGTAGCTGGTTTGAGGCCTAAGGAATTTAAGTGGACCAGATAGTCCAACAAAATAGGCAGGTCAGCTGATTCTGGGGTGATTTGCCCTCAGGACACCAAAATGAGAATCTCTTCCATTTAGAATTATAAGTGGCTCTAGTGGAAGGCTTCCTAGAGGCCTTCAAAATATCCAAGACACCTTGAGAAAGGTGTAAATGAGCAATTCTAACTCCTCAAGAGCCAGGCCTTGAGGTGGAGGGAGTTGAGATCCGATACCACACCCTCCTGCGCACAGGTCAGCAGGTCGTAAGTCCTGGGCAAGGTCAGGGAGGCGAAATGAAGGGACAGAAGAAGCAGGTACCAAGGCTGCCTGGCCCAGTCTGGAGCAATCAGAATCACTCTGCAAGGCTGAGTTCTGATTTTACCAAAACCCTGAAGAGGAGAGGAGACGGAGGGAAAGCATAGAGGAACTTCCTCCCAATTCAGCTGAAAAGCATCCAGGGGACTGACCCCAGAACTGGGGGTCTGCAGCAAAACAGGGGAAGTTGGTGGTTGTCTCGGGCTGCGAAGAGATCTATCTGAGGGGTGCCCCAGCTGGCAAAGACCGACCCCAGCACTTGAGGGTTCAGAACCCATTCATGATGGCCCTGAGAAATCCTGCTGAGGGCTTCCGCTAGGACATTGTCCTTCCCTGGGAGGTGAACCGCTATCAGAGAGGTGTTCAGGGAGTAGGCCAGAGACCACAACTTCATTGCTTCGGTGCACAAGGCTGAAGAGCGAGTGCCCCCTTGCTTGTTGATGTACCACATTGTTGTGGTATTGTTTGTCCTGACTTGAACAACCTTGCGCTGGACAGTTTCCGAAAAAACCTGGAGAGCTAGGAAGACAGCTCTGAGCTCCAGTAGGTTGATGTGAAGCAGAGATTCCTGAGGGGACCAAACTCCCTGAGTTGAAAGGTCACCCAGGTGAGCCCCCCAACCCAACAGGGACGCGTCCGTGGTGAGGGTGAGGGAGTGAGGAACAGGAAGGAATGGGACCCCAGAGGACAGGTTGCTTCGATCCAGCCACCACTGGAGAGCTAGGATCAGAGTCTTGGTCACTGGGACCAATTTGGTAAGGGGGTCCCTCCTTTGAGACCAATAGGACCTCAAGTGGAACTGAATGTCCCTCATCTGAAATCTCGCTCCTGGCACAACAGCTGTAGAGGCAGCCATGTGCCCCAGGAGTTGTAGAAAGTGCCTTGCTGGTCGGAGACCTGCATGGTGCAGAAGATGCCAGGGCAATGAGTTTGTCCACTCTTTCGGAGGGAGGAATGCCCTGGCTAACTTTGTATTCAGCTCTGCACCTATAAAAGTTAGTACCTGAACTGGTTCGAGAACTGACTTTGAACATTCAACAGGAACCCCAGAAAGGTGAGGAGTTCCTGAGTGATTTGCAAGTGGATTTACCTGCTCTGGTGACTGACCCACAATGAGCCAGTCGTCCAGATAGGAAACACAGCTACCCTTGTCTTCTTAGGTGGGCCACTACTACAGCTAGACATTTTGTGAAAACTCTTGGAGCAGAAGTGAGTCCGAAGGGCACTGCCCTGAACTGGTAGTGGCCCGAGGGCAGTTCGAACCTGAGGTACTTTCGGTGAGAGGCCCTGATTAGAATATGGAAGGCCCCTTGAGGTCCAGGGAAGCTAACCAGTCCCTCGGCTCAAGGATGGCAAAATCATTACTAAAGTTAGCATTTTGAACTTTGGTTTTACAAGATGCTTGTTCAGAAATCTTAAATCCAATATGGGCCACCAGTCTCCTGTCTTTTGGGGTCAGAAGTACCTTGAGTAAAGACCCTTGCCCTGGTGGCAAGGGACCCTTTCCACTTCCTTGCAGTCCAAAGAGAAGAAACTTCCGCTTCTAGTGCGAAGGTTTCCAAAAAGACTTGAGGGGGAAAGTGCCTGGCTCTCATCTTGGGAAACTGTTTGAAACTGAGAACCAAGCCTTGGCTACCACCTCCAGAACCCATTTGTCCGAGGTTAGGGACAACCAGTTCTGGCAGAAATAAGTCAGTCTGCCCCCACCGGTACAGGAGAGTCGGCCCCAGACACCCCTGCAGGGTGCCTGCTTGGCAGGAGCAGCTTTAGGTTGGGGAGAGAGAGAGGCCTGCCTGTGCCCCTGGCTGCCTCTGCCTCTGAAAAATCCTCTGGCAAAAGCAGAGGATGCCTGGAATTGGTTAAAAGGCCTATTGAAAGGCCTGCCCCTACCCCTGGGGGCATGCCTATGTTGAGTGGCATGCCTCTCCTTAGCTTGGGCACTTTTGTAAGTAGTTCTGTATTCATCCATCTTTTTCATGTAATTTTCTGTTTGTTCCCCAAACAGAGAATTTCCTATAACAGGAAAATCTATAGCCTTTGACTGGGTATCTTGGGACAGATTAGTGCATCTGAGCCATGCCAACCTACGGAGAGCTACAGAAGTGGCCATGACCCTAGAGGAAACATCATTAACATCAACAGCAGCATGAAATTGAACTTTAGAGGCTTCAATGCCATCAGCAGCCACCTGTTCCAACTCACTAGCCAACGGGCCCTGAGCCTGCTTGGCCAACTGCAATATAGTGTCCCATCTAGATTTCTGATATTCAGCCACATAAGCCATATAATTAGCTTGTCTTAGTCCCAAAGAAGCTGCTACATACTGTTTTCTTCGCCATGGCATCAATCTTCCTGGAATCCTTATCAGGAGGATGTGAAGCCAGGGAATATTGCCTTGTCACAGGCTGCAGCTTGAACAACACCTACATGACTACACTGTTCAGTAAGGAAGTCTGTATTGGGCCTGACAACTATACCTTCTGTCCATTTTTTATCTACAGGAGAGACAGAAAAGGATTTTTAAAATCTTAGAGGTTTGCCTCTAAATGACTTATGTAAAGGAATAGACAACCTTCAGCCTCTGGAATATCCATCATTTCCACATAGTCAGGCTCCTCTTGCTCATCCACAGCCTCTTCTCAGGGGAGCTGGAGAGTTTCTGCTACTTTCTTATAAAATCTGAAATGAGAGGGAGACTCAGACAACAAAGGGGAAGATTCAAAGGGTCTGTCTGGAGAAATGTCCGGTTCTATTGGCACTTCCAGACCTTCCCAATCACAATTACAATCATCAAAACCTTCCTCCCCTCCTGTGGTTCGTAAAATCCTCAACATCAGAATCCTGAACCACTGGACCTGAACGAGACCCTTTTTCCAACCAGAGAGGGTTCAACAAGTCCCTGAGACAAAGACTGGACAATCTGTATGGCTTTAGCTATTTCTACAGCAGAAGGAGAAACAAACTGGACTCCACACTAGCTGATTTCTTAGTCTTTTTGCTTTGACTGGTTCCTCAGGACCAGCCTTTCTTTGCCGAGGAAGTCTCGCCCTGGTCAAGGGCACTCCTCTGTGTCAGCCGTAGCTGGACCGGGCTGGCCATCCGGGTCAGCGGACTTTTTGGCCTCTCGCTCCTGAGCCTGCCCAATCTCTTTTCCAGGGTGGCTGCAGGAAATTTTTACACACCTGGCAGTCTGACGGAGGTGGTCAGCCCCAGACAATAGACACAAGTGGTGTGTGGGTCAGCCTTGGCAAAGGCTTCCCCACAGACATCACAGTGTTGAAACCCAGTGGGCCCGGTTTTTCTTTTGGGTTTCTCAGACATAATGCCAGCCTAACCAAACTTGTCCTTTTTTTCCGGCCTTGCCAGGACAAGACACCCTTATCGGTCCCTAACCGTGTCACGGGTATTTGAAAAAAACAATTTTAATGCCAGGTTTTTTTAGGACCGATAAGAACCGGGTACCTCACTCTAAATGCAAAGAAAATGATTTTTAAAGGAAACTGATCGGTTCAGAGTGAACCGATAATGAGTTTCCACACAGACTAAAAATTATTTACTTACGGTTACCAGATAGAGCTTTGAACCGAAAGCGCGGTATTTTAAACACTTTCTCGTAAAGTGAACCGATTAAAATACTTAAAACACATAAAAACGAACTCAACTGAAGGAGCTGGTCTCCGGGCGCTCTGTTCAGCAAGAGCGGAGTAAAGAATCTGACAGTTTGGGTTCAAACAACCCAGATAGAGCTTTCAATAGCGCCCTCGCGCTGTGGAACTCCAGATTACTCTGGAGTTAACTATTTCATCTCCAGGGCAGTCAAAAGCCATGGGCATACTGCAAAGGTCCTAATATAAGCAAGACTTCATGGTGTTTGAACATCTTAGACTCTTTCACCTCGTTAATGCCCTTAAGGTGTTTGAATGTTTCGATCATATCACCGCTCTCCTTCCTTTGCTCTAGGGTATACATACTGAGCTCCGTTAATCTGTCTTCACGTGTTTTCTGATGCAGTTCCTGCACCATTTTGGTTGCCCTTCTCTGGACTGCCTCAGTCTGGTTAATGTCCTTGTGAAGGTGTGGCCTCCTGTACTGCATGCAGTAATCCAGATGAGGTCTAACCAGTGTCTTGGAAAGAGGGATTATTACCTCCCTCTTCCGACTTGTGATACCCCTACTTATACACCCCAACATCCCTCTAGCCTTACCTACTGCTTTAGTGGTCTGCTTGGATGATTTCAGGTCATCAGTGGTGATGACGCCCAAGTCTCTCTCTTCCCTTGTGACTGCCAGCAACTCCCCTCCTAGCCTATAGGTGGCTTCAGGGTTTCTCTTCCCTATGTGAATGATCTTGCACTTCTTACTGTTAAACCCCAGTTGCCACTCTTCTGACCATTTTGCTAGTTTATCCAGATCTCTTCTCATCCTGCCCACCCCATTTGGACCATCTACTTTGTTGCAGATCTTGGTGTCATCTGCAAACAGACAAACCTTACCCTCCAGTCCATCTGCAATGTCACTGATGAAGATATTGAAGAGGACTGGCCCCAGACTGATCTCTGAGGTACCCACTTGTGACCTGCATTCTTCTGACTGTATACCATTTACCACCACTCTCTGTTTTCTGCCTGTCAACCAGTTTGCCACCCAGTTGACCAATGTCTGACCCACCCCGAGCCTACCCAGCTTATTAATCAATCTTCTATGTGGAACAGTATCGAAAGCTTTCCTGAAGTCAAGGTAGGCGACATCAAGTGCTCCCCCTTGGTCCACCACTCTAGTTACCCAGTCAAAGAAATTTATGAGAGCAGTTTGACAGGACCTTCCTTTTGTAAACCCATGCTGTCTTGGATCCTGTGCTCCTATGGATTCCAGGTGTTGCACTATCCTTTCCTTAAGGAGTGCCTCCATAATCCTGCCCACTACCGAGGTAAGACTGGCTGGTCTGTAGTTCCCTGCCTCCTACCTGCTACCGCTCTTGTGTAGCGGGATCACATGAGCCCTTCTCCAGTCTTCTGGGACCACTCCTGTGCTCACAGACTCACTAAACAGTTCTGATAATGGCTCTGCTAGTTCCACCCTTTGCTCCTTTAATACCCTGGGATGTATGCCATCAAGTCCCATTGTCTTGTCCACCCTGAGCTTAGCGAGTTCTTGTAGGACCCTTTCTTTTGTGAAGGGACTAGTCACACCTCCCTACCCCTGTGTCCATGATGCTGAGCTGTGGGTCCTGCCTACCTTATCTTCAGTAAATACTGAGCAGAAGTATCTATTTAGGATAAATGCTTTACTATGGTCCTCTCTTCACCCGCCCCATTATCCCCTTTGATCTTAGCAATGCCCCCTCTGGACTTTCTCCTTTCATGAATGTATCTATAGAAAGTCTTGTCACCTTCTTTTACTGTTTGTGTTAGTGTTTCCTCTGTTTGGGCCTTTGCCTGCCATACTGCCTTCCCTGCTTCCTTTAGGGAAGTTTGGTATGCCTCTCTATCTTCATCCTGCTGTGTTCCCTTATATTTCCTGAAGGCCGGTCATTTGGCTCTGACCTTTTCTGCTACTATTTTTGAGAACCAAAGAGGTTTCCTTCTTCTTTTGCACTTCCTTTTCTCACTAACACAATGGGATGTTGCTTGAAGTATACTTCCTTTTCTCACTAACACAATGGGATGTTGCTTGAAGTATTGCATCTTTAATGCTTGCCCACTTTGCCTGTACCCCCTCACCTGTATCTCTTTTTGCATCCCGCCCTGTCTGTTGAGACAGTACATGGTCGTGGTGTTGGACCTGGACAACTTGACCCCGAACAAATGGAGCGAAGGTGGTCAGGGTTAGCCGGACCGCTTGGAGCTCCAGCAGGTTGATGTGGCATCAGGACTCCTGAGGGGACCAGAGTCTGTGGGTTCCGTGTTCCCCCAGATGGGCACCCCAACGCATCAGAGATGCATCGGTCATCATGATGACAGCTAGCTCGGGGCCGACGAACGTGATTCCCTCCAGCAGGTGAGCTGGGACAAGCCACCACTGCAGGCCATCCCACATCTCCTGGGTCCCAGAGGCTGGCTGGTCTAGATGACCTGAGCGCTGAGACCACTGGCGGGCCCCCCCCCACGGGGGGGCATATGCCAGCGGGCCCAACAGACCACGCACGTGCAAGCTGCCATGAGACCAAGAAGGCGCAGGAAGTCCCGGGCAGGGTGCAATTGCCCAACCAGAAATGACTGGGCAAAGGAAGAAAGGACCTCGGCCATGTCCGCTGGGCTCTGGCTTGGAAAGAGTCGCGCTCCGCCCCGACGAACTGAATCACCTGTGAGGGCATGAGTTCCAACCTGGCCCCGTTGATGAGGAGGCCGAGCAGAGAGCAAGCCTGGAGGGCCAGATCTCTGGACTGCTCCACCTCCAACCTGGAGGGACCTGCTATCAGTCAGTCATCCAGGTAAGGGTAGATCTGGACCCCTCGGCACCACTGGAATGCTGCCATTTGGTGAAGACCCTGGGAGCTGATGAGAGGCCGAAGGGCATGGCCCAGAGCTCGTAGAGGGTTCCCTCTGCCCGAAAGTGGAGGAACTGCTGAAGAGAGGGACGGATTGAGACATTGAAGAACACGTCCTGGAGGTCCAGGGAGCAAAACCACATGCCCTGCTCCAGGAATGGTATTATCTGAGCCAGGGTTACCATCAGAAAGGTGCGTGCCTTAGAAACTTGTTCAGGTCTTGCAGATCGAGAATGGGGCGCCAGCCCCCCATCCGTTTTAGAACCAGGAAGTACCTGGAAACAAACCCTGGGCATGAAGGAGGATCCACAACCTTGCTGACTACCCCCTTGCAGAGGAGCTGGTCAATGTCGTCTCGGAGAGTGGACTGGGAGGCTGTGGACACGGTAGCCCTCTGCGGGGCACAGGCTCGAAAGGGAGGGACCTGCTCAAACTCCAGAGGCAGGCCCCTGCCGACCAGTTCCAGCACCCAGCAGTCCATGGTGACAGCGGACCAAGTGGAAAGGAAGTGGTTGAGCCGTGAGACAACGCTGGGGGCGGCACCCTGCAACCCGTCACTGGGCAGACTTGAAGGAGGAGGGACTGGCCGAGGAGCCACCGGGGCCCTTCCCCCCGGGCTTCCTGACCAAGGAAGCGACAGACTTGGCTCCAGGGCACCAAGTTTGAGCCTGCTGGCCCTGCTGCTGGCGCTGCTGGGCAGGTCTTGCCGCAGGAGCAGAGGGAAGAAAGGGCTTACACTGCTGATAGCGGCCTTTGTCCTTCTGTGCAGATGTGACCGAATCTAGGGTGGCACTGGATTTTTCAATACGCTGGAGGTGGCCCTCCACACTGGGCCCGAACAGGTCGGAGCCCAGAAAGGGAACATCTGTGAGCTTGTGTTGCATGTCTGCCATGAAGGTCGAGATCCACAACCAAGCCTTGCGGCGCACGACCACTGCGGCCGCTACCAAACGGGCACAAGACTCTCCAATGTCTAGAGCTGTCTGGAGCTCCTGCTTTGCCACCGCCCTTCCCTGATCCTGTATCTGCTTGACCGTGGTCTGGAGGTCGGCTAGGAGATGAGGGAGCACCTCATCCAGGGAGTCCAGCACGGTGTGAGAGAAATGTGCCATCATAACAGCCGAGTTGGCCTGGCAAAGACCCAAAGAGGCAGCAGCGTACACCTTTCTCCCTGAATAGTCCAGTTTCTTGGATTCCTTATCTGGGGGCTTGTCCACATCTCTCATGTTGTCCAAACACCTGTAGACAGAATCTGCCACCAACCCCATGGCCGAGGGGTGCTCCGAGAAGCCAGAGAGAGAGACAGCCATTAGGGACCACGTACTTATGGGCCATCCTGGTCGATGGCGCTGGGCAGAAGGCTGGGCGCTACCACAGTTCAAATGCCGGGCCCACAATGGCCTCGGCTACAGGGAAGACCTCCGTGGGGAGTCCCTTTTGTCCAGAATCTCTGTAAGGGACATCCGGGCCATTTCTGCATGGGTTCGAGAGGCATCCCGGTGGACTCCGAGATGAGCCGAAGAATACAGAAAAGAGAGGCGGGGCTCTCGTCAACACAAAGACCCCACCTGAGGATTCCAGGTCGACTGGACAGGAATGCAACGAGGAGTCTTCAGACTCCGAAGAGTCTGTGTACAGCTGGTGACTGCCTGAGCCACACTCCATTCGCCGAGGGCGATCGTGGGCGAGAGTGATCGACAAATGATGGGGCAAACCTTGAGCCGACCGAGAATCTTTGGTTGGTGCCCCATTCTTCCGCTGGGGAGGTGGTGGTTCCACCACAATGGGCGGGGCAACCAGTTTTGGCTGAGCTGTCAGTGCCGGGACCGGGTCCTCGACTGGGGAACCGACGGCGGAAGTCTGCTTTGGCCGTTTGGGAGACAGCCACTGAACTGCCTGTGTGGAAGCCAGCATCGGCTTGCTGCCGGGCAAAAGGAACTGTTGCCACATCAGATCCTCATAGCGCTGACACAACCTGCGCCAGAGCCTCTCCTCAGCCGAGGAGGATGATGAAGAAGAGCGGTGGTGCCACTTTCCATGATGTCGGGACTGAGACCACCAACGTAGGCGGAATTTCCCCAAAGCGGAGAAGGACCGAAACCTCGACCATCTGCGGTGCCGGCGGCAGGCCGAGGAAGGAGCGGTGGAAACCCGCTGCCCCTCCGGTTCAGGGTGCTGGGCCAGGGACTTCAGCTGAATGATCTAAGGCAAATCCTCGGAAGCACCGGTGCCGGAGAGAGAGAGAGAGAGAGAGTTGTAAGCCTCCTCGGTCGACAACCTGTCGGTGGGCTTGAGAAAAATCTAGAAGCGCATCAATAGAGGCGTCTCGGGCGGCTGAGCCACAATGAGGACACCAAGAAACCCGTGCCCAGGCTGCAACATGTCGGCGAAGTCGAGCCGATGGTCCGAGGATGAGATCTCTCTCCTCCCAAGAGCGTCGACAGTGGGTAGTACCTTTGTTTCAGATCCTTCTTCTGGGACCGAGGGTGTGATACCCAGAGGACCCTCCCTTTAGTCGAGAGGATGGCACAGCTCAAGGAAGCCGTGCAAGAAGGGCCAGTAGGCGGAACCAAGGCTGAAGCTTGAAGGAGTTTGCTGCCTGGGCCGCCTCCCGGCTCAAGGGCCGGAGCTGTCCAAGCTGTTCCAGTTGTTCTGCAGAGCTCACGCCGCGAGCACCACCCAATGGGCCTCCTTCAATCTGATTGGTGGGTACCGTTTTCTTTTCTGTTTTATTTTATTATTTTTAGTGTTAGCTGTTTAAATTTCAAAGTGGTGTCTGTTTTTGTTATATTTATTGTTTAAATGTTTTTTACATGGGCCTGGCGATTGAGTAATGAATTTGAATAGTCTCACCTGGTAATTGAGCACACTCTAAAATGTTCTGAAACACTCCTAATAGCCATGCTCCCTGATGAAGGGCCAGTTAAGACCCGAAGCGCTGGGGTATGTTGTGGCCAGTGAGCATTTTCACTACACTGGCGTGTTATTATGCTGTCACTTCAATAAATTTTGAAAAAATCCTGCCAGTGAGTGGACCTCAATCTAGGGAATGCTGATCTCTTTTGGACTGTCTGCATCAGATTTGGCTCACCTTTTTACAGGCACACCCCCAATCTTGTTAATTCGCAGTATACCACCTTTGGAAACTCTGGTTGAATGCCCCTTGACCTCCCCCGGAAGGGGCTTATTATACTTCTGATAACAAAACAAAATACAGTTTGCTAACCATTTGATTAAGCATTGCTTGGAAACTGCTGTGCCCTCTCTTTTGGGTGCAAAAGAAACTAAAAGCTGATCCGTTTTACGGACTGACATTGTCCGGTTTGTGTAACAAGGCAAGGTTCTGTGCACATTGAGTGTGTGCAGAATGGCCTCCCCTTGATTAGAATGCTCAGGATAATATACCGGCAAGTGTATGGTCTGATTCAAAGTAAATTCAGAAACCACCTTAGGTAAAAACTTAGGATTTATATGCAGAGCCACCTGGTCTCTGTAGAAAATCAAATAAGACTCCTTACATATCAAGGCCTGGTGCTCAGAAATCCTTTGAGCTGAAGTAATAAAGACTAAAAAGAGTGCTTTCCGGGGGGCGTGGCTAACAGCTGAGCTGAGAGCAGCACTCTTCCACAGCTCTGCACCACTACACTTTTTTTAGCTTCTTTTATCACTAAAAGTGTTCCAAGGCTGCTCTAAAGTGATACATTAGGATCTAATACCTACTGCGGATCACAGGCATATAAAACTTATTATCACTGGTGACATGGTTCGAACTAAAACAACGATGGGAGGAGACAGGGCCAGGCAAAAGGACAATCAAGCAGGCCCTGACAATGAGAACGAGCCTCCAGACACCAACCTGAACAGCCCTCAAATGCTGCGTTGCTAAAAGTAATACAATCCATTGATAAAAAAATGGATGAGTTTACCTCCCGCATGTTGGTGGCGGAAACAAAACTCCAGATGGTGGATGAAATTGTACAAGGAGCCTCTAAAACAGCCGGAAAGACACTTGCTGCTACACTGGGCCTCATGAAGGAGAATCTCTTCCTCTGGCGCTGACTAGAGAACCTCGAGAAAGGGCCGGGTGTCCCATATTCGAATCCTGGGTCTACTGGAGGAATCAGAAGGGGCAGCCCTGGACAGTTTCTTAGAAGAGTGACTGCATGAATTCCTTCAACTGGACTCCCTGATCTCGACTGTGCGGGCTTACCAAGTCAACGTCAGGGGGGCTTGCTTGAATGTGGACTCTGCATATCCACTGATTTGGGCTTCTTCTGACAGCATTGAGCTCTGTAAAAGAAAGGGACTACATTCTCCAGGAGGCGAGGAAGTGAGGCCCATCACGATGACAGGGAGGAAACAATTACTCACCATAGTAATGTTGTTTCTTCTAATGGAGTCTTGCTGTATTCTGACTACATGCAGTTAGCCCCAGCACTTGAACTGCTCCGGAGAGGAAAGAGTTAACTCTACGCAGAAGCATAGAACGTTGAGCTCAAGCTAGGTTTTCAAACCTCTGTCTCTATTACACTGGAGTGTAACCGTCAGATTCCTACGAGCACTAACTAACTAAACTAACAGTTGGAAATTGTTTTAAAACTTTTTGGAAGCCAAAAGGCAAAACATATTTTTTAGGGTCAAAAGACTCAAGTCGAGAACCCCAAAAAGAAAAGATAAAGATAAAGTAGGTAGTGAAACCAAAATCATTCATAATAAAACCCTTAAAGATAGGGCATGCCAAGTACACCTCTGGGGTGCAACACTGCACCTGCCCACCCACATCCCAAAACTACCAGGTTCCAGGAGGGGAGTCAGGGAGGGAAGTCAGAATACAGCAAGACTCCATCAGAAGAAACAACATTACTATGGTGAGTAAATTTTTCTTCAAACATGAAGTCTTGCTGTATTCTGACTATATGCAGACTACCAAGCAGTACCCCCTAGGAGGAGGGAGTCACAGAACCTATTTTGGGAACAGGCTCTGCAGCACAGCTGTGCCAAACCTAGCATCACTTCTAGACTGAATATCCAGAGAGTAATGCTTGGTACATGTGTGAACAGTTTTCCAGGTGGCTGCTTTACAGATTTCCACTAAAGGTACATCTCTAGCTGCCGCTACCGAAGCAGCTGTACCTCTGGTAGAATGAGCCCTCAGGCCTGAGGGAAGTTCCTTCTCAAGCTTCGAATAGCAGAACTGGATACAGGAGACAATCCACCTGGCAATAGTTCTCTTGGTGGCTGGTTTTCCCTTTCTCACTTCTCCATAAGTGAGAAATAGCTGAGAACAGCCATTCCTATGAGCCTTAGTATGCCCCACATAATAACTAAGAGCCCCCTTTACATCAAGATTGTGCAGACTTCTCTCCCCAGAAGAAGAATGGTCAGTGAAAAATACAGGCAATGACAGACTAGTTTAGATGAAAGTCTGATACTACTTCGGGAAGAAACTTTCTGTTGGTTCGAAGGACCACCTTATCCCTGTGAAAGGAAATGAAATCAGGTTCCACTGATAAAGCCTGTAATTCACAGATTTTTCTAGCAGAGGTAATATCTACCAGGAATACAGTTTTCCAAGTCAAGTATTTGAGCTCTGCTGAAGACAAGGGCTCAAAAGGGGGCTGCATAAGCTGTGCTATACAGACATTCAGATCCCAAGAATGGGTAGGTTACTGAAAGGGAGGATTAGCATGTACTAAGCCTTTGAAAAACATCTTGAAAACTGGATGAGAGGCTAGGGAAGCACCCTCACCTGCAAAAAGAAAAGTAGACACAGCTGCCAAATGAACCTCCAGAATCGTAGGCCGGAGGCCTAGACCATCAAGATGCACCAGGTAGTCAAGCACTGTGGCAATGTCAGACAATTCTGGATGAACCCGTTTCTGAGAACACCAAAACCCAAATCTTTTCCATTTGGAGTTGTAGGTCTTTCTGGTAGCAGATTTTCTGCTAACTTTCAAAATGTCCAGGACCGACTGAGAAAGGTGCAGGTTTGCATATTCTAACTCTTCAACAGCAGGCCATGAGCCTGAGAGTCTGAAGATTGGGGTAAAGGATCCTCCCCTGAGAAGATGTCAGAAGATTGAACTGTCTGGGAAGACACAGAGGCACTGTTACTGACAGTGACAATAGCAGAAGATACCAAGGTTGTCTGGCCCAGTCCGGAGCCACTAGAATCACCTTGCAAGGCTAAGACCCAATTTTGATCAAGACCCTGAATATATTAGCGGAAAAGGAGGAAATGCATACAGGAATCTGCTTGTCCAATCCAACACTAGAGCATCCTGATGGACAGAGCCTAGGTGAGGAGGCCTACAACAGAAGAGAGGAAGTTGGTGATTGTCCAGGGCTGCAAAGAGATCTATCTCTGGAGTACCCCAACCCTTGAAGATTACCTGAAGGATCAGAGGGTTCAGGGACTATTCGTGATGACCCGGAGAGATTCTGCTGAGGGCATCTGCTAAAATGTTGTCCTTCCCTGGAAGGTGCACAGCCATCAGGGAAGTCTGAAGGGAATAAGCCAGACGACCATATCTTCATGGCGTCTCTGCACAACGCCGAGGACCAAGTGCCTCCCTGCTTGTTGATGTACCACACAGTTGTAGTATTGTCTGTCCTGATTTGTACTACTTTCCCCTGAACCACAGTTGAGAATGTCTGAAGTGCTAGAAAGACAGCTCTCGATTCTAGAAGATTTATGTGTAGAAGAGACTCCTGGTGAGACCAGATTCCTGAGCTGTAAGCTGATCCAGATGATCCTCCAGCCCAGGAGAGAGGCATATGTGGTGAGAATCACTGAAGCAGCCTGACTGATGAATGAGACATCTTGTCGAAGGCCGTTCTCCTCCAGCCACCACTGGAACCAATTTGGAGAAAAGGACTTTTTTTCTGAGACCAATAGGATCTGAGATTAAACTGAATATCTCTCATCTGAAACCTTGCTCCCTGGACCACGGCTGCGGATGCTGCTATGTGACTGTAGAAAATGTCTGGCTGGATGAAAAACTAGAGGACGAAAAGAGGAAGCCAGAGTGACTAGAGACTGAACTCTTGGAAAAGGAAGGAATGCTCTCGCTTGGGTAGTATCTATTTCTACGCCATGAATGTAAGCAGCTGAGCTGGTTCCAGAACCAACTTTTCTAGGTTTAGAATGAAGCCCAAGGACTCCAGGAGCCTTTGAGTGACCTCTAAGGCTGACTTGACTTGGTCTGAGGACTGGCCTACTAACAGCCAGTCATGCAGATATGGAAACAGAAGGATACCTTGTCTCCTGAGGAATGCCACCACTACTGCAAGGCACATGGTGAACACTCTTGGAGCAGATGTTAGGCCGAAAGGCATGGCTCTGAACTGATAATGGCCTGAGGGCAACTTGAACCTGAGGTACTTTCTGTGGGAATGTCTGATAGGTATGTGGAAGTAGGCATCCATGAGATCCAGGGAGTCTAGCCAGTCTCCTGGTCTCAGAGAGGGAAGAATTACTCCCAGAGTCACCATTTTGAACTTTGGTTTTGTTAAGTGTTTGTAGAGGTACCTTAAATCTAGGATGGTGCCACTCCCCTGTCTTTTTTTGGGGAAAGGAAATATCTGGAATAGAGTCCTTTTCCCCTGTGAGAAAGAGGTACCTTCTCTACTGCTCACAGGAGCAGAAGAGAGGAGACTTCTGCCTCTAAGGACTTTGTCTCCAAGGGGGAGGGGGCTGAAAGATCTTGCTCTCAATTTTGGGAACCTTTTGAAACCGAGAACAAGTCCCTGGCTCACTACTTCCAGGACTCATTTGTCTGAAGTAAGAGACTCCCAGGGCTGGGAGTAGTGAGCCAGCCTGACCCCTACAGGAACTGGGGAGGCGACCCTGACTGACACCTCAGGGTGTCTGTTTGGCATGGGCTTAGACTGAGTGGATGACGGAGTCCTGGTCATCCCTTGTCTGCCTCTTCCCCTAAAGAACCCCCACTGATGGAAAGAGGAGGAGGCCTAGGCTTGGTGAAAAGGCCTGCCCCTGCCAGCTCCAAATTGCTGCTTCTGAGGAGTGGCCTGCTTCTCTTTTGCTGCAGCACTCCTGTAGGTGGTCCTGTACTCGTCCATATTCTTCACGTAAGCCTCTGTCTGTTCCCCAAACAGAGTGTTACCAGTAACAGGAAAATCCATAGCCTTAGTCTGGGTATCCCGTGACAGACTGGTTCACCTGAGCCAAGCTAATCTCCGCATGGAGACAGATGTAGCCATGACCCTGAAATGTACATCGTTCAAGTCAACAGCAGCATGAAATTGGACCTTGGATGCCTCAATACCATCTGCAGCCACCTTCTCCAGCTCCTTGGCCAGCTGGGGAAGGGCACTCTTAGCCAGTGCCAGAACTGTATCCCACCTAGATTTCTGGTACCTAGCTGTATATGCCATGTAATTAGCTTGCCCGAGTCCCAAAGAAGATGCCAAGTACTGCTTCTTGGCCGTGGCATCCACTTTCCTAGAATCCTTATCTGGGGGGTGAGATGCCAGGGCAATATTAACCTTGTCACAGGCTGCAGCTTGCACTACCCCAACATGGCTGCAATGATTTGAAAGGAATTCTGTCCCTGGACCTGACAAAGTGAATCTCCTGTCCATCTTTTTATCCACAGGAGGTACAGAAGTTGGAAACTGCAACATTTTCTGTGTCTGTTTCCCCAGGGATTTATGCAGAGGGATAGACACTCTCTTCAACTCTGGGACATCCATCATTTCCATGAAGTCGAGTTCCTCCTGATCAGCTTCTTCCACTGGGAGCTGAAGAGTATCAGCCACTTTCTTGCAAAACAAGAAAAGGAGGGGGAGTCAAGGTCTGGGAGGAGACACAGTGGAAGGCCTTTCCGGGATCATCATCATCATCATCATCATCAAACTCCTCCTCCTCCTTCCCAATCGCCCTCATAGAAAGCTTCTGGATCAATGTCAGAAGAGGCCATGTCTGACCAAACCTCTCTGAACCATTGTCGGTTTGGTCGGAACCAGGCAAAGCGACTGAACAACAGTGATCGCTGTTGCAATCTCCTCAGTGGTCGGACCATGGGAAACGGGATCCGAACCGGCTAATTTTCTTTTTCTTTTACTCGGAACCAATTCCGCAGAAGCGGCTTTCCTTTTGCCTGAAGAGGTATCTATCGCCCAGGTCAGTGCGCACCTCTTCAGGTTCTGTCGCAACCGAACCAGGCTGGCCACCCGGGTCAGCGGACTTCTCGGCCTCCGCCTCCCTCAGCCTACTCAAACATTTTTTCAGAGTGACTTTGGGAAAGTTCTTACAAATCTAGCAGTCTTTTTTGAGGTGGTCAAACCCCAGACAATAAACACGGACGAGGAGAGGGTCGGACTTAGCAAAGGCCTCCTTACGCTCGGTACAGTGCTGAAACTCAGTGGGACCGATTTTCTTTTTGGGTTTGTCAGATATGCCGAAATTTCAAAGTTACCCTTGTCAGCATTTAAGCCAGGTAACTAAGACTGATCGTTTCCGTGTCATGGGTCGGTTAAAAAATCCACAAAATCAGATTTTGTTTTAGGTACCAATGAGTACCGGAAACCACAATAAAATAGGGGAAAAGAACTCAAATACAATGGGTTTCGGTTCTGAACCGGACCAACCAGAAAAGAACCGAAGGCAAAACAATTTCCAACAATAATTACACACTACCTACCAATATCACTTAATGATACCGAGACAGAGGTAAGAACACCGATAATAAAGAGTAGCGGTTGAAAAAAATGACCGATTCAAACTATACCGAACCGAAGAGCAGGAGGAATCTCTGGAATGACTTCACAGTTAGGAGGAGTAAAAAATCTGATGGTTACACTCCAGAGTACTAGAGACAGAGGTTTTAAAACCAAGCGCTAACTGCATATAGTCAGAATATAGCAAGACTTCATGTTGTTTGAATGCCTATACATGTCTTCCCCGACCTTAGCTTTGCCACCCGACAACGCCATAAGGCCTTCGATGGCATCCAATTGAAACTGCGCCAGTTTGGGGTCTGCCACATTTTATTGATGGCAGCAAGACTAAAGATCGCTTATGGAGTTGTTATCCATGGTCCAGCACCCCTGGATGGTTTGGTCTGACCACCACTTCCCTTCCAGGAGCTTTGATTAACAATGTACAATTTATGCATGTTCCAGTCATTCTTAATTTGACACATTGGAATATGGCTGTTTGGTCTCTGTCACACAACCAACACTTCTAAATTTTTCAGTATGATGCTTCTAGATATTGTAGCTGCTTATCAAACTCGCACAAATGATCCAGTTAGTGGACCTCATGCCACTGAACACTTAGGAGTTTTTAGACCCGCACCTAATGTTAAGAATAAACTACGCACTAGGCGTGACACTGCAGATGTTACCAGTGCAGCAGGCACCGTCTCTGGCCTTTTTGGTTCAGAAATGTCCATCTGGAATAGAGCAGATATAGCTGCTATTAAAGCACAAACACGTAACTTTCAACAAGCTATTAAAAATGATGTGTTACCACCACTGTTAAATGGCGTAGATGGTTTAAGTAAGGAAGAGCGCTTTACTGTATACAACATGCAGGAAATAGCTAAAGGGTTCAGTGAAACTAGAAATAAAATTAATGAATTGATTTTTCAAAATAACAAGGAGGCAGGCAAGCAATATATTGTTCGTGACCTTTTATGCTCTGCCTATGGTTCTTATGTCATTGCCACTGTTAACAATCTCTTCAGGGACTTGGAAATAGGACGCATTCCCGATACTGTATTCATGACAGGAGAATGTCTAAATGGTATTGTCCTCACTGCTAATCTACTGCATGCATTACATTGTGTATGTCAAATTCTGTCTATATTTCCATATCTACTGCTAGAAATCTTGGGTATGTTTCACGTTATCCAAACCAAGCACCATGTTACTTTACTAAACGTTGCACAATTTATGACAACATGTTCATTACTTTCACTGTGTCACTACCTCACTTTGATCTACAAACATCTGTCTTTGACATACTGGCTGCAATTAATTCCACTGGACATCTTGATGACAACATTTATCGAGAACAAACTGACTTGCCTTCCTTGCTTGTAAATCATCCTGTTCTACAAGCTTGGGTCGCACCTCATACCAACTGCTGCGCCAAGAAGGGGTATTATTACCTGTGCCGCTGTGATGTATTTGACATTGTTGCACCTGTATGCGGCTACTCTCCAGAACACTTGGACTGGTCCTTTACCTTGGATGATGATCTGCCATCTAACCTGACTGCACAATCTTCGCAAGCTGCATCTTCAGCGACCGTCGCCAAAATAGCTGCATCCCGAAGCTACCGGGAGGAGGTACATTGCTTCACATCACACCTCACCAACCAGTCATTCACTTGTCCTATATGTCTACAACAATGGAGAGTTCCAACTGTAAGAGTTAAGAGTTACCTACAATTCCGATGGGCAGTATTGTGTAGTGACAAAACATGATTCCTTTGCTTATGGTGCCAAAACTTATGCTATTAATTTTCCTAACTTCTATTTTACTCCGCAGCAGAAAACTGTCATTGGTCGCACAGTTATTATTCCTGTTCCTCTCCCTGAACCAGATGTCATTGATACTGCTCCGCAAAATTTGCTTGCCTTGTCTCAATATTTGCCTATATTTAATGTACATTTTGACCCTTTCTTTGAAATCCCTTTTGGCTAGAAAGAATTCACATCTTAGCTATATTAGCAACAATACTTCTAAAGCTGGTGATACTCTTAATACTCTTATTCATGCTGGTGATTTAAGCACTGCTCTTTCCAATACTTGGTTGGAATTAACTTTTAAAGCTTTTGTTATTATACAAGCATTTTTTATTGTTTTTCTGATACCTAACCCTTTGCTGTCTGCGACGTACTCTTACACAACATCGCGAAAAACTCAAATTCCTTTACAAGGCTCATGCCTCGAGCTTGTAAACGACAGCTTCTGTAGCTCCATCCCACTACTTTCCTATGGTTGATGCCTTTTCTTTCGAAGGCAACAAGGGGTAGAATGTTATCCATGGTCTAGCACCACTGATGGTGCCCCCACCTCTCAGGCAGCAACTTATGTAGGTATATATACTAACTTTAGGGCGAAGACACTTATCAAATAAGCATAAGTGTCAGGATCTGTGTTCTATTATACTTCATTATGTTTTACTGATATATATTAGCCATGATAAATGCTTTTTGCTCTATTCTTACTGTATTTTCATATGTAAGGCAACAGTGCCATCTTTAGTAACTGTACATCATTACAACTGACCTTGGAGATCAGTTCTCTCATTGTATTGTTATCTATTGCTAGCTATGCAACATTTTACACGATTAGGACAGTTGCTCAGGCCACCTGCTTTCATCCAATTACATACATTTTATGTATCTTCCTTAGTCGTTGCTATAATAATTATCAGGGTATAAGACCCTTTGTAACAAGTAGCTTGAGAAGAGAGAAACTGTCTGCATTGCCTAGGTAAGGAAAACTGGTGTTCTCCCAGTGTTCACACTGTATTGGCAGCAAGCCTGTATGAAAAAATTACTCACCTTAGTAATGTTGTTTCTTCTAATGGAGTCTTGCTATATTATGACTATTGCAGTTTGCCCCAGCCTTAGAACTGCTCCGGAGGTGAAAGAGTTAACTTCCATGCAGAGCATGGAGCTTAGAGCGCGAGCTCGGTTCAGAAGCTCTGTTTGGCTGGTTTCAAACCGAAACCGTCAGATCTTTACGAGCAAAAACTCACTAAGGTTCTATGTGGAAGCTGTAACCTACACTAGCCAACTGGCTACTAATATGTTAACACATTTTTACTTGTCCCAACACAAAGACTCAAGTCAGTGGACCAGAAAAATTAAGATAAAATAACTAAATGAACACAACACCCAAACATGAAAGAGGGCATCAATAAATGCCAACCGAGGACTACCCACCCCATACGCCAAAGTAGGAGTTCTGAGAGGGGCAGGCTGGGGGGGAGGTCATAATATAGCAAGACTCCATTAGAAGAAACAACATTACTAAGGTGAGTAATTTTTTCTTCAAACAACATGAAGTCTTGCTATATTATGACTATTGCAGACTACACAGCAGTACCTCCATGGAGGAGGGACAGAACCTACTTAGGGAACAGGCTCTGGAAGCACGGCTGTACAAACCGAGACATCCCTCCTGGCCTGAATATCCAGGAGTAATGCTTGGTGAAAGTGTGTACTGTCTTCCAAGTAGCTGCCTGACATATCCCCAAGATAGGGATGTCTCTAGCAGCAGCTAGAGATGCAGCTGTACCTCTGGTAGAGTGAGCCCTCAGGCCTGAGGGGGAACTCACCCAGCTTTTGATAGCAAATTGTATACAAGAAACCGATCCACCTGGCAATGGATCTTTTGGTGGCAGGTCTCCTTTCCCAACCTCACCATAAGTGAGAAACAGTTGGAGGGAGTCAAACCTGTGACCCTTGGTACGCTCATGTAGTAACTTAGGCCCTCTTACATCCTAGTTGTGCAGCCTCCTCTCACCAGAGGAGGAATGGTCAGTGAAGAACACTGGAAGTGAAATAGACTGGTTAAGGTGGAAATCTGAAACCACCTTAGGCAAAACTTCCTGTTAGTCCTGAGGACCACTTTATCCCTGTGAAAGGAAATAAAGTCAGTTTCTACTGATAAAGCCTGCAACTCACTTATACGTCTGGCAGAAGTGATGGCTACCAGAAATACAGTTTTCCAAGTCAAATACTTAAGCTCTGCTGAAGACAGAGGCTCAAGGGGTTGCATTAGCTGAGCAATGCATACATTAAGATCCCAAACCGGGCAGGGTCCCTGAATGGGGGATTGGTGTGAAGCAATCCTTTAAAAAACTTGGAAAATACAGGATGAGCAGACAGAGAAGAGGGCTTCCCTGCTGAAATGAAGGCAGAGACAGCAGCCAAGTGCACTTTCAGGGTGGCTGGTCTCAGTCCCAAAGAATTAAGATGGACCATGTAGTCCAATACAGTAGGTAGATCAGCAGATTCTGGGGAAAACATGCTTCCCGGAACACCATATGGAAAACCTTTTCCACTTGGAGTTATAGGTAGCCCTGGTGGAAGGCCTCCTAGCAGCCTTCAGGATTTCGAGAACACTTTGAGAAAGTTGCAAATCAGCAACTCTAACTGCTCAAGAGCCAAGCCTTGAGGTTGAGGGATTTGAGATTCGGATACCACACTCTCCCTGAGCACAGGTTAACAGATTGTGGTTCCTGGGGAGACACAGGGGAAGATGGACTGCTAAGGACAGAAGGAGTGGGTACCAGGGCTGCCTGGCCCAGTCTGGAGCAATCAGGATCATTTTGCAGGTCTGAGACCTGATTTTGACTAGTACTTTGAACAGGAGAGGGAAGGGGGGAAAGGCATGAAGAAACTTCCCTTCCCAATCGAGGAGAAAGGCATCCAGGAGAACTGAGCCCAACACTGGGGGCCTGCAACAAAACAGTGGAAGTTGATAATTGTCTGGGGCTGCGAAAAGATCTATCTGAGGAGTGCCCCATCTAGCAAACACTATCCCCAGTACTAGGGGATCCAGTGACCATTCGTGATGGCCCTGGGAAATCCTGCTGAGAGCATCTGCCAAGACATTGTCCTTGCCTGGGAGGTGAACTGCTATGAGGGAAGTGTTCAGTGAGTAAGCCAGAGACCACAACTTCATTGCCTCGGTGCACAAGGCCGAAGACCGAGTGCCCCCTTGTTTGTTGATGTACCATTGTAGTGGTGTTGTCTGTTCTGACCTGTACCACCTTGTTCTGAACAGATGCAGAGAAAACATTAAGTGCTAGAAAACAGCTCTGAGTTCCAACAGATTGATGTGGAGCAGAGATTCCTGAGGGACCATAATCCCTGGGTGGAGAGGTGCCCATGTGAGCTCCCCATCCCAAGAGGGATGCAGCTGTAGTAAGGGTCAAGGAATGGGACAGAGGGATGAAAGGCACCCCTGTCTCAGATTGCTCTGATCCTGCCACCACTGAAGGGCCTGGATCAGGGTTCGAGTCACTGGGATTAATTTGGATAGAGGATCTCTCTTTGAGACCAGAAAGCTCTCAAATGGAACTGAATGTCCCTCATCTGAAATCTTGCTCCTTGCACCACGGCTGTGGAGGCAGCCATGTGCCCTAGGAGCTGCAGGAAATGCCTTGCTGGTCTAGAAACCTGCAGAGTGAAGGAGGCGCCAGGGCCACTAAGGTCCTTACCCTTTCCAAGGAAGGAAGGCTCTGGCCTGCTTTGTATCCAGTTCTGCACCTATAAAGGTGAGTACCTGGACAGGTTCCAAAACTGACTTTGGAAGATTGAGAAGAAACCCCAGAGAGGTAAGCAGCTGCTGGGTAACTAGCAGGTGTGATTTGACCTGGTCTGGAGACTGACCCACAATGAGCCAGTCGTCCAGGTAGGGAAAAATGGCAATCTTTTGCCTTCTTAGGTGAGCGACTGCTACTGCCAGACACTTTGTGAACACCCTTGGGGCAGAAGTAAGGCCAAGGGCATTGTCTGAACTGATAATGGCCTGAGGGCAGTTCGAATCTGAGGTACTTTCGATGGGGAGCTTCTGATAAGAACATGGAAGTAGGCATCTTTGAGGTCCAGGGAGGCTAGCCAGTCCCTGGCCTTAGGGAGGGTAAAATCATTCCCAGTGTCACCATTTTAAACTTTGGCTTTAAAGGTGCTTGTTTAGATATCTTAGATCCAGGATAGGCCGCCACTCTCCTGTCTTTTTTGGGGTAAGAAAGTACCTGGAGTACAGACACTTGCCCTGATGAAGGGGAGAAACCTTTTCTACAGCTCTGAGAGCCAGGAGGGTTGAGACTTCTGTTTCCAAAGCAAGAGTCTCTAAAGGGTTTGCAGGTGGAAAGATCTGGCTCTCATCTTTGGAAATTTCTTGAAGCTGAGAGAACTAGACCTCTGGCTCACTACTTCCAGGACCCACCTGTCTGAAGTTAAAGACTGCCAGTCCTGGACGAAGTGAGCCAACCTGCCCCTTACAGGTAGTGGAGAGCCGACCCTGGGCATCCCATCAGGGTGCCTGTTTGGCAGGGGCTTTAGGCTGAGGGGTGGGAGCAGGCCTACTCGAACCCCGTCTGCCTCTCCCTCTGAAGAACCCCCTCTGTAACTAGGCTGAAGAGAAGGGAGCCTGAGTCTGGGAAAAAGGCCTGTGAAAAGGCCTACCCCTACCCCTGGGGGGCTGCCTCTGAGGAGTGACTTGCCGTTCCTTGGCTTGTGCACTCCTGTAAGTGGTTCTATATTCATCCATTTTCTTCATATAATTCTCTGTCTGCTCCCCAAACAGAGAATTTCCCACCACAGGAAAATCCATAGCCTTAGACTGGGTATCCTGTGACAAAGTAGTACACCTGAGCCAGGCCAATCTGCGAAAAGCCACAGATGTAGCCATGATTCTAGAGGATACATCATTAGAACCACTGCAGCATGGAATTGCACCTTAGATGCCCAATACACATCAAGAGCCACCTGCTCCAGCTCCTTAAGAGCTGGCCAGGACCTGTTTGGCTAAGGCCATGACAGTATCCCATCTAGATTTCTGGTATCTTGCAACATAAGCCATATAGTCAGCTTGTCTGAGTCCCAAGGATGCTGCCATGTACTGTTTTTTGGCCATGGCATCAATCTTCCTGGAATCCTTGTCAGGAGGATGTGAAGCCAGTGGAATATTAGCTTTATCACAGGCTGCAGCCTGAACTACCCCAACATGACTGCATTGCTGTGAAAGAAAATCTGTATCAGGACCTGACAAAGTGTACCTCCTGTCCATCTTTTTATCTACAGGAGGCACAGAATTAGGAGCTTTTAAAAATTTTACTGTTTGTTTTCTAAAGGATTTATGTAAAGGGATGGACAACCTCCTGGACTCTGGGATATCCATCATCTCCACATAGTCAGGCTCCTCTGCTCATCCAACGCTCCTCTAAGGGAAGCTGAGGGTCTCAGCAACTTTTTATAAAACAAAATGAGAAGGGGACTCAGAAAGCCTAGGGGAGACTCACCTGAAGGTCTGTCTGGGGAGATGTCCGGTTCAATGGGCACATCCAGACTTTCAAAACCACATTCACACTGATCATAATCCTCATCCCTCCTCTGGTTCTATAGAACTCTTCTATATCATAATCCTGAACCACTGGAACCGACCGAACCGACCTTTTGCCAGACAGTGGCGGTCTGAGGGAACCTGGGACAGGGACTGGACAATCTATATTGCCCTGGTTATCTCAGCAGCAGTTGGAGAAGGAATTTTGACCCAAACCTGCTGATTTTTAGATTTCTTTGCTGGAACCGCCTCAGAGCCAGCTTTTCGCTTGCCCGAGGAAGTCTCGCCCTGGTCAGAGGGTACTCCTCCGTTCGTTGGCACCCAACCGGGCTGGCCATCCGGTCAGCGGACTTTTGGCCTCTCGTTCCCCGAGCCTGCCCACTCTCTTGTCCAGGGTGGCTGCAGGGAAAATTTTACAAATCTGGCAGTCTGAATTGAGGTGGTCAAACCCCAGACAATCACATGTAGTGTGTGGGTCAGCCTTGGCAAAGGCTTCCCCACAGATACTACAGTGTTGAAACCCAGTGGGCCCGGTTTTTCTTTTGGGTTTCTCAGACATGATGCCAGCCTAACCAACCAACTTGCCCTTTTGATGGCAGTGCCAGGCAAGACACCCTTATCGCTTCCAAACCGTGTCACAGGTCCTGGAAAAAAGCGTAATGAAATCCATTTTTTTTAGAACCGATAAGAACCGGGAACCGCACTCTAAAAAGCCTTAAAAGGCTTTAAAGTTATATTTAAATACAACTCGATCGGTTCAACCGAACCGATAATACTTTTACAAGTTCCACACAGAAAAAACCCTATCTATTACTTACGATACCATAGGCAGAGCCTGAACCGATCGGTTTTATGTTAAAATAATGAAATCGAAGTTAAATTAAACCGAGAAATAGCGCTTTAAACCGAAGAAATGAACCGAGCAACAGGAGGAATCTCGGGCGACTGTTCAGTGAGGCGGAGTAAAGAATCTGGCGGTTTCGGTTTGAAACCAGCCAAACAGAGCTTCTGAACGAGCTCGCGCTCTAAGCTCCATGCTCTGCATGGAAGTTAACTCTTTCACCTCCGGAGCAGTTCTAAGGCTGGGGCAAACTGCAATAGTCATAATATAGCAAGACTTCATGTTGTTTGAATACTTATCTGTAATACATTTAATTTATTACATGAGTACCAGTTGTCTCTTGTCTCTTCCTTTTGTACCATTCCACCAATAACCTGATAGGGTGATTTATTACCCAGTGACACAGTGAAGACCTACCATTTTGCAGACCCGGTGGAAGCTGGAAAGCTGATCGCTAAAATCGAGTTGGGATTTATTCAGCACGGGGTCCTGCCTCCAACTCGGAGGATGAGGGTACTACCTGAATACCGATGTCAGGTCCATTAAGTCACAACTGAAGTGGGTGACTAAAGAGGACGTGGACATTCCATAGGCATATAATGATTTAGAAACATACACAGAAGTTGACGGCAGATAAGGACCGCAAGACTCATCCAGTCTGCCCAGTTCTTTTTCTACCTCATGAATGTGCCATCGGCCTTTGCTCTGTCAATGGCCCATCTATTCGTACTCATCTGTATTGCTCCCTTATGCCTATCCCATGCCTGTTTGAAGCCCTGCACTGTATTCATATTCACCACTTCCTGAAGTAGGCTGTTCCATGCATCCACCACCCTTTCTGTGAAAAAGAACTTCCTCACATTACCTCTTAATCAGCCTCCCCCTAATCTCATGCTGTGTCCTCTTGTCCTGCTTTTTTTCTTATATTGAAACATGTTATACTCTTTCACCTTGTTAATGCCCTTATGAGTTTGAATGTTTCGATCATATCATCTCTCTCCCTCCTTTGCTCTAGGGTATACATATTGAGCTCCGTTAATCTGTCCTCATATGTTTTCTGATGCAGTACCTGCACACTTTGGTTGCCCTTCTGGACTGCCTCAGTTTGGTTAATGTCCTTGTGAAGGTGTGGCCTCCAGTACTGCACACAGTACTCCAGATGGGGCCTAACCAGTGTCTTGTAAAGAGGGATTATTACCTCCCCCTTCCTACTTGTGATACCCCTACTAATACACCCTAACATCCCCCTAGCCTTACCTACTGCTTTAGTGGTCTGCTTGGATGATTTCAGATCATCAGTGATGATTATGCCCAAGTCTCTTTCTTCCCTTGTGACTGCCAGCAACTCCCCTCCTAGCCTATAGGTGGCTTCAGGGTTTCTCTTCCCTATGTGCATAATCTTGCACTTCTTTGCACTAAACCCCAGATGCCACTCTTCTGACCATGTTGCTAGTTTATCCAGATCTCTTCTAATTCTGCCCACCCCATCTGGATCATCTACTCTGTTGCAGATCTTGGTGTCTTCTGCAAACAGACAAACCTTACCCTCCTGTCCATCTGCAATGTCACTGATGAAGATACTGAAGAGGACCGGCCCCAGGACTGATCCCTGAGGTACCCCACTTGTGACTTGCATCTCTTCTGACTGTATACCATTTACCACCACTCTCTGTTTCCTGCCCGCCAACCAGTTTGCCACCCAGCTGATCAACTTTTGACCCACCCTGAGCCTACCCAGCTTATTAATCAATCTTCTATGTGGAACAGTATTGAAAGCTTTCCTGAAGTCAAGGTAGGCAACATCAACTGTTCCCCCTTGGTCCACCACTCTAGTTACCCAGTGAAAGAAATCTATGAGATTAGTTTGACAGGACCTTCCTTTTGTAAACCCATGCTGTCTTGGATCCTGTGCTCCTATGGATTCCAGGTACTGCACTATCCATTCCTTAAGGAGTGCCACCATAATCTTGCCCACTACTAAGGTAAGACTAACTGGTCTGTAGTTCCTTGCCTCCTCCCTGCTACCACTCTTGTGGAGCGGGATCACATGAGCCCTTCTCCAGTCCGCCTCTCCTGTGCTCAGAGACTCACTAAACAGTTCTGATAATGGCTCTGCTAGTTCCACTCTTAGCTCCTTTAGTACCATGGGATGTATGCCATCAGGTCCCATTGCCTTGTCCACCCTGAACTATATATAGACTCTTATTTATTTAGTTGATATGATTTGGACACGCAGTCTGCAATGCCTTATCAGCTCTTGTAGGACCCTTTCTTTTGTGAAGGGACTAGTGCTCACCTCCCTCCCCCTTGTGTCCATGGTGCTGAGCTGTGGGTCCTGCCCTACCTTCTCTTCAGTAAATACTGAGCAGAAGTATCTATTTAGGATAGATGCTTTTACATGGTCCTCCTCCTCACACACACCCTTATCTCCTTTGATCTTAGCAATACCCGCTCTGGGCTTTCTCTTTTCACTAATGTATCTATAGAAAGTCTTGTCACCTTCTTTTACTGTTTGTGTTAGTGTTTCCTCGGTTTGGGACTTTGCCTGCCTTACTGCCTTCCTTGCTTCCCTTAGGGAAGTTTGGTATGCCTCCCTATCTTCATCTCGCTGTGTTCCCTTATATTTCCAGAAGGCCAGCCTTTTGGCTCTGACCTTTTCTGCTACAGTTTTTGAGAACCAAAGTTGTTTCCTTCTTCTTTGCACTTCCTTTTCTCTCTAACACAGTGGGATGTTGCTTCAAGTATTGCATCCTTAATGCTTGCCCACTTTGACTGTACCCCCTCACCTGCATTTCTTTTTGCCAGGGCTAGCTTAACTCTGTTGGCCATCTTATCAATGTCAGCTCCTCTGAAGTCCCATATGTTTGCCTTGGAATGGGATGATTTAGTTGTAGTGGCCAAACTGAACCATACCATGTGATGGTCAGTGGCTCCCAGGTAACCTTCTACCTGGAGATCTGTGATCCTTTCCTTGTTAGTCAGCACTAGATGTAGGATAGCCATGTCTCTTGTGGGTTGTTGTACCAGTTGCTTGAGGCCCTCCCCCTGCAGGGAATCCACCATGTGTCTAGTTCTGGCAGATGTTCCTGCTGGTATTGACCGATCTGTATCTGGCATGTTGAAGTCTCCCATTATCAGAACCTCCCCTTTAGCTGTGATGTTCTGTATTTCTTCTAACAGTAATGTGTCTATGCCCCGGCCCGGGGGCCTGTAGACAACCCCAGTTCTTATGGCTGTCCCATTTCCTGTTTCCAGGGTGATCCACAGTTCTTCTGGCTCCTTATGTGTATTCTGAATTTCTGTAGACTTTCCATAGTTGACGATTTAACAATACTTAAGAATATTTTGTCTGTGTTGTTTAAAATGTACTTCATGTGTTATGAGCAGACGTTTAGAATATACTTCTATGGGGAGCATTAGAGTTTGCGTCTTAATGACACACTTGGGATTTCTACGTATATTGGAATATGTCCTGTCCAACAAGGAGCCCTTAGTATTGCTATTATCTTCATCGTAGCCTTTCAGATAGTTAGTAGACTTAAGATAATAAGGACAGCTTTGATAACTTTGCATTTTAAAGTCAAAAGCTTCAATTTGTTTAATGTATATGCCTGGCCTACTTAGGCCATGGATAGGCTAGTGGGTGGTATGGAGTGAGGAGAGGGTGCTTACCTTCTTGTTTCTTCGATGTAGGAGGTTGGGGAAGCTTCACTTGTTAAAGGGGTGTTTTTTTTCAGGGTATTCAGCATGTTTCCTATATTATTTCCCCACCCATAGCAGCAATATCAAAGTTTAAGATCAAGTTTATTGGCAGGAAATTACTCCATTGAGAAGGCTCATTTGCAAGGAGGTCCTGAAGCATTAGTATGAACAAAGTATAAACAATAATGACAAATGCATAAACACAATGAAAATACACGTGGAGAGGATTTGAAAGGGGAAATAGGTGTAACCCCCGGACCCCTGCCTTTTTGCAAAACGACAGGTGGCATGCTGTTGAAGCTGACAGCAGTACCTGGTGGGGACTGGGTTCAGGGAGGACTAGGTTACTCGGCACATGGGGCCTAGGTTTGGCTACTTTGCACAGGGGCACCCAAGTAAATCCGAACACAGGAAGCAGTAACTGTAATGTCCAAAACCAGGAATGGGATTCTAAAGTGTGGCTTTTATTCACATCCAAACTGAACAAACAAAGTATAGACGGACCCCCACGGGGCTACATTCCTGGTAATGCAGATTAGAGACACAGAACACTTCTTCATTTTTCCAGCCCTCAGGCTCTGAACCCACCAGTCACACAGCCCGGACTTGCACGCAGCTTTGGGTACACAGCCCGACTTGTACACTACTTGGGTTTTTCCCATGGCCCGGCTCCCCCGCCGGCCACTTGATCACGGTCCATATGGGAATGAACCAGTTTTCCTGTTGGTGGCTCCCCAAACCACCTTAAAGCCTTCAACTCCTAAAAGGAAATTTCCTTCCAATCCCACGTCTGGGTACTTCCCTCATCACTGGCCAAGTGCATGAGGCAAAGTAGAAGTCCACAGAGCAAATCCGTAGAGGTGGGCCTGGTTACTAAAGATGGGGGGTTTCCCACCTCCAGCTCCCATAATCCATACCCGGCCATTTCTCTGGATACTAAACAACTCTTTTGAAAGCTTGGCAATGTAGATTACAGGGTAGACGATGTCACATCTCCTCTACACGTCTTGACTTTCTCTTTGTGCTGGACTGGAACATACTTTACTTTGGCTGCTTTATTACTCTAGGCCTCCCACTACTCAGCAGTCCAATCCCCACTTTAGCACAGTTCAGGATGAAACATGGGCCCTTTAGAAAGAGCAGAACTCACCCTTTGGTTGCAGGTGCCCCACAAGCGAATCTTGAAATCTTCTTGTACCCCACACTCTTGGGGAAAAATAAAGCAACTTCTTCTCTAGCAGTAGCCAGGGGGTTGCCCCTGGAATAGTAGGCAAACCTTCCTGCCCCATCCCCTGAGGGATGGGGCACAGAGACCCGAATCAGCGGTCTCCATCACTTTAAAGAACAGCTTACTGTGTCCCTCTTTAGGCGGAAACACACACCTTTCCCTAAATGTAGCTCTATTTCAGAGTTGAGGCTCCAAGAGCCTATGCACAGAACTGCTGTGCTCCTCTCACACCAATCTCCAACTGCAGACTGAACACTGACTGTTCAAAACTCCCAACATTCTAATCTAACTCTCTTCTGCAGATTCCAATGTGGCTCATGCAGCTGCGATAGTTCTATGGTGAAGTCATCCCTCAGTCTCAGCTGAGACTGAGAACAGAGTGAGACAGTGTGAAATCCATTTAACTGGAGTTTCACAAGCTGCCTTCCCTGCCTACCACTAGGTCTTACTGGGATTCTCGTAACCCCGGGTAACAGGGGGGTTACATAGGTATATACGATAGAGATCTATGCACAATGGGGCATTGCAGTACAGCAGTACATCAAGTTGGTAAAATAGTTAAGAGTATATATAATAGAAATCTATACACACGGAACAGATGGTAAAGTACATTGTTCAAGGCCTTTGATACCGTTAACCACCAGCTTCTGCTTAGCTCCCTTCCTGCTTTAGGTCTCTCTGCCGATGTAACCAATTGGTTTGGTAGCTACCTCTCAGGACGCAGCCAAAATGTTAAGATCAAAGATAACCTCTCTGATAGCCTCTCTGTTCATTCAGAAGTCCCCCAAGGTTCTATCCTAGGTCTGTTACTCTTTAGTCTCTTCATCAACAAACTCCCAGCAGCCTGCAACAACAAAATGATCCTATATGTCAACAACGCCGTCCTCTTCTTGACACACACTGACCGACTCCCCTTTCCCGTGATCTTCAGACAAACTTCAGCCTTACTGAAACATGGTTTCATCATCATAAACTGCTGATGAACTACAAAAAAACAAAAGTTATGCTGTTTTCTTCCTCCCATAGCAAATACAGAGCTGCTAACCTTACCATATTGAATAAACAGCACCTCCCTCTCAACCAAGTCAACGAGTTCAAATATTTGGGTATAACCCTTGACTGCTCCCTCTCGGACAGCAAGCATGTTAATCTCATTTCTAAGATCATAAATTTTAGACTGAGCATTCTCTACAGACATCGACATGGTTTGACAACTGAGGCCATGTGTGTAGCGGTAGCTAGCTCTGTTTTGTTCAGTTAATCTTGTATGGGGCCATCACTGAAACCACATTAAAAATAATTAAGACTGCCCTAAATAAGTGCTGCTGCCTTGTAACTGGAACAGAAGGTCACATGCATACCTGTGTTCTCTATCACCTCTCTGATTGGCTTAACCTACAAGGCAGACTAGCATACCAAACCTGTCTCCTAGCAAAAAAAATCTGCCTCAGCCTTACTCCGCCAGTGACACATGTCCTTATGCTGCCCACCCAACACACGCGGCTTGCACACAGTACCAACAAATGTCTCTACACGGTCCTGGTCTGCCGGACTTCTGAGGCTCAACGTTCAATCCATGTCAGGGTCCCAACTCTGTTAAATGGGCTCCCCCGAGAAATTCTGACTGAGAACAAACTTGGCCCCTATAAATGTAAACTGCGCCAACACCTCACTGAATAATAGTTAATGCGACTGTACTGATTAGGGTTGCTCGCTGCTGATGTACTCCTGCCCCCTCCATTCTTCCCACCTTGTCACTCCCCCTCCCAACCCTGCCTTTTACACTGTTTCTCCCCATATGTCTACTACTCTCCCTGTCTGTCTCATCCCCCCCTTCTGGCCACTTGTGGCTTATAGTACTTAGTTGACAACGTCTCCATGACAGCTCTTCCATTATTTTACACCTGGCTCCTCTTCCTCCTTTATTTTGCCCTATTCTGAGTATGGCTAATCTCCCTTCTCTAACTAGCCCTACCCTCTGTACTACCCCTTCTGCTTATTGTCTGATTCCTTCAAGATCTCTGTTGTTTTACCTATGAATTACTGTATATGTCTCAATATGCGTGATTTGTTTTGAAAGTCAACAAAATCTATTTACCCTACTATGTTGTATTCCCATATCACTGTTCTTATATTTTCGATTTTGTGTATAACTCTTTTTTGTATGTAATGTATTCAACGACGTGGAACCTTTGTAAATGAGCTTTTAGCTCAAAGATATTTATCCGAGATACAAATAAATAAAAAAAATAAATAAAAAATTGTAATACACGGGAAGGCACAGACAGTCAGTTTGCACAACAAGTTGCTAAAATGCACTGTAATACAAGGGAAGGCACAGGCAGTTTAGCACAGCATGTAATAGGCAAAGGTAGATAATGGTTCATCAAATAGACAAGTACAAGCTAATATATGGGAGCACTGTTACTCATATCCTGCAGCTTGTTCTAGGCAGATGCTATAGGGTAGCAGTAGAAGAGGACAGAAACAGGTAGTAGGTGTGGATTTTGAGAAGTAGACAGCGATGGCAGGAAGTCGAGAAGATGGTCAGGAGAGGAAGTGGAGGTAGGAGAAGGTACAGGGTGAATCAAACTAGTTGAGTGAAAGCAGGGAGGCTGGAGGAGGGTGAGGCAGGAGAAAACAGAAAGACTAGCTTTAGTAGCGTGGGAGGTGGAGTCCGGATCATTTAAGGGTGAGCACAGTGAGGTGAGGGAGATGGGGTAAGGTTAGAGTGGGTAGTTAGGAGAAAGCCTTGAGAGGAAGTGATATCCATTCATTACAGGATGGAAGAGTGGTACTTGACAAATTTAGTCAATGATATACTCAGCTGGTCAGTGGCATGCACAGGAAAATATCACTCGTAGTTATTTTATTATTTTAGGAGTGTAATCTGTAGGTAACCTCTCTATGATGTATCAGACCAGGAGTGCCAAAGACACTGTATTTTTTACTATATTCTGTATGTACTTTCATTGTGCACTGTCCCATGGGCTATGCTTGTATCTACTGCATTTTAAATTCAATAAATATAAGTTTTTTAAAAAGAAAAAGAGAGCTTTCCAGGAAAGGTAATGCAGGTCGCAACTCACGGCTGGTTTAAAGGGAGGCAAAGTGAGTTTCTCAAGGATGAAGTTCAAATCCCATGGAGGAGCAGGGTTCCTCACCTGAGGGTTTCAGATGGAGAATTCCTTTCAGAAAGGTTTCTGAAACCTCCAACTGAGCCAAAGTTTTGCCATCCACCGGAGTGTGGTAGGCAGAAATGGCAGACAAGTGGACCTTCAGTGAAGAATAACTAAGGCCAAGGTCGAAGAGATGCAGCAGGTATTCCATGACCCGTGGGATAGGGCAAGAGAATGGGTCCTAACCCTTGTTGGATGCCAAAATGGAAAACCTCTTCCATTTCATAGTATAAGTGGTTCTTGAGAATGGCTTTTGGGCCTCCACAAGGACTTGTGCCACTCTAAAAGAGACCCCAAAGCGTGCAACCACTAAGTCAGCAGGTGCCACACGTGCAGGTGAAGGGACTTGAGACCCGATTGGACCAGCTTGCCCTGATCCTGAGTCAGCAGGTTCTTGCAGAGGGGTAGGGAAACCGGAGGCTCCACTCTCAACTGGTGAAGCAGAAGAAACCACACTTGGTGAGGCCAATAAGCGGCTATGACAATCATGCGGGCCCCTTCTTGTTATAGTTTCAGAAGAACCCTCTGCAATAGTGGAAAGGGAGGGAAGGCATACAAGAACCTCCTGTCCAGCAGAGAGACAGTGTGTCTCACAAGAAAACACCATGCCTGGGAGCGAGCGAGCAGAAACTGCGTAGTTTTACACTGGATGGGGAGGCAAACAGATCGAGATCTGGGAGACCCCACCAATCGAAGATGTCTTTGACTTCTGACTGCCTCAGTTCCCAGTCATGTGCCCTTGGCTAAGTGCAGCTGAGGGTGTCTTTTTTTTTTATTAATAAGTTTCTTAAGTTTAATATTCCACCATAAGGGTAATCTTTTATTATTATGATATTTTTTTCTATTAGGAACCCATCTTGATATACAATAAGTGATTTTATTATTTATAATTTCCCAAGTCTTTTCCAAGTTTTGATTTAAAAGATCAGTTTGCCAGTCCCACAAAGATAACCAATCATTTATTTTTGTGTATTCAGCGGCAAAATTTTTTTTTACAGTGGTAATACCTTTAGTTATAGGATTTTCCAACACAATACTACATTTAACAATGGAATGGTAACTATCCCCTAATGGGGGTAACATTTCAGGTACTATTATAGCTGTAAGAATATTAGTAAGTATAAGGTCAAGAGTCACATTCCCTCTTGTTGAATGTTTAACTGTTTGTTCTACGTTGTTAGCTATAAAGATTTCAATAAAACTATTTTCATTGGTACCCTGACCCTTTAGTAGGTCCCAATTAATAGTGGGAAAATTGAAACCACCCATTACAATATTTATTTTATTTTATTTATTGGATCTAGGATTACAAGAACCTTTAAGCCATGGCTCTTTTACAAAGGTTCCACGTCAAGGATAAACATACAACAAGGTTACAACACTGAATTAACAGTAACGCAATTCTTGTACAGCAGTGCTATTGTCTGTCTGTAGAGAGGGTAGATGCTGCCAGAGGCATTCGTCAAAAAAAGTGGGAAGGAGAGATGGAGGAGAAGAGGGGATGGGGTGCGGGGGTAGAATAAGTGCAGCAAAAATGGGCACGAAGAGACTAAAAAGGCGGTAAGACCACCTGGGTTTTTATGTTGTCGCCTCAGGAGTATGGGAGAAGGAGACTGGGAGGGGGCCAAGTGGCTTTGCAGTAGGCTAGAGCTGTGTAGGTCATGAGCTAGGTGAGGCAGTCACAGGAGCTAGAGGCAGTGAGATGAGTCCGGAGCCTGGTTTTAAACAGACCTAGAGTAGCGGCTGAGGTAATGGTGTAGCTGAGGCCATTCAGCCATAGAGGAGCCCTGTACGTGAAGGAGCATTGGCCCTGAGTAGTACGACAGTGAGGGACTTGTAGATTCTGAGTTACTGAACTCCTGGTGTTCCGCTGGTTAGTGGTCTGATGTAATAAGGCAGAAACACCAGGAGGAGTTAAGACAAAGTTGATTTTTCTCGCCATGGCACAGGTGAGATACTTTATCCGATTGGAGAGTTGGAGCCAACCAGTTTGTGCACAGAGGGAACAGGTGTGGGTGAGGCGGTGGGCACCAGTTGTGAGTCAGCAAGCTTTGTTTAGGGCAGTTGTTATGCGACAGAGGGTGGATGTCGAGGCAGATCCACAGATAATGAGGCCATAATCAATAACTGACACCACCGAGCTCTGTACGGCAATCTTCAGGGCCTCTGGGGTGAGATGTTGCCTGTGCTTGTAGAGCAATCCAAGGCGTGTATTGGCAGCTTTGGCCACGCTGTCGATGTGAGCAGAATAGGAGAGCTTGGGGTTGAGCAAAATACCTAGATATTTGAAGGAGGATACTTGTTCAAGGAAGGATCCCTGTTTGGTAGAGATGGCGAGGGGGTGATGCCTGTGACGGTTATGAGAAGTACAGAATAGCATGAACTTGGTTTTCCTGTGATTTAAGACCAGTTTATGATTGGAGAACCAAGTTTCAACGGCACTGAATCCAAGCTGTAGGCTGAGTTGGAGTGGTGCAGGGTCCTGATGCATGGAGAAGACAACAGCATCATCCACATACAGGATGATTTGTTCCGAGTTGGACTGAGATAGGGAGTTTAAGAACAGGCTGAAAAGGAGTGGGCCCAGTATGGATCGCTGGGGGACTCCAGAGCATACAGGCAAGGTATTTGACAGAACATTAGCAATCTTTACTCTTTGAGAGCGGTTTTCAAGGTAACTTCTGAACCAGAGGGCTGAGTCAGGTGCAATGCCAGTAATGAGTAGCTGGTCAAACAGTAGCTGATGATGGACCGTGTCGAAAAGCTTCGATAGGTCAATGAAGACAGCCCCAGTGAGAAGACCTTTATCAAGGGAGCTGTGCACTTTGCCAGTAAATTCGAGTAGGGCAGTAGTGGTACTATGCCCTTGTCTAAAACCATGTTACCGGGGGCATAGAATGTTGTATTTGACCAAGTAGTTAGTGAGCTGGTCTGCAACAATATGCTTAAGGGCACTGGAGAGAGGTGGCAATATGGAGATCAGGTGATAGTTTGTGTGGCTGGTCTTATCCCCATTTTTGTGGACAGGGGTCACTTTGGCAGTTTTCTAGATTTCAGGGAATATACTACTGTTGAGAGAGAGGTTAAGAATTATAGTGAGGGGACAAAGGACCACATCCAGTGAAAGTGATAGTAGCTTGAGGTCTAAGGTGTCACTGCTGGTTCTAGATTTAGAGATGGCCAAGGCGATGTGGCGGCAGGCTTCACTCATCTTAATCTCCCTGAAGTAGAGGCGTGGAGGATTGGAAGAAGCACAGGGAGTGCTTGAGGGGGTGTCATTAACCAGGAAGAAATCAGGCGGAAGAACAGAGCTGAGGTTGGTAAAAGCCATGCTGAAGGTGTTAGCAACGACCACAGGATCAAGGGTAGTGGACCCATCTACAATTAGCATTGCCGGAAGGGACTTTGATTGTTTCCCAGTGATGTCCTTGATATTGTCCCAGAAAGCATGGCCTTTTCCCCAGGTGTAGGTGAGGACATCCTTATAATATAAACTTTTCGTGAGACGAATGGATTTGGTGCAGGCATTACGGGCACGTTTGTATTTTTGGATATCAGACTGTTTGCCTGTGGCTTTAGCCACTGCCCATAGGTGGTCCCTAGATTTCAGCTGTGAAAGGAGCTCCGCAGTTATCCAGGGGTTACAAAGGGCTTTTGCTTTACGTTTTTTTAGTGGGAGCACAGAGGTCACAGGCCTTGTTGAAGGTGGTTATGAAGTAATCAAGGGCTATGTTAACATCTGACACATTGTAGATAGGCAGCCAGTCTTGAAGGGATAGGTGCTGTTTGAGATGGATAAGTTTCCCTCATGGAAGGACTCTGCTGGTTATGATTAAAGAGGGTGGTTTTTGAAATTTATTAGACCATTCCCATGGAATCGGGCAGTGGCCACTGAGAGAGTCCGGGAAAACGGAAGGACTGGAGATCCTGGAGGGGTGATTAGTGGCAACCCAGTCCAGCAGGGTGCTAGTGCCAGTTTTGTAATTAAACCTAGTAGGTGAAGTAACCAGTTGTGAGAGGCTGGCAGCTGTAATGGCATCCTTATAAGTGCAGACATCAGATGCGAGCCAGTTAATATTGAAGTCACCAAGAAGTATGTGTTCAGAGCCAGGGGGTTGTAAGCTGACGAAGCTAAGGATTTCTCTGATGCCAAGATCTTGTTCCCGAGGTGGAATATAAACGGGGACGATGGTGAGGGCTTTTTGATTGGGACCAAGTAGGATTTTTATGGGTAGGAGCTGAGCAGATGAGACAGGCACAGGAGATGACATAGGGTGTCCCAGGAGAGTGTCCTTAATGTAGATAGCACAGCCACCTCCCTTTTTAAAGATATGGTCCAGCCTGAAAATGTTGTAGCCCTGCAGGGTGATAGCCAGGTCCGGGACTTTAGGTGTCAGCCATGTTTCGACAATTGCAAGGATGTCTGGATTATGTTAGCTGGTGAAGGCTTGTAGTGCATCAAGTTTTGGCAGAAGGCTGCAGATTTTAAGGGTTGCAATGGCAAGAGTTCCTGCCTTTTTCAAGGGGCTGGGACAGCTAGGGCCAGGGTTCGGGTGGATGTTACCTGATATCAGTAGGAGAAGCTTCAATGAGCAGAGGCGCAGGTCCAGTAATGTAGACTTGTGTTCTTTTTATTGTACGGGCAGTGGGTGGATTCCAGATGGTAGCCTTGATGATATGTAAGGTGGTACAGTATGGACAGGTTGGCATAGAGACCAACCAAGGTACTGTTATGAAGCAGCCAGGTATTGGCGAGTGGGGGCCCAAGTGTAGGACTGTGCAGGTGGTGCAGTGTACCCAGGGTGCGGCTGGTAATGGCAAGGTAGATTGTGAGTAAAGGACGGGGTGGCATGGGCCTGGGAGAGAGAAAAGGGGGAGGGCAAGGAGGGGAAAGACTAGGTAGGGGAGGGGACACATGTCCAGAGTGGAACATGGAAAGACGGAAGAGGTAGTGAAAGAGAGCTGTGAGTGGGTAGAGACAGCAGGATGGCATATGCAGCAGTTGGGGAGATGGAGCAGTAAGATAGGAGAGGTACTGAAAGAAAGCTGAGAGTGGGTAGAAACAGCAAGGACTGGGTATGCAGCAGTTAGGGAGAATGGAGTAGAAACAACTTAGGCTGGGCTGTAAGCCAGCAGGAGAGACCAGCAGTTGAGCTTGGGAGGAGAGTGAGGGTACTGAGGAGGTGCTTCAGCGAGCAGAAGAAAATAGAAAAAAGGAAAAAAAGAAGCTAGGCTGGATTTGACACAGTGAGAGGGCCAAGGCGGGCCAATGGAAGGGGGGGGTGGAGCAAAGGTGTATTTAAAGGACGCCTGGGACCGGGTAGGGGGGTGGGAAGAAAATTCTAAACAGTGCAGAATTAGCTAGCTTAAAAGAATGCAGGATTTTCAGGCAAAAAAGGCGCTCCAATCGGCTGTGGCTAGAGGAGCAGTTCGGCGAATAAGGACCTGCCTGTACACAGCGCCGCACCAATCAGTGCCTTCAGCTCGAAATTGAGATGGCGGTGGTACCTGGGTTAGGGATCCGATTAGGAGGACCAGGAGGGCAGCCAAGAGTCGCTTCTGGAGTCAGGCAGCGGCTGTAGGAACGGCCGGTGATCTGCTGTGAAGATCCGCCAAGCGCCGCTTCAGGCGAGGGTCTCCTGGGTTAGGGATCCGATCAGGAGGACCAGGAGGGTGGCCAAGAGCTGCCTGTGGAGTCTGGCGGCGGCCGTAGGAACGGCCAGTGATCCGTCGTGAAGATTCGCAAAGCGCTGCTTCAGGCGCAGGTCTCCTGGGTTAAGGATCCGATTAGGAGGACTAGGATGGCGGCCAAGAGTCGCTTGTGGAGTCGGGCAGTGGCCGTAGGAACGGCCGGTGATCCACCGTGAAGATTCACTGATCGCCGCTTCAGGCATGGGTCTCTATAGTTACCATCAATATCAATTTTTCCTAAATCATCAAAAAACCTAGTTGTTTCTATTACATTTAAATTTGGAGGCATATAACCTATTCCTATAGTTAATGTTTGATTAAATAATTGAATTTTAGTCCAAAGTAATTCAGATGTAATACTGGCCAAATTTTTCAATTCAATAGCTTTGTAAGTTTCTGCTATGTATAAAGCCCCCACCAGTTTTATCCTTTCTATTCTTATTAATCCAAATGTAACCAGGAATGACACACCAGTCACATACATAGAAACATAGAATTTGACGGCAGATAAGGACCGCTTGGCCCACCCAGTCTGCCCATTTTCCTACCTAACAGATAAGCTGCAGATCTTAGTTAACCAACAGCTTACTTCCTCCTACACCCCACTAGGACCGCCTTATGCCTGTCCCATGCATTCTTGAAGTCCCCCACTGTTCTTGACTCCACAACCTCCTCAGGAGGCTGTTCCATGCATCCACAACCCTCTCAGTGAAAAATACTCACATTACCTCTGAGCCATCCCCTCTATCTTCAAATTGTGCCCCTTGTTCTTGCACATCTCTTTTCTGGAAGATGCTACCCTCTTGGACTTTGTTAATTCCTTGAGGTGCTTAGAAAGTTTCTATCATGTCCCTCTCTCCCTTCTTTCCTCAAGGGTAACATATTAAGCTCCTTTAGTCTTTCTTCAGATGTCTTCTGGTGCAGACCCTGCACCATTTTGCTCCCTCCTCTGGACAGCCTCCACTCTGTCTATGTCTTTGCAGAGATGGGGTCTCCAGAACTGCACACAGTACTCAGATGGGGTCTCACCAGCTGTCTGTACAGAGGGATAACAACTTCCTGTTTTCTACTATTGATGCCTCTTCCTATGCATCCCAGTATTCCCTCAGCCTTCCTTACTGCCTTCTCACATTGCTTGCCCACCTTTAGGTCATCTGATATAATTACCCCCAGGTCCCTTTCTATTTTCACTGTTGTCAGTACCTCACCCCCCATTGTGTACACTTCCCCTGGGTTTTTGTTTCCCATGTGCATTACCTTGCACTTCTTTGCATTGAATCTGAGCTGTCATACATCTGAGCCATTCTCAACCTTGCCAAGTCCCTTCTCATCCTTTCCACTCCATCTTGTGTATCAACCCTGTTGTAGATCTTTGTGTCATCTGCAAAGAGACATACTTTTCCTTCTAGTTCCTCTGCAATGTCACTTATAAAGACATTAAAAGGACGGTCTCAGTACTGAACCCTCGTGTACCCGCTAGTAACCCTCCTTTCTTCACTGTGTATTCCATTTACTACTACCCTTTAGTCCTGTTGTCTAGCCAATTTTTTATCCAGGCTACCACCTTGGGACCCACTCCAAGGCTGGCTATCTTGTGTATTAATCTTTGTGTGGGACTGTATCAAATGCCTTGCTAAAATCTAGGTAGGCCATGTCCACAGCCCTCCCTGGTCTACTACTTTGGTCACTCAGTCAAAGAAATCAATTAGATTCATCTGACACGACCTTCCCATCATGAATCCATGCTGCCTTGGGTCCTGTTGGCCTCTAGGCCTCTACATAGAAGCACAGGAACTACTTTCTCTAGAGAAAAAACACTTCCAAAAACAAACATTTGCAAGGTATTATATGACTTAGTATTTGTTTGATACCGTACTAACCCCATGTTATAAGTGCAATAATCCATTCCAGGGTGTGGGGTTATTGGGGCTTAACCAACACCCCAGGTGGTAAGAGAGCACTCGGCCTGCAGTCTCGTGCCTCACAACGCACATAGGGTGTTGATGTATCCCCAGTTACCCCACACCCTGTTGTGGATTATTGCTCATTATACAATGGGGTCAGAGAATCATGCTTTCTGATTGGCTGACTGGCACCTTTTACCCATGGTAAATCCTGGCATAACCCACGGGAAAAGGTGCCAGTAAGCCATCTCACCAAGATCAGTACAACCCCCCAAAATATAAAAAAATCTGCCATCTTGGACCACCGCTAAAGAGACAACTCGTCTCCTACAGTGCCTCCTTTCATACATTCTCCGTAACGGATTCACATTCTGGTCGCTCCTGACCCTTCACTAAAAGTAATTACACCACCTCCAGAAAAAAGACTAACATATCGGGCATGAAAGTACAGAACACTGCCTCACTTGCAGTAAAATTAATTACTCCCCATCCCAAAAAGTGACTGACATATCGGGCACAGAAGTAGCTCCTGATCGCAATTTACCAGAAACAAAATCAAACAAGCATGGCACCTTCGAGAACCAGAATCAGCTCTCTCGATAAAACCGATGTTTATTCAATTTTTTTTTCCAGTAACACATAGTTTTAATGTGGAGGCACTGCTAAGTTAACTCACTGCTGACTCTCACCTGTCAGTTGCTCGGCTGCACTATGCTACACTGCATTGTGCATGCATGTTAGCCTTATCGTCTCTTCTCTCTCTCTCTCTTGCTCTGTCCATACAAAGTTGACATTTTGAGCTGAGGGAAAAAACACAGGATTACCACTTAAACTCAAATACAGCAAACTTGTTTATTAGGTGCATAGCTGCCAGTCCGATCATTGCTTCTGGCCACAGGCGTTCACCGAACCACTTCCTGAAACACAGAAGGCTGCTGACTTTTGCACACGGACACTATAACCATCTGCTATCTTTATTTATTTATTGAATGTTTCACCAGGAAGGTTAACACTGAGCAACAAAAGCTCGCCTCACAGTATGTCCTGGGGGAAGGGGAGTAGGAACAATAAGTACTACAACAGGATACATACATCAGGAAGTAGCTTAACAGCATATAGACAGGCAGTACATGATTACAACCAACAATAGCTAATAACACTTCTAGACTAGGATACATAGAGACTGGCAGGAGGTATAGCAATAAGTACTTAGGAAGGGGGTGATACAGGAGAGGTGACAGAAACTGCTAGGTTGCAGAAAGTGCTAGGTTGCAAGATGGGTTAGGATGGGGGGACCTATTTGGCCCAGCTGGAGGAAGGAGGAGGTATAGACCAACAGCTAGACAGGACCCCACGGGGCTAGGTGCAGTTCGTCACTATGTAGTGTGCTAGGGATGTAGAGGGAGAGAGAGTAGGCTGAAGAGGAGTGGCGGATTTGGGTCGGTAGTTGATTCCAGAGCTTAGGTAGGTGATAAGAGAATGCCATTTGGCCAGATGTAGTATTTCTGTACGGTATATTCAGAGAACAAGAGTCATCAGATCGGAGGGAGTAACTGGAAGGGTGAGGGGCAGATAAGGAGGCAGAGAGGTAAGGGTGGAGCGAGCCTAGCCTATCGGAAACACCAAGCTTTAAACTGCACCACAGGCTACTCAAAGGAGGAAAAGAGGTAAAACATAAGTATGCAGATGTGTGTCTGTGTATTAGGAAAATGTGACACAGCTCCTATTCTACTTAACAACAGGTGGGAGATACAGCTCCTATTCCACCTCACAATGGGGGACTATTTAGTCTACAGAGGAAGGATAATATACTAAAAAAACAAATGTAATCCCCCTGTTACCTGGGGTTACTAGAATCCCAGTAAGACCTAGTGGTAGGCAGGGAAGGCAGCTTGTGAAACTCTAGTTAAATGGATTTCACACTGTCTCACTCTATTCTCAGTCTCAGCTGAGACTGAGGGATGACATCACCATAGAACTTTCGCAGCTGCATAAGCCACACTGGAATGTTGCAGTTGGAGGTTAGCATAGAACGCTGGGGATTCTGAATTCAGTCTGTGTGCAGTCTTGGTGAGAGACAGTATTACAGCTGTCTGTGTGCAGGCTCTCAGAGCTTTAAGCTCTGTTTTAGAGCTACTGATTAGGAAGGTGTGTGTTTCCACCGTAAGAGGAACACAGAAACTGGCAGTTGAAGTGGTGCAGACCGCTGTTACTGGTCCAAGCGCCCCATCCCTGAGGGGATGGGGGGGAAGGGTTGCTTGTTTTCCAGGAGCAACCCTCCTGGTTCCGGCTAAGGGAAGAAGCTGCCTATTCAAGTTGGGCTGTGGCACTAAAAGCTCTGAGAGAGAAATTCCTGTGGAGGAATCGCCTGTGGGGCACCTGCAACCAAAGGGTGAGTTTGCTCTGAAAGAGGGCCAAGTGTTTTTCACCTTAACAGAAGGAAACTAAAGGGACTGTTACTGTGGGGTCAGGAAAAGACAGCCAAGTACAGTTGTAAAGTGGGGATTGGACTGCTTAATCAGTGAGGGGACTAGAGCAATGGGCTATGCCATTTGAAAGTATGTTCAAGTCCAGCACAAAGGGAAAGCAAGACAAGTAGATGGAATGTGACATACATTTAGCATGAATCTACATTGCCAAGCTTTACAGTATGAGGTGTTTATTGTCCAGAGAAATGGCCAGGTATGAATTGTGGGAGCGAGAGATGGGAGACCCTCCATCAGTAGAAACCAAATTCACCTCTACGGATTTGCTTCGAGGCACCTTTTACTTTCTCTCAGGTACTTGGCCAGTGCCTAAGGAAAGTACCCAGACGTGGATTAAAGGAGAATTCCCTAATAGAGATGAGGTGCCTTAGGTGGTTTAGGAGCCACCAGAAAATGTTTCCATGACATATGGAAGGTGTCCGAGTGGCTGGCAAGGGAGCCGAACCTGGGAAATCCCAGAACAGTGTACAAGTTCGGGCTGTGTACCCAAAGCAGCGTGCAAGTCCGCGCTGTGTGCCCGGTGGGTTCAGAGCCTGAGAGCTAAAGTGTTGAGGAAGTGTTCTTGATTCTTTTAATCTGCATTACCAGGAGTGTAGCCCCATGGGGGTCCATCTACGCTTTGTTTGTTCTGTTTGGATGTGAATAAAGCCACACTTTAGAACCCCACTTCTGGTATTGGACATTACAGTTATTGCTTCCTGTGTTCGTAATTACTTGGGTGCCCCTGTGCAGAGTAGCCATCCTAGCCTTTGTGCCAAGTGACCTATTCCTCCCCGAACCTAGCCCACCTGGTATTGCTGTCAGATCCAAACAGCACGCCACTGGTCATCACACAAACAAACAAACAAAAAAAAAAACATTTTTAAAAACAAATCCAAACTATTTAATAACTTTTTTGAATCCTTTACTCTCAGTCCATTGTACAATCGCAATAAACCACTCCAGGGTGTGGGTTATACTGGGATTTACCCACAGCTGACCTGGTTTGACCACTTGGCCTGCGGCCTCGTGGCCAAACAACGCCAGCCGTGGGTAAATCCCAGCATAACCCACACCCTCTCGTAGTTTATTGCTTAACTAAACTGTCACGTGGCATGCATTCCCAATTACAAAACTGCAACAATACATTCTAAAAATAGGTCCAAGTTATTTCTTCTTAGGTATTCACTGGGTTGGTGTTGTCTGGAAAAGCTGTGCTCAGAATGATAAATACTACTTTATTAATGGTCTCCAGTGCACTCAAACATAATTCACGATAAATGATACGACGTACACTGGTCAAACAGGTTTTCAATGAATGATTCAGCAAGTTAAAATTCTAAAGGTAGACTAATATTAGTTTGTTTGAATGATACACATTTAAAAATTCTTGTGAAATACTGAGACCTTTAATGAAGCAATATTACACCAGTTCACAGCAGCAGTTACTTAAGGGGACACTATCAGTTTTTTTCACTTTACTAAAGCACATACTATCAGCTGCTCATCTGTGATCTCTCTGAAAATGAATACATACTACATAAACGTAAGAAAAGTTACGCAATAATACCAACAAAAGGAAGGCTATACTTCTGTGTCAGTCTCAATCAATAATATTTATCCACCAAAAAAGTCCAACGTTCATGTCAATGTCACTTCCTCACAGAAAATGGTGGTACTTATTAAGTAAAGGGTCTAAATACATTGTTGCATCTAACCTGGTGTACTGGATTAAATCATAAGGCAACAGCAGCTATGTTAAGCCCTCCCCAACTGAGAAAGTGGCATTGCCGAGAAACTTGGTCTTTTTGGTAAAAGCAATAAATATGACTGATTAAGATTGACAGGAAATGAAAATTACATACCTACCGTAATTATGATCTTTCTGTGTATCTTCACCATTAATCACTGTTGGGTACTTGGCTGGAGGTCAGGACCCCTTGGAGCCTTACCAGCCTAGAGGCCGACGCACTGTGTTTCACTTGGGTTGGGTGTTTGGCTCGTCAACTCCGCCTGCTTGCAGGTTCTGAGTCGCCGAGAGGTAAGAGGAAGGGAGTGGAGGGTGGGACAAGAAGATCCAAGGACAGAAAAGGAAAAATATATAAACTAAAAGGAGAAATAACGACTGAGAGGACAGAAGAGGAAGAAGAAGTCAGAAACTAAAGGATTGGGAGGGGCCCCAATCTCTGGAAATAGAAGAGGAGGTAGGGTGGGTAAAGAATTTAGGAGGAGAGGGGCAGTTAAACATCCCAGACTCTGGTCCATCTCAGATTACATAGGAACTGCAGGAGTAGCCAAAGGCTTTCTGCCAGAATTCAAGGCACAGAATGGCTGGCAAAACACTCCAGATAAGCAGAGTCGGCTATTCTGGAAGAAGGACAGGGTACAGAGAATTAACACCCTCTCAAGGAAAAATTATTGGTGAAAAAAAAGGAAAAAAGTTGTTTTTTTGGTTTTTTTTTTGTAATAAGGAGAAATAAGTTGGACGGAAACAAGGAGGAGGAGAGAATGGAGGGCAACTGTCAACTCCCACCCCACAGGGGTGGAGCCAAAGCACTGGAGAAGGAGTGCTCCCCATGCTGTCCGCTCTCCCCAGAACATTATCCCCCTGTGTGCCCCTGTTTTACCCCACTCCTGACAAGAAAGGAGAGGGGGAAGGGATGGGCACAGAGAGAGAGAGAGGGGGACCCAGAGACTGAGGCCCCAGAGGGATGGAGGGTGGGATTGTGATGAATGGTGAAGATACACAGAAAGATCATAATTATGGTAGGTACGTAATTTTCATATCTTATCCTATGTCAATCTTCACCATTCATCACTGTTGGATGAGTGCCGAGCCCCCCCCGCCGAAGGGGGTTTTCTTTTACACCCTAAGGGACAAAGTCCCTTAGCTCACAGTGGGTGACACGCTAAGAGGAAGAACCTTCAGGGCCTGGAGAAGCCCAAGAGTGGGGAGAGTGAGACGGGGTCCCCCCAGAGGGGGAAGGAAGTTGCCCCGACAAGCGCCGTCTCGCTCTACGGGAGAAGAAATAGGTTCTCTGGTGAGCGGAGTTAATCACCCTACGCCGGGCCAAGGGTGACAACCAGGAAAGATGCAGCCATGCCATCCGCCTAGTGCAGATCGCTGTCCCTATGACCCTGGTAGCTACCTTGTTGGCATCATAGGATGCCCTCGCTTGGTGTCTTGCTAGCTCCAGGCCACGTGCAGAGAGTGCAATGGCTTGTCTGGTTTGCTCTGTATCAGGCAATGAGGCTAGGAGTTGACCTAGCCTGGACCACAAGAACCTGTCATAGGCTGCATAGTGGGCCTGATGTGCAGAAATGGAAAGCAATAAGCCTAGTAGAAAGTCCTCCTACCCCAGAAGTCAAAATCCGAGGAGTCTTGGTCACAGTGAAGGGTGCGAAGCCCATCAGGAGTATCCAACTGTGTCAATCCGGACTGCAGATGAGGCATGGAACCTGGAGACTCCGGGGGGGGGGGGCACAATACCTCTGGCTGAGATCCTAGGGGCAGAACTCCAGAGAAGGGCCTCTGCCAGGCATAACGACGCCTCCCGAAAGGGAGCAAGCCAGGGCAGCACCACAAGGGTGACCTCGCCAAAATTGCCTAGAAAGGCGTGCGTCGAGTGCTCAGGATTGCTAACAGTGGCAGGGCTGAGGTGCAAGTCCTCCAACATCCTCACTAGGAAGCACTGATACTCAGCGAGATCAGCAGCTGGAAAGATGTGGACAGAAGGTTTCTCTCCCCCAGAAGAGGGGGATGAGGAGCTGGAGGGCACCGGCTGTTCAGAGAGCGGCTGCTCGGGGGGAGGTTGAAAAACCTGACTGTTCATTGCCTAACATAAGCTGAAAACCGAGCAGCCACCGCTCTGAACTGTTCCCAGGAGAGAGGCCCGCTAGGACCAAGGATGCCTGGGAGTGCAGGAGAATACAGCAGAGGAATGGGGACAGAGCTGAGAAGAGATGTCAGCTGACCTCCGTCTGTGCTAAGGAGTGGACCGGGAGCACCCGCGGAAGAAGGTGCCCCGGAAGACCCCACAGCCGACAGCTGAACAATCATTTCGGTACTGCCTTGGCTGCACCCGAAGAATCCCCTCTATGAGGCGACCGGGGTCGTATAGGTCCAGAAGAACGATCCCCTATCTCAAAAGAATGGGTCTCTCTCAAAGAGACTGAGGAGGAACAGCGGAGATCCGCACTACGGCTTCTCTCAGAGCCCAGATGGACCCCCAAAAAAGGCCGCCATGCAGACCCCATGCCCCTCGACCCCTCGGAGTCCGAAAGACCCCTCCTCCTCGAGAGGGCCAGCCTAGGAAGCTGACAGCTCTGGGCAGCACCGAAGGAGCTATCAGGGCACAGCACCCTCCTCCCGTGGGTGCTCTGATCGCCCCAAAGTTGGGCGATTCAGGCACACTTTGCGGGGTGGGGGCATCACTGCTGAGGGGTCAGTGAACCCACCAAGACCGGGCTGCAGAGCAATGGTGGCCTGCAACACTGCCTGCTGGTCAGCACCTCTGACCCCAGTCTCGGTAGCCACCGACCCCACCTCAGAAAGGGCTGACTCGGCTTGTAGAAACTACTGGGCTGCCCACTTCAGCAGTCAACCCCAAAGAGTCAGACTATCACTGGACCACCAAAGGACTAGTTCGGAGAGAGACACTGCTGCCAGCGATCGGGGCTGGTGGGGGGAATTAAAGCTATGCCTGCCGGTCGGGCCAGTGGGGGTGGTGGTGAGATTTACACTCTTTGCCCGCGATCGGGCTGCAGGGGAGCACAGGAGTGGGTTGAGGGCCAGCCACAGGTGGCAGCTGCTGTGTTGCGCCCTGCAATGCGGCAGCTCACCTGTGGGTGGCCCTCGACTTGATCCTTTTTTTGCTCAAAGTTGTGCAGGCGCAGGTTGGGGGTTGCGCCTGCACAACTCTGCATAGCCCGGCTGAATATCGGGCTGTGCAGTTTATGCATGGTTCCTCCCCCTCCAGTTCAGCATGCACTCATTTGCATTGCGCTGTTGCTCAGCATGTTTTCAGTGGCGCAACTGCCTCCTGCTGAATATCGCAGAATGGAGCAATTTCGGACTTGCGCAGGCGCAACCCTTTTGAATATCTGGCCCTATATTTTTTATATTATTAATGAACGGCCAGGTATTAATATATTTTGAACCCCAGTGGATGTTTTCATTTTAAATATATACAATGAGAGCAATTACTACTAACAATATTATGAAGTGTACTGTATGCAATTATTTATATCAGCCATGTCTTATAACTGTGGTATTGACTGTAGGGGTCATAATACTTGGTCATATTTATTGTAGTCTCTCTGACAAGAAACACTATGGATGTAATTAGTTTTATATTTTGATGAAATCTGTAAGGGATGAGCCTAGACGTTTTAAGTATTTGACTTTATGCAGCAGGTGTGATTAGAGTACAGCACTGATTTCTGTTTAAATTGTTTACATGGGCTGACCATCCACTTTATTACTAGGAATTCATGTCCTGCAATAACTTATACATTACTTCATTTAACTGCTGCCTTGAAGAAGCCAGACTGCTGGTGAAACTTTGGCACAGTAGGCAAGCCTGCTACTTCTCGCTTTAAAAAATAATTGTTAATTTAAACATTGCTGAGTGAGTCATTATTCCCACCTGTGGATTGCATTGGCATTAGACAAAAAAGAGTTTCCATGGCACATCGACAGTTATAGTATTTTAATCAAAAATGTTGTTACGGGGCGATGCTGCTGAGCTTCTGCAAAGAAGATTTCAGTCCATATTATTCAGTACTTGTAAATGTGAAATTTTGCCTTTTCTTACTACATCTTAACAATCTGGTACCTAAATAGCACTCTGGCTTGAACTGGAAATAAAATCAGCAGTGGGGAACCCACAGAATGTCGTAAAAGGAGGTGACAAGAAGGAGCCTGTGGCTGGGCCCAGTAGAGTGCAAGTAACAGTGGCGTCCCCAAGCCTGGGGGCTGTTGAACCAACAATGCCAAACTTACTTAATGCATTCAAGGCACTAGATAAAAGAGTGTTAGCACTGGACCAGAAAGTTCATGACTTTAACTCCAGAATTTCAATATGTGAAACTAAATCAGTGGCAGCGCTGTCAGAGATGAAAGATGCAGCAGCGACTACACTGAAAGTGGTGACAGGAACAGCAACCTTGAACTGACACAGTTCATTAAAAATTAATCCTTGGGTACTAGTGAAATATATTGACTTTACTATGACTGCATAAATGCCATATGTCTTCATCTTACTTGTGGAGTGAGCAAGTAACTCGTATTACCCTATTTGAGGTGTAAACCTTGCAACTGTTCTGGGACCACAAAGGCTAAGTTCAAAGATGCCTTATATACTATATGAGTGTTTCTCAATTTGAAGGAGGGATGCATCACTGGCGTGGCACTAGATGACCTGTGGTACCCTAGTTATGTTGAACTCCTGCATATTAATATGTAGACTGTGTTGTTATAGTCCCTTTTGTGTAGGTACCCTGAGCATGACATTAAAACAATCCTGAGATACGTCTAATGCTATACACATGTTGTAAAAAGTACATGCTATGCTTACTATTTTGTAAGGTGAATTTATAAAATAATAGAGATTTTACAAAAAAAAAAGAGCACATAGTAACCTGTTTAAATAAAGAGCTCCAGCAAGTTGTAAATGTGGCTTCAAAGTTTCTTTCCATTATGAATATAGTAGACCAAAGCAATTACTGCACAGGCTTTCAAAGTAGTACTGTAGATTAATGCTTGAGAGAGTGGCAGTAGGGATTATGTAGCATGAGAAGGTGGAGCATTCCAGCAAATACATTGTGGTGTGTGTCAGTACTTCAATTTGGTAGTTACTGCTATGTAGCAGGTGGCATGGACAAGACAGACCCCAAGTCTCTACTGTCACCACTGTACTATGTGACCCGGACAGATTAACTGTCTCTGGAATGTCTGTAGATTAACAAATCCTAATTCTCTTGTTGCTAGGCCAGAATGCCATCATCATAGTTGCTGGTGCGAATCTGCTGTTGAACTGTGAAGACCTGAAAATGGCAGCTGATGCCATTGTTGGGGCCAGAGTGCTGTGCTCTCAGCTGGAAGTCACCCCTGCCACTAGTCTGGAAGCCTTGAGAATGGCACACACCAAAGGAGGTAACAGTTTCTTTTTATCCTCTCTCTCTCCCTCCCTCTCCTGTGGGTTTCTCCTTTGTTGCATCTCACCACACTGGGGCAAAATAGACTGCTCCTGCTAGCAGTATTGTGGACACAGCTTCCCATAGGGACTTCTCTTGGTGCAGATATGTAGGGCTGGCCAGGGTGCAGCCATGTGCCTATGGGGAGTTACCAGCTTTCCTGCCATTCTGTTCTTCATAGATGGGAGAAGCTCTGCAAGAAAGGAAACTTCTGCACTGATTACTTCAGAACTCACTACAGTGCCCTGGGCTCTAATCCCAGCCTGTCAGTACTGCACTGAGAACTTAACTCATTCATCCCAGCCTGTCTGTGCAAAGACATGAACTGTGAGCTAAAGTAATAACGGGATGGGAACAGGGAATTTTCAAAAAGGGCAGGGGATTTTCTCACTCTGTTTACCTTACTCCTCCTCCTTGCCCCCTCTCTTCCAAACCCTGCCACGGTCAAAAATCCCGCTACCTTTTTCTCCTCATTGCCCTTCTGCTTTTGTTGGGGATGTGGAACTCAACCTTGGTCCCCATCCTCCTCCTGCCATCTCCTCTTCCCAAAGGTTGTGTGTTTTCCACTTAAACATCAGGAGTTCGTGATAATGTTTTTTAAATCTAAAAACCATGTTAATGCAGACTTAGAGAAAGTGCACCTTACAAGAAAGAATAATGATGCTCATAAGTGGAATAAAAGGTAAAGTATAAGTAGAGACCTGTGTTTTTCTTAAATAACAAGAAATTCAAGGTATAAAAAGAAATAAAATGAAAACGAACACATGAAAAAAGTTGAAAAAATTACGTTTTTTTTGGCAACAACGAAATAAATGCTTACAGCAGTTGTTGTTTAGGCCTCGTTATTACCACAGAGACGGTCTGCAATGAAGTGGGAGCGGAATTGTCTGATTTACAAAAGCTTTCAAGACCATAGCATAATGCTGATTAATACAATGTAGTATATTAAGAATGTGATTTCTAGTGTGTATAAGGTCATTTTGTGGTATTTTATGAATGTAAATGCGATAAGAAATAAAATTGTATTTTCAATGAATAAAAAGAATGCGAAATTCCAGAAAAATAAAAATGATAACAAATAAAAATTATTTTATGGGTCTCTAAGTATAATTATAACATTTTCGCCATGATATAAACTGCTGTTTTAAAGTGATAAGCAATTATTTATTACATTTGAATTGAAAGTAATATGAGGTTCTTCAAGTGGAACTGGAAGGGGACAGGATCAGTTGTGTTCCAGGACAGTAGCTGCTTCTTGTTGTTTTCACAGGGTTCTTGTGGATTTTACCTGGTAGAAGGTTATTTCTTTTCTTTCTTACTTCTAAGGGGCTAGCAGGGTATTGTTTTGGGGACTGTTGGAAGTTTGAAAACTGGTTTGGTGGCTGTAAGTGGGCTCATTTGTTGGATGTTTCACTGTGTAACAGGCTGCACTGGTGGAGGCCTATTTCTTCTGATTTAAAACCTATTTGGTGGGATTTGCTTGGGCCTGGGTATTTGAATTGGAGACCTATATCTGTTAATTTCAAGCCTATTTTGATGTGTTGTTAGTGAAGCTGATTGAATTGGAGACCTGTTTCCTTTGGCAGCAATCATATTTTGGGGGCTTTGAGTTGAATTTTGATGCATTGTTGCTGACTTCAGTAGCTGCAAAGATTACTGTATAGTGGGGGAAGGGTGTTAATGGTCTGGCCAGGTCTCACTCATCTAATTGACTGGAGGCAGAGCTGAATCAAGTTTGTGGTGTTGGCTGCTTTGTTTTCTCAGAAGGAACTGGAAGGGGACAGGATCAGTTGTGTTCCAGGACAGTAGCTGCTGCTTGTTGTTTTCACAGGGTTCTTGTGGATTTTACTTGGTAGAAGGTTATTTCTTTTCTTTCTTACTTCTCAGGGGCTAGCAGGGTATTGTTTTGGGGGCTGCTGGAAGTTTGAAAACTGGTTTGGTGGCTGTAAGTGGGCTCATTTGTTGATGTTTCACTGTGTAACAGGCTGCGCTGGTGGAGCCTATTTCTTCTGATTTAAAACCTATTTGGTGGGATTTGCTTGGGCCTGGGTATTTGGCTGCTGGGCTTGGAGGAGACACAGGGCTGATACACTCTCTCTGAGTCGGGTGTCTGCCCAAGACCCACCTCCCCACCCTCCCTCCCAGCGTTCTGCTAATTTATGGGGAACACCTGCCCTGCAATTGGAGAAAAAGGCTGCAGGTGCAGCTCATGTAGTTCTAGCCACTGGGGTTGGATTTAAAGGCTGGGAGAGAGGAGCTTAGAGGTTGTTCATTTCCTTATAAGTTTACTGGTGTACTGCACCTAGTAACAGGGTTACCGTGTACTGTGGGACTGTATCTAAGATTAGTGGGTGACCTGATTAGGCAGTAGGGTGTATCTTGGACTGTGGGGAACCTGGTGGCTCACCCAAGGAAACCTACTTGAAGGATGGAACCACACGGCATTAGGGGCCGGCATCTTTGGGAGGGTGGTGGTGCACAGGGTGTGGAGCAGCCATGATACTGGACTGGGCTTGGAAGTTTGGTGGTTGCCCAGTGTGCTACCAGCTGGCACAGCAGGGAGGAGGTTGCAGGGATTAGGAGACAGCTGGGGAAGGGGGGTATGGTTGGGGAAGGGGCAGGGATCTCCCACAGGGTTGCACCAAGCACTGGGGGCAGCGGCATGGGGAAAGGAGGTGGGGAGAATACTCAGGGGTCACATGGGACCCTGGCAGAGGGTCAAAGGACTACCAAGGAAGGAAGCAGGCAGGTAACTGGGGACCCTCACAAAGGAGGGACAGAGGGACAACATTCTCAGGGAAGTAGGCAGATGGCCAGTGCTGGACAGAAGGAAGCAAGGCGGGGAGGTGGACCAGACCTTACACTCAGTAACCGCTTCAAATCTCTTCTTCTGCTCGAGTGGGGGGGTGATGTAGCCATGACAGGGGTGGTTAGAGACGAAAGGGAGTGGGGGCAGGAGGCAGGGGCCAGATGGCAGGAAGAACAGGGGGAACCTGGAATGCAGGAAAATGGGGGCAGTGAATCAGGCAGGAGGCGCAGGGGAAGAGGAGGAAAGAAGAAAGGACCAGTTGGGAGGGAAAGGTAAGGAGAAGGACCAGAAGTACAAGGAGGATTCAGTAAAGGGAGCTGAGGTTTAGGCCAAGAGGAGCACAACAAGCAAGGAGGGACTAAATGGAGACAGGAAGGAAGGGAGGGCCAGGCCAGGCTAGTTTGCAGATGGGGAGAAGGACCAGTTGCGAGCAGTGAGGGGAGTTAGCAGGTACAGAAGGATACTCAGGAGGAGGAGTGGCATAGGATTGGAGGGAGGGGTGGCCAGGGTAAATAAGGAGGGTGGCATCGGCACCCAAATAGAGGAGGAACAAGTAGCCGGCTGGGTGGAGGTCCGGTAGAAAGGATGAGGGACATGGAAGGGGAAATGGAGGAAAGGGGCGGTCAGAGTGCTCCTGTTGGGGATTCTATGATCAGGGGTATCAAATGGGATAGGGAGGGAAGCCTGGCCAGTTAGAACAAAATGCTTCCCTGGACTAATGGTGCACAGGGCTAAGCACAGTGTATCAGCTGGCAAAGAGTTGTAGGGGTTCCCGGACATACTGGTCCACCTGGGTACAAATGACATTGAGGGAAATAGTGAGCTAGAGATACAGGCAAGATTCAGGAGCTTGCCAGGATCTGTCATGACATAGGATGACAGCTTCCTTCTCAGAAATCCTGCCAGTGCCAAGGGCTAGTGGGGAGCACAAAAGGAAGATTGGGAGATAAACCAGTGGCTCAGGGGTGGTGTGAGGCCAGAGGTATGGGTTGATGGGCGGTTGGGGAGACCTGGGATAAGAAGCTGTATGTTAGAGATAGACTCCATCTCAATTTGGAGGAGGGAATCCTTAAGTTGAAAATAGAGGGTTCATTGGTGAAAAGTGGGGTTTAAACTTGTGAAGGGGAGGATGGGAGAAAAGGCTGTCAGGGGTGCGATAAAGGAGACCCTGTCTCCCCCTGGAGCTGAGGATTGGGAAAAGGCCGACTGGTAAAGTGCAGACCAGGGAAAACAGAATCCCCATGGGAACACGAGCAGGGAATGTATAGGAAAGGGTGGAAGGTAATCCTGCTAAATGCCAGGAGCTTGGAAATAAAATGCCTGAGCTCCAGGCGTGCTAACTGAGGGAGCAGTGGATGTGGCAGTGGTCACTGAGACCTGGGCCACTGCAGGACACGACTGGGACCTGAACCTGGAGGTAACACTATGTTCAGGAAGGACAGGCGGGAGGAAGGAGGAGGGTAGCAGTGATAGTCAGAAACTGCATTGACATAGGGGGAGTAGAGGAGGCGGAGGGAACCGTGGAAGCGATTTGGGTCACTTTGATAACGGGGGGGGGCAAGAGAGTAAAAATAGGAGTGGTGTATAGACCCCCTGCCCTGGCGGAGGAGCTGGAGGAGAGTCTGGTGGCAAATGTTGGGAGACACTGCAGACTGGGCAGAGGAATGGTGGTGGTGTTGGGGGACTTAAACATGCCAGGCACAGACTGGAAGACTGACATCTTCTGTGACCAGGGAACAGAGGTTGTTGGATGTCTTTCAAGACGCGTTCCTAACTCAGCAGGTAGGGGAACTGACCAGGGAGGCGCGGGTACTGGATGTGGTCCTGACAGACAGTGACCAGATTAGGGGCCTGGAGGTAAGGGACCCGTTGGCAGGGAGTGACCATGCCACGGTCTGGTTCTGCCTGGACCTAGGAGGGCTAGAAGGCTGCACAAAGACGGAGGTAACTGACTTCAGGAGCGGTTTTAAGGAAATGGGAAGGATCCTTAAGGAGCATTTGGATGTGATTGGGTCAGACATGGATGCTGATAGTAGGTGGGAAATCATCAGGAGAGGGGTGCAAGATGCTGCCAGCATCTGTGCAAGAGTAAGACGAAAATGCGGCATGGCCCGAAAACCCTGCTGGTGGACCAGGGAAGTCCAGGAGGTGGTGCGGGGAAAAAAGGCAGCCTATAGGCAATTTAAGTGCTCAAGGAGTGATAGGGATCGAGGGGAGTATGAGCTGATGGCTAGAAGGGCCACTAGGGTGGTGAGGGCGGCTAAGGCAAGGAAGGAGCAGAACCTGGCCAGGAAAATTAGAAAGGAACAAGGGTTCTTTAGATACTTTGGGGAAAAACGAAGGTGAAGGGCAGATTAGCAGGATTAAATCAGGGGAGAGATGGGCACAAGACCCGGGGGCAGGCTGAGGTACTAAATGAGTACTTCACCTCAGTTTTCACCAAGGAAAATGGGGTGCTGCATCATGTGGAGAGACAGAGATACTGAGGAGGGACCCTTACGATCGCGGGGTCTGGGAGAGGAGGCATCATTGGCAGGAGGGGAAAGCTAAGCAGGGAGAAGAGGCACTGGAAGTGGATATCACAGCAGAGAGAGTGAGGGAAGCCCTCAGCTCCCTTAAGATGGAGAAAGCACCAGGGGCGGATAAATTACATCCCAGAGTGCTGAAGGAACTTGTGGATGTCCTGGCAAAACCCCTGGCGGAGCTTTTCACCATCTCTCTGAGGACAGGGTGGGTGCCCCAGGACTGGAAGGTGGCACATATAGTACCTATCAACAAGGGGGGATCAAGGGAGGTTGCAGGGAACTACAGGCCTGTCAGCCTGACATCGGTGGTGGGCAAGGTGATGGAGGGCATTGTCAAGGAGAGGCTGGGGGGGACCTGGAAAAGTCAGGGTGCCTGGACGATAGACAGCATGGATTCGTCCTGGGGAAATCGTGTCAGACAAACCTTGTGGAGTTCTATGACTGGGTGACGAGTGCCTTGGACCTGGGTAGACCAGTGGACGTCCTCTTTCTAGACTTCAGCAAGGCATTTGACTCTGTTTCTCATGTGGGCCTGTTGGATAAGCTGGGAGAAATGGGGGTGGGAAACCAGATGATCAGATGGATAGGCAATTGGTTCCAGGACTGGACCCAGAGGGTCGTAGTTGGTGGGATAGTCTCGTCCCCAAAGAGGGTCATTAGTGGGGTCCCACAGGGATCAGTCCTTGGGCCCCTCCTGTTCAACGCCTACGTCTCTGACATAAGGACAGGAATCAGGAGTGAGATGAGTCTCTTTGCGGATGACTCAAAACTGGGGGCGGTGGTGGATGGGGAGGAGGGAAGGGTGGCCCTACAGGGGGACCTGGAGGCTCTGGAACGATGGTCTAGAAAGTGGAAGCTGTGGTTCAATGCAGGGGAAATGCAAGGTACTTCACCTGGGGGCCAGAAACCTGGGCCAAGTGTACACCCTGGGGGGGGGGATGCTACAAGTCTCGATAGCTGAAAGGGCCTTGGGGGTGGTGGTGGATGTCAAGATGAACAACTCGGAGACTTGTAGGAGGGCAGCAGCCAAGGCCAACAGGATGCTGGGACGCATTGCTAGGGGGATCACCTCCAGAAGGAGGGAAGTGATACTCCCTCTGTATAACTGCTTGGTGAGGCCACACCTTGAGTACTGCGTGCAGTTTGGAGGCCACACTAAAGAGGGACATTAAACTCCTGGAGGGGTCAGAGGAGAGCAACCAAAATGATTTGGGGCTTGGGGACAGGACCTATGAGAGAGGCTGAAGAGCTAAATATGTACACATTGGAAGAGAGAGGGACCAGGGGACATGATAGAGGTCTTCAAGTACATGAAGAGGGTAAATGGGGAGGAACAGTCAGGGTGCTTGAAGGAAGGAGGAGGGGCCACTAGGGGCATGGGTGGAAGCTGGAGGGGCGATTCAGGGAGAAAGGAGGAGGTGCTACTTCACTGAGAGGGTGGTGGAGCCATGTAATGCACTGCCTAGGGGCTGGTGGAGCAGAGACTGTGGAGGGTTCAAGAGGGGCTGGGACAGGTACAGGGGAAGGGTTCTGGAAGCAAAATCCAATGTAGCAAGAATATCCGGAACTGGAAAGGGAGAAGCCAGAGAAGGTGAGTGGGGCACCAAGGTCAGCACCCAGGGTGGGGGCTGACCAATCGAGAAGACTCGAAAGACCATTAGGCCTATTCTGCTGGCATTTTAGTATGTTAGTAAGTGTACAGAGCACCCAAAATATATCTAAACCAACATCCAAAACACTATTTAGTAACAAAATCATTTTTCTCTTGCAAATATAAATTTGATTCAATTAAAATAACTTGCAGTTAGAAACATTACTGCAGACAAATTAATATAGGTTTAGCACTAAAATAAAATACAAAAAATAAATTTGTATACTATACGTAAAATAATAAATAAAATAATATTAAGTATTTTATTTCTTTGGTGCCCTAGCCTGCAGGCTCAGGGCTGCTTATAGAGCACAAAGTACACAGCAGAATCATAAGCTCCTAGACTGAATCTAACAGTTTAAGCCCATCCATATTCTAAAACCTTGACTAGAAAAACAAAATATTGTATTTTTGCAATAATAATATTGCACAGATCCCAGCTAAGAATTGACTTCTGGAAAAGGTTTAAATTAGTTTATTTAGGTCAGTATCAACAGAAGGTGTTTTTAAACCCTTCTGAAACAGTTCTAGAGAGAGAGCCTCCCGCAGATGTTGTGGCAGAGTTTGAGTTCCAAAGAAACAGTGCGGCCATTGCAAATGCCCAGTTCCCAGACTGCTTTAAATGTGATCTGGCAAGCATCAGAAGGTCCCCCCTCAGAGGAGAGGGTGATCAGGAGCATAAGGATACAGGAGCTATTTCAGGTAGTCTGGGCCCAGCTTGTGTAGGGCTTTGTATGTTAACAAACATATCTTAAAGGTGACACACCACCTTACAGGCAGTCAACTTAATGCCTGTAACACCTGGGAGAGATGCTTGGGGCAGTATACTCCAGCAGTTAACTTCACTGTGGCATCCTGCACTAGCTGCAACCCAGGTGTCAAACCTCCAGATAGCCCAAGGTACAAATCATTACAGTAATCCCAGTCTTTAGGTAATGACCAGGCTCCCGGTCTCTACAGGTGTCCCCCAAGGTTCTGTCTTGGGCCGATCTTTGCCTCCATCTTCCTGAATAACCTTCCAAATGCCTGTATCTCTGTGGACATTCACAGGTATGCTGATGATACAGTGATCTATGTGTCTGGTGCCTCCACTTCTGACCTGGTTTCTCAGCTTGAACTAGTTTTCTGCGACATCCACTGCTGGTTGTGGAATAATCATTTATCCTACGACATGAAAACAAGGTCTATATGATATTTGGCTCCAGGCAGAGGTTGACCAGACTCACCCCCCCCCAACCTTACCCTGGATGTTGTGTTGATTGAAGACATTGCCATCTTCAAATACCTTGGGGTTTGTTAGGACTGTCACTTTGACCTCTCTGTGCATCTGGACGCCAACCACCAGAAGCTTCACACCAAATTTAGAGCTCTCTACAGGAATAAAGCCTGTATTCTGCCTCCTACATGAAGAGCAATCCTTTTGAAAATGATTCTCCCAGTTATACACTGTGTAACATTGTCTGTAGTGCTGTTCCTGAATCCATTCTAGCCAGACTGGATCCCCTCTTTCACTTTTTGTTGTTTTGCTCTTGACTGTCCCTCTCGTACCCACCATTGTTCCCTTTATCTCTCTCTCCTCCTCCACTTATTATTGCTAAAACATGGGAAAGGAAGACTCTGTAACTCCTTAATATAACAACAAATGTGTATTTTTATTTTTTAGAGATGCTCAGATGCTTGATAGCATGTATTACATCCAGCCGTTTTCTGGCCATAGAGGATCACTTCCTCAGGGCCCACGGTAGTCGTGTCTTGTAAAACAGAGAAAAAACTAATTTATGTGCATTATTTTTTTTTTTTTTTTGTGGACCAACATGTTATATATTGTGCACCTATTCATTTTTTATTTTACATGTCAAAACCGTGTTTGTACTTATAGAAATGGTGCCCACTCCCCCAAGTCACTCACCAAAACTCCTGGAGGTCAGACTTCATAACCTCTCCACCACCATATTCTTTAAAATCGGTGTAATGCTGGATCTTACTTTGAGAGTGCTCTTGCAGTAAGTAATAACTTGTAGGACTGTGCCCCCTGACGTTAGGACCGCACAGAAACTTTAGCTAGCAGTGTCTGGCGGGGAACCGCCCCGACATCAGCTGACAGACGTCAACATGACCCTATAAAGGGGATGGTCCCCACATCCACCTTTCAGTTCTTTCCCACTGTCAACCTGTGCATGTCTGACCTTGCAGAAATCATCACAGCAGTTCAGCCACTTAATTTTAGATGAGTATCCATTTATTTATTCTTTTCAGTGTATTTCTTTATTTCTTATACGTCTTCAACTTCTTCTGTCGAATTGCATAAAAACAAGTGTGATTCTTGCGGCGTCTCACTCCCGCATAAAGATCTTCACTTCCTCTGTCTCTTCTGCCTGGGACCGGACCACGATGTCAAGGATTGTGAGGCCAGCTCCCACTTCAACTCTGCCACACAGAAACTGCACCAGCAGTCCTTGGAGGCCCGTCTGTTGAAGAAGAAACTGGCTTCCATGGAGAAGGAGCTACAGAAAATCAGAAGCACCTGTTCCGCTCCATCGGACTCCCATAAGAAAAGGAAAAGGGACAAGGAGAAGCACCGGGACCAGGATCTGTCCCCATCTCACCCGAGGCCACCTTAAGACCCCCCCCCCAGGTGAGCAGTAGCCCTTTTCCTTCGGGATGTCAGTCACATCGACCAAGTCTGCCCCTCCTTGTTTGGTGGAGATGTCTGTCCCTCCGCCACCACTGATCACGGAGGCCACTAGCTCCTGATCTGAGTCTGAGGCTTCCGTCCCCCTTAAGCCCTTATCCACCTTGGGCTCCAAGGCATCAGGTGGGGCCGATAAGCTGCCCACTGGTTCTTCCGGTGAGTGCCCGCCAAGGTTGGTAAGATGGACATTGGCTCCTCCGATGTCTGCTCAGCCATGGTTGATCAGTCAGCCGCCAGCTTGTCTGACATTCGCCCGACTACCGCTTCAGCATCTGGCCCCGGCGTAGGTTCCAACATTGCCCATCTGGACGTCACTTCTTTCCTGGCTGAGGAACGTAGGACTCCTGGGGGTGCTACCCAGGTTGCCCCACCCTTTCCTCTGCCCTTGGAGTTCCCGCTCCCTTCGCCAGGGTCGCGGGACCTAGGGGAAGGAGACCTGACATCAGGCGTGCCACCAGCAGCATGCCAGGACCTGACAATGGTCCTGCCACTGCTTATTCTGACACCAGGTGAGGGGCCAGATCAGGTCCCTCGGGATAGCAGTCCGTCCCCAGGATTCCTCCATCAGGGCCTACATCGACCATCCACCCATCAGGGCTTACATCAGGGCCTCTGTCAGGTCCTCCACCATCGGAGCCCCCCTCAGGTGGTTTTACTCCAAGGGGGCCTCCGTTGGGCCTTTTGCCTTTGAGGCCACTGGCAGGTTTCTCCTCAGTGGGGCCACCGTCCAAGCATCCTTTAGGGCCTCCTTCGAGGTTCCTGATGCCGGACCCCTATTCAGCAGGTTACCAGCACTTCTCAGGGTACCTGCTGTTGGGTTATCTGACGCCTCACTTCCTAACACCAGGCTATACCCCATACTTTTCTGCACTGGAGTACCCATCGCTCAGGTTTCGCACTTCGGGTGCAGTAATCCCGGATGCTTCATGGGGTGTCAACTCTTTCACCACCCCCCTCCACCTCCTCCTCAGTCACAGCCACAGGCAGACTTCAGGGAAATACTTAAGTCCTGGTGGGCCGAGACTAAAGGCCAGTTAATCTTTGAATTGGAGAGCTGACAGCCCCGGGAGCTTCCTCGGCCGGACCCGGCTCCTCTCCCCACTTCTTCCTGTGCTCGGCGACCCTCCACATCCAGGCTGTCAAAGGGCCAGATGCCAGCCCCGATGCTAGTAGAGGTTCCGGATGAGAGACAGGACCCTCTTGTACTGCCTGAGGGATTATTGGATTCCTCGGATTCGGAATCCGATTCCATCTGCTCTTCTGCAGGCTCTGACTTTGAGACTCCTACTCCTCCTGAAGAGCCGATTCCTAAGGAGTTATCTAAGTCTCTGGAGGATCCTTCTTTCTTGGACCTCCTAAAACAGATGGTGGAATCCCAGGGTTGGAAGTCCGATGCCCAGGATCCAAAAAGGCAAAGACTGGTGGAACACTTGGATTTCCCTGAAGTCTCCCCAGTCCTTACTCTACCCTCGTTGGAGCCCCACAAAGATTTGTCCTTCACCATTTGGCAGATGCCATCTTCCATCCCTGTAATGGCTAAAAAGGCAGATTGCACCTACCAGACTCCGGAGGGTAAAGACCACCTGAGTACCCATCCTAAAATGGATTCAGTGGTCATTACTGCGGCCCATGATAGATCCAGTAAACCCAAACACATGAGTACCTTCCTTTCAGATAATGAATCTCGGCTGTTAGATCAGTTTGGGAATAGATTCAGTTCCTCCTCCACTTTGGCTATTCATGCCCTTAATTACGTGGCACATATGTTGGTTTGTCAAAAATCCCTTTTCCAGCAAATGGAAATGATTATTGAGTCTCTTTCAGAATTGTAATCCAAGATTCTCTTAGCAAACGCTGTCCGTTCAGCCAAAGTGGCAGGACGTCACTCCCTCCGAGCTACTTATGATGCCGTAGATTCCTCAGCCAAAGGCACAGCGACAGCAGTCAACCTCAGAAGGTTAGCTTGGCTGAGGGTGTCAGGCCTAGCTCCCGTTGGGCAGGCAGATGTCCAGAATTCCTCTTTCTGGTGCTCTGTCCTTTTTTGAGGGAGATGCCCAAGATATTATTTCAAGCCTCCAAGGCAAGGGTATGGCTCTTAGGTCGGTGCATACTGTGACGCTTGGCCAGCTGGTTATGATTGTTCTATGATATTTGTAATATAGAATGTGGTATGTGAGGTGTCTCACAGGAGACATCCTTCGCTTCTGGATGACAACCCCCCCAGGTTTTAGTGAGAATAACAGGATATATTAAACCAGGAGGTCTCTGCAATGTAATTAACTTCCTTGAGAAGTTGCATTTTATAGCTTTTTTTTTTTTTTATGACCTCCTGCCTCTGAAGCTGGGAAACTAAAATATACATTTTATGACTTCAGATAAGCTGATTCCTGTGAAAGGTCATAAACTCCTTTGATGTGCCCTGGAAGAGGAACTACTCAAGATCAAATAGGGGATGTTCATTAAGGAGTCATATTGGGAAATTAGTTTTTGCTGAAGTAACAGTATTTAAAATATCTCCTGACAGGAAGATCATTGATTGTATAATTTTTTATATTCAACAAGGAAGAGCTGGATGACACACAAAAGGGGTGGAGAGACACAGTTTAAACTGAATACTGTGGCTAAACTTAGTGACACATTTCTTGTTGGACTCTTAAGAAACAAGATCTCTGATCTAACGTAAGCACTGTATAGAGGTATGCATTAGATAGAAAAAGTCTAATTGTATTGTGGTAGGAGTTTTTGTTTGTACTTTTCCTTGTTTTCTTTCAAGTGATTGTATGCTTTGCGATATAGTGTTCTGTGTTTACATTTTACATATTTTTATCCATTTTTAAGTAAACCTTTCATTTAAAAAGACTGCCTGGGTGTGCCTTGGAAGTTCCTTTTTGCATGTGATGTATAGATGGTTAAATCTGACAACTGTTCAGAGCTTGATGGTGTTACCCAAACTGGGAAGAGGTAAGAAGATACCCAAGGTCTTTTATAGAATTTTAAGGGTTCATTTTGGATACCTGGCTAGGTGCCCTTAGGCGAAAGATATCTGGCATCCCCCTGAAGAGCAGATTATCTGAGCCTGCACATTTGGGTACACTAGCATAAGGTTCACAGTTTGAATCCCCCCAGAACTTGAGACGAAAGGTGATTCAGACCCACAAGCAGACAGGCGGGTTACCCTGTCTGTTACCTGTTCACAATACTGTGCTCGGAGATTGGCACTGTGGGAGCAGAGGGCCTGACCCGCTGAGTGCATAGTGACACATACTATGTACCGACCTAAACCCCAGCCCAGGCGCCCTTTTCATAGGCAGACAAAGCACCTGGCGAAGCCTTTCATTGAGGCACAGGTCAGGAAGCATAGGAAAACCATGAGCAGTTGTAGAATTCATGAAAAAAATATTTATTTACGCTAGCAGTATCATAAAATAAACTTGTTCAGTATAACTATGTACAAAGGCAAAATAAAATAGATTTATTTCAGTCTCTGTGTTCCTTGTTCTCCTAATCTTTCTTGCAGTTGCAGCTTAGTTCTTATAAGTCTTTTCAACCCCCACTCTTAGCAAGCATACTGTTCTCATAAGTGTTCTGTTCTTGCAAGTTTGCTGGTAGAACACAGTGTGCGTGCTGAGGCCCCTACAGCTTTTGCAAAAAGCTTAAAAATTTGCACTCAAGTTACCTCTGGAGTTTTGCATTAGCTTTTTACAATCATCTCAAATTATTATCATCATTCATTTCAACAGTAACACTATATATTTTCTAAACAAAAGGATCCCAATATCAGTTACATTTCCATACAATGAATTGTATATATCTTTATATTAGCAGATATGCAAAGGAAGAAAACCAGACAGCAAGGGAAAACTGAGAGACAGTGAGATGCAAAGAATTGCAAGATTTTCGGGGTGATCAAATCCGAAGTCTCACAGGAAAATTGGGTTGCGCAACCAGACAGAGAAGAGACAGAAAAGGAAAGAGTAGATCCTTGCATTTTAAACACTTTCTCTAACAAATGGGACAGTGTCCTATTCCACTCTGTCACAAAGCCCCAGCAAGGGCCCAGATGCCAGTTTAAGTGCAGGGCACCCAACACTACAGTAGCCCCTCCAACCCACAACCGGGGGGCCTTGGGGCAGCCCTGCCCAACCCTCCCTCCACCTCTTGACTTGCATCTCACCCTCCCTCCACCTCTGCTGTTGGTGGAGCTGGTAGGCGCCAGATTCACCAGGCATGTGGAAGATTGGGCCAGAATTACAGCAGACTCTTGGGTTCTCCAACTCGTAAGGCATGGATACACCCTAGTATTTCGGGACCCCTCCCCAAGTCATCCTCCAGGGGTTTCCCGGTACCCAAAGGCACACATTCCTCTTCTAAGGTAAGAAGAGTTGGCTCTTCTTCAAAAAGAGGCCATAGAACCCATTCCCCTAAGTCAGCGGGCAAAAGGGTTCTATTTGCACTTTTTCCTGGTCCCAGAGAAGACGGGGGATCTTCGTCCTATCTTAGACCTCAGCTCCCAGAACCTGTGCATAGAGTACAAGACATTCAGCATGCTGACCCTTGAAGGACTGCTGCCTCTCTTGTCCAAGGGCCAGTGGTTATGTGCCCTGGATATGTAGGATGCCTATCTTCATATCCCAATCTTTCAGGCCCACTGCCATTTTCCTCACATTTGTGTTCCAAGGGAAGCATTTTCAACTCAGAGTGCTCCCCTTTGGCCTTTTTTCTGCCCCCAGGGTCTTTACCAAGTGCCTTGTGGTGGCGGCCCTCAGACGGCAGGGCCATTGTGTCTTTCCCTACCTCGACGACTGGCTTTTGTCAGCTCCATCGAGGGAGTTGCTTGAACAGTCCCTAGTGGCTACCCTGACTCTCTTCAACCAGCTAGGGATCTTGGTTGGTCTTCCCAAGTCCCAGTTCTCACCTGCCCAGTGCCTATAGTTTATTGGGGCAGTGCTGGACACAGACCAGGGCATGGCTTTCCTTCCCCTGGATCGGAAAGAGGCCTTACAGAAATAGGCTTAGCCGGTAGCCTCCAAAAGAAGATTATGGCCAAGTCAGTTCTCCGTCTCCTTGACCTTATGGCAGCGGCTATCCGTACGGTCCCATTGGCCAGACTCCATATGCGAATCTCTCAGTGGACCCTCAGAGTCCATTGGGTTCAGAGGACAGACCATCTGGTCTTGGTCTCCAACTCATTGCAGTGAAACCTGCTTTGGTGGCAGGATCTAGCCAACCTCACAAAGGGAGTTTCCTTCTGATTCCCCCTCCTAACAATGGATGTGTTGAGGTCAGGGTGGTGTGCCCAGCTAAGGAACCACAAGACGCAGGGTTTGTGGACCCCAGAGGAGTTACCCTTGCATATAAATGTGCTCAGGATGCAAGCAGTTCTCTACGCACTCCAGGCCTTTCAGCAGCATCTTTGTTCAGGCAACCTGCTGACTCAATTGGACATGTGCATAGTTTGGTACATCAACAAGCAGGGGGGCACCCACTCTTACCTTTTTGGCAGGGAGGCAATGAGGGTCTGGAATTGGGCGGTTCTGCATCGAGTGCACCTCTCCACGTTCCACATCCTGGGCATGCAAAACATCCTGGCAGACGATCTCAGCTGCACCAGGATCAGAACTCACGAATGGGAACTCAAGCAGGAAGTGGTCGTTCAGATCTTCAACCAGTGGGGTCGGCCGGAACTTGATCTGTTCGCCTCCCCATCCAAAACAAAATGACCCAGGTTTTGCTCGCTCAATTACAGCGCATAGTGTTTTTTTGGCGAGTTGCACTGTCGCTCTGCTGGACAGGGAGGTTTCTGTATGCCTTCCTTCCCTTTCCAGTTTTGCAGAAGGTTCTTCTCAAGCTGCAAGCAGAAGGGGCTTACATGTTTCTGATTTCCCCTTTTTAGCCGTGTCAGATCTGTTTTCCACTACTGCAACAGCTTGCAGAAGAGCAGCCGTTACCCTTGCCTCTGTGTCACGACCTTCTTACTCAGGAGGAGGGCATGCTAGTTCATTCAGGGCTGAAGTCCCTTCACCTTCACGCATGGCACCTCAAGACATAATTGCTTCTTAATTCAGAGTTTTCTCCAGAGTGGCAAAAGTCCTAGTGGAGACCAGGAAGCCGTCCACGCAGAATACCTACACTATGAAATGGAAGTGTTTCTCCATTTGGGCCACCTTAAAAGGTTGGGATCCCTTTCAGCGCCTCCCTCCTCAGGTCATGGAGTACCTGCTCTCTTTTTTTGACCTGGGCCTGAGTTACTCTTCACTCAAGGTCCACTTGTCTGCTATTTCTGCCTACCACTCCTTGGTAGAGGGCAAAAGTTTGGCACAACTTGAAATGTCTAAAACCTTACTGAAGGGGATCCTTCACTTGAAACCCCCAGTGCGCAGTCCAACGCTGCCATGGGGCCTTAATTTTATGTTGGAAAAAACAAGTTTGCCTCCTTTTGAACTGGCTGGTTATTGTGATATGCACTGTCTGGCTTGGAAAGTGCTCTTTTTGGTTGCAGCTGCTTCAGCTCGGAGGATTTCCGACCTCCAGGCCCTGATATGCAAGGAGCCTTTTTTGATTTTCCACAGAGACCTGGTGGCTGTGTGTACTAATCCTAAGTTTCTTCTGAAGGTTGTTTCGGAAACCACTTTGAATCAGTCTATTGAGCTTCTGGTTTATTTCCTGGAATATTCCAATCTGGGGGAAGCACTTCTGCATTCCTTAGATATTCACAGAATCTTGCATATAGTAGTAGTAGTAAAAAATTTTTATTCATGCAAAAAATGAATAAGGATATCTCCACTGAGCCGAAGCTCCTTTACAGTGAGATCCAGGTGTCATTTCCAGTTACTCTTATAAGTTAACAATATATAACAAAGGAAAACACATATACACTATAATTATACATCAATAAATATAACACAGTTCCAAATCATAAAACAAACTAGGACAAGAAGAACATACAAAAAACAATGATTAATTCACAGTATATATTTAATACAAGTTACAATCTACCATCCTAAGATTCAAACTATTTCCCATCATAACTAATATTTTCGATAAGCCATTGTTTAATTTGGTGCAACTGGAAATTTCCCTCAAGGGGTCTAAGCTTCCCAGGCAATTTTATTCCATATAGAAGGTCCGATATTAAAAAATGCTTATCCCCCAAGCCGTTCTCGACTTGGGACTGCACAGTCAAGTAATTAGCAGGCGCAGACCCTCAATAGGTCTTTTTATTTTAATGGACTCAGCCATATATTTAGGGACTTTTCTGAGATATATTTTAACATTAACATAATTGTACTAAGAGCCGCCTTTGAGACAAAGTATGCCAGTCTAATTCTTTATACATATCTACTCTATGTGCCTCTTTGCAGCTCCAGTATAAATCTAATTAATTTATTATACATAACATCAAGCTTATATAGTTGCTCTTTAAGCACCCATATATATCAAATTACCATACTCCAATATGGGTAGTACAACCACAGTTACAACTAATTTTCTAATTTCCAAAGACATACTATTTCTTACTCTATAATGACCCCAAGCACTTACCAGCTTTAGTCAAGATACTATCTATATGACTGTCCCATTTAAATTTTGTATCTAAATACACCCCCAGATATTTATAACTAACAACTTGTTGCAAGATTCTTCCTGAAAATGTTTTAATTTGTAACCCCTCATATTCAGTTTTAGACCCGTAACCCCTATGAAACACCATTACCTGAGATTTTTTTTCATTCAAAACCAATTTAGATCTAAGCAAAAATTCCTGTAACTGATCAAAAGCTTGTTGTAATACTATTTGAATAGTTCTCACTGATGAATCAACAAAATATACAACTGTATCATCAGCATAAAGATGATATTGTAGCTTTGGTTGTTCAAACCCCAAATCATTCATATATAAATTATATAGTATAGGCCCCAAAATGGATCCTTGTGGGACTCCTGACACAATCAATTTCAAATCAGATGACCACTCTCTAATAGTCACTTGCTGCAATCTTGAGTCAAGATAATTTCGAAACCAATTTATAACCGACTCAGACATACCACAGGTTTTAGTCTGGACAGGAGGATGCCATGGTCCAGCGTGTCAAAGGCCTTAGAAAGGTCAACAAAATTGCTCCCACTGGCATCCCCTGTCCATGCTCTCCATTATATCTCCTGTGACCTTTATAAGGGCAGTGTTTGTTCCATGTTGGGTCTAAAGCCGGATTGATAACTGTTAAGGATTTCATTATCTTTCAGATATACCTGTAATTGTTTTGCGACTATTTTCTCCAAAATTTTAGAAATTGTTGGTAAAGAGAAATTGGTCTATAATTTTCTAATAATAACCTAGATCCTGTCTTATAAATTGGCACAATCTTGGCAGTCTTCCAAGTTTGAGGTAACTCAGAGAGAGAAGAGACAAATTAAATAAGTTTGCTAAGGGTAAATCAATAATAGGGCTGCATACTTTAATAAGATATTAGGGATACCATCCATAGCTTCTGCTTTATTAGTATTAATTTGAAATAATAAATCCTAACATCTCCTCTAGTAATAGAAGTAAACTTAAACTCAGCTTGTATACCAGATTGTACATAAACTCTATCTGTATCATTTACCTGGGAATTTCTCTGTAGAGCCTGATTTACATCTCCTCCACCCAATTGTAATTCAGTAATACCCATATTTGTAAAAAAGGTATTAAACTCATTAACCACCTTGTTTCCCAAATCCATCTTATTACCATTAATTAGGAAATGATTAGGATATCCCAAGCTAAGTCCCTTATGCATCTTATTTATTGTGTTCCAAAATACTCTTGAGTTTTCCATCATTTCTTTAGACAATTTTTTGTTACAATAGGCCAGTCTAGCCTTTCTAATTTCCTTTGTATATAAATTTCTTAATTGCCTATATTTATGCCAGTCCTGGTCTCTCTTTGCTAATTTAGCTTGTTTCCATGCCTTATCTCCTAGCTCTTTTAATTTTAAACAAACCTGAATCATACCATGGCGCTTTGTTTGATTTTATCAACCTAGTTTTTATAGGAGCATGTTTATTGCAAATTTGTATTAAATCCTTTTGAAACATATCCCACGCATCCCCACACTGGGAATTAGTTCTAGTCTCTCCAGTTATAATTTTCTAATTCCTGCATAAATTGAACATAATCAAACTGTTTAAAGACTCTAATTTGTACAACATTCTTAGATGTCTTTCTAGATTTCTGATTTCTAATACAGAAAATTATCTGATGATCTGACATTGAGTCTGGTAACACCCCTCTTTATAAACTTTTCTGGTTGTAGTAAAATAAGATCTAACATAGTTGAATTACTGGGTTTACTGCATTTAACCTAGTAACATCTTTTATCAGTTGCACCAAATTCAATGTAGTAGCCATATCAATTAGACTATGATGGGCATCTATATTTCCCCAATCAACATTTAAATCCCCAATTATCAAAATTTCATGTGAATTTTGATAATTCTTCAATACATCCTGTATTTCAGAAGACCATTAAGCTGCTTTTAGGTGGACGGTAAATGCCAATCAATAAGATGGGTTTAGAATAAGGTAGCTTTAATTCTAATGGTAACAATTCTGAATCAGTCCAATTATACAAATCTTGCAATTCCCTAACATGAATCCAATTTTTAACATAAACTAATACTCCCCCTCCTCTTTTGGATCTATCTTTTCTATATATATAGAAATTTTCCAGGGCTGTATCATTATCTTGAATTTTTGTATGCAGCCATGATTCAGTAATTATTAAAATATAAGGCTTATAATAAACCACCCACTCTCTTAGATACTCAGTTTTCTTAAGCAAACTACAAATATTAATATGCACAATTTCAGTCCTTTTCATTCAACATTTCAAATGTATAATCATGATTCAAATCAGCAACAGGCCCAGGATTTAATTGAACATCCCACTTAACATTAACCCTATAATTACAAACCATTTACCCATTCTAGACATTTTAAAATATAAACATTTCCCTTCACTAAATAATTTCTAGGTTTGGCACTTTCTAAAACAGCATTATGTCCCAGCCACATAAAGTTCACTACCCATATACATCCATTTGATCAAAGTTGTCTCAATATGGATATTCAATAAAGAGGCATGAATGTCCTTGCCACCCAATTAGAACATTTCTCTCTCCATCATAGTTCCCTATACTCTATTGTCAAGTATGGACATTCTATAAAGGATTTTCTATTCTGAACAGAATTTTCACATACTAAAAACTGGCACCCTACCAGAACAATTCCCCACCATAACATCAACATTGTGAAAATTTAAACCACCCTATTAATCAAACTTTAATTATAATAAAATAATGAGCAACTACCTCATTATATCAGGGATAATCCTATAAGGTAGAGGAAATCTCAAGTAATCCACTTAGTAAATACTATATAAAACTTGCGCATATAAGCAATCCACCCAGAATATATTAAATAAATTAAATAAAGAATAAAAAAATAAAACAAATAATAAAACTCAGTATAAAATTAACATTAAATGAAACAAATAACCTACCTAGACTCACATAAAAATATTCAACTTCCAGTTAGATTAACCCTAAGTTTCTAAGTAAATCTCAGCAGAAATACTACTCAAATTTGCTCCTATTGCATATTATTATACAAACTGCACCAAGCCTATCCGAAAATTGGACCAGCTTTTTGTTTCACACCCAGGAGAGAGGGTGCAGTGGTTTCCAGACAATGTCTTTTCAAATGGCTAGACAACTGCCTTGTGTTTTGTTACCAGAAACATGGTAAGACCCTCCCGGGGGGAGATGAAAGGGCATTCTGCCAGGGCCAATGGCTGCCTCTACTGCATGCTTCAGGAATGTGTCAGCAGCTGATCTCTGTGCAGCTGCCACTTGGAGTTCTGTCCACACCTTTACCAAACACTACAGTCTGGACATTGCCTCTAACTGCAGAGCAGGTTTTGAACTAGCAGTCCTTCAGGGCCTCCTGTCTTAATTTTATAGGCATTTACGCAGGCCTGTTCCTGCCTCCCGTGTCTTTCTCCAGTACCTTGATTCCCACTGCTTGGGACTCAGTCCTACAAGTTATTACCTGCTGCAAGATCCCTCTCAAAGTAAGATAGTACAGTTACGTAAGAACTTACCATAACGGTAGATCTTCAAGAGAGGCTCTTGCAGTAAGTAACCTTTCTCCCTCCCTCCTTCCCCCTTACTTCTGTTGCTCCTTTCCATGAGTCTTCTTAGGCTCCAGGGGCCTCTTTTTCCTTTCTCCTGTTGCACCTCCTCCTAGGTCTTAGGCAGGAGAACTGGAAGATGGGCGTGGGGACTGCCCCCTTTATAGGGTCACGCTGATGTCTGTCAGCTGACATTGAGGTGGCGGTCCCCCCCCCCCGCCAGACACTGCAAGCTAAAGTTTTCATGTGGTCCTGATGCCAGGGGACGCAGTCATACAAGTTATTACCTACTGCAAGAGCGTCTTGCAAAGATCTACTGTTATGGTTAGTTCTTACATAACTGTACTTTATATTGCAAAATAGGTAACAATCAACATACCTCCTGTATTAGTGTCTTCATGATTTATTGACTCTTAGTCCATTACTGTTATTCTATAATTTATCTGTATTCATACCCATTTCATGCTCCTTAGGGTTTTTCCCATAATTGTTTTCTGTGAGCATACTTGTTAAATTCTTTATCAACAAATGTCACTACCTTATTTGCTGGGGATTTAGGTCTGCAATCAGTACAAAGCTAATTAGTACAAAACTTAAACAGATTAGTTAATTTATTCTTCTCAGACTTTTTTACAGTTACGTCACTTTAAGAATCACTTATGTACCTCACGGTACTGCCGTTTCCCAGTCAGTATTCAGTGCCGTTTCCATTATCACTTTTTCAAATGCCTTATGAATCTCTAAGTGTAGAAAACAAAATATCATAAGTGCCCCCTTATTTTCATGTGCAAACATTCTACTTTTTGTCATCTTATTTGCTTCGCTATACTCTTTATGGTATATGTCTCATATACTGTTTGAGTTATTTCTATCCATTGCAAATCATTGTGTCACATATTTACATATACATATTGCTTTATACATATTTAACACTGTTGCCAATGCAAAGCATAAAAAAAAAAAAATAACGTTCCTGCGTTGTTGTATATCTGCTTGCTGGTTTAACCTGCCTCTGTGTAATTCAAAGCCATCATTTCGGCTGTTATTTGCTAGTCATTATTGTTAGCTTTATGTGGTCTGTCCCAGTTATAAAACATGAAATTGCTGTTGCCGACTGCAAAACTTAAAAAAACCCATAGCCTTCTTATATTCTTGTACTTCTACTTGCTGTTTTAAACTCTCCTATCTTTATATCCTGCCTCTGTGAGTTTCCTTGTCGTCATGTCACCCGCTATTTGCTAGTCATTACTGTGAGCTTTTGATGTTCTGCCCCTGTTAGAAAACAATGATTTGTAATAGATAGAAATAATGCAAACTGTATATGAGACATATACCATAAGGAGTGGAGGCACTAGATGCATAGATCACTGATTCATCAGCATGCCTGTGAAAGTCCACATGAGCAAAAAGTACAATGTTTGCACATGAAAATAATGGGGCATTTTTGATAATTTTTTTTCTACACTTAGAGATTCATAAGGCATTTGAAGAAGTGATCATGGAAATGGCACTGAATACTGAGTGGGGAAATGGCAATACCTGGAGGTACATAAGTGATTCTTAAAGTGACATAACCGTAATAAAAGTCTTAAACAGATTAGTTAATTTATTCTTCTAAGTTTTGTACAAATGAGCTTTTTACTGATTGCAGACCTAAATCCCTAGCTAATAAGGCAGTGACATTTGTTGATAAATAATTTAACAAGTACTGTCATAGAAAACAATATAGTAAGTTGGTTTAAATACTGAATGATAAAAGTGTATTTGTTTTATGGTGAAAACCCTAAGGAGCATGAAATGGATATGAATACAGAAAAATTATAGCATAACAGTAATGGACTGAGTCTATAAATTATAAAGACACTAATAAGTGTGTTGATTGTTACCAGTTTTGCAATATACCATGCATAACATTCACTTTAAAGAATATGGTGGTGGAGGGGACACGAAGTCTGACTTCCAGGAGTTTTGATGAGTGATTTGGGGGAGGGGGTGCCTTTTCTATAAGTACAAACATAGTTTTTATATGTAAAATAAAAAATGAATGGGTGTACAATGTATAACATGTTTGCTCAAAAAAGTATTGGTTCATAGCAAGAAAAATAACATAATAGGAGAATGGACATAAATTAGTTTTTTCTCTGTTTTATAAAATAGGACCACCTTGGGCCCCGCAGGTGGCCCTCTGGCCACAAAATGTTGGCTACATGTTATAGGTGGCTATCAAGAATTTGTAAAAAAATAAAAATACACACTTGTTATAATATGTTAACGAGTCTGAGTCTTTGTTCCCCCTGTTTTGGCAATGCTGAGACATTAGCGTAGCCCAAGGAGGACTCCTCCACGTTACTTAGAATTAAAAATAAGGGTTTAAGCAACCAGAATCCAAACCATCTCATTTTCGTACTCTCTTCCTCCACCCCCTAGAAGCCAGGCATCTCTCTCACTGTGCTTCCTTTATTTCCAAATTCTAGTTTTGATCACTCTTCCACCAACATCTTATCTTCTTCCTTTTGTCCCGCTCTTCTCCCACTTATTCTGTATGTAACTTTGACCCTAGATCCCTCACCCTTCAGTACATTAAATCTTCTGCAGGCCAAGCTACTTTCTCCTTCTGATTCCATAAGCTCTGTTCTTCCATTTCTCCCTATCTTGTCTATCTTATCTCTCTTTTCCCTCAAATCTCCCTCTACTCATTCCTGTAATTGACCTTGACTAACTGAACCGCATGCCCTTCAGTTTCCCTACAGGCACAATTCATCTGCTTTTTGTTTGTTTTTTTTTTGCATTTTGTGTATACCAAATCTGTTATTCAGTCCATCAGTACATTTGGTCAGTGTTAATGTATGCTTCTTTGTTTATGTGTGACTCATCTGTCGACTGCATTTTGCTATGTAAATTTGCCATCTTACCATTGTACACTATCTTTTACTCCACCTCTCCTTTCCCAGGATGCATCTGGAAACAAGCTGTTATCAGCTAGCTTAGTATGTCTTTTCAGGTTAAACATTTAAAGTTGCTCAATAGATAAATAATTAAATACAACACAGATGTAACAAAGATGTGCACCAGTCCTTTTCAGATCCTCAGGAACCAGGCAGGGTTCAGTTCGGGTGATGTTCCTACTTTGGAAGAAGCCACAGTGGAGTACCTTTGACACCTGATACTCAAGTGTCAGCTTGCAGTCCATGATGATACCCACATTCCTAACCCTATTCACAGCCTCGAGAGGGGCAGCATTCAGATTCGATCCAATTGCATCCCCTCTCACACCAGTCGTACTCTGAGAACCCATAGCCACTACTAGCACTTCTTTCTTGTCTGGATTCAGGCTCTACCAGCTGGATGACAGCCAGTCTTTGATATTAGACTGACACCTGTTCAGCAGACTGACACCATTTCCCTCCCCAGTGGCAAATGACAGCTATAACTGGTTATCGTCCACATACCAATAGCAAAACAAAAACACTCAAAAAAACCCTGACTAGCATCAAATGACCCCCCCCAGGTGCAACATATATGTCACAAATAACATGAGAGATAGAACGAGCCTGGAGGCACTCCACAATTGGGGCAGCAGGACACAAGGACACATTTCCAGTACAACTTGTTGCACCATGCTGGATGTGAAGGACTCGGACCACTTCAAAACAGTACCCAAATGTCCCCCAAAGTACCTTCAGTGATCTAATAAAGTTCCATGATCTACAGTGTCAAAAGATGCCAAAAGGTTGAGGTGAAAGGGAATATAAACAAATCAGTTTAACTGACTGTAAAAGATGAATGTACCTGTGTATCCAACTGTCTTGCAGATCCTGTCGATTCATCTAAGAGGTATATCGCCCATTTTTTAGTGTTCTTACATTTTTCAGATGCCAGAACACACAGCTGCCTTATGCAGTGTTCGTTTTCTCCTCATGCACGGACGCTCCTGCCGCATGCGTCTGATGTCAGTTTAGCCACCCGATCCATCTGTCTGCAGAGACCTTTGGTGATCCCACTGCATTGGGCAGCATTTGAACCTTTGTACTGTCATCCAAAGTAATAAAAGTTGGTTCATGTGCTTGTTTTCACTGTCCTAGTATCAGAACCATAGCCTGTGATATGTAAATAGTCCTGCAAATTGGATAACTAAGCATATGCGTGGAATACTGCTTTGCACACAAACTGTGAAACAGAGCCTAAACAATGTTTGTGCCACCAAGGTTGCTGAACATTCTTATTACTTGTCAGATCATGCTGATTCAGGCATATGTTTATTATTTTAATAGATCATATGCAAAGCAGTTTCTCGTGTTAGTTCCATTACCTGTTTGACTGGATGCAGTGGGCAGGGTCAAGAATATAGAATGGGACTGATTTTTCTGACACACCACACAGAACGGTCACCTCATTGTTTATCAGAATCCAGAAAGTCCATATGGATTTAAAACAAAAATAAAACACACCCCACAATAACTGTTCTTAAGTGGTAAGATTATGAGTAAATAAATAAATAAGTAAAAAGAGCAGAGCATAGTTATATTATGGTACATCCATCTAGGGATATTGTCATTTCACTGCCGCATAGAGAGTTATGACTGTGAGTAAATGACATCTCACTGCCTGGCATTTTTCTTTTAGGAGATGTCGTGTCATGCAAGCAGTTTTCTGTCCCAATATCAGAACCCCAGCCTGTGTCATGTAAACTGTCCTGCAAATTGGATAATGAAGCATATGCACAGAATAATACTGTTTTGCACACAATCCATGAAATGTTACCTAAACAGCATTTGTGCCACCAAGGTTGCTGAATATTCATACTGCTTGTCAGATCGTGCTGATTCAGGCATATGGTTTTACTGTACTGGACTGGTTTTTCTGATACCCTCCTACTGATATTGTTTTTTTTATACGTTTATGGAATGTCAGTATGGTCATCAGAGAACATAACCAATAGATACAATTCAGAACACAGGGGAAATATCAGCATAGCCAAAGAACAACAAATCTAGCAAAAAGTTAATAAATGAACAAAGTTTTAGTAAAAAAGTCTGATATGAAACAGTTAAGATTTAATTATATGTAAAAACAGAACGGTCACCTCACTGATTATCAGAATCATGACAGTCCATATAGATTTAAAAGAAAAAGAACAAATACACTTAATTTAAACTACTGGGGGGGAGGGGGCAGTGGGTGTGCAGGCCCACAGACCCATAGTAATGGAAGAGGTCTGAAGGGAGGTGGTGGAAGAGGCAAGAACACAGTTAGCAAAGGGAGGGGGGGTGAGGAACACATAACAAGGGCATGTGGAGGGGGTGCAAATAGAGGGGATAAATGTGAATATAAGAATAGAGGGAAGAGAAGGAAGGTCAGATTTTAGGTGAAGGGTGGTGTCTCTAAATGCACGGAGTCTTGGAAACAAGATGGAAGACCTGCAGGCACTGTTAGCGGACAGTAGGGTGGACATAACAGCAGCAACCAAGACTTCAGTAGCATCACACCGTGACTGGGACGTTGCTACCCCTGGATATGAACTATACAGGAGGGACAGGGTAGTCAGGAATGGGGGAGGGGTGGCAGTTTATGTCAGGGAGAGAATAACTTGCACGAGGGAGGAGTCAGAGGAAGGGGAGGTGGAGGCATCATGGATTCAGATAAGGTCCAATAGAGGGAGAAAGGTGAGGTTGGGAAGGGTTTATAGACCACCCAGTCAGGATGAGGAGAGGGACAGGGAACTGAGCTCACAAATATCGGAAGCTGTGGGGAAAGGAGAGGTGGTTATTGTGGAGGACTTCAACCTGCCCAAGGTGGACTGCAGCATACAATCCACGACATGTGCTAGGAGTCAAGTGATCCTGGAAGGACTGCAGAGTGGGTTCCTGACTCAAGGTGTCACTGAACCAACAAGCGCTGAGGCAATTCTTGATCTAGTGCTCACAAATTGGGAGCATATACAGGAAATAATGGTCAGGGAGCCACTGGGAGGAAGTGACGATTGCACAGTGTGGTTCCAGTTGGATATGGGCAGGAAAAGCATCCCGACTAAGACCAAAATCTTGGATTACAGGAGAGCGGACTACAGGAAAATGGGCAAAGTGCTAAGGAGCTATCTGGTGGGCATTAGAGCAGATATGGGGCTGGACCAAAGGTGGTCCATCATTAAGGAAGGAATACTGGTTGCCACAGATGAGTGCATTAGGCTCAGGGGTAAAAACACAAGGGCCAAAGCACCCAGCTGGTTCAGTTCTGGGGTTGTCCAGGCAATAAGGGAAAAGAGGTTGGCCTATAGAAAATTCAAGAAAACCAAGAGAGAGGTGGATAGGGAAAATTACATAAGGTTGGTCAGTGAGGCAAGTAAGAAAGTCAGGCGAGCAAAGGCACAGAAGGAGCTGCAGATAGCTGAAGGAATTAAGAAGGGGGAGAAGGCTTTCTTTTGCTATGTAAGTGAGAAAAGGGACAGGAAGGAAGGGATTATTAGGCTTAAGAAAGGAGTGGAGTGGCTGGAGCATAATGGGGGGAAAGCAGAGATACTAAATGAATACTTCTGTTCCGTCTTCACCAGGGAGAAAGACGGACCAGTGCCTTCAGGAGGGAAAAGAGGAGCGAGAAAAGGGGAACACAGATGTAGTGATAGAGGAGGATAGAGTGAGGGAGGGGCTGCTGGCATTGAAGGTGGACAAATCACCAGACCCAGACAGAGTACATCCAAGGGTAATAAAGGAGCTGGCTGAGGAGCTGCAGGGCCCCTGGAAGACCTATTTAACAGTTCACTAGAGCTAGGTATAGTACCGCAGGACTGGAAAACGGCACATGTGCCACTTCACAAAAGCAGTCCCAAGGATGACCCAGGGAATTACAGACAAGTCAGTCTAACCTCCATTGTGGGCAAGCTCATGGAGACCATACTAAAGAAAATGTTGGTGGCTTATCTAGAGGAGCATGGTGTCCAGGATGCGAGGCAGCATGGGTTCATGGGGGGGGGAGATTGTGTCAAACAAATCTGATTGACTTCTTTGACTGTGTCACTAAGACAGTAGATGGGGGCCACGTGGTAGACATTTTCTATCTTGATTTCAGCAAGGCCTTTGACTCTGTGCCCCACAGAAGGTTGATCAGGAAGTTGGTGGATCTCGGGGTTGGGGAAAAGATGGCCAGACGGGTGAAAAACTAGCTGAAGGACAGAACCCAGAGGGTGGTTGTGGGGGGAAGAGTTATCTGGCACAAGACAGGTAACCAGTGGAGTCCTGCAGGGCTCGGCGTGTTCAGTGTCTTCGTCAGTGACATTGGAGATGGCATTAAGAGCAAAATGTGCCTATCAGCGGATGACACCAAGCTCTGTGGGAGAGTGGACACAGCTGAAGGGATACAGGACTTACAGGAAGATCTGGAAAAGCTAGGGAGGTGGTCCAGGATCTGGCAACTTGGCTTCAATGCCAAGAAATGCAAAATTATGTATATTGGAGCCAAGAATCCTAGGACAGAGTACTATGTGGGTGGAGTCCGAGTATCTGCGTCAGAGGAGGAGAAGGACCTGGGAGTGATGATCATTAGTGACCTGAAACACTCCACACAGTGAAAGAAAGCAGCAGCAGCAAAGGCAAACAAGATGCATATCTAGGGGGATCATTAATGGGAGAGAGGAGGTTATACTGCCCTTGTACAGGTCACTGGTAAGGCCGCATCTAGAGTATGGAGTTCAGTACTGTGCCCACATCTCAAAAAGGACTTTAACCTGCTGGAGAAGGTCCAGTGGAGGGCTACAAGGGTAATAGCTGGTCAGCAGGGTGAGGCATATGGGGAGAGGTTGAGAGCACTGAATATGTACTCCCTGGAAGATAGGCGAGAGCAAGGGGCCATGATTGGGACCTTCAAGTACTTGAAAGGGATAAATAAGGTTGATAAGGAGAGTCTGTTTAAGCTGAGTAGCAACTGTAACATGATGGGGCACAGTCTTAAGCTGGAGGATGGGAGGTTTAGGAGGGAGGTCAGGAAGCACTTCTTCACAGAGAGGGGGTGGTGGACATTTGGAATGTGCTGCCAGAAGAGGTAATCTCATTGAAGACAGTGGGTAGCTTTAAGAGAGGCTGGGACAGGTATGGGGAAGGGTAAGGGTCATGAGTAGGGAGGATGGGAGGAGTGGGAAAGGGGGCAGGGACAGTAGCTCAAGCTGTGGACCCTGCAACACGAGCAGATATGATAGACCAAATGACCTTCTTCTGTTGGCTTCTTTGTATGTTCATATGTAAGTACGCCACGATAGCTGTTCTCATTGAAGCACTGGGGTAAGATTATGAGTAAATAAATACTTAGGTAAAAAGAGCAGAGTTATATTATGGTACATCTATCTATAGATATTATTATTTCATGGAAGTGAGAGGAATTACTCTAGTGGAACAGGAGTTCACTCCAGTATAGGTCTCACCATGTCCATCTAGTAGTATAAAGTGCAAGTTTATAGAAGTGTTATTATATTTGATGAAACTACAACATTCGGAATGACAGTACAACCGGATGGCAGGTCACTGCACACAGAACTATTGGGCGGCTACTGAGGTTATGATCCTAATGCATAGCCAAAATAACATGTATATTTTACATTCACATATAATACCGATCATTTTATATTGTCCATATTCATGACTTAGTACCATCAAAATGCATGCCAGCTGATGGGAAGGGAGCTGACTTTCAGTGCCAGACCTAAAGTGTCCTTTGTACACTGTCATCCTTCCCGATTCTAGTCAATATTATTTTGCTGTTTTATGAAGGTCTGGTTTTGAAAATATTGTGCTCAGATATCTTCGTGGGTCACACCACTTTGGTTCACTGTCTGCTATGGGAAGAGGAAGGAGGGTGGGTAATGAATAAAGGCCTACCTGAGATGCTTACAATTATGAATATCTGTTAACCTGTGTGCCTTATTGTGACCCAATATATACTTATTATCTTATTGCACTGTATTTTTCAAGCTGCCTTCAGAGGTATCAATGATTTATTGTGTGGTGCTACCATAGAAAAGCATATTTCTTCTGCAACAGATAACATGGGATGGTTGTGTATATCAATTTATGCAACAGGTGTCTGAATAAATCTGCACTGATAAATCCATTTATCTGTGCTACTGTGTGGATAAATTTATTTATCCACATAGTAACTACATCTTCGCCCATTTATCCACAAAGTAACTACATCACTAGCTCATTTATCTACACAGTTCTCTTCAGAATTCATTTAGAATGTTTGGCTCAGAAGCAGTACTAACCATATTTAAATGTGAATAACTTAAAAATGAATAAAGATAACATGGTACTGTGAGCACAAAAATTGTTCAGCACAAAATTATCTACAAAATGAATAATGTTTCATTTATATAAACCATGTATATTGTATATGATTAGCAAGAAAACAGAAGAAAATGTAATTTTTTATTCACTTTTTTGACAAACAAATATGAATAACTTTAAAACAAAAAATGACAGCATGGTACTGTAAGCACAAAAAATGTTCAGCTCAAAAATATCTACAACATGAGTGGTGTTTCATTTATAGATATCATTTTTTTTTATATAGTTAGCAAAAAAACAGCATAAAATACAATTTTCTTTTCCTTTTTGACAAAATATTTACACCTACCAAAATCAAAATGTTCACACAACATCTAAACCTGTTGCATAAATGGAATATGCAGCGGCTCAGTGTGTGATAATGCATTTATTTTGTACAGTTTCCAGTGACCTCTCGTAACTCTTACTCGTGCTTTCGGCACTCATGAGGTTACTTGAGGTCACTGGAAACTGTACAAGATAAATGCATTATCACACACTGAACCAGTGCATATCCCTTATGTATTTTGAAATATAGCTCATGTGTTACTTATGGTCTGTTTGTGTAATTGAGTTTATTGCATCCAAAGCAGGATGTGCTCCTTCAACCTGTCCCCCTGTTACCATGTCCCCCAACCAGCCTCCACTTCCCCTTGACAATACGAAATGGGACAGCCACACAAATTCCCCTCCTGTCTTTGGCATGGCATGGTCCATCTTCTCATCTGTGGATATATGAATACTGTGTGCCCCTCCAGGTTTGGTCACGCCTTTGATCAATAAAGGGCTAACACCAGCTCCCTCTTTCAGCTGTGGATGACACTCCCTATTCACCCCGTCATCCATCTCGTTCTCATGACTGGCTTGTCACACTGCCTAACCACCCTTAGGTCCTCAGATATGCTAACCACACACATTCCCCCCCTTCACACATCTTTATCTTTTTGGTTTGATAATTAAACAAATTGTGGTTCACTTTTTTCCCTCTTTTATTGGTTTCTCCTCTGTTGGGCCATTTGCGTTCTAAACTGATCTTCATTATTCACTTGAAAAACAAAAGCATTATTGCCATCAGCTGCACCAGTTGCAACAGATCCATCCCGTTTCTGATGACTAAAAGGTAGCAGAACAATAAGCTATTACTTAGCTTGCCAGTATGGAATTGCGTTTTTTATGGAAGTAGCAGTTCCCATCTGTACAGATGTTATCTAGCTTTTTCATGCAGGCTACCCAACTAATTTTCATCAGTGCTGGTACCACCGGGGATTAAAGTCTGCTACAGACGATTATTTCAACATCTAGTATTCGGGTTTGTGTGGAAAACAGGGAGGCAAGAAATATTACTGCATATCATTCTTTTAGGGTAGCGCTGTCAAAAAGACAACAGAAACGATGCCATCAAGCAGTCAACTGATCACAAGCAGAGGGTGACAATAATAAAAATTAATCATTCATGACATCATTTCGGCAGCCTCTAATACAGTATAACCAATACATGCAGTTTCTGATGAGGCAAAGCTGGATTTTGGCTGATGACAGGGTGAAATGCCTCCCCCCCCCCCATACACACACTCGGCCAGCATTGCAGAGTACACGGATCGTAGAAAGGGTAATGTAACACTGAAAAATAAATTATTTCAATTATTGTTGTATGCCAGACTGTCACGAATTTCACTGTCAACCACATAGAAGGTGGAGGATCAGAAACAGATAATCCGTTTGGCAGCAGAGATAGGGTAAAACACTGAAAATCACTAAGTTCAGGTATGCCTTTCATACCTGTTATCTCAAAACGGAATACCCATGAGATCTATGTCTTGAGCACAGTACACAATCACTGCTTTAGACAATTTACAGAGTGAGTATATGGAAAAAAGCTTTGTTGCAGGTTGGACAGTCACTTGGGGAAGCACGCTGAATATAATTATTTAAACTCGCCAGTCATCAGCTTCTAGGTGCCTGTGTCCATTTCATATGGTGAGGTGCCCCATTAGTACTGGATCTTCTTCATCTGATGAGTCATTACCAGAGGACACAGCACTGGCACTGCTTTCAGGGACCTCAGGCTCATACATGTAGGGCTGTATGTCGACATGAAAGTCAAGCTCAAAAATGGAATAACAGTTTGCCTCTGTCATGATTACTGAGAGCACATTTAGTGAGTACTGACAGACCATTCAAAGTGGACTCACACCCAGGCATCCATTGCTAATATGACGTCAGATGATCACATGACATAGCAGGCTCGTTGATAAGGAATGCTCGTGAACGTGCTGCTGAGAATCACTTAAAAACTTGTAAATTCATGCTTAATTCACACATGGAACACCACAGCAGCATAGTTAAATGATTTGGGAAGCAATATGAACATTCAGCAACTTGGCTGACAGACCCTGTTATTGTTCCCTTGAACAAGAATAATTTGTTCCCCTCTATTGCTAGCTAGGAGATCACTTTGTTCCCTGATGAGTGCTGTCTCTGTGCTTTGTCATGTCCTGAATCCTGACTGGGGTGGCTCGTAGAAGGAACATTTCTCTGGCTGCACCTCAGGGTAAGTCTCCACTACCATCTCAACAACCTTTCCCAAGAAAAGAAGGTTTAAAGGGACACTGTCTACCCTTTTTGCATCATATTATTTCTTGCTTAAAACCCACATTTTATGATAGCTTACCTTCCCTACAATTCATTGATGTTGCTCGCTGTTTTATGAACTTTTTTCTTAGTAGAACTGAAATGCATGCAAATGTTGTAATTATACCCAACCTTGTTTTGTTTAAAATCCTTGATCTGTTCTTACTGCATACTTCCTGAACATTAGAAATGCCGTTAAACAGTGCAGCCACTCATGATGCAACAGTCTTCTCTCCTTTCACTGCATCATGAGTGGCTATACTTTGTTGGGGTTGTTCCCAAGTCCTAGAAATATGTGGTGGGAGGTCATCAAGGACTATAAACAAACATGTTTTGTTGTGGCAACACCAGTATGATGTGCAGTCTGTTATTCACTTTTAAAAAGAAAAAAGGAATCAAAATCAAATTAATAGCTACATCAGCAATTTCTACAAAATGTAACCAATCAAAGCATGTGCATTGTAAACAAGAGACACTTTGAGACCCAAGGGGGTTGACAGTGTCCCTTTAAGACAGGTCTGTAATTAGCAAGAAAGTCAGGGTCCAAAGATGGCTTTTTGAGGAATGGCTTCACCACTGCTTTCTTCAGTGCAGCAGGGAAGACACCCTACAGTGTCTTTAATAATTTGGCCCAGGACCTCCCACCAGTCCACCAAGAGTCAGGTTGGACTTTTGTCCAATATACAGTAGGTGGGACACAGTTCAGAGATCAAATTAAGCACCTCTTCACCTAGTACTGTGTAAAAATCACTACAGAAATATGGGGCTGGATTTTCAAAGCCCTATAGCCAATGCAGGGTGCTTGCGGCAAACACTTGTGCCGCAACTGGCAGCTTGTGTCCAACCATGTGGCATTCCCAATTCAAAAACAGTGTCTGACTTGGGAGCCACTGTGTCATTGTGGTACTGCGCCACACATACGGCCAAGATTAGGGTGCGCCATGCCGCAAGGGGGCTTGCATCACAGCGGGGCTGCATCATCCCCTTTTCTGGGATGCAAGAAATCCTGCTGTGGCCGTAGCAAGGGGCTGGAGTTAGACCATTGAAAAGGTGGTCTACGCTCCTTGCACCACTCCGGACACTGTGGGGACGTGTGACTAGGGGGGCCCTAATGGGAAGTTACAGGGTGACATAGGGCATGGGGTGGCATAGTTGCGGTTGGGGAATAGGTGGGCAACCATGATGTTGTTGCACCAGGTGGGGATGCCGCTTATGGCACCATACTGGCATAGACACACAATGGGGAATGGGGGGGTATAACGACAGACAGCGCCAGGGCCCCATGTTGGCATGGCCCTGGGGACTGCTGCCTGGGCCGTGCCATTATGTGGCTATGGTAATGTGTATCGCTGTACCCCCCCCATTCCCCATTGTGTGTATGTGCCAGTGTGGTGCAATGAGCGGCACCCCCACCAGGTGCAACAGCAATGTAATGGTTGCCCACCCTTTCCCCAACCGCAACTGTGCCACCCCATACCCTATGTCACCCCTGCACCCCACTTACTACCCGTGCATGCGCCCTTTTCGGTTGCACCATGGGGGGGCAGCCATAACCCTGCGGCATTACCCACAGATGTGTCACTGTCTTTGGCACACACCTGTGGGTGTGGCACATCCCAGAGTTCTGGTGCAGGAACCCTTTTGTAACTGAATTTTGAAACATGGTCCCTGACGCAGCAGGGATGCAGCAAAGCCCCTAGTTTGCCACAACTTATGGTGACCTAGTGGAGCTTTGAAAATCTGGCCCATGGAGTGTGCATGTTTGGCTCAAGAGGGCTAATGCTTCTCACTGTCTTCTTTTTCTTCTGTATGGGAACACAAACCTCTTTACCACCCACAAACCTTCCAATGAGAGAACCCCCACCGGCCCTGCCCCCTCGGCTAACCCCTCAGCCACATTTGTTGCCTCTCCCACACG